>CM076602.1:72085000-77085000 GCA_038502835.1 Octonoba sinensis | reverse complement strand
AATTATTCAGACTGAAAATACTGTGTTAATCTTCTGTATCATTGTAGGAAAAAAACCGTTTGATTATTCGATACTGTTTTTGTAATTTCATGGTAGTAACAAAATCCAAGAAAAAAATTCCTTGATTGAGCTCCAAACAATTCCTTGATTTTATAATTTTAGTTGTGATAGTTATTAGGTATCACTGTCATACATAATGACAGTATAAGTGACACAATCAGAAAAAATATTTATGAGGGGTGCACTATTTTTTTCCCACCTGAATTTTGTGCAATTCCCTTTTTTTTGGGGGGGGGGGGGGGGAGGGGTGCCACTCTTCAAAAATTTTTAGACTGAACTTTTCACCCTACACATTAATAGCCAAATCACGTAATTTTTTTTACAAATATGCGGACTTTTTAAAGATACACACATATTTGAATGTACCAATATTTTCTTCAAAAAAGCCTAAACTTCTTACTTTCTGATGTAAAAATATCACTCAATATATTTAATCAAACAGTTTCGCAGGGAGATAAAAATAAGCGCACAATATATTAAAATTTTTCGGCAGTACTGCTGCCAGACTTAAAACACTGGAGCTATAAAATTCCAACAATTGAAGGGGTTCCGGAAAATTTTGAAAACTATATGCTAAATAGTGCATTTTGAGCCTTTTGGAGACACATTTGGGATTGCAGAAGTATTAGGAAAAAAAAAAAAAGAAGCGTAATAGAAATATTTTTAAAATTTAAACGCTTTTACTCATAAAAATGCAGTATAAAATTGGCATTTTTCTTTTATCAAGGGGACAGGACCCCACATTTTTTCTAACGCCCATATCGAAGAGCTCTGTATCTGCCTTCTCGAACGACACTTACAAGCTCGCCCAACTCTTCCCAAAAGGATACTTTGAAAATTTGTAAAAGAAAAATTATTGGTACCATTTGAGCATAGCATACGGTATTTCATGATTACAAGGGGGAGGGACCTTGACTTTTTAAATTTTAAATTCTAAAATTTTGACATTGCGAAATTTTCTGCCCCCTACTTAAAATTTTAGAGTTTCCAACAGTTAATACAAATAAATAATTATATTCATTGGTTTTAATCGTTAGCAAAATAGCTGATCAATCATCAAATCGGAACGCCGAACTAGGATTTTAATTTTCTTCCAAAAGCTAAATTCTCCTAATTATTTTTCTTTTCTTTCTTTCTTCTTCTTCGCCTTTTTTTTTTTTTATTTTGTGCATTACAGCTGATTTCTCCGCCCCCCAAAAGTGCCGCCCGGGACGCGGGCCCCCGGCTTGCCCCGCCCTAGATCCGGCATTGCATATCATGGTTCTAAAGATATCATTGGTGGTAGCAGTAAAAATTTGCATTTCCAGAAATTTAAAAAAAAAAAAATCCTGAACCTTGATTCTTTTTAATAGGTACTAAGGTACTGTAATGTCAGACATAAGACGAAATGTGACTGTACTTTTTTTAAGGTTGTACTTTATGAAAAATACTGGGATCAAGCAGAAATGGATAAAACTACTTATTTTAACTAGGGGTCACAATGGAAAATGTAGAAAATATAGGACAAACAGAAAAATAATTTTAAAAAATCGTGTACTATTTTAATAAAATGTGTGGATTATTAAACGAAATAATGCAATAACATCTAAATGATCATCAGAGTGTTAAAGAAACGTTATTAAAATTATTTACATGCATTTAATACATCTATTTTGCCCACTTTAGTTTATTATTTCCTGCATCATTCACGGCTTTTGCTGCTTCATTATCTTGCATAATTTTTCGTTTTAATACTGCTTGCAGTCTTTTGTGTTCTTCATCTTCTAGCAAAAATTGCAGAAACGACAAAATTCGGATTCGCGAATTTTGCGTAGTCGATTTAGTGGAGCTTGTTTTAACAAAAATAAATTAAATGTAATATTGCAAGAAATTAAAGCGCAGAAACTTATTTTTATTAATTCAGAATAAAAGCAACAATTAACAAGAGACGTAACTGCAAAAACGAATCCTTTACAAAAATCGCAACTGCAAATTGAAACTATAAATTTCCGATTGTCATTGCATTTCATTTCCCTTCATTTTAAATAATTTGTGTCTAAAAATCCGCAGCAAAAACGTTCCCGATATTTCTCTGAAAGTATGGAGGTCGGACTTGCACGAGGGTTTCCGTTTCTTTGTCTGAAAGTTGGCGGTTCGGCTTACATGCGAATCTACTTATACGCAAGTATAAACGGTAAAATTTTGATAAAAAATAAGATTTTTTATTTCTTTACTTCTTAATTAAACCTACAAAATAAGTGAAATGAAAAAAATACGATTCCCGTAAAAGGTGTAGAAAGATTGCGCAAAAAGGAACGCATGCGTTTCTTTGCTTGAACATGGAAATTAGGCCAACGTAATTTTTAAAGTATTGCTCCAATTAACTAAGAAATACTTATTGTTGCAATTGAAAGTTAAAAAAATAAAATGAGGGTAAACAATTTAGGGAAATTGAGCAAAAAAATTTCCGGTATTTGTGGAACTCTACCATTCCTGAGATATAAATGAAAAATAAACCTTTTATGACAAGAATTTTTTTTTCCAATGCAATTAGCAATTGATTCAATAACAATTCCACCAAGAATTAAAACAAAAATCCCATATTTAAAAGCTAAAAATCAAGTCATTGACTTTTAGACGAATGCCAGATTCTCGAATTTTCGGCAATGTAGATTACATGAACTGTGTAGCATTCTTTCTCTAAATAGTGAATGCAATAAGGCACAAATTAAATAGGAAAATTTAGTTTATTATTTTAATTCAAAATAAAAGCTCAGCAAAAATCGTAATCACGAAAACGAACACTTTATGAAAATTCTCAATTGCGAAAACGAAACCTTTTCATACCGGCAGATTTAAAAAAACCCGCATATTTTCGAACTTGTTAAACATCGGGCTGATTATATCCTTAAAAAAATCTTTGGGCATTGAATATCCGAATAGTTCAACTGTTTCCCTTACCTAAGCCGCGACAGCGCCGTTTTCCTATCTTCTCTTCATATAAAAAAAGGTGCAAGAAAAATGCGGGTCAAAGACGAGCAAAAAATAATTTTGCTTATCGATTTTTTATATATCTTACTCGATTGATTATTTTTTCTCCCGCGATGAAAATCAAGCGTCCCGGGGGACGAGGAATATATTTTTTTTTCGTATCCCCGTCTCCGATTTTTGCGTATTTGACGCGCTGTAGCGCGTCCGCGGCATCGCTGCTTACGTCCACTTTCCTTGTTTTTTTTTGCACAAAACACACATTATTATTATTATTATTATTTTTTTTTGATGTTTTCTTCCTTTTATGTGAATTAATAAATGCTTCTGTTCCAATTATCAATAGTAATCGGCATCGTCGAAAATATGGAGTAAATTAAAAACAATTTTTAAAAAATTGCCGATATCTGTAATTTTTAAAATTTTGAAAATACCGAATTTCCGGTATTACAATGCGGAAAAACACCGGAGTTCTGGTGTATAACCGGAATACAATCACCTCTGGTCCATTGTTTTATAATTTTAATAACAATCCAAGTTGAAGGGTTTGTGCTCGCATTCAATTTATCGATCGAGATTTTTTTTTAAAGGGTTCGTTTTTTCAAAAGCGATTTTTGCCGATTGTTTGCTTTCGTTCCTTCTTTCTGATTTCAATAACAATTCAAGTTGACGGGGGCGAATATTCAGTATTTTTGCAAGCCATAATTTTTATTCTGCAATTTTTTTTAAACCAATAATTCGCGTGACGGAAAGTTCCGTTTGGATCATCGTAAAAAGACGGATTTCCGTCTCCAGGACGGAAGAGTGGCAGCCCGGGGGGGGGGGGGGGGGTGAGGATGGAAAAAAGAAGTCATAATGTAATTTTCTGAGCAATATATATATGTCAGCTACTGCTAAGAATTTTTCAGATCTAAAGTTTTTTTAAGAATTTAGATTCCCCCCTCCCCTCCATCATTATTTGATGATTTCTTGATAAAAATGTAACTTTATTTTCTCAAGATGCGTATTGTCTTTTCGTTGAGAAATCCCCTCCAAAAATTTTATTCTGTGATTGTGACAATTAGTTCGTTCGGTAGAGGGGGGGGGGGGGATGAAAGAAAAGAGAAATTAAGGCAATTTTCTGAGTGATATAATCTGCAATTGCTAAAAATTTTTAGTTTGATTTTTTTTTCGTTTCTAATTTAAATATAGCTTTATTTTCTCAGGATTAGCTCTTCTCGAGTAACCTCCCCCTCCCCCCCCCATTCTAGATGGAGGGAGAGGTCACGGGCCCTCTAGGACTCCCCTTCTGGTTGCACTGCACCACTGCAATATCAAACCTTAACTACGGCACACTCGGGGCCGGCGCCATGACTAATTTCAAAATACGACCAAAAATGGCGGACTTACAGAACCAAAAATGGCAGATACGCAGAAGCTTCAACCCTGACACACGTCTTTTTATGCAAAATTGCAATGTTTCCTTAACTCAGACAAAGTAACTTTTTTTGGTTGCTCTGCGAGAGAAAGGGCAAAAAAAGTGAAAATAATGATTAATTTTTTTTTTAAAGTGAAAATAGTGACCAATTTCTAAAAAAGTGACTAAACGTGACCAATGCAAAAAAAAAGTGACTTTTAGTGAAAAGACTCGCGCCGACCCTTGCATTTTGAAAATTAATTTAACATATTTCACAAAATTTTCAAAAAACATAAGGATAGCGCTAAAAAAAGTTTAAAATATTTTTTTAAGATCCGGAATTCCGGACTTAAAAGCCTTAAAATATCCGGAGTTTCGGCTTACGGCCGGAAAAGTACCAGCCCTGAATAGCTCAATGCATTTTGTTCTATCACTTCCTCTCATTCTGAAATCAGTGCAATTCATTCTGGGTTCTTGCATTACGAGTAGAGATTTCTTTTCTATGCCTGTGGAGGGGAATGGAGGAGGAGGAAAAACTTTGGGACAGAGAGACTAGACGCTTGACATGAAGAAAAAAGTTTGATCAGAACTGTTTTTTCAGTCAGAAAAAAATTTCAATGACTTAATTTTTCATAACTTTTCCAACTCTGAAATTTGGTAACTTTCCAAGACTTTCATGGAGCATACGAGCCCAGTCTTTTTGCCGACATTTGGAGACAAAAGATAAATGCAGAAAAAAATGTGAAATTTTTTTACACAAATGAATGAATCATGATTTCAAAAAACTTTTGGCCTACACCAATATATGTATAAAACTTCAATTAAAATGTATATTTAAGTTGATGGACAGGAGACCTTGCACACTAGTTTGAATGTGAACTGAAATTAAGAACACGTATCAAGCTAAAATTTCATTTTATTTACATGTTTTACTATTCACCAATCAAATAGATTACATTACATTTTATTTAAAAAAGGAATTAACAGAAAACATACATTAGATGAAATAACATCAACACAGGAAATCTAAAATCTTACCATGTTTCACATAGTACAAAAAACAAGGTCAAAGATGGAGAAAGAATAATCGAAATTCAATTGAAAAAAAAATGTACAACAGTCACAAAACACAGCATTTTATGTGTCTAAGACTGGACACTCGCGTGAAGTGATTAAAAAAATACATATTTTAAAAGTGATGATCTATACATGAAGATGTGTGGATGACTGAAAATCAAAATTATCATTACTCTTCCAGTTTTCGTTTTTGCCCCCTGGGATTATCTGTAAATTTAAGAACACAAGTTTAGTCTCAATATATAACAAATGAATTGAAAAAAATGTTAATACATAACTTCCTACCTTACAAACTAAGACTAGGAAGATTGCAGTTCAAAACTAATAAGATCTTTGCTTGGCATAAATATTTATTAGCTACATTTTACAGTATAAAGCAAATTGAATGATTGCATTTTGAATAATGTTGCAATTGTTGTTAGATAGGAATTTTAACTCATTCACTTAAGTTTTGTTGAATGATATCTATACATAGTGAAAGCATTTTAAAACTCAAAAATTTGTGTTAATTGTTAACTCTTCAGAACAGCCATCCCCTTTGAGAGGCCAAATGTTCTCCGAACATCAGGGTGGCCGCTCAGAGAGGTTACAGTGTATATATTTGTGCGGTTATATAGTAGTTACCATAAAGAGTTCAGCTCTGCAGGTTTAGGAAAAAAATCTATATCAACAAAGCTCTCATACTAAGGGAAAATCCTTGGACACTTTTTGCAGTTAGAATGGTGGCAAAAAGAGAACTTTCACTAGTACAGCAGCTGTACCAGTGCCGTAGGGAAAAGGTTACTTGTGTTTTCACCTGCTTACAATTGCATTAAATAATTTTTTCCATGAATAAATTTTGTAAACAGTATATTTCTTGTTTCAGTATATTAGTTCTTGTTTGTGTGTTGGCCATAAATGTGCGTCTCACAATAATCATAAAAACACTTTAATATGTTACGTATCGTATGTACGGCCATAGTCATGTAATCGGACCAGCTGGTTTATAGCGTCTCAATGTGCTCTGATTAACAGGAGTCGACTGTATAAATAAACCTTAAGTTCTTAGGTCTCCTAATCAACTTAAATTTGAAAAATCTTAACAATTTTAAAGGCTAGTTAAAAAACAGAAGTGCTTCTGATAATGAATCCCAGAATGTGTAAACCCCCTCCAATTTATTTTATAAAGACAAAACCATTTAGAACAGTATTTCCCCGCTCGTGACCCACTGGTGGGTCGCGATTTAACAATGCACACATGAATTTAAAAAAAAGGAAGTATGCGACTAACAATAACTAAAGTTGTAGTTGATGCTAAACCTTTAATGAAGAGAAATAAGAAACAATTAGTCGACCCGTGTGGAATTCCACATTTTATGTAATGAATATTTAATTTAATAAATAATAGTACATTTTCTAATATTTTTTAATTTAATGTTTAAAAATAAAAACACCAAATAAAATATAAAAGAGCCCTTTTAAAATTAAGTTTATCAAAAATCAACAATCCAGCAAACAAAAATTGAAGAAAACGTAAACGAAATGCGGGACTCGAACCATGGGTGTTGGGTATACCAGCCTTGCGCTCCTAACCACTCTGCCTCTAACCAGCAAATACAACACCAACTTGGCATCCATTAAAGGAACTCTTCTTAAATGATTTTAAACTTTAATTTAAGAAAATCAGTACATTTTTAGACCGCGTGTCTATTTTTACGGTGTAGCGGTCAAGGAAAGCTTTAAAGTGGTACCTCATTCATGAAATTTGATAAAGTACAAAGGAAGTTATGGCATACCGACCAAAAAAAAAAAAGGACTTTAGAAATAATATGTATGATACATCCTTCCCATTGAAATAACTTTGTTACAATAACCTTGCAGGTGTAGGTATTTAAGTAATAAAAAAATATATTTGTGTTTCTTAATTCAAGTCTTTCATTCATATTGGTAACACTAAAAAAAATTATTTCTATTTCAATTAGAACAAATAAGACAGCAGTAAGTAGTTCTACAACTCGCCACTAGGGAAGCGGAGCATTACCAATATTTATGCCCTCTTTTCTCTAAGACAGCTCAGAGGTGGGTCCCAAAATTGGAAATTCTCGTTAGGTGGGTCGGAGTCCAGTCAACTTTGGGAACCACTGATTTAACCTGACAAAATGCGCGTTTCCTAAACAAACGTTAAGATGAGCGGGGATCATAGAATGACCCCAAACTAAAACGTAGTTAAAATCATTACTTCTTTACTTATTTATGTCAAAACCATACAGTCTTTTTTAAACATTAAAATTTACATTTAAACACTAGTGCGATGCATAAATTAGTTTTAAAGGGCGATACATAAAGAATAAATTAGCTTCATGTAGTGCACTAGTAATTAAAGGTAGTTTAATACACGTCTAGAAACTAAGTAACTAAGTTCATAAAAAAAAGTGCTAAATAATTATTTTTAGTAATTGTAAGTATTTGTGAGCTTTATAATAAATATTCCAGCTTGTATTATTGCTATTTTTAACATTAAATTCTCAGAAAAACAAATTTTATTTTTGCTATGATCATTTTTAAAGAATGATTTTAACTAACCAAATGGGTATTGGGGGCATGAAAATGCCTGAAATACTTCCAAATTACTAACAAAAGGTAGATTGGGGGGAAAACTTGGCTACTGATAAGAAAGGAACAAGCAGGTGACTAGTTTTCTAAGAATTGAAATTCGGCTATAGCTTGGGGTCATAAAATGACCCCCGCGAGTTCTCTCGGGTTAAAATATTACTTTTGCTAGTTGGGAACAACAAGTTCTTTATATTATTATTATTATTATTACTGTTATTTTGAAGAGGAGGGGAGAGACTTTTACTCTTTAGTTTAAATTTCTTTAAAAGTTACCAAAAAAATAATAATAAAATAAAAAGTTATTACCATCTTCATCTGCATCATCTTCAATATCAACATCACTGTCTTCAGCACCATCAGGGTTATAATCATCACCTTCTGATTCCTCCTGTAATAAAGGACATTAAAAAACTTACAATGAGAAAAACAAAGTAAAAATAATTCTAAAAATAATTAATGGGTTTCTTTTGGAAGAAACTCATTTCTTTCACAACAGTGAAAGGAACTAGGAAAAAAAACAGAAGAAATGAAAGTAATTGGAAGAAAAAACCAATTGCTAAAAAATCAATTAATAAACAATTTCTATAAATTCAATTAGTATAAATAAATTCTTAGAATTATTACATCACATGTAAAGAAGATGACTTCATTACTATTATAAATAATATTTTTCACAAAATAAACTACTTTTAATAGGAAACTTTAAGTTTATAGGTATTGCATGTGATTCTCAGTAAAAAAAAAAATTAAAAAATTCTGAACTCTAACTCTAAATGTGTGGAAAAAGTATGCACTACGAATTTAAAATAAAATATAATTAGATGAAGTCCCCACTCACACACGTAAGATGAAAAAAAAAAATCAAGTAATTAAACAAAAATTCTGTACTATTAATAAACAGTTAATTTTTTTTTCAAGAAACATTGTAAGCTTTTTAAAGTACTAAAAATTCTTCTGATCTCAAGGTAGGAAGAAAAGTAAATATTATCTATCGACAGATAATGTTTGTAAAATTTAAGGAAGTGCCCTGTTATAGCCGTATTCAAATAAAACACAATCGGAGGAATTTGAAAGTTTTCGCCAATTTGATAGTTAGAACAAGAGCTGTTTGTATTCATCTGAAACAAATCTATCACTTTATAACACGTGATGCGTTTGTTCAAAGCCATAGGGCAGGGGTAGGCAACCTTTTGAGTCGGAAGAGTCAAAAATTACAATTTACGAAATTTCAAAGTTTGTAAAGACCCACAAAATTTTTTCTTGCCAACAATAAATAGTATTTGCATAAATAAAGTTTTTTGATACAAAAAACTAATCTATTTATTCATAAGAAAAAATATCTATTTATATATAAGTAGTGTTTTTCACAACAAATTAGATAATATATATAGCATCAATTAGATAACTGCTTTTATTTAAATAAAAAATTAAAACAATCAAACATTTACTTACAACACTAACTTGTATTTCGATAACAAACAATTGAGCAAATAAATTCAGTGGGAGTGGTGGGGTTGCATGGTTATTCAAGTAGAAACGAATTCAGAACAATTTTGAAATGTCTTTTTTTGATAAAATAAATAATATTTGCGTATGGAACTAAAGAGCCGCGGCTTCACATCCAAAGAGCCGCAGGTTGTCGACTCTACCATAGAGTCATCACTATTATTTCAGATTCCAACCAATCAGTTAGTTTACGTTTTTCAGCTTTCAACATGGAGGAATTCCAACTGGGGAAAAATTGCAAAGGGGTACTCGATTAAAATTCAAAAAGTGCTTTGCTTACTGTTGGCATTTGGTGTGAACTTGTCTCACTACTCATCCCTCATGAGATCCTCAAAGCCTTAAGCGCCCTTTATACATACGTTCTTAACCGCGCGACTGCACACGACGCATCCAGCCAAGCTCAAGAACGCGAGTAAAACCGTGGCGTTCAAGAATGTGTTGCAAAATGCAACACATTCTTATCCGCGCGCAAGAACGCGTTCAGATGTGGGCCGTTCCATTGAAGTCCCCTACAGAAGCCACAGCCTGCAGAATTGCTCAATCCTCCTACTTTGATGCACGGTTAAGAACGTGTATGTAAAATGCAACATTTCTTGAAGCGCGCATCTGAGTGTCATTCTTAACCGCGTTCTTGAGCGTCCTAAAATTGCATTTACACGCACGCTCTTGACTGCGGATCTGAATGGCTCGCCGTCCGGACCGCGGTTAAGAACGTGCGTGTAAAGGCGCGGTTAAGAACGTGTGTGCAAAGGCCGCTTTAATCGTAAATGTCTTAGTATTTCGTAATAGCTTAACAAGAATTCTTAAGGTAATGCATTTAAGCTTTAAGAGAATGTTTGGGATTACGTCATCGACAACTGCCGAGTACCCAAACCAGGGTTGTAAAAAACCCTGTTTTTTTGGTGAAATGAAATTTTTTACAGCAAATTAATAATGTATGGTATATATATTTTTTTTTATATTAGAATATGCATAATTTAGCAAGCACTAAAAAGGTTTGATCAAATTGTATTTAGTTTTTATTTAAAAAGTAGGTTTTTTCACCTTAATTTCATTTGATCTTATTTCATGCATATGTATCAGGCTTGGAGTAATCGCGATTACGTAATCGTAATCGGCTGTAATGGATTACATTTTGACAAAATCGTAATCTGACGATGGCATATTCTCATAATCGTAATCGAAATTGTGTAATCCCGTAATCCTTTTTCTCCCGTAATTTTAATCGTAATCTTAAGGAAAAAATCCGTAATCTGCTGGTCCTGCAATCGTGTAATCTTGACCTGCTGAAAGCTGAAATTTTTAGCTCTACCATTGGATAGAAGAGATAAGATTACAAGAAAAAGGATTCAAGCTGTGTACTGAAGTCCTATCCTAAGCGGTCTGTAACCTACGGGTGATCATAATATAAAAGGTTCTGTGTGGCGGTCGCAGAGCCTTGATGGCAGGACCATTAATAGTCTGCTAGAGACGCTTGTTGTCCTACTTGTTGCGGTCTCTCAGAATTCTTAATTGCGGCTCCACTCTCCACGGGGAATGCCTGGAGAACCTGAGAAGAAAGAGAGTCTGCTGGTCTGGATATGTCACTCGCATCGCCTTGGGGTTCTCCGGGGGGGGGGGGGGGTCTCTGGTCTCTTCGCATCGTCCAGTTTCGGTTGCGGTAATCTGTCCGCAAGTCAAAAAAGATTTCGGGGTAGATAAGAGAGAGGAAGGCGTCTATAGAAGGACCAAATGCATCGGTCATTTTGCTTCCTTAATTACCCCTTCAAAACAAATTCAAACGGTTGGGCAATAGGCGAGAGTCTGGACGGGATCGCCGCGAGTAAAAGAGTGCCCCCTTTCTTCTCTCCGCGGGGGTCCCGTTCAATAATTGAAGCAGACTGCCCCCTGAAAATCTAGTGGAACGAGTACTATCACCTACACACATAAAGAGACACGAAATGCCTTTTGCGCTTTCGCCTTTCTTTAACGGCAGAAGTGAAGAACTTTTCTAAAGAATAGCACATTTACACTTCACCAATTTAGGAGCAGGCGTTACATGATGATCTATGCTTAAGATGCATGAAATCTTAACCCTGGTACGAGTGATTATTATTTTTTAAACATGTTCTTCGAATATTTAAAAAAGTACTGTACATTTAAATCTTAAATTTATTTATATTTTAATGCTAACATTCTTTTTAATTAATAAGTATGTAAAAGAAAAAATTATTTATGTTCAGACATTCTCCCAATTGTTTTTTACATGCATGAATTGATATTTAGGAATTGTTTTTAAAAGTTAATTATTTTTTTCTTAGAATTACCTCAACAGAATTTTGTATTTCAGTTTAATCTTGTACGTTAAATTTGTGTTGTAAAATTACTTGCACTTTATTTTTTTATTAAAACAGTTAGTACATGGAAAAAAAATAAATGCTCGTGCATATTAAAAAAAAACACCACAAAAATCATATTAAAATATTATAGTCATTCGTATTATAATTATTCTTCATATTACTTTTTAACGATTGCTAATTTTGCTAAGAGTTATTTGAATGTTCATGTTCAAATTTTTTGAAATTATTCTAAAATGCAGCATTTATTTTCAAAAGATTATTTATCTCTTACACTATCTGAATATTTTGTTATCCTGTGCAATTCATACACATCTTATAAGTGATTTCATACAGAATCATACAAAATTATTATTTTCAGTAAACTAATTGGTGTTATGTGAAATATTTGCACAATTTAAACTAGAAAATAAATACAATGGAGAAATATACTACATTTTCAGAAATTGCGGCCAACTAAATTTTGATTGTATGCACACAAAATAACAATGAACCAGGTAAATCACTTATGCGTTATATATACATTTAGTGCATCGTCTTTGCTTATATACAAAATACGATCAATGTAGTTATCCCTCAAATGAGTTTTAAATATTCAAAAAATACTGAATGTGCCTTTCCTGATTTTATATATATATATATATATATATTACAAATTTTCATTTCTGCAACGAGGTCATAATTCCAGAACTGTGATGTTGAAATTATTTCATTATAATTGCATTCATCATCATTTCAGTTATCTCTTATTAAATCAAAAATTAAAAATCATAACTTTTTGATTTATGACACTATTGTAAAAATGAGTTGTATGCATAATATCGGATAATTTTATGCTAATCTAATCGTAATCGGATGTCATAATCGTAATCGATTACATTTTTCAACGACTGTAATCGCTGCCGTAATCGTAATTACTTTGGCAAAGGATTACAATCGTAATCATAATCTCTCCCTTTGTAATCGTAATCGATTACGTATCTTTGTAATCGACTCCAAGCCTGATATGTATGCACTTTTTAAATTCAGTGATCATTATGGGTGACACAGTAAAAAATTAAATAACGTTTACTCTTAACGTATTTTTGATTGATCCGTTCATCATCAGTGCATCCTAGGTGAATTATTTAATAGTAATGATTAAACTTTGTGCAAAGTAATAGAAATAAAATTTCACGTTAAATTAAAGCACAAATGAGCATTAAAACGCAGACATATGTTTCGGGATCGCTTGGAACCCTTTTTCAATGCGACAGGGAGCTTCTAGATGCAAAACATCCAAATGAAGCCTTCATTTGGATGTTTTGCATCTAGAAGCTCCCTGTCGCATTGAAAAAGGGATTCCAAGCGATCCCGAAACATATGTCTGCGTTTTAATGCTCATTTGTGCTTTAATTTAACGTGAAATTTTATTTCAATTATTTAATAGTTTAAAATTATTTAGCGGGAGTTTTTAGTTGGGGAAAAATTACTGTTTGAAAAAATAAAACATGTGCATATATTTATACATACACACACAGAGATACAGATAAATTACATTTTGTTCTTTGTACAGGTTTATTTCACAACTTCTCTTCTATATAGTTAATACATACGACATATTTTTCCTCTTCTAATTATCAATTATAATCGATTCAACAAATCTAAGCAATTTTAATAAAGAAATATTTAAGAAAGATAGAGGGAATTAGCATTTTACAAATTGAAAATTTAGATTCCAAATTAATTTTACTTTTTGAAAAGTACAGAAAGAATGTAAATTCATATATTTTCATATAAAATGTATGATGTCTTGAAGTGCTTTTTTCATGTTTCATTTAACTAAAGCTTCAATTTCTTCAAATCTAAACCAAAACTTTTTCCACTATATAAAGTTTGGTCTGAACAAAACGAAAACAAAAACTATTCTTATCATAAAAAAGAAGAAAATTCTAAATCAAAACTGCTTTAGTCTGAAAAGTAGAGGTTTCGGAAAAATTTCATTTGATATTTTTCATCCAGTTTTTATAATATAGTAGTTTTAGTAAATTTTGATTTGTCCAATGATACAGCTTCTGCTAATTTTAAAGGAAATTTTAGATGGTGACATTTTGAGCATCTAAGCAGCAATTTGTGATAAAAATTTGTTTGTGAAGAATTCCTCACCAAGAACATGGATGGAAAGGGTTTGTTCACAAAAGTTCAATTTTTATCACAAATCACAGCACGCCTAAATACACTGCAGGATTGCAAGCACTAGCGACTGATTTGTGAACATCCTCTTAAGAAATAGCTTGCTTCCAAAAAATGTTGAAATACACTTCACTAAATTGCCGATATATATTTCGGAATTTTAAGATATTCAACTGAACTTTTTTCTATGAGTAGCCCTGCTCATTTGGGTTTGAAATTATGAAAGTTAAAAATTGCTATCCTTTGCACATGCGTAGTATAAAATTAGTTCCTCTAAATGTCCATAATTAAACAAATATTCAATTTCTTTATTTGAAATTTCAGTACGTTTCACTTGTATGCTGTCAAGGTTTCTAAAAATTATCGTGAAAAACTGTAATAAGCCCAAAAAAATGTGAAGGTGATAGTCATAAATGTTTTTTTTTTTAAAAGCTCATATCATTTATCTATTTGTAAGTTAAAGGGGAGATTTTAATTTTAAATAATTTGTCCCGTAATGGACGATTGTGACTTTCGCATTGGCAACAGGCCAAAGGGAGTAGTTTTACAGACCACATGTGAGGCAGTGCGATCGCCTCCCCCCCCCCCACAACAAATGAGATCCAAGGGAGGGGCAATAGGAACATAATAGAACTGTTCTAAACAAATAGAATGAAAAACTTATAAAAACCTTGCTAAAAAACAATTGAAATTAAACAATTGCTTAAAATCTACCAACAAAATTTTTTTTTAATAGTTCCACGAAAGGGGGAAGGAAATGCTGGAAGGCAGTGATTTATTTGTTAGCACTTATCAAGAATTTATTCTGATTATCCAACTAGTTTTATGCAAGAGAAAATTGCTTTGTAGAAAGATTTTATCTGAACCATGAAACTTACATCAATAGAATTTTGAAGATAAGAAAGGCCTACTTCTTCATCATCTTCATCTTCATCACTTAAATCATCTTCATCATCATCTAGGATAAATATTTGAAAGTATGAAACAACTTTTTTTTAAAGACATCACAATTTGTAATTTAAATATAAAAAAACATAGGAGAGCGATATTGCAAATACAATTGTCAATGGAAATATACTATTATATTGCACCAGAAATTCATAACATGACTTAGGATATCTTGACATAATTTTAATTTCTGGGGGTATCAATCTAGCATTTAAATTTCAAAAAAGACAAGTGCACATTGTTAAAATCAAGAAATGTTTTACAGGAGCCAAAATTCAGAGTGAGATGGCAGGACTCTAGCTGAAAATTCTCTGCCAGTCAAAATCGTCTGGACAGGAACTCTCACTTGTTCCTTGCGAAAAACAAAACAATTCATTCATCAAAGCTAACAGACGTCGAGGCGGGTTGCCCCCACTCAGCTATGACACTGATCCCAAGGCATAATTTGATGCCTAGTTCCAAAGTTTTATTTCATTTTTTTAAATCTATTTTTAAATACATGCCAGATTATAGAAAAATTACTACGTAAAGTTGTAAAGTTTACACAATTAAAAGATACTTTTCTTACCAACAGAAATTAGAAAATATTTACCTTCATCATTTAAGTCACTGTCTCCATCTTCTAAAGCACCATTTTCTTCTAAAATTGAAATTCAAATATAGTTTCTATACAGGATCAACACTAAATAAGTTCACTTATTCACTTAAATTTATTATCATATTAATAGGTTCCCATTAGGGGGGGGGGGGGGACCTTGGAAGCATGCAACCACATGACAAAAAAAATTAACATTAATGAGATGAATGAAAAAGATGAACTGATTATGGGACCCCCCCCCCTCAATCTCTACTTAGGCCTCAGCAGCATATTTTCTTCCAGAGGAAAAATGCTTTAAAAATTTTTCTTTGTATTTGTTTTGATCTATTAAAAAAATTTACTACATAAAATATTTGTAAAATAAATAGTGGTAAGAGGTGATATTTTTCTCCATAATATAGAACTGGGAATAGATAGGATTATGAGATGATGGGATTGCCGTTAGTGAAACCGATAACACAAACTACTCCCTTAACTCTTGATCAAACCTTTACATTTATATTTTAAGCTAACTTTAAATTTAAATGTTAGTTTAACTTAATTTCAGTCTTTAAAAAAATTCTAAATCTTTTAGCAAAAATTACTCTTTTCCTTTGAAAAAAAATTAAAATTTGAAAGCAAAATCCATACATCTTACAAAATCTATAATCGGCACATCAGATGATTAAAATATACGAACTGGTAGACATGAATTACTGTTTTAAAATAATATTTTTATTACTTATTTTCTCTTGTAGAACTTCTCTTCCAGTTTTCCCCAAGCAATACAGATTCGAGGCACTTAGAAGCAAAGGGGTGTAAGTGCTAAAATTGAAAATTTAGAGATAAATAGTGCAAATGATAGGGAACGCATTATTCTATATTGTGGCTAGAGATGTTAGAGGTAGCCCTAACAGATGCTGACCCCAAACATGATTCAGAAAAGAAATAGCAGTAAAGGTCCCATAAGACCCAAACTTTGAACGTGTTTTTCTCAGAATTGATTTTTGGTCATTTATATCCCTTTGCTTCTCACTGCCTTATATGTACACCAATAGGACTTTTGGCAGACTACAAAGCCAAGTTAAAACAAAAAAACTTTTTCAACTTGAAAAAAAAATTTCATTTTGAAAGCAACATCCAAATGAAAATTTGTAGTTATGAGGTCATTCGCTTAAGACTACAATGTTACCCACAAAAAGTAACTATACCTATAATTTAACTAAAATAAAGTTTAAAAAATTGAATACATTTTTAAAATAAAAAATAAAACATGCAGATTACAGGCTGCAGATGCTAAAATAACTGCCAACTTTTAAAATGATTGATATATTTACTGGATGCAAAAAGATAGAAATCTCAAACGATGCACGCCATCTCCAGCGAAGCAAGTGCTTGATGTTGGCAAGTTTCCAAAAAAATTTTTTTTTTTACCTACATGTGCAAAACATTATGAAAATTCATGTAAATTCACACATTTATTTTAAAGAAGATCCTTAAAAGTTGTTCTTTTTTAAATTAATCTACGTTTTGTAGCACAATCCCTTCAGATAAAAAATACTCATACATGAGTTTGAAAAATCGGATTTTCGGGGTTTTTAAAATAAAAGAGGAAAAAACTGAAATGAAATGAAGAACTTGGCAGCTGTGGTGTAAAGGTTTCAAGAAGCTGTTGATTCCTTCAATTTAATTACACTTTAAGAAATTTTGCGAGATACAAATTTTGATTAACACAGCAAATATATCATCTCACAATTGCTTTAAAAAAATTAATTGATGATTTTTTTTTTTTTGAAAAGGAAATTTATTTCATCAAAGAAAATAAAAAGAGAAAAAACTGTTGAAAAGCGATGGGGAGAGTTGCAGGGTTCGTTGATTTAAATCAAGTGATCTTTTTAAAAAAATCATTGATTTTACTACGTTAGGAAGTGTTGTAAACATGAAATTGGTGCAATTTCAACTACTGTTTCAAACAAAACTTCCTAGGTTTATCTGTCTGTGTGCATAACATATTTCACAAGGTTAGAATTAATTACTAGTTTTTAAATTTTACAATATTCTTCAAGCATCTTAACAGCAAAGCATAATTCATTCAATCATTCAAATTAGAATTTATAATAATCATTAACCATTCTGTGCTTTTTTATCTTAAAAATAGTATTTTAGATCAATTTAATAAATGAAACACGATAAATAATTCAGAATGATAGTGTTTGAAACAACAATGTTAGAATTTAGAATATATATCTTTAAAGTTTTGTCCACCTCCCCTAATAGCTTAATTTTTTTCCTTCTAAAATATTTTTTATCATAGAAGTTTTCAATAAAGATACTTGATTAAAACAAAAAGTTTATGTTTTTATTAATGGTGTGAGCATATGATTTTACGAAATAGGTAAAAATATTTCATTCTTTTTTATTTATAAAATTGAAAAATGATTAAAGTACATTTAATGTAAAAATTAAGTTCACACAATTGGTACATTTTTTTCAGCTTTCAACAGCAAAATAATTTAGATTAATGTTGTTCATTTTCTCTGTACTTATAAGTGTAATATTATTTCTGGTAGGGTTAAGTTTCACTTGAGTCATGCATTTGTATTAACATTTGTTTATTATTATTAATATTTAAAAATATTTATTGCTGTGAAAATAGCTTTAAGTGTGTTTTTGCATATTGATTAAGATGCCATATAGTTTCTATGAATGCAACATAATAGATATACAAAATATTTAGGGTCTTTTTTAAAAAAATTTTAAAAAATTCGATTTTTTTTATTTTTTAAAAAATATATAAAAATATCCCAAACCCTGGAGAGTTGGCAACTCAGCACTTAATATACTGTAAGAGAAATGATTATTTAGTAGCTTTAAGCTCGCTTTATATGTATTTTTGAAAGTTTATATTTTCAAAATACAATTTTCATGAAAAAAAAAATCTTTATTTACTTTGTAGCTAAACTTAATAAATAGCACAAATTCAAAATCCCACAATTCGGTCCTTTTTCCGAAATGCCAGATTTTTTTCACTTTTTGTAAAGTGAGAAAAAATATTAATTAAAGAAACTGTTAAATCAATAAATGGCAGTAAATTTTAATTCAAATAGAAGCAATCTTTTAGATATATTTCTAATTTACATGAGCTAAACTCAGGAAGCCAAGATAGAACTAGAAAATGTACTATGTTAAAAAATGAAAGTTGGTTTCCTTAGACGCACCGCTGCACCTTTTGCTAATTTTTTGTCTTCCTCAAGTCCTTAAAAGTTTTTCAAATTTTTGAAATGATGGGCCTGTATCTACCAATTGAAAAACATGTAGAGCGTATGGCTTGCCTTCTTATACTAACAAAGAAAGAAATAAGCACCTGGATTAAAAAATAAGGACTTTTTAAGGCCTTAAAAATGAACATTAAGGACTTTCTAAGGACCGTAGGAACCCTGGATAAGACATTAAATTATTAACATATGACAAGAAATAAATTTTGCCTTTCTGTTTCTATTATAGGACTGAAGATTATATTTTTTAACTTTAATTTTCTTGCTGCAAAATGAAAAACCAGCAATTTACTGTCTGATTTTCTTTGCCAAAACTTTCCTAGAAATTTGTGCATACGACAGGTCTGATTAGATTTCATCGAAATAGGAGAGGATGAATAAAGATTAGGAAATGTTTAGTTTTTATTGAAGAACAATAAACTCTCTGTGTGTGCATCATCATCAAGCAACAATAAAAAATGACAACATAAAATATTCTTTCTAAAAATGACCACCCAACGTATCACCCCTGTGCCGGATAGAATCTTTCTGATGGATAGTCTCTGCTTTCATAAGTGAACAGTACTTTTGGTGTCATTAATTACTTCCAAAACATTAGAGTATTTAGGATTGAAATTTAAAGGAATATTAATTAATTATAAAATAATTATCTCTATAGGTAGCAAATTGGACAGACTTTGTAATTTTTTTGAAGAAAAAAATGAAATTAATATTCAATTCAATCAAAATTTTACTGCTAGTATAATCACATGGTTGAACCTAAAATTATACTCTGGCCATTAATAATAAATTAAATACGGGCCATTTAAATTACAAATTTTAATAAGCGATAAATATTTTTAAATAACTGAACCGTTCGTATTAACGGGGGTAATTGCGACACTAGGTAAAAGACCCTGAACATTTCTTTTGCAAAAAGTCGGTATCACCTTTTATGCACCATAAATTATACTACAGCTTTTATACACATAGTCAGGGTTCGTACGCTTTTGGCAAAACCAAAAATAAGGACTTTCTAAGGACTTTTTAAGGACCTACAAAAACTTTTAAGGACCTCACAAATTTTTTGCAATTTACACAAACTGTTATGTTTATTTCAAAAGGAAGCATTATTGAAAGAGGAAATTGATTTAATATCGCATTTTTATTAGGAACACAACACAAACACTCTTATGGAGCTCTCTATGTCTTGTTGCTTTTCTAATGTCCAATACAGTCAGGGAGTTAAATAATTATTGGAGCTAGTAATAAGAAGCACACAGCATAAGTATTAATCATATATAAGCAAGTGAAAAATTATCAAAAATGGTTAATGCTATAAAATACAAGTTAAATGAAAAACAATTTAAATAAAAAAAATTGTTGAAGAAAACGCTGCACTTGATCTTGAGTTCTGAAATTTTTTTTTCAACTTGAGAAAAATATTTCATTTTGGAAACAACATACAAATAAAAAAATGGAGCTTATTCGCTTAAAACTTTGCACATTGCCCTCAAATAGTAACTACCTAAATTTAACTAAAATGAAGTTTCAACAAATTGAACAATATTTTTAAATAAAAATAAAACAAGCAGACTACAGGCTGCAAATACTAAAACAACTGTCAACTTTTTAAATAATTGATATATTTACAGGATGCAAAAGGATAGAAGTCTCAAAAACGGCGTGCAATTTTCGGCGAAGCACGTGCTAGATGTTAGCAAGTTTCCGAAAAATAGGCTTTTACATTTTCGCTTTATTTAGAAAGAAAAAGAAGAAAAAATGTGTTCAAATGATGATAAAAATAAATCATTCTTTTACCTTTAACAGTATAAAGAAGCGATAATCATACATGCGATTGGTCAAACGAAAAAAAAGCTGAAAGTTTTTTTTTTTTTTTTTTTGCCTGCATATTAGTTAAATGTATCTCTTTTATTGAGCTAGATGTCAACAATATGCATCTTTGAAGTATTAACCCCCACCCTCCGCCCCTTAAATTAAAAAAAAAGTTTCAAAAGCAATATTTATTTACTGATTACTTGTTAAGAGCTGCTCCCACTTGCTTTATTGATAATTGTTTAGAATGTAGATGATTTAGTAACAATTTTCATGCAAAAAAATATTTATTTACTTTGAAACTAAATTTAATAAATAGTATCGAATCCCAAATTTGAAATCCCGAAACTCGGCTCTTTTTCGAAAATTCCAGATTTTTGTTTATTCGTAAAAAAATTTCCCCTTTAGTCCTTAAAGGTCCGTTTTTCACATTTTATTCCTTTTTCTTTTCTCTTTTAAAAGCAAAATGAGGGAACTTGTGTGATTTTTTTTTCTGTGGTCTTAAATATTTTGTACAAATGCTTGTGTTTTGATTGATTCGACATCTCTTACTAATATTTTAATTTTTTTTTAGATGTAGCTCTGTTTTCTTTTTCATACAATTGCAGGAAATAGCAAATTGGAAGCTGCCATGTAGGTGGGTACAAGTTAGTTAGTGTTGTAGTTTGAAGCATTTTATCAAAATCCACGAACCTTTTCTTTTTGTCAAAATATATAACACATCAATTTACTTATAACTTTTCAAAAAAAAAAAAAAAAAAAAAAAAAAGAGTTACTTATTTATTTAAAAGTTGAGAAAGCACTGAAATTTGCAGTAAAAATGCGATGATGTTTATGTAAGTCCGCCATTTTTGGTTCTGTCAATCCGCCTTTTTGGGTCTGTCCGAAAGCCGCGATAGTACCGAACCCAAGCAAACCAAATTTGAGGTTCGATTAAGTAGTTGAAATGAAAGAAGTTTCATTCTTGTGAAGAATACAAAACATAGCAAAAACAAAGAGAGCGCATGGATACCTTCTTAGTTTAACAAAAAAAAAAAATAAGCACCTGGAATAAAAAATAAGGACTATTTAAGGCTGCTCTTCAGTCAGAAAAAATTTCGTGGTTAGGCTTAAGATGGCCTTCGAAGGGCATGAGGGGAGTGTGTCAACCTTAAGTGATTGACATTTCAACGACCAATGAAATGTACGATAGCTCTTGGAAGAAGGGTCTACTGTCCCCCATAATTGACCTGTCACTTCAGGCCGAGACCCCCTGCAGTTAGTGTAGTCGCTAGCGGCATGCACGTGTTTTCTACTACTTACACAACGTTACTGCTTTTCCGGTTCCAAAATTAAATCTCTGTGGCTGAGAGTTGAAACGAAAAGAAAACATACTGTTACCCTTCTTTCATTCTCCCGAATTGTTTGTAAATTGCGTATTTAGTGCTGTAAAAATGAAAATGTAAACGATACTTTTAAAACAAAGGTTTGTCTTTCTGAGAACTTGCTTCTAGACCTAATTTAGTACAAATTGATCAATCAAAATTTGCGATAAATTGGTTGATATTAAAAAAAAAAAAAAAATTTAAAAAAAAATTATTTAGCGAAAACTTGCTGAATGCTGTTCTCAGTTATTGTTACATAAAGAGCGCTAATTCGTCTCTTGTATAAAGCTTAATTTAAGAGCAGAAATTTTTGCGTTAGTATGATTAAAATTAAATGAATAAATAAGAAAAGAGGTAACCTAAGCAACTAGGTTTTGCTCGAAACAGGAGTAGCAAATGAAGATTTGTTAAGCTCCACTACTCTATTTTTTTTCTGAAACTAAATGTGAATGTTTGCGTTTCTTTCTTTATTTTATTCATTTTTATACACATCTACAATTATGTTTTGCTAATTATTGCATATTGAATACTTGATCAATATGATGAGACCATCACATTCATTTTATTTCTTTCCTTTATATTTCTGTCATTTAAAATAAAATTCCCGAATCATTTTTCGAATAAAACATCCTGGTTTTCTTTTTCTCTGACAAAAGAACGTTTTCAATGGTTCTTTACTTTCTGTGTAGTTCCGCTTCATTGGCACTTCAATATGTAGTCAAGTAATATGTGTTTATATAAGCGTGCGCAGAGCTTTAGCAAGGGGGGAGGGGGACGCTACTGTGCTAAAGGGGGTACCAAAATACACCCATAAGCAGGGCCGGCCCGACGGTATCCGGCGCCCTTGGACTTTATAAAAATAGTCGCCCCTAGCCCTCTTTCATCATACAAACTAAAATAATATAAATTCAAATTGTGTATACTTTTATTGCGTTTTCAATTACTTTAAAAATTTTAATAATTACATACATGAAACAAATAATGTATTTTTTTATTTCTAATGGGCTGCTGTTGGCTTCTCGTAATTGAAGACCTAGTGTGGTTCACAGGGATTGGTACCATCTAATCATCTCTATCAAGCACCACAGTAGGTATAGTACCATCGCTACAAGTGAATTTTGACGCTAAGTTCTTTCACTTGAAAGATGGAGTATCTGATAGGAGTCACTATCAATGGGTCTGCTTACGTGAAGACAACTGGAATTTTGTTGAACTAATTTTATGAAACACGGATTATTGTTTTTTTTTCTCTCTCTTACGCTGAGGCGCCTTTGTACTTTGCACACTGATAAGGCCGGCCCTGCCCATAAGATTTGGGTCCCAGATGCATCTCCAGGGAAACTTATGACAAATTAAACGCAAAGAAGCATATCTATTGAATACAAATGCTAAAGAGGTTGCCAGTTTTGTAATTAGCTTTCATTTTTATTTGCTAATGGGGGTACAATGGTATCTCTAAGCCCCGCATGCACACCTATGAGTATCTACGTATGTATGTTGTAAAATATATATTGCTCAGCAAAATTAAATCACGAACTTGAAACTGGGGATGTGCATAACATACTTTCGTGGTTGCAAAAGTATGCGGCAATTACAAATTCACCAAAAATAAGAAGAAGGCAGGGAAGAAAGGAAAAAAAGAACTTAAAAAAAAGAAAGAAAATAAGCAAATGGTTGGCAATGACTGTTTTGAAACAGTGGCCTTTTTTCCGAGTGCATTTATTTATTACTTTTTTCCTTCATTATGTACGAAACATTAAATATTTATTGAAATATTAGGGTTTAAAAGACTTTTAAATTTTTTCCGTAATACACTGAATAAACGAAAGCGATAAATATTGTATTTGCCATTAAAAGCTATTCAGAGCAGTGAATGGAGCTGGAGCGGACTTGAAACTATAACATAAGATTCGGAGGGGAGCTGTAGCATAGCAACTCAAAAAAATAAATTAATATAAATAATAATAATGATAATAATAACTCTGCTCCAGTTCCCTGCGCAAAAGGTATTCAAAACTTTCAAAATGGCAGCCTGACTACTGGGGCGGCATATTCCTCGGAACCAGAAGTCCCAATTTCTTATCCTGGCAACAAACTTTGCTTTGATAAGCGAGCTGAGGTGGTTGCTGTGATAATTTCTATTTAATACTTATCGAGAAGTAAGTTGAGAGTTTTCCTGGTTTTCTCTTATGATTGAATGCACAAAAACACCATTAGAAGACCTCGCAGGGCGACAGCTTTTTACCAAGGCTTGTTGAATCGAGATAAAGTTTGTATGGTTGCAGGTTGAGGTGAGGGCTTCCAATTTTAAAACTGCAAATACGGAACAGACGGGGCACATCGACAAGGGGGGGAGGGGCTTGAGATGCGCATTTGCATCATTTCTTCTGTGCCGATTCTTCATGCGCGAGCTTGCCTGTTTTTATTATGCAGTAAATAAAAACGGAGGAGCGCGGAAGATCGCACTTCAAACTGAAGCAGCATAGAACAGAAATGAATATAACCAATAAAGATTCAATATGCGATGCGACTCAAAATGACAACGGTTTTCCCGAAGGATATAATTTACGCAAACGGAGATAAGTACATCTGGTTAAAATAATAAGGAGTAAATAAAGGAAGTCCATCTACAGAAACAGTTTCCGGAGTATATACTTCAAAAAATGTTTCAATATACCTTTTGAAACTTCAAGACGGAAGTACATGATTAACAGTGAATAATCTGAAAATAATGTACATGCACATAAAATGACAAGAAGATTTAGTGACAAATTCAGTTATTCAAATGCAAAACCTGTAATGTATGGAATTATCTTCTGAAATGAATTCTACATAGTTCTTTTCCTTGTCATGTTTGTTTGTTTTGTGTTTTCTGGGTGACTCAAAGTCTAAAATCAATGTTAAATTTAATGCATATTGAGATCCCGTCATATTAAACTTCAAAATTCAAGAAAAAATTTACCATTTGAAAGAAAAGGCATCCATATTGTAGTGATTAGTAATCTGACAGAGAAAATGAACAATTCGGGTTCACATGCCCATCAGAAAACGTAATTATTATTATTATTATTTTGGAGAGTTTTTTTCTCCGGTGAAAAGAGCAAAAAATAACAGATGAAATCAAAACAATTTTCAAATTAATTCCCATGCTAACTAGGGTATTTTTAAGCTCAAACCCAGTCATTGGAAATGGTTGATATTTTTTTTTTCAGGGGAAAAATTTCAAATCGCGAATATAATATTGCAATAGCTGGATTTTTAATTGCTAACGCAAAACAAAAAACAAAATTTAAAATGTTCATACAAATTAGAACGGAGATTAAAAATGATTTTTTTTTGTATAAAATTGTTTTCCCGATAATACGGAAAAGTTGTGGGGCATAGGAACTATACGCATAAAATTTGAAATGCACTTATTTCTGCATTGCGTAAATTTGAAAATTTGGATCGTGAAGTGGTTTATTGATCAAAAGGTATTAATTGATCTATATTAATTTTAGAGGTATGTTTCTACTACAATTTCTCACTTTTTCCACGCTAGTGCGAAGGAAGATATTTTAATTTCAAATTTTGTACTCACATTTTAATAATACTTTATTCCAACTTTCCTGCTCTATCTCAATGGAAATTTGAAAACATGTAAATTTCCCAATATTTCTGTAAATTTCCATAACTGTTGCGAATTTTGTATATTTCAACGTGGGAATGGAACCCTAAGATATTTATTGATTGATTCTAAATTTTTTTTTACTTATATTTCTGGTGTCATTCCACTATTCCACAACCTTTTCACAGAATCGAGGAAATAATTACTAAAAACAGAGCTTTTGCAAATTCGTATGTTTACTGCTACTATTAATTATACAAAAAGAACAAATAATAAAAATAAGTAATTCATTTTTTTAATGCTTGTATTACTAATATTATTATTATTATTGTAGCTGTTATGTTTTTATTTCCATTTAGATATTTTAAGAATTGTGTTTCATTGCTTGTTATGAACTGTTGTGAAGCTTGAAAAATGAATGTGCAAGCAAATTTTATTGTTTTCCTACCCGTTTACTAAGGACTACCAAAGGGATTCGCCAATTTCTTTCCGAGTTTTAGAAGGGCTTCGCTAAAAAAAAAAAAAAATTGGGAACCTCTGACTTAAATCATATGCAGAAATTTTGCATAAGAGACATAGTTCTTTTTTCTTTAATTCGCATGCATAAATTTAATGTAGAGAAATAATTAGTCCTCATTTGAGCTGCGAAACTAAAGAATAAAACGCCAACATAATCAAAAATTGCGGATACGTGTTTCAGAGTTACAAGGATCCCGTGTTGCAATACAAAGAAGTAAGCTTATGGATGAGAAACAACCAAACCGTTTTTATTCTTTAGCTAATAAGATATTATTTCATAGTGCCACACAGCAAACATTGCATAACCAGGAATGGGCAGCCTTTGGAAAGCTGCGGGCTAAACTGAAAAGGTTAAAAAAGTCGCATGCCGTAGAGATAAGCAGGTGTCAAGTTACCGAGATTCCGTAACTTCAATCGCTGATATTGGTCTGTATTGTTATTTACTTGCCATTCAAGTTATAAGAGTGAATTCCAGTGTACGAAATTATTCTCGTTTATTATTTATCTATTATTATTTTGAAAAGTTAATACATTACAAATAAATAAATATATAAACATTAAATCAAAATACCTCATGAGAAAAAAATCCATAATTTTTGTTTGCTTTTCCCTCTGAAGAGAAAACATAAATTCCCCAACACTATTAGGCTTGCTAATTTGCAATTAACTTTTTTCTCGTGTGTGTAGAAAGGTACAAGGGGAATAAGGAAATTTTCTAGGAACACTTTCAAGAAAAGAATTCATTTATTGATGAAAAAACACCGCTGTAAAATTCCCAGAATTGTGCACCGTGGAAAAATACCGGAGGAAAAAGTTAATAAGAATACAAATTGGAGGTCGACTTACAGGGGTTTCTGAAAATTGTGTGTCAAGTTAGAGAGTTTTTCGCCCATTGAAATTAGCATTGGGCCAACCATTAGGGGAGGGATATGTCGACTTACCAAGGGTTAGTCGACTTATCTGCGCGTCGAGCTACCGATGTTCCATTGTATTTAGTTTAGTCATGTGAACTGTGAAGAAAATAACTTTTGCGATTCAGGAAAAGAAACATGTGGTTTGTTTTCTAAACAATGTCCCATGCTTTTCGCCATTCCATGAGGAAGTGTACCGTACAGTGGAACCTCGCTATTCGCACACAATTCATTACAGGAGGCAGCTCGAATGGCAAGTTGTACGAATAGCGAATTATTTTTTCACATAAACTACAGTGTAAATTGGATTAATCCGGTCCAGACACACAGATGGTTGCTTATTTAAACCTATGAAAAACAAATGTACAGTACTGTACATGAAATTATAGATAAATTAAAATTTAACTGCACTTTGCTTGTACTGAGGTGAGCTGATGGCATATGAGGAATGTTGAGATGAGGAAATGAAAGGGCTGGAAGAGGAGGCCCCTTCTATAAAAACATCAGGTAATATCCCTTCAAGTGTTTTCTCGCTTTCTGTTGTCCTTTCTTTTTGCACTAGAAGAATCTTGGGCTTCTTTCCCTAAAAACCTGTCCAATGTTGTCTGGCTTTGACGATTGTTCAGAATTTTTCTAAAATGGCCAATAACATTGTCGTTGAACAAAGCATCCCAACATTGCTGTTGACCACAGCAGTGTTGGGATGCTGTTTTCCCATCACTCTCTGCGTTTTCTTGCAGGAATAACACAGCTCTTTAATTTCTGCAAAGTAAATGCTTTTCTTACTACTTTCCTCCTCTGAAGAAGAAAGTTCTTCAACCACTTCCTCTAGATGCCCCCTTAGAAAGCTAAAATTGTCAGTAAAATCTCAAAAAGTATTAAAATTTTTAAAAAATCCAAAACGCGAAACAAATTACTTCTAGACGAGTTCAAAATGAGCATAATTTCTCGATTTTTTTCTTAAAAAAAGCCAAACTGGCGACCCAGCTGACCCCTGGCGCCGTAGGAATTGAGGGACAAGTACGAATGGCGGATTTCCACCGTATATGTTCTACGTCATAACATCTTTCCGATAAAGTTTATTTTAAGTTAATCGGTTGGTTAGCTCAGGATTTGTATACGAATGAAATTTTCCCGTAGGCGCTGTCGTTTTTTTTTTCTTCTGAACTATGAAATTCGGAGTGGATAAAAAAATATTTCACGCCGAGAGCTCCTTCCAATACGCTTGTTCAAAGGAACTTGGATCTTCTGCCCAGAATTTGCATACTTTGCTTCGGGAAAAAATCCTGAAGTCGCTAATGTTCAGAATTTTTGAACTGTTCAAAATTGAACGAAAAATTGTTCAAATCAAAAAGTAAAATATGAAAATGAGATGTCCTCGCCAAGATCTTTCGAATGCAGGGAAAAAAAATCTTTCGAATCGGACAATTCCTTCAAAAGTTATTGGGGGGGGGGGGGGGAGACATGCACACCCAGAATCCCCCGCACCTGCCATCGTCTGGCGCATCGGATTTTTAGATGCCCCCGAGGGCTTGCCCTCGGGGACAAATGGGGCCCTACAAGGGGGGGGGGGAGACAGACCGACAGACACAATTACCCCATCTCAAACCCCTACTTTCAATTTTTTAAAAATTTTTCAATGTGTATTTATTTACTTCACTTGTTTATGACTTTTTCCTATTTTTAACGATATTCTTGTGATCTGATACATTAGCCTTCTTTCGCTTTTTTTTTTTTTTACTTTTACGGAAAAGTAGGATAAGAAGAAGTAAAAGATATCGAAAGATGGAAAAATCTTATGAAAGGAAAGGCTAATAAATATTACGAATGGCATAAAAAAAATCATTAAAAAAAAGGAAATAAAAGAAAGAAAGGAGGTTGTTAGTATCCCCCCCCCCCCCAGCTGTCGACCTTTATATGTAATTTTGTTTTTCAAAATTCCAGCTCCACCGGAAGATGTTGGTTTATTTAATCAATATTTAATTTTTTTTTTTTCGGTTTCTAAAACACAAATTATTGAAACATTGCATTCAGAAAGAGGCCAATATAAAATTTTGAAATTACATTCATTTTCTCAAAAATACCTTTTGAATTTACGAAAACATTTAAAGTTTATCATTCCTTTATCCCTTCAGTAAAAAACAAAAAAACTCTATCTCGCTCAATTTAGTTATATCCGTGGCATACACAGTTGTCTTTAAGAGGGCAGGGGGGGGGGGGGAAGTAAAGGCAACGCTTTTCTCTTCAGAAAGTTTTTGAAGAAAAGAAGAATGGATTGTGTAAAGAAAATTAAATCAATAACCTACAAATGAATAATTACTTACATTAAATAATTTCTCATTTGATTTACTAATTAAAGAGCAGTAATGTTCTCAAGCTTACATTTTTAAAAAAATGTTTTTTTTCCCCAATTGTACAAACATTTAATTCGTGAAAAATATTTTTATAGTACCGTGGGAACAGGAATTTGCCCATATAAAAGATTACATATAAGTCATAGCTTTTCCAAATTTCTTCCAAAAAGCTCTCAATTTTCTTCCCTTTCGAAAAAAACATGTGGTCTGTCTTCTGTGTCTGGCCGGTTTGAGGGTCTGAAGAGGTTGACTACACTTTCCCCATTGTCCGAATCCGAAGCAGCAATGCTTCCCGGAGTGAGAGTCATTAAGCTAATCGACCTCGTAAATCATGCCCCCTTGCATGGGAAGCGGTGGGAGGCGTGGCTTATAGGAATTTCGAGCTTTTTTTGGAAATATTTTCAAACTTTGGACGGATTTTTTTGTCTTTAAAAATGTTTGCATTATTTCAAACGAAAGTTCAAAAGAAAGCTGGAAATGTTTTGCTGGTCTTGTTGTTTTTAAAATTTCGGTAACATGCTTTGAAAATATTTTATAGAGCGAAACGTCTAACAGTACCACGTTTTTTCCAAAATTCATTTTTTAACGATTTTTTAAAAATACGGTAAGTGATATTTTAAAAAAGTAAAAACTAAAAGACCGAGATATAGGCTTGAAAAATACTCAAAAAAATTCCGGACTCGAAAACTTCAAAGGAACTTTCTAAAACTTATTCCAACTTTTCCCGTAGGTTAACATTGGTTTCGAAGATTTGAAACTCTGACTGAAGAGCAGCCTTAAGGACTTTTTTAGGCCTTAAAAATGAAAATGAATATTAAGGACCTTTACGGACCGTACGAACCCTGATAGTTACAACGGCATGTTTAAATAACTTTTGAAATTAAAATTTATATTTTACTTACCTACTTCTAACTAATAAGAAAAATTTAATTTCTTTTTTGCAAATAAATTGTAATTTATAGTGAAACATAATGAATAGGAATTTCCCTCGACTATATATTTTTTGCCAAATTTTTGCAGTGAAATGCTTTTTTATTCGTCAAATATCCGCAACTTTTAAAATAAAAGATGAGAAAATAACTCGAAGTCCAGCGCCGATTTCAGGAAAAGGATGAAAAATGCGTTATTATGCAAAAACAAGAAATGAAGTTCGGAAAACGAGTTCAACTTTTTGCAATGTTTATTGGAAAAAAAACTAAATCCCCCCCGAAAAAAACCTCAAAGTTTTTTTTTTATTGTTCTTTTAAAAACAAAAATAAAGTCCAGGAAAAGAAATTACCTTGGCGATGTTTACATCGGGAATGTAAACATCTCCTACTCTGGCGATTGGCGGCGAAAAAAATTGTAAAACTGTGCCAACGGCCAGTTATCCGTAATGACGAAAGCACGTGGGACGTGGTTCGTAATTGGAACAAAGATAGTCGCCGCCGTTACAGCCCTTGCTGCATAAAGGGTTACTACAAAGGGAATGTTTATCGCTTTTCGGTGTATTTTTTGTTCCCATCCTCTAAATTTTCAATTTTGAATAGTAAAAACTCTGATTTTTAAAACACGGAAGGAGGATATGAAAAACCCAGATTTCCAGGGTGCACCCGGAATACAATTACCCCTGTACTAATTTGTTTTTTCTTGTTTTCGTGAAAGAAAGTTTTTGTAAAAGAAAATTAAAAACTTAATCTAGTGGCATGCATTTTAAAAAAGAAGAATTTTAACTATTACAAGAAACAAAAGTAACAATCCATTTTTTGAGAGAAGTTTTTGAAGACATTTAAAATAGCTTTAAGTTTAGTTATTCCCAGTTTTTGGATAGGTTATGAATAATTTCTTAAGGAATAAGAAAATAACCATCTAATCCAGTTGTTCGAAGAATTACACTGCCTTTAAGGATATAATCACATGAAAGGCCAATAGCCCCTATGATCTACTTTAAAGACCAAATACTAGTCGATTAGGAAATAAATGTATTAGAATAATTTCGATTTTGAAATTTAAAAATGGAAAATTTATTCGATACCCCCCACCCAAATCACGATTTGGGGCATATTTTCTGAAAAAACATTTTGTAGCAGAAAAACCATGTTGGCGCAGTTTTGCAGCGGCAATTGGTGCAGCTGTGGAAACCTTGACTTAATTATGCTAAGACTCTCTTCCTTCTGCTCACCAAACCTAAGCACTTTACGCCTGCTTGGAATTTGGTGTCTGAATTGGAGCCAACTTTGTGCCAGGGATTTTGCTTCCCAGCATCTAGTCTCTTAATTGCATAAAAACTCTAAAATGACAATAAATAAATATAAAACAATTTTAAAAAGTAATAATGACAACCAAATGGCAATTATCATTTTTGAGACATTGGAAAGGGAAGAATCAAATTCAAGCATTAAATATGCAGTTAGATGTTGTAAGGCGGTATCCAGAGGGGGGGGCGACGCCCCACCTCCCGAAATCCCAATTTTTTATCCAATGTAGCATATATTCCTCCCTGAAACTTTCCTCTACACTAGTGTTTCAAAGTCAGCCCCCTCCTCCCCCCCCAAAAAAAAAAAAAAAAAAAATTCTGGCTACGGCTTCAATAAGGCTTGTTTAAATGCTTCAATAAGGAAGTTGAACCTTCCACTTACCTTCATCATCATATTCTTCATTATCTTGGTCCGTGCCATCTAGAACTTTCAAACTAGGGATTAAAGCAAACACTTTTTCTCTGTAATCTTCTATGGAAGCAACTTCACAGTTATACAGCTCAAGAAACTTTAACTCTTTAAACTCTTTCTGAAATTTCATAATATGGAGAAAAATACTTGATTAGACCAAAAGTTTAACTTTCAAAAATTTAGCTCATTCAATTAGCAATTTTTAATAGTTAGTAAAATCATGTGGCAAGCTATTATATTTAATTTCTAACTGTCTTCTTGAACGTAACTTATCTTAATTAAAACTTGCCAAGTTAGGAATCCGATAAAAAAATGTTTTTAAATAAATTAAGGAACATTGTACGCTCTTACAGCCATGATCAAAGGATCTGCTATGGAACTTTGCACCCGTTAGATATCAATTCTTTTAACGCTGACACCGACTACTCTGAAGGCCGTTTTTGTTCTTTCAATTTTGGCCCTTTTTTCACATTTATGTTTTGTAGGGATATCATTTTTTTTAGATTTAATTTTTGAAAAGCTAAAATGTGTGTTTTTATATTGATGATAAGTTATACTAAATTAAAACAAGCTGAATAGTCGCTATTAATTAGTTAAGATTTTTTCGTCTGTTTACATTTCTCCGTAATAAGTCCGTAAACCTATCTTTACTTAATTAATTTTTTATTTAAAACGTTGAAAAGTTCTGTATAACTACGACACTGGATTCTTTGCAGTCAGCTTGAGTTAAGCCTTAAGGCGAAAAATTAATGCGGAAAGTGAATTTCAATGCATCAATTATTTACCTTCAAGCGCAAAATAGTATTGTTTACTTTGAACGGCAGAAAAATATGGCTGCTGTTTGAAGTCGTTAGGTGTGATGCTACTTATGAGTATGCTAGTAACTTCGAAGATAATGTAATTTTTTCAAGTTTCGGATTTTTTCCTTATATATGCCAAATTGTCTACCTTGATACCAAGTTTCAAGTTTCTAAGTCTCCTAGAAGTAGGTTAGGTTTTTGATGAGTGCGTAAATGAGTGAGTGAGTGATAAAAATGACTTTTCAAACCTTAATAATTCCATAACCATAAGAGGTATATCAATGAAATTTGATATTCTAGGCGCTAAGAGGATCGCTATTAGACGTACAAAGTTTCAAGTATGTAGGTCTAATAGTTTTTGGGTAATGGTGGGGCCAAAAGTAGCTCGAAATGGTTCAGGTAAATATACACATTGGCCGGTGTCGCCGTATCTTAATTTGGCTGACTTTCTGAACTTGGCGGACACACTGCCGTGTGTCTAGATAAGTGTTGCAGTTTCCTTGCATCAAAATCAGAGGATTTCCCTAACCCAACAAGAAAACTAAGTTGAAACGATGAATCACAGGCACGTGTTTTGTGCCCGTCGCAAAGTCGCTTTAGCCGATGTTTTCTTTTCTTGTGATTGTTTATTCTTTATTTATTCAGTTTTGTATTAACTAGTATTACTATTAGTATCTGAAAAGAAATGGGGAAGAGAAAATCCGATCAAAAGATAATAGCCCGATCGGGAAATCGTCTTTTTTTTTCTTTCTTCTAGATACACAAAAGCGATTTTCGGTACTTTTGTACTTTTAATTCCGAAGTAAAAAGAAATTAAAGTGAAAAAAATATTTTTCCACACGAGAAACATAGGTGTTACATCGGCATTTAGATGTTTTTCAAGGTCGATGGGCCGATGTTTTTTTCGATGTTATAACATCGGCGGCCGATAGTGATGGCTAGTTTTTGAACTAGCGGCGGTGATGCATCGGGCGGGCCCTAATACTTATTTATTAACTGCTCAATTTAAAAGGTTTAACTATATTTCTCAAGAAATATTAAAATTTTAGGCAAGTCCCTTTAAAAAAAATTAATTTAAACAGAAATCGAAAAAATGTCCGGATCTTCGAGGTTCTACCTGTTCTTATGTTTTATAAATATATATATAAAAGGAATGATTTAAATGATACATAACTTTTTTAATTAACATTCTGCATGTTTTAATGGTTTAAAGCGAATATTTGCCATCGGCCGATTGAAAAGGAAAATAATCGGTCATCTTTGACAATCGCTTTTGGCGCATTTGCAAAAAAAGGCTGTCTCTCAAGCCCTAGAAGATTTCCTTTGATACAAAGATTGATGAACACAACTGTAACCTTGCCACCATCAACGGCTGAGGTGGAGAGAGTATTTTCTCAAATAGCACATTAATTGTGTCCACTCACAGAAATAGACTTAAAGTAGAAAATACTAACAATTTATTAATGATAAAGCTAAATGTCAGTATAAACTATGAATGATTCAGCTGCTAAAAGTTGGCTCACTAAAAAAAAAATTGTACATTTTTTTCTATAATAATGAATATTTTAAAACATTTTTTCTATTTAAATTTATTTACTTATTCCACTGAAGTTTTTTCTGATTTGTTAAATTTTATTTAATTTACTAGCAATTCTTTCTCAAATTAAGGATTTTATTTTCTTATATCAGCATGGTAAATAAGATAAAATTATAGTTTTAATTGTTACTGTTCACAGGTCTTTCAAAGTGTTACTTAAAATTCTTAACTATTTTTAGAGTGATTTATTTTCTTTCTTGTTCCGGACAGTTGTTGATCAAACCTGTTTCTTTTTTTTTCTTTTTTTTTTTTTTTGGGGGGGGGGGGGGTCCATTATTTTTATTGCTTGTTTTAGTTTAAATTTATTTGGCTCTTTTTGATGAAATTTTTATCAATCGCTTAGGAAAATTTAATTAAGCATTATTTAAAAAAATGTTCCTGATAAAAGCAACAATTTACCTTTACCTTTATAATGAACGAATACAGGTGGGATTTTTGTCTAATTGTTTCAATAATGTATCCTTTGTTTTGTTTTCATATTACAATTCCTTTTTTTAATTAATTTTATTATTAGCATTGTTATTATCATTTTTTTGCAATAAATCAAATTAGCAACAAGTTCATCTCTAACTGACCACATCATTTTTCTTTTTTTTTTGAAAATGCTTAAAACTTCCTTTGCAATGGCGCATCCCTCGTCTAACAAACCTAAGCAACCCTCCAAAAATTGGCAGTCAATCAATGGCGTAGTCTGCACAACCCACTCTACTCTGTGGTACAACCCCTCCTGGTAGTCATGCCTGAGACAGATGTCTCAATAGACTGAAAATTGTAGCTATCTTTTTGTTTTCATATAACTTTTTGAAGTTGTTATTTTGTAAGATACTTTCATTGTTATTTACCTGGTTCAAGAATTTCCAGAAAGATAAGCATTTGAATATGGATATATACACACACATAAGTATTAGTGGTTCAAAATATATATAATGCATTCCGGTACGCAGTGCAAGTGATAGGTCTTAACATGTTTTTACACTTAACATGTAACTTCGTGAAGCGATTAGGAAAGCGCCCTTTCACATAGCAAAAAGTGCCCCTTTTTCAAAAAAAAAGGTGCCCTTTTTAAAAAATGCACCCTGCCCTTTTTTGAAAAAAAAAATGTGAACACTACAAAAGCAAGAGTAACATTGAATGATTTAAATAGTTTGTAAACATCCATTTTATAAAAAGTTCTTTAAAATTAATGATTACTTTTATAAAAAAAAAAAGGTTTTTGACTTACCAAAGGTTCCAAAATATCAATGGTAGATATCTTATTCCCTCCAAGGCTCAAATGTGTTAATTTTGGGCAGCCTTTTAGATTATCTAAACCAGCTGATATTCGGTTGTCACTTAGTTCCAGCTAAAAGTAACATGATTTTAGTATAAATAAAATTTATTTAAGATATTCTTTTCAACAAAGATGAGAAATGGACAAAATACTTACTTTTTTTAAATTTGGAAGTTTTGGGAAACCTTTGAGGTTTGTAAGACCAACATTGATCAGACTGAGACATTCTAAGTTGACAAAATCTTCAGTTAGCCCTTCAACTGAAGTACTGCGGCAATTATCAAGAACCAATTCTTTGATCTAAAAGAAATTATAACATACATTCAGATATTTGGTGGTCTATTTTTCCCCCATAGTATTTTTCAAAACTAACCAGAGAGACAGACTTGCTCTGCTATATCGAACATTGAATCATTCCCTCGTGCAGAAAATAAGAGAAATTATACAACAAATGTTCACCATTCTCTCCTAAAAATCTTTAAACAGAGCTATTCGGAAATTGCATAGCAAAAGTACATCTTTAACACACTGGCGGTTTGGGCTGTGACGTCACGCCATGATAAATCTTTCTCAAAATGGTTGAAGCTGTGATATTATGATGGCCTTTTTCCACGTCAAGATGGTCTGGAGCGTATATTTGCGATATTCCTTCCCCTTTTCCCAAACAGGTTCCCTGGTGCATCGGAGGCGTTGCTTTTCCACACATTCCTCACGCCGTGATATCACGGCCAAAGCCGCCAGTGGGTTAAAGCTTCAAAAAAATAGCCTGAAAAGTTTTAAAGTTTCAAAAACGCAGCATGCATGATTATTCGATTAATTACAGGAAGTAACAAAATTCCACAAAAACAATATTGTCTTTAATCATGCATTTAAATTAATGCACAAAAAGCATCATTTATGTGATTAAAACACTCTTAAATTAGTTTCTTATGTTCACTAAACTATTCAATTTATTTTCTCCATGTTTTACAATGTCTCTTTGTCTGTGAACTTTATACTATTTTCTATCATACCCTATAGGTGAATATTAGTGGTCGACACTCGCCATGCGGCGATTAACCCTTTATAAGGCGGGTGGAAGTATACTTACCACCAAATTATAGATGTTTATAGTAAGCTATTTTACTTTTACCCTTTCTAATTGGCAGAATCTTGCAAAGACTCTGGGAAATATATTTACCACCACATGCATCAATATTCAGATATTATAACTGTACGGTAAAGGGTGGAAAAATCTTGCTAATCTTATTTACTTTCTTATATGAATTTCTTTCTTTGAAACAAAACAAAATCTGAAAAACATTTTATTTTAACATACCGATACAAGAAAAAAATGGCCCTATAAAGGGTTAAAGTAGTAAAAGTGGAGATCAAAACATGTATTATCGATGAATGAGATAAAAAAAATAAAAATAATAAAAGTGCTGATAAACTAAAAAATATATATAATAATAAGAAACTGCCTTTCCTCCTCATATATATTTCAAATTATTGTTACACTTTGGTCTGATGGGAAAAATTATACACAATAATCATAACTGATAGAGCACGGAGAAAATTTTGTCTGAAAAGATATTCAGTAGAAAAAGTATATGATTAACTGTTTTTATAAGAAAATTTCTGCATTAAATGTTACCATCACATTTAAATACGTACGTATTATGAGACGGTTTTAGGTGAATATACGTTAAAACTGCTTAAAAATAAAACTAACTGATAATGCGATATTATTCCACAAACCATGCTTGCACTCATCAATGACAAAAGCAACAACCCTCCTATTCAACGTGGGGGCCTAAATCCCTTCAGTGTACTCAAGTGTGTAATCGGAACCACACCTCTGATTTCACGCTAGAGTCAACCGATGGGGGAAGGGAAATATGTCGCCACGAGTATACTCGAGCTCTGCCGTTTTTAGTATGAGTGTTTTCGAGTATATTCGTGGCCTGCCGCTTTTATTAGGAAAAATTTTTCGAGTATACTCGGGCTTGCCGCCAGAAGGGTTTAAGTACATGATAGAAATCTCCAACTGCTTTTTTGTGCATTTTCTACTGTTGAACTCTCTTGCAATTGTTCAATTCCAAACATAGTGCCATTGTTTTTAAATTAATCCTCAGATTTTTCTAGCTACTCATCTGCTGCTATATCATAATTCTTCAAAAACTAAATTATCTTTGAAAAAAAAAAGTAGATCAATTTTATATTAACAACTATTATAGACCTAACAATTAAGAGCTAGAAATGTTCAGACTCAAATTAATGAGAAACTTCTGAATTTCTAAAGAATATCAGTAACCAATAATCCCCCCCCCCCCCCCCCCCATGACCAAGAATTACCCCGGCAAACTGGGGTACAAATGGATATACCTATATAACCAATGTATTAAAAAATGGACAAAATATATGCACTGGAGTAGAAAGTTTAGACGATTTATAGTATAAAACAGTATCAACAAGAACTTTTTCGTTTTAAATATAGTACTGGCATGGATCTTTAAAAAAAAAAGTGATTTCTTGAGACTATCTTTTTTCAAGATGTTTTTGTAGTAGTACGTAAGACATTTTTCTTCCCCAACTTGCACCAAATTTTTGAACTTTTTAGCTCCTGCTAAGAAAATAGAATTTTAGGAATATTTGAATAGGAATATTTGCCATATTTCAGTGTTTTGTTACAGCAGTTTGTAAACCCCAGAAAAAGAGTGACCAAGAATTACTGGCATGACCCTATGTACATATTTCAAATAATGGTACCTTTATATACTAAAAAAAGTAGTTTGCATTGTAGCTGTCTGAAACTCTGCATTATGCACTTTAAACTCTTACAAGTAAAAACTATTCAATGATGAACACGCTAATGTGAAAAGCATTTATAGATTTGAACAGTAGTTTTAGAATTATTTAATTTGAAAGTCAATGAATTTATTTTCCCTCTGTTCGCACTCCCCAGGGTAATGGTGAAGATTAGGTGTCGCCACGCATCCAAATGATACTTGGGAAGAGATTATTCAAAGGAAATCAGTTGGAAATGAAACATAAGCTTAGGAAACCCAAAATTCTTTTTAAAATCAAAGTCAAAATCAGTGAAATCGTGTTTATTCATAAAATGTTCAGAACATCATGGGATACTATTTACAGGGTTCCCATCAAGAATATGATACAAAAAAAAGTGAAAAAAGTGACCATTTAAGAAAAAAAAGTGATCAATTAAAAAAAAGTGACCAAATGAGAATAAGCTTTGCATTACCACTAAAACACATGTAGAAAAAAGGTTTATAGGTTTTTAAGAATAGAAAAATATATTTATTTTCTTCACATGCAAAGGTTCCATCTAGAACTATACGAGCCTACTTTCATACATTCCAACTTCAGATTTACTCTTGCTATCTCACTCTACTCTCTAAATTCTCATTTAGCTTTAGTTCTTGATTACTTCAAATGTACCGTCCTCAACAGTTAATACATATTCATTCACTCATTCAGTTATTCACTGATACATTCTTTCACTTATTTATTCATTCCTTGAGAAATATCTTTAAAAATCCAGGTCAACAAATTTCATAAAAAAATAGGCTTGGTTAGTTTAGGTTGAACTTCGTATCTGTACATGTTCTTTGGCCTAACATCTTTCCGATAAAGTTTGTTCCAAGCGAATCCGTCAGCTAGATCAGGATTTATATAAGATTGAAATTTCCCCGTAGGAGCTAACGTTAATTTTTTTGAACTGTTTAAAAATGAACAAAAATTGTTCAAATCTAAAAAAATATTTCACAACGAGAGCTTCTTCTAATAAGCTTGTCCATACAAACTTGGATCTTATGCCTAATGTTACGTACTGTGCTTTATTTTTGCCCATAGGCGCTAATGTTAAGATTTTTTTAATTGTTCAAAATTAAAACGAAAAATTGTTCAAATGAAAAAGTAAAATATGGAAATGAGATATCCTGGCCAATATCTTTTCAAATGGCCAATTTCCTCAAAAGTTAAAGGGGGGGGGGGGGGGGACTGACAAACGCACATTTTGCCCATCTCAAAACCCTACTTTCAAATTTTTCATTCCTTTTTGTTTTAAAAAGGAAGTTAAAAAGTTTTTAACTTGCAAATCGTTCAAAGGCTAAAAATGAATATGATAGAATGAAATGATATGATAGAATAGACCTCAAAAAGCAAAAAAAAAAAAATCAGAAAAGAAAATCAATACAGTAGGAATGCTTAAAAATTTTAAACGTTAATATAAAAATCTCAGAAAAGAATGCTTCAAAAATTTAGAGAATCATCACCCCTGGTATATAAATGGCAGCATTCTGTAAAAGTTCCAATTTATAGTCTTAGATTTCTTTTGAAAAAATGTTGTGATTACGGAAGATTTTCTCTTCTGTAATTTTTTAAGAATTCCATGTGCTCCTTTGCTGTGTGCTCATCTTCATCAGCTTTTATAGATTTAGCACCCTCTATCATTCCCCGAGCAAGCTGTATTTCTGTAAAAGCTAGAATTCTAATGCCCTCTTTTAACTTTTCATTTGCTTCGTCAAGTAGCTTTGTGGAAACTATTTTATTTACGTTTTACCTGGTGTTTATAGGAAAAGTTTGGTGGTTATATATCACTTTATGAGATACCTAAAAAAAAAAGTGGTTTTAGGTGACAATTTGCTACAAAAAGCGACTTTAAGTGAAGAATGAAAAAAAAGTGATTTTAGGTGAAAAAAGCGATTTGGTGGGAACCCTGTATTTAGGAGGTATGACTGAGGTGCACAAGTTTTCCTGGAAGACTCAGATACGAAGGTTTTTGGCAAGATTAGGAACCTCAAAAAGCTTTTGACACTGTAAAATCTATGTACATTATGTTAAAATATATATATTAATTTTTGGTTCCAAAGAGTTGTGTGCAATATGGGTCATTCTCCAAAAAACGTCAGAAAACATCTCTTCAAGTTATTTTTCTTATTTATAGAAATAATCTTTTACAAAAATTAATTAAAGGTCCTTACTACTTTGTGTTTATAATGCTGATAAAAATTTTTGAAAAAATATATATTTTGTATTAAAAGTTGTGTCCACGGAGTATGACTAATCATAATAATAAAATTACACGTTAATTTAAAGCACAAATGAGCAATTGCTCATTTGTGCTTTAAATTAACGTGTAATTTTATTATTATTGTTTACTTGCACAAAGTTAAATTATTTTTATGACTAATCATGTCTGTGGCCTCACAATGATTTGGCATTTGAACTTTGGTCTTTTAATTCCTAACACAGCACATTTTCTAAACAAAATAGATGTTTTTGATTGAAATGTCCTTAAAATAACATATTAAAAAATAACCTGTCTCACATTTCTCATCATGTCCGTGGACAAACTTTTGATGATTTTAAAGTTGATGTTTTGTTGTTATTATTTGTATTATACAGAAAGAATAATCTATCATTTACTCAATCAGCATGCTTCATGGTTTAGGCCTAAATATTCTCCACCTCTGAGCAGTTTGTTTACTATTTCATTAGGTCTGTGGATAATCATGTCCGTGAACCTGTGGTCCACGGACATGATGCATGTTTCCACGAAAATGATAAATGAATAAATGTTTTCATAAACTTTTTGAAAATTGATTTTTGCTTTTAATATTGTTGAGTAGTGTTGTAATTAATTCTATATACCCTATAAGACTATAATTTAATACATTGACCTAGAAGTTCCCCGATTTTTTAATGTACGTACATTTTTGGCGCAATATGTTTACCTCTAACATTTTTACCTTTTTTACAACATTTAAAATGAAATTTAATAAAATTTAGGTGAATAAAAGTTGCTTGGGTCTCATTCATAAATATCGATATCATTTTAGGACAGTGGTGGGGAAACTTTTTTTAAGACGGGCCATTTGTAATAACTAGACAATCGTAGCGGGCGAAAGAATAATGCTTAATCGTTTAAAAATTTATGTGTTCTATAAACATATACATATATTATTACATACACATTATTTTAATAGTAAAAAAGCAAAAGGTAAGAAAATTATAAGCACAAAATATAAAATGAATTTAGTGTAGTTCTTGATGAGAAGTATTATCACTTTATTTTCTGGTGTCATTACTGGTTGATGGTGCACGAGAAAAATGAAATTGAGACCGTTTCATCAAAATTTCATCATAGTCCGGTTCCATTTGCGAAGCAGAGATTCTTAAAACTGATGAAAGGTGCTCATCTGTAATTCTGTTTCTTAAAGAAGTTTTCCTAAGCTTCATTGTTGAAAAGATTTGTTCGCATATATAAGATGAGCCGAACATTGTCATTATCTTCATTGCATGAGTAATTAGATTTGGGAAATTATCTGGACTTAAATTTTTATAAAATTCTAGTGATGGTACTGTATGAAAAGTTTGTTTCAGGATAGTATTACAGTTCAGTTGTATTAACTCAAGTTGAAATTTTGCATCAACTTCTTCGTAATTAACATTGAATGGGGTCGCAAAATAACTTAACTCTGGTTCCATTTTTCTAAAGTCCTGAAATCTCCTTTCAAATTCTGAAGATAGTTTTCTCAAATTAATGTCGTATTTTTTAATCTTATTGTTTGATATAGTGAATTTTAAAGATTGTATTCTTGGAAAATGAGAAAAATCAGATTTAGAGATCTGATTAGCAAATAATAATAACTGTAATTTGAAACTTTTCAGGTATTGCCAAATATCGTGAAGAAACTGATTTTTCCCTTGCAATTTGAGATTAAGTTTATTCATGTGTACGAGGAGGTCTGTGAAAAAAGCGAAATCAGAAATCCACGTTCGTTTTCTAAGACATCAAATTGATTATAAATGTCTTTATCAATAAGAAAATTCACAATATCGTCTTTTAAATCCCAAATTCTTTCAAATACTTTTCCAGCACTTAACCAACGAAATTTTGAATAATACAGGATATCGGAATGCTCAGCATGTACGGACTCCAAAAACTGTTGAAACTGGCGATGTAATAATCCTCTGGAACGAATCATATTTACTAGTTTTACAACAATATTAAGTATATGGTCAATATCTAAAGCCGATTAACAGAGAGCATCCTGATGTATAAGGCAATGCAAAAAAAACAACATCATTTTCCGGATACTTAGAATTAAATTTCCCAACAAATCCTTGATTGATTCCAACCATATTAGGAGCACCATCTGTAGTTACATTACATAACTTATCAATAGGTAAATGAAGTTTATAGATGCAATTTTCAAATTCACAAAATATATCGGCACCAGTCGTTCCTTTCATTGACTGCAGCCCTGCAAGTTCTTCTGTAATTTTAAAGTGGGCGTTGATTCCTCTTACAAATATGAGTAACTGCGCAGTATTGCTGATATCTGTACTTTCATCCATGGTAATTGAATAAAAAATAAATTTTTGAGTTTTCGTAGTCAGTTGTGAAATTAGATTTTTATCAATATTTTCAATTCTCTCGGTGATTGTTCTTCTTGAGAGAGACAGTGACTGAAAATCATTTTTCTTTTCAGGACACATAATATCGCACACATCTATCATGCACTGCTTTATAAATTCACCATCTGAAAATGCTTTATTAGATTTAGCAATATTATAAGCCAACACATAACTGGCTTTCGTAGCGCATCTTTGAGAATGATTAACTCTCTGAAATAATTGTTGTTGACTTGATAAATTTTTTATTAAATTTTTCGATTTAGTTTTTTCACCTCTTCACTTAACGATGAGTAGGAGTGGTTTTCATGTTTGCTCTTGAAATGGCGTTGAATGTTATATTCTTTTAACACTGCAACAGTTGTATTGCAAAGTAAGCACTCAGGTTTTTCTTTAAATAAAGTAAAGAAATATTTCCATGTCCATTCTTCTCTAAAAACTCGACATTCTGAATCCACTTTTCTTTTTTTAACATCCATTTCAGACGTTATCTACTACGGAGAACAACACACAGAAACGCAATTGACGAAAGCTTACTGCTAACTAATGTTTTTGCGCGGGTGTTTGTTGAGGCAGTGGGAGTTTCGGGGATTACACAAACAATTACTTGAGTCACAGCGGGTCGTTGCAGATGACTGACTATAAAGTCGCTAACTAACTGATCTTCGGGCGGCCTCGCTTGTATTTATACCTACCTGCAAGGATTGTTCGGGAATTGGAGTTTTTCGGTTCTTTCGAGAAAACAGAACAGTGAATCGAAAATGCGAGAGTGTCTGGATGTTTCGAGCGAAGATGAGTCATCTGTTTAGGTCGGATGGATTTGTCCAGAATACTATTGTGTTTTGGATATCGCCGCAGGTAGTTTTTATGCGGGTCGTCACATTACGAAGTAAGAACGCGTTCAAACATTCTCACGACGGCACTCTTAAACGGGCCGGATTAAACCTTTCCGCGGGCCGGACTTGGCCCGCAGGCCGTAGTTTCCCCATCACTGTTTTAGGAGGTGTGGGGGTGGGATAAGTCATTGATATCCTTTCACTGTAGAAAAATTGAAAAACCTGCTCTTTGTTGATAATGTAGGGTGGGAGGGGGTTCAAAATTTAAAAAACTGATATCGATGTTTATGAATGACCCTTGATCTCTTTTTTTTTTTTTTGCATAGAATACTTTTTTTTCAATTGTCAATAAACTGAATGTTTATTATAGGCTGAAGAATACCTTTGAAAAAGAAAAGACCAACTGAAAAAGCAACAGCTGAAAGAAGAAATGCAAAAATGCTTAGCATGAGACGTGCTAGGGAAAAATTAAAGGCCAATCCAGAGAAACATGAAGAAGAAAAGGAAAAAGACAGGGAAAGAAAGCCCAGAGAAAATCTATAAATGAAATGACAGAACGAGAACAGAGAAAAGTAAGGAAACAATGGAAGATATGTTCAAAAAAATACCGTGATAGAAATAAGAAAAGAGAAGCATTGATTCCCAGCTTGGAAGACAACACTCCCCTAAGTCCACCTTCACTCACAAATACCCCTGCTTCCACCTCAAGGGCTAAAAGTGGAATGAAAATCAGAAGGAAAAATAATTTTAAGTTAAAATAAGAAATAATTTGCAAATTATAGAAGAAAAATCCCCATATGAGGTGATAAAAGCAATAACCTGTAATGGACTTATGGGAAAAAAAATGTTTAGAATGCACCTGTAAAGATTGTGTTGGGAAAGACATAGTAATTCATGTCAATGATGTAGATAGTACTGTAACTTATAAACAATGAATTACAAAAAAAAGAAACGGTGGTGATAAAAGAACAAGTTAAAAAGAAGACAAAAAAAGAAGAAATTGCTTCTTCAAAAATCGGACTGATAGAGGATTTTAGAAAATTACTTAAAAAATTTCCATCTCATGTTAACAACATCCAACACCAGTATTCTAGTCTGAAGAACATTAAGGAATAGTTTACAGAAAATGAAGAACATTTGCATATGGACTTTTCTGAAAATTACAATTGCAAATTCAATGAGGAAGTTCAGTCATTTCATTTTGGAGGATCAAGAGAACAAATTTCTTTACATACGGTAGTTTTATACTACCTAAATGAAATGGGCTTTATCAAAGTGTACCATATTGTACCATGTCTGAAGACAGAAGACATAATTCGTTTGCAATTTGTGCCCATTTAGAGCCTGTTTTGCAAGAAACGAAGAAAATTGTTCCTAAATTAAAAACTATAGATTCTTCTGATCTGTAATTTGCAATAAAATTTGATGTCATTACAGTGTGGTGTTTTATTGTTTACAAAAGTCATGGAAGTCTGACATAATTCAAATACAAGGAATATAATTTTATTTTAACACAAAAATCATAGTGTGTTATAATTGTTGTGAAATATTATTTATTTAAAACAAACGTGGTCTTTACAATCAAATGTCTATCGTTCATCATGTCCGTAGACAGGATAGTCATGTCCGTGGATCATCAAATTTTAAAATTTCGATTTAAAAAAAATAATAATTGTTTGAGCTTGTCAGATATTATAGTTCTGATGTAGACTGTCAGTTCAACAAGAATTCCAAGTTTGAAAGTATTTCTCTCATTTTTTTCTTTTTTGCATTTACTGTCTCAAACACTACGTCTTTTGGAGAATGACCCATATAGAACGTTATTTCTGACAGAGAACTGATATTTTCCATGAAGCTACTCAAAAATAGTTTAGTTTGTAATGAGCGAGCGAAGCGAGCTCAAACGCGAGATGCAATCCAAATGAACTGCATAATGCAGTTCTGAAGGTTGGTGAGCGACAGCGAGCAGGAGGTGGAAGCCCTTACTTAAAAAAGAAAGAAATGAAAGAGATAAAAAAAGAAAACATTAATATTTTACATCTTAATTTATTTCTCTAATAGGAATAAATTCAATGACTACCCAACTATTAAATCATGTGCAAACTCACGTAACGAATCGCACATTATAAAAAGTTTACTACTCATCAACAGAATAACTTGAAATGTATCTATATATATATATATATGTTAATGACAATTGTAATTGAAATAGAGAAAAAATATCTTATGTGGGACTCGAAATTTGCATCACCCATAAAAATTACAGTGTACATGCGCAGTAATCTTTCAAAATAAGACAAAATGGCGCCAAAGTTCGGATTCTTTTCCTACCTGCCATTACTGTACCCGCAATACGAATTCCCATGTGATTAACGTTTTAAATAAGTACATTTAGCGGACTTAACAATGCATAAACATGATCTGGCGGCAAAATAAACAAGAATTTATAAATTAAATAACTAGAAGCAAACAAAAAAATGAAAATGGAAAGATTAAAATAATGGAAACAGCGCAATCATAATTACTGGAAGGGTCATACAGAAGTACTTACCTGAGATGGATTCTTACGCCTTATTTCTAACTCGATTCGCTTTTCCATATTTTATAGATATAAAATTTTTCCTAAATCAAAATGATGTTAATTAAAGGAATAATATAAATGCACAGAAGAGCTATCTTCGTTCCCCGCAAGTTTGAATTTTGGATAGTTCGGTTACAGTTATATGTAAAAAATATGTATCGTAAATTTAAAAAAAAATGGCAATTGAAAACACTTTGAGCTCCATAACTCTTTGTGCTGCAATATTATGCAATTTATGCAATGACAGTTTTAAAAATCACATAGTTTTTTTTGGAACATGATAAAAAGATAGAATATACACGGAGTCAAGGACCAATTCATTGTAACTTCGTTCTCAAGACTTCGTTAATCCACACTTGTGAGAGAGGATGTTTCTGCGGTGCCAATTCTGCTCAAGATTTATTAGACTTCAGATTTTGTACGTTGTTTGTCCCGTGAGATTTAATGAAAGAAATAGTTAAAGAAGTCTAATTAATAGTCTGGAGATGTTTCGGCAAAATAGAAACACACTGCCTGTGGCTTAGAGCAGAGGTTCCCCCATTTGTGCTTTATCTCATTTGTGGCCAAGAGGGGGGATGGATATGGGGTCGCGACGTATTTTTAACCGACTTCAGAAAGGAGGAGGTTATACATTGATACTGTATGTATGTCGTTTTTTTTAAAAAATACGTAATACTATTGAGTGGGGGGCCTCAGTGGCTGAGCTGAGTGGTCTAAACGTCTGGTTTCAGTGCCTGCCTGCGCGCAGTGAAAAGGCGTGGGTTCGATTCCCACTTTCCCCTGTCTGTATTTCCTTATTGTAATTCTGTTGCATTGTCTTGTTATATCTGACGAGAGTTTGAGGCATATATCCTTGAAAACAGCAAATAAACTCGAAAATAAAGGTGACTTAAAATGGTCGTTTACAAACAAACTACTCTTCAGTTTTTAACAGTTTTTCTTTTTTTTTTCTTTCTAATGGGGCTGCTTACGGTCACTAACCTTTGCAGACCTAGTGCGTATACCCCAGTAATCGGCATCCATTTTTTTCAAGTAGCACCACTGTCCGTGGATGCCATTGCCACTGCGAATTTGGACGCTCAGTTTCCCCTAGATGGCGGCACCTGAGCTCTCATTTGATGCAACTTGCACTAGGTATTTAATTTATCCGAGAGTATCCAAGCCAAACGGATACTCAAAGGATCTTCAACATGCCGCACAATCATGCGACATGGGCGCAAACGATTTTCTGCATCTTGAAAATCCACCGACTTGGGCCAGGTTCGAACCTGCGATCTTGGGCGTACGAGACTTGCGCCTTACCACTACGCCACCCTATCGACAGTTTTGGAACAGTTACTGGAAAAAAAATAGCATCATTTACCCCCCCCCCCCCTCATATATAACGAGAATTACGTATGCCGTAATAACACTGTACAGAAACATAAATATCATTTCCGCTACCGTCAAGATGAAGACAGCACAACGAAATATCAACTGTTTATTTGTTTATAGCTTTAGTTTGGGATGGGGCCCAAGAATACGCGGTTTCTTATTCTTTTTTCCTCGTAACAGTCAATTTAAATTTCGATATCACTCGTCACTCTTATTTGTTTAGGGGAGGCCTTGCTCTTGTTGTCTCTACCGTGTATTTCACTCGTTGGGGGCGAGGAAGGGCTATATATCATCCCCCCTTGTGGATCCGCCACTGTGTTTACCACGTAGTGGAACGCGTGCCATAACTTCTCCATCTAGAGTCTATGAAATCTTAGGATGTTTTAAATTCGGCCAAATTACTTAAATGTTTTTACTTTGTATTGTAATACTTTTGTAAGTTGTACCTCTGAGAATTTTATTAACATAACTGTTTTTGCTGCAAATGTAGGGGGAAAAAATTCTAAATAATAACTCCAAAATCACGATCGTTTGGAAAAATGATGTAAGATCGACATGCACCGCTTTCAAAATAAACATACAGTTGAACTTTCTTAATACGAGCACAGTTAATACGAAATCACGGCTAAAACCAACATTTTGTTCATTAAGTTTGGTTTACTATTTAATTACACTAGATATCTCACGCATATTACGAAGGCTAAAATATAAATTTTGGCTAAGATGAACAAAATATCTGATATATTCACGAAAAATTTTCTCGATTACATATAATTATTATTATTTATTTTTTTTATAGAAATTGCTGGCTATTTTGAGTCATTATAAACTACCAAGTACGTATTTCGAATCATACGTTGAATCCAGAACACATCATTGACAAATTTACTAAAGTGATGAATCTGAACTTACCGTAGCTAGTAATTCCAAAATATATCGGTATAACACATCGGAATTTCGTGTTACTTTGCGATTTGGAGAAAGTCTTATTTGATAAGATAAAATACCGATATCTTCGATATTGACTCTAATTAATAAAAATTTTAGTAAAGTATTTAATTTAACCTATTGCACGTGTGTAGTTATTTGAAATGTGATTGGTGCATCATTTTCATTTTGTTCTTTGATTATTTTATCCATATTTTTTTCGACAAGAAATTACGGTCAGCTATAAATGAAAAAGAATCTCAACCAGCAGGAATGCAGAAAGAACACAAGTGCAGAGGTGCAGGTATTTATCTTGCGCACCTCGGAATCCGAGTTCGTCATGAAAACTCATGATCAAAAAAACGAAAATATGTACACCATGCTTACGAAAAGTAAAATGATAAAAAATTGCTGCTTTATTGCAAGATTTATGCATGATTAAAATTGCGAAATTTGCGGGCGGATTATAAACTTCTAAAAGCTTAGTCACAAACAGCTGCATAACTTTCTTTCACTGGAAGTTCTCAAAAATTCATGGTGCACCATTGAATTTTTTTGGGGAGGTTCGATCGTTTTATGGACGTTGGGGAAGGGCTTGCTCGACTTTTTGGTTGATTTGAGAGGTTGTCAGTTTGGGGGGGGGGGGGGGGGGTAGTTTTTTTAAGAGGGTGCATCATCACGTTGAGGGGGGTGGGTGGGCACCCCTGATATATATAATTATAGTAACTGTAGGACATGCTTTGTTCTTCTATTGCATTTTAATAGTGTACAGGTTCTTCTTTCTTTAATTACATCTCTCATCTCTTGCTTCTAATTTAATAAACTGATTTTCTCTGCTCAAAGTACTACTTGGTTACTATAACATTCGTTCCCTAATTTACATTTTTACATAAACAATTTTTTAAAAGTTTTTATAGTGCATTAATTCTTGTACACAAAAATAATAAATATCAAAAAGAAACAATTGTATTTTTTGAACATTTTTCTTTAGTTCCTAGTACCGTTATCAGTATCACTATTCCGGTACAACGCTTCAAAAAATACCGAATACCGGCTTTGCATTTTTGAGCTGGTGGTCTGGTAGTGCAATCACTTAGTATCGTAGCACTGATATTGTCATACTGCGTCTGTGGTGTGTCACTTACTGTGGTTTGTGATCATATTCAAAGCTTTACATTTCTGCATCCAGGGGCGGACTGGGACGAAAATTCGGCCCGGGCATATTTCAAACAGACCGGCCCTTGGAAGGGCAGGTATTTTGCAGATTACAGGAACTAAAAATATTATCAGTAAATATGTCGATATGTATTAAAATATTAAATGTTCACTCGACAGTTATTTTTCTTATTCAGCATGGAAGTGTAATGATACGTAATACTGTATAGGACAACAAATTCGGAATCCCAAAAGGAACAAAATCTGGAACTTTTTCAAAAAAATCAGGAAATATTTTGCGCCGTGTTTCTTTCTTCTTTTTTTTTTGGAAATATGTCATTTTAAAGAGAAGGAAAATAAAATGCAATGAACATATTTAAGATCGGAAATGTGCAGTTTCTAAAAAAGTTATTTCTTGATTCTCTAAAAGGGGTGCGTTTTTGCGATTAGAATTAGAGTGTTATTAATTGTTGCTTTAATTGTGAGTTAATATCATTAAATTTTGCTTTTTTTATTTTTTGTTGTTTTATTACATTTATTTTCTAAAATTGAGCTCTAATTTTCTCGCGATACAGAACATTCGCGAAATTGAAATTCGGCGCTTCTCGCATTTTCTCGATCGTCTAATCTTTTACTACAATTAAGTAACTAGAGAACATAAAATTATATCAGAAATTACCGGAATTCTTTTTTTCTATTGTTAAGAGATTAAAATAATATCGGGAAAAGTCTAGGTTTTTCTATGTTTTGCCTTCGAATGTAAGCCAACTCCAACTTCGTTTTTTTGTGATAACTTCATGACTTATAGGCGAGTGTATACGATAACCAAAAAGAGTGGCGTAGCTAGAACCCAATTTGGGGGGGGGGGGGGGGGTCTTCTGGAGGAAGGTCGATTTCTCGCAGTTAATTTTACGAAAACAATTGGTGGAATTGAAGATTAAAAAAATATTATTAATGGAGTTTCTAACTTGACTCATTTTAATGTGAAAATTGAAGGGAAAAAACATATTTAGCAATTTAATAACAATCTGATTTACGTTTTTACATAATTTTCGCTTCAGACAGAATTTAACTAGAACTGAAGCTGTTTCAGGGGAAAATACAAGAGAAAAATACAGTATTCTGTTAAAAATTAAATACTGATCAAGTTTGCGTGTCTTGGGAACGAAAGTGATTTAACGAGCAAAACAATTTCTGAATCTCTAGTCTGAGTGAATACAATGAAAAGAATAAAACTGTTAAGTTAATCCAAATGTTTTAAAAAATTGCTAATACAGAAAGTTAAATATGCAATAAAACAATAATACCTTTAACAATAAACGAAAAACATAATAATAATAATAATAATAAAATAAATTAAAATAAAACTTACCAAACTTAACGAATTTATAGGAATAAAATTTTTCGTCTCATAGAACATAGAACATAGGACTATTTTTAAGCTCAACTGATAACTTTTTTCCCATTATCATTTTTAGCCTACTTTCCCGTCAAAGTTTTAAACAAAATTAATAAAGCAAGAAAGACAGTTAAATGGTATCGTGAAAATATCGTTAAAAATAAAGAAAAAGTTAAAATAAGTGAAGTAATTAAATAAAGACTGAAAAATTTGAAAGTAGGCTTTTGAGAAGGAGAAAATGTGTGTCTGTCGGTCCCCCCCCCCCCAAAAAAAAAAAAAACTTTTGAAGGATTTGTCCGATTCTAAATATTTTATTTTTGAATCGAAAGATATCGGTGTGGGCGTCTCATTTCTACATATTTGACTTTTTGATTTGCACATTTTATCGCTTAATTTTGATTAGTTCAAAAAATCTTAACATTAGCGCCTATGGACAAATTATGTGAACTATGGGCGTAGGATCCAAGCTCCTATGAAGAAGCTTACTGGAAGAATCTCTCAACGTGAAAGATTTTTTGATTTGAACAACCTTTATTCATTTTCGAACAGTTCAAAAAAAAAAAAAAAATTAACGTAACCCCTTCGGGGAATTTTCAATCTTATATAAATCATGATATATATAACAGACGGATTTGTTTGGAACAAACTTCATCGGAAAGATTTTATGACGTAGAACATGAACAAATACGAAGTTCAATCGGAACTAAGGGAGCCTATTTTCATATGAATTTTTTTCATCCGGATTTCTAAGGATATTTTTGAATGAATAAATGAGTGAATAAATTCTAAAGTAAATAAATGATTGAACGAATGGAAAAATAAATAAATGAGTGAATAAATACATGAATGGAGTAAATGAATGACTGAATAAATGAAAGAATGAATGATGAGTGAATGAATATGTATTAACCGTTGAAAAAGGTATTTGAAGTAATTAGAACTAAAGCTAAATGAGAAAGAGAGATAGCTGGATTATAAGTTTGAAGTTGGTTTTTAACGGAAAGGCGTGTATAGTTCTGGACGGAACTTCTTGTTAAATAATGCAATAGTACTAAAAGTGGCAAAAATAAAATTACCTTCAGGAAGTGTCTAGTGAAACTAATTCTGATTCAGCAGATTGTACTTCTTCAGAGGACATCAACTTTCTCTTTTTATAATAATCATCATTAACTTTCTCTTTCGAATTAAAAAAACTTGTAATAGGTTTATGCTCGCTTCAATATTGCCTCTCATCCAATGCACTTCCCTAAATATATTGGGTTGGAATTCTGGAAAAAAAAAAAAAAATGCGCAGGACATACAGACCCACAGATGCATAACGGGTGGAGGTGGTGGATACAGCTTTCACGAGAGGAAAGTGGGTGGGCTCGAGCTCATGGTAAAATATTGATACAACAACCTAGAGGCAAAGTAAACGACCATTGGGGAAAAACCCCATTTAAATTAGAATAGTTTATGCTTAAAGAACGTAAGAAAATAGCCTTTTACCATTTGTTAGGGGAGAGGAGAGATTGACAAAAAGAAACTCGATCATTTTATCTCCCACTATCTCCCATCATCATTTTCTGCGCATCTGTTTCTGTATATGCAGCTGAGGCGTTATTATGGAATGGTCAGTAGTGATTGGGCTTTAAGTTGAAAGTGTAGAGCAATTAACGCAATCCCCCGCTTGAAAGCATCTTTTTAAAAGGAAGAAGTCATAAAAGGGTCTTTCTTCCGCTCTGGGAATGAAACGTAGTAAGGGACTGCTGATAAAATTGTTACATTGTGAACAGTCATACGAAAGATTCTAGTTTAGATAAATTTATTGTTAAAAGTTCGGATTGCTGGCATTTGAAAGCTATTTCCAGCTTCCGTTTTTTTATTCTAATAATGTTTTTTTGCTAGTCTTGCTGTCCACTTTCATTTTCAATTTTCTCCAGACTAGAGACCCATATCTAATATTAGTAGGTCTCATAACTGCAAGAGTTGCACTGAATGTATTTTAGTTTTAAATTCGACTGCGAATCAAAACCTTCCCGAAAATGCTGCCAAGCCAAAGATTTTCCAACATTTTTCATGCATTTTAGCTCACCAGAATTTAATCTCAACTCAAGCATTTCATGATAGTTTAAAAATATATGTATTCTTCACTTAAAATTAAAAGAAAATCAGTAGAACCAATTGCGACAGCAACAAAAAGCCTACATTTAATCAATGAATCGATGTACTATATAAAATTATTTCGGGTTCGGGCGGGCTCGGGCTTGCGAGGTATTTAGGGGAGAAATTGCTAGGAGAGTAGGACGATTAGGGGTGCAAGTTTGTCACTCCGTGAATTCCCTCGATTTTTAAAGCTATTTCCTAAAATCTGCGATTTTTTTAAAAATACCACGATTTGTGCGCAAATTGTTTAAAATTTAAGACTTATTTTGTTTTTTACTTACACTTTAACGGATATTTATACTGTTCTGAAGTTTTAAAATGTATAACAGATGTACCAAACTTTTAGAAGAATTCATCAATAGAAAAATAACTATAAAACTAGTTATAGATAATTCCACTCATGTTTAGAGGAAGTCTTTGATCCAAATCAATACAAATATTTAAATGTTTTTAACGAAGTTGATCGTTGTTCCATTGTTAACAATAACTCTATGATACCCTCCTCCCCCAATGAGTTACATGTTGAAGGAGGGCAATTCAATTCTAGAAATTCAAGAGAGAAAGTTTTCCCAACCTGTCCAAAGTGGCAATCCGATGTTTCTCAGTTCCGACGAATAGCGCAGATGCTAAACGGTCCTTTTCTACATATAAAAACGTGTTAAGTGATAATTAATTTAATTGCAGATATTCTAGTTTTTATTATATTATATTTGTATTCTCGCGAACATTTCGCGCAATTTGCCGCGAATTTCCGGCTCTTTTTTTTCTGCCACAAACTTGAAACACTAGGTGCGACCTAGTACGACCCTATAACCCAAAGGCCCCAAAATTGCCTTTTTTGCATTTTATCGCGTTTTTTTTTTTTTTTTTTTTTTTTTTGGCAGTGTTCAATCTATTCAATTGTTATTAAAAAACATATTTTTAGAATAGTATAAGCATAAAGAGAGTCTCAAAAAAGTTTTCGGACACCAACATTTCAGTGGGGTCCCTCTAAGTATCTAAGTTAAAATTTCGAGGGGGGGGGTGTCCCCCCCTTATCTACGCCAGTGACCAAAAATACTATAAATGAGCAAAATGCTAATAAAAACTTCCAGAGCAATTTATATGAACTCTGATGCTACTTACTAATTTTTTTGAATGGGAACCCAAAATCCGGAAAATTCCGAAATCTGGAAAGATGGCGGCCCCGAGAGTTTGAGGTCCCATACTGTATATAAATTAGCTGTTAACAGCCGCCGCACTTTAGGGCGTTGCGCAGTGAGACAATCGGCTGAGACAAGGCCGGAGAGAAATTCTCTGGGGCCGCCCCTGAGAATTTGCATCACCTGGATTGAGAAATTCTCAGGCCCGTATTTTCTCGCTTGTAGGGATTAAAAATATTGTCAATAAGTATGTAGATATGTATTTGAATAATATTAAGTGTCTACAAGATAGATTAATTTTTCTTATTCACCATAGAAGGGCAATAATACGTAATATGTTAATTAGCTGTTAATAGCTGCCGTCCTTTAGGGCGTTGCGATGTCAGGCAATTGCCTCGCCGCCTTGCCTCTTCCTCCTGCAATGTTCAAAATTTAAAACATCCAAGTAGATGATAAATGGGCGTTCTGCAACAGGTGGCGGAGGTGCGGAGGGTCCCTCCGTCTCCCCTCCTCCGCCTGCCGAGTAGGGTTGAGTAGTAGGGTTCCTGATACTATCCTCGTAGAAGATTACGGGGGTTTCTGTGTGGAGTTGAGTTGTTACTCTACGTCTGAAGTTTTGTTTTTAGGAATGGCAACGGTGATTTAGTTTTGGTTTTGATTAAATTTATATTTTAGGGAATGGCAATGGTTCTACTGTGTGTTGTGGTTTCCATGACAACGTATTTTTACGAAGAGCCTCCTAGTGGCGAAAAACAGGAATAATTATTTTTTGGACTTAGTCGTTTTCCGATGTTATTTTTAATTTCCAACTTGGGTTTTTCACGAGTGGTAACATTAATTTATTTTTTTTAATTTCAAGAGTTGAAACGCTCATGCTATCATCCAGCGAGAGAAATTATTTTTAGACATAGAATATTTTATTTAATTACATTTTCTTTCAGATATTCGAATTCATATACCACAAACCTTAATGTTGTAAAACTCATTCGATCAAATCATGATTACTATGTTTTTTTTTTTTCCCTTGCGTTAGTATCAGACTTAAGCTATTTACGTTACAAATTCCGTGTTTTGAAAAAGTCTATTACTTACATACAAAATTGAAATCTTTACTTTGAAACTAAGATTGCAAACAATTTTATACAGAGTTCAAGTTAAATATAGAATTGGTTAAAACCGTAGCAACATAAAGTACAGAATATAAAAAAAGTTAGAAACGTTATACTCAAAGACTTGCATTACTAACTGAAAAAAAGAAACATAGCTTTCAACTACTACTACCAATGCAAAACTTATATTAACCTGCTAAAAACTCCATAAGAAAAGTCAAAGTACTGCGCACAAAACATCAAAACTTAGAGTCATCTAGTAAAACTTAGAACGAATAATGTAAAACTACGAAAATTTTCAAAAATAAAAGTGTTATGCACTTGCAAAATGTAAAAAGTACTGTGTACGAATGTTAAAACTTTAACTAAAACATGAAACGAAGATGTAGAAATATTAAGTATAATATCTTAAAGCAACACTAAAATGTAAAAGTATAACGTATAAAACATCAAAACTTAGATTCATCTAGTAAAACTTAGTATAAAAATGTAAAAGTACTAAGGACAGAACCACAAATATACATTAATTTGATAAAAGCAAAATGAAAATGTTAAAGTGCAAAAGACAAAACGTCAAACATAGATTAAGATGTTAAAACAATGTATCATAAAAATTAAAGAAAAAGAAAAAGAAAAAATACTACATGCAAACGGTCAAAACTTAGAACTAAAATTTTTTGACAAACCATATAATTTCAAATTCGTCTAGAAAAACTTAGAGCGGAAATGTAAAATTATTGAAGTTTACAAAACAAAAGTGTTAAGCATTCACAAGTTATTAAAACTTTAAAACGTAAAAAATGATTTATCTACAAAAACTTGGAATGAAGTCGTAAAATTACTAACTACAAACTATTAAAACATCATAAAAATGTCAAAATGACAAGTATAAAGCAACAAAACATAGATTTGGCTCCTGAAATATTAATCAAAAATGTAAAAATTCTAACAACAAAATCCTAAAACTCTGAAAAATTTAAAAAACACGCAGTACAAAACAACAAAACATGTAAAAATGTTAAGTATAAAGCTGCAAAACTCAAATTCACCCAGAAAAACTCAAAACAAAGATGTAAAAGTAAGGAACTTTTCAAAAGAAAAGTGTTATACACTTGCAAAATGTTAAAACTTAATGCAAAAATGTAAAAATTACTACGTACAAAATGTAAAAATTCTAAGTATATACAGTATTCATCAAGTGAAACTTTGTACGAAAATGTAAAAGTTTAAGTACGAAACTTAAAAAATTTAGATGGATCTACAAAAATTCAAACTAAAATCGTAAAAAGTATGAGTACAAAATGTTCAAACATTCTATAAATGCAAAAAATTTAAGAGTACAAAATACAAAACGTAAAAAAAAGTTAGAGTTATCTTCTAAAACTTAGACTGAAGTCGAGTGAAATTACTAAGTACGAAATGTTAAAACATCATAAAAATGTCTAAATAACAAGTATAAAGTATCAAAACATAGATTTGTACATTAAAATGCACTTGCGAAATGTAAAAAGTACTGTGTACGAATGTTAAAACTTTAACTAAAACATGGAATGAAGATGTTAAAATATTAAGTATAATATATTAAAGCAACACTAAAATGTAAAAGTACTACATACAAAGCATCAAAACTTAGATTCATCTAGTAAAACTTAGTATAGAAAATGTAAAAGTACTAAGCACAGAACGTCAAATATACATTTATTTAGTAAAAACATAACGAAAATGTTAAAGTACTATGGAGATATAAAAATACTCAGTATAATATACTGAAGCAACACAAATTGTAAAAGTACAAATTACTAAACATAAAAAATTTGGATTTATCAAATAAAACTTGAAAACGTAGATTCACCATCAAAACGTAGATGTGTTTAGAGCAATCTTAATCAGAAAAATGTAAAAGTTCGAAGAACAAAATTCTAATACTGTGAAATATTAAAAAATACACAATACAAAGCAATAATGCATGAAAGAGTGCTAACTTCAAACTTAAATGACAAATTGACTTAAATGACAAGACTTAAATGCATTCAGAGAAACTTACAACGAAAAAATAATAGTACGGAAATTTGCAAAGTAAAAGTTATGCACTTTTCAAAATGTTAAAACTTAACTTTATCTACTAAAATCTGCAATGATGATGTAAAAATACTAAGTATAATATATTAAAGCAACACAAAAAAATCAAAATATTAAATACAAAACGTAAAAAAAAAAATTAGATCTGTCGACTAAAACTTAGACTGAACACATAAAATTATTGAGCACGAAATGTTAAAACATCATAAAAATGAACAAATAACAAGTATAAAGTATCAAAACCATAGATTCATCAACTGGCTCCCCATCTATACTATATATTTTTCTCTGTCGAGGAAAATCTATAGTTTGGGGAGTCGGTGCTTGGTTAGGGTTCCCTTCATCGTCGGTTAGCTGGCACTTCTTTGTTCGCGATAAGAATATCTCCAGTTGTAACTTTAAGATTAAAGCAGTTTTAATTTTGAACTTTTTTCTTTTACATGCTTTGTTGTGTTGCACTACATATATTTAGTTTTTCACAGTTTTAGCATTTTTGTTCGCAGAACTTTAACATTTTTTATCAAGATTTCAGTTGATGATAACATCTTAATCTATGTTTGACGTTTTGTTTTTTGCACTTTAACATTTTCATTTTGCTTTTATCAAATTAATGTATATTTGTGGTTCTGTCCTTAGTACTTTTACATTTTTATACTAAGTTTTACTAGATGAATCTAAGTTTTGATGTTTTATACGTTATACTTTTACATTTTAGTGTTGCTTTAAGACATTATACTTAATATTTTTACATCTTCGTTTCATGTTTTAGTTAAAGTTTTAACATTCGTACACAGTACTTTTTACATTTTGCAAGTGCATAACACTTTTATTTTTGAAATTTTCGTAGTTTTACATTATTCGTTCTAAGTTTTACTAGATGACTCTAAGTTTTGATGTTTTGTGCGCAGTACTTTGACTTTTCTTATGGCGTTTTTAGCAGGTTAATATAATTTTTGCATTGGTAGTAGTAGTTGAAAGCTATGTTTCTTTATTTCAGTTAGTAATGCAAGTCTTTGAGTATAACGTTTCTAACTTTTTTTATATTCTGTACTTTATGTTGCTACGATTTTAATCAATTCTATATTTAACTTGAACTCTGTATAAAATTGTTTGCAATCTTAGTTTCAAAGTAAAGATTTCAATTTTGTATGTAAGTAATAGACTTTTTCAAAACACGGAATTTGTAACGTAAATAGCTTGAAAGTTTTCTTTGTACTTTAGTAATAAACCTTTTCAATGTGGGAAAGATGCGTTGAAAATAGTTTTGATAAATATTTTTCTCGGTTGTATATCATAAACCTTATGTAAATTATAAAAATTGTGTTTAAGATTGAGTTTTGAAAATAAATAACTTCTTGAATAAATGAAATGATCGTTAAATGTTAAAGAGTAAGTTTTGAAAGTCTTTGAATAGATCAAATGTTCGTTTAATGTGTTATGTGCTTGATTATAATATTAAAGGTGTGAACAAAGTAAAGATTTCAAGTTTGTATGTTAGTAATAGACTTTTTCAAAACATGAAATTTGCAGCGAAAATAGCTTGAAAGTTTTCTTTGAACTTTGCTAATAAACCATTTCAATGTATGAAACTCGTATTGGAAATAGTTTTGTTAAATATTTTTATCGGTTGTATTACTCTGTGAAAATCTTAAAAATTGTGTTAAACATTGAGTTTTGAAAATAAATAACTCATTAAATAGATGAAACGTTCGTTAAATGTTAAAGAGTAAGTTTTGAAAGCCTTTGAATAGATGAAAGTTCGTTTAATGTGTTATATGCTTGATTATAATATTAAAGGTGTGAATAAAGTAAAGATTCCAAGTTTGTATGTTAGTAATAGATTTTCTCAAAACATGAAATTTGCAGTGTAAATAGTCTTAAAATTTTCTTCGAACTTTGCTAATAAATCTTTTCACTGTATGAAACTCGTGTTGGAAATAGTTTTGTTAAATATTTTTCTCGGTTGTATATCATAAAATCTTTGTAAATTATAAGTTCTGTGTGAGTCGTAAAAAAATATGTTAAAGATTGAGTTTTGAAAATAAATAACTCTTTGAATAGATGAAATGTTCGTTAAATGTTTTAGAGTAAGTTTTGAATAAATGAAGCGTTTGTTAAATGTATTGTATGGCTTGATTATAATACTAAAGGTCAGAAATTCTTCACTCGGAAGTAATGAATTAAAGGGTTATATCTAGGAAAAAATGTGTGTTTAAGGAAAACTGTCTGAGTTTGGTGAGTTAAATACATAGGTCTTCGTAAAATTATTAAATTTATATGTATGTATATGTTTACATGTATGAAATAATTTTTAATTAAAACACACTGTTACATTCATATTAAACTTCAATTGAAGTCAAATTGGTTTATCGATAGTGTTACTCAGCTGGTAGCATCATGTTTGCACGTGTCATTCTTCGATTGGGGTGGCCGATGAGCCTTATCTTCGTGATAAGAGCCTGAAGAGACATTTCTACGCTGCGGTTTGCCCTAGGAAAACATATATTTTCCTTCTCTGTAAGTAAATGATGTTTTATATAATTTGTATTTCAACTTTAAAGTATTTCTAAGATTGTACTCTGTTAAAATTAGTTTCATGTAAGTTTGAATAATTGAAATATAGCTATATTACATGAAAAACTTCTTCGATTTTCAACGTGTGAATGATATCATTTTAAGTGCATTCTCTCTGTGTTCATTCACTAACTGTATTGCTAGATTTTGCATAGTTGCTTTTGTGTTCGTGTATAGGATAACTGAAAATTCGCAACGATTGCTTTGCTTAGTAGGAACTCGGTGGAGGATGTGTTGAAATCGTCCTTTATTTCTAAGAGGCTTTTTTAGCATTCATTCTTCCAAGTTCTAGAAATTCTCTTGATGTTATTAATTATTTTTAATGATAGTAGTTTCTGCAGATGGTATGTCTTGAGTGTGTTTTTTTATGTCTTTGAGTATAATATTTCAAACTTTTTTTTTATTTTTCTATAGCTATGATTTTAAGCAATACCGTATTTAAATTAAGTTGTATTCATGTGATCTTAGTTTCAAAGATTCTAAGTTTGTATATAAGTAATAGACTTTTTCAATGCATGAAATTTGCGGTGTGAACAGTTTTAAAGTTTCTTCGTGCTTAAGTAATAAACTTTTTCAGTGTGTGAAAATCGTGTTGTAAATAGTTATGTTAAATATTTTTCTCGGTTGTATTATTCTGAGTAAATCGTAAAAATATGTTAAAGACAGAGTTTTGAAAATAAATAACTCTTTGAAAAAATGAAAAATTCGTTAAATGTTAAAGACAAAGTTTTAAAACTCTTTTGCATAGCTGAAATGTTCGTTAAATGTATTGCATTGTACAACAATCAGGGTATTGAATTGCTTCGCAGTTACAAATTAAGCAATATGCACTTGACTATTTTTAAAGTTTCTTTAATCATGATGTATATGACCACAATAATTTCTGAGATTGTATTCGTTTGAAACGTTAAAATGTGTAAAAAAATATTAATTAAAACAAAATAAATAAATATTGAAATGCACGAAAAATTCGCTTATCATTCTATGTAAAATAAAGTTGCTGAACATACTCTAACTTCCACTATTTCATGCAAACTCTTAAACTTTGAAAAAAAAATCTAGTGGTATAATATTGATTAAAGGATGATTATCTAATGTAAATACAGTCTTAGTTGATATAAATTCATTGATTTGTATTGATAGAAAACAGTAAAATGTATGTAAACCTGTTTAAGTATAGAAGAAATCGCCGCTTTTTGTAAAAGTATTGTTAAATTAGTATGTATAAACCTATTGATGGTCATTTTCTAAGTTCCAAATATTTCAACAAAACTTTTAATTGACTAAAATTTAGTAAATTGTGTGGATTGATTTGATTGGTGCATATTAAGTCCGCACTTTTTCAAGAAACTCTTTGATAAGTTCTCATTTAATTCTGTCTTTCATACTTTAGGAAAAAAGATTTTAAAAATTTTTCTAAGTCTTAAACATTTCTATAATTAACTTTGACTTAAATTTTGTAAATTTCGAGGATTGATTTGTTTGGTTCACATTAAATATAAATTTTCTCAAGAAGCTATTTGATTGGATCGCAATTAATCCTGGGTTTAATATTTTGGGGGAAAAAATTACAAGTGTAAAAATAAAATATGTTCAAAATTAGGAGATAGTTACTACTTATTATTAAGATTAAAATAGTGCTATGAGTTGATTAAAAATTGTGAAATTTAATTCTGATGGAAATAATTAATTAATTATCACTAGAACACTTCGGTTAAGTCTGATACTAACGCAAGGGAAAAAAAAAAAACATAGTAATCATGATTTGATCGAATGAGTTTTACAACATTAAGGTTTGTGGTATATGAATTCGAATATCTGAAAGAAAATGTAATTAAATAAAATATTCTATGTCTAAAAATAATTTCTCTCGCTGGATGATAGCATGAGCGTTTCAACTCTTGAAATTAAAAAAAATAAATTAATGTTACCACTCGTGAAAAACCCAAGTTGGAAATTAAAAATAACATCGGAAAACGACTAAGTCCAAAAAATAATTATTCCTGTTTTTCGCCACTAGGAGGCTCTTCGTAAAAATACATTGTCATTGAAACCACAACTCACAGTAGAACCATTGCCATTCCCTAAAATATAAATTTAATCAAAACCAAAACTAAATCACCGTTGCCATTCCTAAAAACAAAACTTCAGACGTAGAGTAACAACTCAACTCCACTCAGAAACCCCGTAATCTTCCACGAGGATAGAGTCAGGAACCCTACTACTCAACCCTACTCGGCAGGCGGAGGAGGGGAGGCGGAGGGACCCTCCGCACCTCCGCATCCTGTTGCAGAACGCCCATTTATCATCTACTCATCCATTTTGCCGCTCTCAAAAGTTTGCATAACAGACGGCCGCCTAGGTTTTCTTTATGGACGAGCCGGCCCTGAGAATTTCTCAAGCCAGCCCCGAGAGCTCGTCCATATAGACGACTTAGGTGGTAGCCTAAAGCGCAAAACTGATGTATTTTATTTATTTATTTTCAAAATTTAAAAATAAAACATAATCATTTTTGCTCCTCAGGCAGCCGTTTAGGTTGTCTATAAGGGACCAGCCAGCCCTAAAAATATTCTGCCTCTCCCCCCCCCCCCCCATTGTGGCCCAACGACCAGGCCCTAGAGATTTTGCCCCATTGCTGCATTGCACTCTCTGAAGCCCAGGTTACGGTATACTTTTGGTCAACGTTTTTTTATGAACATTGTAAAAGCTGTATACTTTATAAAAAAAAAAAGATATTTTGCGACAGTCCCAGGTTGGACCGGCCTACCGGGCATTTGCCCGAATGCCCGCATAGCCAGTCCGCCACTGTCTGCATCTCTGCCCGGGAAGGAAAAACTTTTTTTTTCAAATTTACACCTTTTCCTCCTTTTAAAAGTAGCATTCAAAACACTGCGATTAAAGTGAAAATGAATGAAAAAATAGAGCTTTTCCATTAATTTTAACCAATGATGCAACCAGGATTTTTTTTCCTATGAGCAGCAGGAGGCGTGTTGTTAAGGGGGTCAGAAGGGTCCCGGTTTTGAGAATACAATGTATTTTTATGAATGTGTATGCATTTTGTTGTTTTTTAGCTTAAAATATACGTACATAACTTTCATCTCCCCCCCCCCCCGGAAATGAGGGGTATGGAGTCTGAGGAGAAGGGAGGGGGGTTAAGTTCACAACGTTCCTCATATATATATATATATATATATATCATAAGAATTGATAAACATGGTTTGATTCCAAGGTTGAGGGAGTTGTTGATTTATTCTCTCTCTATCCCTCCCTCCAAATTGACAAGATCTGAGGAGGACGAAATTAAGCATCAACAAAAAAACACGAACATACATTAGTGTACATAATCGGAAGAAAATACAAAAAGGAAAAAAGTATTTCATTGATTTCTTGTGGTACGTCGCTAAGTGACAAAAACATAAGAACGACTGAGAACTCTTCTCATTCTTCCATCACGTGATTACATTACAATAAAAAAAAAAGAAAAGCGAGTGACGTCAACGCGCTAGTGAAATTAGATGCACGAAAGTAATAATCAGAGTGCTTGCAGTTGTTTTTATCTCCGTCGCGCAATGGATCAGAGAATGTATATGACCTTACCAAACCATAAGTCTGCGAGAAACGAAAAGCAAGACACAAGGAAACGCGTTCCAAACAATTTAAGGAGCTACAACATTGCAAAATAGAAGGTAACAATGCTATTTGTTCATTTCTGCTACTCATTTAAATAACAATATCAAGACTTTTATAACAATATTTCATTCTTGTGACAAAATTATCTCCATTTCAGTGATTCTGTAAATATACATAATTTCACGGAAAACTGTCTCATGAACTGAATGTTATAAATTTTAGAACGTGAGGGGAAAATGTGTTTTGAATCTTCGGTAGAAATTATTAGCTTCAAGTCGCCTTGCAACGCCGGTCACTCTCCAAATGTGACCATATGACTTTTTCAGGACCCTGCGTGGAAAAAAAAATCTTCTGTCATTAACTGTAAAATAAGAGGCTAGTGTTTATTAATTGGGGAGGGGGGTCGAACGGACCTGGACCCCTCCCGAAATTAAATGCAATACTTTCTGTTTTGAATAAAGATCGGTTATACGACCTAGATTTCTTTTGCTAGCCAATTATCTTAAAATGAAATATAAACAAAGCAATGTTATTAGATTTAAATAGTACGATATTTTATTAGATTTAAATATAGCACGTTGGCGACGTTTCTAAAACCGTCGCCACGTACAACCGATAAGTACCAATAAAATAAATAGGCTAAAAGGTTTTTTTTAGCCTACTTTCCCGTAAAAGTAAAAAAAAATATATTAAAGCTTGAAAGAAGGATTAATGTACCGAAAAATATCGTTAAATATGAAGAGAAGTCAAAAATAAGTGAAGTAATTAAATAAAGATAGAAAAATAAGAAATTTGAAAGTAGGGTTTTGAGATGGGGAAAAAGTGTGTCGGTCGGTCTGTCCCCCCCTAGTAACTTTTGAACGAATAGTCCGATTCGAAAAATTCTTTTTGCATTCGAATGATCTCGGCAAGGACATCTCATTTCCATATTTTACTTTTTGATTTGAACAATATTTCGTTCAATTTTGAACAGTTCAAAAAATTTGAACATTAGCGCCTATGGGCAAAAGTGAAGCAAATTATGTAAACTTTGGTCATAAGAGTCGAGTTCTTATGAACAAGATTATTAAAAGTTCTCGAAGGAAAATATTTTTTGAGTTGAACAATTTTTGTTCATTTTTGAACAGTTCAAAAAAATTAACGGTACTTTTTCCTTTATCCCGGCGCAGGCGATGAAGTCGCCAATAATGATGCCACCAACGCCAAACGGAATCCCTCCGCTTGTAACCTTTTGCGTGTTTTGTTGCCTTGGCGAGATTTGCGCCGGGACAAAGGAATTCATTTTGAAACAGTTCAAAAAAAAAAAGATTGACATTAGCGGCCACATGGAATGATTTAAGTAAAGGGATTTCAAGAGGCGGGGTACCGCTAGTTTATATTAATGCACAAAGGTGTAAATGTATTTTTAATTCACAATGGCAATCAATACTTTTAGTCCTCTGATTAAATAACTTTAATTATTTTTTTTAAATACTAAACCTTCAGGCAATGTGTATTGTTAATTCTGTAAGTAAAGACAGTAAGTACTTTAACAACAATGAGTTTCGACTTTTATATACATATACTGTAAAATGTCACATCCGCATGAATTATCCATCGTAATCAATAATTTTTAGAGTTTCGGTTAAGCGTATTCATCGTACATAAAAACGTAAATCGTAAAATAAAACTTTATCAGGAGGGCATTGATATTACCGCGCCTGTCTTTCTAAAAATTCTAGAAAATCACTAATTTTCCTCTCTTTTCTCACATTATTTGGTTTCATTTTTTTTTTAGATTTTTCGATTTAAAGAGGAAATTGGTACAAATAACAACAAGAAGTTCCGTTTAGAACTATACGAGCCTACTTTCCCGTATACACCGAATTCAAATTTATAATCTAGCTATCTCTCTCTCTCTCTCTGTCTTTCTCGTTTAGCTTTAGTTCTTAATTGCTTCAAATATACCTTTTTCAACGGTTAATACATATTCATTCAATCATAATTTATTAAGTCATTCATGTATTTATTCACTCATTTATTCATTCATTATTTTGCTTATTCATTTAATCATTCAATAATTAAAAAATATTCTTGAAAATCCCGATCAAAAAATTTCCTAGGAAAATAGGCTCGTTAGTTCTAGATGAACTTTCTATTTGTACATGTTCTACGTCATAAGAGCTTTCCGATAAAGTTTGTTCCAAGCAAATCGGTCCGTTAGATCAGAAATTATATAGGATTGAAATTTCCCCGTAGGCGGTATGTTAATTTTTTTTTTGAAATGTTCAAAAATGAACAAAAATTGTTCAAATCAATATTTCACGCCAAGAACTTCTTCCAGTGAGCTTGTTCATGGGAACTTATATCTTGTACCCAGAGTTTACATAATTTGCTTCATTCTCACCCATAGGCGCAAATGTTAAAATTTTTTGCACTGTTCAAAATTGAACAAAATATTGTTCAAATCAAAAAGTAAAATATGAAAATGAGATGTCCTCGCCGAGATCTTTCGAAGACAAAAAGAATTTTTCCAATCGGACAATTCGTTCAAAAGTTATTAGGGGGGGACAGACCGACAGACAGACAGATCGACAGACCGACCGACACACTTTTTTCCCATCTCAAAACCCTACTTTCAAATTTTTTAATTTTCAATCTTTATTTAATTACTTAACTTATTTTTGACTTTTCTTGATTTCTAACGATATTTTCACGATACATTAAGCCTTCTTTCATGCTTTATTATTATTTTTTTTTTACTTTTACGGGAAAGTAGGCTAAAAAACAATAGCCTTCTATGAAGAAACTTGACTATTAGAGCTATAAAATAATTGCAGTGTGTCAACATTCTTCATCATGATTATATTATGAAGTAGGTTTTCCCTTTATGTAAATAGCATCGAAAGCAAACTTTCTTAAAACATCATTTCCTTCCGATGATATTTGAAGTAGGAGTTGCATCGATTATAACGTTTTACGATGAGATATCATTCATCTCAAAGAGATATCTCGAATATTCGAACTTTAATCTTATTTTTATCAACCTGAAGCATCGGAAGGATTTTCTTTCAGTCATTTGCGGTTTTGACACCTGAAACTGAAGAGGGATCCTCGCGTGTTCAAGTTGACTGATAGGAACGATGACAATCGATGTGTACCAGCTGCCCGTCAGTGGACCTTGCCGTGCTGTGTTGTCGACAGCGAATTATTTGGGTATAAAAGTAAATAAGATTCAACCAGATTTTTTGGACGGAGCCCTTATGAAGCCTGAATTTCTAAAAGTAAGTAAATTTATCATTTGTGCGCAATGTGTGCACTGCTTCATTTTCAGTAATAACAAGTTCTTACCTATCAGTACCAGCTAATGATTACAATACTGCTATACCGAATGCCGGTATTTCGTGATGTTTTCCATTTCTTAAAGACAAGTATTTGATAAAATAAAATCCCAGTATTTTCGGTACTAGCTAAAATTAATAAATATTAAAGGGCTTATAATAAATATTTTCATTCAACTTATTGGACATCTACTATTATTTGAAATACGATGCACTTATTTATTTATTTGTTTATTTATTTTTCCTTATACCGTTATTTCGGTACAACCTTTTAAAATTACCGAATACCGATACTGTATTTTTGGTCCTGTTTTTACAATCACTAGTACTAGGTTAAAGTTTTTTTGTCTCATAAAGGAACATAATATTACTTTATACGCATTATCAAGAGAAACGCACAAGTCTAATCCCTACAAATATTCTCTTTATCTGTATAAAATATAATCTCAAAAAATCCTTCCATACAGACTATATTGATACTCAATTATAAACTTGGTAGATACTCGAGAGAGAGAGATAAAACATTTGTTCCGATCCGGGCATTGTTAAGCTAAGGAACGGCCCGGCAATCAAGAAAACTAAAATAGTTCCACTTCGTTCAAATTCTTGAAGCACTACTGCCAGTCTTCATGTACTGAATGAAGGTAGATATGACTAAATACTAAAACTATCCAAACACAAAAGCGTATTAGACCTTGACCTGATGCACTCCTTAATAGTTTATCCAAACATATATGCTGCTTGTTTTTCAGGGTCTCTAAACCATGTTAGTTCATTTAAGTTTAACTACTTAATGTCTTTTTAGGCCTACTTAATTACGACTCTGTTGCAGTAGACAATCTAAATTAACAACAAATCGTTATTTTGTCTTTAACATGTTATTACAGTCAAAGAAAATGCAATAGCATTCAGTTTTAGGCAAGTTTACACCAATAACTCCTGTGACAAAACCCATGGGATAGCAATATGCCATCAGTATATGCAGATATACAGATTGCAGTAGTATCGCGTACAAAAGAAATAAGTGGGCAGTGCATTGTCAAGGCTTTAAATTTATATTCAAGATATTCATGTGAAAAAGTTTCTTACATGATTATAGTCTCACGACGGTAATTAACAGACTTTGAACGCGGAGTGGTAGTTGGAGGCGAAGTGCATGGCGCATGGGACATTCCATTTCAGAAATCTTTATTGAATTCAACATTCCGAGATGCACGGCGTCAAGAGTAGGCCGAGAATGCCTATTTTCAAGCATAAACCTGCACCAGTGGCCAACTACCTGCATTTAGTTACAAAGACCGGCAATGTGAGCGCAGGGTTGTCTGTTAAAATCAGGGTTGTAAAAAACCCGGGTTTTTTGTAAAAAGCCCACCCCGGGTGGGTTTTATTAAAAAACCCGGGTTTTTTGGGTAGAAAACCCGGGCTTTTTGGGTAAAATGGGGAAAATTAAATTTCTTTTTCCAGCAAGTTAATAATGTATGGTATATATGTATATATTTGAATATTAAAATATGCATAATTCAGCTAGCACTACAAAACATTTTTGATCAAATTTTATTTATTTTTTATTAAATCAAAAGCAGTTTTTTTTTTCAACTACCTTACTTGAATGTTGCATTTAATTTCATTTGATCTTATTTCATGTATATGTATGCACACTTTTTGAATTCAGTGATCAGTATGGGTGATACAGTAAAAAATTAAATAATGTTTACTCTAAAAGTTTGAAAAAATAAAACGTGCATATTTTTATATATATATATATATGTATGTATCTTATGCACACAGATACAGATACTATATTACATTTTGCTGCTTGTATAGGTTTATTTCATGATTTTTCTTCTACATAGTTGATACATACCACATATTTTTAATCTTCTAACTATCGCAATTATAATATATATTTAACAAATCTAAGCATAATTTTAATAAAGAAATATTTAGGAAAAATAGAGTGTATTAGCATTTTACAAATTGAAAATTGAGCTTCGAAATTATTTTTACTTTTGAAAAGTACGGAGCGAATGTAAATTTATATATTTTCATATAAAATATATGATATCCTGAAGTAATTTTTTCATTTTTTTAAAATGTAACTAAATCTTTAACTCCTTCAAATCTAAACCAAAACTGTTTTTATACTAAATAAATTTTGGTCTGATCAAAACAGAAACTATTCTTATCGTAAAAAAGAAGAAAATTCTAAACTAAAACTGCTTTGGTCCGAAAAGTACAGAAAATAAATCCTTTTTTAATGTAACTAAAGCTTTTCCAAACTTTTATGTTAATAATAAAGATAAATTTTTGCTTTCTAACTGTGGAAGTTATTTTCCACAACTTTCTTGTAATTGTTATTTTTTTTTTTATTATGACATAATTTTGAATTTTTTCTTTGTATACCTAATTTTTAATTATGAAAATTAAAAACAATAAATTAAATATTGAATAGTATTTACATATGTAGAATTTTCATCAAAAAGAACTATTTTACAAGGGATTATTTGTTTCTAAATTCTTAAAAAACCCATTTTCCCCAAAAAACCCACGGGTTTTTAAGGTAAAAAAACCCAGCCCAGCGGGGAAAATGGGTAGCTACCCGGGCAGCAAATCTGACAACCCTGGTTAAAATTAACTTAACAGATCAGTAGTAGGTGAAATAAGTACAGAAATAAACGTGGGACGTCGGGCAGATAGATGTCTGTCTCCGTTATGGCATTGCAATGAAAGGCGGCTTTAATGGGTGATGGCAGCAAAAGATAGACCAGAGTCCCTTTATTAACAAGTAGGTGTCCCAAGACTTTTGTCACCTCGGTGTATTCACGTTTGAGGCCATATTAGCTATTCAAGCCTATCTGGTGAATATAAGTATTTCCCTGATCACCCTATCTGCTCCGAAGATCCTCAAAAAAGAGCCGCCATTGATCGGATGCTTTACTTTGATATTGGAACATTGTAGAATACAGAACTGGATTATCTGGAGTGTACGATCGTGAACGAGGCACTTTGGAAACCCCAAATGTATCCCGTGCTTGTTTTGAATCAGTTTCTGGTTCGTTATTATCGACTATAATAATCGGTTTATGAGCGGCTGCATAGTCCTAGAGATTCTTTCTTTTATTTTATTTTGATTGTTTTTTTTCTTTTTCTTTTTGAGCCCTTGAAAAACAATTTCGTTGCTAGCAATAATGCCTGATGCCCTTAGGAACTTGATTATCGACGTAAGAAAAATAAAATTAACTCTTTCTGGACGCTGGTGAGAGCGAGAATGCTTTACTTATAAGGTCAGAAACGAAAGATTAGGCGGAAAAAACTGCCGAAGGAGCTAAATTTCCTTAAGATGTCCGAAAGTAGAAGTTCCCATAAACAGAAAATGACATTTCTGCTAAGCCACGACATATTGTCTAGGTTTTGAAACTTATCTTTTGCTTTATTGTTTGAAACATATGCTTAAGAAGATCACATTCTTAAATTTTAATTCAGACTAGCTGTGCCCGCACGGCGTTGCTCGTGCTGAATTTTATCCGTACCTAAAAAACGTAAGCACAATTTCATTAGTGTGTTCCGTTTTATCGCCAATGACTAATTAAAAAAAGTCAAATTCTAGCGTGTCATATTCGCCACGTTATTTGAAATCTAGTATAAACCATATGGGGGTATTCCTTTCCTGGCGATATTTATTTAAATGCTATTGCTGAATCAAGGAAATCGTTAAATCGGGGAGACAATACTTTTATCAAGTTCAATCTCGAATTGCTAATTTGAGAAAAACGTTAAATCGAAGGTATGCTTTATTATTGGTTTTTCCGTTGATAACTAAACTGATGTCTCTCTATTTTGAAAAATAAGTTTTATATTGAAATTAAGCTAACACTATTCAGCCGGAGTTGAGGAAACTGCTAATTATTATTTTTGGATCAAGGTAAGCCTTAAGAAATCGCACTAAAAAGCTTATAACTGGCGTTCTTATTTACTTAGAAACTTAGAACAAATATCATCTTGTGCAGAAAAATTAGCTCTTTCGATCGATATTACATTGTGCAAGGTTTTTTTCACAACCCATATTGGGGAATTTATGTGGACAATTGCGTAAAATTGCAATAAAAAAAGAACTACCTGTAGGATTTTTTTTTTTCAGAAACCTTCGCCGGAGTGTACTCAACAACTTCCCAAAGTTTCATGGCAATCGGATGAATGGTGTAGTAATGCATAAAGTACACACAGACAGACATACATTCATTTATATATATATATATAGATTAATCAGATTTTACTCTAATATTAAGTTTCCTGAATACTTCATTTGCCCTCTGAGAAATTTAACGCAGAAAATGAGCCTGCTCCTTATTCATATGATTCACATATTAATGAATGTAGAAAAAAAAAGTTTCAGGTGTTGTTCGATAGATTCATCGTTTTCTTAACAACCACTTTTTAGTTTAATGTTAATAACTCAATCGCTTTGGTGGACTTCAATCTTTCCACTCCCAGGCAAATGCAGGCATTTTACTTTGTTGCAGTTATGAATGTCAAATGAAAATTGACGAATTAAACTTATCCACTGATCATCAACATACCACAATTTATACTAAGAAAATATCCAATGCTTATTTTAGCAATCTTTCCGGAGTAAAATTTAAGAAAATTATTTCAATCTCCTCTTGGCAGAATTTCATGAAAATGTGTCGCATTTTGAAATTATACTTTTTAGTTATAATTTACACGAAAGTTAATTTGGATAGTTATTGCCATTATGCCGTTCTTACTGATTCGCTAAAAAAATAATTCAAGCAACGTTTTGGTCAAAGTGGATTGAATTTCGATGAACTTCCAAGCAATAATTAGTAAAGCAACGCAGTCAGGGCCGTACCTACCGGGAGGGCAATTACCCCTCCAGGTGCGACAAATCAACTTTGAAGGGGCGCCAAAATCAACCAAAGAAACCTAAATTTGAATATAACAAAAAAAAAAAAAAATCTGCCTAAATATAACTTATCTTTTTTTTATTTATTGACTTTATACAAATATCTGAGAAACACATGTGGCAAAAATCTAGTGTTTCACCCAAAACCAAACCAAATAATGGATCACTACCCCCCCCCCCCATTTTTACACTTTTTTTCACCAACCAATTAAAGCCACCCATCCTCTGATCACGTGAAATGAAACGTGTTGCAGGGACATGGCATGGCGCCATTGCAACCACGTTGGAATAAAGATCGGCAGCATTTGAAATAAGATGCTATTTTTTTCATATATAACGTTTCTGCTTGGAGTTAAATCATTTGCTGAAATGTAAGTTTTCTTTTAAATATATTCTCTAATTCTATACCATTATTTAAAAATGACTTGCCCGTGAAAGTTGCCTGGTGCGGCTTATAAGCGCAAGCTTGAAATGGAAGAAAACAAAAAGATAGGGGATTTTTTAAGAAAGCGGCATATTGTAAAATTACCAGAAAACAAAAAACAAAGAAGAAACAGAACAGTTTGAAACAAATTGCAATATAACGACAAGATACAACAGCTATCGGAAAAAGAAACCGTTGAAGAGGGAAAACGAACATTTATTCACAGGAGCCGAAACTCCGAAAAAAAAAAAAAAACAGTTCTTTTTCTGAAGATAATGATTAGGGTTCGACCGATGGCATTTTTTGGCCGATGGGCCGATGCCGATTGTTCCGAGATCGGCCGACGGCCGATTGCCGATTATTCTCCTCTTTCAAACGGCCGATGGCCGATGGGAAAAAAAGTCGCTTTAAACCATTAAAACGTGTAGAATGCTTGTCAAAAATGTCATTTAAATCATTTACTATATTTATTTTTATGTTTTTTAAAAGCACTTGTAAGCCCGGCGGTCATACGAAATGACCGCTGTTCTAGGTATTATAGATTGTGATTAAAATGATTTGTACAAAGGTGTCTGCTAATTCAAACTGAATTACCCAGGTCAGGCTGCGAGGAAGCCCCTTTGCTTACTGCCCCTCAATACTATATATTTGTTCACTATATAATCAAATCGTTTGTGAAAAATATATATTTATCGTCGAAAGAACTTATTGAAAATTTTATTATGCTCTTCAAAACAAAAGTTTTAACGAAACTGGGAAAAAGAGCGCTGCCACTCTAATAAAAAAAAATATAAAATTACAATAAATAAATCAATTAAAAAGAAAGAAAGGATTAAATTAAATTCGCGCATACATTAATTTTTAACGGAAATTTCAAAATACAGCGAAGCCTCACTCAATATGCTAGAGAAGGGTTTTAATTATTATTAGTATATTTGTTACATTTTTACAACAATAGGGAACTGCGTTGATGTGTTTGTTCACACGGCAACTGTAATTATATGGTTGGAAACGACGGCAACAATGCAAAAATAAAATAAAACGGGTCGAAAAAATCATTGAAAAAATTTAAAAAAGGAATTAAAAAAAAAATTATTGGAGTCACAACTTTCATTTTTGCGGCGATGAGTTTCTCGGATCGTAAACATTAACCGTACCGAATGTGGTCCCGATCGGTAAAACGGCTGGGATTCTATAGCGGACAGACAGACAGACAGAATAAGCCGCTTATATATAAGATAAATGCATTATTCAAGCACCGTAAAACTGTTTGGGGGAAGTTTACATAATAATTAAAACTAAAAGAATCTCTCGCGATTCTAGTAAAGTAATTAAACTATTCGGAGGTTAAAAAAATTAAAAAATGCTATATCAGAGGATTTTCAATTCTTTTTTTTTTATCTTTGCAAAAAAAAAAAATCAACAACTATTGGATACGCTCGGGTCTAATTCCCTTTCCTTCAACATTTTCTCTTTATAACACATGCACTGCAAATGCCATGTGCAGCTGCCTTTATTTTATAATTTTTTTCATGGAGAGGAATGCACATGTTATGACACAGACTAACAAATAATGTGGGTTTGTATTTTTAACGAAGCTGTCAACCCCCTCCTCTCAGATTTTTTTCCATGATCCCCCCCCCCCCCCCCCCCTTTTAAAAGAAAAGCGGGAATGATTACATGTTTATTTTTCATTTAAAAAGTTATTTCAAGCTCTTTTTCTGAAATAAAAATAAAATATTAAAAAAATTCGCTCGCAGTATTATCCCTTGTATAGAATATACCATGTTCATAACCAAGAAATACTGAATATTGCTTTAAAAACATAGACGTGAGATTTTTTTGTCATTGCAAATGAATGCTGGGTCTTAAGAACTAATATTATTGGGTTTTTTTCTTGTGAGTTGAAAATTACACTGAAATACTTGACATGTTCTTTATATTTTCATGAGCACAATGTAAGGTCACCGAAAGAAACCAATATTTTGAGCACCCGCAGTTTTCTGTTGACAAATAATCTTCTGAAAACACGTGATCGTTTATAAAAATTAATATGTATTTTGAAAAAAAAAAAAAATATATATATATATATATATATATGTTTTATATACGTTGGCAATTTTTGAAATTAATGAAATTGTAGTATTTTTATTAAGGTATTGTTCCACCCTGTACCCCAAAACTCATTTTTAAAGAATTAAATTTTTGAAAATTGCAAGTCGAACTTGGACACATAGAATTTCGATCAATAAACATTTATACTGAAAAATTGATTCATATTTTTTATCAATATGTTCTATGTTGTACAAGAAATATCCTAAACTGACAGCAGATGCAACGAGATTGTTGTACAATAGCAGCAAAACTGTCAACTGTCTAACACGTGGCATCAAAGAAGCCAAAAAAAAAAAAAGCACTAAAAAAGCGAAGTATAAAAGGGGGAAAATTAAAATAATTATCGTATAAAAAATGTTAAGGTGCATTTTGAAAAAAAAAATATGCATTGATCAATCTGTGAAAATAAAGAAATTTAAGCATTTTTATTAAGATGTTATTAAATCCTATCGCGCGAACTCGCATTTTGAGAATTCAATTTTTAAAAATTGCAAGTCGAATTTGGACACATAAAATTTCGATCAATAAATATTTATACTGGAATTTTTTTCTTATTTTTGACCAATCTTTTCTATGTTGTAACCTAAAAATGAAATAATGAGAACAACCGTACTTTGATTGAGTTGACTTTTTATTGTTTACAATTTCGGAATAATAAGAAACATGACAAACTAAAAGCAGATGGTATAATATCATTGCACAATGACATCTAATGCACTAAGTCATTATTAAAAGAAAAACCGACAAAAATGAGGCAACTAACCTAGTGCGAAAAACAAATAGCACTCATCAGACGTCTCTATGACTTTTACTTTAACATATTCTAACAGCGAGCATTCTGCTCAAAGAGAACTATTTTAATAATGAAGGTTTTCGGGCAGCGATTGCTTAAACTAGTTTTCCGAAATTTTTATCAAATACTTTTGTAGAATGACATTTTTTTGTGTTTTTTTTTAAACTTATGTGCTGCCTGTTATTGTATGGAAATAGAAATTGATCTATGGAGAAAAAAAGAAAGTGAAAGACAGAATGTTTTCTGGAAAGTTGTCCCTGCGAAAAACATCGGCCTTGCATCGGCTTTTAGATGTTTTTTAGGCCGATGGGCCGATGTTTTTCTAAAGTTAACATCTGCTGCCGATGCCGATGGCCGATGGCAACTTTGTTGAACAATCGGCGCCGATGCATCCCCGGTCCCCAGCCTTAATAATGATATAAATGCATTAGCTTCTTCTCATGAAAATGAATCTCGCAAAAGTAGTGAATTGAGCTAATGGAATTCCGAAAACTTGTCTATTTTCAATTTGACCACAGAAATGCCAGATGCAGCGTGTTACATTAGCATTTCAAGACCGTTTTCAACAACCGTAAGAGAACACATAGTGAAATTTGGACCAAGCTAACCGAATTCTTCCTTATTTTTGTTTCCTAAAACTAATGGAAGGCATTTTCCAACCAAATATTATACTAAAACTTTAGAAACAAGAGAGAAGATTGGACAAAAATGGTTAAATTACTCATCTAAGCTAGATAAAGTTTTTTGTTTTGCTTGCACGCTTTTTACGAAAAGAAATGATCCACATTTCGAAAACAATTTTAGTGATGTGGGAGTGAATGATTGGAAACACTTCGGGGCAAAAAATAAAAAAAACATGAATTGTCTGTAATGCATTTAGATCAGGTTTTTTTTTACCATAATATCGGTCGAATGGCGGGCACCATTTATTTTTTCAAGACAAATTTATAATTGGTGGATGTAGGTAATAATGTTGTTGTCGTATCCTCGCGCGAAGCGAGGAAGACTGGGTGCGCTGCTCCTGAGTCTAACGGGGCCCTTATAGGCAGGAGTCCGAGTTGACCCTTTACATGTGGTCTCTTAATTTTTTGAACCAGCTCCCAGATGAGAGACCGTCACTTGGGGTTGGCACCCCCAGAGGTATCGTTTCACTTCGAGGACATTGGAGCCACGACCTATTTAACGTGCACCAGCTCCCTTTAGCGTCCACGGCCTCACAGGAACCAGCCGCGAGAGGTTGTCACCCTCCCAAGCACTGACCTAAGTCGATGTTGTTTCACTTTCGGTGTTCTACGGGAACCGAGCTTCTACCGACTGGTCCACTGCGGGACGTAGGTAACACACTGCATATAATGCACAAAAAATTTAATTTCAAAAATTAATTTAACATATGAATATAGTTAGTATTTAATATTCTTGTGTAAAATAAATTTTTACTAAATTGCTTGCAAAACATACGCAGTATAAAAATTATATTTATATTTGACATAACATCAGGCATTCTTCCCATTGGAAATGACGGGTACGGGCATCTGTGCTGAGATTCCTTGGAGTTGTAGAGACTGCTGAGTTTCCACTCACCCAGCAGCACAAGTGGCACTTTGAAACATCAGATTTTCTCTAGAAAAGGCTAAGGAATGCTTTAATCAGCCAAAGCTATCCACTGATACCATAGAACTTTGTGGCACGCTAGCTGGAAGATTGACCAACGAGGAATGGTGGTTTATACCAACTGATCACAAAATTTGAAAGGTCCAATTCATCTAGCATTATTTGAGCTACGCCCATAAATATTTTCTTTTCCATCCGTCCATAATCATTTTTTTGACAGAAAATGAATATATAGGTTGTTTTTGGCAATTTCAGTTGTAGAGGGTGACTAGAGAGCGGGACGTGGATTGTTTTTACAACTGATGTAGAATTATGTGAATGTACTTGAGAATAATATTTTGATTTTATGATATTCATTGTCCTTTATCATTACAGGGTTATTCATTGCTATATGTCCCTTTATTCATATACTCTAGATTCTAAATGTTCTCTAGTTTAAAATGGAAAACTGAAATATTTTATCGTTGGCTACAAGCGCAGCGGGCGCACCTAGACTGATCGACGGGCGCCATGGTGGCCGTGGGCATAGGGTTGGGGACCCCTGATTTAGATGATCTGGCATCCTGGAAGATGTGGCAGTCAGGAAATAAAATTGATGACCAACTTTTGCTGAAATTGCCAGAGAAAAAAAATATTTTGCGGCAAGTTTTTCATAGGCTTATTGATGTAGTTCTTTACTTAGCTGACCAAAATTTAGCTTTTCGGGGCTTATATGACAAGACCCTAAAATGCGAAAACGGTAATCTTATAACAACTAAAAAATTGATTTATTAGCAAAATATGACCCAATTCTTAATGCCCATATGCTTAATAAAAAAAAGTTACTTGAGTCCATTTGTACAAAATGAACTCATACATTTTTATTCAGAAAAGATTTTGAATTCCATTAATAACGATATAAATAAAGCCCATTTTTTTTCAACATTAGCCGACACAACTACTGATATTACGCATACAAATCAGTTATCAATTGTTATTAGATACTTACACTATGATATGAAAAGAAAGCATATTCTATAAGGGTTGTCTAGATTATGGATATTCTCATTTTTTTTATTTTAGTTTTAAATTATTTTAATAGAGCATATTATATGGTCAATTTACATATATAAGTAGTTATTTAAAAAAGGAAACCACGTTTACGTTTATAAGACAACGTGAATTGCGAGTTTTAAAATTTTTATTAAAGTATTTTCCGATAAGTACGTTTTTAGTGAAAATCATCTAGTTTGTAGTTAATGACAATAAAATGAACAAAGTTATAAAAAGCATAAAGAGAGCGGATAGTAATTAATATCATAAAACCAGATCCTTTTGATACATAGGGTAATTTTCTTGTTAAAAACCACTATATTTTATTGCGTTTTATAGGTTAAAAGCGGACATAAAAAATAGCGGGGGGGGGGGGGGGGCGCAAATATCAAACTTGCCCTCCCTGAAAATATTTCTTGGTACGGCCCTGAACGCAGTACGAAAGCATTTGCTTCAGCAAAAAGTTTTTGCATGCCATTATTGGAGTACTTCCAAATTGCATGGATGATTCCATCACGATTAAATAAAATTGATACTTAACGCTAAAATGAACATAAGTTACGAATATTTACAGTTGAATCTATGTTTTCTTCAATTCCAGATGAATCCTCAACATACCGTTCCTACCATTGACGATGATGGCTTTTATTTGGCAGAAAGGTGAGATTAAGTATTGTGTCTTTTTACATCAGTATAATTGTTGACAGTACACATTACATTCTGTTAGATCTCTGACCTAGACAGCAGGATATGTAGCCGAAAAGAACAGTGGAACTAAATACTATTTATGAATTATGATATATACTATATGAAAATTTATTTTCACGTATATTATAGATTAGCCCATCCAAATCCAAAATTTCTTTCTCCATGTTTCATCTACATATTTGAACAATGAGTTTTTTTTTCTTTCTTTTCATTAATATTTTATGAAAAAATATTTGAAAGATGAACTACTGTAAAGGCCCTTATTTTCGCGGGCCGTAATTTTCGCGAAAATGAATATATCTGTGATTTCGCGAGCTGAAAATTTCGCGAATTTTATATGACCAGAACCGAAAGTTGAAAAATTCCAAAAGTACATCTTTTGCATAAAACATTTTAAGAAACTTCCTTTTGTCCGAAAAGTTCGTCCCTCCCCTCCCCTAATCGCTCTTAAAACAACATACGCTGCTTATCAACTTTGACCTTGGCTCAACTATGGCTCAACGCACGCTTTCCACCTCAAACAAGTTTCTATTATTCAAAAAATAGTTATAAGCAAGAAAGTTGTCAAGAAAAAGCTTGTAACTGTGCAATAAATCTTTAAATTTTGGGTAAGTTAAAAATTTAAGATTTTTTAAATTATTACTTGAGGCGAAAAAAAAAATTATTTCACGAGGCTTAAATTTTCGCGATTACGACGGGCTCGCGAAAATAAGGGCCTTTACAGTATTAAGAAATTATTAAAGACTTAGGAAACCCTTTGAGAAAATATAGATTGTAGTTTCTAATAATAGAGACACTTAAACATTCGAGGCTTTTATTCTTATGATAATTTTGTGAAGAGTTCGTTTTGACTTATCGGACATTACGATAAGGGCCGGTTTCGAAACTTTCTTCGAGAATCTTTTCTTGATTGCGAAACATTTTAATGTGTCCGCCAACAGACTCAAAGTTTATTTGATTATTTATTTATATTTTATTAGTCGAGCTATTCAAGCCTATCTGGTGAATAAATATTTTCCTGATCACCCTATCTACCCCGAAGATCCTCAGAAAAGAGCCACCATTGATCGGATGCTTTACTTTGATATTGGAACATTGTACAAAGCAGAACTAGATTACTTGGTAAGTACGATCGTAAATGAGATATTAAAATGTTATAAACGAATTCTGATTTTACAACCGGATAATTGTGTGCAGAGGAGTAGCTAGGGTTTTCAGCGCCCGGGGACAACTGAAGATTTTGCGCCCCTGGAGGCCTAGGGGGGCCCCTAAAGGGAATTTTTAAAACTTGTATGCTTCCTAAATGATAAATAGCTCTAAAAATCAGCCCTTTTAACTTTCATTTTTATTAGCGACCATTCACTTCTAAGGGAGAAATGGGACACTGGCTTCGTAAAATTATTTGTCTGATTTCCACGTTATTATCATTTACTACATTATTTTATCTAAATTATTTGTCTGTCTACATTGGTCATTCCCGATATGGTTTGCGGTGCTCCCACGTTTTTGTCGAACATATTCATACCTCTTCAGTTCGAATAGTTTTCTTTTCGCATTTAAAAATAAAATAAATTAACATTAATTTGGCGCCCCTTGACGCTGCGCCCGGGGACAGCTGTCCCTCCTTGCCCCCACATAGCTACGCCTCTGATTGTGTGCCATGAAAAAAATAATTTCTCTACAGGAAACATTAATCAAGTGGCTTTGACTACAAGAAAAACAGATGACGTAATTTTTTAACAAACTGGTTTCAGTTGAAAAATATTCTCGTATTATGCAATCTGTTGCATCCAGATGTATGGTGTTTAAAATACATCATGTCATTTCGAAGAGAGGAAGAAAAAATGAAGTAAAATTCCTTAACCTAACCGAGCCCCTTAGTGGAATTTTAATTCTGGCACTGGGACACTAAATAGGGCGGGAGTAAATTTGCGAACGAATTAAATTCCACATCTCAGTATCTTAAAGATCCGTTATAAGTAGACATTAAACCAACATTATTTGTAAGTATTTCCATGCACAATATTTTGCACGCAACTGGGACATTTAGCAATAATACAACTTCAGATGCGGCGCATGCAAAGTAAATGGCTTCATCATTTTGACGAAGTGTTTACAAGACAGAACAGAGTTCCTTTCCTTTTTCCATTGTGTATATTTTATTATGACTTTCCATTTAGATCCCTCAAGTGTATACTGGAGCTGCACCAGATCCTGAGAAACTGCAAAAGTTCAAAGATGCATTAGGCATTTTTGAAGAATTGTTGGGAAGAACTACTTACGCTGCAGGAGAACACATTACACTGGCAGACATTTCTATGATTTCTAATCTGACATCTACAGAGGTATGATTTCTCTTGAAATCGTTAGACAAATTCAATTTTTTTCTGTCATTTTGCTGCAATCACTTTAATTCACGACTCGTTTGAATTGCACAGTTATAACTGATAAATTGTCGCTTAATTTCATGCAATACTTACTACTATAAAATACCTGAAGGATCAAACTACGTGTGATGAATCACGCTTCCATGGGGCAAGTTTTCCAGTACTGCTGGAACGCCAGTGGGAAAGCATCTCTGTCAGTCGACGACGACAAGCTTAGTTTAGGGTTAGGGGATAGATAAATCGAGTTATTCACACACCTTGTTTAAAATCGCAGAAAACGTAAAATGCTAATTTCTTGCACTTACATCTTTTATCCAGTTTACCAACAAATACAATTGTGACTTTAATTACATTTTCAATAATTCTCACCTGTTTCAAATATAGTAACAATCGTTGTATAGTTTGTTTAATACACAGCATTTTTAACGCAATGACTTTTGAATGTACGACGAATGGCTTTATTTATTATTTTTTTTTTTTTACAGGTAATAGATTTTGATTTCAATGAATTCCCTAAAGTGTCAGCTTGGATACAAAAAATGAAGGAGGAGCTTTCAGACTATCATGACACACATGAGGTGCCCATACAAGAACTCAAAGAAAGCTTGAAAGCAAAGGATTTGCCCATCGAAGAGATGCTGAAACGCGTGAAAGGAGAAAAAAAGGATTGATTGAAAATGTTGAATACATGTACAGTAAAATTATACTATAGCGGACACCAGTGGTACAAAAGTATTTGCTTTTAATAGAGAGGTGTAGGTTAATAGAGGGTCTTTTTTCCGGCTCAATGTTATGCTGCAGGGGAATTAAAAACTGTCCGCCTAAGAATGAGGGGTGTCCGTTAGGAGGCGTTTTACTGTATTATATATAAGGGTGTGGAAATATTTTTTTGTTTCCTATTTCGTTGTTGGGTAATGAGTAAAAGGTGTCCCCCACTAGTGGCACAAGGTGTATAGAAAACATTTGAAGGAGAATTTCTCAACTTGCCACATTATTATTATTATTATTTTTACGTTCTAAACAAATATTGTCAAAATATTGAAATACTGCCTGAAATTTCTACGCACTTGCAGCAAATGAAGGATTTATCCTACACAATTAAAATTTTTCTTCTTCTTCCTTTTTTCCCCCATGCAGTACAAAATTTATCAGTTTTGAAAAATGTAATGAATGTTCGACCACTATTCGTTATTCGGCCCTTTGGCAGAATATTTGGCTTGGCTGAATATTTATTTGATCGTCTAACCGAATATTTGGTCTGCCCGAATAATGATTATCTATTCGGCGGAATACTTGTATTATAATAACGAAAAAAAAAAAAAAAAAAAAAAGAAAGAGAGAGAGAGAAAGAAGAAGAAGAAATTTGAAATTTTAAATATTTTAATTTGTATTAGTTTTTGCAAAAAAACATAATTTTCTATGTTTCACAAATAAGAATAACTTGAGTATAAGCTACTATTTTAAAACATTGCTTTTAATTTTGGTTGTGTTTCGTACTTATGATTTTTTCAACTTTTTTGCAATGCATTACAACTGCGCCATGTTCTAAATATATCTTGAGAATAAAAATGGATTTTTCAACTAAGTTTTTAAATGCAGACTTAAAATTCACAATACACACACACACTATACTACAGGTTTCCCAACATACATTTTGAAGTTAAATTCGTGAGAGTAATTGAGCTAGCTTTGCTATATTATCAGATTTTATTTAAATAATTATACTTTATGGAGCACAGGTTTTATGATTACTTTGTGAGTAGTTTTGTTGAAGTTTTAAGCTATCATTTATACGAAAATTATGCATAGAAAACATCAGTTTTCCTTCATTTCTGACAAAATTCTATTAATGGGCTTTTCCATAAATAACTCTTGCTTGTGTGAACAAACGCTAGCTATGGAATGACGGATAAGGTAACATAATTTATAAGGATGGGAGTTAAAATAATACTCACCTACCCATTTTCCTGTAAATTCAGTTTTCCTTGAAAACCAAGGTCTTTCCTTTAAGTTAAAAAAGAAAAAAAAACCTTATACTCTCTACTCTATTCACAATCAATAGTACCTGAATATACATACATAGACGTAGTCAGCCAATTGACCACAAAGATATAAATTTGGGTTACTTAAAAATTGGTTTTTATGCAAAAACAACAAATGAATACACAAATATTAAATGGTATTTAAGACTTTCTTAATGCATGAAAAATATATTTAATAAGTTTGAAAAAACTAGATGCATGTTTTTGAATTAATCTTAAAATAATTCATTCATTCACTCTTACAATAAAAACGTTGTTCAGTTTCTGAAAACGTTCAACCGAAAACAAGTTATTTCCTTCTACAAAATAGGAAACACCTGTATAGTACATTTTCACAAACAGTTTACTAATAGTAAAATTATAAATTTGTGTTCGGTAAATCTGTGTAAAGGCACTTGTTCCAATTCCCCCCCGTCTGTATTTTTTAATACTTTTTTTTACTGCGTTATTAATGCGTGATTCTTCTAAATTCAGGAAATATACATAAGTAGATGTTTTAGCTATTATTATTAAAAAGAAATTATTTTTAATTTGTTTTCATCTTTATTTCAGATTGGATACTGTTATTGTAACTTGTAAAAATTGAAGATTCTTGCACGGCTGTACGCATCCCAACGATGATGTTTCGTGTCATTTTGAAACTGCGTTGCTTTAAACACAACATGAAAGTTGAAATTAATATTTTTAAAATACTGAAAATAAAATTTAGGCAATATATTTAAGATCGTAAATTAAGCAATTTTTTACTCATTGTCAGTTTTTTTTTTTTTTTTGCGATAGCGATTACTGTAAAAGGTTCGTTTTTTTTCTAATTTGCTAATTATTCCTTCTTTAAAATTACAATGTCAATCAAAGAGGGGGGAGGTTAATCGGTATTTTCACCTAAGGGAAATTCGCGGGAAGAAAGGGAGCGGGCGCTCGTTCGCTCATAATTCAATTTCCGAAATTATTATTTTCAGTTTTAAACTTGGTAATACATTTAGGTTGTTTTCAATAAAAATAATGTCAAAAAACATGTAGGTATGTCATTTTGGGAGAAGCATTTATTTTTTTCAAAATTCATATAAAATAAATTAAAATATGATTTCATAATATTATTGTTATTAGTGTTGTATATTTGATTTTTGACAAACGAATTTCTTTTATATATTTGCTTAGCTATACAGCGAACTTAACATGCAGTATAGAACCTCAAATTCGGAATGCTCGGGGCCGCGATCTTTCCGGATTTTCGTATTTTGGGTCCTCATTCAAAAAATTTTGTAAGTAGCATAAGAGCCCATATAATTTGCTCTGGAATTTTTATTAGCGTTTTGCGCATTTATAGCATTTTCTATTATCGTATATACTTGCCTATAAGTCGCGGAATTTAACACAAAAAACGAAGTTGGAGTCAACTTGAGGCAAAACAAAGCAAAATCTAAACTTTTCCTGATATTATTGATTTCCTGAATTATTTTAATCTCTTTAATTAAACAATAAAAGAAAATAATTTCGACAAATTCTGATATGATTTTATATTCTCTAGTCACTTAATTGCAGTAAAAGATGAGACTACCAGGAAAATGCGAGAAACGCCGAATTTCAATTTCGCGAATGTTCCGTATCGCGCGAAAATTAGTTCATTTTCAAAAATAAATATAATATAACTACAAGAAATTTAAAAAAGCAAAATTTGATGATATTAACTCAGCATTAAAACAACAATAAAAACTCTATTGGCAAAAACGAACCCTTTTCAGAAAATCGCAAAATAACTTTATTTGAAAACTGCACATTTCCGATCTTAAACATGCTCATTACATTTTATTTTCCTTCTTTTTAAAATGTCTATTTCCAAAAAAAAAAAAACGGTGCGAAATCTTTCCCGATTTTTCTTTAAAAAACAAAAGCTGGTTTTTTTTTTCAGCAACCGATTTTTTTTTTGTGGAAAAGTTCCGGATTTTGGGTCTTCCGGGTTTCGGGATTCCGAATTTGGGGTCCCATACTGTACTGAAACATCGCGATATATCGAAATATCGCCAAATTATTTTGACGATGAATCGCGGTATCAAAAATTAGACATCGCCCAATACTAGCCCAGAGTACTTTCAAAATTTTCATCTCTAAGCAGGGTTCGATTTATTAGTTTCCTTTAAAACGAGCTCATTTGAAAAAGTTTTAAAATGTTTCGGGAGCCAGATCAGGATACAGCTGGCCACCTCCAGCCCGAGACCAGAGGTTGCCCACGGACGCTTTTTTAAAACTTTCGTTACTTTGTTTCACTGAGAAGAGCTTGGTTCTTCGCTCCAGACATTGAATACTGTAAATTGGTTTACTTTACGACATCCCTCTTGATGCAGAGAAAGCAGCCACACAGCACACCACACATAGAGCTTAACATTTTAGAATTTTTTTGAGAATGGCGCGGATAAGCGCAGACAATACAAAAAAAAAAATCGCTTCAGCCAAAAAAAAAAAAATTTTTTTTTTCTTTTTCCTTTGGGGAAGTAAAAGAATCTAATCTTGATAATGCCTTAAAGCAAGATAATATCATATATAATTATATAGAAACTACTTTTGTTAATGTCTTTTTAAGAAGAGATTTTGATGAAACTTATTCTACCTAGCCTCAAAACAACACATCAATTTGGTACATTAAGAATTATAATGTTGTACTTTTTTCAAAGAAATGTAATTAAAGAATAATTATTCATTGAATCAGAACGTAATAATCTCGAAGAAAAAATGAATTGTAGGAGTGAACAATACATTTTACAAAATTAACAAAATAAAAGATCAATCAGCATTGACAACATCAATGCAATACTAAATCATTTACACTTTAAACAGTTAGTGTTTCTCAGCAAAGGTTTGTTTCTGAACTTCAAGCTTTTATCTCCGAAAGAGAAAAAGATTGCAGTTAGTTCTTCAGGTAGCACATAACAATCCACTACACAAAAAAAATGGTAAAGTTTTTTTTATATATTATCCCACTGCAGTAGAAATACTGTTTGTTCTCGAAACCGTGACTGCCGGTCGGGAACGATTCCATTTGTCGAAGTGGTGATACTCTGAGACCACAGTTTAGGAAGTTTTACTTTAGCCAAGTATTTTTTATTTTTCTCGGCGTTGATTTATTCCATTTCTTATTTGAATTTTTAGCACAAAAGAAAAGAAAAAGAACGCAGCTAATTTCTTATTCTCCGCAAAAAGTAAACCTATCTTCATCTTTACTTCTTCTACTAGCGGTACCCACACGGCTATGCACGTATTAAAAATTGAAAAGCCCAGGTCGATTCGCCATTATATATACAGTGGTAACTCTTTTATGTGAAAGTTATGTTGTTTTATTAAAATGTATAGCATTCCACATAATTAAAAATTAGTCGCTCAGGGCAATCAACCAGAGATCCTCCATATTTAAGCAATTTTTTTACAAAACAAACACAGTAAAAAGGAAAAAATAAAGAAAGAAACTAGACAAAAAGAAAATGAAAATATTTAAAAGAAACGCCTTTTATTTGTGTAATTCAAGCACCCACAAAAAAGGACGATTATAATCCATTAGAATAATTTAAATTAATAAATTTTTAGTATAATTAATTTCTATCTATTATATTCATTCACAGTAAAACAAAAAGACGAAATTTTGTAGCTTGCAAAAGCTAACAGCAGCAAGCAAAACTTTGAAAGCGGAAAAAACCTTTCATCCGAGCTCAAATAACATGTGTGCCGATTCATTGAAGAGAAAAAAAATAAAACAAATAAAAATATAAATAGTAATAAGTTGGAATAACAAAAATCGCCATAAAGGATAACATTTCTTTAAAAAAAAACCCTGTGCAGTATGGAGAACGGTCCCGTCAAATACATGTCAAAATAAGGAAATCGAAATAAAGCTATCGTTCGCCTGTGAGCCGCAGGAAATAAATTTTATTTCGCTAAAAAAAAAAAACAATCATAAGCCAAAAAAAAAGAAAAAGATAAATTAAAAATCGGCATGGTAACAATTTAAATAAAATAAAAAGAAAACGCTTTATCAATCGTCTGGAGAAAATAAAACTAAAGTTAATTACCGAGAAAAAATATTTTCGAACTACAGAGAAAAACGTTTTTACTATATTTCTAGTTAATTTATTGGCTTCGAATTTTAGCACGAAGAGCAAAATACTTTCTTGGGCAGTTTTTTATCAAGCTTGAAAGGATGCGATACTTTTTTCCGATAGAAAAGGAGTATTTTATAGAATTTTCGGCTTTTATGGAATAAAAAAGAACAAATTCGAATTTCAGAAAAAAGTCCTCGTGGTGCACACCCCCATGTTCCAAACTAATTTCGTGCCAAATTTTATGAAAATCCGCCGAACGCCCTCGGCCCTACGCCGGATACAGGAAGACACACACACACATACAGACTTGCTACTTTATTATTAGTAGAGATTACCCCTATTTCGATGAAATTAAGCAACCTTGACGCATGCGTAAAACGAAGGAAGGTTTCGGCCTAAAAAAACAGACAGTAACTTTTGAGACTTTAAAAACCTCAATAATTAATGCTGAGTAATAATAGTCTTTCTTGGAAATAAAAATCTACAGTACAGATTTCATGTGTCACACTAACCCTCATTTTGAGAAAATGTTTGTTCGTTTGTTAGTACGCGATGCCCAGAAGACCTTGTATAACCCCTAGAGATGAAGTTTGTTCCATATTTTAAAAATTAATTAGTACAGAAGTTGTAAGCTTTTCTAATTTAGGGAAATTCCTAGGCTCCCAACTCGGTTTATTTTATATTACATTCATTAGAGGAATTGTTCTATGTTGCGCGTGGGAGGAAAATGTGCGTGGGCCAATGAAACTTTTCAGGTGTATTTTAACTAAAAAATGGGGCTTTTATTTATTTATTATTTTTTGACCGATTTTAAATTAAGGTCGCCGTTGCGAGAATACGTTTTCTGTAGATATCAGTTTACCACTGGCAACTCCGTGGCGGCAATGCTTTATCTTAATTAAATCAATAAAAATCCGAATTTTCATAAGCAGTTACCACGGGTAACGCCAAGGAGCGGGTATATTTTACTTTAATTAAATCAATAAAGCACACATTTCTTTTTTCAACTACCGAGAACTGGTTTTGTCATACTGTTGCAGGATAAATGTGTAATGTGTATGTATTAAAATCTGCGGAGTCTTGCCTATGACTGTGTTCATAAAGAACATTTTTATAAATTTCACTTAAAAAAAAAAATTGTATAACAGCACAAGTCAAAAAAAAAAAAAAAAAAAAGCGCGGTTACCTATTAAAAAAAACTTGAATATTTTGGTAAATTATAAGCATTTAATGAATTAGTTTTTTACTGTGCATGCGCGAAAGATAGCAGTTTTTAACTTTCAAAATTTCATACCTAAATAATACTATTTATAAAGAATTCCTTACCATCCTTCCGAAGGACATGGATGGTGAAGGTTTGTTCTTAAATACTCGAGTTTTACCACAAATCACAACATGGATGCATTGAATGATTGTGAACACTTCTGAATGATTTGTGAGCATCCCCTGGAGATACAGCTCTTTCCCAAGAAACACTGAAATACAACTCAATAAATTATTGATATCTTTCTGAATTTTCAAGATATTCAACTGAAATTTTTTTATGCGTTGCCCTGTACATTTGGGTTTAAAATTATGGCAGTTAAAAATTGCTATCTTTCGCGCATGCGCAGTGAAATCCTTTAAATGAAATATTTTATTTCCTCCATAATTTATTAAATATTCAGTTTTTTTTAAATTTGATTTCAGTATAATGATTCTACAGTGTGTCTCAACTTCTCTTTTAAGTTTGGCGACATTTCGTGTAAAACTGCGTGTTAGAGATCAAAAACATGGTGGAGAAATTAGCATTTTGGAAAGAAATGTTTATAACTTCATGAATATGCCTGATACTTTTGCAAAAATGTATAGAGAAATTGTGCATAGCAAATAAAACTCTACTGTAAAATTTGCAACTTATTTCAAACATTTTACAATACAGGATGATCAAAAATATTTTCTATTTTCTTCAATTTTTTGTTGGTTGTTCTGAATTTGTGTGATATAATTTTATAAATTATTTTAGAAATATATTTTATTCAGTTAGTAAACACATTAAAATGTACAGAAGTTTCATAATTAACAATAATTCATAGGTTAGATTTTGCCAACATACAATGGTTTGGGTACAAAAAATATGGAAAATTATATCTTCTATCTCAATAACTATTAAGTTCATAAACTAAGCTTTATAATGAAATGTTTATAAACTTTTTAAACTATTGAAGGAGGCACGAATCCTGTGGTCAACTATTCCTAGGACCGGCCCGATCAGAAGCGGTGCACGGGGTGAAATTATTTGTGGGGCCTTTTATATATATATGTAGGATGCGAGTGCGAAGAGACACTGACAGCAGCGCCCTCTGGCGATAGGGAGCGCAAGCAGTTAGTTTTAAGTAAGACTCCGTTCTGTGTGGACATAAGCGCTGCGGTGCTCGGATGATGTTGTTGTTCGTAATTGAAGCTGTTCTGTATATAGTTTTGTAAATAGGAAAGTAAATATAGTCAGTTTTTTATATCGTTATGGTGAGTAATGATTTTAGAAACCCCTAGACACCCAAGACAAGAGCCTATATATATATATTCATGTGTTAAAAAGAGTGGGACATGGATAAGCCCTTTGGCTGAGGAAGGGTGCATTTCTTTTAAGTTTTACTTATCTAACCATACTGCATTCAATTTCTGTAGTAAGTTACTCGCCAACTTTTCTTCTTTTAGTAATTACTCCCATCAAGCTTAGAAGAACTCAAATAAATTTATCATATTTTTCAGGGATGAAATTTCCCTTTTTTTTTTAAAGCTACGTCTAGTCTAGACTGTCTAGTACTTGTTCTTAATTCCTTCAAGTACGATAGAATTAAAGAACTTGCAATATGATGGCACTTACACTACAAAATGGCACTCAAACCAAGATTCTGAGAGTTGCAATGGAGTTATCTTTATATATTGTTTTAAGTCATGGATAATCAATTAATTTTGCTGGAGGTACATCTCAAAAGTGTTAAAGATTGTTTTGGATTGACAGGTAAATTATCACTCCCCACTCCAACAACACCGTTGCCGGTATGAGTTTTTTTCCGGAATGGTGTATCAGAACGATGTGAAAGTGTTATTAATTATTGAAGTTTAACGCAAGTATTATTAGAAAAAATAGTAAGTACAGTGGAACCTCGCTATTCGTACACAATTCATTCCAGCAGGAAGTTCGAATGGTCATTTGTACGGATGGCGAATTTTTTTTCCACATAAGATACAAAGTAAATTGGATTACTCTGTTCCAGACCCATAGATGGTTGCTTATTTAAACCTATAAAATACAAATGTACAGTACTGTATATGAAATTATACATAAATAAAAATTTAACTGCACTTTACTGGTATACTGAGGTGAGCTGATGGCATGAATGGAATGTTGATGTTACTGTTTGGAAGATGAGTCACCTTCCATAAAAACATCAGGTAACATCCCTTCAGGTGTTTTCTCCCTTTTTGCTGTTCTTTCTTTTGCACTAGACGAATATTGGGTTTCTTTCTCTAAAAGCCTGTCCAATGTTGTCTGCCTTTGACGATTTTTCAGAAATTTTCTAAAATTGTCGTTGAACAAGTTGATCCTCTTTCTGACCACAACAGTATTAGGATGGCATTTTCCCACCTCTCTCTGTTTTCTTCCAGTGGTAACACAGCTCTTTAATTTCTGCAAAGGAAATGCTTTCCTTACTACTTTCCTCCTCTGAAGGAGAAAGTTCGTTTTCGACCACTTCCTTTTGCTGCTCCCCTTAGAAAGTTAAAATTGTCAATAAAATCTCAAAAAGTATTAAAGTTTTAAAAAATCAAAAACGCCAAACACTTATTTCTAGGCGAGTTCAAAAAGAGTGTAATTTTTCAATTTTTTTCTTAAAAAAGGCCAAACTTGAAACCCTGCCCCCCCCCCTGGCGGCGTACGAATGACGAGTTGAATTTGACTTGAACAAGTTGGACGAATAATGAGTTGTACGAATGGCGGGGTTCCATTGTAGTACAGTCATTCAGGGAAACTTTGAACCACGGGTGTTAACTTTGCACCAACTCATATTTTTTAGTATAGTCAACTTTAAAAAAAAAAACTAGAAAGTCCAGTGCAGCACTCAGCTGGCTAGGCCATAAAATCAGTTTTCCTCCTAATGTTGCGAATTAAGTTTGCAACATTGTACAGTGATCCCTCGTTTTTCGCGGTTAATAGGGACCAGAACCTTCCGCGAAAACTAAAAAACCGCGAGTAGGATTTGCCCTTAAGAACTTTCGTGAATGCGGGTACACGAATGTTTTAAATATGTAAACAGTATTTGTACTTCACACATTTAAGACAAAACAGTATTCGTAATTACTTAAACGTGTCGGTTCTAATTAATAAGGTTAATTACAAAACGTTATAGTACAGTAATAAACATAAATCAACATTGATTTCTGAGAGAGGCGAACAGTCTTGTGTTGGTGGGAGCTTTTGAGAGCCCGTGGTATGTACTCTGAGTCAACTCATCTCTTTGTTTGACATGCAGAGATCCTTCTCTCTCGCGCATCAACATGAAACAACGCTTCTTTCCGCAATGTGGCTGCCGACATGGTTGTATTTTTTCATGAATATTTTGGAAAACCCGCGAAGCACTGAAGCCGCGAAACATGAAGCACGAAGTGGCGAGGGAACACTGTACACAGATAATTGAATAATACAGTCATTGCAGTGCTTTGAAGCTATTTTTCACTGCAGGTTTGAAGTTGCTGAAACCCTTGAAATTGTTGAAATTCTTGGAGCTGTTCTATGCACTGTCATAAATTATAGAAATCGTGTGATGTTGTAAAATAAATTTTTTTAAACATTTGTAAATTTTATTTTTTTGGTTCAGAGTGGTGCAACTATAATACTTTTATTGAAATAATTCTTTTTAATATCACTTTTCTGAGGTGGTTTAAAGTTACTGAGGTGGTTCAAGTCTTATAGCACAGTATTTATAACATTAAGCTTGTTCAAAATTCATTCAGTTGGTTTGTCTGTAAAAGCTTATACGTCATGGTAGAAAACTTTTTTTAAGGTAGAAAAACCTGCATTTTGATTATCACCTTACTGCTCCGAAAAAAATGAATGACAGCAAAATGCAAGTTTGAGTTCTTCAGTAGCTTCAACTGACATATAATAAGAGGAAGATAAGATACCTTTAAATAAAAAATCTAAAAGGTGAATCAAGCTTCCCTTATGGTCAAGACTCGCCCAGTTTCCAAAAACTAACTATAAATGCTCCTACTTAAAAGTAGCTATTCAATATATTGTGATGTAAAAGTACATTTGATTAGTGGAAAGAATCATAATGTATATGATACAGCCTTAAATTTCATGATCTTACTTTTAAATTTTAATTGAGTCAAAGTGGACAAAATAATATTTCATTTGGTACAATTCTAGAGTTCCTACTCTTAAGTAAAAAAAAGTACTTTTCAAAGATTTTCAAGGACTGCCTTAAAAAATGTTAATGCATATGAGCATACAGCTAAACAAACAAATAAAAAAATTCTTGCCTATGCTAATTTTTACACATAATATGCCATGTAAAAACCAAGCAACTTTGAAATATAGAAGAATACAGTTTATGTAGTACAGAACAGCTAAAACTATGGAAGATTTTTTCTTTTTAAAAAATTTTTTTATACCACAGAATGAGAGCTCAGTTCTAGAACTTCACCAATTTATAGCCAACATATAACATATGAAGAGTCCGACAAAAGTGCGAAAATCTTAGGAGGCAGGGAAAATTTTTAGGAGCCAGCTATAAAATTTTCATTTGCGAACTAGTCACCAAGGCATATTTTTAGTCGCCCGGGCGACCAGGCGCCCGGGATTTTTCGGACCCTGAACATATGGTTCTTTCCTTTTAGCCTACTTCCCCATAAAGTAAAAAAAAATAATAATAAAGTACGAAAGAAGGCTCAGTGTATCTTAAAAATATCATTAAAAATAAAGAAAAATCAAACATGAGTGAAGTAATTAAATAAAAATTGAATAACAAAAAATTTGAAAGCAGGGTTTTGAAATGGGGAAAATGTGTGTCTGTCTTGCCCTCTTCCCCCCATAACTTTTGGACGAATTGTCCGATTCAATTTTTTTTGGCATTCGAAAGATCTTGGCGAGGACATTTCATTTCCATATTTTACTTTTTGATTTGAACAAAATGCAGAATGTTTCAGTTTTTAAATTAAAAATCCTGAAATACATGTATTGTATTACTTTTTGGTTTTGTTATTATCTTAAATCCAAAAAATCAATTTAATCCAAGTTGTTGAGTGATAGAGAGTTAAAGCCAAAATGATTATCAGTTGAACTACAAGCTTTAAAATGTTATTTATAGACACAATTACTTGATAATAGAGTTCCCTTGCAAGCTCATTTATTGTCTTTATCAAAAATTCTCGATATTTTAAAATACAATAATAGTATAGCCACTAATTGTTACAATAATTAAAAAGTCAAATACATGAAAATCTAAAAAATAGATTTAAGATTATATTCGGTACCACAGCAAATATGTTAAGTATATGCAATTTGTTGTATCTTAAAGAAACAATCTTTTACACAATAATGGAAATTTGTTTAAAAATTTAGCATAAATGTGGAAAATTAACAATGATGGAAAATCTGACACAAATATTGAAGTGTAGTATTAATTCAGCTTAAAGTATAAATGCAAACAATATAAAACTATAAAATACACAAAAATAGAGAATGTATAAAAGCTCCAAAAACAGTATAGCTCTTTTTGAAGAAAATGAGATTTATATAACTTGAAATATATTCACAATCATTATGAGCTTCCTCATTACGAGTTTTTATAAATCAAACAACAAATTAAAAATACCTAATTAACATAAATTAAAATTCCTATCAGATCTATGATCAAACATTTTGGTTCTCAATTTTCAATTTATATATTTATCTTTGTTGACTGAATTTCAATTCTATAAAAGATACCTTAAAATGTATGCTTATAGAAAAATAATTCAATTATTCACATCGATTTTTTAATTCTAATAATAAATGCAATTGTTTTGATGCGCTACAAAATACCCTGTCCGTGTTCGTACTTTGGCTTGAAGAATTCAGAACAAAATGTGTGAATTTATACTTCTTCCAGCTCAATAAGAACACCTCCACAATCTTTGGGATGCAAAAATATAACAGGTTTACCATGTGCTCCAGGCCTAGGCTTGTCACCTAACAGCCGAATATTATTTGCTTTAAGATCCTCAATGGCATTTTCAATATTATCAACTTCTAAACAAATATGGTGCATTCCTCCAGAGGGATTTTTTTCAAGGAATGATTCTATTGGACTCTTATTTCCAAGAGGATGAAGTAATTCCAACTTCACATTAGACAATTCAACAAAAACTGTAGTAACTCCATGCTCTGGCAAGGGAACAGGTTGACTAGTCTGGAAGAAAATACCACAGTTATATTGAAGTTCAAAACATGAGATTTGAAAAAAAAAAAAATTAGCTAAGGTGGGAGAGCTCTTTTTTTTTTTTTTTTTGTGATGAAACTGATGCATCAATCATTTTCTATAGTTTTTAAATCAAATGAATGATTGTTACATTGGAGCAGAACAAAATCTGCTCATCGTTTAAGTGTTATATTCATTCTAGGTTCTTAAAGTTGCTTAGAAAACAAGAAGGTTAGGGCACTTCTGCTATTGTTAATAAATTCATTCAGCATGGTTTCTTGTTTTTTGCATACTAACAGTAATTTTAATATAAAAAGTAATTCTTTGTAGATTTAATCTGCAAACGTGACCAATTAGGGACTATTACCGATTAATTGGTGCATCCCTAGAGTCTACTCCCCACTCTCTAGAAAAATACATGTTTATCTACCACTTAAATGTAACTAAATATAAAAAATAAATGAAGAAGGGTATGTTATTAAAGCAAAATATTGCAAAATTATTGAATGCATATGTTTTGGGGTTATACAGAACCTTTATTTCATTGCAGAAAATGCTCCGAGTTTCCTAAACACCCGTGTTTGCAGTGCTCCCACCGGCCTCAGAGTTTGTATCAGATTTTGGAGCAGATAAAAATGGGCTTTTGTATCAGTTTGGAGCAGAAGAAATAGACTTTTGTATCAGTCTAGCAGCCGAAAATATCAACTTTGTACCATTTTTGGAGGATTTTTTTTCTTTATTTATTAAATATTAAATGGCTATTTTAAAGCAATGTTATTTTCATACATCAAAGGTAAGAGCAGTTTCAAGTCTTGAAAATGATAGGAAATGTAAACGTCAGTCATTCTTCAAAAACTGGATTATTTTTATATATTTTAAGAAATTATTTATAACCTATTCAAAAAGTAAGACTATTTATTAGTCTACCAATAATCCTTATTAACCAATAACCCTTGTAAAGGTGTTTTTCAATACTTTTCTCAAGAAACGGATTATATAAAAAAAGTTCTCGTTTTTTTTTCTTCTAATAGTTAAGAATAGCTGGAAGAAAGTGTAAAATTTTCTTCTTTTTAAAAATCATTGCATTCCTTCCTTTTTGTGTAATAGCTAAAACACTATTCTTTCAAGAAAATAAGAAAAAACTAACTAATATGAAAGGTTCTACTATTTTAAACTATTTATCATTAATTAAAATTTGTTTTTTAAATGGTACTTATTTAGGTATAATCATTGTGATTATAGTAGCAGTAAAATTTTGAATGAATTAAATATAATTTCATATTTTATCAAAAAATATATTTTAAGTCTATCTTATTTTCTACTTGCAGTAAAATTCATTATTTTTCTGATTAAGAAATATTCCTTTAAATTTCAATCCTAAATACTCCCTTAGATGCTTTGGAAGTAATTAATGGCACTAAAAGAAAATTGCTGAGTTTCATAATTTTGCAGCAAGAAAATTAAAGAACCAAATTATAATTTTCAGTTCTATAATAGAAAAGCAAAATGTACTTTTTATTATATGATTATAATTTAATGTCTAACGATTTATTTTTTTCCAACAATTAATTTTTACAGCTTTTAAAAATTGTGTAATTGTTACAATTATATTTTAAGAGCCCTAGGGTTACATCAATTGGATGCTAAAAAACTAAATCGAAATAAAAGAAAAAGGAAAACCATGATAATTTCATAACTATCAAATCTAATTGAAAAATTGAAACTTTAAGCAAGAATACTTTTATGAGGCCGTTCATCCACACCAAAATTTCCATTTTCTCTAATAATATTGCTTAATATGTTTGCTAAAGATCGTCAATTCATTAAGATATACATGCTTTTATTAATGATTTTTCTAACTTAACTGTATTTTTTTAAAAACTTTTTTTTTTTTGTTCTTTATATTTATGTTTTCGCTTTTTTAATTGCTTGTAGTTATATGATATAGATTACAGAACTTAAAGAGTATTTAGAAAAGAAAAAAAGCTGCAATTCAATGTTTAATTTTACAGCGTTTGAAAGCCCATCTCTAAACACTTTCGGGAACAAATATATATTTTCAAACAATGTTTTTATTTAAAATAAAAATAAATTTTGTTTATTAACTTTGAGAAGAAACATTATAAATGTTTCAAATGAAAGAAACCCGATTTTTGTAACGGATGCAAAAAGATTGCAGAACGTATGCGCTCCCTTGCTTGCACGTGGAAAGTGGGCTTAAGGAATTTTAAAGAATTGTTATAATGGAGCAGCAATCTTTTTAACATCTGTTCCGTTATTGATTTTTCAGATTGATTAGTATTTCCTAAACATTAGAAAACACAAAGTGCACTGATGAAAAATGCTAAGTTTTTTTTTTCCACATTCCACGAAATTGTAAACTTTTATCTATTTCAAGAAAAACTTACTAATTACCATGTTTAACATAAATAGTGATAAGATGAATGATTTTTCTCTCTATGATACTACAAAATATTAGAAATCGTCTCACTGTTTCTTCTACAAGCGTGGGATACATCGCTCAATCTACTCAATTTTCTCATCCATATTTGATGTTCTTAAGAGAGGGTAGAGATAATATTCATTAATAAACTACTGCAAAAGGTAAAAAATAAGTTGATTAAAGGAAAAATGTAACAAATGATGTCGATTTTAAGGTGAGAGAAAATAATATCTAAAAATTTTTCGTTTTTTTTTAAAACGAAAATCGCGATTTGGCGCAAGTTTCCCGAAAAAAACGTATTTTTTAGCAGCATGTAGCAGAAAAATCGTTTTGGCGCAGTTTTGCTCAATTGGCGCAGCCGTGGGAGCCCTGGTGTTTGTCATTGGAAGCGCAAAATATTTTCAGCATTGAAAAAAAGCTTCAATATTTGTGTATGTACAAATGTATTATTTCTGCATATGTGTGTACATTCACGTACAACAATTTGATGTTTCTTAAAAAAGGTATTTGTCTCAATGTGCCACATAGTGAAATGAATGTTACCCGCTATGCGGTCTCATCTTTTCGCAGTCATTAATTCACTTTACGTAACATTTGTATTGTAATGTCTGAAAGTATTTTTTAGCATTCAGTGCAATTTAGCGCACATAATATGAAAGTCTTTTCAAGGGGAGAGGGATGGAAGAAAATTCATTTCCATTCAAGGGCAATCATATTTCACTTCCTTTTAATCCTCTTTTATATATTTGGTAGAGTACCATTTTATACCAACCAAAATCTTTATCAAGAATAGTCTTTGGCTTTGGGTATTGTTGTTTTAAGGGGGAGGGGTGGATATTGAAGCCATCGAGGGCAAGTGACAAGCACCTTGTTCTTAAGTTGATAATTTTTTGTACTATACACATATTTCATTTTTATGTTAATAGATGTGCATTCATAAATTAAAACAATTTAACCAAAAATAACATCAATGTATAGATAGCAATGTAATATTGGTGAATTGAATCTTAATTGCTTACTTTACGATAATTTGTTCCTATGGGCAGTGCCATAGCTAGACCCAGATTTTTTTTTTTTTTGGTGGGGGGGGGGGTCTTTGGGAGAAGTGAGCTCATTTCATTGTTTTACAAGAAAAATTGGTCAAATTCTACCCAATCTTTACCATTTCAGGGAGGTTCTTATCCCCAAAACTACCCCCTTATCTACGCCAGTGCCTATGGGGAAAACAAGTAAAAAAAGGAGGGGGATGAAGAAAAATCCATGTTCTTTGTCTGTAAATCACAATAAAATCAAAAACGGAATTTGCAGCTAAATACTTTCTATGCTCTTACATGTTTAAACCAGGAGGGGGTCATGGCACATACTGCACCACTGATATTTTTTGCAAGGTTTTTTTTTTTCCCTTGGCTTGACAGATTTGGGAGGGGGTCCATAGATTTACATGCGTTGCGCCATCGTACTGATGAAGGGGCACCCCTGTTTAAACATATATGTCAAAAAAGGACGAATAGAAATCCCCCCCCCCTGGATCCGCCACCGAGTTCACAAGCCACTAAACAATGGCTTTTTTAAATTTCAAGGTTACTGTGCTCTGGTAGTAACGCAAACTTTCCGATTTTCACCAATACCAGACACCAAATTGCTAGGAATATTGAATTTCTTCTGCTCAAGTTTAATTGTATTTTCATGACAACCAACATCAAAAACACAATTGCTGGAGTAAATAGTGTGTAATAAGTTTAATAACTTTATGTTCCAAGCAAGGAGGGAGAGAGAGTAAAAAAGAAAAAAAAAATCAGATGCAACGTTGCACTAAATTTTTTAACATAGTAATATTAAAACATTTAACCATAGGAAGCAAGAACTACACAAAAGCTTTAATTATATTTTTATTTGTATGAAAAGATTTTACATTTATTTCAATCAGAGTAAAAAGTGTACAGCGAATATTTCAGATTTTGATGTTGTATAAACAAGCAGTCAACATAGTTTATACCACAAAACTTGTTGCATAGTCTTGTCTTGAAACATAACTCAAAACTACCACATGTCTTTCCTTAGCCATGTAATTTTTTTTATTTATTTTTATTATTATTATCATTATTTTTTTTTATTGATGTGAAAAAGATAAGGAGAGAAGGGAGAATAAAATGTAAATTTTAAAAATTAAGATTTTATTAATAAAATTAAAAGCCTATACAGATAATGATCCCCCCCTTTCCTTTTCTTTCTGCATTCAGTACAATTTTTGTCTAAGAAAGGAAGTAATTCAAGTTCAGAAACAGTTTTAAATAAAAAATAGTAAGAAGACAACCATGTTTTATTATTCCAGAAATATTTTATTATTTTGGAAAATCGTAAAATATGAAATGCAGAAACAAAGTATAGCTATAAATACAAAGGTATTTGATAACATTTTCTTTAATTTGCTAAAAACATTTTAGGACTGATATTGACAAAACAGAACATACTATCTGTGGAATATATGATAGGAACCAGTGGTGGCTCATCTATTTGTGTGCATGAGCAACCTCCTTGCTTCTGAGACAAAAGGGCTGTCATATTTGGCGACTTATCAAGCTCTTTTCGGATTTGGTTCTTGGCGAAATTTTTCCACAATCATCCCAAGTGGATTGCATGTCAAGAAAACTAGCTTCATAGATGGAAAATGAAGTGTTTTAGGAGATACATTGCCTCACTTTTTCAGTCTTTCAGTTTTCATGTCTAAATGTAGCTAAGATATCTTAAGAAGCATGATAAGTGAGAAAAGATAAAACACTCTAGCCATGCTCTCAATTGAAAAAAACATGCCCAAATTCAATGAAATGTAATTTGTTTGCTTTAAAAGAAAAAAGAAAAAACAAAGGGGGGATTTATTTCACAAAAACTGTACTTGACTGTTTTGCAATCATGGTTCAAAGACATATTGCAAGCAATATATTGGTTTTATTACATTCCATTATCAGAAAAAAACAAGAATTATTTTAAATTTGTGAGAACATTTTTAGCTTTTAGTTGCATTGTTCTTCTTAAACTTTTAAAAAAGCAATTGTAATTCAACTTGAAAGTTACGTCAGTTATACATTGTACCTGAAAGTTTCACTTTTGAAACTTGTTTTCTGGACCTCTATTTCAATGATCCATGAGCCACCTGTGGTAGGAAAATTCTTTTTTACAAATGCAAAAGTAAGATTTAGCAAATTACTGCAGTTAAAAAAGGATAAAAAGACGGCTTTAATCATCAACTTCGAAAATAGGTAATTTATTGAGCAGTTCATTCAGTAATTTTTTTCAGGAAGAAAAATGCAATTAATCTTATTTCTATTGTATTTAAAATATATCTTGTCAATACAATTTCAGTTCATTTAAGGTTGAAAAGATGATGACACATTTTGTTCTGAACTTGAGTATAATGTATAATTTGTTTTATTGGATGAACTTTTTTAAATATGCGGATCACAAAGTATAAATAAACAGAATATTGTCCAAGATCAAAAATTGATGCAAGCGTTCGATTCCAATTATCACTATGATTAATAAAATTTTCAACTAATAACTTCATAATAACAAATACAAAAAAGTTAGTATGTTATACATCAAAATTTTAGTTGATGAAATTACGAGATGCAAAATTAAAGAATAAATAAAAACACTGTAATCTTTACATTAATTAGGTACATAAAAATGTTACCTTGGCACCTAAAATATCCTTGTAAAATTTAACACAAGTGTCCAAGTCCTTTGTAGCTGTAGCCAAATGGTTCACTCTTAAAATATTCCATGATTTTTTCTGAAGTGATCCCGAATGAAAACAAGCTGTATCAGCAACCACATTGACAGCTTTAAACACTTTTAATATTCTACTTCTGAACAAACTAGCCATTTCTATTAAGGAACCTAAAAAAATCAAAAGATGCATAAGAAGTAGAATTACTATGGGGTGCCTTGCACTGAGTGACACCCCAAATGAATTTAAATGTCTATTGAGAATAGTCAACTCGAGTTATAACGCCCAAATTTGGTCTTTAGTATAATGGTTGTTACATCAAATGGTGGAAGTATCATATGAATTCATAATAATTAAATAATCCCTTTTTAAATTCTTTAAATTTGGTTTTAATATATTTTTAACCGGTATGTAATTTTTAATGGTAAACAGACCATGGGAAAGATGTAATTTTTTTTAACACTAAATAAGAGTTTTGAATGGAAAGACATTATAAATAATAATTTATGAGATAAGACTACTCTTCTGAAATGGATAGTAATGGCACAGCGTGAGGACCGAGGTCATATCCCTCCCTTTCCCAAGAAGAACATAAACTATACATGTGATCATAGTTCCCTCTAAGCTGCATTTTGTGCACAATCCTGCATTAATTTCAGAACATGCATGTACTGACTTCCAACAGCTGCCCACTCACAGAACTGACAGCAACATGACACTTGAAACTTTATCAAAAAAAAAAGAAAGAAAAAGAAAAAAAAAATTACTCTATCTAATCCAAAGATAAATTTCTTAGAACTGAAAAATATAGATACAGAGTTATAATGATCCTCCATTTTCCAACAATCCACCACATAATAACAACCTTTGAAAGAGAATTGATTGGCTTCTGTTTAAGATTATGTTATTTCACAGTTGATGTAATGGCTATAGATGGAACGAATCTTCGGTACTTTTACAAAGCTTCGGCTTGGCTGAATAATTAACTGTGATTCGGCCTATAACAATTTATGCTGTGAATATATATATATTTTTACCATTATTATTATTTAAAATATTGTCTTTTAAGTTATGCACAATTCTTATAACTAGAGTTCGCCAAGCGGTCAAGAAAAGTCTTATATTATAATTCTTATTATGCAAAAATAACACTGATATAAGAATATGAGTGGAAGATACAAAGTTTTTACTTCATTTGTTACTTTAAAGAAAAAGTAACAAATGAAATTTCCAAAATTAAACATATACCTACTAAATGTTTTATTAAATATAAATACTAAGGTTAGTTAAAAAAATACATGAATATTACCTTTATAAATTCACAATAAATTCAAAAATTTTATATTGAAAATGTATAGATATCTACTATAATATTACAGATACAATATAGATAGTAGAATTTTTCTAATTAGATTATTCTGCAGTTTAGTATTTGATCATATCTTATCAGTTCATTATTATAAACATCAACTTAATTGCAGAGAATGCTTTTAATATTGCAAATAATGCTTCATATTTGGAATAAAAAATGAAGACAATCTATTTTTCTGGTACTACCTGTCCAAAGTAAAAATAAATGCCTTAATAATTGTTGGTATTAAAATACACAGTAAGCAGAAAATGTTGTATGAAACTGAGAATACTGAAAGATATAGAGTATAATATGAAATTATACATTTATTGTACATTCAATCTTAAAGCTCAATGTGTACAGCAGCCGAAGCTTTGGCCATTGGCTGGTCAAAGTTTCGGTATTCGAAGCTTCGGCCAAACTGTGCTTTGTGCCATCACTAGAGAAATGACCATGAAAGAACATGACTCTTGCTTATAACAACCTACATAAAAAAGTCTAAACCATAAGAGTAGGGGTTTTCCCATTCTGCAAATTCCAAATGTTGTATCAAAGTGATGAAGAGAAAAGAAAACCATGTTGACTTTTAGTTTAAAAAAGTAAGATCAAATTTCCCTTTCAGAAATGGAAAATCTCCCTCCTCTGACAACATGTTGATGAGCACTTTTTTTATGCATTAAATGCATTGCAGATTTTATTACGGCACACTTAAACTGTTCATATCTTTTTCTAAATTCAATTTATCTGAAATTCAATTTTATTTATGAAACTGTTGTACATTGTTTAATTTATATTTTACAGTGTGTTAAATAGTGCAACTGTTTCAAATTTATATAAAATAATTATTGTCATCAAGACTGCAGTGTGGAGTCTTATTTGTAAGACATGCACATATAACCTTTAAATAAGCGCCTTCATTTATATTTGTAATGTCTATGAATTCTTTCTTTAACTTAATCTTTTTTTAAGGATCCATCAGTTCAGTCCCAGGCTCTTAAAAAACGAGTTTTTGAGATAAATGATTAAAATTTTTAGGAATGTATAACTTACATATTGTCAATTGTTAAAATGTCAATATTTTTAAAAGTACAAATTGAATTTTTTTTCACGTCAACGTTTTCGTCTCGCCCGACCGTAGCGAGCTAAGAACAAATCCTTTTATGATTACAATTTTTCACTCATGGCATTTTTATTCCAATAGATTAAAAATTTTTATTACCTTTAACTAAGATGAATTGGTAAGCACTTCACCTGTATTTTCGGCATCTTTGGCTTGACTTTCACGCAATTTGCGACGAGAAGGCCTAACAGTCCTAAAATATTGAACTATTTGATAACTAAATGTTATCGCCCCTAAAGCTGTTAAACCCATGAGACCACTAACAGTTATTTTGTGTAATCTGTCAGCAAGTTTCATTTTGCCAAAAAAGTTTGAACTATTTTCTGCAAAAATTAATTTACACTTACGTAACTTTGATCAGCCGGGACGTACGATATCTTGTTGTTGTCGCATGGGAGTTGATCAAGAGCATGGAGGAGTGAAAAGCACTGGTAAGGATGGGAAAGAATAAATAATGAATGTAATATTGAAAATACTAAAAATTTAAACGTACAAAACGTTAATTTTATTTTTCCTTCAACAACATGCAAAAGAGAAAAGTTTTATTTAGAGAGTTTTTACAATGAAGAAAGGATTTTTCTGAAGAAACTTTCGAAATAATCGAAATCCGTACTTGTTTGTAAATAAACAAAGCACATGGTGAAGTGAAATTTAAACTAAATATAATATGGGTTTAAAAGGTTGTAGTAATTCGTTTCACTATTCTCTTTTCCCTTTCAAATGTTACGGATTTTGTTTTTTCTTTTTTTATTTCACCATCTGTCTTAAATTTTGAGTTTTTAAAATTATTATTTTAATGTAGAAATAGATATTTAAAGTTGTGATTTACTTTCAAACAGAACTCACGAGGGCATAAAGAGCTTAGGCTGTTTGAAGTTCTTTTTAAAAAAAAAAGAATAGTAAGAATAAAATATAATGAATTTTAAAAGAATTAAAAATCAATTCTATGTTGTAGGTTTTACCAATTTTTCTTTTATATGGCCTCAGGGAGCTTAGATTCACGGAATAGATTTTATAATAAGGTGTACTATATAATATGCTCAGGGCCTTCGCTAACAGGGTTTGGGGGTTGAATAATGGTTTTGAAATTTTAAAGTTCTTAATGTAGTGCGGCGAAGACACCCCCCCCCCCCCCCCCCCCCGTCGAAAAACATTTCTGGGTTCTATTCCCAGGCTGGGCAGGGTCCACTCAGCCTTTCATCCCTTCAGTGGGGTTGATAAAATAAGGACCAAGCTTGCTTGGGAACTAATCAGTGGGGGGCCGACCACTTGACCAGAACATATTCTTCTGCACCCCAGCCCTCGGTCTCAAAAACTGGGATGGGCACAGTAGGCCATGGCCCCCAAAAAGGGCTGGCGTGCCACTGAGTTTAGTTTAGTTCCAGGGACGGACTGGGACCCCTAAAAGGGCGGTGGACCAGCTAACCAACGGGCGACCCCCTTTACTTAAAAAAAATATAATAATGATAATGGTAGTAATAATGAAATTAAATCTGCGTGACACATAAGGTTTTAATGCCTTATAATGCAATAATAAAGTGCAAAATGGGACAAGCTAGAGATCAGTCATCATGCCATGCAAAGTCCTAAAAATAGTGAAAAGAAATTCAGTCAAAAGTGATTGCTCATGTTCGAAGTATAACTTATACAATGAAACAAGGCTTAACTGATTGTTTATTACAAATTATGTATTCATAAATAAAATTTTAGGATTATATTAAAATACAACGTTGTTCTTACTTTTTATGCTTGTTCAATTCTTTTTTTTTCTTTCTTTTTTAAATAGGTGGAAATAAAATTATTGTTAATTTATACAATAACAAAGGAATCTACAACGAAAAGAAAAATTCATTACTGCACTTTTGTGTCATATTTTTTGTTGATTTTCCTTAAATGTTTCTATGACCGTTAAAATTATTTTTTAGGCACATAGAGGGAGGCACCAGATTTAAACTACACAATCATTGAGAAGACGAAAATGAAGCAATTTTGTTCAAAGAATTAAGCACCTTAGTGAAATACAGTAAAAACGCGGGTGTCGGGGGACATGTTTGGCACCCGCGTTATAACATAACCGCGGTATAGTGTAATCATACCGTGGAACTATATTCACAAAATGATACTCGCTTTTATTGCATCATTTTTAACTTGATCAATTACTCGTAACTTTTCTCCCCCTATAGTATAATTTTTTCTTTTCTTCTTTGCTGCCATTTTATTCACTGTAATTGCTGTGCAAGAAGCACACATCTCAGCGGCGCAATCAGTCTGTCGAGCGATAGGTTATAAACCAACTGTGTTCCAAGAAAAAAGGTGCTTAAAAATATCTTTAAGTTATCAATATGGGAGTGTTAAGGGGGGAGGTCTTAGGAAAAAATTAGCTTTGGAAGGGGAGGAACGCACTTCTCACTGGGGAATATGTTTACTTTTCAGGAATGCTAAAGAATATGGAATACAAAGATTGATAGCGCTATAAAAGAAGTTACACATGCATAACTAGACTTCTGAAAATGGAACAGTTAAGCAAAGTAATAAGCAATGCATAGTAACTGAACAGTCCCTGACAGATTGAGCTCCGCCCAGGTTTGACCCGATTTTGAAATCAAGCTATATAGTATCCTAGGTTGAAAGACAGAAAAGGCGTGAAAAATGTGTACCTCACGCCTATCTTATAGGCAGCGTAGGGGTCTTCAAACTTTTACGTCCGAGGGCCACATCCATTAGCTCGAGAAGATCGGTGGGCCACACCTTAGGCAATGCTCAGTTTAAAATAATTCTATACTTCACATAAAGTTTTCCGAAAAATTATACACAACAAATTGAAAAAAAAAAAAAAAAACAAGAACTATTGGGCGTTTCTCCCCCAGTGCCGATCTTAGGGTTTTCCGTGGCGGGGCAAAAGTTAAAAAAAGCATCTCCCCCTCCATCCAATTATTGTTCCTTTTTCATAAACTTTTATGCGCTGGCCATTTTTGAGGTTTTATAACTTGTGGGCCATTGATAAACCCATAAAACTATAGTTAATAATTCCACGGCATGGCTCGTTTAGCTCTACATTAGGGGGATGGAGCTAGTTATATTATGAGTCCCTCCCAAACTGGAGATATGAAATTGTGTTAGTCGAAGGGAGTCCGGGGGAAAACAGTCTCCCCTGGAAAAATTTTGAAAACTATATGCAAACTAGTGCATTTTGGGGCCTTTGGAAACACATTTTGAAATGCAAAAGTATTAGTAAAGAAAAAGCAAACAAAAACTTTTTAAAATTTAAACGCTTTTATTCATAATAATACTCATAGAAATGCAGAACAAAATAAGCAGTTTTTTAAATCTTGGGGGCAGGGTGCACCCCTCTCCTTCTTACTAACGCCCCTATCGAAGAGCCCCGCTTGTCTGCCTCCTCAAGCGACAATTCAAGCTTCCACCCCCGCCTCTTCCCAAAAGGAAGTTTTGAAAACTTCTAAAAGAAAAACTATTGTATTGTTTGAGCATAGCATGATTTATATTTACTATTACAAGGGGAAAATCTGAAAAGTTATATTTGAATCTAATGTAAAAGTGTTATAGTTTGATACTGTTAATTATTGTTTGTAACGGATTTAAAATATGAAACAAGCAGTTAATATTTTGATGTAATAGGTATAGTAAGACTTTTGACTCTTAAAAGCCTATTTCTTACATTATATTATATAATTTTCTTCTCTAGCATAATAAAGTTTCTGTGGCAAAAGTTTATTTAGAGTAATGGTTAAGGCAGTTTTATTAATGAATAAACAAATAATTTAGTATATTAATTACGTAAATGACAGGTTAAAAATTATGCGTTAATAAATATAATGTTCTGATTTCAGTTATTTCAAATATAGTACAATAATCATATCGACTGATTCTTGTGAAACATTAAATTTGTGTAAAAAATAATAATAACAACAAATTTCAGGCAAATTTTAAATTTTTGATAAAAATCACGATTTTTTAAAAATAATTTAAATAACTGATTTAACACTTGATTTAAATCAGCGAATCCTGTGATTCTAATTGCGTGAAATTAATTTATGCAATAACTTTACTTTTAAGATAGCCGCGATAAAAAATTATGTGGTATTTTTTGGTTATCAATATAAATAAATAAAAATAGAAACAATAGTTAAATTATATTATAATTAGATACACAATCTTAAAATCAAAATAGCTAAAATCAGATTTGAACTGAGTCAAATTAGTCTGTTTTGAAGCGAAATGCAAATTCTAAAAATAAATAAAAACACATATGACTCAAAATAAAGTACCGGAACAGAGTTCCACCGAATAGAAAAGTTCGGAAACGCCTTATCGACCCCACTGTATCCCTGCATATAAGAAAATTTTAAAATTAAATGAAATGCGCTATGAGATAAATTTCGTCTAAGAAGAATCTAAAAACAGTTCAATTTCGGAATAATAACTTTTTTTTTTATTACTTATTACCAATGGAAGTGTCGTGTCACGTGGTTATTGATTCCGAAACTGTGCGCTGAGACATCTTCACAGGGCGCCTCGAAATTTTGCAATAAACTTCAAAAATAATTAGAAGTTTGCTCATTAAGAAGTTTTAGCAATACCTCGCAGTGATCTATAATAAAAACGAGGGTTGTGCAATGAAGGTAATTTATTTTCATACGTTACTTATGGTTAGCTATTGCGGAGCCCCTCAAAATTGACAACCCAACAAATTGGCCAAAACGTGGACCAAGCCCCCCTGCGAAAAAATGTGGCATGACCTCCCCCTTCACCTTCCTGGTAAGCACCCCTATGACTCATGGATGTAAGCTGTGTCTGGCCAAACTTTTATTTAGGGAAGGGAATCTATCTTCCAAAACGGGCTCCTCGGGACGTGTTCGCGAATCCTCGTATACCAGAACACTTAGTTCTTGACTGTACTCTCACCCCTTCCCCCGAGCCTTACAAAAATGTGTCCCTGAAGCATCCTAAAGTGTCCACAAATGTGGTTTTGCCTGGGAAAGTCGTTTTTACTTTTCTTTTAAAGCAAGATTTTGTCGTCACGGATTAAAAGCAGATTATTTAATTTTATTTCTCTTACTGTAAATTATTAGGGGAGAAAATGTCGCAGAGAATTTTTTTTTTTTGAAGGCGTCTAGATGAAAGGGCGCACCGGGACATGTCCAGTATCCCGTTGGGCCAGTCCACCCCTGTTTAGTTCTACAATGAATGATCAGGAAAAAACAAGACTCATCAATGATATCCATTGGTGCAAGATTTAGTAGAGTTGTGGGTGTAGGCCCCAGGGATGCTGTAGTTCCTTTAAGAAACAGATGAAGTGGTTGTTGTGACACATTATCTGAGTTTACATACAAATTGATACATTCATTTTCCAGTTTGTGTTTGGTCACACAGGGCCCACTTATGAACTTGAGTCAAATATGACATAATTTTTTGGCTTATAGTTCATGTCAAGATTATTGGCCTCAAACAATATTTTCAGCACATAATTCGCAGCATCATATTATAATGCTGTAATCAACATGCCAATCAATGCAACCAAAATGTATTTTAAAAAATTACTAAAAAATATAGCATTATATTTTTGTCCTTATGCTTTGCATTGTGTGCTATTGAGAAAATAATAAGAAATAACAATAACCAAAAGCAGATCCTAAAAGATTGTTGCACAAAACACCAATATTTTAACTCATGGCATCAAAGAATCGCTTAAAGCAAGTCAAAATACCAAACATGCAACACTTAAAAGCCCACTGTGTGATTGGTTTGAACACTTAAAACAATTCTATTGAGTGATTTTATATCAATTATTACATTGAAATGGAATGTATAACTCTAAAGTAACATGCAAAAGAATTGATTTTATTTAAATCAAATGCATTGAGTGTTGAAAATTTAACAAATACCAATTTTTATTTATAATGGCATCATTAATTTTTCCCCTCATTGTTGATTCTAAAGCAATTACCATTGAGAAAAACTATAATAAAAAAGTAACTTGATTTTATAAAAAAATTTTTTTTAAAAAAAACAACCACAAACACAAACATTTGTTTGAGAGCTGATGTCCTTAAGACTCTGCCCTTTACTATAGGTATGAAATTTTTCAGTACATTTTTAACCCGTTTCTCCAGAAAACAATCATGAATGCGTGATTGCTTTCAAATCTATATTTTATAAAAGTTAATAATGTATTCAATTAGTTATTGCAATTGAAATCTCCATTTTTTCTTTTTGCAGATGTAAAAAATATAATTCTGGTGCTGTCTGGAAAAGGAGGAGTGGGGAAGTCATCTATAGCTGCACATCTAGCATTATCACTTAGAGACTCTAATTTTAAGGTTTGTCATTCCTACTTTGATTTTAATCTTTCAATAGCTATTTCAAAATTATTTTTGCTCATGTTTATGTTTCTCCTTTTTTTTCTTTTTCTTTCTTTTTTGATGACACAATTCTTTTTATAAGTATTCAGGAGCTTTTTCCAGTGTTATTTGAATTTTTGAAAAAGTTCTAGAATTTTTATTATTTAAAATTTTTTGATTTTTACCTGCCCTCTACTCTGTAAATGGAAAAGCATGACAAACAAGACATTGTAGGGTCAATATTGCACTCTTAATTTTACCAATCTTGTAAGTTTTTCCAATGTTATGTATAGAATAATGATGAAGTATAAGGTAGTAAATATATTTTGAAAAACTTACACAAGAGCAAGTCAATAAATATTCTGAATGATCTATTTTATTTTAAAAAACTGATTTGTTGCATCCTCTGCATAAATACTATAAATCTGCATTGTGTCCCACAGTGGACCACTCGGCAGAAGCTCAGCTCCCGCAGAACACCGAAAATGAAGCAACATTGACAAAGGTCAGGTTTTGGGACTGTGACAACTTCTCACGGTTGGTTGATAGGGGACCGTGTATGCTAAAGGGAGCTGGGGCCTGTGAAATCTATCGTGGCTCAAATGTCCTCCAAGCTGAGCAATACCTCTGGTGGTGTCAACGCCAGGTGATGGTCTCTCATCTGGAAGCTAGTTCAAAAATTAAGAGACCTCGCAAAAAGGGTGAAAGTCGGACTTTTGCCTATAAGGTAAACTCGAGAGCAAGCGCACCCTCTCTTCCTCATGTGGATTCCCCAGCAACATAACAAACATATTACATTTTTGTACAAAAATGTATTCCATCAAAATCATTTTAATAAGTTTAAACAATTGAATGATGTCTGGTCTAACTCTTATTTCCTCAAGACCATATACATATTAAACCTTTTAAATCTGGAACTATATTCTAAATCTGAAAGTTCATTAAATAATCCAGTAGTCTCCCTGTGAACCATTTCCAATAACGTGTTATCCTTCTTTAGATAAGGAGACCAAAACTGAACAGCATGTTTCAAAAATATCTGACCAATCTTCTGTATAATGGCAGAAGAACTTCACTAGAACTATTTGAAATAGTTGTTTTAATATGCATTTGCTATGATAAGCTAATCTTATAAAATTCTAAAAACTAACCTATTATATATGAAAATCCTTGTCTCTTATAGGTAGGACTATTAGATATAGATTTATGTGGTCCATCTATTCCTTATTTATTGAACTTGGAAGACAAAGAAGTTCACCAGTGCTCTGAAGGGTATTTTTTTTTTTTTTTTTTTTTGAGTTCAGAAAAGTTTTAACAAAATCAGAGTAATTCATTACTAATTTTAATTTACATTTTCTGTTTTTATAGATGGACACCTGTTTATACTGATAAAAGTCAAACATTTGCTGTTATGTCAATAGGTTTTCTTCTAAGTAGCAGAAATGATGCTGTTGTATGGAGAGGTCCTAAGAAAAATGGTATTGTTATAATGTTATAACATTGAAAATAGTGGTTAGAAAATAAAATTGAAAATTCATTTATGTAATAAATGTATGATAGAGTCAAGATATCTGTTTTTCTGTGTATAAAAGAAAGTTTTTGTTAGTCTCAAAATATATCGAAGAATTATAGTGTTACTTAATAAATGAAGTCATAAAGACTTTTACAGAAGCACAGGCCCGCATCGTCCATCTTTGCAAGATCATACAGTGCATAACAGATCCATATCAAAAAGGTGCCGGGCCATGGAATCGAAAGGCGGCCTTGCGCAAAAAAATAAAATAAAGTAAAAATCTAAAAAAAATTTGTAATAAAACTCGAAAAAACCCAATGAAACTCAAGCGAAGTATTAGGTTGGGTTTTTGGGGAGAAAAACAAAGGTTTTTTTTCAACTGTGAAACGGTCCTGTACAAACAACATATATGTATTATTGTTATTTATTTGTTTTAATTTACAGGAAAAGAGGAATTCTTTATTTCCCAGTATTGCATCAAATTATGCATTCCACATGTTGTTTTTCTAAAAAAGTACTTTTGGTGTGTGAAATTTGTCAGCTTAATATTGCACAAAAAAAAAAAAAACAAAAAAAAAAGTTCTTAAGCAGTCTAGCAGGAGTAGTTCTTGATAAGTAACTATTTAAGTCCTCATTAGAAATAATATTATTAATAATAACATAAATATATAAATAAATATAATAATATGAAAATAATAATATGAAAATAATTAATTTATAAATAAAAATAAATAATTATTTTTATGTGCAATAGTTTACTTCAAAACGCATTACATATTAAAAGTCATTAAGTATATGTTTGCCTTCTTATCTAAAATCTTTTTAGTTGTATGATTAATTGCACATTGCAATTTTCTTAAAATGTGCATTTTGTTTTGTTATAAAATTGTCAGGCTTTTGCTTTATATTAAATGGGTAAAGAAATATATCCTATGGTAAATAAAAAAAACTTTTTCTTTATGTAATAAAGAAACTCTGCATTGGCAGATTTACAATACCATAATTCTCCCAGCTATGAGCTGCATGATAAGCCCCTGAAGGCAGTGGCATAACTATAGGGTGGCAGTGCTGGCAAAATGCCAAGGCCTTCAGCCCGATGGGGGTCCCCAGCCTGAGAGGGTTAGCAAGCTCAGATGTAACCCAACATTTTAAACAAAACTTTAATAAAAATTATAAATTTTATAAAAGTATTTAAATTAAATACGCAAATAACGCAATACACGCACACTAACTACGCAAATTCAAATAAATTAGTAAGAATTAAGCACATTCATAAGAAAATGATCAATTTTAGAATGCATCAATTGGTTCATTTGAATCATTTTCCAGGGAAATTCTCAATTTTCCATCCACCTTCAGAGATAAAATAAAAAAGTCTTTGTGTATTAGAGAACTTGTAGATTTACTAATATTAAAAAATCATTTTATATGATGCAGCTTTCCTGAAGTATGTACTGTATTAATGTTATTTTTTACAATTCGTATGACTACTGCTATCGCTGAAAGATCATTTTTGAAACTAAAATTAATAAAAACCTAAATGCCATTGAGTTCCTTAAAGGAACTCAATGGCACATGGCAGGCAAAGTAAATTGGCTATTCCGCCTATTGAAAATTCTATGGCCCGATCTATAAACTTTGATAAAGTTATTGATACTTTTGCGGAACAGGAACAGGGAGCTCGGAGAAACGAATTTTATTAATAAATATCTTGTTAAGATTAAAGTGTTATTTTATTTTCAATATGTAATACTTATGGCATTTGAAAATTAAAATTATTAGGTATTTAACTAAAATGCATACAATATTAGTAATGTTGTTAAATAATTACTTCAATGATTTATTAAAATTAAATTACAACGTGACGACTTTGTCTGTTGCCCCATCCAATAAATTTGCCACATGCCTCAGATGGTATAGTTACGCCACTTCCTGAAGGGATCCAAAAACACATTTCATTTGTAAGCTTTAATACAACATCATGTCTTAGTTTTTGTGGGTTGTGAGGGCCTTTTTCATTAATTTTGCTTGTATCAAGAGCTGTTTATTGCATGGTTCTCCAGGGCCACGGCCCTGGGTTTCCAAATTTTTTAGATCCTAAATTAGGGGCCCAAAATTTCAGAATCATGAATATTTTTTAACATCACATATTGAAGCAGTTGTACATTTAGTCAATGTATTTATCAATAATATTAATTTTATTCTTTATTGCTCTATTACTGTTTAATACTATTAATAATTTATTATTTAGTGGAAGATATTTGCAATGGAATAAAGATACTTGGACAGTTAATGCACTGTATGCTGAGAATATATATATATATATGCATGTGTCAGTTAAAGGGTTAAATTCTAATTGTTTCTCAAAAACTCGTATTTTAAGAATGATAGACAGAAGACCTCCCCCTCCAAAGATACATTGTGACAGCCCTCAAATATGTAAATCTGTCACTGACTGGAAGTATGTTATTTATACTAATATTATAAAGCTGTAGAGTTTGTTTGCTCGAACGCGCTAATCTCAGGAACTACTGGTCCGATTGGAAAAATTCTTTCAGTGTTAGATAGCTCATTTATAGAGGAAGGCTATAGGCTATATATCATCACGCTAAGACAAATTGGAGCGGAGTTCCGAAAATTGCATAAAATAGTCCTTTTCTATTGGAAGAAATTATTGCATCCTTTCGAGCTTGATACCATTGAAAAGCCCATAAAAAACTCTCTGAGAAAGAGTTTTGTCCTTTGTGCTAAAATTGGAAGTCTCTAAATTAACTAGAAAAGAACTTATAAGCGTTTTTCTCTGTAGTTGGAAATAATTTTTTCACTAATTAACTTTAATTTTCTTTGACCTAGATGATGACTGTTTTATTTTATTTGCATTGTTGCATCATGTCAACAATTGTTACAGTTGTCCTGTGAACAAACAAATGAATGCAGTTGCCATTGTTAAACAAATTAAAAAAATAACGTTTCTAGCATTTTGATGAAGCATCGCTGTATTTGCAAAATATAATTTAAGATTGACCGTGCAACGTTGAGCGTCGCAGCTAGTAGGTTATAAAAGCATTTGTTTAACTTAAACATTTAAATGCACTAAAAGTATTCATGAATAAAAATTATGAAAATATATGTTTAATCAAAATTCAACTCATCTTTTAGCAATGATAAAGCAATTTTTGAATGATGTTTACTGGCAGCAAATTGATTATTTAGTGATCGATATGCCACCTGGAACTTCTGATGAACACATTACATTAGCAGAAAATTTGAAAAAGCATGCAAATGTAGCCGCAGTTTTAGTCACAACTCCTCAGGTAAGTCTTTGGACCATATCTGTATTAAAATGAATTTATTTTATAAATACAGTCAACCCTCGATAACTCAAACCTTGATAACTCGAAATTTTCGATGTCTCGAAATAAAATTATTTCCCTTCGTTTATCCTATGCTGTCAATGTTAAAATAACCTTGTTTAGTCGAATTTTTCAATTTTAGACCCTCGATAACTCGACTTTTTTTCTTTGGTGGTTCTCTCAAATTCCATATTCTTTGTTCAACTACTATTCCATTTCCTTGTTCCAAAATGTGAGCAAACGTGCATTCTTTATTTCCATTCTCTTCAGTGGGGCTCAGGAATTTTCTACATTCCTGTCCTTTTGTAATTTTCACCCTCTTTCTAAACCCTTTAGTCATTGACCCATTCAAGGTCACACCTGCAGGGTAAATGTTGGTGGGAGAGAAGTGGGAGGGAGGAAGAATTTGCCGCTGCTTGCTATCTTGTACCAGGGCTATCTCATTCCTGTCATCTCCTTGTCTTGCACAGGGGGAAAGAACAACGGCCAGGAAATTTTCACAGCAGTTGAGTTATACGACGAACTTGTTAGCAATGGCAACTAAACGAAAGTTAAACACGCTTTCTGTTGAAGATGAGCCTTTAGTCGGGAATAATTTCCTTCATTTATATTTTCATGTTGTGATGGCAACGAGATGTCGCGACAGGAAACCTCGAGCAAAATACAATATGATAGAATAGAAAAAAGAAATGTAACGTTAAGAAGTGAGGTGCTCGTTTATAATCTGTGTAAATGTGTTGTGATAAATGTTCTTTTTATATAAATCAATTGGATTCATCATTGATTATCAATCTGGACAGGCTGTCCCCAATTATTTAAGAAAAGTTGCACATTGAATTGTAACATTTGGCGCCCCCAGGTGGGCTGCTTCTCTAGAAGGTAAAAACAGATGAAATTATGAGAAGTCGCCATTTTTTCTGCTTGATTCTGATATCCTCTTTGAAATTTAGCGGTAAGATGTAATTACTTGCGATGTTTGAACATTTTGATTTAAGATAACTGCATTATTTTGAATTGGTGAATTGAGTCTTTATAAATATGTTTTAGTTATTATAAGAAGTGTTTTTAGAATTTATAATCTCTCTTTATCAAAATGGATGCAGTTAATAAGGCGAAACGTAATGTCTTAAGAAGTCAAACAACGAAGTTAATTACGAAAATAGAAGCGAAATTTTTAGAGGGTAATGCGGATGAAGATGAGTTAGAACAATTTCTGGCGGAATTGTATTTTAAAGAAAAGGGGCTTAACTACCTTGACGTTGAAATTCAAAAAACCATTGAATTGAAGGATTTAGAATCAGAAGTATTGAAATGCGATGAATACAATACTAATTTGATAATTTGGAAAACAAAAATAAAACGCGCCAAATCTAAGTTAGAACTTGGCGCGGATTTAAATATGTCAACGACGACTGTAAATAATTCTGAAAAAAGAGTTACATTACAGAGATTTGAGTCAGCTCACATTAATTTACCTCAATTAGTTATTAATAAATTTGATGGTGATCCCTCGGACTGGCAAAGATTTTGGGATCAATATGAATCTGCAATCCATAAGAAGACAGGCATTTCTAATGTTGATAAATTTAATTATTTAAACTCATATTTGAAAGGGGTAGCGTCTGACGCAATAAAAGGATTTAGCTTGACTAACAATAATTATCTATCAGCTATTGATACCTTGAAGGACCATTTTGGCAAGAAAACACTTGTCATTAACTCTCATTTTAATAAATTGCTCAGTCTTACCGCCGTAAGAAAATCGACCGATGTTACTTCCTTGCGTAAATTATTTGACACTTGTCAAACCGAGATAAGACATTTAAAATCGCTGGGAATAACGGAAGATAATTATGGGAGCCTACTTTGTCCTATTTTGATTAGATTATTACCAAACGACATAGTATTGAAAATTACTAAGAAATACTGCACAGACGATGAATGGAAGTTTTCAGAAATTATTAACATTTTAAAATCAGAAGTAGTAAGTCGAGAAAAAGCCGCTGCTTTAATTTCAAGTTCAAGTACTCAGAACACCGAATTTTTCCTCCCGCCTCACAGTAAATGCGACCCGTATGAATTATCACATAAAAGGAACAAAAATCACCCGTCAACTGCATCTGAATTATTGAATCAATCAAGTAATAGAAGAATTAAATGTTTTTTCTGTGATGATGAACATCTATTACAACATTGCAAGGAATTTAAGATGAAGCAAATGGATCAAAAACGAGATTTTCTAATGAAACTTGTTTGTTGTTTCGTTTGTCTTAAAAAAGGACATTTAGCTAATAAATGTAGAAGTTTTATAAAATGCCGCGTTTGTTCACATCATAGGCGTAACTAGGGTTGGTGAAAGGGTGGGGGGTCACCCTAAAAATGTACAGACTAAACACCAATAAGAAGTGTAAAAGAGTTGAAAATTTACTAGTCATAAATACTTGTCTCTAAAGATATACCCCGTGTTTATTTCAGGCATCTCCCGGGGGGGGGGGGGAGCTACCCCCTCGGAGCAAGTCAACTCCCCCCCCCCCTCCCGGCAAAAAATTCAGATCACAAGTTTTAAAAAAAGAAAGAAAAGAGAAATTACGCTTTTAAGACACTTTACTTTCAGGGAACGGACATTGAACACTATCACGAGCGACACCAAAAGTAACTTAAAAGATATAAGACTTTATTTTCAAAAAATAGCGGGGGAGAGTAACCAAACTCCTTTCTGTTTCCTCTAACTTCACCAAATATCTAAACATACATCTACTATATATACATCAAAAAGCTGCCATATATGTAAAAAAATTCATATTAACATCATTTCTAGTCATATATATCTATATATATGTATATATAAAGGGTATGATTTTGAAGCATACACTGCCCTTCCTTCTTCTTGACATGCTCCCCCTGCTCCAGAGCCAAGGCAGTATCCAGAATATTTTTTCGGGGGGGGGGGGCAGACTTCGACACACTTATGTTAAGAAAAGTTTCAGGGAGGAATATATGATACATTGCAAAAGATTTCTGGGAGGGGGGGCGGCCCTGGGACCCTCTTCCCCTGTGGATACGGCCTTGATAGACAAAAACATTAAACATTCATTACTAGATCTATTAGTTTATTTTTAAAATCAAACGTAATAGAAAATTCAATATTTAGCGCTAAGCAATCTTTTATGTCCAGGCATTCATAATATTAAAACTGGGAAATAATAGAATTTTAGAGAAAAAAATCCAACCCTACAAAAATGCTCATCCCCACAATAAATTTCTAAAAATTTTGTTAAATTTGTAGCAAAGCATACCTCAGAAGTGGAAGCGTTTGAATCAAATTTTCTTTTCTTTTTGGATGACGAACGTGTCCATCGCTGGAGTGCAAACATTATTATGTATTGAAAATAATTTAAAATTTAGCTAAAATATAAATAATACTTGATTGTAAATTAAAATGCAGCATTAAACCGTAGCAGTGAGATTGGAAACGTTGAACGGATGACTTCCAGAGTCGTAATGCAATCAGTGATGGACCATAATAAGCAAAAAAAACATTTAAAATATAAGAGATGGGAGAACATCTGTAAATGAGAATGCAATGCTAATACAGTTCATCAGTTTTCCAATCGGTTCATCTACAAAAAAGATTTTACCAAAATGGGTATTTGGACAGAAAGTCATAAATAAATACAAACTGCTCTTTAAGTTTCTTGATGAGCATCCCTTCCTGGCTTGAGTGTTTAACCCATTTAGACAATTGTTGGCTAGGGGGTCCTTCATTTTCAGACCCCAGCGCCTACAAGTTGTAAACCGGTGTTGTAGGCTACAACACCGGTTTATCAGAAAACAAAACTCCATCACAGTAGAGAATATTTTCCACGAAACTTATTACTTGTGCGATTGTATTTCCAAATTGCTGCCTTTGGATAAAAAAGACATCAAGAAGGAAAGAAAACTCTCTGGAGTGATTGAAATATTTCTGTTTGTCTGTGTGCGGTACGATGATTGAAGCCACCTTTCCCTGAAACCCCCCCCCCCCCCCAGGTGATAAGGGGGTTGATTATAACCAGATGAAAAGTCTTCTTTATTATGAGCTGCATACTTTGGTCTTGATCACAACCCTTCAGAGAAAGAGGAAATAAAATCATATGCATATGAGTTTAATTTTCTTAGGGAAAAAAAATATGTGCTTTGCAAGGCTTTAGCCAGAATTTTTTTTGTGTGCCTAAATGTGCCTAAATAAGTAAATACCCAATGGAGGGGTTTGAACCCCCAAACCCCCCCCCCCCCCTGGTTACGCCTATGGTTTACATCGTCACTATGAGATTATTTGTCCTGATATTAAGAAGAATAAAATACAGGAAGCTGCAGAAAGTGACACTGCATTAAAGAAAAATGTAGATGCGTTGCATTCAAGGACTTCAACAGAGGTTTTCTTGCAAACTTTAGTTGTAAAATTAATTGGTAAAAATGGCGAACGAAATATTCGTTTAGTCATTGACACAGGTTCACAGAAATCATATATTTTGAAATCCACTGTTAGAGAAATGGGATTTGAAGTGCTTGGAGAGGAGGAACTTAGTCATTCATTGTTTGGCGGTTCAAAAACAAAAGTTAAGAAACACTGTTGCTATAAAATTCTCTTAACAGATCTCAAAGGCAATTACACCTGCAGTCTAGATGCATTAGATTAAAAATATTATTTGTAATGATGTTCCCAGTATTAGAAAAGGACCTTGGTTACAGGAACTGAAAACGAAAGGCATTCATATAACAGATGTTCAAAGAAACTCACGACCGATTGAAGTACTGTTAGATGCCGATGTTTCTGGAAGACTTCACCGGTAAGCGTGAGGAACTGACATCAGGATTAGTCGCTTTAGAGACTAAATTAGGATGGACATTAATGGGAAAGGTCTCTCGGCTAGAACAACATAATGTCAGTATGACTGTTATTAGTATGCTCTCCCAAGAACTACCTGTTTCATTTTTGGGGAACTTAGAGCTAAATGGCATTAGAGATCCGATTGAGAAGAATACTAGAGAAGATTTACAAAAATTTGTTATGATTCATTTTCAAGACACTGTTAAACAGAGTTCTGACGGAAGGTATGAAGTAAGTTTGCCATGGAAAAAAGATCACGCCGTTTCGCCAGACATCAGTGAGTTATCCCTCAGGAGATTAGATGATTCTTATAAATTAGAGAAAACGAGATATGAGGAAAAATGTCAGCCAGTCTTCGAAGAAGAAGTGATAGAAGAAGTTCCTTTAGACGAATTGCTTTTGAATGAATCACATTACCTTCCCCATCGCCCAGTTATTAAAGAAACATCACTGACATCTGTTAAAATTTAGCTCGTTTTCGATGCTTCTGCTAAGAATTATGGTATATTTCGAACATGCGAACTTTCTGATGGTTCTGTAAAGGTGCAGCTACTCCACGCTAAGTCAAAAATAACTCCCATTAAGAAAAGTACGATGCCTCACCCTGAATTGAGGGGAGCTACGATTGGAGCACAATTATTTGATTCCATGAATTGTGCTCTCAAACTTTGCGATGAAAATAATTACAAGTACTTTTGGACGGACTCATTATCAGTGTTAACATTGATTACGAGACAGGAACAATGGTCAGTATTTGTGATCAACCGAATCACGGAAATAAGGAAATCGACTTCTCCTAAGAATTGGTTCCATGTTCCAAGAGACCGTAATTCTGCGGATCTTCTTTCTAGGTGATGCGGAGCTAAACAACTGCTGAAGTCCGAGAGCTGGCTACGGCCAATATGGTTGAAACAGCTCAAAGAACATTGGCCTAAGTCAACTGAAAGGATCAACGAAAAAGAGAAGTGGAAAACTGTTGTCTCAGCTAGCAATATGAAATTTGGATCGACTGTAACTCTGTTAGCATCAAGAATTAAAGTTTACCATAACAGTAAGAAAATTAGCATGGGTATTACACTTTCAGTCAAAAATTAATGATTTCAAAAAACACGCTTATCTTGCTCAGAAAGAAATCTTTGATGTTCAGAAAGTGCTTCTTCGTTCAGTGCAAACTGATTACTTTTATGAAGGCAAAAAATCTTTGAAGAATTTCCAAGTCTTTTCTTATCATGATTATATGCTTTTTTTAAAGTCAAACTCCTCTTTTGAACAACTTGCTCGGGCAAAAATTCAAACAGAATTAAGTAAACCAGATCAGATGGAAGTTCAACCCTCCATCCGCCCAAGGTGGGGAGGATTTTATGAGAAACTAAACGGTATTCTCAAAGACCTTCTAAAGTGTATTTTGTTGAGTTTTCTCCCAAAAGATCCTCAAGATAGGGAGTATGTTGAAGATGAGCCTTTAGTAGGGAATAATTTCCTTCATTTATATTTTCATGTTGTGATGGCAACGAGATGTCGCGACAGGGGACCTCGAGCAAAATACAATTTGATAGAATAGAAAAAAGAAATGTAACGTTAAGAAGTGAGGTGCTCGTTTATAATCTGTGTAAATGTGTTGTAATAAATGTTCTTTTTATATAAATCAATTGGATTCATCATTGATTATCAATCTGGACAGGCTGTCCCCAATTATTTAAGAAAAGTTGCACATTGAATTGTAACACTTTCCATTCAGGAAAAGAAAAGAGTTATCGAAGAAGTGGAAAAAGGTTCCAAAAAGAAAAATGAAATTACGAAAGAGTTTGGAATACCAAGCAGCACATTATCGACAATTTTAAAAAATAGAGAAGGTATTCTGGAAAAGTGTGAAAATGGATTCGGTAAAAGAAAGAAAATTAGAGTTAGTGAATTTCCTGATATGGAAAATGCCTAATGGTGTGGATTACACAGTGTAGAACGCGAAACATCCCAATCAACGGAAATTTGATAAAAGAGAAAGCCAAAGCATTTGCCCAGGAATTGGGTCATGTTAGTTTCAAAAAAAGTAATGGATGGTTTGGAAATTTTAAAAATCGAAACAACATTACGCTCCTTAAAATGTGCAAGCGTTAATGAAGAAGTCTGCATTGAATTCAAAGAGACACTAAGTTCGATACTCAAAAAATACGATGAAAAAAATGTTTAATGCGTACGAAACCGGCATTTTTTTTAAATGCTCTCCGGATAAAACCATGGCCATTAAAGGGGAAGCCTGCAAAGGAGGCAAAAGGAGCAAAGAACGCTTAACTTTGTTGCTTTGCGTAAACATGGATGGAACTGAGAAATTAAAGCCCTTAATGATTGGAAAATCAGCAAAACCAAGGTGCTTTTCTGGAGTGAAGTCTTTCCCTTTTACGTATGATTCCAATCAAAAAGCTTGGATGACCTCTAAAATTTTTGAAAATTGGCTGAAGGAGTTAGAAAGGAAAATGAAAAGAGAAAAGCGTAAAATCGTGCTTTTTATTGATAACTGCAAAGGTCACAGTATCATACCAAAATGAATCATATTCAAGTGGAATTTCTTCCCCCAAACACGACATCTAGACTTCAACCTCTTGATCAAGAAATCATTCAAAGTTTCAAAATCAAATTCACCATCAAGTGGTAAAAAAACTTTTGGCTGAAATTGAAGACGGAACTAAGCCATCTGGAGTGAGCATTTTGGAAGCCATGAGAATGGCAGATAAAGCATGGAATGACGTCACTTCGTCGACTATTTCAAACTGCTTTAGGAAAGCAGGATTTGCAAAAAAATGAACAAAATGACACCGTGTGTGAAACAAACAATGATGATATTGAAAATAGCATGCCAACGAAAGATTAGGAACGACTTGCAGAAAAAATAAATGTAAAAGAAATGGAATTGGGAGACTTTTTGAATATTGATGAAGAAGTTGCAGTTTGTGGCCAGTGGGAAGACCAGGATATTCTTTCGCAAGTTACAGCTAGTGAAGTAATTTCTGAAGACGATGAGGAGGAACAGATTTGCAAGATTCAGGAAAAACCAATGAACAAAGAAGCTGTATTAGCTGCGGATATTTTGAGTAGGTTTATTGAATCTCGTCCGAATATGACACCAGAGACCTTCAAAGCTCTTTCTCATATAGAAAGTGTTGTGGAATCCGAAAAAGAGTCATATTTAAAGCAAACCAGCATAGATTCATTTTTCAAATGATGGAATATATGTAAGTAAATGCTTGACTTATGTAACCTACTTTTATTTTCAAAGAGGCATGTAGTTTTTTTGCACTGGTTTCTTTTTTATTCTCCACCTATTAAAAATAAATTAACTTTGATAACTCGAATTTTCCCTAACTCGAATTTTTTTACTGCTCCCTTGAAATTTGAGATATCGAGGTGACTGTATAACTTTTCAAATATAGTAAAAAAATTTCCTTTAAAAAACATAAACCATACAACCCTGAATACATCTGCCCAATTTTTATTTTTAAATAAAGTTCTTGTTTTTGTACATTTTCATTATTCGTAACATCTTATATTGCGAAAAAATATTCTTTATTGAATAGTATTCTTATTCTTTATCTTCTTCTCATTTGTTCTTGTTCTTGTCATACTTAAAAGTAATTTTAATTAAAAAAATAATTGTTTTACTGGATTATTGACAAACATCGGCCAATTATAAATAATTGCGAAATGATCCATATTTTACATGCATTTGTTGTACGCAACTTAAGCACGAGGCGTGTCTAATGGTTTTTGTTTTAATTTTCTGTACTTGTACATTTTTGACATATTTCTTTACTTTTCAATGTTGCATATAAGTTGAATATTTCACTGTTTTTACAGATGGTTGCAATAAGTGATGTATTACGAGAAATCACATTTTGCAAGAAAGCTGCATTACCTGTTATAGGAATTATTGAAAATATGAGTGGTTTTGTTTGCCCAAATTGCAAGGTAAATGCATCGTGATTTTTAAAATTTATGTACAACATGTGCAATCCAAAGCATATTAACCAGAAAGTATTATCATTTGATCATTATATTACAAGTATGATTTAAACAGGGCAGGTGCTAGCATGAATATCGCCCTGAGGCAAAAAACTTTTTCCCGCCCCTACTATACATTATGAAAGAATAGAGATTAAAAATGATCAATACAAATTTAATTATACATATTTTAACTTTCAAAAAGCTGAAGGAAAACAATCGCTGATCAGAATGGACTGAATAAAGGAAAATAAAAAAGAGAAAAAGCAATAAATTGCGTTTTCCTCATCATAAAATAGGTAGGTTTGACTACCACTAACTTTGAAGTCCAGCTGGGGCGCATTTTGAGTTGGAGAGTTAACCAATTCTACTTTTCAATTACAGTATAGTTAATTAATTAGAAAAATCATTGTTAGAACATTCGGAAGTTGTGGCATTCTTAGTATAGAAAGCCCACCCACCACGACAAGGAGGTAGGTACAAGGTTGAGAAAAATCGGTTTTTAACTGTTCAGAGGCCAAAAACCGCATAAAAAGCAAAAGTAATATCGGTTTTTAATTTTTTGAGGTAAAAACTTTTATTTTTTGCTTATAAAGATGCAGTCAATATTTATGGTCAATGCGCCCCTAAGAACGGCACGCCCTGAGGCGGACACCTCACCACCTCAGCCTAGTGCCGGCCCTGGATTTAAATATTAGATTTAAGTAATATGAGTACTTGTCATGAAAGTCATACTCACAAAATACATGTATATATGTAGGCAGGGCCGGCGCTAGCACGAATGGCGCCCTGAGGCAAAAAACTTTTTCCCGCCCCTACTATATACTATGAAGGAATAGAGGTTAAAAATGATCGATACAAATTTTAATTATACATATTTTAACTTTCAAAAACCTGAAGGAAAACAATAGGTGATCAGAATGGACTGAATAAGGAAAAATAAAAAAGAGACAAAGCAATAAATTGCGTTTTGCTCGTCATCAAATAGATAGGTTTGATTACCACTAACTTTGAAGTCCAACTGGGGCAGCTATTGATGTTGGAGGGTTAACCACTTCTACTGTTCAATTACAGCATAGTTTAATTACTTAGAAAAAATCATTGCTAGAACATTTGGAAGTTGTGGCATTCTTAGTATAGAATACCCATTCCACGGCAAGGTTGTACAAGATTGAGAAAAATCATTTCTTAATTGTCCAAAGGACGAAAACCGCATAAAAACCAAGTCATATCGGTTTTTAATTGTCCAGAGGACAAAAACCGCATAAAAAGCCACAGTAGAATCGGTTTTTAACTAACCAGAGGCCAAAAACCGCAATCAAAGCAAAAGTAATATCGGTTTTTAATTTTTTTGAGATAAAAACTATTGTTTGTTACTTATAAAGATGCAGTCAATATTTATGGCCAATGCGCCCCTAAGAACAACGCGCCCTGAGGCGGGGGCCTCACCGCCTCAGCCTAGCGCCGGCCCTGTATGTAGGCTTCTTAATCTTCTCTTTTTTTTGTGAACTAAATAAACAAAGCAAATCTTATAGATGTTAAGCAGTATGCAAGAATCTTTAAGAATCATTCTGTTATGCTAATCAGTAATTTGCAAAAGTTTTTTGGTTTTTTGATGATCTTGCTTTTTTCTTTCAAATTCTTTATTTGTGCTTTGAATTAGATGGCTAGTGTCAAAAGCTATAACTAGAATTTTTCTCGAAAAAGGGGAGCCCCCTCCCCCCCCCCCCCATCGAGGGGGGATGAATGAATTCTTTTAATGAATCAGATTTGAGTACGTTATGCTTTATTATTGCTTTTTTGCATTTGAAATTCTGTTTTTATTGTCAGCATGAAAACTTGCATTTAAAATGCACAAAATATGCTATGAATCAAAATAGGTGAAATTGCGGGTTTAAAGTTTTTTTTCCCGTTTATAATAGTCCGTTATGTATTTGCTCACAGATAAGCATCTTTTTATAAAAAAAACTAGCATATGCCACATCAATGCAACTTTTATACAGTTGACACTCGGTTTTACGAACAGTTTATAAATCCCACAAAACCTTCTATTGAAAAAATGCTCTTCGGTTTTATAAACTCTCGTTTTTGCGAACATATTTCGTGGTCCCAAAGTTTCCGTAAAATTAAGCGTCAACTGTACATGTTGCTAGAAAAAGTATCAATATCCATCAATCTGTTGATGGGGTTTTGGACATTCTGATGCGGCCTAGAAAGAAATCGCTGACTGCATTTTATCTTGTGATTGGCCATGACTGCCTATTAAAACATCTGTACTATAAAAAAAACTGCCGCAAACTCCGTTTGCAAGTTGTGCAGCATTGGCGAGGAAATGGATGCTTTACATTTGAGTCATCGCCCTGCACTAAATGCTAGATCACTGTAGAACAGATTCTGGGAGGCAAAACACAAAATAGATTGATAAACTATACTGTTGATTGATTTTAGTCTTGTTTCTTGCTCACTTTTCTGTTATTCTTTTGTCAAATGTTATCTTTGTAATCTGCACTAAATGACTGTTGATTTGATTTGCTTCCACAGTACATTGTAAGTTTCTAAACACAAAAGTGAAAAATTAAACATACATCTGGAATTGGAGAATCCCAATTCTCTTGTTTTAACTAAAGGCACTGAACATTAATGTGTGAAACACTATATCTCCTCCTCAGAAGTCACTTCTCTTCTAATATGTCTTTGAAAGATAAATCAGGGTTCGTCAGGGTCCTTAAAGGTCCTTAGAAAGTCCTTAATGTTCATTTTCATTTTTAAGGCCTTAAAAAGTACTTAAATAGTCCTTATTTTTTATTCCAGGTGCTTATTTATTTATTTATTTTTGTTAAACTAAAAAGGAACCCATGCGCTCTATTTGTTTTGCTATGTTTTGTATTCTTCACAAGAATCAAACTTCTTTCATTTCAATTACTTAATCGAACCTTAAATTTGGTTTGCTCGGGTCCGGTACTACCGCGGCTTTCGGACAGACCCAAAACGGTGGATTGACCAAAAATGGCGGACTTACATAAACATCATCGCATTTTTACTACAAATTTCAGTGCTTTCTCAACTGGTAAATAAATAATTAACTCTTTTTTTGAAATTTTTTTGAAAAGTTATAAGTAAATTGATGTGTTATATATTTTGACAAAAAGAAAAGGTTCATGGATTTTGATAAAATGCTTCAAACTACAACACCCAATTCAGTTAAAATTTACTTGTACCCACCCACATGGCAGCTCCCAATTTGCTATTTCCTGCAATTGTATGAAAAAGAAAATCGAGCTACATCTAAAAAAAAATTAAATATTAGTAAGAGAAGTCGAATCAAACCACAAGCATGTGTACGAAATGCAATGGTGCCCAGTAACTGGGCACCATTTAAGACCACAGAAAAACAAATCACACAAGTTCCCTCATTTTGCTTTTAAAAGAGAAAAGAAAAAGGAATAAAATTTGAAAAACGGACTTTAAGGACTCAAGGGGAAAGTTTTTTATGAATAAACAAAAATCGGGACTTTTCGAAAAAGAGCCGAATTTCAGGATTTCAAATTTGGGATTCGATACTATTTATTAAATTTAATTTCAAATAAATATTTTTTTTTTGCATGAAAATTGTTACTAAATGATCTACATTCTAAACAATTATCAATGAAGCAAGTGGGAGCAGCTTTTAACAAGTAATCAGTAAATAAATATTGCTTTTAAAACTTTTTTCTTAATTTAAGGGGCGGGGGGGGGGGGGGGTTAATACTTCAAAGATGCATATTGTTGACATCTAGCTCAATAAAAGAGATACATTTAACTAATATGTAGGCAAAAAAAAAAAACTTTCAGCTTTTTTTGCGTTTGAAACCAATGGGGGCTTCTTTTTAAAGCTGATCTTTCGCAAAAAACAGTTTGTTCTCCCATTGTCTTTTTTTTAATCAAATAAAAATTTATCGAAAAAATTAATTTGTTTTAAAAATGTTTTAAATTAGTTAAATTTTAACAAACAATTTGGTTTCCAATGTAAGTGCTTTGACAGTATATATTCCTTTATTATATATGTCCAGTTTAAAAAAAAAATGTGTTTTTTTGTATTTAATTAGGGAATAATAATTAAAATTTTATTGATAATTTAAATTTAATAAATCAATTAAGTTTAATTAAATAATTGATTAAATTATATTTGGAAATTAAAACGGATCACAGTTTCTGGAGTTGTGTCCCCCCCCCCCTCTATTTTGCTTTTAAGCTGAAACCACGCACATCAGCCACATTGTGCCCCCCCCCCCCCCCAGAATTTTTTTCTGGATCCGCCACCGCCCATTGTCTTTTTTTTTAATCAAATAAAAAATATATATCGAAAAAATTAATTTGTTTTAAAGTAATGTTTTAATATTTAGTAAATTTTTAACAAACAATTTGGCTTCGCGATCGTTCACTGTGGTGTTTTGTTGTGTGGGAGATTGGGAGATGTTGGATATTTGCTGTGTTAATCAAAATTTGTATCTCGTGAAATTTCTTAATTTGCAGTAAATTGAAGGAATCGACCTCTTCACTCAATCGACCTATACACCGTAGTTGCCAAATGCTCCGTTTTCCCCTAGTTTTTTTTTTTTTTTTTTTGTGAACTTCGAAAATTCGATTTTTTGCAAAAAGATCCGATTTTTCAAGCTGATGTACAAGTATTTTTATCTAAAGGGATTGTACTACAAAACAAGAAAATTTTTTAAGAAACTTTTTAAAAAGACATGTATTAATTTACATGAATTTTCATAACTTATAACGCGAAAATGTGAAAGCCTATTTTTCGGAAACTTGCTAAAATCTAGCACGTGCTTCGCCGAAAATTGCACACAGCTTTTGAGACTTCTATCTTTTTGCATACTGTAAATATATTAATTATTTAAAAAGTTGACAGTTGTTTTAGTATTTGCAGTCTGTAGTCTGCTTGTTTTATTTTTTATTTAGAAATATTCTTCAATTTTTTTGAAACTTTATTTTGGTTAAATTTTGGTAGTTACTATTTGAGGGTAATGTACAAAGTTTTAAGCTAATAAGCTCCATAACATAAGTTAAGTAAAATGAAAAAAAATCTAAATTAAACTCAAACTCTCAAGACAAAGTGCTGCGTTTTCTTTAACAACTTTTTTTAATTTAAATTGTTTTTCATTTAACTTGTATTTTATAGCATTATTAAATATGATAATTTTTCACTTTGCTTAATAGATGATTAATACTTGTGATGTGTGCTTCTTATTACTAGCTTCAATAATTACTTAACTCCCTGACTGTATTGGACATTAGAAAAGCAATAAGACAAAGAGAGCTCCATAAAAGTGTTTCTGTTGTGTTCCTAGTGAAAATGCGATGTTAAATCAATTTCCCCTTTCAATAATGCTTCCTAATGAAATAAACATAACAGTTTGTATATTGTGAAAAATTTGTGAGGTCCTTAAAAATTTTTGTAGGTCCTTAAAAAGTCCTTAGAAAGTCCTTATTTTTGGTTTTGCCAAAAGCGTACGAACCCTGTAAATGGGCATTAGTAGAAAAATAAACTATCCCCCCCCCCCAAAAAAAAATAAACTAAATACATTAATAAAATAAAATAAAGCAATAACCTTGTACTAAACAGTTTCATTTTATGCATATAATCAGTATATGTGAGAGTACCTTTTCCCCTACAGGAATGTTCAGCAATTTTCTCACATGGTGGAGGAGAAGCTTTAGCTAAAGAAGCAGGTCTAAAATTTTTAGGTATTAAATTTAATAATAGATTTTGTTAATTTTTTTATTTTATTTCATTTTTTACCCTTACTAAAATGTTGCATACTTTTTTCACATAGGTTCTATACCTTTGGATCCAAAATTTGCTACTTGTATTAAAAAAAGATCTGCAGCTGAAGAAGTTCCTGAATTTGAGGCTTTAAAAAAGTTTGCAGATATTGTGAATAAAATTATTGAAGAAGGCTGAAAATAAAAATTTTGAGGATATGTATACGTATACATGTTTACACTAATGATTTGTATAAGACTAATGGCACCAATTATGTTAAGTCAGCATAAAGTAAACAACAATGCCATATCAAAATAATGGAATCAGCTATCTGGTTTGATGCCTATTTCATTCATAAGAATATATTTTTATTTGTTATAATCAATTTGGTTTATATTTGTAACATTGATCATTAGTATCATCAGAACGATTAAACATATTGTACCCTAACCAAATCTCCAGTCTTTATTTTTTTTAACCTAGAAAGTTCGCAAGGATGAATTTTTTAGGAACATGCTGCAGCAATTTTAAATAGAATAAGGCATACTCCGTGTCAATTCAGGCAGGTAAAGTAAAAATCTTACCTTCATAGTCTCAGAAGTTTCTGAGTTTAATTTATGTTAAAATTTGGAACAAAGTGTATTTGGAACAGGTATATTTTAGTTTTGCCCAAAAAAATTCCAGGCCCAAGAAACAGGCCGACAAAGATGGCTATTTCTCGAACGGTGCAGGATATTTTGTTACATTTTTTTTATTTAAAAGATAATTGTCTGAAATGAGACGCTACATTTTAAAATATCTGTTCAATTTTTTTTTCTGTAGCCTTTTGAAAATTTTGAAAAAAAATATTTATATTTTTTTTTCTTAAAAAAGCCAATCTTAAAAATTTTTACTTTTTTACTGTTGGTTAATACCACTGAGTACTACATTCCCTGAAAAGGACAGTTTCCACTTTTGAGTTTAACAGGTTTTAGAAACAATTTTAGATTTTGCATATATTTCACCAGTTTTCTTTAAACTATACTCATGTATTGTTCTCATGAAATCAAAATTTAACTTTCTTTGACATGGTATTTTATCTTTAATCATTATTAGAAACATACCCCCCCCCCCCAAAAAAAAAAAAAAAAAAAACAGCAGACAGACAGACAGACATACAATTCCTTACCTTATAACCCTCTATTTTTTTCCTTAATACTGCGAGTTACATATCTTTTTACTTTCACCAGTTTTTCTCCCGAGATGGTTACAGTGATAGTGTCCTGTTTACTAGCGCTCTGCCAAGAGCAGTCCCATTCGTCGTCCAAATCAAGACTATACAATGTGAATGTCCTCTACATTCACAGGGTATCCAAAATAAGGATCCACTTTTCCAAACACTCCTTTTTCAGCCTTCAAATTCCTTGCTTTCTCCACCATATATTTTGTTGCAGATGGTATGTGCTGCAAAATTTGTGCCTTTGAAAAGGATCCTGAAATAATTGTTAGAAGTTGTACTTTTTCATTGTAGGGTTCACAGGATTCTACAGCTGAATTTAGGTTAGATATAAATTCCTTGCAAGTTCTGCAATCTTCTTCTAATTTATTTTTTTCGGGAGATGGATTTCAATACTAAGAGTATGGTCAGTTTCCGTTTGGTGTCCTTACCCACAGCTTCAGTAATTTCTTCGCATTTCCTTGATGCGTAGACCTTGTGGCTTGACTTCACTGACCATGGCTTCTTAACAGGAGTAAGACCAAGTTCTACAACTGAGTGATTCAGGTAACTTAATTCTTCCGCCAGTTGATACGAAATCTTCATCATCCATCAGTAGCGGATTTAGGTTTGAGGGCGCCCTAGGCCCGAGAAGATATGGTGTCCTTTCTTTTTGGACCAGTGTCCTTTTCTTTCGCAACAGTATATATATATATATTTATATATAAACATTGTATATATACATATATGTGTGTGTATAAAATAAGGAAAATAATTACAATAATAATAAGAAATCTAATTTAGGTATAAATTAAACATTTATTTTTTAACATAACAATTAAATATAGTATTAATAATAAATTGCTTTTAATTAAAATATAAATTATTTTTATCCGATCAATCATATAATTTTTTTTCCTTGCTTTTGTCTGTGTGAAAATAATCAATACGCTCCTCATACTCAATTTCTTGAACCAATTGTGCAAGTGCATTGAGTCTGTCTTGCTTCATACTTGTACGCAAATAACTTTTCAGGCCGCCGTCTTTGGCGGCCTGTATCTCGGGCCTGGAATTTTTTTGGGCAAAACAAAAATATACCTGTATTCTGTATTTCACTTTGTCCCAAATTTCAACATGCAGTAGAGAGCCGATTATCCGGACTGGTCGGGACCGAGGTAATCCAGTTAAAGAAAAATCGAACTTACCTAAAGCACAAGGCAGGTTTGAGGTTGGGAGGTAATTGCATATTTTATCACATTCGAAATGGAGCGTTTAGCCAATTTTTTTCTTCGAAAAAAAAAAATAAAAATTTATGTTTTTAAAATATATATTATATTTTGTGGAGTAAAGTAATTATTGATAGTCTTTCTGCTACAAAGAGGATGTTGTCTTTTCATCGTTTTCCTTTCAGCTCTGCCTGCCTTCTTGTCCGTAAAAAACTGATGCGAAGCTTAAAATTGCATTGCTGTTTTTCTTTTTTTTTTTTTTTTAATATTTAACATAGTTCATGTGTCATTGCCGTATTCAAGGGCATTTATTATAATTGTACATTACGATCAATTGAAACTGAGACAGAAAACTCACGAGTCAAATCAATAAACAAAACTACTTCATTTTCAAGGAAAAGGACTTTTGATCAAAGTGAAGGCTGTTCTGAAGATACTATAGACTGTAATGTTAGTTCATCTTCTTCCTCGGAAATTGTACCGTGTCCAAGACTGAACCATGTTAAATTTTTGCCCAAATGGTATCGGGAATTTCCGTGGATCGAATACAATGATAAGTCTGGCAAGGCATTTTGTAAAGAATGTAAAACAAATAAATTGAATATAGTAATGGCTACTACAGGCATAACAAATTAACAGTGTTCTGCTTTCATACACCATCAATCAACAGCTGATCACATAGCTGCAGTGGTAGCTCCCAAGCGAGCAACAGTATTGGAAAATTCCATAATAAATGCGGCCTCTCAAGTTAGTGACACACATTTAATCAACTTCAAAACATAGTACATGATGTCAAAGGAAGAGATGGACCAAAGAGAATTTAAGAAAATTATGATGCTGCAAAAAGCAAATGGTGTGCCAAATTTCAGTACTGAAACCATCAATATGCACAACAGAAAACTAACTGATATTGAAACAGCTATGTCTGATGTGTTACCAGAGAAGCTCGACTCTGATGTTTGAAATGGTCCCTTTATTTCACTGTTAATTGATAAAAGCACGGGTGTAAGAGTCTCAAAAAAGCTCATAAGTTTTGTGAAGCTTTTTAAAGAAGGGTCTTCGGAGGGTCATTTCTTGGCTAATGTAACAGTCGTCGACACTACAGCAGATAGAATAACAAAAGTTATTCTTGATTTTTTAAAGTCTTAAAAATGTGCCCTTAAACAAAGTTTTGGGATTTCGTACAGATAGAGCATCAGTAATAATGAGATCTATTAACGGTGTTGGTGCTCAATTAAAAAAGGAAAATACATTATAGCTCGATGTACATTGTGTGGCACACAAGCTGGCCTTAGCTGTCAGCCAAGCTGCTGCAGCAGTACCAACTATTGCTAGACTTCAAGACACCATCAACACAATATACAAATATTTTAAGTCTTCCTCTTCTTATAACAATCAACTTGGTGAAATGCAAAAAAATTTAAATCAGGTTGTACAGGTAAAACAGAGTACACTGTTTGGTGGCTATCATTGGGAAAAGACATAAATGCTGTTTTTCACAAGTTTCAAAAGCATTGTTCTTTCATTACAGGATGAATCCCATCTCTTAGACGATGCTGGTAAGAAGAAAAAAGTACCAGACAGCAAATCTTCAGGGTTATTAAAAGCATTATGCGAGTACAATTTCGTTGCCAGTATTTCTTTTAAAGGGTGTACTAGACCTGTTTGAAAAGCTTTCTATTATTGCCTTTCAATAAGATGGAGTTAGTTTTTCAACCCTTGTGGAAAGGCTTACTCTTACAAAATCCAGAATAGCAAAATTTCATACTACCCCTGGAATCTCCCTAAAGAATTTTTTAACGAAGCATGCAAAAGAAGAGACATTCAGTAACATTAAAATAAAAATGAAGAATATACATGTCAAAGCAAAATTTGAAGAATGAAGTTAATTGTTCTTGCATCATCTTGTACAAAACTTGAACTATAGACTTTGACAAGATTTTAAATCCTGCTAGTTTTAAGTGCCTATTGGTAACTGAAACAAATAGTGATGCCAAATTTGATTAATTGAATAATTTAATTGATATCTACTGCAAAGAAAATCACCCGCTGTACATTGAAGGTTTACTACCAACTACCATAAGCACAGCTGTTATGAGAAGAATTCATTTTTATTAAAGACATAATAACAAACTATAAAAGAGCGAAAATGACAGACTTTTGTAAATATATCAGTCAATGTAAAGAAGGAGATGCTGATACACCTTTCATGCATCCAGAAAACTAATTGTAATTGCACTGACCCTGCCTTTATATTAACAGCCTCCTGTGAACGGGGTTTTGCTACGCAAAACCGAATTAAATTTAAAAAACGTGCTTTACTTGGGGATGAACACTTAGATATCTTAACTAGATTATCTAGTGAAGGACCCTCTTTTTCTGACTGCTGAAGGTGTGAACTGTGATATGGATTTCGCATATGCAGTTAAAATGTGGAAGCAAAAAAAAAAAGTTTGGAAAAAAATTGAATTGTAAAAGTATAGTTTGAATACCATGCTTAATTCATACTATACTTTTGGAGATAAATATTTTTTTCCTAAAAAGGTAGTAGTGTTTCATTTATTCGAGTAGCTATACGATTTTTTTATGTAGCTATAGCAGCATTAAGTGCTTTAAACGCAATGTTTCCTAGGTGTGTAAATTGCTGTTGTAAAAATACTCCCCAGTTTTCCTGTTCCCTCCCTAAAAATTATTGAAGGAGTGAAATTATTCCCCAAAAATATATTTTTGGATAACACTGCCCCTGCTTGAATTGAAACGGATTATACCATAAGCACTTCTCTTAAAAAAATTAGGTATTTTTTCCACCAAAAAGAAAAAAAAAGATATGAATTTCGTATGCATAAAAGTAACATTTATTGCACAATAGCACCTTTTATTTTACATATTTTCTTGCATTTTAGTGGAATAAAATGCTGTCACTTACATTCACACATTTCACTATATGCAATAAGAAGTTAGGAATAACGAAAATCACATGTTTTCATCGAGTATCACACAAAACAAATAAATATACAAGCAATTCCTGAAATCTATTTGTTTGACATGTTCAAAATTTCTTTGGAATGACTAAAATCGAAATAATACAATCAAACAGTCCACAATCAATATATTTGTTTCAAACATAAAATAAATATTCTCTATTTTTTGCAACAGGTTTAAATTAAATGTTTTTAGCATAGCTATTATTCTACATAATTCTATATCATTTGTTTAGGAAAGTTAACACGCACAATAGACGATCATTTTTACCAACCACCGGTTTACAAACATTTGTAATTCTGTTAACAAGTATCTGGTCCCAAATGTATATATATCTATCAATGTAATTTTCAGTTCATACTTATGAACGAAAGATTGAAGGTTTCCTTCGCCCCCCCCCCCCCCCCCCATTTATTCATTTTCAAAGTTAAAACAGAATTTGTATAAATTTTTCCTCAATTTAATTCTTCGTTATGCAACATAAGGTTCAAAATATCAGAGTGCTATAGCTCCATTTTTTAAAAAAAGTTAGCTGTTACTTATGTTAAAAAATAGTTAATAACAAAAAATACATTTCTTGAAACAAAAGTCAACAAGTTAGACAAAAATTAAAAAACATTTAATGCAACAATTTTCCAAAGTTATTTTAAATTCTTATATTGAATTTGAACTGAAAGAGGTTGTTTGCACTTTTTTGACTACTCGAGTGCTGAATGTTTCATATATATACATATACTTTCTGAACTTATATTAAACATTCAATGTATTTTATTTTATTTTAAAGATTGTTCTCCCCCCCCCCTTTCATTTTTAACTTTTGGTATTTTGAAATTTATACAAATATTTGATTAATCAAGAAATCAAGTATCAGGCACAAATGAATCTGCAACAAAATGTTTTGCAATGTTTTAAAACAAACTCTCAGCTGATTGAAATTGCTCTGCAAGATAAATATGTATAGTACAAGTTCATTTTATATATAGAGATAGAGACACAGGGATGGGTTTGTGCAAACTTTTCAATGTACATATATCAATCTAAATAGTTATCGAAGATTAAAATTCACTCACTTTGTTTTTGTTTAACGTAAGCACATAAAATTATATTAAAATTACATATCATTAAAATCAGCATAATTTAAAATTTGATTTTAAAGTTACATAAAATGTTTGATTAACAAAAATTAAATTCATACTTTTTCCTGATTTAAGATTTTTGTAATAAATGTTTGAAATTATATTCTGAAAATCAAATTAGAAAAAATCAACACTACTTAAATTTTAGTTTCACATTTCATAAAATATTTGATAATCAAAAATTAAATCAACACTTTTTTCCCACTCGGTTAAATTCAACACTTTTACATAAAAGAAATAAAATTTAAAATTTGGAAAACAAAATCATGAATATTATCCACAAAAATATGCATGAATTATAACATTCATATAACTAATAAGCTGTGCTAAGACACTAAAAAATGGTTATGTTTTTACAAAGTTTCGCTTTTCCCAATTTAATTCTGAACTTCAGGATTATTTTCTAAATACCCAATTATTAAGTATAAAATTCCAAAAAGTTAAATTTTCATGAGTTTAACAAAAAAAAAAAAAAAAAGAAGTCTGTAATCACAAAAAGTCCCTTGGGAAATAGAAACAAGTTCTTTTCAAATTTCATACAATAAACAATAGTTGAAATTACTGGCCCAAAACACAAATTTATCCCAAACAAAAGTGACTCGGGGGGGGGGGGGGGGGGAACTATTTAAAAGAATTAACTACTTACATTTTCCTTCCTTTTTGTTACATAATTCAGTTCATTAACTTTAATATATCACATTTTCATCAGTAAAATTCTAATTTTCTAAAATATGCAAGTATTATTGTCATTGCAAAGATTAATAAAGGGTTGTATATTTATTTTTGATAAGTTTATTCATTATATTTTAACAATTTATTCACATAACCAAAGACTGATAAGTTATTTTTTTTCTCAACACAAGTACTTGATGAGCAGATTTCTAGTATTTATCATTACTTACTTTTAATACAAAAAAAACATCTATTTTGTGCAAAAAATATATTTAAATATGAATTTAAAAATATAATTCAAGTATTACCAATACATTTTCAAATGTTTGAAGAATTAAAATTTATAACTTTTCAGTTCCCTGATTCTTCTTGATTTTGTTATAAGTACACCCTGATTTTCCGACATTTACAATTTTCTCTAAGAAGTCCTAGCATTTCAGTGCTGGAAATTTTGCCACCCACTTTCAGCACTCTTTCTTTTTAGAGTAGTGCATAAGGCAACTAAAACATTATTAGTTCATATTTTTATATTTTAATTTTCAAGTTTTGACATTTTAAAATTTTATTGGTTTTTATGAACTTTTCCATGTTCTTCGAGAGTTTGTAAAAACGAGTTCTACTGAAGAATATGAGTAGAACATATGTGGGTTTTTTTTTTTTGTATAGATATATAGGTTTATTAAGTAACATCAATTGATTACACGCTGACAATGAAAAGCATGAGAGAGGAATCAAGTATAAAATATTATTTCTGGTATTTGGCCATCTTCAACTGAAGTTCCGTTGTTGTTCCCTGCAGCGTAAGTGTAAAGGAAAGTGACTTTTCCTCCACTAGGGCAATCTAAAGTTATTTTTCTCAACCCCTTTGTTCCATAATGCGAATCTGGTCCCTAAATTGATAAAATGGATAGAAAAATGGAACATTAATAAATAAACAAACATAGCAAAAGTAATTTTAACTTCTAAAACATCTCTGGTTTGAGCTTTTCCAGCTTTTATAATGGTTCATATTTTTATTACTTCATCATATACATATTTTATATTCTAAGGTAGTGGTTTTGAAACTTTGTTGGGTCAAACAACAAACACTTAAACTATAAGTTGTTTTCAGGGAACCCTATCTACCTGTAAAAAATGTATCAAAATAAAACTTAAAATAGATCAATGTGAGATAGGTACTTTATGTAAAGGCAAAAAAAAAGGTATTTTATTTTTTTCTTTCTTTTATAATTGAAATAGCACTAACTTGTGCTCAAAGTGCCCACCTATCCTCAAACTATAATTGGTGATGGGTTTGATTTTTTTTAAATGCAGACCGATTTATTGATTAGTTAATTAAAAAAAAAAAAAAAAATGTGATTGCAGATGATCACTGTTCTAATATTATCAAACTTTTCATAACAAATTTCACAAAAAGTTGAAAATGAATAAACAGCAGATTGGACCATGTTTTGTTTTAAAATATTGTACTTTACTGGCATGGGCTTTGCTGGCACAAGAACCAGTTTGACTACTTTGCACCAAATATTTTTTCAGAAGCACGTGATTTACGTGAGAGGGAACTAAAGTAGGCTTAGCAAAAAACGTTTGCACTTGGTTAAATCAAAATTACACAAAGTTTCCAAACACAAAATCATTTAGAGACAGAGGTATGTGCAGAGTTTTAGTATTAAGGGGTAGCACTGTACTGGTGTAGTAGTGCTTTAGACTATGGCCTCCAAGATGGAGGTTCCCGCACAAAATTTTTTTAAAAATTAAGCATTTTGAAGGCATCTGAGATATAGAATTTGCTAATCTAAAATGCAAACATTTATCCAGTTTCGTATTGACATTCCTTTTTATGAGCTGAGGGTTGGTACCCCTAGTAATTGACATGTGCAATCCCATGTTTGTAAAGGTAATGAAGCAAATTAATTTAAAGCAGTGTGATACGGCCTTGATAATATGTATAAATACAGATAACTTTATTCACTCAAACGCTGCTGTGTCACAGGTTTAGGGGGACAAAATTAAAATTCTGGAACCTATGTTAAAGCTGAGCCTGAAGGCGACTTCCCCCTATATCTTCCTCTTGGCATGCCACTGGTGGCATTACCCATACCCACTCAATACTAACTCCAAACACCAACCTGTATACAGTGAGCTCAGGTGGGTTTAAGATAGTCTCATGAAATAAACATGTATTTGAAAATTAATAAATCAAACCAATTTAGTATAAATCTAGGAAAAACACTTACATAATTGCATAAGTGCAGAATTAAAAACGAAAACGCGATTGAAGTTTTACCTTTAATGTAGCACAAGCTGTATAATTATTGCTTGGAATAATTTCCACCGGGGTTTTAAACATAACACGGAATGTAGATGCAGAACCATCACAGCTGAAACTTGTATCGTTTGAGCCAAGCAACTTGCCTGTCCCTGTATGGATTATCTAGTAAAGGAAAAGGTATTTTTGAAATAATTTTTAAATAAACAAAAATTTCAATCGATCTTTGGTCTTCTTTAATTATGTACTCCACAATTTACATTTAATTCTTATATTACAATAATTTATGTGAGAAAACGTAAATTTTTCTCGTGGAATTTACTAGCCGGGGGCTAGTGGCTCCTTCAGTACACACAATTTCTACATGGCCAAATAGAATAGTAATGTAAAAATGAAAAGGTCAGAATGAGTCTACTAAACATGTACTTTTGTATAACCCATGCTCAAGCGATAGATCCCAAAAACCAAATAAGTATGTTTATCCGATTCAGTGTCAGGACAATGTTTTAACAACTTTCAAGGGATATAGTAATCACAATTATAGTCAATTGTTTAGTATATGGAAAGTACAAAGCAATTTACAGCTATTTACAGGGTCGTGGCCTTTGGAGGATTGGAGGGAGAGGGGGGGGGGGCAGTTTGGCATCAGAGTATTGCAGAGGGTAAAATGTTTCAATGGCTAAGATGCAAGGGCTAGTGATGTGTGGCTGGGCAAATGCCCACTGGGCAGGACATTTATAAATGGGCATTCATGTAGGCATTTGCCCCAAAGCATTTTTAAGTGCCTCAAAACTGGGCATTTATAAAAATGCATTTTATTTTATATTTTGACATTTTTAATGAGTATTACACTAATAAATAACTTTACAGTTATTTTACAATCTATATTTCATTGATAAAAGTATAAAGGGGTCATAAATTGCGACATTTTAATCAATATTGATTGTAACCATGAAGTCATTCTATGTCACTTCAACACAGAGCCAAAATCTCACCATCTCATATTTTCTTGGGAATTAGCAGACATGTACTATTGATATAGACTTGGGAAAATGTGAAAAATTTCTTAAACCTCTACTCGTTTTTGTTTTCAGAGGTGTGAAATTCCACCAAGAACAGAAGATGGCAAATTGGGAATTGCTCTAGAAACTTCCCTAAAAAAGAAAGATTTTTTGGTGTTTCCACGGTAATTTTCACAATAGCTCAAAAATTGAGAAAACCCTGTTGCAAATGAAAATGAAATTCTAGAGTTTAATGAATTGGGCATTGGCAAATCTGAATATTAATGTAACTTCCTCAGAGAGCAGTAGTAATGTTAAGATGGAAGCCAAGGAAAAAAATAACCAGTTTCAATTAATTCAGATGTATTCTAATTTTATTATTATTATTAGGTGGCAGTGGTATGCAACCTGATATATGTTAGGGGTTAGCTATTAGCCTATTTATAATGGAATATCAAAAACCAACTCAAATGCTATTCAAACTAAAAGGATTTTACCCAAAACCAAAACATTAAGAAAATAGAAAGGAAAAAAATATTTTATAACTGCAGGTTGCAAATTAATAACTACTTCTGACAAATAAATTACATAAAAGTACATTATATTTATCAGGTTTGAAATATTTCCAATTCAATTATTAATAAAAATATTTGACTGTTTAACAATATAAAAAATGCATAAATGTCAGGGCATTTATGGATTTTGGGCATTTGCCACAACTCATAAATGCCTGGGTATTTTGCAACACTATGCAAGCTCAATGGTGGGAGGGGGATGACAAAACTGACAAGGGGCCACCTAAGCTCTCAACAGGCCTGGGCCCTATTAATAATACCTTCAATTTTATCATTAATTTCATCAATATATTGCACTTATTTTCTATTCTTTTCTTTCTTCCTCCCTTCTTTTAATACAAAAAATAGAAAAAATAATAGCAATCTAGTGTTGGAGGAAGTCAAGACAATGATTTAATATATTGAGTACACCTATGTAAGTCTTTTTCAAGAACTAATTAAATCATAGAGTGAAATGACAAATTATAGTCTAAAATTACAGCTGGATTTCTAAGCACTTTGTGAAGTATCATTTTATGTTGCGAAAAACAAAACATGCTTTTAGTTTAATTAACATGAAATAGTTAATAATTACCTGAATATTGACAGTATAATCTGAAGGGCCATGTATAGATCCATAAAGACCAAATCCAACAACATATATTTTGCGATCAACCATGAATCTAATTTTTAAAAAAAGATGTGAGATTTTTTTTTAAAAATATATATGCATATAAATATACAAATATGGAACAACAATCTATGAACATGGATAAATGGGTGGTCAATTTTAAAAGTTTTTTTTTTTGGGGGGGGGGGTGGAGGGGGGCTAATTTTGGCATGTATTGAAAAATAAAATGTCAAATTTCATGTTTTGAGTAAGAAATTGACGTTTATAATTTCTGGATTGACAACACAGCATTCTAAAGATGGTTGCCCAGTGAAGCAGGTTCATTTAAGTTTTTGAACAATTTTTTCATGATTACTTTGGATTTAAAAAAAAAAAATCAACTGAAACTCCTGAAGTCAACTTTATAGATAAGTCTAAAGTTTAATTATTTTATTTTATTCGTCTTTAAGATCTAGGAAATATCTTAATAGCTATACTGGCACATACAAAAAGCTTATTTTGTGTGTCCTGCACATGGCAGAAAATATAAATATTTTCAGTTAGTTTAAAAATGGAACATATTTATTTTGTGTAAATGACACTTTTAAAGCAGATTAGAGTAGTGCACATATCCTATGCTAGTTCTAGCTTTTAAAGTTACTTTCATTTTAAAAAATCCAAAAAACAAAACTATCCCGCACATGACACATTACATGTAGGAAACAATTTCTAAATGCTGATAATTTTATTTCAACATAGCTTGAATTTATTCATGGTTTTTTGTTTTAAAATTGTGTTATACTAAATAAAAAATTAAATAACTTTTCTTCGATATTTATGATAGTTTTGCCATATTATATCTTTATAAGGCATATTTTTCTAAAATTTCGTACCTTTATAACAGAATGTCCTATCACTTCAGTGACCATTTATGTTTAAGAACAGATTGTTCAAAATCACATACAAATGTGACTAAGATAGTTTAAAATGTTAATAATAAAACAACTATTTATTTGTGAATGAGGCAATTATTTTGGTTTCTTCCATATTCGATATAACATTGTAACAACTATGCCTGGGTGATGCTGGGATTTTTTAAATGGATTTACCTTCCATCTAATATCACAATATAGTGATAAATCGATTTAACATTCATTTCATTTTTCAGAATAAGTTGAGCAATAACTGAAATTTTCCCCACATGTAAAAAAAAACTTTTGCTTCGTTACTTCAAAAAATAACCTAAATGAATAGTTTATTTTCTAGGTTTTATACCATTTTCCCAGGACATACGATACAAATAAACTTTTTATTTTTATTATACAGAGAGAGAGAGAGATATTCAGTGGTGTAGCTAAACCCTAATTTCGGGTGGGGTGGGGATAGATTTTGCGCATTTGTTAAACAGAAGTCTCACTGCATTGGACTCTCACTTTTTCCCTTTAATTAATACATAGTATATACATGCAAAGGGTCACAAAAGAATTTTGGGCTTATAATAAGACCATGAACCAAAAAAGATCAACCCTTGCACTAGCTTATCTACATTTCTCCTGAAATCTATTGATGAAAAAAGTACAATGGCACTATTTTTCCATATATTATAATCATTTGAGGAGAAATATTAATTCTATTATAAATGTGAGACTGAATTTGAAAAACATCATGTAAAAGCTGAAGCTTCCAAATTATTATTTGCAAAATTTGTGATAATCCAGATTTCCTTCTGTGCACAAACATCTCTGCATTAAATCAAGTAAGCAAAAACTTGTAAATACGGTTATCCGCTGATGATATTAAATCAACAATAATAAAAATAATCAGGACAAAAGCTCAAATGTTTTTACCTTATTCTGTCACTGGTGCCACTATAGCCCCATCGACTTTCTGATTGTTGGAAACGACAAACAGTTTGTTCCTTGCCGGTGATACAGCAACGAGGAACATCAGGAAAATTTATAGGAGGCTTGGGATTCACTGTGAAGTACAGAAATAATGAAACAATTTCTTTGTCTGTTAAAATACTTGCTTGAGCTGGTCCCATGGCAAATTCTTCTACAGTCATTATTGGAAATCTTATTAAATGCAGAGCACGACCCAAAAGCATTCTCAGATTTTCAGGATTGACAGCAAGATTTTGGCGGATACTTTCTTGTTCACCCCATCTAGAAAAAGAAATATTACTCTAAAACAATTAACTATTTTTCAGGACAAAATTGTCTATGATAAGAAATATTTTACAATTTAAAATAGAAAGTTTTATCCCTTCTAAATAAAAAATAGCAATTAACAAGACAATATTACTCAAAAAACTATTAAAATAGAAGTATTTTAAGAAATTTTCATTTTTAATAAAATAACTCATTTTGTCATACTTTTATTCAAAGTCACGACTTTAAAAATCATGTGAAACAATGAGGTATCCAAGTGCATATTTGTAGCTTTTTGTTTTCTCTATGGAGAAATGGAGATGCTTATGGGGAATAGATCATACTAAACAAGCTTCATGTTTATACATTAACAGCAAGCTAGACATCCCCGCCAATAAATTCTCATCTCAAAACAATATAAAAGAGTGACCTTGCTTTTTATTATTTTCCCAAGGACTGAAAAAATTCAGAAATTATTAATTTAAGAATTAAAGAATTTGAGTTAATAAAGAAATTCTAAGATTTCTCAAAAAAAAGAAAAACAACTAGTCTAACATTTGTATTTGCTATGGTAAATTTTTAACGTGCGGTTGAAGTTGAAAGGGAAAAAAGAATTGAGACTTTTAAGGTGTTACATACATCAACAGAAAACTTCATTTTTTAAAATACTAATGATTATATTTATATAGCATTTCTGATGATAGTACTTTTTATTGTTAAAAATGTTACATTGCTCATCTAATGAGAGGCAAAGAAAAAAAATTATTATATTTAAAGTTTAATAATTTTTAGATCAAGAACTTACTAAATAATAATGAACTTGTTTCTTAAATGCAAACATAATGAGTTCATACAAATTAAAATATTATAAATGTTGAAGCTTAAGTCATTTTCACATATTAAGAATTTTGCATAAAAATACCTAAATCTTCATTCTCTATTTTCAAGAATTACTGTTCTTTTTAAGAATAACTATCCCTTTCTTTATGCTTTAAAATTTGATCTTGTTATGAATTAATAAGTACTAAAACATACATTGCCATACTTGCCATTAAAAAATATTAGTAAAATCATAATTTGAATAACAACAGCTTAAAAAGTAAACAAAAATAAGTACAGGGTTCCCACCAAGAATATGATACAAAAAAAGTGACCATTTAAGAAAAAAAAGTGACCAAAAAAGTGATCAATTAAAAAAAAAGTGACCAAATGAGAATAAGCTTTGCATTACCACTAAAACACTTGTAGAAAAAATGCTTACAGGTTTTTAAGCATAGAAAAATATATAATTACATTCATTTTCTTCACATGCAAAAGTTCCATCTAGAACTATACGAGCCTACTTTCGTACATTCCAACTTCAGATTTATACTCTTGCTGTCTCTCTCTCTCTAAATTCTCATTTAGCTTTAGTTCTTGATTACTTCAAATGTACCGTTTTCTACGGTTAATACATATTCATTCACTCATGAATTAATTTACTTGTTCATGAATTTGTAGACTTATTTATTTTTTCACTCCTTCATTTATTTACTCATTCATTCTTTCACTTATTCATTCATTCCTTGAGAAATATCCTTAAAAATCCTGGTCAACAAATTTCATAAAAAATAGGCTTGTTTTGTTCCGGTTGAACTTCGTATCTGTACATGTTCTTTGGCCTAATATCTTTCCAATAAAGTTTGTTCGAAGCAAATCTGTCAGTTAGATCAGGATTTATATAGGATTGAATCTTCCCCGTACGTGCTAATGTTAAATTTTCTGAACTGTTCAAAAATGAACAAAAATTGTTCAAATCTAAAAAAATATTTCACGCCGAGAGCTTCTTCCAATAAACTTGTCCATAAGAACTTGGATCATACGCCTAGTGTTTACATAATATGCTTTATTTTTTCCCATAGGTGCTAATGTTAAGATTTTTTGAACTGTTCAAAATTAAACGAAAAATTTTTCAAATGAAAAATTAAAATATGGAAAGTAAAATCCTCACCAAGATCTTTTGAATTGGTCAATTTCCTCAAAAGCTATTGGGGCGGGGGGGGGGGGGGGGGAACCAATAGACACAAATTTTGTCCATTTCAAAACCCTACTTTAAAATTTTTCATTCCTTATTTAATTACTTCTTTGACTTTTCTTCATTTTTAATGATATTTTTATGATACATTAAGCCTTCTTTCACACTTTATTTTTTGGGAAAGTAGGCTAAAAACAACAGAAGTTCAATCCTTAACTAATCTTCCATAAATAAACATCACTATCATCTCAAATAAAAAATCATTTAAAAAAAACAATGGTTTTTCATCAGACACAGAAAGAAAGCAGCCATACATATATATGCCAGGGGTGACCAATTATGCTAGCAATTTACAGAATCAACTTTATTCTTTAATGTGTGAAACTAGAAAAATTATTTAAAATGTTTGATCACAAAAATAAAATTAATTATAGGTAATAAAAATATTTAGAATATCAGAGGAGCATGAGCAAAATATTTGAAACAATTAGATAAATTAAAGGTATGTATATACAAGGAATATTATAATCCCTTATTAAAAAATTTAATTCAGAATATTCTTTGATGCCAAAATTAAAACACCAAAAATAAGTACAGTGAAACCTGTGTAAGTTGACCCCTTGCGGTACAGCACTTTAGTGGTCAACTTAGACAGTTGGCCAAGTTACAGAGGGTGAGGTAGAAGGTGAAAGGCTGATTCCGTTCATGAAAAAAAAGTGGTCAACCTCAACAGGTGGTCAACTTACAAAGGTAAAGGTAGTCAACTTTACAGGTTTTACTGTACTTCAAATGCATACTAGTGCAAGGCTCAAAAGAAAATAAAACAGTTTAATATTTCAAAATTTGCTTTCATTGGGATTACTACAGAAATAAAGTTAATTTGAATATTATTCATATTTATGTCAAATTACATATTTTAGAGCAAGTAAAAAATAAAAATCTTTCGGTTGACAACTAAAGAAGCAAATAAAATCAATTATAAGCATAAAACACAGTAAAAGGGTCAATGCCTTGTTAAATCAAGCAAGGAAATCGCTAAATTAAATGCATTCTGTTCAAGAAATGATTTTGATTATAATCCTTTGTCCAAAGCTAATTTAGAAAGTACAGATACCAAAAGTAAAATACTTGAAAAGTATACTTTAAGTGCTTAATTATCCTGTAGCAAAAAGTTTTTAATTTGCAAATCATTCAAAGGTTAAAAATGAAAATGATAAGATAGAATAGCCATTGAAAAGCAAAAAGAAAATCAATACAGTAGGAATGCTCAAAAATTTTAAATGTTAATATAAAAATGTCAGAAAAGAACGCTTTAAAAATTTAGCGAACCATCACCCCTGGTATATAAATGGCAGTATTCTGTAAAAGTTCCAATTTAATCAGTCTTAGATTTCTTTTGAAAAAATGTTGTGATTAGGGAAGATTTTCTCTTCTGTAGTTTTTTTTTTTTTTTTTTTCAATTTCATGTGCCCCTTTGCTCTTGAGCACCCTCTATCATTGTCCGAACAAGCTGTATTTCTGTAAAATCTTTATTTCTAATGCCCTCTTTTAACTTCTCATTTGCTTCATCAAGTAGCTTTGTGGAAACTATTTTATTTGCATTTTTCCTGGTGTTTATAGGAAAAGTTTGGTGGTTATATATCACTTTATGAGATACCCCCAAAAAAAAGTGATTTTAGGTGACAATTTGCTACAAAAAGTGACTTTAAGTGACCAATGAAAAAAAAAAGTGATTTTAGAAGAAAAAATTGACTTGGTGGGAACCCTGTAAGTATCATTAGATATTTTTGCTTAAATTACATTATTAGAAGCACTTAGTTCAAGCATAGCATATAAGTAGTGGTACTCACAGTAATGCTGGAATGAGGACTGGTGCTGCTATGAAAATGCTAATACTGTCAAGTTACAATTTTTTTTTTCTTTTTGCTTATTATCTTTACAGACTACATTATGTTAAAAGTGTAAAACAAAAATACTGCTAGGTTTAAAATTTTAGCGCCAACATTTTATCATCAATTTATTATTATTCCATCTATTATTAAAAAAAGAATTTTTGTTAAAACATAATGTAAAACATTATCACACAAAAGCAAATTAAAAATTCAGTTTTTTTTCTTCTAAATATATAATAGGATTTAATAGAAATTATGAGTCCCAAATGGACTGAAATTAGTTACTTTGGTACTTTCTTTTCACAACACTACTAACTCTTACATAAAGTTAAGCTTTTATGTAATGGATTTATTAGCAATTCTTTAACATCTTTCACATATTTTTTTTTTAAATTAACATCTCAGACAAAAATATAATCAAATACTTGTTAATTAGTAAATATTTATATATATGCATTACCAATAATGTATTAGAATATAAATAGATTAGATTAGATGCCTTTAGCTTTAGGACAGTTTCAGGCACTTTTGAACAGTAAAAACCACTTGTCCTGTCCAAAACCAGTTTCGGACGTCCAAAACCTCAACCCTGTTTTAACTGTAGAAATGTAAGAGAAATATTGTGCTCTAGTACCGCATTGCATCTGGAGTTGGTGCTCCGGTTATCATAATGTAAAAGTCGTAAACAGATTGAAAGATTTATTTAAAAAGGAAAAAAATTATACTTTCACTGCTATTACTGCTGATTTAGTTTGAGGAAGTAAGATTGTAGAAATAATAGAGAAGTTTCAATATCAATTATTTTGTTTTTAGAGAGAAGTGTCTACTTTGTATAATTATTTCATCTGATACATAACCAAAGTTTAGTTGGAAAGCAATGGAGTAAGCAACAATAAGAGTGAGAACAAACCTGACAATAGCACTGAATAATTTTGCTTCTCTTATTCTTAATGTATCACGTTCTAATACCACACACAAAGTTTCATGATCAATATCAGTAAAACCTTCAGCCGCTAAAGCTTCTGATGTATGTTTATCAATTGTTTCCAAGCATAATGCAGCTAACTGTGGTTCATCAAACAGCCTTGCTTGAGTTAACAGCATGAATGCATTATCACTACTTAAATTTGACTTTAAGAATTCTACACAAGCTTTCTCCAGAGCAGGAACTGCATATTTTTTGGCAGTATATAATGTCATCATTACTGTTTCTGGTCCTATCTGAACCTCATCTGAATACAAGAACCTCAGAAGCGCTAAAAATGCTGCAGGTTCAACATCAGGAAGTTCAATTTCATCAGACGTTGTTGCCATTGCACCATTGAACATTGCATCAAATACAGCACTTCCAACAGATAATATAAATTTATGAGCTGGTATCCTTTGTTGTTGGGCTCCCTTTCCAACAATGAAATGCACATCACTTAATATTTCTTTGTTAAATATAAATGCCAAACGATCTTTGACTGTGAGGCGTGAAGCTTGCCAGTTGAACATAATTTGACCAGAGTAATTGACAGCACTGTTTCCTGAAGATGACTGAGCAGTGCTAGGAGATACATCCTCAGCAGGTCTTCTGCTACTTGAATTTTCCCTGTCTCGATGATTCCCAGGAATATTAACAGGTAATTCTTGAACTTCAAGAGGACTTAGGTGTGTCCCATTGCTGGGTGTGGTCCTTGGAGTACCGGAAGACATTCCAATTTTCTTTATAGTTTCTCAAAATTTACTTTCAAACCTATAATGAACACAAAAGTTAATGCATAATGGATGCAAAAATAAGCATCATACCTCTTTAACAAACAGGTAGAACATTGGCATACTTATTCATGAGAAATAACAATAAGTACGGAAAATTTATCAATCATCATCTTTGCCATTAGGATCATATGGGATAATTTCTGGTCACTCTTTTCCTGGGATAATTAAAGACCACACATCAAGGCCGTTTCCAGAGGGGGGGCCGACGGGCCCAGCCCCCCCTCCCCCCTGAAATCCCGAAAATTTTCGCAATGTAGCATATATTCCTCTCTGAAACTGTTCTCAACATAAGTGTTTCAAAGTCAGGCCCTCCCCCCCCCCCCCCCGAAAGAATTTCTGGCTACGGCCTTGCCACACATTGTTTATTTTTATAAACTGCTATAACAAAACAACTGAAATATGGAAAATACCCTTTAACTATTCAATTTTCTTGTGCAGCATTTAAAAAATAAATTAATTTTCAGTAAGTTTAGAGAAAAAAATGTTTTACTTTTGCACTACAGCAAAAATATCTTGAAAAAAGATTGTCTCCTACAATATCATACCTTTTAAAAAGATCTATGTTAGTAATCAAGGCTGTATCCACCCCGCTCCTGAAAAATATCAGGGGGAATGGGTTCCCCCCCCCCCTTCCCCTGATATTTTTCTTAATATATCATAAATTTCTACTCGAAAATGTTCTTAATCTACTGTGCTGTGTCTAAAATATTTTCTGGATATGCACTTGTCAATCACTATATTTTAAATGAAAAAATTCTTCTTGATGCCATTTTATAGAACAAATAATCTTCACTTTTGAAGTCACTGCAATTTTTTTTTTTTTTTTTTCAATTTCTTGTACATTGGTTAAGGTACATTCATTTACACACCAATTTGCTGGAGTAATTCTTGCTCATCAGGGGAATTATTAGGCACTGATATTTTTTAGAAATTCAGAAGTTTCTCATATTCATTTCAGACTAAACATTACTAGGTTTCTACTGGTATTACCATCTATTTCATCTAATTATTTTACAAAGGTGATAATTTTTTTGAAAAATCATATCACTATTCATGATGGTAGTTTGATTAGATTATGAGAGCATGCATGTAAAAATTGTTTTAATATTAACTATTTTCTACTTTAATGTTTAACTATACCCTAACCAGAATTTTGTTTTCTTTAACCAGAGTTTACTTTAAGTGTGACCAGAATATTAAAGATAAACCTTATCCAAAAAAAAAGAAGCAATGTTTGGGAGCCACTGCATTGGAAAGTAATTTACAAAATTTAAATTCATATAAATTTTAATAATGCTGGTTATTATTCTGTTGAACTGAATTCTGTACTCTGTATCATACAAATGCTTCATATGATACAGACGACAGACAGTATGGAATTTTTAAAATATTCATTAATATATTCACAGCTGAAAGTTATATGAGTATTCTTTAAAAGGTAAATTCAGTTCCCTTCTTCAAATTTTTTAATTTTAAGTGCAAAGCCGTGGGGGCCCTCCCGAAAACACATTTTCAAAAAAAACTTAGTATAAATTCCTGCCCAAAACATTTCTTAAAGTAGTGTCTCAACCCCCCTTCCAGAAAATAATTCTGGAAACAGCCTTGTTGGGGCCTCGGTGGCCGAGCGGTCTTAGTACCAGTTTCTGCCCGCTGCTTGCGCGCAGTAACGAGGTCGTGGGTTCGATTCCCACCTTGCCCTGGGTGTATTTCTGTTATTTCCTCTCTTTGTGATGTAATAAAATCTTTCATGTATGTCTTGTGCTATCTGTCATATTGGACGACAGTTCATAAGCGAGTCCCGAGACTAAGCACACGAACTGGAAAATAAATATACTTCAATTCAATTCAATTACAGCCTTGTTGTACGTGCATAAAATACTCAACTTATTTTTTTAAAAAAAGGATAAGTGTTAGGCAGAAATAAATCTTGCAACTGAAAAAAAGAAAAAAAAAGACTGCTAAAGCATAAATTGATTCCAGCTGTAAGTGAGAAGTTATATGCAAGGCTTAATTTATAATAAAATAAATTCTGAGACCTTATACCCTTCATAATGTATTTTCATGCACGAATAGCCTGATTTCCCTCTAAAATATAAAGATTTACAAAACAAAGATAGCCAAAAACTTAGTTGCACAGGGCTTGTTGCTTTTAAAACATGCTGCAAACCAGTCACCATACTATTAATCTCCAGAAAGTTCATAATCTTCATTTTTATAAGAGTTTCAAATAATTTTCAAATCACTGAAGCCAAACTTGCAGACCAATAATTATCTGCCTTTTCTTGAAAACCAGCATCATGTTAGCCAGCTTCCAATCCACTGGCACTATCACAGAGTTATACGAAGAGTTGGAAATATTTAAGATAACATCAACTAATTCATCTGCACATACCGACACCATCCCCGAGTTATATGAAGAGTATTTAAGCTAACATCAATTAGTTTTTCTGCATCCTACCAAAATTTCTGGATAAATAGTATCAGGTCCTGAAGCCTTAGTTGCCTTAATTGGTCTCAAATGAGATGAAACGCTGAACTTCTATCCCAGATTCTCTTAATCTGCATCTACTCACCCAGTCAATCAAGTCATCCTGGGGACATTTGGAGCATCATTTGGGTTACTAAACTAAATTCAATAGCGCACCAGCCCTTTGGGAGGCATGGCCTACTGTGCCCATCATAGTTTTCGAGACCAAGGGCCCTGGAGTGCAGAAGCAGATGTTCCGGTCAAGTGGTCAGCCTGATGCGGAACCCTCAGTGTTTAGTTCCAAAGCAAGTTTGTTTCTCATTTTATCGACCCCACTGGAGGGATGACAGGCCGAGTCGACCCTGCCCAGCCTGGCAATCGAGCCCCGGACCTGTGGTATGGTAGCACAGAAAGGTTACCACATCATTTAGGTTAAACTGCCCTAATTGAGACAGCAAAGATCTTAGTGTGATGATCATATATTTCTATTTCAGCTTAAAAATTTATTTTTTTCAAAAGAACTTTGCTCACTATCAAAAGAACAAGCACATTTTTTCCTTTCTTGGCAATGTTCCTAAATGTGATCAAATATTTCTTAAATGAGACAAACTCATGGATAATTGCGTTTCATTGTAGCACATTGGCCTTATATAAACAAATTCCACTGATTGAACATGAAATTAAACAGCCGCAAATTGGTTTACCCAAAACAGCAAAGGTATGTTTGTTACTGTATTTAAAACTTAGTGTCATAGAAAAAATATTTGAAATGAAATTTCTCGGAGATAATAAGGCTGCAATTAAAAATAAATTCAAAGTTAATGATTAGGGACTTACTTTCTTTAAAACTACAACTTGAAACAATCCGATATCTCGGATATTTCCATAGAACAAAAAAACTATACGAATGCTTCGTATAGAGAATAACGCTGCAAAACTACTAAGAGGTTCAGCTTAAGTTATTATAATATCAAAACTGCGCATTTTTTATTTTACTCATCGTACACAAGTTGTCATTTTTTAGCATTTTTTAAATGTCTAAAATAGCTAAAGTTCAACAGTCACAGTTGAATTCAAGTTGACTGTAGAGCAACTGTGACAAATTGATAGCTTGAAAAAAAGAGGCATAATACTGATGATTGGTTTCAATCTTTTCCGAAAAGGAGAAAAGAAAAGAAAAACTAAGCAAATAAAAACATGAAATTTAAAAAAATCATAACTGTTTCATCTTAGCTGTAACTGTTAATAAGAGTAATTTCTCAACAAATGCTAAGCAGCTGTAATTCTGTAATTACTAATTCTCAAAGTAAATTTTAAGCATTTAATTGAATTGAATTCATCTCTAAATTTCCTTAGTTAGTACGAAAAAATGCCCGACAACAAGGAAGACACAGTATATGGTGGCTGTGAGGGCCCAGATGCCATGTACGTAAAGCTAATTTCTGCCGATGGTCATGAATTCATTATTAAAAGGGAATACGTTCTCACTTCTGGAACAATTAAAGCTATGCTTAGTGGACCCGGACAGTTTTCCGAAAATGAAACCAACGAAGTAAACTTTCGTGAAATCCCATCTCATGTGTTGCAAAAGGTCTGTCAGTATTTTGCATACAAGGTCCGCTATACTAATAGCTCTACTGAAATACCAGAATTTCCAATTGCTCCTGAAATTGCTCTCGAGTTGCTAATGGCTGCTAATTTCTTGGACTGTTAAGTGACAAATTTCCTTCTTTTCTTGTTGTTCTGCCTATCCTTTGGTGGTATTTCCACAGAACTTTTAAGAGTTGAATACAACCCGCAAAATTTGTTTTCTCTGCATAGAAGATAAGAAGTCCATATTATGTTTTTGAGTGAAAGTTCCGGTTTTTGTAACACATTCATTACATAATTTACCTTGTTTTCATTAAAATTACATAGAACATCCTTAGTGCTGATTAATTCTGTAGATTTTCTTTGTTAGTCAGTGGTGTAGGCCTAGAAAATAAGATTGTGTGAGATTTACAGATACGGACATAAAAGTACTGAAATCTAAAAGTATTAAGGTTATGGTGCATCACCAAGGGAGTTCTTCATAGGGTTGGAAAGGTCTTTCCCACCCTGAGAGAAACCAGATACAGTCAGACCTCGATATATGCTCACCCCTTGGGACTTCCCAAAAAATTACTTTATAAGCAGGACTGCCCTTATAACCGATTCATACACATTTAATATTCAATGAACCGGGACTTTAGAAAAATGACTATATTGAGGTCTGACTATATATATGCCATCCTGGAAAATATTCAGGTTTTAACATCTGGGTAAGAACTAAAATTGTAGACAAATGAAGGAGTTTGTTAATTTTAAACATTTTAACTTGTATTACAGTTATTTTAAAGCTAAAGATCACATTATCATATAATTTTTTCTCAATAGGAATTATTTGGAAACATGTTTAAGCAAACATGCTATTTCTTAATGCAGTGATTCGGTGTAATTATTATAGGATCAATGGAAATGATGATGTAAAAGCATCAATTTTTCTGGCAAAATTGTTTCTTTTATTCTATTAAAGATTGCATATCTGTAAGAGCAAATGCTCTCTATGATGGACAGTGTGATACTTTTATTTTGTTATTGTTAACATAGGGAAGGGCGGTTTATTGTGAATATTAGGTATAAGAGAAAGGGCCATTTCACAGTATTTTCTAAAAATGTAGAGTCCGCAACAAGACATTTTTTTTGTTATAACTACGTAATTTACAGTTTAATTATCACTAAATTTTATTTTCAAATAATGTGCTCAACATATTATTTGAAAATAAAATTTGGTGATAATTAAACTAAATTACGCAGTTATAACAAAAAAAGTGTCGTGTTACGGACTCGACATTTAGACAAAATACTGTGAAATGGCCCGAAAGTAAAGCCTACAACATATGAATAAGCTGATATAAGTTATTGGGATTAAATTTTAAGATCAGTTAAGTCTTCTCATGTTTAAGTATATAAATATTTTTATAAAAATCCATAAAATATTAACTTTTAAAACATCTTTATAAAATAATTTTGATCAAGATAGAAGTGCACCAAGTAATGGTATTTCTTTTACTTGAATTAAACATTTTCTTAAATGATGCAAATCCTTGCATTAAAATACATCATTTGCACTCCCCTTATGGGTAAAATTATCAATTTTGTTGTGTTCAAAGCAGTATAAAAAATAGATTAATTTTAGGTGTTTTTATAATTTTAAACCTAATTAAACTAGAAAATGTACTTAAAAATTATTTAGTACATGAAACTGGCATTTGATTTTGATCACTTTTAAATTTAACATATTTTCAACTACACAATGAATTCTGAGAAATGTCATTATTCAGCATTTGGCTGCAATTTTGTTGTTTGGCCACCAAATATTAGACTAGGGCTTAAAAAAGACTCTGAATGTTCCTCTTTGGCCTGGGAAAAATGGCGGAATATTTGGTATTCCATCAAATCACTGTTACATCCCTAGTGGGAACATGAAGTCATGGGGAGTGATGTTAGGACAAGCATGATGAACACTATGTTTGAATCTTTTGAGCATTTTCACATAGAAAAATGGCATAACTGTATACACTCGTTGTGCCTACTCTTGCACTATACTAAGTATCTAAAAGGCATTTCGAAAAAAGCCTACCGTGACATCTTCCAGCGTTTCTTTCAAGCCTCCCTAGGAGGGGAGCACTACCAATGGAGCAAGTCATCTGCTCCTCACCCAAAAAAATACACAATTTCAAAAAAAAAGGAAGAAAGAAAGAAAATAAAAATTTGAAATATGGAGGAAAATAGGTGGCTTCTTTTTTGGGTAGTCATAAAACTGGTCTCTTAGTGTTGGTAAACTGAGAAAACCCAAAGCTCCATTCCTTCAGAGAAGTTCTGGTTCTAAGCTGAGCCGTCGGGAAAGGCTGATTCATGGGGGACGGTTTGGCATCATGAAGTGCAGAGGGTAAAATTTTTGTATTATGATTAAGATGCAAGCATATAATGGGGGGTGGGGCAAAAAACTGACATGCTGCCTGCCTTGGTTCCGAGTACAGGATAATCAGTACAATTGCTATTTATTAGTGTTTATTAGTCCTTTATTAGATAATTTATTATAACTATTTATTAGTCATTGTCATTAAATTTTATGAATATAATCCCTTCCTAAAGGAAGTTTACTTTTATTCTTTAGTATTAGTTTTTTTTTTTTTTTTTCATATAGTAGAGACCTTTTAATCCTTACTTCTAGCGTGCAAATCTTTCCATATCCGAGTGCAAAAAACGTAGCAATGATACTTGTTTCACCCTGTTACTTTGAAATTGAATCATTTACTTCACGTAAATACCTTTTAAAAACAATGCACATTTTTATTTAGAAGCATTTAAATATTGATGATCTACATACTGCTCAGTGATTGTTTTGCAAGCAAGTAAAAATATATAGATGTGTACATGTGCCCTACATTTTTTACTTGACAAAATCACTAAAAAACCAACTGATGTGTGCACCACATGACTTCCTTGTATACTAAATATAATATACTTTTTTAAGAACTAAAAAGAAATGGGTGCATAGGTACATCATATACACATCTTAAAAGTAATGTTTCTAAGTTCTTTTTTATTTCCCTACACCTATATAGTATAAATAACTATAGAGAATGGTACTTTCAGGATTAAAGGAATTTGTTATTTTTATTGGCCTGTGAATTCTTAAAATGAAACACAACATCTAAACAGAATCTGCAAACGGGGGAAAATACAAAGTAAGCTTGCCTTAGGGAGAGGTGTGAAGAGCATTTAAAACATTTAAACCCACTAGTTTGTTGAGAAACATTAAAGGAAAGACAATTTTATTAGATCCTAATTCTGGAAAATGCTTTATCATGAGAGTTCAATGTTAAAGTCGCCAAATATTGCATAAATCGCCAAACCGACACCAGATTTCTCTTCTCTATTTTTGCGAGATATCTCCAAAGTTTTCAAAATATGTGCAAGTTATCGCCAAATGGGCGCCAATATACTTAACTATGGAGTTGGTTTGAGTAATGCCTTTATGTACATATTTTGGTATCGAAAAGGACTAGAAATTTGCATGTAATTGGCACAAACCGCACAAAACACCCCTTTTGGGACATCTGATTGCAACCAAAAGTGGAAGTGCACAACTAGACCGTTTACAGGGGGGCAGTCCCTGAACTGCTTCTCAAAACGACACAAAATCACATAAATCACCCCCCTTTTTGGGAAAAACCGATTGGAACCAAAAGTGGAGGTGCACAACTAGACTGTTTACAGGTCCTACGTACAAAATTTCAACATTCTACAACCAGCTGTTTTTTAGTAATGCAAGATACAAAGATACAGACAGTACGACAAAACAGTCTTGGGGATGGTCAAAATCGATATTTTAGTGGTCTATATGCACGTAGGTATGTATATACATACGGACATAATGAAAACAACTATTCAAACTGATTAATTTGATTAAAATGCAAATGTTGGCTGAAATTTGAGTGCAAAATTCTTTGCGTTTACAATACTTCCTATACCTTGTACAATGATGTTAAAAAAGGGCTAAAACTGCTTTTTAAGATTTCAGGCTAGAAAATTTTTCAGGACATGGCCCCCGACTCGCCCCTTTTTTCACAAGGTGGCCAAAGATAACCTAAAATTCCGTTTTTAGAAGTTCATCAGTTTTTAAAAACTTATGAGAGGGATCTTCTGAACCCCTCTCCATTCTCCTACTCTACATCATCAGGAAAGATACCATGAAATTGCGCTTTTAAGACTTCAGTTTGAGAAGCACTTTCAGCGGAACACTGACTAGCATCACGAAAAGTAACCTGAAAGATAAGACTTTCATTTTTAAGAATTACCGGGGGCCGAGTCCCCGTATTCCTTCCTACTTCTGACATGGTGTTTTCCAACTGATGGTTCGCATAGGGTTTGAAGGGGGTTCGTAAAAATAATGTTGCAATGGCGGAATTTTCAATTGCTAATGTAAATGAAATAACAAAATAATAAATTCACATGTACATATTAGAGCAAAGCATAATAAGGGTTTTCTTATAAATTGTTTTCTTGATAATGCAGTAAAGTTGTGGACTGTCATAAGAAGCATACGAACAAAATTTTAAATTGCCTATTTCTACTTTTGCCTGATTTCAAACATATGAATCACAAACCGGTACCAGAAGATATTCATTAATTTATTTAAAATTTTGAAGTAATGTTTCTCTGACGATATATTTTCCACTTTTCCCACACTAGCGTAAAGAGTCGAAAATATGAACATTTCCTAAAATATAAACTTTTGCATTGATTTTGGGTAAAACCAGAAGATATTTATTGATTAATTTCAAATTTTGTACTAACATTTTTCATATCCCATTTCTTCTGCTTGATTGCAATGAGAAATTTAAAAATAAATTTAATATTTCTGTAATTTTACATTAATTTTTCATATTTCAACTCAAAAGTGGAATCGAAAGATATTTATTGATTGATTCAAAATTTTGTACATAAAAATTTTTCATGTAGTACCATAAATTGTTTGCATTATCCGTAAAATTATTTTTGAAAAATATTTTTTGCGAATACATCCCTATTAATAATTTTAAAAGAACAAATCATAAAAAAACTCCTAATTAAAAAATATATTCATTTTATTGTTAGTTATTTAACTTAGATCTGTTGAAATTGCGTTTTCATTTCTTGTTATGAACATGTTATGTGCAACATGGAAAATGAAAGGGCTAGCAAATTTCAATAGTTTTGTTAGCCCTAACTATATCGACTGCTGAAGGGGGTTCTATATTTTCTTTCGGATTTTGGAAGAGCTTCGTGAGGAAAAAAAGGTTGGGAACCACTGTTCTAAGATCACCAAAAATCGAAAATTGTATTGTTAGGACTTAGACTTCAAACAGTTTCCTAGGGAGACTCCCGCCACCCGAAAAAGATTCTCCATGCTAAGAACTAAACGAAAATATCCCCATCCCTAAAACTCTTTAAAAAAAAAAAAAAAATCCGCATTATATCGCTTACTTCCGATCATTCCATTCCCATTTGCTTTAAAAAAAAAACTCTACCCCCCTCACGAGAAACTTCGTAATAATAAGAGATCCCTTTCACCAGAAAAAATGGCCCCTGCTCTCTCTCTTAAGAATTTAAAAGACCACCTCCTCTCCAAAAGATCGTTCAGCATAAGGAGGGAAGTACCGTAGTACCTTTTCCCCACCAGACCCCAACCTGTTAGCCGAAGCTTTTAAGGCTTAATACCGTGGTATCCTCCCCATTAATGGGTGTATAATCATTACTTAAAGCTTCGCACATCCTATGGAACGATGCTCTCTGAATTTCCGCCTAGCAGTGTACTTGAGCTTAAAAAATATCGTAAGTTTCTGATAAAAAACAAGCGACTTCAACGATGGTTTTAATTTTCTTTATCCTTTGGATGTGTGGCGATTAAGCACTTCAACTTCTAAAAAAATAATAACTTTCACTTTCACCAAAAAAAAGAACTCTAATTAAAATTTTTTAATTTAGCGGTTGTTGGAGTAGCGATGTATGTCGACGCTTGTTGTTCGGAAGCCTCATTCTTAATTGTTTAATACTGCATGATTGTGTTTATTTTTTATGTAATAAATATTTGATAAGATGACAGAGTTATCATTGTACGAGTGACACGCAATTTTAACTTCAAAACCTTGACTATAGTTAGTATGGAATAGACTTTACTACATTGGTGACCAAAGAACGTGTGAACTTTTACGATGATAAGTGCAATCGAAAAATATCTAAGCTGCGTGAGTTACCGCACGATTTTATTTGTCTAAATGAATTTGGTTTTATATTCACGAGTTGGTACATTGCCTTTCGATGTTGAGTGACATAGATTCTCTTTGCTTACTAATGATAAATTGTAATGTCGTTTATGATAATTGTCGCCTTGATAATAACTTTCTTTTTGAGTGCTACTTTAATGTGTGTTTTTTTACGTGTTAATCCCTAATGGAATTATATTTGTAACTCAAGTTATATATAATGTCGACATCTGAAGATCAAATTTTCAACGAACCACAAATTTCTCACGTTGCGGTGAAACCACCGCCGTTTTGGAAGAATAATCCTAGCCTGTGGTTCCTCCGCTTAGAAGCACAATTTTCCTTGGCACATGTGACGACTGACGAAACCAAGTTCAATTATGTTGTGGCAGCTGTTGATTCGGACATACTAAGCTCCGTAAGTGATATCATTATGCGACCTCCCGAAACCAACAAATATGAGCAGTTAAAAACACGTTTGGTTGAATTACACTCAGAAAGCGAGTCGTCTAAAATAAGGACATTGTTACAAGGGTTAGAGCTCGGTGACCAACGTCCGTCACAGTTGCTTATACGCATGCGTGCTCTAGGTGGCGATTCCGTAGGTGAGCCATTGCTTAAATCACTCTGGCTTGGACGACTGCCCAACAGCACGCAATCGATTTTGGCAGCGTTAAATGAAGATTTAACGAAACTCGCATCTATTGCAGATAAAATCCACGATTTAACGCCTCAATCGTCCATTAATTCTGCACAAGTCTCTATTGCACCACAAAATATCGCGCTACAGGCGCAAATTGACCAATTAACCCTGCAAGTCAAACAGTTAACTTCTATAGTTCAGGAGCGAAGTACACGGAGGGACAATTACATTAGAAATCCTAGACACCGAAATAACTCTCGCTACCGTAGCAATTCTCGCAATCGAAGCTATAAAGAGCCAGAAAATGGTTTATGTTTCTATCATATTAATTTTGGTGAGAATGCCAAAAAATGCAACCCTCCTTGCTCTTTTCGTCATTCGGGAAACGTGTAAGGCGATCGCTTACCGGCCATAATGCTGACCGCCACCTTAATCGCATATTAATGGCCGATTCAAAGTCTAAACTTTCCTTTTTAATTGACACTGGTGCGGACGTATCAGTCATTCCTAAAACGTACGCTCCGCACTCTAAATCGCAATATTTAACGTTGTATGCCGCCAACGGCACAAAAATTGCTACTTATGGAACAAAGCGCATGACCATCAATTTGAATTTGCGCCGTGATTTTATATGGTCCTTTGTAGTAGCAGACGTTAAACAACCTATTATCGGCGTAGATTTTTTAAAACACTACAATCTGCTAGTTGATGCTAAAAACCATAGAGTTATTGATGCGAATACTCGACTTTCCTCTAATGGACAACTACCTTCACTTAACTCTCCTGAATCGAACATCGCTATATTGGTTGGTGATGGCATACTGGATAAAATCCTTAGTGAGTATCCTGAGTTATTAAACCCATCGCAACCCATGAAAGGTAGTAGGCAAGATCAAATTTACCATCATATCGAAACAAAAGGTCCGCCTGTATTTTCAAAACCTAGACGACTAGCTCCCGACATTCTTAAAGCTGTTAAAAAAGAATTTGAATATTTATCCGCTCAGGGCATCATCCGACCATCTAAAAGCCCCTGGGCAAGTCCTTTGCACGTTGTCAGAAAACCTAACGGTGAGTATCGTCCTTGCGGTGACTACCGTCGTCTCAATTCTACAACCGTGCCTGACCGCTATCCCGTTCCGCACATCCAGGATTGTACCCAAAGCTTGCATGGAAAAATAATTTTTTCTACTCTCGACTTAGCAAGAGCGTACCACCAGATCCCTATAAACCCTGCTGATATACCCAAGACAGCTGTAACCACACCGTTTGGTTTGTTCGAATACACTGCTATGCCATTCGGATTGCGGAACGCAGGGCAAAGTTTTCAAAGGTATATACACCAAGTTTTATCCAATCTTGACTGTTGTATTCCCTATTTCGATGACATATTAATAGCTTCTTGCTCAGATGTTGAGCATGCTAAACATTTGCACGAGGTGTTATCCCGGTTAAAAAAGCATGGGTTAAAATTAAACCCTGACAAATGTGTATTGGGAAAACCTGCCGTAAAATTTCTCGGGTGCCTCATAACTGCTGCAGGCGTTAAGCCGCTTCCTGATAAAGTTGAGACCATCATTAACTTCCCGAAACCGAAAACTATTTCTGAGCTGAGACGTTTCTTAGCGATGCTAAACTTCTACCGGCGGTTCTTGCCAAAAGCCGCAGAAACGCAAGCGTCTTTAAATGAATTTCTGAAAAATTCTAAAAAGAACGACAAACGTCCTGTGCCTTGGGATGATAAATCGACTCTTGCATTCGAAAATTGCAAATCCGATTTGATTAATGCCACAACATTGACGTTTCAGTCACCTGAGCATCCACTGGCCCTCATGGTCGACGCCTCAACCACTTCTATTGGAGCAGTTTTAAATTCCCAGTCTCCTAATGGCCCAAAACCGCTCGCATTCTTTTCTCGTAAATTATCGACTGCCGAAGCCAAGTACAGCACATATGATCGAGAACTTCTCGCTATGTACTCTGCTGTAAAGCATTTTAGGCACGCACTTGAAGGCCAATGCTTCACAATTTTTACTGATCACCGTCCCTTAATTTTTGCATTTACTAAAAATTCTGACACCTGTTCCCCTCGCCAGCTCAGACATCTCGACTTCATTGCACAATTTTCAACCAATATCAAATACATCGCCGGAGAAGATAATGTCGTCGCTGACACATTGTCTCGCATTCAAGAGATTTGTCCAACTCCAATACAGTTTGAATCTTTATCACAAGCTCAAGAAACCGACGCCGAATTACAAAATCTCTTAGGCACAACCAACCATTCCCTAAAACTGAAATCCGTGCCAATTTCTCCAACGTTGAGACTTTGGTGCGACATCACAGACGATAAGGTGAGACCATTTGTACCAAGCAATTTCAGAAAGCCAATTTTTAATTCTCTCCATAACTTATCTCACCCAGGTATCCGTGCTACTAAACGACTAATACTGGACCGTTATGTGTGGCCGTCTGTGGCTAAGGATGTTGTTACTTGGTCACGTGCTTGTGTGGACTGCCAGAAATCTAAAATAAGCAAGCACACTCACAGCCCTATTCAACCATTCTTAAAACCAGCACGAAGGTTCGACCATGTGCATGTTGACTTGGTCGGTCCATTACCACCCTCTGATGGATTCTCTTACCTCATGACTTGCGTCGACCGATACACCAGATGGCCCGAGGCTATACCCGTGACTGATATATGTGCTGAAACAGTGGCACGTGCAATTGTGAATCACTGGATTTCACGTTTTGGGGTACCATCCATCATTACAACAGACCAAGGTCGGCAGTTTCAATCCACACTTTTTGCTTCTCTTTCCCGACTATTGGGAGTTAGCATATAAGAACAACCCCATACCACCCTGCTAGCAATGGAATGGTCGAGAGACTTCACCGTACCCTCAAACAGGCTCTTAAATGTTACCATAACCATCGATGGACTGAAACATTGCCTCTTGTGCTTTTGGGATTGCGTTCCACCTTCAAGGACGATCTCCAGTGCACTACTGCAGAGCTGGTATATGGCTCAACACTCCGACTGCCAGGAGAATTTCTCTCTCCGTCCACGATATCCAGTGAAGAACCATCTGAATTTGTACAACAACTCCAGATAATTATGCAAAATCTCTCCCCGACACCAGGATCTGCCCATAATAAACAAACACCTTTCATCAACCCAAGTTTACTCAACTGCACCCATGTTTTTGTTCGGCACGGTGGAGTTAAGAAGCCGCTACAAACACCTTACGATGGCCCCTACAAAGTCATAGAGCGCACTCCTAAACACTTCACCCTGATAATCAACAACAAACCAAGCACGATTAGTGTTGACCGTCTCAAGCCAAGCTTTTCCTTAGCTACTGACGACCTGCCTACTGCAAGCAACTGTGCGCCCTCAACGCATAATCTAGCTGACGTCCCTGTTGCTCTCCCAATGAGCAATGAAACCACCGACATCCAGCAACCCGTTCCAAGAAATGAAACCACAGACATAGTACAACCTGTCCCAATAACCACTCGCTCAGGAAGACAAGTTCGCTTCAACAGAAAATACTTGTAACATCAGTGCCCTTGGCACTTGGGGGGGGAGTACTGTGGCGATTAAGCACTTCAACTTCTAAAAAATAATAACTTTCACTTTCACCAAAAAAAAGAACTCTAATTAAAATTGTTTAATTTAGCGGTTGTTGGAGTAGCGATGTATGTCGACGCTTGTTGTTCGGAAGCCTCATTCTTAATTGTTTAATACTGCATGATTGTGTTTATTTTTTATGTAATAAATATTTGATAAGATGACAGAGTTATCATTGTACGAGTGACACGCAATTTTAACTTCAAAACCTTGACTATAGTTAGTATGGAATAGACTTTACTACAGATGTTAAAGTAAAGGATGTAAATACTTCGGGTGAGGGGGATTCATCTAATTATATAATTTAGTTTAAATTCGTGGTTCATACGTTTTCCGAAAACTTTGTGGGAAGTTTAGAAATTTTTTTCGCAAAGAATTACTCCGAATTACCCAGTAATGGGAGCTCTTTCTTTATCACGTGAAAAGTGGAAAATAGATTCAATGTATGCATCAAATACAAAGCACGGCTAAAAGTTTCGAAGTAGTGAATGTAATAATAATAAAATGGTGCGCAAAGCCTTCCTACAGGTGTGATTCACGTGATTATATTTTTCATGGATTTTTACTATCTTTCGATTATTTCTGTTGGCAACTCTTCTGATGTTTACATTTCGAAACTTAATTCACGGAATTTCTGTATAAATATTAATTTTAAATAAATATTTGAAATAAAAGCCTATCATTTTACTTCTCGTATTGTTTTCTGTAAAAATGAATTTTTCAAGGCATGTGCAATTTATTCAGAGATTTCGGTTACTTGTAAGTAAATTACATAATATTCTTTAATGAATCAGTAATTGAGATTAGTAGTACACGTGATTTATTTACGTCAAATTTTGTTCAGTGTTATTTTTATTGATCAAATTTGACGATTTAGCATAATTTCTTACTGATACAAGAGCCTTTTAATAATTCAAAGTTACAGTAGTTTAAAGTTGCCATTGTAGGACCGGCTCATGCAACCTCTGATGCGAGTTTTTGCAAAACAAAAGTTGTCCAACTGCAGTTTTTGGCTCTAGGTCCAACCGGACTTTTTCTAGTGATAATTTATCTATCCCCAGTGAAGATCAAGTGACCTCCTAATGCTATTGGCCCCATTGAAAGCAGTGGGGCAGTAATGTAAAAAAATGCCTACTTACAGATACGAACAAAAGCGATTGAAATGAAAAATTTGGGTGACGCTTGGGTTAAAATAAAGAAATGAGGGGAAAATCCAATATTTTCATGCAGAACATATTTGTAAGAATTCACCTATAGTATAGTGTATTTAGTGAGAAATGATTACTCAGGTAAACAAAAGAATGACTTACTTGAGGATGCCGTCGTTTGCTTGGTTCTGAGAAGCCTGGAAACGGTGCCAATCAGACAAGCTAAAGGTTTATACTCATACTCCCTTGCTAGAAAACTAAGACCAAAGTCTACCAGACACTAAAGCACATATTAAATCAACATTGAATTTAGAAGTGCACTTTTTGATAAATAATTGCCTCTGTACAATTTATCTTTGTATATATGTGTTTGTCCGTAGGCAATCACTGATAAAAACTTAGGTGCAGTATATTTTAAAAAACCTGGAGGAGGAGGGGCAAGAGGCATTATTAAAAGAAATTTCCAAGGAGTTATTTACCATTTTAATATATTATTTATATTAGTGACCCATTTTTTTTCTTTTCTTTGTGAGCTCATGCACTTTGCTTATCTGCTTTATTTCAATTGAAAACTTAAGTTCTAAAGTAACTCATAATTTTTAATCAGAAATTATTAATTGTCTGCTTTAAAAAAGATTTTCTCTTTATTGATGAATAAATTAAACAACAAAAGGTTTGTATGTTCCTCTGTAGTGTCTTTCTTCGCTTTACGAGCTGTGTGGAAAATAAATTGTTGTTGCTTATGCCACTTGGGTTATCCAAGCTCCCCTTCATCGAATCGACTAGGAATTTAGGCAGTTGGGAATGCCTTCCGTTTCAATTTGAGCACCATTAGTGGAAGTATGATTTTGCTCCTAATGTACTTGGATGATACCAGATGGGGTCACCTTCTTTTTTTGACCTATGGGTGAGGGAAAGGGAAAATCTCCACTCCTCCGGACTTCAGGGTCCACGGATTTTACATGCACGTATTCCCAAGTGTACATGGCAAGTCTTCAGCGGCTCGGGTACTGAACCCGAGATCCTCCGATCCGAAACTCGACATCCTAACCGCTAGGCTACCACAGCCTGTGGAAAATAAATGCATGGTGCAAAGACTTTGCACCCTTGCTACTTTTTAGCACTATTTGATCTCAGTCGGTTGTTGATTGACAGTGCTTGACACACCATCAGACTCTCCCTTTATGCTGAATGCACTATAAATACAAGTGATTAAATGTATTTTTACTGTTATTTTTGAATAACTAAAAACGTTAATAGCAATGAATATATGTTAGAATACATTATTAATATATTGTTAGTGTTGCATTGTTTTACTTTTGTTCATTTTCAGAAAACATCTGGATTGGGAAGACAATACTATGCATCATCCTCTGTTGTAAGTCATGATTTATTTTTAGAAAATATATATCTAAAATCATTTGATGCATCTACTTTAAATTTCTACTGAACTATATCAAAACTTTCCTGGAATTATATCTAGTAGTGGTTAGTTAATTGTTATTTAAAATGAAGCTATCATCTTTGTTTATTCTTTTATTTTTAATGAAAATTCCTAGAGGTTAACATTTCTGTTGAATTCAGTTTCTTACTTTCCACCAACACATAATGTGCACATTTAAATTTTATTTTTTTTAAATTAGGGAAATGTACTTAAAGTGAAAAACAAATAATGATAAAATCTCTAGATAAATTATTCATATAAAATCCATCACATATTCAGATATAAAAAGAAAAATTCTTGACAATAATCTCTTTATAAGTATTGGAGCCTAGCCTCTGATGGATGTGTTAAAGTTCTTTTGACTGCTTGACTAATATTGATGTCCATCTTTATAAATTTAAAAGTCAGCTTTTTTTGTCTCTTTCAGTTTTTAAATTACAACTTAATATAATAAATAAATAAACTCTTTGCATTTAGTTCCTATAGTAACAAGCAAAATCAAACTGAATTGTCTCGAGTCATTTCTGGGGAAGATAAAACTGAAATGGCAACATATTTTCAGGCTGGTCTTGTTCAGTATCATGTAGTGCTTTGCTTTCAGAACAAAGTGTCAACCACCTAAAGTGACTACTACTTCAGCAGCAGCACACGCAGGATTTTTCTTTAGGAGGGCACCAAGGGCAGGATTAGGGATACATTAGCCGCGTTCACATGGCATTCTTATAACCCGCTTGTACCCTGCTTATCACCGCATTCCGGTTTTTTACCGGGTAAATGGTGGGTCTAGTTGCCTCCTGCCCAAGAGCAGGATTTTTGCGGGGTTTCTACCCAGCATGCCATTCGCGCAGCACTCTCGATTCCCCATGAGTTAACTTTTGATTGACAATTCGCGCGTTTCGTATGGTGTGCGCAACTTGAGGATTTTAAATGAAATAGGCTAAAAGTACAGCAATAAAAATTATTTCTTACTTGTAATTTTTTCTATGTTTATTTTTCAATTTTGTGTATATCTTTTGTCATCTCTAGATGTAATAAATTTAAGAAAAATTAAGATGAAAAATCCTATGATCTTGTACGTTTCCATACATGTTAGTACTAAGGTAGAAGAGTATTGTTACTTTTATTTTTTCATTCATTATTGAAAAAGTAATTTCTTATCTTGAAACGCAGAAATAATTTGTCGTACTCATCATAGTGACATCGGTTTGTTCATTTTTATTAGTTCATGTCCTTAAATGTCTTTAAAACTAAGGAGTAAGAAATACATAAAGGTTTAAACTTTTAAAAACGTATCTTTTATTTTTGGAAACGACACATGCATGCGATTAATATGTAGGCATAATTTTGTTGGCTGTGCCATATCAGGTTTTTCTTACACAACCCTGTGGTGTTTATTAATAAAACTAACCGGGTTAGAAATTAGTGTTCAGAATTTTTTTAAAAAGTAATTGAGATTTTCAAAATTACTTATACATAAATAATGTACATCAAAATAAAATAATTTTTGGAAAAAATAGAACCGACTTTAAATTATAAATTGCACTAAAAAGTGAAAAATAAATTAATTCTTTAACAACACCGATACGATTTTTAAATATAACTTTTGAAGCCTGCGCACAATTACCTAATTACCATTACGTCATGTGTTACTTTACATTGAAACTGTTATAAGCTCTGGGCCATTTATATTTGTAATTTATTCATGATTACAAAAGTAATCATGAATCAAAACCTATCATGATTTTGCACCGACTTCAAAAGTTATGTTTAAAAATCGTATCGATGTTGTTTAAAGAATTAAATTAGTTTTCACTTTTTAACGCAATTTATAATTTGCAGTCGGTACTATTTTTTTCCGAAAGGGACTTTATTTTATTATTTTTGGTGTAAACCCATTTTTTACATAAATATTCTATTTTTAAAAAATCCATATCAAAAGGCAAACCTTCTTTGAGTGAATGGCACTGAAAACTAGTCATTTGAATGATAAATTCCGTTTGAGCAACCACCCTCGATGGATTAAAAAAAAATCAAAATCTTGAAAATCGGCTCATCCTGTGAGATGTTATGGGCGGACAAACAAAAAACCGATATCCATACGGTATGAATATATAACCTCCTCCTTTGTGAAGTCGGTTAAAAAAATAGAATATAATAATTATCTGAATATTCGGCAATTTCTCCTAGGCCGAAGCCGAATATTAAAATTTCTAGAAAATCGTGGTAATAGAAAGTATTTTCTAAATTTTAAAAGTACTCACCAAGTAAAACACCAATTTCACACAATAATCTATGATGTATGATTTAATTCTGTTTAAGAATCCAGAACTACCTAAAATTAATGTATTTTCTGTATTGTTTTGAATGCAATAAAATTGGTAAGCATTAGCATTATTTTACTAATTTCTAAATTCAAATTAAAGGAATACTATTGTTTAGAATGTTTACCTTGCTCCAAATAATTTCATGAAGATATTTTAAAAGCTATAAAAGTATATTTTTATTTTATGGCTTTTTACATACCTATTTTTACAAGATCTATTAAAATTTAATGCATTTAACTGGAATATATTTTTTTAATTTAAAAAGCCCAATAACTTATGCTATCTTAATATTCATGATATGTTCTAGGCTTTTCCCATTGCTATCTTACCCAATATTCACAATAAATCAATTTACTCACACAAAGTCTGCCTTCCACTGTGCTACTAAACAAAATAAAAGTCTCACTTTCTTCATCATAATTAACTATTGCCAGCATTTGTGAGCAAATGCTAAGTATAAAATACAATATTGTAACTGTATCAAACCTAAAAGCAATGTTTAAAAAAGTAGTTTTTTATAAATTATTTTTATTTATTAAAATTATATACTAATGTGTTCTTTTACAATAACTATAATGCAATTTTAAATGCTTAAAATCTACCAATTTCTTTATTTTTGTACATTTCTACCGTAGCAGAACTATTCGGCCGAATAATGATCAGTATTCGGAAAGACCGAATATTCGGCTAAATCAAGAAACGTTTATTTGGGCAGGCCGAATACCGAATAGTGGCCGAATATTCGTTGCATCTTTAACACACACACATATATATATATATATATGAAAAGGCAGAGCTTTGAACGGTCTTTCCCCCTTTATTTAAGATAACAATTCTCCATTTAATTCAGTTACACTCCCTGCAATAAAAAAACAAATACATAACGTTGCATTTTTGGTTTTAATAAGAACACACGTAGCTTGAATCTTGATCATTTCTATTTTTCAAATACATCATGAACTTTATTTGTTGTCTGATTATATTTGTTGATAAGTCATTTGGGTGTCATAATTAATTCTATATTTGGAATTAATATTCAATTGTCTCATAAACGATGCATAACCACCACCTGTACATAAAATAAAATGTCTTGATATTGATTGCTAGATGTAGCATATGTATGCAATTGGCAATATTCTGGTTAATCAGTTTGCCCTTAGCAACCTTGTTTGCTTTTAAGATATTATGAGCAAAATGTTTGTAAATATTCCTGAATCGTAAGAAAAAAGCAACGATCTTTCATGCTCTTAATTTACTTAGAACACCTCTTTCCTTTTTCTTTAAGAAAGATGCATTTTTTATAATGCAAAATCTTAATTTTCAAAAGATACATCATTTCGTATACTAGATTTCAGCTCTTACAAAAAAGCATTAACAAAACAATGTAAACATGTTAAACAAAAGCAATTATATGTAATTTTTAAATCGTGAATGCAATTATTTTTTTCAAAAAATCAGGTCTAAAACATCCTCAGCCGAGTCTTTCCCTATAATTTGTTTTAAACTGTAACATTCAGAAAAGCGAAAGCAAGAAAACGGCAATAGCATGCATAAAAATTGTAAACAGTGCGCAAAGGATGATGGGTAAAACCGCTTTCCGAGACAAAACCTCTTTTCTCATGTGAACGGGGTTTTTTCCAAGCGGGTTTTTTCGGAATTGGAGAGGGGATTTGCCGGTTACAAAAGTGCCATGTGAACGCGGCTATTAGGTGTTAATTTTGCCAGATATTGAACACTGGGTCTCTTGTGTAACAGATCGGGAACATATATTTGGCTCTTGATTTGTTTTCATTATTAATGTTCTTTGTTTATTTATTTTTTCTATATTGCCATCTCAAAGCAATAATCACAAACACGTTGCTTACATAATTTCTTCAAAAGCATTTAGATTTATTAAAAGATATTTATAAAACTTCTGTGTAGCTAAATGTATAGGTATTTTACTAAAAATATATATGTATTTGAAATAAGGAATTCATTTTCATTACTTTATAACTCTTTATAAGCTTTTTTAATGGATTTTAGCTTTGTTCTTTTACCTAATTGTGAGAAACGTACAGGGTTTGCCAAAGTGGGCCCAGCCAGAAAAAACCTGCCTGTAAAAATTGTTTCAATCAACTCCCTCTATATTTAACTGATGCCAAGATTATCAAAAAAAAAATATTATATATATATATATTTAGATGGTAGAAGTCATATTCCCATTATCATATTTATTTTAGTTTGCAGTTATCATAAGTTGTAGATGTTTGGTGACTGTTTGTAGCAAATATTGATGATTTATGAGAGTCTGTAAAAAATAAACAAACAAATAAATAAAGTAGTTGCTAACAACTGAAGTATTTTTTCCCAAAAAAGCATTTGATATTTAATTAAAAAAAAATAATTAAAAATTTTTTTAGTTTGTTCATATATTCATTTATTTTTCTTACTTGCTTTCTTTATTATTATTATTATTATTTTCCAAAACTTTTTTCTTTTGCTTAAAAGTTAGTTCTTTTACTAAAAGTTATATGCTACATTCTAAATGAAGTTGCATTTTTTAAAAATTAATTGTTTAAAATATTTACAGCACACAACAAAGCTCTTCATAGATGGAAATTTCATTGAATCGAAGACGTCTGAATGGATTGATTTGCATAATCCAGTTCGTATATTAATGATTTCCTTATTTTTAAAAAATATCTTACAGTTATTGTAAATCCTTTGTTTTTCTTTTAAAATTTAATTTTGAAGCCAAGATATTGGTTTTTAAGAATGTGATGCAATCCATTTAATTCATGTTGTTTAAAATTTTATTTCTTTATTTTGTTGGTTGATTAGTTGTTTGGAATGTTGTGTTTGTGCAAAAGTTTGAGTTGTAATCGGCATATAATTGTTTCCTCACAAAGGTAAATTTTTTATTTCTAAAGGAATATTAAAATAAATAAATAAGTGTAAGCACATTAAATCATACTAAAAGGATAAAAATTGTGCAAAAAATAAAAAAAATACAAGAGTGAAAAGATTAAATATCATGAAGAGAAGAGGATTATATATCATCAAGAACCTTAGGTGAAATTAATTAGAAATTAAAGAAGCATAAAGTGAAAATCATTTTACTGCATGAATAAAATTGTTGAACACAAAGGGTAATTATTTAAGTAAAAACTAATGGAAAAGGTTTTTTTTTTTAATGAGGAAAAAAATATTTAAATGAGCAACCTCTCAAAAAAAATTTAAATCTGATTTTGTATAGAAATGGTTTTGGATGTGCTAATTTGTCCCAATGTTTGAACAGTGAGCTGTGAATATTTCAACTTTGTATTTTGCTTGTATAAGTTGTACTGAAATTTAGTACATTCACTCATTATAACTTAATGGAAAAAATGTTAATGCCTCAAATTCTCTTTAGGGTGGTATTTAAAAAATACAGGGGGGTAAAACCTTGATGCAACAATCCTTAGAGGACTTAATACAGTTACCGTTATACAGATATGTATTGTTATATTGAGAGGCAATGTACTGTTAAAAGACAATTTATGGCTGTGTGATGATTCTCTTTACCCCGACGACTCCCGACAACTATCTACGACTCGAAATAATACATCTTCGATTCACGAACACAACACATTTATTATGTACAAAACTATTTACACAGGAACATATAACTAAAGACACAACACATCGTTGCTTCCGCTCTTCTCAAGAGCATCTCACCAACTCTCTCTCTTTTCCATCCGCTCCCCGAGTCGCCCCCTGCGACGATGCTCTGACGTCATACGCCCCCTGCTCTGACGTCACAGGCTGGCTTGATGTCTTTATGACACAGAAAAGGATCAAACCCTAACAAATGGAAACTGGACTTTAGGGAAAGTAAGTTGGTAATCTATTTTTCATTAGTTGCAGGAGGGGTTATAGAGTTCAACATTCTGAATGGACATCTGCTTGTCAACATAGTTTTATGGCAAAATTAGAGAAAATAAGACAATTTTCTTTCATTTACTTGTGAGAACTTGGGAAGTAATCTTCATGGTTGGGAAAAGCATTGTTTTATTAAGTTTTAAAACTGCATAGAAAATTACTAAATTAAAAGTTTTTAAAGCAATGTATAACTTGTTCTAATAGACATAATTCATCAACACTGAGTAAATACATTATATGAACTATGGGGGGGGGGGGGGAATCTGCAGTAAGAAAACAATAGTTCACATTTTTACCATTTGGAAAAAATTTTGCTCATGAAGAAATATCAACAAATTCGAAGCAAAAACTGGGAATTAGTTCAATGTGGTTTCCATTTGTGCCAATCACACATTCAAAACATGCTATAGCATGGTCAAAAATTCTACAAAAAGTTTCTCTATCTTTTGCAACAACTTGGGGATGAGAATTGCAATTCATAGAGAATCAGAGAAGCCCTCAGCCCTCACCTGACAATAATATTTTCCTATACCATATTTCTCTTGTCCTTGGTCCATAAATATACCTACCAAGTTTCAATGGAATACTTTTATTAGAATGAGTTCTACATAGGTCTAAAAATGGTACTTTTAATTATAACCACTCTGCACTGTATGAAGATCCATAGACCGCAAAATATTACCATTTTAGAGAAAAATCTCACTGTATTAGATATTGTTGAAGCAAGGTTTATTGTATTTCTACCTGATGGTTTCAAACTGTTTTTATGTTGTGTTATCATTTAATTTAAATACCTTTTATATATGTATAGGCAACAAATGAAGTCATTACAAAAGTGCCAAAATCTACGCCATCCGAAATGGAAATGGCAGTTTCGTCAGCTAAAGAAGCTTTCAAAAGCTGGTCACAAACGTCAATTTTATCTCGTCAACAAACCATGTTTAGACTCCAGCATTTGATTAAAGAAAATATGGTAAGCTTTGATCGATAATATAAACTTAACAAATTTTGTATAGAATAATTTCATGCGAGTTGTTAATGATGATTTCTATGTAACATTTTGAATACTTAATTTATTGAATTTTGAATGATTTGCATGCTCTTGCATTTTAAATTTTTTTAATGTTAATTTTTTAATGAAAGTTCTTAAATCCACTAATATTTGCAGTTATATGTTTGTATGTAATTTTTTAGGAAAGGTTAAAGGAAAGTATTACTTTGGAGCAAGGCAAGACTCTTGTTGATGCAGAAGGAGATGTGCATCGTGGTTTACGTATGTTTTTGTCATATGGTTTTGTATTTCTGTTTCTAATATTAAAGTCATTTTATTATAATGCATTTTAACTCATTTGGAAAATGTCTGTGTACTTCCTTTTTATTGCATCCTCCTCCTCCTTACCATTAACTGGTGTGACTTTGGCCTATGCGAATCACTTAGGCGCAGCAAACTATAAGATTTATACAGGGGTGCCCATCGGGGGTGGGGGGGGGGGGGAGGTATGGCGCAGACTGCAACATCAAAAATTTTTTGGGAGGGTATGCTTACAGGAGCATTTGAGGTGCTTGGTTGACTGGTTGGCTGATTTAGGGGCATTCCATAATATTTAGGGGGTGTCACCATTGCTCTGAGGGGCCTGGGTACCTGTAATTTATATATGTACTTAATCTATCTGTATTAAGGGGTGATTGTGGATGACATATTCACCACAGCAGTACATACTTCTTTCATCTAGAATAATTCTATTATTCTATTCCTTTATTTAGTTAGCGAAAGTTGCTTGCCAAGACCAAAGTTACCCCAGTTGACAGTATGTTTAGATACTTGTATGACTCCAATTTAATTTTAAAATTTTGTGTTGTACACCTTTTCTTATTTTGCATTTTATATTATTTTAATTTTCTAAGTTGTTTTTTATTTCAGAGGTAGTTGAGCATGCTTGTGGTGTTACATCTTTACAACTAGGGGAAACATTGCCTTCAATATCTCGTGACCTTGATACATTGTCATTTCGAATACCTCTTGGTGTTTGTGCTGGAATCACCCCTTTTAACTTCCCTGCAATGATACCACTTTGGGTAATAATAGTTAAAACTTATTTCTGCTTTTTTATTTCGGTTTCAAAATAAAATAAATATTTTATTCTTCTATAAAATAATATTGAGTCAAACAAATTTGCATCCTTTACATTGATATCAATGTAAATACTAAAATTCAATCTACTTCCATCATTATCCCTGAAATTCTTAGACTTAGTTGAATGTGCATTCTCTGAAAGCTAGTGTGGAAAGTTTAAGATTGTTCTTGAAAATAACTAGTAAATGTCCTCACTGCTTGCTACTTTAGTAATAACAAATGTGTATGTTATTAATCATGAAATCGAAAAATTTCAAACCTATCACATCTGTGTTTTATAAGACTTTATGTCATTTTTTCATGCATTAAAAATTATATGAAAAGTATGGCTTTCATTTATTTTTTAGTTTTAGAAAAATATTATCAGGCTCAAATTGAAAGAAATTAAAGCTGGATGCAAAATGATCTGAGAAAAATTTTATTTTTCATGTTAACTTGATCTAAACCTCAAGTGGAATGAATTAGTGTTGTGAATGGTGTAATTATATCTAATAGGTGAAGCATAAATGTTCAGTCTTTACCATCATTTGAAATGATAAAAGATAAAAAATTTTCTTCACGAAACAAAACTGCAGTAAATCTTTAAAAATAATGACTTTCGGAATGAGCTAGTAGTCGGAGTACTATGTAAAAACTTACAACTTCATTTTGAAAAAGGGTAACTAAAAAAAAAAAAGTGGAAAGTCAGTCAGAGAGTTCAGCATATGAGTTCCACAAAATATAAAAAATCCTCTTGCGGTAAAATTAATCTAGTTTTAGAAATTTTCTGTTTTCAAAATGCAGCTGCGAGTGAAGTCATTCTAAAACTCGTTAATTCATGGTAGAAAGTGAACTCTTTGAATGACTGTGCAACCAAGGGAAAAAAATTGTATGAGTAATATCATTGGTAGTATGGCTATAGAAAGCAGGGGTGGAAAGTCTATGCCAACTACGCCATATTACTCCAATTTCCAACTGCTGATGCAGCTGATACAAAAAGGCTTAAATTCGCAATTTCTTTTTGCCAAAATTGCCATTTTAATGTAAAATGGTTATTTTTAAAGGTAGCAATTGGCAGACAATTGTACTTTCCATCACTTGATGAAGTGTTATGACAAACCCTACTGAAACTCAATTTAGCTTTTAAGCTTCTTTCTATCAGTGCACATGAACACTCTCTTAACTTTAATTATATTTTCATTAATTTTTCATAATATCAGTATGAACCTAATTTTAAAATCCTAGCATCAAATACGTGCTTCATGCTGTGTCTGAGATTTCGATTTTTTTTACATCCCCTACACAGGATGCAAAAATAATAATCATAATAATTTCTTTTTCTACCACTTTTTGTTAGTTGAAAGCGTTTCACTTTTTTTTGCATTTGGATTGTTTTCACAGTCCGGAAAATTACACTTCATCTTAATTTGGTTCTTTTCAGTTTTTTTCATGCCTTTTGTTTTTTATATTTTCAGATGTTTCCTTTGGCTTTAGTGTGTGGCAATACAATGGTGCTGAAACCATCTGAAAGAGATCCTGGTGCCACCATGATTTTAATGGAACTAGCAAAGGAAGCCGGGATTCCAAATGGATGTGTGAATGTTATCCATGGAGCTCATGACGGTAAAATTTAACATGAAAGTCTAGAGTAGCATTTCCCTAACTCTGCGTTCCAATAAGACCTTGAATGTATATTCCTAGTGCAACTCACCTTCTAGTGCAACCGGGTTAATAACTCGAAAGAAAAGAAAAGAAAAATATACTTGAAATGGCATTAAATTCAGAATTTTTGTGTGTTTGCCCGAGCTTTTCTTTCCGAACTAATGGCTTGTCTTTACTTGAATTTCCTTTTAAGTTTTTTGAGGTAATTTAAATAATAGCCGGCACAGAATCATAATATAGTTCCGTATAGTACAAAATTGTACATATATTTAAAAATAATAATGCCCACACAACATTATAACAGCCCAATATGTTGATAAATGTGAATTAGGAAGAAAACAAGTTTTAAAATTATCGTTGCATTTGTAATGCATCGTAAATTTTCAACTATTACTCAACATACTCTAAAAGATGAGATTAGTGTTGAATCGATTTATCACTATAATGTGATATTATATCGATGAGAAATTGATTCCGTCCCAGGTGAACACCAAAAGGGATTTAAAATTTAATGAAAAATATGTGTACTGAAAATGATCACCCCCTTTAGTAATAGTAGTAGCCTAAACTTACTATTACTTAAATATATTTAAGTAATAGTATGTTTAGTAAGTACATTGTAGTTAAGTCTAAAAGTCACTACACCTTGGTTTTTTAAAAATTTTTTATTATTTGTTGAAAATAAAACTTTTACTTTTCTTTTCTTTTGGGGGAAGGGGGGGGGGACACCTATGCTTAGAACACTACTGAATTTATAGACTATTTCCTGTCTTAAATACTGTATCAGTAAGCTAGAAAGAAAATATCTTTTTGCTTATTTGTTTCCCATGTTATTAACCAATTTTAATGCTATAAGAATTAAATTGGCAGAATTTGAAACTAAAAAACTTGTTTTGTTTTTTAACAAAAATGAGAGTTCAACATTTTTTTTATACATTTAATTGCAGAAATGGTACCTATGTACTATTTATTAGTTGCTTTTTCTGAACGCAATATTGTCATTATATTATACTCTATGCGCTTGTAATGTTATTTTAAGAAATTTCTTCAGCAGAAATAAAATGATTATCTTTGTGCAATAAATGAATATAGTAATAAAAATATTAAAACTCACAAACATGCAAATTAAATTGCATACACATGTTTTAAGGTTACGAGGAACTTCTTTTTCAAAGCAAAAGATGCAAGTTTCTGGAGGAAAAGACATCCAAAGAAAGCAAAGATCCAGAAGCGAATGTCTTTTGCATTGGGTCTCCTTCTATATATGTGCAATTTAATTTTTTATGTTTGTGCATTATTATTATAATAATTTATTCAGTATTAGTATTGAATTTTCAAGCATAATTTTGTGCAAACGTGAAAATAAATATCTTCTTAAATTTACTTTTTAGCTGTTACATTTATTTGCGATAACCCTGAGATTAAAGCAATTTCCTTTGTTGGATCTGATCGAGCTGTAAGTTCTTTATATTTGTTCATGTTTGCTCTGTTGTTTATTTTGAGACTTATTTTTTAAGTAATGCTTCTTTTGGTGAGATACGATTGAAATTTCAACATCTATTGCATGTTGAAATTTCAATCTAATGGTTGGAATTTCTATCTAATTCACTGTATGGAATGGAAGTGCTTTTGGAATGACTGTGAGATTACTTTTGTTTTAAAATTTTGCAATGAATAGTTTATGAGTTATTAAAATTATGAAGATTACATTGAGCTTGTGTGTGCATGTCACATGTTAATTTTTCATGGTTTTAGAAATAATAATTTAGTACAATTCTTTATTATATACATTTATAGAATAAATTTGCATATAAAATGTATTAAACATTATTGATGAATATTTGTGATGTTTTCCAGGTGATGGCATTTTAAGTACTTAATTATACTTATCATACTTTTTTTTCATAAATTCAAAACAATATTCTTTAAGCACTATCTCTTATTTGTTTTATGGTTGTTGCAATATAGTATCAATTAATCACTTTGTAGTTGTGAAATTAAATCGGCTAACTCAATGGAAAATTTCATTTCAGTGTTTTCATTTAGTGTGGCACTTCTGTTCCATGTTGAAATTACACTCTCATCTTAACCATCTTATAATTGCAAAAAAATTGAATGTACATCACACAATAATTTTTGGTAAATTGGTGAGTAACTTAAAATGGATCAGGAGCAACCCAATACATTTTTGGGAAGGAAATTAGCATCTTTTCTTCAAAATGCTGTGAGAGGAAATTATTAGCCACTGATATTATGATTACACCCCAGAAAACATCACATTTTATTATTTGCACAATTACATTGTATGCATAATGCAAATATTCTGCAGAACAGTTTTCCTCCTACAGAAGGTTCTTTGCAGAAAGAATATTGCAAAACATTCTGTTGTGGGGCTTAACAAAAGATCCTATTTTTATTGTTTTGAATTTAAATATAACTTCTAACATACATACTTAAGCACATGCACATAGTAATTTTAATTTGGCTCATTGAAAAATACTTTTCTCCTCCTTCCCCCTTCCCTGTTAGCATGAGTCCTTAGGGATGGCATACCCTGGTGTGAGGGAAGTGGAGTCTGTCGATAATCTCATTGAAAAGTCCTCATTAAAAACTGGATCTCTTTCTCTCTCTTGCTCTCTTTTTAGCCTACTTTCCCGTAAAAGTAAAAAAAATAATAATAAAGCATGAAAGAAGGCTTAGTGTATCGTGAAAATATCGTTAGAAATCAAGAAAAGTCAAAAATAAATTAAGTAATTAAATAAAGATTTAAAAATAAAAAATTTGAAAGTAGGGTTTTGAGATGGGGAAAAAGTGTGTCTGTCGGTCTGTCTGTCGGTCTGTCCCCCCCCCCCCCCTAATAACTTTTGAACGAATTGTTCGATTCGAAAAATTCTTTTTGCATTCGAAAGATCTCGGTGAGGACATCTAATTTCCATATTTTATTTTTTGATTTGAACAAATTTTTGTTCAATTTTGAACAGTTCAAAAAATTTTAACATTAGCGCCTATGGGCAAAAATGAAGCAAATTATGTAAACTCTGGGTACAAGGTCCAAGCTCCAATGAACAAACTCACTGGAAGAAGTTCTTGGCGTGAAATATTGATTTGAACAATTTTTGTTCATTTTTGAACAGTTCAAAAAAAATTAACATACCGCCTACGGGGAAATTTCAATCCTATATAAATCCTGATCTAACGGGCCGATTTGCTTGGAACAAACTTTATCGGAAAGCTCTTATGACGTTGAACATGTACAGATAAAAAGTTCATCCAGAACTAACGAGCCTATTTTCTTATGAAATTTTTTGATCGGGATTTTCAAGAATATTTTTGAATTAATGAAAGATTAAATGAATAAGCAAAATAATGAATGAATAAATGAGTGAATAAATACATGAATGACTGAATAAATGAATGATTGAACGAATCTGTATTAACCGTTGAAAAAGGCATATTTGAAGCAATTAAGAACTAAAGCTAAACGAGAAAGAGAGAGAGATAGCTAGATTATAAATTTGAAGCTGGTGTATACGGGAAAGTAGGCTTGTATAGTTCTAGACGGAACTTCTTGTTTTAAATTCAAATTCTACGTATTATTTTGCTTTTTTACCTCATCAAAAACTTTTAAAGCATTTTTACATGACTAGCTTGTGCTTAAATTGTACTGAAATCAACTAAATATAGATAATTATGAATGAAACAAAATTATGGTCATAGTCCAGCCACCTTATGATAATGGAGTCTGCATGCATTGAGGACCTCTTTTGCAGTACTGACAGTATTAACAACTCTATTGTAAGAGCCTCCTAAATCTATAATAAATTCTGGTAATGAGTAACAGTAGCAATGGGACAACTATTTCCATACGCCATATTTTTTTTAATTAACTGAAAAAAATCAAGTTTTAAAGTTTACTTGTGGACTTGCACTAAAATTGTAGAAAAAAGTTTAAAGTTATTAATTGAGAAATGAAGCCACTTTTTAATTTTATTAAAATGGGGGACAAGAAGAGATACCTCTTGAGAGATTTTTTTCAAGCTCTCAGAAAGAGTACTTACTTATGGGGCCTCTGTATTCTAAACCATTCATCATGCAAAAAGTGTGACTGATATTTTATTTAAGCCCCTTTATCTAGAAAACTGATGTAACAAAAAGCGTGTTTAGAAAATGTAAAAGAATTAGTTTTAGGCAAATATTCAGTATATAAGCTGGGTTTACATACTAGCAAAACGTTCCAACTTCTCTTTTTTCTTAGATCTGTCATTAATACACTTAAGTCTAAACATAAACTATTTTAAACATTTTCAGTATATATATATGTTAAAAGTAAAAAAGGTACTTTCAGTATTTTGGATCAAAAATATATTGTTATGTGCTTACATATTTTTATTTTCTTGATTCTGTTTTCAAAATATATTTATTTCATCAGCACATTTTGTAGAGATGCTACCAATTTAGGGGCATTTTCAACCAAATGTTTCTAAAGAATTAATTTTGCAAAAAAATATTTTTCATTTTTTGGCCTTAATTTACTCATACAAAACTTAATTCTTTCAGGGAAAATATATTTATGAAAGAGGCTCCAAGAACGGAAAACGTGTTCAGTCCAATATGGTAAGCATATTTTACCCCATCCTCTCTGCAAAACTTGTACGTGATTTTTTGTTTGAAGAAATTTTGCTTACAGTTATTTTTTCTGTAGGGTGCTAAGAATCATGGAGTGATTCTGCCAGATGCAAACAAAGAGCATACTTTGAATCAGGTAATGACTTCAAAGTAATTGCAGTTAAAATCTGTCAGATATGAATATAATGCTGCCTCAAAACAATAAATGAAATAGATGGTTCACATTGTTTATTCAAAACAAAAATTTAAATACATCAAAACATAGTATTTTTCAAAACCTCTGTATTTGAATGTATGTGTATTTTAATAATGCTAAGCATATAAAACATTAAAATATTCTGTATATTTGCATGATACTGGAATGAAAAAAATAAATTTTGAGCATAAAGTATTCATTAATGTACTGATGATTGAAACTTTTTAGTAATGCTAGATTAGAAGTATTTTCTTACAAAAGTAAGTTTATTTCAGTTTTTTAATCTTTTATTTGGGCAATACTTGTGTAAAATATTATACTATATAACAATAGTTGATTTTCACACACATGCACAAACAGTTGAGTTTTTATATGTGTGTATTTATACATTTTTACATTTTGTTTTCTTTTGCGTGGTATTGCTTTGGGGATTTTTTTTTCTTTTCTTTAGTGAGGGAAACCTTTTTTGTAACTAAGTAATACTTTTGCTTGCTTATTGTATGTGACGTATTAAAATTCTTGAACTAAAAATAATGCATGTGAAATTTTTAGAACTTAAAAAGTCCAAAGAGAAAGAGAGAAAGAAAGTGGCTTAATTAACGGCTTACTTTAATGTAAAAAAAAAACTAGTAAAATAAATTAGTAATAACTCATATTTAATTAATCAATAACATTTTATACAGCTCTACACTCTACAGGTATGTACTCATTTGCAAACAGAAAGTAAACTCTTTAGTGTATTAAATATTACCTATTTTTTACTATTATGAAAATATATTGTTGTTTTACAGGTTTGTTAGTTTTGGTGTGATGATTATTAATCAAATAATGACAGATTTTTCTGATCTGTCAACATATCTTATTTTTAGTGTTTTGTTCTTGATCTTGTGACTTTAGTGTGACCTGGGATAATTCCCGATCAAATTATATAAACATCAATATTGTAAAAAAAACGTTTGCAGTAGAATTCTAATTTTTTCTGAAAATTTGATGACTTATGGACTGATTCCTATGCAACTTTTTTTTCCTAAAAATAAAAAGAGAATTTGCAATATTGAAAATTTTCAGTGATTAGGAATTATTCACAGAACAGGGTAATTCTTGATCACTTCCGGGGCAAATACTGATCACCCAATTTTTTTTTTAATGAAAGGCATTTCATAAATAATTGTATGAAAGTAGTTAAAAACTGATACATTAAAAATAAATAAACAGACAAAACATAATTTAGTAGCTGACAAGTTGAGTTATTTTAAAAAAACCCCTGTTTTCTAAAAATCTTTGAAAAATGTATCAATTTGATCAACATAACATGTTCTACATTTTGTTTCTTTTTTCCTTTAGTCTTCGACATTTGGTCATCCCTTTTTCTTTTCCTTTCTTGACATCTCTTTTCCACCAGCTCTAAAAACTCATTACTTGTGATCACTGCTGCATTAGTCTCTATCTTTCTTCTTATCTCAGAGCAAGAAGTTTATCGTTCACTTCTTAGACACATGCTTAGTAGTCCTCCAAATGATTGGGAGGGTGATAATACTGGGGATGTAGAACTTTGAATATCTGGAATATTTGAACGTTAGTTGCCATCAGTGATGAACTCTTTGAAGGGGAATTTTGGAGCAAGTAAGAGCTTAGCATCTTGCTACAAAATCTACTTGTTGGATATTTTGTTCTATCAACTGGAAATATTCCAGTCAAATGAAAACTATATTTGGTATTTGTTGATGTAAGTGTCTCAGGCCAGATTTCATCAACTAGTTCAGTGAAACAACTTTTACTGATTCTTGTTGCACCCAATAAACATTGTACTTCTGTAAGTCTTTTAGCCCATTTCATTTTTAGAGGCCGGAAGCAGCATTGGTTAAGGGGTTGTAAAACATCAGTCGTGTGAGCTGGTAGTTTTAAAATTGAAATTTGCTCATTTCGGTTAAAAGATCTCTTATACTGATTAGTTAATAAATGTGATTTGTTATTAAAAAGAACCGGAATTATTTTTTCGTAGCTATTTCTGATGAAGTTTATGCCAAAAAAGCAAGTGATCAGGAATTACCCTAGTGATCAATATTTACCCCATTCTACAGGGGGCAACATTTGGTATAACCTTAAATAATAAATTTTAATTTTTACAGAAGATGTGCAACAACCAATCAAAACCTTACATTGTTTTTAGATAACATGAGTAAAAAGTAGAACAAAATATTTTTTAATAAAAGAGGATGAAGTATCTTTATAAAAATGTGCATATTTAGAACACATCTTTGAAATGGCAAGTTCTGAGTGCAGTTTAAAAATTGCTTAATACAATAAACTTAACAGCATGTAATTATGTTAGTAAATGTAGTTGTATTTTAACAAAATGTTCAAGAATTAATGACTATGTCTCAAATTATACAAAAAATAATTTTTTATTAATAAAAAATGAGTGATCAATATTTACCCCAGAAACACATCAATGTGATCGGGAATTACCCGGGTTACTCTACACCTGTCATGGTTTTTATTCTGCAAAAATTTTATCTTATGTTCAGTTACCCTATTGTAAATATATTGTTTGGTAGCTTGTGGGTGCAGCTTTTGGAGCTGCAGGACAACGATGTATGGCTTTATCTACTGCTATCTTTGTTGGAGAATCACAAAAATGGATATCTGAACTAACAGACAAAGCAAAAAAGCTCAAGGTTAATGCAGGTAAAATAATTTTAAATTTAAAATGGTTTTTTTAAAGAAATTTAAGCAGGTAACTCATTTTAGGAGTTACGCATTCTTGCCTCTTTTTGTAAAGATTAAGGTAGCATTAAAATTAATTTGATATTCTAATTTCTTTAATAAATTACAACTGTTTAGAAATCTTAAAATATTTATCCTTCTGGTTTTATTGAAAGAGTGAATGGTCATTCTATGTTAAATCAACAGGCCTTTCAATTGTATTCATTTCTTTGATAGTGTTCAGAATTTTTAAATTTCAGAATTGTTTATGTTTACATTGACAATTAAGTATTAAACAAATGTTCTGTATTTAATTTCAGGTCACATTCCTGGCACTGATTTGGGTCCTGTCATTTCACCTGAATCTAAAACTAGGATTTGTAGCCTTGTGGAATCGGGAGTGAAAGAAGGTGCTCAACTTTTATTGGATGGTCGATCATTAGTTGTGCCTGGATTTGAGAAAGGAAACTTTGTTGGACCAACCATCCTCACTAATGTTCAAGTTAGTTTTCAGTACCATTTGTGTGTTTTATGATAAAATTTAATCTTTTTCAATTAATTTAGTAAAATTACTTTCGGTTAAAAAGACTAAACTTTTTTTTTGCATCTTGTCGTTTCCGTTAAATTGTTCTTATATTTTGTTCTCCCCAAGATCCAAGGAAAGCAATTTAATTTCCTGCTGCATGAAATAAAAACCTTTTAAACATGAGCAGATATTCTTCTTTGTTGTGTTTCCAGTGCAAGGGCGGATCTGGAAAATCTTCAAGAGGGGGGGCGATTTTGGAAATCTCGGGGTTCAATGTAAGGATGGATGGAGGAGATTCTTCATTCCTTTTCAACAGTCCCTCCGCGCCCCCCCCCCCCCTTGTTTTCAAACAGCAGGAACAACAACAAAAAAAAAAATGCTAGTGTTGTGCTATTTAAAATTTTACTAGCACATTTTTTCAATGCATATACGTTTATTCAAAGCCTTATAAAAGGAACACAAGCTGACGTTTTTTTGCTTTCGCAAATCTGTCTATAATTTTTTCAACGTCCAATGTTATATCTTTATGGTTATGCAATAACGCTAATTCAGTGAGTCTATCATCACTCATTCTGCTTCTTAGCCAAGTTTTAACCGAGTTAGGATTTCCTTCAAGCTTTCTCAAGAAAAATGTAGGCTTGTAAATACATTTTCTAAATTTGAGTTGATATGTCTAAATTACAAAATAATAGCAATTATTAGTAATATATTTTCTAAAATTTTCAAAATGTAATACTAAATATGTACTAAAAAAACCATCGAGTATGTGTAATTTATATAAACATCTGTAATTATGAATGTTCAATGAAATGTTTCAGACTCCAGGTTTTAGCGTAAATGCTGTAGGAATTTACACCACGTGCTAAGGGTAAAGGGTTGGCTAGCTGTCACCAGTTTGATAGGTAGAAGAAAGGAGTAGGGAATCTCTTTCCCATTACTCCGAGGATTAGCAACTCAGCAATACTAAAGGACAAAGGAACAGGGGGAAAGCATAGAACTTGAAGGGCGTTTAGGCTGGGATTCCAAGAACATAAAAAAATGGCTGGTCACGGGGCACAAAGAGTAAAAACTCACTTAGGAGTGTCGTTGTAGTATCCACTTGAATCAGCCCAGGGGGGGGATCGCCCCATCGCCCCCCCCCCCCCCCCCCTTAGATCCGCCGTTGTTCCAGTGTTGGTCACTATAAAGACTTTTCTTGTGAGATGGATTTCCTTTTTTTGTAGTAAAGTTGAATATTCTGTTGTGGATTAAATTTTCCAATATGTTCTTGAATATTGTGCTGGAAACCTTTAAAAAAATTTTTTCTTTGACTTTGGTTTAATTAAATCTATAACTATTCTTTTTGTTATTCACTTTATTGCAGGCAGTAAAGTAATGAATAACTGAATGGGAAAGCATTAAAAATGAATTAGAAAAAGCATGCTTACAATTTTTTTTTTTTTTTTGCAAAACAAGGACTTTATTTCTGTGCCTATAATAAGCAGTTCAGTTTATTTTATTTTATTATTCTTATTTATTTTTTCATTTTTATAATTGACATTTTTCTTTGGAAAGTTCAATAAAGTATGCTCCATTATGCTTGCAATTGGCTCGCTTCTGAAAGATTGAGCAATTAGCAATATTCAATACTTCCTGTTACTATTTTAAATATTCAGTAAAGAATTATAAGATGGAAAATTCTTTTGAAGGTTGAAATACTTGAAGTCAAATTTAAAAGTTTACGTGTTCATTCATATTCATTTCTTCAGGGAATTTTCCAAATTATAATTATTGTTACAATTTAATATTTCATGAAATCATTTTAGCAGTTCAATTCAAGTAATTGCTGGAAAGTAAAATCATCTTGTAATATAAAATTATTTCTATTATTTATTCAAGAGTATACCAAGATTAAAATTATAGTTAAAAAGTTAAGTGCTTAGTATATTTCAGAAATTTTACTATGTTTTCATTTTTTAATTAGCCTAATATGACTTGCTACAAAGAAGAAATTTTTGGGCCAGTCCTTCTTACTTTGGGTGTTGATACACTTGATGATGCCATTAAACTAATAAACAATAATCCATATGGAAATGGAACTGCTATCTTTACTACTAATGGCGCCACTGCAAGAAAATTTACTCATGAAATAGACGTTGGACAGGTGAATAATTCATTCTTTTTCCTATTTAAATGCATTTAAAAATGAGCTGCAATGTTATATTTTTGTTTTTAATTTTTTTTTGTTCTTTTAAATTCCAAATGGTTTTTACTATAAAACAACACTTTTCTATAACATTAAACTCTTATGCAGGTCTTGTTGTGTACAAAAATGAACTAGGAGAATTTTTAACTAGTTGCACTTTGAACCATTTGCATAGCATACATTGTGGAGTATATGTATTTGTACTTAAGATCTGTTCTTCAATCTGATTTCAGGTTGGTGTAAATGTACCTATTCCAGTTCCTTTGCCTATGTTTTCATTTACTGGATCTAGAGGATCGTTTCTTGGTGACAACAATTTCTATGGAAAAGCGGTAATTTTAAAAATCATACTAATGCTTTCAGTTTTTTACTAACACTATAAAATGTTTCTATGTTAGAGGAGGGCGTGCTACAACACTAATGTGTGCTAAAATTAAACAAATATTTTCTACAAAAGTAGTTCACAAGCTGACTAATGCTTTTGAGTCTGTCGAAAAACATAGTAAATGTTTAACATATATATATAGATATATCAATGGCATTCCTAGCACTTTTGTCACCCAAGGTGGTAATTTCTATTTTCATTCCCCCGCCCCCCCCCCCCCCAAAAAAAAAAAACTTGTTGTATTGTATAAACTTGTTATTTTATGGTTTATGTTATTTTCAGTAGTCACACAAAAAAAAAAATCTTAATTAAATTCCATTTTATTTATTTGGTGTAACTGACAGTAAACTATATTTGTTTTCAGTTTTGATACATTGAAATAGCATCAGTAAAATTTCATAATTCAAGTATATGAATTTTTTAAAAACTCTTCATCTCAATTTGGGTGTCATCCCTCAACACCCCCCCCCCCCAAAAAAGGGTGTCACCCGGAGCGGACATCACCCCTCCCCTTGTAGTGACACTACTGTATATATATATATATATGTGTATGTATGTTCATATTTAATGATCATAAATGACAAAGGAGGGATTGAAAAATGAGAGACTATGGTGACTCTATTTTTGAAACAGAAACATGTACACTAGTGATGGGCATAATCACGGGATCATAATTGAGAATTCAATTATTCAGGATAAGTAGAGAACTCGACTCTGACAACCATTTCAAGATCTCGATTGAACATCTCGAAAACTCAATTGAACATCTCGAGAACTCGATTGGACTTCTCGAGAACTTGAACATCTTGAGATCTTGATTGAACATCTCGAGATCCCGAACTTGGGTTCTCAAACATCTCGGGTTCTCGAATATGTCAGCTAATACATTTGGATGATTCGTAGTCAAGTGATTGTGAAAATGGCTGCATGTGTAACAAAGGTGGATAGTTTCTTACTTACGAGGAAGTCATTCCTAAAAACAAATTTAGAGGACGGGAGTGGTGAAAGAAAAAACAAATGGTTAAATAAAGAAATGTATATAGTAATGGTCATTTCAAAAGCAATGCACTTTTTTTAAATCGACATGTTTATTTGATTCGCACCTCCCATTTTTTTTTCTTTGCAGAATTGCGTTTATCTAGGTGTGGTTACATAACGCTTTACATTGAAAAGTTTATGGAATTGAAGTGCTAGAGAAAAGGGGTTTCAAGAGGGACTCTTTGAGGATAATTTTTAAAATTAAAATCCTCAAACTACCTTTTTAAGCTATCGCTGGCAACATGAGGAGGCGGGTTTGTAGAATTTCTCCGGAAGTTTTCGAAATTTAGGCGCTGAAATCGCAGTTTTGTGTTTTACGGTAGAATTTTTTTTAAATTTAAGAGATAAGTTCTCAGTTTGTTGCTCTATTTATAGAAATGCTTAAGAAAGTGGGGATATGGGATTATCTCCAGAAATATGTGTTATTTTAGTACATTTCTGCAGATGGCGTAACTATACCATCTGAGGCCCGTGGCAAATTCACTGGATGGTACTCCAGAAAAAATTGTCACGTTGTAATATTAATAAATTACTAAAGTAGTTACCTAACAGTATTACTAATAAATGTAACTTTCAAAAGCATAGGTATTACATATTTATAATAAAATAATCTAATCTTAACAAGACATTTATTAATAAAACTCTTTTCTCCGAGCTTTGTCTACCGCAAAAGTATCAATAAAATTGTCAAAGTTTAAAGATTGGACCACAGAATTTTCAATAGATGGAATGGCCCAGTTACATAACCTGTCTTGTCCCATAGTGTTAATTAAATGGGTTTTTATTAGTTTTAGTTTCGAAAATGATCTTTCAGCGCCTTCTGTAGCCACAGGAATTGTAACAAATAACGTTAATGTAGTACATACTTCAGGAAAGAGGGATGACATAAAATGATTATTTATTAGTAATAAATCAGCAAGTTCTCTAATACACAAAGACTTTTTTTTATTTGTGGAGTGAGAATAAGGGATCTCTCCCAGAGATTGCAAAAAAATGAAATTTTAGGCTGTTTCTTTGGTGATGTTTGACAAACGGGTGGAAAGGGGTTGAAATTGGGGGGTCCCCAAAGTTTTTCAAAATTGAAGTTTCAAAAGCACATTACTAGGCTATTGTTAGTGTGTCATTAGGGATAAGAGCATAAGAGGTGGGGGTTCAGTTGCTCTTCCACTGGAAAGTCTTAAATTGTTATTCTAAAATCAGGGTTTTAAGCGGTACATGTTTTCTTAATGTTAGGGCAAGGGGAGGGAGGTGGGGGGGGGGGAGGTGTAGGCGGCTCTTTTACTGAGTAGTGGGGAATTCTTAACTGCCAACTGGATGAGTTTCATATATAGTGTTATAAAAATGAGTTCACCACCTTAGTTCCAAGGCAACGACAACAACTCTTGAATGTTACCACTGGGGCGAGTACGGTGGCGGATCCATGGGGGGCAAGGGTGTTGAGATTATGGGTGGTGCGATATTTCTCCCAACAAATGAGATCCAGGGGGGGGGGGGAATAGGAACATAATAGAACTGTTCTAAACAAATAAAACAAAAACTAATGAAAACTAAAACATGTTCAAAAACAATTGAAAATTAAATCCTTGTTTAAAATCAACGAACACAAATTTTATCATTCCATGAAAAGGGGAAGGAAATACAGAAAGGCAAAGAATGATTTATTAGCCTCCGCTTATCAAGAATTGATTGCATTTGACCTTGATACGTAAAAAGAAATTAGCAGATTTATGCACGTTTTATTAACTAACTGTTGATACATTTTTCGAGGGGGGGGGGGGGTAGACATGTACAAGCAACATGCTATATAGGTCTAACTTGGGAGTAGTAAGGGACTTCATAGATGATCTCACGCTTTTTTTTCCCTTAGATTTGACCCCCCCCCCCCCTTTGTCACAAAATGTCAAAACGACTGAGATGGTTTTCCCACACTTTTCGTATGGTGTCTGTGTTTTTGTTTTTTTCTTTTTTTTCAGTCTCTTTCTTTTTAATGTTTCTCGCTATTCTGCAAAACTTTTTCATCGAATTTGGTATTTTTTAGTGATTATAATTTCTTTCTCGAGAAAGAACCGAGTCATTTGTAAAGTAACGCATTTGGACTCGGACTATTTTATCCTATATGTCTGCATTATGGTAAAAATTCTTTTAAAGGTAAGTTTGATATTTTAAAAATAATTTGCTCCATTTTTTATGTTAATAGATGTGAAGTCCATAAATTTAAACAATGTAACTTAAAAGTCAGTCTTGCCCGTTTATAACGAAATCGAAGGGACCCAAGGAAAATTTTGTTATTACTGTAATTTCATTATGAAAATAACTAATAGTACGTGGAAAAATAAAGGGGAATTCAAATTATTATGTTATAACCGTTATTTCGCTACATACGACTTGCTACTAACGAGCGCAACTGTAACATCAATGTATAGCAATGTGCTGTTGTCGAATTGAATCTTATATTCTTACTTTATCAATAATTTGCTCCAATGTGACATATGGAAATTGACTGTGGTAGCGAAATATAGTTTTTTCTATTCCACGACTGAATGTCAAAGTAATATAAAAATGGGAGGGGGATGGCGTCACTTTAACTATGCTCTTGATGAAAGTTAATTCAAGAATGTAACTACATTTCTTATGTGTGTTTTAGTTACAAAAACAAAACAAAAACTAACAGTTCTTTTTATCAAATTCGAAAGAAATAACATATTTATATTGTTTTGATGCGAGTTAACGTTTTAGCAAACCATTATTTTAGAAATTTTAGAGTAGGTGTTTTATAAGCATCAGAACTTATTCTGACAAGAATTGACTTACAATTTGAAGACAGGCGCAATTTCAACATGACCTATTAATAATGTATACCCTCCACCGGTCCATCAAGTCGATTTGGTGTTAACCGAACTTGGAAAGTAGATCTTCAGTCAGTTTAGGTTGCCGACCGCTGCTCTTAGGGATCGTTCATAAATGATGTCGCCCTTCTTTCCGATATATTTGGACCCTCCCCCCTTTGTCACAAAATGTTGCACTTCAACGGACTCTCCTCCCCCTCCCCCTTTTTGTCACATGTCACACTATGTTGTATAAGCCTGATGTCACACTTCTCGATAACCCCTCCCCTCCCCTTGTCACAATTTCATGAACCCCCTCCCCCTCAAAGCGTGACATCATTTATGAATGATCCCTTACAGGTTTAAACTGGGAGGGGGTCGTGGGCGGAGACTGCGTTTTTTTTTTTTTTTTTTCTTGCGAGGGGTGGGGTTAAGGGGTTTTGGAAGAGGTTTGGCTGATTTGGGGTTGGGTTCGTATATTTTCAGGCGGTGCGCCATTGCACTGAAGAGGAGGGTACCCTTGTTACATAGTTGTTACATGTTACTAGATTACTTACTTTACATCCTAAAGTGTAGTGATAGCTAAAATAGAGAAAATTACCAAGATTTAATTCTATAATCGCTCAAGAAGCCGAGATGATCGCTCGAGAAGTAAATTGCTTGAGAAAGCAAAATGATTGCTCGAGAACTCAAAATGATCACTCGAGAATTTGAGATATTCACTCAAGAACTCGAGATATTCACTTGATTATCAAAACCACTTGCGAGTACTAATCACTCGATTGTGGAAATCTCTCAATTAGGCCCATCACTAATGTACACTCAATGATCATGATGTTTTTTAGGAAACATATTTTTTGTATTAATGAAATTAAATCATTATTAAGAATTTATTCTATGTAGAATAAATTAGTGTTAAGTACCATTGAGTATAAGTTGTCTTTTATTTCCAACCATTTTAGGGTGTTAATTTTTACACTCAACTAAAGACAGTTACTCAACTATGGAGGGAACAAGATGCTACTGACTCTGCAACAGCTACGACCATGCCTGTGATGAAGTAAATACAAACTAAAGGTGTCTTCCACTTCAGTCGTTTTCCAGCACTATAAATAAAGTTTATAAATGTTTTATATTTTTGTTTAATAAATATATTTGATTTAAAAATGGAGTATGTTTTTTGTTTCTTCTGAAAATTAAAACAAGTGTTTAAACAATATGCAGTAATTAACAAAAATCTATTAGTATTACATAGTTTTTCCTATAATTTTTCATTGAACGAATTTCTAATACCTGATGGATTCACATCTTCTACCGAAATTTTACTGTCTAACTTTATCTGTATTTTAAGTTAAAGGTAAGTAATTCCATTTTTGCACCAATTTTAAACGGTTACACTCTAATTAGCAGAGCTGAATTTCTAAACAGTCGGAGGAGGCTGCTGCCTAAGGCGGTGACATCCTAGAGGCAGCAAAACACTTTTATGCTGTTCTTGAAAACAAAATGTGACCCTCCCCCATTTTGGACATTGAACTTGCCACCTGCACTATTTTTCAAGACCCGGCGCCACAGCTGTATAATCTCTTTTTTTTTTTTAGTTAGTGGAAGGGAAATTATTTTCAAATTAATCTACAGTAAAACCTGTGTAAGTTGACCACTTTTGGTGCAACACTTTAGTGGTCAACTCAGACAGGTGGTCAACTTATAGAAGGTGAGGTAGCGGGTGAAGGGCTAATGCCGTTCCTGACAAAAGTGGTCAACTTTACAGATTTTACTGTATATAGCATTAATAAATCGCACGCAGCGCAGCATCTCTTCTAGATGCGATAAACTCGAGATACGCGAAGGAATCCAGAGAAACGAAAATCGCCTGAGAATTTGGTGTCGGAAACCACCTTTACTGAGTGAAAATCGCTAAAATACTTATGAAGTGTGTGACGCCAATGAGGAAAAGAAAGGTAATAAGTAGTAAAATAATATCTCTCTATAAACTAAAAAGAAGTATTTTGCGCTGCCGCCGCTGTCTTAGAGAAATTCTGTCTTGCGCACTTCAAACTCTTACAAGTCAAAAACTATTCAATGAAAAATTCTGAAAATCTTATGAATTAGAGAAAACTTTCTCGCACCACGCTGATGTAAAACATTTATAGATTAGAATAGTAGTTTTAGAATTATTTAATTTGAAAGTCAACAACTTTATATCTCCTTTGTTTGTGCTGCCCAGGGTTCAATTTTAATTGAATAAATGCGATTTTTGGAATGCAAAGACCTGTATATTTATACCAAAGGGAGCCCTGTTTTTCGAAATACAAATTCTTTAAGGTGAAAAAATCTAATTTAAACTTCAAAACTGCAGCTTTTTAATGCTGGGTAGGCAGCTATCTGAACCCATAACGTCAATAACGAATTAAATAAAAATTTTGATTTTTTTTTTTTTTAAATTTAAAGCAGGGTATTTTTTAAGCTGAAAAAATCCAATTTAAACTTTGAAACTGCAGGCTGCTGCCTAGGGCGGTGACATTCTAGAGGCAGCAAAACACTTTTATGCTGTTCTTGAAAACAAAATATGTGACCCTCCCCCATTTTGGACATTGAACTTGCCACCTACACTTTTTCAAGACCCGGCGCCACAGCTGTATAATCTCTTTTTTTTTTTTTTTAGTTAGCGGAAGGGAAATTATTTTCAAATTAATCTACAGTAAAACCTGTGTGAGTTGACCACTTTTGGTGCAACATTTTAGTGGTCAACTTAGACAGGTGGTCAACTTATAGAGGGTGAAGGGCTAATGCCGTTCCGGACAAAAGTGGTCAACTTTACAGGTTTTTAGTACATAGTTTATGGTTTAGGTACATAGTTTACCTAGTATAATTTAATACTAGGTAAGCAGCTTTCTTAATCTGTAACGTTAATAAGGACTTAAACAGCAACTTTGAAAAAATATATATATTATAATAATATATATATATAGAATAAGGTTAAATCATTCGATCACAAAAAACGACTTTAAAAATACGCATAAATAAATTTTTTGCAATAATTTCAGTTTTATGGAGCCGTAGAAACATAATTAACTCGATTGATACTTATCGGCTAACAATGAGCTCGCCATGACTCAGCAGGAACATACCAAATCATATAACAATGCTATTTTCTTAAACGAGTTTGGTTGGTTATTTATAAACAGCTCTCATTATATCATTTAATTTATTAAGAGCTCATTCAATTTATGTGCAATTTTTGAGTTGCCAATGAAAGTTATTTTCTACTTTTGCTACGACGAATAAAATATATCTAACTTGCCGATAAAGGAAGTAATTTTAATATTTAAATAGATACGTTTGTTGCATTTCCATATGAACACATTGTATACATATTTTTTATTACTGATTTTCGGATTAATACAATTATCTTTACCCGAAAGCAAGTTTTTAAATGGAGAAAAGATTGTGTTCATGTTGTAAGAAAAATTAAGAAGAAAATTTTTAATTATTTTTTCTTGAAAGTAATAGAGCTTCATCATTGAAATGGTTTTTCGAGCCTAGTGGGATTTCAAAAATAAATACAGGGTTCGTACTCTTTTGACAAAACAAAAAATAAGGGCTTTCTATGCACTTTTTAAGGATCTACAAAAAATTTTAAGGACCTCATAAATTTTTCGAACTATACGCAAGGGCTCTTGAGAAGGGAGTCTTTGGGGGCGGAAAATTTTGAAATGTCAAAATTTAAAAAATAGCTTAATTATGTATGCTCAAACAATACATTAGTTTTTCTTTTACAAATTTTCAAAGCACCCTTTCAGGAAGAAGAGGCAGGGGGTCATTATTTCGAAAATTGATTTAACATCGTATTTTTATTAGGAACACAACACAAACGCTTTTATGGAGCTCTCTTTGACTGGTTACTTTTCTAATGTCCAATACTGTCAGGGAGTTAAATAATTATTGGAGTTAGTAATAAGAAGCACACAACACAAGCATTAATCATATATAAGCAAATTATGATGATATGAAAAATTATTAAAAATGGTTAGTGCTATGAACGAAGCCAAATTGGTCGCTAATAATTTACAAAATATTAAAACATAGCTTTGAAAAATTAATAAATTATTTTTTTTCGATACGGGAATTTATTTGATTTGAAAAATAAAAAAAACAACAACGGGAGAACAAACTGTTTAGCAAAAGATCAGCTGAAAAGCGATCGGGAGAGTTGGCAACTCGGCGCTTATTATAGTGGAAGCCGTAAGAAAAATGATAATAAAAATAAATCAATCTTTTACCTTTAACAGTGTAAATAAGCGATAATGATAGATGCGATTGGTCAAACGCAAAAAAAGCTGGAAGTTTTTTTTTTGCCTACATATTAGCTAAATGTATCTCTTTTATTGAGTTAGATGTCAAAGATATGCTTCTTTGGAGTATTTCCCCCCCTTAAATTAAAAAAAAAAAAGTTTCAAAAGCAATATTTATTTAGTGATTACTTGTTAAGAGCTGCTCCTACTTGCTTTATTGATAATTGTTTAGAATGTAGATGATTTAGTAACAATTTGCATTAAAAAAATTATTTATTTACTTTGTAACTAAACTCAATAAATAGTATCGTATCCCAAATTTAAAATCCCGAAAATCGGCATTTTTTTGAAAATTCCCGTTTTTTTTTTTTTTTTTGTAAAATCAGAAAAAGTATTAAGTTAAGAAACTGTTAAATCAATAAATACCAGTAAGTTTTGATTTAAATAGAAGCAATCTTGTAGATATACTTCTTACATGAGCTACACTCAGGAAACCAAGATAGAATAAGAAAACCCAACCATGTTAAAAAATGAAATTGGTCCCTTAAGCGCACCGCGCACCTTTCCCTAAATCCCCCCCCCCCCCCCCCCCGAGTCCTTAAAAGTCCGTTTTTCAAATTTTATTCTTTTTTCTTTTCTTTAAGCAAGATGAGGGAACTTGTGTGATTTGTTTTTCTGTTGTCTTAAATGGTGCTCAGTTACTGGGCACCATCGCAATTTGTACAAATGTTTGGTGCTTTGATTTGACTTCTCTACTAATATTTTTTTTTAGATGTAGCTCGATTTTCTTTTTCATACAATGGCAGGAGATAGCAAATTGGGAGCTGTCATGTGGGTGGGTACAAGTTTATTTTAATTGAATTGGGTGTTGTAGTTTGAAGCTTTTTATCACTTTTCCATGAACTCTTTTTTTTTTTTGTAAAAATAAATAACACATCAATTAAATTGTACCTTTTCAAAAAAAAATTTAAAAAAAAAAAGAGTTACTTATCTACCAAGTCAGAAAGCACTGCAATTTGAAGTAAAGGTGCGTTAATGTTTAAGTAAATCCGCCATTTTTCGTCCTGTCAATCTGCCGTTTTGGGTCTGTCCGAAAGACACGATAGTACCGGACCCGAGCAAACCAAATTTGAGGTTCAATTAAGTAGTTGAAATGAAAGAAGTTTGATTCTTGTGAAGAATGCAAAAGATTGTAAAACAAATAGAGTGCATGGGTACCTTCTTAATTTAACAAAAAAAAAAAAGCACCTGGTATAAAAAATAAGGACTTTTTAAGGCCTTAAAAATGAAAATGAACATTAAGGACTTTCTAAGGACCGTGCGAACCCTGAAATAGTATAACACCACTTATGTAAAATGTCAAGGTAAAAATAATATTTATTTATTTGTTTTCTATCTTTCAAAAGCGTGCGTAAATCTATTTCGATGTAATAGCATTTAAATGAGCAGCACGGATGAGGAACTTTCAAAAATTCATCGGCTCCAAATTGCTAGCTACAGCTCATCAACAAAAACATGTTGTGAATTCTAAAAGTTTGGGTGCCAAAATGTCTGGCGAGATGAAATGTCTAAAAATGATTCTGTGTAAACAGTAAAATCTGTATCGTGGATGGCTGTTGACCGTGGTGTCACGAGCGCCACGCCTAAGCTTGTTCCCATTTGCATATTTTGTGACTTTTTAATGGTTCACTGTACCGTAACTAATTTGTTCGATTAAAGGGCGGTTTCAAAAGTGGTCCAAAATTCTCCCCTCACCAGAAAACCATGAGGGATTTATTTGGTGGAACTATTCAAAAAAAATTCAGTAAGTTTTTGTGTCAAAGAATTTTTAAGACTAGGTTTATAAAGTAAAACTAGTAATTATATATTTTTAAGTATTTTTATTCAAAATAAGCTCCTTCGGCCTTGTTACATTTGTTACAGTGGTTTAACAACGATTCGAATGCCTGTTCCAGCTCACATTGTGGGACTGCCTCCAAAGCTCACGTCGAAGCTGTTTGTATAATGTACAAAGTAAAATAAAATAAATAATCAAATGAACTGAGGATTTAGCAGTGGATCAGCTGATAGTTAAGGAGTTTCACGGATGCTCGATAACACACTGTAAGCTAAGTTCAAGCTGTAGCCATAACAATTCTTTGACACACTGTATACAAACACCTTCGACGCGAGCTTTGCAGGCAGTCCCACAATAATGTGAGCTGGAACAGGCATTCGAATCGTTGTTAAACCACTGTAACAAATGTATTGAATCCGAAGGAGCTTATTTTGAATAAAAATACTTTTAAAAAATGTAATTACTAGTTTTTATTTTACTTTATAAACCTAGTCTTAAAAATTCTTATTTTTTGCACTCGGAACTTTGAAACACGTCTATGTAGTTTTTATTAAACGTGCCTTTCCAAAGTTGCATTTTTTTCATTTGTAAAGTCGACACATATGTAATCATTTACAGCTTACATATTATTAGTTAAAAAAATCAAGCTGGGAATAAATGTACAGCTGTTGAATTTTTAATTAATATATTTACTTATTCCAGAAGTTTTTATTTGATATGTTTGTTTGTTTTTTAGGGGGATGGGAATTTATTAAAAAAAATAGGATAAATTATAGGAAGCTGCGAACTTCTTGTTTGATTCAAAGATCATATATAATGGATGTTTTGTTAATTTTCTAGCATCATATAACTAGATTTTCATTGCAGTAAAATATACGTAGCAACTGGAAGGGGTCTCGGAAAAAAACATCACTTTCTTTTGCAAAGAAAAAAAAATACGGAAAAAATTATTTTGTTTCTATTTATTTATTAATGTGGTTCTTATATTTTACTTGTTTTAAACTTAAGCTGCGCTCATTTGAAATAATATTTCTTTCTTCTCGCTTTTGTGCGATTTGAATGAAAATCTTTCCAGAGCATTGGAGAATATTTCTCACTTTTGTGAGTTCAACTTCTTTTATTTTAGATCTTTTACAGGCGAAATTACAGTTATTATCCTTAATCACCAATGACATACTTTATTTTACTCGGATTCTAATTAAAATAATAACTACGTATTATTTTTCTGTTTAGTGTGTTTCTTTTAAACATATCAAAGAACTACTCAGGTTTTGTTGATTAAATTATATCCATTTTTGTACTTAACTAATGGTTTCTCTAAGTTTCTCTGAAATCTGCGTTTTTTTGAAAGTGAATTTTTTTTTTCCTTCTCAAACGAAACTTTATCTTTTGCTATCAGAAAAGGTACGAATTAATAACGTAATAGAAGTTTGAACCAAAATTGTGGTTCTATTTATTGATTGTTTTTTATTTTAAAAGGGGAAATATGTTGCCCGCTTTTTATTGTTGTTCCATTTAAGTGATCCCAATTACCTAATAATGACCATTAGATTTTTGTATTTATCTTTCTTTTTTTTCGTTAGCGGAAGTATTTAAATATTACGTGTTTATTTGTTTCCTTTTGCGAATATTTGGTTAAAAAAATGACCTACACATATATTCCCAAGCAGAATCATGCGGGGATGCTAGGAGGATATTCAGACGATGCTTAAGCCGCTGTGGCACACCGGACGCCGCCCTTCAGAAAGTTCCAGTAACGCCACTGTTCAACTGCTGTATATTCGTATTCTCTCTCTCTTGTTGGTTCTGCAAGCAAACCAACTGCAATTTATTCTTAAAATATTGCATACATTTGTTTTGGGATTATAGAAACCTTTTTTCTTTTTTTTTTTTTTTTTTTTTGAAGTTTAAGCTTTAGACGCTAACAGCAAAGTTTCTTTGTGACTGCTCCTTGTAACCCGAAATGACAGCTAATTTGTGCACTCCTTTCATTAACAACACAAAAGTAAACGTTTCGCTTCCTAACCGATAAGCTGTTTGAATGTTGCAACTGCTTCTGTTGTATCAGAATTTATTACACCCTGATAGTTATCATATATTCCTGGTCTCCTTGATAGAACCACAATTGTTACATTAAACATAATGTATAAATTTAAAAAAAAAAAAAAAAAACAAAGTAACAAACGAATTTTGACAGCGGAAGTGACCATTTTTATTTGATACAGGTAACCTTTTGCTCGTACGGGCGGCATTCAATAGGTGAAACGTGCTCTTCCGACTTCTCTGAAGTATTAAAAGATTCAATCAGTTGTACTTAAGAATGAAATGTGGTTCCTCTTAATCCCCATCTTATGCGGGTTTTAATCTCTCGTTATACGCTGGAGCACATGTTCAGCCCCCCATCCCCACCCCTTATTTTCTTTTTTTCCATTCAAATTTGTTATAAGGTCGACTGTAGGGGGTGGATGCTCTTTTACGATGCGTGACAATGTTGGATTCACGGTCATTATACAACGAAAAGAATAAGTAAATAAAAATCTTTATATATATTTCACTTAACGTGGACCAGTTACGATTAAATTTTGTGGTACGATACGATTATGGCATCATGCAAAAAACAAACTATTGTAAAATGATATTGAAAAATTTGTTTAATGATTGGCATAGAAAAGTAACATACAATATTTGAATTTATTATCGAAACTTAGGGGTGGGGGGAGTTAACAAATTTATTTCTATTTTTTAAAACGTATTTCCATTCATAACTCAATTTTTAATTTTTGATTCTTCGGAGTGGCAACACTTTAGTTTGTTTATATCGAGCTATCATTCTTATGTTTAAATCTAGCGGTCTTTACTTAAGCCTTTCGAATTTTAAAGCGTTTTTTATGATTTTGAAATGGTTAATTTCCGATTCTTTGAAGCGGCAACACCTTAGTTTGTTTCTATTGAGCGATCAGTCTTATATTTAGTTTAATTGTTTAACTTATAGCTCGCAGATGTTCCGCGGAGATCTAGTAATAATACTAACAACAACAAAACTCTTGTCTGTCTCCCTTGTCCTTCCCATCCTTCTTCTATTAATACCACACACACACGTATATGTTATGAATATAATTTCCACGAACTGGCTATCTCATTAAAGTTAATGTCTGGGTGTCTAAAATTGTTTAGCAATATGATGAAATAAATTGATAAATGAATTGACAGAAATAAGTTATCGATTATTGTAATTGTAATATTTTTCTGGTGTACATATAAAATGCGACTGCTGTCTACTTTCACGTAAAAGTAAAAAATGAATCAATAAAGTATGAAAGAAAGCCTGATGTATCGTAAAAATATCGTGAAGGTAAAGAAAAGCCAAAAATAAGTGAAGTAATGAGTAATCAAATAAAAGAGTGGAAAATAAAAAATTTGAAAGTAGGGTTTTGAGATGGGAAAATATGGGTCTGTCGGTCTGTCTGTTCCCTGCCCTCTAACAACGTTTGAAGGAATAGTCCGATTCAAAAGATTTTTTTTTTGCATTCGAAAGGTTTCAGCAAGGACATCTCATTTCCATATTTTATTTTCCGAGTTGAACAATTTTTTGCTTAATTTTGAACATTTCAAAAATTTTAACATTAGGGCCTATGGGCCAAAATGCAAGGGCGGATCTAGAAAATCTTCAAGGGGGGGGGGCGATTTTGGAAATCTCGGGGTTCAATGTAAGGATGGATGGAGGAGATTCTTCATTCCTTTTCAATATTCCTCCCCCCCCCCCTTTTTTTCAAACAGCAGGAACAACAAAAAAGAAAATGCTAGTTTAGTGATATTTAAAATTTTACTAACACATTTTTTCAATGCAAATAATTTTATTCAAAGCCCTTATAAAAGGAACACAAGCTGCCGTTTTTTTGCTTTCGGAAATCTGTCTATAATTTTTTCAACGTCCAATGTAATATCTTTATGGATATGCAATAGCGCTAATCCAGTGAATCATCACTCATTCTGCTTCTTAGCCAAGTTTGAACTAAGTTAGGATTTCCTTCAAGCTTTCTCAAGAAAAATGTAGGCTTGTAAATACATTTTCTAAATTTGATTTGATATGCCTAAATTACAAAATAATAGCAATTATTAGTATTATATTTTCTAAAATTTTTAAAATGTAATACTAAATATGTACTAAAAAACCATCAACGTGTATGTGCAATTTATATAAACATCTGTAATTATGAATGTTCAATGAAATGTTTCAGACTCCAGGTTTTAGCGTAAATGCTGCAGGAATTTACACCACGTGTTAAGGGTTGGCTAGCTGTCACCAGTTGATAGGTAGAAGAAAAGAGCAGGGAATCTCTTTCCCATTACTCCCAGGGTTAGCAACTCAGCAATACTAAGAGAGGACAAAGGGATAGGGGGAAAGCATAGAGCTTGAAACTGGGCTATTAGGCTGGGATTCCAAGAACATAAAAAAATGGCTGGTCCCGGGGCACAAAGAGTAAAAACTCACTTAGGAGTGTCGATGCAGTATCCACTTGAATCAGCCCAAGGGGGGGGGCGATCCCCCATCGCCCCCCCCCCCCTTAGATCCGCCGTTGCCAAAATGAAGCAAATTATGTAAACTCCGGACATAAGATCCAAGTTCCTATGATCAAGCTTATTGGAAGAAGCTCTCGGCGAGAAATATTTTTTTATTGAACAATTTTTGTTTATTTTTGAACAGTTTAAAAAAAATAACAGCGCCTACGGGGAAATTTCAATCCTATATAAATCCTGATCTAATAGACGGATTTGCTTGGAACAAACTTTATAAGAAAGGTATTACGATGTAGAACATGTACAGATACGAAGTGCAACCAGAACTAAAGGAGCCCAATTTTCCTAAGAAATTTTTTGATCGGGATTTTTAAGAACATTTTCGAATAATGAATTATTAAATGAATGAGTGAAAGAATGAATGAATAAATGAGTGAATAAACGATAAAATAAGTACATGAGTGAATAAGTGAGTGAACGAGTTATAAAATAAATAAATGTGTGCATGAGTGAAAAAATAAATAAATGAGTGAATAAATACACGAATGAGTAAATGAATGAATGACCGAATAAATGAACGAATGAATGATCGGCTGAAAGAATATGTATTGACCATTTGAAAACGTTCTATTTGAAGCAATTAAGAACTAAAGCTAAATGAGAAAGACAGAGAAAGAGCTAGATTATAAATTTTAAGTTGGGTGTACATTCGGGAAGTAGACTCGTATAGTTCTAGACGGAACTTCTTGTTATATTTTAGTTACCCTGAAATTGAATGCTTTTTTACTTACTTCGTTTGTCGCATAAAATATAAACTTTTTTTTGCTTTGGCAATACGTCGTAAAATTAAAGGCTCTGTGAGGAGTTTTGACCCGCAAAACTCCTTCCTGTTTGCACCTACTCGCGATGCATGAAGTAATATTTATTCGGTGTCACAAAAGCGGTTGTGAAAAATTTGACATGGTTTTGGAAAAGGTCAGCCTAGGACATTTCTTATAATGTAAAGAGTCAAAGGTTCAGAAACTGTTTTGGACGGATTATTTAGTTAGATTGGGTATCTCAGTAGAATTTAAACCTCCTAAAGATGTTCATCTGTATGATCTAACGAGGGATTTATTAGAGTTATCTAGAAATCCAAAATCCGAACCACATGGATCGATGACAAATACATACAGTAGACTCTCGATAATTCGAAACTTAAGGGACCTTGCAAAAAGTTTGAATTACTGAGAGTTTGATTTATGAAAAATTTCAATATTAGCAAAGAGTAGAAGAAAAAAGCGACACAATAAATTTTAATGATGTGTCTAAAAGAAAGTTAAAGACGACATATTGAATAAGCCACTTGAATAAACATTTTTCCAGATGTGGGAAAACTCCTGGCTGATTTCGTTTTTCTCCTTGCCGCAGAACTACTTCACTTGGAAGGATCGCATCTTTGTTTTTCTATATCGTTGTTACTGTGGATAAATGGTATTCCAAACGTTTTGTCTACGCCAGATTTTCTATCTCCATTTCCCCCCGCTTCGATCAATTGTTTCTTTTCAGAAATTAACGAGGAATTTTTTTTTTTTTTTTGAGCACCCATTGCGCTGAAAAACGATAACTAACGCGCTACAAGTGAACTTATATAAGCTGCACAACAAAGAGATGAAGGAAAAAAAATACGCTCCCCGTCTGATAATATTTTCTTCTTTCCTGTATATCTCCTTCGCAAAAAGAAAAGCAGGCCGAGACGCGTTTGTGCATGTTGGGGCGTAAAATGGCTGACTTAATAGATGAAAAACAACTTCTAATTGCAGAGAGATGAGAGCCACCGACTTCGATATAAGCGTGTTCACTCGTAACCGTTCACTGGGCTTGCAGTCATTTTCACTATGAATTATATCAAGTGTATCAAAACACATGAGAATTATTCGATTTAACGAGAGTTTCTCAAGGTACAGACCAGCTACTTCGAATTATCAATAAATTCGAATGATCGAGGTTCGAATTAACGAAAGTCGATAACGTTCTGATATAGAGTTTTTTAGAGGCAGAGAACTTAAAATGGAAATAAAACGCAAAAAAAAAAAAAAAAAGTCTAATGTTCATGTAATTTGTTTTATTTGAAGGATAATTTTATGGCATTAATGCTTGAATATGATGACCTAACCTGGAAAACCGCTTGTGAAAACTGAACCAGTTTTCCCACACTTTTCGCTGTACATGTGTTAACTGGCCACTTTGTTCTTGCGATTTAACGCCCTTGGATAATTTCCTCTGGGGATATGCGAAATCCCTTGCCTATACGCTGATAAACCAGGAACAATGCAGCACATGGAAGACAAGAGTCAGCTCATTATTGCCGACATTCAGCCAGATCTACTGCGAAAAATGTGTGAAAACTGGACCTCCAGGGTTACGCCATGTACGAGCCATCCTTGGTTGCCACATGCTCGACATCATATTCAAACATTAATGCCATAAAATTATCTTTCAAATAAAGCAAGTAACATGAATATTAAATGCATTTTTTTGTGTTTTATTTCCATTTCAAGTTCTCTGCCTCTAAAAAAACACCCTATGTAAGGAACCTTCTTTAAGTGTACACATTGTTCAATATGACAACTTTGTGTCTCATGTGATCAATAGATGAAAATTTCTTAACCAGTCATAAAACAGATTTTTCCTATGCGCACTCCCCCCCCCCCCTCCGTCTCTAACCCCAAACACCCTCCTCTTTACCTCACAAATCACGACGCGCGACGCGTACACAAATCAAATTGCAATCTTCTGTCTGCAGATTCGCAGAAATGTAGCACTTTGTCAGCATTAGGGACCCTTTCGGCATAACGCTCCCTCTAGCGCTGCGCCGCAAACAGCTATTTAAAAGAGATTATTCTTTTTTCTCTATAATAACCAGTACAGTTATTGAATTGAAGAGACGTAAATTATGGCTTTATCGTATGCTACCTCACGTTTCTGGGATCGGTTTTAATGAAAATTGCCTTCTTAAAAGTTTTTGCAGTGTCTGCGTTGACGATGAATTTTTCCCCCTTTCTTTTTTGGCTGTGCATTATACATTAGTTTTTTCTTCAATGAACAAAGATGATAAGTGCTACAAATTTTTATAATGAATAGTACTTGTAAGGTACATTGCTTTCAAGATTAAAATTTATGAAATGTATTTTTTTTTTTTCTTTTCTTTTCCTTTTATTTATTATTATTATTTTTTTTTTTTTTTCGCGAAGATTTTAAAAGTTTGGTGAAAATACAGTAATTGAATGATAATATTTCAGCACAAATACAGAAATTGTGGCCTGATAAATTATTTCAATGCTTTTGTAATTTTAAATTGTTGTAAAACCACAAAATTTGAATTGTATTGACACTAAAAAGTTAGGAAAACTAAAAAATCTTTATTTTTTTCAAACACGGTATTGCTGCAATATATGCTTTATTAAATTGTGTTGATGTGCATATTTTTTCTTCCTCTTTTCCACTCCTTACAATCCCTTCTCAATTTATTTTGTTATCTTTCAATTTTTCCCCTCATTTTTTTCCCTTTTCCTTTCATTTTTACTTGTATCTTTTAAAATTTACTTTCAATTTTTTTACATTGCATTGTACATGTTATATAACTATCCAGAGTCGCTCCATAAATTGAATTACTTTGATATTTATTATTGTTAACCTTGTTGTTAATTCATACTAACACCTTGAAGTAAGGATAGCTATTAAAATATTCTTTCAAGTACTGAAAGTTCTTTCAAGTCGTGTGTGACTATAAGGCTACATCCGCCCCCACAGCTAAACCAGAACCGTGATCGAAAACACTTGATGGCGTGTGGTGGCTTCATGGCTGATTCTAGTCCGAAATTCCCCGTCTCCGACGTTACCGAAAATTTTCGAGCACCTGGTTTGAAAATTTAACGACAAAAAATCCGTTTTCCGAAAATTTTTCAATTTATTAATCTTAAGATTTCTTTCTACGTTCAGACAAGAAAAATATTTTGTCCTTCTTTAAAAAACTTTCAAGACAATAATTTTTGTCAGGAGAAAAAAAAAACTTCTGGTATTATATATATTAGACTTAATAACTTGAAGGATTGTTTTTGAGCTTATATATATATATATATATATATATTCGTATGTACTGTGTGTTGAAGAGGGGGTGGGGGTCTTGTTAACCTAGGTATATATTTTTTTATTTTAAATTGATGGCGCATACTTTTTCCGAAAATTGTGTGTGAAGTTCCGAAATTTTTTTTCCACTTGGAATCACCCATGGTTACTTCATTAAAATATCGGAAGCATATTGTTTTTCATTAACAAGTTCAAAGTTTTTAAGCAACTTCCGAAATTGTTTCCATTGCATGTGTTCTATTATCATATATACATCCATGTACTGTACATAGGAATCTATGATAATAGATTAAGAAAATAATATCTTCTTCCACTTAGCAGAATTTGGAGACATCAACATTTTTACAACCCTCAACCTTTCTCTAACCATTATCCTGGATTCGTCTTCGCCACTGATTGAATGCAAAGTTATTTGGGGTGTAATCTTGGGCTAGCCTGCGCAGAGCATGTAATCCTCTCAAAGCATGTTCTAAAGAAAGAAGGTATTCTTTCTTGAGAATAGTAAGATGCTCCTTCTAGTTCTTTTTAAACCGGTGATTTTTCTGCAATTATTCTGTGGCAAAGATGTTTGTTCTGCGACTCACGTCCCAGTTTTCATCACTTTCTGCTTTGGAGCAGATTGGGATTATAGTAGTTTCTTTTGAGTATTCATGCTGTATGCTAAGCTTGCGTAATTTGCAAGGAATTTGTGCTTGTAACCGAAGCGCTGAAAACATATGTTTTTTGAATCTCCTGTGCGTTAGAGAAAATATTTCACGAATAACAATGAGAAACATTTCTGAAAATTTTTGAACCTCACTTTGCGAAATCCGCAGGATCCTTGTATTAAAAAATGTGATTATGAAATTTAAACATTATTAATTGTGCTCACGAATTATATAAAAACTCTTCGTAATTATATTCAAAAGCTCCATGATTTTCCAGACAGATTTCTGAGATGTACTACTAGTATTGCCAGCAGTACATGCAATGTACTACTAGTACTACTAGCGGTACCGCGCGACTTTGCCCAGGACATGATTCGATGTCAAAGCGACAAAAACTATAAACATTAAGTTACACACACATAAGTTATACATAAAGATCATTAAGTGATGAACAGCAAAATGCTTTACTTTAAATGCTTAATGCAATACTTTTGCTTTTAATTTCAGGAAAAAGTTCAATATAGTTATCGAAATTAATATAAAACAAAATGAAAACCAAAATTATTTAAAGAACGATCCATTTCCATTTGATTTTATTAATTGCTTGCCTGAAATTAAAATGATAGTGAAGTGACAAAAATATCAAATATTAAAAAAATAAGAAGACTTTCCCAAGTTGAAATCAATATCAGGAACTTTCTATCTTTCTGCAAAAGTATTGCGGGCCCATTTCTGCAGAATTTTTCGATTTTAGAATTCTGTTATATTTATTTCAATGCTTTTTGGGGGGGTTTCTTCCCACCAGTCAGAAATATACGTTTACAGAAAATTAATTTTCTTTAGACGACAGAGATAATACAGACAAGGACCAATTTCTTAATGAATACAAAGCGACATATCTGCATTATTTATTAGCGTTATAACAATAAATCGCCAAAGGGAGTATCTCTTCCATTTAAATAATCCCATGCAGCGCCAAGCCAATGATAGCAAAATAAAAATAATTTTTCCTGCCCATTCGTCTATTACCGTTTATCGCATCTTACGCATATGACAAATACTGATTTATTGGCGCTCACAAATATCTTTTGCGTGCATAAATTAAACATTCAGTGCTGAAAAAAGAACGAAAGGGTTTAGCAGGCAGACGATTCGGAAACGGACGACACAAAGCGATTTAGATAATGCTTTATATATCGGGGCTTGTGTGGAGAGAAGGGGTTACAAAAGCACACACATTGTGAAATGCCAAATATGGAGGCGACATTTTTAGCCACATTTCAAAAATATTATTCTGAAGAATTCGTCATTTTTACACGGTTTTATTACACTTAATTTGTCACGGAAGTTTGTTACGCGGTTTTCGACCACTATTACTGCATTAATTATCTTCAAACTTTGCCCACAAGCCTATCTTCGATGACAATACAATATTCCATTTATTTTATAATTTATTATAACGTTACTTAGGAAAAAAATTAATAATTTTGGCTCTGAGGAAATTATCAGAATTATTATTTGTCGAATGGCAACGATAGCTTTGTTTGAAATTAGTTTGGATAATGCAACAATGTTTTGTTTTGAATTTTAAAACACTCAAATCATGGCGAAATTTTTTTTAAAAATAAAACCGTGTAACTTAAAACATTTTTACACGGTTTTACTCAATTTGTGGGCCGCTCACAAAACCAGGTATGTTGAAATTTTAGTGTTGCAATGCTTTTCATTAACTGAGCTATCAAATTTACTAACTGAAAATTGAACGAAATAAAGAGCTTGAAAGTTTTAACTAGGGATGTAACGAATAGTGATTTGGCCGAATAGCCGAATACCGAATATTCGGCTTTTTTTACAGGCCGAAGCCGAATATTCGGCATTTCTTCTAGGCCGAATAGGCCGAAGCCGAATATTCGGCCAGTGTCTTAGGCCGAATACCAAATTATCGGCGGCCGAATATTAAAATTACTAGAAAATCGTTGTAATAGAAAGTATTTGTCAAATTTGAAATTATTCAAAGTCAAACACCAATTACACACAATCTACAATGCATGGTTTAATTCTGTTGGTTAAGAATTTAAAACTATTTAACATTGGTCTATTTTCTCTATTGTTTTGTATGTAATAAAATTAAGAATTTCACCCACAAGTGAAATAGAAATGACAGGTTTTATGGTACTAAGCATTAGCATTATTTTACTAATTATTTAATTTAAATGAAAGAACTGCCATTGCTTAGTGAACGTTTACCTTGCTCAAAACTGCTTAATGGAGACCTTTTAAAAGTTTTAAAAGTTAATATTTTTATTTTAGCCAGCAATTAATCGGGCTTTTCAGATACCTATTTTTAAAAGATCTACACTCTCAGAAACGCATGCTCAAATCTCACGAAACTTTCATCGCATTTGACGAAACGGCTTCGTGAAAAATGCTCCGAGTAAACCTTTCGTCAAATGGGCGAAATTTGTGTGGTAACTTTTGCAAGTCGCGTGATCGAGCGAGGAAAGAATCGTTATAAATGACGAAATTTTCTTGACGATTGAAGAATCGTCGAAAATGAGGATTCTATTTTTGAGAGTGTATTACAGTTTAATACACTTGACTGGAATATATTTTTATTTTCAAAAACCTCGATAACTTATGCTATCTAAATATTCATGATATTATTCTAAGCTTTTTACATTTCTCTCTTACACAATATTCACAACAAATCAGTCTACCCAAACAAAGTCTTTCACTTTGTTAATAATAGCAAAATAAATTTCTCATATTCTCCATCATAATTAACCATTTCCAGCTTTTGGGAGCAAATGCTAAATATAAAATACAATGCTACAACTTTAAAATCTGTTTTATTCAGTCAAGCCTAAAACAAGGTTTAAAAGAAGTAGTTTTTTCGGAAATTATTTTTATTTATTAAAACTATATACTAATGTATTTTTTTACAATGATTATAATACAATTTTAAATGCTTCAAATCTACTAATTTCTTTATTTTTTTTACATTTCTCTTGCAGCAGAACTATTCGGCCGAATAGCCCATCAATATTCGTCCAGGCCGAATTTGACCTTACCCAGTATTCGGCCCGGCCGAATATTCGGCTAGGTGATGAAATGATTATTCGGCCCGGCCGAATACCGAATAGTGGCCGAATATTCGTTACATCCCTAGTTTTAACCATGGAGGTAGGTTTTAACCCGTTCCACATGGCCATGGTCCATAGTGAGGAAGTATACGAAAAGTGAAATTTAATTCAAAGTTTTCTAATGTGATGACTTGGCCTTTTGAAACAACTCTTATTGAACAAAACATACAGTTAATACGTTGATGCATCGTTAAAAATCGTTTTAAAAAGGTGAGCGCTTGATTTTAAAAAAAGAAAAAAGAAAATTGTTTAGTTTTCCTCCAGGGTTCAGTTTTTTCTTTATTTTAATATTTTTCTAAATTCGGAAAGAATAATAATAATTATTATTTTAGTATCGTTTACATAGAAAATTCATTTCCAAATTCATAATGACTCAATTTATTTTCCTTTTTTTTTTTTCTCGGTACAATGCAGTTGGACATTTTTATTTGTTTGCTTACTTTTTAACCGACTTCACAAAGGAAGGAGGTTATACATTCGTATTGTATGTATGTCGTTTTTTTTTTTTTTGTCTACTCAGAACTTCTCACCGGATGAATCGATTTTCGTGACTTTTTTTAATCGATCAGGGATGGTTTCCCATAGGTCCCATACCTTCGTTTGACCCTGTTCGATAATTAGAAAAAAAGTTATGGGCAGAAAGGAGAGTCGTTTCTTTGTTTTCTTATTCATAACTTTTGACTAAATGAATCGATTTTGATGATTTTTTCTTTAATTGATATAAGGGTCGTTTAACTCAAATATCGCACATCAATTTGATTACATTTGTTTTTTAGAAAAAACGCACGAATAAAAAATAAGTATTTTTTATTTTAATTAGAAAGGCTTGGCTTGATTTTTCTTTGTTGGGAAACTATTAATAAATATAAAAGTCATTGTTAAAAAAGTGTTTGTTGCCATTGTGCTATAATATTAAAAGAAATTACAGCAAGAGTTTGACTGAAGGTTTCTCTGAGGCAAAAATTAAATCCAATCAGTTTGTTTGCTAAAATCGACTTCAAAGCCGAATTTATCATACAAATGATTAGTTTTTAGTGGCATTCATTCAAAGGTTTGCCGTTGGACATGGATTTTTTAAAAATAGAGTATTTATATAAAAAATGTGTTTACACTAAAAAGATAATATAACTAAAAATAAATATAATTAAAATACTTTTTATAAAGAAAATAGAACCGACTTCAAAGTATAAATTGCCCTAAAAAGTGAAAAAAAAGTTAATTCTTAAAACAACATCGATGCGACTTTTAAACATAGTTATAGAAGTCGGTGCAAAATTCTGAGTCTAATTACCATTACACCATTTGCTACTTCATATTTTAACTGTTGCTAATTCTGTGAAAATATATATTTGTAATTGATTCATGATTACAAAAGATTTTTTCTTTCCTGATTTTGCACCGACTTCTAAAACTATGTTTAAAAGTCGCATCGATGTTGTTTTAAGAATTAACTTATTTTTCACTTTTTAGCACAATTTATACTTTGAAGTCGGTTCTATTTTTTTTTACAAAAAGTATTTTATTTAATTTTTATGTTCAATACTAAGTTACTAAGGCAGTGAAATTAAAGACAAAACAATAATAATATGTGAACCCATAATCTGTATCAGCAATTACACAAATTATGAGTTGACACTGATCCACACGTTGAATTTTGTTTTGTTCTTTAGAAAAAAATGATTTCTCAAATCATGAAACATTATTTTCATTTAAAAAAGTGAACAATTTCATCGGAAAAGCACAAAATGTTTTTTTCCTATGGACGAAATTCATCGTTTTGTCAAACAAATGAACTAATTTTGAAAAGCAAAATTGAGTAATTCCCAAATTTTATCCAGTCCAATCCGACATGCAGTTCACATAAGTTAGAGACGGAATTGCATATTATGTATCTTTAATTTGAAATTTTAATTTGAACTTCTGCTTTGTAGATAATCTCTACAAGCGGTATATTTACCTCAATGAATTATATCGACAATGTTCTATAGTGTTTAGAAACCAATATTTTCTTGATTTCTACTAAAATTTACTCAGGTTATTATTTGGCCACTCTTTCAAATGCAATGCACTAAAAATGAAGTAATTAATTTATATTTTCCTAAAAGGAAAATATTTTAAAGATAATTTTCCTCCGCGCGTTTCTTCAGTTTCTTCTTTAAATATATTAAATTATTAATATACATTGGAGAGTAACAATTTGAGAGTTTGAAAGGAATTCAAAACCACGCTACCGCTGGCCTATAGCCCCTTGTTCTGAGGCATGGTAATTAAGTAATTAGTTAGTAATGGTATTTAATAAATAATTCTAACTAAGCAAAGAATAGAAGTATTGTTCAAAAAATGTATTCACTTATTCACTGCATACGTTGCTTCCAAAAACCGTCACATTACATGGTGCGGAAAAAAGATTTAATTCAAATATGATGGACCCTTAAAATATGATGGTCCCGTAAAGAAAATGAGGTCCGGCTCCAAGGCAGAAATCTTGCCACTATTCGTTCTCTAGGTTATCATTTGTCTCAACCTCAACGTTGGCATACTTATACTATAATGCCTCATTGCTTTGAATGACGTCTTGAGAATCACGCACTCTCAAAAATAGAACGCTCACATTCGACGAATCTTGAATCGTCAAGAAAATTTCGTCATTTACAACGATTCTTTCCTCGCGCCAGTGGTGTAGTCGAGGGGAAACGTGGGGGGACGGCGTCCCCTACCTTTTTATTTTAACGCAAGCGTCCCCCCACTTGTTTTAAATTTTAACATAAGCGTACCACCACTTTTTGATGTTGGTATATGTAAGCTTCCTCCCACCCTTTTTTCCAGGACTACACCACTGCCTCGCGCGATCACGTGACTTAAAAAAGTTACTACACATATTTCGCCAATTTGACGAAAGGTTTACTCGGAGCATTTTTCACGAAGCCATTTCGTCAAATACGAGGAAAGTTTCGTGAGATTTGAGCATGCGTTTCCGAGAGTGCGTCAACGACTCCAAAATGGCCGCTGGATGCAGTTTAGCGGAATTATGTGAGATTCTCCTAAGCAATCTGTTTCATTTAGATATGAGCAGAAAATTCCCATAAATTCAAGACTAACTGCCCGTTAAAAATTATCGAAATGTTTTGTGCGTAATAAAAGTAATCTTGTGCTTAGCTACTAATGACCAAAAGGATAACGCAAACTGTGCAGAATTCACGCTCGGATTAAAATTGCTGTGTACCTGAATACTCGAAATCGCTCTATGTCCTTACTAAGGAGCAATAACCGTTTCATTTATCATATTTGAAATATTTTAGTATTGCGTTAACGATCCTAATCTTAATCTCTCGGATGGAAATAACGATAAGTAAAATATTTCTTGTCTTAGAAAGCATATGAGGTTGCTACATAATTTTCGAGTTATCCGGGAATATCTTTAAAGTACAGCATCACTTAACAATTATGTGAGGAATAGTGGCTGAATTATTACAAAAATTTTGTATTGTAGTCTTAACATTTCAGTAAAAAGCGTAGCGCTATGTAGAAAGTTGAGGTACATTTTTTAAAATCCTTTTGAAGTTCTAGCGTTCTAAGTGTAAAACAGTTCGTTATCATATGATTACAAAGTTCCCAATTTAACACTTTCATCGCTAGAACGAGATATCTCGTCTTCTAAGATCATGCTTCTTCTATACGTTAGCATCGAGGTAATTTCACATCTTCAGAATGTTTTTCCACGCTGTTGCATCGTGTCCAGTGATGCTTCATTAAATTTTCAGCACATCCCAGTTCATATTATCATGTTTTCCCAAAATTTCTACGGAATAGAATAAAAGACGTGTCCATTGCAGCGATGAATATGCTAAGGTGCTAACAAAGTCTGGTGTCATTAGTGTTTCTTTGTAATGCACCAATCTCTTTGCGGTTTGTTTGAATCACACACTCACACACACATATATATATATATTTATTTATCTATTTATTTTTATATATATTAAAATGCTAGGACTGGCAGCATGGATGGATGTTAACCCTCTGACTGATTATGATGATCCCTAGATTTCCACTGGCACGAGCTTTTTAAATTTATTTAAAATATTATCCCGTTTCATCGTTATCGCTGTTTGATCGCAATTTCTCAAGTATTTTTACATTAATTAAGGTTTTTTTTTCCCAGAGGTGGCTTTAGGTGCATAAAGTAGCCCAATTTTTAGCGCTAATTCGCTTAAAAAAGGAGCAGTCAGAGGGTTAAAGGTTCGGGGGGGGGGGGGGTACATTACTATTGGAGTTTATCGTAAACAATAACGAATTGTCGGTTGACCTTTTTTACCGTATTTTACATCGCAATATGTTTACTTGGCTGAATAAAAGTGACTTTAATTCATTCTAAATATTTTTTCTCCGTAAATCTTTTGAAAGGAAAAAATAATGCCGCTCCACAAATTTTGCCGTTGTGTGTACTAACACTTAATAGAACGTGTCTAAGTACAAGCATGTTGCTAATAAATGCACCAGAAAGCACAAATTTAGATTGACAAATTCTTTTTTTTTTTTTTTAATCAATTTAAGTCGAAAATTTTCTAAATGTTTAGTGAAATAAACTAACATAACTTAAACACATTGCTAGTCACAAAACTTGCTACAAAATAGCTGCTTCACTTGTTTGTCATTATTTTTTAAATTGATTGTTAGAAATAACAATTGGGCGCATATTTAGATTATCGTCACGTTCAGGGAAGGTAGCAGCTAATTAGGAAACTTTGATTTACCAGTTATACAATTCGAGTAGTTCGATCAAGCGTGCTCCAATTCCATAGAAACAATAAGATACTCGCATAAATTTTTAATTCGATCTAACCTCGCCGGTACATCCAAAGCAAATCCGATCGCGTGATCTAAAACACCGATCGATTCCTGACTAGCTGTAATAAGTCCGACTTTTGTCCAACCCCAAGATACACACTTTCGATTTTCTAACCGGCAATTAAAGGCCCACAGTCAACAGTAGATTTCGTGTAGTAGTCCACTTCAAAGTACACAATGGAAGGCTGCACCGCTTATGGGGGACACAAGCTTCGCTTCTTCGCACGCCTAGTCGTAAACATAATAAATATGGCATTCAAGCAACAAACTGGTAATGAAATCGGTTTGCCGATAAATTTACAGTGCTGGTTCACCAAGTGTGTAATTCTTGCCATGTAATTATATTTCTATTCATTGTAATATGACGGGACTATTAAAGTGAACATTGAGATTTTTTACCGTGAGTACTTAGGGACAAGGCCCGATTTACATTTTGAATCACTATAGGCACAACTCATGTTTGGGGGCCCCTCACGCAACAAAAATTTGTTTTTCAAATTTCAAAGAGTCACACCAAAATTTGGGGGCCCCCAAAGCGCAAAAACTAATTTGTTTTTAAATTACAAAATGCTTGAATAAAATCTGTGGGCCCCAAAGTGCAAAATAGATTTTGTTTTTCAAATTTCAATTTCAAATCGTCAAACCAAAATTTGGGGGCCCCCAAAGTGAAAATTCCTTGTGGTTTTAAAATAATTTAATAATACAAATTTTCTGTGAAGCAACAGAACACTAACAGTTTGTTTTTTAAAGATGCTATTTTTAAGCATTTTTCCAAAAAATTTTAAATTACAAAAAAATATATAAAAAAATAATAATAATAACCAAAATTAGGGGGCCCCCTCAAAGGGGGTCCCTAGGCTCGGGCCTCACGGGACTAATGGTAAATAAGGCCTTGCTTAGGGGAAGCCTCAACATTGCCTTTATCCTTTCTTACTTGGGCCTAGGCTTGGGCTGTGAATAGCCTAATGACGGCTGGTGTGTAGTTCAAGTTTTCAAATTTTGCTCTCTATAGGGCAGCGCAACGATCGGCGAGCTAAGCACAACCCTCCCTCTACCTCCATTTAATTGCGAGACACTTAGTTGCAATTAAATGGAAAACGAAAAAAACTTATATTTCATTAGGATACTCCCTCTTCTAGTCTTGGAATTCTTTCTACGTTTCTGTAAGTTTTTAGGACTTTCACTCTAGTTTGAGAGTTTTTTTTTTTTCTGTTGTTTGAACTTTTCTTTAAATTCTTTGGATGTTTGTTTTTGAGAGAGGAATTTCTCATATAGTCGTCTGGATTTTGGATTTGTGTTTCTATAGTGAGATTGGGAGGTGTTCGTATTTTCAGTTTTAATTGATTCAATCACTGTAACGGAACCTTATTGCCTCATAGAAATATATCGAACAAAATGATTACATTTTTCATACAACTCAACTCCGTAATTAGTTTGCTTAGCCTAAATCCATTCAGTGAAACTGATCTTGTATGGTTCATAGTGATTGAATGTTACGAAGAAAATTAAAATATTGATACCGATATTACTTTAAATTGTAGATTTTCATCTTCTATTGAAGATATTTTTGGTCTATTATCTTATATATAAGCGGCTTAATTGTCTGTCGCCGATAGCGCATTGGTTGCTTGCGTAACTGTAATGCAGTTGCCACTGTTGTAACACATGTCAAATATACTAATAATCAAAACATTTCTCTAGCATTTTGAGTGAGGCATCGCTAGATTTGCAATCTCCGTTAAAAATTAATGTAAACGCGAATTTAATTTAATCCTTCTTTCTTTGTTTTAATTTATTTATCGTCTGCGCTTTTTATATATATTAAAGTGGCAGTGCTCTTTTTTCCAGTTTCGTTAAAACTATGTTTTGACAATGATTATGTTGGATAAAAATAAATATTTTTTACAAACAATTTGATTATATAGTAAATGATATTTTTATTTTACAGATTATTATTACTTAGATGTTTTTTTCGGTAAGAATATTTTTTCCTGAAATTATTATATGTTTATTATTTAGTCATTAAACTTTACTGTCCAACAGTAAAGTTTAAGAACTACCTGATAAAGATCTCTTTGATTTGATGTGCATTTCCGTTTACTGGGAGAATTTTTTTTTAATAATATCTAACAGCGGTCATTTCGTAATACCGCCGGGCTTACTAGTTGTTATATACACCAAAATTATTGCTAAAAATAATAGATCGTTATTAAAAACAATAGATATAACTTAAGGTAGTATGATACGGGGGGATTTTTCAGCGCGAGTAATTAATTTTCCGTCCTTAATGCCTCTTCTGAGCACACGCTTGTGTTAGCACAGGATTCCATCAAACACCGAGCTGAGGGTAGTTTCCCTATTTGCCCAAGCATAAAGCAGCCTTGAAGGAGAACTACCATCATCTCTACTTTTTTTGAACAATTAATAGCATGTTGCAAATGTCTTCAGAATTTTTTACAACGTACAATTTGGCTTGCTTTGAAAATCAAGACCGTTGTAAAAATACCGTTAGTTGTCATTTTTTTCCCAACTTTTAAAAGTTGAAGTCATCGTATTCAATTTTACTTTAATAAATGTAATTGTGTGAGTTTTTCATACTGATCTCATGCAAAAGCTTACACACCAGCGCAGTCTCTACCAGCACATTCACTTCATTAACGTGATAATACAGATTTTATTGTATGTTTCATCTTCCTCTTTATCCCATTAATTAATAAATGTTTTTACAAGCTGAGTGAAACTTCAAGTAATTAAACAGGTACACCACAATTATAGTGCCCAAACCACATTTTTTTCATTCATAAAATAGAACTGAAAGAACTAACAATAATTGACAATAGTACCTGCTACGTATGTTCCACTACCAAATAACTATTTCAGTATTCACTAAATGACAATACTGTTTACTGAAAACAGTATGTAGCTACATGATTAGTGCGCAGCGTTAGACTTTCTCATTTCAAAAGCACTTTAACTTTAACTCCTTTGAATAACATTCGCCACCAGATGCTATTGGACAAAATGTGCTTCGCTAGTATGAAAAATATAGATGAAAATGTCGTGCACATCTTATGAACGATGCTACTTTCCCCAAACGTAAGTAGATTTCAGGCGTGAAATACGTACATTCTCACTAAAAAGTAACATTTTTTCCACCCATCGCGTTCATTTTACAGGCTCGCGATCGTTAATCACGCCTAAAAATGAAGTGAAGTGAGTACTCTCATTAATTATTCGTGTCGTTTGGCACCAGCAGGCGATATTACCCGCGCTTTTTCGAATGAAAACACCACGAGATGTCGTTTCTTCACGGTGCTGTTATACATAATACAGTGCGAGGGAGATAAATGGAAATAAAATATGGCTTTGTTTTCTCTCGTTTTTCTCTTTCTATGGCTTTATTAATATGTCTGCGTATTGATGTTTTTATCCCAAGCGATACAGAGGCAGTTAACTTCGTAAGTGTAGTACTACTTAACAAATTAAAAACATGGGAACGCGAAGGTAAATAACATTCGAATGCGTTTAGGTTGAATTGAAAGTTTTCGTATGCATTTTTCAGTTAGATCAAGCAACTCTACGTCTTACAGATTTCAGTTTGTGAAAAGCACTCTTCACTTAAATCAACCATCTTCTTGAATGAACTTGAGAATCTGTAACTTCTCGAATGTATAGACGAAGCCATATCTTTATGAATTAGCTGAAAACATGTTCCTGTAAATTTACCAGTTCGCCGAATGCAATTGAAAAGACAGCCCTTTTATAGCTTTCTGATATTTTATTTAGTATTTATTTTATTCTCTCTCTCTTTCTCACTGAGTCTCTATGTGTGTTTTCTTTCTGTCTTTTTTTTTTCTTTGCTTGTTCTTTACTTAGATCGTATTAAATTCGTCGAATGAATTAGAGCAGCGGTTGCCAATCTTCTTTTCGCATACCACCATTTTTCTTGCAAACCATTTGCATACCACTACGAATATAACTTTATTACATACAATAGAATACAAATAGATTATGGAAAAATACTAGGTTGACTAGGTAATATAAATTACACCATTTTTTATGGTAATTAAAGGAAAGAAAAGTGTTTGTTAAAATAAAGCTGTATTCATAAAATAAAATATATGAAATATATAAAATAGTATATTTTTAATACGTACTTTCAAAACACATTAGAAATAAGTATTTAAGTACAAAATACATGTAAAAAGAAAATGAAAAAACGAAATTAATGAGAAAGCTGCATGGCAGATACAAGCGAGGTGATATCTGATTCAGTAGAAGTTAGTTTTAACCTCGAATTTGGGTCGACATTTACTTTCATTGTATACTTATATTTTTAATAAATATTGTATTGGACAAAGAAGGACAAGAGTGGATTTCTTATTGAATAATACTCAGAACAGTCTATCTCTTCTTTTTTTTTTTTTTTGGCCTGCGCGCGTACCACCTCGAGAGGCTTCGCGTACCACAGTTTGGGAACCTCTGAGTTAGAAAATTCAGGTTTACAACTTATTCAAAGCGCTTTTCAACTGAATGATTCAGTTTGTCATTACAATTTCAAGGCAGTTTATTTCGTCATGTTACTTGTAATTACATTAAAAAAGATGTAAATTGAGAGAGCGATACAGAATTCTCCTTTCCCCGATCCACTGTGAAAAAATAAATAAATAAGTAAATAAAAAACTCTAGAATGCAGTTGTGACTACGATGATCTACTTTCAATGCGTTTCGAAATAAAAAACTCTAGAATGCAGTTGTGCTGTTGTGTCTACGATGATCTACTTTCAATGCGTTTCGAAATAAAAAAACTCTAGAATGCAGTTGTGTCTACGATGATCTACTTTCAGTGCGTTTCGAACTTCTTCCCTTCTTCAAGCTCAAAAATTGATGCGAAAGTACAAGCGGGAAGTTCGGTGCTAACTATCCCCATACTATCCAGGTTTGGCACCTAGTGACTGTGGTTTCTTTTACCGAAATTGAAGGATCTGGAGCAAGGTTCTCTTAAGTCCGTGCTGTGAAAACAACTGTAAAAGAACCGGATCAATGAGCAGAAACGTGAATTCCCCAAGCCAGGTTTAAAACGTTGATCCTGCACTCAGATGAATGCCTAAATAGATTATGTGATTATCTGGACTTGATATCGGTAAGAATATTTCTTAATTATTTTTTGCATGTTTTGTCTATTGTTAATAAATATTTTTTTATTATCCTTGTAGCCTTTTTAAACCGACTTCACAAAGGAAGGAGGTTATACATTCATATTGTATGTATGTCGTTTTTTTTTTTGCTTGTTTGTTTGTCTACTCATAACTTCTCACTGGATGAACCGATTTTCATGACTTTTTTTTTAATCGATCGAGGGTGGTCTCCCAAAGGTCCCGTGCTTTCGTTTGACCATATTCGATAATTAGAAAAAAAGTTATGGGCGGAAATGTAGTGTTTTTTTTTTGTTTTTGTTTTTTCATTCATAACTTTTGACTAAATGATCCGATTTTGATGATTTTTTTCTTTAATCGATAGAGGGTCGTCTAGCTCGAATATTGCAAATCATTTTGACGACATTTGTTTTTTAGAAGAAACGTTATGGGTGAAAAATAAGTATTTTTTATTTTAATTGGAAAAGCTTGGCTTGATTTTTCTTTGTTGGGAAAATTATTAATAAATATAAAAGTCATTGTTTAAAAAGTGTTTTTTACCATTGGGCTATAATATTAGAAACAATTACAGCAAGAGTTTGACTGAAGGCTTCTCTAAGGCAAAAATTAATCCAATCAGATTGTTTTGCTATAATCGACTTCGAAACGGAATTTATCATACAAATGATTAGCCTTTAGTGTCATTCATTCAAAGAAAGGCTGCCTTTTGACATGGATTTTTTAAAAATAGAGTATTTATATAAAAAATGTATTTGCACTAAAAAGAAAAAAATAAAATAATTTTATAAAAAAATAGAACCGACTTCAAAATATAAATTGCGCTAAAAAGTGAAAAATAAATTAATTCTTTAAACAACATCGATGTGACTTTTAAACATAGTTTTAGAAGTCGGTGCAAAATTATGAGTCTAATTACCATTACAACATTTGTTACTTCATATTGGAACTGTTGCTAATTCTGAAAAAATATATATGTAATTATAATTGATTATTACATATATATTTTGCGACGGAAACATATATATTTTGCGACGGATGATTACAATTATCATGATTGCAAAAGATTTTATCTATCCTAATTTTGCACCGGCTTCTAAAACTATGTTTGAAAGTCACATTGATGTTGTTTAAAGAATGAATTTATTTTTAACTTTTTAGCGCAATTTATAACTTGAAGTCGGTTTTATTTTTTTTTATAAAAATTATTTTATTTTAAATGTAGTCCATCCTCGTATCTAATAATTATGAAAAATTATAAAATGATTTTAATCATTCCATTTACTCATAAGGTTAAAGTATTTAGCCATTAATTTCTGTAATTACTGGAGAGATTACTTATGCGTGTACTTTTTAGCCTACTTTCCCGTAAAAGTAAAAAATAAAATAAATAAAGCATGAAAGAAGGCTTAATGTATCGTAAAAATATCGTTAAAAATAAAGAAAAGTCAAAAAAGAGTGAAGTAATTAAATAAAGATTAAAAAATTGAAAGTGGGGTTTTGAGATGGGGAAAATGTGTGTCTGTCGGTCTGTCGGTCTGTCCCCCCCCCCCCCCCCTAATAACTTTTGAACGAATTGTCCGATTGGAAAAATTCTTTTTGCATTCGAAAGATCTCGGCGAGGTCATCTCATTTCCATACTTTACTTTTTGATTTGAACAATTTTTTGTTCAATTTTGAACAGTTCAAAAAAATTTAACATTAGCGCCTATGGACAAAATTGAAGCAAATTCTGTATACTCTGGGCACAAGACCCAAGTTCCTATTGCAAGCTCATTGAAAGGAGTTCTCGGCGTGAAATATTGATTTGAACAGTTTTTGTTCATTTTTAAACAGTTCCAAAAAAAAAAAAAAAGATTGCGGCATTTTTCCATTATTCCGGCGCAGGCGATAAAGTCGCCAATAATGATGCAACTAACGCCAAACGGAATATCGTCGCTGTTATCCTTTTTTGTGTTCCGTCGCCAAAAATTTTGCTCGGCGAGATTTGCGCCTTGATAATGAAAACGTACCAAATTAACATTAACGCATATGGGAAATTTCGATCCCATATCAAGCGCTTGGCAAGGTTGAATTGACTGACCCACTGAACCTGATGAGATTAACAAATAGCCACGCTTGATTTCATAGGATTTGTACGCAGACCTCCCCCTCCCCTGCCCCCGTCCGACATCGGAATATCGCTTTTGTCCGGGGAGATAAGACGAAAAAAATTCACTCGAGTACCGCAGCACCTGTTTCTTCCATATAACTAGCGCTCTAAAAGCTTTTTTTTTTTTTGAAAATGTGGGCCGGATAAAGCGAAGGCAGGTTAATCTGGAGCCGGTTAAGAGAGGTTTTACTGTACTTGTATATTTTATGTTTTCTTGTCTGAGCATTTTCTTTTCTTTCTAATGGGGCTGCAGTATTGGTCCTCAACCATTGCAGCCCTCGTGCGTCCCAAAGAGATTGGTACCAACTTTTTCAGCGGCACGACAATGAATGTGATACCATTGCCGCAATTTTTTGACGCTCAGTTTTCCCCTAGAGAGCTGCACCTGAGCTCTCGTTGATGCAAACGGCACTAGGAATTTAATTTAGCCGAGAGTATCCATGCCAAATGGATACTCAAGGGATCTTTAACATGCCGCATAATCATGCGACATGGGCGCAGACGATTTTCTGCATCTTGAAAATCCACTGACTTGGGCCAGGTTTGAACCTGCGAACTTGGAAGTTAGAGGCCTGCGCCTTACCAATACGCCACCCTGTCGACGCTTGTCTGAATAAATGAAAACTGTTTATGTTATTATGCAACTGAAAAGCTATTCGTGTATCGACTTGTGGAGGAATTAAAGGTTCTTTCTTTTACCCCCCACTAAAAATTATGTCGTTCAACCACTTAAGCGCTCTCGTAAAGTACACATCGTTTATCTCACTGACAAATGCTGAGTGCCTCGTCTACCTCAAACTTATCCTAACCTGATGAAATTCGATGAAGTAACAGCGCTAGGTCTATTTCTCCGCAACTCCCAGGGTCTCCTGATACAGAATTTAAATCCGTGCACGTCGATAGGGCGCCGAGCGGTTCGGCTTTTAGTAAAGCCAGGCACGCGAATCGATGCAGGATTATGAATAAGTGTGCTCTAACTCGGCATGAAAAGATTTTTCTGCGTATACCGCAGAAACGAAGAGCAAATACAAGCCCTTTAATAATGGATCACGTGATTTATGGAAAACAATTCGCCAGATCTGTTTGTCCGAACAGTGTGGAAATTAATAAAACGTGACTGGCATCGGGGCAAGCCTTTTTCGTTTGTTTGTTTATTTATCTGTTTCGGGGTAGGAGACGAATTTCTACTTGCACGCACGCACGAGAACGCTTTAAATATTTTATTCGCTTTAGTTTTAAGCTTTGTTTCCTGCTTGTTCTTTCTGTTCTATCCTTTTTATCACCCGTGCATGTATGTATTCGAAACCATTTTTCAACATTTGGGTTGGAAGGAGAAAGAAAACGGAGTGTTATGAATTTTTCTTGTGGTAGATTTTTTTTTTTTTTTTTTGAGAATCAGAACATAACGCGGGTGTAAATAGAACATGTTATGTATGTTCATATGACAGAAGGTCCAGAGTTTAAGACTCAAATTCTTAATTCAGAATTTAAAAAGTAAGTTAAAAACCAATGAAACTAAAATTTAAATAAAAATGTAGATTCACGATTATTTGTTTAAAATGAAGTTAAAGAAATATGTTAAAGGAAAATACAATTTTAGAAAAAAAGGAAAATTTTTAATTACTTCAAATGGAAGGCTCGAAAGTTAGTTTGAAATTACATGTGAATGCAGAGAAACCATTCCACCCCCCCCCCCCATTTTTTCCCTTATTTTTCTTTTTTTCCTTCTTCTTTTTCTTTCCTTTTTTACTACCTCCAAGAAAACTTTGTCCAAAGGAGTAAATTATAAAGTTTTAGTTCGTTGTACATTTTTAAGCTTTAAAAATACTTTAGGGGCAGGGTCTCAGCCTTTAATAATACTCGGGGGGGGGGGGAATTCCCCTAATGCGATCCCATGTATCCGTGCCTGGTTTGAAATTCAGAAGGTAATCAGAAAATAATGAATTCTATAAAATAGTTTAACTTTTCCTTTCAAAGTGGATGTAAGTAAGCATTAGAAATATGCAATGGACATGAAATTAATCGTTTGATGCTCTCAGAAGATGGTTTGGTATTTGATTTTAAAAAAAGTTGAAAATATTTTTGACAGCACCAGATGTGCTTTTAAGTCTTACATGTCTTACTACTAAAAAAAATAATCAGTTAACTGGATATTCTCTGTATAATAAAAGTAAATGTTATTTACTGGTATTTGAAACAAGAAAAAAAATCCTTGCAAAAGAAAAATTAGTGCTCATTCTTGGTTTTATAGAAATGGCTTTATTTGTTTTAGAAAGGCTTATTCAGTGTGTCAATCTGGAAATTAAGGGGAGTCGACACCCAAAAATGTCGAAACAACCTAAATTTTTTTTATTGGCTTAAGTAGGGAAATAGATGTTTAAAAATGTTCCCTGAAAATTTCAGAAAAATTGAAGCAATATTTATTAATTTATCGTTGATTTTATTACGGTGTGATTTGCCACCTTTTCATTCCGAAACCGAAACTGTGCTGAATATAAACCACATATTTATTTATTAAAATAAAATAAGCGAGAAGAAGCAATTTCATTGTGACTGTAACTGAAAAGAAAGTTCCTTACTCAAATTTTGATAAAGCTATTGCAAGCGTAAAACTTAAGGTGCAATTTTCTCTCGCTTTATTTTTTGCACACTTCATCTCAATTAAAATGCAAAGGCTTTTCTTAATTTGTATCAAAATGTGGATTTTTTTGCCCACATGTTCCTGAAACTATACATAACAAATTTATGCTTTACTTTTATGATAACTTAAATACTTTTTAGAAAAAAAATTCTTTTTGTAGGTTTTTCGAATTTTTCGTTGTTTTTTCTGCATTACTTCAGTTTTTTTTTTTTTTTTTCGCAAAAAGTATTTGACTTATAAAAAATTCAAAGCATGAAAGATTTGCTTTATGAGTAATGAATCAATAAACGAAATTTTGAGACTTTACGCCAATTTTTGAAAAAGACGATGCATTTTTAAAATTGCTAAATTTTGTTTTTAAATTAAAATTTTTAAATGATATTTCAAAATTCCAGTTTTTTTAATATTAAATTTCTTATAAAGTGATATAACATGACATGAGACAAAAATTGTAAATAGAGAAAAAAAAATGAAACGTTACCAAGAACGTTTAGGAGAGCATTAGGGACACCACCTGTAGCAAGGTAATTTTTTTTTCATTAATTCGTAATATCTTTATACTCTGCTTTCCTCTACTATTTTCACCATATATTTGACTTTAAGATAGTTGATACATTTCTTTTCAATAAGATATCTAATTATTAAAATTCTTTCTTAAAATTTTGATACATGCGAAAACTAGTTGAGTTTTGTATCTAATTGTCAAAATATAATCATGCTTTTGAACAAAAAGATAAATAGGGATTTTGATTAATGCAGCTATTTTCCCCCACTTCTTTTATTAAAAAAAAGGGGAAAAAAAAGAAAGAAAAAACGATCTAATAAGTAGCTATTTTGGCGCACCCGCTCTTTTCACACTTGTTATGGTAAATTGCCATGTGATCACGGAACTTCTATTTATGGTCAATAAAAATCCCCGTTGTCAAAACCATCTGTAAGTTTACTGCTTAAACTAGAAAATTTCCGTGACTCGTACCACGGCAATAAATATGATTTAAAGACTACAGAGTGTACCGTGCAAAACTTTAATAAATTTCGTTTCGTATCAAAATATTATTGTCGATAATAGTTATTATGATATGGATCTGCTCAAAATGTTTACGAAGGGAGGCAAAAGTTTCAAAAGGAACTTTATCCTTAGTAAATTCATTTCGAATAATTTTACAAGCTAAATTTCTTATCATGTCGTTAAAACTAATTTATCAATTTAAAAAATATATGTATTCTTGTTTTTTAATATTGTATTTTTAGCAAATTATTCAAAAATAAAACTTTGTCCACAATTTGGATTGCATTTCAGAGTTTAAATTAGTGTCATTCTTCATCCTTGATATTTTCCGCTCTTTATGACATTCAACAATTTGCGTTAAAGTTTAATAGTTAAATAATGCAAACACCCCCTCCCACCAACATATTAGATGTTGTTGGACTACATTTTTAACCGACTTCACAAAGGAAGGAGGTTATACATTCGTACTGTATGTATGTCGCTTTTTTTTTGTTTGTTTGTCCACTCATAACTTCTCACCGGATGAACCGATTTTCATGATTCTTTTTTAATCGATCGAGGGTGGTTTCCCATAGGTCCCGTACCTTTGTTTGACCATATTCGATAATTAGAAAAAAAGTTATGGGCAGAAATGTAGTATTTTTTTGTTTTTTCCTCCATAACTTTAAAAATAAATGAACCGATTTTGATGATTTTTTCTTTAATCGATAGAGGGTCGTCTAGCTCGAATATTGCAAATCAATTTGACGATATTTGTTTTTTAGAAGAAACGTTATGGGTGAAAAATAAGTATTTTTTTATTTTAATTGGAAAGGCTTGGCTTGATTTTTCTTTGTTGGGAAATCTATTAATAAATATAAAAGTCATTGTTAAAAACATGTTTGTTGTCATGGGCTATAATATTAAAAGAAAGTACAGCACGAGTTTGACTGAAGGCTTCTCTGTGGCAAAAATAAATCCAATCGAAAGTAGCACCAGAGGTCACTGTTTTACACTTTTCAAATCTCAGGCTGATCTTGAAATTAGTAGAAATGTCCTTCAATAGGGTTGTGGGCATTTGGGAATAGTTTAGGGATTATTCATAAATGATGTCACGCTTCGGGGGGGGGGGGGGTTCGTGAAATTGTGACGAAGTGTGACAAGGGGAGGGGAGGGGAGGGGGTAACAAGAAGTGTGAACATCATGCATTATGCAACATAGCGTGACATGTGACAACGTGGAGAGGGGGTCCTCTGAAGTGTCATATATTATGACAAAGGGGGGAGGGGGGTCAAATGGATGGGAAAAAGCGTGACATCATTTATGAACTGCCCCTTACCAGAAGCAACTGTTACTTGAAATAGCGTAAAAAGTTTTAAGAAGACTCTTTAAGTGCAATAGAGATTGATAAATTGACTAGAACAGGCCTAGCTGTGCTCAGAGCTCAAAGTCTGTTTTGGGTATCTTTTATCTTTACAGTACATTGTGCAAGAGCAGGTAATAGTTGTAGCACGATCTAAAACAACTTTACAAATTTACTTGAAGCAAGAGCGGAGTCGGAGCCCCGAAGTTTGTCGTACGCCACTGCTCCTATATTCCTTTTATTAAAACTTCCCAAACGATTTTTTCCGCATTAAAGTTACTTTTTAATGGAAGACGACAAAGAATGAAAGATGATTTTTTCATCTGTAATTTTATTGAAAAGAATCAAATGCGAGGAGAAATAACTAAAAAACGCAATTCTATTGCTTAATAAAAATAACACAAACAAAATTAATAAAATAAATAAGTAAATAAAATGATTTATATTATAACTACTCGGAGCATGGAGCTTACTTGGGCAAAAATTTAAAAGTCGAAGCGGAGCAACTCAAAACAGTTGCTCAATCCTCTTATATTTTACGATGCATTTTTTCTAAGGGTGGGACGAGATTCGCAAAAAAAACATTGTACAGTTGATTCTGCGAATCGAAAAAGTTTGCAAATCATTAATTGGAATAAATCTAAAATAAGAGTTGAATTCAAAACAGTAATATTTCCATTTAGTTTAAAAATTGAATTTTATTAATCATCACACATTTTGTTTAAATACTGAGCACCGCAGAGTGTTAATGTTCGTACGAAAGTGATTCACAAAATATCTAATATAATTTCTAAGCATATACCCCATTCTTTCTGTAAGCGGCGAATATGCAAATTTCTTTCCCCACAGATGTGTTTCAACGCTATCTGATATTGCGCTTTTTAATTACCTTTTTCCGCTAGACATATGCTGTTTCAATTGTTTATTCCCGTTGCTGTTATAAAAAGAGGGAAGGTGTCGGGAATAATGACTTTTCTCTCACTAAAACAGTGCAATTACATTCTTCCCGCAATTTCTTTTGAGGTCTAAATGAGTTAATAGTAACGCGATAGGGGGCAGAAGCAAAATATGGGGGGGGGGGGGAGAGAAAAACTGTATAACCCTGAGTAATATAGCATTGGACACTTTTGTCATTCAAACCTACTTGCAATACTCTTGCGCAGGATATGGATAAAGAGAGGTTCTGTATAGTGTTCGGGTCTTCTATAGTCTAGAAGTCCTGTATAATCCTCAACACTGTCCTCCGAGTAGTCAGCAACATTAACATCAGGCGCTTGTGTAAACCATGACATCCGGTTTGGATCTTGGTGAGGAGTGAGGAGACAACCACTTCTGAAGTTCTAGAGCTCTGTAAGTAACTGCTTTGTCTTCTTAATATCCCCATAGAGAAAGGCCAAGAGAGACATGCTAACTTGAAACTAATCATGTAATCGTTGGTACTTGACAGTGATTTGATGATTAGTTTTTTAAGTTATCACGATATTTTTGCTCATACCACGGTGGTATGATCACTCTTGGTAGTAAATAATCCGTAATGTAAGCTTCTGATAGTATCAGGAGACAATTGGGCAACAAGTGGTGTACAATGTCACGTTCGATTCACCTGAAAAAATGATGATTTTCCATTTCGTCATAGAGGCCCACCTGAATTGCGCTTTTTCCAGTAAAGCAAAGTATTTTACTATCGCACTACCAAAGCAATCCCCCCCCCCCCCCCCCCCCGCTGCTTGGTTTAGCGCGTATATCGGATTTGCCCCGACATGGGTCAGGTTCTCTGACTTGTACACTATTTTCTCTTCTTTATATCATCTTATTCACTGATAAGTTGTTTTGTAATGATACCTCGTCAATAAAAATTTTGCTTGTACACTGTGGTACTATTCTTCGTACTGTTTTCGTGCTGATATCCATTATTAGTACGATATAGAGCTCAGCAATCCCTTTTGCAGGTGTAGACTTTTCACTTTTCATCATAAACTTATACAAACGTTTTGCAAAATCATGAATAAAATGCACTTATATTCATTATCTACTAGTAAATCTGTAACTAACGGAACTTTAGGGCCATTTGTAGGTTTCATTCTTTCTGTAACCCCTATATTCTTTGGCTACCGATAATTTTACCACTAAAAATGATTGTCTAAATAACTTTAAAACAATTTTGTTAATTGGCCTGGTTTTTACCTGACATTTATGTTTTAGCCAACCTAATAGACTGGTGTAGAGATGTTCTGCTTTCTTCATCACGTGTTTCGCCTGAATGCGCCTGGACATAGCACCATCTTCAACAAGCTAGGACAATACGAATGGTGACCTATTTCCCTGTGTGATATCTTGGCTGTTTAAAGTTGAATCGGATAGAACCCTTTCTTTCAAGTGAAGTTTCCAAAAACTGGTAAGTTTCCAGTTCTGTTCGTTCGTTCAAAAAATGTATGTTATAGTATTCTTAATTTTAAGGGGCGAATTTTTTTCATTCGGGAAATATATCTCATTAGTATACTTAAATTGCATGTCAAATTTATTCAATACTAGCTGACATGCCCGGCGTTGCGCGGAATAATATTGCATCATTTGCAGGCCAGGTGAAACATATCCAAAATTCTCTTATAGATATATAACGAAAAATTTTCTTAAAAAATCCAAGTAGAACATAGGCAACAATCCTTAAAAATCCCATTTAAATAGTAAAACTCATTAAAAATCACGATTGCATTAAAAACAACAGCCTCGAAAAATTGCTTTTAGACCAAAAATGACAGTCCATAAAAATCCACATAAAATGCCAATAACAGCTTATAAAAATTGCCAATAGAGTAAGGGCAACAGTAACTAACATACACATATTCACCAGAATAATTGTTCCAAAAGGATATCAAGAGTCCGTAAAAAATCGCAATTACAATATAGATAACATTACATCTAAAAATTACGATTAGAAGAAGAGCAGTATTCTTTTTTAAAATCCCATCAAAGAACAACGGTCCCAGAACATTTCTGCTACAATAAAGAAAATTTTCCGCATAAAGTCGCTCCCCCCCCCCCCGCCCCCCATTTGCACTATTCCGAAAAAATATCCATCAGAATAAAGACGTCTGTGATTAAAAATACACATTAAACTGCAGACCTAAGCTGACGTTCCTAAAATCAAGTCACCAACGGTCCATCTTAAATTCCCCATCAAAATAAGGACACCCCTTCCTAAAAATCCCGCTTGCAAAATCGTCAAAACATTTCGAACAATAGCACTTTTTATAAAATTCGGATAAAAACGGAAGGAAGAAAAGCATTATTTGCAAAGGCAAATAAACATGCACATTTAAAATACAAAATGTTCAGTACTGAACTAATGCTGACGTGTGAAATTTAAGTTGACAGAATGAAACAACTAAATACTATTCAAATGGCGCTACATAGACAGTACAAAAATTAAATAAATGTTAGAAAATAAATCATTTGAGTAAAATATGGAATTACTCTATAATAACTCTATATAAAACAGTTAAACTGATTACTAATAAGGATTATTGGAGCGGTTTGGTAAAGTTTCGAAGCGCAAAATAATATATTGAGAACAACTGGATGGGGGGAGAGAAAAAAGTTACCACCACTTTTCGAAATTTTAAATTTCCCCAAAAATCAGAGATATCGAAAACCTTCCAACCTTGTTTTTATGGAAAAAATAAATATTTAATCGCCAAAAAAGAAAGAAGAATCAACCTCAAGATAAAGTAATTGAAAATCGTCAGCAGTTAATACTCCACAAAATATGCATAAAAATGAAAGGAATTTTTAGAATTTGTTTCGCTGATAAAACGGTTATTCTACCATAAGTAATGTTTCATGAAATTGTTGAACTGGTACCATAATTATAAATCATTAAAAAATGAAGAAGAATCAACCTTAAGAAAAAGTCATTAAAAATCGTCTGCAATCCACAAAATATGCATAAAAAATGAAATGAATTTTTAAAATTTGTTTCGCTCATAAACAGCATTTTTTCAATCTTGAGTTTACAAAAATCATCTAGTTGGCGACAAAAGTAATATTTATTTTGGCGAAAACACGCAATTTGAGCAGATAAATTCAGAGGTAAGCCTTGCTTTAAAGTTCGAAAACTACTTCAAGCGAATACTGCGCGTTTCTATTTGTTCTACGAACTGCAGAAAGAGATCATATTGTGCAGTTTTTTACGAGCATTCAAATGCTGAAAAAAACTAATACGTGGGACGTTTCTTCGATGAGATAAACCCAAATCAACAGTTTTGCTTAAAATTGGAATAAAAGAAGAACAAATTCGAATTTTCGGAAAAACGCTTCGAGGTGCACGAGGACCTGGTCCAAGGTACCTGTAACCAAAATTTCGTACTCTTAGACCGTTCCATCTCGCCAGGAGGCTATCGACAGACACACACACACACACACACACAAACTTTTGGTTTTATTTATATAGATTTGTTAAGGAAAATCTGTAAAAATCATAAGGGATATTAGTAATACCTGAAGTAAAAATATACTTCAGGTCAAAATTTAAAACCAATAAGAATTATTTTTAAAAAGAGATATTGTTTTAAGTGCGGAATTTCAATTTTGTTAGTTCTATTCTTTATTTTTTGCACAAAAGAATAACTTTTCTTACTAATTAGAGCAACAGTCTGGTAACACATTCAGGTAAAAATTAAGAGTTTTAATGATTTTCACACTTTGTCTCTGAAGCTTTCAGACAGGGAAATCAGCAGTCTCGTCTGGAACAAGCCTAGTAATCTTTTCTGTGCTGTTAGCCCTTGCTTGGTTTGTGTAAACTTCGTGAACGGCGCAATAGGTTTGACTAGTCAAAATACTCCGTTGAAAGCAAATGGAAAATGTTAATACTTCAAAGCAAGGTTGTAGAAATTTTTCGTTTGCATCTCATTTCCGATTCACGAAGTGCCTTTCCTGGCCCCTTTCGAACCACGCCTACTCAGGAGTAGCACGTTATTGCTATTAGTAGTGATTTCGCGTTAGATTAGGCTAGGTAAATTAGTAAATGAATGAGTCATAGGTACCGACACATATGGCAAAGCAGCATTGCAAATTTATTTTGATATTCGATACTTTGCTTCACATTACTTATTTTCCCTCTGTTGCCAATTTGTCGGAGCTGAAAAATGATTTGCTTGTTACAGTTCCACTACAGAATTTAGACCAGCGGTTCCCAAACTGTGGTACGCTTACCGCTAGTGGTACCGGAAGCCTCTCGAGGTGGTACGCGTGCAGGCAAAAGATCTATCTATAATCTATTAGTGCTCTATTCTATATAATAAAGTTATATTAGCAGTGGTACGCAAAATGATTCGCAAGAAAAATGGTGGTAAGTGACGAAAAAAGATTGGCAACCGCTGATTTAGACGTTTGGACGCTTCCGCGCATGGCAGAAAGGAACGAACCCATTCGAGTTTTAGGGAAGTTCGTTTTGCAGGAGCGTTTATTTAGTACGCGAATCAGAATGTTTGCTTCTTTATTTGTTGAAAGCAGCAAAATTTTTCCTGGCACATAGCATTAGTTCGGAAGAAATCAAGTTCTCTAAACGAACTTGAATGAGGACAAAAATGGCACATTCCTTATACCAGCAGGTCTTCCCTTGAACATGAAGGGATTCTTCTTGGCACTCTGCCAGGCAGATCGCTTTGGTTGATGGTAGAACTGTACTACTTTAATAATGTATGTTTTTAAAGAATTAAAGGAAAATAATTTAAGTTAGTACGCTCTCAGAAATAGAACTCTCACTTTCGAGCGCTAGTTATATGGAAGAAACAGGTGCTGGGAAACTCGAATGAATTCTTTCGTGGAATCCTTATCTCCCCGGACTATGCGGGACTAGGCGGGGAAGTGCCGGGTTTCTCGTCTGCAGTAAAAACGGGTCACAGACTTCTTTACTAGCGCTTGATAACTGGCATGTAGCTCTCAAAGTAACTGTACTAAAACGCGATAAATCATCACACCTCCCCTCTCTCTTGAAATTGCATAATATATCCCATTTTTTTGCTATCCCCCGCTTTAACCGTATTTTTACTTAACCGGCTTACCATCGATCCCAATTAAGCCGGTTAACAGAGGTTCTATTGTACATTGATTTCAATGCATAAGAGAAAATAATTTTAGCTTTAATTTTTGAATTACGTTACTACCTTTCCCCTGGGCCAAATGTCACGTTTGACGTTTGTTCTATTTGGAGCAAAAGGTGCGACCAATATACGCGGTTATTTGATTATATATGTGACGTGAAAAAAGTTTTAAAATTTATTTAATTCCAGTTCTTAAAAAAAAAATTTAAGAAAGGAAAAAAAAGAGACAGCTTATGTTATGTCTAGGGGAGTTAACCCCTTAACTGCCCGTACGGCGTACGGGCTACCCAAAAATGGCCTTAACTGGTTTGCCCGTACAGCGTACGGGCATTGATATTTCCACCTTTCTTGTTTTGATTTGGCCGTATTATTAATAGATTGAAAGAGAGTCATTCAGGGGCATTTGTGTTTCAAAGTTATAAAATAGAAAAATGCATAAATTCATTAATTCTGAAATTTTTTAAAACATTCCTTCATTTCCTTTTATACCAAGTTAGGTCTTTATATGCAATAAAAAATATGCTCTTTTAGGAACACTTGTGGTAAAAAAATGACCAGTTAAGGGGTTAATGGACCAAAAAAAAAAAAAAATTAACAGTTCTCTGCTTTTTATCATATTGCTCAGAAAAATTCAATACAGGTATGTAACAGTATTGATCTCAGAAACACATGCAGCAAGTTTCAAAAACTCCATAATTTAGAAGTTTTTGCGAAACTGCAAAAACAATTCATATAAAAGCGGCAAAAATCTAAAAAACGACAAACAATTATTCTATGGTTTCCAAAGACTCTATTTGCGCTAGAGGGGGAGGGGGGGGGGTTACGTGGGTGTAAGCTTTCTGAATGTTTCTTTTTTTCGGTTAGAAGTCAATAACCTGTCCTTGCTTAAGATTCTATTTTATTCGAAAATGTTCTGTTTGGTTCTCCTGACGTCCCATAGCTATCTTTTCGTTCGATGCTTCTTTCTTTGCGAGACCCACGGGAGACGTAAATAAGATAAACAACGAGTTCCAGATTTTCGAAAAAGAACCATGATGTTCTTTTGTCGACGTAAGATTCATTTCATTTCATAATAAGAGTATTCTTAAGATTAAATTTACAGAATGCTTTATGTCGTGATTCTCTTAAAGTTTTAACAGATGTTTTTCCATTTCCCAACCTGAAACTTCCTAATTTTTACATTTCTTAATGAATCTTAAAGTAATGATGATTAGTTAGATTTTCTGTTTTTCTTATGTAGTGTAAAACTCCTTGTTTCTTACATTCTCGTGTTACAGCATTAATCTTTCATATTTCTCTTTCGACGATTTACTGAAGAAACTCAACATATTTTATAGCTCCCAAAAAATTGTTTTAGCTCTCAAAAAGTTTCCTTCTTGAGGTGAAATATTTTCGATATTTAAAATTCTATATATTATAAAATAGTAAACTTCCTAGCTTTTTCTTATTTAAAAAATAGCATTCTCCATGTTTATGACATAATTAATTTTTCTCTTCCAATATAGATACTTCCTAAAATTCCTCCAATAACAAAAACGGACCTTTCTGATAAAAACGGGCCCATTTCAAAAACATGCCTCTCGTTGAAAACGCACCCTTAAGCTCATTCTGGACTATTTCCTTAATGTCCTCGACTTTTTATATTATTTATCATTTTACTTTTCATAAATAAGAAACATGAATTTAAGAAAACTGATTACGTTTTCTAAAAAATAGATTTTAATGCAAATGATAGTTTAATTTAGACCCCTTACGGTTTTAAATCAGAGCTATCGTAATTTAGCACAATTCATTTATTCTGATTTTTTTTTTTTACTTTTGTAACAAATGAAGCAAAAAAGCTGAATATTATATATTAGAATGAATTTTTGACTATTTTGCATTAACGTATGTTTTTGCATCTAGAAGCTCCCTGTCGCATTGAAAAAGGGATTCCAAGCAATCCCGAAACTTATATCTGCATTTTAATGCTAATATGTGCTTTCTTAATGTGAAATAATTTTTATTACTGTTTACTTAGCACAAAGTTAATTTATTAATTTATTTATATTTACTAATGATACGCGACGCCTCTCCAGGTGGTACGAGTGCAGGGAAAAAATATCTATCTATAATCTATTAGTGCTCTATTCTATATAATAAAGTTATATTAGCAGTGGTACGCAAAATGCTTTGCAAGAAAAATGGGAAAAAAAATTGTGAACGGCTGATCTATATTATGAATATTAGGCTATTATATATTTATTGGGCAGCATAAAAATTTGCTTGATTTTGCTAAGATTTTGTGTGCAAATAGACTTAGCAATAGACAACTTCTCTACATATATATTTGTTTTTTTTTTTAATTGCACCACGTTTTTTTATTTCTGATCTCATTTTGTTTTGCTTTTTTCTTGCTCCATCCTAATGTAGAGGATGGAGCAGTTTGTTCCCAACCTTTTTCACCACGCGACCCCATTTTTAACAAGTAAGCAACCCGCGACCCCATTTATGTTCACACACACACTTTTACACAAGTATTTCGATGCAAAATGATGCGTTAAAGCTAAGTTGTTTCTAAATCCCACTTCATTGTAATAGTGTTTATTTCAAAATGCTCAAAAACTGTAAAATAAACAAATTTACAGTGAAGTTGGACTGAAAGATTGCATTTTTACTTTAACACTTATTTGTGTCCGCACTAAAGGAAAATATAATACTTGGACTGGAACTAAATTTGGTACATACATGGATTCTAATGGGAAGTAGAGTTTATTAGAATTTGCGGTGATCCTGTCAATAGGAATGATTAAAGTGAACGTTTTTCTCAAAACGTGTAGCTGCTCTCAAGTAATATTGAAAGGATTAAATAAAAAAAAAAAAAAAAAGGTTGTCACCATGTGATGAAAGAGACACTGCTTTTATTTGAATATTTTTGTAAATTATTTCAATTTCTTCAAATATTGTACATCATTTGAAATTTTCTCTATATTATTTGAATTTTTCTCTATATTATTTAAATAGTTTTTGTACATTTCTTTCTGTTAAATATTTTTGATGGATTTTACTCTGTCCGAATATGACAAAAAATTTCACGTCACTAGACAATTTTTTTGTAACTTATGTCGTTAAGTTTACTAAAACAAATAATTCAAAATGATATTTAGTGTAAGAAAGAGTCATTTTGTCTGTTTGGATAAGGCTCTTTTTTATTTAAAATTAAAAAATATGTGGCAGCTCCAAGTGCCTCGCGACCCTATCGGGGGTCGCAGCCCACAGGTTGGGAGCCCCTGGGATAAAGCAAAAAATACCACGTATTAAGAAACATTGAATAACGTGTAACGATCACAAAAACGCGGATTTTAGCAAATTTTTGAAGCAATTTTTGCTTAGTACTCATATTTGCAAGTTCGTATTGCAAAAAATTGGTCGAGCACGTTGAACATTGTAGGGCTGCACCGATTTTTGTAGGGTCCGTATCAAAAGAAAAAAAAAGAAATTAAAAAAAATAATCAAAACTATTCAAGGCATAAGACCTTTTATTTTTTTATGAGAAAAATTACACATAGTGCTAACTTTATTGCTTTATAATAAATGCGTTATGTTATTTTCTTAAAAATTACATACACCAAGGAAGACTATATTTTTCTTTTAATCAGCTGATAAAAAAGAACTATTTTCAAGAATGATTTTTGATGGTTTAACGAAAAATGAATGTAATGTTATTCCTTCTTAGGGAAAAAATGGGAAGAAAGAAACAAAATATTAGGTTGTAGAGTAAAAATTAAGTTTTTTTAATGATTAGAATGAGGTTTCTTCAAAATTTTAATCATTTCACAAAATATAAAATAACTATCCTTCGGGAGACCTTAAAGACTAATTCACTGCAAAGTTTCGCCAACCTCACAGGGGATGGAGATGATTTGGGGGATTGCGTTAATTTGGTTGTTAAATAACCCCTACAGCAAAAAAAAAGAAAAAAAAATACAAAACATAATTTCACAACATAAAAAATTAAATATTTAAACATTGGAACCTCAAAAATTTCACACAAAAGTTCTTTTTGCTACACCATTGCTTTACTTGAAAGAGAATCTTAAACATTTTTCTTGCTTCTCAATTTGAGTTGAGACCTTTAAGTGAAACAACGCCACATAAAACCATTGGCAGATTTTTTTCTCTTTTTTACTCACTCTCGTCATTTTCTGTTAAAGCTATTGGCAATAAAATTTCTCGCTGATGAAAAGAGCAAGTACATTCTGTCTGTCCGTCTCGTCTTAGAATTAAGAATACTCCGTGAAACAAATAAAAAATAAGGGCGAATCATTAAATAAGAAAGACCTTATCCGGGAAAAGAAAAAACTTACTTAGCTGTAAAAACCAATTGGATCTCCCTGTTGATGCTTCCCCCCCCCCCCCCCTCTTCTCGGTCATTAGATCAAAAACTGTGTGCGCGATTTTTTTATTTATTTATTTTTTTACTGCTAATAGAAATAGCTCGGCATCAGAAATAAGTAAAGTTTCTTGGCATGAGTTTGATAATTAAAATCAAAGCATAAAATATGAACTAGTTTGAAGCATGCAAAGTTTAAGAAAAATGAAATGCAAAACGTTTTGGGTTTATGAATCTTAAATTAAAAATCGTTTTCATTTAATTAGAAAATTTTATTGCATTCCTAATTATCGACTCCTTTTACGAATTTAGAATGGGTTTGTGTCATAGAGATTTATTAACTCTAAAAAAATTCCAGCATTTAATGAACATACCTGAGGTATTTATGTGGCAGTAAAATTTGTCACACTGGACAATTCAAATCACGATGAAAATTAAAACAAGTGGAAGACTCCGTCTTTTATTTGTTTTAATTTTCTTACTTTTTAATACATTTTTTAAAACTCTTCATAACAACCTTTTCACTCGTATAGAATTCCCTTTTTTATTTCCAGGGAAGCCTTAATTTCAAGTAAGCCAGTATTTCTTTAAAGTATATATTTTTTAAGTTAGTACTTATAATATATAATATAATAACAACAAAAATCATCACTTCAAATGGAGCAGTTTCAAGGCAGTTTTATAATGGCAAAATTCAAAAAAAAAAATAATAATAATTTTTTTTTTTTGTGTTTGTTCTCTTTTTTCCGAAAAATTTTAATCATCCAAGAGAAAACTATTAAATGCGTCTTAACAACCGATATAAATAAGATTAAAAATAAGACCCCACATCTTTAACTCTATAATTGAATCTACAAATAGTTTTATTTTTTACTTTGGAAAAATCTACTACAGTCAAGACTCTTAAATTATTTTGAAACACTTATCAATGCCTCGTGGAGCTCTAGACTTGGTGGAACCCTGTTTAGGAAACGCTGCCCTAGTATTTTGCTTGTTCAAGAATGCTACCCTGGAAAACAAATGGAGAGAAAGCGACGTTATTTATACGGATAATCATCAGTGGACAAACATCACAATGCGCTTCGTCAGTAATAGAAATAGGGTGCGTAATTGAACAACCATCTTTTCACTAACGTACTATTATGATTCACGCCTGATATCACGCCCGAATCACAGACACGCGTTTTGGTGCGAGACCACAGAAGGCGGAGTGCGTACAGCTTTTGAGGGAATTTGAAAATTAAAAAAAAAAACTCGCTTGCAAATTAGTTGGACTTTAACGAAGCAAGCGAGTTGGATTTAATGGACTTTAAATGTCCTTTGGTCATTGCACCGCTTGAGGGTTGAGCGGCAATTTGGGGATGGATGGGTTCCTGACACGCGAGGCTCCGGACAGGTGCGAGAGGTTTGATGCAAACATTACTGGTGATTTGTTCTTGTGGCAAAAATTCTTTCTCTTGTGGTAAAGTCAACTTTCTTCAAAGTGAAAAAGTTTCTTGCCAACATCCGCAGTTGTATTCTAAATGCTTTCTTCATTTTTTGGATCATAGACGTGCGCAGGATTGTACCGAGGTTCAGATGACGTCCCCATAGACGATGGAGAACTCCAGATGTTCCCAGATTGAAAATCTTCAAGAATTAATCTAATTAATAGTAAAAAAAGCAGTTTTAAGGCAGCTGATGTACGAAATTAGAGCAATGTAAAACGGACAGCTTAGTCAGTTTCGTATTAGGCTAGCGCAGAGATGGCGGGCACACGTGCCAATTGGTGGCACGCAACAGGCATTTCAGTGGCACATCTACAGAAGAAGCCTACTAAATTAGTTTTATTCATTCACATTCACTGAAAACAGCATTAAAAATAAAAAGAAAGAAAAGAGGGGGGGGGGGGGCTAAGACTAGCGGCCACTATGGGAAAATTGGTAAACTTCAAAGATTATTTTTAAAAATAACGATTACAAGTGATACACTGGACACTTGAAATTAGTAGGTAAATTGCAATTTAACTGGCACGCAAACCGAAAAAGGTTCGCCATCTTCGGCCAACACGGAAAAAAAATCTCCTGAAAATAACGAGAAAAGGACGGCAGCAGAGTTGCCGGAAATATTCCGTTTCTGATTATATTTTCCTGAGATTTGACTTGAGTTCTATTTCTTTTTTCCCCGTTAATCCAACGTCAGGTTGGGAAAATTCAGCAACCGTAAAACGGAAAAGTTCCGTTCTCGTATTTTCAGGACATGATATTTCCGTTTTTGGAAGGAAAAACCATGTATTGAAGCACTACGGAAATCTTCCGTTAAAATCAGTCAAAAAACACTCTGAAGTTTCAGGTTTTTTTTTTAACAGTGTAATGCATCGTTTCTCAAGGTCATGACCACTATGGGGCCGCGTTTAGGTATGAGGAGGAGGTGGCGGGCGGTTTCGCGATCTGTGTTTAAAATTATAGTAATTTAAATCATAATCAAGTGTTAGAAAATTTAATATTATCGAACTAATAAATTGAATTGATAGCTAATGGTTTGAAATAGTTAATCATCGCCTAATTTGAATTCAACCGTTTTTCCCCCACTTAAAAATTTTATATGCGAGGAGAAAAGAGGATCGTAAGATTGTTTACATTTTTTCTCTTTTACTTTTCAGGGGGTTGCAAAACTAAGGAAGTTGAAAAACGATGACATAACAAACTGTATATTTTTACTTGTTGATAAACATAGTCGCATAATGATACAAGTGAAATCTACAAGTAAACGGCAGTCAAGAAAACTTCGTACCACTTGATGTCGTTTTTTTTTTTTGCTGAAACAACGTTGTGACTCAAAAGTTAGGGTGCTGATATTTTAGTTATTACTACAGAATAATGATGATGATTTTAAGTTATTATTGCAGAATAATTACAATCACCTTTGCAATTATCCTTAAATTAACTCAAAATCATATTTTTCGAGTTATGACTTTTGAGTTAATACTCGTAGTATAGGGATAATTGTAATGATTCAATTCCAATAATCTTGTAATATTAACTCAATTTCATGTTATACTTTTCAAGTCGTGAGGTTGAAACGTTGTTCCAACAAATGAGTGGTATGTTTACGAGAAAAACTTTGCGTTGCGTTTCTCCGCACCTCCCTCCCGTCTAATTAACATATGCTGACTTTCGTAATCATGCCGATATTCTGGATCAGTGTTCTCCAAAATTTTCGTGCAAGACCTCGTTCAAAAAGCTAAATTTTGTTACCGAAAAAGTATAGATGAGCATTTCTTTTTTTGATGACATACGATAGTTCTTAAAGAATATTTTGTTGCATGAATATTTGGCAGATAATGTACGAGTCTCAAACACAGCTCCATACTTTTGCATTTCATTTGGCAGTCTGACTATAGATGCATCTTAGCTTGATTGCAGTTTTCATACTTTTAATTCTATTAAAAAACATGTGCATAAAAAATATACCGGAAAATTTTATTTCTTTCTTTAAAATATTTTTAGCATCCCCAATTCGCAACTTTTCCATTATATTACGACTTAAAACAATATTGCATTGTCTCTGCCCATCCTATTATATATATCTTATATATAAGCCACTTAAGTGTCTGTTAGTCGCCGATAGCTTATTCCGAATTTCTTAGTCCCAGAAAACTGCATCGTGCTGCCATCTACACAATTGTTTCTATAATGAAAACGACTTATAATCAAAACATTTCTCTAGCATTTTGAGTGAGGCATAACTAGATTTGCAATCTCCGTTAAAAATTAATGTAAACGCGAATTTAATTTAATCCTTCTTTCTTTGTTTTAATTTATTTATAGTCTGTGCTTTTTATATATATTAAAGTGGCAGCGCTATTTTTTCCAGTTTCGTTAAAGCTATTGTTTTGACAATGATTATGTTGGATATAAATACATATTTTTCATAAACAATTTGAATATTTTGTAAATATATTTTTATTTTACAGATTATTATAACTTAGATGTTTTTTTTTTCGGTAAGAATATTTTTTCCCGAAATTATTATATGTTTATTATTTATTCATTAAACTTTACTGTTCTACCTGATAAATATTTCTTTGATTTGACGTGCATTTCCGGTTACTGGGAGAGTTGTATATTCATAATACCTAGAACAGCGGTCATTCCGTATGACTGCCGGCCTTACTAGTATATATATATATATCTATATATTATGTTTTACTATAAATTACAATTTATTTGCAAAAAATAAAGGAATTAAATTTCAGGGGTATTTTACTTTGTGTCACAATCACCCCTGATATATATGTATGTATAAGTACACACTAGTATATATATGTATAAGTACATATAGTGTGGAAATTTGATTTATAAAAATATGCGGTACTTAAAATGTAAAATAGTATTTTCTATTAATTTTGAACTTATGCTTTTTTTTTTTTTTTTCATTTTTTCTCAAATAACACGTTTAGCCATTTTTAACATTTTTGTTTCTTGTTTTTATTTTATTTATTAGTTTATCTATTTTGTTTCGCTTTATTCATATTTTTGCAGACAATTAACAGTTCATACATTAGCGCATTTTTATTACTATTTTGCATTTTTTTAAAGAGAATATTTTGCATTTTGGAATTTGTTGATGGAATTACATACGCCCGATTGTAAACTTTTAAATGTTTTCTTTGAGCAAAAACCGAAGGAAAAATCTGTTTTCTAGTAAATGAATGAACGAATAAATAAATAAACAAGAACAGTAGGTAGGAAGAAAAGGGGTATCCATTTTCCCCTATTTGAAAGGATTGAATTTCGTTCAGATTTCCGCAAATTTATTTGTTCTAATATATTTTTTTTTATCCTCTTGAAAAAAAAAGGAACTAAATGAAAAAAAAAAAAACCTCTGTCACGTATTTAACAATAATTTGAGCAATAACAGATAAAGGGGAAGCATCCAATAATCACCTGAGTTATTATATTTTAATCGCCATGGCGACAATAAAATGGATGACGTCAGAATCCATGAAGGTGTCGTAACCATCATCTTAAATAACCCTGGTTATTGGGCTTTATTTGAGTTGGATTGAGCAGCTGAAAGGGAAATTGGGGGAAAATCCAGCTATCGCTTGTCCCCGGTGATACACTTCTCCGCTTATTAATTTATGAGTGCAGTGATCGTGATCTAATAATTTGTGTGATTAGTGGGCATTTATTGGACGCTTGTGTTCCGCTTTGGACGTGACCGGAATTTTCGATGGAATTGTTGTAATGGAGTGGACAAACAATGGGGATTTATTTATTTATGTTTTACTGGCAGCTTTTCCCTTCTTCCTTGCGAAATTCCCTTTGAAATGACAAACGGAAGATTTTTCTTTGTTTTTTTTTTCTTTTAAGACGGATATTTTAGTGGTTCTCTTTTTCTTTTTTTCTCCTTTTAAGACGGATATTTTAGCGGTTATCTTTTTCTATCTTTTTTTGTTTCTTTCTATTTTCTAATTCTTTTCTTTTTTAAATTTCGATTTTACCATATGGTTCACAAAAAAATCGAAGATTTAGAATAAAGAATCCTCAAATTTTTTTCAAGTTTTAACATTATTTTAAAACTTTAAAGAATAGAGTAAGATAACAGTTTGAATGCACTGTAGTTCATAGGCTAGGATAGAGCCCCCTATACTTAGGCTTGCCATACGTCCCGGTTTGACCAGGACAGTCCCGGTATTTTGCTCTTGGCCCGGTGTCCCGCCCAGTTTTATCAATGTCTCGGAAACGGCTGTAAGATGTAAAAAGTAATGAATTTATATCTTTAAGAATCTTTTAAGAAGATATTAAGAATCTTTAAGATGACAGAGGTGTCCACTGCAAGAGCATTGATTATATGGAAAATAAACTTTGGAGTTTTCTTTGATCTAACTTTTATGAAGAAGTCAAGCTTAACAAAAATATCTTGAAAAAAGTACATTCAAGTCAGAAATATGAGTCGTTTGAAAACAAAGAATAACTTTGTTAACTTATTAATCTTTGTTAACTAGCTTTTTTAGTTTGACAAAAATGTTTTTTTTTTGAAATGGTTTTCGTAGTTAGACAAAAAGTTGTAGTTTAAAAAAATAAGACTTAGTAATTAATTGTTGAATTAAACAATTTTATGAAGTATTTTAAACTTTATTTTAATAACACTTCTTTCTAGATGGTAGACCACAACAAATTCTCATTAAAAAGGAAAAAAAAAATCTTTTTAAGTAAATTAAGTAAAAAAATCAAATTTTCCGCTTAGTTGGTTATTGACGATTACAAGAGAACTATTGGGTGTACTACATACTTTGTTTTGAACTTAAATCAAAGAAAAATATTTTTTTTTGCAACTGCATGTCTATAACACTTCTTAAAAGATGAAAAGGTTTTGTTTATTTTTGGCCATAAACGTACTCAAACCTCAAAATTTTCATTTTTTAGAAAAAAATGACTCATTTTTTAAAAATGTTATGTCTGGAGAACTATATGTTGTACAGCACTGTAGTTGAACTTAAATTGTTGAAAATTTAATGTACTATAGGACTGGTAATTACAACTTGCATAAAAATTTATATTGTTTGAGAGTTATAAGAAAATACTGGGAAAATTTTCAGTTTCTTCCGTGTTACACAGCGAGCACAGGTTTTTCGAAACTGCAAACTCGGATTCACACTACCCTAACTGATTCAAACAACATATTCAAAAATCAGAACAACATGCCCACTTCGAGATTTTAATGTCTAATTCGACTAGAATACATGGTTGTAATGCTATTATTTTTTCTCTGTAAAACATGTCTGTGGAAAGAAAACGAAGGGGAATGATGACCTCCTCCAAAATCATAATGCAGTAATTTCAATTTATAAGAAACTAATACCATATTCTAGTGTTGCTGTTTGACATTCTTCCCCTCTCCAGTTATACTATTAGGGATCATTCATTAATGATGTCACGCTTCGAGGGGGGGGGGAGGGGGGTTCGTGAAATTGTAAGAAAGTGTGATAAGGGGAGGGGAGGGGGTAACAAGAAGTGTGACATCGTGCATTGTGCAACATAGCGTGACATGTGACAAATTGGGGAGGGGGGTCTGCTGAAGTGTGACATGTTGTGACAAAGGGGGGGAGAGGGGTCGAATATATGGGAAAAAAGCGTGGCATCATTTATGAACTGCGCCTTACCGGAAAGGCTGAGCTCAAAATTCCTAAAGACGCTTATACCAACCAAGTTGTTGGAAAATTCTTTTTTGCATCTTTTCAGTAATTTAAGGCAAGCATTTCCAAACATATGAGTTAAATATGCAAATAGCACCATGATCCAAAGTATTTAACTTCATCAGATCAAGTTTTCTTTTTGATTTATCACAGTTAAAACCAAATTTATAAGCGGAGCATGTTGAATATATATTTTCACATTTACAAATCTCCTTTTCTTTTCTAATTTTCTGTTATTGGCTGGGAAAAAGTTTCCACGTGACAGCTGAGCTCGCCAACTTTACCCCATCGGTCACCAAGCCTCTCTGCAGTTGTCAAAACTCCCGCATAATTACGGAAAAAGAGAACCAAACTAGCGCAAGACGAACTAATATAATTTTTTACACCCTTTCCTGACTACCACGTGAGTATTTACCACTAAATTCCGTCAGAATATTAACCACGTGAACCTAATTACTCGGAGTAAACTGCACCGATGTTTAGACATTTACATCTGTTTGATTTAAAACCAGCCAACAACGAAATCCACACCCATGGAAACGTGTGAGGAACACATGTTCGTTCTTCCAGGGCATTCATTCAACAGCAATAAATGCCCGCGGCTTCAGTGAATATGGAAATTTGCACTTTTAGGTATGACTCGACATTAACTGCACTCTGATTTAAAACCGAGTCTAAACTTAAACACTATCCCTGTTGTGCCAAAACAAGCAGTAGTTCTTCCTCGGATATTTACACTCTTCAGTCCTCGTAAACATGCCAGCCACTCGCAAGGATTTTCCCCTTTGTTTCAGGCTTTATCCCTATAACTTTCCCTGTTGGACACAGTCATTTTGTACGTGATTCGGGGCCTAATGGTGACAAAAGCGCACAAGCGTTATGTTATGAGTCTTTTTAAGTGTGGAAGGGGAGATAGGGAATGGATGTGACGAAAATGATAGGATTAGAACAACATTATTAGTCGTTTAGACTTAATTTATTTATTTTTTTGAGTTTCAGTTTGATGGTCATGTCGTTAGAACTTCTCTTTCGATGCATATAATATAAATACATACTAAAACAGCAAGAAATATTCATCTGACAAATAACGCGTTTTCTCATTTCATAATTCTTATTTTTAAAAAACTTAAAAGGTATTCCGTGCCATCCACAGAATGTACCAATTGCTGATTGAGCACATTTGTCTCAATCACAATAGCAGTTTGTGTAATTGCGCATGCGTAAATATGTCTGCTACCTTTATTGACACATAATGAATTATTTAGCGAAAGAGAGTTCTTTGAATGAGATATCCACTCTAGGATACCATATTGCAACTCCAAACACGTTGATATCGAGTCATCGAGTGGCAGGTATTAACTTTTCGAAGGTAGGCAAAATGAATTCGCCTCCATATTCTGGTAAGCACTGAATTGAAATAATATCCAAATTGAAAGTGGAAAAAAACATTGTTGTGTCTGCTGCATTCAATTTATGGCACAAAGCCCAACGTTTAATACTTCAACAAAAAATTATTTAATCTATTTTTCAAATCCAAGAAAATCTCTCCCCCCTCTCCCCCGTTTACTTGGTTTCTCCCATTGGTTGCACATGATTTTGTACCTCGTAGAAGTAAGAAATTCAAAGTATTCATCATCAAATCAAGTCAAAAACAAATCCAAACTATTTCAAAGTTAATGAGCATTTAAAAATGAATATTAAACTAATACTGGTCTGGTGAATGGAAATAGCAGAAGTGCTCGTCCCACATAGAGCCTTGTCGATTCTAAGCAACATTGTGCCTATGGTGTTGTCAGATCCTTGTGTGTCAAAGGAACTAGTTCTGTTGTCAGTGCAGAAACAGGGTTATATTGTTGAAAGTATTAGTACAAATCGGCATTGTCAATTTTTCTCGTCACAGCTACCACTTCTTGGAGAATTAAGTAACATGTTGTTGAAATCCAGAAAACTCCCGACGGTTCCCAACCAATGTTCAAATCCCCCCAATCAATATACAAATTGAGAATTATCAGTAACATTCTGATCAGGAGAAGCATTACACTTTGTTTTTTCGATCTAGTTTTAATGAGTTCTAATTTATTCTGAAACATCGGCGCCATATTTCCCGCAACCTAAATATTACTGAATATTATTAAGAGCAATAAAACTTTTTCGTAAACATATTACCCGTTGCTGAATGCAACTGAAAACCTCAATCAAGAGCAGTTCACAGTCCCAAATAGAACAAACATACCGCAAGCACACTCCTCTGAAAACAATAACGGAATTAAAGAGCATTATTTTACCCCCGCCGCAACTGAAGCATATTATCGGGTTTTGAATAGAGCCCCAGCACCCTATTTTCCGGTTATATCTGTTTATGTTTCGGCTTTAGGATATGAAAATGGCAAACTACGACGTCGGTTGCAAATAAAAAGTTAGGAAGAGGGTAAACAGGTTGGAAAACGTGAGGGAAATGAAATTTGAGAAGAGCGTCGTTAAGTCTGGGAATACTTGTGTCGCGGGTGACTAACGTTTAATTGCTTAGTACGTTGACTTCTGCATTTCAATGGACTGAAGCGTGGATGGAAAAATGTTGCTTCCATGGCCTTGATTGATTTTAACAAAACTGTTTTACTGTGGTTTTGGGGTAAGCATCAGAATCAGGGCCCGGCTTAGCCCAATTGGGGCTCGGGGCAGAAACTTATTTGGGGATTGTATACTCTGCTTCATTACTTCAGTAATAAAGAACCAAGTGTTATGGAAGTATTTAATTTTTTTGATTTGGGGCCCCCTCAGATGTGGGGGCCCGGGGGAACTGCCCCGTATGCCGCTGCCTTAATCAGGCCCTGATCAGAACGTAATTGTCTATCAATACATTTGGGATGAGCACAATTTCTTACTACAACTTCGTTATCAAATTTGGAATTTCTTTTGGCACCATCTTACACACAAATGTCCTAAATTATGCCTAAGCTGTATGCATAAATGAACCTTGACCAGAATCGAACTACGTTCAAACGTGACTGAATAAACCCAACTAATAAGCAAACATTGAACCTTTTTTTTTTTTTTTTTGAGACAGAGAGTACCAGATTAACCCCTTAACGCATTTGCCCGTGTCTGGCACGGGCGAAAGTTACCGTCAAATTTGCACATGCCCGTGTCTCACACGGGCGATCTTGTATCTCGCGTTATTTTATTTCTAATGCCCGTCTGAGATCTGTTTGCATAATAATTTCTTATATAACTTTTACCCCATCCCCTGCTCTCTAGTTCCCCCCCCCCCCTACAACTGAAATTGCCAAAAATATTGTATACTATACCTATAATATTCATTTTCTGTCCAAAAAAACCTCGATCATTTTTTACCAGTTTTACCGAAAAAAACTCGTGCTTCAAGGGGCTAACTTGAAATTCAGTAAAATGTGGGAACGGTTTTGTGAATGCATAGCATTTTTTCTTAAAATGTAAAAATTCCACTAAACGAAAATAATCCTGAAGCATTTTAATGAAATATGTCTACAGATTATGAAAGAAAATTCCAGCAGCCATTTTTTTAAAACAACCACACCTTCTTTTAAGACATACTTAACTTTAAATATTGAAATTTGAGAGAAAGAAACTTATTCACTTGACTAAGCAGTATACAAAAGGAACGTGATTGAAATCTGTTGTCACAGTCAAGTAGTCACAAAAAGGTAGAAACTATTCTTCGACTGAAATAAGCTTAGTGTGTTCCTGTTAAAAATTATGTTTCGTCCTACAACAATTTACTAAAATCTTATTATGAAAATTGGCGCGTAAATAATCAATTGATCTCTTTTAAAATAAGTACTCAAACATTAAACTAGGAATTTAAAGCTCTGATTTTAAGATGGAACATTCATTTCAAAGGTTTTTGATAGTACAAAAAATTCATTTGCATTGGATCTCTTCGATATCTTCTTATTAAATTGCACGTAAACAACTGATGCATAATAATATTTTCTTAAAAAATTTTGGTCTTTTATTCAAAAAAGGACCTGTTATTTTGCACATTAAAAAAATTTATTGTGGAAAATATCGCTTTTCTTAATAAATAAGTAAATTTTAAACACACCCTTTAAATAGAACTTCCTTTTATGGGCTATAATTATAGCATGGATCATAAAACGGATTCTATATTTAAAGTTTTTTTTATTTCCTCTACTGTTCCTAAACGAGTGCAAGAAGGAAGTTAAACAAAACTAATACCTAAAATTTGAAGTCGTGATATTTCAAAAATTCTAAGAAACTCTGGAAGCATTAGTAGTACAAACCGCAAAATTGTAGTTTTTTTCAACAATGAAATTCTTTCAATATTATTGACTGCATATACTTTTCTATGGAATGAAAGCGCAGAGGTTGTAAACTTCGATTCATTTTGTTAAGTCATTTGCATACACGTAAAACATTTTCTATAGAGCAAGATCCATAAATATTAAAACACATCCCCCAACTGCCTATAAAAACTGAACAAGCGCATTGTCATAAAAACATTGCACCAACAAATACCGTTCCAAAAAAGAGACATTTTGCGACGTTGTTCCAAAGCACCAGCAGCTGCACTGATAAGGCTTGTTGGCCAGAGTCACGATAATCGTTCGAAATAACAATAAACAGCCAATTTCTTTCTAATTCCTACTCGAACATGCCTAAACATGCATGAACAAAAGAACCCAATCATAGTACAACTCTCAGGAGAGGGGTAACGAGCTTCTATTGGATTTCGATAAAAGAATTATGTCTTTTATGAATATTTCATTGATTACGTAGGTACTCATTCGGAACAAATGAATTTCGAGGAGTATTCTTGTAGTGTGTTTAGTAGCAGAGGAGTATATATGTATTATTAAAAATGTAACCGAATAGAAAAAGAGATACTGTAACTAAGAGTGCTCTTTGTTCTTAAAATACTATGAGTAACCGATTTTGTAAAGTAGATCGATATTTCGTTCTAACTTAAGTTATTTGTTATTGCTAATTGTTGCTTGCATTTTATGCAGTTCCCTTCCAAAATGAAGTACAACATCATTTCGAGTATGCCCAGCATCTGATGTTATTAATGTAAAAATTCAAAAGAAGAACGAAAAAAAAAACTCAGTGTTTCTAATAAATTTTGTTGTTCTTGCATCCAGAAAACTAAACTCAATGGCGCGACAGCCCATTGGGGGCCATGACCTACTGTACCCACGCCAGTTTTCGATACCGAGGGTCCTGGTGTGCAGAAGCAGACGCTACGGTCAAGTGGTCGGCCTGATGCGGAACCCCCAATGTTTAGTTCCCAAGCAAGCTCAGTCCTATCATCCAGAAAGGCAGCAACAGAAATGCCGGAGTTCAACATGCTCTACAGTTCATGTTTTCATATGTAACTAATATGAATTCCAAACATTTAAAAAGTCGCATACAATTGAAAAAATAAATAAATAAAAATTACTGAGGCATAACTCTGTTGAGCTCTCATACAAATCAAGCCCTGCAGAATGGCAACTAAAAAAACCTCATGGTTGAACGATACAGAAGTAGGGAAATGTGGGGCAAAGTGAAATAGTTAAAATAAATTACATTTTTCAGAATAAACAAACTGGAAATTTATCTTGAAAATAACAGTACAGTGATTCAGGGTAACTTTGAACCACGTTATATCTTTTTATATATTTGAAAAAAAGAAACCAGAAGTTCCAGTGCTGCATTCAGTTAAATAGGTTATAAAATCCGTTTTCTACTTTTAATTTTTAAATTAAGTCAAATATACCAAAAAATATGACGTGGTTCAAAGTTAATCCCCAAGGTTCAATGCTACCCCGAAGAACTGTACATAAAAAGAGAACTATAATAGAACTTGCATTGAATTTTTTTTTTTTTTTTTATTTATTTATTTTAGGCGTTAAATTTATACGTTTAAATAAAAGTGGAATTTCAATTTGTGGAAAAACCACTTTGCACTATGTATGGGGCTAAGTGAAAAATTGAAATATTTTCCTAATGAAATAGTTTTCTATGAGATAGTCAACCCTTTGCATTCGTTTGTCGCCTTATGATAACCGAAATCCCATACAATGATTCATATTTACAACTACAAAAAGTTATAAATAGTTTTTATTAAACATAAATAACTAAATGAATGAGTAATCGATAAAACGAGCGAATGAATAAAGTAATTAATGAATAAAAAATGCATTGATTAATTAAATACCGAATGAAATCTTCTTGATAAATGAAACAAATAAATGAGTTAATAATTGAATAAATGAACGACAGATTTAGTTATCTGATGACTGGTGTAGGGACAAAGTGAAATTAAATATGTATTGCCATTGCCCCGTATGCACATGAAAAATTGTACTAACTATTTGAAATCAAAACACTCCTAACATAAAATAAATTAACACTGCATTGGACTTAAGTAGGTCTTCATTAATATTTAAAATATTAATAATAGGAATTTTATCATTAAATAACAGCAAACAATTTTTTTGACTAACCCAAGTATTGCTACATGAGCATCAAATTTTGAAAATGGCTTGATCTTTAGAGTTCACTCTTTTTTTTTTTTTTTTCACGGGATTCAACTGCGTGACATGTTACATAGTTAAAAATGTTATTAAATAGGTGGGCCTGCAAACAGAGTAAATATTTGACCATTCCACTTATCCACACATTTCCCTATGCCCTACTTACGGTCGAAAAAAAATAATCTTAATAGATTTGTAAAAAACTGTTTACATTAAATTTATGTAACACAGCGTTTCCCAACTTTTTTCTGATTGTGAACCCGTTCCAAGGTCCGAAACAAAACGGCGAACCCCCTTCTGTAGTGGTTAGTCACGTGTAACAAAAATATAAAATGAACAGCACATTTATTTTTCATGTGCAGAATAATTCATAACAAGAAATAAAAATATAATTGCAAAACATCTAGGTTTAAATAAATACTAAAATTAATTTTTATCATTTATTATTTATCTGAAACAAAACGGTGAACCCCCTTCAGTAGTCATTAGGAACGTGTAGCAAAAATATAAAATGAACAGCACATTTATTTTTCATATGAAAAATAGTTAAAACAAGAAAGAAAAATATAATTGCAAAACATATAGGTTTAAATAAATGCTAAAATTAATTTTTATTATTTGTTCTTTTTAAATTATTAATAGTACAGTAAACATTCGTAAAATATATAGTAAAAAAAATTTTTCCCGATAGTGCGAAAAAGTTATGGAACGGTATGGAAAAAATACCTACGAATTTTTTTAACAATCAGTGAATATCGCTTGGTCTCACTTTCGAGTTGAAATATGTAAAATTTCCAAAAGTAAGAAATAAAGCGTGATAAATGTAAGTGTAAAATTATAATTAATGAATGAATATCTTCCGGTTCCACTTTGAGGTCTGTATATGAAAAAATAGCCGAAATAATGCAAAATGTTTCATTTTAGTAAATTTTCATATTTTTGACTCTTTCTTCTCGAGGAAAAAGAAAAAAAAAAACACACACGTTCAAAATTTAAAGTAAATCAATGAATAACTTTCGATACCATGTTCAGATTCAAATTTTCGATATTATGTAGCAGTAGAAATAAGTACATTTCAAATTTTATACTTATGCTTTCTCTGTCAGTCCACAACTTTTACGCCATTATCGGAAAACAATTTATTCAAAAACATACCTTTTACACACCATCCCAATTACGTATGTAAATGTATTATTTCATTTATTCTTTACGTCAGCAATTAAAAATTCCGCCATTGCAATATTATGTTCGCTACTTTCCAGTTGCTCTTAAATCTTTTCTTCAAATTTTAAATCGATACTTTAGTAAACAGAGTAGAAATATATTTTTTTCAACAAGATTTTTTGATTCATTTTGATTGTCGATTGAAAACAAGAAATAAGAATTTTTGAATTACTAAAAATATTTTAAGGCATAAATATAAACTGTACTTTTACAGAAAATACAAATGTATCTTTTTCTTTCTCATAGCTAGGGAAATAATAGGTCAATCAGTTTTGTGTAATTTCTAATTTTCACTCAAAGTGAATGCCACATTAATGTGGCCAAAATGCATTAACGTTTCCTTTTATTTCCTATAGATGGCGCTAAATAGGATTACACAATCCATCCAATTCTTGAGCTGTCAAAAAAAGGTAAGCCAGATCTAAAATGAATTGCTACGATTAACCTACTGATTTTATTTTATTATTTTTTTATTTTAAATGAGAACAGGGTCCAGTTGCTCAAAACGTGATGCAGAAATAAAAATGACAAATACAGTGCAGAAAATTAATAAGTTTCTCGAGTTACACTTGTAAACAAAACGCCATATCTTATAAAAGATTGAATTATGTTGAACTTCCTGGTATACTTCCACACACAGCTAATAATTATTCATTGCCAACCTCACTGAGTGACGGAAATTGGATTGCTTGCTTTCCTAATTTTGTTACGACTCCATTTCTACGTCGTCAAACAGTAACTTAAAAATGGCTTGATTTTTATCCTTGGTTTCTCTAAATTAAAAACAAGCGTAGCGTGGCTCTTTTTTCTTCTTTTTTCAGTCCTGTTGTCTCGCAATGATGTTTTGAAACTCTTATCATGTTTATTAAAAACAAACAAGATTTGCAATTATAACGAAAGACTTTATTTCAGGTTCATAATTTCACTATTGAGGAGAAAGAAATGGTAAATAAATTTTCCATAATTTAAACTCGTAAGAAACAATAAAAATAATAACATGTAGAATGTAGAGAATGGTAAATGTAGCATTAGCAATTACGAATTATAATTTTTTTAGTCAAAGAGGAAAGTTGTGTAAGATTATTATTAAAAATAGTTCTTCAGTTTCAAAGCAGTGTCTCCCAACATGAGGTTAACGCTTCACTAGGGGCTATTTTGATTTGTTCAATGCTGCGTTTCTTAAATTTTTTAATGCGTGGACAAGGCCATATCCAGAGGGAGGAAGGGGGACCACCCCCCCGAAACTCCGAAATTTTTTTGCAATTTTTATATATATTCCTCCCCAGGCCCGTAGCCAGGTGGGGGGCAGGACGGGCAATGCCCAACCTGGAAAATGTTTTGCCCGTCCTAGCGTGATTAATTGGAAATTAATAATCTATGCTATTTCTTATTTCTTCTACTTTTTCTAGTTGTACAGCAATTGGGGCCGTGGTAGCCTAGTGGTTAGCACGCCGGACTTCCACCTGGAACGTCGCGCGTTCGATACCCACTGAAGACCACCATGTATACTTGGGGATATGTGCATGTAAAATCCGTAGACCCCACTACCTCTCCCCGTGCGTAAGCAATCCTAAGGCCTCGGCTAACAGGTAGGGGTCTGGTGGAGAAAAGTTGTACAGGAATTAATCGTTCCCAAAGAATTTTTATGACACATGAAAGAATGGAAAATTTAGCTTTCTTAGCATTCGAAAGAAAACGGACTGCAAACTTAAATTTAGAAGAAGTGCTTAAAAAACGAGCAAGCAAAGAAAATTGCAACTACATTAATTTTTTTGTATCTTAACGTACCGATACATGTTTTGTGCTTCAATATCTTTATTTGAATGATCGTACACATTAAAATTATCTTTAAAATATGTTGTAATGTTATTTCATACATTTTATTAATTTACAAAAGACATTCTTAGAATAAACTTTAAACAATTCTGCCTTTTTTGTAAGTTTTAATCAAGTATTTCTTTCAAGACCAAATAATTTCATTATTGAATTAAATTAGAATTAGTTTCATTAATTGTTTAATTAATCAATTAATAAATTAAATTATTGCATTAATTATTGAATAAATTATTAATTAAATTTTAAGAAAACCCCCAAAATGGAACATAAATTCTAACAAGTTGAAAAAAAAATTGAAAAACTAGTTTTCCCCTCCTGTGCAAAAGTTTGCCCGCCCTGGAGTTAGAGTCTGGCTATAGGCCTGTTCCTCCCAGAAACTTTCTGTAACATAAATGTGTCGAAGAGAGCTTCACCCCCCCCCCCCTGAAAAACATTTCTGGCTGCGGATATATGTTACGAATACATCAACCAAAAAACATCTACGTTTTGAGACATTGACACACTAAACTTAGTTTGTTTTTTTTTTCTGTTAATTACATACATGTTCATAGTAATTTTTGATAAATGGTCACTGGACATCAATCCGAAGCATTTTCCTAGTACCTAGTTAGTTGACATGAATCGAATAGTAACAGTCAAACCATAAGGACTTGCCTACTATGGGCTCCAGAGAAAACGTCCAATAAGTCAGTTGCCACTAACCGCTCAACATGGGTAGTGTCTTCTAAATTGATGTCAATTTCGGGATTTCGGACATGTTGGGCAACGTCTGATCAGAAGAATGAGATTTTTAGCGATGAATCCCGCTTTTAACTCAGTGCTGGTGAGCCCCGAATATGTATGTGCAAGAAGAGAAGACGATTGCAACAGTTGTTCCTGAGTCTTGAGTTTTATGGCATATTGCCATAACACCTGATATCAGAGTAGAAATTTTTTAAATGCACAGAGTAGGCATTGGCCCAGGGTAACAAATTTTGCTTGTTTTCCTTTTTTTAAATCCCTTGAAAACAAAATATTAGTAATTTTTTATTTTCTATAATGACACCTTTTTCTGTTTATTAACTGATAATTGATTTTCATCTGCCTTATGGGAATGTGATATATTTTTAGGTCAAAAACCTGCCCTAGACTAATATTTTCCGTTGTCAGCACAATAAATATGATAGAAAAAAACAGCATTTCCCCGTAAAATTGATTTCTGAAATTAAGGAGCAGCATTTTAAGAGGCTTTAGTTAAAATTGCAAAATCAAGGTAATTTTTTTTTAAATTTTTTTATAGAAAGAAAGGGGGAGGGAGGGGGCGACAGCTTTCAGGTCTGCCTATCTGCAGCATTGAACTAAATTGGAACCTGCCTTTTATGAGTCTGGGGAGCGATCTGCTAGAACAGGCGGTCCCCTTTAGTCTTACTGCAAGGCAATGCTTAACTTGCATGGGGAAGTTCAGCTCCTGCATTTCTTTTCAATTTTAGATGAATTTTTATCTATTTTGCGGAATTCAGACTATATTTATCGTATAAAAATCTGATCTAAAGGGAAAATAGAATAAGGTACTTCGGCTTATTATTAGAGTTACACGTTTTTTGAAAGCAGCTGCCTGTTTCAAAATGCACGATCTCTAAGTATCTTGGAATAAGGTACATAGTTCGTGTACTCATATGCAAAGTTATCAATGTAAAAAATATTCTAAATATATTTTCCTACTACAGTTTGCCGATTTTATGTTAAACAACGCTAACTGTAAAATGATCAAAAGAACAAAAGTGTTTCTGATTGACTTTTAGACTGTCCTTGTATATATCTAGAGCTAATGAATGAATGTTTTCTTGGTTTAATGGTACCTGACTGTAAAGGGACTAATGGTTTTTTGTGGTAGTGTACGAAAAACTAATACGCACGAGGTAATTTTCGTAGTGTTATCGAGAAAAAACTAAAAGAAAGTGCTTCAAACTAAAACTTTCTCCTCTACTTATCCTACGATCAAAATATAAAAAGTAAACGGAAACCTACTTTTAACGGAAAAGTTGTATGACTCAGTAAACTTCGCTTGATATAAAATGCACTATTTGTCTAAAATGTACTTATCCCACAACCATACTTTTAAAAGTAAGTGAAACTACTTATATGAACCTACAATTATGATTTCCTAAACGGTTTCTTTAGGTTTGTTTTTCACTTTCCATGGAGAACTGAAAATTCTCATTTTCGGACAGTCACTTGCTGATTGCTCATTTATGATATCCAGATATCATTAAATCTCGCTTTACCGGGTTAATATAAGGGGTATGTATTTATCCTCATAAAGGGGTTCGTTATAGGCTCGGATAATGACCTCATAATGGCCTTTAGTTTTGTAATGTCAAAATGGAAAAAAATCTTCAAAAAACTGTTCGAGCACATCATTCCCCCGATAGGGGGGAGGTGCGCCTACCCTTTCTATACAAACGATCTGCCGACCATGCCCACTGCATTAGATCTTCACGGTTAATGACCGTCGTCGAAAGGGGTAGCGGGAAATCAAGCCACAAAAAAATGAACGCCCCTCGTGATGAACGGGGCGCCGGTACAAACTGCGACTGTGCAGGTTTGTTGGTCAGTGGCGGCACTATGGAACCCACTGTATCAGGTCATGGGGAATCTGCGAATCTTCAGTTCAAGTGTTACCAGTCAGTCATTTGCAATTTGTGAAAAAAAACATCTGCTCGTGGCACTACCACTTTTTTTAACAATTTATTTATTTTATTTACTTATTTAATTGTTTATTTTTTAAGCCACGGTTATGTTGAGCAGATAAAGGAAAAGTATATTTAAAAGTAGAAAATATTTTAAGTAAAAATTAAAGTAGTAGTAAGCAGTAAGTAGTTGCAAAAAAAATATTTCAAAAATAGTTCTATGCAGTACAAAGTTTTTTTCTTCTTCTTTTTCTTTTCAGAGAACTTAAACATTTATCCCTCTGAATTTAAAAGCATAGACTCTTTTGTTAATGTACATACATTGAAACTTAAATCGCAGAACTATTGCAAATTGCAAAAACAAAACATTCTGTACAGAAGACTTTTTAAAACTATTCCTTACTTTTTAGTACACTTAAAATTATTTACAAATTACTGTATATTTTAGCTCCTGTAGCCTTCACTCACTTAGTAAAATCATCGATACAGAGGTGATGGGTTACCGTCGGCGCCGCAGTACGCTGCGAGGATGAAGCAAATTCAACTCCAAGAAGAAAAAAAATTTCAAGGTCAGGCTGTAACATACATGCGCCTAACCAATGGTTATTTATTTTTATTTAAATTACTTCTTATTTTTAGTGTATTTTTAATTTTCTACTCAACACAAGCGAAGTTACAAAAAAAAAGAAAAAAAATTTAAATTAAAATAAATTTTTTAAAAATGTGCACATATGTAAGATAGTTTATCAATTTGCTTTATTTAAGTAACAATAAACCAAACGATTGTGCTAATGAAAAGACTGAAATAAGTAGCTATAATATTTTTAAAAGTTATCATTCATAAATGATGTCACGCTTCAAGGGGGGAGGGAGGTTCAAGAAAGTGTGAGTGTCTGACAAGGGGAAGGGAGGGGGTAACAAGAAGTGTGACATCGTACGTTTTGTTTTCAAAAAAACATTTAAAATCAGTAAATTAAATTCATTTAATAAGTTTTGCTCATTTCCATAATTTGATTTTAAAGTTTCATTGATTTCATATACGATTGAAAACACCGATGCTGATTAAGGTACTATTAATATCAATTTTTTTTTAGTCGTAAACTTAGTCTCATTTTATAAAAAAATAGTACATATTTAATCATTATTATGCTCACGAATGTCATTAAAAGCTCAAAAGTAAAATTAGAAATGTGCTCTATAACAGTGCTTTGTTTTTGAACTGCAGCACTGCAAGTGCATATGCTAATGTAATGTAGCGGCACATGGGACAAAGGGGCGTACGGGGTATGTTGTAGTGTGACACTTCATGACAAAGAGAGGGGGGGGGGGTCAAATATATTGAAAAAAGTGTGACGTCATTTATGAGCGATCCCTTAACGTTAATATTGTTGAAAACAACACACCTTGTCTCGCAGTGGGCCAGTCGGTAGAAGCTCGGTTTCCGCAGAACACCGAAAGTGAAGCGACATCGACTTAGGTAGTGTTTGGGAGGGTGACAACCTCTCGCGGCTAGTTGCTGCGGTCCGTGTACGGTAAAGGGAGCCGGTGCGCGTTAAATAGATCGTGGCTTCAATGTCCTCCAAGTGAAACAATACCTCTGGGGGTGCCAACCCCAGGTGACGGTCCCTCATCTGGGAGCTGGTTCAAACATTAAAAGAGACCTTTCAACGGGGCGGAAATCGGACTCCTGCCTACAAAGGCCACGTTAGACTCAGGAGCAGCGTACCCATTTTCCCTCGCCACGCGCGAGGACACAACAACAGCACACCTTTTTCAGTGATTGAAAATTCCTCCTCTGTACCATTTGGGATTATGTATCAGAATAATTATTGGTTTCTGTAAATAAATAAAATTTTGCCCTAAAAATTGCTTTGTTTAAAGATATTATGTGGTTTGGAATGAAAGCTTAATTAACTTATTACAATATTTATAAAGAATTTATTTTATTTCAGCGTACATTTAAATATATCGTACTAAAATAAGAAGTGGACATGGTGCTAGCAAATATATTATGACGCTTGTTTCCCTTTGTTTCTTAATCGTGGGTAGGTGAACACCCACTTGATTTATGATTGCTAGAATATTCTTATTATCTTGAATATTATATGTCTGCCATTTTTATGGTGAAGGAAATGTGTATCTAATGTAGATGAAATCTAACTGAAATAATTCTTAAACACGTAAGACATAATGCAGATTCCCTATATTTCATAAATTGTACTCTTTATATTCTGTTACTAAGAAGGGAAATGTTTGCATTGTTAAATCCTAAAAATTTTCTATACATATATAGCTGAAGAGAAATTGTTGTTTTTTTGCTGTTGTTGTTTCTAATGCCACTTGGGAATCTAAGCTCCCATTCGCAGAGTGACCACGATTTAAGGCAGTAAGGAGCGCCTTCCGTTTATCTATGATATATATTTCACTTAACGTGGACCAGTTACGATTAAATTTTGCGGAAGGAAACGATACTGAATGTAAAAATCAAACTATGGTAAAACTATATTTAAAAATTTGTTTAATGATTAGCGTGGAAAAGTAGCATAATATTTGTACTTATTATCGTAATTTACGTACTTTAACACATGTACTTCTATTTCTTAAAAAGTATTTTCATTCATAACTCAATTTTTAATTTCCGATTCTTTGGAGTGGCAACACCTTAGTTTCTTTACATCGAGTGATCACTGTGAAGTTTGATTGTTGAACTTATAGCCTGCAGATGTTCAGCGGGAGTTTGGATAGTAGTTTACTTTTTCCACTACAACAGTGGAAGTACGACTTGACTCATTATGTATTTGGATGACACCAGATGGCGCCACTTTCCTTTTTGACCTGATGGTGAAGGGAAATGAAATTCTCCACCCCCTGGTACCCTCGAAACTGCCTCGGGACTTCAGGGCCCACGGATTTTACATGCACGGATCCCCAAGTGTACATAGTGGGTCTTCAGCGGGTAGGTATTGAACACCCAATCTTCCGTTTTGAAGGCCGACGTCCTAACCTCTAGGTTATCATGGCCCACAGAGAAATTGTGAAAATATATGATGGTCTGAAAATGTGACAAACTGTATAGCTGCTTAAATTATCAGAATAAACATGCAAACGTAGATGCCCTTACCATTTATCTACAATAGCAATTGATACGAACGAGATTTAAATACCCCATTGAAGCGTATATGTAGTTGATTTTAAATCATGCGTGAACATTTTAATGCTCTAGGATTTTGGTAAAAGTTTTCATTCTACTTGATTAATAGTCTGAAGCAGTAAGAAAAAAAGAAAAAGAAATCGTAGAATAAAAAAAGTGAAGTTATTATAGAGATGTAAAATAAATATATAGAAATTCACAACCAAAAGTTTAATTTTTGAAATAGTGTGCCTATTTTGCTTCGAAGGGAAATTATGGTAATTACCGAAGAGTAATTAATTACAGCATGATTTCTCATATTTCAAGATTAATTTTTGGCTATTAATTTGAAAATAAGTGCGAGCTGGTATCCTTGTGAAGGTAAAGGTTCTATGTAGGTTCAATTACCGCTTCCCATCCCGATATTTTCAGGCGAAGATGGAAGGCCTGAAAACTTGGCTTTAAAGTGTTCTATAAATCTACTAAATTTTATTAATTTGATTATTTTTGAGTTTCTGATATTTCCGATGAAATTTTCGAATTCTTTACAATAAATAGTCGAAGAGTATCTTTGTACATAGCGATCTTAGGGACCGTTCATAAATGATGTCGCAGTTTTCCCCCACATATTTCACCCCCTCCCCCTTGTCACAAAATGTCACACTTCAACGGACCCCTCCCCCCTTTGTCACATGTCACACTATGTTGCATAAGCAGGATGTCACACTTCTTGTTACCCCCTCCCCTTTTCACACTTTGTCACAATTTCACGAACCTCCTCCCCCCCTTCGAAGCGTGACATCATTTATGAACGATCCCTTAGCTCATTCCTTTGATAGAAAATTACTTACTCTACTGTTTTTATGAAAGAAACGTAGTTGAGGTAAGAGTATTTAACACCTTATATATTTATCCCAAATCCGCTTACCTATTTTTCCAATTTTTCCCGCAGCTGCAACGAAACCTCGAATTAGAATGCAGCAATGACTGCATGGTCCCCTCTTGTGTCATTCAGTGTTTTAAGAATCAGCAATTAATACTAGCCACATTTCGGGGGATGTAGTTCTCGATGCCCCTGCCTCGGACGACCGTAAAAGGAGGGGAGTGTCACTGGGAATCGGGAGTAGAAGGGTGATGGGTGCAGACGACTTTTAATCTGGCTTAATTTCGATTGTTCTCCGCCTCTTCGCGTGTACTATTCTCCACTAATTGGGCAATTCCGACGAGCGAGGGAGAAAAATGGTTTTTTAGTTATTAATTTAAAGATATGATTTTGGTTACGTTTGCGAAAAAACTGTATCGTGAGAGATTGGTGTTCATTCTGACATAATTCATTTTTGCACACCCTGTCTGTGCCTTGACATTGGGCAGGTTTGGTTTTTCTAGATTTCAAAGGCATTTCGTGCAACAGAACTTGTTGCAAGAATTTTACTGCGAACCGTTTCTCTCGTCAGAATTCTCCAACTCGAATTTCGAATTGCACGTCAGTCGAATACACAATCGCAAAGTAACTGGCTCGCAAGATTTCCTTTTATTTTCTTCTTTTTCTTCTTACTCTTCTTCTTCTTCTTCTTTTTTTTTTGCTCAAAATGAAACTAAATGCCGTATATACATATTGTATTGTATTTACCCTAAATGAAAATATACAGTAAAACCCCTCTATAGCGGACACTAGCGTGACAAAAATATTTGTCCGTAATGGAGGCCTGTCCGCAAAAGAGGGGTTTTTTAGGCTCAATTCTTCAAGTAAACGAATAAATAAATAAAATATAAAATAACAGAGGGAAATTGAGTTTTAAAACCTTTTGTTAGGGTCAGGTGGGGTAAAGTGGTCAATGGGGTAAAGTGGACATGCGGCAAACAAAAAGCTATAGCTTTGAAATAAATAAGGGAATTGGTTTAAACTTTTTAGTTTAGCTTTTAATAATTAAAAATTAAATTTTACATACAAAATTATATTAATATCAACTTTTTAGGTGGCGAATACATTCGATTTGCTTGTTTATACAACACTTTGAAATTGAAACAGCTCTTTTAACTTCTCTCTGACATTTTGTTTTAAAGAATTTGCAGCAAATGGACGGTGCAGGTAGTTTTACACAGATCTCAAAAATACTTCCTCACTAACCGCAAAGCTAGATTTAGTTTATATATTATTTTACAGTAGTTTAAATAAGATGGGGTAAAGTGGTCATAGTGTTAGGCTTAACATGCGTCGATGTTCTGAAATTACTTTAGGTTAATTTATGTGGTAGACCAGGGATTGACTTGCATAGGAATTCACGGAAGCTCAGTTTTCATATTTATTTTCAATTTTTAACTATTAGAGGGAACTCAAGCTATTTACGCAACAAAATAAATTTTGAAGACTACACTGCTCGCACTTCTTTTGTTAGAATTTAAGCCACGAGACAGATGTCAGTTACACTTTAACTAATTTCACTAATACTATATTATTTTCTTTTATAATAACTTTAAAATTTACTTTTTAGAAAACCGGAACTAACACAACTGAGCTCAAATGCAATACAGATTGAAATTACTATAATACAGTCTTACAATGGTGTGTTTAGTATTGAAAAATTTTCAGAAGCACTTTTTAATACAAGAATTTTCAAGTATCAATGATTCATTTATAAACAGACTTATAAGTATTATTAAGCTGTAAATGTTTATAACTAGCTAGTGCTTCGAACAAGAACAGTACATGAAAGAGAGAGAGATTTAAAAATAGCTAAGTTAAAATATGTATTTTTCTCCCATTGATTTTTAATAAGCTCTAATTATCCAGAACTCTCTTATTAGCAAGATTTTCTTAATATGTTACTTAAGTGATTCAGTCATCAATTAAAAGCTATTTTAAATTTTTTCACGGAAAACTTTGAATTTCATATTTATATTTTATTATATGTATTGAGTTAAAGTACAGACTTAAAATATAATATAGTTAGGGATTAAAACCCAAGAATACCTATTAATTATGTATCCTAACATATTTTGGTACATAACTTCGTTTTAAGACCATATATATAAGAGACTGAAGTACCTTGCGAGACATTACGAAGATGAGGCTAACTTTTGACCATAATAGAGGTCTTAAATAAATTCAGTTGAGGGAAATAAAGTTGTTTTCGTTCTAAAATGAGCCTTTGTTGAGTGTTTTGAAGTATTAGGGTTATTAATACTTTTATATAGTTTTTGTTTCCAACTATGACCACTTTACCCCATGCACTACTCACTTTACCCCACACCATGGGGTAAAGTGGTCATAAATACAGCCGAGAAAGAAGGGGTCATAAAATTATTTTACTTAATTTTTTTCTGCTCAAAATTTAATGCAGTCTGTTCTTTATTAATGTAATGTACAAGAACAATCAAAAAATCTGAAGGTTTTGAAAAAAATCTTATATTTATTGGCAAAGAAAGTTGAAAAACGTGGTTTTTATGACCACTTTACCCCACCTGGCACTACGGAATTGTTTGCGTTTGAGTTTATGTTTGATTTAAGAAGTTTCAATTTATCAAATTGCGGCATTATGATGACAGCCCCATCTGACTTTTAGAAAAATAATGTATATTTATACTTTCTCCCCATATAATATGCATTGATACTCTTTAGCCTACCTCCTCCACCCCCCAGAAAGCTTTGAACTGACAGATCTGGCTCCATTTTTAGACAAAATTCGTGGAGGGAATCCAAAAATTAGTCCTAATGGTAAAGTGTTCCATTTCAACAGTTTATTGTTTAACCGTACCTAGTAAAAACATTCTATAAGACATAACAGCAGAAAACTTCTCAGAATACATGAAACGAGAGATATGAGTTTACTATTGGATTTCTGTCAGGCACGAAATCTTGGAAGAATTTTGTTGCTTTATTTGAATGAGAAAATAATGTGGTACATACGAAAACAGAGCTACTTAGTTTATCAGTTGTTTCAACGAATGAGCATTAATAAGTTTTGGAAACGCACTTCAAAGACTCTTGTAACAGTTGGAAAACTTCTCAAGGCAAATAAAATGAAAGATACAACTATGTCAAGTGACCATTGGGCTTTATCGGCCTAAATCTAGGCCAAGAAGACTACGAAATGACAACAGATGTTTCCGAAACAGTAACGAACAACTGAAATGACTTATTCAAAATGAATGACTATCGCATTTACTTATTTATTTAAACCCGCCATGTCCATAAGTTAAAAAAAAAAGTGTAATACAATAAAAGACAAACTCCGAAAATGGAAGAAAAGCTTTTAATGGTTCACCTGGTGCACTAAAAGAAAATTTACGGCCCAAATCCAATCACACGGCACATGAAATAATAATCATATATTTTCGGAGAAGTCATTTCAAGCTTGATTCTGCTCTCGATGAAGGTATTGATTTTCCAATTTGTGGACAGTCGTTAGCGAAGTAAAACATTTGCAAATATTGGGCATGAACGGTAAAACTGAACCCAATATGAAATCGCCGGCTGTTTGTCATTTGTGCAATTTGGCGAAAATGTAGGGCGTCGCCTGTGATTTAACAGGTTGAGAATGCGAAAAATTTCAGGTTTGGCGTGAGCATTGATCTTTTGTTGAGGATTTGTAATGGGAATGGAATTTACGTGAGGATTAAGACTCATCGTTTGGGAATTATTCGGATATTATTTCCCAAAAGGTAAGACATAACTCTTTTGTGCTTTTCATTCAACATAATAATACTCTTTTGCGGAAGAGGTACGATCTCTAAACTGCTAATCGATTGAATATGCAAACATTTTCATTTCGAAAAACAGTTTTTTCATTAGTAGTTCTGAGTATTTTTCGTCCGTTTGTTGTCTCAACTGTTTTCTAAATGAATATTTAACTATTTTTCAAAATTGTATTTAATAATGAACATCTTATTCTAAGTGTACATTGCAATTTTCACTCTCACAGTAACGGGATATTTTTTTTAATCACAACTATCACATTCTTTTCCTTTAGTTAAGTGCTTTATACTAGAAATTAAAGGTCGATACTAGCGGTCGCCACTCGCCATTGGCGACTATACATTTTTATTTGGCGACCACAAAATGTTATGTCGGTCGCCAAAACTGGCGACTAGAAAAGGTTTAATTTATTATTAGTTCTTTAAAAATAGGACTTAGTGTAATTTTGCGACAAAGTGTAGTTTGAGGTATATGTATGCGAATGTTTGTATGCAAAATGAAGCCGCGGTTGGGGAGGGAGGATCAGTTTGAAACATGTTTCAAAGTAACGACCACTAGTTTCAAAGAGGCGACTAACTTTTTTCGGTTTATCGGCCACTGTCCGCCATCAATTTTTTTTTAGTCTCAAGCATTGCTAGAAATTTAACAACTACTAGATCATTTTAGCTTTGAACTAGTATATAGTGAAAAAATCTAAACATATGAGTTTTGTTTCTGAAATCTTAAGTTTAATTTCTTCAACTTGACATTTATTTAAAAAATTTTGTCACTTCAGCAAATTTATATTCAGTGGTGTCTTTATTTAATTTAAGTTAATTAATTAATTTTTCATTATATCATCCTTAACCATTTTGGTGTTGCGACAACCTACAACATTTTATGCGCACATTTTGTTACACTTTATTACAACTTAAAATGCTTTATTTAAAAAAAAGAAAGTTTTGTATAAAGCTCTTAGTTTTTTTCAAGGATTGCTACTTTCTTAACTGAAGTATCACGACCCCCAGGTTCAGAAACAATGTTTTAATTTTTATTACTTTTTTTTTAATTTGTTATTTTTTACCTTCTTCTTCTTCTTTCTAATGGGGCTCCGTATGGTCACTAACCTTTTTAATTTATCCGAGAGATATCCACGCCAAGCGGATTCTCAAGGGATCTTTAACATGCCGCATAATCACACGACAAGGGCGCTGTCAATTTCCTGCATCTTTAAAATCCACCGACTAGGGCCAGGTTTGAACCTGCGAACTCGCCCGCTCGAGGCCTGCACCTTACCACTACGCCACCTTACCGGCTGTTGATTTTTATTTAATTATTTTTTTGCTTTTCCCCCTTGTTGAACTAAAATTTTCTGGTCTTTTTCCATTTTGCATCTTCACTAGTGAAACTTTATTCTCATTACATCCAAATTACATTTTACTTCGAAATTTTATCGGTGCATATATTTAGAAAAAAAAAAATCTCCGGACGCAATTTCCACAGCATTACTTTCATCAATTTTATCTCAATGCATCCGTGAAGAAAGTTTAAAGAGCCCATGATAGCGAAAATCTTTCAAAGTCCACTTCAAAAATTAAACTTGATAAAAAGGAATGCATTTTTCCCTTTTTCTCTCCTTTTCAGCATCGGTTTCACCTTTTACACTTTTACGTGCGATGCTATTAGCTAAATGCAGTGCCTGGAGTGAGGAATCTTACCTAAATATCGAAAGCAATATTGGGGACGGAAGTATAGGTTTGCGTGAGATAAAAAGGAATGGGCTGTTGTCGAAGTGCGATGATAGATTGTCCGGGCGATTTGCGATCTTTGATGGATGACCGAGCGTTGACCATCTTTTTCCATATTTCGGCCCAATAGATTACTTGTAAATCAAATCTTTATCGCACGCTCTTTAGAGATACATCATTTTCAATCTTGCTTCATTTTTTTGCGAAGAGAAATATTTAAATTATTTTTATTTTTGTTTAAAATACATGGAATATTTGTTGCATGAAAGGTTGGGCTAAAAATCTCCAATGAAAAAATCCAAGCGAAATAATTACAATACGTACAAATAATTATTTAAAATATTAGTTTTGTTCATTGTTTTCTGCGTAAACAGATATATTTTCTTTTTAAATTCTGATTGCAGTTAACTCAAACTTTTAATTTTTGTTTTATCTTACCTTTTATTACGTTCCATCTTTCCTTTTATTATTTAAGTAAACGTTTGCCATATCATAAGTTTTTAATTTCCCTCTCTCTTTTTCCATACATTTACAAATCATAAAACAAAAAAAATTATAGTAATGAATGAATGCATAAATAAATAAATAAATAAATAAAAATAAACTAAGATTCACAAGTAATAGACGTAATCGACAAGATTTCTTAAAAAAAAGTTAAACGAATTTTTTTTTAAATAATTTAACGATTATAAGCCACAGTGCAACTCGGGCAAAAAATATGTATATTTACGTAAAGAAAAAAGAGGATATGTATGAAATTCACAAGTTCACAACCTTGAGTTCAGTGTCTAATTTTTTATAAGTATTCATGAAGGAACAGAAATACACAATGGTAAAAATGAATGTAATTTAGATTCATATGGCTAATTTCATAATATTTTTTTTTTTTTTTTTTCATGTTCATAAGATTTGACAACAAACACAAGGTTTAATAAACACAAGGTTGTGAAAATTCGAGTTTCGGGCTTCACCCCTTTCTTCCTGACGTGGAAGACTTATGTCTTCCATGTGGTTGCAGCGATTTATCTTTTAAAATAAATTACAAAGTTTTTTGACCAATTTTTACCATGAATGAAGACAAAATTGAAGAATTTTCGAAAATATTTCAAAATATTATTAATCTCTCACTGTAGCGTTTTTAGGTCCAGAAACTCTATCGAAACATATTTGAGACTTATGGAAAACCTCCATAATTTTAAGCTGATTGACTTCGCCGTTCAGAGTCATAACTCGCTACCTTTTCAACCACGTCTTGCAACTCCCGTGAGTAACCGTTTGCTGTAAAAGTTGACAGAAGTCCGTCTTCCCGACTACAGCGGGGACTTTACGACAAGCACGACTTACAATCTACTGTGATCCGCTGTACACAGACATAGGGAGCGAGTTTATTAATGTTTTTAATCCTTCCCCGTGGACATAAATTTATAAGACCGCTTTTATGGTTGCGACCGAAGCTACCGCACTAAAATCAAAACGCGTGTAAAATAAAATATAAAACCGGACAGAATTAAATTAACTGAGCAGCTCCTAGATCATAACGGCATGCTGAAATGATTTTCCGTCTGTGAAATTGTGTTATTTATTGCCCGCGACGCACAGTTTAAAGTTCCTGTATACTGCAGTATTGACTACATGTCCCGTAATTGGCGCGCCAAGAGTTAGCTAGAAGTATGAGCATTTCAGATTTTTTAACGTCTTATTTTCCGCGGATAACTTAGACATGAGCTAAGAATTCAATCGAAAGCGCAATATCCCATACGTTCTGAGTACTACTAGTTTCTAGTCATAGTTTTGAGTCTATAATCCACGCCATGTGTGTATATTTCTTTTGAAAATACTAATTATCTAATACGAATAAGCTACGTGTTGTTGGGCCTTAGCCCTTCAGTATTTGTACATTTGCGTTGTGTGTGCATTTTAAATTAAGAATTAAAGTCTAAATCAGGGGTCTCCAAACTACGGCCCGAGGGCCACATCCGGCCCGCGGACAGATTTTGTCCGGCCCGCGGAGAGCTAGCATACTTGAAAGAAAACTCCTTCTAGAGAACATATTTATTTTTTATAGAAAATTAAATTAAGTTTACTGAAGTAATCTATTTTTATGTTGAATAATTATTAATATGACATCTACATTGATATGGTCATGGGCTAACTACTCATAACATTGTTGTAGGTTATTATTTACTAACTAACAAATTATTGAAATGAATCCAACTAACATTTTATACATTTTAAATGAAAAGATAACTTATAACAAGCATAACGACATATGAAATACTAATGAGATTTATGTAATTGAGATTTTCCACTGACAATAGTTTGTAGTTGTGGACTAATTTTACTTGTACCAATTATTAAAAGAGATTTAAGATGCTCATCAGTTAATTTAGATCTGTAAACATTTTTTGTGTACTTCATTTTGGAAAAGGTCTTCTCACACAAATAAGTAGTACCAAAAACAGAAAACAGCCCACGAGCAAATTTATGCAAATTATCAAATTGTGTCAGTGGAAGACACTTATAAAATTCCAACAAAGATAAGTTTTGATATTTGTTCTTAATTATATCACTGCACTGTAGATCAATCATTTCCATTTGAAGTTCCGGGGCTAGGGTTTCAATGTCAGTATCAAAAGGATTCTGAAAAATCTTAATTTGATTCGCAATGGCATCAAAGTCCGAGAAACGAGTATCAAAATTTATTTTCAAAGCACTCAAAGTTTCGATTGCAAAATCGATAGGAAACTCGGTCTCAGTGATGTGGCTAAATATTTCACATGTTTTAAAATGTGAAAAACATTTACTTCGTAGTTGTGATTGAAACAGTATCAATTTCTTCCGGAATGATTTGATATTATTGTATAAATCAGGAAGATGCTGGTTTTCTCCTTGCAATCTCAAATTCAGTTCGTTCACATGTTTTGTCAAATCAACATAGAATGCTAACTTCCACAGCCATGCGTTGTTTTGCAATTCAGTAAGAGGGCGATGCTTTTCATTCAAAAAAAATTCGATCACTGCTCGAAGTTCAAAAAAGCGCTGAAGGACTTTCCCACAACTAAGCCAACGTACGGCAGTATGATAAGGTAAGTCATTTTCTCCAATCTCTTTAATAAATTGTACGAATTGTCGGTGATTCAGCCCAAAAGATCTGATAAAATTAACAGTTGATATGACTGGTTTCAGAACTTCAGACATATCCAAACATTTTCCGCACAAAGACTGTTGATGAATGATACAATGTAAGACTATTGGTTTTGAACCACCGTCATTTTCTACAGCCTTTGACACAAGAGCGACCACTCCTTTATCTTTCCCACTCATGTTTTTGCCTCCATCAGTTGTAATACATTTCAAGTTTTTCCATCGAAGGTTCTTTTGCTTAATGGCCATTTCAACTCCTTTAAAAATATCTGAACCAGTAGTTGTGCCATGAATACTATACATATCAAGAAGTTCTTCATGCACTTCATAGCTTTTATCTACTCCTCGAATATAAATCAACACCTGAGCAGTATCTGACACATCCGTTGACTCATCCAAGGCCAAAGAAAACCACTCAACATGTCCATTTTTGTTGAACAGTTGAGAGGATATATTTTCAGCGATGTCTTCTACCCTTCGAGCCACAGTGTTTGCTGACATACTGACAGTTTTTAATAAATTTACCTTTTCAGGGCACATTTCTTCGGCTACTGCGATTATGCATTCTTTGACCATTTCTCCATCGGTGAATGGTTTTCCACGTTTTGCAATTTCAAGAGCCACACGAAAGCTGGCACGAGTTGCAGCCTCTTGTTCAGTTTTGAGTTTTGTAAATAAAGATTTCTGCGATTTCAATCCGCGCTTCATAGCTTCGAATTTTTCTGTCTGCAAACTTCCTGTATATTTTGAGTAATTTTGAAAATGTTTTGCTTCATAATGACGTTTAATGTTATATTCTTTGAGAACGGCTATGCTTTCATTGCAAATCAAACATAGCGCCTTGTTACTGGACTCAATTACGAAATACTGAATGTTCCACTGATCTTTGAATTTTCTGCATTCACTATCAATTTTTCGCTTCTTTTCCATTCTACTAAATCACACACAAAAGCAACAATTCAAATAAAAATATTGTTACAAAGATGTCTTAAACTTAAACACGCACAAACACGTTTTAAGGAGGTACGCACTATTTTATTTCACAGCAGTGTCATAGGAACTGACTTGTGGTTGCGCCACTAGCCTTCTTATATATTTCACTTACTGCCATCTAGAAGTGAGTGGAAGACACCAGAACTTTATCGAACCAACGAGATTATTCTGTAAGTGCTATTAGCGCCATCTGTTAGGGATAGAAGGTACTACCTATTTCTGCTTGTGTCCACCAGATGTCCTGTCACGTTACTCCTCATGGCTCGCTCGTACTCTACGACTAATCTAGAAATTACAGATAATGACAGGAAAATTAATAATATGCAGTGTTGCCGTTTTGCGGACTTTAGTTCGATTTGCAGCCTTTTTTAAACGTGGCGTACTTTTTCGGACTTTTTTTTTCATGTAAAAAAATACTCATTCGTTACTTGAGTACTCGTTAGGAACCGAAGTAACGATTACTGAAGAAAAAAGTAATCAATGATTACTTGTGTATTTCATTACTTTTGTAATCAATGATTACTATGGCGATACGATGCGGGTACCCCATTATAACGGATACCCATACGATACAGAAAATACATCAGCTTCCCCGTCGCTAATGGCATCTGGCAAAAAAGTAATCATATTTTACACCACTAGTGGACTGATTCAACTTTTTACCACCGGCAACAATTAATGATAATATGGTTTTGGCCCTTGGAATTTACTGGAGTAATCAATATGGCCCTAAGGCTGGAAAGTTTGGAGACCCCTGGTCTAAATAAATAATGGGAGTTTTTAAAATAATCCAAACACAATATTATAGAAGAAACATTTATTAATTCTTAAAGTATCAAAAGTTCTTTCGCTCTCCACGGGAAAAAAAATTAAACAAATTAAAATTTCTAGAGATTTAAGTGAAACTTATTTAAGAGTTGACGGAAAAGAGAAATGGGATAAGGGAGCCCAGAGATTTTGCATACTCTTCTCGAAAATTGCTGCGGAAATTTGCATCCTCAGATCCGACATAAGCTCGTTTTCATGTGAGTCTCTCCTCTTGGGTTCGGGGCCGTGCCTTTTATATGGGGTATTGGAATGCAGAGGGTCAGAAATGGGCAACGGACCTGGCCGTGAGAAAGTCAAGCGGACAGCAGCGATGACAGGAAAAGCAACGTAATCTAATACCCTCTTATCTGCTCCCTTAACTCAGACCGGATACAAAACTTTGCACGTGTTTGAAAGAGAAGTGTGGGCTGCTGTTTTCACAGCCACAGTGTGTCAGTCGCTTATTTATTGGTACTGATTTGCACAAACATTGCAACGCAACCGGGCTATTTTCTTAAACATTTTCTCAACAAACTTCAATCATTAATTAATTTAATTGGCCTATTTACAATAAAACCTATGTCGCTGCATTATAACCTTCAAATGTGCATTCTAAATGTGTACAGAAAATTCTAATATGCATTCTAAAAGTGTACAGAAAAAAATATATATAATGCGAATAAATCTGTATCTTAAATAAGGTATCATAACTCTTATTTGATTATTAATTAGGTTGTGAATAGTTATGAAGAGACAAATTTACGAAACCTACATTGGTTTTCAAAATCTTGCGAGTGAAATTTGATTAAATTTAAGTTAGAATATTTTGTCTATATTTTCATGATCCCACAAAATATCGCTTTTTATTTTTTTATTTATGTTTTTTTTTTCTTTTCGAAGCAATGTTTTACGATTTACTTTATAATTAAACGGTTAAAACAGTACAAATGTTATTGAATCTTGGAAATGATAATTAAGTAGTGGCAGTAAAAAGTTTAAATAGGTTTTTAGAAATTTTTATTAAAAAATGTGTGGAAAGAAATGAGATAAAGTAGTTAATTGAAATAATTTAATTGCTTAATTATTTCTTTCCTCTTTATTGTTTCAATTTCGTATTGTTTCTTTCAGAAAGAAAATAAAACTTTATTATTTTTATGAAAAAAATATGTTTCAGAGGAACGTTATTCATCGCTTTTTAACCGACTTCACAAAGGAAGTAGGTTATACATTCATACTGTATGTATGTCGTTTTTTTTTTTTTGTTTGTTTGTTTGTGCACTCATAACTTCTCGCCGGATGAACCGATTTTAATGATTCTTTTTTTAATCGATCGAGGTGGTTTCCCATAGGTCCCGTACCTTTGTTTGACCATGTTCGATAATCAGAAAAAAAGTTATGGGCAGAAATGTTGTTTTTTTTTTTTTTTTTTTGTTTTTTCATCCATAACTTTTGACTAAATGAACCGATTTTGATGGTTTTTTCTTTAATCGATAGAGGGTAGTCTAACTCAAATATTGCAAATCAATTTGACTACATGTGTTTTTTTTTTTTTTTTTGGAAAAACGGGTGAAAAATAAGGATTTTTTGCTTTAATTGGAAAGGCTTGGCTTGATTTTTCTTTCTTGGGAAATCTATTAATAAATATAAAAGTCATTGTTAAAAACGTGTTGTTGCCATGGGCAACAAACACGATATTAAAAGCAATTATAGCAAGAATTCGACTGAAGGCTTCTCTTTGGCAAAAATTAATCCAATCAGTTTGTTTGCTAAAATCGACTTCAAACGGGAATTTATCATACAAATGATTAGTTTTTAGTGCCATTAATTCAAAGAAGTTTTGCCCTTTGATATGGATTTTTTTAAAAACAGAGTATTTATGTACAAAATGTATTTACACTAAAAAGGATAAAATAAAATATTTTTTATAAAAAAACAGAACCGACTTCAAATTATAAATTGCGCTAAAAAGTGAAAAATAAATTCATTCTTTAAACAACATCGGTGTGACTTTTAAACATAGTTTTAGAATTCGGTGCAAAATTATGTGTCTAATGGAGAAGTTGCATGGGTTTCTAAAATGGCTTGAATTTATATTTTTCTAAAAGATATTATTACACAGAGTGCGAATACAAACTTTAAAAAATGTTAAATTTTTTTAAACAGTCTTAAAATTCGATTTAAAAGCAGAGAAAAACGTAAACAATGACACGTGATCAAAAAACGCTCCCTCATTGGTTTGACGTCAATCGACACGCTTCCCTCCGCAAGGGAAGACTTGCCGATTTCTACTCGTCTATGTCTACGGTTTCTACCGCATTCGCATGTAAATTTGTAGTTATGGTATTTCACCCTCACCTCATCCAACCTTTCTAAGCTTAAGAAAAACTACACTTTTACTTATTTTTAACTATGCATTACATAAGTTGATTCCTTTTAAAACTGAATAATTTAGATTATAGTAATTTTCACGATAGAGTTCAGCAGATTTTTTAAGGAGCAACTGACAATTGGTCAAAGTTGTATTTTCTCCCTAGTTTTTTATTTTTACGATAACATCCCAATTTTTTACTGGCACTGTAATAAAGGGAATCAAGACAAAAAAAAGTTTAACCACAAGCACTATAATCCTAAATGTGTTAATAAAGGCGAAGGAAGGAGGAAAAAAATCAGAAAATACTTAAAAGCCTTTTGATTTTAAAAATCTGTTTAATTAATATTTTAACTATAATTTAGCTTTTTCGACTTGGATCAATATATGTTATGCGGGAATCGTAAAAAGTGGCAAATCGGGTTATCAAAAACACAAATAACATTTAATAAAACAAAATAAACATACCAAATATACATCAGAAATATAAGAGCACACTACTATCCTGAAAATCCATTTTCTCTTTTTTTTTCTTCCATATATTAAAAAGCGTATAATCTCGCGAGCTGATTAAAAGAAAAAGTTAAAGTTATTATTCTCAACAGAAATATATTTTTCGCTCGTGAGAAATATTAACAATATACAATTTTTATTATATTAATTTTCCATTATTCTGTCGATTTTTTAAAACTGACGATTTTTTTTACTAGCACGGTAATAAAAAGAATCAAGACAAAAGAAGTAAAAAACCATTTTAACCACAAGTGCAATAAGCCCAAATGTGTAAAAAAATATAAATAAATAAATAAAAGAAAGGAAGGAAGAAAAAAAGTCAGCAAATACTTAAAAATCTTATGATTCAAAAAATTTGTTTAATTAATATTTTAACTGAAATTTAGTTTTGTCCACTTGGATTAATGATCATGTTTTTCATCATTCTGCCAATTTTTTGAAACGGTTGAAAAGCGAATAAGGGACCGTCCATAAAAGATGTCACGTTTTTCCCATATATTTGACCCCCTCCCCCTTTTTGCACAAAATGTCCCACTTCAACGTACCCCTCCTCTCCAATTTGTCACATGACAAGCTATGTTACATAAGCATGATGACACACTTCTTGTTACCCCCTCCCCTTTCCCTGTCCCAGTTTGTCACAATTTATCCCCCCCCTCCTTGAAGCATGACATCATTTAGGAATGTTCCCTAAGCAAGGATGAATGGAATTAACTCCTAAAGGCTCCCCTTTGCAGCGATCTTTTTTATGTATAGAAAATAAATTTTCATTCAGTATCTAAGTTTTATTAATTCAACGTCAATAATTTATTAAACAAAAGATAAATTCAGTACTATTCATATTGCCATAAAAGCAATGTTTTATTTTCTCCAAAAATTGTGTGTGCTATATTGTTTGTTTACACCAAACCTATTACTGACCTTTCTTTTACTTAATTCTTCCATTATCCCTCGTCTACAATGTTTTCTTTTCTAGCTGACTCTCCCATAAAAGTTATTTTTAAAAAATCATGAAGGCTAATGTATCAAAAGTTCATTAAATAATTTAATAAATATTGAAAATTAAAAATACTGAGAGTATTGTTATGAAATGTGGATATGTGTGCCTGCCTGTTCTTTCTACTCCCCCCCCCCCCCTTCCGGCATCATTTTTTCTCTTTTTTATTTCGTGCTAGTAAGGGGCGGGGGCGAATGAAGAACCCGTTCGAAAGATATCAGACCTAACACTTCATTTCCATACTTCACTTTTTTTTATTCAAACGTTTTCTCATTCGATTTAGTGCATTTCGAAGAAAAAAACTAACAGCAAAATTTGATTTATTAAGAGAGGTTCGGGGCTCTCCACCTTTCTTTCAAACGGAAGCCCAAAGAACGTTATTTAAAACTATCGTTGATGGGAAGATGGGAACTCTCCATCGGAAAATTTTGGAACTCGAAGTGCTAAGCACAATTTTAGGCTATTTTTCGTAACATTAAAGGTGATCAATTGTACCATGGCTTTACCCTTTGATTCACCGTTTCGTCTGCTGTGACACAAAATCAGACTGGAATATATTCAAGTACACACATGCTAAAAATTCTCTACAGACTTGAATACTTCCGAGCCCTTACAGAAGTAAATAAACTAGTGAAGTTAAAAAAAAAAAAAAAAGGATTTACTTTAAGCTGAAATTTTGTTAGAGGCACAGTTCAGGATATTTCCTATTATAAGTATATCTAACATTCACGTTGATGGAATAAATACACTAATTAAGAGTTTTCTTATTTTATAAGCAGTGGCATTATTTTGCATTTTAGTTACTATTGTTTCGTAAACTGTTAAAAAAACTTCTTTGCTTCAAAACTAAGGACGCAAATTAAAGAACTCTGAATTCCATCTTTAAAAGAGTAGCAACTTAAGCTCCCCACCCCTGAAATTATGACCCTATCCTCACAAAAATAAAGTTAATTTTAACCCTATATATGATATAGCGCAGACTGTAGGCAACATATCGTTCGACCTCTGTGTTTGTAATTTTCCTTACAATTTTAAAACAATGAAATGCGAGTATTTTATTTTATTTCCTTTATATTTATTTTTATTTGCACCTATTTATTTATTTTTGTTGATGCTATCTTCTCGAATCCAAAAAATAAAAAATTTGAAAAGTGATAGATGATGAATAAAATGAAACCCTGAAAAAGAAAAGGAAAGAAAGAAATCAAACATAAAATACGTGTTTTATTTTAATATTATTTATTCATTTTTGTTAGTACCTCGAATCAAAAAAATCAAATTAAACCAAGATTATAAGTGATTGAGGATTAAGGAATGAATACCTACTCGGCTCGTGGCTTTTAAAGAACCCAAAACAGTATTATTTTTTTCATGCCTCTTATTACTCGAATTTGAACAACATGGTTCCATGCAGGATCTGTATGCATATTTCTTGGATTCTGATACTTTAAATCATTTTTAAGGATATTTTAAAGCGGTTAACATGCATCCCGGCAACATTTGCCGAGCGCGTAGGACTTCCCACTTTCCCCTCGTGTCGATTGACGTCACATCCTTTCTACCGCGTTTGCGTTGGACGTGACGTCACAGCACTTTAAAAATTCATTTTAAAATACTTCCACATCGTTCTCCGGGTTAAGAATGGTACCGTTCGACGTATTTTTTCAAGTTCTTTCAATTTCACGAAGATTTAGAAATCATGCAACTGCTCCATTACCATTATACCATTTGCTACTTCATATGGAACTGTTGCTAATTCTGCGAATATATATATATTTGTAATTGGGGGGGGGGGATTCATGATTACAAAAGGTTTTATCTATCCTAATTTTGCACCGACTTCTAAAACTATGTTTAAAAGTCACATCGATGTTGTTTAAAGAATGAATTTATTTTTCACTTTTTAGCGCAATTTATGATTTGAAGTCGGTTCTGTTTTTTTATAAAAATTATTTTTCTTATTGCAAATTGCATTTAGTGATCAAGTACAACAGAAGATAGCATTTTTGAGATATGGTAAAAAGTATTGATTGTTATATTACATATGATACTTTTAAGAGATTTTAATTTTCAGAAAGAGAGGTTTTTCTCAAATTTATTAAAATTCTTTGAGATTCATTATCCTTCCAATTGATCATTTCTTTTGATTTACTATTCCATTGTTCTACTTTTTCCCGCTTTAGTGAAATTTTCAACATTTATTCAAATTACCTCCCCGGAAAAAGTCACTGTCGATTACGTAACACTCCAGATCAAGCGATTCATCAATTTTTCAATCAGACTTTGAAAACTTAACTCTATAATTTAAAACGTAAAAAAAAGTCTGCAACCACTAACCATAGCGTGCATCAGGACAGCTGGAAAAGGCGCGAAACCAACCCCGCAACAGGACGGAACCTTGCATTTTGAAAAGAATTTTCCATCTGTGTATGGAATGGAACAGTAGGTGGGGGATGGAAAATCACCCGGCTTTGTTAAATTTTTATTCCATCCGACATTGCACCGACCAGGTGCATCGGTGTAATCCGTGTCATCATACTAAAAGGTTCCTCCGATGAATCAGTAGCGAATTCCACCCCCGTCAGTCTCGGAGCGGGGTGTTCCGAAGACAGGAGGGGAAGGAATCGTAATTAATCGCGTCATCTGTAATAACAAGTAGTCGCTGGGCAAGTCCATATAATGCATTAAGAGAGAGATAGGGACTCCGTCAGGTGTTTGCGTTCTCACTAGGATAGGTCGTGGGGCTAGTGATTGGCTCATCCGATTTAGAACAAAAGGGATGAACAGGTGCTATTCCAGGGTTGCTGGTGCAAAGTTCTGGAATATCCGCCAAGTGTGACGTTATCCTATGTGTTCAATCTCAACATAATTGTCATCAAAATGTATAAATTAAACTCCGAAGAAAGAAAAAATCATGTTGTTTATCTTGTTGTTTACATGAAAATAATAATTGATGTGCTCCTTTGAACCTTTGGTTCCAAAAATGTTTTCTTAAATTAAGGAATACTATAGATTCTGAACGTAATGGTATTCGAGTTATTTTACAAGTGTTTTTTTTCTTTTTTTGTAGTAATAAAACTTATTCTGATGTTTTCTTTCTCTTTGTTTTTTTTTTTTTTTTTTTTTTTTTTTTCTCTATTTTGTGAAACGAATAATTACTAAATTTTCGAACATTTGAGGATATAAGGCTTCCCGAACTAAATATGGCTTTTTACGTTCCATTGAAAACCATAATATTTTGAAGAAATTATTTATTAAATTATTTACTCATTTAATAAATATGTAAATTTATTCATTCACAGAAATTAGTACTTAAGTGATTACATATAATAATTTAGGAACACACATTTCATCCAAAATGAGATAACTTATAACATTAAAACTCTTTTTTTTTACTTAATGTTAAGTTCAAAATTCACTTCTACTAACTTGAAAAGCCCTTTATTTTATTATTATTATTATTATTTTTTTTTTTTTTTGTCCTGCAATGAAGTATAGAAAAGTGCTTAAATCTAACAGTATTTTCCCTTTGAAAATTTCCAGCTCTCACAAAGTTCCTGGTTTCCCCCCAAAATTCCTGGCTTTTCTGCCCTCATATCAATTTTTCCTGTTTATTGGTAGTTTTACAACTCTGTTTATTGGTATTGTATCTAAGTAGTTTTAAAACGTAACTTTTCATTTCTAAAAATAGCCCACTCACATTACTTAAGATCAAACATTACCTATCTCACTATAAAAAAAAAAGTAAGCATTAATACATTTTTTCTTCAAGAAATGTACAATAATTTGTGTTAATCATTTAGCAATATTTAAACTTGTTACCGTTTTCTTATTCATAATTGCAAGGATTTTCCTCATTTTTTACAAACATTTCTAAAGTGACAGAATTTTAAAGGAATAATAAGTGCTCACATTATCGTACGCTTTAACCCATTATGATTAATACAGTGAGAGAAATCACGATTTAAAGCACAAACTTTAAAAAGAAATTGCATACGCTTGTGTTCCAGAGCTACAAGGTTACTATAATGAGTGCTTCTATTGCGTGATCTCTGTGGATCGCTGAATGTCGTTTTACCAGCTGAGCGTCATCAGAATCTGCGTCCCGGCGAAACCCGATTTCAGTGTTTCTGTAGCAGCACTTTTATACTCACCAAAAAACTTGCTTTACAGTATCAGAGGAGTTTGGTTTTTTCCTCCCATTTTTAACGTACTTTCACCTTGCTCCGGAATTATTAAGTAAGAGAAACAAAAGAAAAGAAAACATAATTTTAAAAAAATTAAAGTGGACTCAACATTCCGTGAAAATATCGTTATTGGAAAAGGCGTTAAAATAAATGAATGAATTAATTTTGTAAATATATTTTTTTAATTAAATTTTGAAAATAGACTTATTCAATGGGGAATTGTGTGTACATGTCAGTTTCTCCCCCCCTAATGACTTTTGATTTAGTTATCCAATTCAAGAAAATCTTTTTTTCTTTGAAATATCATCCTCCCATACGTCATTTGTTGATTTGAATATTTTTTCAAATAAATTCATTAAATGAAATTAAATAAGTGAACAACCTCTCGAAAAACTAAATCTTTTATAATTTACGATTAAGTTTATTAGACAGAACTTTTGTCACAAAATGTGCGTAAAAAAAGCAAAGAAAAGCGAAAGTTAAACTAATTTTTTGGCTTGTGTGTGAACAGTTTAAGAATAAATGTGCTCTAGAAGAAATTCAAAGCGTTTTATATAAAGATCTGGTAACTCTAGACGTAAAATTTTACAATAAAAATTCAAAGCAATAGCATAGTACATCGGATTGCGTTTTTAGCTTTTCATCCCTTGAAATAGAAAATAATCTGGGAAAAAATTTAAAAATAATAATTTAAACAAACAAACAAAGAGAGAAAGAGGGAGAAAAATTCTTCGTGCAAACTTAACACTGAAAATCAAACTCTAACGAGATTAACGAATACTGCTCAATACTTCACTACTTTACATCATAATTGCTGTCCTTAAATGCTTGCGAAAAAAGTACCATGTTATATTTTATTCAATTTTTCTACAGCTAGAACTCACTAACATACGCCGTCTAACAAATTTAAAAAATATCCTTAATATCATACTGACATAATAAATAATAGTTTCTATGTGTAATATATGTATATACATATAATACATATGTATATATATGTTCTGTGTTGAAATTAGTATTTTAATTAATGAAGGAAAAAATGAAATACTAATATGTAGAGCAAAAATCTGTAAAGAAACTAATGTTAGAATAGAAAAATACTGTTGGTGTCTGAAAAAGTAGGATTGTCTATTCTTGTTCAAACTGTGTTTAGTGTCTGTGTGCTATGATAACAAAATAATTTCCAGATACCAGCATGTTCTTAGAAATGCAAAGATCGATTGGGGAAAAAAGAAATAAAAGCATTCATTAAAAAGTTTTAAATGTAGTAAAATTTCAGTTTAAGCGAATAGCGATAAAAAGATTTTTTTAAACAACATGTTTTTTGCGACATATTTTTTTGTCGGTAGAATTTTTGCTCTGTTTTGTTATTAAGATTTCCAATGTGGGTGGGAGCATGTACCCCAATTGCCTCGGTGAAGTCAGCGACTATGGTAGTATTTCAACATATAATTTTTTGTTAATTTCCCTTACTTGGTTCAGAACGCGTCTTCGAATATGTTTGATAATTTTCTGTAGTGCTTTCTCTCTTCTCAAAATTTCGAAAATCGTCTTCTCTCATGTAAACGAACAAATTGATCCAATATTGCCAACAAGTCGATAAATATCTTTTGCGGTAGACCCGCTCGCTCTGAGGATTATTATTGGGTCTGCGGTTTCCGCATTGCCTGGCGGCTAAAGTAGCTCCATCTGATAGACCGGCGACGGGATTACACGCAAGATACACGCCAAGCTTAGCCAAGCTGAATGACTCTTTTACCAGCGGGTATACAGATTTCACGTGGCTATTACCAGATCTGATTACGCCTCGATGCGCCGTGTAATAGCCAGCTGTAACCCCCGAAAGCAGAAATACGACGGTGATGCGAATCAAGACGAACTCTCGTATGTGTATATGGAAATTCAGAGATTTTGGCAGGGAGATATGTTCAATGGTTATAATAAAGTTCGAGCTTTAATATAGTATACAGGAGAATCCTGTTGCCATTTTGGCAGAGGGATATGGAATGAAAAGCAACGGGTGCAATATGGCAGTTTTCAAACATATTCTAAATCCTTAAACTGAGAGCGTTGCAGACTGAAATTTCAATTTTTATGCTGATAAATGCACAAAGGTTGCAGAATGTGTTGGCAGTATGAAATGAGGGTTAAAAGAGTACTCCGACCTCCTTCATACTTCTTTCCTTTAATATATATATATATTAATAGCATTGATTCTATACTCTGCATTATGTATGAAAAATCTTGTTATGAGCAGAGGAATTTCATACATATTTGTTACATCGAAATCATTCAGAATTTTAATAAAATTTTTCTCCTCAGTCACCTTTTATTGTACCCTAGTTTTACGTGACGTAACAAATCATTCTGGGTAGTTTACGGAGTGGGGGAAAACGAGAATTTTATTGAGAAACTGTTATAAAAAAAATTTATTATTTGGTTTAAATCAAGTTCTTCGTAAATTAAAGAAACACTCAGCGTGTTTTTTAAATTTTTATGTTTTGAATATTTGATCTCTTTGGCAATGCTTCAAGATATACGAAAATTTGAACTTAAATAGATCATCAGAAGAATCAACTCGATCTCATCTTTTCTTTTTTTTTTTTGCTCCGACGTTCTTCCAAATGTTCACCTTCATTTAAATTTTTTTCTAATCCCCCCCCCCCCCAGGTTTTTTTTTTTTTTGGTTATTACTCACACGTTTTTATCTATTTTCATGGAACGAAATTAAGAATTCGCTTTCCTTAGCTTTTTAAAAAATTGGTGAAAAAATTTATTTCTATGGTAATTGATGTTTTACACAAAAAGGTTTTAATTTCGTCAGTATACAATAATCTATATAAATAAAACCGAAAGTTTGTGTGTGTGTCTGTCTGTCTGTCTGTCGATCGCGTCCTGGCGAGATGGAACGGGCCAGGAGTACGAAATTTTGGTTACAGGTATCTTGGGTCAGGTCCTCGTGCACCTCGAAGCGTTTTTCCTAAAATTCGAATTTGTTCTTTTTTTATTCCAATTTTAAGCAAAACTGTTGATTTTGGGTTTATCTCATCGAAGAAGTGTCCCACGTTTCAGATTTTTGCAGCATATTAATGTCCATAAAAAACTGCACACTATACCTTTTTTTGCAGTTCGTAGGACAAATAGAACACGCGCAATATTCATTTAAAGTAGTTTTCGAATTTTAAAACGAGGCTTACCTCTGAATTTATTTGCTCAATTTGCGTGATTTCGCCAAAATAAATAGTACTTTTGTCGCCAACTAGATGATTTCTGTTAACGTAAAATAGAATTTTATCGTTATTCATGCCGTTTTATGAGTGAAACAAATTCTAAAAATTAATTTCATTTTTTAGCATACTGCAGACGATTTTTAATTACTTCTTGAGGTCGATTCTTCTTTGTTTTTTGGCGTTTTAGTATTATGGTACCAGTTCAACAATTTTATGAAACATTATTTCTTATGGTAGAGTGTCCGTTTTATCAACGAAACAAACTCTAAAAATTTCATTTTTACGCAGATTTTGTGGATTATAAACTGCAGGCGATTTTCAATTACTTTATCTTGAGGTTGATTTTTCTTTCCATATTTTACTCAAGTGATTTCTTTTATAAAACATTTACTTTTTTTTTTACTGTCTATTTGGCACTATTTGGACAGAACTTAGTTATTTCTTTCTATCAACTTAAATTTCACATGTCAGGATTGGTTCAGTACTAAGCATTTTCTAACTTAAATGTGCATTTGCCTTTCGAAGTAGTGCTTTCATTTCTTTCGTTTTTATCCGAATTTTATGAAAGTGCTTTTTAATTGAATTTTCAAGAAATCCTTTGACGATTTTGCAAGCGGGATTTATAGGAACTGTTCTTATTTTGATGGGGAATTTAAGATGGACTGTTGGTAATTTTAGGAACAGTAGCTCTTGAGTCTTGAAGGTCAGTATTCTAATGGGTATTTTTAGTCACTGACGTCTTTATTCTAATGGAGATCTTTTGAGACTAATGTCCTTATTCTATTAGGGATGTTTAGGAATAGTTGTCCTTATTGAAATAGGGGGATTTAAGGATTATTTTTTTTTTATTGTAGCAGAAATATTCAGGGACAGTTGTTCTTCATCTGATGGACATTTTAAAGCAGAATACAGCTCTTATTCTGATGGAAATTTTTAGATGTATTGTAGTAGATATTGTAATTACGATTTTTATGGACTCTTGATGTTATTTTAACACAATTATCTCGCTGCATGTGCGCATTTTAGTTACTTTTGCAATTACTCTAATGGAAATTTTATGAACTGTTGTTGGCATTTTAATGTGGATTTTTATGGACTAATATTCTTGGTCTAAAAAGAATTTTTCTAGGCTGTTCGTTTTAATGAAATCGTGTTTTTTAATGACTTTTACTCTTTAAATAAGGTTTTTAAGTCCTGTTGCCCATCTCCTACTCTTGGATTTTTTAAGAAAATTTTTTCCTTACATAGTTACAACAGAATTTTGGACATGCGACACTTAGCCTGCGAATGATGTAATATTATCCCGCGCAAAGCCGGGCATGTCAGCTAGTGCTAAATAATTTCGAGCCGTTGCAAAAAAGTTTTAAAATCATCGGATCAAAAGATACTTTTGTAATAAATGTTTCACATCAAAACTTGTTTCTGACTAGGTTATCTCAAAATCAAATCCATCTCTTAAATCCGGAGTTATAAAAGATTCAAATTTCCTCGTAGATGATAAGTTTAAGGTGAACTGACTTCAACGTTGAACAAAAATTGTTCAAACCAAAAACAGAAAGAAAAGAAAAGGAAACAGGTCTTCTAACGAAGATATTTTAAACAAAAATGTTCGAATTTGATAATTATATTAAAAGCACAGATGGCAGAACCTGCACTTCACCGTCCCATAAACCGCTCTTACGCGTTTTCTTTCTTTCTTTTCTTTTCTTTTTTCTTTTTCTTTTTTTCTTTTTCTTTTTTTTTTTTTTTTGTTGCACAATGCCGACATTACAAAAATATATCATAAATAAAAATACTTAAAATTCAGTGACTAATTTTGAATTTGGATGTGAGTCATATTTTCTGAAAGTTTCAACATTTTCATAAAACTAGCCGACAATCCTAAAATTTAAAAAATTTTTCATCAAAGTTTAAATAGAATTTTGGGAAAGAATTTTCCAAAGAGAAAAATTTGATGGTGCTAAATTCGAATCCTTGTTGTTATAACGGGGTTTTATAAAAGTCTCTTTTAACATTGCACCAACCATTTATTTTATTCCTCTCGATCGCCCCCCCCCCCCATATTCAAGCTCGCAATAACAGAGTTTGACACTAATTGTATGAAACCTAATTAACTCCTTAGGGATCATTCATAAATGATGTCACGCTTCGAGGGGGAGGGGGGTTCGTGAAATTGTGACAAAGGGGGACAAGGGGAGGAGGTAACAAGAAGTGTGACATCAGGATTATACAACATAGCGTGACATGTGACAAATGGGGGGGGGGTCCCTTGAAGTGTGACATTTTATGACAAAGAGCCCTCTCCCCTTTATAATATATCGGAAAAAGCGTGACATCATTTATGAACGGTCCCTTAACGTATTTGCCCGTGTCTGACCACGGCTGAAAAAATTGCCCATGCCCGTGCGTTATTGTATTTCTAATGCCCGTCTGAGATCCGTTCACACTTTGCATAATATGTTTTCTATATTTGACTTTTACCCCAACCCACGCTCCCTAGTCACCCCCCTCAACCTGAAATTGCAAAGAATAACTTTCACTATACTAGTTTTTCAGAAAAAAAAACTCTTGCTTTAAGGGGTTAACCCTTTTTTATGTGAGGAAAATTAATTTTCTCTTTCAGTTGAGCTATTGACTCTGAAGATTTCCATTTTCACCATTTTCTTTTCTTAAATTTTGCCTTTGGAAAGCACCAAGACCACACAAGATGGATCTTACCCAAGCCTAGGTCCTGCAAATTCGATCCATACACAAATAGCAATGGCGAACCCCGGTCTAATATTACAGTCTTGTTGCTTTGTCGGTGAATTTTACTTTTTACTGTAGTCAGATACGGTCAGCCTTGATATCTTTAAAGCAGCGGAAGTCCGTTCGTAACGACTACTGTAGGGACTGCTGATGATTCATGACCACCAGCAAAACAAACCTCCGTGTTCGAACTCCGCAGGGGGTGGGGGGTATTACGAAAACTACCGCTTCAGAAGGGTCAAAACTCGAGCGCTCTTTCGTGTGCAGTTGTTGTTACTTATTTGTTTCTGTTTTACTCCTTGCATGGTTTATCTGTGACTCAACTAAGAAAAACATTCTTCTCGGTGGTATTGAAACAAACTCTTCCACACACGTGGGAGGTCAAATCCTTATTACATCCCCAGATGTAGGCACTTGGGACAGGGGAGAAATTGGTTAAGATAAGCAGCAGTAAATTTGCGTTGTTGTTAATAGCAACTTTGCCTTTGATCTTAACGAAACGCATGAAACATGGTGACATTTTGGAACAGTTGCTTTCTAATGATAATAATCAAAAGGTCTTCCTTAGTAAAGTTTAAAGTTACGTTCGTCTAATCCAAATAGCGTAAATAGTCAACTGTTGACTTTTCAAGATGTTTAAAGTAGATCAGTAACTTTTTTCATTTCATTTGGTCAAAATCACGAATGTTTTATTTTTGTTGTTGTTTCAAAAGACTCTCGCAATGCTTTGTTTGCATAGATTAACAGTGAACATTTAAACAGCGTCCAACGTCCTATGTAAAAAAAAAAATTGTTAACGTCTTATGTGACAACTTTCAAGATTGTCTATATTTACTACCCTTTCATTTTTAGTACTACACAGGTTCCATTGAAAAGTTTGAGAACCTTGCTCGAAGTTTATAAAACAGCGTTTACCAATCAGGAGTCCACGAAGCATTGTTGAAGTTTCAAAATAATCTGAAAAACTTTTGCTTACCTTCAGTGATAGCAATGTTAGAGTAGTTTGTCATTGTTAGTTTTTGCTGCCGATTTTTGCGACGAACTGAATTAATTTAATATTAAATATTTGTGCCTCTAACTAAATTTATATAAAATGTTATTGAGTGTTTTAATGAAGTACTAATTAACTTTCGTGCGGTACATAAAAGCCTCTTAACATTACTTATATTGCAAGACAAATACGCGCAAAACATTGGTAAACAAAAACGACTAATGGAATATCCTTGGAAGTAGCCACAACGCTGACCACATTCCATTCCGCCCTACGTCAGAGCAAAATTGAATGATTCAGAAGGTGGGGTGATCGGTGTTTTAGAATTTAGGTGACGCAACCCTTTCGAAGATTTCTACCTTATGATTGTATGATTGACGCGGAAAGCCTACCCCAATCATCATGAGTCTCCCTAGCTTGCTAGTTCCCTGGATGCCCTATGGGTAGAGCAGGGCATGGGAGACTCATTGGGTACCCCAATCATCATTTTCTTGAAAAGTAAAACTTTTTCAGATCTCTCCAAAATTGTCTTCGCTAATTCATAACTGGTATGTCTTCAAATTTAGAAATTATTTCCTTGATTACATCAATGTATTTGTTCCAGGTTATTTTTATTTTAGAGCAAACTGTTACTTATGTAGTTGCAATTTATACATAAATTATCACTTTTCTTTTTTTCTAACAGGTTAATTTGAGGCATCGGCAACAAATTTTTTGCCAAAACTATGTAAATTTAGTGCAACGCAAACTCTGATTGAAAAATTGAAAACTCTTATTTGGGGTGGGGGGGGGGGGGTAACAAATATTTATAAATAAAATTATGCATTGCACAGCATTTTGTTTTAACCAGCTTAATTGCAATTCCTTAAAAAAAAAAAAAGGCATTATGCATAAAGACACTTTGTCACCTATCACGACTATTTTTAGAGCGATTTCTCCCTCACAACTCATACAATAAGATGTTATGTTGTGGTTACGGTTCCATTTAATAAAGTAATTCTTGAGTAGTTTATTTAGTACAACATTGCAGCCTTCGTTTTGGGTAAGTTCGTTCCACCAACTTTTATAATAGATACATATACTAATAAGAATAATGTTGGTGTATATGTATAGCATATAAATATTAAATTTTCATTAAGTTTTTACAATTTAAAAACTAAATTCATTTTTCAGGCTAAAAAAAGGTAATTTACGCAGAAGAAATAAAATTCCAAAATAAATATTTACAATTCTACGTTCTACACGCACATTATACATATTATGCAATAACACTAATTAACGCACAAAACCAGACACTATCATTATGAAGATAATAACAATAACCTCCGTCACCAAGGGCAATCATTTGTTGAATACGGTGCTGCCAAAAGACACAAAATAAATCACTTGCTTTGTAAAGAAAAAAAAAACAGCTAATGCTCTACCTCGCCGGAGCCAGGCAGTCTGCGAAGTGAAAAGCACTCTTCTTATCGCGCTCTGAAGAATAGAAAAGAAGAAGGAAAAAACGCGTCTCCTCTTCTTCTTTTTATTTTATTTTATTTATTTTTTATGTTTTATTTCTCTTGGCGTTCGTGTCCTCTGTACGGGGTGCGGCGATAAAAAATGGATTGCAGAAGTGCCACAGGAAGCATATTCCTTTTTCGCTGAATCTTTATCTAAATTAAGAAGAGTATCTAATAGATTCGATTCGAATATCTCCAGCTAAATGTTCTTTTACAGAATATTAACATCCGGCCTGTAATGGGTGACATCGTGTAACGACGGTCCGTGGAATATGTCAAGAACTGCGTAGACGGAAGGTCTGAAGGTACATTACTGCCTTAAAATGGGTCATTAAGATGTTCGAAATGTGGGGTCGGTACTTCCTTTCTTATGGCGGTGATTAGAAAAAACATTAAAGTGTTTTCCAAGTCTTCCGATTTGAAAATTAGGCTGATATGGGTGGAATATGCAAAACAGGAAAGTTAATTATTGCAAAGAAGTTGATTCAAAAGAAAACGGATAAATTTTCCGCATTGAAGTGCAAATTAAATGAATATTTACTGTTGCTTCTGTCCAAAAGATGTAGAGATTCATTTTCGTAATGTAGCCTTTTTGGATGTTGCTTTTAGAAATATTGTAAAATGGTAGTTATCATTTGAAAAGTTTTAGCTTTTACCCATAAATTATCGCTAAGCGTACTAACGTCGGAAAACGTATAGCAATGGAAAAAAAAAGAAAAGAATGTCATTATAATTTAGACACATTTAAGCACGTTTTATGTGACATAAAAAACACAAAGAAACTAAAATAGCCAAATTTTAACCAGTATGTAGGGGACCGTTCATCAATGATGTCACGCTTTTTTTCGATACATTTGACCCCCCTTTGTCACAAAATGTCACACTTCAACGGACCTCCCCCTTTGTCACATGTCACGCTATGTTGTAAAAGCCTGATGTCAAACTTCCCGTTATCCTCTTTCCTCCCCTCCCCTCCCCTTGTCACACTTTATCACAATTTCACGAACACCCCCTCCCCCCTCAAAGCGTGACATCATTTATGAATGATCCCCCTAGTGGATAACATGAACATTTATTCCTTTAGGGATCATTCATAAATGATGTCACGCTTCGAAAGAGGGAGGGGGTTCGTGGAATTGTGACAAAGTGTGACAAGGGGAGGGGAGGAGGTAACAAGAAGTTTGACATCATGCATTATGCAACATAGCATGATATGTGACAAAGGGGGGAGGGGGTCCGCTGAAATGTGACATATTGTGACAAAGGGGGGAGGTGGTCAAATATATGGGGAAAAGGCGTGACATCATTTATAAACGGCCCCCAGTATGTAGTGGATAACATGAACATTTATTCCTTTATGGCTCTCAACTTACTCAGCAGCAGTTCTAATAGAGACCCATTTTTATACTGTTTCTTCCCCTTCTTTTTTCTTTTTCTTTTTCTTTAAATTTATTATTATTATTATTATTATTATTATTATTATTATTATTATTATTATTATTCCATATGCGAAGTAAAACGCACCGGCTAAAAAATGTTTTCCCATCATTAAAGTGGCATGTTTCTTTTCAATACTAAGCAAATTTTACAAAATGCGCTTCATACTGTTTGATCATGTGTTTGATCGTTTGATATTCATGTGCTATGTAAGACTAAAGAAGTCATTGAGTCACATATCGGTACTGACGTCATTAGTTTGAAACGCAAATTATCTTACGGAATTAAGTCTTGCAATCAGACTTGTATTGTGAGGAACTTGTCTTTGCAGTGTTCCCAGAACACCCCTATTTTTATATTTTTACAAGCGCCGTTATCTGCCGACTAGTGTCAAGGAACTAAAGATATAGAATTGTAAACAACATCCACCCAAATTTCACTAAAGAGTTTTAAGAATTTCTATTTCTTTTTGAATGCAGTTTACATCCTGCTTGAGGTGATGACCTTAAATACAAAGAAAGACACTAAACAAAACGACGCACACTCACTTAGTTTTTCAAAAATACTTGAAAAATGGATTTTTTAAAAAAATTAGCAAAAAGAGAGCTTTTCCGAAAAGTGTTGAAATGACGCAAACTTTGTTCCGCAATAAGCTGGCGAATTATCTTGTAACGTCATACTTATAATGGTTTTTGAAATTAACTCTTCAAATTTTCGCCGTGCTTTACTTGTGTGTTGCTTATGTACAAAATATTATATTTAAAATTGAAGGCTATGGTCTCAACTTCTAGAGGGTGGGGAGGAATATCATAATATCGTAAGAAAAGTACGTTTGCATATCAAATGAATAAAATTAATGAATATGATTTTTACCTGTTAGGTAAAAATCAGAATCATTAATTTTATTATTTTAACCTGTTGGTAAAATTCTTTTATTGTTACTCAGGTTAGGTTATTTGTTCGTAAAAAAATGTTTTTGGCAAATTATAGTCTGCGGGGGAAAAAAGAAAAAATAGTTTGCCGAAATTATTAACAATGAAAATAAAGATTTAAATGGCTCAAATAAGCGTAATGATAACATTTCGCATAATGTTGGGCTGATCGTTTAGATCAAAACGCTTGCCTCAAAAAATAAGATTTCATCATAAATCGTATGTACGTAAAGAAGACATCGTTAGCGTGACGTCTTATCATTATCAACTGTCATGAATCCAATGCTAAATAACGTTTCAAGCCTTTGCCTTATGTTGCTGTTTGTTGTTTTCGATTCCAATTAGCTGCAGGCAAATCAGTTAGTCTGTCCAACTATTCTGACTGCGAACTGATGCCATCAGAATATTAGTCCAAATAAACCAGAAATGCATTTTCTACGGTTTCTTCAAGTTAAATGGCAATTTCAACTTGAAGGTTTCAGTTTTCAAAGCATTGTTTCCTATTTTCAATGCTTCTTCCTACCGTCATATAGCTTATGTTTTTAATCTGCCCCTAAATAATATATATTTCACTTTGATAGATGAAAAGTGATCGGACTCAAAGCACCAGACACATTTTGTGTGTGGTTGAATAACATTAGCATTCTTCCAAATAATTTGCAGCACACAAATAGCAAATCGTTTCGCAGATTTCAGCTGTCGTTAACGCCTCGCCTGCTTGAAGACGACGAAACATTAGCAGAACGCCTATTCAAGAATATAAATCACTTTACGCCTGTTTCTGGAAAATTATCAAAATATGCGTACATATACTGTCCCGGAGTGAAAAAAAATGGTTTTACTCAAAATATGTTAATTTCAACTGACTATAAATATTACATTTCTTCAGCATACACTACATACCATATTTCTAATACAAAAATATGTCATTTACGTGTTTTTACTGCAAAGATGCACACTTTTGCATCTATTAGTTACATGGCAACTTACTTGACATTAATAGTGAAATATCTTCCAAAATCTACATGCTAATTAGTATCACTAAGAAACAAAGCAAAATCTTTAAAAAACTAAGTAGCAAATAATATTTAAGAAAAAGAAACAATGAATTTATATTTTTATCATAAAAATCTATGTAACAGGCTTGACATTGAAGAAAAATACTCATTTTATAAGAAATTGTTTACACACTGTTGTTTTTCAACTGAAAACAAAAATGCTACAGGTAAATATGCAACTAGTATAAGTGCTTTTGAAAATGTGTTGACATCTGTTGGTAAAATTTTCAACCCTTTTTTTGATGAAACTGTATCTTGGTAACGGACTTGACAACATACGACACAAAATGCTTTGTACTTGTTTATTTATTTTACTTTTTGTAGGAATAATCACAGAAATTTAAAACAATGATGATTTACCTGATGAAATGTCCCAATTTTTTCTTCTTTTTATAGTTACAAACCAAGGGAAAAAATGTTACTAAATCATAAAATACAGATGAGGTACAGCTATTTTTTCATCTACTAACTACAAAAGTCTAAATATTTGCGGTACAAATATGTAAATGATATTTTTTTGTATGAGAAATATGTTGTGCAATGTACCCTAAAGAAATGTAATATTAATAGTCAGTTGAAATCAAGATATTCTGCGTATAATCACCTTTTTTACTCAGGGACAGTGACGATATATGTACGCATATTTTGAAACTGACCAGAGCGAGGCAAGCCAACCATCCCTAATTAATTTTTAGCGTAGACGATATTTTTCGTATCGATTTTACTAATGTCTTTTAACCGATTGTACCTGCAATTTTTTGTTTGTGTTATTGTGTAATGTATATTTGCAAATTGTCTTCCTGGGGAAACCATCAATATTTGAAATGGCCCGAGCCACACCGGGCGACGCAGCTAGTTTTACATATGCGAGACTGAACATATAGACAAGAGTTATGACTGAAATTGTACCAGGATTTTTTGTAGTGGATTAAGACATATTATTGTCATACATGGTTTGAATGATGTAACATTCTATGGACTTCTCTAACATAAGTAGAAAAAAATCACGGCCAGTATATGTCTCGAAAATAAGTATTTTTTACCATCATTATTTTTTTGTGTTTTATTACCAATTAGGCTAAAGAATCGAGCAATCTGTCGAACCATCAACCATAAACTTTTTTAATGCCGCGCAGCTTCTTTCGTGTATGGAACGATTGAATGGGGATTTTTATAGCCTAATTATTAATTGCTGAAGAACATACACATCTTTTTATTTTGCAGAAGATTGATATTTTCTAGTTTATGTGCAGATAAAGCTAAAATTGTTTGCTGCTTTTTTGTTTATGGAAAAATTGAAAATATTTTACATGTTTTGTATTTTCTAAATCATGAAGTCTAAATAGGGATATATTTTTATCTATTTATTTGTTTTTTGTTGACGGCTTTATTTCTGTTTTATTCGATAAAAAGTATAGAATTAATTTAAAATCTCTCCAATAATCTTACTTTTTGTAAAAAATAAAATAAAAATACTTCTTGCTTTATTAGTTTTAAATAACGTCTGTAGACATAATGTTAAATATTTTTGTACGGAACAAAATTTGGAACTCTTGTTTCTTACTTTTTTCTTACGAAAACTTGGATAAAAATGGATGGTAAGAGCTCATTAGAGAAAGAGAAAGCAAAATAAGGAAAGTGATAGAATCTGAAATCCAACAAATTGATAATGATAAAAAAATTGAACCAGCCTGTTGAATTGCCTGTTGCTGGTCGTCACTTTTGTATTTGTATTTGTATAAAAATGATGAAGCTAATATATACGTGACTGTTAACGGGAAATTATTAATATGCACATTACCTTAGTCAGCGTGTCTGAAAAAAAAAAAAAAAAACGCTGACAGGTAAAAAGTTTCCTGGAAGGGTCATATTTTTCCAAGGACAGGTGCCAGACCAGAGTTTGAGGCCCAATTAATCTGTGGATAATGCGATTTCTCCCTGTTGAACGATAACAAACATACATCTATATGTATATATTCAATTGATGTCCTATTGTCCTATCTTCATAATTCTAATATATGGCAACCCTGGATCCCTCCCATAGCTCTTCTCCTTTTTCTCTCAACAACCTCTCTTTTATCATCATATGAAACACACTTCTCTTTATCTTGAGATTTAGCCCGTAAAAAAAGTTCCTATTGATAAGACATAGAAATAGAATCAGTGCTTAGGTGAGGCTTTTAGCATCGTAAGCAAAGAAACAAAAATAAAAGTGAAATTTAAACAAAACGAAATCGGCTGCGCAATAACTATTGAACATCCGGCTAATCTACGCACTGTAGACAAGCGACAGAGCAAAAATAGTTCGATCAGAGAAGGAAAAAAAAAAAAAAAAGATAAATTAGAGAAAAAATGAGTTGTAACATTTTCTTTCATTCGTAGCGTAAGGGACTGTGAGTCACGATGTTATTGCGGTAAAACTAACGGAAATGTAGGGGCCGCGTATGTAGCAGTAGTTCGTTTTTCTAAGAAACTTACGTCCTATGAAGGCATTCTGCTTAAAATCGGGATATTTAGAGACTAGTATAGAAACCTTGGGAACTAATTCGGTTGTATAAAAAATAAGTACTAATTCTTTATAGCAGGTGACCTTCAGCACTGTTCAGTGACCTCAAGAAGAAGATTCCGGATAACTGTTATTGAACTGAATCGAAAAATATTTTTAACGATTTTAATGGAATCTCTATCTGCTAACAGGAAATTTTTCTTCTTTTTTCGTAGTATTTCTCATTTTATCTTTAAAGATAATGCTATAAACTATTTAAAATATCATTTTTATGTGATTTTATGTAAGATAGAACATATGGGTCATTCATTCATTCCACGTGGAATCAACACAAACTGAAAATCTCACCATCTCAGATTTTCTTGAAATTTACCACACATGCACTATTGGTACAGACTTGGGAAAATATAAAATTTTCCCGCAATATGCGTTCTCGTTTTTGATTTACACAGCTGCAAAATACCCGAAAATTGACCGAAAGTAGAAAACTTCATATTTTGAATTGTTCTAGATGCTCTTCTAATTGAGTTAGAGGCTTGGGTAAGGACTCATTTTGTAGCATTTTTCCACTTCAACATTATAGTACATGTTAAAATTAATTATTTTCTCTCAAAATCTAACTAAAAAAAAGATTCCCCCCCCCCCCCTCCAGATTAAATAAATAACAATTTTCTAATTAATTCAATGAATACTTAGTAGTGTTGTAAATAATAGGATAAAGTATATACATGGGATGATAGTTAATTTTGAATACGTTATTTTTACCGTAGACGGGTAAATGCTAAAAATAATATTCTTGATTTTTTTTAAACAATGAAACCATCTTGATATTTTATCCTACTTTGACCATATGGGATCTCTGTTTCTCTCTATCATTGGATACTCACGATTAATTAATTCTCACTAATCTTCATCCTTGTTTCTTTCCTTTTCTGTAGATGTTATATTGATAGTTCAATATTATTGATTTTGAACCCAGTTAAAAGAAAAATAACGGAAAATATTAGATGCAAAATTACACAAAATTTACCATATAAAACAAAAAGGCAAAAGAAAAAAAATTCTAGTTTGTTAACTGAAACTGCAAAATTATCGAAGTTTTGAATGAAGATTCTTTAAATAACACACAAGTACAAAATGCGAAATATTTGTTTTAACAAAATGTCAACAGTTATTTGAATAATTTTACTACCAGTTAGTAAAAGAAGGCAGTCGTTAGCAACAAAAGCTCCTGCAATAGCAAAATAAACAAGATGCTCTCGTAATTTTCTGCTCTGCATTTGCTAGAAACCATATTTAGAATCATTTTTCCATTCAACTGGAAAATTACGCCAGGTTATAGACCGCGGAACTTTGAGAAAGAGATAGAGGAAGCAACTTTTCGCCATTTTGTCCCACGATCTTCTTGCCTCTTCACTGATGCCATTCAAATCCTAAAGAATATTAATGCGATGTAAAAACACAGAAAAAGGGGGAAAATCGGAAATGTCGTCAAAATATTCAATGCCGGAAGTGGTAAAAAGTGGCAGGATGTATATATGCTGGGATGTCGGGTTATTCGCCCTTTGGTTTTGTCGAATAAAAACAAAGCTGAAGGAAAGATTGCTTCAAGAAGAATAGCCCATGATTTTTTTCTTTCCAAAAGCATTTTTTAAATTTAAAGTCTGCTGCGATATTGCGAAATTTATCGTCTAAGAATAAACTAAATAGATCATGAGACTATCGCAACTCACCTAATATCGGCTCTTGACATCAGTGGGTCGCGACCATCGGCTCTTGACCCATCAGTGGGTCGCGACCCAGGACCGTGGTAGCCTAGTGGTTAGGGCTTCTCGGTTTCTTGAAAGCAACCAAATTTTTAAATTGGGGGAGAGTTTGGAAGAAATCAAGTATGCTAAACGAACTAACTCGAGAACAGAATACAACACGTTCCTTCTACCAGCAGTTTCTCCCTTGAACATAAATGGATTTTTCTTGGCACTCTGCCCGTCAGATGTATTGTTTTTTTTTTTTTTTTTTTTTGCAGTAGAACTGTACTGGAGCGGAGCAGGAACAAAGAAATTTGTTGTGCTCCCCTGCTCCGATTTTTTAAGACTTTTTAAATTTTTTTTATTATAGTTTCATCTCGTTACAGTTAATACAGATATACAACGAAATTTTCATTATAACGAAACACATTTTTACTCCTGTTTTAAACTCCAGTAGACCATGCACATTCCGTTATAACAAACATTCCGTTACAGCAAAGTATTTTTTCCCGGATCTTGGAGAGTTCATTGTAACCGGATTTTACTGTATAAAAAACATAATTAACTTAAATTCGAATGGCTGTTATAGCTCACATTAGGGGACTGCCTCCAAAGCTCGCGTCGAACCTGTTTGTACACAGTGTGTCAAAGAATTTTTAAGACTACAGATGGAACTAAGATTACAGTGGCGCTATCTGTGTTATCGAGCATTCGTGAAACTCCTCAACTATCACCTAATACACTGCCAAAACCTCAGCTCATTTGTTTACTATTCTTTTCTTACTTTGTTGACATTGACACTATATAAGGAGCTTTGACGCGAGCTTTGGAGGCTTTCCCTCCCACAATGTGAGCTGGAACAGGCATTCGAATCGTTGCTAAACAGCTGTAACAAATGAAGGGTCCACTGGAAACAGACCTAAGTCATATACTACTTGATGAACTTTGCTTTATGTTTTATTATAAATTATGGATTATGAATATATGTATTATAAATTTGAATTTGGGTGTTACGGAAAAGTAGGCTCGTACAGTTAAAATTAACATTTATGTTATAAAATAATTGAATAAAACATAAAGCAAATTTCAAAAAGTAGTATGGGACTTAAGTCGTTTTTCCAGTGGACCCTTCAAATGTATTGAAGCCGAAGGAGCTTATTTTGAATAAAAATATTTTAAAAAAAATATAATTACTAGTTTTTGTTTTATTTTATGAACCTAGTCTTAAAAGTTCTTTGACACACTGTGCATATACAGATGCAAGAACATTTATGAACCATAGGAGAAAGTTCTGGAAGCACCGCTGCTTGTACTGATGAAACAAATTTATTTATCAGTAAAACGCGCGGTAATTAACAGATGATCAATGAAATCCGTATTCCGTTGATGCAGAAATAGTTAATATTTACAACTTGTCTGATAACAATTTTTTAGTCACATTTTCCATATCAGAACCGAAACTGGTATCTTGCACGTGATAAGTGACTAAGTTGTTCAGATATTATTATGGAAAATCGCGTAGCTGACATCATTATCTACAAATGCGCATGGATGAGGTAAATGCCGTAGAAGAGACGATTAAAGTAGGAAGGGGTTTTTCGTTTTAGTGATTCACTAACAACAGGTTGTTTTCCTCGACAATTAGAAATGGTGACATTAAAACGTGACTTGTGATTTATTTTATTGTGTGTGAAAATATTTAACATAAGTGAAAATAGATATTAAAAATGAGTCCTGAAGTTTTGGAGCCTCTTCACATGAAAATCGAATTTACACTTCTGTGAATTCATACATGGTATTAAAAGAATTAATAAATTTAAAAGAGAATTTTGACAAACTGGTGTCGAAGAAAAATTAAAAAAAAAAAAAAAAAAAAAACGATTCTGAATTTCAACACTTTTAAAAATTAGTTGCACTGGTATTCGGTGCTTCATAAAATTAAATCAGCCATTACTATAACAGATACTATTACATTTTTTGATTTATTTTTCAGTTAATATAAAGTTGATATAACGTTAAAATAATTAACGAAATTGTAATTTTAATTTCGCATCATCGTTGGAGTAACGTTTTCTCTCTCCCACTTCCTTCCTTGCTTACAGCACCCACTGAAACAAATAGGGAATGTGACAAACCGTTATGTTACAAGCATTTTTTTTTTTTTTTCGAACTTATTTAATTTTCACCAAAAAAAAAAAAAAAGAAAAAAAAATGCAGATGTTTTAAAAATGATAAAAAAGGATGATCAGTTTTTGGTAGATCTGTTCCAAAAACTTTAGTATCGTCGACTTAAACCTACGAATGCTCCCATGTCGTGAGCTCTTTCTGGTTTTTCAAGTTTCTGGTACAAATGAGCTTTCAATCGTTAAACTGTGGTTTAACTTTTTTCTTTCTCTCTCTCTCTCTTAAATTTTCCATACTTTTTCTTTACGTTCCTCTATAGCCAATTTTTATCGAGCAAAGCACTGGATTCGTAAAAATTTTTGAATTTGGACAGCTTTGACGGGAAATAACGTAATATATTTTTTTATTTTGTCTCTCACCTCCCCCCCTCCCCCTTTTTTTGTCTGAGGATGGGAGCACTATCAAAATGTTTCACATCAGGCACCTTCTCAGAAAGGGAAAAAAAATCTTTCGATTTAAAAACTTTAACAGTTCCAGATTATTACTCAGGACATTACGTTATTTCCCCCTTTTATTTCGTCCCTCCTCCAATTTGTCTGAGGATAGAAGCACCATCAAAATGCTACACAGAGATTGCTCAAAAATTACCCCCTTCTTGTTGCTTTTGGTGTAAGTAGAAATTCATCAGAAACGTCAGGGGAAAAATAGTACTACAAAAGTGAATTTTCTTTTGTGTCAATTGATAAAATAACAGTAAATTAGATTTGGATAAAAACTTCAGAAAACAGATTCATTTGATTTCTGTTCTTTCCCGGAAACACTCCCCTGATTGAAGACGGATCAAAATAGCAAGCCGCAGAGTTTACTACCGTAATTATCTGTGTATAGCCCGCGGGCTATCTACAAAAAAACTCCTTTTTTTGCTATCTGCGGGCAATATAACGATGCGGGCAATACATGAAATTAAAAAAAAAGTATTATTAAAAAGACAATAACCGTTTTAAAATATCGAAATATATTTTCCTGCAAAACAAAATGCAGAGAAATAGTCGTACCTTTCGAAACGACTGTCCAAAGCAGATTGGGGCTCGGGCGCTACAGGCGAATGTATTGTTTTCTAGGGGTGTATTCCATGTTTTTTTTCTGGGTGCGGGTTATACAACGATGCGGGCTATACACCAAACTTGGTTTTTTAGAATGAATTTTTCTTCTTGCGGACTATACAACGATGCGGGCTATTTACCGATAATTACGGTAATAAGATGCCTATATGTGTCAACGAAACCAAAGGACCGTCCATAAATGATGTCACGCTTTTTCCCATGTATTTGATCCCCTCCCCCTATGTCACAAAATGTCACACTTCAACGTACCCCTCCCCCCTTTGTCACATGCTACACTATGTTGCATAAGCATGATGTCACACTTCTTGTTACCCACTTCCCTCCCCTTGTCACAATTTCAGGAACCCCCATCCCTCCTCCAAGCGTGACATCATTTATGAATGATCCCCAACTTGCTACTACGACATTTGCCTGAGGCCGATAATTGCTGTGGGGTCTGCTGTAAAATACTTTTCTTTAGAGCCAGGAATGGGGAACATTTGTTTGTAAAAAACGGTTGTGTGAACTTTCCCAGCAAAGTACGTTTTCGTGGAAAACGGGAGAAGGTGGAACAAAAACTTTAAAAGAACTTAAAAAAACAAAACTTAAAAGCGGCCAATGGGCTGGTGCTATCATCGGTGATACAAACAATATTAACATTTATGAGTTCAAGGAAAACACAATGTAAATAAAGCACAAATTGTCAAATCAATCATGAAAATACTGTAAAATTGACCATCTTTGTAAGTTGACTACTTGTCTAAGTTGATCACTTTTGTCAAGAACGGAATTAGCCCTTCACCCTCTACAAGTTGACCACGAAAGTGCTGCACCTCAAGTGGTCAACTTACACAGGTTTCACTGTGGCTATTTCGAAGCTACAATGGAGACTCTTCATCAGTGCAGGAAAGAAAAGTGTTCAACACACAGTAAGAAAGTTGTGGCTGAAGGCCCGTTCACACACTACTTTATTATTTTTGTTGTACCCCCTCTCCCCCATAATAACCAAATATATAAATAAAAAAACTACGGGAGACAATATAATTCTACAGTAATTCAAAGTTCAGACTTCAGAGTCGATATTGTGGATCATATTTCTCAGAGACCAATCAGTGCCTGAATAATATTCAACAAGACAATAGATCATAAAATCATTTGACATAAGTTTATCTACAGTGGACTGAAAATTTGGGAAAGCACAATATGACGACGAATCTTTACCGCGTTTCGTGGGTCGACCCAGAGATTCAGGGTGCACAAAAACAAGATATCAATTATATATTAAATCTCCAAAAAATGTTTTAAGTTATACAGTTTAATTTAAAAAAAAACTAAAATGCAGTAATAGTGGTCAAAAACCGGGTAACAAAATTCCGTGACAAATCAAGTTGAATGGAATGGAACGAATGAGACCGGGAACTGGTTCACTTCTATGGTTTAAAACTGCCGACCTCCGGTGTCACAATCCAACGCTATAACCACTACGTCAGACTCAGCTACAAATCAAGTTAAATAACATCGTTGCATTATTTAAACAAAGCTGCGGTTTCCATTCGACAAATAATAATTCTAATAATTTTCTCAGAGCCAAAATTATTATTTTTTTTCCTAATTAACGTTATAATAAATTATAAAATGGATGGAATATTGTATTGTCATCGAAGATGTGTGCAAAGTTTGAAGGGAATTTATGCAGTAATAGTGGTTGAAAACGGCGTAGCAAACTTCCGAGACAAATCAAGTTAAATAAAACTGTATAATAATAATAAAAGTACGAAACAGATGCTTTAATTTCGTGCGCAAGAAATGCAGTTTCGTGATGGCCACAGCATACAGTTACATTTTCAGTTGCTACAAGATTTCAAGTTCGAATACAAAAGAGGGTAAATAATAATAACGGCATAGAAATAGAAATGTACTTTAATGCAACAAAATTTGCATTAAAAAAAAAAGAAAAGATTTATAAATGGCGCTTTTGGAATTTTGTACAACGCTGATAGACTCATTTAGAAAATACATAATTTGCATTATGTGATATTTGGTGGGCGAAGAATTATTTTTAATTGCGAGGAAACTTATATGATCATTTATATTCAAGTTAAATTTGTTATTAGTTTATGCCAAAAATTTTTCCTTCCAGAATTTCGAGTTTTTGGAGCCGTATTTATTTTACCAGTTGCAAAAGACGCCCTTATTTTACATTTTATCATTTCTAACTGGCCCAACTGGAGAAAAGATAACATTATCGGCGCAGCGACCTTGAAAGTTTATCGGCTTCCTGGGTGGAAAACTGTTCAAGTACTAGTTATTGTTACGAATATCACTGTACTTATGTGTTGCAATCTTTGTGATTTCTATCCCTTTTTCTTCCTTTTTTGTGTGTTCTATTTCTACGATTTGTTGTATTTAAATTTTTTATTTTGTTCTTCGAATGTCTTTTCGTTCCCTCATTAACCGGCATCGGCGAACGTTTTTGGGAATACTATTTCAATTCCAAAAATTATTTAGTGGATGAATGGGGATGACACGAAGAATTAAATAATATATTTTGAAAAACAATCGGTTAATATCGATAGCAGAAATAAAATGCAATTGCTGTGATTAAATCCAAAAAGCTTTAGTTAAATTCCATCCTCCGCACAAATTTATTATGCCGACATGAACGGGGTTCGGGGTTTCCCTCCAATGATACTCCCCGCCCCCCAAATAAAAGAAAGAAAGAAAAAGCTCCCATAAATCCATGAAATAATATATTTTTAGAACATTTCTGATAAAAATTTTAAATGGGCATGATTTTGTGCATTGCAAACATATATTTATGCCCTAAAATTAAAGAAGTTTATTTACTTCAATTTAAAGCAAATGGGGGAAGCGGGCAGGAATTAAAGAAAAAAATTCTACTTGTAGAAAAAGATTTTTCAAAACAAACTGATGTCGTAAGTCTAATGTTTTGAGGAAATGATACCATTTACATAATAATTAATAAGGTTCATTTTTTAAAAAAGAGATTTTGTTTTAATGTGAATAGGTATGTTTGAAATAGTTGTAAATAAAATAGAACAAGAGGGAGTGAGAGGTTACGAATTCGTTGGGGAAACGAAGGAGAAGAAGGCTCGTTTACCTCTGGACGAACTTCTTGTTTCATAAACATTTCGACGACTTGAAGAAGAGATTTTCAACAGCATAGCAGCAGGAATATATTGAACATTGAAAGTTTGTTAAACGCTACGCTGTTCTTCACAAAATGCAGTGTAGTTGTTCGTTTGGCTTTTAGAAGTGTGGTTTTATAGTAAAATAGATACGAGCTTTCGCAAGTTGAGTCCATAAGGCATAAGGATCGTGGCAAATTTTGTAACATTGTAGCAGTAGAAAAAAGAAGACAAAGAATCAAATAAAATAAATAGTATTTTAATAACAAGATTTAATAACACACAAACATGGAAATTAAATCTTTGCATCCCTAAACCTTACGTATTTTTTGTCATTGTCACAGGGGTTCCTTTGCAACCCTGAACGCATGTATACCATTTAATTTGCATGTTTTTCATTATAAATTTGTTACTACTCTGTTTATTTCCTGCACAAGAGTAAACATTTTCTTCCCATAGGGGAGATAATTAAAAAGAAAAAATAAAGTTAATATTCATAAACTAAATTTTTGCTATTATTTTATAATTAATCAACATCCATTTAAATTTCAAAAGAAATACTTATTATTCAGTATTGACGTTACCCCCTCCCTTTTCCTGTCGAGGGAAAAGATAAATAAAAATAACGAATAAAAAAATCTTGACAATTTCATAAATTCCTTGAAAAAACAAGAGGAACGAAAAACAGTATTTAGTAATAGTACTTAGTGATAGTTTAACAAATAAACAAAAATGAAAAAAAAAAAAAAAAGCATTGTAACTTTAAACAACGACGCGCCGTTTAATAATAGTACTTTATCAACTCTCAACTGGAGGCGAAATTTTCTCTTCCCATCCTGAACATACCTGCAGACCGCCTCTAAAAAGGGAATAAGCGTTAAGTTCCACCAAAATATCGCAAATGAAAAAGAAAAGCTATGATTGAATAAGTAAACAAACAAATATTACGAGAATAAAGTAATGATTATGGTAGCATAAAAAAAATAATCTATAAATAATAAAAACTTGCTTTCAATTATATCCTGTGCCTTACGCTTGCTGTTTTAATAAGTGTAATTAAGTGTTGAGGTTAAGAATAAAATACGCATGACATTTAAGCAGTTTTGATTATAAATTCTTTCTGCTTCCAGAAAGCAAAATAAATGCAAAACTATGAAAATAATGTGAATAATAATAAAAATAGTAATAATAAAAAACAGGTCACTCGAAGTTGAAAAAAAAAAAAAAAAAAAACAATATTTAATAAGTTGATTCAACCAAGTAAGCAATATGCTCCGGAGAAATGAAATACGGCTGAAACTTTGAGTGAATGTAGCAGTTATTTGCAATAGAAAAATCATTCTATGCAAAAATATGACTCCCCTCCATATCATTTATTCGTTTGAAAAAAGATAGCAACGTGTCTCGAAAAATAGAGTACTGAAAGAGCGGCTAAGCCTGACATATTTTTGTGATAGTTAAATAAATTGCTAATGTTAAGAAAGAAAAACAAGTCTTCAGTATTTTATATTTTATCTAATGACATTACTTTAGTTGCACGCGCAAAGATACCATAAAATGAAGAAATCACATGCTTATCAAAATTAATTTTGCTTCTTTATGGTTCAGAAGCAAATCACACTAATGCGTAAAAATAACACGCCATTAGCCAGCAAAATATTAAAAAAAAAAAAAAAACCTCGCTCAACCACGTTTTGCTTCCCGGGCATTGGCTCGCAGGGAGAGCGCCAAACCTGAGAGACGAATCTCGTTTTCGTTTGTGCTAGGGGCTAAAAAAGGGAGAAAAGCATCAATAACAACATATTAAAAAAAAAGGCGCCACGTGTTTATCGTGCGACTTATAGCCAATCGTCTTGTTCGGACCTGTGGAGCTTACTCTCTTTCTATTGGAGAATTTTCCCGCGAACCCGGACTGACGTCACTGACGTATCAACTTTTAAGGTTGCTAGTTCGTACATGAATCGCCTAAAAGTAACGTCTTTCAAAGTCCTTTTAAATGCATAATAACTGTTAAAATCCCAATATAAGAAAGAAGAAAAAATTCTGAGGCATAAGCGATCAGTTTTTACTGCATCTGCATCATAATAAGCAAGAAATTCAGTAATCATTTCGTAATATTTTTCAAATCGCGGAGAGCGTGCACACGCCAACTTGACTTGGCGAGATCTATTGGCGACTATTCGCTGCGTGCAACCCTTTGTTTTGATCGTTCTTGCCAAAACGTGAGGAAAAGTTGAATGTTCCTTCCAAGCTCATAATGACAGTTTCCATCGTAGAGTAAAGTAGTGCTTTCTGTGTTTGTGATCGTATTTGACATCTCTTCACCTCTTCACAGCTAATTGTCACTTATCACCGAACATTCTTTTGGGTAAGTGTTATTCCATTGTTGTATTTACTCAAATATCTATGCATGGTTATCAAGTCAAGAATTTGACTTATATTTTGGCATTTAAACATTGTTTATTTTCTATTCAGTTTTGTCAAAACTGATTTTCTATGTTTTTAGGCTACAAATTACTTCGAATTTATCAGTATAGAAGTGTATCATGTGAGTTTTATATTATTTTACGTAAAAAAGAAGTCTATGTTTTTTTTATTGCACATATCTTTTAAATGTGTACCAGATTCTTTATCTTGGATGATCTGTCACGTGATCAGGCATGTTTATGTCAAGTTCAGCGACTTGTTCAAGAATGTTTACTTTGGTTTTATACATTTATGGAATAAAAATAAGCTAGCAGATTTTGAAAAAAAAGCATTTGATTGGAAAATATACGAATCGCATAGTTTGTTTTCACGATTCCCACACTTTTCGATAACTATATTTATTTGAAGGAACATTTGGAAAATTATTGCACTAATGTCTGTTAAAGAAAAAATTTGCTGCACCATTACGAATGAACTGTCCAATGTTTAGAATTATTCTGATTCCGTAAATAGTAAATGAAAACAAGCCGTTCGCGTAGTTCAAATGTATTGTTTTGTTTGCGCAAACATGTTTGTTTACCCTTTTGGGAAAGTCGTTACGTCACCTCTGCGCGTGATTTTTAATTATATAACTTTGAGAATGGAATCATAGTTTCTAAATTTCTGCAGCATAAAGATTTCAGTAGTTCATTTTTACGTTTTGTGCCTTTATTCTCCTAACATTTTGTTATTTACTAGCATAAAAATTTGTTGGATTTTACAGTGGAATCTGTCCTCTTATGCTATACTATTAGTGGAGGTAATCGTTTTATTAGAATATAGCCTGTTAAATTATGAACAATGTTTATATGTATTATTTCTGTTTATATGTATTCTTCATCTATAGTTGACATATCAGTAATGTTATTTTCTACCTCCCCCATCCACTTTTTTCTACTTGTTACTGGGTGAATTCATTCATTCTTTTGTTTAAAAATTGTTCTTGTGTTTTGAAATTGTAGCTTCAGTTTTTATGCTCTGTCCCAGAAAGCTAGTAGGTTGTAGCGTGAACATTTATTTATTATTTATTGAAGTGACTTTTTTGTCTTGACATTTTTGTTTATTATATTATGTATTTTATGTTATGTTAGATTATTTTGAGGAGCTTGTAGTGACAAATTAAACGAACGAATAATATTCTGAAATTCTGTTTTAAGGTGTATTGTAAGCAAAGATGCTTACTTTGCTACAAGTTTTACCTTCCATGGTATATAATTTCTCCTGGATTTTGTACATCACACTGTACACACATAGAAAAAAGAATCTATAAGCGTAAAAAGTCATGCACTATTTATTTCCCTTGAAAATATTGATGATTTTACCATGGTATAAAAAAAAACACTGTTGTTGTTTTTACTTTTCTAATACAATAAGTAAGAAGTATTTTATTGCAATCTAATTTATAAAAAAAAAACGTTCTCTCTAATAATGGTCTTTTTCTACTTTGTTTTCTTAAGTTCCGTCTGTCTTCCGTTTGTCACTAGCTTCTCCAAAAGGCTTTGTCGAATTCCTATCACCTGTCAAATTAATGTTCCTAAAATAAATAGAGGTGGCCTACTCTTAAAATGATTGATACCAGGTATATTTGTCATTAATGATCACACAATAACCATATATCTTAAGGGTTGCTTATTAATACAACATCTCTTTATGGAATGTTTTTTCCACGGAATTGGATAGCTTGTAAGTTATTGCACACTGTTGTAGCTTAGACAACAAGAGATAGGGCTTTTTTCTTGTAAAAGTTGCTTTAGTTGATGATAGGGGCAGGCAAGGGGGCAGATTTGCTGCTAAAGATATGAGTTACATTATGTACATGTGAATTGCTATTTAAAAGAGTTGTGTTTTCAAATTGGTTTCTTGTTTGCACATGTAATTTTTGTATTAGTTTTAAATGTAGCTACTAGTAAATTTTCATTATAGTGGAAATAGGCTTTTCGACATTTCAGTAATACTTTGACTTAACTTTTATCCGTTGCTCTGCTTATCACTCATTGAAAACTTGGCTTATATGCAATATTTAATAAGGGTTTTATTGTTCAATTTCTATGATTGGAAATTAGGTTGAGAAGTTCTGTACTAGTTATGGTGCTCTGATAGAATCTGCATCAATAAGAAGACCTAGGATATAAATGCTATGAAGAAGCAGCTTCACTATCATTGCTGTAGGCTTCAAACATTTTTGATGAAAGTCTCTCCCCCCCCCCCTTTTATTTCTTCAAGCGTAGTTCATAAATTTTTTATATTTTTTGCAGGTAGTGTATTCTTGAGTACTTTTAAAATTATATTCTGAGATACAGATATTTCCAAAAAAAAACTTCAGCACTTTTTTCTTTCGATAATTAATTTTTTTTCAAATAATAAGTGATAAGTATAGATTGTTTTTCATATGAATTTTCCATTATTTTGCTTTGCTGTTCTTTGAAAAAGAAATAAGATTCATTTCTATTTTAACTTAATCTCACAACAGCGCCCATTGTAAACATATTTTTTCCAATTAAAAAATGTTCCTGCTCCAGTAATTCTCATATTTCTGGGAAATTTTTCATTTGTCACTTAGCATTGTATAATGCGCAGTCAGTACTCAAAACCGCGAAGTAACGGAAGCCCGATCCAAAAATAATTAACGCGCCTCGATCGACGCTGGATTTGTAATGACGTAACTTCTCGTCAGATAGATCCTGATTCTATCTTTCGTTTACTTTCGGAATTTTTATTTCTTCACTCCGAAAGGTGTTTCCCAGGTGCTATTTTCCGTAACCGTTCTTCCTTTTTTTATTTTATCATGGTTAGTTTATTTTCGAAATCATCGTTTGTTCTTTATCCTATTCTCGACTTTCATTAGCATTTTTCTTTTAATTCTCGTTATTTAAATTTGTCATATTAATTTTGGTTTATCATTTTTTAAAAAATCTTTAGTAGCTTGCTATTTAAGAACTTCTTAGAATAACAGAACAGGATTATAAATTTGAATTTAACTTTTAGTTTTAAAGAAGGGGGAAACCCATCGGAAAACCAATGTACAGTTCCTCAAAAGACAACGCAGCATCGTCGATATGGATGGAACTTGGTAGATAAGGTGCCTTGTCTTTTTACGTTTTTTTTTCTTTCTTTTTTATTTTATTTATTTCCGCTCTTAATTTCTTTCTTTACTTGAATGATTACATTTCAACCTTTCATCTCTGCATTGATAAAGAGATTCCTTCTAACCAAGGCCGCATTCATAATGCGAGCCGGAGATTTTAGGAGTTCAAATGCTACACAAAATTAGATTCGAAGACGCATTCAAAGTTCAAGCATGACGTTGCACCTCACTTGCAACGTTACGTATTATATTTGCGTACGATGCCAAAGTGAATTACGTAAATCCACTAGCAATTTTTACATTATGTTCATAGTTTTTTTTTTTAAAGTAGAATATCTTATAGAAAATTTGAGGAAAAAGGAATTATCTCTGAAAGTAATTTCTGGCTATGACGTGGCACACAGAAATTCAACACAAAAACTTGTGTACAGTTCGAATACGGAATTTTGATAGTTAGACGTTTCTGCGCATGGCAGTAAAGAACGAATCCATTCGAGTTTTAGGGAAGTTTGGTTTGGCAGGTGGCGTTTATTTAATGCGCGAATCAGAATGTTTGCTTCTCTGTTTGTTGAAAGCAACTAAATTTATAAACTGGCATATGCATCAGTTCGAAAGAAATAAAGTATGCTAAAGGAAGTAGAACGAGAAGATAGAGGCGCATTCTTTATACCAGCAGTTCCTCCCTTGAACATGAACGGATTCTTTTTGGCACTCTGCCAGGCAGCTTGCTTTGGTTTGATGGTAGAACTGTATGCAATTTATTTTTCAAGTTTTGCGTCACAACGGTGTTTTCCTCACAAAAGTGTGTTGCTTACTCGTTAATAGAGACACATGTTTTGTTCATCAGCTGCTAATCCTTCCTGTCTGAGATGTTATTATCAACGAATATATACTGCTATACAAATGATTAATCACTTACACTTTTTTTATCTTTGCTTTTTTTATAATATAAGAGGGGGAAAATATCTCCTATGTCTTATAAAGGGCACAAAGAATAACATTTAGTAATAAAGTTTTCTATCTATATTGATTTAAAACGTTATTTTTGCTCCAAAGCATGTTTTCTCTCAGATGATGGACTTCTGTATGAATAACAATTTATCTAAATTTCGAATTAATGGTAAATACTCAAAGCCATTATTGATAAGGGACCGTCCATAAATGATGTCTGTCACGCTTCCCCATATATTTGACGCAAAATGTTACACACTCTCCTCTTTGTCACAAATTGTTACACTTCAACATACTCCCCTCCCCCTTTGTCACATGCCACGCTATGTTGCATAAGCATGATGTTACCCTTCTTCTTACCCCCTCCACTCCCCTTGTCACAATTTCATGAACCCCCTTCCTCCCTCAAAGCGTGACATCATTTATGAATGATCCCTAATAAAATAAATAAATAGTACTATGTTTTTTCTACTAACGACTTGCATTTTCGTTTAACGATGCATACTTTTCCCCACTTATCGATGTAAACTTCCTGCTGTATTTAATCATTTTTTGATGAATGTGCGACTTACAAATAAGAATACAAAAAACAGGTGGCATAATGTGTTGACATAGCAAGGCATCTGATTTGGTTTTTGTACCCAGAGATGAGTGATAGAACAGTTATTCATATTTAATTAAAGCGTCTAAAAAGAACAGCGGATAGTTCTCTCCCCCCCCCCCCCGGTACTATAAACAGAAATACTAATTGTCGCTCGTGTCCCGATGAAATACTCGTATCGTTTTGCAAGTTAGTAATAGGAGGGTATTGTTATCCTTCGATAGGATTGGTTATGTAGTCCGTATGGATTGCAGTTCACCTCATATTTTATTTATATTTTGGATGATACAGATTCATTACTTAGTGGCGATGAAGGGTCAAACAGATTTTTAATGACGTCCTTGCATACTTTTCGACCTACATTCCATTTCCGCTTCTCGCCAATATATTTGAGATAGTTTTAATCTGGTCTAAAATGTGTTATCTAATTGGAATAGCAGGAACTATCATATTTTGTATCAAGTGATTATCTTTTATCTTGATACACATCTGTTAATGAGCGTTGTTCTGTGTCATCACGTTCCCCACATTTTAGGCGCGTATGGCAAAATAGGTGATCGGTGGCATGATTAATGTTAGAAAGAAGAAGAGGTACGTATGGGTTTAAATGCACAAGTTCTTTTTTTTAATGTGTAGCAAGCATACTGTATTTTAAAAAATGCTAGTCGCGACGCTAGCACAACCAGCGACTTTTTGTCCCAGCGGTTTGAGGCACTTTGAGTTAATTCTGTGCTTTTTGAGCTTACTTTCCCGTAAAAGAAAAAATATATATATATGAAAAAATCTTAATGTATCGTACAAATATCATAAAGAAAGATTAAAAATAAGTAAAGTAATTAAGCTTTTCTAACTTTTAAAGTCTGTTGAAATTGCTTTAAAACGTGTTAAATTTGCCGTAAAACTTTATAATTCTAATAAAATTCTGATTTTTTACTATTTTTTATGTACCTCTCAGTTTTCTTTCTGAAAATTGTTTTCGTTATCTATGTAAATAATAAACTCCTCACATGCTATGCTGGGATTTCTCAGAAACCTGCAATGCCAATATTTCATTACATATGCTTCCTGCTCCCTCCCACTGATAAAGAGGCAGGCTTTTTTCATTAATTTACTGTTCGAATTTTAATATTCGCGCATTTGTGGTTTGCCACTTTTAATATGTTTAAAATTTAATTGTTATTATTTTTTTTCATACCCACTAATTTAATTTTGTTCACGTTATTTTTTCCCTTTTATTAAAATATGCTTCTATTACTTTGGGTCCTGAGATTGATCCATGGCGTACAATTTATTAATTGCCAGACCAACTAAAATGACGATTTAAGTGGTAGATAGGTTTTTCTCCCCCCCCCCCCTTTTTTTTTTGGTATATCATGAGTTATTTCAGCTTTTATCTTCTACAGCAGTTGCATCCTAATGAATAGATAATATTTGTTCCACGCGCAGATCTGATATAACATCCAAACTAAAAACCACACCAGTATTTGTTTGTTCAACTTTCCTTACTCAAACACTTTTTCAGTTAATTGATGATTAATCCTTTTGCGACCCACACCTGTGCATTTCACGATCTCACTCCACTTTTCTTTTTCGAAGCCAGAACGCATTTGCCCTGTCCGAATGCGATTGCGTAGATAGTTATAAGTAGTAGTTATAAAATACTGGTTTATCTGTTTGTTGGCCGCTTGCCCATGGAAGAGTGGACCACGTTTAAATCTTCCCGCCTGTTTAACCTTGGATATCTCCAGCTGGTAATAGTATCAGAAGGCCTTGTTTATCATTATACCATCCACCATACATTGCAGTGTTGTCGTTCAAAAAAAAAAAAAGTGGCAAGGAAGGGGTGGAAGGGACACCCGAATGTCTGATTTTTCCACTTCCGCGTTTCCCCAAGCGCGTCATGCGTGCCGTTCAAGGTCCGTCTATGTCTGGTTTTCTAATGTTAGCGTTCTTCAAAGATTGTCTGCTTCCATTTCAATTTAAAAATTTTTTCCGGGTTCTGATAGGGTTCCCGATGCTGTTTAGGCTTCAGAAAACTACGGGAAGGTGAAACGGCCTCAGCGACGACGTAATTTTAGCAATAGAAATTTCTTTAAATATATATTTCTTCTTCTTGGAATGGTGTCTAACGCTTTCCAGAATTTTTGCTGATGGTAATTTGAGACCGGATTTGTGTCATTAAGTGCGGTTTTACCGGTCACTTTTTCTTTCCTCCCCCATTCCCAAGTTCTCTATTGTCTAGACTTCATCGACAATTCACAGTCGCTCACAAATTTATGATTAATTGCGTTTTCTACGGAAAAAGCAGAAAAAAAAAAGCTTGTTTGTAAACTGAAGATTTTTCATTAATTTTATTAATATTGCTTTAAATGTAGCCTTTTATTAATTAATTAATTATTATTATTATTGTTTAGAAGGAAACCATTTGCAAAAATGCGATTTGAGTGGATGAATGTATCGCAAAATTCTTAGCTTTTATTAACCAAAAGTAATCGCCCTACACTTATTAGCTTCAGACTAGATTAGTAAAGCATCGTTTATACGACGTTTACATTTATACGACGTTTTTATGTGGGCCCCAAACTCTTGGGAATCTGTGCAATCGATTATATGTATAGTATGGATGTTGTTTGTACAGTCCATAAAGAATATTTTCCACGTTTAACGAAAATATCTACACAATGGGTAAATATTATTTTCAAAAATCCCTGAACTATAAAACATAGATGTTGCTCGAAGACCAGAGATGGCTAACCTATTCCAAGGCTGCCAGTAGGTAGTATGCAACAAGTATTTTAGTGGCACACTACATTACTGCTACTCAAATTCACTGGAAACAGCATCAAAAAAAAAAAAAAAAAACTTCCGGTATATTATAGAAAATCGCTCATGGGCTGCAATAGCGGCACAACTCAAAAAATCCTGTTTTGAGATGAGTGGGTTTACAATTTTCATTGCTAAGGAAAATGCATAAGAAATGCATTAGTTTGATGCCATCTTGCGGCTTAATTTTGAATTATGAGTTCTGCTAGTATTGCTGCTGAAAAGAATGTATTTTCATATTCATATCTGTTCTTAGTCCAAAACGCGTGTTTTTTGAGTTGTGCCACTATTGCAAACCATGAGCGATATATAATAATAATTTAACTTTGTGCAAGTAAACAGTAATAGAAATATAATTTCACGTTAATTTAAAGCACAAATGAGCATTAAAACGCAGACATATGTTTCGGGATTGCTTGGAATCCCTTTTTCAATGCGACAGGGAGCTTCTAGATGCAAAACATCCAAATGAAGCCATATTTCTATTACCATGAGCGATATATCGAATTTCCATGGAATGTCTATAATTTTACGTATTATCAGTAAAGTGCAACGAGGCTACTTATGCTATAATTATGCGTATCAGCAGTTGAGTTCATCGATACAATATGTGAGTAACGGAATAATGAATTTATAGAGAACACTGGAAAAATAAAAAGCACAAATTAATTTTCTCATCCTTTACGTGTATTTTCGTTCTGAAGATCAAGGTTAACTCTCATACTTCCGTGTTGTATTGCTTTTCGTTAACGCTTTAAACTCGATTAGTTGACGGACGTGTAATTTACGTACTTTCGTATGCAAACCCCGCGTCGTAATGACGTAACCTTCAGATTCACTTTTACTACACCAAACCGTAATAGTAGTGCGTAGGGAGAGAGATGATTATCGGGAGACCTTGACCAAGTTGCTGCATTTCAGTAATAGTCTTAAGTTTAACAAGTAATTGTGTTGATAGCTAAGCCTTCCCCGCCGTGAACATGGAATATTCTTTGTTGAAGAGACAATAATTGTGGAATTGGTAAGAAATGTCATGACGAATGGGTCGAAGTTGTTTTACAAGGACAGTTCAAATTGAATTTTGTTGGGTGTGTTTCGAAAACGCAGTTTTCAATTTCAGCTCTTTGGGCTTGTTTTTAATTTCTAAATTTATTTATTTTTTAATTATAGCAACATTTTTTGTAAATGGTACGAGAATATTCTGTTAATTTCGTACTTATGAGGGTTATTCTGCCACCCATTGCTACGACGGCTTGCAAGGTGCACCCCTCCCTCCCCGCGCAAGGAAACGCGACGATAAATATGTTTCATATCACTTTAGAACGAACTAAAAATGATAGGCACCTGAAATTAAATAACATTAAATGTGTTAGTGAGGAAGGGAAATTATTCACTGCTTTTAGTAATGCTCAAATCATGACATAAATTTGTTGGCTTCTGTGTTGGATATCTGAGGGATACTGTTCAGAAACGACATTCTGTAATATATTGCTGAATTTGTTTTGTTAAGAAGTGCAGGCCATAGTGTTTTATTCATTGCATCATACACAGAGTGAACGCTTGATCCAGTACATTAAACTGCTTTCTAATGTTGACTAAGAATCCAATTTTAACTATAGTCTATTATGGTACACTCATATATAAGTACAAAGATAAAACAACGTGAAAAAGCACAAATTCAGATTAAAATTAACGCAAATAGCTATTTCGAAGCTACAAATGGAGCCTCTTCATCAGTGCATAAAAAGAAGAAGAAACGCTCAACACACAAGCAAGAAAGCTGTGAGTGAACAAGGCAATAACCAGAGAGACACCGGTATTTATACCAAATGTGTCGGATTAGCGATTGACCAATCAGAGGCCAGGAACAAGGCGGGAACAGAGCCCGAAGGAAAAGGCGGGAAACGAATATGTAAATTGCAGGAGAAAACCAAAAATGGAGAGAAAAATTATAAAAATTGTTTCCAAATGTCAGGAAAATATGGAGTGCTGGAAAAATCATTTACTACAGAATGAGAATTTTTCCAAATGTGATAAGCTTCCCAAAAATCAAGTTCATGGACAGAAGAGCATTTGCTGATAATTCTAGCAGAAGAAAATTCAAAACAATGATCTAAAGTCCAACAATGCTGGGCAATGGAAGAACGTGCAAGTTCTTTACGCTTAACATAATTTTCATGTTCTTTCAGACGGTGCTTTAAGGCACGTTTAGTCTGACCTATGTAAAACAGACCACATTTGCAAGAAATACTATAAATACCCCAGTTGTTGTGCAAACCAATGGGATACTTCAAATTTGTAAATTTTATTTTATTCACAGGGGAAAATGCAGTATCAAACCCAAACTTCTTCAATATTTTAGCAATTTGCTGACTGATTTTTGGATAAAAAGGTAAAATAATAGTATAAGCAGGCTTGCACTTAGAAACATTGCCAGAAATTGAAGGCTTAATTAACCTGTTATAAATAGAATCAACGACCTTAGGAGAATAACCACGATCCAAAGCCACAGCCTTAATGTACGAAAGCTCAGCATCCAAAGAGTTAGAAGAGGAACATATATTCAAAGCACGGAAAACAAGAGCCTTGAAAGAGGCCAACTTTTGGTTTGGGGGGTGAGAAGAACATTTGTGAGGAGGTAGTGTAACAGCAAAGGGCTTGCGAAACACTGAAGTCATAAAATCGTCATTACTTTTAGTAATTAAAACGTCCAAGAATGAAAGAGAACTATCCACTTCCATTTCAATAGTGAATTGAATGCAAGGATCAATGGAATTAAGCTTATCAAGTAAATGATCAATATCCACTTGCTTCTGATCAAGCAATACAAAACAATCATCAACATAACGGACATAAAAAGGAAACTTTATGGTTTCGAAAAGTTTAGTCTCAAAATAGTGCATATAAATGTCACTTAAAATAGGGCTTAAAGGATTACCCATAGCTAAACCTTTTCACCAATGTGCCGGTTAATGGCGCATTGGATTGTCTTAAATTGAGACTTCAGGAATATCATTTCTCTAGTTTTGAGATTGAAGAACTTATTTCTCTCACTCGTGTTTGTCTTGAGCAAAATACGTTTGTATTTGATGGTGTGTACTTTCGTATGACTGAAGATTTAGCTATGGGTAATCCTTTAAGCCCTATTTTAAGTGACATTTATATGCACTATTTTGAGACTAAACTTTTCGAAACCATAAAGTTTCCTTTTTATGTCCGTTATGTTGATGATTGTTTTGTATTGCTTGATCAGAAGCAAGTGGATATTGATCATTTACTTGATAAGCTTAATTCCATTGATCCTTGCATTCAATTCACTATTGAAATGGAAGTGGATAGTTCTCTTTCATTCTTGGACGTTTTAATTACTAAAAGTAATGACGATTTTATGACTTCAGTGTTTCGCAAGCCCTTTGCTGTTACACTACCTCCTCACAAATGTTCTTCTCACCCCCCAAACCAAAAGTTGGCCTCTTTCAAGGCTCTTGTTTTCCGTGCTTTGAATATATGTTCCTCTTCTAACTCTTTGGATGCTGAGCTTTCGTACATTAAGGCTGTGGCTTTGGATCGTGGTTATTCTCCTAAGGTCGTTGATTCTATTTATAACAGGTTAATTAAGCCTTCAATTTCTGGCAATGTTTCTAAGTGCAAGCCTGCTTATACTATTATTTTACCTTTTTATCCAAAAATCAGTCAGCAAATTGCTAAAATATTGAAGAAGTTTGGGTTTGATACTGCATTTTCCCCTGTGAATAAAATAAAATTTACAAATTTGAAGTATCCCATTGGTTTGCACAACAACTGGAGTATTTATAGTATTTCTTGCAAATGTGGTCTGTTTTACATAGGTCAGACTAAACGTGCCTTAAAGCACCGTCTGAAAGAACATGAAAATTATGTTAAGCGTAAAGAACTTGCACGTTCTTCCATTGCCCAGCATTGTTGGACTTTAGATCATTGTTTTGAATTTTCTTCTGCTAGAATTATCAGCAAATGCTCTTCTGTCCATGAACTTGATTTTTGGGAAGCTTATCACATTTGGAAAAATTCTCATTCTGTAGTAAATGATTTTTCCAGCACTCCATATTTTCCTGACATTTGGAAACAATTTTTATAATTTTTCTCTCCATTTTTGGTTTTCTCCTGCAATTTACATATTCGTTTCCCGCCTTTTCCTTCGGGCTCTGTTCCCGCCTTGTTCCTGGCCTCTGATTGGTCAATCGCTAATCCGACACATTTGGTATAAATACCGGTGTCTCTCTGGTTATTGCCTTGTTCACTCACAGCTTTCTTGCTTGTGTGTTGAGCGTTTCTTCTTCTTTTTATGCACTGATGAAGAGGCTCCATTTGTAGCTTCGAAATAGCTATTTGCGTTAATTTTAATCTGAATTTGTGCTTTTTCACGTTGTTTTATCTTTGTACTTACATTTTTGCACAAAGTATTTTGATCATTTGTCTTATACACTCATATATGTTACAAGAATACTGATATATATAAATCTCTGGTACAATATTACAAGCATTGTTAACAGCAACAGAGGATGTATACAGAGCGGGATTTTTGAATAGGCATAGTGCAGGTAGATGTGTAGGGCCGAAAAAATTTCTTTTTAATGCATTTTAAAAACTTTTCTTAGAAAGAAAATATCAGTAAATTTTTATTTTCTATAATGGTATCTTATTCTTTTCATTAAATAATGTCTCGCCCCAATCCATTTCATGAAAATGAGGCGCATTTTTAAATGGTGTTAGGTCAATCATTCAGTAGCCTACCTTAGATAAGTATTTGTCTTGTCACACATAACTAGATATAATAATAAGTTTGTGCTTCTGCATATGTATGATTTTTTTAAAGTTTGATAACACTTGGTTTAGAGGCTTTAGTTGGGTTTTCAAAGACAATTTATTTTTTCATTTCTTCTTTTGATCAGTGATGGGGGCGCCGGGTGGCCTTGGATTCTAGTACTCGAAATGTAAAGTTTACTAATTAAAGTTTAGCTACCCTTTATTACTATAAATAATACTAGAGTACTGTTAACTCTGAAACCTCCTCTAGACTTTAGAGTGTGACACATGCCTGAACAATCGGAAACAGCTTTCTTGCTCAGCACATGCGCAGAAGCTAGGTTTCGGTTTAATGCCCATACTGAAGTCTGAATGCCATATTAGATTACTAAAATGTTAAAGTTAATTTCCAAAATAATGTTTTTAATGTTAATTTAAACTTCTGTACCAAAAAATTTATCTTCCAGCGAACACTTGATGGAACAGTATTTGGTTAACATTAGAAAGCGTTCTGACATACGCTTCTGAAATAGTTACGCAGTCTAAATATTAGAAAATGAAATAGAAAACTTTAGGATGATGCTAATCCTAGCGTACTGTTGTACGGTTTAATCGTTTAAGAGCGCCGTTACTAAAATTTTAATTACTCAGGTGTAGTTCTTGGCCAAAGTAAGCCAGTAATCCACAAGTTATTGCACCGTAAAACATCGTTAAAACACTAATTTACTATCTCTATTTGTTTTTCACTTAACTTTCATCCTTGTGTAGCCTCGAAACATGCGCGTACATTTTTATTTCCTGTTCCCTAACTAACTGCAAAATATGACGCGTTACTCTTTATCAAAAGTATGACCTTTTATAATAGCAGAGATAATAATCATAAACATAACCGTCGCAAAAATTTAAATCAGTTCGGAAGGAAGATAAGTTTGTAAAAAATGTTGGGCACTAGAAATAGAATCTATGCATGATATGTGAGCGAGTCATCTTATTTTCGTTTCTCCAGCACTGAGCAATGCCTGGAAGAACAGTTATTTTCGGTCAACAGTGCCAAGCTGTCTCATATCAGTTTATGTTTTTTTGTGTGTGGTGTGTGTGCGGTGGTTTCTTTGTCTTTATCGGGTTTATTGACAACGATGTTATGTTTAAAAAGATAACCTTATGATTTCTATTTTCCAACGGCAATTTATTTGTTGACTACTAATTATTACTGAGCTGCTTTCCTGAAAATTGGCAATAGGTTTTAGATAATGTAAAAGAAGCAATGTGCATAAGAAGAATATGTAAAGTTGATGTAGCACAAATATGCAAAAGACATTTTTTTCAGTACTTTAACCTTCACTTTGAATCCTTTATATACTAAATATAACTTTGCTGATTCTGCTGCGCAAAACTGCACAGATTCTTACATTCTAATAAAGTAGAAATTTAAATTTCCACGATTTGAAACAGGCCTATTCATTTCTGAAGGACTAATTTTTCAAGAAAGAAATGAAAATTATAATGTTCTGTTTTTCCCAACTGCCGGAACTTTGATATGTTGCAAATAAATTATTAAGTAAGTCAACACATAAAGGCGACTAATCAAGACATAAATACATTTACGTATGGGATGCTTGTAAAGGCTTTGTAAAGTTAAACCGATTAGGATATAAGACAAATATTGGGGATAATTTTTTGGGATTAGTTGGTACAACTCTGTCTTTTAGCATGAAAGGGCTGTTTAAAATTTTTCGAATATGGGGCCGTTCATAAATGATGTCACGCATTTTCCCCATATATTTGACCCCCCTCCCCCCTTTGTATATGTCACACTTCAGCAGGCCCCTCCCCCCTTTGTCACATGTCACGCTATGTTGTATAATGCATGATGTCACACTTCTTGTTACCCCCCCTCCCCCCTTGAACGTGACATCATTTATAAATGATCCCTATGTCAGAAAATAATGTGTTTTAACTCTCTCCCGTCTTAATAATTACGTATTATATCAATTTTGTAACACTTAGTAATAATGCTTGCAAGGTCGATACCACTTTCACTGACCCAAATATATAGCTGGCAACGAAAGAAAGTAAAGGACATTAGGAGAAAAAATGCTGAAAACCTGTTTTGTTTACATCCCGTCTCGCACGCGTCTAAACTTATGTTTTTGTTCGGCTTGTTAATTCATCATGAATGCGTTTCACGCCGAATGCTTTTCTTCTTTTAATTTGTAATCCAACTAGCATTTTGCACGTATTGAGTTAGAAGTTTTCTATTAAAGTTTAAGTTGTCTCTTAAGTTGCTTAAATTTATCTCTTTTGTTTTTCCTCCGCCTTTTTTTTTTCTTTTTCGTTGAAGGACAGTAGCGAGATGCATACCGGATCAGACACCGAGTTAAACCACTTTTGTCTTCAGTCAACTATTGTAGTACCTTTATCGGACTGCAAAGGAAAAAAAAGAACAATATTATCCTGCAATCCGTAAAAACATATCAAACTTAACACTAGAATGGGAGACTGTTGCTCACAATCTTATATCTTACCGGAGCGTAACGCGTAAAATGTAAAGCCTATTTAAACTTAAACTGGATGTTTTGAATGCACAGATCCATGGAACAATTGTTTGTTCTAAGCGTTTTTTAATGGATTTACAATAAATTTTACTGAATCCTGTGGAATATGCGCTTATGATTTACAATGGAAACAGTTGCTGTGTACTTGCACTCCGCCATAGCCCCAAAATCCACTCATGCTGTAGAATTTCTTTTTTCCACAGCTCAAATTTAATGTGCATATATGCATTAAAATTCAATATATCTTTGCTTTTGATTAACGGTAAATTTAAGTAAAAAAACTAAAAATTTTATTTGCTGTACTTATACGAAATTATGGACCTCCTAAATGCATCATAGATATGAACGTTTTCCTTTTTATTTGGTGACTTTCCTAAAAGCTCTTTAATCATACTATCATTTTTTATCTGATCATCTGTATTTAGCAGCAATACATCCCATATTTGTCTTTAGTATCCATTTTCGATTGGTTAATTACGATATACCTTTGTTAATGAATTGTAAATCCGATAAGATCTATTTGGTACATTATCATGTTATCTACAAGTTAATTTATCAGGTATCCATTGTTAGGATTCGACCGAAAATGATGGCATTAAACTGTGAAATATGTTTTATGTTACTTAGTCTAACATTATTTGCTAAACAGAGGCATCGTTTAAAGACAGTTATGGTTTCAGCTCAATTTTTGAGTTTTTGATAATATCTATTTCGCTGACAATTAAATTCAATGTTTTTTTTTTTTTTTTTTTTTTTGTGTTTATACCTGTTGAATTGCGTTTTCAGAACTTTTTTTTCTACAGTTTTTAGCATGTTTCACCACTACTCTGAGAATTCCGCCAGCACGGGTGAGCCCCCTACTCCACCCTCGACTGCCACGAGCAACTTACTGCCCGCTCCCGGAGTTGAAGGTTCATCTCAGCGACAGCCGATGGGTAGTTCCAGATCCCTGAATGGCCAAGAACCGGACTCCGGCTACGAGGCCTCGCCTTCCAGTATTGCAGACAATAACAGTTGCACCCTACATTTCTTCGGCGAACAGTCCATGGAAGCGGGTGCTTCTGCTAGCGCCGAGTCTAGCTTAGTTCAGTTGCTGCCATCTGAAGAGGAAGGCGACGATGCCCACGACTCCGTCTTCCTCATTCTAGATTCAGACATCGATGAATGGGACATGTGTCCCGAATGTAATTCTTACGCGGACTGTGACTGCTACAGGAACGATTCCGAAAATACCACGGCGTCGGACGCCACTGCCACCATCGCTGGCTGTGATAACAGCAGTCATTCCAGCGACTTGTCTTCCTCGAACCGACCGTCCAGTTCGCCAGTCCGAATCCCGTCTCGGACCACAGTATCCCGAACACTGCCATGGAGGAGCACCTCACCCCTCGTGGACTTGCGACTGCAGACCAGCCGGTCAGTGGACTGCCCTAGAAGGGGCTCTTCGCCCTCGCTGCAAGCTTTTGGCCTCGTTTCGGGATCTCACCCCTTGTCGTGGCCCCCAACCGCGGCCCCTTGGCTGAGTCCGAATCAATTTGCATCTGCCTTACCCGTCTACCTGAGCCCCAATCTGAACTCTGCTGCTTGGGTCAGGACGAGGACGAATCATAGGCCAGTAAGAAGCAGACGACGTCTCATTGACAGTGACGCTTCGTCGTTGTCTTCATCCGAAGAAGAAGGACCAGAGGACGTTTTCAGTGAGTTTTAATATGTTTCATATCAATCTATCGCTAATTATTTTTATTTTCTACATCTTTAGCATTTGATTGCGAAGAGAGAAGACGAGCATGGTTCTTGTCATTGTATGACCTAATTGATCGCTGTAACCAAAACCAAAACGACACTTAAAATCCCTTTGTATTTGTAGAGGGCAAAAATACTAACAACTCTAGCGTTCCCTCGGTCATCGAAAGTCGATTTTCATTTTAAAAATTAAAATTAAATGCCCTTAAAAGTGCTTAATTTTAGTTCAATGTCGTTAACTTCCGTAGTCACCTAGCTTATTCCAACTGTTTCTTCCTCTTGCACTGTTAGAAACCTCAGGGCTCAGGGGTGAAACTGTCTGTCCAATTCTCGCTAAATTATATATTCAGCACCGCATTATGTCAAGAATGCCATTTTCTGGGAATTTGTACCATAACTGTCCTATTCACGTTTCCGATGATCATCTCCCCACATCACTCTTCCAAGATGATTCTAACGTTTGGCTGTGTTGCTGTAATTGCTATGCTTCACATTTGCAGTATTTGTTTAGAAATATGGCCTTAGGTGTGCGTTTTTAGAACCTTGCACGGTATTTTTCAGAGTCTTAATTCTTTTAAAATTGGTCCTTGAAAGTCCCTAATTTCTGTCTTAAAAAAAGAGTGGGAACAAACAAATTATGTACCAAAAAAAAAAAGGAAATTATTTATATATGAGGTGTGAAGTATTATCAAATATCAGTAAGCATTTGTTTTTCAATTATATTGAAAAAAAGTGTGACATCTTTTATGAACTGTCCCTTATTTGCTGATTTTCATAGACGGTTAAAAAAAAATTCCAATGATGCTCAAACTTACATTAATTTTGTAATCGTATCGATGAATGGCATAAGCAACGTCGGAAAAACAGTAAAATTAGTCCAAAAGTCGATTATTTCAAAAAATGAAAAAAATGTTTTCGAACATTTTAGGCGTAAAGTATATCAATTACATTTTTACCGACTTTTCAGTACCGAGAAAAGTTAGGGCGACTTTTTTTTTTGCCACGTCATCAAATGTTATGCATTTCGTTAAGTAGACCAGAAGAAAACAAATCTTATATAAACGTATCAGATTCTCCTATCTTTAAACAAACAGTATTAAAAGCTTCCAATGGACCACATTTGTTTAGCTTTGATAAATGCATCTGATCTGGATGCCTTGTTTTGTTTACTGTACTTGCCTGATTGGGCTGCAGAAACAGTTCTCTGATTTCTATTGACTGTCCAAAGTAAATAGAACGATGCGAAGAAACAGAGAGGGGTGCACAGAGAAAGACAACGAACTGGATTTCTTCAAGGTTAGAACAATGACCTGGCAAATTACCTCATCCATTTGCAGTCGAACGACTTTGCATTTGATAAGGGCTTTAATTTTTCATCATAAACAATGATTTTTGTTTCTTGTCTTTTCAATTTGTTTCTCTAACCTTTCTGTAGAGTAGCTTTACATCTTGAATAAGGGAATCTTTAAATATTTATTTTAATTTCGTTATTTTAATTATTTATTTTTGTAAGCAGCGTTCTTCTAATTGAATTAATAAAAAGGTATTTTCTTTTCAAAGGTGCGCTTTTAGATCTAAAATGGCCATTTTTCAAATCTGCGGTTTTTTTTTTTTTTTGTTTTTTGTTTTCTCTCAACCAGTTTTTAGATTAATTTGTTTGAACATTTTTGATTCAATATCAGTGCTTTGTAATTATCATATTATCGTTTTCAAATTACAATGTGAACAATGCTAAGGGTCATTAATGTTCAAACTACTGGTGATCCTAGGTATAATTTAGCGAAAAATGCAATTGGAATCATGTTGTAGCGTTGACAAATCAAACTACTGGTTTGAACCGGTTTGCCACTTTTCGCATATATATAATTTGTATACTTCGGATGTATACATATCTTCCTTTACCGTGTGTAAGAAGAGCAATTATTTTATCGATCTCTAGTCATGTAGTACTAATTTCAAATCGCGAATTCTCCCTCTCTGAATTTTAAAAAGGACGAAATCTTGATGTGATCCCAGTTGTTGCCTTCAAAGCAGTCCGTTTTGCTAGGCCTTAGCAACTTCGTTAAAAAGCACCCGCATCAACAATCGTAATGTCTTCCTGTCATTAACGTACCAAATTGTGGCTTACCGCCTTTTCCTTTTATATAAAACTGCACTTTTCATCGTTTTTCCGAAAAGAGAGAGACTTTCCCCCCTCTTTTGTGGATAGTGATTTACCTGAAGCAGCAAATGACTAGTCGAGTTCTTGTAAAACCGTTAATCATAGACGTCATAGTTGGATGAATGTCTGCACGTCCAGCAAGCATGTACAAAGAAAGGAATCGCTTTTTTCTCCAGGTGTGTGTGTATCCACAGAGTGATAAATGACACTCGTGAAGCACATCGACTAGCTCACTGAATCATCAGGTTGTTGTAACGATGCGAGATGTTTTTGTTCGGCTGAAATGCGAAAACTGTAATTCTCTATCGAGAAAGTATGGTTGTAGGTTACGCGTTTGATAAATAATTACTTGGAATAAAAAAAGGATCACTGGGGACTTTTTTTACTTGTTGCTTGAGCTGACCTAAGTATTGTTGCAATTTAATTGGTTTATCTAGTACAACGAATTTCTTTCTTTTGTGGATAAACCATTTACCGTGTAACTTTTTTTCCAACTCAAATTATTGTTTGAAAAAAAAACTTTGTAGCATAAATATGTAGTTGAAATTGCAAATATAAGTATTGTAAACAGTTGATAGCAGCATTAATACGTAGTGTTCCATTTGCTTTTGAATGGAACGCATATGAAATTATTAGTTTCAAGTAATTTATCAATTAAAAGCACTTTGTTAACAAATCAGCCACCATCGCTTTCCCAGTTTAATTCTTCATTATTTATACAACTGTTAAAAACTTTTAATATTATGAAAGGACTTTCTTTTCTTTTGTTGTCAAGTTTTGTAGTTCTGTTCAGGATTTAATTGTAAAATAATTCTTATTGTGTGGTACTTACGGCCTAGTGTGTTTCATGCAATATCTACTCTCTTATTTATTTACAGTAATGTCCTTTTTTACTGTACACAGTAAAAAAAGTTGTTTTCACAGTGGTCGCCGAACTTTATAAGCTGAAGCACCAATTTTACCTTCATAGGCGTCGGATTCCTTTTTCTTCTTTTAAGAGCTCTAGTTATACTAGTTAATGAACATTTTAAATATAATTTATTGAATTATCAATACATCCTCATACGTACTTTGATGTAAATAACGTAAGCCTCAGTTTTTCGACCTTTGCTCTAGTCAATATGATAGTGTTGCGTACCGCTTAGGGTCGGTTAACTTTTGAAAAATACATGGAGGGGCATGGGAGTGCTTTTTTTTTTTTTGTAGCATCTGGAAGAAATATTAACCCTTTTTACCAATACCTTTTTTTTTTGGTCATTCCTGTATAATTAAACATCTTATACATTTCATTATTGAAAATGGATCAAATGATGATTCACTATTTTTATGTAAGACTAATTTAACATCATCTCATTAATACTTGCTTTTCGCAATACCAGAAGATTCATAGTCATCACGGAAGGAAGACGAGACCAGACGAACCTTCCACTTTCTCGACAGAACAGGAACTTCACCCCCACTCTTTAATAATTCGGAGTCAATGCGTGGAGTCTTTAATTAGGTTGAACGCCTGGCATTCTCGATTTGTCACGTCGCACGCTGGAACGTCATCTTCAAAGAATCCCTGGCGATTTTTTGCCTTGACAAGGTCATTAACTCTTGCCGTTGCACCAGTTCAGGAACATTTTGTGGTCGCCCGGCACTCTATGATTCATCGCTTTGTTTTCTTCAGGTATTTCCGATGTTTTGTTGCATATTGATGTCCGTAATCCGTCTGCCCCACATTTCGCCCCATCAATTGGATATTCGTTCTGCTCCCGGATGTTTACGGTGGCGGAACACGTGATGACTTTCGGCAAGTGAAATCGTTTTAAACTTTTTACCAGTTTTGAATTTGCACTTGCATCAAATGTTGACCGTTTCTCTGCACCGCTGTGAATTTTTTTCCTGTCGAAACTTTATTGATGGCAGTCACTCCAAATGGTATGTCTTGTTACAAAACTTCGTCAGTGAGAGTATTTGAATTTTTATTTTTTGACTTTGGTATGCTGATAATGAAAGCTGTTTGATATATGTGTTTTTTGTAAGCATTAGAATTCAGAAGACTTTTGTGCATTAATCTTAAAATATATATTTTTTATTTTCATTTTAATCCCTTTATCTATCATACATAAACTATAATCTTAACCATTGTATTATACCTAATATCTGCCCGGTGTAAGTTCTTTAAAGAATATAAGTATCAGGGAAGTGGAGCAGACACTTTTTTTGAGTTGCTCTGCTCCGACTTCTAACTACTTATCTCTACCAGACGCCTATTTGTTAGCCGAAACCTAGGATTGTTTTAGCGCGGAGCTGGTTGCGACTTCTAACTACTTGTTCCAGCTCCGCTCTGAACTCCGACTATTTTTAATAAGCCTCATATTGCTTAGAATTTTTATTCATTTAACTTATCAATAGGTGCATTTTATTTATTTATTTATTTATTTTAATGTCAGAACCATTAAAAAACGAAATGATTAGAACATTAAATTGTCGCAACTGTCAAACATTCAATGTGCAATAAATTGAAAAATAAATTTGTGGGGAAAAACTTCGTTTATTTTTAAGATTCTGAGTGAGAAGGGGGGGGGGGGAGGTAATTGGAGCAGCGGAACGCAACGAATTTTTCATCGCTCTGGCTCCTCTCTAAAATTTCGTTGCTCCGCACTCCTGCTTCAATAAATATACTCCTAAATCCCATCATATATTTTTCTTTAATTGAATTGCCTTCTAAATTCCAAAATTGATGAAGGAAACTTCATTAAGATTTCTTGTTATTTGGATGGTGCTAAGGGTGTTGGCCGTGTGAGTCAGTTTTTAAATATTTCGCATGAAATAGGCTCAGAAAAACTTTCCAAGTAGCACCAAACTATTTATTTATTGTTCTACTTCTCTTATTTATTGAATTTAAAATATATATTGTACTAAATTTAAAATATGTTGCACAATTCGCGAATTTTTCATCAAAACGAATGGTATTAAACAGGAGATATACTTTTCACGCGGAAGATTTTCAAAGTGAAAATTTGCCCCGTTTCAATTCAAATTGCATTTTTGAAACGTTCATGCAAAAATATTCTGTATTTCGATATGAATTCCTATTTTACTCTTGGAGATTTATCACAACGAACGCTCCCAAATAGTCTTTTTGACGCCTGTGTGTTCCAATTTCGAATCCCAAATAGCCCCGTTTAAAACGATATCTCCAACATCACATGTGCTCCCTCTTCCCCCAAGTGGTAGTTTTTTTCCCCTCGATTCGCTTGTTTCGTTTTCCTCCATCACCAGATTGCTGAAGTAGGAACTCGCACACTTTTGTTTCACGGACTTCAAGTTCCGAGGATAATAGGTCAGGCTATCTCCATTATCTGATAATAGTTCGTCCAGCAAAAGCCCGGCGGGCCCGGAATTAATGAACTATCCAGATTATTTGTCACTCCTTTTGCGATTTGTCACCCCCGCTTTAATTCCAGCTGATACTTATCTTTGTATGGATGGGGGATGCTGGAAAGAACTGCTCCGTGTGTTTGGCAGAAAACATGTTCCTTTGTTGGTTGTTGGAGCACATAATGGAAAAGTATTATGAATATTGCAAATTGCTTTTTCGCGCTTGTATGTGAATTATCCGTGTGACACTTGTCGTTATTTTTTACGTATTTTTTGTCTCGGCTTATTTTTGAAAAGGTTCGGATACCAATTTTGTGATGGTCAATGTGCCTTTCAGAGAGAAAAGTCTCCTTTGAGCAGTGTTGTATTATTTTTTCGGTATTCTTTTATTTTGTGAGTTTACCAATTTTGTGATGGTCACTATGCTTTCAGAGAAAAAAGTCTCCTTTGAATGAAAGCAGTTGCATTATTTTTTCGTTTTTTTTTTTATTTTATGAATTGTAATATTTCAAATATTCGATGGTTAAAGAAAGAAAGACAGAAAAAAAAAAGTGTCTTTAAACTCACACTCCATTCACAAAAAAGCTTAAGATTTTCTTTATTCAGTTAAAAAAAAAAAAAAAAAAAAAAAAAAAAAAACCTATTTTAGCGTGTGCTTTTTCTCTTTTTTTTTTTTTTTTTTAGGAGGAGGAGGGCGGAATACGAAGCTTAGCTTTCATAGTATCTCTGAAATAAATTAATCTTTATATTATATTACGCTATGAGTCTTTTTGGAAAATTAAAAAAAAAAAAAAATCCTGACTTAACTAAAAGTGGCTTTTTAAATAACCTTCTTTCATTACTTACATTGTTTTCGTCAGTAAGAATAACTTTTGCCTGAGTTAGGCATTTTTTATGTGATGTTATCCCTAATTCGTAATCTCAAACTGTCAGTAGCACTAATAATACTTCAGCTTCTTTTACTCCAGATTTGAGACTCAAGTTTTGGAATTCAATAGTACTACAGTTTAATAGATTTTTTGTTTCAAAACTAAGGATACTATCGAACTATTGATAATTTTGACATTATTACCCACAAGTAACACATAATAATTCCATGTAGCAGCAAGGTTTAATTTTACTTTTGATTAAAATGTTTAAATAAAAACAACCTTTACTCAAGTCGCTTTCTTTGAAATTTTGGAAGTTTGATTTAGATTATCTGGCCAAAATTCGCTCACTCATACAAAAAAAAAAAAAAAAAAAAAAAAAACGCTATGATGTAGGGAATGGCTCTGATTAAAAATAATTGCTTGAAAGTGCTAAATTGAATATATTAGAGTGCAATGTTAAGTTAGAGTGAATTAAACAGAGGTTTTTTACTCTAAAATGTGTACAGTTTAACTTCATCCTCCCTCCTTTCTATTTTTGCAATCGGCACACTTCAATACCAGTAGTCCTGTAGTTTAAATTGCAAATGCAAGAAACTTCAAGGAGACGCCAGACTCGTAACAATATTGCCAGCTCATTGTTATGCATTTCTTCGATGAAGTTTTCAAAAGAGACTAATAACAGTCCCTCCCTCCTTCCATAATTCTCAAATTATATTTGCCCTTTGCATGGCCTGATACGATTATTACTGCTTCAAGGTCTTACGCAGTGATTTCATCCCAACAGCTGCAGGCTGAAAATGCTTCAGCTCTTCTAAAACCCGATTGAAAAAGAAAAAGAAAAAAAGTGGAAGCCTTAAAAAGTAAAAAAGAAAAAGAAAAAAAAAACGTCAACACTGCAACGTGGCTCAGCGTGCAGCCCTAGCGTCATTGCCCTTGGGACCCCTTGCCCCTGCTTAGGCCCCCCTGTCCTCTATATAATTTTTATTCGAGAAGATCCCCCCCCCCCTCCCCGTATGTCTTGCCACGCTCCAGCTACTACGAGTGGAGAGTAGTGTAGTAAGTAGTAAGAAAACGCTTGGTCGCTGAAAAACTTTTTAGGTTCTTTTTTCTTTGCTTTTCTGTATATGTTCTGGCCGTTTATGGATGCTGTTATTTTCAATTCGTCGTAATTTTTTTTATCGCTCTTTCAATGGCAGTTTGGCGGGATCAAGTTTTGGCGCGCTTGCTGTTCGTCTGCGTTCGATGATTTTGAGCGAAAAAAGAAAATTTTAGTGAAACAAGTAATGAATGTTCTCCCGGTGTAGTTCTATTATATGCAAACCAGTGATTTATTTTTGAACTTAAAATGAAAATAATAATTCAGAAGATAAAGTTCCAATTCGACTTTCTTACTACCTTCTGTCTTATCAGTAAGGTTGTTTTAATTTAAATACTACTTTAGAAGTTATCAAAATGTTCGGCATGAATTTTTAAATGTGGAGCATATAAGCAAACTCTCTCTCTCTAAAAAATGCAATTAATCAATTTAAACAAAAGTACGATTTATAGAACATGAAAATTAAATTAGTAAAACGAGTTAGATTATAAAAAATCTTGTATTGCTGAGTATTTTTCTATAGCTGCATTAATGTGAATCATATTTGGCTTTAATTGGCACTTGCACATTCTGGTATGATTCCAGAATATAATAATTGGCTCTTGCATATATTCTGGAATCATCCCATAATATATGCACAATGTAAAAATGCAAATGTATATTCATGTATATTGTATAGTATGTATCGCGTGCTAAGTTTTTTTTATAGCGTAGTAACATTTTGCATTATAATCATTCACGAATCGTTATTATTATTAATTTATCGTCGTTTAAATAAAACCTTCGAAAAAAAAATGCAATTACTGAAGGAAGGAAAAAATAGTTTGTAGAACTTTAGTGTATAGCTGTAAGTTGTAGTGAAAGAAACATATTTTTAAAGACTTTCAAGTCATTTAGCGATAATTCACCGCCATCTTTCCAGAAGGAAAAAAGTAAAACTTCTTCCTATTGTTGTTTTTTGAAAAATGCAAATGCTAACGTTGAAATACCTGCAATACAAACTTATTGCACCACTTTGAATTATTATTCAAAGTGCTTACATCACTTTGAAGATTTGTGGAGCTTTAAGTTATGTTCTATGAGTAAACTAAACTACTATGTGTAAACTAATGAATTACTATATGTGAGCCTGCAGACAATTTCCTTACAGCCGGAATTAACATCGGTCACACGTTATCGGGTGCGTACCATATATAAAAATTTATTTCGGAAGGGCGGAAGCCAAACATTGGGATAAATTTCCAAATTTAAGTTTTAAAATGTCATTATTATTATTGTTATTATTTCAAAATAGGCAGTTTGGAATTTAGTTAGGGAAGGGCGCGCCGAACCGCTACCCCCCCCCCCCCTTTGGGACTAATTTAAGATTTTCCCAACGTTGTATGTTTTTCGTTATCTATATAAAATTGACAAATGCCAAGTATGCTTTGAAGACAATAGTATATATATATATATGTATTTTCCCTTTTCTCTCATAATTCATTATTCGTCTTATTATTATTTTCTTATATATCTTATTTTTCTTGTGAGGAGCTTCTCTATTAGCGCATACAGCTACAGATCATACGTATAAAGAAAGCCCTTTGCTTTGACTCATTTCAAAAATTTCATTTGTTTGGCTTCAAAACTTGATCAAACTTCAAACCTAAGCATCGTGTTCTTTCATTATTGCATCATCCTATTTGTGGGCTTTTGCTACACTCGATGTAGAAGATTTCTCCCGGAGGGATTCAATAAAGAAGAATCATTCGAGTCACGCTTACTAACCGAAACCCAGTCGTGACCTTCTTGCCACAGAAAAAAAAGATAAACGGAGAGGGGGGGGAAATAAAAATAAAATTACTTCGTAGCGCCAAGAAAGACCTTTGTCGCCAAGGATGGCTACCCATTGCTTGTCGCGTGTTGCAGGGATGGTGAGTTTTTGAAACTGGTTCAGCAGCTCGAGCCCTGGGGACATCCAGGGCTCTCGTGGAGGCCCGGGAGAATGGTGCTCTCCCCCCTAAGGGGGTTCCCCCAACCTGAGGCGTGCTGTGCACCTAGAGGTGTATACAACTCCTTGGAGCAGGGGGGAAAGGGAGAGTGCATGCGAAGAGAAGCCTCGGCGACAGGTCAGGGAGCTCGGGTCGAGACTTTCCGACTGTAAACATGGATGTGCATGGACCCGGTTGCGGTTTTGGAGCCAATGGCACGACTCGAGAAGGGAGGAGCGTAAACATTTGACACGCGCATTTTCAGGGATGGATGAGCTTTTTCTTTGAGTGCTTGTGATTTTTTTATTCCCTATTGTAATGTATCTTAATAAACATTAAAAATGTTAATTTAAAACTATGTACGCTATTTAATAGGTGTAAACATTATGATTTGAACTATACACAGAATTTACACACACAAAATATACAGTACGTAACAACATTACAGATTAAATAAACAGAAAAAAAATAAGAGAATCGTTCTATCGATTTCAAGAAATTTTTTTTTGAATTTTGCTAACATAAACTCGAAATTTGACCTTTAATTTATCGCGGATTGTTTAAAGGGCAGTAGTGTCGTATTTAATTACGAAAACAGCTAGAACATTCATGGTGATGTTCATAGTGACTTAATAGAACATTCATATTGCCGTTTCGATGTGTATTGCTATACATCACAATATTAGGAGGTTTTCGTCTTCATAACTAGATTTTTGTTGCAACGATACCAATAAATGTGAACTCAGTAAACTACTTTCCTTCAATAATTTTTAGTCAGTTTTGGCTCGTCAGAGATTTTCCCATTGCTATAGATACACGGCCATTCTATTATCCACAACATTTAAACCCCACTGTGTCACCTAAGATCTAAAATTTATTAATTATTCACCCTTTTGCATTTTTGAAACTCGGTCTTAATACTTAAAAGTCAACACAGCGACATGCACTTAACTCAAAACTAACACGAAATTTTACATCTAAAAGTAACAAACCTTTTAAAATGATAAATGCATTAAACAGCCCGGTTTTCTAATTGCTTCGTCAAGAAACTCACTCCTCCTCAGTACAATCTTCCTCCACCTTGCATCCAGCTTCCAAATAATAAACGCATGCTTTTCCCACAAACCACCTATTTTAGAACAGCAGGTATTCTGTAATAAATCTATTAAGAAAATAAAAATAGTGAGTAAAAGATCACGCAGAAGGTTTGACTAGATTCTGACTACACTGTTTCACTCGACTAATCAGTCCACTCTGCTTAATCGAGAATTTGTTTCTAGTTTAGCAGGGTTGCAATTCCTTCAAAACTATAACTTAGACGAATATTCCTTCAAAACTATAACGTTAGAAGACCCTAACGTTTCCTCCATTTTGCAAGGAAAAAAAACAGAGTTCCGTTTGGTTATTTAACCTTAAATGACACTGCCCACAGTCAATAAATTTGGATTGTTTAGTTTACTTATATCTTGCATTTGTTCAAATTAAGAGCAGGCTTAATATTATTTTTCAGTCCTCTTCGACAACTTTCTTTATTATTAGAGTACGTACTTTTTTTTACTACGAGTCCCCGCGCATTTCGCGCGCGAGTTTGTCCATCTGAGGTACCCAACTATTACCTCGGAAAAAGTTTTCGTTCGAGTTGGCGCGCTGCCAAGATCTCCGCGTAGAATATTGCGCGTGCAAAAATGGTCCCTCCGGGGTCAATCACTCATCTTTTCTTTTCTTTTCTTTTGAATCCCCGGGTTATTCGGTTGGTGTCCTAGGAGCTCTAAGCTCTTCAGAAAAAGAGAAGGGGGCTCTAACATGTGTGTGTTATGTGCTGTCTCGGTTACTTTAAATGGAAAAGAGTTCAGTTTTTTTCTCTCTGTTCACCGTGGTTTGAGATTTCTAGCGAAAAAAAAATGCTCCATTTTCGGTAGTTATGGGTTTTATAATTCTCTTTATATTTTATTCCCTTGCAGCATAGAATCTGACGACATTGCGCTCAATGCCCTATTAGATAAATTTCCTCAAGGGGTACTCTTAGTTTCAAATTGTTTTGTAATATTTTATAGATTATGACGTTTCGAGTAAATCTCTTGTCTATTGAAATTTCTGCAGGGAAAAAAAAAGCCCACTCAGAACAACTTTTTAAACGGTTTTCAGTTCTTCATTTTTCAACCAACAATTCAGCAAGAATTTACTTGTCAATAATATGTGCTTCGCGTTAGTGGAAAGGTCTGTGCATCTATGCTAAAAATATTGCGTGTTTGTAATGTAAAACGACATGGTTATAGTCGGCTATATAGCAATTGATTTTATAAAAAAGGCTGCAATTTTGAAAGTTAGCAGAGTACGGCAGTTTTAAACACACTCTAAAGGGGCGCTGTTTTGATATTTTCTTCGAAAGTTTAAAAGTGTTTTAATGAAATGTCCTCCAATTTTTTTTTCTGAAAATTTCTTATCACTTACTTTATTATAATTTGAAGTCTGTTTCATCATGATTCTCTACTTGAAAGGGTCTTAGCATTTATTATTTATTCACTGCTATTGGTACTATAGTAAACAGTAAAGACTATAAGAGAAAAGGGAAAATCTAGAAAACGATTTATGACTTTCTGTGGGCTCTAGATACATAGAAAATTTAACTTTGAAGTTTTGATCATTTAACATTTAGCTTTGAAAACATAATTAATCAAGTTGCTGAAAAGGTTTGTGCAAAATAACTTTTTAAAAAGGCAATTCTAATGTTTTTAAAATGATCTTTGTTCGTAAAATAACCATCTAACATGGGTTAGATATGCACAACAAGGAAGTTGAGTTTAGTACCTGTTTGTCGTTTTGGGAGAGAGAAAAACAGCAAGGACTAGAGACTAAGAATTTTAACTATGTTGCTAAAAAAGTTTTTATTTTGTTGTGGCTTTAACTATTTTAAAACAGTATCCTCCCCTCGTTTTCCCACTATTAATCGCATCATACATTAAATGATTTGTTTTCGATTAAAATTTAAAATATCCACTTTTGGCAATTAGTCTTATGATGTCACCATCTCTATCACTTGCAAACTTTAAAATTTTTAATGTGCAATTGCACTTTTAACAAGATGTAATTTTCAAAAACAAATGCTATGGGTAGTTTTAAACTATTTATCGCCGTGAAATAAGCTACTTGAACGAATTCTCGATAGCAATTGCTTGAAATTTCCTCATTAATATCATAATTTGATGCCTTTGCCTTCTTACTATTTTCTCTTACAAACAGGCGATCGAGGGGGAGGGGGTCAATTGACCTTGACGTTTGAATTTTAAAATGCATTGAATTTATACACGTTTTTATTTTACCTATAATATGCATTGAAAATATGCCTTTTGCCCCCCACCACCTCCCTAGAAAATTTTGAAATGACAGGTATGTTTACATAAATCCCTATTTTTGTGAAGTATTTCATTACATCATCATTACGTTAATTATAATTTACGCTACGCTACAAGAAATTTCATCACACTTCTAATAAAACAACCATCAAAAGTAAAACAGGTTTGCTTGGCGATTTTTTTCTCTCTTTTCTGGGTTTGGCGGATTTCTTTTTTTTGCAGAATGATTTTTTTTCCTTTGCAGCACTACGTTCTGCTTCCTTCCCCCCTTTTTGATAGAGTATAACCCAGCTCGCGTGGATGAAAGGAGGGGAAAAAAAAAAAGAATCTCTAGATTGTCAGCAAACGCAAAGAAATAGGAGAAAAGAAAGTTTAAAGAACAGATCTAGCACTTAAATACAATTAGACGGATCAAAACGTCTCTTTATAGTCTTTTTTCCCCCTTCCCAGTAAAGAAAAAGAAAATGTTTCGAAGTTATCTGGAAATAATAAGATAGCTGGTATCTTGTGTTCCATGTATATAGCAACTGTTTATTTCTATGTTCTTAAACTTGTGGTTTGTGCACCCTTAAGAGTTTCCTGTAATTTTCACTTAAAATCATAATTAATAGTTTATCGAAGTTTTTATAAGCATGTAAATATAAATGTACTTCTTCGCATTGCCAAATCGTAACAGCCTGTGTGGTTATGCAATTCACATGCACATTTTTAAAATCATTTTTTTACGTAGGAAATTACTTTTCTGTGTAAGGACCTCCCTTCCCACTTCCCATTCATCTCCTGTGAGCTCAGAACAGATAATTTACTGCTTGCGTGTGTTTTTTTTTTTAAACTGCATTTTCCAAGTTGTTGTTGAACATGTAGCAAAAGTTAAGATTCACAAACATTACTTCCTTAACTCATTACCTGCCATTGTCCTTCTCTTTGGGACATCGCATTTTTTGCTGTGTTTTTTTTTTTTTTTTTTCAGAAAGTACGATTGTTTAAAATTTAATCTATGCATAATTTTATTGAATAGTTGCATCGGTGAGTGGAAAAACTACTAGTTCAGAAAACGTTGTGAGATATTTGCAAAAACAACTTTCATTTTCAACTTTGTTTTTTTTTTTTTTTGTTTGTTAACGCCATGCCTAGGTTTTATAACGTGGGAGGTCTTGTCAATTGTATTCTTTCTCATTGCAACGTGTTGTTCTAAATGTTAAGTGTAATTTTTGCCAGGTATCTAAAAATGACCGATTTTGGACTACATAGTACTGTTTTTCCACTCACCGATTCAGTTATTTTTAAATTAATCATGTTTGAATTAATATGTTTTAATCCTGTAATATCTTTAACTTTGTAGATTTCAATAATTAAAGAAAAGGGGTTTTAAAAGTTTGGCACGTAATGGGTTACGAAAGAGACAGTAAAACTTTTAACGAATCAGGAAGACCTCAGTCTTGTAAAAAAAAAAAGTAAGCCATGTTCTTTTCAAGCATGCAGTGTCACGTAACACTTATCTACCCCAACTCAAATAAATAAATAAATTGAATTAAATTATTAAATATATAAAGTAATAAATAAATAAAATAACATTATTAAAGAAATAAAAAACAAAATTTATAAATTATTAAAATTATAAATAAATAGATAAAACAATTAAATAAATAAAATAAAAATAATAAATTTAATAAATAAATAAAACAATAAAGTAAAATAATAAAGTAATAAATAAATAATGCAAAACATAATAGTAATATGTCGGGTGCTGGAAATCCTTAAGTCAAAAGGACCAGGACCCCCCAAAAATATTGCACGTTATTACGTTTTCAACAGCCTTTTAGGTGTTGCTTTTTCTTTTAATTTTTCCGCTTTCAGCGAGATTCTCCACCGACAACGAGTACAAAACCATCCTACGCACTTTTGATTATCTTATAATAGGCGAACACTTTAGCTCTGCCTATTTATTTTAATACTGAGCGGTCAAAATTATTATGGACGAAAAAGAGTAGGTCTCTTCAGCAAGAGTTTGTTTATTTGTGCTTTTCCGGTAATTCTTTTAGTTGTACAAAAGTGGTTTTGACTCTAAACCTTCGGCCTCATCGTTAGCAAAATAAACCGAGGTTATAAACCTTTGCTTTGAAAGGAGCTGCACTGCTGTTGACCTTTCGTCTCCATGAAAACATATTTACAGGCTCAGGACTGTCGAGCTTTTCGTATGCTGAAAATTTTTGTTTCACTTAATTAACGATTTATTTTAAATCGAATATATTTTTGATGGAACCAGGAGTAATCGTACTGCGATAAAAAAAACCTATAACCATAGCAATTTTTAAAGAATTTTGTGAAAGTTTAATCGTAAATATTACGTTGAATATTTTTTACATAGTTTTATAATTAATAATCTGCAATCAATTTCATTTTAAAGCAATAAAAAAGCATAATATTTTTTGAATAATTATTTTTTTTTATTCGTATTTGTTTATTTCAAACGAATAAATAGTATTTGTAATCGCGTTAAATTCCATGATATCGACTGAAATGTAATAAATCATTTAATTTTTTCATACTTTGTAAACGTATATTTATTACTTTGAATTATTTTAGCTGTGCTGTATTTTTTTATTACTTCGATTGTTCTCTCTTTACTGTATTTGATTAAATGGAGGATAAATGGAATGCAACTGCAGGTAAACTGAATCAAGATCCCAAAAAAACTGCAAGCAGTTTTTTGACACTTTCTGCTTTGCTAGCATTGTTTGTTAATTTCGATCCTATTTCAGTAAATATTTTTTTCTTTCTTCAATCCAAAAAAGAAGAAGAAAAAGAACAAAAGAAAAACAAAGCTAGGGCAACTTTTGCGTGTTGTCATTGAAACTGGAGATGTGGTAACGAACAACTTAAATGTTCTCAAAAACACGAAACAAAATAATTCATCTTGTTGAAAAAAGCAAGATGGTTCGATTTTCGAATTCGCATTCGTGTGTATTATTTTTGTTTATTTATCGCACAACTGGAGCTGTAAATCTCGCACTTTTCTTTCCAATCACAAGAGAGACTTATTTACTCCTGCGATAAATGAAGCGAGTCACGCGTGGTGATAATGCAACGCGAGCTCCGCGATTAGCAAAACAAACAATTAGAGCGAGCAGCGAATGTGCGCTGTTTCGACTCTCCAAAGATAGATAGATCTATTTAATAATAATACACTTGCGTCATGGCCAACGCAGCGTTTTTGGGGCCAGGCGAACTCTTCGCGCCAAAACTCGACTCGGCAGCCATCTTGTCAACTGTTGCGCGACCTTGAGAGAGATCACATTTCAGGTGAAAGTGCGGAGGCCTCCTCGTAAAAGTCATTTTGGTTTCTTTTTCTTTCTATTTTATTAATCACCGAAATGACTCGTAATAACTGCACTCTTGCGTTTTGGGTTTCTGATAGAACTTGTTGCTTTATTTCACTGATTTTGTGTTAATATTTATGAAGTGAAGCCTTATTCTGGATTTGGTCGGCCAGAATTAGTGAATCGTTTGTTTTTGAAACTCTTATAAGTGCAGAATTAGAAATGTTGAGGCATTTAAGAAAGAAGTTCACCAAAGATTTTGTATAAAGAAAAGAAACGTTAGTTTGGACAGCTATGAAAACTTGTTTTTGTCGTAGAAATCACGTAACCGGCGACACTTGTCCTTTTCTGCGGAAGGCAATATTTCAAGGACGCAAAATGGATGCACAAAGAAGTAATGTTCCTCAGATTCTGTACCAAAGAATGCACATACCAATCGACTGTAAAAAACCAATGTAATCTTCAGTTCGATTTTTTTAAAAATGTATTTATGGGATTTTTGAAGCCAAAAATTGTTTCCGCGAACGTGAAGGGGTTAGTTATAAAGTGTACAAATTATGAATCACGCACTTCCAAAATATTCCAAATAGTGAGTAAAGTACATCCAAAGTTTTTTTATATAGTTAAGCGAATAGAATAACAGCTGATGAAGAAAAAGTTCATCAGAATTGTAGTTCAGAAACTGGTTAACCAAAGTCTTTCACAGTACAAGTCGGAAACTCAACATAGATAATTAGTAAAAAAAAGCGTAATTCCTATACGTTTTGCATATAAAACTTTTAGACTCAAGAAGTTGCTGTGCATCGCTAATGGACCCTATCGGGAAAAAGCATTTATCGTCTTCTGTGAAGATTCCATCACTTAAACTCCTTCTCTCTCTGATTTATGCTGTCATTATGAAATTGGATACTTTAAACCGCAAATGAAAACCAGATCAACCCCCAGGTGATTATAAAACCCAACACTTTTTCTAACCGCATGTATTCTGTCCTCAGAGTAGGCGGGGGGGGGGGGGGGGCATTAAATCGACTCTGAGGGGTAGAGAGGCGTCTCGCTCGACTGTCTCCTATCGAAAAAGCCAGAAGGCAAACAGACCCGTAACGCCTGCTTAAATCTTTCACTTTGAAAGAAAATTCGGGAAAAAGAACTCCAAATGTATATTAACTTTTTTTATGCAGATTATGCAAAGCGTATAAAACTTTTTTCACTCATAAATTGACGAGCTCGCCTGATTAATATATGAAAAAATATCAAATCCAATTGATGCGGGAGTTAAAAAATGGTCCCCCTCCTTTCAGATAGATAATGGCCGAGCGTTGAATCCCATAATGCACCACGACGCGGCCACCAAACCCTTTCATTCTAATTAGCCTCGAAACCCACCCTATCTTGCTAGTGAACTAATTTAAGCGCAACCCTTTGCGTTCAAATCTTCTCCCATTTATTCTATTCCCTCCTCGCTATCAGTGAACGATGGCTTGGAACGTGTCTCCCGCTCGCCATTATTATAAATCTTGGAGAGAAGATATAATTTTCCAAATTGTTCGAAATGAAGTTCGAGTTGCTGAGTGGAGGAGTTTCATTGCTGGCATGAAATTAAGATTTAATAATCGGCGGCGGGGTCCTTTTTTATTTTTATTTTTTTAATAGAATTATTCGGAATTTTAGTGGCTCCCGCGTGGAAGACATTTTTATTGAGATGACAAAATTCGTTTAAATTTCTTCTTGTTCTGCAATGTTTTAAAGAGCTTTATCGGTCTTTTAATAAATGAAATGCTTCCGTTTGAGCGAGGAGATATTTCTGTAGTTCTTGCTCTTGCGGTACTCAAAACTTGGTAGTTTTCAGGGGAAGTTATTTTTGTTATTTATTTGAGTTTCTAGTTTTTTAGGAAAATTTAAATGCATCCTTCCCAAAGAAAATTAGCTATGGTTTTTAAATGTTACTGGATGCATTTAAATTTCAAACTAATTTTATATGCTGGAGAGATGTTTTCAATCTCAGACAAAGTCATCATTGAGTTAAAATAAGGCTTCAAAAAATCTTAGGAATCATTAAAAATGTCTTCTATTAATTTTAAGGATTATCAAAATTTAATCTTGGAAATCATTCATCATCACATCGTATAAATCAAGCGTAATATGTGATAAGGAATGAGTAAAAAACGAACAGATATTTATTATTCTGATGGATGCATTTTATTTTTCCGTAAAGTGAAGTACTTGATTCATACCGGTATTTTGTAACTCAGAGGTTTTGCGTTTGTTTGCTGTGAGTGTGAGCAAAAAGCGGCGCATTCATTGAAGTTTGCTCGTTCGCAAAACTTGAACCTTGAACGGTAATTTTTGTTGGTGGTGTTTCGGTCAGAAGCCAGCTTGGCAGAAAAACAAACAATTTCGAAAGAAAATGAATAGAGAGAAACTGATATTGCTGAATATGGTTTTAACTTTTAAGAGTTTGAAGCAGGGATCTGGATTGGAGTGTGGAACTTCCAGATTTTGCTCGAAACTGAAGCGGAGCCAGAACAAAAAAAAAAAAAGAAAAGAAAAATGTTGTGTTCCACTACGATTTTTGTTTACTTTTTAAATTTTTTGTTTTATATATGTAAACAAAATAATCAAAAAAGAGTGAGATAAATAGTTAATTTATTAAAATTATTCGGAACACGGAGCGGAATTGGAGAAAGTATGTAGATGTCTGAGCGGAGCAACTCAAAAACATGGCTGCTCCAGACCCCTGGTTTGTAGTGTTTTTGTATTTAATAGTTTTTCGCATCAGGATCATTGTTATTATGGTAGTGCTTAATTTGTTTTTTCAAACACTGGATTCCTTTGCTTATCTTTGCCATACCATGGTTGCCACAGCACGACAGTATTCTTAATTAATACAATTCTCGGGGTTGATGAGCGTGCCTTCCTGGTATTTGACCCTCACCATCCGCATTCATACAATATCACAGGACTCATCCATTAGAGTTTCACTGCCTGACGAAGATTTATAATCATCTTCATTCTTGCACGTGAGCGCCGGCATGTTTTTTTTTTTTTAAATTTATTCTTTCAAGCCTTTGACAGAACGTTGAAAAAACTTAACGTGTACGTGTCAGGATTTTGTATCGAGTTTTCTCTCGTGTTTTGTCTGGCCTACGAAAGTTCAGAGATATTATTTAACGCTTGGCTGCACTCGGGCGGTGCGATAAGCCTTCACTGGCAAGTGAATGCTCTGTAGAATCCTATTCTTTTTCTCCTGTCATAAGTTAAGTAGCAAAGAAATGTGACTCGTATTTTAATAAAAGTATTAATGTAATTGGTGTATTATGAGTAACATAAAATGTTTTCTTTTAAGAACACGTAATGAACTTTTTTTTGTTCAGAAAAACTGAGCGTCTTTTCAAAACACTGTTGTAGATTGTGGTTGTGTGGAGTTACGTGGATGATTGACTGAAAATTTTTGATGCTAAATCATTCAAATCGCGTTTTCACTTCAAAATCTTGGTGATCTGCTTAACTGGTGATAGAAGGCAAGTGCAATTGAACAAAAATTATGATTGTGGTCATTACTGAACTATCTTAAAAGTTGTAGACCACCAAGTTTGGTTTTCTTGGGAACAGGAGAGGCAAAAGTATAACCTCAATATCCATTGCAATAAAACAATACACAAAAACGTCTAAATATTTTTTTCATGTATTTCTCCTGCCGAAAGAAGGAGTTTGTCCTCCCGACCGCCCTAAACAGCGATAGGAAAACAAAATGTAGATCAACTGAAGCGTTCATTTGAATATCTATATTTTATGTAAATTTTCAATATAAGTGATTTTTTGATCGAAAAAAATAGTTTACGTCCTTTAGCTATTCCATATAAATTCATCGTTTCAAATCGTTGCAGTTTCAATTTAAAAGAAACAAATCATTCGCTTGAGTTTGAAATCCCACTGCAGTATAATCTTTCAAACTATGGCTATTTATAAGTAATCTTGCACACAATTCCTTTGTTTGCCGTCTTCAGCCCTTGCACGAGTTATTGCTCTCTTCGGTGTAACATGTTTCACAAAAAAGAACTTTAAGAATTGGAAAAGCAACTAACGGTGTAAACATCCGTCTTCACATTGTGAATTTCCGCGGAATGTTTTCCCTTATCAGACAGCTGTCTACGGGAAAAATTCGAAATCATCCCGCAAAATCGTCTGCATAACATCACACCTTTTTCTCTCAAGAGACCTCCAGATTAAGATACAAGATTACAATCGCGGTGTTGAAGTTGCCATTTTCCCCCTTCCTCACTAGCGGTCTTTTCCTTTGATGTTGACTTTCTTGGATTTTGGATGTCTGAACGGGTTAAAAGGTTTTGCGAATTGTTTTCATTCGGTTTCTTTGAAGCAGTGAGATTGAACTTGGTGCAATTCTGTGAGCTTTTTAATGCCAAAAGTTGAATTTCTTTGTTCTAGCTCTTTAATTTAGCAATAAAGACAAAAACTTTGCATTCGACTGTTTGACCCATGCAATTTACTAATATTCATGAACTTGAAATCAAAGAGTGGAAATTTGTCTTTTTGTAGACATGAACCTAGCAAAAGCTGGAGATTGTAGAAATTGCAGAAATGCTAGAAAGCACTTTTATGCATCAGTTTGATAATGGTTGATGGGCATTGAGAGAAATTTCACTGTAATAAAATCTTCTGTATCGCCTGTAATACGATTTGGTTATAGTCAAGCAGCAAGAATAATAACGTATCCATCCTCCCAAGGTCCAACTTTGTCGAGTAAATCTATTATGTTTCGATGCGCAACCGATGATGCAGGCGGACGTTCCTTCCTATTATGTTCCTTATCGGCTGCCTGACTCATCAGAGCTCAGAGATGGAGGCAGATTACCGCTGCTCTCTTTATTTGGTTCGTGATTCGAAGATGCCGCTGCTTGCTTCCTCACTTCACTTCGTGCAGCATCTGTAATCTAATCGTCTGTCTGAGAAGGATTGCGTCGCTTGCGGGATGGCCAACGTGGAAGTTCGACGCTCAGTTTAGGTCCTTGAACGGCGCTAGACATGTTGGAGGTTTTTTGATAAGTTTGTTCCGTTTGGTGGAAGAAAACGGAAGTCGGAAAACAAAATTTGCTGCATTTTTTATTACTATTTTCTGCGTGATTAAGAGCTCATATTTGGAAAACATATCTCTATTTCTTATATTGTTAAAGTCAGCAATAATGTATGTGACTGTGATTGGTTTGTTTTGCTCACTTGCGTGAATCAAAAGCTTGTTTACTTGTGAACTCAACTAATTTATTGTCAAAAAGGGTTCGTTTTCATGTTAAACTTGTACAATTCCGCAAATGCATTTAAAATTAAGTTAAGAATTTATTCCTAATTTTACAGTTGTATCCGCTCAAACAAAACGAGACTGAAGAAGACATTTTACATGTTGTAGAGCAACTTTTTGTGTTCATTTTGTCTATTTTAAACATAATATTATTAGCTGCGAAGCAGATTAAACGTGAATATGCACGAAAAAAGGATTTTGCATAAAAATAAACAGTGGTTTCAAAATTTTGAAAGCCTCTTCTTCAGTGATGTGCTCAAATAGCAAGAAGACTAGAAGAGAAATCTCAGTCAATGATTGCTTTCTCGCTCTTGCCTCCACTGACGAAGAGGCTTCTAAATCTCGGAATAGCTGTTTACTGCTTTGCAAAAATTTTAATTTACATTTCTAAGTTTGTTTGGCTTTGTATTTGATCCTTTTTCAAAGTTTTTTCTTTGGTAGGGGGGGGGAGGGGCCTTTATTTATCAACTACTATGTTGTTTGTTAAAAGTTTTTGAAAAGAGGTTCGTGATTGAAAGTTTTTGATATAAAAGACAAGAACGATTAAAATAACCAAGAATACGATTTTCTCTACTTTAATAAAAACATGTAAGAATAATTCCAAATCATTGTTTCCAAGATGATGAAGAATATTCCTTTGGATGAAATACTTAGGAGTGTAGGAGGAAATGGCAGGCTTGGTACTCCAAAACTGCGAAAATACCCACGCGAAAAAAAATTTCTCAGCAAGAAAATAACTTTCGGGGAAAAAAAGGAATGGTAATAATATTAAATTGCTATGGATCTCCTAATCTACAGGAAGATCCAAAATATTGCACTTTGTTTTCTTCACTGAGGAAAGGGTAGAGTTGTAAAAGAAGAGCAGATTAAAATTTTTATTCATGCAATCATGTTTTTATCGATATACTCTTGTATTGCGACTAGTAGTGCGTGAACGCATTCAAAAATAAATAAACAAAATAAAATTATTAAATACAAAAACGTAATGTGGACTTCCAACGCAATGTCAATGTTCGTTCGACACATGAATATAAAATCGGTGCTGGTGTGATGTTTAACTTTGCAAATAGCTTCAACAGCTACAACCTAGAAGTATGAACATTTGTAGAGCGGTCCGCAGACCATCTGTTGGAACTCCTGCATTAGATAATTTGTTACTGCTTCTCAATTAGAAAAGTGCAACATATTTTTCTCAGAATTTTTCGCTTTATAATTATTCCCCGAAAACTCCCCTATTAGTATTCATTTCCGTTGATATCTTTTTGACAAATCAAGTCCCCCCTGATCAAAGGTGCAGGTGCAAGCGGGCACGCGTCAGAGACAAGCAGTTTGTCATGTCCCATCTAACAGGATATCCTCCCGTTTGCTTTCCTCTGCAAAGTAAAAAAAAAGGAAAGAAAATGATAATAAGACCCCGCGTTGCCCTCCATGGTCTCTCACAAGAAAAACATCACGGAAAAAGAAATAAAAATAATAATTGATGCATCAAATATTCCCGTTTAGGACCCAACAAGTTTGGGCCGGTCTTTGAACACGTGGAACTTATGACGGGACAGGTACAATAACATGAATGTGCGCAAGTGTAACGGAACTTCTCCCCTCCCCCCCTCTTTCTTTCTTTGGTTGTGACTAAGAGAACAACTTTTCAACTTTAATTCACAGTTTGGTTTTGAGTTTGAGGGAAAGCGGTACCTTGCGCTATTGCGAAAATGTTTGACGGATTATGTTTGTAAAAAGAGAAGTGAGAATTACTTGATAGTGTGGACGATTTATTTTGCAAGAAAAAATTTTAATTTTGTGAATCAGTAGTTAAAGAATCACATTGAAATGTTTTTGATTGAAAGCTCTGAACTTAATTACTGGAGATTAAATATTTTTTCCCCTGCCAGTAGAACCGCTTCGAATCACGATTAATGAATCGTTGTGAAATTAAATACACATTTTTTATATTTTACTCATTCACGTAAAAATAATTTGGAAAGACGTTGTGAAATTTAATTAATGCATTATTCTTACGGAAATTTCAAGAACGTCGCGGCAATTTGCAAAAGTAAGTAGCTTTATTTATTAATCTATTTTACCTTTTTAAAGATTTTAGTACTTAATTATTAATTAGCTAATTCCAATTTGACTAACTTGAAAACTAAATCTTTCTCGTTGCACTCTAAAAATAATTATGTTACATTATTACATACAACTTGATAATTCTGAGAACCATTTTAATATATACAAAAAATGCTAGTTTTAGTAATGATTGAAAAACGTTGAAATTGGTTTTGGTAGCAATATATGAGCATATTCTTAGCAATAGTTTCTATGTTACTTTAGAAATGATTATTGTTTTGGATGACAATATAAATCTTTTATTAAGTTCGTCGCAAACTTTCTGGGAAAAAAACAAACCATATTTCAGACGCAATTTGGAGGTTCATCTAAGTGTCTTTTCTTCTCTTCAATACTTTCGATATAGAAATAAATTGGAAAATGTTTAGGTATTAATTAGTTTTTCCAATATTTAAGCTATATCGCATCACACGGGTTATTAAAATTACGTTGTTTTGATTTTATGTGTCTTTATATGTTTATAGAGTTGTATTGCATATTTTACATTATTTACATGATAAAGGAAACTTTCAGACGTCGGACATGTTTTTACATTGCCTTGTATAGTCATCAGTAGAGTACACATTTTGATTCAATGAGTTTTTTTTCCATTTATTTATTTTCAAATTTGTACTAACGGCGCGTTGTATGGTTGTGATGTTGGAAGCTCAAGACGCTCATTTGATTAAATTAGATTCCATTAATTTTAGAGAAAAAAAAAAGAGAAATGTTAATGGTTTGAATAAATGCGGGTTTATAAATATTTTTTTCGTGTATATTAAGTAATTAAGCGAAACAGTTTCGAATCAGACGGTAAAACTTCTTTCTTCCGGAACTTCTTGGCAGCACGCGAATCTTGAAATCTGTTAAAACTTTCGTCGTTTTAAATGGAAGCAACCGCGAGTAGTAAGGGATGAGGAGCTATCTGCCACGCTGTTCGAAAAACCATTATTCACTGTCACGCCATTACGAAATTTACGGCTTTCTTGCATTCGTTGAATAAAAAGTACTTTGTGTTTTATAAGAAGAGTCCGTTGCAGTTTCTTCTGTAGTCGAAATAGGATGTAAGATATTTTTTTTTTTTTTATATGTGTGTCCGGAACTCACTTTTTATTTAAGTTGGAGGAGAAAAACTTTCATTCTTTCTTTTAAATTATTCATTTTCGGCAAAAACTTTTAAGAAACCGATTTTGGAATTTTATTTATTAAAAAGGGAGAAACTATGTATGTAAGCAGGTGTACGCTTTTTCCCCTGTTAAATTAAGTTTGCATATGGCGTTTCTGAAAATCGTGATTGGTTTCAACATATAGTGCTTTTTGCGTGAGAATATTTACGGTAAGAAAGAAAATTTTTCGATCTGTAACCGCAGTTTTTAATCTTAAGAGTTTTGAAAGAGAAACAATCTTTTACATTATTGGATTCAGATTAGTAATGTGGATACGAAAGCTTTATACCGTTTGTTTTGGTTTCCATTATTTGGTACGAGAAAAGCTTCTTGGTATTATTCGAAATTTGTCTTTTTCAGATTTTCTGATCATAAGTTCATAGGTAACCCCAAATGCCTCTATGGGCAGAGAAATGGTCCTTCTTTCACTTGTGGCAACGTATCCGCGTTCTGAGTTGCCCGACAGAGAATGGCAGACAGTATTCAAAGTACCCGTTTTCTTAAAACATCCAGTTCGCTTTCAAACGTTATTTTGTCAAAAAATCGAGTTTTTTTTTTTTTTTTTAATTTTAATTATACATTCTTAATTTTGAAAATAAAAAAATAAAAAAACAATGTTAATACCAAAAAGTAACTTTTTCAAGTTTCACAAAAATTTCAAGCCGTCCAAAAAGCAACCGTGCGACTTGTCAATAGCAATTTTTTGCCCACGCGGACCATATTGCAACAACTGGTCCAATTTCTGGTGTTCTATTCAATCTGCTAAATTTCAGTATTATGGGTCTGAATGGAACCTCCGTCCCCTTTGCAACTTTTATATTGAGAGAACTCAGCATCGTACCTTCCTCAGGGCTAGATATCTTTCAAATGGACCTTGGACTTCTCTTTTGTCCTCGTGGACAAAAGACGGTTCCACTGCCCCTCAAATCCAAGTTGAAGTTCTTCAGCTTTTAAATCATAGTCGCAGTGGTGAGAATCTTTTGTTGATTTTAGAAAGATCCGTCAAGTTCCCTTTCACCGAGTTGTTCTTCCCTCGAAGTCCGTCCTGTCAAATCCTTACTTCCCCTCTAGGTTTTCATTTCTGGCAACCCAATTGCCTTGACAACAAAAGTTGATACCGTTCCTTGTTCTGACCTTTACATGGAAGGTTAGAGGTCAGCGAGTCTGTAAATGATTGCTTTCTTCGAGAAGTTTTCACTTTTTGAAAAGTTAATTGTATAACTCCTTATAGAGCATTGTCGATCATCTAAACTCGTTCAATTAGCAGCGTAGTTAAGTGCAGGTGTGCTTTACGTTTTATAGAGATTGGCTTATTGGCTTTTCGTGTTTTCAATGTTTTTTTAATTTTACTCCTTTCAGATGGTAGCGGATATAGTTCAAGATGGTAGAAAGCAGCATATTGGTCAAAAGTTATACCAACTAGATTTCAAGGAATTTGCAAAAATTTTTAGCTGTGTCCTTTCTTTGGCTTGCTTCAAGTAGTCAGTTTAAACGGGAATGTTTCAACAGTACCTTTTCGTTAAAGCTTGCTGTAACTTGCTGCACTACTTGTTTTACATAATATTTTCCTAAAAACATCACTATTTTTTATTTATGTATTTCCTCTTTTAAAAGTGCGCGCTATAGTGCGATTTGCAAAAAAAAAAAAATCATGTTGAAACTTGTTGCCGTTGGCAACAGTCCCCGATTTTCTTGTCGTGATCAGCTGGGCTCCTCAATGTTTGTAAATAAAGCCTGCCCGGGCCTTCCCTTGACGAGGGGGGTGGGGATCAGCTGATCTCAAGGTCGCCCAGAGGAAACCGTGAGAATTTCCCCCAACCAAAAAAAAAGAAGGAAGAAAGCAACAGGTGCGCTTCCTTCATGACTCAGACGTGTCAGTGCAGGTTTCTTCCACTAGGAACTGGAGCAGGGATTTGTGGCGGCAATTTTCTGGCGCCGGTGCATTTTCTATCTTCGGGCTCCCCCTCTCTTCGTTCAGCAAACAATGGTCGTAGGGGAGAAGCACTAATGATAACTAAGAAAATTGTGTCGAAATCGAAGGCTTCATCTGTGACAATTGGGACGCCTTGGGGAATCTTTTTTCGTAAATGGATTGTGATTTCTTGTTTTGCTTTCTTTCCACCATTAAAATTATATGTGTGTAGGGAAAATGTTTGATTTTTCAAATCGGTAATTATGTCGATGTCGTCTCAATATTAGTATTTTTTTTTTTTTGATATCGTGGTGTCATTCCATTGTAAACTGCGCTGATTTCCTCGCTTTCGATCATTTTCTGTGGAAGATTTAGTTAAAAAACATTGAACGGCAGATGATGAAAAATTAAAAACGGGGTCATTTTGTTTTAATACGCTGTTTAAAACCATGTGTCAAATAGTGACTGTAAATTGACCATTTGCGCAAGCAGTACTGTATACTTTGTCAACAAATTTGTCTAAATTTTATACGCTCACATTATAAATACTTTTAGAAATTTTTTTCAGTAGGGTTTTGCCCATTAAGTAAGATAAAAGTCAAGTAAAAAACTCTACATAAAAGATTGTTTATCGTCAGTTTCTTCAAAATTAAAATGCAAAAAAAAAAAAAAAAAAGGTGCTACGTATTTAAATAATGACTGTAAAACTACCAACTGAGATAATTGTAGATATTTAAACAAACTGATTTACTAAATCAGATCTGTAATTATCAGGGAGATTTGATCAGAGATTTTCAATTTACGTATTTCGTCTCGATCTCTTCTCAAAAAAAAAAAAAAAAAGTATTGCATTGCATTGGACTGGTTGCTAGGGGCAGGGTGTTTTTAATGCAATTTTCTCACGTGAAAAAATTAACTCCCACTTTCCTGTAAAAGGATTCACAAGGTTTCACATAAAATAGGTTTAACGGAAATGTTGGCGCATCCGCATATAGAATATTTTTTCATTTATTAATATTAAAATGAACAAAAATTAAAGTGAAATATTCAATTGTATAACGCCTTAAACCATACTGCTAAAACATTTCCGAAATAAAATAACATTTCTTGTCATAGTTGATGTCAGCAGATTTCGTACAGTCTTGCTTAAAATGTCCAAAAGATATAGTCAGATTCAAAGAGTTGCTTTATTTAATTCAGAAAATCTTATCAGCGAAACCAGTTCCGTATGATTGATGCTGCTATTCAAACTGAGATTTTCCGAGCAAGCATTTGACGCCGTAATTTGAACCGTTTTCATGGAGCTGATTGTTTTCTCGATAACGGGAAATGAATTTGAAATGGCGAATCCAGAAATACGGAAACTCGCGAGTCGAGAGTGAAATAAAAAAAAGGATAATTCTTTCGAGAACTTTTCTTCTGAAGATTGCTGGTCAGCCAAAATGGTAGAAAATGTGTTTATTCTTTTGAGAATATGGTTTTGATGTTTATCATTCCTTTATGAATAATGTATTGCTCTTCTGAATTTTAAGGAGTTGTTTCCTGTAGTTTGATCGCGCATAGCAATTGAAAATGTCCTTTTCTATTTTTCTGCAGGAGTTCAATCTTATGACCCCCCCTTCCACTATGCCCCCATTATTTTTTGTCATGTGATATGTTTGTGTGTAAGCAGTGCTATATTTGTGTTCCTGATATTTGAAGAATTCTTTGACGTAAGAAGATAAAAACAATTGAAATGCAAGCCAAAAATAAAAAGTATATATATATATCTGAATTTAAAATTTTGCCCTTGCATTTAAAAATGTATTCTTTCGAATCGATTGCTTCTTATTTCTGGGTTTGAAGTACTGTGGGCATGTACCTGCAGGTGGTATGGTAGGTTAACAAATAATTTGATGGTCAAATAATGGATAGTAAATTTCATATGATGTTATCATTAAAAATGAAATAAAATGTCAGGTTACTAATTTTTCAATTGACTGCAACCGTACCTAAAGAATACAATGAAATTTAGCGTTGTGCAATCATCAATCGACCAAATTAAGACTTGATATATTACTGAAGAAATTCATCATCTTACAGTAAGACAGCGGTAAACAGGGGTGCCCACCAGGGTTAAGGGGGGGGGGGATTTCATAAGGTTTCGATTAATTTGGGGGGTGCGCCATCATGTGAGGAGGTGGACCCCCTGGCGGTAAATATTACATGTGGGTGAAACAATCGAATCAAGGCAAACCTCATTCAAATGTAATTGGTCTGAAATCAATGCCATATATATATTTTTCCCCCAAGTTTATTTCACATTATTTCAAAATCAGGTCTTTACCTAATCGACGATTTCATTATTCTTATAACTGTGCCTAATTAATTTCAGAAAGCTAACCATTGTCCTATTTTATGCGATTTTCTGTCTGGTATTAAGATATTATCGCGCAAAATTTATGAAAAAAGAAATTTTTTTTTTTGTCAATGCAATATTTGCTCAAAAGAACTATTATAAACGAAATAAGAATTGAAAAACTTGTTTTAATTTGTTTTTAAGCGAAATGTAATGTATATTTGACCTGTGCGGGGTGTTTTGTAAGCATAACCAGTTTTTCTTTTTTTATAAACTGCAACGATGATTTTTCAAAGAACGAGCTATTCCCCTGACAGGGGTTCAAACTAAGTTCAAGTAGTAATGTTGATGACATTCAATTTCTCGAAAAAAGAAACTATGTTGAAATGTTTGGAGAGACAGGGTTGACAATTAAGTTTCAAATGGTTTAATTGAAAAAAGCTAATTGTAAAAATAAATAAATGAACAAAAATAAAATCGGTAGAGGGTGTTTTTGAACGACGTAAGGGGAAAAAAATACAATAGGGGATGTAAAATATAATTTAGTCCTTTGATTGAATCGAAGATGAAAAGTATTTTCTGAAAAAGGACATCCATGAAGATTTATTTATAAATGGGCACAGAAAACTGGTTCTACAACAAAGCAAAATCTGGTAACATTTGGTTTTCTAGTTAACAGTGAAAAAAAAGAAAATTCTCAAAAGGTCACAGATATGAATTCCTAGAATGGACGATAGTTTTTGGATAACTTCTCATTTTTTACAGCGATGTGGAATCATGTACAAAAATGCAATAAAAATTTTTCAAAAAAAAAAAGGGGGGGGGGGGTTAAACAATAAAAAGAAAAAGATAAAATTTTTTTTAAAAGATAAATATTTGAAATGTTGTTTAATCACAAACTATGTGTTTTTAGAATAAAAACAGAAATTACTATTTTGTGTTTTTGGCAATATTTGCTTCTAAAAATAGAACGGTGATGAAGAATCATTTTAAGCAAGCGTGTTGTCTAATATTTCAAAAAAAAAAAGAAAAAAAGAAAAAGACAGAGATAACGGTCATTCGCCATCAAAAATATGATGAAGAAAAAAAAGGATAAATGGCCGGTTGTATTGAGTTTCAAAGAACAGGCTGTTATAAAATTTGCTTTCGAAAAATAAGAGACTGTTAATTTATTAATTCATGAAAAGCTATAACGATTTGAAAAATGTGTAGACATCTTCAGTAAATTGTTGCAGATCTTTTTTTCGCATTCAGATTTTGCTTTTTATTATTTATTTCTACTCTAAAATTAAACAATTGCATGCTTTTGAACAATTTATTTGTATACCGTCTTTTTACGCTTTGTGATTGCATTATCTGGATTGTTTGTTAATGGAAAATGCCTAATTACTACTGTCTGTGTTATGGAAGAGAGATAACAAAAGGATGACGTGATACAGGACTGATAAGCCAACACATCTCGGCTTGATGTTTTAGTTTAAAAATATTTGCACACATACACTCAGTGTAAGGTTTCTGGTGCTGGTATGATGATTACTCACTTCTAAATCCTGCGAAATTCTCAGAGATCGAAAAATGGGCCAAATAAGATCTTGTAGCGAAATTGCAATGGATGGAAAAAGTGGTGGTAATATATTTTATTATATTCTGTAAAGGATTATATTTTCATTTGAGATTCGTTTGTGATGAAATTGATATTTTTTGTCTCTTTTTACCTATTTTTTACTGTTGGTTTATAAAAAGCAGTGTTTGTACAACCGCGTTAATGATATATATATTATTCGTTTTTCTAACTGATTAAAAATTTTTGAGAAAAAAAAAATTATTTTCATTGCAAAGATTCATCCTACTTGTTCCAACATCTTGACAATGACGTCAGCATAAGTTTATTACAGTTTCACCACTTAAATGTGCTATATTTTCCAGAACTGTTTGTGTTACAGAATGGTGCAGCATATAAATTTATGCTGACTGCTGCAAGTATATTTTGTTAAGAAAAGTTGGTCAGCCAATAAGCAATTCTCTCTCTTATTAGTCGTATGCTCTTTGCTTCCCGGTTTTACTTATTCCGAGGTGAACCAATTGTGTTCCTACTCGTGTCAGCTTAAAAACATGTAGAATGTATGTTCATACACATATTGCCAAGTGGTTTTAGTGTGCTCAATCTTTTTCTGTGTAGCAAAGAAGAACAAGTGTAACATGAATCAGAATTTTTTATGTTCTGCATAAAAAGTGTATAATAAACAATTTGATGAATAAACGGATGCGAATGTAGTTCTGGAACTTTTGAAAGGTGAGTCTGTTTGTTTACAGTGGAGGTAAACTATTAACTAAATTCAATTTATGTTATCAAATCATGATGCGACCTCATCGTAAAGTTTCAAATTGCTTTAATTTTAGAAATATTTATAATAGGCATATAGATAAATCGATGTAAAAGAGAGAGAGAGAGAGAAATGCATTGTCATTCCAGCCACACTTTGGCATTTATTGTCTGGCATGTCTTGAGATCAAAGAGTGCGTTGTTCTCTCGTTTTCATATCGAAAACAGAACCAAACTCACCGAAGCGTGACAAATTTCCCCGAGGCCAACTTGACCAGGACAGCACTCCATCCGATCTGCTAAATCGGCTTAAATACTCGAGCAAAAACTTAGCATCGTCGGCTTATCATCCCAACCTATCAGACTTTCACTTTATTGCCTGTGTCTTGTCCTCCGGGTGGCTCGCGGGGCCCTTTAATGAATCTCCTCGCAGGGTTTGTTGAACCCCCTGCCCCAGGGTGCTAAACTTCAGGGCTGCACCCCTGGGGGCTCCCGAAGTAGTGATTATCGAGGAGTATGAGGAACGAGAGGACACTTGTTGGGAGAATTAATTTGGCTGAGGCCATCTTAATGGACGAAGTTCTTGCAGAGATAGAAAGAGTAGTTGGCTGGCTGACTTTTGTTTTGGTTGTGTTACGTGACTCGGTGTTGGCACTCCCAGGAGTAATTGCTCTGTATTTCGCAAGGTTCTCTCCCGTTTGGAAGTTTTCTTTTTTTTTTCCTACCTTTGGATGCTCCACTTGTTTGTTTCCCAGCTTGTCACCCCGGAGGTTATCTGTCTTTGAGGTGGAATAACGATGCCGTTTAAAACCCCTTCTATTGATCCTTTTGTTTGAAAGTTTTTTTGATTTTCAAAAGAAGCACTGGGAAATGATTTTTCTTAAACGTTCTGGGTTAATGGCCTTGCTTTATGATTATGTATTTGCAAAGGGTATTCCGACTTGAGGAATTGCAGATCTTAGTTTTATAGCAAATTTGTATGGACTGAAAAATTGTGCATTTCTTAAATGTATAATATAATGTCATTTTGTCCCAATTTTCGTTGCGTAACTACAGCCTACAGCCTTGATATAATTACATTAAAAATTAACTAATATGTATTCAGAAAACTTCCATTGAAGTCGATAGCAAAACAGGAACTGACCTGAAATTTGGATGTTGAATATTAGAATGGTTGGGAATTTATTGCAAACCTGAAATAACTTCTAATTTGAATATTCGTTGACGTTGAGAATTAGCTTCAACTGCTTTGAAAATAACTAATAAATATTGTTCAGGACAATTAGTTGTTTTTCAAAGAAAAAATAATAAAAATTGAAAACAAATGTCAACTTTTTTTGTTTGTTAACGTTTTAGTTTTGGTAAAAGGTCCACATTCGGATTCAAGTGTATTTCACTTTCTAGTTTCGAAACTTGAATTGTCTTTATTCTAATTTTTCCTAGAAAATTCGCTCACACAATCACTTAAAAAAAACTTGGTGTTGCGCGTTTTCACCTTATTTTTTAACTTGCAAATAATAATTTAAGTGTATATTAATTTTGTTCTTTATTTTAGCTCTCAAAAATCTCAACCGCAATATATTCCAGAAAATTATACCTACGGAAAAAGAATTCCTTGTTATGCTTTTTGGTTTCTTGAAACCACGCAGCCTTGACACTCTTAGGTTTATGCGTTTATCAATCTGAACAATTATTTTATGAAAGCAACACAATAAGCCATATGACATGATCATTGTGAATTACACTTGTGCATTTTATCAACAGTTTTTATCACTTATTTTACGTGTCCCTATCATAAGATTTTTTTTTGGTTTTTGTTCTTCCTGAAGAAATGAAACTAAAGTTTCTTCAGGAATGATTGATTATCTGTGCGAAGGTAAAAATAAAGCTAAACTAATTTTTCTGAAAAATTGGCCATAAGTTTCCTGGGGTTGAAAAAAACGTTTTGATGTACTACATAAATAATTTGACAGTAGTTCTTTACATTAATAATCATTAGCTATAAAAGCAAAAATACAATTAGGGTTACATTTTTTTCACGCGTATAGGCAGGTCCCATTTATGAACTTGTGTCAGCGCTGCTTTTAAATTTATGTACAGGTTTAACTTAAAGTACAGGTTAAATTATTAACAATTACAGGCTTTTAAATTTAAGTACAGGTTTAACTTAAAGCACAGGTTAAAGTTGACCACCTGTGCATGTTGACCACTTGAGGTGCTGCACGTTAGCGGTCAACTTAGACAGGTGGTCAACTTCATAGTTTTAACTGTATGTCCATGTTAAAAGTTTGATCCATCGTGCCTTAGGAATAGTTATGGATGATACTTGATTAAAGATTTGCTTATAATGTTATACATATTTCATTTATGATACTTGATGCATAAATTTAATTGTGACGAGGCTTGATGTATGGCTCCGACTATGGTGAGATAATTAATGCATGGATTTGCTTGTTGTGTGGCGCACAGTTGAGGGAAACTTAGGAGATGGCTGCGGTTTGATATTGATATGATGAGGATTGGATGCATTTGTGCTCAGAATTCTAAGGAGATATTTGGTATGTTTGTGTAATATAATAATTTTTCAATGAATGTGATTGGGATAAGGCATTTGCTGTATGAATTATAGGCTCGCTCTCTTCCAAAAACAGCTTAATCCTATTCAGCTTTTATCTGACGCGTTTTACGACAAGATAAAACCTCCACCTTTCAGCACTCTTTATTAAATAAAAAACGAATGAATAGCACACGTTGTGTCATTTACCCCACGAAAACCTGGTACTTAATTGTCATTATTTCCTTTAAAAAACAGAAAACATGACTCCCACACATGTGCCACAGTATCCAGTCCAATAGGAGTTAATTTAATCCGTGCCACAAGCCCTCGTAAAACCTCAGCAGGGATCCTAGTGATTAACGTATGCAAATCACACCAGCATCGCTATCATTCCTAATAATCCGCAGCACGTTCCCCGCCAGCTAAAAAGCTGCTCGCTCTCCTACCGGTGACACGGTAGGTCCGATTTTTGATGAGGATTTTCGGCAAGTACACGTGTCTGGGCACCTCGGTTTGTGGTCTTGTATTTTTAACTGCAGGGCTTTTTATTTCAGATGCATTCGATTCTGCTGTTGCCTCAGGTCTTTACGCTGGGGGATTAGTTGCTCTTTTTGCCATCTATTGAAAATCTGCGATTATGGATCCGAGATCATTCCAGTCAGTTTCTAAAGTAGATTCACTCAGCTTTAATGATGGGAAGCGATATATTTTAAGGCGTTGCATGCAGGGACTCCGGGGGTGCTGGGGTGCTCGAGTACACTTAAAATTGCTTGTGGAGTTTGTGTTCGTCTGCAAATTTGTACATTTTAACAATTGAATTATTAATAGCACACTGTGAAAATTTCACAATATGGATTTTTTTGTTTGCACTCATTCATTACTGTAGAAAAGTTACTTAATATGAGAATGGGATAGTTTCCATAAAGTATTTCTAAAAAAAAAAAAAAAAAAAAATTCCGATAAGCATTTTCACAAGCGTTGAATTTTGAAATTTAACCCTCTTCTCAATTTCATACTTGACCACTGGTTCCAAAACTCGGCGCTTCTGGTTTTATGCAATGGCCTCAGTCCTCAAATCATTTGGACATTTCAAGTTCATTGGGTCAAGAGTTAGCACAACTCGAATTGGGTTGGGTTTTTTTGCCTGTTTTTCCATTAAATTTAATGTCGTTTGGGTCAGCGGATTTAAGCGCAAATTCTTTCTCAGCGGATGTGACAACAAAATCAAAATATAGAAACAAAGGAAATGCGGAATATAAAACGCGAATGCCGACGACAAATAGAGCCAGACTTCGATAGCTTGTGCATAAAATTATCTACTTTAAATGCCATTTTAAGATATATTTTCTACATTAGATTAAAAAAATTATTTTGCGGGTTTCGTTATTCATCAAAGTTTGAAGATCACTGTGGTAGACATGAGCACCCATGAGCATCTCTGTACAACATCAAGATGTGACAACATATTCCTTTAAGCTTCTTATTTATGAATGTTTTGAGGCATCCCCCTCCACACTCTTCAGCAAAAGTCTCCGGGCTAGATTTTTGATGAGAATTTCCTCTCTTGGCACGTGTCTGTCCCATTTAGTGCCTGGGCGCTCGCCGGCGAAACGGACGCCAACCTTTTATCCTTCGGGTGAATCCGATTTCCTATCCGACAGTTTTGTAGCTGTTTGGGGATTAGTTGCTCTTTTCATATCATCCAAAAAAGTGGGATTATTTGTGGTGTTTTCGGGAGTGATCTTGGAGATTAAATGCGCTTACCTTTTCCCCCCTCTCTTCTTTTAATATTATATAAGTGATATAGATCACTGGATGCCTACGTGTTCAAGGGGATTCAAATTTCGTAAAAAAGATTGTAATTTAAATTAAATAATAAATACTTTTCTGTAGACGTGGTTGCTATTGAAAAATTATAATTTGTAAAAGATTAAGCTCTCTTAACATTACGTATTGAAATATTGAAATTAAAATCCCGTTAGCGTCTTGTTCCATTAATCATCTGTTTTTTTTACTTTATTATTATATAACTGAATAGCTGGTAGATATAGGGACATTTATAAATGACTAAAACAGCTACTTAATAAATCTTTCATCCAAAACGTCCTTACTCTTCCAAATTTATTTCATTTTTTTCAGCTATATTCAGTAACATAAAATATTTGATAGTGCGATATTTAAAATAAATATTAAAATTTTATTTACATATTTATTTTGTCTCAGCATGCTGAAGAAAACTGTACTGTAGCATCTAGTGTTGTAGCGTTCAGAAGTGTCTTTTTTTCTTACCTTCGCTCAAAACGCAAAAGGCAAAACCGGAGTTTCGCGCTTTAAAAATTTCAGTTTCACTTTCCTAATGGTGGCGTTGACTACAGTGCCATCTAGTGATAGAATCGAAGATAATTTTCATATTGAATTTGGGTGGGTCGAATTTTAAAAGTCTTTTTGTTTAACTTTTTTTTTTAATTGGAGCGATAATCTAATTGGTTTAAAATATTATTTTAAAATTAAGCTTTTTACATTCTTATTTTATGGTTTTTCTTGACATGATATTCTATTAAAAATATTTATATGTACAGATACGCATATATGAAATAAATACACTCCAGAAAAAAAAGCGGTTAAATTCCCCTGAAAACATTCCACCCCCCTTGAAAGTTTTAGTGGTGCTGCTGAATTTAAGTATTATACTCTCTTCGGACCGGTTGATTACTTTAAATCTCCCTAAATAAGTAAATGAACAACCGAAATAAAATAATTCGATGTGCTGAAATTGAAAGTTCGTACTTAGTCCGTAAATCTTTTTCTACCCTCAAAAAGTTTTTTTTTTTTTTCCTTTTTTTTATTGTTGAGAAATGACGTCATCATTAGCTTTGCGTGTAAGAGGCAAACAAATCATGTTTTGTCAAATTCATTTGCAGTACGGATTATTTAAGGGATCGGAATTACGGATTAGTGCACACATTCCCTTTGGGCGTATAATATTTCGTGTTCCTTCTCAGATTTTCAAAAACATTTGTCCGAACGTGTTCATATCCTGCTCTTGTGTTGCCACGAGACCTGAAATGATTAATGATTCATAAACGAATTTTTTTATAGTTCGTTGTTGTAATTAAGCAGTTCCACATCGTTTCTTGTGCTCTTTTTATTTTTGTCACTGTGTCGAAGAACGGTGTTTTTATTACTACAGACTTTTTTTTCATTGGCACGTTTCTTTTCTCTCCCCCCCCCCTCCCTGTTTTTTTATTAATTTTATTTCGTCATTTTTCTTTTCGTAATCTTCTTCACTATTATTTTATTATATTCCCTTTCGTTCTTTTCTTCTTTTTTTTTGAATCATATATACAAACACTTGTTTAACACAGCAGATTAATTCCAATTCTGGTTGTGAAAAGGCGTTTTAAATTGAAAACTCTTTGCTTGCCTTGTTGATATGTATATTGGAAAGAGAAAAAAGAAAAGACTCTGTATCCTTTTCCGTTTTCCCGGATATGTTATCGGATATGACTAAGTTTGCACTCCATAAGGATTTTGATGCTGTAAAAGTTCCATAAAGCACTTAGCTTTGAAGTCTTTGGTTTTTTATAGGGGAAGGGGTAAGAAGAGAGTAGGAACTGAAATTTTTGGAGTGCGCGAAAAGAAACTGTCCCTCTCCTCATCATTTTTTTCTTTGTTTTCAAAACTAAATTTTTAAATTACCGTTTATATTGAAATAATTGTTTTCTGAAAAACGATAGAACTTTTTAAAACCTAACTTGTTTGGTGGACAACATTAATTGTGCGAAGAGTTTTTTCGGATCTATTAAAGCTTTACGGATATCAAAGCAGCTAAAATTAACAGCATTATTTATTCTGCATTTTGTTCGTAATTCATTGTATTCAATTGCTATTTACTTTACACAGCACGATGCTTTTTCTACTAGTGATGTATAAAGTTCAATTGAAATGTTAAGATTCTGCGCAGTTAAATTGTGCGCGTGCGGTTTTTAACAGAGCTGTGAAATAAGAGTTCTTTTCAGTTCTTTGAACACTTAATCACACTTTTGCACCTGAAATTTAAAGTAAAGATGTGCCCGTATGTTTCTTGTTGGTCAGGGATAAGGAACAGAGTCGTGCTTTGTCGAATGGGTTATCATCGTCTTCGGAATCTGCTTCTCCAAAAACGATCAACAACAACCGCATGCATTCCAATATATTCCGAAGCGAACCTTTAAATAGTGATTGATAACCCCGAACCCCGTGTTTGCCGGCGTGTTTTAATACCCCATCGCAAACCAGCCTTTGTTATCGCACGATTCGTATGCAGATTTGTGTGCCTTCCATATAGCTTGTCTGTCCTCACAAACACGCAGAATAGATGGCCCGAAAGTGCCGACGTATGGCGGGCCATTTAAATCTATCCCCGATATGGAGAGATAGATAGATGGCCCGCAAACCTTAAAGTGATGTCTTTCCTCCTGATTTGCATGCGCTCCTTGTAAACGCATTCATAGCCGCCATTTACATTAGCCCGCCGTTACGGTTAAGGAGAATGGCATTGTTTGCCCGGGCCTTGATATATTATTTTGGGTTGTGGCTTTCCTCCGCCCGATGATGCGCTCTTTTGGTTCGTCAAAGGAAAAGATGTTCCTCAAGTTTGCTCGCTCTATATTGCATCGGAAGTGCTTCGGGAAAGATTCTGCGTGCAGATTTATTGCGCTTTCAAGTTTCTATTTTGAAGTAGAGGGTGTTGCATCTATCGAAAGTTGGCTTTCAATAAAGAAATTTGAAACTGATGGATGCGTGTGCGTGTGTTAGTCATCTTGAAATATGGGTTGCTTTCGAAATGTAATGGATAGGCAAATTATACTTGAACCGAGTAGCTTGTAGAAGAGTATTTTCAGCCTGAATATCAGGCCAAAATATGTTTAGATTTTATTTTCAATTTAAATTGATTCGTGTATCAAATATATAAATGGATTGCAGTTTCGAATCCAGTGTAATTTTTGAAGCAAGCGCATTCATTTATCTCTGAGATACAATATTTCACTTTCAAGCGTCACTCGAAATTTGTTTCGATATAAAGTAATAGGCAAAGAAATTTGCAACATCTAAAGACTGTATGGTGCATTTTTTTATTGCAGTTATATAAGAAATAACTTTTTTTTTCTGAAAAATGTAAAGTACAAGATTCTTATTCCGGATCTGATCATGAGGTATTCTTCCCAAAATTCCCATGTCCAAAAGAATACCCACCTTCCCGTTAAAGGTGGATTTATTGAAATATGGCTGGGGGCGAGGGGCTGGTGAATATTGTTCGTTCTACAACAAAGTTCAGTCTACGTAGTTATAATGTCTAGATTGAGTAACCCATTCAGATAAATTACAAGCATTTAAAATTTTGCCAGAAACTAATTTTCAGCTTCACAAAGTCACAAACTGTTATTTTGTGGTTTATTTTGAGTAAAATATCGAGAATACAAAACTTGCAACGACGAGCGAAAGAGTCTCATGTATGTCTTTCATTGCAGTTTATAGAAATAATCACCTTCGCAGTTCTAACGTCCCACAATTAATGTCTTCAATTGTATCGCGTCAAATCCACTTTTGGGGCTTTTGCGTGAATCCGATATGATCCTGAAGCAAATGTTTGCATTTGGCTCTTAAATTCCTTCAATGTCCAAAGGGATACCATCATCCCGTTCGCAAGGATTCTTTGAAATGGCGGCCGCGAGGTGAAATGTTTGTTCTGGTGCCATGTGATGTAGACTTTTAATTGGTCCTGACCGCATCCCATTGTGGACGTTTAAAGCTTCCGAGTTTGTTGATTTAGCAAGATCCTCTCTTCACTCTCTGAGAAACGAAACGGGGGGAACGCTTCCTTTTCGAATGTTGCTTCCGTTGCGGGGTTCGCGCGGTTTGAGGGAAAGTTTAGATAGCCGAAATGGAATGAGATTCTGCTATACAAACTTTCGTGCTAATTAAAAGGCGTTCTGCATCTCGGAAGGATTTGAAAAGGGACTACTCATATCCGTTTCTTGTTGTGATTTGAGTGTTCCAGTTGGGTAAAAGTTTTGCAACCGAATAGCTTTGATTAAGTAGGCGCTTTTGTTTCTTTTTTAAGTGATAAATCTTAAGAATTGAAGTGGTGTGTGGATCGATTCTTCTGAAGTGGAATAGGGAAATATTTCTCGTAATAGCGTCTGATTGAATTTCTGTATTATTTGCTACTTGCGAGTTGTAATTTTGGTAGCATTCTCAAGTATTAATAATATGCTCTTATGTATCAGTTTTTTTTTTTTTTTTAATTTGAAAAATTGTTTTATTTTTTTGTGTATTTTAAACTATTTTGGAGGTGATATTTTTTTGACAAGTATACCAATATTTTTGTAAAAAATGGCTTAATGAGCTATCCGTAAGTTCACAAATATTACAATGTTACAAATAAAAAAGTTGCGAACGGTTTACACGAATTATCTGAAGAATTCTTTTGTGCAGTTATGAACTTCGTCAAATGCTTGTTTTGGGACTCAGGAAAATCTCTACACTATGTTAAATCGAATAGTTTTTTAATCCAATCGCGTTTTAAGGCGAAAGATGGCTATTAAGTTAATCTACATTTAGAATGTATATTTTAGGATTAAAAGCTGCAATCGCATTGATTCGTTAAAAAGGATTAGAAGTTGTAATTTGTCGATTACTATCTTTAGTAATTGGTAACGTCTCTCTAGGATCATAATTAAAAGGATTACAAAATTTTTGTAATTGCCCGAAGTCTGATAGAAACACGATTTTTAACTTTTGTCCGTTATAAAACATTGCGTCATTGATTAATTAAAAAAGAATAGCAGTTGTAGTTTGTTGATTACTATTTCTAGTAATTGTAATTTGTAAATTACCAACTCTGGTAATTGTAATTTGCAGATTATTATCTCGAGTTATTGTAGATTACTATCTCTAGTAATTAGTAACTTCGTTCCGTTATAATAGTTTTATAATCAAACTGATTATTAAATTATTGTAATTATCCCAAGTCTGGTAGAAATAAGATTTTAAAAAAGTCGTTGAAAAATATTGAGGTTTTAGGATCATTTATACAAAATATGGGAATAAAAAATGGAAAAGGAATATTTTAACTTAATACATCTCGCACTTCATCGGAGTTCCTATTCTCGGGATATTTCCATGGACATATATTGCGATGGATGTCCGCCTGAACAGTGTCAAAAACATCTATGTCGGGTTTACAGAACCGCCACCATTTGTTTCTGATCGGGAAGTTAAAATTTCCCCTCCTCCTGTTTTTATGGCGCTTTCCAAGTTTTCTGAAACAGAAAATGAAAAAGAATATATTTTTTCCCAATATCTACGTACGTATATCGCCTATATATGAGGCCAAAATTCCATAAAACCAAAGGAGCTTTATGGCTCTGAAGTTTTCATAGTCCCAAAATTCGAAACCGAGGAAATGGTTATAAAAGCAGCTCAGTGGCACTTTGTATAGAAACCATGCTGCGGGCAGCAGCTATTCCTCAGATAGGGGGGTTCTGCGTGGGTCGTAAAAAGTGTACTTGATCTGTTGCACTATGTTGCCGTAAATATAGTTCCGTATGGAAAGCTACCACCCCACTGGTTTTCAGAGCCGTTAGAAAATTCATAGAGAGTATAAAAGTATTTTTGAATGGTTTCTATTTTGCATATAGATATAAGATTTATAAAATGTTACTGGTCTATGGTTTTCCATAAGTGTTGCCGATGGCTGGGTTGTGAAGTGCATTTTTGAGCACTAAGTTTTCGTGTTCGATCCATTGGAAAGTAACTTTTTTTTAGGACATTGTAATTTGACCTTTGTTTAGTACGAAATGGGTGCGTACCTTCACAGAAATCGTTACCTCTCAAGTTAACTATTGGAAGTTCTCATAAATACAATCATTTTTTTATGTAGATAAATTGAAAAATTGGTGAAGAATATTTTTCTGAAAATGTCATAATCACTGTCATTGACATAATATTTTTCATAATATGTTGCAAATTTTTCAGCCTTCCCCCTTGATTCGTTGCGAAAGAATCTGAAATTTCGCTGACCGTATGAATAGTAGCTGACCGTATGGCCCAGCGCAATAGTGCCTTTATTATATTATATGTACTTTATAGAGTGTAGGGTGCTAAGTATTTTGTCTGTAAATACTTAAATATTTTGTCTTTGTATATTGAATATCCATAGAAAAGATTTATTTTTCTTATTCATTATAAGAGCGATATACCACGTAATAAATCAATTAACTGTTAACAAATGCCGCCCTTCAAGGAGATTTTCGTTGCCTCTGCCTCCTGCCAACCTGAGTTGACGTGTTTGATTGACGTGAACGTGATTAGCCTACATTTTTTGTAAATTGTGACACCTGAGTTTTTTGAACGATGTAAAGATATCTTGTCTTTTATGCTGTGTGGAAGGGTCTGCAAGTTTCTTCCAAAGTGGAAAAAACCCGATCGGAACAAATGATAGAAACTTATTCCTTAAGAATTTGCCGTACAAGTTGCACCTGTATAAGACAAAATAAATATAGTTTTAAGGAAAACCTTTAGCATATTGTAGGCCAATAAACATTTATTTATATGCAGCAAATTAATAAATGAACTGTGTCTCCTTGGGTGCAAAGTAACGACAGCGAAAAATAAAACCTAAAAATATCAGTTTGATAAAATTATGAGTGCTTAAATTAAAAGCTTCACGACAAAAAGGAAAGAAAATCTCACATACTAATTTAAAAAAAAGACCAAGGAAAAGGTTGCAATGGTCAAGTAAAAACTTTTTTTTTTTGAAGTCTAAAGGAAAAATTTTAAAGCCTGATGAGGAAAATCTCGATTAGTCCCTTCTAAAACAGAAAATTGGTTTCAACTTGGCGCTTCTCTTGCGATTCAATTAGGAAAAATAAACTATTTCGCTATCATCTGCTATAACCTTCCAATTTTCAACATGAAACAATGTCATGTCATCCTCGATCTTTAGCAGAGCGCTATAGACAAATGAAAAGTAAAAGTGTCATGAAAATCCATTCGAAATGGCCAACGGCGCGACGAAATGGTTCCCTGGCAAATAAATATAAAAAGCTACCATCAAGAATGTTCGATATGGAGACGATAGACAAGATATTATTATTCTCCGAGGCCATCAACAAGATGGCACCGAAACTTTTACGATGGATCCTCTAACACGTTGCGAGGGTTATCTGGGAAGAGAGTTTATCGCTGTTGAATCTCTGATATGGACGACGATTCTTTGCTACAGCTGCGGGTATTTTTAGAAGATATTTTGCTGAAAATCTTAACAATATTCTTCGTAGACTATGTAGACATTCTGTATAAACTATTCACGTTAGTTTTTTGAATAAGTAATTTATATGGAATTTATTTAAGAACCGTGTTGTAATACTGAATGCTCCGAGGACTATTATTAAAGTGCAATTGTCAAGATTTAAATAATGTTTAAAAAAATGTTAAATCCAATGATTTTTTCTTTTTTTTTTGTAAATGGAATTTATCTTTATTAATCGACAGATTTCTATACTTCTAAATCTTTAAATAATTCGGTGTCTTAGAAACCAACCCTTTACATATTTATAAAGAAAAAAAATCTTTGAAAATAGGCCCTTTATGAAATTTCGATTTTAAAGATGAACCCTTCGTGTAATATTGCATTTAAAGGACCTTTTCCCATAACACGATGTTTACTTCGTGTTATAATCGTACTTACGACACAAAAACAAATCTTTCCTATTTTTTTTCTTTCTTTTAAAAGAAAACCCCCCATATTATTCTACTCTTCTCAAAAAATGTTTGCATGTTCAACGGAGGAAAAAAATGCATAATCCGATACTTTAAAAAATAATAACTCTTATTTATAACTTTTGGTTTTAAAAACAAACCAATACTGCGTACGAAGATTTAAAAAGATATAAAATCTTTGTGTATGATTCCATAGTTTAAAAACGATCTCTTCACATACTCCCCAGTTTGAAAATTGAAAAAAAAGGGAGTTTGTGCTGGGAAAATTTAGCTGTGTTATTTTTTATTATATTATAATTATAAAAATATTTTTGAAATAATTACAATTCCTTTTAAGTCTTAATAAAAGCACAAATGCTTACTGTATATTTTATACTTTTCATAGTCCCAAAATTCGAAACCGAGGGCAGCAGCTATTCTTCAAACCTTTATTTTCGTTAAATGTTGATTGTGCTATAAGTTTATTTTCAGTATTTTTTAAAAGCGTCGTAGTCGAAAAAAAATTAAGAACAGTGATGAGTTTTTCTAAATCTTAGTAAGTTTTATCGCCAAAACCGCAGAATACTTGGCGCAATGTTTAGTTCCACTTCTAATTTGACTCACAAATCAACACATATCAATCCACCATTACACCGATTCTACAACTGAAACTACTGTGTCATGTCGTTTACCTGACAAAACATTATAAAAACATGCCCGCATACATGAAGGAAAGTTTAAGTGAGTAATAATGGTGATGTTTTTGAATTCATATGTCAATCTACTGAAATAGAAGCATTTAATTTCAAAGTTTTAAAATGTGTTGGTTGAATTTTTTTTCCGGATTTGAATTTTGTAGTATCAGAGTTCAAATGTTATCATTTGTTAGGGTTAGTGTTTTGGCAAAATAATTAAATATCTTACTAGAAGACATAACTGAATTGAATTTGTATAATATTGCGTTTAAATGTTGTTACATTTCAGTAGATAAAACCTTTTTTTTTTATTTTAGTTATAATTGCAGTACTTTATTTTAATCTATTTATGGAAGGCTAATTGTAGCTTGTATCTTCTGAGAAGAGTTTTCAGATTTGCATGCATAGGACGATGATATGAATGTATGAATAAATGTTAGATAATATATAAATGTCTATGTATAGAAATATCTGCATTGTAAAACCAGTTTAACCTACTCCGAGCACTTCACTTGTTATTTTTGTAAACAGTAAAAATTAGCTCTTAGTCGATTTTGTTTGAACGTTTGAAAGTCAGCTTTTCAATATTATGATTTGTCGTTGTATGTTCGATTTTAACTTTTACTGTTAAAATACGTCAATTATTTGTTTTCTTTAACACCAAATACTGAGTAGTTTGTTAATGTTCGAGCCAAAGCTATATTACTGACAGCGGTCAACAAACACTTCATTATAATTTTATGCTTGTGCTTCATTCAGAATCTTCTTATATTGTTCATTTATTATTTCATTTATATTAATTTCTTATATTGTTCTTTAATATTGATGTAAAAAAGCACTTTTAAAATGTATTTAAGGTTTTTTTAATGCATTTGTACTCGGTACTTAAAACGTTTTAGTTACGGATAATATTTGATAGATTTGCATTTATTGGGTTATCAATTTCATTTGCTATGATAAGATCCAAAGTGCTTTTCGACTGTCAACATATTACTGTTGTTATTATGTGAGCTACTCTAATGAAAACTTCGGTACATTTTCTCAAGACTTTCTTCGGTTTAACGATTATTTGAGAGTGACACCAACAAACTTTAAGTTTTTTTCTGACTTACGATATGGAAGTTCACTCGGATAACGATTAGAAGATCGACCCAGCTCGGTATTACGAAGCATTAACTGTACGGCCCGCAAGCTATTTGTGATTTACTGTTTTAACTTCCTGAAGAAGCAGTTCATATTCCAGAGTTCGCAAATAGTGTTTAATTCGTATTTGATGTTAGAAACTTTGTTTACCTCATAAATTTAAGTGCATTTGATATCTTATTTACTCAAGAATGTATGTGACTTGAAATTTTGCAAAAAATGCTGTTGCGAGGAATCTTCTCAATCATTTCAAAAGAAACGTGATAAATAAAATGTAAAAAAAATCAATTAAATTTGACGTTGACGTTCTTAAAACAATTGCAGGGTGTATAAAGTGGGGCGGAGGGGGGGGGGGAATCCTTTTTACAAATTGTACCTTTGCGTGAGTCGTTGCAGTCATTTAAATTCAGAGAGGGTATTCAAATTTGGTTAAACTTTTTTAAAGGCATGGATTTAATTAGTCTACTTATTCAGCGTTGGCTATTTTTAGTTATTTTATGAAAACATTTATCCCGATTTAAATCAAAGTTATTGTTTACCAGTTATTTCATAAATGAGAACTTCAAGTATTTCATATTAACAAAGGTTGAATGTAAACATGTAGGGAAAATATTAGTCTAAGCTGTTATATAATAGTACCTACTACTTCTAACTTTTATTAAAAATTAAAAAAGATAAAAAGATGATTTTATCAAGAAGATTACTAATAAAAGGATTCATTAAAATACGTTTCCTAAAGCGTTGATTTAAATACTTTAATTTAAAAAGTAGTCTCAATTTTGCACATTTACCGAACACTATCGAGGTCGATCTCAGCAAGCTTCAACCGCAATTTCTAGATAGTTTTTAAGTGGTTGAAAAAATTCCTGTGGGAAAAAAAATCTAAATATCACTTTATTCAAGTCACATATTCCTGACGGGAGTTCAAAAGCAGTTACCCCTTCCAACTTAATTGCTAAATATAGGTCTTATTAATCACTCGATGTGAGCAAAAACTGCCTTTCATCGCCATTTTGGCGCCTGTTCGGCAACCCTTTATGTGCGAGAAATAAAAGGCGAGTCACGCTGCATTAATTTTGGCGCATGGCGATCATTATGGGTGCTGGGACGTTATTAATTGCATCCATTCACAAAAGGGCCAGATCACTCGGTTCTCCCTTCCAGTTTTAATGTCCGGCCACACATACTTCCACCTTCTCCCGATATTCTTCCCCTTTTTTTAGCATTACTTTTATGTCATTGTCTCCGTGTGGATTCCCCGTCGAGCCGGGAAGACGACATTTATTTTTGTAATTTTCAGTGCCTTTTTACTGAGTCGTAAATGATATCTACTCCAATTAATGGGCTTTTCTGTTAACAATGTCGGCACTTCCTGATGGTTGTTGGAAATCCTGTCTCGGTGGAAAATGGACTATTGCTTTTGCTCCACTGTCTATTGTTCTTAATTTTTAAGGAAGATCAAATAGAAATGGCTCGTTCATATGTACATGTATGAAATAATTAATAAAAAGTTTTATAAAAGAAGATGAATAAATGGGCGAATACAAAAACAAGGATTAAAAGTAGATAGACGTATACTCGTATGCACAGCCTTCGACCACCGCTATTTTTTCCTGGCGAAGAATAATTTGTTGTTTCCTTTTGTTCCAGTCATTATCGCATTTTTCAAAAAACAGTATTCGAGAAATCCAGAGTAGAACGTCTGCTCAACCTTGCTGACGTGTATGCTTACATACAAAAACTTACTTAATGTGACTAATCATCTATCAACTTTTATCTATGCAAATAATATATGTAAATGATTAATCGAACGAAATTTAAGTGCGCAACTTTCACATTTTTTTCTTTGGTGTTCTATCATCCACCATCAAAGCCACTTCACAGAAACAACACTTGACGCGTGCCCGACACGCGCTTATCAGTGCATTGATTTTAAGAAATGGATAAATATTTAAACTTGATATCATTATTAGATGCAGACATACACAACAAGATCACGATCTTTCTCAACGCTGTTAACCTTGTTTGTGTTTTCGTCCATAGTTTGTCAGCATTACATACAGGTCTCGTCTCTTATCGCTCTTAAAGATGTTGCTTGGTCGATTACTAGGTGCAAAAAGGATGCCTTATCCGCAGATTTGTGCGCAGTTGAAAATTTGAATCTTTCGACGCAATCCTTCAAGCATTTAGTTGCACACGTCAAAGTATTGAACTAAGTGTGCTTTTAGATATCAGCTATAGATCTCTTACAATTTTTTCTCGAGATTTAATGGATGCCGATAGTAACAGAGATCAATGCATTTTCAAGGGGTATTTTTTTCCTTAAGAAATCGGACTGTTAGTGTAGCATTTAGCTAACTCACGAAGGAAACTTACCGGAATATAACTATCTTTTTCGGCTCAGAAAAACGCATTCAGAAAATTAGCCAAGACAAAAATTAGTCAAAGAACAAAAGAAAAACTAGAATTTTTTTTTGGTTTTAATTTGTGTAATGTACAAAGTGGGTTTTCCTGCGAGCCTTTGTTGAATTTCAATAGAATGGAAGGATTTAGGTTTTGATTTTCTCAGAAATTTTTCTCCTATTAGAAGTGAACTTGCATTACTTCTACGTAATGCCTGTTTGATATCAATTCTAATGCCGAAGAACACTACTTGTGTAATTGCTTTATGCTAATGTAATAAAAAAAAGAAAGACTACATTCTCATTTTTGTGTGTTTGACGAGATAAATGAATTTCATGTACTACGTAGGCTGCCTAGACGTTTAGAATTTCTTCTTGTGAAAATGATTTCAACGCAATCAATGGTGATCTAGGGTTTTTTTTACTTCCGAATGTTCGTAGTTTTTTTTTTTAAGAAAAAAGTATGCTCTGACTCATTTGAATGAATGTTCACATCCACAGTTCTATGGAAATTAATATACAAGTAATAGTTTTTCACTCTTGTTCGAGTTCCGTTTTTGTTAAACGGAACCACTAGACCGTCAGGGTCAGTCGGCCGGACCTGACTACCACTGACTGTAGTAGTTATTTTAGTTTTTATGATGATTTGTTCTTGGTTATTCATTTTATTCATGTTAGACTTATATTTTTATGAGCAACTTCTAATGTAAGAAATGTTATCGTTGTGGTTGCAGGTATGGCGGCGGAGAGCGCCCCGCCCTTCGAGATGTTGAACCACCGCACGGGGCCCCTTCCGGACCTGGTACTGGAGTCGACCTCTTCCACCGAGGGCCGAAGGAGTCGCTCGCTATCTGTCAACCTGCCCCTAGACCAGGGCGACATCAACCTCGACAGAATACAAGCCATAGGGAGGACGTTGAGGAGACTCAGCGACCAGTTCGAACAGAGGAGGGAGGTGGGTGCGATACATATTTTTTCATTTTCTTTCAGAGTAAAAAGAGCTTCTTTTCTCGGCGCTAACTCTGCCTCTGGCTTCTGCCGGTGAGTGATCGCTTCCGAAATATAGACCCGTCATTTCGGAGGGTCACCAAAAAATCTTTTTAATGACCTTCAACTTTAATGTCGGCTAAGCCACTAGAAGTGTAACAATAATAATTTTTAAAAAGTAGCAATATAATTTTAAACTTATTTTAAGCAGTTGTTCCGCTTGTAAGCAAAGCTCGAAATATGAAAGAAATATTTGGACTTATTTTGTTGTATAAATCTGCTGAGAATAGTAAAAGTGAATGATATGCCATTTATTTCCAATAAAAGCAGAAATAGCTTCTATGTCGTTCGACTCTTGTTGCATGCTATTGTTACAAATTAGTAATTTTTTTTTTTTTTTTTGATTAAAATACTTCAGATGCATTCACAAAAGTTCTATTTCTGTGCATTCAAGGAGAGAGAGCGAGATTCGATTGAAATGTTGGATAAGTGCAAGGGACTTGGAAAACAAAATCTAATGTCCTCATTTAGAATATAAATTTCCCTTCGTTCCCACAATCTGGTCTAGTTCATCCTCTTTCCGAATCAATAACCGCGTCGCTCCGAATTGTTTCTGTGGTTTACTGTGATTCACGTAGAATCTTTTCCTTCTCCAAATAGGCCCCAGGGGGGTTTGCCGTCCCCCACGATCGCCCATTAAATCCAACTGACAAGACGGATCGCCACCCATTCGAAGCTCTTTGGTTGTGCCATCCATATAGCGCGGGTGGCCCGGACAAGTACTAGAGCCGCGGCGGCATTCATTGGATTACTCCAGGTCTTATTCTGAGGATAATTTCTGCGGATATATTTTTATCGGCTCTCAAATTGCGTTTCTTTGTTGAATATGCATTCTGAGGCGAGATTTCGTTTTCCGATTTTATTTCTTTTTTGGTGGACTAGTGATGCAATATCTTTTAAATGGTACTCCTTGGAAGGCGCACGCCTTATTGTGTTAAGAAAAGTGTTGTTTCCTTGTTGGTTACAAAGGGTGATTTTGAAATAGATTTTGTGGGTTGTTTTGAATGGAGATTTCGTTCGTTTATACGTATGTAGACTTTATATATATTGGTGGGCTCCATTCGAAACATAAATAACGCTTGAGGAAAAATGGGCAAATTGGTGTTTCTTTTTCTTACCTTATACTTGCGAGTCGTCTTGTAAATATATAGAGGGTTGAATTTTTTGTCTGCTCTATCTTTAAAATTACCTAGATATTGAGCGACAGACATCCACCCCTGTCTGAAAGATGTCCCCGCTAACTCTATTTTCTTATCAACCGATAACTATTGTTCTCCACAAGCGTAGATACAAAATTTGGAAAAATTGTCTTAAAAGTGAATTGGAAGCCCCGGGGGGAGGAGAGTTAGAAAAAGGTAGTCTAGACGCAATTAAATAGACTGGATTTCCGAGTGGTTGAGGGTCAATTAGGGGACGGTTTAGGTGGGGCTTTGCACTATTCATTCTACTGTGACGGTTCTGCGGTTTGGTTGCGGGAGGGGGGGGGGGGATATAAAAGAAAGATGATCTTTTCAAGACCGGAGGATGTGAGTGAAGAAACAAGTTCGAAAAAAAATAATGCTGCCATGACTCAACGAGCCATTTTCCAGCACAGATTTTAATTCGTTTATTTTTATACGGACGGTGCTCGCGCACGCGATTGTTTGAGATCACAGTTGCAATTCTTTTTCATCTCGATTTATTTATTGGTTGTCGTGTGACGTCACCGTTCGCGATGTGATGATAGGCGGCCACGGGGAACAAATGGGCCTTTGTGGCCGTTCGGGAGCAAGGTCGTTATTGTTTTAAGTTTGTAAGGTTTTCGACTTCAGTGATTTATCCAAACCGCAGAAAGCTCGTTTTTTGGCCGAAATTGGCCGGTTTGTTAAGGCTGGAGATTTATTGAGAGTAATTAGCGTCGAATCGAACGTTTTCTTTGAACTTTCGATAAGTCTTCTCTGTTCGTTGAATTCGATTGATACGCGGAATTAAATTGATAGTAAATCTGGTCAGCTTAATTGCTGAGAATTGGGTTCGCGGAGAACAAGGTCAGTTTTCGAGGAAAATTACGAACTTATTTTTCTGTTTATAATTGTGCTTGATTTATGGGATTTTACGCAAATGCAAGACTTTCCAAGTACAACCCAAAATCGACTGTCGCACGATACTTGAATCGGTAAGGTGACCTTAAGCAGCAGCGTCCGATACAGTCTTGCCAGGTATCGCGCAAAATGAAAACTGTTATAGTTTTGCTAATAAAACAAAGAATAACAAAGAACCAAAAACTGATTTTTTTTTTATTATTAATTACATTTTTAGTGTAGTGTATTTTTCAGGATAAGCGCTGCCGTTGACGCTGTGCCGTATTTACCTGTGGGCTATTTGGGCTATAACCCAGGGATGCGGGGCGATAAAACTTTTTTGTATCGAAAAAATGTACCTAATCTAACGATATTTGATAATTTACGTCAAATTCCCTTTCTCCCCCCCTCCCCCTACATTGTACTAGAGCACATACTAAACAACAAAAAGATCATAACATATGAAGGAAATATTATTACTTTAACGGAACCATTCACGATTTTAAGAATGATATAAACGTAGAAATGACCGTAATATTTAAAAAAAAAAAACTGAAAGGTTTTTATTATACATCAATACGCTTACAAGGAAATGAAAATAAACAAAAACTTAATCTAAGAGGCTGTCTATAAGAAAAGAACTGATGCTACTTTCCCCCTCCATTTCTATGACAAGTAATTTTCTTCTTCAGTTAAATTGATTGAGCAGAACTCCTTTAGAGTAGCTGAAAGAGATAGCTGACAATAAAACCATTAGGGAGTGTGATGATCTTCGAGCTTTCTACCTAAAACAAGTCTGGGATCTTTTTTCCCCTTCTGTGTGTTCATCAGAGTTGATTTTTTTCCTGCTTTTTATTGTCTTTTCAGAATTGTGTTATCTCCCCTTCCCCACACATACAAAGGATTTCGCTTGTCCTTTAAGCATTTAACAAGGTATTTAAATAAATGTTTCTTTACGAACTGACTGGAAATCGTTGACTGTTTGATTGTATTGTTCTCATAAGTTAACACTTTTTCCTTATATTTATTCTTCCTGCTGTTCATTTTTGATTTAATGATCTTCTTTAGTGACAACAAGTCCCTTTTCATCAAAGCCAGTGAATTTTATATTTGCTCTCATCATCAGTATTAATTATTATAAACAATATTTTGTGGCAACCGTCTCATTCATTACTGTACTTATTAGTTTTTTGTGTTAATCTTCGTTTACAGTTGCACTTCCACTAACTCCTATGCAAAGAGAAATGTACCGATGATTCTAGCAAAATCTCAATACATATTACAAGACTATAATAACATTTTGTAAAAGACTCATTGGAAAAAAAAAATAGTGCTTGGAGTTCCTCCGCGCGGAAGAGTGAAACTTCGTAATGTGGAAATGAAAATAGGAAGGGGTAGAAATTGATTTTTAGTGAAATCATATTGTTTCTTTAAGACAAACTTTATTAACATTGCTTACAATTCACAATTGATCGCATCTTTTAATTATCATTTTCGAGTGGCGAAATAAAATCTATAACATTTACAATGGGATTATGATAACTAAAGTAAGATACGAAATGTTGGAGTTCTATTTTTTCAATATTTCTTGCAAAAACTGCATCAATGGTAGTTCCCCCTTTGATTGTTGGATCACTCCTACCATTTATCATTTTCAATCCAAATTTGTCTTTAAGGAAGGTTAATAATGTTTCAGCTTCAGGTAACGAGAAATTCACATTAAAATCTCCTGCAAGGATCACAGGCCGCTCACAATAATCAATTTCTTCACCAGTAACGTCCGCCAGAGCTTGTGAACCTGCAGTGGATAGTGGCAATAAAGATTTTGCAATAGATAATTTAATATCCCTCATGGCTGCATTTGGTGAAATATAAATGGCAGAAGATCTTCTTCTTCGCAGATCTTAGAATCAATTTCTTCGGATTATTTTCGCTGTGGTTGACTATGCACTCTACAGCACATATGTCTCCAATTCTGTTTGACGTTGAAATTGTCACGTCAGGATTACCTGAGTAAGGAGCTTTTATATCTAAATGTGGAGTAACAATATGACACCTATTTTTCTGATGGTGATAGATAGCAACCCCTGCATTTCGAATTTCGTTACGTTGAAATCTTACAATGAAATCAAAATTTGGTATGAGAACAGGAGGTTGATTATCGTCCATAAACGTTTTTGATAACATTAAAATGTTCGATTTTTCAAAAACTCTATCCGTCAAATCATTGGCTTGTGCACGAACACTTTGCTTTCATACCCCGTCCATGGTAGCGTTTAACGTTTAACCCAACCTTGTTGGAAGTCGCATTAGAAGTTTCACTTCAAAAACCCTATACTTTACATTTTTCTTTATTAACCTTCGTTTACGATGTAATGCAGTTATGGGTAAAGTAGTTCATTAACACAATATTGAATGCTTTGAGTTGTCTTATATATTTTCATTGTAACACGCTTTCTAGAATTTCCTTCGATTTTCCATGTTTTCATTATTGCTCTCTGTCAATATCAATCGGGAAATGGGGATTTTATGAGAAATCGCTGCATTATATTGCTCTTCGTTGCAATAAAAGTCATTTGTTTGCTTGTGGCAAGCGAAAATCCGCAAGGTGGTTTTATGGCTATCTGTTATTTGCCCATATTCTCGCTGCTCGACTGCACACCCGTTTTGTATTTCCTGCAGTTGTCATGGCTGCACGTCAAGAGCTTCCGTTCTCGTTCTGTGAGTGTTTTGTTCTTTACGAAGGAAGCCCCTTAAAGATGACTCATAATCCAATTCCGTTATAGTCAGTAAGGTTGCTGCAAACTCAAAGCTGCCGTATCGGCCATGTTTGTTCACAATTCGTGAGCTTTCCTGTGAATTACCAGTAAGAAGGCTCATGCTGTCAACGTTTATTAAGTCCCCGATCTCTTTTAATTTATCTTTCGTTCCCCCCCCCCCCCCGCCCCGAAAATATGGTTGAATTTTACTTTAACTTGCTCTCTATTTTTCACAAATAATCGATAAATTGCACTTCCATCTCTAGTTAAATCACGCCATCTCTTGTCATTTCACGATCGGAAATCTAAACTTTTCATTCATATACTTTTGATGCTTTTTATTTTAGGCAAATTTACATGTGCAATCTTTGTTTTAAATACAATGAAAAAACTAAATGCAAGTGAAAAAATGCAATATGCATCCATAAAATTTGCTGTTTCTATGTAGCATTTAATGCACTAATGTCGAAAGAAGCAAAAATGTGCTATTGTATAAGCATTATGTTTATGCATTTGATATAATCCGGGTACTAAATCACGATATATTCGTCGGACGAGGGTCAACTTCACTCCCCATAATACCTGTCAATCAAAAAAGGGGTGAACTGCACTGTCCGATATTTTTATCAGTGGTCGATCTGCACTGCTGTGTCCGTAGGGAGGTAAAAGCACCTGCTCCTTGGCTCAAACTTGAATAAGACGGATCATCCGCCATCTTGGGCCACATTTCCTGAGCTTTGCTTAATCACGATTGTGGCTTCGTTTCATTAATATATGATTAGATTCTCGAAGGTTACCTTTAAGAGTAAGCAATAAGAAGGTTACGTTTAAGGAAAGTTTAAGAGTAACAAAGCATAAGTTTTCGTTTTTAACTTTTACCCATAAAACATACTCTTGTTAATAAAACTTTATTGTACAAAGGTATTTTTATTTCACTCATACCCCAAACATTTCAGATATGCGATTCATATTTAGAAGGATGGATTATCAAAATAATATCAGTTACTATACTAACCAATCAAGTATCTTAATTAAACAACGCATTAGATGTAACAAAATACATAAAAAATCGTTAATATATTTTACAATGAAAACGAATGTAGGTAATACATTTGCATGTTACAAATAGGGATGTAACGAATAGTGGTTTGGCTGAATAATAAATAAAAAATCGGTAATATGTTTTACAATGAAAACGAATGTAGTTAATACATTTTTAATACAAGTGGGTTAGCTTTTTTTTTTCTTTCAAATTAATTTGAATACTTATTTATTTAACTTATTTCTGATTTTTGAGCAATGTATTTTTACAATGCATTTAAGATATCCTTCAGGGTTCTTCTTATTTTTTTAACTTTTACGAAAAAGTGGCCAAAAATGGCTGCACATAAGTTATAAGGACTGGCGTTTCCTGGTATTTTAAGACATCGAAGGGGGAAACTTCCGGTGCAATTCCGACATTTTTTCCGGAGGCATGCCAGTGCAGCTCGGACATAGAGATAAGATCACAGCAGTGCAGTTGGGATGCCCCGCCCATCTAGCAGTGCAGTTGACCTATACCCTATTCGTCAACGCTGGTGATGTCAGAAGAACGTCTTTTCTTCGAGAATTCGGCAGAGAGTATGCTTCAAATTTATATTGAAAATATTTCGTTACGAGCTTTCATGTTTTTTATTATTTTGACATAGAAAAAAAGTGTCCTAACGCATTGACGAGAGTGGTAAACTGTGATCTATCCCCTTTAATTTTTCAATTTTCACCTTTTTCGTACCTTAGAGAAAGTAAAATGCAATTACTATTGCACTACTACACCGAGCATTTCTGAATAACAAATGTTTGAACAATTTAATTTCAGACATTCAGGAGACGTGCAAAGCGTAATTCTTTTGCCGAAACAAGCCAGCCACCCTAAAACGGTTTTAATAAGACGTTTCCGAGTTTGAAGAAAGGGATCGAGTCATGCTTCCGGAAGTCGTGGATTATGCATCCTTTCATTCTTTCCCTCCCAACAACGTAAATCTATTTTTCCAGAGAGTACCTGCCGACCCGGTGTTCACTGTTTTGCCCAGAAGCACGTCTGATCGGTTTTTGACACCTGTTGACCTAGCAGCGAGGGAAAGTGGCGCGAACTTGCCGCTCGAATGATTCAGAGAGATTGGATGAGTAATCGTTGCTACTTTGCCTGTGCCAAGGTTGCTCCGGTTCTTCGACTGTTCAAGATTTCGTCCGGATTAATTTGCTTTTTCTTCGGTTCTAAATGAATGTCCCTTTTTTGTTTTCGGAAGTTAGAACATGTGTGAATGAATCACGATAAATATGCAAGTTAGGTTCAGAAATATATAGCTGTGTAAGTAGTTAATTTCAACTACTATACAATACTAAATAAATATACTTCAAAGGAAAATTAGCAGAATACATTATTGATCTTATTTAAGAACGCAATATCCGGTAAAATTAAAAATCTAAATAATTCTTGAAAATGGAACGTGGTTTACGCAACGAAATTTTAAATTTTCGCATTAATCAAAATCACTTGCATCTAAGCACACTTTTACATTCTGTAGTAAAACATCTTGGGCGAAAGCGGATGAAGAAATTGCTAAATTTTTCTCAAAATGTTGAATTATATTTCTTTTAAGGAGATTATCAAAAGAGGGGAGGAGAGAGAATTTGTAATTTTCTATGAAAAAAAAAAAAACTTTTCATTTGGTCCATTATTTGAAAAATAAATGTATTGTGGCGTCTTGTGCCCGCGGTTTTTTAATTTTTTGTAGTATGAGTCGAAAATTGCGTGCAAAAATAAATGTTTATCATGTTAAACCTATGCATATAAAATTCTGTTTTTAAAATAATACTGTAACATTAAAATGTCACAAGAGTGACCAAACCTTTTTCACGTCGCGACCCCATTTTTAACCTATAAACAACCCGCGACCCGCAATGTACACACGCATGTATGGGGTCGGCGGTACAAGTATTTCGACGCGAAAACGATACTTAGATTCCAGATTCTGAATCCAACCCCACTGTAAATGTGCTTTCTTGATAATGTTCCAAAGACATTGTAAAATAAAAAAAATACAGTGACGTTGGACTGAAAGATGACTGCATTTTTAATTTCACATTTTCGTGTCTAGTTTAACTGAAAATATAATGCTTGGAATGGAAAAAAAAATTGCTTATAGACATGGGCCCTAATGGGAAATAGTGCTGATTAGTTTTTGCAGTAATCCCGTCAAAATGGATGGTTCAATTGAACGTTTTTCTCTTGACGTGTAACTAACTAATAATGGAAGGTTTCAAAGGATTTTCGCCATATAATAAGAAACTTGCTTTTAGTTGAATATTTCTGTACAATATTTGAATTTATTGAAATTCTCTTTATCATTTGAATATTTTCCATACATTTCTTTCTTTTAAATACTTTTGATGTATTTTATTCTGGTCGGATATGACGAAGATTGGCATGTCACTAGACAATTTCTTTGTAATTTTATGCCCTTAAGCTTATCACAAATGAATTCCAAATGATATGTACCGTAATTATCGGTAAATAGCCCGCATCGTGTTATAGTCCGTAGGAAGAAAAATTCATTCTGAAAAAATTAAGTTTGGTATATAACCCGCACCTAGAAAAAAACATGGGATACACCCCTAGAAAACAGTATATTCGCCTGTAGCGACCGAGCCCCAATCTGCTTTGGACCATTGTTTCGAAAGCTACGATTTATTCCTCTGCATTTTGTTTTGCAGGAAAGAGATTTCGATATTTTTGAACGGTAGTTGTCTTTTTAATAGTATTTTTTTAAAAAATTTTCATGTATTGCTCGCATCGTTATATTGCCTGCAGGTAGTAAAAAAATGAGTTTTTTTTTGTAGATAACCCGCGGGCTATACACAGATAATTACGGTAGTATATATCTATAGTTTGTTTCTTTAAAACTTTAAATTATGTGGCGACCCCATGAAAAGTGTCTCGCGACTCCATGGGGTCGCGACCCACAGGTTGGGAGCTGCTACGTTAGATGAAGATATAATAGTAAGACACCGATATGCTACTGAAAAGCAAATTGTGCCACTTTTCTACTTGTTACTCCGTTATCCCTTTTCAAAACAAAGTTGGATTTCCTTTCAGCTAATAACCTGTCATATTGGAGATCAACAAACCTCCCGGTTTATTTTTTTTTACGCAACAATTGGGTTTAGTGTTACTACGGGCGTCTTGGCAGTTATTAGAGCAGCAGACGAGACAGCGCGGGGAGAAAATCGAGACTGGATGATGCCAGGTGGCTAATGTAAACACGAGTCTGCAAAAATCGTCTGCTTTCTCCTCCTCCTCTTTCTCCGGGTTTCAATTCCTTTTTTTTTTTTTCCGGTTGGTAGTTGAAGATTGGTTTATAACTTTTTATGAGTAGCAACGTTTCAAACCAGAGTAAATGTGCCTTTAGTGTTGTGTTAACAATAGAGCTATGGCTTTAGGGCGTCATATTAAAGTGTTATCTATGGAGGAAAGTAATGCGTAATTTCATGCGTAAAAACAATTCTTTGTTAGTTTACAAGTTTTATCTTTGAAACATACATTTAAAACATCCCGTAAATTCGCTACATCACATAATAGCATCATTTAAAAAACATGCGAAATTATAAATAAATAAAAAACCTTGCATATTCTTTAAATTTCGAAAGCATTTTTCAGTATTGCTTTTTTCCCCAAACGTTTGTCAGGTCCGATTTTTGTTTTTTTGTTATAAACGGTACATTGAACACACGTAAATTATGCGAGATATTATATTTAAAAAATTTCGTTGCCTCTAACTGGTGATTTTTCGCCTAATCCCTCCAGAAATCCAGTAAGTATACAACATTCTCCTGTTCTTTTCGACAAAAAAAAAAAAAAAAAAGAAAAATGGAAAAATATGTATTATACATATTTATTATGTATGTATTTCTTTTTCTGGGAATAACTTTAAGAAGGCAATCTATCTGAACAAAAGATTATTTTCGGGAAAATTACATGACCGGTTTGAGACAAAGTTTGTGCAATTTGCTTATTTTGAGTTTACCCTCGCAGCATCTTGAAGTTTCTCGAATCAGAATTAGCAATCGTTGTTCAAGATCGAACCGTTGACCGCGGCACTTGTCGCCGTTTCCATTAGTGGCGGCGACAACTTGTCGCGTCTGCTGTTTTGGAAGAAAAGACATTGCAGATTGCAGGGACTCTTTCTCTTTTGAGCTGTTTCTCGCCTAATGAAAATCGAAGCTTTGCTCGGATTTTGCAGTCACTAGGTCCTTTGTTTAGCACTTAATCGGGTGTCAGAGTTGCCTCCAACTTTGCCTCAATTGTGACTTTCTGATGACCACGACCCTTTAGCGTGTTGCGGGGAAGTGTACGAAAACCACTTCGGAAAAAGTTTCACTCGGATTTTCAATAAAATCTCAACAGATGGCTAACTAATTCTGCGGTATCAGAAGCATTCATTTTAGAACTCAGAATATCGTTTATTGTTTTAGAGAATACGAGTTACTGTTAAAAAGTTTTGATTTTATAAATTAAAGGAGAAATTTTAACGTTAAATGCAGTGTCATGCTTCTATTGTGCATACTGAAATATTTCAGCATTAATTAAGATTTCGAATGGAACACAATTTTTACCTATGCTAATTATTTGTTTGCCTAGTTCTGCATGTGCTACTCAATCGTCTATAATACTCGTTATATTATAATTCATTAAAATATTTTATCTATCCTAAAATAGAAAAAACCGAAGAGTTTGAGCAGATTATAAGGTGTCGACATTTTGCAAATTTTCATGGATGCTTTCAGTTAATCAGATTCTATCAGTATATCATTTCGGAAACATGAATACATGAAAGGAGAATGAATATTATTTAACAGGAAATTTTCAAACTTGTCACTTTCGGAAGTTATTTACGGAAGTATCATTACTGGAAGTATCATTAGAATACTAATCGCAGACATAGTCTTCTAAATCTAAACTGTCATTTTTTTGTATCTACAAATTTAGTTTTACAAATAATTAAACTGTTGCTTATTTAATGTGATACTTTACACCTTTTTTTTTTCTCCATCTAAACAGTTCCATGTAGGTTTATCTATAATTTTAATATTAAGACTTCCAAAACGTGAGGTCCTAGCAATATAAACAGAAAATGGTGGTCTGGTAAGCGCTGATGATTAATTTTGCAAACCTGCCTTCATTTTGATTTGTAATGAGAGAGATTATCTTTACTATGACATCATCTCCCCTGAAACCTGTTATTAGCACATTCCCGGTTCAGTCAGCGGCGCGATGACTCAACAAGTTCGATGTCACATATTCCATAAGAGGAAAGAAGGGGAGGTTGTGCATTCTTCTGCAGCGGCGGGATCTTTTTCTGCAGAGGGGCATTCGCGCCAAAAACAAAACACCTGGCCACTCTTCCAAATATGGGAGGAGGGTAAAGAAAAAAAAAAAAAGATGACTCAGCGCAGTGAGTGTACGTATTTCCCTGGAAGCAGTTGAACAGGTGAGGGGAGAAAATTTCCCACGGTTTAGTTGTTTTGGTTCTTCTTTTCGCCCGCAACTCCCCCACCTAGAGGAGGCGCGAATCTTTTGGAGGTTTCCTCATCGCTCTGTATATTCTTTCTTTTTATAAAAGGGAGCGAGAGGCTGCAACACCTGCCGACTGTCGGTTGGAATCATATTCTTCTCGTATTGAATCGCGTGCCGTTAGCCTCCAACGATCTTTCGGCTTTGATGGGTTTGTTGACGTAACTGTGACCGTAGGTGGGAAAGTTTCAGTTTCGCATTCTAATTTGCTTTCTTTTCTCAATAATGCTTCTTGGCATCTGGTGTTTATTCAAAAGTGCCATTATTTTTTTCTTCTCGCAATAATGGAAATACACCGACTGCCAGGTGTGACCTTCGGTCAGTTCCATATTCCGCTGTATTCATAGCTTAAAATATTCATAAATTTTGTGCAAATTATTTAAAAATCCATACGTTCTCCAAAATTATTCGGACTACATCTTCGTAAATCTAGTTGTCACGCTATTATATGTATTCAATGAAAACTTCCCGAAATTCTGTTTTGGGAAAAGATCGTTAAACAAATTATTTCTTGTCAAAGTAAAATTCACCTTTAAAAAAAACACACACATTTTAATGCTTTATAGCACCAGTGATGCCATTTTGCCTCATATTCCATACTTTTTCCTTCTCTCTCTCTCTCTCTCTCTCCTCTCTCCTCCTTTTCATACAAAACCATATTTCTTGTGAATCGATGGTCAAATTAACAAAATGGACATAAGTAGCTGTAAAATAAATGACTAAAATAATCACACAAATTATAGAAAGGCAGAAAAATAAATAGATATGAAAATGTATATGGATAAAAAAACTTTTTTTTTGTTTTGTTTTAGTTTTATTTTCAAGTGTCTGTTATTACTGAACATTTAGTGCTTTTACTGTTTTTTTTTTTTTTTTTTTTTAATTCGAAACTTAAATTTTTTGAAGTCGTTTTCTGACAGATTAATATAAACTGGTGCTCCATATTTTTCCAATTTATAAAAAAAATGTAACTAAGTTTAAAGTAACCTGTAAATAAATACATAATACGTAAAAACGAGAGGGGGGGGGGAATTTTCGTTTTATGTGAACATATTGTTGTATAGGCCCATTCTTATTTTGTATTGGGTACACAACCGAAAAAGCGTATTGTATTAATGATTTCTGTAGCACAAAAGGACACCCTTAATGTCGCAATCGATTAAATATTTTTGGCGGCATTTTCCCACGTTGTACTGAGATTAGCATTGCATTTTTGTTACCTTAGTTGTTATGCATTTGCACTTTGTCACGCACGGCCTGGAAGCTTGAGAATGCTGATAGTTGGTATTATAAGTGATGAATTTCTTCTTTTGTAATGCTTAAAAATTGATTAGTGGAGGTTTTTTTGGGGGGTTAGTTGATTGTATATTGGATATAAAGGCATCTGATACCACTGGTAATTGAACCAAGAAATGTAAGTTTGGACACAGCTGTGCCAAATGACAACAATATCCCTTGTAGCAACCTTGTAGCAGCCTTGTACAACAATGTCCCTTTTTTCTAATCAAAACTCTCAACGTCAATAATGGTATAGTATAAGAGTTTCGAACATGCTTTGAAATGATTAAAATTTAGGAGAGCTTGTTTTTTTTTTTTTGCTGTTCACTCAATATCTCTTGAAAAAGTGCATGAAAAATGATAAATCGGGCTGTGTGGCGCCGTAGTTTGATCTTCTCTCACAATAAACGTTTTTCCCTCTCGCAAAGCTAGGAAATGTTACGCTTGGTAAAGTTTCGTTACATTTTTCAATCTCATTCATTTCCTATGCAGCACCTTATAAATTGATTTTATTAATGCATCAGGCCTGTCATTTTATAGGGAACAACGGGGCAATTGCTTTCTCCTGAGAAGAAATATATTTTTGCGAATGTGCATGTATTTTTTTAAAATTTAATATACAAACCTTAATAAGAAAAAGATCATTTATCAATAACATTAAAGAACAACAAAAACTTAATTCGAGTCTAGACCGTTATTTATATGATGGTGAGGGGGGGGGGGGGCCTCAAGAGTCGATAACCCTTACTGTTTCATCTCTGCTGGATAGCCTTGACCTGTGTCTTGACAGTCTTCAAATCATCTTAAGCGATAAATAATTTTTATCAAAAATAAATACCCTCAGAAAAAAAACTCTTTATCTGGTGCAAAATAAATCACTAAATGTGATTTCCTCCCCTTCTCTGCATTCATTGGGTCACTTGTAGACGTCGTTTAATGCACGTAATGGCTTTTACGTGATCTTTTATAAAATGTACATAACCTACGGATGATGTCTGAATAAACATCGGGTGCAAAAAACAGATAGTGTGCGAGTTCTGACCTTTCTTTTTTTCCCCTCCTTTCCCTTTTTAATGGCCTAATCTCGCTTCAACATCAAAACAAGCTTCTTTCCACTGACACTAGTAATGAAGGGTAAAAATAAAACTCGAAAAAGTTGTCCATGTGGAGCTTAGAAAAATAAACTCGGTGTTCGAAAGGTCGTGTGGTAGAACACCCGGTTGATATATTTCTTTTTATTTATTCGGGTTTTTTTTGCCTTCACTCCGTTCGTAAATTGTTCCAGCTTTCTTATCAGTGAGCCGTGGAAGTGTTGGGTTTCGGCTGTTCGTTTATCATTGCCTGCCTTTGCTGATGATTGTTTCTCCTGTTTCTGGAGTGAATTTTAATTGACGTCTTATCATTTTGAGGTTTCTTCATGCTGATCTAAGGGTTTCTTATTGTTTCTTTGTCAGCTCAAATCACTTCTGGTCCTCGTCGTTGAATTAGGATGGAAGCGAAGCTGATTCTGTTGTGATTTCATGTACACCGAGTTATGGGACGAAACCTCAAATGGGATAAGTGGTCGTCGGTATAAGCGAAAGAAAAAAATACTATGTTTAGTGCAGTAAAAACTCGATTATCCTAAACTCTGTTAACCAAAGTTCTTTTTTTTTTTAAAAAATTACCTTAATTATCGGTAAATAGCCCGCATCGTTGCATAGTCCGCAGGAAGAAAAATTCCCCCTAAAAAAATAGAGTTCGGTGTATAACCCGCACCCAAAACAAAAACAATTACATGAACAAATGACTCTGTAAGGTACAGTGTTTATAAGTAAACAATTTTAAATTACAGAACACTTAACATTTAAAATTACATTGTAAAAACTACATTTTACCATACTTTTTTATATGGTTATTTTGTTTATACAGGTACCTCTGCTCTGTTCCTACCCTCCTATTGTGATTTAATTGGTGTGGAAGCAAAGGCTTGCATGGGGAAGTTAAGAGGGATGGGTGGAATTGGATCATCGTTTCGAAATCTATCACTTATTTCTTTCAATTTAACAATCAATCTAATTTTCTTTTTAATAATAAGTATTTTTTAAATTCCGTGTATTGCCCGCATCGTTATATTGCCCGCAGGTAGTAAAAAAAGGAGTTTTTTCGTAGATAAACCGCGGGCTATACAGATAATTACGGTATCTTCAGTACAGTAAAAACTCGTTTATCCTAAACTCTGTTAACCGAAATTCTTTTTTTTTTTTAAATTCTTTGCGAAAGGTGCGTGTTGGTGAATCAACAAACAAAAAACCCCTCCTGATATTTATTTTCCAGATTATAACGTTTATTATTATTTTTCACATTTCATGTTTCATTTACACAATTTTTTTCTCTTTTTTGCAGATTCGTTATCATACGGCCAGGCGAATGACGATAGGTGACGTCATACATTTCCGCAGAGCTCCCTAATGCGCGCACTTTCACATCAAATTCTCAAGGAAGAAACCTGATGCATCCATTCGGGAGAGGTAGGTTACCCCTCCCAGACTGAGCAACCTGTTGTTTCAGTTCCGTTAAAAGTATTAATTACTTTTCTGCGTTCCTGCGATGATAGCTTCTCTGCTGTTCCACAGAGCTGCGGGCGCTGGAAAAAAAAAAAAAAAAAAGAGTTGACAAATTGAGGGACTCTGATGCAATGCAAGGAAATGACTACAATGTCATATAAAAAATATTGTCAAGAAATTCCATCACTATTGTATAGCTTTCGCAAAGCAATTAGGTGCAGGAGTCCTGATTTGTTTGATTCAGTATTAATTGTTACGCTGTTGTTTGTAAACTAACATCGCTAATTTTGTTGGTTGTGTTTGATACTATATTCTAGAACTGCCTCCATTTTAAAAATTGGCAATACTTTTATTGTAACGATATTCAGATCAATACGGCTATCTCTAAATATGTATTATAAATTTGTTGCTAAATTGTATCTTTCTAACATTGTGACATTAATTTTATTCATAGGTACTTTTTCGTAGATTTAAGTATACTTTTATGTCGTATATGCTTTATATATATATATCAAAAATATTTATCCATGATAATAAAAAGAAGTAAAAATATAAAAAAGTTACTTTGTAAATTGCATCAAAAATGTATTTGCTTTTAATTTTGTTTAATGTATCATAGATTATGTTTAACTAGTTTTGGTGTGAGTAGTTTTGCATTAAGTTTTATGCTGAAAGTGATCAGCTCTTAAGATTTTTTTTCCTTTGGAATGAATTTTAATACCATGAAATCATATCGGCGTTTTTAAAGTCTGAATTGTGATAATTCAACAATAACAACTGGCAATATCAAATTGAAAGAAAATTACTGACATTTTTTGCACAGTAAATACATATAATTATGTATCGTAAAACATTCATTATAAAATAGTAAAGCTATTGTGCTACCCTTAATGCTGCTTAACTGATAAAATATTATGCCAACACATTTACTATAAAAGTGCTTTTTAAGAAAGTTATTTTTTATTTTCAAATTTACTAGTTTTTTTATAAAGAGGTTATCCTTATCATTTTACATCATGTTTTTCATAGATTAATGTAGATTAATAAAATTAACTTATAAAGACTAATAAGATTAATATAGTTCTGTTTAATATTAATAAATGCCAATATCTTTACAGCATTTAAAGTCGATGAGCTATGCTCACATAAAAAAAGTTGCATAAGTTGGATACTGTTGCAGAAATTAAAAAGTTAACATTTTAAATGCATGTATTTATGTCTACAGTTATTACTGTTAGTTTTATTCAATTCTTAATTCAAATAATTTTCCCATAAAAGTTGAAATATTGGTAATTTTCTCTTTCATTTTGATACTGTTGGAAAATATTACTTACACATAAAATACACAGAATTTTTTTTAAACCTGAATTAGTATCCTCAATAATGAATTTTACTCAACTTCTGAAAATATTTTTTTCTAATTTAATAGTAATTGATTTCTAACATTTTTTTTTTATCTACGAATTACCGAACATTTTATTAATGATTGTTGCTCAATATTTTATTTATATACGTACATGTGTAGACCTTTTTACAAATATGTCACCCTGTGTTCATATATTCCTTTTTATACCATGTATTTTATTTTTATCATTGCTTTGTTTGGGAAGATAATCCATTTTCCCCCTGTTTTAAAAAGTCATTAAAATTTGCTTTGAAAATCACAGCCAAAGACATTTTGTTTGGAAAAACTGCTCAATTTTTATCTTTTGAAAGTAGTCTACGGTACTCAAATGATTTGATTTTAATATGCATCTGTTTTTTGCATTTTTGTTAAGATTCTTTTAGCGTTAGCTGCGCTGATTCTTCCTTCAAAACACTTCCTGGTACTTATATCGAAATTATTTTTTAGTAATTTGAGGCAGTTAATATGAAAACTTAAAATAAGAAAGGAAAATACATTTTCAGCGTGTTCGTGCCCTGTCTGTATTTAACCAAAGCTAAGAGTAAATTAATATAATTTCATTATATGGTTAGATTTATTTAGCACTTGTGTAATATTATTTATTTGTTGATTTGTGTTTCTTGATTTTAATTATGCCTTGTAAATACATTTGCTTTATTTTGCCTCTTTAAATGTTTCTATAAGGTTAAATGTTTTTACAGTTTTTGATCAATTTGTTGTATTAGTTGATATAAACCCTTAATAAATGATTTAAATTTCGTTTCTGCAATGTTTCCTATGCTTTTGAAATGAAATTACTCCACTTTATTAATATGATACTTAAACTCATTTTAACGATGGTAAATTAGTTGCTTGAATTGAATTTTATTTATTTACTTTTATCTATTCTTCACTATCGCTTCATTCAATCTAATTTCAATAATGTTTCTTATTTTAATGTTTTAAAGTTAAACGTTCTGTGAAATCTATTTATGCCACGATTGGCGCTGTTTATTTTAACCTTTTGTTTCTAATTATTAACATTGTTTGATGGGGAGAGGGGATTTTCATTATTAAGTATATTTAATTTTTGAAAATTAAATGAACTTATTTATTCATTGTATTTATTTTAATTTATTGTCGCTCGCCTGTCAGTTTCCGAGATACTCGCCTCCTACAGTCACTGAAAGGCAACAGGTAGTAACCATGATTGTCAACTCCGTTTCTATTGATGTAGATCAACAATACAAAATATGTTAAGCAAAATATTTGATGATGAAACTCGAAAAGTTAATGGAAAATTCACATTGGCACGAATAAAGAATCTAGTATAGCTAACTTGTTTTTCTGCAATATTCTATAAACTAAACAATGCCAGCTTGCATTTTTATCTTGTATTTTTTTCTTGCCTTTTAAAATAAGTCTCACGACAGCATATTTGCATTTCTTAACTTATTTTGAGTCGTGTTTTTCGCTAAAAATTTGAAATACGTTTTTAATCTTTCTTTCCCTTCTACGCAGTGAAGCACAAGGGTAAAAGAGAAACTAAACATATGTTTTGTCGAACCAGTTATATCGAAGGATCCAGAATTTAACTTGCAAACAAAAAATCGTTTCTCTCTCAGAATCTTGGTTCACTTTTATTGATTTTGATTCAATAAATTGCTTTGTTGCCATTCAATAAGTTACTTTAAAAAATGAAACCTCATCGAATCAAAATCAACGCACAATGTTGCCTCCGTTTGCAAAGTAATGTAATATTTTTAAAAGGTAATTCTTAGGGCACTATTTACAGTGTAATGGAGGTAAAAAAATAAACTTTTTGATATTGGAATACTTCTTGTAATATATTCATTATGTAATTCCTATAATATGCCTTGCGCTCTGTTGCCATAAAATGTTGTTCCTTATCCATTTGTAAATAAGTACTTTTGCCTTCTATGTTGCCTTAAAACTTTTGTCGCAAGTTTCTGTATAGTTACGTGTAAAAAGTTAAAAAAATAGTTTTTTTTAATGCATATTCTTCTTTTATTTATTCTGTTTGCAAGGCTTATAACCTAGAAAAATGTATTTTAACTTTTGATCTCAATATATTGTGATAATCGATGTGTTTTAGTCAAAGATATATTGCACAACTTATATGTTGCGAAAAGTGATTTATTTTCACTTTTAGTCGAATGTAAGTTGTCGATTGGTATAGATTGCGCTTTGATGGTAGACTACACTATTAAAATTTACTTCGAAAGAATTCAAATAATCTGATATCTTTATGTTCATAAAAATTAATTGAATGTTTTTAACTGTGGAGGGATAATTTTTCTTAACGGCCCAAGAAATATTTTTATATCAACATTCGCATTGTTTCTATATTTGGAACGCAATAAATTTTCAGAACGACTAAATTATTGTCGTCCAAGTTGAACTCGATTAGTTGGTTTTCGAATTTTATGTGAATACAATTGCCAATATATATTCTTCCACTAAGAAACTCGAAGCATATTGCAGTCAGCTAATAGGTGGGATATTTGTGTGTTTGGTAATAATGCATATTATTGGTTATAACGGCAACGTTCTGCGGAAGCCATAACCGGTATTTTATCTGTAATTAAATTTTATCGTTGTATTCTTTTACATTTTTTAGAACTCTCAAGTAATCGATGAACTTGGTAAATGAGGGAATTTTGCATTGATAAAAGGGTAAAAATCCAAACTATTTTAAACCGTTCTTACAAATAAATTCTGAACTTCATTACTAGTAAATTATTCATCTTTCTAATTTGGTTGCATTTTTATCATTTTGCTTTGTTTCCATTGCCTCTTATGAAAAACCAATATGACAGTAACAAAATAGATCTTGCATTACTTATTATACTTGAAGATTTTGCCAAATTTATTGAATAAATTTAACGTTTTATTTATTAAGTGCTACATAATAGTCATAATGTTGAGTTTTATTTTTGATACCATTTACTTTAGGCATCCAAGCTACTAAATGGATTAATATCGGATTCCAGTAGGTGTAAAAAAGGAAAATTAACTTGCATATTTCCCCTTAGTTTAAAGCTGAAGCACATTTATCCGTTATTATCATAATGGACTTATAACTTAAAAGCAATGTCTATGATTGATCTGTTTGAGAAATAAATTTTAATAGTGTAGTTATTGGTTAGCTACTTATACCTTCACTTATACAGCAATTGTAGCATAACGCATGCTTCTTTTGGCGGTAGAAGAAAAAAGAATAAATAAAGAAAAGAAAAAGCTTCAACCGATTCCTATAAAAATAAGACTGAAACGTTTTGTAGAAAAAACGCAAAAGTGATTTTTATTTTGACTTCAAAAGTGGAATCTAAAAACCAGATTCAGAAATGTTCTACCGCCATATGTACTTTACCGTTTGCCATGTACATACGTTTTTGTAAATGTTACTGTGATGGATTTTACATAGCCTTTGATACTGATATACACTTATATACATAAATATATATATACATATACATACCTATTGAAATACATTAACAGTGAATGTTTTTGAATTGATATTTTGATTGTGTTGTACAGTTGAGAGAAAAATTTATCGAATGCTATGCCGAAGTTGTATTTTCATGAAATTTTAGTTCATTTGCTACGTTTTGTGCTTGTGAAGTGTCGGTAAATAAATGTGTTCAATTTTGCTTTATGTTTCATGCTTTTTTTACAAACCTTAAATCCTACACCTAAACAGAAACATCTTATTAAGTAACAGAAGAACAATTTAATTTTCTGAACATGTCATTGTATTCTTGAGAATTGGAAACCGTAGCTTTGAAGAATTGGAAATAATATGGAGTCGGAAGGGGGTGGGGGAGGAAATAATTTGAGTTAAGTAAACATTTCGAGTTATCGAGAATAAGAAAAAAATTTCGAGGTAAAGCGAGAAAATTACGTTCAAAATTAATAAAAGTTCAGGGGAAAAGCGTTTTTTAAGTTGTCGAAATTTTTTATCGAGAATTGACTGTATTATAGCTAGAAATTATCTCTTATTCCATTAATATAAATATTGTATATTTTAAAATATCGGGAATCGCTTTGAGCGACTGATGTCAAAAGCCTATAAGCGATTGTTCTAATCGCTAATCGGGACCTATTTATGAATACAAACTTCTGCTTCATTCCTTTTATAATTTTATGAGCTCGCCAATCACGTCTAAAAAGAGATTAGGGCGTCTACAGGTCAAGAAAGGCACAAATTTCGAAATCGGTAACGAAGAAGTCACGAAAACATTTCGTTCAACGGGACCGAGACGGCATCGGATATACGGTATCCGACGCATTGCACGAAATATCCGCCTATCCGTCATATCAAATTTTGATTTAAAAAATTAATGTTTTGAAAATATCTGGGAATTACAAACTTGCTAAGTATTTGGAAACTGTGGGACGTTAAAAAATATATATAGAATTTACAGGTTTCAAATATCAGAACCGGATATCCGTTACGTATCCGTCATGCAGGGACACCGGATATCCGATACACATCCGTCATTCAGGTACACCGGATATCCGCTATCCGACAAAATCAATATCCCACACTATTGTTTATGGCCACAGACATCAGTGAAAGGTCATGAAAATGCGCAAAATTTCATTCTGAAATTCTGTAGACACGCTAGAGAAACATTGGACTGCGCCACTCCCTTTGTACGATTAACCACCGAAAACTAACCAGCTCCATCACAGTTACTGGTGTTTGTTACTTCAATGTGTTTTCTTTTTTGGTACGTTAAAAGCATCGTTCCTAAACATTTGAAACCTTTGACGAGATTTAAACAAGGGACTTGATTGTTGCTTACCAATGGTCTATTTTAAGAGTCCTTCCCCAAAAGATAACACGCGTTGCGAGCAGATTTATTGTTCTTGACGTTTTAGGTCGAAGAACTCGAGATATAAATTGAGGTTTAGGAAAAGTAATACACTAGGGAGTGTGGGAATTATTTTTTATCTATGCAGACTTGATGATGGATGAAAATAAGACGTAATAGTTAGTGTTTTGACCTTTGAATACTTTAAGATTTTAAGTTCCTTTTTATTGCAACCTGAAGTCGCAATCTCTACAAACCTTTTTTAGAGCTAAACTTTATGGGAACGGGAAAGGAATAAAATGTAAAACTGAGCATAATTATATAGAATCTGGGGGAAAATAAATAATGTAGTGGAGTTCCAAGCGTAACAGAGGGGACATCATACACAGATTTTGATTTTAAAAAAATACACAAAATTTTTAAAGACAAAAATTAGTAGGCCAATCGGTAATTTTAAGTAGCAGTGTATAATTATTTCACTCAACATTGAAATTACATTCCCATTTGATCTTTTTAATTGAATTAAAGTATATGTAACAGGGGGGACAAAAAATGTCAACAGTATTTGACATGTACTATAATTTATGTTAAATTCTGTGACTTGGAGATCTTTTAAAAAACTTGGCTTTTTTTTTTAACTCTGAACGTTCCAAATTAATAAAATTATGCATTGGTATATTGAAATCAAAAACTCCTTTTATTTAAATGTGGAAAACAATGTAACAGAGGGGACATGACATGTAGCAGAGGGGACAGCTTACAGATTTAGCTTCAATAGGTGCATATATTTGGTGCATTACAACAAAACATTATTGTCAAATCAAAAGTAACACTTCTGTTATTTAAAGTTGGAGTTGGTAACACAGTTATAATATCAGACATGTTAACCCATGATACATCACTGTAATTGTATTTAAAAGTTTTATGTCTACCAGATCGTGTTAAATAAACAACCTGAATATTGTCTGTTTCCCTATCTAATTCGATGATTTGGCAAACAAATTTTACTAGCCAACAGTTAAATTAGTAGAAGTAGAATCAACCGAAGTAGAACTTCGATATTCTCGGCATTCCTTTACAGTATCCTTAAAGTTAAACTGTACTCCATCTTTAGCCGAAACTGGTTTAAACAAGATCTTACTACTCGCAGATACATTCCCAGAATTCCTTATAAACATTTAAACCAATGGGATTTGTTTAAAAATCTCATGTCAAGTTGTAACAGAGAGGGCATTCCAGCTTTGTCCCTTCTGCTACTCATTTATGTCTCCTCTGTTACTGTTATAATTTTTTTCATTAGTAAAAAATTTTCAAAATGATTACAAAACATGATTATACCAATAAATTTTATTGTAAATACCTCTCTGCAGTTTATTGTTTGTTTATTTTTTGAATAAAGTAAACTTATTTTAAAATTTGTAACAGAGAGGATATATTAATGACTAGAAAGTTTTTAATTTTAAAAAATAAGAAAAACATTTTGTATAAAAACATAAACTGCACACATATACTTAGAGTAATGTAACTAACTTACTGTATATAAAAAAATAGGGATAACATCACTAAACTTATAACAGTTTTTGTTACTTAAAAAAGCAACATTTTTGATGGGAGAAATCAGTCTAAAGTGCCCCTTATTCTTCATAATTTTAAGTATAATTATGCATAGTTCTCAAAAATAACTATTCAATCCATAAACTTGGATATGTTTTCTTCAAGAAAATACCAAACCCGTGAATATTGCTCAAAGTTTACAAAACCAAGTAGTGGTTTCAGTTGGCATGGAATGACACTGTAAATATATGATAGAAATCAACAGCGCAGTATTTTTGAGATTTTTCTTTCTGGTGGTTTGGAAAGGGACAAAGCTGAGTATCTGTCTTTCCCAAAAAAAATCAGCTGCTTTTCTCTTTCAGTTAATTCACAGCTCGCCCATAGGCGTAACTAGAGTTGGAGAAAGGGGGGGGGGGGGTCACCCTAAAAATGTACAGATTAAACACCAATACGAAGTGTAAAAGAGTTGAAAATTTACAAGTCATAAATACATGTCTCTAAAGATATACTCCGTGTTTATTTCAGGCATCTCCCGGGGGGGGGGGACTACCCCCTCGGAGCAAGTCAACTCCTCCCTCCCCCGGCAAAAAAATTCAGATCACAAGTTTTAAAAAAAGAAAGAAAAGAGAAATTACGCTTTTAAGACACTTTACTTTCAGGGAAAGGACATTGAACACTATCACGAGCGACACCAAAAGCAACTTAAAAGATATAAGACTTTATTATGAAAAAAATTGCGAGGGGGGGGGGGGAGAGTAACCTAACTCCTTTCTGTTTCCTCTAACATTATCAAAGTATCCCAAAATTGCATTGCTAGGAAGATTTCAAAAAGTTTCCTGGGGAGAGACCTCGAAGCCTTGCCTTCAGAGTTATCCTAAGCATTATATATGTAAGACCAGTTACAAAAATTTAAGTTACAGAAGCCCCAAACACCCACTCCTCTAACTTCACCAAAGATCTAAACATACATCTACTATATATACATCAAAAAGCTATCATATATGTAAAAAAATTCATATCAACATCATTTCTAATCATATATATCTATATATATGTATATATAAAGGGTATGATTTTGAAGCATACACTGCCCTTCCTAATTCTTAACATGCTCCCCCTGCTCCGGAGCCAAGGCAGTATCCAGAATTTTTTTTCGGGGGGGGGGGGGGCAGACTTCGACACATGTAAAGCAAAGTTTTAGGGAGGAATATATAATACTTTTCAAAAGATTTCTGGGGGGCTGCCCATGGGTCTCCCTTCCCTCTGGTTGCCGCCTTCATTCACAAAAACATTAAACATTCCATACTAGATTTATTAGTTTTTTTTTTAATTCAAACGCAATAGAAAATTCAATATTTAGCGCTAAGCAATCTTCTATGTCCAGGCATTCATAATATTAAAACCGGGAAATAGTCGAATTTTAGAGAAAAAAATCCAAATTCCCCTACAAAAATGCTCATCCCCTCAGTAAATTTTTAAAAAATTTGTTAAATTTGTAGCAAAACATACCTCAGAAGTGGAAGCATCTGAATCAAATTTTCTTTTCTTTTTGGATGACGAACGTATCCATCGCTGAAGTGCAAACATTATTATGTATCGAAAATAATTAAAAATTTAGCTAAAATATAAATAATACTTGATTGTAATTTAAAATGCAGCATTAAACCGTAGCAGTGAGATTGGAAACGTTGAACGGATGATTTCTAGAGTCGTAATGCAATCAGTGAAGGACCATAATAAGAAAAAAAAAATTTAAAATATAAGAGATGAGAGAACATCTGTAAATGAGAATGCAATGCAAATACAGTTCATCAGTTTTCCAATCGGCTCATCTACAAAAAAGATTTTACCAAAATGGGTGTTTGGACAGGAAGTCATAAATAAATACAAACTGCTCTTTAAGTTTCTTAATGATCATCCCTTCCTGGCTTGAGGGTTTAACCCATTAGGACAATTGGACTTTAGGGCTCCATCACAGTAGAGAATATTTTCCAGGAAACTTATTACTTGTGCGATTGTATTCCCAGATTGTTGCCTTTGGGTAAAAAAGACATCAAGAAGGAAAGAAAACCCTCTGGAGTGATTGAAAGGATCTCTGTCTGTGTGTGGTACGGTGATTGAAGCCACCTTTCGCTGTTAACCCCCCCCCCCCAAGGTGATAAGGGGGTTGATTATAACCTTTTAACCAGCTGAAAAGTCTTCTTTATTATGAGCTGCATACTTTGGCCATGATCGCAACCTTTCGGAGAAAAAGGAAAAAAAATCATATGCATATGTGTTTAATTTTCTTAGGGGAAAAAAAAATGTGCTTTGCAAGGCCGTAGCCAGAAATTTTTCTGTGTGCCTAAATAAGTACATACCCAATGGGGGGGGGGGGGGTTGAACCCCCCCTCCCTGGTTACGCCTATGATGCTCGCCAGTTTATAATGATAATTCTTTGCAGGACATTTGATGCCATGAAAAATGTTTCACTCTCGCTCGCTCGGATATATCGCGCTTTTTCTATGTCTCCGTAAATTTTAAGTTTGAGTTCTCGAAAGTAAAAATATTGCATTTCTGAAGTATAGTCCTTTCCCCCCCACTAAACAAAGCTATCGAACAGGAATGTTTACATTTCTTCTGAATTTGTTGCAGTTAAACTCTGCAATAATTCTAATCCCACTCATCAACATACATGCCTACAGAATGATTCTACTCCAAACCAGTCGACGCTTTTCTTGTTCTTTTTCCACTGAATGAAAGTGTTTACTGTCCAGGGAGAAAAAATCATGGAAAAAATACACCCATTTCAGGATACCTTTCAGTACAGAAAAGGATTGGCACTTGGCTGAACAAATCCAAATTATACAATCCCACTAAGTGGATATTCTAGTGTAGAATTTTGAAAAATCGAAATTTTTTTTTTCATATTTCCTAAGGTAATTGTTAAAAAAACATGCAAAAAAGAAAAAAAAATTCAAACAGCCACCATTTTGTATTTTTTTTTTTTTTTAAACTTGTCCAAGGTTCATACGATAGCGGCATCTATAATAATTAAGAATTCGTCTGTTTTTTATTTTTCAGATCACCAGGAGGGTTGGAATAATGCACGCGAGGACACCCTCTTTTTTTTTTGGAGCCCCCACTTTGAGTGCTCATAACTTTCTCAATTTTTTTTTTTTTTTTTTGGTTAATTTTTTTTATGTAATAATAAAACATCAATAAACAAATGATAAAAAAATTGATACTAAAAATATTTTTTGTTTACTTTGTACGGCGCTTCTAAAACCGGGCGAAATTCATGTCTCTACACTAGAATACGTCCTTAACCAAGAAAAGGAGAGTGATAGGTAAAAGAATTTTCTGGGAAGAAAAATGGTTACATTTATCTTTGACATCGTTTTCACACCATACTCTGGTGGCATGCACAGGTCCACTCAATTCACTTGTACATTTTGAGTTATTTCAAACGGCATCGGTTATATCGCGCTTTTGTGCTGTCCCCCGAAGAGTGCGATATAACGAGGGGCTACTGTACTACGAAAACCTTACAACACAAAATATAATAGTACTGTAAGGGAAGTACTATCTCATGTATCAATTTCTTTTATGTAACACCTAAGATGACCCCTAATTTAGATATAAGGTTTGGCAACACCTTGGCTGAGCTTTTCTTCAGCCTGTTTTGTTTAAAAACTAATCTTGCAGGTAAATTATCTTTTATTTTTGAGTAGCATCCCGTTGATTAGACTTTCTATCTTCTTCTATTTTGCTTAAATTAATTAAGTTGTTAAATATCTTGAGTGGTAACTTTTTTTTTTTTTTTGAAGATTTCCTAAGAGACTCTTGGCGGTTTTTTATATTGTCGTCAAATTTTTTCAAACCAAATTTACGATACGTTTGAAAATGTTTTGGCGCCAAGTCTTTGACGTTTCCAATTCAAACGCACAAAAAGTACTTGAATTATCATACCTGAATGAGATGCAATTTCCCACGTGCATTCATTTATATTTAGACAGGACCGGCGCTAGGCTGAGGCGGTGAGGCGCCCGCCCCAGGGCGCGTCGCTCTTAGGGGCGCATTGACCAAAAGTATTGATGGCATCTTTTATAAACCATCTACCATAGTTTTTATCTGAAAAATTAATTAATATTTAAACTATTTAGTTTTACAAATGATGCATCAAAACTTCATCTAATTTCATTTTTGCATTGATATACCGGGTGGTTGTAATTAAACTTCCCCTATTCCGTGCATCCTACAGCTAAAACCGTTCAACGGATTGAGACCAAAATTGGTATGTGGGCTATATACGAGATGCGCTCAAGGAATCATGAAAAAATGTTCTAAAAATGGCCGCTAGGGGCGCTGTTTAGCTTTATAACAGGGTTTTAACGTAGGAAATGATCATTACGGCATAAAAATAATGATATCAGTATTTATGAAAGGAGAAAAGATTCATTTCACGATAACCTAAACTTGTTTTTTTTTGCCACACAGATGAACTGTTATAGCTTTCTTTAATTTCATTTTAAATGGCAAGATATGGACGAAAAAGTGTACAATAAATGTTGATATTATTATTTTTATTCCCTGCTGGTCATTTCCTACGTTAAAACCAAACCCTGTTATAAGGCTAAACAGTGCCTCTAGCTGCCATTTTTAGAATTTTTTTTCTTCATGGTTCCTTGAGCGCGTCTCTTGTCTAGTCCACATACCAATTTTGGTGTTAATCCGTTGAACGGTTTTAGCTGTAGGATGGCCCTGAATAGGGGAAGTTTAATTATAACCACCCTGTATATTACACGTTCAATTTTGATAAAACCGAACACATCAGGAACATTTTGAAACGTTTCCGTTTCTTTCTTTCCTTTATTGAATGACTATATTTTTTACTGGGTTATTTCTTGTTTCGCACATTATCATTTTCTTCTCCACCGCGACAGTCGGCTTCGATGTATCCGGAGTGGGAGCTCTATAATAAGTGTTTGCAGCAGAGGCATAGCTAGGGTTTTCAGCGCCCGGGGACTACTGAAGATCCCCCCCCCCCCACACCGCGCCCCTGGAAGGGAATTGAAAAAACTTTTATGCTTCCTAAATGATAAATAGCATTAAAAAACAGCTCTTTTAGCTTGCATTTTTATTAGCGACCATTCACTTTGAAGGGCCAAACGGGACACTTTGGCTTCGCAAAATTATTTGTTTTTCTTCTTACTCAAGTGGTCTTTCCTGGGTTCTCTGGGCGTCCGGTTCTTTTATCTCTGCTGCTCAAAGAAAATGCCCATAGCCCCTACTGGAGAGTCATCACGGGTCCGATCCCTAGAAAATACCCCAACTCCAACTCAAAAGTTGTTTATCTGCCTTAACCCCCGCACTCCTGTGCTACGGTCGTTCCCGATATGATTTGCGATGCTCCCACGTTTTTAACGAACATGTTCACACCTCTTCAGTTCAAATAATCTTATTTTCGCATTTAAAAATAAAATAAATTAACTTTAGTTTAGCGCCCCCTTGACGCTGCGCCCGGGGACAGCTGTCCCTCCTTGCCCCCGCCCCCCAGCTACGCCTCTGGTTTGCAGTTCCAGAAAGTGTCTTCTCTATTTTATGACGAGCAAAACGCAATCTATTGCTTTTTCTCTTTTTCTGTATTTTATTTTTCGCTATTTAGTCCATTCTGATCAGCGATTGTTTTCCTTCAGCTTTTTGAAAGTTAAAATATGCATAATTAAACTGTGTATCGATCATTTTAAATCTCCATTCCTTCATAATATATAGTAGGGGCGGAAAAAAGTTTTTTGCCTAAGGGCGCCCCACGTGAAAGCGCCGGCCCTGTATTTAGAACATATCTTGGCATAATAGGAGGAAAAAGAATTAAATATACGTATTCTTTTTAGGCGAAAATTTGGTTTAGAAAAAAAAAGACTTTTCTATGCATTTAGAAAATTTCCTGGAGTTGGAGCGGAACTCACCTCCGTGGTCCGCATAGTTTCATTAAGGATCATATTTATCATATTTATTTTAATAACTTTATTTCAGTTGATAACAACAAAATAAAAGTTAATTAGGTATTCAGAACCTATTTTTCAGCTGAAAAATCATTTTTCATTTGTCGTTGTGCTGTGAAAACTAATTTTAATGAAGAGAAACGAAGTTTTGAATAAAATTCTATTTACAAAAAATCGGAGCATTGGAGCACAACAAAGTTCTGTGCTCCTGCTTCAAACAAAAACTCTTTGGTTCACTGCTCCGTGCTCCACTCCAGATCCCTGATTTTTTATGCTCTTAGTGCGGTAAAAACTGACAGTCCACAAAAAAAAGGGACTTGTTTTCAAAATGTCGGTTTTACGAGTGCAGTGTGAAGTATGAAAGGTTCTGCGCTGTGGTGTATAACCAGCTGTCAAGCAGATCGTTGTAGTTATCGAAAGCAATTGAGGTCACGTGTCATAACCAGTCCTGATTAGGATAGCAGCTCATTAATTATCACTGCAGTCCAGCCCGAGTGACAGTTTCTAGTGGCCACCCCCGTCTCTCGTTGCCTACACATCCATAAAGCAGGGATCTGTTGATAAGAGTGTTCCGACCAGCGAAGCAATTTGCGGCGCAATCAGATAAAGCACACGAACTCCCCCGCAACGAAGACCAGAGAAAGTCCTCTCTCTCTCTCTCTCGTGTTCTTAATTTGGGGTGGATCTGGTGATATCCGAGAGGCAGAAACACTTTTAACATTCAGACAATCCGTTGCCAATATAGCAATTGCAAGTGATCATTTGTCTTACGCGTGCGCAGTTGTCCCTTTAACCTTTGCCACGTTTCACTTCGGGGTTTGATGGATGGTTTTGTCTCTCCCCCCTCCCGCCCACTTTGGGTTTATCCCCTCTTTTAAGATGCCACTGACAGATGTGGGTTGATATGGAGATGGGGTGCAGTTGGGGATGCCTGTGTCTGCTGAGGCATGTCCTTGCAGGTGGAAAGAAACTTGAGAAGAAGAAATCCCTCGGATTTATTATCCTACTGTCTTTTTGTGGGACATAATTATTATTCCTTTTCTTGGATATGACAGTTTCTTTCTTTTTCTCAAACAGCCATCATGTTGTTAAATTATGCTCTTTGGAACCTCTTACTAAAAGCAATTTATTACGTTCTAATCAAATTGGTACAGTCAAATGTCCATAACTTGGAACGGTACGCTAGATTGGGACATTTTGGGTAATTTTGATTATTGTGTTGGTACACCTGTCTTTGTTTCATGAGGACGAAACAAAGTTACAGGTTAAGGAGTAGCTGTTGGTTGAAGTTGTGAGAGTTTAACTTTGAGATTTTAGTATTATGGGTCAGTTTCATTATTTATAACTTTGTAGGAAAATGGGATTTTGCTGCACATATGGCCTGTATTAACTGAACAGCATGGGATTAAATGTTGCTCATACTTCTTCTTGCGTATCTCGTTGAGCAGTATTTTTGCATATGAACATTTCTACTTATCTAATTTTATTTACACATGCATATTTTTTTAAAAATTACAAACTTGAGAGATTCCCAAGTTGGAGCAAAAACGTCATTCAAACTTTCTGGTTATTGGTATTTGTTTCTTTTTAAAAGGTTTGTCCGACAAAGATGGCTCTTTGATCAGAAGTCACAACATTAGCTGCATGATTATTTAAGGGATTCCAATAATCAAGGAGGCAAAGAAAGGTGAAACCACGAAACTTCGAAAATCATAAAAAAAAAGAAAATTCACATTAGGTTGACGAAAATGTGCATGCGAAATCACTTAACGCTAATTGATACTGAAAGTTGGAAGGATAAAAGGTTCAAATATTTCCCGAAACGGTTCGAAAATTCAAAATAAGTTACGCGAAGAATTCTTTGGGTTCACCAAATGCATTTAAAGTTCCAAACATAGAGGGTATTTGATAAGATGTTTCATTTGAAAGAATAATGGAGGTTGTGAAACAAACCAATATTTATAGGAGCAGGGATACCTTCTCAAAAAAGTAAAATACTACAAGATTGTTTCGTGTATGCGTGTTTTTCTTTCTTCCTTCTTTTTGAAAATTTTTATTGGTTTCACTGAAAAGTAAGCTTTGAAAAAAAAAAAAAAAAAAAAAAAACAGGATAATGGGTGAACTCATGTGTTTATCCATTTTCCCCCATGCATGAAAATACTCAATATGTTAAGTCCAAGTTATGGTGGTGAATTATTAACTTGGGACATCGAGTATTTTATTTATTTTACTTTTAATGAACTCTCCTAATAACATTTAAATTGTTGTAGGGAATGTACTTTGTGGCAAAATATGAAGGCTCTTCCTAAAAATATCACATTTAGTAAAAAACTCATGATTAACGTAGTAAATTTCAAAACTTTCCCAAGTACTTAACGATACCTAACAGTTTAGTTTAGGCAGAAAGTCGACCTGACTTTTTCAGTAATTTAAAATAGTTGAAGCAATAAAATAATCGTAAATCAATAATGACATTAACTTAACGCCATTGAAATGTAATAAATAGGTAATATTGCTATTTTACCTTTTCAGCGTTTTCTTTTATAATTTTTATTTTATAATATTTCAATTTGAACAATTTTACATGAAATCCACAGAATTTTTTTTTGCGAAATTTCACTGCAATTCAAAATCATCAGATTTAGCAATGAAAGTGCCAAATCTGGAACACTGGTAATAATTGTTAGATCCGATTCTAGTTTCATTCTGATTTACCATGCAGTCATTTGAAGCTTTAAAAATTTTACTCTTGACACTAATTGATTTTTCTCGAAAATTGAACGGATTTTCTGCGATAACTGTTTCACATGGCGTAAGTACTGAATACTTAACTATTTTAATCAACACAGTTTTAACCATTTCGTACCTTTGTGATTTCTAAAGCTTGTAAGTTTTCAAGAATTTGTATTGCGATTTTGTGGGCAAAAGGTCCAAAGACGTTTAAAATTACATCCTATTTTGACTAAAAATTGCGTTTAAAGTCTTAAATTCATTGCTAACTTTGGTTCGTATTTTTCCTATTTGGTATTTTACGGAATTGAATGTTATAATTGAAACACGATGATTTTAATGTAATTTAAACACTGGTGTTGATTTTTTGACACTAAATTTATTTACTTCTAACAAAATTGTGGTGTACCTAGTACCTTCCTGAAAAGAAGTATACATGGGGGGAGAAGGATACAGCTGGAATTTGATAGCATTAGTTTTAATATGTGATCATTATTATAGCTTGAAACTTTCGTATAGATCTTGATACCTTGAATATTGGGACCTTTCAAAGATTTAAAGAGATTTATACTTGGTGGATATTTTTATCATGACGCAAGTTTTAATCTTTTGATAATAGTTTGAATAAATAACTGATTAAGTATTTTGGGTGAGCTGAGAAAATTTCAATTTCTTTTTCTAAGTTATGATACCAAAGAATATAATAACGATGTGAATGAAGATAATAAAGATATAAACCAATTTTATTTCTTTTAAAACTTTCTTATTCTCTCTGATTTGCAAATTTTCCGCGGTATTTACGACTTGAAAAATATATATATATATTTTTTCATTTTTTTTGTTCCATACTATTAAATATCACTTGAGAAAGACATGTAGCTATATGTTTTTCTACTCTTTTGCATAATTTTATATGTAATGATTATATATGTGTAGAGACTGAGTCGGTATAGAACATTTAACATCAGTTCGTTTTAAATCATAATCTATATAGTGATTGTAGCTTGAAAAAAAAAAAAAAAAAAAAAACTACCTTGTAAAGTAAGAATTATTTGTAAGTTTCAATATCGGTTTTCCCTAGCCGCTTACCCATTGATAATCTTGTACAGCTTAGCTTTGTTAAAAGTTGATGGCTTTATCTATTATGCATCGCTTTTAATACTGTTCAACATGTTGATTACTAGTATGATATATGACACATCCGAGTCGTAATACTAAGCTATTTGTGCACATTCGTTTTAATTACCAATAGATTACGTGAAAATTTATAAATGAAGTTTTCTGAAACGGTATGTGTGCTTGTACATTCAAGCGCTAAATTTAGTTATTTTCCAAATTCTAATGCTCACTGTATGCGGCGTTCTTTTTGTTTTTTAAAATTATCACAAACGAATTGTTTTTGTTTTAACACTAGATTTACCAGACCAGTCATTTTGACTGTTTGGGAACTTCCATTTTGCATCATTTGTTACTAATTATAGTGCAACTTTCAATTAGTGAATCATTTTTAACGAGTGATGAGTTAAAGCGTTAAGTTAACGCTTCTTTTGTGCTTGATGTTTCAATCCAGCCTTATTTTTATCCAAAAGCTTTTCGGTTTACAATTTAAAACTTGAAAGAGTTTCAGATTTTCATCACTTGACGACTTTACCACGGGCGTCACGACCTATGGGGATTCGGGGACGCGTCCCCTCCAATAATTTGGCAGAGGGGACAGTCCCCCTCAATAGTTTGGCAGAGGAGACAATCTCTTCCTTTCACACGAAAATTTAGAAATAAAAGGACCCAGTTGTGTAGTTCTGGAAAGGCGCTTACATATGCGAGCATCAAAAAAGGGGGGGGGGGGTACGCTTATGTTAAAATTCAAAACAAGTGGGGCCTCTTAGAAAATATAAAAAGTAAGTGGACGCCCCCCCCCCCTCGGCTACACCACTGAGTGCACCTAAGTTTACTTACAATAATATGAACTTAACTTACCAGGTACGGTTGGATTTTGAATAAAAAAGTCCTACTGCTTTATTTTTTATGTGAGCATTCTGGAATTTAATCTTGTGTCATTGTCCATCTGTGAGGGGACCAATGGGGATCCGAGAAAATAAGTTTCCGTCGCATCCATATTTCCATATGGAACAACTTAAGACAGTTTTATAAACTTGTTAAACAGGAAGAGTAATTAAGTAGTGCAACAAAAATTGCAAATACGCGTTTCGAAATGTCTTCAGTGCATGTAAAATATGTTACGAACTCTTATTTCTACAAATTGGGGGAAAACTTTATGATAGGTTTGGAAAACATGCACTTTTTTTACCCATACTGTGCTTCAGTACATATTTCACTTTATACCAGTGGTCCTACGCCTAGGCAAAAAAGTGGGGGACCCCCCGAATTCTTTTTTTATATTTAACAAATACCCCAGCACCATAGATTTCTTCAATTTAACTAGGGTGACCAAGAGTTCTCGAATTTCTGGGACAGTCCCCAAATTTGTATATTTTTAATGCCTTGTCCCCCAAAACACTTTAACTACTTGGGGACGCGTAATATCACCAAATTTAAAAATTTCTGTTTTTTCTCTCCAAATTGCTTCCCAATTTGCAATTTATTAGAACTTTTAGATAGTATTTTATAAAATTTTAGACAATATTATAGCAATTTTTAAATAGTTGCAGTAGTATTACAATTTCTAACAGGCAATGCTCAAAGAAAATATGTGTTCATTTTGAAGGAAATAGGTTTAGATACCCTTTGAGATACATTAATGAGAGTAATTTTTCATAATAGAAGGGAATAAATATGTATTGGTTTGTTATGTACCCAAAGATGTATCCGAAACATTTTTTTGGAGTCCCCAAGTTACCTGTGGATTTCTGGACACGTCTCCAAATTAATGCTCAGAAACGTGGTCACCCTACTTTAACTTAGGTGTGAAACTATTCTAGGATTTTATGAAGCCCGCTCAGTCACGGGAGAAGCTATAGCTGCCCTTATATGTGATGCCCTTGTTCGACTTCAACTTCCAATAGCAAATGTTTGGGGGCCAACATATGACGGAGCGGCCGATATGAATGGCCATTAAAGGTGTTCAATCGATTGTTTATGAGTGAAAAACAACCTTTAGCAGATTTTGTTCAATGTGGGCCCCATTGCACTAACTTAAAATAATGAAAGACAATTGCAATTCTATGTTAGTTGCGAAAAGCTCTTTAGAAGAAGCCAATCAGATAGGAATGTTTCTGCTTATAACAAAAACAAACGACTTGTTTCAGAGCCTTTTAGAAAATGAATCTGAATGTCTCGTTGGAAATACTCGCAAAATTAGACCTCTGTGCCGAACAAGATGTTTATATCAAAGCTCTCAAATTGAAGAAATACTGAAAAAATATTCTTTAATTAGGGACACTTTGAGTCAGTTGGCTGAAGACATTAATGATGGCGGTAGTAGTCTTTTAGCGGCTTTCGAAAACGTTTTCAACTCTCTGGGATTAGTTTTGGGGAAATAAACCATTGATTTGCTGGTAGAACTGAACACATCCTTTCAAGGGAGAAAAAGTACGTTAGCTGGACTGTTCAAATCAGTTCAAACATATGTTAATTACTTGGAAAAGATGCAAAACGACGCTGTGTTTTCCACCATTTTTGATAAATGTGTCAAAAATAGAACTTGGACTGGCACCCCTAAAATTGCCAAGGAAAAAAAAAAGACATCCTAATAAGCGGTTTGGTGGTCCAGAGGTGGACCATGATTTTCCTTCATGTGAAAAATACTATCGCATTGAATTCTTTCACTTACTTGATGAGACAATTGCCGGACTAAAAACAGCATATTGAATCAAAAAGTACATTAACGACAAGTTGAATTAGAAAAGTTGCTACTTGTAGAATCTGGAGCTTGCAGTAAACTACCCAGAATTCAATATTTCAGAATTAAACGTTCAACTTGCGATTTTCAAAGAGGAGTTTAAAGCCATGACTTGTGTACATGATGTTATAAAAGCACATTACTACAAATAGAAGCGATTATTCTCTAATGTAGAAATTCTGGTGCGACTTCTGCTATATAGTGTCCCCAGCATCCATTGGGAGGCGGAAAGAAGTTTCAGCGCATTAAGAAAGCTGAAGTAGTATTTGCGCTCAACAATGGCACAAAAGTGATTGAATCACGTTGAAATGTATTTCGTTCATCAAGATGTCATCGATCAAGTTGCTACGGCAATCATTGCAAAAAAAAAAAAAACATTCTACCAAAAAGACAGCCAAAGAAATGTTTTGGGGCAGAAAATAAATGAAATAAATCCGTATACATCATTAATTATAATCCACATAAAATGATTCCGTACAGAGTAAAATAAACCTTTTTTATTTTTTTGAATAAATATTTTAACTTTAATGTTTTCTGAACCTGAACATATTTCATTTCTCTAGATCACATCTAATTTTGGTTGCAACTTAAGTTCACAAAATAAGTAAACAGTTTACCCAATTCGTATCGATAGAAAAAATGTGAAATACTATTGCTGAAATAATAAAATGTTTCAACTACTGTTTGGCAAAATTAGAAAGATAAGTCGAAAATTGGCGCCGTCCCCTCAATATTTAGACTGCTGTGACGCCAGTGGACTTTACTATAGTTTGAAATATTGTTAGTAAGAATGTAATATTATCTATCTAGGGGTGTCGGTAATGATGTTTGTATTTTGAAATGTTTTAAAATTCTGAAATAAATGTTACCTAAAAATCCAACTGCTTAAATTCCGAGTTATTGAATACGTAACCCATTGTATAAAAAAGTGTTTGTATTACTAAGTGTTAAAATCTGCATAGTCCTGGTAGCACAACCGAAATTCTTTGGTACAACCGTCCTCGTTGTTTCTCGCAGCTCAGTTGGTTATATACAGTCTTATTAGGGTGCTTTCATAACAAAGACGACAAAGACAAAAAAACTTCACTTTTCTGAAAGATCCGATTATCCGACATGTCAATTTTGATTTTTAAAACTTAATTAGCATATTTTGAAAATGTATGTCAATTATAAACTTACAACGTATTTGGTAGTTGAGGAATGTTTCAAACATGTATAGAACTTACAGATTTCAAACATCAGAGTCAAATACAGTGTATGGACCCGTCACATAAGCAGACCTAGGGGCCGTTCATAAATGATGTCACGCTTTTTCCCCACATTTTTGACGCCCTCCCCCCTTTGCCACAATATGTCACACTTCATCGGACCCCCCTCCCCTATTTGTCACAGTATGTCACACTTCATCGGACCCCCTCCCCTATTTGTCACAGTATGTCACACTTCAGTGGACCCCCCTCCCCCCTTTGTCAGATGTCACGCTATGTTGCATAATGCATGATGTCACACTTCTTGTTACTCCTTCCCCTCCCCTTGTCACACTTTGTCACAATTTCACGAACCTCCCTCCCCCCTCAAAGCGTGACATCGTTTATGAATGATTCCCTAGATAAAATGTGACAATGTCTGCGAACTCATATAATTTTTTTAAACATTTCTGCAATAAAAAACAAAGCAGTGCTGTGTATCCCCCTGCCCCCGTCGAGTCGTAAAACTTAAAAGTCAGTCAGAGTCGGTAAAGCTGTATATAGACAAAACCGTAAAGCGTACGCAGATTTTCAAACCTCTCCAAAACAAAAATCAGACTATTTTTTTTATATCTGGAGATTTTTGCATAAAGAGTATTTTACTTACTTCTTCATGTTCTAATGATACGTCTTTATTTGCATTTCCTTTAAACTATTCAAGGTAATTCAATGGGCTGAAACTGAATTATAAGACAATTCCATAATTATTGCACAAAATTTTACATATGTTTAAAAACAATAATGCCCTCACTAAATTATAAAACATTATTTAATCTGAGATAAATGAAAATGAGTTATTAAAATTTTCTAATGCTTCTCGTGAGAAAGTTATTGATTTTGAAATGTGGCCCTCTTGCGGTAGAGAATAGTGCAGTAGTTATTAAATGGATTAAAAATAACTTCAACTATATACTCATGAAATAAATTCATAAATAAGCGGATTTAAAGTAGTATAAGTTAAAATGACTTTCCTATTTCAAAATGGTTGAGATATTTACAAGATGCAAAAGGATTGAATTCTCATACCCGGCGTGTGACTCTCTACAATCCATGGGTTCGATGTTGCCATGGCTCTTTTTTTTCATATCCATACCAGTTAAAAATTATGTAAATTCATTTAAATTACTGGAAATCTTCGTAAAAGTTAATGAACTTCTAGAGAAGATCTGCAGAAGCCCCCCTATTTTCGGTCCCGATTCGAATGAAAGGGGCGACTGAAAGCGTATGCTCGTGCATGCCGACTGACGTCAGCAGAAGCTCTGTGGCTCAGAACGCGAATCTGCGATTTGCGAGTTGAAATCCGTTTCACTTTCTCTTCAATTAAACTTTTGGTTATTTCTGCGCAATTTTTTCCCCTGCTATTTAGTAATTTAATAATTAAGAAATGAAAAAATATATACATACATATTAAAACTGTTTAAAAAGTTAAAAAACTTTCTGCGAACGGCCTTCGCGCGTTTGTCTATATTATCTGGGTCTGCACGCAAGGGTCACCAGATGCTGGCAAAATATATATCCTGGCAAGGAACACTGGACTCTTGGCGTTCCCCGGGACGTTTGGCAACCCTGGAAATAATCCAATGAACGTAATTTCATCACAACTATGATCTACTTAATTTATCATAAACTGGAAATAATAATTAAAAAAAAGCGCCATTCGTGTAATTGTTAAACTTTTAATGAAATTTTGATCTAAAAGACATCTGAGTGGTGGAGCACGACAAATTTTCGTGCTTCTGCTCCGCTCATGCTATTGACAAAAACTTGTTGCTGCGCTCCAGATCGATAATGAGAACTTAATGCTAAACTTAATTTTGCATTAATTCGTACAAGTATTCGTATAACTCATTTGCTTACTAAACATTGTAAACACGACAGGATGTTTTCTCTGCATTGACCCTTCAATGACAGGGAAGAAACTTTTACAGAAGTGAAACGCTTACTATTGTGATTTTTGAGAGCTAATTTGCACAAATTTGGGCCGAAATAACGCTTACTTTTATCGCTGGCTAAACAGTGTAAAAATTGGTATTAATCATTGGCTAACCAGTGAACTGTCTTACTTATTCGCTAATTAGTGTATGAACAAGCAGATAAATAATTTTCCCAAATGCTGAGACATTAAACCGTATAAATCAGTTGTTCCCAAACTTTTTGTCTCGTACCAAGCTTTTGTCCTTTTCCTTGCCATGATTTTCGGTTTTGGGTAGACTCCCTGCTTAGCTGATATTGATTTTTTGTAAATTCATCAACTTCAAATCTATTTTTGACAGTTGGTATAGTGCTACTTACTGTGAAAATTTTAAATTTCTAATTGGTAGTGAAGCGTAGTGTGGAAACCTTAAGAAAAAACATATGTTAATTTTATACATTTATTAATTAAATTCAAATTAAAACGAATCAAATTAAAATTTATTATATGTTATATAAAATACCTAAGCAATAAATAAATGATTTTAGTGTGAGGGATGAACCTGATGCTTTAATAATAAATTATCAACATTTGGCATCAATTTAGTTAGGTTTAATCCCAAATCTCCTCGGTTAATGATTTATTTATTTATTTATACTATAAATAAATAAATAAAGCAAAAAGGTAATGAAAAAGAAATATTGAATACCTCACAGATGAAATGCGAAACATTTCTGCAGATTTATACACTACTCGTATATTTCATTTTTGGGAAAAATGAATGCAAAAGCATAAAAGTAAGCGCTTCACTTCTGTAAGACTTGCTTCTCTTTCATCGAAGTGTCAATGCAGAGAAAACATCCTGTCATGTTTACAATATTTAGTAAATAAATAAAAATATATAAACATATATTTGCAAGAAAATATTTGGAAAAAAAAAAGTTGAAATATTCGTTAAGATGAAATTTGTTAAACTCAATATCTATAGCATTGAGCTCCTGCAAACTCTTGAAAAAAGTAAGATACATATGTGTATGTATGGATGTATATTTTATAAATGCATACGAATAAAAGTTTATATGATTTAATTTTAAAAGAGGATGGAAAAAAATCTTTAAACGAAAATACCGTATTTCTGAAGACTTTGATAAATTACCGAGAGCCGAACGAAAAAAACTAAATTCATCATATCCAACTGTAGATATACACTCTCATCCTAAAACGCGAGTCTTCTGATTGTGATAGTAGCTACCAAGTCAATATACGGACTGAGATTGGGAGATGCAATTCAACAGATTGTAGAATTCGAGCATCTTTGGAATACTGAACTACTTTGAGGCGGCATGTTTGGGCACAAACTTCGAAGTAGATTCTGGTTCTTGAAATGTTTGTTGGATCAATTATGATCTCATGGAGAAGAAAAAAGTTGATTTTCCCCAGTTAAAAAAGAAAAAAAAAGTTTAGTATACTTTTGAAAGTACATGCATCACAGACACTGTGATGTTCTGTGAATGTTTATATTTTCACATTTTTATTTTCACCCTCGTTACAAGTTTTTAAAAAGGCTAATTTGTACTTAAAAATGCGCTTTTCATACTGATGAGGGTTTGACTTGCGATCTGACGGTAATGAGGCAAAGGAAATGGATGCGCAATGAACCCGGGCTTGAATTCCTGCCAAGGCATAGATGTTATAGATCAGAATAGCACTTCTTCTGATCCTGTCCTCGTGGTTCTGAATCCACTTTATCCTACGAATCCTACAACGATCGTTAGGGACAGGTACTTGTGCTCAGTCCGTTTAGTCACAGGTAGTTTGCCTACACCCAAAGTATCAAGCCCATCGATTGCTTCTTATTTATATAAAATTTTGTGTTACGTTGTGTCCAAACATGGCGACGCGTTTAATCCACCTCAGGAAAGCAGAAAGCCGCCATGCTAATATCTTCTCCACCCAATTGATACTCGGTTCATGCCCCCGCTTTCCTTGGATCCCGACATGCTAAGCGAAGGGGCAATTTGTCACCCAACCAATAGATTATCCTCACTCTTGCTTGGGGGAGTCCAAGATGACACCACACAATTAATGACAAAGCGGGGAGGAATTCATTTTTCAAATTTCGCCAGACTTTGTTCTACACCACGATACCTATCTGCTTTAAAAAGTATTTGTTAAAACGACAAAGCGCCCCTTTGTTTCATTTGATTGAACGATTGGGACGGAGCCTTTATCAGGATTGAAAAGGCCCTTTTTTTACCAGTTTTAAGAAGGATGTCAAATAATTAGCTTAAGGACGCCCAAAAAATCAAATTATCTTAAACTTGCTTGATAGCGTTGAATTTATTAAGACCTGTACATAAATACTATATTTTTTTCTTCACTTCACTTTTTCTGCTCTAAACATAAAACACGCTTTTTTAAAACCTCATCGAGAGACAAATTAATTTCTTTATTAAATCCTCTCCTGGGTATTGGTACTCACTTCAACACATGCCATGTAGATTATAGTACAAAGATTGCATAAATAAATGAGATTTTTCTTCGTTTGAAATTAAATTATAATTAACAGACGGGATCTTATTTTAATTAAATGACAGTGATTAAATAGATGAGACTTCATCGGTGATATATATTCCGTGTAGGATTACCTTGCTACCTTTCATTTGAAATATTGTCCAAACAAATATTGAACAATAGAAGGGATTTTTCATGTGGGGAAAATATGATGAAAACTGAATTGATTAGGCATTTAATAATTAGTGCGTTAGTTTAGTGGTTTGCAACCTTTTTCCCTTGCGAACTCCATCTAAAATCCGAAAGAAAATGGCGAACCCCCATCTGTAGTCGATAATAACGGATAACAAAATTATAAAATTTGCTAGCACATTTATTCTTTATATTGCACAAAACTGTAAAAAACCAAACCAAAGTTTAAGTAAAAAACTGCAAAAAAGAAATATATTTTTTAAATTATAACTTTTTTATTATTTGTTCTTTTTGAATTATTAATAGGTCAGCAAATGTATGTATTCTCAAAAGATTAGTTTCCCGATAGTGCAAAAAAGTTGTGAAATGGAATGAAAAATATACATACAAAATTTTGAATCCATCAATAAATAGCTTTCAGTACCACTTTCCGGTTGAAATATACAAAATTCGCCAAAGGAAGAACTTTGCAGAAATTTTAAAATTAATAAATTTTTAAATTTCTTATTGCAACAATGCAGAGAAGTTGGAATAAAGTGACAAATGTGAGCACAAAATTTGAAATTAATTAATAAACATCTGCCGTTTCCACTTTTGGGTATATATATTAGAAATAAGCCGAAAATAATGCAACATTTTAAATTCTAGTAAATTTTCATATTTCCAACTCATTTTCCCCTCTATCGTGGAAAAAGTGGGAAATGATAGGAAAAACTTCAAGTTCAAAATTTAAAATAATTCAATGAATGTCTTCTGGTACCACTTTGTGATTCACATTTTCAAAATCAGGCAAAAGTAGAAATAAGTGTTTTCAAATTTTGTAGGTATGCTTCTTAAGCCAGTCTAGAACTTTTCGCATTATCTTGAAGACAATTTACGAAAAATAATCATTTTTAGGCTTCATTCTTACATGTAATGTTATCTTTCCATTTTCGTTAGCAATTAAAAATTCCGCCATTGCGACATTATTTTCTTGAACCCACCACGCGAACCACCGGTTGGGGAACGCCCTGCTTTAGGAAAAGAAGCTATGAACTCTTGCCCCTGGCGTGCCAATGTCACTTTTTACTCTTTCTTTTCCTTCCTTTTCTTCTTTACTGCTGAAATATTTTCCTCTTTATTTCTATTAACTTCAATGTGCCTAAATGAGACTCAATTTTTCATTAGTTTGTGTCATTTGGGAAGTATTTTACCACATTTTAAAATTTTATAGAAAAATTCCATTTTTCCCCTCCACCCCCTTTTTCAGAGTAAATAATTTCCTTTACTGAATGCTCTGCTGCCCAGCACCACCCTAAACGGAAAAGTTTTCGTATTGGCTTATATTACTTTTTTCGAAGCGTTGTTAAAAAAAAAAAATCATGTGCAAAGAAAATTTTTGTTGCGTCTCATATTTGTTAATTTGTTCACAAAATATCATGTAATTTTTATGAAGTAGTAAGTTTTAGACGGTGGAATAAATAATCATAGTACAAAGTAGTCTTTTGAACGATTGTAAAAAAAAAGAGAGAGAGAAAATAAAAACATATTTTTTTTCTTCTTTTTTTCTCCCCCTTCCTCTTTTTTTTTCTTTCTTTTTTCTTCTTTTTTTTGCGGTTTTGTTGCTAAGTCATATTTACATAAAAGATTCATAGTATGTAAACTGAAAATAAATAAATGAATAAATAAATAAATTTTAAGTTTCTTCTATGACATTTAGAGCAAGCAAAGAGATTAATAAAGGAAAATTGTAGAATTTTGAGCCCTAAATTGGTTTTTAATCTACGTAGATTTTCATTATCCCATGCCGGTGAGAGCGCAAAGAATCGTAAAAAATGAGGGGGTCAAAGCGTTTGCGGTCTTTGCGGAGGGATACATTTTTCTCTTTGGACTGCTAATCTCGAATTTTAATGGTAAAACATCAATTTTTGATTGATTGATTAAAGAACATACTTTAAGTAACCTCAAAACAGCTGGTGGTGATATTTCTTGAACTATTTGTACTATTATTGACGTAGTAACTTTTTGCATAACAATTTAATTAGTTTATTAATAGTCGAGAATTTGCTTTACTTGAATTCATACGTAACGCTGGACAGGTTGGTATCCAAAAATATTGAAGTTTTACTGCTGATCTGATTGTTAGAGAATGGTAAGATATGTTGCTTTGACAAAATCATTTTATTTTCAAAATTTAAAACAAGACATTAAAATTATTTTCCTTGATCATAACCGCGCTCTTAACGTTTCAGCAAACAGTGCAATGTTTCCTTAAGAGAAAAACCTCCTCAGGTGAATGTTATGTTAATTTCACGAATCTAATAACATGATTGCTGCACTCCTTAATTAACTGGATTCGCCTTATCCATCACTTGGCATTCTTTCGGAATATAATCCTGGAGCTTCCTGAGCATGGAAATGCTAAGCAAGCGTTTGGATCACTTTCAATTCAATCACTCGGGGCTTGCGACTCTGTTGACCGTCTGCAAACAGGGGATTGTTCTAAAGCGAGACCCCCCGACGGATGGACAGAAGGAGGGAGGGAGAGAGGAAGAGAGAGGACTCCATCAGGCTTCTCATTAATCTCCGAGATTCAACGCTGACAATGATTAAAACGCGTTGCTGCCAACACGTTGTCCGTTTGTTCTGGGACTTCGGAGAGGGAGCAAGAAGCATTCGAATTCTGTAAACAGAACTGCCCAGGGCATATTTAAGGGCGCCGAGGGGGTCCAACTCCGCTGCAATATGGAACTAGTAATGAACGTTACATTCATATGGGTGAATCTATCTATCTATATATTCGTTTATATTAGTTAGCGAGAAGGACATAGTTTCGCTATGGAAGGAAGTTCTCCTTTCGTAGATGCACACCAATTTCATGAATCTTATTTATATTTTTAATTAGTGACACTTTTATGAGTAATAAAAAATAATTTTTTTTCTGTCATCTTTTTCTAAATGTGTTTTCTTGATAGAATTTGTTGTAAGGGTCACTGTCTCTTGCTAGTTTTATTTTCGCTATTTTCAAAAATATATAAAACAGTAGCCGTCAAACTATGTTCTTGCGCACACGGATTCCGTGAGTCAAAAACCAAATTTAAGGAAAAAAAATCGCCTATACCAGTTGACTGCAGCTAATTAACCAAATAATATAAAGAAGGGGGTATATGACTCGTGATGCGACAATAAATAAAGATACACTTGAGAAGTTCGTACAAATAAATACATACATAAGAGAATCAAGCATGCCCGGTCCTCAAACATAATGCAGGGGTAGGTTGGTTATGACTTAAAGCCATTTTACATTAACTTCATACTAAAATTTCTAATATACAATATGTTCTTTAATTGTCTTGACATAAAGTACAACTTTCTTTCTTTAGCATATTGACATATTTTAAATATTATTTTAAGATAACAGATTTTTTAAACAGTGGGAGGGGGGACCCCTTGAAAAAATCTTTGTAGGTCTAAACGGCTCCGTAGGTTGACAAAGGTTCATGACCATTGACAGAAAAAAATTGAATCAATTGATAAAACCAGTTTTTCTTCTCTTTTTTTTCTTTCTTTCTTTTCTTTCATTTTTCAGAAAATTTACAATACGTCCCCCCCTAACCCATTATTTACTGATTTATTTTAATTTCAATTTTAATCGCAGAAATCCTCCGTATTTACCATTTGTGGCTTAACCAGATGAAAGATGCGAGTGACTGTTCAAAACGGAAAACACTTTTTTGTTGCTTGTTTGCTTTTGTTGGACTGCGGTTGGTATTCTGGCTTCTGATTCACTTTACGTTTTTGGACTTCATAATACTTGTCGTAGTAGACATTTCTGCTACAGATTATGCTGATAAACCACGCCACCATTTACAAATGGAAACAAACTATTTTAGAGTCTTCTATAAAGTAAGGACACGTTAATATTGTTGCTGCAAGATTTTTTCAAGCTTCAATTTTACAAATATAAAAATTTTACTTTGTGCCAAAACTTTGCTGGTAAGCACCCCTTGATTGCAAAATGTGTAATCTGAAAAAAAAAAAAAAAAAAAAAAAAAACAAGATTCAATTTATTTATATATTTAATTTAATTCTTTTATTTATTTGCTTCTCTATTCCTGTACCCTACTTTTGTTAGCATTTTTAAATTTCTGTACTCACTGCGTTGCAGTAGCATGTTCGTTAAAAGTATAACATTCTTATACATTCCATTTATTTATACATTGTCTTTGCTCCCAGGTAAAGATTCTGTCTTATTTATAATTTCCCGCTACTTTGGACCCAGAGAATAACCATTATACTCAAATGTACAGTCCACACACAAATAATACATACACTCATAAAGAAATATCAGACACCTAAAAATGCAATGGAAGAATTAAGGAACATTAACCTGAAAACGACAAAGAACTGTGCAACTAAAATTCTTTCTAATAAGTTTTTTCACAAATGTAAATTAGGGGATATTACACTTCCTCCTACCGCATGTTATACGAAATTGTGATTCACTTTTCAATTTGTTCATTTTGCTCTTAAAAAACAAATTTCGCTGCAAAGAAATGTTTTGTATTTATTCATTTTTTATCCAAGATTTATGCATATTTTTTTAAAAGCAGATGGACCCTATTATCGCTATTAACATAATTTTTTATTCGATTGCAAGTCGTAGTTATTTCTAAAATCCTATCCACGTTGTAACACACCCATATGTCATCTTATCAGTTTATTTATAGAAATAAAAAGAGGCAATAGCAGTGAGATAATTTTTTGCTATCGGACTAATTAAACCCACTCTTGTTATCAGCGTCAATCTAGTAATTTCGCACTTCGCAACTTGAAGGCACGTGCCGCTGTCATTGTGAATGCAATGCATCGCTTAGAGCGGAAACTTCTTCCACCTCAAAGCAAATCGTTTCACTTTTTAGATTTTGGCAAAAAAAAAAAAAAAAAAGAACGACAATAAAAGTTGCCAGCTCAATAATCATTTATATCAAAAAAAAAAAAAAACCTGCGGCTTTTTGTTTCGTGTAAAAATAGGCATTGTAAATAACACTGTCTAATCCATCATTCAATTACTTACTTTCTTTGTTGTAATACCATGGTCTAATTTTTTTCAATTTTTTTTTTGGTTTTTTTAAATACCATGGATTTTTTTTAGCTTTTCAATTTTCCTTCCATATTTTTTTTTGCTTTTAATCTTCATAACAGTAAGGGTAAAATGAAAAAGTAATTAGAAAAAAAAAGGAAATATTTCAATTTCTAGAAAAAATCATGGGGAGAGCAGGGTCCCCCTTGGTAGGGGGGGGGGGGTTGTTTTGGGTACGCCTGTGGCATCAAAAGTGACAGGAAAGAATACAAAAATGGGGTAAAAAAGAATAAATTCGAGTGTTTCCTCAAAAAATACAGTACTGTGCATTGTTTACAATGAATACATTGCTTCCTTGGGAATACAACGAAGAATAAGCTTAATACCCTTAAAACAAAGGAAAAGAACGTATGAAGGCATAGAGTCTGTACTACAGGAAAATGAAAATTAATGAATTCACTGTGCACAGCAATGTTCCTGATAAGATAGACCTCAGCGAAACAACATCTGACGGCATAAAGCTGCCCATAATGAAAATTAACTAGACTTTGCAAACATTCGCTACTTATTTTAAAGATCTGCGCGAGGAGTTTTTTCGGCCTTACAGTAATGCTTGAGACTAAAAATATTTGATGGCGGCCAGTGGCCGGTAAACCGAAAAAGTTAGTCTCCACTTTGAACCATGTTTCAAACTGATCCCCCCCGCGGCTTCATTTTGCATGCCAACATTCGCATACATATGCCTCAAACTACACATTTGTCACAAAATTACACAAAGGCCTGGTTTTAAAGAAATACGTAATAATAAATTACAAACCTTTTCTAGTCGCCATTTTTGGCGACCGACATAGCATTTTGTGGTTGCCAAATAAAAATTTATAGTCGCCAATGGCGAGTGGCGACCACTAGTCTCGACCTTTACCTTACAGGGTGTGGCCCGTTATCCGGACTGCCGGGTTTTAGAATGCCGAGTTTTTGGGACCCTACTGTATTACATTATGCAACTCAGTATAGTCTATAGTCACAAGAGCAACTATAATTCTATACAGAACTTTTACTCTGAAATTTTAGCAACCTTGTTTTTTATTTAATTCAGTTTCTTTATTCTTATTCCTCCCGTTAAAAAGCTACTCATGTTTGATTTACAAGATCTGTCTTCAATTTTTTAACTTTTTAACTACTTTCGTTTTGAAAACACTTTGAACACTAAAAAAAAAAAAAAAAGCTTTCATATTGAAAGAAAAAGTTCCAAATTGAATCCCGAAACGCACCGCCAGCTGCCATTTGGAATTATTCTCTCTCTCGGAAGATTAAAAGCGCGGCTTCATTTCTTTACTCTCGACACCTCGTCGTTCCACCTTTCGCGCAAGGCTAAAAAAACATGCACCGAACTCCAGAATTAAATCAACTTTTAATGACACCGAAAAAGGAAAAGGAGTCTCCTTTTTCCCCTTTTTAATGCGAACCTGTGGGGAAAAAGGAACACTAAAAACCGGAACTCGATTTGGCGGGATAAAAAAGGGAGATGTTCAATTAAAGTTCGGCATTCGTGGAAGTGAACGTAAATGACTACGGATGCTTGTTTAATGAACAATGGCAACTCTCTGGAGGAATTTTTTTTTCCGGCTCTGAAACTCGCGATTTTTTTCTCGTATACATTGTTAGAGTTGCACAAAGGGTACACTTCTTCGGTAATTGTAATACATGCGCGCAAAAAGGCTTTTCCCAAAAGAAATCAATTTTCGAATTTCGCCATTTTGCATGAAAGGTTATTAATGTGTAAGTATTATTGACATTGAGTGAGTATGCAATTGTTCTTATTCCAATTTCCATCCTTTAGAGGATGTGAAATTTGGTCAAATATGTTTTATACTCAGATAATATGTTTTTAAGATAAAAAGTGCTAGTGCACGATTGTTTGAAAGATAAGAACAAACGGGATGAAAAAAAATTTAAAAATAAAATTAACTCGATTTTTTTTTCGAAATTTGAAAAAAAAAAAGAAAAAAAAACCTAGCAATTGCATTCAGTGCTGTTTAGAAATAGGTTTTTCAACATTTTACAGTTGACCGAAAGGTTCAATGCCTCAAGATTTAGCATGCATGCTTCAAATTTCCCAGTAGGCGCTAATGCTAATTTTGAATTTTTCAAAAAAAAAAAAAAAGAAAAAATACAGTGAATAAATCATAAGGTCACGCTTTGTGTGTATTTTAGCTCAGGATTTGTTTTCAGTAGTAAGCTAGTTTGAAGCAAATCTGCCATTATGTTTAAACTTTATGCTACAAATTTCCTCTTAGGCCCTGCTTTGCTTTTTTGAAGTTAAAAAAAAAAAAAAAAAAAACAATTTAGCGGATCAAAAATAGTATATGGGAATAAAATGAACTTTTCAAGATCTTTCGATTTTTTTCTTTTCTTTTTCGAATTAACAAAAAAAGGGGTGGGGGGAGCAGATAGATCGTCCGACCGTCGATCACACATTTCTCCATCTTGGAACCTTGCTTTCAAATTTTTCATTTTTAAGATTTATTTAATTATTTAATTGATATTTGGCTCTTATTATTTAGCGATTTGGTAATAACATTATCATTTGAAAGTTATGCCATTCGCAATGTTCAAAAATAATTTAATTTACAGCGCAACACTGAATTTTTAGTCATTTATTAAAATAAGTAAATAAATAAATATGTAATTAAAATGAAATAAATAAATATTCCATTGTTGCTTATTTAATGTTTTGAAAAAATAAGCCAATGAAAGTTCATCGTTTCGATGGAAATTTAATTGGTTTTGCATATTGTGAATGGAATAATTATCAAATGATAATGTAATCGCCAAATCGAATCTTTGGAATCAAAACTCCAGTATTCATTTGAAGAGGTTGGGTTTTTTCTCTTTCCTGTAGACTTACCTCTTCAAGGGTCTCCTAATTCCACTTTAATGCCTGCAACATTGTTATCAGGTTCCATGATCCCTATTCCTTTCAGGGATATCGAACACTATGGGGGTCTCCAGGACCCCCAAATCGCTGACACTGCTTCACTTTAGTGACAAAAGGGGTTCAGTCGTTGATCACTAATTGCTAATGACTCGACTAAAACTCTATAGCAGCGGAAAACCGTGTCCCCCACAGCCCCTCTTGGGGTGCTCCATGTTTTAATATGTTCACATATAACCCTTTGGAAAAAGGGGGGGTGGGATGAGGGACATCTTTTGTGCCAGAGAGAAACGACGTCCTACTTCCGCCGGAACCGGGAAAACTATTTTAATTGAAGTCAAGCTCCTTGATTGATGACGTCCACAAGACGACTCGTGGATGTACTTTAAATTCTTTGGACCGCCGGTGGAGAGAGGGTTGTGCATACAGGTTGCACAACCCTTTCTATTGTTAGAAGTACAAGCCACTTCATGGTGGGGCGGTTTGAATAATAAAAAATGTTCCATTCTCCCCCTTTGCTTTTCCGATGGAATACTTTCATGTGGTCGTTGCCGATTCTTTATGGGTGGTAGACTGACGTTAGCTACTATAATTTTTAAATTTTAAAATATTGTTATTAATGAGTCTATTTTTTTTCCTTCATCGCTTCCTGCGGACGTTTAATTTGGAAAAATTTTTGTTCTCCGTGAATCTCAATGGGAAAAATTTTAATCTACCATGAGTGTTCGGTGGCTCAGTTTGATAAAGAACCTGCCGTACTTGTGGTTCGGTGTGGTATTTGATAACAATAGGCTTTTTAAATAATGCCTCGTATGATGCTGTATTCTTTTAATCCTTGAAGAGTCTTGGATAGGAAAAATTGGATACTTATTTTTCTACTTCAATATTTTTAAAGAGAAATCCTTTCCTCTCTTAAGAAACTTAAAAATTATTCTTTGAAATACAACAATGAAACCATTTTATTTTTTTGAATGATACTTTGTCTTTTTGTGCAATACATTTTGAATCTTTTCTAAGCACAAAATCAAATATTGTTTAATAAAAGTAAAGTAGAAGTTTGCGTTGTTTGATCGCTGAATTTTAAAACATAATTTTGCAATTCGTTTTTTTCGCCATAAAAGAAAATAAAAAAATACCCCAATATTAATGACCAGTTTTATTTTAGTTTCAAAGTTCATAATTTCATTACTTGATTGCATTATTTTATATCAATTGATGGCTCTTTGAAGTACTTTTTGGAGAACATAATTTCCCAAGTCAAATCCTTTAGTGTCATATTCATGGACATTTTGGGGACATTTGAGAATTGCTCGTGGTGTGTTACGCGATTAACATGAACGCGGTTTTAACGGCCGTAAGTTAGAATAAATCTCTTTTGTGTGTTCATACATCGTACAAACTTCATCTTACTAGTAGTAAAATGTCTATTCTTTAAATATCATAACCCCCAAAAAGAAATAAAAAATATATGCTTTATATTTGTTAATATATATGTTATTAGCAGGAAAATAGAAAATACAATATTACTCGAAATTTCATTGAAAATAGTTTAGATTAAGCTGCTTTTAATTGTACACAGAATACAATATGTGTGTAAAAAATGTAATTAGCTTGTGCTGAAAAAATCTGAAAACAAAGGTCGGAGTTTTTTTATTGTCAATTTATTTTGCTTAATAAATATTTTGGATTTTCATAAGCTCTGGCTTAGAGGTTTAAGTCTCAATGTATTTTTATAACACTTCTTTTTCACCACTTTTCATGCATAAAAAAAACTACAACTAAGTGTGCGGGCGGGGGGAGGGTATTGAAAGAGAATTTTCCCAACATAGTCTCTTTTAAATATAGAGTAGACAATTATCAGAAACCGTTTCTTTTACTTCAGTGAATCGTGGGAAAAACCATCGTGCCGCTGATAGAGCGAGAGGGTGTTGTTGCACACACGTGATTGTTATCGTCCCTCCAAAAAGGGGTTCAGGAAGCACTTTTAAAAAAATCGTCTGCTAATGGTCGATTATTTCGATGCTATTTCCAGTAAGCGATGGGGTTGGGAGTCAACTTGACGCGTATCCGGTGTCTATATGTGACAATTCAGAGTCGATATTTTTTTTAATAGAGAGTCGGAAGAAAGGTGACGCATCTTTCGAACATAGACAATACTTCCGCAGACGATCATAAAATTGGGCGCATTATTATGCAAATGAACAATAGTCGGTGGATGGTACATTTTCTGTCGAAAGCAAAGTTGGGGGAAAATGGGAGGGGGGGGGGCATCGATATGGGAAACGCTTGGAAATTGCACTTACCTGAATGCGAGTTAAAAGTTTCTTCAACGTATAGAAGGATACGGACTGATGTGCTAAAAATAGCAAAATTGAAATTCAGAATTCTATCCTGAAGTCAGTGTATTGAACCATGATCAGTGTATTAAACCAGATAAATACATTGACTGAAAGACTGGTAAAATTACTCAAAACTTGTGAGAAACATATGAGTAAGAACACTGTGCTCACTTAATTCAACAACCTCATAACTCAAAATATTATGATTTTTGAATTAATGCTACAGGATAATTACAGTTGTACAATAACGCCATAGCACGAAATATTATGGCTTTTTAGTTAATACTATAATGCCGTGTTAAGGACAAATCGCACCCAGAAAGGCGCAACTGAAGTGACGCAACTCAAAAATTTCATTTTGTGATTATCTTTATTACAGTTCTACCATAAAAAAAAAGAGCGATTTGCCTGGCAGAGTGCCTAGAAATATCCATACATGTTCATGGGGGGAGCTGCTGGTTTAAGGCATGTGCCGTTTTTGTTCTGGTTTTACTTCGTTTAGGATACTTGATTTCTTGAGAACTGATGTTATATGTCAGCTTCTAAATTTAGTTGCTTTTAACAAACGGAGAAGCAAACGTTCTGATTCGCGTGCTAATAAACGCACCTGCAAAACGAACTTCTCTAAAACTTGAATAGATTCGTCTTTTTTGTGCCAAAGTGGCAGAATTCGTATTCGAACTGTAAAAACATTTTACAAAAAAATGTAAGATCCTTTTGAAAACACTAACGGATAAAACGAAGCTGAAACATCAGTAATAATACTTTTTAAATAGTTACGACATGCATTGAAAATTCGTGAGATTTTATTTGTCCTTTGAAGGATGACTGATTGTTTGATGATACTTTTCAGAGTATTTAAAAATATATTTTAAATTCACATGTGACCAGAAAGCATTGTATTTATGTGAAATAAATGACAAAGAACCATTTAGTGACAATAACTCAATTTCGCTTAAAAGTGCAGATACGGTTTTTCTGCTTAGCACGGCAGTATAGGGATAATTGCATTGATATTTGTCATCATCCTGGTCTAATCACTTTCCTCAAAAATTGTTTTAGTTAATAATTTAGTTTCTAATTCAGTATGGAAAATTTCTATTTTTCTATGTAGTTTTTAAATTAATTTTGGTGTAATTAATAAGAATTTTGCCACTTTTTGGCGTTGTATTATGGTACGACAAAACATGCACATGCAAGAATTGAGACATGGAAAAAGCTACATTCCCGAAATTATCTCATCAATAATGAAGTACACAAAAAAGAGGGATCAATTATTACCCCCGCAGTAAGTTATTACCCTTATTTTTCCATAAAATTGTACATGCCAGCAACTTTTTTTTTCTTTCTTTCTTTCTAAAGGGGCTGCGTATGGTCATTAACCTTTGCAGACCTAGTGCATACCCCGGTAATCGGCATCCATTTTTTAAGTAGCACCACTGTCGGTGGATGTCATTGTCACTGAGAATTTGGACGCTCAGCTTCCCCTAGCTGGCGGCACCTGAGCTCTCATTTGATGCGAATTGCACTAGGTATTTAATTCCGAGAGTATCCAAGCCAAACGGATACTCAGGGGATCTTTAACATGCCGCACAGTCATGCGACATGGTCGCAGACGATTTTCTGCATCTTGAAATCCACCGACTTGGGCCAGGTTAGAACCTGCGATCTTGGGCGTACGAGACCTGCGCCTTACCACTACGCCACCCTGTCGACACATGACAGCAACTTCAAACGTGCAAGAATATTTATTTACAGCATTGGAATTCAACTACTTTCTTACTTTTGTTTCTCGCCTTTATTCGTGGATAACTCATTTATCATAGCCCCCTTAACTAGATGCCTTCCGAAATAGAGCGAAACCCATTACCATACCGGCAACGATTTTCTCCCGCTGACAACGAAATCACCGCTAGAGGGCACTACCTATTTGCTATTGGAAAACGGTGTTTTAATTCTAAATGCTTGGGTAAATTGCGATAAAAAGTGGTAAAAAGTTCTTTTCAAAAATCATTTTTTTTTTCATATTTAATCATATGACTCAATAATTACATTTTTTTGGCTCTTACTTTATGGTGTAGTAAAACAGTGGGAAATTAAGTGATATTATTAATTTTTGATATCTCGTTAGTCTAGGAGCATTTTAACGGAGCTTCAACTTAAAACTTTTATTTTATTAAAGTAGTTTTCTTCTAATTGTAGGTATTTTAAAAGAAAAATGTTGTTACACAAATTAACAGAATTTTCTTTAAAGTAATAATTTAAATCTTTTAGTCTGTAAAATGAAACTTCGCTTAAGAAACATTTTTTTTTTTTTAAATTTGCAAACGTACTGTGCAGCAACATCCTTTAGTAACTGTGTAATAAAAATCTGTATCACTTCAACTACCAAAAAAGTAAAACATTGTTTCTGTAATCTATAAATGCACTTAAAATTATAATTGCATGTCATCACTTATTTTTAACTTTATTATTATTATTATTTTCGAGTTTAATGGAATATATATATAAAGAAGTGGTTAAAGAAAGAAATTTTAAGCATTTCCATAAAAAAATATAAGTTTAGCATTTTTTTTCTATACGACCAGTTGCAAAAGTTGAGAACACTCGCGTACTCTACCAACCTGTACCATAGACAATACGTCAAATTTCGATTACGAGATAGTACTTCAAATACTTTCAGATTTTTAAATCAAAGTCGAACTTACGAAATATTAATTTTGTTACAATCGAAGGTTCTATTGCAAACATTAAAAAATGTTTTGAAAAATAAATAAATAAATAAATAAAGCAGCGAAAAAAGAGAAAAATTATTTATGCAATTCATACGTAAAGAATATAATACACATAATTTCAACTGGCATTTTTATCGATGTAAGGAAACAAATAAAAATCCAGCTCTTGACTAAAACTTTTAATTTTAATATTTGTTTCAGAACGATGCTATGGTTAAAGTAATTAAAAATTTATTTGGAGCATTTTGAAAATTTTTGAGATGTAATGTATCGCTTCCATGCTCGATTAACAACAAAGCTATACATGTGATATATATTTGAGTAGACAGTTATATGGACTCATTTGTTTTAGAAAAGAAAAATGTCTTATTATTATTATTATTTACTTATAGTGATCTTGAAAATTAAAATTTTTTCCCTGAATTTTAAAAGTCAAGACTTTTACAAAGGCTCTGAAAAGATGTTCAAAGTTTTGAAATGCTTTTAAGTGTACTTTGAGTATCAGATATATTTTCTCGCAATCTAATATTTTCCAAGAAATCATTGCTTCAAAAAACGAGCAGAACGATGAGGACGTTAAATTGGGAAACTTGGAACCAAATTCTTCATTTAGGCAAGTTATAAAAATTTTGCATAAAAGTCAAGTTTTTATTCTTATAATAGAATCAAATTTAATCTTATCATAGAATCTGCTCTATCCCCCCCCCCCCCCGAAAGACAAAAACCAGTCCTTTTGGTTTCAATAAATAAATAAATAAATAAAAATTATACATAAATAAAATAAAAACGGTTAAATATGTGAATAATTACAATTTATTATGCATTGTACTGAAGTGATATTTCAGGCATGAAGAATAGGACAAATATTACTTCCAAATTATTCTCATTAATTCATCCATAGAATTAAATATGTTCTTGAAATATGATTAGAATTCGATTCTATGCATGAATAATAATTTGTATTTCTTTCCTTACTAACTTTCATTATTTCCTATTGATTCATACATGTCTTCGTATAACTAGTTGAATTTTTTTAATAAAAAATCAATAAATTCAATTTAATTAACATTTGCATAATATAAAATGCATCATAATATATAATTAACCGTATTCCAAGGACAAGCTACAGTAAAGATTGGACAACATAATAAATAATGTATATTTATATAAAAATAGTTTTGCACTATATTATTGTTATTAATTAATTTGTTTTAATTTTTTTGCCAAATAGGCGTTATAAAAGACACTCACATAAAAATAATAATAATAATAATTCCCTTGTCTTGCTATAGCGGAGATCCCTTTTTCACGCAAACTAATGTCCGATTGAAACTATTTTTTTCTCTTACTGAATTTGATGTGCAAAATGGAACAACACAGTAAATCATCTTTCTTTAAGTTACATTGGTCCTGAAAAGGACCGTTTTTAACCCAAAGAATCAAATTATTAGGGAAAAAAAGAAGAAATAGCAATGGAAAACCAATTTTCTACCCTTCAAACTAATGGAGAGAGCGCGGTTTGTTATAGCAGATAAATAGCGTTGCTGGTGGGAGAAAAAGTAACTAAAATCCGCGGCCAACTTTCCCCGCAAATCGCTAGGCATCTAGTTAAGGGGGCTATGCATTTATTAAGATAGACATTTCCTTGAAGAGTATCTTACTTCTTTGTATTTCATAATCATTTTTATTCGATTAAAGGAAAACTGATGGAACATTTATCCCGAGATTCTCTCAGTAAAATTGTCTTATCTATTTTAAGACACGCTCTACATTCGCCTTAATTAAACTCAATGAGTTGCCGTCTCCCCTTCATTTGCACCTTTGCCAAAAAAAAAAAAAAAATGTGTATGTTAAAAACGGGAAACGTGTTGATTTTAAATGAATATTTTCTATTAAGAACGTTTAGTTCTGATCTTCCATTAAAGGCTTTCTTAACATTAATAATAAATTCTTTAAAATTATTTTGTAATTTTTTTTTTTTTTTTTTGCGTTGAATGTGAGTTGAAGAAAACAAAAATTCTAAAATGGTTGATATACTGATTGGTCAACAACGTTTTTTTCAATATTTCGCTTCGAGTCGGTCGTGAGTTGAAGAAATCTAAGATAGCAAAATGGTGAATCATTATTGTTCTGCAATGTCACTACCTCTCTTAATCTTGTCTCCCAATTATTAGATTAAAAAAAATTGTAAATTGGTTGTTGTGCACATCTAAATGTGTTGTAATCATATTTGGATGCGCAAAAAATTTAATCGTAAATAATACAAACTTGTTGTAAACAAGTTCTACGTTTACAAAATGTTACAATAAATCTGCGTTTCATTTTCTATAAATTTGCAAAATAATTCTATTCAGAATCTGAAAGGGGTGTAAGTACACATTTCGAATACTCTACCCCGTTTGATATTTCCCCACCAGTTTCTGCAATTGTTATTGAAATTTTTATCAATGCACATTAGTGCTCTAATAGAACTTGAAAAAAAATTGGTATGGTTTTTTAATACTCAGTTTGTTAAAAGGACAATTTAACCTTTTTCCTCCATGACTCATTAGGCAGTCCGAAACAGAAATCGTCTGCAAAATATGGGAGCATGTGGCAGCACCGGGTGCGCTAAAAGGGTTGCACACTGCAGGAAGCTCGAAAAACTTTCGGCTCGTGCGCTACTCATTTTTCACGAGCTTTCGTCCCCCTTTCATAAATCGGTGCTTAAAAAGGCAGCGAAATAAGGGCATCGTTGCTGAAGAGAGGGTTAATTATGCAGAGTGCTACCGGAAGGCTAGTCACCTAAACTGCTGGTTGCCCACCCCTTCGGATTTGGGGCGACAAAGGGGTGAGATATTTTGGGATTCGGGAGCGAAAAGGACTATGCCGGCCAGAGCTGTTTAATTTTTGTAAGAAAGCAGAAGAAAAATAGTAATAATAACATTTACACAGGGGAACGCTTTCATGTGATCATGGTAAATATTATCAGTCGGTTAATGTTCTCAAAATCGAGGAAGGTCACATATGTTCATATAAAAAAGGCATGAAAAATTATCGTTTTCTTGAATCAAAATTTCGTTTATTGTTATCGATTCATAGAAATTATTTTCCTTAAATCGGTGAAAAATAGAATTTTTTTTTTCCTTTCTTTTTCTACTTGTGTAGGATTTTTTGTCAGAAAGGTATTGACGCCTACTCAAAGGGAAGCGCTTCAAATCTTGCATCGATGTGCACAGAAAAAGGCAAAGCCGGACAGTTTTATAAGCATGCCCGTGCCAAGCCTGCTCTGCGCCGTCATGCGAATTTCTACTGAACGCCTCTTTTAGGGTTGAAAAAAAAACGAGTTTTTTACAGAAAAATCCAACTTTCGTTTTTTTTTTGGTCTAATATTCTAGTAGTATTTTAGCTTAATATTCTAAAAATTGGAGTCGTTTAGTTATTTTCCTGATTTTACTTAATCATATTTTGAATTTTCTTGTAATTTTCAAAAATTTAATTTATCCCAGGGATCTGTTGCAGTCACCTGCAGTTCTAGCTCCGCTCCGACTTCTAAATACTCCGTTCCGTGCCCCAAGTAATTTTAACAGATTATATTATTTATCGTTTTTTAGTTGATTATTTTTTTTACGTGATAAAGATTTAAAATTTAAAAAAAATCGGAACAGTGGAGCCCAACATTTTTTTTGCTCCAGCTCTGCTCCAGTTTCGAGCAGAATTTTGTTGCTCCGTATCCCGCTCCACGCTCCGCTGCAGATCCGTGCTTTATATCACCTTCTTTTTGACTTCAAAAAATATGTATAAAAATATATATTTCACGTTCGGATTAAGGGGACTTTCGGACTATTAAAATTCGGATTATCGGGAATCTACTGTAATTGCAATTCAGTTGTAGTAAAACAGATTTTAAAAGAAAGGAAACTTGAGTTGGTTGAGAACATTATCACACTGTGGTTTTCTACAAGGCGGTGCTAAATCAAGAAGAACGAATTCGAGTCTGAAAATTTAGCAGCGTGATATTTTGGAAAGGGAGAGGGGATCGTTTTAACCCTTGCTGATGGAGTTGAATTTATCACGTGACTGCCACCCACTGATGTAGGGGACGGCTGCCATTAAGGAAGCAATCCTAATTCAATGGTCTCTGATTCAGTTCTCAAAGTGTTAAAAACAGGCAACCGTCGTAAATTCGCCGGGAGAAGGGGTGTCTTTGTGCTTCTTCCCGTCTTTTTATGGGGAAACGAATAAAAAAATCGAATCGGAAAACTCTCTGGGTGGTCTTAATTGATATCGGGAGAAGGGTTTTATGTCCTTGAAAATCATAAAATCTGGAAAGTTGCTTCAAGAATCGATGTAGTGAAAAAGAAACACTTCTTGGTGGATATAATTTGATGCAGGAAAATTTTTGAGAGTGCATTTCGGAATGTCTAGCTGTAAAATCGCTTGAAAATGTCTTCTACCCTGTTTCTATGATTTATACGGGCCCGAATGTTTTGCCGTCCATATTGAATTGTGCCTTACATTAAGCGGTTTTCAACCAGCAAATATATAAAAATAAAGAGGCAAAGCTAAAAAATATTTTAAACAAATAAAAAATGATAGTAAACAAAATTCCTATAAAATATTATGCTGCGATCCCCATCATATGTGTATACCATATTATGCTGTGGCTTATATTACGGCCACAAGATCAGGATCACGGAAACTTTTGAGGAATTAAGCATAAAAAGCTTTTAACTTCTCTGAGGCATGAAATTAGTGAATCTGAAACCAAAAAATGTTGCCATTTTTTAAAAATTAACGTTCGTTTTTAGGGTTTTAGGGTATAATTAACACTAGATTTACCACACCAGTCATTTTGACTATTTCAAAGCTTCCATTTTGCATAATTTGTTACTAGTTATAGGGCAATTTTCAATTGCATTGGTATTTCCTAATACACGGTATAAGTAGGACAAATTAATGCACTGAAAGTTTTATTATAATTAGTAGCAACTTGGTGTAAAATTAAAGTTTAGAAATGTTTGAAAACGGCCTGGTAAATCTAGTGTTAAGGTAACACGGTATCTCTAGGGACCCCTTGCGCACTCTCATGTGTCTCCTAAATGTTCGATTATAGAGGTAACTTTGGAAAACTTTTTTCGAAACAACAACTTTTCCATTTGATGCTTTTGAAAGTCCAGAAAATGTACTAAGTGTCTTAAAGAGATCATCCAGTTTAAGTGAACCCTGTCTCCGAGGAGAATGGACACGATATGTGCAGCATGGAACACGTGTATGAGTTGATCTTCAATTTGAGCACTTAGCTGGGCTTTATGGCTCCAGAACACGGAACGGTGATAAGCTCGCTGCTAGCTTTCAAACAATTCCAAACTTTTTATCTTTAATCTGCTATGAAAAAGTACTTTAGAGTTCTATCGTCGGGAGCTTATCAGCGTTGAAAACGGTAAGACAAAAATAGATGAACACGATCTTCTGTAAAATGGCGTTTCTTCCTTCTCTTTATCTTCCATTTTTTTCGTTTTTAAAAACGATGGTAATGCAATAAGTGAAAAAGTTTTTTTTCCCCTTCGAATCAAAAGATAACTAAAACGCAATTTTGGTGAAGCTCTTAAGGAACGATTAGTTTTCTTAGTTAAAAATGCTTCCATTTAGAAACATGGTATTTTAACAAACTTCAAACGAGTTTCAGTCTGATTATATCCTTTAAACCAGTGTTGAAATGGCGACCCTCGGTCTACATGTGTTCTCCCAGACATTTTTTTAATAAACCGCTAATCTATTTCATTTCTATAAAAAAAATTTAACCGCAAGGTAAATTCACAATTGCAGATAGAGAGAAAATGAAGCATAGTGAAGCATGGAGAGCATAGAGCAGAGGTTCCGAATCGGTGGGTCGCGACCCCAGATGGGGTCGCTGCGTAATTCATAATTTTAAATCGGAAAACTTTACCGCATAAACAAAACGACTCTTTCTTATACTAATATAATTTTGAATTATCTTGTGCTAAACTTAAGGGCACAAATTACTAAGAAATTGCCTAGCGACGTGACAATTTTCATCATATCCGACCAGAATAAAATCCATCAAAAATATTTAAAAGAAAGAAAATTGCGAAAAATATTCAAATAATGGAAAGAATAAATAAATTTAAAAAATTTACAGAAATAACCAAGTAAAAGCAATTTCTTCTTACTTACATCCATCTTTTTTTTTTTTTTTGAAAGCAGTTACGCGTAACAAGAAAAACGTTCGAAACTAATCAGCACTACTTCCCATTAGGGTTCATGATGTATGTACCAAATTTAGTTTCGTTCTAAGAATTATATATTTCTGCAGAGTAGACACAGATAAGAGTTGAAGTAAAAATGTAATCTTTCAGTCTTACACCACTGTAAATTTGTTTATTTTACAGTCCTCGGACAATATAAAAAAAGCACATTTAAAGAGTGGTTTAATTTAGAAACCGCTTATATATGGGGCGGCGGGTTGGTTAGTTGTTAAAAATGGGGTCGTGACGTGAAAAGGTTGGGAACCACTGATATAGCGAAGAGGTTATTGAAAAATACAATGGGGGGGGGGGGGGATATTATTGAGATCTCGGCTGCTCCGATAGTTTAAAGTTAGAATTTCATTACATTTTAAAAAATGTCTTTTTTCGCATTGAAATTATGTTTGAGTAAACAACTACAAGGAACGAAAAGTGGTTCTTCATCTGTAATTTTTATTCAAAAGAAACAAAGGAGAAACTGAATAAATAGCAAGAAGTCCCACCTGGAACTGTACGAGCCTACTTTCTCGTGTGCAAAAAAAAAAAAAAAAAAAAAAAAATGGTTTGTAAATAGAGTTATCTTCCGCTTTTCTTCTCGTTTAGCTTAAATTCTTCATTATTTCAAATACAACTGTTTAACTGTTAATAATCATGCACTAATTATCGAAACATAAAAGATGTATTTTAATAGCAAAAAGTAATATATTACCTCTTATAACCCGCAATCATTTTCTTCCTTTTTCTTTCTTTCTTTTTTTATGAATTTGTTTCACTAACTCATTCATGCAATTATTTCTTCATGCCTTATTTATTCATTCATTCACTGATTGGTGTAGGGGGAGAGACGGTAACCCCTATTGCGTTATTCGGAGGCATATCTGGTATTCAACCGATTTAAACATTCGGAATCCGATCTGGCGAGTGCACGAAAAATCTGGTTGGCATGTCAATTTTTATTTCTAAAATTTAATTAATTAGCATATTTTGAAAATATGTAAATTAAAAACGTATTACATATTTTGAAGCGTTGGGATGTTTAAAAAATGTGTAGAATTTACAGGTTTCAATGATCATCGCCGGTTCGTACCGGATATTCGGTACGAACCCGTCAGACCGGATATCCAATATTTGGAAAAATTGATATCCTCGTAAATATACGATACTTTTGCCGCCCCGTGTTGAAGTACCCCGAGGCGTGGGACAATTTCTCAAGATACGGGACTGTCCGGTAATAACCAGCACGTTTGGCAACAGTGATTCTGAGCATAACAATTTTATCAATTATTACTTTTTTCCTCTTTTCCGCTATCTAAGGAATGCTTTTTCAATACGAATCTTGTTATCGTTTTAAGGAAGATATTTTCTATGATTGAATAAAAACAACTGAATCACTTATTGTTTTCTGAACTTTTTTTATCATGTAAAGCTTAACCCAATTTCATACTCCCGAAGTAAATTTAAGCTTGTTTCAAATTATCTAGCATTTCTTATAACGACCTTGTCAAATGATAATTTTATCGTCTGCAGCTGGGGCAACAAGTGACTCACGATGAGCGTACTTTGCCAACCTGGGCTGTTGAAAAACATTATTTCTGAGAGTGATAAGTTCAAAGATTTGTTTATGAATCATCACGCAATATTCAAAGGCATCTGCTCTTTTGTTCGATAATGGGTTGTTTCTCTTTACAAAAGAATTTTTTAATCTTATAAAAGACGAATTATCTTCTATTACGTTGCATATTTTCTTGTTTTGAACAGAAATACTATTTGGAAGTTATTTCTGAGGGTTAAGATGGGGTAAATAAAGATTAGAACTCCGTATTTTTTTGTTTGGTCTTTGATAAGCCTTGTTTTCGTACACTTGATATTTGAAATGCAAGTTGTGAATCGATACAGGGCCATTTCACAGTATTTTCTAAAAATGAGAGTCCGCAACATGACACTTTTTTTGTTATAACTACATAATTTACAGTTTAATTATCACTAAATTTTATTTTCAAATAATGTGCTCAACACATTATTTGAAAATAAAATTTGGTGATAATTAAACTGTAAATTATGTAGTTATAACAAAAAAAGTGCCATGTTGCGGACTCTGGACAAAATACTGTGAAATGGCCCTCCATGAAATCTTTTCTTTTTAACTTTGATTGGAAAAATGGAAAATGGTTCCCGGATGAAAACTTCCGTACAGTGTTCAATGTTAACTCTTTACGCAAGATATCTCTTCTTTAAAACTGGAATTGAAAGGCAATTAAAGGTTATAAGAAACAGTTTTTAAACATGTAAGTGTAAAATATGATGCAGTACATGCATTGGCACCATACATTCTAGCAGAGATTTCATATACAGTGAAACCTGTGTAAGCTGACCACTTGCGGTGTAGCACTTAAGTGGTCAACTTAGACAGGTGGTAAAGAGGATGAGGTAGAGGGTGAAGAGCTAGTTCCGTTCCTGACAAAATGGTCAACTTAGACAGGTGGTTAACTTACAAAGGTGGTCAACTCTACAGGTTTGACTGTATAGGATTTTATCTGAATGCAGACCTGTCATTTCAAGCTGCAGGGGGATCAGAAGGGGCATTGCCCCCTCCTGGCTTGAGATTACTGTATTTTTTATGAATGTGTATGTATTTTGTTTTCTTATTAAAATAAATGCTAGGAGTACATATCCTTTGCCCCCCACCTCTCTTCCTGGAAAATATTTGAGATTACGAGCCTGTTTGTACCAAAATTTTCCGACTGCATTATTTTATGCTTTTATGCTTAGTACCAATATAGTTTTATTTAATAGATAATAATAGTAATAATAAAACATACAGTACAAAATGTTGCAAAACATTGAAATTTAAAATAATTTTAATTAAAATGTATAAATCGCAACAAAATGTCGAAATCGACAAAAGTGGGTACCCACAAAAATAGTGCATGCCCCTTTTATACCGATTGTTTTCTTTATAATATTTCAAATTAATTTTATAATTTTCATTATTATTTGTGTGCACGCACGCATACAGGATTGACGGGGGGGGGGGACAATTAATTTATTTGTGATTTTCCCGAAAAATTTGTGCCAGAAGGAAAACAAAAATATGGTTTTAATTTGATATTCATACAATCTTTAATAATATTTACCTCTCGTGTTGCGGGGGGGGGGGGGGGATTTACTCTGTTGCCTCCCTTCTGTATTCGTCCTTGTGTGTGTTTTTATAGGTGATTTTGCGACAGCTATAATTCAATTTCACCAAGATCTCGTGCATTTAATGTTAATTTTGTTCTCACCCGTATCTTCTGCTATAATAGATACATTAATGGCAATATATTCATTTGATCATTAATCTCATTTCAAATAACTGAAATACATTTTTAACTATAAACAGCAAGTTTACTTTTCCCCTCAATACACGAATGTTACGCTTATATTAGAGAGTTTTCTTCTCAAATCTTATCATAATGCATAAAGTGTTGCGTTAACATTTTAAAATCTTATTTTGCTTATTCTGATGCACAGCTGCATTGAAAGCTCTAAGCTATTAATTTGCTAAGAAGAATGTCGTAAATTATTATGTATGCTTTAAAAAAAGTACTTTCGATTAAATCCATGTTTTAAAACACAACACAAATACTTGCCTATTTAAGTTTTATTACGGTTCATCTGATGTAATTGATGTAATGTACAATGTTTAGTTGTTACATGTAAAACTTTTATACACTTTTCCGCCTATTTGTTATTTATACTTTAGAACCATGATTCTCAGCAAAAAGTTTTGGCATACTCCTTGATCCTAGAGTTAAAATAACAAAGAGAGATCTAACAGAGCCCGCTTATTAACTAATTATTTATTTTCAGCGATGAAAGGAGTCTAAAAGGGACCTGAATTGTACCAAACAAGACAACCCTAAAGTCTTCTTAATTTGGCAACTACAAAAGATCTGAACTTTCTCTACAAATTTAAATTAATACTTTTCATTGAATTGGACGATTTTTTTCCTTTGCAACGTTAGTGTGCGCAACTACTGAGAATTAAACAGCTTCTCATTCTCTTAGGACGAGTAGCAAAGTTAAGTTTAATTTTGAAAATGGCACTAGAGGACTCGTAGCGAACACTTGCAAATAAAAACTGCTCGCAGATTTACTCCCTGGAACTACCATCTATGAACTACTCCTTTAGAAGTTTTGTTGTTATTTTATTTATTTATTTATATATTTAGAGCAAGTTTTGCGTGTTTTTTATATATTTTCTTTGAAATCGAATTCAATATTTGAAAAATTTAATGGATAGGAATCTTAAATATTGGTTGAATGCCAATAAAATCGAAGATTGATTCCATAAAAAGTTGTTTATGTAATACTGGAAAAGAAAATGTTAAAAGGAATGCTTCACTTTTATTTACTATTGTCTGGAACTCTAAACCACAGCTAATTATGAAAAAAAAAAAGACTGTTCGGGACTGATCTGACTAGGGTCAAATATATTTTTTTTCTTGCAATGGGGAAAGGGTGTATGACTCACCTTTTGAAAGTTGGAGAGTGCTTTTCCTTTTGTGGTCACGGTCATAATAGTGACCTTCGCTGACGCCAAGATCACCCCCTCCAGACACGATTCCGGATTGCCCTTCAATTGACCTTTGGGTACTTATTTACTGTTGAGGGTAGCAACCAAAAAGGAATTATAAATACCATTACAATATAGTTGAACAAGAAGCTGACCTGAGTAAAAATTAAGACTTTTTTTAAGTTCAAGTCTTGATATTTAAATTGAGAAGTTTACAGTAATTTTGCTTCGTTGTACATTTTTGTTGCTATGTAATATAACTGGCAAATAACATGTGACCTTGAATTTAAAATCCTGTAACATTGAAATTAATAAAATATGCTTGAAATTTAAAACATCAAGTACCGAATAAATATTGCTCAGTACTATCTGCTTTATAAAAAATAACATTTTTATCATTTCAAAATAAAACAAGAAGTTCCGTATAGAACTATACGAGCCTACTTTCCCGTATACACCAAATTCAAATTTATAATCTAGCTATCTCTTTCTCTCTCTTTCTCATTTAGCTTTAGTTCTTAATTTTTTCAAATATACCTTTTTCAACAGACAATACATATTCGTTCACGCATTCATTTTTTCCTTTATTCAGCCATTCATTTATGCATTCATTCGTTTACTGATTCAAATGTTTATTCATTCATTTACTCATTCATGTATTTATTCCCTCATTTATTCATTCTTTTCCTCATTCATTTATTCATTGATTCATTTTTTCACTCATTCATTTATTCACTGAGAAATATCCTTAAAAATTCCGATAAAAAAAATTCATAGGAAAATAGGCTCCTTAGTTCTGTAAGAACTTTCTATTGGTACATGTTCTACGTTATAAGAGTTTTCCGATAAAGTTTGTTCCAAGCAAATCGGTCCGTTAGATCAGGATTTATATAGGATTGAAATTTCCCCGTAAGCGCTATGTTAATTTTTTGAACTGTTCAAAAATGAACAAAATCTGTTCAAATTGATATTTCACGCCAAGCGCTTCTTCCAGTAAGCTTGTTCATTGGAATATGGATCTTGTACCCAGAGTTTACATAATTTGCTTCATTTTCGCCCATAGGCGCTAATGTTAAATTTTTTTGAACTGTTCAAAATGGAACGAAAAATTGTTCAAATAAAAAAGTAAAATATAGAAATGAGATGTTCTCGCCGAGATCTTTCGAACGCGAAAAGAATTTTTGGAGAAGAAAGAATTTTTGGAGCGAAAAGAATTTTTGAACTATTCGTTCAAAAGTTATTAGGGGGGGACAGACCGACAGACAGACCGACCGACAGACCGACAGAAACACATTTTCCCCATCTCAAAACCCTGCTTTCAAATTTTTTATTTTTCAATCTTTATTTAATTACTTCACTTCTTTTTTACTTTTCTTTATTTTTAACGATATTTTTACGATACATTAAGCCTTCTTTCATGCTTTATTATTATTTTTTTTACTTTTACGTGAAAGTAGGCTAAAAAGGACTTTTCCCCCCTTTTTTCTGTTTAACGTTATTTTACAAACCCATCTCTAATCGAACTTTTTTTTTTTTTTTTTTTGTGGAGGATGAAGAGTTAACGGATCTTAAACTTACACTTTTTATAATCTTTTTAATGGAGCTGCATAATTTAACTTTCATTTATTTATCTGTCGGTTTCTGGCGTATCTCTCACTTGTGCGTCGGTAAAATATTTACATCAGCGTTTCCCAACCGGTGGTTCGCGAAAATAATATTGCAACAGCGGAATTTTTAATTACTGACGTAATAGAAAAAACGAAATAATAAATTTACATACGTATTAGGGCAGTATTTCCCAAAATATAGGTCGCGACCCACTTGTGGGTCGCAAGCGAATATTGAGTCTGCCCTCGTCACTGTACACATGAATTTAAAAAAAAAAGGGAAGTCTGGGAATAAAAGTAACTAAAGTAGATGCTAAAATTTTAATGAAGAGAAATAAGAAACAAATACATCCTTCGCATTGAAATAACTCTAAAAAAAAAAAAAAAACCTTGCAGCTGTAGTTATTTAAGTAATAAAAAAAATTAAGCTGTGCTTCTTATTTCAAGTCTTTCATTCATATTGGTAGCACTTATAATTTTTTTAAAATTTCAATTAGAACAATGAAGACAGCATTAAGTAGTTCCACGACTCGGCACTATGGAATCTGAGCATTACCAATATTTATACCCTCTTTTCTCCAAGACAGCTAAGAGATGGGTCCCAAGATTGGAAATCTTTCTTAGACTGGTCGGAGTCCAGTCAACTTTGAGAACCACTGTATTAGGGCGTAGCGTGAAAATGATTTCTTTAAATAAATAGTTTTCCCGATAATGCGTAATGTGGTACTGGCATAGGATGCATACGTACAAAACTTGAAATGCATTTTATTCTACCCTGTTACTGAAAATATGAATCTCAAAGTTGTATCGAAAGATTTTCATTGATTTATTTTAAATTTTGATCTCCTGTTTCTGCTACCATTTCCCACTTTCTCTTCGATAGTGCGAAGAAAAAGTCGGAAATATGAAAATTTACTAAAATGTAAACTTTTGCATTATTTTCGGCTAATTCCTTATATGCAGACCCAGAACTGGAACCGGAAGATATTTAAATTTTGTTCTCACATTTATCACACTTTATTCCAACTAAAACGAGTTTTGTACATTTCTACCTGAAAGTGGAACCGAATAATATTAATTGATTGATTCAAAAATATGTACATATATTTTCCATGCCATTCCGCAAATTTTTCGCGCCATCGATAATAATTTTTAAAGATATTTTTTGTGAATACATATGTTTGCTGCCCTATTAATAATTCAAAAAGAACAAATAATAAAACTGTAATTTTAGTTTTCATTTAAACTTATATGTTCTGAAATTATAGTTGCATTTCTTATGAACTATTGTGCAACATAAAAAATAAACTTTGTAAGAAATTTTATAGCTTTATTATACTAATTACTGACGACTGCAGAAAAATATTCGCAATTTCCATTCTGATCTTAGAAGGTTCACAAAGAAAAACGGAAGAGATCCACTGATTTACATCATTGCTATTCTTTTCAAAACTTTTGCTTTTCAAAAATAATCGCATCCAAATGCTGATGCTTTAAAGCAACACAGCAACAGTATTTGAATGTGACTGAAAAGGTTATTTTAAATAATGCGAAGTAACAAAAGCATCCTAAATTTTTAAACACTACTTAAAATTTTCAAAATACATACTGTTATGAACTCTTCATTTTTTAAACTTTTTTCTGCCAACGTTCGCTTTTGGCTAGAAAAATACTTTATTGAAAAAGGGGTTTTTCCTGCATTTTTCTGTTTATTTACCTTTAAATTTAATTAGATCGCAAATAAAGATGAATTTCATTTATACGTCTCTCTCAATCATGCGCCTAAGCGTGCGTAGAACATTAGAAGTGGAGGTGCTACTATACCAGTCAGAAAATGGAGAACCTGCGGTAAGAATTAAGAGTGAAGAACATATTAAATGACAGTTTAATGCATCTGACGTATGCAATTAGTGAAGCTGAAGCATAAATTTTTTTCTTTTTCCGTATTAGCGGTCGTGTTTAATGCTTAAATGGGGGGGGGGGGGGGGGTTACCATGGTACCTGTGATGAAGCCCGTTCGCACGCCTTTGCCTGTGCCTTTTTTTATTATTTATTATTATTATCGGTCTATTCCTTCAGCGCATACGGGCGAGATTATTACATTGTTGCCAAAGGGGGAAAAGTACTCGAAGAATAAACTCAGTTATTTTGATGCGATATATGAATGCAACCATGTCATTTAATTTTATGCAACTTCGTGCAATCTTAGATAACTTGGCATGAGACTTTCGCTACTTGCTTTATACTCCAGTATGCATATTACTGCATGAGGTGAGATTAAGAAAAAGAACAAAAGAAAACGGCTCCCAGCTTAGTCTACACTGCACCCTGGGTTGGTTCAGGGTCAGCTACAGGTGGCGAGGGAGCAGTTCTCTAGCTTTGCAATTCGCTTTCATTTTTATAGCTTTTTATTTTTAGATAAGATCTTCAACGAAGTTGCCCTTGAGAACAGTGAAACGTCACTTTTCCTTCTGCAGCCTTGAAAAGTTTCAATAAGCGTCCAGCGACAAAGGGGCATTTTTCTTATGAGAAAGGGGTTAGAAAATTCATCACTCATCTGCATCTAATTCACGCCCACTCCCTTAAAATTCCCAACATCTGGGGACGCAAGATTTGACCTCCCACGACTATGGAAGATTTTGTTTCAATGTATTGGGAAGAACGTTTTCCTTGGCATGAGTCATATAAACTGGTACACAAATAAACAACTGATAAACCACCACACAAAGGAGCGTCTTGAAATTTGAAACGGTTCTCTGGTTTCGAAGGGGTCTAAAATCCTTTTGAAGCCGTAGAATGCATAAGACCCCCAAGAACCCCCGTGGGGTTCGGTTCGAACTGCTGGTGCTATGAGTCAGCAGCAAGTCGTTAGGAAGGACTTCCCCAGTCAAAAGATAACAGACTGACCACACATCTTTCTTCACTAGAGAAAGAAAAGCTCATTAAAAGGAGAATGAACTGGTGTGGCTGCGTGCATGTGTCCGGCTTTACCATGAAACGAATCATGGACCAAATCCCTCTTGGGTGGTCTTCTTACCAGAAGCGAAATTTAAAAAGGGAGGGTGAGAATGAAAGTTTTAAATTTTCGGAGTCAACTGACCCATCTTGCGCATCTCGGCATCTTGCTCCTTTGGATGATAGAATATATATATAAGTGATCATCTTTGATCTACAAAGGTAAGGGACTCGAGTGCATTGGAAGTAAAAACTACCAAGCCGATCGTGACATTCGCAAAAGCATAGCGAAAACCCTCCTGAAGTTGAGTTCATAATGGTTGGCTGTGATAGTGATTGACAATATTTGCTCTATGTAGGCATGATGTACCTACCTTTTCCGCAAAGCATCGTAAAAGTTCTTTATTGCCTACTGCTTTGGAGAAAGTCCATCTTTTGAAGTGTTTCTTCTCATGCAAATTTGGAAGGAAGTCTCCCCAGTATACACAAACGTTTTTTAAGTAAACTATAAAGAATTTTCATTTAATTTTGTATATCTAAACAACATGATACTGTTTTTTTTAACAGACACTTTCCATTCTATTAAAACAAACGACTTCTACGCATTCACTTTCCCACAAGTTTTGGAACGAGTAGAATGTATATTTCAAATAGGAATAAAACTTTTTGAAATAAATTAATCTCAGTAACTCATTTCAAATAAAATAGATTTACAAACTAAAGATATTGTCTGATAAAATAATAATTATTTTTATTGCTTTATTTTAAGATACACTTTCACAATCTTCCGCCTTAGGAAAATGCTGCAGAATTTCTAGAAAAAAGGCAAGTACCTTTCCTATTCCTTTCTTGTAGATGAAAATGCTTTTAATGTTTGCATGGACTTTTTCATCTACGTCATAGATTTGTAGATATTTTGAATAGATAATAACCATATTCAATAGTGAATATGCGACTCTCAGTTTACTATAGATATTTTATATGCTATTTAGATATTTTATGAACAACCCATGAAAATTATGTAAACAACTGATGAAGACCCTGCGTGCCTTTACGTTGATAGCAAAACATAAAATTAGTAATCAGTAACGAGAATGCAGCATTTTGGGGGAAAACAGGACCCCTCAGAATGTTACCACCTTATACTATGACCTCATAATTGCAAAGATAGCAAAAAATCATGCGTGCCATCCTCATGCAATTTCTCCCAAACTTATATTTTTGCCCATCATAAATATCACTTGCATATGAAGTCAAGCTTTTCCCTAACAAGAGTTACACATCAATCCTTTCATGTAGTAATGCGGTTATTGCTCTTAAGTCCAAAGTATCGCACCCTGGCAACAGAAGTAATACAACTCAAAAATTTGAATTTGCGAGTTTCCTTCTCATAAAACATCTTAGAAAACACTGTAAAACTAATGGATGAAACGGTGCTAAAATATTAGGAATAATACTCAATATGCAATACAATTCATGAGATTTTTATTTATCAATTTGTACAACGACTGATTTGTTGAAGATTTATGAGTTGTGTCAGTGTTGCCGGGTCCAATATCCAAAGTTCGCAATTTTAGACTGCGTACTATCTGTCAACGATCGCGAAAAAATCATAAGATACGCACCATCCTGTTTAAAACATTAGCATACTTTTCCCAAATTCGGATCAGTTATTCCTTACCAACGACTGTTCATCAATCTCCAAGGGAGAGTGTTTTCATATCTTTACAAGCGTAAGAGAAAAAAGAATCGGCAATAATTTTAGCGCAGCATTTTCGTTCGGTTGCCCAAACCACAGGAACGCTTAATGTTCTAAAAATGCCGTTTAGCTCTTCAGAATCCAAATAAATCCTACGAAGAGGAGGATGAAAAAAAAGAGTTTGTGAAAATCGGTCCAGTGCTTTCCCACGCTATTTATAGCATTTCAACCCCATCTTTTTCCCTTTGCGGACAAGAAGCATCTGGGCTCCATTTTGGCACTCGAAATTCAAGTTGCGCAAAATTGGAGGTGAAAAGTGGATCCCGGCACCTCCAAAACCAATAGGAAGAACCCCTTCACCTTGTGACAAATCTATCTAACTTTTCCTAGGCGATAAAGGGGGATGGATGGGAGCAATGCTTTTGTTCTTTTCGAGAGCGCTAGTTACATGTGTTATGGTGTTGTAGGTAAGAGCAAGCTCTCTTTTTTGGCCTCTTGTGTTTTTGTTATTTTAATGTTCTATCGAGGCGTCTGCTCCACTTATCGCAAGGGAGTCCACATTTTGAAATAAAAAAGTTAACAATCATTTCAGCATTGATCACTGTTTTAATGGGGAACTGAGGATCTTCTCATACTATTAATATTGACGAAATATTTTTTTTGAAATACTGATTTGACTTGCTCATGCTACATTTTGTTGCGTTTTACAATGCAAAGAACTGCATCAGGAATAAATACACTGACATCATGTATATCTCGGATTATAATTATTCCTATCTCTCTCTGCATCTCTTTGATTTCATTATTCTAATCTATGCTTATTAATAGCTTTCCCTTCCCATTTGCTTATATGTTTTCATTTGTTTCTCTTAGTTCATTCAGACATCAATTATTTCATTGTGCGTCAACACGGGCCACGTAAATTTACTTGGGAATTCCAATCAGGCCACGCTTTTAGCGTGTCACCGGTAATCAATGCGGACTCGATGGAAAGTCCAATGTCACACAGGTAGTTGACGTAACACTCAACGTGATTATGATAAAACCCTGTGACAAATAAAAATTAAGAAAATTTTTCAGTAATTACTAAAGTTTTCAGTTTTATATCATATTTTACATTGTCAGTTGGGTGGTTTACACGGTCAGTATTGTGATTGATGCGGTATAAGCGAAAAGTACAGTGTCAGGTCAGCCATGGATGGTTCACATGGCACTCAACGTGACATTTACAGTCAATTAATTTTCATTTTTCTCAACTACGGGTCATACTTCGTCAGTTTAATTTACGCATCGGATTGCCTGGGTGCTAAACAAACGAAGAATGAAAAAACAAAAGATAAAAATGAGATAACTTGCAGCTGTCGTTAATCTTCATAAGAATCTTCAGCCAAGAAAGAAAGTTTTAAAATAGTCTGATAAGCTAATTTTTATCGTGGAAAGGTTTAAAACCTCCTTCCCATACTGTGACTCATTCTCATAATCTAAACAGTTGTTGCAGAATTATTTCGAAAAAAATCTACGCATGTATACACAGGGCCGGCCCGATGGTATTCAACGCCCTTGGACACTATCAAAATAGCGCCCCTAGCCCTCTCTCTCATCATACAAACTAAAATACTATCAATTCAATTGTGTACAATTTTATTGCGTTTTTAATTATTATAAAAACTTTAGTAATTATACATAAAAAATATTTAATTTGTTTTTCTTTCTAATGAGTTACTGTTGACTACTGCCAGTTGCAGACTTAGTGCGTTTAACAGGGAATGGGTATTGTAGCAGCTCTTTCAGCAGCACCACATTGGGAGACCTAACAACTGGAATTCTTGAATTAATTTTGTGGAACACGGATCATTTTATTTATTCATTATTTTTTATAATTCTTTTGCTCTGACGCTGAGGCGCCCCCAAGATGCTAGCGCCGTGGATTTTGCACACTTTGCACATTGGAAGGGCCGGCCCTGTGTATACATGAGCGCCTACAAGGGGGAGGAGAGAGCGAGGAGAAAAAGTGACACTTATTTTCCATTCGAAATTTTGCACCATATTTTTCAAATGAGACATTTCGTGGGAAAAAATATAACCGAACGAATAAAAGTAAGTAATAACCATAATTGAATGATAGCTCATTTTTTACTTATTATACAACACCTATTTAAAAATATTTATCAATTTTATCATTTTAAAAAACGCTCTGAAAATGCTCCTCTTGACTCCCATGCCTGTAATCTCATAATGATTCGATTTGAGATGAATTTTCCATGTAATAGAAAAGAGATGGAAATCGGAAAACGCTGTCTCGCATCTTAATCCAGTGAAGCCTCATCATAGCGAGGAGCTCAATATATAACCAAAAAGTGGAAATGAATGGAGGCGCATTCCACTTAAACAATATCAGTGTTATTTGAATGAATGGCGGCGGTTTACCCGATCCTCCCAACCAATTCATCCCCGACAATGTATATTCATTATTATTAACGCTATATAACTCATAATACACATGCTTTTAACATCAGCGAAACGCATAATGCACATCGCCGTTATGTCCGTCCATCCCTCCAGCATCCGATAACAACAACGAGTGTCCCCCCCGTAGTGACCATAACCCATAACCATCCCATTATTACCCACCCATTCGGACGCCTCTATGTGGATATATATCGTGGACGGGCTGTCCAATGGAGCGGACAATGGCCAGCGTTCTTCTCTCGTAATTGGGGATAGATGGAGGGCCCCCGTCGATTGAAAAGGGCTCGTGCCCTCATTAAAGAAAGGGATGAGAGCTTCCGATTGAGGTGCAGGAGTGAAGAGAAAAAGCTGTTTTGTGTCTGTGGGCCTCATGTTCGGAAAAGACTTCAGTGAATTAAAACTGTATGTATCAGTGACTTATCAAACAAATCCTCCCACAATAATAATAAAAAAAATCATTTTAATAACAAATTTTTGTTTTACATTGTTTTATGATTTTATTTAACTTTGCATTTGATTTTTAAAATATCAATAGTCTGTAGGAAAAGAAAAGGTTATGTCTCTACTTTTCATCTTAATTTTCTAAAACTCTTTAGTTATTCATTTCGAAAGAATTTTGCTTGGCAAGTTTTCATAGCATATATCTGTCCGCCGTACGTTTTGTTTGTTGGACCTTCTGTCCGTCGAACTTTTGGTTTTGGACCTTCTGTCCTGTCCCCTTTGATACAATGCATGTCCATTAGGACGAGGACAAGGAAGGGCATTTGTACTTTCTCGAAATTCTGCATGATTTCTCAGAGCAAAAAACTTAAGGATGTTGCGGGGGGGGGGGGGATCAATCAATAGATTTATTCTTTTTTATTTGGGAATTAATTGGCTATAAAACTAATTTCATGACACAGATTTATCTAATCTTAAAAACTTCTAAAAAATATTACTTCCAATAAAATGCTCAACAGCCGCCCATGTCATATATTGCATACATTCCGGATACCTTATGATTTCTATCGAGTTCATATCTTCAATTTCTGAAAACTAGTTGTAAATCTTCAACGATATCATTTATTAGCTAGCATTTAGTCGTATAAAATATTTTGTTTCGCAACAGATTGCTAGCGAAAGTTAAAATTTCATCTGTCGCAGAGAGAATTTAGTTAAATAGAATTAAATGTTGTAATGGATGGTTTTTTTAAAGAATGTACATAATGAAATCTTTGGCCTCAATGCATTACTGACGAAGTATTTAAAAATGACCGTACATGAGAAGTATCTATTTAAGGATTTCCAGAGCAAGGCAACCGTCAAGAGCCCCATCAACAACATGGCAACCATCAAAATGTTTTGCATGCCATTAGAATTTTCTGACGTGCCAAGCACGCATGACATGGAATTGCCCTCCATGTGATCATAAGGTCATATATGGAACATAGAACAAAGGTTTATTCAATTTCAATGATCTGATAAAACAACAACATTTATTTTGCTTTGAGATTGAGACTCGATAGTTATTTTTTTGGCCGCCCCTTAGTAACCGGGCTGCCGTTCATAACCGGTTATGGCCCAGTGTCGCTTTCACACCCCATCTCACCCGTTTGGCCATTAGACGACACTTCCGCCTATAATAGTGCCCTTTCCTGCGCTCATCGTTGGGAGACACAGATAACCGTCTGCCGAGTGTGACCCTTCAGCACCCTTATATATTTGTGTGAGAGACGAGACAATTTTTTCTAGTAGAAATGTTACAGATATGTGGGAATTTTCCCAACTCTTATATTTCTAACTTTAAGTTTGCTTACTTTGAAGAAATATATTCATACGCGAGCATTAATATTACGTTTGCTCTATGTGTGACGTGCTGTTGAAGGAACGATGCCACAAGGACATACCGTATAATCCAGAATACTACCCGTCCCCGAATGTTGGCCCGCACCCTCATTATTGGGGGTTCTATTTTCGGAAAAATATTGTAACTTTAAAAATACTTTTCAATTTCTGTGTGTTGATACATTAAACATTTCAAACAGACAGCCTGGTTCATATACGCCTCAAATAAATTTCGCTATCGTTTTTAACCTGGTCGAGGGCCGAATCTGATATCTGATTGGAGAATCGAATGCAATTCTGTCACGTGACTAGTAAAACACGCTAGCAAAACTAATAATAGAACGAGAATCTGCCGTAACTCTTGCAAAACCATTTTTGACCCTTCATCGCAAATCCTCGACCAGCACCACCACTTACAATGTAAAGAATATTGTTCTTCCCGTAAAAAAACTTCTAAATATCGATTCTGAAAATAGGATGTATAACTGTCAGATAACTTTCCTAATTCCACTTTATTTATTTTATCGTACATATTGCGTACAGACACATATAAAACATATACATAAATTATTCCTAATTGCATACAGAAAAATAATACGTTATCCTACAAAACATGATTGATACATACGTGCACAGAAAAAAAAAAAAAAAAATACCAATTTGACACCTAATGGCATTTCGATTTTCATAAATACTGTAGCATAAAAGAATTTTCAAGTATTTGCAACAAATGTACAGTTGAAATACACTCGTAGACCGCGTAAAAAGAGGCCGGATGCGTGGGTAGACAGTTCGAGACCATTATTTTCTAAGTTTGTATTCGATTTTAATATTTTAATGTCATGTCTAAAAACAAGTCATTATAAGCGATTTGGAATTAAATAGTTCAATTCTTTCTTTCTATTGCATATTTATGTTTATAATGTAGAAAAAAATTTAGTATTTAAGCTTAAAATATGCTGTATTTGTTTTAAGAATAATGGGAAAATGGTTATAACTGGCAGAAGAGGTCCAATGCATTTTTTGAAGTACCCTCAATGATTAATTGTCCTGATTTTCGAAAAGCTTCCTAGAAATAAGTTCAAACATTGTAGAGTCTCTCCTGTTTAATTCCTTGACTTTTATTTGATGAGTCATTTAATCTTACTTGACAAGAAAAACGCTTTTTAATTGTTTTAACTTAGCGTAAAACCAAAGACCAGAACAATACTTTTTAAAAAATCCCACACAGACTTTTTTTTTTCGAAATCTGCGGAATGGAATAGAAAGATAGAATCAGGATTTTGATCTTATCATATTAAGGAAAAAAAAATCACATGTGGAATTATTTTTAAATGTTTCGAAATTTTGTAAGCTGTAGGTTAATGAGTTTAATAAAAATACATATTTTCGTTATTCCTCATTTCCACGTGCAAGATGTTTTTAACTTGAAATGTATGAGAATTTTGTTCGTATTTACATAATGAGTGCGTATATGTATGTGTTTTAATGATTCACTAACTAAAACTGAGAATTAAGCAGATATTCAATGCAGTGAAGTAACGATATGGATTTAAAAAATACTATAAGCAGGGAAATATTTGCCTTTTCAAATTTATATTCCATATCCTTTCATTTTAAGAAATAGTAATGATAATAACGATAATAGTTAAGAATGGATAAGAACAAGAATAATATATTTAAACGAAGAAAAAATGTTAAGTTTGAAGTTTATTGATTTAACTGTTTTATTCTTTTTATTAGAAAAAATAACCCATATTATATATTATAAAGATTTTGGAAGTTCTTTCCATTTTAGTAACTTTAATTTTAATAAGTAAAACGAGAGGGAAAAAATGCACAATAAAGGGTTTGATAGAACAGTATTACAAAGCCCCTCTATGTGGTATTGGGCCATGCCACAGGAAGTGTCCCACACGTGACAAATATATTTCTTTAAAAAAAATAATTTTAAAGAATGTAATGAACAAAAAATTTTACTGAATAAATCAAACACGTGAGATTTCTCAAGCCGTTATTTCTTTCTATTTAATTACTTTTTAAAATGAAATGTAAGTCACGTGTTGGATATAAATGTCTTTTTTTACCATGGAATGGTCCTATTACAAAATAATATAGTTATAACAAAGGTTTTGGATTTCTGCTGAAACTTTTTTGGTTCTTAACACGTACACGCCGGGGCCGATTTTCATGTTCTTCACTGTGAGGCGGCGCTCGAATTTATGCTGCGCTTCATCTGGCGGTTCCCGAAGAAACTGTCTATAGTGCGGGCCACTGGTGGTACGCGCCACCCGATGAGACAGTCTAGTGCGGGCCACGAGTAGTACGCGCCTGCGTGAACGTTTTAATGTGTATTAATATATGGTACAGTCGACTCGCGTTCTAACTACCCTGCGTTACAACGACCCAATGTATTATAATGACCTTCGAAAGGGAACAGATTGACTTCCGTATATAGTAGTGTTGTTTCTTATTCAATATAACGATGGAGAAGGAGCACGACTCTTGATATAACGACGCGTATAACGGGATTTAACCGGACGAGTAGTTATTTTCCGATTCTGCAATTTCGAAACGTTGCATTTATCTGGCGCAGAAAAAAGAAAAAAGATTAGTTTTCCTTTAAAAAAAATGATAGCCCCTCGCACAGAAACGGAATTTTTTCTCCCCTCGCTGTCCACGTGTCGAGCGTACATTTATTTATGCATAAAATGCATTCTAGAACTTTGTAATGTACGATGCGCACGATAATTGTTCTTTCTTTTCCATTTAAATTCTGTTTACTTGAAAATCTTGCTCACTCATAAACATTTTTTTGTGTAATTGTTATCTGTACCTCAGGGTCAGGATATAATAAGTCCAAAAATGGTAAAATGGCGGTTTTTGGAAAATTAGCCAGCAAGGGATAAAGCATACATATACGTATATATATATACTACACACATATATATGAATAATATATATATGTATATATTTTTTCATGTTAGCAGCAATTCATATATCACATCAGCCTGGATGTGGGATTCAGATATTTTAAAATGCATACAGTATCACCAGTATTCAAATTGTCACATGAAATCACTAAGTATATAAAATTTAAAGAAGAAAGTACTTAGTATGTCATCAATTGTTGCTTTTAGTCCGTTTAAATTAAAATCTTTTATTTGATGTAAAAGAATGATGCATTTCATATTGTGCGTTTACTATTACTATGCTATCCAAAAGTCATGTTTTAACCAAATTTAAAGAAAATATGAATGAATATATAAAAATTATTACAGACTCATTTGATACAGCGACTATTTGGTACAACCGCCCAAATTATGGTGTCTCGTTGGGGACGTTATAACGTAAGGCTACTGTATTTTTCGAATTCTTACTTTATAAAATAAAAGTTTATTTTTCCAAAGAAGAGGGGAGAAAAAAAAAACTTTACGTGTTAGAACAAGAAAAAGAAACATTCCTTTGCTGAGAATTTCTGATGTCTAAAATGTGATTTTCCCGAAAACACAGCATTGCTGCAAAAACAAACATCAAGAAATCTCTCAATACCTCTTCGTGTTTTTGCAACTGACGAAATACTCGTAATATATAACTTTGAGAAAAACATCTAACACGATTGGGGGTTGGGCCTTCAATTCGAAGAACAGGCGCATTTCCCAAAACAGTAGTAGGATTCGCGAGAGCCGTGACAGATCATTATCTTGATGGTACTGTTTTGCCGGTAATGATAGATTCTGTCTTCTTTCGTATATATTTACTCTATAAACGCGTTTCGAAGCTACTGGGCAACCGACTCGAGCTTTGTCTATTTATTTTCGGGGTGTCTCGTTGACTTCCTCCGTTAGCTGTGAAGGAATTGTTGTGTCAAAATTTAGTGACTAGTTAATTCAAAATGGGTTAAACCACCATATTGCATTTTTACTTTTTTTTTGCTGGAAAAGAAAAAATGCAACTACTCGTCTTCCTCATTATAGTTTTTGGGCTTGATTCAAAAGCTATAGAACAACAAGAGGCGTAAAGATTCTGCAACGTTGAGATATGTTATTGATTGTGGTTTAAATGTATCAAAATACAGTAATTAATTTATTACGGGATGGTTTTAAACATTCATATAGCTTCGATCCATGAAATTAAGAAACTCTTTTGATTTTAATTTTTTAAACAGTTTTGCCTTAAATTGGGTATTCTATTTTGCCGAAATAAGTTATTTTCACCCTTTAATAAATGTTCACTTTGCATATAAGGAACAATTCCTTCCAAAAACAAGTCTCCACAAATTATTTGATTTCTTTTCCGCACTGAATCGCGCATAGAGTAGCTCTTTTTTTTTTGCTGACCATAATTTTGTCTCTCATTTTTTTCACTAATATCTCTTCATCAAGTTAATATTGAAAACTCATTAGCGTGTGTGTGGCAAGAGCTTTGAAATTGACATATTATTCCATTTATCTTCCAGATTTGTGCAATGATGATGAAGTTTCATTTTTATTTAAAACGTTTGTAAAACTCCCGGATTTGAAAAGGCACTAACTGGTTTCTTCCGAAGCAATCACTTAGACTTTGCTGTTGATATACATTGCATTGTTTCCGATCTCATTTTTTTTTCTTGAGATTTATTTCAATGGCTATTCGTATTACTTTTATTATGATTATTATTGTCGTTGTTATTATTATTTTTCATAAACATATTTACTCTTTAAAAAAGTAATCAAATTTGGATGCAATAATCGTGTCGTGTTTTTAATAAATGGAACGTTTGATTAAAGAAATAATAATAATGAATAAATAAATAAACAAATAAAAAGATAATTTAATGCAGAGAGAGAGAGAGAGAGAAAGAGAACGAAAAGCAGTTCATGGACTTGTTCGTTTGCTCATCAGCTTTTTTTTTAGCGTTTAAATTGCGATAGACAGCAGAATAGAACATCCCTTTCTGGCATTAATATAATGCTTTTCCCACGACAACCCTCAAGTTGTTCTGATTGTTTGACACGCGCCCGATTCAAAGAGCAAGAGAGAGGGGTTTAGGGACAACGCAATTTTCAGTCTTATATGTGACATTTATGGAGGCTCTGATGATGGATGGCCCTATCCTGCCTTGAGATAGGGTCAGATTCATATATGCTTCTGTGATGAAACTGCGCGCTTTTCGAGTACTGCTTTCTGTTTCAAAACCGAAGTAGTTATGTCCGATTGGTCGATGATTTGCAATTTTTTTATGCAGGAGCATGCCGGTGCTGCCTGATTAAAGCATAAAATTTTAGTAAACTTTTCACAATACAAAATAATTTAAGGAAACCAATCTATAGTTCGAAATATCGAAAACCATACGTGCTGTTCTTCCGTTTGGATATCTTTCAACCGAGAAATTAAAATACCTTCAAAATACAACAATGAAGCAAAAAATTCCCAGAAGGAGTATAGTAGTAGTAGTAGTAATTGATTCATTGTTTATTTGAAATTTGTAAAAAAAATTACTGATCTAATTCGTTTAGTATGCATTAGATTTTCTCAAAAATAAATAAATGAAGCAGTTAAATAATAAATATAAATAAATAAATATAGCAGTTAAATAATAAATACATAAAAAAAGGAGCAGGTGGCGTGCATTGTTTGCTTCTTGACTTTATACAAATTTCTGTCTCTAACATCTTTTTTCCACTTTAAGCCAATTCATGGTCACTAGATAAATTTTAATACAGAATTCCGCAATTTTGGTTACGGTTGAAAATGTTATATCAAAGGCATTTTTACTTTTACCTTTTTGATTTCGTGTGCATAAAAAGGGATGATACAAGAAGATATTATATTTTAGTTCTTCAGTTAAACGAAAATTCCAACTGCGAAATTTACTGAATAGAAAAGTTATCTTTTGTCAAATTTTATAAGGATGTTTTTTTTTTTTTTGAATCGAAAAATAATAGCTACCGTCAAAATTTTTCTCATGACCGACGAAATAATACCACCGATTTTACTGATTTGATTTCATAAAAATAGTGAAGTAGACAAAGTTTGGCTTTCCCCATAATCCTTCAATAATTGTTTTAATAAATAATATTTTATTTTCTATTTTTATATGCTGTAAATTGTAAGAAAATTACTGGATTGCTGTAACATTTTCTGCATTTGAACATATACGATATTTTAACTTTAGAATAAAATTTAATTAATTATTTTTTATTAATAGAAGTTACGCAACATGCGAACGGAGATCTTTAATTTGAGACAACGGCAAAGTACTTCAATGACTAAACATTATGTAGACCCACGTTCATTTAGGGAACCGAAGTAACTGTACAAACATACCGTTTAGAACTTTTCCCTTTTATGGTGGTGGAACGATTAAATTCTTCGGTTTTCAAATTCAATTAATTAAATAATCTATAGTAGTATCTACAGCAATTAGTATTTGTCTCACATTTTTTCGGTGTGATGTCTCATTTCGCATATTAATAATAAAGTATTTAGCAAAAGATAATTACTCAGGTTTTCTCCCTCTGTGAAATGGCAGGAAATAGAGTTAATTTGCGGCACATCACAAAATACTTCAATGACGAAACATTATGCAGACCCATGTTTATTTAGGGAACCGAAGCAACTGTACAAACATAACCTACACGACAAATGCTTCAATGCGAATAAAAAGATTCTGGCAGACATTCAATATTTGCGACTTAAAAGCCATTTAATCGAACTTATTATGTGTTTTTTCTCGTAAACTCTTGCAACTGTAACTGCGTCTTTAACCGAAGGGGATAAAAAAAACCTCACTTGTACATAGCCAATGGTTTAAAAACTAATTGTATTTACAACGAAAAATGGAAGCCCACGTGTTAAGAGAGATAACCCTTACTCAGAACGGACAGCAATTAATGATCTTGTTACTTCAAGTTTTGCGTAATATGGTTAGTTATGAACTTATTTGAGCATAAATAATTGAATAGGACATGTTAAAGATCAGTAAAAAGGGAATTTACAACCATACTGTTGTTTTCAACTACTCATAGAAGAAAATAAAATCCTTTTATTTCAAGTAAGTACTATTTTTAGACTGCTTCGTAGCTAGGCAGTTCTTAAAACGTGGGAGGCTGACACAGACCAAAACTTTTAAGTTTCGACAGCAAACGAATTTTATTTTAATTCACTCAATCATTTGTAGTAAGGATTTTGTATAAGTACAGGGATAGCATAAAATATTGAAAACGTTTCCTTAAAATACCTTAGAATATATTTTTTTCCAGCTAAAAGGGGAAATTTTGGGCATTCATAATGTTAGAGATAATTCATAAATGATCTCACGCTTCTAGGGAGGAGGGGGCTCGTGAAATTGGGACAAAGTGTGACTAGGGGAGGGGAAGGGGGTAACAGGAAGTGCGACATCATGCTCAAACAACATAGCGTGACGTGTGACAAAGGGGGGAGAGGGGTCAACTATATCGGAAAAAACGTGACATCATTTATGAACGGTCCCTTAACTAAAATAATGTAAAAGCAGATTTTTTTTTTGAATTAAAAAATTGCTTTAAAAGTGCTACATTTGAAAATTTCCCCTGGGCTCTAATGTTAAGCATTTTTTTCTTGGTTCATAAGCAGTCCCAAAATAATTAAATACTTGTACAAAAAAGGCTTTTTTTTTTTTTTTTTTTTTGAGTTCTACATTAAACGTTCTTTTTGCTAAATTTGGTCCGAAGCCTGTGAGGATTCTATGATCTATATATTAGATTAAGATGTATGTATACACGATTCAAATTGAATATTTAAGTTTAAATAAAAAATTGTTGAAATTAAATAGAGAAGCAGGGTTTTCTAGTGAAGATGCTTTCTGGAGAATCGGATTCTTCCTGCAAATTATATAAATTATTTCCCTTAACGAAATATCTTACCAATTTGGCATAATTGAGTTATGGCATTCTTTCCAAGTCTCATAGCTTTCTTAGTTTTATATATTTTTTTCTGTCTCCCCCTCCCCCACTAGATTTTTTTTCTGTGACCCTCAAGCGGGTCATATTACCACTTATGAGAAACCCTAATCTAAACAGCGCTATTATTTGACAACATAATGTATCATGTAAGTGCTTTCAATTTATTTATCTATACTTAAAATTATTCCTTATTTTTTAAAAAATATTTTCGCAAGTAAAAGTATTTCGTTCGTTTTTTTTTCAAACGGTATCTTTGCAACAAAAGCATTTTTCTTGAACATGAATCCGCTTAACGATTTCGAAACGGAGATAATTTTTACCATTAATTAGTTTTTATAGATAGTTTAATAGTATTACGTCTTTAAAAAAAGATTGCAATTTTAATTTCTTAAATCAATTGGTATTTTAAATAATTAATACATATTACATAAGTAACTGTGGAACGCTTTGAACTTACAATTCAAAGCAGTTCTACAAAAAATGGTTCAGTTTTGTTCTACACAAAATGGCGGTAGTTCCTATCGCTACCTATTTTCGAACATGATTAACTATGACTCTAATATTGATATTTTGGACAAAACCGCTTCAAAATAAGATATGAAATATATTTCAAGACATTATTTAATTGTCTAACAAATAATTCCTCAATGTTTTAATTCCTTTTTTATTTCTTATTTTAAATATTGTTAAATTGTTAAACATTTCCATCCCAATATTTACTTGGAATATTTTTTAACGACTTCTATTCTTTTAAAAAGGAACCATGTCCAACTCGAAATAATATCTATACCTTTTTCACACTATTACTACAAAGGAAGATTTTTCTTTCGATAACGCAATTATTTCACATTGTTTCCCAAAAATGGCTTTCGTGTAAATTAATTTTCAAGTATAACAAAACTACTTTGTTCGTTTTTCTCTTTCTTTTTCAACATGCCTCATTAATTTCAGTAAACCAAACTCCAAGTTTGGGCAGTCATTTCAATGTTGCGTTTTTTGCCTTTGATTAATCTCTTTAAAAAATGCGTTTGATTAATCTCTTTAAAAAAAAGCATTTGGTTAATCTCTTTAAATTCTATTTTGTTGAAAACTTGTAAATACAGCCCTTCAAATACTTTCATCCTTTTCATTAAACGGTCTTACAACTGTTCGTAAACACGCAGAACTCTCAATGTCTTTTTTATGTTGCCAAGTCGTCATTCACAGAGAGTTTAGTTTCCAGAAGTGTGGTAATGCAAATTCTTTCCATTTACCCCATCTTTCCAACTACCCCAACTGATAATAATTACTATATCAATTATTATGGGGTTTTGAAATTATTTTGAACTAGTTTTTGTTGAACATGCTTCATTTATTTAAATAACATTCAACCTTTCACAAGCCAAATCGATAAACTTCACTTCAAAGAATTTTTCTTATTCCAACTCTCAAAGGGCTCTATTGTTATGTAGTAAGTGAATTTAAAATTAAGTTTTGGTTATGTCCATTTCTAACCATGTGACAGTAAAAAATGCACCATAAGTGCCCGATTCCTTAGAATAGAATGCACGATGTTTCTCAATTTTCTCAAATTCTGTCTTAGTGGAGACAATCGATTTGGCAACTGTGCGCCATCCATATACTACATAGTACGTACATGCATAGTACATAGTATGTATCTTTTATGTATACATAGTACATATTATATACAACATAAAAAATTTCTAGTTATCTATATGTTTACCAGCCATAGGCGTCTTATCATTTTTTTTTCTGGACAAAAATAAACTTTTTACTTCTTAGGTTGTAACATGGTTTAAAAACTTGTTGAACATTTCATTTTTAGGGGGAGAAAAGTCACAACTCATTTCTGGCATACAAGAAGATGCACTACAACGTTCTTCAAACGAGAACGTTACACATAGTAACAAATCTACGTGATCTTCAAAAGTTTTGCCGCGACAGATCTGTTTGGGCATAAACACTTCAAGAAGGCACCCAAAGTGATACATCTCCGACCCACATCATTCCAAACGTAAAGAGAGAGAGAGAGGAAAAAAAAAATTGGTAAAAAGATTGTGGACATGTTTAAAATCCACTCCCTCTTTCCTGAAGACACTTTTCGAGATCTGTCACACTTTATGGAGCTCCTAACAGGAGAGTGGAAACGTGCTCGTTTGCTGACGTTTAGTGGCAAAACGACGTTTACTTCTTGCCAATTTGTTGCCCTGAAGAGTTCGACAAGGTCGCTTTTGAGAAAAGTGACAGGGTGACTGAAATGCGGAAATCTTCCGAAAAGCAGTATGCGTCTCTCTGTGTGTGTGTGTGGGGGGGGGGGGGGGGATAGCTTTGGATGAGGATCAGAAAGAATTTTCCGATGTTATTATTTTTGGCTCTTTCTTCCTGATTTTTGTCGCATCGGTTTCTTCTTTTATTCTTTTTCAGTTATTATCTTCAAACTGCTTTCCGCGTTTCTCTGCATCTTTGAATGAACTCTAGTAATAATAAATAAGTAGCAATTACCTAGTGCACTAATAGGGAAGTTTCGATCTACGCATTAAATATTTCTGTTCCGACAGTTAAAATACGTTTAAAAGAATTTCAATGCTCGAGAAAAAGCTTTTTTATTTTTAAATGTTAGTATTCAGGCTACAGTAAAAAATGAGTTATAATTAAACATGATTAGTTTTTTTTAATGTTCTTAAAAACTTCAATTACACTTGAATTGTTCCCCAAAAACTCGAATAATTGCTTTCAAAACACTATTTTTGAGAACAGTTTAAGACACTCAAATTTGTTCAACAATTCTCAATGTTCTTGAACAAAAAGTTGAAATGCAGAGAATAGGTACTTTTGCTTTCAGAAAAATTATAAAAACATCTTTTTAAAAATAATGTATTTAAGTTATTACTTATTTAGTAAAATCATTAAATACAAAAAAATATATTTTAATTTAGATGATACTCATTTGCATCTAAAGGGTGTAATGTGCTGCCATTATAACGTAACTAAATTTTATGAGAATATTCTTGAATATTTTGTTTCATGAGAACATTCATTAAAAGATTATTACACAGAATTTTATACCTCTACTCAAGTATGCAATATATTTTTCAATTAGTGAAATGATTCATTTTGATTGCGACTTCACTTTGATTGCATTCTGAAGCTGAAACCTTATTTGTTGAAACAAAGAGTTCCTCGTAGCGTCGAAAAAGTGTATACAATACGTTTTATAATTAGTGTGACACAGCGTTTTCTTTTACAATTCCGCACAAAAGTAAACTTTACTGCTAATAAAGTAGGGTCAAGTGGAGTAAAGTGGTCATAAAATCCATCTTTTTCAACTTTCGTCGCCAATAGATATAAGAATTGTTTCAAAATCTTCAGATTTTTTACTTGTTATTTTACATTACATTGTTAAAGAACAGATTGCATTAAAATTTGAGCAGAAAAAAGTAAGTAAAAAGTATTTTTTCAACTGTCATAGTTAAAAAAATAAACTATATAAAAGTATTAATAACCATAATACTTCAAAATTCTCAACAAAGGTTCATTTTAGAACGAAAACAACTTTATTTCCCTCAACTGAATTTACTCATGTCCTCTATTATGGTCAAAAGTTTGCCTCATCTTCGTAACGTCCCGTAAGGTACTTCAGTCTCTTCAGCTGCTGCATACATGGTCTTAAAACGGAGCTATGTACCGAAACATGTTAGGATACATAATAGTAGGTATAGTGGGTATGCTTGGGTTTTAATCCCTAACTATTAGATTTTAAGTCTATACTTTAACTCAATACATCTAGCAAAACATAAATATGAAATTCAAAATTTTCCATGAAAATTTTTAAAATAGCTTTTAATTGATGACTAAATTACTTAAATAACATATTAAGAAAATATTGCTAATAAGAGAGTTCTGGATAATTTTAACTTATTATAAATCAATGGGGGAAAAATATTTATTTTAACCTAGATATTTTTAATTCTCTCTCTCTTCATGTATTGTTCTTTTTCAAAGCACTGCTAGTTTTAAACATGTACAGTATAATAATACTTATAATAAATCTGTTTATAAATGAATCATTGATACTTGAAAATTCTTGTATTAAAAAGTGCTTCTGAAAATTTGTCAATACTAAACACACCATTGTAAGAAGACTGTATTATAGTAATTTCAATCTCTGTTGCATTTGAGCTCAGTTGTGTTAATTCCGGTTTTCTAAAAAGTAAATTTAAAAGTTATTTAAAAAAAAAAAAATAATACAGTATTAGTGAAACGGTATTAACGAAATTAGTTACAGTGTAACTGACATCTATCTCGTGGCTTAATTTCTAAAAAAAGAAGTGCGAGCTCTGTAGTCTTCAAAATTTATTTTCTTGCGTAAATAGCTTGAATTCCCTCTAATCGTTAAAAATTGAAAATAAATATGGAAACTGAGCTTCTGTGAATTCCTATGCAAGTCAATCCCTGGTCTACCACATAAATTAACCTAAAGTAATTTTAGAACATCGACGCATGTTAAGCCTAATACTATGACCACTTTACCCCATCTAACTTAAACTGCTGTAAAATAATATATAAACTAAATCTAGCTTCGCAGTTAGTGAGGAAGCATTTTTGAGATCTATGTAAAACTACCTGCACCGTCCATTTGCTGAAAATTCTTTAAAACAAAATGTCATAGAGAAGTTAAAAGAGCTGTTACAATTTCAAAGTGTTGTATAAACAAACAAATCGAGTATTTTCGCCACCTAAAGAGTTGCTGTTATTATAATTTTGTATGTAAAATTTAATTTCTAATTATTAAAAGCTAAAATAAAAAATTTAAACCAATTCCTTCATTTATTTCAAAACTATAGCTTTTTATTCGCCGTATATCCACTTTACCCCACCTGACCCTATTATATTTGCCCTTGAGTGCCCAACAACACAATTTGAAATTTATCTCAATAATCACACCAGTTTTACGAAGCAAAGTTACCCACAAGTGTCTAAGTTTAAATAAATAATAAATTCTCGAATCAAAAAGTACCGCTTTCGAAGCCTAACCCTATATCATAAATATGCGAAAGATTTTTCACGGAAATGAATTTCGTGGCCTTGAATTCATAAATCCTCTAATCATGTTCCATAATTTTTTTATTCCATTTCATAAATTGCTTTATGGGTAAACAGCGTCGTTTTCATTTGGATTCATAAAAAGATTTTTAAGGCTTTGCGACCGTTTTTAGTATTTCACACTCAGTGTGTTGTAAAGGACGCCCATCTAAAATCCTGCCCCCTTTTTAATGGCGCCTCCTTAAATACGGCTGTAAAATTTTATAAAAGAATCAAGGCGGGAAAATTTATTTAAAGAGTACAGTAAAGTCTTCTAACATTCTAAAGATAGATGGGCATTCAACACTTGCCCCTGTCCTAAAAAAATCGTAAAGTTTTTTAAAACCGCCTGACCATTGGCAAATATTGTGTTATTCTTAATTTATTGTCCGTGAAACTAACGGCGAAAAGAACGATTCCGAACGTTTATTTCGTTCAGCCTCTCCTTTTCTAAACCGACGTATTGAATGACGATCGAAAGCGAATCTTGATACGCATAAGTGGCGCCTCCTTGCGGAATATTGAAAACGAAACTGTTATCATTTTCTAGTTCGTACTTTTAAAGCTTTTTAGCCTACTTTCCCGTAAAAGTAAAAAAAAATAATAATAAAGCATGAAAGAAGGTTTAATGTATCGTGAAAATATCGTTAAAAATCAAGATAAGTCAAAAATAAGTGAAGTAATTAAATAAAGATTGAAAAATAAAAAATTTGAAAGTAGGGTATTGAGATGGGGAAAAAGTGTGTCTGTCGGTCTGTCTGTCTGTCTGTCGGTCTGTCTGTCGTCTGTCGGTCTGTCTGTCGGTCTGTCGGTCTGTCCCCCCCCTAATAACTTTTGAACGAATTGTCCGATTGGAAAAATTCTTTTTGCATTCGAAAGATCTCGGCGAGGACATCTCATTTCTATATTTTACTTTTTGATTTGAACAATTTTTTGTTCAATTTTGAACAGTTCAAAAAATTTTAACATTAGCGCCTATGGGCGAAAATGAAGCAAATTATGTAAACTCTGGGTACAAGATCCAAGTTCCAATGAACAAGCTCACTGGAAGAAGTTCTTGGCGTGAAATATTGATTTGAACAATTTTTGTTCATTTTTGAACAGTTCAAAAAAAAAATTAACATAGTGCCTACGGGGAAATTTCAATCCTATATAAATCCTGATCTAACGGGCCGATTTGCTTGGAACAAACTTTATTAGAAAGCTCTTATGACGTAGAACATGTACACATAAAAAGTTCATCCAGAACTAACGAGCCTATTTGCTTATGAAATTTTTTGATCGGGATTTTCAAGAATATTTTTGAATTAATGAAAGATTAAATGATTAAACAAAATAATGAATGAATAAATGAGTGAATAAATACATGAATGACTGAATAAATGAATGATTGAACGAATCTGTATTAACCGTTGAAAAAGGCATATTTGAAGCAATTAAGAACTAAAGCTAAACGAGAAAGAGAGAGAGATAGCTAGATTATAAATTTGAAGCTGGTGTATACGGGAAAGTAGGCTCGTTTAGTTCTAGACGGAACTTCTTGTTTATTTTGGAAATCGAAATTGGTGCTGCCAAATAGCGCAAAATATTCAAATTCATTATTAAAACAGTTGCGAATGTAGATTTTTTTGCGCTTTTTTAGAGAGCCAAAAGATTTCCGAAAACATTTTAAGGTCCGTGAGTAAGGCCGTTAGTCGTTATGAAATCAGAAAACGGAAGGGCGGGGTAAATTAGCAGTTGTGCCTTGTTTGAGTCTCAACAGAAAGCGCAATTTGTCGCATTAAAAATAAATAGATAAAGTATGAATCAAGTTGCGTACCATAAGGTCAATTTCCGATTACTTTCACCTTACACCAATGCCACCAAAATTTTCTCTTAAGGGGAAAGAGAGTTTGTTTCATAAAAATTCTTACGTGTATATACACTAACATACAAGGATTATCAATATGGCTTAAAATTGTGAAAATCATCCTTTGTGGTAATGGGACTCCCAAATCCTCCCGTGGTTGCGTCCTTGACCTTGCAAGCATTAATTTTTATGAGTAACAGACATTACAAGTCTTAAGTATTCGAATATAATTGTGTAACGGAAAATAAATAGGATAAATTTATAGTGAAGGCAGTGGCGTTCCTAGCATAGCTGTCACCAGGGGCGGTAATTTGTGGTGTCACCCCCTCCAACCACAAAAAGAAATAAAAAAATGCTGTGTTGTAAAAACTTGTAGCTTATATTGTTTTCAGTAATACTAAAAAAAAAAAAAAAAAAAAAAAAAAAAAAAAAAAAAAAAAAACCCTTAAGAAATTGCATTTTATTTTTTTGGTGTAACTTATTACTAAACTGCATTTATTTTCAGTTACGATGCGTTGAAATAGCATCAGTAAAATTATATAATTCAAGTCTATGGTTCTTTCAAAAGTTCTTTATCTCAATTTGGCTGTCACCCGGGGCGAGCTGTCTCCTCTGTTTACCGGTAGTGACGCTCCTGTTAATGGATAAGCAACTAAAATTATTCAAGTAATAAATTTGAAATAAATAAATAAAAATTAATTTTAAGCTACCCTGCGTTACTCAATGCGTTATAACAACCTTGGAAAGAGTACCGACTGACTTCTTTTTGAGTTAATATTAGTACTTTACATTCAATGTAACGACCGTGAAGGAACATTGACGAGTAGCAATTTTCCCTGCTCATATTATTTTCTCTTTTCGTATTTGAGAAAAAATGTCTACCTCCATAAAAAAAAAAAAAAGTTGACATTCCCCTCTTTCAGAAATGGAATATTCTTTCCCCCACTGTTCACGAGATGAGAGTATGTACTTAAATTTTTGCATAAAATGTATTCTAGATTTTTATATGATACTTAAGTAAATTGTTCATATCTCATTAGTGTGTTTAAATTCAAAAAATTTTGATGTACATATTTTAAAACTATTTTCATATTGTATGTTTACTGTATCATCAAATTTGAAAAGTAATGTTTTAGCCAAATATAATGAAAAGAGAATCATTTGCATGTTAATATCTGTTCATTTGGATACAGCGGTCATTTGATATAACGACCAAATAAATTCCGGATGGGGCCGTTATAACGCGAGTCGACTGTATATACACAATTTTAAATTCTGCTGGAAGTTTATTATTATTGTATAATGATTTGTTTATACATTCTTATAAGTAAATATTTCTCCTTTATTTTTTTCTGCTCGCTCTTTAAAAAAATCAATTTCAAAAACATAAATAAGTAAAAGTTAATATTTTAGACATGAAAATAAATATTGTAATAAATAGAAGCACTTTCATTCAATGCTGAAACTCATCTGATTTATATGTACATTTATATTTTACAGATCGGATATGACAGGACATGATCTGCCGTGACGCCGTGACGCTTAACCTATGGTAAAAGGGCGAGGCCCTAGCCCCTATTCTCTCTAGTGGTGCACGTGTCACTTGGGAGACACTCCGAAGCGCGAATGTTCTCGTAAAAAGTCAACGATTGTGCGTCCGTCCGATGCAATAACAAATCGAGAATCAATGGAATTGTGATGTTGGACTACGTTCGGAAGACACAATGGGGCACGCGTTGAAAAATGGCGTCATTTTTGTCGACAACGGCGGTAGGTATAATTTTGATGATTGTGAAGACCTGTTTGTTGCCCCTGCGTGTACGGAAATGTATGTAATGAACTGGCTCTAGATAACTTTTCGACTTGGAGAGCAGTGTTTATATCAGTTGCATTGAAGTGAAGGGGTCATTACAACAATGAATCTTGGTGAAAAGAATAGTATGCTTCAGAGGCACCACCAGGAGTGTTAAGCTCGCCCATAACTTTTGGTTTAAACCATATTGCCGATCTTAGAAAGTTAATTTACATACATACAAGGACTATTATCACGCTCCTCCCTCCCTACAAAGATAAAATTCTGGTTGCTCCATGTTCCACAGGTATACCCCCTAGATACGTAGATGTGCTGAAATATTAACCAGTGCAATTACGATGTGGTTAAGTCTTCTTCACTAGCTATTTTTCAATCGATTTGAATTATCTTATGCGCTTTTCATGTATCAATTATTATTACTTTTTTTATTGTCAGAAAATTTGTCAGTTTGGTGACAGTGTGATAAACGTTTTTTTTTTTCATGTTTTATAAAACCGAGGAGAAACTGATAATTGGAGTCATAGTGTCATATGAACATTAGTCAGCGAAAAAATGCTTCTGAAAAGAATCGTTTACGAAGAAGAACTACTCAATAATATTTTCCAAATTGGATTATCAGATTTCATACCTACTTCGTTAAGTTAGACGAAGTAGATATGAGCTAGAAACGTAAGTCAACGAAGCAATAATCTGGGAGTCCTGCCCGGAGAAGAATTAGTCAAATAATACATTGGAAAGGTATTGTCCACTGCAGTAGTCGGAAACTGAGTCCACTCATACTTATACTGGTCAGTGCTCATTTGCATACTGATTAGTACTTTCAGATTAGAATTGGGCGTTGCTTCAACAGCTGAATTGTATACATAAGATCGAATGACAGTGAAAGGTAAATCTTTAATTTCCCCAACCAGGCGGCTCCAGAACAATTCCACCCCAACTACAAAATGGCGAAAACAGGATTTATAGTTGGGAGACATTCGATTTCACAATAGCAAAGATCAGACGACGACCCTTCTTCAAATTTTCCATGACTTTGAATTCCAATTTGCAATGGGGAAAACAATGTAGAAGCGAAGAGGGGAGATGTAAGTCAATGAGTGACCCTCTTATTAGGGCTCCGGACATTGTTGACCGTTGGTCATTGTGTCCGGCAGTGGATTGTTCTGGGGACCGGAGTGCCGGCCTCTGAATAGGGTTGATAAGGGAGTTGAACAGAGCGGGGTGTTAATAAGATCAGGAACGCATTGTGTGACGTCCATTCGAAGTCAATCGGCGTTAAATTTTAGAACACAAGTGGCTGTTAATAGGCTTTAAGGTGAATTTCTAACAGTAGGTTTAGTGACGCGTGAGGCAGTGTCCATCAGAAGCTAATTTCAAATCCTATGGTATTCTCAAAACGTAAATTTTCTAGCGGGATTTGGCACTGCAGATTCAACTGTTTACTGTATGCTATCTACTACAACGATAAAGTTCCCTAAATGTTTTAAAACATAATTTTTAGAGGTAGAAAAAAAAGGCTTAAAAATAAGCTACATTAATAATAATGTATTCATGATTGAAAGGACAAAGTTTTTTAGTTCTGCATATATTTAATTGTGATTCACCTACTCGTTTGCTTTTTTCTTTCTTTTTTTCTTTTTCAAAAAGTTAACGGTTTTACGTAAGTGAGGTTGATTCAGACAAAAGATTTACAGCAGTTTGATGTCCTGCAGTGGACCAGCCGGTAGAAGCTCGGTTACCGCCAAACACTGAAAGTGTAGCAGCATTAGTGTTCGGCAACTACTCGTCAAAAAATAGTTAACTACCAACTACTAACTACTCTAAACAAAACTAGTTGCAACTAGTAGTTAACTACTTTTTTCTGAGACTAGTTGTAACTAGTAGTTAACTGTTCTCCAAAAGTAGTTAACTACTTTTAAATATAATTCATTTGAATTTCCATTTTTAGGCTTGTTCTTAAATATTTAATCCAAATAATTAAACTCAATATTATTTTTAATCATTAAAACAACTTTAAAGAAGTTCCTGTAAAGCATTGAAGGATTGAATATTTACAAATAACACTGAACAATTAATATATAAAGAAAATATGAATAAAGACAAAACCTTTTCCTCTAAATTTAAGCTCCTATTTTAATATGTATTTGTTTAATAAAGTTAATAACTTATGTTTTTAAGAAATAACAATTTTTCAGCAGTTGTTGTAAAATGAAGGGGTTTACCCTTAATATCAACTTAAAATTCTCCCTCTGCCCAACCCCCATTCATTAACAAAATATCTGTAACGCACATGCTTTAGAATTTAGATTATATTCTTTCAAATACAAATACAAATACAAAAGTGACGACCAGCAACAGGCTCAGGGCCCAGCTAGGCTGGTCCTAGTTAATTTAGCAGTCCCCAATGAACATCAAGAGCTTTCTTAAAAGTTTTTACCCCACTGCAATTAACAGTCGCTTCCGGTAAACTATTCCAACCGCCTACAACCCTATTGAAGTAGTAGTTTTTCCTAATTTCAAGATTAGCCTGAGATTTGAAAAGTTTAAAACAATGACCTCTGGTTCTACTTTCATCACATAGCTGTAGTCCATCAACATTTCCCGTTTTAATGAATTTAAACAACTGAATCATGTCCCCTCTGACTCTCCTTTGCTCAAATTGTGTTGAAGGCAGAGATGGTGCTTTTTTTATTTAAAAAAAAATTAAAAGATAGTACATTTCATTCAAATTATATTTTTTGGATTTTTCTAAGCGAAATATGGATGCACCTACAAATACAGTAACAAATTTAGTTCATTATTTATGCCTTCAAAGAATTTTAAGATACTTCAGTTGAAATAATTATTTATTACTAGTTCAAAATTAGGGTATAATTAATTATATTATATAAAAAATGTATGCTTAGTAAACAGAGAACAACAAGAAAAAGAAGAGAAAGCGTATATTTCTGGACTAAATATATTATAATTTCTTGAATATATACAAATAAGTTGGCTGGACTATTATAATTTTTTGAGTATATACAAATTTCTTGAATATATATATAAACAGAGATGACAAATGTCACATAAAATGTTTGCTACAGCTTAATCATTTTTACTATTTAGATGTTTCATCAAGAATACCAGTTTTGATGACTTATTAACCCCTAATCTGTTTCTTAATTTTGAGTGCATTATTCCAAATGTAGAAAAAATTACTTCCAATGGTGCTCTTGATGCTTTTGCTGTAGTCAGCATGTAAAAAACCTAATGTTCTCTGATAAAATGTCATTCTTTGACACCTTAACGAAGTTATTCCACCTTTACCAAGAGGACCAGATGCATTAAAGTTATCATATAATGAGTTAAAATTCTAATGAATTACTTGAAACCAGAATATACTAAAATTTATAATAAAAAATATCTATATTTTAATAATTTGGAGGTAGCTGATATAAATAGTTTTTTTTAATCATAAAAATCAATATTTTGTCTAAAAAAGAATGATAAAAATCAGTTTTTTTTCTAAAAAAATCATAAAAATCAGTAATTTTTCTAAATCAGTGTTTTTTTCTAAAACGAAAATCATAAAAATCAGTATTTTCTTCTAAAGAAATCCCAAAAACCAGTATTTTTTCTTTCTTTTTGTATTTTATGGTATCCCAAACGCATGCATAATACTGGAGTAGAGGTAAATCTTCCCCATAATGAAGATTTGGTCTTTAAATGAAACTTCATTGTGCATGTGCTGGTGCAGGCACTATTTATTGACTATATTTGAAAACTTTTTCTAATTTGCGTAAATACTGCAATAAATATTATGATTTTTTAATGCGTACGTTTTCATTATATAACATAATATAAAAAATACATTTGTGTAAGTAATATTCATAAGCTAAAAATTTAAATAAGGGATTATTCATAAATGATGTCACGCTTCGGGGGGGGGGGGGGGGTTCATGAAATTGTGACAAAGTGGGACAAGGGGAGGGGAGGGGGTAACAAGAAGTGTGACATAGTGCATTATGCAACATAGCGTGACGCGTGACAAAGGGAGGGAGGGGAGTCCGCTGAAGCGTGACATATTGTGACAAATGGGAGGAGGGGTTCAAATATATGGGAAAAAAGCGTGACATCATTTATGAACGGCCCCTAACTCAATGTTTAAAAAATAGTTTTTTTTTCTTCAAAAAATAGATTTAAAAAATTTTTTTCGAAAGTAGTTGGAATTTTGAAAGCAGTTGTAACTAGTAGTTGGGAAAAAAGTAGTTTAACTAGTAGTTAACTATAATAATAAAATTACACGTTAATTTAAAGCACAAATGAGCAATTTTATTATTATTGTTTACTTGCACAAAGTTAAATTATTTTTATTAGTAGTTAACTAGTTCAAAAGAAAAGTAGTTACAACTAATAGTTAACTACTAGTGGCAACTACTAGTTACCTAGTAGTTAACTACTTCTAGTTAACTACTTCCGAACACTAAGCAGCATTGACTGAGTTCAGTGTTTGGGCGGGTGACACAATCTCGCGGCTGGTTGCTGCGGTCCGTGTACGCTAAAAGGAGCTAGTGCACGTTAAATTGGTCGTGGCTCCAATGTCCTCCAAGTGAAACGATACCTCTGGGGGGCCAATCCCAGGTGACGATCTCTAATCTGGGAGCTGGTTCAAAAAATTAAGAGACCTTTCAAAGGGGCGGAAATCGGACTCCTGCCTACAAGGGCTCCGTTAGACTCAGGAGCAGCGTACCCATTCTTCCTCGCCACGCGCGAGGACACAATAACAACAACAACAACAACAACAACACAGCAGTTTGGTACATCAGTTCACCAGCAGTACAGTCGTACGTGTACTAGACAAGGGAATTTTTTTTCCACTTATAAACTCCATTAAATGTGTTCCACCAATACTTAATTCTGATTTCCAGAACAAAATAACATTTAAATTTCCCAATTTTTCGACACTGCAACCGTGATTGCAAAAATCCATCCATCTATACTTGCAGTCACTTTTTGCTCGTGTGACCAAACTCATTTTCTTCAATAGCATTCAAATGCAGATTAATATCTACTTGGTTTAGACTCTTTTAACACGTAACCCTCTGCGTTACACCGAAGTTTAATCAACAAGTGCCGTTCCCTATTTCAAAGTAAATTAGCCTTTTTCGATAATGACCATTAACGTGTCAAACTTGGAACGTTTTGCTTCAATGTTTGAACGTAATTTGCATGTAATTAAGGCAATGAATCCAAACCCCAAGCGAATGAAAGCAATTATTTCTGTGTTGGTTTGTAAACGATGGAAGTGGAAGACTTGAATGAATTGGTGAAAAGAAAAGAGTATGTTGAATAGTTAATTAGAATTGTGGACTTATGCAGTTGAAATGATTAATTTTAAATGATTGTACTTCAAAATGACATAAATGAGCATTACGCATCTTACTTGTCTAAGATTAAAAAAATTACTAAAATTCTTAATGTATAATGTTTAAAACCTTATCTTGGGTTTTAAGTATAGCTAAGACAAAGATACCAAATAGAAGTTTATATTCCCTTTTAACTATTTATAAACAGAAAAAAAAAAAAATTCACAACGTTTTTAATGCGAAGGCTGAAATCTCAAGTCTATCAGACGAAAATTTCAAAATAACGATTTGTTGTGGCAATTTCAAAACATTATATATTTTAATTTAAAAACTTATGTGTATTAAATTTGAAAATTAGATTTTTTCTTAATAAGCTAAATTAATTAAATTTATACTCGACGGAGATTTCATCATGAAAAATACGTTGCAAATTAAAATAGTAATAGTAATGATACACTCTCAGAAATCGCACTCTCCCTTTCGAGGATTCTTCAATCGGTCAGGACAAATTTCGTCACTTACAACGATTCTTTCCTCGCGCGATCACGTGACTCAGTTATATCAGGATTAAATTTTAACGCATTCAATAGTTTCGTCAATCTGACGAAAGTTTTGCATGGAGCATTTTTCACGAAGCCATTTCGCCAAATACGACGAAAGTTTCGTGAAATTTGAGCAGGCGTTTCTGAGAGTGTAATTACAAGTACAAATAAAATGTGTTGTTATATTAAAAACTAAATAGAATACTTTTGTGCTGCAACTCAATTGGTTAAACCCAACATAAATTAAATAAAAATATTTCAAAGAGCGCAGACGCGAATTTTGAGATAATAAGGAATCCGTTTTTCGCTCCAAATAAAAGAAAGAAAAAGTAGAGATTTTAGATGAATGTTTCAGCTTCAGACGGATGTTTTTCATGTAGGAGTTCACTTTTCTATTGTAAAAGGAGCTCTTTGTAATCTCGAAACAGGTACGTATCGGCCTTTTTTTTGCAAATTATGTGCTAAATTTACGCTGCATTTATCCCTTTGATATTTTGATATTATTTTTGCCATATACCTTGGTTTTTTCCAGTGCTTAAATATTAGTATCGAAACAGGAAATTATTTTAGAGCTTAAATTTTAGCCATGCTTGTACTTTGATCTTATTGAGTTGCTCAAAACATATTCTAATCATATTTAAAAAAATAATTATTTATTATAAAAAGGAAAAGAAAACTTTTGTAAAAATGGAGTTAATAGATAAAATCCCTCCGAAATATTTACAGTATAAAGATTACCCAGTTCACAATCAGATTCAATAATAATCACTCATCTAGTTTTGCATATTTCCATTTTCATAGAATCGATTTTGGGAAGAAATTCGACAACCACATGAATCTATGCGGAACCTTCTCAGACCAACAAGTCACAAATGGCGTGCTGTCATGCAATCCAAGCCAAATAAGGTAGAATTTTTACAGCCGACACGTTTCTGATTGCTTGTCATTACCTGCGATTACCGGCACGCATGGCGTGATTACAGCGTGTCGCTCGTGGATTTAAACGGGGAGATTTTGCAAAAAAAAAAAAAAAAAACAACCTAGTTGTTGAAATATATCTTATTGAATTGTAGCCCTGCATTTGCAGTCCATCAGGCTTGCAATCAGCAAGCACAAGTTTATTAACAGGCATAACTTATGTGTCCAAATACTGTTGTCCATAGGCTCTGGTTAGGTTACCGTTAATGGTGCTGTGTGGGAAAATGCAGCTGGATATTTGTGAGGTTTCGCGAGGGGGGCACTTATTTGGTCAAGCAGTTTTAAGTTTTAATTGTCTGAGCAATTTTGTTTTATTAATGTGGTTTTGCAAGCAATAAATCAGTTGTTTTGCAGAAAAAGGCGACAGTTTAGACATTAGATGCACGGGAATGGGGCCTTTGATGAGGGAAATTTGGCCGATAAGGAAGGTTATTTATATTGCTAGATTTTTTTGATTTTTATTCATTCATTTATTTTTTTTATGGAGTACTTTTTTTGTGTTTCGTTCTGAATGTTTTGAGATAAAAATAAATGGTGAAGCAGTATTTTTCTTTCTGGAAGGTATTCTAGTGAATTGCGTCTCCTTTCTTGACAACAGCGTTAATGGATTGTGAAAAATAAAATTGCTCGACAATTTTAATTTTCGAAAAAAGTACAGTTTAACAAGTTTTATTTTCACACGGTTTTATTTAACTTGATTTGTAACGGAAGTTTGTTACGCGGTTTTCGACCAATATTAATGCATAAATTATCTTCAAACTTTGCACACAAGCTTATATTTGACGACAATACAATATTCCAGCCATTTTATAATTTATTATGAGATTAATTAGGAAAAAAAAAATTGTCTCTGAGGAAATTATCAGAATTATTATTCGTCGAATGGCAACGGTAGCTTTGTTTGGATAATGCAACGATGTGATTTATCTTGATTTGTCACGGAAGTTTGTTACGCGGTTTTCGACCACTATTATTGCATTTTAGTTTTTTTTAAAAATAAAACCGTGTAACTTAAACAATTTTTGGAGATATTAATTATATATTAATTAATATTAATTATATATTAATATTTATTTCTCTTTTAAATTGTAACAGACATTAAAGTGATATTTTTGTTGAAGCTTATTTATTTTATTTATTTATTTATACCTCATCAATCACCACCGTACCTACCCTGACGAGGGTTTAACCGGATGTGGTGATTGAGAGGAAAGAACAGAAAAATAACAGAAAAGAAAGACATTTCGAGCGACGCCCATTGGGTGTCACAGATCATGTGATGTTACTTATACAAATTTTGAAAAAATAGAAAATAGAGTACAAACTATTAAAAAAAAAAAAAAAAAAAACACACACACACACACACACAGTAACCGTAAATAGCAAACAGCAGCAATAATAATAAAAAATGACATAAATATGATGAGCAATTAAATAAGAAAGATTTCAGAGCTGCGAATGAAAGTCCTATTGAAATTATTACGAAGGGAGCTGAAAGTCATCTCCATGAGTAACTGCATGCAAGTTCTTTCGAGTTACTGGATGAGATAAAACATGGATGATGTTTTGAGAGAAAGTGCTATTGGAATCATATCTGCAATGGAAGGAACTGGTCAAAGGACACTTGAAAATGTAATGATCTGGCGTACCCGGTTGACTGCAAACACATACTGGAGAATTGATTATATTAAAGCGATGTAAATATGAAGGAAAAGGACCGTGTGCACTGAGAAATTGTACTTCCGATGGATGTTTGCAGCGCGGCTTCAGTTTTACTTTTCGCAGGACATCGTGAACCCTGCGACCAGTTTCAGCGGTGTCCCATATCTGTTGCCAGTTGTTGAGAAGATCTGTCCAAAGTAGATATTTGAGATACGATTTAGGTAAAGGAATTTTATATTGTAATGGATGAGTAGAGCTTTTTGCTGCGGTCTTGGCCAATGAGTCAGCTCGTTCATTGCCGAAGTGGCCTTTGTGAGCTCTAATCCATGCCAGTTTTATTATGGGATGTTCTCTGCTGAGGGATTGAATATCACGGACTAATTTTGAAGTATGCATAGGGTCCTTTAAAGCTTTAAGAGAAGACATGCTATCGGAGAATATTGTTGTGATGGAGTTTATATTATTTGTTGTAATATAATGCAGAGCGTGAAAGATTGCAAAAAGTTCTGCTTGAAAGACTGAATTATTGCAAGAAAGTTTAGCTGACCAATCGTAAACAACCTGATCATTGAAAATGTGAGTAAATGCTGAAGCTGTTCCATCACTTAATTTCGATCCGTCCGTAAAAATACCAGAATGAAGTGCTGACACGTCAGGTTCTTCTAAACAAATATTCGGAGTTATGCACTGTAGGTTTGGATGTTCTGTCCCTTTATGGCAATTTTCTTCAAAGTCATCATATGAAAAAGTATTATTAGGTGAAACTTCAGTTATAACTTTGCGTAAGAAGATATTACCTAGAGAACTTATTCGATGAATCGTGAGAGCTATTGGTGGAATTCCCGCAAGAACATGTAATGTGACGTGAGCTGATGTGTTATAGGCACCCAAAACAACAAGAAGGAAGTGGCGTTGTATAGTTGCTAATTTCTTTAGGTCTTTCTGTTTCAAAAATGGATCCCATACTGCTGCTGCGTAAAGAATTGAAGGTTCTATTACTGTCTGGTATAACAATCTGCGTAACTGGATATTAGCTCCCCAAGATTTTCCAGAAATGCATTGCAGTTTACTGAGGAGATGAATTGCTTTTTTATGAATTTTTTCCAGATGTGCTGTACAGTTGAGTTTTTTATTCAGCCTTACGCCAAGATAATCTATTTCTTTATGCCTTTTGATGAAATTGTCGCCAAGCTTTATTATTGGTTGTCGCTTATAATTTTGTGGTTTACTAAGAAAAAGAGCCTTAGTTTTTTCTATAGAAGATTGTAAGTGGTTTATTTGGAGCCATTCTTGAACTTCTCTAAGTGCATTATTGGCTGTGGATTCTAGTTCACACAGGGTTGAGCCGGAAACCACGAGAATGATATCGCCTGCAAAGGCCTGTATTTGGACGTTTTCAGACCATGATCTATCAAGTAATGGAGCAAGAACTAAATTCCAAAGTTCTGGACCACTACAGGAACCTTGCGGGCATCCTTTGGATGGGTGCGATGTCACCGAGGTGGATCCTGAAATGATTGTGATAGCTCTGTCTGATAAAAAGCTTTTGTACATCCTGAAAACTCCGCTTTCACATTTTACACGAGTAAGTTGTTGCAATATTGAGTTCCATGTAATATTGTCGAATGCTCCTATTACATCGAGTGAGAGCAATAGGGTAAGTTTGCCGTTATTTATGCAGTTGTAAATTTTATCAAACAGGTTTTGCAAAGCATTTTCTGTGGAGCGGCCAGGTGTGAATCCAAATTGATGAGGACTATTAAGATCAGAGCTGATAAGATGATATTGTAATCTGTTAAGAATAAGCTTTTCAAGAACTTTTGATAATACTGGAAGTAATGTTATTGGGCGATATGATGAGAATAAATTTAGTGGTTTGCCATGTTTATGAAATAAAAGAAGAACTCCTTCTTTCAGAGCTTTCGGAAAGTACCTTAGTTGAAGGCAAACATTGCAGAAGCTTAGCAAAAAGTCGGGAAAAACAGAGTGAACGTAATTCCAAATATAACCATCAAGACCATCGCGACCTGGTGCTTTATTTTTTGGGAGCTGATCCATAACAATCTGAATTTCCTGAGATGTGAACACTGATGAATCTGGTAGAGTAACTAATTGATTATTATCTCTTATTTCGTCAGACGAGTTAGGAAAGAAATGACTTAAAAGGGATTTCAAAAATATTTCTTCAGAGTCATTGCTGCCAATTTGCTCTTGTAGTATTGAAGGTAAAACTGCTTTACGAAAAGCTATTTTATATGGTTTTGCATAAGCGGTGGTCATATTAGTACAAAACTTTCTCTAGGATTCTTTGCGAGTTTTGCGTATAGTTTTCTTATGCAGTGAAAGTTGTTTGTTGTATATTGAACGAAAATTAGCTTTTAAATCCGGCTGCGCTTGACGTTGGTATCTTCTTCTACACGCTCTTAGCTTATTCTTGAAAATTGTGAGTTCTTCACTCCACCAAGAAGGTTTAGACGGTGTTTTAAAAGATCTCGGCCCTTTAAACTTGCTTTAGCACAATTCTGTAATCTAAGGATAAGACCGTCCAAGAACGTATCTAGACTGGTTGTTGAAGTTAACTTATTAATATTTTGAAGAAAGAAAGTAATATCCCGTTTCATTTTACATTTGAAAAATGAAGAATTATATTTTGATTTAAAACTTACCAAGCTTAAAGATGTATATGAATCTCTGTCTCTGTAGTGTAATTTTAAGTAAATTAAGGTTAGGTATTTTATCAGTCTTTTAATGACAAATGAACTGATCTAAACGGAGTGTTACAAAGCTTCCAAATTCAGTTAAAAACATAATCACAAATGTTGTTGTTAACCGGATAAAGTTCGACGCTGTTTGTATAGTATACAGATGAGCTCCGATAGGATTTTTTTTTTAAATATCAAAACTTAAATTAAAATTATTTTTCACACGTTAGTCACAAAAATTTTATTCCCTCATTTTAATAAAAATTTAAAATTCTATTAGTTACGGTTACTTTTTAACATTAAATGTGTGATGACTATTTCCTTTCTACTAAGTGCCTTTAATGATATCTTGATACAAAAAAAGAAGGAATTTCCGACATAATTTATTCCTATGAATAAATAAATAAATAAATAAATATATATATATTATATATTAAGATTTTATTTGATAAGAGAAAAAACTTCTTTCTTGCAGGGTAAATTTCATCCATTGTACAAAGATATGCATGCTCTTTAATAAGATATCTCCTTAGCGTATTCCTTTGAAAAAGAGCTCGTTATGCTTTTACAAACAGTTGTAGTTTTTCATTCAATGCGTTAAAAGCAAACATTCATACTTTTAAAAATCTAAACACTTAATTATATGCGTTTTATAACTGCATGTTTTCTTTTTTTCATTGAGTTAGCAACTTCTTTTTATTTTTCACTTTGTAATTCATTTAAACTGGTTACCGTTAACTATACGCATTATCATTCTTAGGTTTATCAAACCAAATGATTCAAATATTCGTATTATCCATTATACAAAACACGGCTCATTAAGCAGATATAAAGGATTCGATTCAGCTGCATGGTAAACAGTGATTAAACTTTTATTCAAAAAGTTGAGCCTTGATAAAAATTGCCTTGAATTTTGTGGTCGTCATCTTTTAGAAATCCTGAACAACAAAATAGAAATTTTTAGAAAAACTCCCGGTAGAAAACAAAATAACTTTTTCTATACCAAGGTTAAGTACACATCTCTTTTTCTTGAGCAAACACAAATAGGCGCATTCTTTTTGCCCTCGAATTGAGAGACGCGGAACTACGACTTGAGCCATTTTTTTTTTGCTTGGTAACATACGGGAGCGTCCTTGGGGGTTATTGTCAGGGTTATGAATCCCTGGAAATGTATTCACCAAAGATGGCCTCGAGCTGCATTTCGTTGAATGCACCCAAGGGTTTGGGAAAGGGTGACACATATTTGTTCTTCATTACCTCACATTGCTCTCGTAAAAGCAAATGACGATGCGAGTAGTTGATTGTTATATCAAAGCATCAAGGTTGGGATGTGATGATTCAAGAATCAGGAACTATGTTTTCTGGTAAAAGGCATTCTTTGTACTTTGTTAAGGAAATGTAACAAATTGCGTAATACTGTTTAAAATTTATTGAAAGATTTTTCTTTTGGCAAAACATTGATCCTTATTCGTTCTGTTAAACATAAGTTACTGTTTTTTTTATGGTTTTTTTTTTACAGTTTTAATTTACGGGGAATCGGATGAGACGTTCAAGATGCATTCAATTTTGACATGCGCTTAAAAATTCACATAGTCTTTGTCTCATTTACAAAAGCTTGGCGAAAAGCATATTGTCTCAAAAAAGGAGGAAAAAGCAGGATTGGGGAGTAGGAGTCGAGAAGATTTTGGGGCAGAGGAGGTTGGGGTTTGGGACTGATTTGTGGTAGAAGGACTCGGGAGTCGGAGTGATTTGGGATGGAGGAGTCGGAGTCAGACTGATTCGGTAGAAGATTCGGAGTCGCTTAAAACCGTGACAAACATGCGTTACATCCCTAAATAAAAATTTGGGAAGGAGTCGGAGTTTTCAAATTCCAGGAGTCCGAGTCGGAGTTTTCAATTTCCAGGAGTCCGAGTCGGAGTTTTCAAATTCCAGGAGGTCCGAGTCGGAGTTTTTAAATTCCAAGAGTCGAAGTCCCCACCAAATGTCCTCTTCCAAAATGCAGATAACCATTTTGCCCTCAAAAAATCTCTAGAAATTCTAAGACACGAATTATTTTCTGCAGAATTTTTGAAGAGCGTTTTTAACCAGGAGGAAAATCGTCTCAAGTCAAATTTTGGCAGCCAAATCAGTCTCGGTAATTCCTTACACTGTCTATCTACATCTATCTATATAATTAGCAATTATAGTAGTAGATGTATTTTCCATTTAACTAAGATGAGAAGAGTCGTCTTTATTATTTCTTTTTGTAACAGCCAGGTAGTCCCAGTCAAAATAGAAACCACGGATAGGCTACACACAGGCACATCATAGTGATAATTAAATATAATAATCAGTTTTTTTTGTCCTCGTCCAAATAAATATTGCAGTAAGTAAAAAGAACCTTCTGACAAAAGCAATCTTCTTTTCAATAGTTAGCTCTTTTTTTCCATTAAATTGATTAAAGAAACAAGACCTTTGTATGAACTTTGTATGATCCCTGTATTTCAATGGAAAGGGTAAATGCTCTTAAAAATTGTCAAGGAGAGTACATATGTCCCCCTTTCTAGCAGTCCTATAAGACAGTTGCTTAGATAACGCAGAGTTGTCATTGAATATGTGGGTTTTGTAGCATCAGAAGACTTCAGTGAAGACTTAGAAAACTTCACAATTGTTTCGAAAAAGAAAAAAAAAATCTTCAATTGCTTTTGCATTACTGATCTTTCTTGTCGAAAGCCATCCCACACTTCCCGAAGGATATCACAAAGGCAACAAGCAATGAACATTAACTGCGTATTTATTTGCACAATAGCGAAGGGCATCTGCAGGCGATCGTTTGGCCACGCGTCATGAAATTGATTGTTCCACACCCCCTACGAAATCGTCCACCCTAATAACCGATATCAATTGACCAATCCCTTTTACTACCGATGCCCAGTGCCCGAATGCGCTACACCCCGTTGATGCTGGGAATATAGTGTTGTCGGAAATGGGTTATAGCCCCCAATTTTCGTATGCGTCGTTACGCCATGCTCTATTCATCTGTCTGAGCCATTTACGGCACACCATTCGGGAGTTTTCATGGGGCAGTTATGTGAAGAAGTCGCAATTCGTCACACTTGATCTACAGCAGCGCTCTATTGTTGAAGAACATTTCTGGCTACCGAGAGTGGTATTCCAACAAGAGGCTTTATTTGCTTACTGTCCTTCAGTAATTATGCGGTCATTAACGTAATCATTGCAGAGTCATAGTTGGTGCCCTCTATTATAGATAAGCAGTTCTGGTCTGAAAAGGAAATGTTATAATTAGTTTGACTTTAGAGAGAAATGATATATATCTCAGATTGGGGATTATAAGGTGATCCGTTCCGATGAGTTACTGAATCACTGGAAGTATGAGTTGAGTTCCTGAGAGCGAAAATTGGTTCATTTCGATTTCAAATCGACATTTTTGATTCAGCCCAGTGGAACTTTTGAAGGGAAAAACAGAAACCAATATGATGAACAAAAGTGATATTTTCAAAATAACTTGTGTAGGGTCAGGTGGGGGAAAAGGGGTCAGTGTTTACCTATTTCCATATTCAGAGTTTCATAACAACCAGAAACACTTCCCATTTCTTTTCAATTGCATCTTAACATTGAATTCCTTTACATCCATTTTACGTAATTCTAATATATTTTTTTAAATTATGAAATAGTTTAGCTGAGCTTATAAAGTTGTGACCAATTTTATCTCATCGTGAGGTAAAATGGGTCACCCTGGGTTAAAATGAATCATAATGCAAAATAATGGTGAAAACAGTTATTTTTTACTTTGAAATTGCAAAAAAAAAAAAAAAAAAAAATGTGTAAGTGTAACACATTTAGCAAGATTTTGAATTATGATTTCATTGAAATGTTAAAATAATATTGTTCACGATTGTTACATATTGGTTCACATAACACTTCACAAACATCACTTCTCTCTACCAAATCAACATTAAATTTTTTTTATTTAATTTCAATAAGATAAACAACATACATTGTTTAAATTTAGGAACTTGTTACAGTTATATACAACAGAGAAAATTGAAAAAAAAATTAATAGAATTACATAAGCTCAACCTTGACCCATTTCACCCCATCCAAGAAAAACTGACGTAAAAAAGAATATATTTAATATTTTTCTTTTCTGCTCATCTGGAATTGTTCCCCAAAGTGTCTTAGTGAGGAAATCCTTCAAATTTGGGCTTTTTTTTTGATAAAATGTAGAGCTTTCCAGAAGCTTGTAAACCATGTGTAAACCACTATCATCCAAAGTTTACAAAAGACTTTTTATGTGTTGCCATACTTAAGAAACTAACTTTCTTTAGAATGAGAAATGTTGACAACACATTCAAAAATAACATTAAAAATATTGGTTTTAAAATTTCAATTTCAAGTTCTATTATTGTGGATTTTTTGTAAAGTGAGCCATTTTACCACTTCCTCCCCTATGTTTTTCTTGAAATAACGTTACTAATCAGAAAAAAAAAGTAAATAAATGAATTAATTAAATATCAGTCGAAAACAAGCTTTCAAGCGGCAGGGCACAGGTCGATTTGTCCGTCTGCTCCCCCAGTCCCTAATTTCTAAAGGAATTATACTCCGGAGGTGAACCACAGAAGCCGTTATAAAATGTCGAATGTGTATGCCAAATGAAATGCAAAAAAATTTTCCACGTATATTATGTTTCCGTTAAAAATACTTTGCTCTTTTTCTGATTTGTTATTTCATTAAAACATAGTAGTGTTCCTAATTCTGATATCCGTTGTTGGACGTGGACACCATTTTTCCATGACTTATTTATATGTTTACCAAGTCCATTGTATTTTTAGTATTTCAAACATATAAATTCTTATGGCACTATAATTTTTTTTTTTTTTAAAGAAGTTTTTATTCTTCATTTTGCCTTTATGTAAATAAATGTAGTTCATAACTCAGCGTTTTTCTTTTAAAGCAGAATATAAAAAGTAGTCACTTAGGTTTAAAAATAATATGTTTTTTCAGAAAAGGCAACTACTTTTACTGCATTACATGCAAAACATTTTAACTGAAATCTTTTGGTTGGTTTTTTCAGCTTAGGAGTAATTATTCTAATTTAATTACAAGCAGCATCCAATTCGATAGCATGGTAACTAATGTATATTTTGATGAGCCAAAAATGCCATATTGTCAAAGATAGAATGTTTTTTATTCGGTTTTTCAAAAGTTTCAAAAAGGGGCAGTGATCGTGTCTGTGAAATAAACGATTCAATTTCAATGGCATGAAAAATTTTTTGTTCGGTTTTTAATTATTGGCAAAAAATTAAGCTCTACTAGCAAAACTAAGTTTTTTTAGCTCCTCTTTTTTCTCTTTTTGAAGAATAGTCGCATGTAATATTTTCCGGGTGATCTATAACTTATAAGTGACAATTTGTTTTCTCTTCAGTGTTAGGAAAGTTTTTTCCCCCTTTTTAATTAGACAAAATATATTGCGATTAGTCTTTAATTTTTAGGAAAGATTCGGTTACTTATTTCGAGAACTGACACAAACATGCTGAATTTTTAAAAAGAACTCAAATAGAAAAAAAAAAATCGGGGAGGGTTAGGGGAGTTTAAAGTTCTTTCTATATATTTTAGTTCTAAAGTTAGCTTTTTAAAATTTAATTTTCTTCTGAATAAAATAAGAAATTTAACCAATGAGCTCCACCCTTTATATCGATGCAATTTCTTCCTCAGGAGCTGCGGATGCAGGACTTTGCTCAGGAGGGAGAGGGCACTTTCTTCCGTAATTTCAATTTTCTCCCCTAAAACTTTATTTCAAAGGGGGAAAATTATGAGGGTTTTGGTCGTTATTTACATAATCTTTAATAATACTTCACTCTCCGTGGAAAGGGGGGGGGGGGGGGATATTTCTCCTATTCCTCCCTCCCTCCCTCTATCAGAGAACACAAGTGGAGCAGGTGGATTTCATTTTTTGTCACTGGTCATTAGTAACATGGAGACAAATCGAAAGTCCGTCTGCATTGGAGGCAAAGACTGGCGACAGTTCGATTAGCAATAATTGTTCCTACAAGTACCTTATCAGTCACGGGTACCACTTGACTTTTCTGTTTGGCATTAAGAACATCTGGGGTCGTTACTAGGTGGTCACTGGGGGGTAAAACATCATTAAAAGAACACTTTCATGGACTTTCTCCGCTACGATTTCTCGATAAGCAGACAAAGGGATGGCCATATGTGTTTAACTGACGTCTGTGAGGCGCTGGTGGATTATGAGGTTGGTGGTGGTGTGCAGTGCAAAGTGCAAGTGGCTGGGGAAGGAATTGTTTACAACACGACGTGTCAAAAGAAGTTCAGTTGTAGTTTATGACTGGTCATCATAGGATTATTGGTTAGTTGAATCATTAGTAACTTGAATCAGTGGCGGATTCAGAGAGTTGGCTTGGGAGGGACGATTCCAGGCGGTCAAGAGGGGCAATTGATCCTGCGGCCCAGATTGAGAAATGTATAACATATTTATACCTTTTATTGTTTTTTAAGTGCAATATGCATAAAGTTTATTGTATCCACTGTCCCCCTCCCCCTTGAAAAATGGAAAATGACGGGCCTGAGCGATTCTACTCACCCTCATTCAACTGAAATGTTCAACCGAGTACGATCACAGGAACTATTTAGTTGAAAATTCCAGTTTTGATAAGTTTAGTCTATACTAATATTATAAAGCTGAAGAGTTTGTTTGTTTGAACGCACTAATCTCAGGAACTACTGGTTCGATTTGAAAAATTCTTTCAGTGTTAAATAGCCCATTTTTCGAGGGAGGCTATAGGCTATATATCATCACGCTAAGACCAATAGAAGCGGAGTTCCGAAAATTGCATAAATTAGCCTTTTTCTATCGGAAGAAATTGTCGCATCCTTTCGAGCTTGATACCATTGAAAAGCCCGTAAAAAACTATCCTAGAAAAAGGTTTGTCCTTCGTGCTAAAATTGGAAGCCTCTAAATTAACTAAAAAAGAAGTTATAAGCGTTTTTCTCTGTAGTTAACTGTTCTCTTTTATTAACCGACTTCACAAAGGAAGGAGGTTATACATTCATATTGTATGTATGTCGTTTGTTTTTGGTTGTTTGTCCACTCATAACTTCTTACCGGATGAACCGATTTTCATGATTTTTTTTTAATCGATCGAGGGTGGTTTCCCATAGGTCCCATACCTTGGTTTGATCATATTCGATAATTAGAAAAAAAGTTATGGGCTGAAATGTGGTCCTTTTTTTTTTGCTTTTGCATCCATAACTTTCGACTAAATGAACCGATTTTGATGAGTTTTTCTTCAATCGATAGAGGGTCGTCTAACTCAAATATCGCACATTAATTTGACTACATTTGTTTTTTTAGAAAAAACGTTATGGGTGAAAAATAAGTCTTTTTTTCATTTTACGTGGAAAGGCTTGGCTTGATTTTTCTTTGTTGGGAAAATTGTTAATAAACATGAAACTCATTGTTAAAAAAGAGTTTGTGGCCATTAAGATGTAATGTTAACAAAAATTATAGCAAGAAATGGACTGAATAATGCATCTCTGAAGAAGAAATTAAATCTAATCAGTTTGTTTGCTCTAGTGACCCTTTAAAATAGATTTCAAAACAAAATTTATCATACAAACGGTTAGTTTTTAGTGTCATTCCCCCCAAAGAAGGTTTCCCCTTTGATATGTATTTTTTAAAAATAGTGTATTAAAATAAAAATGTATTTACACTAAAAAGAATAAAATAAAATAATTTTTATAAAAAAAATAGAACCGACTTCAAACTATAATTTGCGCTAAAAAGTAAAAAATAAAATTGTTCTTTAAACAACTTCGATACGACCTTTAAACATAGTTTTTGAAGTCGGTGCAAAATTATGATGGATTTTGATGCATGATCCCTTTTGTAACTATGAATCAATTACAAATATAAATGGCGTGTATAGTTTGCAACAGTTTCAATGTAAAATAACGCATGGCGTAATAATTAGACTCATAATTTTGCACCGACTTCAAAAATTATGTTTAAAAGTCGTATCGAAGTTGTTTAAAGAACAATTTTATTTTTTACTTTTTAGCGCAATTTATAGTTTGAAGTCGGTTCTATTTTTTTTTTACGAAAATTATTTTATGTTATTTGACCCAGATGATGACCGTTTTATTTTATTTGCATTGTTGCATCGTTTCAAAAATTGTTACAGTTGCCATTGTTAAACAAATAAAATGTAATAATAATCAACGTTTCTAGCATTTTGATGAGACATCGCTGTATTTGCAATTTCCGTTAAAATAATGTACTCGAATTTAATCCTTCTTTATTATTTTTAAACAATAGGATAGTTGTTTGCTTTTGTAATTAGTTTTTCGTTAGGTTAGTTATATTTTTGTGTGCTTTTTAAGTGCAGTACATTGTTCTTAGGTTAGTTACAATTTGCGTAGTTTGTTATTGTTCTTTATTCTTAGAAAACGACTGTAGTGTATAATTGCGTCTAAATACTGTGCTTTCCAGATAGAGTTGACAAAATATTCACCGCCCAGAAATTGGGGCCCAAAATTGGGAGTTTGATCGCTCCCTTTTTAGAAACAGAATGTTTTATAGCGCCATAATGTTCCGGTTTTTAAGCCATCGTCGCCTCAACTCCATTTAATTTTGCGTAGGACTTCTGCCGCCCAAAATTACGCCTTTTAAAATGTTCGCCTTTTTGATCAGGCCATCAGTTCTCACTCATACACATCAAAATTTCCACGCGAACGAAGTCGCGATAACAGTTAGTCTATACTAATATTATAAAGCAGTAGAGTTTGTTTGTTTGAACGCGCTAATCTCGGGAACTACTGGTCCGATTTGAAAAATTCTATCAGTGTTAGATAGCCCATTTATCGAGGAAGGCTTATATATCATCACGCTAAGACCAATTGGAGCGAATTTTCGAAAATTACATAAAATAGTCCTTTTCTATCGGAAGAAATTATCACATCCTTTCGAGCAGTTCCCGATTTACATTTTGAATCACTATAGGCACAACTCATGTTTGGGGGCCCCTCACGCAACAAAGTTTTTTTAAACATAACATTCAATACGTGTTTGTAAAACTTGCCAGTCACACCAAAATTTGGGGGCCCCCAAAGCACAAAAACTAATTTGTTTTTCAAATGCCAAAGACTCAGACTAACATTTGGGAGCCCCCAATGTGCAAAATGATTTTGTTTTCAAATTACAAAATGTTTGAATAAAATATGGGGGCCCCCAAAGTGCAAAATCGATTTTGTTTTTTCAAATTTCAAATTGTCAGACCAAGATTTGGGGGCCCCCAAAGTGAAAATTCCTTGTGGTTTTAAAATAATTTAATAATACAAATTTTCTGTGAAGCAACAGAACACTAACAGTTTGTTTTTGAAAAATGCTATTTTTAAATATTTACTAAAAATTTTAAATTACAAAAAAAAAAAAATAATAACGAAAATTAGGGGGCCCCTCAAAGTGGGGGCCCTAGGCCCGGGCCTCACGGGCCTATTGGTAAATAAGGCCCTGCTTTCGAGCTTGATACCATTGAAAAGCGCGTAAAAAACTACTTGAGGAAGAGTTTTTTTTGCTAGGTGCTAAAATTGGAAGCCTCTAAATTAACTAGAAAAGAAGTTTTTGCGTTTTTCTCTGTAATTTGAAATTATTTTTTCACGGTAATTAACTTTAATTTTATTTGACCCAGATGATGATCGTTTTATTTTATTCGCATTGTTGCATCGTTTCAACAATTGTTACAATTGCTGTTTGAACAAACAAATCAATGCAGTTGCCATTGTTAAACAAATTAAAAAAATAATAATCAACGTTTCTAGCATGTTGATGAGGCATCGCTGTATTCGCAAAATATAATTCAAGATAGATCGTGCAACGCCGGGCGTCGCAGCTAGTTTATAAATAAAGAAAATAGATTTCATAGTTTTTCCTTATGTTTAAACAAGGTTGAACTTGATCCAGTTTACTGTTTAATACGATCAAGTTCAGCCTTGGTTTAAATATTTCGTTTCCATTTTGTCTCAAAATTGAAAGTAAATAAATAGTATTCCGATATGACATTCCATTTCCATGTCGCATCTGCAAATCTGATATATTTAAACGAGCAATTCTTGTATTTTGAGCTCTCGAAAATGGCTCTAACGATTTGGATCAAATTTTGTATTTAGGTCAGGTTTTGTTTTTTAAGTTTACCTGTGGAGGTGTCTTCCCCGAAAAAATGCTATTTTACACAAAAAACCCATTTTTTTAATAACGCAATTGAGGTACTTGTAACATTGAACAAACGTCATTTGCTGCAGATATTTTATTTCAATTGAGATTGAAATATATTGAGTGGCAACACTTAATTTTTAATTTACCTTTTGTTGATTGAAATTTGTTGTTACCATTTGTACAATTTAAAATGCCCAGGAAACCCAATGAAAAAAGCGTTAATAATGCTTCTCGTAATCTGAATGTATCAGATGGTGTATGAAACGGTGTAAAACTCATTGTGACAAGTCTAAGTAATAACATGATAAAGGCAAAAATCGCTAGAACAATCTGGCAAGGAAGTACACATTCATTTCTTGGGTACAATTTTAGTGTAGGGGCCTGTTACCGACTTTTGCGGTTGGAGAAGAAATTGTTGATTACGATTGGCAATTAGTTCTTCGTGTTTGATGCGTGGAACTCGGTTAGTTCTGTGTATATCAGTCTTTTGGCGAAATCTTTTTTCGCCAACCAAAATAAATTTCCACTTGGTCCCTATACTAAAGCTGTTTCTTTGTCACGACATCTCAAGGTCAAACTCTCGAATTTGTTGGAATGGACTTCAGATCATCAGTTTTTATGCATGACATATTGTTTGTTGAATTTTCCACAGTAAAGCGACTAACTATGTTAAAAGTACTCCTCCATTGACATACCCGTAACATAGTATGAAGAAAGTATTACATTAAGACCCGATGACACCATCCTGATGCTGATGAAACTTTATAGGTATCTATTCTATAAATCTATCGTATCCTCGTATCTCGTAAACTGCTCTAATAATCAGAATAAATGAGCATTTTTATTTAGTAAACACTGTACTTTTCCAAATATATATAAATAAGTATTTATTCGCAAAAAAAAAAAAGAAAAAACAAACAAAAAATACTACCGAGCTATAACTTCGGTCGTCGAGGTACTTATTGATCAAGTAAGCACTTCAGATTCCATTTATAAAATAAAAGTTTAAAACAAACCGAAACAAAGAAATTAGAAAAAACATTCAATCATTTCAAATGAAAGGCTCAGAGGACAGGGGTCGAAGAGCAAAAATTTAAAAAATTTAAGGATTGATGTTATGATGATAATTTCCTGATCTCTTTTTTCGTATCAAGATGCAACCCTGCATGCAATTCTTGATATGGAAAAATAAAACGAAAAATCATTCAAATCAGCCTTTTAGCTTACCGGTATTTCAATCACACTGGTTAAAAAATTTCACCCCTCTGTTTTGGAATGATAAAATTTGGATTTTAAATAAGAATTTAGTTTTCGTTGTTTTTGTATAGTTTAAATTTCTCAGAGTAGTTTTTCTTCCTTATTTGTTTGGGAGAATGTCTCCTATTCCCCCTCCCTTGGATCGCATAAGTTGGATGGGGAGATCCCCCCCCCCCCACGTTGATCCGCCACTGACTTGAATCAATTAAATTATGGTATTTAATATCAAATTAGAAACGAAATCAACTTTTTGTGTTCATTGAATGACAGACAGGCATATGAAGTTAAATGTAACAATTGATCTCCGTTTTAAATTCTTGGTTGTAACTCAGTTGAAAAGCATCCATTTTTTTAAATTTTGTTTATTTCATGAACATGTTTATGGAGAGCCAAATAGAAGTAAAATGATATTCGATTTTAGAATGTTTGCTCATAAACTTGCACATACGTTGATTAATTCAGTATGAAATATAATAATTGGGCAATATCAATTAGTGACGGGAAAAGCACCCAAATATCTCTAATTGCAGGCGAATTTGTGTAGATAGTTTGAATTTAAAATATAGAAATTGCAGATTAGAAATAAAAGTTTGCATGTTGGAAATGTCAGATATGCATGTATTTTTGTGGATAGGAAAATTTTAAAACAAATTATATATATCATATATGAATACATTCATAATTGCATTTATTATTTATTTTACAATAAAGTGCTTAGTAAATAACACTTATCTGCAATTTTTTTGCGTGTGCATCTTTGTTATTCTGCATCTATATTCCTTTTTGTATGAGGTAAGTTTTATTTATAAGAAGTTCAGATTTGTGGTGGTAGTGGTAGGCTGTACTAGAAATTATGAAGTAACACATTTCATCATTTCCATTTCTAACAACAGCAGCATCAATTTTTCATTTTGCTGTGTCAATGTTAGTATGTGAACAGTTTTCCTTTCTTCATTTTAAGAAAAAAAAAAAAAAATAAACTGATATTTTCTTCTTCGGTCGGACCTGTTTCAAAGATTTCGCACAGACCATTTTGTGCTTTGAAACATCTAGATTTTCAAAGCTTTTTATTGCTACCTTAAACATAATTTCATATTTTCCTACCTTCATTGATTACTTCGCACATACTTTAAAACTTAATCTGAACGAAATTACGAACCGATCTTGTTCTTCATATGATTTTTTTACAGCTTTTTAAAGACGTGATGATCTTTGATTTCAAATGAAAATTTTAAATGCTGTTACAGCGACGAAAAATTCAATTTAACGACGGATCATCAATTCATTAACTTTTCCATTATTCTTCCACTTTTACGAGACATTAAATTACGTTTTTAATGTCTTACAAATGAGCTGTTTCATTCTCACTATGACTTCTAATTTACGTCAACCCAACGCAGATGAGAAATTACTATCCCCAATTTTCTTCTAAAAAAACTTATTTAGCTCTAACCTTTTAACATCCCCACCCCTAGCACCAATTAACAAATTAAGTTTTTCATCCGATGCATTCTCTTCTTCTACTTCGGTAATTTTTTCGGATAGCAAGAAATTTAAAGTAAAAAAAAAAAAATTCCAATGTCCCCTCCGAAAGCGAGTATCTATTTTTTTTTCCTGAAAAAGCATCCATCGAAGATTTTTCTTAATTTCTTCCTAAATGCAAGAGAACATCTTTGTCTTCGGGGACTGTCTGACGACTGGGTTTTTTCTGCCTAATAAAGCGGAGGGCCTGATTAATGTAATGAAAGTGGTGGAGGAAAGCGGAGCAATTTTTCGTGATTAAGACAAAGGAGACACGGCAATTAAGATGCAGTCGCTAATTGTGGGATGCACTCTTTGTGGATTTGTTTGCGCGCCGTCGAGTTTTTGGGTGAGGCGGGGGATGTACCGCAGTTCGTCTATCCGGTCAGCACGTTGCAATTCTCTGGAACCCCTAAGCATTCAACCGCTAACAGCAAGTTTCCCGATGGATCATCTCCATATTTAAAGACATTTCAAGACTTAAAATTTTCTGACGTATTTGAAATGAAAAGAATTGATCAAGTGTATTGAAATCTGTTTTTAGTGCAGCAAAAACCAATGATTTCTCTCTCTCACGGGACCGTTCATAAATGATGTCAAGCTTTTTTCCGATATATTTGACCCCCTCCCCCCTTTGTCACAAAATGTCACACTTCAACGGACGCCCCTCCCCCTTTTTCACATATCACACTATGTTGTATAAGCCTGATGTCACATTTCTTGTTACCCCCCCCCTTTCCCCTTTCCCCTTTTCGCACTTTGTCCCAATTTTACGAAACCCCTCTCCCTCGAAGCGTGACATCATTTATGAATGATCCCCACTGTCTGCAGTGTGTGTAAATCCATCTCTCTATCTAATCAACACTATTTTATTTTTAAATGTTCTACATTGCATGTTCTATTTTTTGAAGAAATGGAAGGGAGCAGAAGGTAAATTGTAAAAAAAAAAAAGGAAATAAAATGTCGATTTTTATTTTAAACTTTATTTTACTTTTCTTTTAGTGTGGTGAAGTTTTTATAGCGTATGTTTTTTCATCACCGGTTTGTTTTCTTAGATTTTGGACATTTAACTTAATTTTGTGATACTTCTATGCATTCAAAAATGGGCAATTCTGTTGTTGCTGTCCTACCGACCACTACCAACACCCTCTACATTATTAGTAACATTAAAAGGCGGTACTATGGAGTATGTTTCGCATGTAAATTTTTCTTAGCTTCGGCACAAGGTATGTTCATATGTTTTTAAATTTGTTCTAGAATTTATTTCATAATTGCATTTATTTCATAGCTAAGTTTGTACCGGAATTTGTATCATAGATTCTAGAAACATCTTCGGGTTCTATTATTGGTTCATAGTTAGCAAGATTTCTTGAATACCCCTATAAGTGGAAAATAAATAAATATAATAAAATAAATAAATTAAAAAAAAAAAAAAAAAAAAGATTTTTGCGAAGCCAAGAACACAAGTGACATATTTTCATGCATTCTCTCCTGTTTATCAATATACATCACTGATCGTTTATTTATATTTATTTAATAATCAATTGTTTTTTCTATTTTAAGAAGAACAAGGAATTTTACTCATATCAATAAAATCGTTTCTATAAAATTCTGAAATTTCTTAATAAATTTGCGCAATAATTTAAAATTTTTATAAAGGATCTGGAGCAACCACTTTTTTGAGTTGCTCTGCTTTATCTCCGCTCCGGCATTTAAATACGTGCTCCACCTAAGCACTGTGCCCAGAATAATTATGTTATTTATCTCTTTCTTTTAAAGTAAATTTTTTTACATGATTAAAAAAAAAAGGGAGGAGTTGAGCAAAAGAAACTCCTTTTGCTCGGGATGCGCTCCAGTTTCGAGAAAATCTCGAAGTTCCACTGCTCCGCTCTCTGCTCCAGTTCCCTGATTTTTGCTTCCTAAGAGAAACGTTCATTTGCATCACAAAATTGAAGTTGTTGTATTTCTTATTGAAATTATTGCTTTTAAGAATTTTTTATTCACTCTTGATTTCTGTGCAGAAAAGAAATTTTTAGCGAATGACGTTTGCCCTGTATCCATGAGAATGTTTTCTTATAGTAATTCCATCAAAGAACGTTTTATAACTTAGGATGCACTTAAATAAGCATACGCAATGAAAGCTTGCATTTCTATTTTCTAGCGACAGAAAGTGTTGTAGCTTAAAACCGATTTTAAAAAAAGAAATATTTATTTGAATCTCTAAAAGATTTCTTTTTTTTTTTTTTTCAATTTAGAATAAACACATAAAACCTTATAGAGAATTGTGGTTTACTTCGTTAGAGCACAAACAATTTTAGTGAAATGTTTTTTAAATGCGGAATAGCCGTTATTTTTTTTTTTTTCAGGAGAACATTTTACAATGCTCAACTTCTTAATGAATTCATATGCTAGCCGCCTATTCTTCGCGTCAGAAAATATTTCTCCTTAAAATATCTTACCCGAATTCCGTAATGAAGTTTTCCCCCCCTTTGCTTCGAACAGAACATTTTCCTAGCCTAGGACCTTCATTCCTTAAACAGATTGTGGGCTCTGATCTCAAGCATCTCCTCCCGACTTCCGACTGTGTTTCAAAACTTTTATTCCAAAATGGTCAAAATTCAGGCATTACAGCCATTTTCCCGCATTTTGTCTCCCAGAAATGAGTTACATCACCTCCAGTGACTCGCAAAATAATGTTACCTAAGACAAATCAACACTGATTTCGCGCCGAAATCCATTTACCGACGGCCCCTTGAACTTCGGACATCCACTTCACCCTTTGTAGCCGAGCATCCCACCTCCCAACGCCCATGAATATTCATGAGCAACTGGAAGAAGCGAAGCCCCGATGTCAAATGCTCTGCTAATGGGCACATGCAAATTTCCAGTGTGCCGCCATTTTGAATGCGAAACGAAGGGATATTGGAAGTCAAGGGAGCGCAAATTTGTGATTAAGCCTGCTTCCCACCCTGTTGCTGCTACCACCCCCCTAAATGGAAATTGTTGAATGCCGAGCACAAAAGTAAAGTATCGCCCAACGTGATTAAAGACGGTACTTTGCCGGAAAGATTGTTTAACGCAACTAAGTTAAGAATTGTCAGGGACATTAAGTTATTTTAGCACTTTAAGAGATTAGTAAGATGCGGAAGGGGGGTGGGGGGCTGGATGCTGTCCTCCACCCTTGACCGCCGCTTCTCGTGGAGCCACTAATCAATCTTTACGGTCACAGACGTATTTGTGGAGTTGGGCAGTTTTGCAAACGAATTTGTCTTAAGAGTACCTGTTAAGTAAGCTATCTCATTGCAGAAGACGGCCTTCGGTAATTAAATAGGCGTCTGGAGGACCGTTTGATGGGGCAGTAAAAGTTACTTCGCTTTAGAGGAATGCTTTTGTTTGCCCAAACTTTCGGTTGAAGTTTCAAGCAACAAAAGGAGAAAGGTTTTGCATAAATAATATTAATGATCAGCGCTTAAAGTAGGCCATAAAATGGCTTCGCATCTGCCTGCTTATTAGATTACTTCATTCGCCTAAAACTTGTCAAAAGGCATTTCCTGTTTTCTGTTCATAAATCTCGATAAAAACGTCATTACTATAAGAGAGTTTTTAAAAATATCTATATATTATATGTAAGTATACTGAAAAGAGAGAGAGAGAAAGAAAATAAAAATAATAATAATAATAGTCAAAATAATTAATCGCCATAGGTAGGTGAGCTTGGCGTATGAGCTGCGTAGAACAAGTACAAACATGACGCTTGGGAATCGATGTACAAAATATCTATGAATATGATGTAAACGATGTGTTGCATTAGAAATAAATTTATTTTACTACCATCAAACTTCTTAGAAAAACTAATTCTAGCTGCCATTTAGAAGTTCTTATCTAGGACCTCACTGAGTGACTTCTTAACGATCTGAGTGTTGAAGCATTGGAGTAAAGACTAAAAGAACGGGTTGGAATTGGATAACGAAATGTAGTCAAGCCTAGAAGGATGACAGAATTACTTTAGTATCTGAACTTGTATATAAAACAAGTGGTGCACTAGGTTGGCTCCTGCTTTATAGACTTAGGAGCATTCTGAAATGCGGGTCCTTAGGTTAGCTAGAACAAAAAAGAAAAGAAACCGCGTGCAGCGGTGTGTACTGGCTTCCCAGTTTTTTATTTCCGACACGTAATAATGCTTTTCTTTTTTTAAAACAATTGATTATTCGCATATGAATAAGTAGAATCTGGAATTAATTCTGAAGCTTCCTTCCTGGTGTTTCCATGTTTTCAAATAAGAGTTTATTTAATCATGAACAGTTCTTCAGATTCCTTATTACCAACAACAGTAATTTGTCATCAAGACCTAGTCAATTTTATATCTATTTTAAAAGGTATGATTTCACAACCCTTGCTATAGCGGCTACAGTATCGTGGCAATATTTTCTTCAGCTACGCTAACTACGCATTATATTAAACATACTGTTCAGGACATTTTATACTGATTTACAGCAACGTTCGTTTTTTAGCAGCGTCTCTTCATCAACTTTTATATAGATCGACCAAAATGAAAAAAAGAAATAAGGAAACTTTAGCAGGGAAGAGGGAAACAACCCCCAGCAATAATTATCTTCTTTTTAAAAAAAAAATACATATAAATAAGCAGAAAATGCACTAATTAACTTACATTTCAAGGTGTAGTTTTTTCCCCCTCATATTAATCTCACATTTTCTTACTGAGCTGATGAACTGATTTAGCGGCCCGTTTTCAGACGGAGCATTTCAACAAACTTAGCATTGCAGTAAATTTAATCTATGAGAAAAACAACGCTCAAAATCATAAATTGCAAGGTATATTCCATACACGTGTGTCTGGGTTAAAAGGAACTTTTTTTTCCGAACGTTTCTTCTCTGCAACTGTCTACAGTTCTACCAAAGCGACCAACCAAGCCATCACCAAAGCGATCTTCCTGGCAGAGTTCTAAGAAGAATCCATTCAGGTTCAAGGCAGGAACTTCCGGTATAAGGAATGTGCAGTTTTTGTTCTCGTTCTAGTTTGCTTAGCATACTTGATTTCTTGCGAATTGATGATATGTGCCAGTTTATAAATTTAGTTGCTTTCAACAAACAGAGAAGCAAACAATCTGATTCGCGTACTAAATAAACGCACCTGCAAAACGAACTTCCCTAAAACTCGAATGGATTCGTTCTTTTCTGCCATGCACAGAAACGTCGAAATGTCAAAATTCCGTGGTTGAACTGTAACTGCTGCTTTTAGTAGGTCAAACCTTTTTTTACATTGAGAAGAAAGGATTCCTTGCAATCGTGAAACGCACGTATGAAATATCTTTTGCAATTTGAGCTTAACGCCAGTTTTTCCATAAACATTTACTTCTCATCAACTCTTACTTTATCTACTTTATAAAAATTCCAAAATTGCATCTGCAGCGAAGAGTCTTAAAGAACTTTTAGAAACCATTTTCTTTTCAACTGAATTTCGCAAGGCACGACAGTGTTTGCTTTTCGACCCCATTTTCCATCCATCAAAGGGTACGACTCATCCTAATTAAAAGCGACCAAAAAATTAGATTACGCAATTTAAATTGGTACGGGGAGGGAGACTGTGACGTCTGTCATGGAAGGCAAGGGTTCACCTATAAAGATCCTTTATCGTCCGTTGATCAGCCCCCTCTCCGACATTCTGAAGGGGTGATTTTCTGGGGACTAAAGGGGTGATCGGAATCGAGATGCACGTTTTATATTTATCGCTGGGGAAGTGTGGTTATCGAATGGGAATTTTTTAAGCTGGAGGAGTGAGTTAAGTATTATTTGCAGGGTCTGTTATCTACTGGTTTATTTATTTTGTGACTGCAATACATGAAAATGTGATTAATTTTTCTCGGAGAGAATTTTTGATGCTCTCATAGTTTACATACAAAGGAAGGGAGGAGTGGGGGAGGATAAATAGTTAAAATAGAAGTAGGAGTTTATAGGGAGTTTACTTTCTCCATAATTGTCTAAAATTTTTGAAGAATAATGGATGCGTTTCAACTGAACTGTTTCATTATTTGTCTACATGAAAACTGATGGAGACAAGACAGCATCCGGGAAAGAATTGAGAAAATCAATACATCCGATAATGATAATTGAATAATTGCAGACAAGTGTTCCTTATTTTTTTAGTTCAAGAAAGCCATTTTACAATTAAAAAAAAAAAAAAAAACAAATATTTTTATTCATATAAGCTTACACACATATATTTTTTTGGATTGAAAAAGGAATTTCGTGTAACCCTGAAACACGTGCCTGCAGTTACACCGTTTACTTCAGAAACCAATCAAACGCAAGTTCTAATATTTTGAAAAAACATATTTAGCATCATGTGCACTTTTCCGCTGGAGTTACGATATTTCTTACTGGATAATATACATTTTAATATATTTCTTTAAAAAACAAAAAGAAAATGTAAAACCTATTGAACCTTGATTTTTCGAAGTTGAAAAATTTTCCCTTTGCCTGGTTTTTGAAATAAAGGGTTCAATTATTATAGTAGTACTTTAAACCTTTTTTTAAAATTTCATTTTTACTTGTCTCTCAAAAGTCTTTTCACTGATTACTGTAGTTATTGTTTACATCATCAGTTACTACCAATGAGAAATGTTTATAATTAAAACAAAATCTTGCAAGTATGAAACAACACGGGTCGATCTAGCCATGAATGAAAAAGAAAACTGAATGACGCATTGAATGCGGGTAGTAGTCGCTACCCAGGTCCTCCGTAGCTACTATTAACACTTAACACCCTTATTCATTACTCTAGAATAAAAGTATATTTTTGACGAACTGAGTGATTTGCACACATTTCCTTACAGATGTTTGTAACTACCAAAACTATTATCCCTGTAATCCATTCATTTAAATGAAGAACACGAATGTAAGCGATTTATATCTTTCAATTATTTAACAAATGTTTTCAGCAAGTGTAACTAATATAGTCTATAACTGTATTATCGAATTCATTTTGTCTGTTAAGGAAAGAAAAGACATTAGCCTTTATTTTTCTTACAAAAGTTTATCACCTTACTAGTACTGTACTCTTATTTTCTTAAATATACTAAATAACTCATTCAGAATAATATGTGAGAAGAAAAAGTATAGAACGTTCGCTATTATTCCTTCATAAATATTTCCTGTATATTCGTAATTATTTTAGTTAATAACTTCATTATAAAATAATTTAGATCGCTAAGCATTTGTTAGGAATTTTTCTTACAAATATTTTGTATTATACATTAGTATAATTACTTTTCAACAACATGTAATTTAAAATGAAAAATTCTTATGAGCTATTGCAAGTTTCTAATGTGTCTCATATTCTTACTTATTCTTACTTGTCTCATATTCTTAGTTACCTATTAGCAACTAGTACTGCTAATAACTATTTCAACCGTTAAATTTAGAGTGGAAAATACTTGAAAATCATTTTATTACATGTGGAATATTTGCAAATCATTTTATTATGAACTAATTATTCTATTAGTAGTTTCCGTTAACACTAAATGTGTTGTCAATTAATTTTGAAATAAGCTTATGTCATTAGTGAATATTTCATTAGTAAATTGGAATTGAAATATTTGAAAATCCTTTTATTACAAACCAATCTTGCAATTTGCAGTTAATACTAAATGAATTGTCAATTAATTTGGAAATAGACCATGCTGAGATTTCAGTTTAAGTTCTGTAGAAAATCGTCATAAGTTAAACATAAAAATGTTATCGGAACATAACGAGGTAAAGTACAAAGCAAGTTTGTGTCCCGTATGTTATCTAGGTGGAAATTAATTTGAGAGTGCAAAAGCACGCTGGTGAAGGGCGATTGAACAATCATCTGCGTGCAAATTAATTTGAGAGTGCTAAAATCACGCTGGACAAGGTTGATTGAACAATCATAGATTCATCAATGGCTTTTGAATAGCCGAATTACTAGTACTCGCATGCTGAACCACGCAACTTATGTAGAACACTACTGAAGTGTAAGAGCAACAAGAATAAAAAAAGCAATGATTAATTTCTCTTTACATTTTGTGTCTCTAAATTCGCCTCAATCCTCCCGGGCGGTTTCACGTGGTCGCACAACCCCATTTCCGAATCCCAGAATTTAAAAAAAAAAAGAAAGAAAGAAAGAACAAAAAGTACATCCCCAGCTGCCCATTAACAGCGTTCCAAAGCCTCCTGCTAATTCCGCTAGGGAAGGGGTAGAGATGTTTCAATCTACTGATGAGAATAGCAGACGATTATCCCTCAAAAATCTGTCCACGGAACGAAAGGGTTCTACTGGCTCATTGCGCTATTCATGAGATTTGGCGCGCCTCTTGGAGCGGAAGAATCGCCAAAAGTTTGATTCATTACCTTAGTTGGCGAAAGTAACGGGGCGGAACAAATTGCGTTAACTTTTAATTTCTGGATAACCCGTTCTGGCTTCATCAGTCATGCTCTCGTCTTCCCTCATCCCGAATTAAAAGCGGGAGGGTTTTCAAGAAAAGACCCAAGTTGCTGAAGAATGATGTACCAATTTGCTCTCGTTGAAGTTTGCCGCGACACTTACCTTTATCATCTGTTGGAGAAGGAAAAGTCGCAGATTAGAAGATTGTTTTGGGACCGACCCAAATTAGATCTCATAATCAAACACTTCTGGAAACTGATTGGTGCATAATTTGATAAATATTAAGCATCATAATTGGCATTGTTCTTCATCGAACAGAAGCCTCTGATATTCCGAACCAGGGAACCGGACTCACAACACTTTTGAGTTTACTCCGCACCAGCTTCACTCCAACCTGTAAATAGTTGCTCCAACTCTGCTACTCCGTGCTTCTAATAGTTTTCATACAAATCATATTTGTCTCATTTATTTATTTCATTTAAAAATTTTACTTAGGGATCATTCATAAATGATGTCGCGCTTCTAGGGGGGGAGGGGGGTTCGTGAAATTGTGACAAGGGGAGGGGAGTGGGTAACAAGAAGTGTGACATCATGCTTATGCAACATAGCGTAGCATGTGACAAAAGGGGGAGGGGGATCAAATATATGGGAAAAAAGCGTGACATTTATGGACGGTCCCTTATATTGGTGATGACAAATAAAATAATACACATATAATTTTTTTCACAGATAAAATATTATCGTTCGTTCTTCAAATTGGAATTTTTGCTTCTGTCTTTGTTGGAAGCCACTAATCTTATGAGTTGGCACATATGATCAGTTCGGAAGAAATCAAGTATGCCATGCGAACTAGAACAAGAACAAAAACGGCCCATTCCTTATTGCAGCATTTCCTCCCTTGAACGTGAATGGATTCTTCTTGGAACTCTGCCAGCGCAGATCGCTGGGTAGAACTACATTCTGCCCTTGTTGTTTATTACAAATATATACACATGTCAGAAATTGTAGTAATACGCAGGATAAACTAATAAATTCATATAAATGATACAACAGTTATTTACATTAAATTATTGTCCCGATTAACCAGATCTCTCTCTAATCGGTGGGCTGAAAAAAACATCTAATGCTCAGAAATGACATCCTTCCCCCCTAATGAATGGAAAACAATTCCATCCCTCTTCCCGCGTTATTTTATGTTTTATTTTTAGACCGCTCTAATCTTAATTCATGCAAACTTTTTGCTGCATATGTAAATAAATATATATTGCTTTAAAATAATTTCTATATGCTATTTTTCTTCATTTAATTGTGTGTAAATGTTTTTATTCTCTTCATGTACAGTAATATAAATAACTATAAATCAGATAATTTGTTAATGTTTTGATCACCCTCAATTAACCAGATTTACTGTTAATCAAGTTACTTTTGTCCCATTTAGGCCCGTTACAAGAGATTATACTGTATTTCAGTTTTTTGTTTAATTTAAAGACCAGAATTTATGAAATTTCTGAAATTGTTATGAGTCCCTTAGAAAAAACGTCATATTTTTCTCTTTAAGTCAGCACATAATATATTTATCGTGTATATGCAACATCTGTATCACCGAAATATATTTGTTATATACGCATAAAATGGACGATTTATGTATAGCATAATTGATATAAAATAGATAGAACGTGGAGTAGAAAATATACTGTTTTCTTATAGTTTTTATTTATACAATATTGTTTTTTGGATAAGATGCTCGAATGTATATGACCTAACCTTGAAAGTTCGTACAATTTTCTGGAAAAACATAAATTTTGAAGCATAATTTTAAAAAAGTCTAAAATGTGTGATTATTTTTATTGGTAAACTGATATTTCAGAAGCCTGCAAAATCCTTGTCATGACTCTTCCCTTGTTATCACCATCTCATCTCTCTTTTTACTCTTCACCAGCAAAGCAAGCCTGTGCTTTTGCGAACACTTTTCCTGTTGGTAATCCAACAAGTCTAGTAAAGTCTGCACAATGTTGTATTGTTTAAATCCTTCAAAATAAATCGATTAAAAGTGTACATAATTATTTTTTAGCCTTTTCCAAATCGTTTGCGGATCCTTTGCCTTCTCTTAATATCATTCGAAAAAACATATGCCCATATAATTAGGAAAGTTTAATGCTTTTCGAAAATCAAGTCCAACAAGTTTTAGCTCCTTTTTGCAAAACGTTACAAAATAATGCCTTATTCTTAAAGAAGTTCATATGAATACGCGACCACATTTCAAACCGTGATTCAGAAACTTTTTTAAGCTTTCGGAATTACTAATGAAAGGTTGGGGTTTCTTTTTCTTTTTTCCGTTGGCGTTTCTGGAAGGGAGAAATGTTTTTATTTTTTGTCTCAGTCTTTCCAATTTCCATTTTTAAATTCGTTCGCGTTGCAAATGAAAGCATATCAAAAAGCGATAAACTATGCGGTTTATTTTCCGCATAAATATTCTGGGGAACTAAATTATGCAAAATGAATTAAATCCTTTTGTTTTTGCAGATGAATTCAGTAAATGAGATTAAAGGGAATAAATGTTCTATCTTTGCGGAATGATTTTTCCTTTTCATTCTACTGTAATAGAATTAAATGAAAGCACGCATTCGAAAAAAAAAGTGTTATCAGTAATTTATCACTCTTTAGTTTTGCACATTAGAAAAGTTAAAATAAAAAGGATTTTAGTCGTTTGATGTTTACAATAATATATATGTAATGAAGAAGAAATTGCACATAGATAAATGGGCATTATATATTTTTGTCAATTTCAAGGTTAAGAAAGACTAAAAGATATGATAGTTTTACATGACTTTTGAATTGAAAAATTATTTGAAAAATATTTAATGCTATATCTTATTTATAAGTGTATTTCGCATTACATGATTATAAATACTGGAATAATATAAATGTAATGATACAAAAACATAGACATTCTTAAATATTGTATAACACACGCGTCATGAACAATTCAAAGTCCTGATACTTTTCCCGACACCAAACTCGAATGTACAAATAGATTAGATCATCCCAAAATTTATCCTTATAATAAAGTTTCGCCCTAACGCAGTTTTGCCATCCCAGTTCAGAATGTATGCTAATAAATATGAAGCAAAATCATATATGTCTGGAGTTTTTAGTTCGGCGTTCGAGTCTGGCTCACCAAAATAACACGCATTCGCGTCAAATCCCACATTTTACGACGCGCTACCCGTGTCTGAGCACTTAATTCCGGGGACACATTTGCAGAGATTTCCCCCACTCGTCGTCTTTTTATTGATTATCGTTTTTTTCCGGTTTCGGTATCAAGCCGTTTTCGGTTCTTTTTCCTCGGTAATTCTATTCCATCCCCGCGAAGTAGATGAGCTTACATATCGTAGGGGAAAACAAGGGAAAGATTTTTTGGTAAATTCGTTTTTCTTAAGCCTTGAACCCATCCAATTCATAAACAATGTTCTGATCTGACGTTTCGGTTTGAAAGCACGATCGAGGTGCTGAAGAGGGTTGCCGGGATCTGGGTTTTTGTGGAACTTTGCTGAGACGGATGTGAAAGGATTTAAGCCAAATTGGCGAAAAATAGAGTAGGTAACGAATATTGGGTTCAATAATTATTCTATCCAGGGCTGCCTCCCTAGAGGGATAGCGCACCCCCTAAAAAGCTGTGCCCCCCCCCCCCCAAATTCGATGGCACAATCTGTACCATGGCCCCTCCCCCGTTGAGCACCCATGATTCGGGTTCAGCAACAGTCTGTACCATGACCCCCCGCCCCTCTGTTATGGATACCCCTGGTTCCGGCTTAGTAATAGTATTTGATTAGCAATCATGCTGCAGAGTGCATATTATATATATGTAGGCTCTTTGTTCGGGTCTAGGGGCGACTCAAATAATGACTCACCATGAAAGATGTAAAAAATGACTCTATTTACACTTTCCTATGTGCAAATCACTATTTACAGAAACAACTTCTACTGAGAACATCACCACAACTCAAGCACACACAGCGCTAGCACGTCCACTCAGAACGGAGTCTCACACTAAACCACTCGCGCCCGCCACCCTCCGCCCGACGGCTCCGCCGTCGAGGCCTCCTCGCACTCTACATATATGAGGTGTAATTGTATATATATACGTATATGTGTGTGAGTGTGTTTGTGTATGAAGAGCCCCGATCCATAGCTTTCCATGGACCATTCGTTTTGAACGATAAACGCGGAAAAACGACACGTGAGTCAACAAAAACATAATTGGCTTGACTGCACCATTAAATCAAGACGATAGATGCGGGAATGATGGATCGAGGTTTTATTGTATATATGTTTCTGTAAATGTCCGAAATCGGAATATGTTTAGAAAGGGGAAAAATGTGTTGACTGTTTATTTTTAAAATATGCTAAGAAAGATGTTAGCGGAATTCTCATCGATGTAATTTTCCTGACAGAATAAAAAATAATAATAGCGGTTTTGACACATAATATATTCCTATTTTTTCTGTGATACACAATGCCGGCATTGAAAAATTTTATTTTGCGGGAAAATCATTGTTGGGGGGCTTTTGTCGATAAAACTCCAAAAATACTCCTCTGCTCTTGAACAAAATATCTAAAGGTTCTTTCGTTTTAACAATACAAGCACGAATTCTTTTTTCCTTTTTTCTTTTTCGGATAAATTGGAAGGAAATACGAATAAAGATACTTCATTTTGACCAAAGGAAAAGGCAATGCTTGACACGAATTTGACAGGTGCACAAAGGAAAACCCTATGTCCATTTTTTATCGGATGATGTTGCGGTACTTACTACGATTCGACCTATCAAAACTGACAATAGTATAAAAGCAAGTATGTTTCCTGGTGCAAATCAGAGATCAACATTAACGAAGAAAAGAAAAGTACAGTAAGACTCCTCTAAAGTGGACACTAGCGGTGTAAAAACATTTGTCCGTAATATAGAGGTGTCCGCTAAAAAGTTTTTTTTTTTTTTTTTTTTTTAAGCCCAATGATTTGCTGCGGGGAATCAAAAAGTCTCCATTTAAGAGGGGTCTCCGCATTTGAGGGGTGTCCGTTAGGTGGAGTTTTACTGTAATAGTAATAAATATTTAAATAAAACGTATAGTTCTGTAAATTATGTTTCGTGGTGCATTTTGTTTTGCCAAATGTTTTCAATTTTTATTTAAAGATTTTCGTTTTTTTTTTTTTTTTTAAATTGTAAAGTTATTTTTATAAGAGAAGGGATTGAAGTAGATCATATTTTTCATATTTTTTTTTTTTGCTAATTCTCTCTGGTACCGTAACATAATGTCGAAAAAATCTTGCTCAATTGAAAATAAAAGGACTTTATTAAAGTTGGGCAAAGCAGAATAATTTTCACAAACTATAACAATTTCTTTATCCGTTCGACATGGAATTCGAGCCGAGAAAGAAAAGAAGAATGTTTCGTTTTCAGAATATCTTTGTCTGGGATGCGGTGCTTGCTGTATTTTCTAGATAAGGAATTTTTAGCTTCATGTAATACTTTTTAAAAAAATGCTATAATGAAATTTCTGAAATGTATTAATTTGAAAATTAATAAATACATACATAAATAAATAAATTAAAAAAAAAAAAGAAAATAAATGAAGTGATAAAATAAAACAAAAATAAAAATAGAAAAATAAACACAACAAGAAGTTCCGTCTAGAACTATACGAGCCTACTTTCCCGTATACACCAAATTCAAATTTATAATCTAGCTATCTCTTTCTCTCTCTTTCTTATTTATCTTTAGTTCTAATTATTGAAAATATACCTTTTTCAACGGATAATACATATTCATTCACTCACTCATTCATTCTTTCATTTATTCAGCCATGCATTTATTCATTCATTCGTTACCTCATTCAAGTGTTTATTCATTCATTTACGCATTCATGTATTTATTCACTCATTTATTTATATTTTCATTTATTCAATAATTTATTCATTCATTATTTCACTCATTGAGTCACTGAGAAATATCCTTGAAAATTCCGATCAAAAAATTTCATAGCAAAATAGGCTCGTAAGTTCTGGATAAACTTTCTATTTCTACATGTTCTACGTTATAAGAGCTTTCCGATAAAGTTTGTTCCAAGCAAATCGGTCCGTTAGATCAGGATTTATATAGGGTTGAAATTTCCCCGTAAGCTCTGTGTTAATTTTTTGAACTGTTCAAAAATGAACAAAAACTGTTCAAATCGATATTTCACGCCGAGAACTCCTTTCAATAAGCTTTCAATAGGAACTTGGCTCTTGTGCCCAGAGTTTACAGAATTTGCTTCAATTTTGTCCATAGGCGCTAATGTTAAAATTTTTTGAACTGTTCAAAATTGAACAAAAAATTGTTCAAATCAAAAAGTAAAATATGGAAATGAGATGTCCTCGCCGAGATCTTTCGAATGCAAAAAGAATTTTTCCAATCGGACAATTCGTTCAAAAGTTATTAGGGGGGGACAGACCGACAGACCGACAGACAGACAGACCGACAGACAGACCGACAGACAGACAGACCGACAGACACACTTTTTCCCCATCTCAATACCCTACTTTCAAATTTTTTATTTTTCAATCTTTATTTAATTACTTCACTTATTTTTGACTTTTCTTGATTTTTAACGATATTTTCACGATACATTAAGCCTTCTTTCATGCTTTATTATTATTTTTTTTACTTTTACGGGAAAGTAGGCTAAAAATGATAAATAAGTAAATAAACCCGTGTACAGATCAAATATGAAATTTAAAAAAATACGTTATTTTTTTTGCCTGTTACTTTTCTCGCCCTCCTTTCCTTTCATTTTTATAATATTCCGGACTGATAACCACACCGATATTTTTGATGTCTCCTCCCCCTCCCTTCCTTTTCTTTTTGCTCGGGAGAAAAATTAAGAACATTACTAGAATTTCTCAAAACACTTGCACGTTTTTAAAATTTGCTTTTTAAAATTTGCTGTCTTTACAATACATTCCGAGATTTATATATATTGGCGAACTTCCTATTCAGCCAAACGGAAAAGAAACATCGCCATAAACGGCACCTCTTCAAGATCTGGAAAACCCTTTTTGAAATGCAAATCGGGCGAAGTGGGGCATCTCTTCCTTTAAAAGTCTGTCATTCACTATCTCCTTCGGTATTGTTCTCCTCCTCTCAAGGTGATTATGAAATAAAGTCATCTCGCGATGGCAATTCCATTATTTGTTTTATGGACTTGATTTATTGCCGGACCGACTTTTATTGTTGCCACTTCATATTTAAACGTCACGGACACGCTCGAGGGCAATCTAATTTCCAGCATTAGCGATTCAGTTTCATTAATGCTGTTTTGGTCTTAATTGCTTTCGTTTCCAAAGCCCCCTCCGTCTCATGAGAAGGGTATTCATTTTTTAGCTTTTTTCCTGCCTTTTTCCAGAGGAATATGATAAACAGGCGCTGGGAAATGCGATTCATTATATTTCTGTCAAAGTCCCGAATTGGTTATCTGTGTTTTGAATAGCGGGTTGCGTTTCTGCACGTCTTCACGAGAGGATTTGGATTTTAAATGTTTTCGACCGTCCCTCATGTTGCACTATGTTGATGGCATTTCCAGATTTCTAATTAATTTCCGATGTATATTGTCATAGAGTGATAAATGGCCGGCACAGGTTTTCGTGAATGTATTAATACTGTTGTTAAGAACTAATGAGTTTGAGGCACGATATGCTGAAAAAGGCACGCGATGATTTTATTAGGCGGAGGACTTCCATATAAGTATTGAGAACTGAGCAATAAATTGTTTGGAATTATTCATCCAGTAATTAAATCTTTATTTTTACTTTTTCTAAGCAGCTAAATAGTTTTGCAGCGTAATTTTCGTACCACCAATCAGCTTATGAATGGGAAATCATGTCAGGTTCGGAAGACTGAGGGGGTTTTGTATCATTATTATTACTTTTTGGTTTTATTTCATCATCATTATTTTTTTATAGTGAAGAATTTACCTTTCCTCACCTGGTGGTACATGAGCAGATTGGAGTGCTAGGAAATGTCTTATCGTTTCTCATTTTCGGCTTGATTGAGTTGTAGGTACATTGAAGGGCATTAAAAGTTTTGAGAAGCACTTTACAAGATTCAGCCAGATTTTTGTCAGCTCAATAAGGTGACAAGTTCAAAAAGATGATAATAGATTTAACAGGGGGGGGGGGGGGGATTGTCTTAACCACGTGTAGTTAGAGTCCCTTTACGAGGGGAATAATTTCTTCCAAGGACCGGTGAGGCCGATTCAGCGCGGGCAAGAATTGGCACGTAATCGCTCACTTCATTCTTCTGTTTTTAAGCTTGCTTTCCAAAAAAACCATACGATAAGTATTTTTTTTTTCTTTGAACGGAAGTATCCTCAAACTAGGTTATAAAGCTTCACTTGATTGTATTTCTGCAGGTTTTTTGTTGAGATTTTGATGTACGAAAAAAAAGTCTTATTTTTTAAAAGTCTCGGTAGATATTCTTGAGAAAAAATTTCCTCATGTCTTAGATGACAAAAAAAGATAATTTTGTTCCATTTTTTAAAGCCATATGACAAACGCTATGAAAGAAAAAAAAAAAGTTTTTTTTTTTTTTTTTTGACAGATCAAAAGTGGTGCACTTTTTCTCAACAGTGTTGACAGATCAAAAGTAGTACTTGCTATTCGTTCCCAATAATAGTCTAATGCATGTAAAACGGTTCCATGCTTTAAAATAGTTAAGCTTCCTTAATGTGTCTTAACTCTCCACGAGCAGTAATAAACACACATAAAATATTTTCGTGATTGAGAATAGACACTTCCTAAAATGCAATTTATTCTCCACCAACAGTATAAACACCTGTAAAACGGTTCTTTTGTTACCGAAGAGAAACTCGAAATTTTTTCAATTCGTAGATAGAGATGTTGTTGTCCATATTTTAATTTTTTGATTTTTGAAAACCTATTGATTAAATAAATAAATAAAAATGAAATAAATAGATGAATAAACTGTAGGTTTCTTTTACATAACAGGTTTTAAAAATAGCGAATTTTTCATTTTCAAAAATTAGCACACATACGAAAAAAAAAACCCTTTTCATTGAATGTCTTGTTTTATATCCTATGAATGGCAGAACAAAGTAACTCGTAGAAAAGTGACCCTTACATCAACTTCAATCGACCGTAAACAGCAAAAAATCCTCGATTCAATAATCAATGCAGAAATATTTATCAGTTTGATTTCTGCAGCTTAGTGCAGACATTGGGAGAAAAGTTATGAAGAAACATGATATAAGATTTGTTCAAATATGCGAACGGGAGCGTTATTGCACAATTGACAGCGAGGAATAGTTTTCCGTCCGCAAGCGTTAACCATAACATACACAAGCGTATTGTGTAAGCAAAATTATGGAAAATGTCCCGATGAATAATACCACCATTAAATTATGAAAAAATTCCAATCTTCGTTTAGGTTTTTATAAAACAACTAAAAGTAACCACTACTATAAGCTATGTAAGCAATCTCTGAAAAAAAGTAAACAAATTTTATGTTGAAATGTTTTATTTTTTTTTAGACAAAACATCTCTTTCTATACTTTTCATATAATCTTCAAATTGCCTCTCAGGGAAAAATCGCAGTCAACTCAATTTAGTGAAATCAAATAGGATCCCTTTTTTTTCGGTTGATCAAATCAAGGCAACCGATTTGTGCCGATACCATTATTTTTATCCCTATTCTTAGAACATTCTGGGGGCAAACAAATTCAAAAAATGCATTTGTTTAAAAGCATTTTAAAAGAGCTAACCCTCCGTCCGTCAAACACTGAAACAACATTTCCTTCCCTCTATTCAGGAAAAATATCATTTAAATTCTATTATTTTAAAAGGAACGTCACATTTTTTTCTGCTTGATGCGTGGCAACGAAGATAATCCATGTCCATCGCTTTTGAAAATTCGAAGGCTGTTCTTAATGTGAATGATATAAAAGTATTTAAATGGTGTTCTTAGTAGTTTTGATTTGTCATGTGAAGAAATTTAAGTTTTGCTTTATACAGGATGCAAATGAACAAATATTGTAAAAATATCAATGTTTGAATCAATCAGTCAATCAATCAAAAAAGAGAGTATAAATAACTAAACAAAACAATAAAATATATTAAAATGATAAATAAGAGCACCAAGGAATGTGCGCTAAATAAAGACCATTACCAATTTCGTAACGAGGGCTCGATAATTTTTATTGTCAGTAGGTACCCCAAACAAGTTATTCCTTTAGAAAATGAATTAAATTTTCTTTGTGAATGGAAAATTTGCCAGTCCTATGTTGCCAAACTCAGAATTTATCAAACTTGATCGGTACTATCGTAACTATATTACTCATGTAATTAGATAAACCCGTACCAGCGCTTTATGAACTAACTGTTAAATGAATACTTTTGGTAAAGGCGCTTAAAGCTTTACTCTCGAAGAGAATAAATACTACATTAAATTCTATTAGGAAACTAAGGCAACGCTTTGTACCTCTTTTAATTGGACTTAGAAAGTTTCACTCTTTAAGTCCATTATTTATTTCCGTCCACGCCAAATGACGAAGATTTCATCGTCGCTTTCAAATTCTGTCAATAGGATTTAAGTAAAATCTATGTGCATTTAAGTGGATTTTACAGCAATTATTATAAATAGCTTAAAGCAGCAGCAATTTGTTAAAGCTCAAAATATATTGATTGTGATACATATTTCCGAACTTTATTGCTTTTATGCGTCCTTATTTAAAGGTGAGGTATAAATTTTAAGAAAATGTAAAGCTTAAAATTTAAGTTAAATTTAAATTTTCACGTAAACACTTTCATTTGTTTGTTGCTTTAAGTTTTCTGTTTTTGCGTTACATCTTATTACACGATGAAATACCAAGACATATTTTATAATTTATGTTTTATTGTGTATTCGAGTAACCGGAATCATTTCCTTAAAGCTATTTTCTTCCTAATACTGTTTTTCTTTTTCTCTTTCCTTTTTTCCCGTTGTAACGTGACTTAATGTTTTCAATAAGTAGGAAGAACCAATTTAACAGCAGCAAATTTACGGTTTGAAGAATGAATATTTTTTTTTTTAAAATAATTCTTCATAATATGATTTACTAGCACGAGAGCGATACTTGAAAATTTACTGGTAACGTCATGGCATAATTCGCTATGACCATTATTGAATGAAAATACCTAAAAAAAGATGCTATCCTTTTCCAAAAGTTTAGGTGCATTTAATTCTTTCTTTTCAAATGGAAAATAATTCTATTTTAAACTGAAAAATAAGAGTTAAATGCTTTTAATTATTATTCTTTTTTACTGAATGTATTTTCTTAGGTAAATTTCAAATGTAAAAAATATGTTTTAGATCTTTATTTCGAGGTATGCTAATATATTTCTTTGTTGAGTTATGAATTATTATTATTATTAAATTTGTTCTTATACGGATTTAAAGTTTCGGTCAAGAGAAAAAATCTTGGAGGAAACGATAGAATAATGCAAAAAAAAAAAAAAAAAATAATAATAATTATGCCTCAACACAACTTAACATTTTTAAAAATAGTTCTCTTTATAAAAAAAGCTTCTACTTTTTTTTTTTTTTTTTGGTAACAGCATTTTTGAAAGAGTAGTTATAGTAAAATGTTCTTATTGAAAGAACAGCGTAAAAACTTTACGATGCACAAGTTATCAAACATGAAAAATATGTAACAGTATGCAATTTTCATTTATTTATGCAACTATATTTCCTATTATGTGAAGTAATTTTGATAAATAAATAACAAGTTTAATAGTAAAAAAGTGAAGTGCAAACTATTATTTACAAACTAATCCTAAAATAAAATTTGAAATACTTTTACCGTATTCTACATTAACAATACAGTAATGACATTTGTGAGTACAACAACCATAACGGTTATGTGTGTACTTAATTTGTAGAAAATGAGATTAAGCCTTGCAAAAAAACATAATTAGTACATAATAGTAAAAAATATTATTAGAGGATTTCCTATCAAATTTAAACCTTTACCAGCATCGAATTTGAGAATGATCCCTATCCACCATTTCCTTTAAATTTTCGTTTTTTTGGACTCTCTCTCTCTCTCTCTCTCTCTCAAAAAAAAAAAAAAAAAAAAAAAAAAAAGAGGGAAAAAAAAAAAAAAAAAAACACTAGCGAAAAATGATGGAAACATTGTCTTAAGATAGTGACTCTGGAACTCTCTATTCCTTAAAGATGAGAAGGGTTAAAATCACTCAGCAACGTCCCCCAGCTTCCCCTCCCGCCAGCGAATTCAAGCATTATAAACCACGTTACTCATTGCTGCTAAGAAAGCTTAACTCTACCTTGCCTGTTGACATGCTTGTGTACCAAGCCACCACAACAGTTTTAATTCTTCAATTTTTTGTCTTGGTAATAAAACATTTTTTTAAAGGATGTTTGGTGTGTGTTTGTGCTCCCACGCTCGCGCGCTCGCGCGCACACACACACACAAACACGCACACGCGCGCGCGCGAATAATTTGGAGTTTCAATTAAAGTCACTATTCACTATGAATTGGTATGTAATTCGTTAAAATTATCTGATTTTAAAAACATTTATACTATACAAAAAATTAATTCAAAATTCTAAAGCTTACAACTTACAAAACGTATAATAAAGCGAAATTTTTCATTTAAATTCGACTTTTTATTACTATGAGGCTTTTCAAGAAATCAACTCCTTTCTTTGATTTCACCCTTTCATTTAATTTTCAGTGGATAATAATTAGGGAAATAGAGTGTCTCATAGAGTGTTATGGAAAAACTTGAAGAGTGTATGGAAAGCAAATTTTTTTAGCAGAAAGCATGTTTTAATGATGAGAGAAAAGTGGGTCAAAAACTGTCCTCGACGGGAAAAAAATTAAGGTGTTGCACGATCGTTAGTGAAAATGATGTTTGTATTTTAACATACAAGTTCTTCCAACAACAATTTATATTAAACTGACACTTCTTTGTGAGACAAAACAAGAGCTTCGTCCTGAACTACACCAGCCTGCAGCCTATTTTCATGGGATGTTAATTATCTTAGATCTGGTCTCTATTATTTAAAACGTTCACTCCCCAACAGTTAAAATAATTATTTTAAAACAAGAGAGAACTTTTGTAAAAAAATAAATTAGAAGTAATTTAAGTGAGAGTATAAATCAAGAAATATTTTTTCTTGTGTAAAAACGAAAGTGTAAAAACTATCAAGTTCATGTTCCCAGTTTTTTTAGGCTCCTAATTATTTCTGTAAATTCTAGCCTGCAAGGTTTTTATCATTGAATTTTTATTGCTCAAACGCGTCGTCTTTAGTGTATAACAGTTTAAGTACTGGTAATTCGATTCGTTAATCAGATCTGAGACCTTCTAGTATAAAAGAAAAATAAAATAGTCTACATTTTTTATTAATTCACACTTTTTTTTTACCAAATAAAAAATATAAAAATATAATACCAACTAAATAATTATTTTATGCAGAAATCTGGAGAAGCCCGACTTTTTTGGGTTGCTCCAGCTCCGGCTTCTAAATACTTGCTCCAGCTGGAGTTCCGTGCTCCGAAAAGTTTAAAGAGATTATATAATTTGTCTTTTTTCCAGCTCATTTATTTTTCTTGTGGCAAATAGTTAAAAAGCTACTTATAGATCACATATTTATCACATTGTTGCGGAAAAAAAATATGTGAGTGTAATTCAAAACAAAAAAAAATTGAACAGTAGAGCCAAACAAATTTGTTTTGGTATGGCTTCGCTCCAGTTTCGTGCAAAATCTCGTTGCTCCACTACTCTACGCTCCTCTCCACGCTCTATTCCAATTAGGGGCCGTTCATAAATGATGTCACGCTTTTTCCCCCTATATTTGACCTCCCCCCTTGTCACAATATGTCACACTTCAGCTGACCCGCCCCCGCCCTTTGTCACATGTCACGCTATGTTGCATAATGCAGGATGTCACGTTTCTTGTTACCCCTCCCCTCCCCTTGTCACACTATGTCACAATTCCACGAACACCCCTCCCCCCTTCGAAGCGTGACATCATTTATGAATGATCCCTTACCTGATTTTGGGAAAACACTTAAAAAATTCTTATTGAGAATCATAGGCACTTTTTACTTTATTTCATCACCACATTGTAACATTAAACTGTTATTTGTAACACTTTATTTTTTACAAAATTTATAATATAAATCAAAACAAAAAGAAACCTTTGTCTTGTCCACAGAAATAAAATGCTCATGGGAATTATTGACGATTATTACAATCATTGTTTATGGGAAAGAAGTGTCTTTATGAACAAATCGAAAGTATTTGCGTTATAAAGAAATCATCTTTTTCAATTCTTTCAAACATGCCCATGATAGTATTGACGATTATAACAATTACCACTTATGTGTGAAAGTGTCCTTATGAACGCAAATCCTCCTAAATCGAAAATGTTTGCGTTATAAATAAATCACCTTCCTCAATTCTACCAAATAAAATGCCCATGATAGTTATTGACGATTATAACAATTACCACTTATGTGAAAATAAAAATGTCCTTATGAACGCAAATTCTCCTAAATCGAAAGTGTTCGCGTTATGGAATCACTTTCCTCTGTTCTATCAAATAATTAATATAAAATCGTCGAAGACATCAACTTCCCACAAATATGTCTGAAGAAAAATAAACAAATAAAATAAATAAACAAAGAAATAAATATTTGAGCATGAAAATTTTAGCCTAACTAAGTATTTAGATTTAAATTATGAAATTTCATCACTACTAGAAGTTCATTAAAATTTCAAATTAAAAAAATTATTGCAAGTTAATAAACCTAACACTACTGTGATTTCAAAACTTAGAAAGGAAGAAGAAAAAATAAAAAGACACCGAAGCGAAGCAGTTTACCATTTTAGCAGTCAAAGTAAAAGCTATTTAAATGACCAAATTATAGTATTTATCACTCTGTAAATTTCAAGCCCTGACGGAACCAAACACAGAAGATAATGCAATTTAATTTAAATATTAATCCTTGTTAGCCTACTTTCCCGTAAAAGTAAAAAAAATAAATAATAAAGCATGAAAGAAGACTTAACGTATCGTGAAAATATCGTTAGAAATCAAGAAAAGTCAAAAATAAGTTAAGTAATTAAATAAAGATTGAAAAATAAAAAATTTGAAAGTAGGGTTTTGAGATGGGGAAAAAGTGTGTCGGTCTGTCTGTCTGTCTGTCGGTCAGTCCCCCCCTAATAACTTTTGAACGAATTGTCCGATTGGAAAAATTCTTTTTGCATTCGAAAGATCTCGGCGAGGACATCTCATTTCCATATTTTACTTTTTGATTTGAACAATTTTTTGTTCAATTTTGAACAGTTCAAAAAATTTTAACATTAGCGCCTATAGGTGGAAATGAAGCAAATTATGTAAACTCTGGTTACAAGATATAAGTTCCCATGAACAAGCTCACTGGAAAAAGTTCTTGGCGTGAAATATTGATTTGAACAATTTTTGTTCATTTTTGAACAGTTCAAAAAAAATTAACATACCGCCTACGGAGAAATTTCAATCCTATATAATTCCTGATCTAACGGACCGATTTAAATGGAACAAACTTTATCTCTTATGACGTAGAACATGTACAAATAGAAAGTTAATCCAGAACTAACGAGCCTATTTTCCTATGAAATTTTTTGATCGGGATTTTCAAGAATATTTTTTAATTAATGAACGATTAAATGAATAAGCAAAAGAATGAATGAATAAATGAGTGAATAAATACATGAATGACTTAATAAACAATGATTGAATGAATATGTATTAACCGTTGAAAAAGGTATATTTGAAGCAATTAAGAATTAAAGCTAAACGAGAAAGACAGAGAGAGAGATAGCTAGATTATAAATTTGAATTTGGTGTATACGGGAAAGTAGGCTCGTATAGTTCTATACGGAACTTCTTGTTTTATATTTATGATGACATATTTTGCACAATCAGTTTTTCTCCTTATTCACTTGTACGGTGCCGTGCCGTTTCGAACAGTTTCTTGATTCTGCAGTAGTGCTGCCATCTAGCGTGAAAAGGGAGACTTTTTTCTTACATAACATGAAAAAAGAAAAAAAAAAATTGAACAGTATGTCATTTGTTGCGTTGCGTTTATGGTTTTTCCATGCATAAATTTTGTATTTATGTATGACAGAAGCCGTTTCATGAGTTATTCAAAACCTTTTTTTTTAGTTACAAATGAACGATCAATTGTTTCTAGTTTTTTCTGTAGTTTTAATTCCGCTTTTCATTCTTGCGTATAATCAGGCCCCTCATTTCAAAATTTTCCAGGGGGAAGCTGGCGCAAAAGGGTATATATTCAATGCATATGATACGTAAAAACCAGCAAAATACATAAATATATGCATACACAATGTAGTTCTAAACGAGGGCAACCTCTGATCACTCAAATGACGAGCCTGCGTATGATTGATACACCAATGTGGGTTTCTTTTAAATATTTCATTTTTTGATTTTGTGCATTCTGTACTCTGTAGCTTTTTCAAATAAAATCAAGCCGTGAGTTGTTGCTTTTGATTGTTATGGAAAAATTCTTTAACTCTAAGTTTTTTTTTTATGTCGGAGGGACCTTTTGCAAACACTTTAATATAATTTCAATATTGATGAAGTCCACATGCTTTACTTTCTTAACCCTTTAACTACGGGTAACGTCAATAGACGATTTGGCGAAACTTTTGTGTGGTACGGGTAACGTCAATAAGCGATTTGATGAATTTTTGCTGAAAATGTAGACTTCAGAATAAAAAGTTGAATAAATGGAAATGTATTCGTTATTTACATTATAAGTAATAATTTATTCAATTGAAAATGGCAAAATTAGAGGTGCAGAAGGGTGTATTGACCAACCCCTTTTGATACAGCGTGCCGCCGATTTGCAAGCAAAAAAAATTACATCTCATAGGAATTTTGATTTTGAACAAAAAATTTCCAATTAACATTAGCCAAACAAAATATAACAAAACAAAATATAACCAGACCAAATATAACAAAACCGAGCCAATAACAAAATTTGATGGGGCGAAAGAGTTTTTTTTCTCAAAAAATCTCCATAGGTTGAAAATGGGACGTTTACGACTAATGTTGATTGGAACTCTCCAGTTTTGCCTTTTTCATGTAAGTAACTCATGACATATACATAAGAAATAGATGTATCGCCATTTATGCAATTTTGGGATACTTTTTTTTTTTTTTGGCGTTCAGACGAACAGATTTGTGAATATATTCCCGTAGTTAAAGGGTTAATCTTACTTATATGAACGGCTCAAGTTTATTTCAACCGTTTAATTCCTTGAAACAAATCATGTACCTTGTCCTCTAGACCTCTAGTTTCGTTTTTTGTAACAGACGATATTTGTTTATTGCGATTGCTTTACGGACAAGCAATTGCACTCGATTCTGCACGGATTTCAATGCAACGTGTCATTCCGAAGAGATGAGGAACCAATAATAAAATGAACACTTTAATCTCTTTCCTTTTCCCGGGCCACATACGTTGATAACACAGACCGCAATTTAGAGTTTCATGAAAATTAAGGTGCGATATGAATTAATTGTTGTTTGAAAATGGCACAGAATTTGTCGAATTGCTCTTTTTAAAAAATGTTTCCGTTTTATGGTTAATCTAATATGCAATTAATCACGAAAAAAAAAAAAAAAAATACCTTGTGTGTACCTGTATAGAAATTAGTTTACATGTCAGCTTGTTAAAATTTTTGACTATGACGGGAACTATCCATAAAAGCGTGACTAGTCTCAAAGTAACCCGTCGTATTCTTAAAGAGTAAAAATGAATTGGAAGTGAAATTTTAAAAATCAAAAGAAAGTAACGCATGCTCCTTACAAATATTAAATTTTATTGCTTCACGTACATTTCAATACATCGATACATTCTGTTTGTTTACAAGAATATAAGAGAAAAAATTTCGGAAATTTAATGTTGCCATTTGATATTTCCTTATTTTTATTGCTCTTCAACAAAACGCCAACATTATGTTGTAGAGCGTAGGTGATGTATAACCGTCACCAAGAATGTTAAAAGCAGAGGCCTAAATCTGAGCTCTTTTTTTTCTTGCCTCCTATTTTTGTATACTTTTTAAAACGTTAAGTTTCTAGAATAAAATGCCTTATTTTTAAAGTCAAAGAGCATTTCATTTGTTATTATGCTTTATAAAAATTATAATTTTTAAAGAGTTAACGTTAACTAATTAAAATGAATTTACACGATAACAAAAGTAACTTCAAAGAATTTTCTATCCTTCGTCCTTGAACTTAGGAAAATCATTACAGTTCGCTTAATTTTTGACTATGTAACTTTATATATAATATTAGCTTCGTAGCCCTTTAACAGTTATATTTCTTATTTTAGAAATTGTTTTTATTATTCACTTCTTCAGTTAATTTAAATCAAATAAGTTCATAACTGTGCTGTAAGTCCCGTAAATAAACTTCTTATTAAAAAAAACCTTTTAAGAAAAAATTTTGATACGTCATTTTGGCTTAGGAAAACAGATTAGTTACGAATAATTTATGTCATTATGACACATATGGCTTTTTTAATTCTCTACAATCTATTTCTTACTTTCACGTATGATGCTATAAAGAAAATTAAATAAAATAGAGTTTTTTGCGCCCCATAAAGAGGATTTTGTCCCTTTTTGCGTAAAAACAAACCTGGTATTCTAGAAGAGAACCCTCCACTTTTTAACATCGCCAATCGACTTACCATCACTATAATTCTAAGGACATTGTGAAAACACCTGTCAAATGATCTCATTTGTATTTTTTCCCCCTTCAGAGTTGCAGAAGTAACAATCCTCTTCTTTTGTTAGTTCTGTGATCAAAAAATAAAATAAGTGAATATGACAAGTAAAAAATTTTAGACATGAGTGATTCTTTTCACGTCGCTTGTAAATCCTAAAACATGATATGTTCCTTTGACGCGTTGTAAAAGACTCTCAATGGATGATTTAAGAAGTTCTTCACGAAATAGATTATTTTTTTTAATATAAAATAATGATATAAAAAATGAAGGAGGCATATTGCGGTTTTGATGAAAGCTAATAGCTATAATAAATCATTTATTGAACAAGCAACAAAACTAGTACTATTTTGTTGTAAAAGTAGCAATACAATTGAATTTTTGATGACGTACTGATAATGATACATTCTGTGATGCGTAAATATGTTCAAAAAACAATGCTGATTTTACTTTCCAAGTCTTACCTTCATCTTATTTCTTCTTCTTCATTTGGTTAAACTTGTAAAAGTATAATTGTATAACGTATACACAAGTTAGGTGAAAGAGATCTTGTATTTAAGAATTACTTATATTAGTTTTTTAATTAAGGATGTCTAGTTGCAAAAAATTGAAAAAGTAATTATAAATGTTATTACCGACTGTAAATTGATCTAAATTTACAATGCAAGCTAATATGCACAAACTTGGGGGGGGGGGGGGGGTGAGCCCATGCATAATCAATTTCTAATTTAGTCATACTTTGTAGTACTGTAGTATTACAAAGTACGAGTACAATAATACAAAAATAAATAAAAGAATAAATAAATTAATTAAAAAAATAGAAGAAGAAAAACATTCGCGAAACATAAATACTAAATGCTATAATTTATGAGCCACAGAGAGAACAAAGTAGTAAAAGTTATTACGGTTGCTTTATTAACTAGTACCTGGTTTTTTTGTGAATGATTTGTTAAACGCGTTGGATCCTTCACTGAACGTGGTACATGTTGCCCGGCTAATATATTAAAATAAAATAGGAAGTTCAAAGTAAGGTACCATGAGGTCAACATTTCCCCTTACAATGATACGCGAAATTCATCGTCCTTTTATTAGTTGTTTTTTTCTTTCTAATAATACCTAACGGATAAAAAATTAAGCCAGATTATATCGTCTGTTTCTGCCATATTTTGTGCCATCTACTTTGTATCCGGTTGACACGTGTTTCTTTCTTTTTCCTTTTTTTTTTTTACCGTCATAACGTGAAATGTTGAACTCAGATGACTCAAGAACAGTATAAAATACGGAGATGGTTGAAAAAGGCTTTGACATTTTTTTTTATTTCTCCTTTACAGTGTTGTGCTTTTGTCCGATTAACAGGGAAGGAGAAATGTTCCAAGAACTGTAGCACTACTCCCCCCGCCCCCCATCCTTTTTCAGCTCAAAGAAGAAAGTTTTTCAGTGTTAAGTGTATTTTTAACGTTGCTATAACTCACATACTCCTCATTTTTTTTCTGGAAGCTACAGATGTTTTGAACCAAATGGTATTATACCTAACAAAAGCATTATTATTATTTCTTAAGCGTAAGTTTTTTCATTAGTTGAATGTGATGCACTCTGACATATACACGGTCCACATTTACTTTTACTTTAGTGTATCAAAATATTTCTTTCGTACAAGTTTTTCCTATAGTTATCTAGCTATCCAATATTTTGGAAATAATACTGTACGTAGTACCAATTATTTAATATTTAAAAATGCATTAAAATCAATAATTATTCTGACGAAGATGATAAAATTAAAAATTATTATTACAGGGGGGTTTAATCTTATTTTTTATAAGGCAATCAGCATTACGCAAATAATTTGCAATATTATTATGTTATCTTGATTTTCAGTATTGGCAACAGTCTTGTGAAAATGCTCATGTGCTATGTTTCTTTGCAATGGCAAGTTAGTGCGTTGAACGGTTTTCATGTATGTGTTGTTTGCATTGTGTCGTAAATTTACGTTACAATTTATTTTGTTACTTTTTGACATGTTTAATTCTAAGTCAGAATAAATTTTATTTTATATGAGAATACTGTCTATCTCTGCTAAATATTCGAACAGATTATAACAGCAGCAATAAATAAAATTAAAAGTTAAAAAAAATAATTGAAAATAAAATAATTATGACTAAATATAACTGTATTTGTTAATTATTCTAATGAAATATGTGTGTTCCAGTTTTACTAAAACTTCGTCGTGTATTTTAAATCAATCCATTTCATTTTCTCCGGAGGTGTTTTCGAAACATTGAGTGGTGGTATAATATTCACAGATTAATTAGGCAAAAACATTTGTTTAGGTATAAAATGTTGCAATTTGACTAGTAATCATAGATGAAAATTTCAGCAGTAAAAATAAAGAAAAATTTGTCTGGTTCTTTTGGCACATTCATTACGTACAAAATTGGAAATGTTTGAAATTACATGTCTACTGAGGTTTCAGACACTATACAATTGCATAAACTTTTAAAGGTTTGTAGTCTAATGTGTATTTTTACTCACAGACGTTTTTATTCTAATGGAATTTTTGGGAATAATGTCCTTATTTTATTGGGGGGGGGGGGATGTTTAGGAATAGTGGTCTTTATTCAAATGGGTGGTCTTTAAAGAACGTTTCCTATATTGTAGCAGAACTATTCAGGGACCGTTTTTCTCTGTCTGGTGGGATTTTTAAAATTAATACTGCTCTTATTCTAATCGGAATTTTTATCTGTAATGTTGTCTATATTGTAATTGCGGTTTTTATGGACTTTTGGTATCCTTTTGGACCAATTATCCCGATGAATATGCGCATCTTAGTTACTGTTGCCCTTACTCTAATGGCAATTTTTAAACTGTTATTGGCATTTTAATGTGGATTTTTCTGGGCTGCTATTTTTGACCTAAAGGGAACTTTTCGAGGCTGTTGTTTTTAATGCAATCGTGATTTTTAATGAGTTTTACTGTTTAAATGGGATTTTTAAGGACTGTTGCCTATGTTCTACTTGGATTTTTTAAGAATTTTTCGTTATCTATTTACAACAGAACTTTAGTTATGTGTCACCTGGCTTGCAAGTGATGCAATATTATCCCGCGCAACGCCGGGCATGTCAGCTAGCAAGAAATATATGGAAGGCAATGAATTGACTAAGAACTCAACAACATGACTGTTCTGTCCAAAATGAAATTATAAGCATATGCTAGTGTGAACTTAAATAATCAAGGGAATAATGAACTCAAAATTTTATGTATTCTTAGATTTATACATCAATTTATTTATAGCTTTATCCCATTTTTTTTTTCTTTTTTTCCTCCTTACATATAGCACATTATTCATCCAGTGTGTGTAAAACGATCTTTTTCGTACCACATTTAATTAACAGCCACGCACACTCCCAAACTGACTGACATTATGTGTCTGTCAAAATCACTCCTCTTCATTAAGATCCACTGTCAAGTTTCTCTGTAAATTGACGCGCGCATTTTCACTTAATGTTTCACTTCCCCTGCGAACATTGTTTCAACCTTTCACATGAAGTTGTCAAGAGCGAAAAATCGGCTCACAGAAGGTAATAGAACTGTCTTTCAAGGTGACATCTGAGACAGGATTGCTCAAAGCAGTGGATAAACGCTTCCTTTTCTGATCGTAGAGATGATGAGTTAGGAAAAAACGACGATTATGATGTAGAAAATGAAGCTTTGGACTTTAATGGGGGAGGGGGGGGGGAATGATTCTAATGTCGAGAGTGATGCTTTGAAAAACGAGATATGGTTTATATCGGAGATGGCGAACTTTTTTGAGACGTGGGTCAAATTTTGTTCATATTTTTTTTAGAACTAGCTCGTGGGTCACTAATGCCCATTTACATCAAAGTGAAATTTTAATATTTTTAACTGAGCATTTCTAAAAATAAATACCTTTAAAATTCAATAGGCTTAGCTGTAAAAATGGGCGTAGTTTGACAATTTAAAAACTTATAATGGGTTTAAAATTCTCACGTGTTTAGTGCAAATGGCAATAAGTGCTTGAACGAACAAGGAGCAAAAAAACATACATTTCATTTGAAGAAAGTGCTTTAAAGAAGGTTATTTGCTTTGGTTTGTATATTTTTTTTTCAACAAACAAAATATTAGTAAAATTGCGCACTTTATTTGATATTTTGTAAGCAATTTTGCTTTATTTCAAATACTACATACGCATTTGTCGTCATTTGCGTAACTTTAGAACTGTAATGATTAAACTGAAAATTAATAGACAGCATTTGCTTTTGTGCCAATGCAGTGCTTGAAAAAATTCAAATAGAATGTACGTTATCCACACAAATTAGAAAATCTAAATAAACCTATGTAAAGAAACAAATGATTGCATAGCAATCGGTTAAAATCTCGGTCTAAAATGTAGGGTCGGTTAAAAATCTTGCGTAGGTCAGTGCCTGACCCACGGGTCATAGGTTCGCCATCACTGGTTTATATTTTACTTTTATTTCAATTGACTGACAGAATTTAATGAATATATAAATTTATCTTTTTAAATGTTATTTTGATTTTTGAGGTTAAAAAATGTATTTAAACACTTTGAATTTATTCCTTTTTCAAAAACTTATGCTTAGAAAGAGAAATCTAAATATAGGGAGCGCACAAAATAACGTGAGGTTTTCAGAGCACAGCATGGCGTACTGTAACAAAATTTGTCGCACACCCAAGACTCGATTTTTGCATAAGCCAACAAAGCCCAGGCCCACAAATTTTCCAAGATTTGGTTAAAACGAACTCTGGTATGGGTCTTGAGCACATATACAGTAGAGTATGCGGTTTTGATTTCCAGAGAAAAAAATAGTACCGAAATTCGCCACTAGGGATTTTATCACTGTGGTCAAGGGGGGGGGGGGGGTGCAAGAAAAACGGCTTTTTTTAAGATAGGAAGATGAAAAGAAACCTCCGATCTTGATTTTTTTTCTTTAATAATACTATCGGTAACTTTACATAGAAATGAAAAAATTGTCTTTCTCGTTTTCACTGAAATTTTTCGAATTTTTCGAGGTCGGGAGTCTTTCACGAGGTCTATTTTCAAGGAGAGAATCTGAGAAATTTGGATGTGAATCCCAAAAAATTAGTATTGAAAATTTCTTGAGATGTAGGTTTATTTAAATTTTTTTCATCGAAAAAGGTGTATTTTTGTATTGGATGACAACGTCAAAACAATATTGTCTCTATGTTGTGCTGATTTATGCACTCATTGAGGAAAACACTGAACAGAGTAAGTTTTAAATCGAGTTTTTGCCAAATTTAAAGTAGATATAATGTGCCTGTTTTATCGCCTCGATCAGGAATTCAAAAAAAAAAAAAAATAAATAAAAAAAAATAAATCAAATTAAAAAATAATAAAACGAAGCTTAACCGTCCTGTCCTGTCTGCTCTAACACCTGAACTTGTTTTGTTTTTTTTTAAATTTCAAATAGTTGCAATAAATATAATTATAGCAATAATGATAGATAATAATAGATAGACTTTAAATTTTTTGTGGGTTAAGTACCTAAAATCATTTTAATTTCTGACCATATTTTCTTGCGTTATTTGATTATTGAGAAAAACCAACGTGGTACAACAAAAAGTGCAATGAAAAACGTATTTTAGGATTAAAAGGACCTCTTTTTTTTAACATGGAGAAACGTTTTGACTTTTCAGACAATAAGTAATAGTTACTTGAAGCCTGCTTCACTCACGCATACATACGTGTAAAATATTAGTACACATACAGGCGATATTACATACAACAACGATATTACATACATATATGAGTACGAATTCATTTGTTTGTGTATCTCTCCCTGTATACATTAATACAGAGAGTGAGGGAGAGAGAGAGAGAGAGAGTTAACATATGATGTTTTTTTAGCTCTTTTTTATTGCAACGTCTCGTTTGAGGCAATTTTATCCCTCACACATCTTCAGGCCACAGTGCTGGATGATCCCTATAAAATAATAGTGCTTATTTTTTATGAGAATTTTGTGGGGTACATTCCAATCAAAATTTATAAACGACATTCTGCACAAAAGTTTTATGGGATTTTGATCGTTTTGCAAAACTAGTCCTGATCAGATGCAAGTGAAATATTGGGGCACATAAGGAAAAAAAATCGTTATGCATGACTCCCCTTCATTTTATTTTTCATTTAGAACTCGTTGCCAAAAATCACTCATTCATAACCATTAACTTGAAGAGCGCTAATTTTTCCCATTGACATGCTACAGAAAGCGAAGAGCCGCAAGTCACGCGACCACCGGAAGTGTACCGGACGGCCAGAAGTGGAACAACACCGCACCACCCCCAGTTCAGAAAAAAATACTTCCCAAGAAGCGAACTGCAGGTCCTTGATGACTTTGACACCGCCGGAAGTCGGTTGCAGCTACTGAAAGTCGGGTGATGAAACTGAAATGAAAGATTGAAAAGCTCTTCGGGGGGATGTTATTAATGACGTTAGTGATCTATGCATAAAATTGGGAGAAGTTGGAGCCGGTGAGTATTCCATTGTTTGGTGGCAAGAAGATTGCTGGGCAGCCTCAGTTTATGAATGCCCTTCCTGCTCCTGTTTTTAGAGTTTAATGAATGGTTTTTGTTTTGAAAACTGAATCTGTTTGTAGCTTCTAATTTGAGATCTTTAGAAAAAATAAATTGATAAGCGAGAACCTAATATTAAACTTTGTAGTGCCATATATCTTGATTCATCCATAAAAGACTATTCATAGCGTAAGAAATGAAATGTGCAGATAAAAAAGTTTGGAATGATATCAAATTCTGGTTCACCTGGTTATTAAGAGAATAAAGGAGGTGTAAGAGTTTAACTGCAGCTTCCCACTACTGTCTATTAAGTGATGCTTTACATCTAAATTGAAGGTATTGTGATGAAATAATAAAATGTTGGTATAAAAAAAAATTAAAAAAAAAAAAAAAAAAAAAAAAGAAACCGTAAGCATTGAAAACAGCAATATTAAATTAAAATCTCCACTGGTCTCAAAGCCATTCCCAGGATATCCGCACTTTGTTTTCAGAGTCTGTTTTTGCATATATTTTGTACAGTCTTTTTGTTCAATCAGTTGACTGCAAACAAGGCAGAAAAATTTCCTTAATGGATGAAAATTGTTAATTTTTCTTAATTTCCACTTGTTTATTTTTTATCATTATTAATCTCTTTTCATTAATTTATCTTTTTGATTAAATTATTTTTTTAGCACTGACTTTTAAAAAATAGACTTTATAAGCTGTGTGAACAGTGAGCAAATGACAATGAGAGTTTTAATTGCTTCTTGTGTTTTGACTAAAAAAAACAGGAAGATTTGCACCCCTCCCTGTTCAGGATGTGTTGTAAGACGATATTTTAAAAATATTTTTGTTATTAACTACTCTTTGTGTTAACTTCATTATTAAAAATAATTGGTTAAATAAAATTACTGTAATTCGGATTTTCTTTTTAAGTAGTAATAAACACCCCTTTTCGCATTGGATTACACTTCTCTCGCCAGCTGAGACGAGTTTGGATTAGCTAGGCAACGACTCAAGTTAGAAATTAAGTTACCTTGGTAATAAAAATGAAATTTGGCTATCTTAAGCAAATAAAATCCAGTTAATTTCATTTCACACTTAAAAGATAACTGCGCACTGAGCAGTAACTACAAAATAAATAATAAATAAATAAATAAAAAGAGTATAAAATTATTTTCATGAAGAGAAAGATTAAAAATTAGATAAATTAACCCTACACTGCGCAGTGTTTTTTTTAAACAACACCTCTATTCACTAAGCTCTTGTTTTGTATTATTTTGAACAAGTAGCGCATTATTTCGTTTTATTTTGTATGTAAGATTATATTAGTTAATATAGTTTCCAATTGATCTTGTAAACTGGGCTCAAGGTTCATCTTTTTTCACAAAATCGTAAGACATTTTGATTAAAAAAAAAAAACAATAACTTCTTAATTTTTAAAAACAAATTTTAAGCAAAAATTTTATTTGAGAAAATAATTTTTAAGTGCTTATATAATTTTAAAATAAAATAAGTATAAGTTGTCCGAAAAATTTCGTGAAAAATATATATTAGGGTGCCTTTTTTACTTGTTGTTTTAAAACAACACCCGCAAAAAAAATTGCTCAATTTTATGAACATGGTTTCTTCATTTTAATTTGATCATCTCATCACTTACATATGAGTGGACGCCTTGTCACTGCTGCGCAGAGGCGTACAAAGAAATTTATTTCGGAGGAGACCCAAGTCAAACGTTAAGAGAACTTCCCAAATTATGGCTTCAAAATATTAAAATGTTTATTCAAAATCAGTAATTTTAATGTAATTCGGGAGAGGTCGGGGCCCCTTGGTCTCCATTAAATACGCTTTTGCTGGCGTGTGCATTTAGGTTTAAAGTACACACATATTATTAGCTATGAAATTTTAACGGCAATTACATATGAATTACGTGATAAGAACAATTTTCGTTCTTCTCTTTACAAACATGTAGAACAGCGGTTCCAAAACTATTGATGCGACCCACTTTATAAAAACAAAACTCGATTGCCACGCTATCTAAAGCGCTTTCATTTTTTAAAAGAGTTAATTGATTTTTAACAAATTAAAAATATAGTTACTGTACAGTTGACCAATAGATAAATACATAATAATTGTAAAAAAAAATCTATTTGAAAAATTGCCTTTCAGTTGAAGCATGTTTAATTGAAGTTGTACTTTTAAATAGAAAAATATGAATTTCTTTAAAATCCTCTCAACAAATTCGTTATTTAGGAAAAGTTATTCTACCGACATTTTTTAAAATGAGATACTGCAATGTAGCCGTGGCTTAAAAGAAAAATATACAATAAAACTTTAAGGGATTAGAAAGTAAAATTCTAAGATACGATGACTGTTTCCGGATTGTTCTCATTTTATGCGCAAATTGCATTCTTCTGCAGTTAAAAAACAAAATCCAGGACTTCGCCTTGTTTTGTCATATTTTATTTTGAAATAAACAAATAAATAAGTAAAATAAAGAAATAAATAATAATTTAAAAAATAAAAAATAAAGAAAAAAAAATTAAAATAAATAAGTAGTAATTTAAAAAATAGAAAATAAATAAAAAAAATTAAAATAAATAAAAAAATTAAAATAAATAAAAAAAATTAAAAAAAATAAAAGATAATTAAAAAAATAAATAAAAACAAATGAATCAATAAATAAATACTATGTAAAAAATAAAATAAAATAAATAAATAAGTAAAAAATAAAATAAATAAATAAATAAACAAAAAAAAAAGGGACAAAAATGTTTCTTTTTTAAATTAAAGCAAATTTTTAAAATAATCCTTGGATGTTAAAACTAAATATATATCATTAAAGTTTCATGACCCACCAAAAATACGCGAAGTACAATTGCGGGTAACGTTCATAGAAAGGAATAGATTAATCACTGACTTGCCTAAGTTTGATCATGCCTATTAAATTTCTTTTACCGAATAAGTTGTTCTAAATGTCTTCTTCTTTCTTGTTGGGCTTTTCATATTGAAGCCTCCTGAAACAATCAACTTTTTAAAATTAAATAACTTGACTCCTTTTTTCCTTTTGCACGTCGTTTCATTAGCATATTTTAAAATTTAATGAATTGCAAATAAATGGTGATCAATGAATGAACTGTGGGTTTGAATAGACAATAACGACGATAATTTATTCTTTGGAAACCGGAAGGATATTAATAACGAACTAGGAGACCGAGAAAGGAGCAAAAAAAAGTGATTAATTAATCCTACAAAAAATTTCTATTATTTATTATAGCGTAACGGTTCCAGATTCATAGCCACCACCACATCTATTTTCTTTCCAGTGAAGTAGTCGCAATTAATTTTAGGCCTAATGTCAAGCCTGCTGTAAGAAGTCGAACAATGAAAAATGAAACATTTACATATTTTCTGCTGTTCCCAGTGTAAAGATAGCGTAATTGATATTAATTAATTCCAATATAGTTCAATATTTTATTTTTTTGTTGGTTTCAAAATTTTACTGTGTTTGTTCGAAATTAAAGTTTTTTCTGCAATACAAAGTTAAAGAACATAACTTTACCTATTTGTCTCTTTAGAACCGGGTCATAATTTATGTTTTATGTCGGACATAAATAAATAAATTAAGACTAAACTTGAATTTCAGATTCAAAAAAAAAAAAAAAGTTTAGCTAAAATATACACTTTGATTTTGAATATTTGATGCAGAAGTTATGATGCATGTGAGGAAGCTCACGTGAGCACAACTTCTGTACTTTACTTTTTCGGTGATTTTTACAGAATTTCACACTGTACAGTTCGACCACGGAATTTTGACCTTTGGATGCTTCTGCGCATGACACAAAAGAACGATCCCATTCGTGTTTTAGGGAAGTTAATTTTGAAGGTGTGTTTAGTTAGTAGGCGAATCAGAATGTTTGCTTCTCTGTTTGTTGAAAGCAACTAAAGTTATGAACTGGAATCTAGCATCAGATCGGAAGAAATCAAGTATGCTAAGCGAGCTAGAATGAGAACAAAAACGACACATTCCTTATACAAGAAGTTCCTGCTTAGAACATCAATTGATGCTTCTTGGAACTCTGTCAGAAAGATCGCTTTGGTTGATGGTAGAGCTGTAGACTGTGCAAGGAAGAAACGTTCGGAAAAATGGTTACTTTTAACCCAGAAACACTTGTACAAAATATACTTTGCAATTTATGCTGTTGAGTGTTATTTTCCATTAAATTAAATTTACTGAAATGCTAAATTTAGCACGATGCATATTCCTTATACCAGCAGTTCTTCCCTTGAACATGAAAGAGTTCTTCTTGGCTCTTTGCCAGGCAGATTGCTTTGGTTGCTGGTATTACGCATGCGCATCCATGCAAGCTCTGAAGAATATTGTGCTTCTGTACGTTTTCTCTTAAATTAGAAATGAAATCCTGCCTTGATGTAAACTGAATGTGCTAAAAACTATATCAGTGTTTCTTTGATATAAATCTGTTGTTACTTTTATAACATTATGGAAAGGAAATTGATAATTAAAATGAATATTTCTCGGGGGAAGAAGATTATTTGTAATTTGTATGCATTAGATATAATGTGTGGTGTGAACCGATGCTTAAAAATTTTTAGTACTAACTAATCTTTTTATTACTAAGACTTTTCCTTTTGCGGCCCTTTAATTTTCATGACCCCAATTTCAAAACATTCTAACCTGCCACCCCCACCGGCTTCCATTTGCAAACCGATTGCATCTCCAGCTACCGAAATACGCAAATAAATGGACCCAATATGCCGAACCGGAAGAATACGACACCACACCATTCCTACCCCTAATCGAACTTTCGCCCACCCCGAGCAAATTTCCCGCTAAAATGCCAGACTCTGATTTTGTAATCCATCACGTTCATTAGTGGCTTTTTCCTTGCTGGGTCGTCTGCTTTTTATTATCGTCCGCCCTGCCCCACATTCTCTGGGAGCCTGGTCCGCCTCCACGGGTGTCAGTTTTTTAATAACAGTCAAGAATTTCTATTGCCGTATTTCTGGCGTATCTGGTTTCCCGATGGAAAAACGGAAGCAGCACAATTGAAAAGTTGAAATAGGAGGAACCGGTTATGGGAACAAATTTCGGAGATATGAAAAAAAGTTAATAAATAAGTAAATGGGTAGGGATGTTGGAAAGGAAGAAATTTAATTACTACAAAAGAATGCGTTGTTTTCCGAAATTAAATTTCTGAAGAATGTCGGGTACAATTACTATTTGTTGTCATTTTAATTTTTTCCCTTTCAAGAAGCGGTGAAACTGATCTATTAGGGTATTTCTTTAGACGGCAGATCTAATATAAAGCAGTAGGACTGTAGGCAAATATAGAGGGTAAGTCCGCTTTGGAAAAGTCAGTTACACCATCGGGATACATTTACTGAAAGTACGGAAAAATAAAGTTACTAACTTCTGATTTTTTAAAAAAAAGTAATTGTTGTCATAAGATGTTCAATGTTTACTACAGACAAAACCAAGACGCAAAATTTCTGTCAGAAGCATTTTTCTTAAAATAACTTTTCTTTTTGGACACTGTTGACTTTTGTTTGGTACACTAAAACCCCACAAATCCGAACTAATTGGGGCTGTAGCCTGTTCGGATTACCCGAAAACTATTCATAACACAAAGAACGAACCCTCGGTACGGTATAGGACTTAACATTTTGAACGAGGCTGGTTGGTTTGGCTCGGCACGAGCGACCTTCCAGGTGGAAGTCCGACCGTCCGACGCTCTAACCACTAGGCTACCAAATTGATATTTTGTGAGTTTGTATTGTTATAGTAATTGTTTTATAAATTTAATAAGTAATAATTTTTAATTGTTTTGTAGAGACAAAATAAACAAGTTTCTCTTCTGCGTGTGTTTTGCAAATTTAAATTTGTTAAAAAAAAAAAAAAAAACTCGTTCGGATTTTCAGGGATTTCGGATTTTCGGGGTTCGTATTCGCGGGGTTTTACTGTATTTGATTTTTCCACAAAGGTGTTTACTTCCCCCACCCAATATTTGTTATTTTCTACAGACGGCTGTTTTCTATCAGAAGTAGAGAAATGTTGATGTTATTAAACGGATGAGCTGACAAGGCTGTGCTTGTAGTCTGGATTTTCGTATGTTACCTATTGTGTGCCATTTTATTGTTTCTTTTAGTTAATTGATCTAATAAAAACTTTCTGATCCTTCTGAAGAACAGAGAACTCCGACATACATCTATTTGCTAGACATGCTGTTTCATGCTATTGTGTTATGAATAGAATTCATTGCATACGTTAAAAAAATCAGCATTCTCAGTGAATAATTTAAATAAAGACAACTACTGTGTTTTTCTAAGCCGAAACCTTCTTTCATTTTACACATGCGGCAGGTCTGCTTCGATTTCATCGAAATAGTGGTAACAGAAGAAATGAAGATGAGGAATTGTTTAATTATTACAAAGAATAAGCAACTAGCTCCGTTTTTTTTTCTTTTTGTGCTAAATATTCAAATTAGAAATGGAGTAATTCAACATCGAGAAAAGTCAACAAATGCTTTTCTAAAATAAAACTTCCAAAAGTGTGGATTCAACGTATCACCCCTTTGACAAATGGAATCGTTGCCGACTGGTAGTCGCGGCATTCATGAACGAACAGTACATGAGACCGATGCATTCACACAAATGCAATCAGTATTATTGCGCCCTTTTTACTAATGCTCCGTGAGGCATTAGTCTCTTTAACCTCATTGTTAATAAAATAATGCATATAATCGACTCAACAGTTAGTCTAAAATATTTCTAAAATTTAATTTAAACTAAGACAGCATTTTATCAAAGTTGACTCAGTTAATACTCACGTCATAAATATGAATAGATAAATTCTATTTGCTTGAAGAAGAATTTGCTGAGATAGAAATTTGAAGATAAAACTGTAAAAGTAACAGGAATCTTACGAATTTGCAGGTGTTTTGTTATCGTCACTTAGCATATGTTTGAATTCCCTGGTAGCAAAGATTTTGTCCTGAAATTTTTTGTCGGTGAGTTTTGGATGTATCGGGACTGATTTCTTTGGAAGTAAGTTGTAAAGATTAATTTTTAGAAAATTCTCAAACTTTTTAATTTATTTGTTCTGTATTCATAAGACAATAATATACTACTCATACAAAAGAAAAAAAAATCATTAACTGACATTAGGTCCGTTTTTTAAAATTAAATAGAAATAAATAATTATATGCAATTGTATATTTGCATTTGCATGGTTGAGTTTTGTAAGGTTTAGTGAATAATGGATAATAATTTCATAAATAATTAGAAATCATTGACTTTTTTTCTTTAATAAAAATAATATTTGAAAAAATAATAAAAGAAAATTGTTTTCTTGCCGGAAGAGTTGCATTTCATATTTGATAACTAGTTTATCGATTATTAGAGATTTTTTAGTAATCATTAAGTTTCTCCCTTTAGTCATTATAACTTTTTAAGTTCATCTGAGGCTCTTTCCCTTTGGCTCATTAGTCATTTTTTCTTCGTCTCATTAGGAATTTTTTTTCAGTTAGCAGGAATTTTAACTTAATTCATAGAATTTTGTATTTGAGTTAATAAGAGTTTTACTTAATTCTTGAGGTTTTTTCTTACAATTAAGATTTTTTAAAATTTATTTCTTAGGCTTTTCTCTCAGTTATGGGATAGTTTCATTTAATTATTATGAATATTCGCTTACTCATATAAGGATTTTAATAGTCATTAGATTTTTGCTCCTATCAGTCATTCGAACTTTTTTACTTATTTGGATTTTTCTCTCAGTTTTAAATTTTTTATTTAGTTCTTTGCATTTTTCGTTATTAAAAATTTTTACTAAGAAAGTTTACTTAGTCATTCGAACTTAGTCATTGTTCCCGTTGGTGATTAGAATTCTTTGCCTAGTCATTACTGCTTTCTATTATTCATAAGCATCCGCCCACCTTTTTTATTTATTAGGATATCTTTTTTTTTATGTTTGTTAGTTTTATGATTTTCGCAAACTTATATTTTCCTGCTTTCAAGTTTCACAGACTTCTAGTAGCTTGTGCCTGGAGCACGTTTCTATTGTTCGAAATTATGAGAGCGGGCCGGGATCGATAATTAAACTTCTCACGGTAGCAAATGAATCGAATGTTTTGTTCCGGAACAGTATTTTAATTTCATTATCGGACATAAAATACCTCATTAGTTAAACACAGAAAACATATTCGGGGAAATAATTACAAATATTGTCAAAAAAATAGCGTTCTTAAGTCACGTGATGCAACGAGTCAACTCGTTTAAATGTTTAGTTTGTGGAAAATGCAATAGAAAACATGCAGGGCAGCTAGAAAATTGCATATGTATATTTTGCGCGTGTGCATATACAAATCAATGCAGGGCAGGCTGAGAAGCCCTATCGAATTGATTTTAATGAGGCTTGTTAAAACTACATTAATGATATCACCATAATGGGATCCAACATGAAATACACGCTACCACAAGACACGTGCCGCCATTTTTGATAATGGTAAACCGTCTCGTTTGATCAATTCAAGCAGGCCACAAGTGGATGTTTATTAGAAGTTTGAAACGATATTTATTTGGTAGTTTCCAAAAATCATTTTTAGTATCTCTTTTATCTATACGTTTTGTAAATAAAAGAAATATTTGAAAAGAAGAAAAGTTGTAAGAACACTTCAGCTTAGCAGAAAGACATACTAATTCGAAAAGATATTTTAGAAGGCAGTCATGAGAAATGCTATTTTCTGGCTGGCGCATTTGCTCGCGGGGGGGGGGGGGGGGACTTATTGGATAGGGCAGTTCCTAAAACTTATATGAAGAGGGGAAATAATAAAGAGATTTCTGTTATGTGTATTTGTCTCTTCGCCTACTTCTTAAATATTATTCTAAGCAAAATATTAATCTACAACAGAAGTAAAGAAGAAAATTAGTGCTGCGAATGACCGACACCAAAAGTTATTACATAAGAGCGATTTGTAAAATAACTAACTTCTTCCCGAAGTTAAATTACTTTATCGATGTGATACATTTATAAAACAAACATTAATCAGCCGTTTTTTACAAAAACAAGTATTTTAACTTTACTACTTAGTGTTCTTAACGTGTAGTATAAAACCAGAAATTATTATGTTACTAAGTCAAAATTGAATAGATTAGAAACATAAATCACTGTGGAGAATGTAAAGTAAAAGATATGCTTTTTATTATAAAAATAAAATCAAATAAATATGGAAGCTGGAATCTCCATTCATTTTTTTAGTATTTTTCGCACCGAATTTGGCCCCAATTAACCTGAATAAGAAGTTTTCTATAGTAACTTTTGATGCTTCATCTAAGTCAGCGTTTCCCAACCGGTGGTGCAGAAAGGGGGCTCGCGAATATAATTCAGAAAAGTAGTGGATAATGCAGAAAAGTAGTGGATTGGCATAGGAAACATACATAAAAAAATTGAAATGCACTTATTTCGACTTTTGACTGATTTCTAAACTGTGGATCACAAATTGGTACCGAAAGATATTCATTGATTTATTTTAAATATTAATTTCTCCTACTATTTCCCACTTTTTCCCCGCAAGCGTGAAGAACGAGTCTTAAATCTGAAAATTTACTACATAAAATGTAAAATTTTGCATTATTTTAGACTAATTTCTCCGTATACAGACCCTAAAATAGAACCATAAAGTATTCATTCTTTAATTTTAAAATTTTACTCACATTTATCACACTTTATTCCAAAATTTATAGATTGAAATTGAAAAATTTATTTTCCGTATCGAGAAAGTATTTTGAAATTTTTTTTTGAAATACATATGCTCACTGCCTCAATAATTATACAAAAAGAAGAAATAATGAAAAGGTTGATAAAAAATATTTGGGGCTGTATTTTAGTTTTATTTAAACCTAGATGTTTTACAATAGTCATGTTTTTAATAGTCAATTTCTTGTTATGAAGTATTGTACAAGCATGCAAAATAAATGTGTAGCAAATTTTATAGTTTGGTTCCCGCTACTATCGACTACAGAAGGGGGTTCGCAATTTTCTTTCGGATTTTAGAAGGTGTTCGTAAGGGGAAAAAAGTGTGGAAACACTGATCTAAGTGAATTAATTGATTAATTAAAAAATGTATTTAAAATGTATTGATTATTTGGTTTTTAAAAATATATTTTGAAGATGAAAAAATTGAACATAATATTACAAAGTACATCTTACTAATAAATTACCGATCCCAAATTAATTGAAGATAAGCTTTTAAACAATGCACAGTGTCCACTGTTCTGTGTGGAATTTTTAACCTTTGGCCATCATTTTGTAAATTATGTATTTTTGTAAGAAGGAGAGAGAATAAATAAATCTAACAATAAATCAATAAATAAATGTATAAAAATCATTGAATTCCCTTGAATATAGATATAAATTATAACATTGTTCTTACTTTTACAGTATGGGTAAAATCTTATGCAGATCTGGTTCTTGTTAACATGCTATGTTTTTTTTTAATGTTTAATGGCTTAACAGAGACTTTTAGAAACGTCTTTAGTTTTGGTGTAATACTGATAAACTTATAATGTTATCTGACCAATACATTTAGCATACTCTGAACAACACCAATAGCCAGCATCATTTTGTTCAGTATATATCTTGCAAAGCATACATTAACCCTTTAAAGGGCTATTTTTTTTGTCGTGTCGGTATGTTAAAATATTTTTCAGATTTTGTTTTGTTTCAAAAAAGAAATTCATGTAGGACAGTAAATAAGATTAGCATGATTTTTTCCACCCCCCCTTTGAGAGGGGTATAGTTATAATATTTGAATATTGATGCATGTGGTGGTAAATATATGTGGTGGTAAATAGAAATAAATAATTATACGCAATTGTATATTTGCATTTGCATGGTTGAGTTTTGTAAGGTTTAGTGAATAATGGATAATAATTTCATAAATAAAAAATTAGAAAGCATTGACTTTTTTCCTTTAAAAAAAGAAAAAGAAAATAATAAAGGAAAATTGTTTTCTTGCCGGAAGAGTTGTATTTGCATATTTGATAACTAGACTAGTTATTTGCACTACTAGACCAGTTCGATTATTAGAGATTTTTTAGTAATCATTAAGTTTCTCCCTTTAGTCATTGTAACTTTTTAAGTTCATCTGAGGCTCTTTCCCTTTGGCTCGTTAGTCATTTTTTCTTCGTCTCATTGGGAATTTTTTTTCAATTAGCAGGAATTTTTACTTAATTCATATAATTTTGTATTTGAGTTAATAAGAGTTTTACTTAATTCTTGAGGTTTTATCTTACAATTAAGATTTTTTTAAATTTATTTCTTAGGCTTTTCTCTCATATTCTCTTTCATTGCATATATTTAGAGTCTTTGCAAGATTCTGCCAATCAGAAAGGGTAAAATAGCTTACTATAAACATCTATAATTTGATGAATTTGATGGGAAGCATACTTCCCACCGCCTTAGAAAGATTTAATGCATGAATAATGGGTTCAGAGCAGTGTCATTTTTTTAAATGTAATTCTGCAGCTTTGAACTGTGGTTATACAGACTAAGTTTTATTTTTCGTGTAGATTCTCTCCACCTAGTCTGACGAAAGTGCATGAAGTTCTGGTTTAACAAATGTATTTTATTTTATTCGATCTATCAGTTGATAATATTTTAAACTTTAAATCCATTTCCATTGGGGGGGGGGGGGGGTACGCAGGGGGACGGCGTCCTCCTACCGTTTTATTTTAACACAAACGTTCCTCCACTTGTTTTGAATTTTTACATAAGCGTACGACCACTTTTTGATGTTCGTACATGTAGGCGTCCCCCGCCTTTTTTTTCTAGGACTTCACCATTAACCTGAATAACAAACTTCATATACAATCTATTTTACTTTCAGATAGAAGTTTTAATGCACTGAATTATTAATTAATTAACTAATTAATGTTTTCGGTTAAGTGAAAATTTTTTTTCAGGATAACCATGGCCAATATTGTATTGCCTTTCTTAATGCCCATGCTGTTGGGCAGGACAATTGACTTGAGAACGTACACCGTTGGAGGCAATATTTATGACGATGCAGATTATGTGGAAGTAAGTGACAATTTGACACGGAGAAATAAGGTCTAACAGCCAAGACGGACAACACTCTGCTAACTTTTGTTGTAAATCTAATATTTGTAATAGATTGAAATACTGATACTAAGTTTAAGTATTGATACATTTAAATTTGACTATTTCTTTATCACCTTTTTTTAAAGTAGTTAAGCTCAATAGTATGGATTCCAATTATGAGGTACTTTGATTTATATTTGCATTATTTTGCATTTGATTTTAAACATTTTAAAAATGGACTAAAATAGTAATTAAATAAATAAATATCCAAAATTCCAAAAATAAGCAATGATTTTTCAAAACCGAACAAGATTAAAAATTGTTACAATTGAATGGGATCTGTAATAGTTCTCGAATAAACTAACGATTATCAAATACAGTGATGCCAGTTTAATTCCTTCCGTAACCTTGCTCCTATGTCAATTTGCTCGTATCTCAAAGCAAATTTCCCCATTGAAATTAATTGAAATGCCATTATGTTAATCCGTGTTTTTGAATAAGAAAAATATTTTTTTAAATGACAAATATTTTATAAAAACATAATAAAAGAGAATGTTAAGCAAAAAGGCGCAGTAAACTGGGTGGGCCGTGTGCAGCGTCGCAGCTGGCCGTTTCTCATACCTCAAATGTCGCTCGTATTTCAAAACAAAACTTCGCTGCTCGCAGGGCACTCGTATCTCAAATAACTCGTTTGTCAGGGCACTCGTATCTCGAGGTACCACTGTAGTTATCACAAATGTAGATCGATAAACAGCAGAAAAAAAGGCATGAATTTTCAATGAAAATTTCTTGGTGTCTCAGAAATAGGAGGATTTCAGTGCGTGAAAATTCAATTATGTGACAAAAGCGTTTTTTAAAAATATATATACAAAAATACATACATTATATTTTTTTTTTTTTTTATACAATACATATTATAGCCGTTTTTGTAATTTATTGTTCATATGTCCTAGACCAGACTGTAGAATTACTACATCATTGTTTTAACCTAACCATTACTTCGATATTACCAAAAAAAAAAAAAAATCTTTTTTTTTTAATTTTAAAAAAAAAAAAATTTTTTGTGATCAAAATAGCTAAGACATAAACTGCAAAACGATTGAATACATTAATACATTTATAATAGACATAATTTTTTTTTACAAACATACTCAAACTAAGTACGATACGTATGATCGTGTCCATTATAATATACATAGGCAGATTTAATGGATGGCTTATTGGAGGGAGGGGGGGGGGGATTAGTTTTCCTTTGATTTCTATAAACTTGCTGGCGAAGTTAAAAGAACTATTTAAAAACTCGGTATCCAAATTTTTGGGGGTTTTTCAGAGTTTTTTCACTGTGCATTCCTGTTCGGTTGTTGATTGTCAGCTGTCTACTTACTTACGGATCGTAACTTGAGCAAAATTTCAATTTTTCAGTCAATTTCCACTTTTTAGACTACAGACTTTTAATTTAAATGTATAATTATTTTAATATTGATAGCATAAAAAGTAAAATTAAGAATACATGTGTAATTTATTTTTCCACATTAAACCTGTGCTTCAAAGTGATGATTTTTTAAACCTCAGTGCATTTTTTTATCGCTTGTACGTGTTAACATTTTAATTTTTTCTTAAATCTTGAAAAAATTGATTGGGTGCAGTAGAACAAGTCGTAGGAATTTTGACCTTTTGGAATATGAAAATTCTATAAGGTGTATAACGGCCTACTCCGACGCATAACGCGCACCTATGAATTCAAAATATTTTTTAATTTGTTTGATATACTTCCTGTATAACACGCGCCCTTAACTTTACGAACGACCTGACATAATTTAAGAATTAAATTCATACCTTACATAGTTCAAAATTCAGTATATCTGACCAACGTGGAAACCGAAGGCGACTGTTTATTCGCAACAATAATCTTGAAGATTAAGCAGAATTCGACGATGTGCCTTAATGTATAACGGTAGACGGAATGTTACGAACTTTTCGTGTTTTTATTTTTTTATGCTCATCTTTTACTTATTTTTAAATGTACTAGCGCATTGCGCTTGCACGTAAATTTCGGTCTTTATATATATATTATATATATATATATATGTATTATATATATATATATATATATATATACAGTCGACTCTTGATATAACGACCATCTGCATCCCACAAAAAAAGGTCTTTATAACGAGCGTTCGCTATAGGAGGTGGAATTTTCTTTATAAAATATACATGCATCATGCATATTCAGTATTTCCGTTAAGGTAGTTTTTAAAAAAATCCAACTAAATTATTTTTTATCATTGGAATTTAAAAAAAATTATCTTCAAAATATTATAACAAAATATTAAACAGATTTTAAAGTGGAAAATATAAGGGAAAAAATTACATACACATTTCTTTAAGCAGAACTTCTGATATGACACCTGGTACAGTCGCTGTATTGGATTATACGATTCAGAAAGGTCGCTATACCGAAAGCAAATTTACACATTCATAGGGATAAAGTTGGAACTTTTACCACTGGTCGTTATACTGGAATGGTTTTTATAATGTGTGGTCGTTATAAAGAGCTCTGACTGTATATATCAGAAGTGCACGTTATTCGTCACAATATACGGTATTCAAATTTTATAATTTTATATCTGAGTAAAACTTGTATTTGATTCTGAAATATAAACTGTTCTTAATTTTCTTTCCTTTTTTTCTTTGATGATTTTTTAAACCTCAGTGCAATGGAAGTAGACTGACGAAGAAAAAATAATTTAAAAATAATAAAGTAAATGAATAAACAATATATATAAGTATCATATCAGTGAATGAAAAATATTCACTTGCTTACATCCCTCCATACGTTGTCACTGTCTTCTAACAGAGCATCGGCACCAGCAGCAAAAATCCAATGCTAGATATAAATTGGAGCCTAGCTTTAAAATTAAAATGAAACATGAATTAGAACTTTTAAAAATAGCCCTGTTGATAGAAACATCGCAAGGAAAAGTAGAGTCATCAGTATAAAGCGTAGGAAAATTAAATCAGACCATGACATGCCACAAAGCACGTAAGGATTAGCTTCCAACAATACCGCGGCCCAACCGCACAAAGCCCGGGCATCGAGAAGGTCGTAAACGAGCCAGGTATAACAAAACCGGACAAAATCCCATCTATTAGCCGAAACCTCGGCTCAAAGCTGGAAGAGCGGTCGCCGAAGTAAGCCGAGATCCTATCTTATGCTAATTAAGCTCCCTATTTCGCTAGAAGTCGGTGTAACGCCGCAGTGACCAGCGCAGGATCGTACCTCTCGATGTCCATTCAATTACTGGCACGTTTGTGTTGGCGACTCCTGAGCAAAAGGGGTGGGTTGCAAATTGAGTGCTGGAGGATGGAACCTTTATTTACTGAGGAGACGGAGAAGTCCTTACTATTTTCTAGTGACACCAATTATTGTATGAACTTCTTAAACCTGTTCAAATCTGAAAGGTATGAAAACGATATAAATGCACTTTCATGTCTTTCAAACGCATGGTGACACCATAGATCATAGATTTTTTTAATGTGGAATCAGTTTTTATGGGACTAATCATTTAGGGTGCACATGCGTGGAGTTCAGGTTGCCATTAATCAGTACACAATTTTCAATTATCAATTAGTTTGAATTTTCATTTCTTTGAACAAGTTAATCGCTTACACTACTACTGGTTTTATTGCTTAAAAGTGTCAAATGATAAGTTTTTATGATAATGAAAAATCACTTACTTTTGTGGTGGTCTAAAGCCATTTTGAGAAATTAGACGAAACAATGAAACATTTTATAAGTAAATTCAATTTGACGCTGCCTATTTGTTTTTTTGCCTACCTCAGTGATAGTTGCTAAATTTATGGAGCCAGTGATCATTGGCCAATCGTTTTCCAACTCTTGTGCAAGCTGCTATCTATCTCCCCCCCCCCTTAAAAAAGAAGAATAATAAAAATGTTTCAAATGTTTTAATTCTCGGTTATTTACGAGCATTATATATTAAAAAACACGAGCAAACGGACTACTATATTAGCACAGTTGTTCTTTTTTCATACACTTTTAGATTTATGCTAGCAAGACAGTCCTTTACTTTCTTCCTAAGACACGCGCTATTCAATGCGAATATTAGCGAAATATAGAAAATCAGGTTACAGTGGTTGGTGTAATAAGGTGCAGACCTGCTGGGACTAATCATCTGAAGACGACCGCGATCTACCAAAAATTTCCCCACCATCTACTAGTAGCTCGCATCAACGCGATGATTTGGACTCCTGGTCGGATACTCATCTTGACGTGCCGGATAACCGGATGTTTAGGGCAGTGGCCAGATCGGATTATAGATACTTAAAAAAAGACTAAATACCAGATATCCGACACCTTTTTGGGAGGAGAGGAAGAGGGGAACCTTTCCTTTTCACCCTTCGGTGCGCCCCTGAATGTAGGGCTTAATTTCAAACAAAAGAAGTATACTGCCAGGGCTACCCCAATAAGCCCAAATGTCGCATCTGCAGCTGAGTTCAAACTGAGATATTGACGCTTAAAGTTATGCGCTTCCATATATTTGATTCAAGGACTACTTTTTTGGAATTTCTTAAAAAATCTTTCACATTCACATATGATCCCAGAACGTTGTATTTAGGTAAAATAAGTTACACAGAACAGCCTGCTGGCAAAAACTCAATTTCAAAATTCACATGTAAATTGAAAAGAAGTACATGAGCTTTGCAATTTACATATGAATTGAGTCCTATGGAAATTAAATGGCCAAAAAAAGTTTGAAAAACTTTGTTTTTCAAACTTTTTTTGAATTTATTTATTTTTCCAATCTCTCCAATTGAATTTTCTGTTTTTTTTAAACAAATTTTTTTGTATTTATCTATTTTTTGTAATTTGTGCGTGTTCCCCGAGAGTTGTAGCCCTGATGAGCTTCCGAAACACCGCGTTTGAACTTCCATCTTCTAATGACTGTAGGAAACCGGGAATATATTAGTTTGGAATTAAACCCCGAAGACTATGTTGAAGCAATGGCGAGACCATCGGTTTTAATTGCGACTGCGGTGGCCAGTGTCTGGAATCTGGGAAACAGGATACAAAGCACTTGCTGGGTACTTGTCCCGCATCGGACTGTAAGTTAAAGTCGAGCTAATCCAGCTAAATGAAGCAGAGAGGGGACGCTTGAAAATAAAATTGTTGCCGAGCTTGCTTTTAATGCGCCGATATTTTAAATTTAACCCTCTTACCAACGATAATTCCTTTTTGAATCTGAATAGAAAAGTTACCGGGGGATTTAACAAGAATTTTGCGTAGTGGATTTTTGAATTCATCGACTATGCAGCGCGGATGTCGGGAAAATAGGCTCTTGAAAATTGTTTTGCAAGCTAGTCGCATTGCAATTATTTAATGCAAATATGAACGATAATTTTTCACGCATAGTTAATATAATTCTTGTTCATTCTTCAGAGGGTGTTTATTAATATGTTTAGGAAATTAGTAAAAATTAATTTTAATGAATATTTTGGCAGAAAAATCCAAAACTTGTTTCTTTCTTCTACCAGCAATCCTGTTGAAAATATTTGTTATATCATAAAACTGAAACACATACACAAAGTTTTTTAAATTTAATTTATATTATATATTATTGCTATTTTTATTTACTTAACTCTTCAGAAACCGTTGTTGGCTACTTAGATTATTTCTAATGAAGCGATGAACGAGGGAACAAGCTAAACACAAATAATTTACATTTCCGTCCCCCTTCTCTTGTGCACAAAAAGTTTTGAAACAGTTAATTGCTAAATATGTTAAGAATCGTGCTATCACGAATCTTTTTCCTGCAAATCATATCATTCGATGTCAATACTAAAAATGAATTTTATTTGTTTTTAGTGTCACTAAAAATATGAGCTGAAGTTTTTAAGTTCCTTTTAAATACGGTATTTATTCAATGTTTCTGTCTCAGAAAGTTAGGGAAACAAATTTTTCGCTAATATTTACAGGAATTTTATTTTCCATGTAGAACCTATATTTTTAAATATCTATTCTTATTAGAGAATTTGGTATCACTTGATAAGAAAGCCGGTTTAATTATTTCTTTCAAATTTGTTCCATTTATCTAGCTGCATTAGTGTTTCAAAAATGAGATCCCAAAATTTTAAAAAACTTTTATTTATTTCCTTGTTGATAGGATTACGATTTAATGCGTCGATCTCCTAAATTTATGAAAATTAGTTTTCAATAACATACAGAGTCTTTAACTATTATGAAGATGATATGTTATAAAATATATTAAATAGTGAATAAAAATAATAGTGTTAAACAGTGATTTAAGCAGTGGCGCACTGACGTAGATAAGGGGGGTTTTGGGGTACCCCCCTGAAATGGTGAAGATTGTTTAGAATTTGACCAATTTTCCTGCAAGACAATGAAATTAGCTCACTTTTCCCGAAGAACCCCCTTAAAATGGTGAAGATTGTCTAGAATTCGACCAATTTTTCCTGTAAAACAATGAAATTAGCTCACGTCTCCCAAAGCAACCCCCTAAAATGGTGAAGATTATCTAGAATTTGACCAATGTTTCCTGTAAAACAATGAAATTAGCTCAATTCTCCCGAAGAAATCCCCCGAAATCCGGATCTAGCTAAGCCACTGCAATAGCGAATCCAAGGAGTTAGTGCTACAGGAGTTATAGACCCTCTTCCATTCGGCTAAAACTTACATCAGATAAAGTTGAATGCTTAAAGATTTTTAATACTGCAATACTGTTCAATTTATTTTACTGCATGTATTATACATATAAGCAGTTTGGGTCCAAGGGGGAATACGGTAAGAGAAATCATATTATTTTATTTCTTAATTTAACATGACAAGTTTTTCAATCAAAGGTTAATCTTTACATCACTTTTGAAAGTATCTTGTCAATTTTCTGGCTACGGTGGTTTTTTAAAAATTTTTTTTTTCTCATGCGACGCTAATCTTGAGCATAAAATAAAGTCTTTCTTTCATTGCCTGACTTACTAATTCATACAAACACATTACTTTAAAATTGCAATGCATCATACCATTTAAAATTTGTTTTGATTTCGAATGTAATACTAAAGAATTGAAATTATTATAAAACATGATTCATTGATGATCATTCTAAATTGAAGTCAAAATCAGAACGAATTTGAGTGTGGTGCTGCCATCTATATGTAAGATTCATCAACAGGCGCGGGATTAATCCGGACTCCCACTGGAATTGTTATGGTGCCCGATTTTTCTGTTCGAATGTGTATAATTATTTTATTATTGATTAAGAAGATTTACTTTTATATTTCTTATTTTGAATGCCCCTAACCAAACATTCATCAAAATCATGGATTCGACAACACACACATCTATATATAATTATACGAATATTATATAATTATAGGAAAAAAAATTAAGTAAAATATATATGTATATAGCTATAATAAAACAATAGGGAAAATAGGAAAAGTATTTTTGGCAAAAATGGGAAAACACATTCAGATCATAACATTTTTGAAAAGACGACTTTTACAGCATTTACTGTTGATAAAATTCTTTTGAAAAATAAATAAAATAAAAAATAAATCCTTGACGAAGGCACGTAAAGACATTTAGATTTAATGACCTGCTGCATTTGACCAAAAATAACATTTGGACAATGTTTAGAAAGACTTTAAGAAGTACTTGGAAAACTTTATTGAAATTCATCAAAACGTCCCATTTTTATGTATTTCTAAAGCTAATAAATTCTTGCAAAGGGGCATCTATGGAATGACATCAATATTTCTAAATCCATTAATAATAAGGAATCGACTGTGCCACTTGATACCAATGAAACGTTTTCTAATAGCTTTCTTTTCTTAGAACACCCGTTTTGTGTTCTTGGAAATACATACTCCATTAAAAGTAATTTTAAGGCATTCAATAAAATAATTTTCATTTTTAGACTTCAGCAACAAGCACAAACGCTACCTATCATGTCCTGCAAGACGATGTGTTCCCCTACACCTACTTTGGACTTCCGGCAGACGTCGTAATTCGCATCAAGTCCAACATTTTGAGTTCCGGTTCTGGGGCTCTTGGTTTGGACGGGTTGTTGAAGGATACATCATGGAAGTACAACAGCGTGATCGTATCTGTGACGACAATGCGCAGTACGGTGAGTTGAGTTTGGGTTGAACTTTGTGCGCTTAAAAAAGCAGAAATAGTAAAGTTTGAATGAAAATTATTCATTTCATTAAAATACGCTTTACATTAAAATAAATAAATAGCAGCTGATTCCCCGCAGAACATCTGCAGGCTATAACCATTTTAAAACCGTAAAAAACACTTTAAAATTCGAAAGGCTTAAGAAAAGATCGCTAGATTTAAACATGAGAATGATCGCTCGATATAAACAAACTAAGGCGATGCCACTCCAAAGAATCGGAAATTAAAAATTGAGTAATGAGTGGAAATACTTCTTAGGAATAGAAATTAATTTGTTAAAGACTCGTAAGTTACGATAATAAATACAAATATTGTACTACTTGTCTATGATAATCATTAAACAAATTTTTAAATATGGTTTTATCATAGTTTGCTTTTTGCATGATGTCAGTATCGTATCGTACCGCAAAATTTAATCGTGACTGGTCCATGTGAAATGAAATACATATGTATTAATTTTTTGAACCACTATTAAAGAGTGGTTTGCTTTGATAATGTTGAGTTTTTTTTGTGACTGAAACTTCTAAATATCGCTTTGCTACGTGAAGGACAGCACAAGATTTTTTTCCGAAAAAAATTCCTGTAAAACTCGGTATTAGGAATGGATAAAGAGAGAAGAAAAACTACAGGGTATTTTTACAGGATTTTCGTTCATCATTATTTTAAATGCTAGAATCGTTATTGATATGTTACCTTGAATGTCCGAAATGGGAAAATGTCGACATTACCCGGTGAATGTCGACGTACACCAAATGCAGAATGTTGAGAATCACCGGTGATTGTCTACATTTACCATACATGTACTGGAAAATGTCGACATTATTGAATTTTGGAAATTCTCGGTAACAGATACATTAACGTTACGCTCTGTTTCTGCTTCTTTTAACTGAATATAAGCACAGACACTAAAGTTTTAAGCAGTAGCAAATGTCTAAGCATTTTTGACACTTTTAGCATTTTAAACTAAGATGTAAACAAATGTAATCATGATCATTAACGCTTCCCCTGACAGTTTCTCCAAGAATCAAACAGAAAGTCCATTCGTCCGAAAATTCGGCACTACATTCATTAATTCAATTCTTTTTCGATTTAACAAAAGGTTCAAAGGAGTCTGAAACCTGATGCCCAGTTATTGACATCCTGGGAGAAAAAGATTCCAAGCAGTCAAACTCATTATGCTAGTACTCTATTCTACGGTGGCTGGATGGTGGTGATATTTCGTTTGCAATGTGATATTCCAGGGGACGTCCAAGCCGTTAGGAAGTCTCTCACCGACACCCTGGGCACAGTTGGTAATCTTGATGATATAACTGTAGGTGAGTTGTCCTTTGCATATGAGAAACATTAAATATCTTATTAACCATTGACTTACGCTTGACCACATAAAATTCGTAGAACTTAGGTATAGTGAAAAAAATCCCTACTAATTTATACATACTAAATTAATATTTATACTACCGAATCGTTCAGAACCAGTCTCAGATATTCTGACACAGCTTAGAAAAACAAATAAATAAAACTCTATTTTATTTGATAATTCTTTATACTAGAAATATATCAGAATATATATTCAGAAATAATATGCAGAAGAAAATATAAATTATAACGTTTCATTAGACCGTCGCTTTAAAATTAAAATCAGCACGAACTTTAAAATTTTACTTGGGTACCCTAGGGATTTGAAATCAGCAGAAAGATCAATCCTTGTAATTAATTATCATGAAATTTGGTTTAACAGTTTTTTTTTTTTCAAGGAAAAATCCACCTCCTACTGTTAAAATATTTCTTTTATATTTTTGCTTTTACTATCATTTTCTGATATTTTTGATTGAAATTATCAATATCTGTTCCATGAAAGACCCCTACCCATCTATTGTTTGTGTCCTGGCCTTTATTTGTCTAAAATAGTCCCTGACTACAAATTTAAATTTGTGACTACACCTTGTTTTATTGCTGCGCTAAAAATATGCCTAAGAACTTATAAACACATATTTAAATGATAGGAATTTATTGTCAACTAGCTATTTTATTTGTTAACTACGTTACAAAATTGAAACATACCGTCATTGAATAAGGGAAGGTTTAAGCCAGCGGTCGGCAACCTAAATTGACTGAATCTACTTTCCAAGATCGGCGAAGACCAAGATCGACTCGGAGGACCGGAGGCAAGGGGTGCACTACTTTTAACACTATTGCACTACTATTAATACACAATTAATAGGGCATGTTGGGATTGCACCAGTCTTCAAATTGTAGGTTAATTCTTGTCAGAACAAGTTTTGGTGCTTATAAAAAACCTACTTTAAAATTGCTAAAGTAGCTCTATGTTAACACCGTTAACTCGCATCAAAACAATATTTCAGATACTAATACATTATTTCTTTTAAATTTGGTAATTAAGTACTGTTAGTTTTTGTTTTGCTTCGTTCTTTTAAGTAAAACACATCTGTGTAATGCCGTTACATTCTTCAATTAACTCTTACCGAGAGCATAGTTAATGCGACTGCTGACATTCCATATTATTGCAAGTTTTTTTATGTCCGGTGAATGGTCTGACAAACTAATCAACATTCTCTGAAGGGGGGAAAAAATCGCCTTCTAGTTCCAAAGACGTTTGATTTTTTTAAACTATAAACTGTCCAAAATACTGTCGCGATCGACCGAAAATGGGCTCGCGATCGACGGGTTGCCGACCACTGGTTTAAGCGAATTTTATTTAGTGCTGTCATCTTTTGCCTTTGAAAAGCAGTTATGAATTTAAATATAGTAGTTAGTGTCTTAGCTCTGTTAAATCCCACGGGAAGTTTAAAACAGAAGTCCGCTTTAAGATACAGAAAGTTGTCACAAAAATGACTGAACTCTAGCGTGTCCATGTAATGTGAACAAAGGTCCAAATCGCAGAAAATACTATTTCCAAGACATTTGTTAAAACATTTTAATCTTGATTTGAAAAAAAAGAGAAGAAACGAAAGAAAGGAGAGGGGGTGGGGAAGAAAAAAAGCAAATAAATAAATAAATAAATAAATATAGGGTAGAGGGGTGAGAGAAAGAAATGGGGGGGGGGGGAGAAAGAAACGTATGTAAAATAGTCAAATGTTTTGTTTTTAAAATCTAATTATGACGTAACATGGAAAACATGTAAAATGTCTAATCTATACATTTGCCTTTTTCATTCCAAATTTCTTTCATCGTCAATATTTCTGTCATATTTTTACTTTAAATGGAAAACTGACAAATTAAATGCGTATCAAGTTCAACCTACAATCGGAATAAAAGGTGCTACTTGAAAAATAATTCACTCTCAATGCGATGTGCGTTAAAATTTTATTTCTCGTAAGCAATTACCGAATAAATAGAGGAAATGTTTTTCTGAAATTTCTTTTTAATTCGGAAAACCGCTAAATGAAAAAACGCAAAATAGTATTAAATAAAGCAAAGGAAAATGAACCCCTCCTTTTGTTGGGGTCTTATAACACGGAATTTACGTTGAAATTGAAAATATCAGCAAAAAATGACCTGTATTTCTTTCATAAAAAGCAAATCACTTAAAAACATTTCATCATAGCTATTAAACGTTTTTTACTAAATTTAAAACGAATTCGAACGGCATGAAAATTGACAACTGAAAAAGTGAACCGTTTGATGTATTTTATATTATATCGGAGCCGTTAGTTTAAAATTAAAGAAAAAAATAAGTAGTTTAATCGAGCGGTTCCTAAAACGGATGTCACGCCACTATGGGGTGCACTATGGGGGCATTCATGGTTGGTTGGTGTCGTGTCCACGTGCGAAGCGAGGAAGGATGGGTGCGCTGCTCCTGAGTCGAACAGGGCCCTTACAGGAAGGAGTTCAACTTCTGCCCCTTTTTATGTGGTCTCTTAATTTTTTTGGACCAGCTCCCAGATGGGAGACCGTCACCTGGGGTTGGCACTCCCAGAGGTATCGTTTCACTTAGAGGACGTAGGAGCATCGACGGATTTAACGTGCACCAGCTCCCTTTATCGTTCACGGTCCACAGCGACCACGAGAGGTTGTCCCCCTCCCAAACACTGACCTCGGTCGATGTTGCTTCACTTTCGTTGCTGTGCGGGAACCGCAGAACTAGCTTCTACGACTGGTCCACTGCGGGACACTCATGATATCATATCTTTTATTGAAGAAAGATGTACTTGACAATGTAAATTATTGACTATAGAGTGACAACGTAAATTATTTAAATTCTGCTTCAAATGGATTTTTTGTCCATCCTTTTAGATCTATGGCAAAAAGCACTCAATGCCCTTGAAGAAAACGAAGATATTCGCGGTACTGTGAGGCCCAGCACACATGTGTATTCAACGACATCTCTGCAGGATGATATCACTTCGCCCGAGTCTCTTCTGAAAGCCATCAGTAACTTCAAGGAGGCCGTAGGCTCCACTGGACAGCCCCTTTTTATGGATCTTAAGCCCCTCAGTGAGTTGAGCAACAAGTTCGACACTGTGGAAGAAAACACGTGAGTACCATCTATTACCAATAAAATCTTTACCTTCGCAGGGCATTATTTCTCCAAGTGTGGCACTCGTACCCTATCGGGTACGGGAAGAGTTTAGAGGGGGTACACGGCTAATTCGAGCTGAATTGTTGAGCCACAAAATGTTCTTAATTTTTATAATTATTCATATGTGCCATATTCAAAATCTTTAAACTATCAATAATTTGTTCCTTCCTAAATCAAGGACAAAGTGATTTATGAAAGCTTACTTTCGTAAATCACAGTAGCCGCAGGGTCTTGGGGTTGACTATACTTTCGTAAGTCACCCCCAGCCGCATTGTGCCACTGCACCCAGCTTTACCAGCATGAACTGCACCCATCCAGGGAACTACTGCATGGTATAAAATTTGTAATTGAATATATGCATCTTTTTTAAGTTGTCATTGAATACTTTTTTTTAACAAGCAAAGATTTGTGTCCGAAAATTTTCCCATCTTTCTTTCTTTTCTTTTCTTGCTTTTCTAGCGAAGCACTCGATCTTTTGGAAGAATTGGATCAAATGTACGACGATATAAAACTCACCAAAGTCAGTATGATGCGATGGATCACAGAGACAGGAAAGGATTTTACGGATGAAGAGGAAGAAAAAGTGAGTGAACTTATTAATAAAAATGGATTTAACAGCAAATCTTGCTGATACTTTTTGCGCGGCATGTTTAGCCAAATCTAAATGCACAAGTTAGTCGGTCGTTTGATGTGCAACCAATGCCCCAAAGTAACAATAAACCCTGTTGCATCCTTACAAGCTCAAGAAAATCAGTCAATATGTAAAATCGCAACAATGCATATGCGTAGAGGGAGAAGAATTGACAAACATATTTGAAAAGAGGTTGAATTTCAAACGCACGTTCCACACACATGTATATGTTTTTCTCCACCAGACCCCTACCTGTTAGCCGATGCCTTAGGATTGCTTGAGCACGGAGGTGGTGGCACATGGTATATGTTGTGTAGAACATTATCCCGTGATTACGAGTACTAATATTGGTGAGTTTCGGCCACCTGTCTGACACCAGCCTACTTCATTTTGTGTGGAAGATTGGAAAGCGGTTCTTAAATACAAATTTAAGTCTCAATTTTTGTCATTTCAAGATTGCGATAAAACTTGGAAAAGCTAAAGGGAAATTCCTTAATTAATTCTCTACATGTTTCAGATCAACACTTTGTTGAGCAAAATCAACAACTGTCTTCGGTCTTTCATCAAAGTCGGTCAAGAAGCTAGTTTGTTCAAGAATATGGACCGTTCCATTATTGAAGCGGCTCATGACAAGTACCTAAATGGACTCGAGGATGGAATTGCAACTTACAACTTAGCTTACAGAAGACTGAAAGAGGATCTTGGTACTGTATAGATACTTTCAAATTTTCTTTTGAAAATTGGTAAACTAATTTTTTGAGATACGTGTACGCGTTTAAGGTGACAATACCGTCGGGTTAACAGTATTTAACATTCTCCAAAAAACATTTGTATGATATTAATATACACACATTGGGATAACTATCTTTTTCTATAATAATCGCAAATAATTATTTGTGAATACACACATATATGTAGAAAGAGTATATTTGTCCGCACAGGAATCTTAAAATTACTCACTTGTTAGAAAGTAGTAGAAAGTGTATAAAAATTAATTTATTTACATGCTTGGAATAGCGTAACATTGAAGTAAAATAAATAAAGTAAAAATTGTTTGCAACTCTTATCGCCATAAAATAAGGCAGAAAAGGTTTTCCATGCAAAAAAGTATCTAAGCATCGTTATTACTTTAGATTAGTCCCAATATGACCCACACATTAGTGCCAAAATAAAAGTCTCAGGATGGAAAGGGAAATTTCTCAAGAAGAAGGTTCCTAAGTATGTTTTACATTAAAAAAAGTAATAATAATAATAAATAAAACTACTAAATTAATGCTTTTTTCCCCACTATTGGTGGGCTCTCGGCCAACTTTTTTAACCGTTCTTTTAGCCGACGAATATTTCCTTGCTGAATATTATCTTCCAAAAATTAAAGCATTTTATTTGATAAAAAACATTAACTATAAAAATGATTGAGCTTATTTTTGTATAGGCATGAGCGAGTATAACGATAAATATTTCGTTTCCTTTTTCTTGACGGTTTGAATTTCATAATTGATTAAACAAGCGTTATATTTGCTCTTATCTTTTAAATATTTATATTCATCTCAATTATTTACATTATTATACAGTACTTACATGAATTTTTTTTTTGCTTTTATCCCTTTCAAACAATAAAACTGCTTAAAATAGTTAAAAAAAAACCAACATGAATTAGCATTATGTTAATAAGTTTATGTTCCGTTAAATCTTTTTGTTTCTTGCCAGTTGTGTACATTAAAAGAATTATTTACTGCGATATAAATAGAAAACATTTTCATTTGAAGGGAAAAAGTACGTCAATTAATTCGATGACGTATGATACGTCGATAAGTGAATAAAAAAATGACTGAGTGAATGTTTGAAGAGATTGGTGAATGAAAATAAATAAGTGAGTGAATAAAATAAATAGAAAAATGAGGAAAAACGGAAATTGAATTTCCCTTATATTTAACATTGATGAAAGTTGTCAATTCACTGTGTTGACTAAATCAAAATAAAGAGAAATCAAAGCGCTTTAGTTTAATCATAAAATAATAACAGGCAGCAGATTTTTTATTCAAATATTATTAAGATGGTCTTTCATGTTTAATTTTTAATGTTTTATTTATTAATTTATTTTGGCAGCGATTAAAGATCTATTTTTTTTCTTTGGAACAAATATATTGCAGATTATAAGAGGTAATATTTTTCCTTTTTAATAAAACATGCTTCTTACGTTTCGATGTTAAATGCGTTAACAGTTAAAACGGTTTATTTGAAAATTAGAAAAAAAGAAGTATTTAAGCTAAACGAGTAAAAGAGAGGAAGATTGCTTTATTTACAAATTTTATTCTAATTTCAGTTTGACTGAATCAAGAATATCGATTGCAAAATATAACTACTCATCTTAAATTTTTGTGCCTGTGAAAATGAATTAGAAAAAAGTTTTTTTTTTTTTTTTTTGTCTAATGGGGCTGCGTATGGCCATTAACCTTAGAAGACCTAGTGCATTCCCCGAAAAGCAAATTAGAGAAAAGTAATGCAATGTTTTCTCTCTGTATATAATACTCAATAAAATTTAGGCTCCCTTCCCCCTTTAGACAGTTTGAAAATTAATTTGTGATGCAGAAAACGTCAGGCAGCGTTTTCCAAAATGTAGAATTTCTAGACTAATAATTTGACTAGACTAGCAGCTTTTCATAACTAATATTTAAAAGCAATCTTCAAAAATTTCAACTCAATCTGATAATAAATATATTTGAAATAAATAATTAATTGTACATAAGTACACATAATTACTCTTAAATATTGAATTCATTAATAATCTATTATGTAAAATTAAAACTTGCACTATGCATCATTATTTTACCACACCTTTTTTAATCAAAATAATATTTGATTTTAAATCACTTTATCTCAATTTTTAGAAAAATAAATTTATGGTGTTTTATTTCAGATACCTATTGCAAATGCATTATTAGTTTATGTGTTCAAGCTTTTAATAAATATTTCACAGAAGCTATGTTTTCGTAATCTTAAAAAATAATAACATACCCAAAAAATATCCTTACGCATAACCGGAGACGTTAGGAAATCCATTCACTTATTTTAAGAATGAAATTTTTATTTAGTTTCCATGCAGGAAATAAATCTTTATTCATTTGTCAATAACTTTTACTTGAGACATTTTTTTGGAGTTCATAACTTTGTTGCATAATACTTTTTCACTTTTGTAAAATATCTTATAATCAAGTTTATAAAGAATTTTTACAGGCATTACTCGATTGTCAATTATACCTGTTTATTTGCCGAAATTACTTTAGTCTCATTTTTAGAAGACTTGCATTCGCATTCATTTTATATCCGTAAATTTTGGATAGATATTTTTGAAGGCATTTTTTGTCCGATTTAATAAATATAATTTAGGGTTTGTATAGAAGGCAGTCCTTGTATTTGCAAGAGTCCCCCGAATGTCCAGAATAGTAACACTCAAGATTCTTCGGTTGACGTTCGTCTACCATGACGCCTCCTATCAATCCTTTCACTTCCATCGTAAATGGTAGGTCATTCACATCGACTTCAGAATGTAGGTTAATGGTAATTCTTCTTTCGTTTGTGTACACATGGAACCATCCTCTGAAATTGCTTCGAATCCACTCAGTCTTCACAATAGTACCATATTGACTTAAAATATCGGTTATATGGGCCGTGTCCACTTCAAGAGGAATCCAACGAACTGTTATATTGACACATTTGGATGGTATTCTGGTGATAGTGCAAGGATGACCTTTTACCACGATACCTTTCTGCATCTTTGGGTGTTTTAGGTACCTAACAAAATTCTCCAAATTTCCACTGGTCTTAAAACTTAATATGAAAGCATGGTTTAGGGACGTCGAACCCAGGTTGTAAACATCATTCCGTCGAACCACGTGGTGCAAGCCATTGGTGACGTCACTTAATTTGTAAGGACAGCCAGCGGGATCACACCTCAGCACAACAGTAGCGGACCAATCAACGTCACCCGGAAAATTAAGACAATTCAAATCATCAAGCTCGCTGTCCTTAGAGCTTCCAGCTTGTTGGTTTGCGTGATTTGGCGTTGAGTTTTTACTCATTTTAAACTTAAAAGACACCAGTAGCTTATTTTCTTTCTTAGCAAATGCACAGAATGCAAAAGGCTCGAAATCAGGTCAGTGAATGTTATCACAGCAAAGGATACTTACTGCAAGCACTCGGAAACACGTACACGTGATAGCGTTTTATCTTATCCTTACTTTAGTTCCACCAAAAGCTAAACAAGATACTACGGACGTGCTTTCGATTGCGCTTATAGTTTTATCTTTTAAATGTGAATCGAGAAAAGGGCGTTATGTCTTATCAAGGCAACTTACTGTCTGAAATATAAACGATATATGAAAAAATAAGTCTTTGAAGTAAGATCATTACATAAAACACAAGTAATTCTCTATAGTATTCTTTGGATCTTTGCATATGTGGACAATAGATTAGAAGAAGAGCATTGTATTTAAAAAATCTTAAGATTTTAAAATAAAGCAATATTAAAGAAATCTGGAGATTTACAAAAGTGAATGAAGTAAATACGCTCTACATTTTTGATGCAGCTACCCAGTATTAGAACTTAAGTGTAATTCTATTTTTCCGTAATGGGTAAAGGAAAAGAACATTGTTTTTACATTGCAGGTATTTGACTGATATTATACCGCATGAAATGAAATATAATTTAGACATGAGTGCTTAATACTTACATTTGGGATGATATTGTGAGAAACATATACATTTCAAAATAATTGAAGTTTCTTATCTTTTTGAAGCATTTCAGATACCTCTATTAGTGGTTTACTATAACTTTTAAACACATTACTGTAAGTTTTAAGAACAATTCGCTATTCATTGCGGCGATCGGCGTTTATCTATTTTATTTAATCGCTTGTTCTATGGACATATATAAATGTGATATCTCGTAGTGATTTTTAATTATTCAAAATAATCTCCCACTCTCTTATGCTGCTACTTTCCTCCTGCTTTTTGAAGAAAAAAAAAAGAAAATTCTTTATTCATTAACAAACGAAATCTAAGAAAGAGAACGGAAAAAAAACGTCAACGCCAAACGTTTTTCTCTTCTACCTTACAGCTAAGTGATTTGCTTCTGTCCATAGGCGTGAGAACGGAAAGTATCTTGGAAACCCCATAAAAAGGGACACTAATACGAAACTGGCAAACTTTTTGCGTTTTATTTTCACTAATTTCATACCTCAGATGCATTAGAAACCCTTTTTTTTCGTTTAATTCATCAAAAGTTTCCTTGGAGGTGCATCTAGGACACCCATTTTTGGGTGTAAAATCTGAACTCCCTGCACATCGGTAGCCCCATCAGCAGTGGAACTCCAATTGCTGAAGCTCTTCGCACGCTTATGCTTTTGTCCTGTAGTCAAAATTTCTTGTAGAACCAACGGCACTGAAGACGTTTTCCGTGATTCTAATATGTTCTAATGGATGAAATGATGGCATAAAATTTTATATTTAAATTAATTTGAGGGCATGGTAACTTAATTCGTAAATAATGGGGATGAATTGTGTCACAAGAAGGGCAAGATTTGGTTTGATTGACTTATTTAGATGATACGTCTAAAACTAATGAATTAATGTTTACGTGGTGTAATCGCACAAGAGGTTCGAGTCCCGCGCGTCATTTTAAAAGCATACTGACACACAAGCTGGAAAAAGCGCTTCATGCGTTTTTGCAGCTCGAGCTTGCGCACCACGTGTGTCAGTTCCACAAAAGACATCTACAGCTTCGCTAGGCCGCTCTTATGTCAATATGCTTTTGAAATGACGCGCGGGAAAACCCGTTGTTTTCAGCGGGTTTTCTCACTTGTGAGTCACTACACTTTTTATATAGCTACCCGACATTAAATGATATGTTGTGTTTCAAATATACTTCGTACCTAAAAACCAGTATTTTTTCATATCGCATTCAAGCGGTGATTTTGCACCGTTCATTTTTACACTATACATCACAAATTTGAATATTATTGTGCATTAAACTTTAAAGGTAGAGCTAAGTTTTTTTGCTCTTTATATATTTTTATTTTTCAGTCACAAAAAGCAATAGCCAATTATCTTCACTTAATTAAAACTCCTTTTGTATTCCCCTTAATATAAAACATAGTACAAACTTTAGTTTAAAGCTACTTTGTACAACTGATTAACTTACATGCACCTCGATTTTCTTTTTGTTGTACCTACATATTTTCCTCAGCTGTTTTGGGTCGTTTTTATCATTGACATTAAAGAACTAGACACCACAAGTAAACATTATGATGGGACACCTGACAAAAATCAGTCGGTTTCACGAAAGGGCGTTGTAGCCTAGTGGTTAGGATGTCGGACTTCCACCTGGAAGGTCGCGCGTTCGATGCCCGCTGAAGACCCACCATGTACATTTGGGGATACGTACATGTAAGATCCGTGGACCCCACTAAATCGCCCCCGAATGCAGGGCATTCCTAAGGCATAGTGCTATAACAGGGAAGGAGGTTGGAGGAGAAAAGTCGATTTCACGTGCCCAACCGGAAAAACCAATCACTGTTGAGCAGGGCGTTTTTCGCTCAAAGTACAGATGATAACCGAGCATTTTCCGTCTTAGGAAGAAACTGCCGATAAGACAAAAGGAGTTGAACGAAGCCGATTGGAAGACACTGGGACGTTCGCTTCAAGTGATCTCTTTCTCCTCGGTTACTCACAAAGTGAAGAGGATAACGCTGTAGAGATGTCTAGTTTTAAAGGTCATGGTTTTTATTATGAAATAAGATATTTTAAATGCCTTTTACATGTTACTTTTTTGTTGCACAGATGCTGAATGTCAGAATTCCTTCCTTCACAAAATCAAGGGATTGCTGAGGGTGTATGATTACGAAATGGTCAAGAAAGGTCAAGTCGATGGAGGAATTGAGGAATGTCGGAAGTTGTGCACCGCAGAAAGCAGATGCCGTTCTATTGGCTATGCTGATCATTTGTCCGAACTGGATCTTGGCACTGGAAGATATTTTAAGAGGGAAAAACAGTAAGTCTTTAATTGAATTAATTGTATTTCAAAATAGGGAACGGCATAATCGACATATTTTCATAATCGAATGATCAGATATTGAGTGATTCTGATAATCGAATGAACAGTATTTGAGTGAATCTCTCGAGCAATTTCTTAACTAATGATTAACAATCGAATGAGCAATTTGTGTTGCATTGCTCTATTGTTTTTTTTTTATTCAAAAACTTTAAATAAATGAGTAGTTCCATTCCTCAGTATTTCTGATTCTTTGATGTTTGTTCCGGAATCATTCTTCGAAGAAAAATGCACTTGATTCTCTTTCTTTGAATTTCACATATCCTGACATTCATTTGACCTTCAGCTTTTTATTCTCTCAGCTAAAACATAATTTGAATTATTCTTTTCTTCTTAAATAGTAGTTCCATTACCATGGCACTTGAATGCTTCAATAGCATCGTGTATGCAGTAGTATTTGGATTCCGTATACTGTACTAATGATATTTTATGATATGCTGTGTTACAAAAACATTCGTATCTACTCGGAAAAAAATAAGGCACTACCACGAAACTGGACATATGCATAGTCAGTCTTTGCGAAGATGAAACGATGGATACAAATTCAGGAAAAAAGCGAAATGTTAGCAAATTTATTGACAATAATAATTTTACAAATTTATTGACAATAATAATTTTGCAAATTTATTGCAAAAATACCGTTAGTTTGAGTAAATTCTGCCATAAATTTAGCAACTGACCAATTCAATGGTATTCCGAGTCGGTTGAAGTTGCCTTCTAAATCACGTCCCAAATATGCTTTATTGCAACAAAATCTGGTGACCTAGCAGGTCATGGAAAGACATAATATTCTTATCGAAATACCGGTAAAAGTTGTGGACTTAGTGGCAGGACATTCTCTTTTGGATGAATGACACCTGTGCGACTTGATAGCACAGGCAATACCACCTGCTGATGAATGTCGTCAACATACTTGCGAACCATCAAAGTTCTTCACAACAAGTGCAAAAGCGGCAAGCAATAGTGACGAAACCTTTCAAGGCCCTTCATTGGTTCTACATAACTTAGTAATCACGCCCTTGTATTGATTAATTGGCGGTTTTCCTGTATCATCAAAAATAACTTTCCTTCAGACGACCGTGATTTGTTGGTTGCACTACGAAGTCACTATTTCTCATTACCATAGCAACAATTTATTACGACAGACGCAAAATGGGCTCATTGTCGTTGGTGTGAGCTCACCCTCAGAGTACCTTGCAACATGATTAAAGGTGATCAGCTATCCCAGCAACGCAGACTAGCACCCTGACGTAGAAATAGACATCGAACTTCCAAGTTTTAATGAGGCAAACTTGCTTTCGCATACGCGGTTAAGAAGGACCCTAAAAGAATAAAATATAAAAAGCTAAGTATTGCATACTGTGTGGGAAATCCGTTTTCCCCCCCGCACGAAATGAACCGAATAAGCTGCATTCAAGTGAAATGAATTGCATTAAAATGAAAGGCAGTAATGGGTGCTTCTGCTGCTAATAATAACACCCTCCCGAATGATTATAAACATTTACTTTATAGCGTGTATATTTGTATCCAGATGGAAGGAACTGGCAACCGTGTACGTATTAATAAAAGAAACGTAATTAAATAGATACTATAATGAATTTGTTATTTACATAAAAGTTATCTATTTTTATTTACAGCACAAAACACGATTTTACACCTGTACTCTTTCTTTATAGATGCTGGATTTATTTCAGAAGCACAAGTACCGCTGTAGTCAATACGCCCAGTGGTACGTCTGGAGACATGGGCGTTTATGACAGAAATTGCTACTAGGACTGAGTTTGGACAAAATTTTCTGTTAAAATAATAAAACATTTTTAGTACATTTTTAGTGTATCTGTTAAAAATAAAAAGTGTAATTTACATTTCTGGGGCTTTTATACATAGCAATTTCATCAATGGGAGTTTTAGAGCCAGTGAATGCCATCTTGCAAAACGAGTGCAGAATAATTGCACACCTTTATACAAGAATGCACCAAGCATAAATAAAAGTGAAATTTGAATTTTCAATAACAACTTTTAACAGTGTCATGTAAATCAACCACTGACTTTTTTTGAAACAATGGCGATGGGCGATTCTATGAATTTTTTAAGTGAGGTTATGTGAAGTCATAAGTATCTAAAACTAATGCAATTCAAATTAATATATATACAGTTGAACTTGGTTATAACGATATCGTTTATAGCGACAACTCTGTTATAACGTCAAGAAATTCCAGTCCCTTCATTCGACAATCGATAGTAATGGTGATCGCTTATAGCGTCACTCGGCTATTGTGTCATTTTTATCACGGTCCCTGGAATGACGCTGTAACAGAGTTTCCCTGTATATATATATCGAGAGAGAGAGAGGGGAAGATAACGATTATTGCTGTACAAAAAAAATCAATTTGAAAACAACTAAAAACTAAATAAAAAAATTTACAAATAGAGATAAAAGCACAGCGATATAACTACAATATTAATAACATAAAGTCTAATTTCACTTTGAAAATTACTACACATGTAAGCAGCGTAGCACCGAGGATTTTGCTTTGGGGGGGGGGGAAGACAAGGTCAAATTTAGGGAAAACTGCTTATTAATTTCCCGGATTAGAACTCACTTGCACTCAGAAGAAAAGGTCAGCCGAAACGAGAGTCAAAATCCTGGCTGGAACTCGGCCTGTTAACTCAGAAAATAGTTATTAACTCTCTTATTTTATTGTTAATTAGAAAGTGATTTCCCTCGTGACAGTTTACGCCATTTTCTTAGAAACTTTTCGTTGTCAGAAACATCAGTTCAGCGGCGGGTAGACTTGAGTATTAACACACTGAGCGCTAAATCGCAAGTCGAAAACCAACTTGCTCAGGACCTGAATGTTCGAACAACACAAGCCCTGGGACATAAGGCATGGAGAACGTTCTATAGGCTTTAGAACATGTATATTCATGCATAAATAAATAGTTTGAAAATAAATTTTAATCTATAAAAATTCATCAAAAAAAAAAAAAAAAGAGAAATGCAGGAGCTGAGCTACCTGTGAGTTTCAATGCGAATAAAATCCTGAACAAGGGTCTAATACTCTAATAGCGTTATTTACCAGCCGATTTTTGAATCTTCGAACTGCAGATCAAACAAGGAAGGCTTCCTCGACCAATCAGAAAGCTCATATAGGCCATTCGAGTGTCTGACAGAGGTTCATATAGATTGGTGAATAAGGCTGTAAGTTAAATGAAACAACCAAAAAATAATTTAGAGTTAAATTTAACGAAAATGTAAAAATACAAAATAGGACCGATGCGAAAGCTCGAGCCAAAGGGCTTGAGAGACAGAGAAAAAGCCCTAAAATTCCCAAAAACTGTACTGAAATATTGCATCATTCGCAGGCCAAGTGACACATGTCTAAAATTCTATTGTAAATATATAAGGAAACATTTTCTTAAAACCCAAGTAGAATGATTCTATTATGGATGTTTCGGAATAGTTGTCTTTATTCAACTGGAGGCTTTAAGAAATGTTTTCTTTATTGTAGCAAAAATATTTAGGGACCGTTGTTCTTCATTTGATGGGCATTTTTAAAGGGAATACTGCTCTTATTCTGGTGGGAATTTTAAGATGTAGTATTGGTCTATATTGAAGTTGCGATTTTTACGAACTCTTGATATCATTTTGGAACAATTATTTTGATACATATGTGCATTTTAGTTACTGTTGTCTTTACTCTAATGGCCATTTTTATGAACTGTTTGCGTTTAAATGGGGATTTTTATGGATTGTTATTTTTATTCTACACTGTCAGAAATGGAGCTCTCATTTTTCACTATTCTTCAATCGTCAAGAAAATTTCGTCATTTATAACGATTATTTCCTTTCGCAATCACATGACTTAAAAAAGTTCCTACACAAATTTCGCCAATTTGACGAAAGGTTTACTCGGAGCATTTTTCACGAAGTCATTTCGTTAAATACGACGACAATTTCGTGAGATTTGAGCATGCGTTTCTGAAAGTGTAAAAGAAATTTTTGAGGCTGTTGATTTTAGTGCAATCGGGATTTTTAATGAGTTTTACGCTTTAAACGGGATTTTTGAGGACTGTTGCCTGTCTTCTAAGGACATTCGTCCCGAAAAATCTCCATTAGAATAAAGACGTCAGTGACTAAAAATACCCATTAGACTACAGACCTTTAAGAGCTGCTGTTCCTAAAATTACCACCAGTCCATCTTAAATTCCCTATCAAAATTAAGACGAAAGTTCCTAAAAATTCCGCTTGCAAAATCGTCAAAACATTTCCTGAAAATTCAATAAATTAGCACTTTCATAAAATTCGGCTAAAAACGGAAGAAAGAAAAGCATTATTTCCAAAGGCAAATAGACATGCGCATTTAAGTAAGAAAATGTTCAGTACTGAATCAATGCTGACGTGTGAAATTTAAGTTGATAGAAGAAATAACTAAATTCTGTCCAAATGACGCCAAATAGACGGAACAAAAACTAAATAAATGTTGGAAAATAAATCACTCGAGTAAAATCGCCAAATTTCACTATAGTAATGGAAGCAAGGTACCTGCAACCAACATTTCGTACTTCTGGACCGTTTCATCTCGCCAGGAGGCGACCGACAGACACACACACAAATTGATCACAAACATTCGGTTTTATTTATAGATAGATTTGCCCAAATTGGTGCAGCAGCTTTAAGTAATTTATACAGATGAGTAATTCATTGCAAATAGACAACGTGGAGTTCTGTCTAATCAAAAGGCACGGAGACTCTCTTATTTTTACAAATTTAAATCTTTTTTAACGCAAGCAAATTTGCGGTTTCCATGCTAAGTTAGTATTTAGAATAACTCTAAATAAGAGCATTATCCAGATCAATCGACGCTGATATATAGTGGAGCTGATAAATAACAATCAGGGGTGCCCACGAGGGGGAGGGAGGATTATGTCGCAAACTGCGCCATTGAAGATTTTAATGAGAGGGAGCGGGTACCTTCAGGGTTTTTTCGCCGTTTTTGGGGGGAGGGGAGTCATCATTCTTAGGGGCCACCACCACTTTTTAGAGCACCGCTGGGCCGCCGCATCGTATACCTCTGTCAATTCGGTCCGTAATGGTGGGGCCTTCTCGTGGTGTGGACTGGTTACGCTAAATCTCCACCTATTCGTTTCCGGTGGATGTTGGATCCTCTTTGTAGAGAGACTGCGCCGCCAGGACGGTAAAGCACGTGTAGGCAACGCTCGCCAGTCCGGTCCCTATCACTGGCGTCACAGCAGTCTAATTATTGAGGGGGACGAAGCCAATTTTTGACTTGTCTTCCAGTCTTCCTCATTTTGCTAAACAGTAATTGAAACTCTTTATTATTTCAGCAATAGTATTTCCCATTTTTTCAATCTATACAAATTGTGTTAACTATTTATTTATTTTGTAAACTTAATTTGCAACAAAAATGAGATGTGATCTAGAGAAATGAAATATGTTCAGAAAATATTAAAGTTAAAAATATTTATTCAAAAAAAATTAAAAAAGGTTTTTTTTACTCTGTACAGAATCATTTTTATATCGTTTATAATTAATGATGTGCTGACAGGGTAGCGTAGTGGTAAGGCTCAGGCCTCGTTGGCCCAAGTTCGCCGGTTCAAACCTGGCCCAACTCAGTGGATTTTCAATCGTCTGCCCCTATGTCGTATGATTATGCGGAATGTAAAATATTCCTTAAGTACCCGTTTGGCATGGATACTTTCGGCTAAATTAAATTCCTAGTACCGTTTGCATCAACGAGAGCTCAGGTGCCGCCATTTAGGGGGAAACTGAGCATCAAAAAATTGAGGCAATGGTACCAAACTTATTATGGTGCCCCTGAAAGAGTTGGTACCAATTTCTGGGAATGCACTAGATCTGCAATGGTTGAGGACCAATACTGCAGCCCCTAATAAAGAAAAAAAATTATTATGTATGTATATGGACTTATTTCATTTCTTTTCTGACTCAAAAACATTTCTTCGACTGTCTTTGGAAGAAATAATTTTTTTTGAGATGGTTGCCGTATCAACTTGATCGATGACATCTTGATGAAAGAAACACACCTCAACGTGATTCAATCACTTTTGTGTCATTGTTGAGCGCAAATACAACTTCAACTTTTTTAAGCGCTGAAACTTCTTTCCGCCTTACAACTGGATGCTGGAGACACCAAAAAAAGTCGTACCAGAATTTCTATATTAGAGAATAATCCCCTAGATCCTGCTTCCATTTGTAGTAATGCTTTTCTAACCTGATGTGCGCACGTCATGTCTTTAAACTCCTCTTTGAAAACTGAAAGTCGAATCCTTAATTTTGAAAAATTAAATTCTGGGTAATTTACTGCAAGCTCCAGAGATTCTCTTCATGTAGTAGCATCTTTTCTAATTCAAATTGTTTTTGAATTACCTTTGATTCAATATGCGATTTTTTTAGTCCGGCAATTGTCACATCAAGTAAGTGAAAGAATTCAATGCGATAGTATTCTGCAACTGAAGAAAAACCATGACCTACTGCCACACCATCAAACCACTTAGGAGGTCTTTTTTTTTCTTGGCAATTTTAGGGGGTCTAGTCCAAGTTCCATTTTTTTGACATAGTCATCAAAAATGGTGAAAAACACAGCGTTGTTTCGCATCTTTTCCAAGTAATTAGCATCTGTTTGAACTGATTTGACCAGTCCAGCTACTGAACACCTCCTTTGGAAAAAGGTGTTCAGTTCTGCCAGCAAATCAATGGTTTGTTTCCCCAAAACTTATCCACAGATAGTTGGAACCGTTTTCGAGAACAGCTAAGGACTGCTAGCGCCATCATAAACGTCTTCAGCCAACTGACTCAACGTGTCCATAATTAAAGGATATTTTTTCAGTATTTCTTCAATTTGAGAACTTCGACATAGCCATCTTGTTCGACACAGAGGTCTAATTTTGCAAGTATTTCCAACGGGACATTCAGATTCATTTTCCAAAAGGTTCTGAAACAAGCCGTTTGTTTTTGTTGTCTTTCATTATTAAGTTAGTGCAATGTGGCCCACATTGAACAAAATCTGCTGAAGGCTATTTCTTACTCATAATAGATAGAGCACCTTTAATATGGCCACTCATATCGGCTGCTCCGTCATATGTTGGCCCCCGAAGATTTGCTATTGGAAGTTGAAGTCGAACAAGGGCGCCACATATAAGGGCAGCTATAGGTTTTTCCGTGACTGAGCGGGTTTCGAAAAATTCTAGAAAACTTTCACACCTAAGTTATAGTGAAGAAATGTGGAGTGCTGGGGTATTTGTTAGATATTAAAAAAAATATCAGGGCCCTCCTCCTCCCACTTTTTTGCCTAGGCCTAGGACTACTGATATAAAGTGAAATATGTACTGAAGCACAGTTTGAGTAAAAAATGTGCATGCTTTTCAAACCTATCATAAAATGTTCCCCGAATTTGTAGAAATAAGGGTTCTTAACATATTTTACATGCACTGAAGACATTTCGAAACGCGTGTTTGCAATTTTTGTTGCACTACTTAATTACTCTTCATGTTTAACAAGTTTATAAAACTCTTAACTTGTTCGATATGGCAATATTGATGCGACGGGAACGGGAAGCGTATTTTCTCGGATCCCCATTGGTCCCATCACAAATAGACAATGACACATGATTAAATTCCAGAATGTTCACATAAAAAATAAAGCAGTAGGAATTTTGTATTCAAAATCTATACGCGCATTGTCCCTCACTTGTTTTGAATTTTAACATAAGCGCACCCCCACTTTTTGATGCTTGTATATGTAAGCGTCCCAACACCTTTTTCCAGAACTACACTACTGGGTCCTTTTATTTCTAAATTTTCGTGTGAAAAGGGGAGACTGTCCCCTCTGCCAAACTATTGAGGGGGACTGTTCCCCTCTTCCAAATTATTGGGGGGGACGCGTCCCCGAATCCCCATAGGTCGTGACGCCCGTGGTCCCTATGACCAGTTCTGGCTGTTAAAAGTCTGAAAGTTTTTGGAAGGTTCGAAGGAGGAGAGCTGCATGCTGCATTCCATGCCCTTCGGGGTAATCTGTGAAGGTCTGAGTTGCTATATACCGTAGGACGTAGTCAGCAATAATTACCCCTATATATTCTACATGCGCCTCGTGGTAGATGCTGTCTTATGCATAATTTAATAAGAGAATAGGAATTGATTATAAAATGAGCAACTGAAATACTGGGTCCACACCCACAATAACCTTTTCAAGAATACTTTAACGTTAGGCTTGTCTACAGGGACGAAAACTGCGGAGTGACATATTTGTCTTCCATGCAGACACATTCAGGATTCTTGAACTACCGCCAAAATCCGCCCGAAGCTTGCAAGTCGGGCAAGGCAGCGACTACACGGGCAGACCGGATTAGTACCTAGTCACGCGAGGCACGTACCTTGGGCTCCCGTAGTTTAAGGGCTTCTGCCGACAGGGTGGTGTAGTGGTAAGGCGCAGGTCTCGTACGTCCAAGATCGCAGGTTCGAACCTGGCCGAAGTCGGTAGATTTTCAAGATGCAGAAAATCGTCTGCGCTAATGTCGCATGGTTGTGCGGCATGTTAAAGATCCCTTGAGTATCCGTTTGGCTTGGATACACTCGGCTAAATTAAATACCTAGTACAGTTCGCATCAAATGAGAGCTCACAGCTCAGGTGCCATAGGGGAAACTGAGCGTCCAAATTATCAGTCGCAATGGCATCCACCGACAGTGGTGCAACTTGAAAAAAATGGCTGCCGATTACCGGGGTACGCACTAGGTCTGCAAAGGTTAATGACAGCCCCATTAGAAAGAAAGAAAAGTTTAAGGGCCTCCACCCAATATGCAATATGATTTCCAATTATCTTTACAAAATTTTCTTCTTCTTTTTTGTTTGGTGTAAAGTTTTACAAATTCTCAAGTCAAAAGTATTGTGTTTAATTTCAAAATTATTTCTCTTCAGCATTTATTATAATTGAAATTGTATTCATAACAATATTAACTAACTTTTTTATCTGCTCAATAAGATCATATTTCTTTCATAGATCTACATTCCCTCAAAAAGAAGCTACGGTCAACCTGCTATATTAGTTAGATTTTTTTGCCTTTTATACTAATTGTATAGGTTAAAGTTAAAGATTCGTTGACTGTGACCGTTATAAATCAAAAACCGTAACCGTAACTTCCGTCTCTTCCCTTCCCTGGTGGACGTTAGTTCACATTATGAGCGAGCGCTCTCCAAGTGTGACGTCATGCCAATAGGCGTGGAGCTCTGACGTCACTCTGTTTAAGCCGCATGCGCCGTTTTCGTTTTCTGCGTTGAGTTTTTGATTCTAACAGATCTAAGGAAATTAATGTTCCAGATAAGAGGAGTTAGCTCTCATTTATTATTGTTATTAAAGCAATATAATTTTTTTTCAATAAAAACTTTGTATTTTTTTTTTTTACTTTTTTTTTTACTACTGTTAATTTTTTTTTTTTTTTAACTTTGTGTATTTTTTTTCAATAAAAATGTGTTTTTCAATAAAACACACATTTTTGTTTTGAATAAAAATAAGGAATAGTGGGAAATGTACGATTTTTTTTCCAGTTCATTTTTCTCAGAAAATTTAAATCACCTTCAACTAGTTTAAAAAAATTATTGTGTGCAGTATATTTTAAAGGAATTGATGACAGAAATAATTTGAAAATACTTTTGATTTAGAATATGAGATTGTTCATTAAAACTTTGTCAAAATGCAACCAAACATTAAGTTGAAGTATGAATTTGATTTTTTAAAAAAAATCATATACATTTGTTCATAATTCTTTATTTCTTTTTTATTGCATAAATCCCAAACAAATTAAAATTTGAAATCACATTTGACAAATTTGGAAAAAAAAAAAAACAAATTGGATTACTTGAACGCAAAAAAAAAAAAAAAAAAAAAAACTAGGTGCGAAATTCTCATAAATAAGAAACAAATTAAAATTTGCAATCACATTCGACAAATTTTAAAACAAAACAAAGCACAAGAGCAAAATACCGGGACGTATGGCAAGCCTATATATAACTTTAATTTTTGAAATTTTTCTCTTTAAATATCACTTAAATAGAGTGCCCCTTATCCAGAGGTAAATACATTGTGGTCCCTATTTAAAGGGACTGGGACCAGAAAAAGTGTTCCTTAATTAGAGGTGTCCCTTTTTCGGAGGTGTCCCTTAATGGAGATACTACTGTATAAGGGTTTAACACAAACGAAAATATTTTAATTTGGAACAATTCTTTGTCATAAAATTTTGATGTTTTGCGTTGTGTCCGCTTTCTCGGACAATTTTTATTTAGGATTAATAAAGCTTGAAATTGTGTGTGATTGATATTGGACATATTAAGTAGCTTCCGCATTTAGCTTAAAGAGAAAAAAAAAACTAACACACTTTGTTGAAAATTCAGTCAGACGGGGTTAAACTTTAAAAAAAATAATAGCAGACAATCAGCAATCGGTGATTCCTCCCCTTCCCCTCCTCCCTTGCTTTTTTTTAAAATTTTATTTTTATATCAATAATTTACTAAGTCTTATTGTACTTTTCTAGTAATTATTATTTCACGCTAAATATATTCATTCAATTTCAATTACACGTAAATTAACGTAGTCTCCGAAAATCTACTGCATAGTATTTATTCGCATTTTTAAAGTATTAAACTTTTATTTTTTAATATTAGCACTTGGTAATTGTAATCAAATGATTTTCGTCCGAAGGTGAGCACATTAACAGGGGTCCATTATAGATTTATATTACACATTATCACTCTCGCAGTAAGGGGATTCCAGACCACAAGAGAACCTACTTCACACCCCAAAGGCTATGTAACAACCGGAGAACCAACCCTCCCTATTTAATGCTTTAACAGGTGCATTCGTTTATTGTGCCACTAAATAATGACAAGAAGTTCCGAACTGTGGGGAGTTCATCAGGAACATTACCGAAAGTCACAAATTACAAACAAACAGGGTGGTCTCTGCGTTGTAGGGGCTGTGACGTGCGGGACGACGGTTCCCTTTGGAAACCACTTATGCAAAAAATAATCCTTTATGTTTTTACAGAAAAAAAAATGAGAGAGAGAAAACTAAAATTAAAATATAATTGTAATGAAGCTGCAATTTTGAACGTAAATTTCAAGCTAGAATTTTTCTGTAGTTTTATTTGATTAAAAGTTATCTACTGTTAAGAATTTGGATAAAGTTTGAAATGCAGGAAACAAAACTGTTTGTTAGTGTACTGTACTATAAGCTGTTTATTTTACCTCTAATAAAATCATCTAAAAGAATTACGTCATGCAATGATTTTAGAGTCTAACAGCGAGCATTAATGAAAATAAGTCTCTATATATGAATAAACTTAGAGAGACGGGGGAGGGGGTGGGGAATAAAAAAAGGGGGCGCAACTTTATTTCAATTAAAAATAAAGCAGAACATCTTAGCAACAAACCAAAAAGCTTGGTACAAATGGTGCCCCTTTATTAATTGATTTACTTTAATATTTACGAAATCAACTATCAATGCTGTTTTTTTTTTTTTTTTAAAGGTAAAAAATCCAACTTCTTTCCAAATGTTTTCATTAAATTTAGACACTATTTAAAAATACGAAATTCATTTAATCCAGAAAGTACAATCAGAGCTTGAATTTAAAAAAAAAAAGTTGTAAAGTAATGCCACTTCTAAAATATCAGTGCATCTTTTCGTGTAAATATTTGTTATGTGTATGTCCTTATACATTAATCTACAATGCATTCAGAGTATATTGTTGTAAAAAAGATTGCACAAAACGTCATAAAATTGAAAAAGTCAACAGCTACACTGATAGCATAATCTTTACCACTTGAAGAACATTTATTATTATTATTATTATTATTATTATTATTACATTTTTGAGGGAAGTATGAAAGAAGCCGCCTCATCTGAAGTATAGAAGGGTAAGTAAACGTAAATCAATAATTTCAAGAACACAGGGCCAGCGAGAACCAGAGGCAGCAAGGCGCTTGCCTCACAGCGCAGCTTCCTTAAGGGGGCGGCAATTACAATCTAATCAATTTATTAGGTAGTATTACGCTTCTAATGAATAAGAAAATAGGTATGTCCTATGGGGATCTTGATATATTTGCATGTGTATTCAAATGAAAGCAAAATTACAGAAAAAAAAAAAAGATTGAACACCACATAAAACTTAAACTTTGAATGCAATTTTTTTTTCACACAAAAACAGCACAATATCAAGAACAACTCCTGAACTATTTTTTTCATCTTCAAAACATCTCCAGTAAGATTAAAACCTTGATGCAGTTTTCTATAATAACTGCATCAGGGCTAGAATTCAACTAGCACTTCAGATAATAATCTGAGATATCCAATTATCTGTAAGAAGAAATATAAAATATATTAAGAGCAAATAAAATAGAAATCACTTTAAGATAAAAAGAATTTTTAAAAAATTCACTGCTTAAACAGTAACAATGTCAAAAATATAGCAGTAATTTTGGGAAGGTAACTTATAAAATATAAAATTGGAAATTATATATGAAGGCATTATAATTTTATACTTTGCACTTAGTGCATCAAACTTTTCAATTAAGGTCTCGCACAGGTAAAGTTTATAAACATGTTTATTATAATAATGGCCCGATACATTATTATATTATAAGGAAACACAACATAAACCTCAAATTGTCCTACAATGGTAACAAACTGACATCTAATATCTCACAAAATGAATGGAAAATATGCAATTAGATCACAGTAAAACCTCACAAACTCACTCCTTTCAAAATAAATGAATAGACAATTACATAGTACATAAAAAAATTTCATCTTTTAACATCATTCTGAAAAACCACACAAAGCTTTAGCTACTTTTCCAAAGATGTTAATGAATCTAAAAGGCTCTTACTGCTTAGGGATCTCTGAAGGAAAGCTCTTGTTAGATTGCAAAAAGCAATGTTTAATTTTAACAATTTATTAACCCAATGTTCCTTATTTTTATTCAAAACAAAAATGTGTGTTTTATTGAAAAACACACATTTTTATTGAAAAAAAAATACACAAAGTTTAAAAAATAATAATAACTGTAGTTAAAAAAGTAAAAAAAAAATACACAAAGTATTTATTGGAAAAAAATGATATTGCTTTAATAACAATAATAAATGAGAGCTAACTCCTCTTATCTGGAACATTAATTTCCTTAGATCTGTTAGAATCAAAAACTATACTCTCACACACTCAACGCAGAAAACGAAAACGGCGCATGCGGCTTAAACAGAGTGACGTCAGAGCTCCACGCCTATTGGCATGACGTCACACTCGGAGAGCGCTCGCTCATAATGTGAACTAACGTCCACCCCCTTCCCTTCCCTACGTGTTTCGATGTAAACATCGCGTAATCGCGAAAAACCCCATGCGTATTGAACCCGAAATTCAAAAAGTAAACTCGAACTGAATCAATATAAAGTAAAGCACTGATGTAGCAAAATGCGCCCATGATTTGATAAGGGTTAATCCATCAGTTTCTGAAGCCGTTGTAGTCTTCCCTCACTCGTACTTGCATTTCAATTCTACTTTTACAGTAGGCAATATCACTTCTTCCTCGGCTTCAGCTAATTGCCTTTTCAGAAACCCAGTGAATATATTAGGTTGCATTTAAGTAGTGTGTATTAATGAAATTAATGATATGTTTATATTGATGAGTCATAGGAAGCCATTCGTCGGAATCGTAGTACCTCCTCTAGATTCTGATAATAACTACTTAAGCATTCATGATAATAGTTTGTAGTTTCTAAATATTTGGAATAAGTTTAGATGAAAAGGGAGTTTTTTTTTTCTGTTTTTGAAAAATCCCACTTGGGTTTTTTTATCGGGTTGGGCAAAATCAAGCCAACCCTGTCCTGCAGACCTGGTATTTGGGCGGTCAGGGGGTCAAATATCCCTCTTGACTTTTAGAAATGCAATGTATTTATACATGTGTTTATGTATTTTTTTGGTTTTTACCTATATTATGCATGGAATAGATAGATACCCATGCAATCCCCCCTCACTCCTTGAGAATTTTGAAATGGCAGACCTGTCATCCAGTATTGCATATAATACAAGATTGCTTTAGACATAGAAGAAAGAAATTGATCTTGGGCGAGGAAAGGAATTAATCCCTCTAGCTCTTCCACACTCAACTGTATGCCAGTAAGCAAAGCCACCTGGCCAGAGAGACCCAAAGTTAGATTATAAAAAGAGTTTTATGTTTTGCTGTTGCTGGTTATGATTATTGTAAACTTTATCTTTCAAATATTAATATATTTTAGCAATGCTGTGTGTTTTTCTTTTTCTAAATAACGTATTTCATTGATTAGTAGTTTTTTATGCTTGTGTAATTACTTTCCTCATAAAATCCACTACTAACGTTCACTAAAAGAATGTATGTACTCAAATGCTTTTGTAACATTATACCAAGCAAAACGGGACTCCCATTGTCCTTGTTAAGTCCAAAATCTTATTATATGCAGGCTTATTATATAAGTGAATCCTTTTTCCTTAATTCAGATCAGCCTATCTTTCTTACTTTGGTGTTATGCAAAACTGGAAAAAGTGATTTTGAATAAAGGCTTTGTGTTTTAAGGAGATAGGTTTTTCTTGATAATCTAGTCTTTCTTTCAGTGATTTAAGGAGATAGGTTTTTCTTGATAATCTAGTCTTTCTTTCAGTGATTTAAGGAGATAGGTTTTTCTTGATAATCTAGTCTTTCTTTCAGTGTTTTAAGGAGACAGGTTTTTCTTGATAATCTAGTCTTTCTTTCATGGGCTGACAAATTATTATTTATATTGATGTTTTAAAAGTTTAATCTAAAAAATGTTTTGCTACCCTCATTGCATTTGATCTCAATCTCAAGCTGACCTGTGATTCAATTTGACTGATAGATAGTTGGAAGGCAGCATGGAATATAGCATGGAAGGTTCTTTGAATGGGGGGCCAAGGTAATATAGCATTTTCGTAAAACAATTTTGTTTCTAATACGTTCTATTATCAAATTGTGGACAGGCTTGAGAAAAAAATCATGCTTCCTTCGAAAAATACAACAAATTTGGATTTTAAAAATTCAAATTGGATTTAGTTTTATTTAAATGGGTCTCTTAAATTTAAGTTATGACTGGATTAATTAGTTAGTAAAATGCATTTTCTTAATTGAATTGTGATTGGATATGAGAAGTAATAAGACTTTTACTTCAAAAACATGTAAACATATTTCAGAAAATAAAATTTTGATGCACAGAACCTTGTAAATCGACATATTCCCCCCTTAATAAGCTGCTATGTCAGGGGTGCCGACTCCCTAAATATGATGGCGCACCCCACCAAAAGCTAAGAAACATGACCCAAAAATGAAGACCCCACAAACTGCCTAAACCTCCCTAAAAACTTCAATGGCGGAACCTGCGCCATGACAACTGCCCCACTCCTGTGGGCACCTATATCTAAGTGTATGGATGAAAAGCTCAATAACTTGAGTCATATTAACTTAAATCTAAGTAAATATAGTTCTCTTATTCCTGTAATGAATTAAACCTAAACAGAAAAATGACCTTTTACAAATGCAGATGTTGCAACAGCAGTAAGCAGTTGCTTTATTGCCTTTGCTGTCAAAAAAATAACTAAAATAGATTTTCTACCATTCCAAAGGAGACGTTTGTTAGCTAGAAGATCATAAACAAACAGGATCTGTTTTAGCTATGAATCTCATTATTAAGGTGATGAAATGACTTGAATATTTTGCTTTTACAAAAACATCTTTTTTTCATCTACCGTCAAACTTCAACACTCTTAGGGATTTATTAAATATTCCCGGAAAATCTGGGGGCCTTAATCCTTGGTTGTAATGCGGTGGAAAAATTGTCATATTAATTTCCTCTAATTTCAAATAATTAACTTTTACTTGTAGTTATTTACAAATGTGATCAGTTGCACATATAGAACAGCTATCTGTTTACACTACATCTAGAGATTGAACAATAAGCTTTGTTTATTAAGAATATCTTCTGCATTACTTTTAATTTTAAAAGCTGTTCTCATTATTCCCAAATTAGTATTATAGTTAGAGGGGCACACCTCTGAGGGAGTGAGTGAGCATCCTTGCAGCAGTGGATGAAGTGTTCCAATAGAGAGAAGGAGTTCCAATCACTGATTGAAAACTTGACTCTATACAGTGATACCTCGATATAAGAGTTTAATTCGTTCTGTAACCTTGTTCGTATGTCGATTTGGGCTATGCTGTGATATAGTCCCCCCTTGGCGACATTCGAGCTAGCGCGCCAACTTGTAACGATTTTCGGTTGGCGATATCCTTTTTGTTTCTGTGGTAACCCAGTGCCATCGGTGTTGGCTGACGTAATGTGTGGCAACCCTCAGTGGAAGATGGGATAAGTGTTGCGGTGTTGGTGTGATGGTTGTACTTTTAGAATTTTTTTTTTGCTAATAAGCAGCTTTGTTTTTTGTTTAAACTTTGTGGAGATCTTTCCTGTTGCTAAAGGAAGAGTGCATAGTGTTAAGGTGCATTAATTCGGTTCAATTGTTTGCAATTATGGCCAGATCAACGAATCCAGTAAGTTTGCTAAGGCGCCATTTTTTCGAAACATGTTTAGAACGTGTTGTGTTAGAAACGTGTAAGTTTGCAGTGATTTGGGATTAATATTGAAGGGCCAATCAGTTTAAAGTAAGGTCTTTATTTTTGAATATTTATTATCTGCTTATTTTATGTGTTTGTAAGGTTAAAAAAACATGATTTTTCTATTGTTCTAAAATATGTGCTGCAGTAATTAGTGGCATTGCTTGTTTTGTTAAAGTAGGTTTCCATTAGTTTAATGTAAAATGTACTTGAAGTTTTGCGTCAAATTGCATGATATTTTTACTATGTTTTTCGTTGAATAATGCATATCATTTTATACAACGAAATTAATTGCAATAATCATTATTGTGCCTAAAATGTGTTCTTTCAAGAAAGGGTTTTTATGCTAGTTTTAGTGTAGGCTTCCAATAGATTGATGTAATATGTGCTTTAATTGATCAATGTTATAAATTTTGTGATGAAGTCTCTTCATTTAAAATTCTGACAGCTTTATTAAACATTGATTTTGCATTGAATTACGCAATATTTTTTGTATTCTAGTTGAAGTTGGCGACATAAAAATCTTGTTGGCAATGGTTTCTTGGTGCCAACAAAAAAGTCGCCAGTGAGGGGGGGGGGGGGGGTTATATCACATTTGTTCTTCAATTTGCTTGTATCTCAAAGCAATTTTCCTCATTGAAATTAATTGAAATGCCATTATGTTAATCCGTGTTTTTGAATAAGAAAAATATATTTATAAATGACAAATATTGTATAAAAACATAATAAAAGAGAATGTAAAGCAAAAAGGCACAGTGAACTGGGTGGGCTAGGTGCAATGTCGCAACTGGACGTTCCTCGTATCTCAAATATCGCTCGTATTTGAAAACAAAACTTTGTTGCTCGACAGCAGCGCTCGTATCTCAATTAACTCGTATGTCAGGGCACTCGTATCTCGAGGTACCACTGTATAGGGTATTTGAAGGCTACAAGCTAAAGAAGTAAAGAACTGACAGTGCAGCATTAAGCATTTCAAAAGCCGTGTCAAAAAGCCATTAAAAATCATTTGCGCTACCTTGAATTTATGCTAGCAACAATTTTATTATTCTAATTTACTCAGAATCGCTGAGAAAGTTTCAACCTGTACATAAAAATCTAGGATTCCGAACGGCAGAAATATTTAAAATGTGGGAGATGATTTTTGTTTTAATATTAGCAAATTTATGTGGAAAAAAAAAAACACTTTTAGAAAAATGCTTAGAGATGCACTAAGCTTTGTGCTAAAATTACATGAAAGTTGCTCAAAAAATCTTGGCTTTATATGTAATACAGACACACAAGCAGACTTTTCTTCCCATTATTAGCAATGATTTTGTGCAATCAAAACTTCAACCAATGGACTTCCCCAACAGTCTCTTGTGCCTGACATGTGCTTTGATTTATGAACTTGTTAAAACATGTATGTGGTCTGGTAATTTTCTTAATTTTTGAACTATGATAACAATCATTCCTTGAAACTTTTTCATCGATTGTCACCTTTCTTGCGATGTCTTCAGATTGGAATCTATAAATGACTTACTATGAATGAGCACCCTCCTATATGTATCCTAATATAATTTGTCAATATTTGCTCTCAATGATATTATATTTATTGACTAATGAGATGTTTTTTTTTTACTTCAAAATGTTATGGTTTGGAATTAGGGATATAATGAATATTCAGCCACTATTCAGTATTCGGCCTGGTCAACTACTCATTTCATCGCCGAGCCAAATGTCGGTAAGATGAAATTCGGACTGGCCGAATATTGATGGAATATTCGGCCGAATAGTTCTGCTACAGTAGAAATGGAAAAAATAAAGAAATTAATACATTTTAAACATTTAAAATTATGTTATAGTTATTGCAAAAGAGCGCATTAGTGTATACTGTATAGTTTTAATAAATAAAAATAATAGTTATAAAAAAAATAATAGTATGTAGTTATTAAAAAAAAAACTACTTTTTTAACCCTTGGTTTTTGGTTTGACTGAACAAAAGCAGATTTTAAAAGTTATAATATTGTATTTTATACTTAACATTCGCTCCCAAAAACTGGCAATAGTTAATTATGATATAGAATGTGGTGCTTTTATTTTGTTATTTTTAACAATGGAAATCAGACTTTGTTTGGTTAGACTGATTTATTGTGAATATCGGGTAAGAGAAATGTGAAAAGACTAGAATATATCATGAAGATTAAAGTAGTATAAGTTATTGGGGTTTTTGAAAATAAAAATATATTCTAGTTGGCTGCATTACATTTTAATAAATCTTTTAAAAACAGTTATGTAAAAATCCATAAAATAAAAATATTAAATTCTATAACATTTAAAATATTTTCATAACACTATTTTGAGCAAGGTAAAAAAGTTCACTAAGCAATAGTATTTATTTAATTTGAATGAAATAATTAGTACAGTATAATGCTAATGTTTACATTAAAACCTTTCATTTCTGTTCCACTTGTGGGTGAAATTCTCAGTTTTATTTCATTTAAAACAATACAGAAAATACATTAGCTTTAGATAGTTTTAGATTATTAACAAACAGAATTAAATCATACTTCATAGATTAATGTTAGGAATTGGTGTTTGACTTTGTGAATACTTTTAAATTTGACAAATGCTTTCTATTACAATGATTTTCTAGAAATTTTAACATTTGGCCAAAGACATTGGCCGAGTATTCGGTCTAGAAGAAATGACCGAATATTCAGCTATTCGGCCAAATTACTATTTGTTACAAGGGGTCAACACTATTGAAGTGTTGTCTATTAGTGCAAGTTCAACTATAAATAAGTGTGAACAACTGCTAATAATGTATGTGTTATATCTTTTTATTTAACATATCTATACAGAATAAATATTGGTAAAATATGTACTTCTTTATTTAAAAATAATCTTAAGTGATCTCTTTTTATTCAATTACAGTGTAAAGAGTATAGATGAAGTCAATACTGCTATTGAGAACAAACACTTGCATGCAGAGGGAAGAATGGGAGAAAATTGGATTTTACTCAAGCACATATGAATTTCTTATGCCTATACTTGTAAGTTTTTTTTCATATAATTAACCTCTTTTGCATGACATGTGCTTTGAAGCAGTTTAAATTTATCACAAAATATAAAATCGTTACAACCATTGTGATTCCACTGCTGTATGTGTGTGTATATGAGAGCTAGCCAGATACATTTCCTTTGGCAGTCTTTTCACAACCTATTTGAACGAGCCATAATTTTTTTAAAGATAACAAAGCAGAAATAGGGCACCATCGATTTTAAACTGCCATTATTTTGATGTATACTAACACGAAATCCTAGAAGCAGTCAGATGGACTGTTCAGTACCTTTGATCATTCATGCACAGGATTTGAAAATGGGATTATTCACAAGAAATTTTTCCATCTTTGGGGACATAGTCAAAGATAAACTGTGTGACCGGGTACATCAAATAAATTATTTCAGCCAAGTTATCACGGGACTCATTTACTTTTAAGTATATCCAAGCTTTTCTCAAAAAGCAGAAATGAGTACATATATTAATTCATTGTATATTATAATGACAATTTATGTTGTAGCATATAGAGGCTAAAACTCAGGGTGGGATCCCGCCCCAATTTCTCAGATCGCCTTCTAGAAAAAAGGCCGTGCTAGATTCTCCCACCCGCATAAAAATTTGAAAAGTTTCAGTAAAATGTGAAAAATTTTCACTTGTGCATGAAGTTACTGATTATATATCAAAAGAAAATTTTTTTTCTTCCTTCTGAAAAGTTGCAATCCTCTCTATGTATAAAGCTTGGAGGGGACTCTCTCCTCCACTTGAATTTTATGAATGAATTTTAGCCCCTGAAATAAATACCACTTAATAAATTAAATCATTTAACTCAAACCACTAAATCTATTCATAACATAAACTATGTATACAAAGGAAATGTACAATTTTATTAGGGGTGAATCAAATAGTGATTTTGCCCTGCAATGAAATATTCAATGTCCTTCGTCTGCTAGATATGCATATTAGAACCAGAATTTGGCTCTATATTTGCTTTCAGTTATGCTATATGTTTGCTTTATGTATAAAGCTCCCTCAAAACAGCAAGTTACAAACATATTAAACTCATCATTGCATTAAAAATATTTTAAATACAGTGGAGTAAAGTTTATACGACACAGATTGGACTACAGAAATGTTGTATAAAAGATAAAATCTTATTTACCCGTCTTGCTAAAATTTAGGCCACACTGAAGCCTCATATAAGTGCAAAGGTTGTGTAAATGATTGTGATATTAACAATGATCCACTGTTCATTGAAAGATAATTTACAAAACCTTTGTATTTTTAAATGTGTATTTTGATAATGGTGTATGTAAAATGAAGCATTAAAATATCCTGTTTGTTGTTTGCAATAATACTGATATCGTAAAACACTTTAAGCATAAATATATTAACATACTTTTTTTTTTAAATGTGGATTTAATTCACTTTTCTAAATTTTTATTTGCTCAATACTTGCATAAAATACTTTACTAATAACAGTGATTATTTTTCATAAAGAAGGTAAGTATCACGAGGGATTCTGATTTGAAATTTCCAAAAATTTTACGAGAACATGTTCTGAAAATTTAAAAAAGAGTTTTTTGAAACTTTTTAAATTTATCAGTTTTTAGATCTCTTTTATGAATAATATCTGTGTTTCTTTCTACCTTAAGGCAAGCAAAATATTTTGTGCTTTAAAAAAACTTACAGTGATGTTTCTGTAAAACATTTTCTGATATTAATATTAAATCACTTTCATATGATCACTTGAAGGTTTTTTTTTTTGAGCTTATATGTATTTACATATGAATTAGGTTGTTTTTACTGTTATTCTTTTGTAACAAAATTATTTTTTTGAGGTGGACCAGTTAGTATATTGTTATTTTCACTGGTTCTTTGTACTTTGCTTTGAAGAATTTCCATAGTGAAAGTAGAAGGAGTTATTTGTGATAAATATGATGCTCTGTACCATGCATAATATTTTCCGGGCTTATAGGCCGTTGTCCAACCAAGATGTTTCTGGCTGACGTTTCGCCTCACATGTTTCAGGCTTCTTCAGAGCAAAAATGAAGTCGAGGCAGAGGACTGGTCCTTATATATCAAGCATCTCATGTGCTTAAACCTCGGCCACTAATCTCAGGCTTGGTGGGATTGATTCTGGTTGGTTCCTCATCTTTGTTCTTGGCATTGATTGGTGCTTTTTGAAGCAGTGGAACCCATCAACTTTCAAAATTTCTTCTTTTCTATTTATGTTGTGAGGATGTTTATGCATTTCCATAGCTTCTCTATGAAGGTGAGCAAAGTAATGAATATTAGTAGAGAACACTTTAGTTTCTTCAAACAGGGGCTGGTGTCCCGCAGCAATAGTATGCTCAGCAACGGCTGACATCTGAGAATGTTTAAGATGGCAGTCTCACTCATGCTCTTTTATTCTTATATAGATACCCCTCAGCCTATGTAAACCTTTCCACAGTTACAAGGGATTTTGTACACACCTGCCGTGGAAAGGAGGTCTCTGGTGTCTTTTGCTGACAAAAGAGCTTGTCGTAATTTTTTATGTTGGTTTGTAAACTATCTTGATGTTATACTTCTGCAGAAGTTTACCACTGGAATCAGTAACTTTCTATATGTTTGGCAAAAAGCTTTGCCTTTGGCCTCGATGTTTTTTGAGCTCTTGTCTAAAGACTGGACGTGTGGTCGTAAAGCTCTTTTAATTTCAGCTTTCTTATAACCATTAGATTCAAGGTTGCAGTGGGATGCTTAATTTGATCATGTAAATGTTTGGTTTCACAAATTCTCCTTGCTCAGTCAATTAGAGTTTTGATAACGCCCCTCTTCTGTTGAGGGGGTTGGTTTTTGCCTTTTTCAAATACTGATCCGCAGTGGTGTAGTCCTGAGAAAAAAGTTGGGGGGATGCTTGTACATTCGAAAATAAGCGATTGAAATCAAAAGTGGGGGGGGGGGGGACGCTTGTATTAAAATAAGTGTAAAATGTAAGGGGACGCCGTCCCCCTGGGTCCCACCTCGACTACACCACTGCCAATCGATATGGGTAGGTTCCCTATAAACTTGATGGCCCAGGCTGTGATCTTCTTTACAAGTAATAAGTACATCTAAGAAAGAAATCTTCAAGTCTTTTTCTATTTCCATTGTAAATGTGATAGCAGGGTAAACACTGTTAATATGCTCGAGAAACTTATTGAGCTCTTCTTCACCATGATCCCAAATAATGAATGTATCATCAACATATCTAAACCAAACTGCAAGCTTCAAAGTAGCTGTTTCTAGAACTTTGGTTTCAAACTTTTCCATATGAAAATTGGCAACGACTGGACTTAAAGGGCTACCTGTTACTACGCCATCAGTCTTATTTCAAATTAGTAAGTTTTGATGTTGTATCTCTTTTTACAAAAGTCCCAATTATCAGATGTTTTAAAGTATGTTGGTGAATTTTTCCCTCAAGAAATTACTTGGCTATTCCAACACTGTTTTACCTCAACTTACTTTCTCTGGAATAAGGATTACTACAAGCAGACAGAAAAATGCCTTGATTACTATTATTAACAACTATGGATTGTTGTCAGTAAAATGTGAACAAAAGAAAATGATTTTACCATTGTTTTAACGGATGATTGGACAAAAATTGCTGAATAAGAAATTTTTTTGTAAATCATTGTAACCTCCCATCAGGGTGCCCCTGAAAGCATCAGTGACCTTTCAATCATAAAATTTGCATGCAATAAATTGTTGCACCAATTCGATGGTGCAATTCAATCTGTCAGAATTGTGAAATTAAAATTTGCAAAGAAAATTGCAGACACCTGCTTTGGAGCTACAAGGAATACTTTCTTTGGTAGCAGAAAAGGAGTTATTCTAGAAAAATATAGTTGTTTTTTTCACACTACTTTTGTAATACGGTCAGCTTGCCCTTCCTTGTAACTCTAAAAAACATGTCTATCAATTTGGGTACAGCATTAAAATGTTCAAGTGTATGTGTGTGTATATATCTATATATATCTTTGTTTTAATTTAGTTTTATTTTCCTTGCAGTTTACTTAACTCCAAACTAGGTCAAACATCGTGAAGAAAAGATCTAGAAAATGCAGGTAATCTCCTATAAGAGAATTTTGAAATTTTTTAATATTTGAATTGGAAACAGTAACAGCAAAATATTCTTTATTTGTATAGTAAATTTCACATTTAATATTTTTAAAACACTAATTCGAAAAATGTGGCAATAATAAAAAAAAATAAAATTCTCTACCACATAATGAGGCATAAAACTGACTTTTAAAAGTTGCATTTAGAAATTTACCTGAAATTAAATTAAATTTTGATCCATAAATCATTTATGGTTCAAAATTTCTAAACTTTTAATTTCTACATGATGATGTTGCAAGTGAATTACTCATAAGTGTCAGCATATTGGTTTAATTCCAAAATTTTCACTTGAATGGTAGGATCAGTAACAGAAATGACCGGGCCCAGTGGATATAGCCCAATGTTGCTATCTGTACCAGGTCTTGTTGGTTCATCGCCCAAACACGTTCTCTGCCCATGAAGGATGACCAAAGTTGCAGACATTAAAAAAATTCAAAATCATATCATTATTGTAATTTTAGATTGGCTGTAGCAAAGTTTATTACATTGTTGAAATCTATGTTTGCAATTTTTATTCAATTGAAACCTAAGTGTACTGATCAGATGCTTTTACATCATAGTTGTTTGAAGACCACTCTTTATTAGTGACATCTTGCTGAATTCTCATTCTGCTTTAGCAACTATAATTTAAATTGTGCATAAGATACTGATTGTTATATTTTTGAAAACATTCTTTGAAGTTATGATTTAAAGATGTTTAAAAGTCCTTGTAAGCTATTCTTGCATGTTTCAGTAAGGCTTACCAGCAATATTTTGTGCACAATTTTTAGGTGCACTAAATATCTTTTTCATTGCTGCGATAATTTTACCTTAACTGCACAGATTGATTTAGTTCCTCTAAATCTAGGCTCTTCAATAAAAGTATGGGAAAAAATTTAATGATTGTATTCACAATCTGATACCTATTGGCACGCTGAAAAATAATTGTCGACAAGAGCTGCAAGTAAAAACAATAAAACAACTTTCAAGCTGTTATCAAACAACTTCAATTTATTTTTTAATCAATCAATTAATTTAGAAAATAGGCGGCGAGTAGACCTTCCCAAAAAGATGGGACTTGAAGTTTGTGGTTGGTATTTTTGTGACATGCTTGAAGTGTAGAAAAATATCAGTGTGCAAAATGCAATTTTTGTTGAAAAAAAGTAAAATTGTTTAAAATTGTATGTGGTATCAAATTTTAAACTTTTCACAGTGAAAAAAAAACGTTTTGACTCTGATGTTGTAAATACAATTGTGGCTAACACTTTGTTTGCTTATACAGTGTTGAAAATAATATTTTTATGAATCAAAGTGCATTTTATGGTATCCACGCATCATCTATATCATCAATCTTGCAAGATTAAATAAGAGAAAAACTAAACCAAATAGTCTTTAGTTTCGTAAAAGTCACTTTCTTTCAATGCACTAATTGTGCAATTTGGAACATAACTTACAACATACCTTAGTATTCCACACCATAACGTCGACATGTATATCTCCCACTACCACACGGTTCATTTGTATCCATTTTGCATATGCAGCATATTAGTAATGATTCTGGTGAAGGGACCATTTCCCATGTTATGGGCTGTAGTTGCTTTCCCACCTTTTTTCAACCTCACTGTTTCGTATTAGCATAATTATTGTTCAGAATTTTCCAATAAAGATGTTATAAATGTACATGAAAAAATAATCAGCAATAACAAACCTCTCTAGGTTGCAGTCTTACAATGCTGAATTTACTTTGGTCAATAAAGATTATATTGTAGCTTTTATATTGTGGTCTGTTCAGAATATATAGCTGGTATATTGTGTAGGTAGGTTGTCAGGTTTCTATTGTATAATATACCATTGCTTTGTTTTTCAAATATCTCGAGTTCCATTTTGTTTGCTTTTCCTGATCCATACACAATAGCACAAATGCTAAATTCCTCATTGTTCAGAAAATGCCAATATGCTGATGGAGACTCCAAATGTACTACAATGTAATTTGCTTTAAAAAAAAAAAATTACAACTGCCAAAAGCGGACTGAATATTGTAAGATTGCCACCTACAGAAGATGCTGCTGTTCATCATCTTCCCCACATACATCTATAGTATCTTTGTAGAAAAACTATGAGCACCAAAATTTTCGATGCTCAAAAGTGGGGTTGGAAAAATGTAGAAAACTGACTATAGCCTTTAACATGAACCCTCCATAAGTATTAACATGGTCTGTTGCAAATAATGGGTACAAATGAGCTTGGTAGTAATGGCATGCCACATAATGATGTAAATGTTTCGGTGGAGACTGGACAAATGTTTCATTGAAAGGAAGTTATTTAGAAGAAACTGAAGGAATTATTTTGCTTAGCTTTTTCTCTTACATAAGGTGTAAGACAAATGAAATATTTCATGTACTTGCATTACAAAAGCATTTAGCAAATACAGTAGAGTATCGTATATCCAACGCCAAAAGGACTAGCGAAAAACGTCATATGAACGATAACGTCGCATAATTGATTTACCCTTCTGGATAAATTAAATTGGGACCACACTAAAACATTGTATAAACAATACTCGACTGTAACAAGTTTCGTCTAGAATTATACGAGCCTACCTTCCCATATACACCAGCTTCAAATTTATAATCTAGCTATCTCTCTCTCTTTCTCATTTAACTTTCATTCTTAACTACTTCAAATATACCCTTTTCAACAATTAATATATATTTATTCACTTATTTTTTCATTTGTTTGTTCATTCATTCTTTTATTCAGTAATATACTTAAAAATCCTGATCAAAAAATTTCATAGGAGAATAGATTCGTTTAGTTCTGGTTGAACTTTGTATGTGTACATATTCTTCATCATAACATCTTTTCGATAAAGTTTCTTCTAAGCAAATTCGTCTGTTAGATCAGGATTTATATAGGATTGAAATTTCCCCATTAATTTTTTTAAACCATTCAAAAATAAACAAAAATTGTTCAAATCAAAAAATATTTCATGCAGAGAGCTTCTTCCAATAACCTTCTTCATAGGAATTTGGATATATGTCTAGAGTTTACATAATTCGTTTCATTTTTGCTAATAGGAGCAAATATTGAGAATTTTAAACTGTTCAAAATTGAATAAAAATTGTTCAAATTGAAAAGTAAAATATGGAAATGAGATTTGCCGAGACATTTCGAATGCAAAAAAATCTTTCAAATTGGACATTTCCTTTAAAAATTATGGGGAGGAGGGGGGGGGGGGGGGTGGATAGACGCACCATTTTTTCTATCTTATAACCCTATTTTCAAATTTTTTATTTTTCAATCTTCATTAAATTGTTTCACTTATTTTTTGACTTTTCTTTATTTTTAATGATATTTTTACGATTTTGCCTTCTTTCATACTTTATCTATTAACTTTTTTACTTTTACAGGAAAGTAGGCTATAAAAGGCTGTTTTCAATCTTGCTTGAGCTTGAAAGTGTTTGGAAATTCTTAGACTTAAATCACAAGAATGAAGTAAAAAATTCAGTCTCCATATTTTTGGGAATTCATTCTATCCAATAACCAGTAATTACTGTTACTGTACTGTAAATCAGAAATATTTTTAGTTTTGGCATATTTAAAAACTTACCTACAAGAATTTTAACAGTTTCATTAATCAAATTTCTCACAAGGTTGTGTCAATTGTACTGCTTCAATGCTATATGTATTTGGGCAAGCTGAAAAAAGCAAATTTCTTTAAATTGTTTAGTGGTAGTGTAGAAAACTTGTGAATTTTTACTCTTAAAGTGTGAAAAATATTAAAGCTCCGAGTTAATATCTTCTCTTGCCTCAACTGGTCTAAAGTCTTAAAAGTTGACCTTAAGAAACTTTTAAAAACAAAATTTGTCAAATATTCGTTGGTCTGTAGATGGATTTGCAATAGTGAAACATTGCTATTTAAAAATAAACTACTGTATGGAATTTTGGAACTGCAGGTTAATATTTTCTGCTGACTGAACTCAGGGATAGCAGATGTCCAATGTTTCCTACATTTTCGAAAAAAGTGGAAAAAACAACCTATATTGTACTGTATTTTGAAACTTGTCCTATAGTATCTGCGGTTGCTTTGTAATTTATGCTTTAAAAAACACACCTTCACCTCGCTGGTTGCCAACTAGCGAGCCATATTGGCCACCTGAGGCTACAAGCAGTTTTTTTTGAAATTAATATTATTAATGCAATTTGTCAGAACAAAAGCCTTAATCCAAGAAACCTCTAACTTTTTTCCTTTAGTGGAATTTTTGTTCCTGAAAACTAAAATTTTTTGCTTTGATAAAGAAGCTTCTTGCGGTTTGAAACATGCATATGGGACCGTCCACAAATGATGTCATGCTCCTCCCTCCTTTGTCACAAAAGTCACACTTCAATATATCCCCCTCCCCCTTTATCTCATGTTTTGCTATGTTGCTTAAACATGATGTTGCACTTCTTGTTACCCCTTCCCCTTGCCACAATAATTTCATGAACCCCCTCCCCCTCAAAGTGTTACTTCATTTATGAATGAATGCTATGAACTTTTTTTTTTGCACATTTGAGCAATTATACATTTTTGTTTTACTATTATATTTTCATTCATTTTTTCTTATGTAATAATTCAAACACCTTTCAGAAATGAAAATTTTAGCTACAAATTTAAAAAAAAAAAAATAATGACGTCCCCTCAACCTATCACAAGCATACCCCCACTTTTGGATGTTTGTAAGCGTCCTCCCACCTTTTTTCAAGGACTACACCGCTGGCTAAAAGGTTTCCATTGCAATATTTCGCTATCACAAAGCAGTTATTGCATTTGCTGCTTTTAAAGATTTTCATTTGAAAAAATTTTAATTGGCAGGAAAATATTGAGTGGCTCACTTTGTGTTTCCTCTTTTCAGGTTTTAAATGCACTGCATTTTTTTGCAACTGAAAGCTATCAGGAGCTTGTGGGAAGTGACTACACTCTACAAGTAAGCAAATCATCAATTTCCAGGAGTGTAAGCAAAATAACTCAATTGATAAACAAGCTGTTATCAAAATGGATAAAGTTTCCAGTTAGAGATGAAGACATAATGAGAATTAAAATGGGATTCATGGACAAATACAGAATTCCAGGTATAAAGCTCTCGCTCTATATATTAAGCACAACAGAACAATGTTGTTTTGGGGGTTGGTTGACATGTTTTGTACTTGTGTTATAAAATTTATAAGTTATATTTAATATAACTGCAGAAATATGTGCAGCTATCTACCAGATATAAATTAATGGTATTGTATACATAATACACTAAGGTACCAATGAGTTTTAATTAAATTTAATTGAAGCAACTTACAGAACTTGGAATGTAGAAATAGACAACATTTATAAAACAAGTTGAGACATAACTTAATAAATAAAATGGTAAATTCAAATACAAAAGTATGTTTACTATCTGCAGCTGTCAGCACGTTTAAAAAATGATTTCTAAACAGTACATAATTCTACTGTACTAAGTTCTCTATAATAATTACATTATTTGGTGGAAAATGAGGTTTATTATTTTTTTTGTGTTATAGGAATGATTGGTGCTCTAGATTGCATACATGTACAGACCTTCCCCCAGGAATGAAAAAGGGCAGGGTGCTACTTTAAAAAAAAAGGGCACTTTTCCAAATTTAGGGCAACTTACCGAAATAAAGGGCACATGTAATTTGAAGTAGGGACCGTTCATAAATGATGTCACACTTTTTTCCATATTGGACGGCCTCCCCCCCTTTGTCACATGTTACCCTATATTGCACAAGCAGCAAGCACTTCCTGTTACCCCTCCCCTTGTCACACTTTGTCACAATTTCACGAACCCCCCTTCCTCTTAGAAACATGACATCATTTATGAATCATCCATTATTATTGCCATAATTTAACATTTTAGTCAAACATCAACATCATCACAGTGAAACTGAACATTGAAAAACAATTATTCACGTAAAGAAAGCACAAATGAGCACTAAGATGCAGACATATGTTTCGGGATTGCTTGGAATCCCTTTTTCAATGCAGTAGTAGAGCTTCTGGATGCAAAAACATCCAAATGAAGCAGTTTTACTTGTGCACAAAGTTCATTTATGTAATTTGACATTTATTTTTAAGATTGTTTTCAATATTTGAAGTAAAGCATGACAAAATTCTGCTTGTATATTCATGGCAACATCAACCAATAATGATTTTTAATTCAATAAAATATCTAGCAAGGATTTTCTGAGTTATAACATTTTTACTGATTTATGAGAGTGCTTCTGTTCATTCCAGTACTTCTGAAGATCTGATCACCTCTGAAGAATAATAAGAAAATAAGAATATATCTTTTCTTAATACAAAAAAGCTTCAGTAATAATAATTAGAGCCCGGATTTTGGTGACCTAAAGGATCACTGAAAACGCCCTTTAAAATCTTTAACATGTCCTGAAAATAGCAAAATCGCAAAAAATGCCATTATAATGAATCAAGAATACCAATTGAAAACAATGGTTTAGCTTAAAATTACAACAGTATTTTTTAAAAAATTTATAAAAAGCAAAATTAATACAATGCATTTCCATTAAAGATTGAAATTAATGTTTATTAAAATAAGGAGAGAAAAAGGAATGTCTAATATATGGATTGCTCACATGTTGCCATCTTTTTTCCCGCAAGTTTTAATACTTTTCTTTCTTGAAATAACTAGAAAGCACCATTAGATTGGGATTATTAAATGCTTTTTCATATTTTGGATTGTAAATAGCTTCTTGTTTGAAAGAGCATTCTTATATTTTATATTAAAATATATTCTTCTACGTTTTAAAACCTTCTATTTTTTAATTACATCATTTGGGTTTAAATTTCCATTCAATTTTAGAAGCACTAGCTGATTGACATGTTCCATTTTCAAACTGGATCTTTTATCAGTTAAAACCAATTTAATTTGTGAAAAAATCCTCTCCACCTCTGCATTTGATATTGGTAATAAACATGCAACAGCTAAGTATTTTTAAGCAGGGAAACATTTCCCCACTCACTTTCTCAGTTTTCAGAATTGCTGAAAATTTTTTTTGTATGGATAAATGGCTTCTGTCAGATGAGTTTCCCAAGAGTTCCCCACTAACAAAAGGGCAAGAAGGTATACCTCAAAACTCCTATTATTGATTGGTAGCCAATGGCTACTAAAACCCAACAAAATGGAAGCTAAATTTCAAAAAATGGTAGCCAAACTTTAAAAAAAAAAAATTGCACATCTGCAAAAAAATTTAACTGTGTATTGTTTTTAAGAGCACAAAACTGGCATCAATTGCGATGAGCGTTTGAATTACATTTAAGTAAACCATGTGGTTCTCAGGCACGAAATCGCAGGTGTTTTTAGGGTTAGACATTTTAAGAACATTTAGTCCCTTCGGGACTAATTTTTTAGCTAATGTTTAATCATTATACCTGAAATAAATACATGTAATAATAAAATATTTGTCAATGCAATGTATTAGAATCCGAACAGCGAACAGCGCAAAGGCTAGTACCAAAAAATTGGATGGACTTTTTCAATGTAATCTATAATGCCGTCTTTTCAAACTTAATTTTCTCAAATTTGAAAAAATACCCCCTTCTTCTTGCTTGTCGATGCCTAAATTCCTACTAAAAGTTGATTGAACAATTATCTACCTTGATAAAATTACTCTGGCTTTTTTTTTCTATTTATATACACACTATTATTATTATTTTGTAAAATGTTTAAACTAAAAAGAAAAGATTCCTTATTTATTTTATGATTTGTGATAATACTACTTCTTTCAATAATTGTTTATTTAGCAAACAGTTTTCAATAATTGTTAACGAAAATGAAGAATACATACAAATAAAAGCGTAAATATAAATTTTATTTACATACTAGCTGTACCCGGCCACGCTTTGCTGTGGCTCAGTCTGGTTCGATGAAAAAGCACATATTTCTAATATGTTTCATTTGACAATGCTTGCTGTTTCACTGTCTGAAAATATAGATTGTCTGGTTTACCCATTCTAGAACACACAATATATAATTGTACACATGAGAAGATCTAAACTTCTCAATTTGATTGATTGGTCTTGAGCTTTATGTTTTTTCACAATGCTTGCGGGCATTTTTTTTTTTTTTTTGTTCCATTGTCTGTGAAGATTTTGATATTGTCTGGCTCGGCACATTGAAAAATTACAACATAAGCCTTATCCAAACAGAAGAAACACAAACACAAAAATTCTAAATTAAAAATTTGCCGTTCAAAATACATTATCTGTGTTTTAAAGTTCCCTTAAAAATATTAAAAGAATACTTCAACACAAACAGAAAAAACACAAAATTTTAACATCAGGATGAAAATAGCTAAATGAAACTGTTAACATTAAAAATAAGTAATCTTTGTTTTAAAGTTCCATTTAATCTTCGAGTGCAAAAATACTAACAAATACATCAATACAAACAGAAAAAAACAAAAATTTTGAATAAAAATTAAAATAACTAAATTAAACTGTTGCTATTCAAAATAATAAGTAATCTTTGTTTTAAAGTTCTCCTTAATCGTCGAGTGCAAAAATACTTCAACACAAACAGAAAAAATTATTAAATCAAAATGAAAATAGCTGTACCCTGCCAATTGTTGCAAGTGGCTCATTCTCCATAATAAAACATTCAAAAACGAAATAATTTAATCAAAGTTGCAATAAATTAAAAGTGATATATAAAAACACATGTTCTGATAAAATTTCAAAGCAATTGGTGAAGTACCTACGGAGATTTGAGGTTATGAACCAAGGCTGAACTTGATCGTAACCGTAAACTGGATCACGTTCAGCCTTGTATGAGCAAACGAACACTTACATTTTTATTTATATAGCTTATATTACCCGGAGTTGAGGAAACTGCTAATTATTATTTTTGGATCAAGGTAAGCCTTAAGAAATCAAACTAAAAAGCTTAGAACTGGCCTTCTTTTTGACTTAGAAACTTCGAACAAATTCCATCTTGTGCAAAAAAATCAGCGCTTTCGATTGATATATTACATTAATATGTGCAAGGTTTTTTTCACCCCCATAATGGGAAATTAATGTAGAAATTTTGCCTTAAATTGGAATAAAAAAGGAACTACCTGTCGGATTTTTTTCTAACGGGTCTATAAACCATCCGCTTGAATCACTCTGTTAACTGGCAAAACTTCAAACCAATCGGTCAAGTACTTTTGGAGATTTGCGGCTTGCACAAACGAACACTTACATTTTTATTTATATAGATAATAAATATTATATATATGTACATTACATATTATATACATGCAGTCAGGCAGGTATAAAAGGGGGGGGGGGCTCAGGGGGCTTAAGCCATTAGAAATCGGTGAAATTGGTTGTTTTGGGAAAACTATGAATTTACTTCAATGATCTATAAAAATATTCATTTATTAGTGATTTTCTGTAATTAATATTAATAATAATAATGATAGTGAATACCAATTACTTTTTAATTGTTAATAGGTTTTTCTTAGAAATAATTTTGAGCATTTGGAAATTAAATTGTTTGAGCCCCTTCCACGATTTTTAAATATTGCTTTTTAAAGAAGTTGGATCCAGGGTCATTCCATGTCAAATCATCCAGGATTTTTCAAAAATGACACCCACCAAAACAGATTATGATAATTTTTTCTATGCCTATAGAACTTTTGATGCTGATTACAAAAATGTAAGTTATATTGAGATTGGTCAAGTAGATAAAGAGTTACAAACTTTTTAATATTTGGCAACATGCCTCTTTGGCAGCCATTTTGAATTGCACATATAAGAATATAAATTGCTGTAAATTTGTCCTAGAATCTTCTCTTTTTTTTTTATTTTGTTAGGAATAAGTTAATCTTTCCTATAAATAAGGTGTGGCATTTATAATTTCATTACAATTTTTACAAAGCACCTTTATTTCTCATTTTTTGAATTACAGAATGAGTATTTTCAACAGCTAATTTCATACAATGCCCCCCCTTCAATTTTAATTAAATTTTGCACAAAGATAACTCAAAGTATGCTCTAACACCTGATAAAAAAATTTCGATGGGCGATTCACAGGCATTTGAGGAAAATTAGAAATTTTATTTATTACTGAAATGCATAATGTTTTTTTTTTTGAACATTTAACTTCTTTATGAATAAAACTTTAATTGTAATTTTCTATGAAAAACAAATTTCCAAACATCCAAAAATATGTCAAATATTTTTGAATGTACTTATGTGATTTATTGTTATACTTATGTGATTTATTGTCAAATGTTTTGGTCAATGACACTTGCAAGGCTCCCACGGCTGCGCCAATTGCGCAAAACTGCGCCAAAACGATTTTGCTGCTACATGCTGCTACAAAATACATTTTTTCGGAAAATTTGCGCCAAAAAGCGATTTTCGGGGAAAAAAATAGAAAAAATTTTAGATATTTTTTTTTAACCTTAAAATCGACATCATTCGATACATTTTAACTTTAGTCAACTAATTTATACCTTTGAAGCAGTTTATTAATGAATATTAGCTCTACCCTCTCTTAAAAACATCAAATATGGATGATAAAATTGAGCAGAATGAGTGATGTATCCCACGCTTGTAGAAGAAACTAATACGATTTCTAATAATTTGTAGTATTATATAGAGAAAAATCATTCCTCTTATCACTATTCATGTTGAACATTTTATTTAGTAAGTTTTTCTTGAAATAGATAAAAATGTTTAATTTCATGGAACGTGAAAAAAATAAACTTATCGTTTTTCCTCAGTGCACTTTGTTTTCTAATGTTTAGGAAATACTAATCAATGTGAAAAATCAATAACAGAACAGACATTAAAAAGATTGCTGCTCCATTATAACATTTTTTTATAATTCCTTAAGCCTACTTTCCACGTGCAAGCAAAGGAGCGCATACGTTCTACAATCTTTTAGCATCCCCTCCAAAAATCAGATTTTTTTCATTTCAACTATTTATAATGTTTCTTCTTAAAGTAAATAAATAAAATGTATATTTATTTTGAATAAAAACATTGTTTGAAAATATATATTTGTTCCCGAATGTGTTGAGGTAGACTTTCAAACGCTGTAAAATTAAACATTGAATTTCAGCTTTTTTTTTTCTTCTCATTACTCTCTAAGCTCTGTAATCTATATTATATAACCACAAGCAAGTCAAAAACATAAAACATAAATATAAAGAACAAAATAAGTAAAAAAATTAAACTTACAAAATCATTTAAAAAAGCATGTATATCTTAATGAAGATGATATTTAGCAAATATCTTAAGCAATATTATTAGAAGAAATAGAAATTTTACTGTGGATGAACGACCTCATAAAAGTACACTTGCTAAAAGTTTCAATTTTTAAAACTAGAGTTGAAAGTTATGAAATTATCACGCATTTCCTCTTTCTTTTAATTCAATTTAGTGTCTTTCAGCATCCAATTGCTGTAACCCTAGGACTCTTGAAATTTAACTGTAACTATTACACAATTTTGAAAGATGTAAAGATAAATTGTCGGAAAAAAAAAATCATTAGACATTAAATTATCAACATATAATAAGAAATACATTTTGTCTTTCTATTTTAGAACTGAAAAATATAATTTGGTTCTTGAATTTTCTTGCTGCAAAATTATGAAACTCAACAATTTACTTTTAGTGCCATTAATTACTTCCAAAGCATCTAAGTGAGCATTTAGGATTGAAATTTAAAGGAATATTTCTTAATCAGAAAAATAATAAATATTACTGCAAGTAGAAAATAGGATTGACTTCAAATATATTTTTTGATTAAATATGAAATTCTGTTTAATTCATTCAAAATTTTACTGTTACTATAATCACAATGATTATACCTAAGTAAGTACCATTTAAAGAACAAATTTTAATTAATGATAAATAGTTTAAAGTAATTGAACCTTTCATATTAGTTAGTTTTTGCTTATTTTCTTGAAATAATAGTGTTTTAGCTATTAAACAAAAAAGAGAGAATGCAATGATTTTTGAAAAGAAGAAAATTTTAAGCTATTCTTAAGTATTAGAAGAAGAAAAAAACAACAAAACATTAAAAAAAATTATCTGTTTCTTGAGAAAAGTATTGAAAAACACCCTCATAAGGGTTATAGGTTTAATTAGTCTTACTTTTTGAATAGGTTATAAATAATTTCTTAAGAAATATAAAAAAATCCAGTTTTTGAAGGATGACGGACCTTTACCTTTCCTATCATTTTGAAGACTTGAAACTGCTCTTACCTTTAATGTATGAAAATGACATTGCTTTAAAACAGCCATTTAATATTTAAAAAATAAAGAAAAAAAAATACTCCAAAAATGGTATAAAGTTAATATTTTCGGCTCCTAAACTGATACAAAAGTCGATTTCTTCTGCTCCAAACTGATACAAAAGTTAAAATTCTTCGGCTCCAAACTGATACAAAAAAGACATTTCACCTGCTCCGAAAGGTGCTACAAATTGTGTTAACGCGGTGGGAGCCCTGCACTTGTCTTAGTCACTCAAACAGAATCAGAAAATGTATGATGTCTACTGGTCTAAAAGCACAGACAAATAAAGAGCATTTTGTTTATTTTTAAGAGTAACCCCACAAAACATGAAAACATACTGCAAACCACAGTATGGCAATAAAAATTTCAAATTACAAATGTGACAATGATGTATGATTATTGTAAGAAAAATATTAAAGGTATAACTTTTTTTTATGGTCGCAAAAATTGACATGATTAAACTTCACAATGAAATATGTCAGAGACTGCAACAGGCTACGACAATACCAGGTACAAGAAGTATGCATTATTTTGCACCTATATGTTCTTTATCAATAAGGGGAAAGAGAATAAGTGCTGATGAAAATTTTTTTGTTTGTGCATCTTTTGATAAAAGTGCTACAGAGACATTAGATGCCCCATCTGTGAATAGTTATGTTGCATGCATATATGACTCTCATTGATACGTAGGTTTGATATGAGAAGTTCATACAGATGAAGGGGATGCAACAATTAAATTTATGCTTCCAAATGGACCATCAACTTTGTTCTATTGGCCAGAAAAGGACAATTGTATTGTACCTTTCACTCATATCCTTTGTGTAATTGATATTAATACCATAACAGGTAGGACATATAAACTTAGTGATTAATCCACTGTTTTAGTAAATTCAAAATGGGCAAAATATACAAGTAAACAGGGAGGACTTTTAATGTAACACAACAACTTATCCTTATTTGCATTTCTCTCTACATAATAGTTTAATTCTTTAATATACTTAAAATTATTTTTAATTTCCATTGATATTGTATTTTAGTTTCTGTGTGTGATAAATATTATTTTATAAAAATTGTTACTTGTTACTACTGCAGACTAACTGTACTATAATGTATTCAATTTTTACATTATTATTCAATTTTTATGTTATTATTATTATTTCGATGTTATATTTGATTTAATATTTAATGATGTAATAAGAAATATGATTTTGTATATAGAATGTTTAATAATATTGCTCCTTTATGGCTAAAATAGAAGACTTTGAGCACAATACATATATAGTCTTCACTACACGTACATTGTTTTTCCTAAAATGTTTCAGTTTCTGTTGCAAAATTATGCAAAAGTAAATAAATGCAGAAAAAAGATCGTTAACGAATTTTGTTTTGTTTTAATTTCCAAACTTATAATATGGTGTGTATAATTAAATCCTGTTGTAAAATAAGAAATTCTTGTAGTTTTGCAAGCATGAAATTTATATTCCTTAAAATCTGAATGAAATACAAAATCATCTTGTATTTTTTTTTTTTGGTGAGGGGGGGGGGGGGATGCAAGTTAAAATTGTTTAAATGAAAAAATCCTGTGAACAACCTATAAATAAATTTTTTTTAGCAGACATAAAAACATTCTTTCGTTGTATGCAAAATTTGGTGATAATTGAAAATGGAGAGGGGGGGGGGGGGGTAAGGGCGGAAACCGACTGTTAAAGTTATTCAGCTTAATTTTAATAATGCGAATATCAGTTTTTCTTTTTTATTGCGCAGATTTAAGGTTGTGCAAAAAATATCTTACAACTTTCAAGATAATTGAAATAATTCCAGGATGGAAAAGGATTGAAATTTCAAACACGGTAAGCAATTTCCAGTAAAAATCGTTGCAAAAACTAGTTTCCGTGTGGCGCAAATATTAACTCCTATTTCTTTCTTCTTTATTTAATTTTTAGTGGACAAGAGAATTTGGGAAAAGGTCACGTGTCAAGATTAAAGTTCGGGAAAGGGTTTTAGCATTAGCAAATGGTAGCCGCATTGGTGACTTCAATGAAAACAATGGGCGCCAAAAAGTGAAAATTGATCGCATTTGGTGACTGGCGACCGCGAGTTTTGAGCTCCACAAGAAGGATGCAGTTTCACTAACAAAAGGGCAAGATGGATGCGTTTCCCGAATCCAAGGGCAGGCAGGGCATGACGCCCTCCCGCCCAAGCCTGGGGGAAGCACTGCATGTAGCCATAGTGGCTCCTTATGAGAGTGACCAAACCCATCCTGTGGCTGCCTATGTGAACAGGAAAATATTTCTCAGTGAATGTACAATTAGTTATTATACAGTTTAATAAGCCCATTACATTCTTTTTAATCAACAAATCAAGTAATTTTATGCAACTTTATTCTAATTCATTTATAGTATATAATATTAGTTAATAGTCATTTGAGCAAGTGACAATTGCATTTATGAACAAAAGCAATTTAATTTTTCAATCTTTTCAGATATGTGATTCGGATATAAAAATGCGAAATACCCAGGCTCCACACATGACGCATTCATATGGAAGTCAAACATATGAAGATATTTGATGGCACAGCCAGAAACCTCTTGGCTTTTAGGTAAAAACATTACTTTTCTTTTGTTATGTTAATTATTTTGTGTCCTGTCGTAACACAATGGAACGTTGCAATGGAGTCCTCAAGTCAAGGTTACTCCATCTGAATGCTGAACGTGCCAGCACGATCATCAATGCTTGTGCTGTATTGCACAATATGTGTCAAACACAATTTAGAGGACTTAAATGTTGAAATTGGAACTGACGATGAACCTTTTGGTTCTGGAGCATCTCCTTTTGCAAGTGGAGCCATCAACAGTACTCTTCTTCACAGAGGGAAAAGAGTAAGGCAAAACTTAATAAATAGAATGTTCTGAAATCAGTGAAAACATACATAATTTTCTGCATTTGTTTAAGTTCCAATTCATTGCTTCATACTATTTCATGTACTAAAATTTTACTTTACCATGTTTTACAACTTTTGTCAACTTCCGGAATTTCAAGACAGCTCTATGAATACTTCATTGTTAATGGTGATATTTTAAAGAGTATATTTGCAATTACAACATTTTCACTCAAGAAATGTCTCATGATTATTATAATTTTTCTTCTTTCATTTCATTAAAAGAAAAAGTATGTTTTCATCCTGCACACATTAATACAAGTGGATGAAATTTTCTTGCTGTAGCAATTTTATTTTGGTTGTGTTGTTTAATGGTGTGACAACAGAAAATTCAACAATTTGATTTATTATTTAATTTACACAACATTATTTACAGCTTCCAACTTATCCATACTTTACACAACTGCAAATGAAGAAAAAAAAAAACAATTCATAAGCAAAGCATTTTAAGCATAATTACAATTACATCAGCATGAAGTGTTAAATTTTTAGCAACTAATGATAATTTCACAACTTAGAAAAATAATTATTAGGGATGTACTGAGTAGTTGTAAAAATTTCGTAATTTCTTTATAGTATATAAATTCACAATTGACTAGTACAATAATATGCTAATTCGACTATTTTTTCCATTTTCTACATTTTGTTCGATACTTTTTTAAGCCGTACGAGTAGCGTCCAACATGTTTGATTGAACCCTTTTGCCGTCACCCTTCGTTTTCGAAATTTCCCTGAAATTGTCACTGCCAAAATAGCAAGATGTCCACAAAATAGTCATCCTTGTATCAAAGGGAATTTTACCCCCCTCTTAAACCTGGATGGGTGTTAACTTTCTTCTGCTCCATTAGCGACCCCTTGGCTTAGAGGGTCAGAGGACAGCACAATACGTGGACAACAAAGCTCATTCCCAATTTCTCTTGAGTCCCTTTATTGGGAACGAGTTCCCAAGGTTACTATTTCTGGAATGTAGTTGCAGCTACCTCCTTGCTAGATTTTGAACACGTGGAACAATTGACTGTATTTTATTTATTTTATTTTCGAATTTAAATTTAAGATTTTTTTTCCTTGTTTGTTTTTCTCCTGCATTTCAATGAATATCAATTAGACGAAAGGTTCGTTTTCTAATCGGAGCTATTGGATTGATACTGCAGCTAAAAACAAATTTGAGGAGTTAAACCATTTGCAAAATTGCTTCAGGTATAAAATATTTGCTCTTATTCAAATTCAGGTTTCCTCCCCCTCCCCCTTTTTTAGCCATTCATTTATGTTATTTGAATTTAAAAAGTATCTTAAATCCACACAAACATTTCATAAAACAATGCGATGCAAATGAGATAATTTGCAGAAAATTTGTCTGAAAAGATATTCATTAGAAAAAGTATATGATTAACTATTTTTATAAGAAAATGTCTGCATTAAATTTTACTGTTACATTTAGACACATACGTATTATGAGACTGTTTTAGGTGAATATACGTTAAAACTGCTTAAAAATAAAACTAACTGATAATGCGACATTCCTCCACATACCATGCTTGCACTCATCAATGACAAAAGCAACATCCCTGCTATTTAACTTGGTGGCCTAAATCCCTTCAGTGTACTCTGGCATATAATCGGAACTCCACCTCTGATTTCACGCTAGAGCCAACTGATGGGGGAAGGGAAATGTGCCGCCACGAGTATACTCGAGCTCCGCCGTTTTTAATATGAAAATGTTTTCGAGTATATTTGTGGCCTGCCGCTTTTAATATAAAAAAAATTTCGAGTATACTCGGGCCTGCCGCCAGGAGGGTTAACAAATCTCTGAAACATGTCAGAAACTCGTATGTTACACCCTGCCAATCTTTTTGGATTTTTCAGCTAAACCTTTCCCTTGTATTAATTTCTGGTAACTTATTTGCATTAAATATTTCTGTTTTGATAACTGAATATTATGTATTAATTCTGAATGAAAATCAAAATCTAGCTATATAAAAGCTCCATTTATAAAACTGGAGAGAAAAAAACATGACTTTAAAGTAAGGAAATTATCAGCAGGAATTCTTACATTTAGTTTATATATATGTAGTTAAAATGTATGTTTTCATTTCAATATATACAAAATTCTTCATGTGCACATCAATATTCTTTTTTTATGCACAACTACTCGGTACTCGGCCAAAGTGCTACTCTGTACATCCCTAATAATTATCCATTCGTGTTAAACACTATAGATCAAGGGATAATAAATGTTGTAGGAGACTTTTCAATACAATTTTTAGATAGAAAGACATATTCTAAAATTTTATTCTGAAAACATTTTTACATTGAAATATGTCATATATAAAATATTATTACTGTTTAACAAATGTTTCATCATTCTTTCGGTGATTTAAAACAGGGTTGCAATTTTGGACGCCCAAAACTGCGTTTGGACAGGACAGTGGTTTTTACCATTCAAAAGTGTCAAACTTCTCTAAAGCTAAAAGGGTTGAATCTAATACATTTATATCTGATGCAATATTACTAATGTATGAATATAAATATTAATTAGTTGTAATTAATAAATATTTGATAATATTTTTGTCTGAAATGTTAATTTGAAGAAAAATACTTTACGGGGAAAAAAGTAAAAAAATTGCTATAACTATTGCATAAAAGCTTCATTCCGTAAGAGTTGGTAGTGTTGTGAAAAGAAAGTAACACACTAATTTCAATTCCATTTATGACTCATAATTGCTATTAAATGCTATTATATATGTAGAAAAAAATAATGAATAACTATTTTGACTATTTACTTGCAGTTATTGTTAAAAGAATCTACTTATTGTCGAAAGCCATTCCCCCATGTGCTCAATATCACCTACCCAATAAGGAAAAATAGGAGTCCTAGCTTTATTCTAGCCATGTCTTTATTTTATAGTATAACAAGAAAATACGGGTGGAAATGCATATATAAGAAATGTGATCAATAATATTCACATAAAGCTTGGTTTAAAAAGCAATGTTTTCATTCTTTTTTATCATGTTTTCCAATTGTACCTTATTCAGTAACGACAAACAAAAAAATCACAACTCTGTATTTTTTGGATATAAAAGTAAGGCAATGTTAACAGTAAAAGTAGACTAATCAGTGTTATTATAATTCAACTTCTATGTGATCAGATTAAAATCATCTGTATTAGTTTTATTAAGTTTACTTAAATTTAAAGATTAATAAAATATTACTTTAATATGTTTTATTCTATTTTGATACTTGCTCACAAAATGCAACTTCACTAAAAATATAGTTTTGGGCAGGACCATGGTTTGTACCGTATTGTCCAAAACCTTGCCAATTCCAATTTAAAAACTTAAAACTATGAATTTGAACCGAAAGTTTTTATAAAGATCTTAGCAACTCATGTTATTTATAGTTGAACAACAAATTTTCACTTACTTCTGACAGTTGCTGCACATGCTCCTGTTTTGAAATTGGCCGAATTTTTCCCTCAGCAGGAGCTGATTGTGCGAGACTGCTGCAAAAGCATTTGCAACATCCTCTAATAACCTCTCTAAACCGAATGTTTTGCCTCTCCTGGATACTGGAAAAGGCAATCACAGCCTTTTCCACGGCTGTTGGTCCTCTCCTTGAGGCTGGACAAAAAAAGAAGAGTTCTGTAATAAAAATTAAAAATGAAGAAACTCAACAAAACTGTTACTTTTTTTACAATTAATAATTTAATATAAAATAACAGAACATTTACCTATATGCTGAAATAACATGTAAATGTAAATAAAACAATGGTTAATGAAGCTTAAATTGATAACTACACTGTAGGCAGAAAACAAGTCCATAATGAAATCGCTTCATTTCCAGTTGAACAATTAAGTATAGAGAAAATTCCTTTTTTGGGTATTAAGAGATATTTGCAATTATAAATGGTACTAGCTTTTTAATACATGTGATCAAAAGTATTAAATTATTGCTTTGGTTATTGTGAATGTTTAGAATATATATGTGTCTTACTTGTAGAACCACTAGCTATTTTAGTTTGATTAATATTTCCCTCCAGCAGATTAGAAGTTCCTTCTTCAAACTCAGTCCCTCAGTTACAGAATCATCCACCCCAAGATTTAAGGAGGCTTCCATCATCTCTTGCTGGATATTCTGGCCTTCTCCGATGGGGGGAAACTCTCCATTGGGAAAGTAATTTTTCTGTTGAGGTAAAACAAACGCATGAAATATTGCAGGGAAAATTTAACAACATCAAAATGGTGTTAAAAATGCATAGATTATTAAATGGATCCTCCATTCACAAATTTGTAAGGATAAAAAGAGAAATTTTATGTAAGAAATATATATGAATATTGTTATGATGTATTAAGTATTTTAAATCTAGCATTATAGCGATATGTTAATGTTGTTTTTGTTCTATAATGATTCTCCATCTTACTCATGTTTCTGTGGATACAAAAAAATTGTCATCCCTATGCCAATGGAGGATTTCTAAAGCTGACAGGTTGATATTATTCGCAAAATTTCAGTGAAATTGGAGAGTCTTAAGCAAAATAATAATAATAATAAAGTGGGTGAAAAAAAACAGCAAAAGAATCTAATACCAAAAAAAAAAGTAAACCTGAGGCCTGCCTAATGCAAATGATAGTTTTGAAAAAATAGTTTGAATGCATTACTTACCTGAAGTCCAGCTTCTGGACACTGGTGGCCATCCACTCTAACTACCCCGATGATTTCTAATAGATTAACATCTATTTCCATCATGGGTGTTAGAGCGGGCCCTCCACCCACCCTGCTTGCATGAACTCTACGTTCTCAGCCCAACTTCTTCACATTCGATTTCCAATCAGTTAGAGTCTGCAAAAGAGTGATACAACATAATTAAACTCAAGATGTCTTATACAATCATCAATGGTATTATTAGAGCAGTTCAATACATAATACACATTTCCTATCACAACAGTTTTTAATAAATATCAGTCAGTTTAGAATGAAATCTTCAAATTTTGATTAATATTGAAAGTTATGTTGCATGACAAACATTTAAGAAAAAATCCCTTCAACATTAGCTATATTTTAAGGGGTATGGGTGGATGAAATTTGGGTTTCTTTATTTGGGTTAGAACCTTCAAGAAAATACGATCAAACAAAATACGCACAGATCAAAATTCTAATTGATAAAATCAGATCTTTCACACAACTGTTTATTAACAAAGCAGTAACCAAATTATTTTTAAATTGCTTATTAACTACAGCCAAAAAGTCAAAACCAAAAAATTACTTATGTTTTGAAATCTCACAAAATTTGTGTTTGTGAATGCACAACAATAGGAACGATGGTGAATTTTCACTGTATTAAGGATTGTTTATCCACAGAAATGATCCTGAACTGACTACAGATTATATCTTTAAAAACTTAATGATGGGTGGGGCTTGGGGAGATGAAATTTAAAAGATTAAACATGTAATGTTAAAAACTGTTTATTTTAGCTGCTAATAAATTATGTAATAATTTGAAAATATAGTATCATTTAACAAAACAATGAAAGAAAAGAAAATTTATAGCATAGCTGTGCAAAAATAAAATCTTACAAGAGAATAAAAACTATAGGATTTCAAAATACAAGAAACAAATAAAATGTAAGTATATTATAATGCAGAATGATTAGCAAAAAATAAAAGAGCATATATCTTTTGCCATAATTTGGTAGACTTTATTGTCCCAGTTCCACACGAATTGAGCATAGATGTTAACTCATTCCACAATTTAACCTTTTCATTGGGATGAGTTTTTGTGTTTAGTATCAGTTTATTACTGCGTTGATAATTTATGAATATTTGTTTCTGTTCCTGGCTTATTTGTTTCCCGGGCTTGCTCATTTTGTGTGTGTAGTTCAATCTCTAAAAAAAAAGTGTGTTACTAGCACGGGTAATTTTCAGTGCAGTAAACATTCATAGCCGATTCAGTCACAGTTAACGCTGAAACGCATTCTGATTGGTCAAAAATATGTCACGTCCACTGGAGTAGCTCGAGGTCGAATGATGCTGGACGAGAATAGCGACGGCTGTCTTGTGTCAATTTGCACCGCCAGATAGCGAACTTTCACTCCTCAATTTCGTTGCTCAGTATCGTTTGGTAGCGAGGGACGAGAATCGTGCTGAAGGGTGCTCACTGAAAATTGTTGCCATTTATCATTTTTCTTTTTTTAACCCATTTGCATCTCACGGAAAAGTTGAACTTTCGTTCTTATCACCAAAACTCGCTTCGGTGATAAGAGCCCAAGTAAAATGCACGCACATATGCGCTCTGGTGATAATGGCCGGGTTAAATGCATACATATATGTGCTTATGATGCAAATGGATTAACTTTATAAATGTCCTTACAGTAGATCAAAACAAGCACCCACACATATATGTATATTTATATAAGTTTTTATACAATACTTTTTTAAACCAATGCAAAGACTTTTTTTGTAGCAGAAAAGTGAGTGAGCTGTCTTTTAGTGATCCCGCTCCCCTCTGAAATACGAAACTCTTATTTTTACAGAACCATCATCAGCAGCAAAAAGAGTAAATAGATGCAGAGACTGGGGTCACTGCTGGAGACTTTTGAAGATATTTTAAGAATAAAAGAGATCAACATCCACATGAGTAAAAAAAAAAAAATGGAAATTGAAAATTTACTTGGCAATTCCATTGGATTTTAGTTGAATGTAAGTACAGAATAATAGGTATATGTAATTTAATAAAATAAATACATATTTCTTACTATGTGTCTTGTGAGTTTTAACAAATGGATGCAAATTACACTTTAAATTATCATTGTTATACAAGAGATATATACTTACACAATATGCAGTGAAATTGCAGTTATTTGTGCCCAATCAAATTTTGTTGTATGAAGTTTCCAAATAACGGAATTGGCTCATTGTTTAAGGGGGGTGGGGGTGGGGGGAGAGAATGAAAGATATTGGAAATTATTATACATATTTATATGTACAGTTAAAGTAAATAAAATTGGGAAAATAAACAACAGGGGTGCAGTTTGCTATGTGCTGTTTCTTTTTATTGTCGCATTTAATGAATGCAATATTTTACATTTTAAGGAATATTATTTTCTTTGTATTACAATATTAAAAAATATATATCATGTACAGTATCCAATCATCTGAATTTCTGATTATCATAATAACTGCAATCCCCAATGGGTTCATATAATTGGAGTTGCACTGTATGTTTGTACTTAGATTTAATTCTAACAAAGGTATTAAAGAAATAAAATACATGCAAACAAATATAAAAAAGTTAAACAAAGAGCTTTCATTTATTTACTTACTTTTCTATTTTTACCTATCTGTGCACTGTACAACATTCTTAGCAGTTACTATATTACTGAAAATGTTTTAGTGTTTGAAAACATTTGTTGATTTGAAAGTAAATATTCAAATCTTCAATTTCTTTTGTTTAAAAAAAACTATATGTTTGCATTTTAAATTATTACTACTTAACACGTTTAACTATAGGAAAACATTTGTTGGTTTGAAAGAGTAAATGTTCATACCATCAATTTCTTTTGTTCAAAAAAGCTACATGCATTTGAAATTAATGCTACAAAAGGTTTGTTTTAATTTTCAATTGCAATCTGAGACACCTTCATTTTGAAAATTAAATATTTGATTTATGTTATGATTTTGACAGTTCAACATCCGTAGTGCAATAAATTTTATGTTGTATTAAAATGTATGAAAATAATTAGCTTTTCTCTTCTGAGAAGAATACATTAGTAACATTGTAGAGAGGCTAGGAAAAGAAAAAATAAAACTATTATAAATATATAAAATTTCCTTACTGTTTTAAAAATATTAAACAAACAGTAAAACGTAAGAATAAAAATGTGTCTAATTTACCTCTATCTCTTGCGAAGATTTCTAAATGGCTGTAATCCTTGAAAATCAGAGAAATTTTCCTAGATTGGTTTGGATTTTCATCATCTAGCTTTGTCAGAAAAGTCATTTTTTCAATTTTTTCTTTGGTGAGTACTGCAGAGCAGCATCCGACTGGGTTAGTCATTCAGATCTGCTTTTCAACAATTCAAAATGCTGATTCAACCATAGTTTGAGCCTTTTCTTACTTAATGTTGAGCACCTGTTCCCTGACCCGATCATCTGCAAAGTATCTATATTAAATTTCGTCATATAATTCCTTATAAAAATGTAACTTATTTCTCTTATTCCAATTCTAGTATGATACTGACATGTATAAAAAAGGAAATTATTACGTAATTCAGTATTTTTTTTTTTTGCATCATTAAATTAATGTAAGTACACCCAATTCTGTTTCCGTACTATATATTCCTGAAGAATATTTATTAAAAAAAAAAAAAGCTTATATATGCAAGAAAAGAAGATTGGTACCAGCTCTAAACTGAAAATAATTTTCAAAACACACTAAATGCTACTACAGGCATAGAACCATGTCCAGTATATGGCAATCTGTAATTATAATTCACTAGAAATTGCCTTCCTTTACCCATTTAAAAATGGGTGCATGATCTTACCATATTTAAACAAGTAAATCTTGTACATATATATATATTTCGTGATCTCTGAAACTGCTCTAACAATTTTGATCAAATTTCATTTAGATAAGGGTTTGCTTTTTAAGTAGATCTGAAAAGGTGTCTTTCTTGAAAAAATTTAATTTTACACAGAAAGGAAAAGAAAATTTAAACCACCCTGCAGTTGGGCAGTCCCACAGTTACATGTTAAATGGATGAGATATCTCATCATGAACTGCAAGGTGGTTAATAACCCTATCTCGTAGACCTTTGAGTGACATTTATCGTTAAAGGATCAAGTTCAGCTTTCAATGTATAAACAACTTTCAAACACTTATTTAAAAAAAATAAGCATCACAACTGTAGTCTACAAATCTCATGCCTAAACTGTTAAATTTGTTGGATTGGGCTTAAGATGATCAATCTTTATGCAAGGCATTTTGTATGTAGAATTTTTTGAATAAAGCAACTAACTACATTGAAAGTATTCCTCCCAAGTGAAGTCTTCTTCATATGCGCAACATGGTATGAACAAAGTATTAGGAGCCAATTTCACCATGGTTAAACTGGGTCTAAGTTAAAAAACTTATTACTAACAATAGCTTAACTATAAAGTAAAATCTATAATGTAGCATATTTTAGTGTTAAACTGATTCTTTTAACATGATTCTTTTATTGAAATGACTATTGTTCATATGTAGGTAGTGTTGCAAAATATTCCTATGCAATATAGGCAATGTGATATATATTAATTAAATAGGTATCTAATCTATCTTCTAATCTTATATAGAGTGATTGGAATTGGTAGAATTAAAGGTAAACTCTTCCTATTTCTTGCACTATATACGTAAAATATTAAACTTTAAATCATTCGCATAAATTAATCAAGATTTATATGCAAACAGATCAAAGTCCCTCCGGGTGTACGTCTATGGAAGAGCCCTATGTTCAGCAGTGGACGACTTATGGCTAAAATGATTTTGGGGATGAAATGTTTATATGTATTACAAGATGTTACTCTATACCTCTCATATCTTGGAAACTACTCTAACGATGAAAATTTGTATTTGGTTAACGTTTTGCTTTTTAAGTTTAACTAAATAAGTATCTTCGATGACAAAACACGGTTTTACAAACGAAACACCGAGCACCGCTTGGTCTCCTAGTTACTGTGACATTATGTGCTATGAAGTATTTCAAATTGAATATGTAAAGGTATAAAAATTGCATAAGCTTATAAATTCTGTTAAAAGTCGATAATTGTAACTGTGCACAAATTTCACTATATAAATCAGTGGTCGGCAACCCTTCGATCGCGAGCCCATTTTCGGTCGATCGCGACTGCATTTTGGACAGTTTATAGTTTAAAAGAATATATAAAATAACTTTTGAATTGGATGGTGAATTCATCTTTTGTTTTTTTCCCTTCAGAAAATGTTTATTAGTTTGTCGGACCAGTCACCGGCCCTAAAAAAACTTCCAATAGTATGGAGTGTCAGTCCTCACATTGACTATGCTCTCGGGGAGAGTTAATTCAAGAATGTAACTGCATTTCACACATGTGTTGTAGTTAAAAAACAAAACAAAAACAATTTTTTTTTCATCGAATTCAAAGAAAATAATATATTTGTATTGTTTTGATTTGAGTTAACGGTGTTAACAAACCATTATTTTAGAAATTTTAAAGTAGGTATTTTATAAGCATAAAAACTTGTTCTGACAAGAATTTACCTACAATTTGAAGACAAGCGCAATTCCAACATGCCCTATTGATAGTGTATAACCCCCCCCCCCCCCGGCCCTCCGAATTGATCTTGGTGTTTGCCGAACTTGGAAAATAGATCTTCAGTCAATTTAGGTTGCCGACCGCTGATATAAATGAAGGAAAAGGTAATATATTGATCAAAAAATAATAATTCTAATAATGTAGTTCAGAAGTGAATTATAAAAATTTAGAAGATAAAGGAAATCAACATGAAACTACATATCTTACCATTTCAACATTTTTCAAAAAGCTTCCTATCTGTTCCAGGTACATGAACCAGCCACTACATGTCAAACACTGGATTCTATTGCTACTAAATTAAAATACAAAAAGTGAAAATAAAATGTAGTACAATTACATGACATACGGCATGTTCGTCAATGGTATTTTAGCAAGTTTGGCTGGATATACGACATTTACTAGTGACATAAAAGAGGCATTTTTATATTTAATTCAGTATAGCAGAAGGCTTGTAATAAGTAGTATAAACTTCAAAAGCTTTGAATATGATATAAGGCCCCTTCCCTCAAATCCAGCACTGGTCTGTTACATGGTAGCTGTATTGAACAAAAAACCATCGAGTAATGAATTTTTCCAATTTTCCTTGCACAAGTTCCACTTTTTGGAATTCAACCAAATTTACCCCTTTTAAATTTTTGCCTCCTGTGTATAGGGCATTCTTTGTGTATTGGCTAGGAACTGACCTGCTTGCTACAGTGTTTCAATCAAGTATTTAAGAAACAAGTGATCATTTAAATGAACAATGCAGTACATATATTTACCATAATATAATATTTGCTTTTTTGTCAATTATTTAGTTAAACATAACTACAGTAAAAAATTATAAATTGTGAAACAATGCATTTTTGAGTGCAAAAATGTATACTCTTAATGCTGTTACTAAAAATTTTAAATATAGGTGTCTGTTTATTACAGAATAAGCAATGCGCTAGAGATATTCTTGTAATTCTGTATAAGTATCGAATCAAATGAATAAAATTTCTGATTATTTACATTTGAGCTTACAACAAATACTACCAGATAAATTCACTAGTAGATATAACCAGTCTCCAGAAGTCAGCTACAAAGACAGAAAACTCCTTAGAAATAGTATGTAACAAGTTTAAATGAAGCACGGCATTTTCTCATGTTCATTAACCTCAGCAATCAGCAGCAAACAGTACAGAACCAGCAATTAAAAAAAATAATAATCAGTAATTAGCATTTCAGAAAGTGTGATTGTCTGTTTAGGTTTTCATTCTGCTTATTACTTTTTTTCCTAAGGGAAACACTATTCTTTAACAGCAAATACACTTGTTGTTCTTTCTACTGTAAATTTTATTCACTTTGATATTAATAGAATATATAAGCTAATGTGTTTGATGATCACGTCACATTAACACTTGTTTAGACGAAATTGTGTTTAAAGGGGAGGCTGACTGTAGGGTATTTTAAAACTTTTTCAGTAGTCAGCCATTGTAGGCTGACTACCGACACTATGTACTTTGGTTGATTTACCCAGTACTCATCCATGTTCATAAAAAATTGCATTTTAATTTTTAAAAAATAGTGATTAAATTAAAGCATTGACATTTTGCTATGTCGAAAGAACCTTCTTTCTCTAAAGTTATCATTCTTGTAGAAACAGTTTAAGTATAAAGCTTCAACTTCTGATCATGCTTCTATTTTTAACAAACTTGTTTTAATTCAGTTTCAGCAGTGCTAGCAAGTTCAAAAGTAATAATTTTGCAATTTATCACTTTGAATTGGAGTACATAATGTGAATGAGAATGGTATCCTTATTTTGTGATGTGAAATAATTCTTTAAATTGTACAGACATAATTGAAAATTTTCAAGATATTCTAGTTAATCTCATCATTGAAAATCCTGGTCAAACATAAGTAATAACCCATAAGTTAAAAAAGGCACTTTTTCCCTCTTTGCTAACAATTGTCTCTGGATAAAAAAAAATCAATGTAAACTCGGGGGGTGAGGGTATTCTACCATAAGATCTTTCATTTTTGAGACTTTCTGTCTCACTTATGCAAATATTAAGTGAGACAGAAAATCTGAAAAATGAAAGATCTTAGGACACAACCCCTAAGGTTCCCCTTTGGATTTGCATCAACTGTTCTTTTTAAATTGTTAGCAAAAAGGGGAAAAAAAAAACATCAAGTGCCTCTTTTTTTAGGTAGATAAGCAACAATTGAAAAATACTGATTAAGGAAAAAAAAATATAAACTGAGAAAAAAAAGGAAAATGGAACTAAAATTTTGATACAGTTTGTGCTGACAGAAACATAGATTATAAGGATAAAAAATATGTTGAATGCATTTGTCCAAAATAGTTTCATTTTAAATCTATGGTCTAAGGATAAAAGCTACGAAGATATCAAGAATGCAGAATTCTTTTGTAAGTACTGTAATAATTAATTTTGTAAGTATAATGATGTGTTGTAAGTTTGGCAAAAAATTTTATTATTTAAATGCTTTTATTTATATCTCATATTAATGAAAGCCTCAAATGAATGAAATCAATGGACAACTGACAATTGTTTTTATAACTTTATTTAAGTGGCTGTGCATTGGATTATGAAGGCTATTCTCTGGAGCATTTTCTCGTGTTAAAAAAACTTTGTTTTTTAAGTAAAACTGTTTTTATTTCTTTAACAATTAGGAGAAATGTAATCAGAGAAGGATAGTCTAAAGTTTTACAATGTTTTTGTTGTTCTATTGATTTCTGAAAATTATAAAATAACAGTAATCAACAATTGAGGCAGACTACATGCCTAACACTTAAATTTTATGAAAAAATTGCGAAATTACTCAAGCAAAGTTTAGAATAGAAAACTTTAAAAATATTTTTACTCACTTTAATGAACTGTTGGTACTGTCACAATTCAAAAATTAATTCGCATCAGAAATGTGCAAACACTAGTTGCAAATTGAATTGAAGTACATTTATTTTCCAGTTCGTGTGCTTAGTCTCGGGACTCGCTTATGAACTGTCGTCCAGTATGACAGATAGCACAAGACAATACATGAAAGATTTTATTACACCACAAAGAAAGGAAATAACAGAAATACACCCAGGGCAAGGTGGGAATCGAACCCACGACCTCGTTACTGCGCGCAAGCAGCGGGCGGAAACTGGTACTAAGACCGCTCGGCCACCGAGGCCCCCCAGTTGCAAATTTACAATAATAATGTTTGTCAATAAAGCATACATGACTCAGCCGCGAAAGAAAATTTGTAAGTATAGTTATTGTAAATTTTATTATTGATTGAAAACAAGCAGAATACTTACTTGAATATTATCAGAATAAAATTTTTTAGTACTTCGCACAGATTTGGGGGTCGACTGGTTCCGGTGCCTCCCTGTGCGGAGTGAAAGAGGCGTGGGTTCGATTCCCACTTTCCCCTGGGTGTATTTCCTTCTTTGTATATGAAAATCTGTTGTGCTGTCTTGTTCTATCTGTCATATTAGACGAGAGTTTGAGGCATATCCTTGAGAATAGCAAATAAAATCGAATATTTATGTGACCTGAAATGGTCGTAAACAAACAAAAAAATGATTTAGTTATAGTTCATACATATTGATTTTCATGGTTAGGAATTACGTAAATATTTGAAACCTTCGTTATTATTCTGTAAATAGACCCAGAAGAAAAGAAAGTTTTTGAAACTTAATAAATAAAACGCGAATTGTGAATTAAAAAAAGTTCGATTTAAAGCTACATAAATGAATCTTAATCCATACATCGGAATGTGTTTCTTTGATTGCAAACAATCAGCTTATTTATTACATTTTTTGTAGTCTCCTCAATAAATAGAAACAATGCCGATAGTAATATCAGAGTAAATATAAACTAGACTGAGCATAAGTGCTTATTTATAGTCTGTGAACATGAGTGTTTGTTTTTGCTTGGGATGCCCCCCCCCCCCAGAGCTATGGCGTACCCCCTAAAAAGCTACAGACCCCCAAAATGAGGAGCCACCCAAAACCGGCCAAACAAACCCCCTGAAAAGATCCCGTAAAAGTTTCAAAGGCGCAGTCTTTCCCATGGAACCCCCTGTGGGCACCCCTGGTTTTTGACGACAATCGCGGTCCCATTTGTCGATCGGAAAGATTTTATCACAAACGAAGTGATTTTTCAGCATCGGTGTTTGTCACAAATTTGTTAAAAAGAGGTAATTTTTTCCATGCCGTTGGTAAGGTGTTAAATGCAGATTTTTAAAATTTTACCGAGGAAAAAAAAATGTCAGTATAAGGAAAGCAAAGTGCTAAAAAATGTTGTTGATTGGGAGAGACCAAAACGGCTTTCTCTGCACTTATGAAGTAAGGAAGGAAAAAACATGTGTACAGAAATATATTTTTTTATATCTTGAGCATTTAACTGAAATAAATTCAGTTTCCCTAATTAACATTTCGATTAAATATGATGAACCACATAAAAACAGATATTTTAATTAAAAAAAAGAAAAAAAGAAAGTAAAAATAACAATTGAAATATTTGGCAAATACTGGGGTTACAAAATATTCATTTGTCTTATTGCCAGCGGTCCTCTAAATCTTTCAATTTATTTAAATTGCATCGTCACAAAAAAGAGGTTGAGAATCACCTGGTTTAAGCCTCCAATATTTTTTCGGAATTTCTCGGTGACCGTTTCGTTTTACACTTGTGTCCTGCTTGTTACAAATAAAAAGTGCTATATATAAAAAAAATCAATGAAAAAACATCTCGAGAACTTCGAATAAAGGAAGATTCCAAGTTTCTATTCCTGCTTCTTAGGGACTTGAACATGCGTTGGGTCCACTTTTCTTCTAGTTGACAGTTAGAGAAAAGTTTGACCTATACTAAACACAGGAACACACTCCATCTTCTTCACCGTTGACAGAACGTTCTCTTTTAACACTCATTTTTTCCCCTTTTCTTTCGGTGCTCGAACAGTCGAGTTTGAAACGATTTTTTTAATAGAAATCTTTCCAAATGCTTTTTCTCCATAGTTTTTGCCTCAGTTCTGTTCTATTTCGTTATTGATCGTAAATAGGTATGTCACGTTCTCGAGTGAGCAGCAGTTTTTACAGTTTTTGCTTTCCGAATCGAGTTTGTCGAATCACATTTAGTTTTTTTATTACATGCACGAATTGAATCAATTAATGCTTCCCTTCCGCAAAAGGATTTTTTGTCTGTGTTGTCTTTTATGTTTATCTCCCCTCATACTTTTTCTATAGTATTTAAGGTTTCTATTCAAAGATTTTACTTTTTCCAATGCATCGGAATCGGAAAATTGAATAAAACGCTCGTGAAGTTTTACTGTGCATACTAATCACAGAATTCTCATGCAAACAGTTTCTAGTTGGAAATTTATTCCGTCCTTTAAGGTTACTAGATTTTGTTATTGGATTATGATATGTATATGTTACCGGCAGAGTTTGAAATCCGGCATTCTATAGAATGCCTAGGCATTGTATATAATGCCTAAAACTATCTGGCAATGTATGAAACTATTTATATTTCACACATTTCCTACGCCTTCTATAGAATGCCAAATGAGAAGCCGGCAAAGTATAAAATACATATCCGATTCGTTTCGGATGTATGTGTAAATCAAAGTTCCAAAATATGAAATGTCTGCGTGAAAAATGTAATGAAATGTAATTCAAAATGTTATTCAAGCCTGCCACGTTGCAACAAATACAATTGGTTAATTTCTTATTTTTTATCGGAAAATTTTGTTTCCCTTTATGAGAAAGGCGTAATTTATGTTATGTACAACTTTCATTTTTTCTTGAATAAATTTTTTTTCAATGGCACTCTCATTATTTTTTCAGAATAACATTTTTATTTTTCAGAAATGCTTATCATTTATATAATGACCTCATAAGGACGTTTTTTTCATACTTTGCCTAAGGGGCCGTTCATAAATGACGTCACGCTTTTTTCCCACATCTTTGACCCCCTCCCCCCTTTGTCACAATATGTCACACTTCAGCGGACCCCCCCTCCCCCCTTTGTCACGCATCACGCTATGTTGCATGATGCCACACTTCTTGTTACCCCCTCCCCTCCCCTTGTCACACTTTGTCACAATTTCCCGAACCCCCCTCCCCCCCTCGAAGCGTGACATCATTTATGAATGATCCCTAAGTAGCATTTGCCATTCTATAGAATGCCTAGGGAAAGTATGTAATACTGCTCATATTTCATACCTTGCCTAAAATGCCGGCGTTTCATGCTTTGCCGGGAACATATATATATATACAGTGACGGATCTAGAACTTAATGATGGGGGCAGACCCGTCATTTCAAAATTTTCCTGGGAGGGGGGGAGGGCAAAGGGTATAAACTCGATGTATATTGCATTTAAAAAAATACATATAATACATACATATAAATACATTACATTTCCCAAGCCAGGAGGGAAGCAATTATCCCCCTTAAATGACTGGCCTAGAAGAGGGCTTTGGTGTGAATATGAAATGTTCTCGATGAGAGATGGTTTTGGACCCTCCCCCGAACAGGTTTCTAAATTTAATGACTTAAATCAAGTATGAGGATATTATGCTTGTGAAATATACTTCAAAAATGTACTAAAGAACAAAAAAGGCTTTGAAATAATCATTACGACTAATTTAAAAGCTCGAAATCTTCACTACGACATTAATTAGACTTTGTTCAAATGCTTGAGATTACGGAATATTTAAAACTCGTATTTAATATTAAAAATGAGTTGTTGTAATAGTGTACTTCACTAGTATAATTATTTTGAGTTTGGGATATAATTAAATGTTAGTCGACTTGTTTCAGCTCTTCATTATTCTACCCTTGCTTTTGCTGAAGAGGTCAAAGATTTTATCGATAGATACCTTTCTATTTTGCTTGTGCTAGTTCATTTAATTATACTTCTCGATTGTAAATGTTAACCCTCTAATTCCCACCCCAAGAAATTTCAAAGCAAAAAAAATGTTTTTGGTTAAAACGGGAAGGGGCTTCGTAAAAGTCAAAAATAAGTTCTTCCCTTTCTTAAAAATTATTTCACTATATCGTTCTTTTAAAAATAACAGATAGAAAAATTAATTATACTACTACTACTTATATAAAAGACACAAACGCAATTTTTAATTATCTTAGGAACGTTAGAGAAAGAAATTTTAATAATCTCTTTTCCAGTATAACTTACTATATTAGCGTGTCTGTAAATAAATGTCGTGAAATTGCAATGGTGTTAGTGTGGAGATTTTTAGGAGTTCATTTAAAAATTATGTGGTTTTGTGTACTCTACCATTTAATGCAAGTATTGACTCTTAAATAAGTACCTTAACATGCTGAGGACGGCGTTGTACCTTAACACGTTGTACCACTGGTGGCTCACACACGAATGGTTCATCTGGCGGCGTGTACCACTGGTGGCTCACACACGAATGGTTCATCTGTCGGGGTGTACCACTGGTGGCTCCCAAACGAATAGTTCATCGGTCGGCATGTACGACCGGTGGCTTACACACGAATGGTTCATCTGGCGGTGTGTACCACTGGTGGGTCACACACGAATGGTTCATCTGGCGGCGTGTACCACTGGTGGCTTATATCAGCAATAGTCTTATAACACAGTTTTGTTAGTGAAAAAAACTTCATGCGGTTAAAAAGAACTTTTTTCCTGAAAAATTGAAAAACTAATTTTTACCGGTAGCAAAAATCTGCGCCGTCCTCAACGTGTGAAAGAAATATTAGTACACGGTCGTTAAGTTTTACCTGACCCCCCCCCCCCCCTGGATATTGTCGAAAAGGTTCCGTAAGGTGAAAATATTGCGAAAAGCTGGTATGAAAAGCAGATGAAATAAATGTATATTGAACAACAAAAAAAATTCCAAATGTTTGAAACGATTTTACAAGTAAGCGTGAATTATTAATATTTGTTTTATTACTAACATCTCATGTACGAGATAAATCACTTTGCATAGATAGCACCAAAGTTACCAGATTATTTTTTTAATGTTATACAGCTTGTCTGAAAGACTATTCACATGTGTAAGGAGAAAATAATGATTTATGAGTTTATAAAAACTAGATCTAAAATGTAATAAAAGTTCTTGGCAAAGAGATAAAGAAAATTGCCCTTGATGGAAAATCTTGAACTTAACAAGAAAGTAGGACATTTATCGATTCAATACTTTCATCTTTTTTCCACACAAATTCAATAACTTGTCTTTTTTTCTGTCACTTATATTAAAAGACATTTTTGATTTATACACACTTAAATATCTTCCTACTTCGATGAAGTGGATGAAATTCTTTCAGTATAAAATCAAAATTGTGTTTGTTTGTTTTTGATGTTTTACACATTCGTTTAAAGGAAAGCATTTTTTTCTTTCAACTTGTCAGCTGAAAATAAAGCGCATCTAATCAGCAATAAACAAAACTTGTTATTTGTCCTCGAATTCGAAAAGTGTTCATATTTAAGATCCGCTCAAAATAATTTACTAGCTATGCTTACATAGAAATAATATTTGATTATAAATAGAAAATTATTTAGAATACAATAGTATTTTGACGGATTTTGTAACCATCGATGTTTATCAAACAAGTTTCAACGGAAGCAAAAAGAGCTGTCTAATGCTATACATAATTCCTCTCATCAATCCTTTGAAGGGACCGTTCATAAATGATGTCACGCTTTTTCCCCATATATTTGACCCCCTCCCCCCTTTGTCACAAAATGTCACACTTCAACGGACCCCCTCCCCCCTTTGTCACATGTCGCGCTATGTTGCACAAGCAGGGATGTCACACTGGGATACCCCTCCCCTCCCCTTGTCCCACTTTGTCACAATTTCACGAAGCCCCCTCCCCCCTTGAAGCGTGACATCATTTATGAATGATCTCGAACTTAATACACATTGAGGTTACTTTTAATTAGTACTAATTACCAGACATTTTGTAGTTAATGAGAGTTTTGGCTGAACTGTGCTGTTAGCTAGTGAACTAAGTAACCTTGGGTCAAACTCTCTTATTACGTTTTCACAACCTATACGCGATATGACGGCTCATGTTTCTCTCACGTTAAGTAAAAAAAAAAAGTTCGCTTTTACATGTTTTCTGTTACTGTGGAATTGTTTCTGGAGTGGAGAAAATGCACATTTTAAGCATGCAGAATGAAATACTTGGAAGAATTTAGTACTGTAAAATCCGCGGGCCGTGGTAGCCTAGTGGTTAGCACGTCGGACCCACCTGGAAGGTCGCGCGTTCGATACTCACTGAAGACCCCCATGTATACTTGGGGATATGTGCATGTAAAATCCGTAGACCCCACTACCTCTCCCCGTGCGTAAGCAATCCTAAGGCCTCGGCTAACAGGTAGGGGTCTGGTGGAGAAAAGTACTGTAAAATCCTTTACATTTGCTCTTCTCTCATGTAAGTAAAAAAAAAGTTCGCTTTTACGTGTTTTCTGTTACTGTGGAATTGTTTCTGGAGTGGAGAAAATGCACATTTTAAGCATTCAGAATGAAATACTTGGAAGAATTTAGTACTGTAAAATCCTTAGATTTGCGCTTAGTTAGTCAAGATTGATCCTTCCATAAGAACTTCAAAACCAAATCTGAGCGATTTTTCTTGAATAGACTATCTAGCGACATATCTGGAAAATTTATTACAAATGGTTCTATGTAGTTAATTATAATATTTTTTGCCCTGAATTTATTATTTCAAAATTTTTAATTACTTAAACTATATTTATAATTAATTCGTGTTTAAAAATGAGTTTTAATCGGCTTAATTCTTGGAGTTAGATAAGAACGAACTACTTACTAGAATATCCAATCCTATTGTCATTAATTAAAATGCGTAAATTCATCTGAAAATAACTGTTTAAACATCATTGTAGCTTGGAGTATTAGAGTTACCTTGGTTTCAAATACAATAAATTCAAAAGCTGATTTTCTAATATTGAAAATGTTGTTAAAACTTACACAACAGTTTTTCTAATTTGGGCTCTTATTATGTTTTAAAACTTTGTCATTAAAAACCATATTTCTACATTTATTAATGCATGTAATTTGAGGTTTAGTCACGAAGAGTAAAAAAACATTAAATCATTCTTAAAATGCAAAGGAGGGAGGGAAATAGCAACAGCGATCTGAGCAATATTTGAATTTCTGTTACTCAAGATCCTTATCCAATGGCGAATCTCGCTTTCACTTTACAACTGATTTTCATGGCCGAAGTGTGTGATGTGTTGTCAGCATTTTATTCTTTCTGCAGTTTTTGGAATAAAAAAACACTTTTGAGTATGATAAACTTGTAGAATTGTCTCACATATTAATCTGTAAGTACGTTATTGGCAATGTCTTTTAAATATGATTTTAATATTTGGGACTAGAAGAACTAAGCAACAGAAATCCTCAACGAAATTCAAATTAAATTAACCAAAAGAAAATCAAGTTTATTGTGAATGCACAGAATGTAGTAATTTTGAAAATTAAATTTTTTTGAAATGCGCGTGTTTCATCAAGATTTATACGGAGTAGGGAATACGCAAAGCCATATCACAAATCCATGTAAACTAAAGTTCCGAGAATTTACCATCTTTTGTTATTAGGAGATGTATTTCATTTACTGCCTTCAGGCTATGCTTAATTAACGAAGATCGCTGCTTATTATCAGATAAAATTCTGTCCTTCATAAAGTAAACTTTTCAGATACTTCCAAGCAACTAGAAACCGATATTAGTATCGCCGAAAATTATTAACGAGAAGGAAGCGACTAATTATATATTGTTTTTTCGTGGTGGTTTATAACTTAGAAAAAGGGGAAACCAATAAATATTTCAAAAGTATTTGCTCCATTAAATAATTAACTATCGATAATTTTATAAAAAAAAGAAGCTGCTTTTATCTATAATACATTAGTTGAAGGAAAAGTGTTTTTTCTTTGTGCGCATTTTAAGCATTTTTGCTAGTGCAAGAGAAGTTTTAAGTTGTATGCTTAAAGACACATCCTTCATACTATAAATCACATAAAAACCAAAATGTTAGACGGACAATAAATTCTATGAAAAGGAAAATAAATTAATTATTCATACTGTACTGTTTAAAATAAATGGAATCGACTAGATAATTAATCAAGTTTTCTTTCATATTAGTATCTCATAATTGCGTGGAAACTTATATGATGTTTGGTTGAGAAATTTCTTATTCGTTTATTTGTTGTTTCATATTCCCGAATGAATGCTATCTATTCTTAAAATAAAATCGATATTGTACAGCTAATGGAATAAGTATAAATAGCACTATCACACCTGATCGCAATGCAGATAAAAAAGACTATGTGAAATGAAATTAATGTCTAAAGAAAAAAGTGTGAATTTCATTATCAAACTAATATTTCTCCCCATTGCTAGTTGAAATGATTTATTAATTACTTCAGTTTATCACCAGTTACAGCATTCATGCCATTACAAATAGGTAACATTAAAAAAAAAGGCATATCTCTTATTACACACATTTCCTTAGCTTCAAACAATTGCTTCAAGCAGTAAGATTGATTAAATTAGAATTACAAAAAATTTTTTTGAAAAAAAAAGAAAAAAAGTTTTGTACAAATGAAAATTGGTTACGTAAAACTTAATCTAAAAGTTCATCGAGTTCCAAGAACTTTGGAAGAATTTATGCTCCGAACCTAACCACAATCGATTCAGTAATGAAGGAAATGTCAGAGGCATTCTTCACCCCTGTCTGAAAGGTTGTCGAAGGAATTAATTCTGTTGTTAAAAGGAATAAGTTTAACGCTAAGTATAATCACGCCTTAAGTCATAGGGGAAGGGCATTTTTGTTTGCTTTAGCGACTCGTCACCAATGATTCATCTCCCACAAATGAATTGCTATAAGGCGTACAAGCTAGAGTCATAAATTTCCGAACTGGGTTTCATTAAACGTAATTTGCAAGCCTTTTCATAATCGTTCGTCGTAGCCTGGGAATGTATTAATAAGTTGCTTGTGGTTATTTAACATAAGACGTTGCCAAAGGATGAAGTAAATAATTTTAAAAAGCACGTACGCAGAGAAAAAAAGTAATTTTTTAGTACTAGATTCCTTCCTCCCTCCTCAGAATAGCCGCGTTCACATGGCACTTTTGTAACCCGCAAATCCCCTCTCCAATTCCGAAAAAACCCGTTTGGAAAAAACCCCGTTCACATGAGAAAAGAGGTTTTGTCTCGGAAAGCGGTTTTACCCATCATCCTTTGCGCACTGTTTACAATTTTTACGCATGCTATTGCCGTTTTCTTGCTTTTGCTTTTCTGAATGTTACAGTTTAAAACAAATTCTAGGGAAAGACTCGGCTGAGGATGTTTTAGACCTGATTTTTTGAAAAAAATAATTGCATTCACGATTTAAAAATTACATATAATTGCTTTTGTTTAACATGTTTACATTGTTTTGTTAATGCTTTTTTGTAAGAGCTGAAATCTAGTATACGAAATGATGTATCTTTTGAAAATTAAGATTTTGCATTATAAAAAAATGCATCTTTCTTAAAGAAAAAGGAAAGAGGTGTTCTAAGTAAATTAAGAGCATGAAAGATCGTTGCTTTTTTCTTACGATTCAGGAATATTTACAAACATTTTGCTCATAATATCTTAAAAGCAAACAAGGTTGCTAAGGGCAAACTGATTAACCAGAATATTGCCAATTGCATACATATGCTGCATCTAGCAATCAATATCAAGACATTTTATTTTATGTACAGGTGGTGGTTATGCATCGTTTATGAGACAATTGAATATTAATTCCAAATATAGAATTAATTATGACACCCAAATGACTTATCAACAAATATAATCAGACAACAAATAAAGTTCATGATGTATTTGAAAAATAGAAATGATCAAGATTCAAGCTACGTGTGTTCTTATTAAAACCAAAAATGCAACGTTATGTATTTGTTTTTTTATTGCAGGGAGTGTAACTGAATTAAATGGAGAATTGTTATCTTAAATAAAGGGGGAAAGACCGTTCAAAGCTCTGCATTTTCATATATATATATATATATATATATTGTGTGTGTGTGTGTGTGTGTGTGTGTGTTAAAGATGCAACGAATATTCGGCCACTATTCGGTATTCGGCCTGCTCAAATAGACGTTTCTTGATTTAGCCGAATATTCGGTCTTTCCGAATACTGATCATTATTCGGCCGAATAGTTCTGCTACGGTAGAAATGTACAAAAATAAAGAAATTGGTAGATTTTAAGCATTTAAAATTGCATTATAGTTATTGTAAAAGAACGCATTAGTATATAATTTTAATAAATAAAAATAATTTATAAAAAACTACTTTTTTTAAACATTGCTTTTAGGTTTGATACAGTTATAATATTGTATTTTATACTTAGCATTTGCTCACAAATGCTGGCAATAGTTAATTATGATGAAGAATGTGAGACTTTTATTTTGTTTAGTAGCACAGTGGAAGGCAGACTTTGTGTGAGTAAACTGATTTATTGTGAATATTGGGTAAGATAGCAATGGGAAAAGCCTAGAACATATCATGAATATTAAGATAGCATAAGTTATTGGGCTTTTTAAATTAAAAAAATATATTCCAGTTAAATGCATTAAATTTTAATAGATCTTGTAAAAATAGGTATGTAAAAAGCCATAAAATAAAAATATACTTTTATAGCTTTTAAAATATATTCATGAAATTATTTGGAGCAAGGTAAACATTCTAAACAATAGTATTCTTTTAATTTGAATTTAGAAATTAGTAAAATAATGCTAATGCTTACCAATTTTATTGCATTCAAAACAATACAGAAAATACATTAATTTTAGGTAGTTCTGGATTCTTAAACAGAATTAAATCATACATCATAGATTATTGTGTGAAATTGGTGTTTTACTTGGTGAGTACTTTTAAAATTTAGAAAATACTTTCTACTACCACGATTTGCTAGAAATTTTAATATTCGGCTTCGGCCTAGGAGAAATTGCCGAATATTCAGATAATTATTATATTCTATTTTTTTAACCGACTTCACAAAGGAGGAGGTTATATATTCATACCGTATGGATATCGGTTTTTTGTTTGTCCACCCATAACATCTCACAGGATGAGCCGATTTTCAAGATTTTGATTTTTTTTTTTAATCCATCGAGGGTGGTTGCTCAAACGGAATTTATCATTTAATTGACTAGTTTTTAGTGCCATTCACTCAAAGAAGGTTTGCCTTTTGATATGGATTTTTTAAAAATAGAGTATTTATGTAAAAAATGGATTTACACCAAAAATAATAAAATAAAGTCCCTTTCGGAAAAAAAAATAGAACCGACTGCAAATTATAAATTGCGTTAAAAAGTGAAAACTAATTTAATTCTTTAAACAACATCGATACGATTTTTAAACATAACTTTTGAAATCGGTGCAAAATCATGATAGGTTTTGATTCATGATTACTTTTGTAATCATGAATAAATTACAAATATAAATCGCCCAGAGCTTATAACAGTTTCAATGTAAAGTAACACATGACGTAATGGTAATTAGGTAATCATGACGTAATGGTAATTAGGTAATTGTGCGCAGGCTTCAAAAGTTATATTTAAAAATCGTATCGGTGTTGTTAAAGAATTAATTTATTTTTCACTTTTTAGTGCAATTTATAATTTAAAGTCGGTTCTATTTTTTACAAAAATTATTTTATTTTGATGTACATTATTTATGTATAAGTAATTTTGAAAATCTCAATTATTTTTTTAAAAAATTCTGAACAGTAATTTTTAACCCGGTTAGTTTTATTTATAAACACCACAGGGTTGTGTAAGAAAAACCTGATATGGCACAGCCAACAAAATTATGCCTACATATTAACCGCATGCATGTGTCGTTTCAAAATAAAAGATACGTTTTTAAAAGTTTAAACCCTTATGCATTTCTTAATCTCTAGTTTTAAAGACATTTAAGGACATGAACTAATAAAAATGAACAAACCGATGTCACTATGATGAGTATGACAAATTATTTCTGCGTTTCAAGATAAGAAATTACATTTTCAATAATGAATGAAAAAATAAAAGTAACAATACTCTTCTACCTTAGTGCTAACATGTATGGAAACGTACAAGATCATAGGATTTTTCATCTTAATTTTTCTTAAATTTATTACATCTAGAGATGACAAAAGATATACACAAAATTGAAAAATAAACATAGAAAAAATTACAAGTAAGAAATAATTTTTATTGCTGTACTTTTAGCCTATTTCATTTAAAATCCTCAAGTTGCGGACACCATACGAAACGCGCGAACTGTCAATCAAAAGTTAACTCATGGGGAATCGAGAGTGCTGCGCGAATGGCATGCTGGGTAGAAACCCCGCAAAAATCCTGCTCTTGGGCAGGAGGCAACTAGACCCACCATTGACCCGGTAAAAAAACGGAATGCGGTGATAAGCAGGGTACAAGCGGGTTATAAGAGTGCCATGTGAACGCGGCTAATAAATCAGTAAACGGTCATTTTCCAGTAAACAAAATAATTGGTCAAAAATAGTCAAAAAAGTTATGGCTTTTACCCATAATGAATATAATAGTTTCCACGGCATAAAACGGGTCATGTTAGTTCGTAAACAATGCAAATGTAAAATATTGGTAGTTTTTTTTAAATGGAACTGATTACAGTAAAAAGTACTAAATATTCTGCTAAACGACAATTTTCATTTTTTCAAATTTTAAAATGGTTCACGGTTATTTAAAATTACTTGCAGGACACCAGTCCTTCGATATAAAAACGCAATTCCGGATTTGATAAAAATCTCAAAATGTTTTTAAATTCGATTCGAAAAAAAAAAAAAAAAAAGCAGATCATTTTGTGCAGTTTCTCACTTTGTGATATTTCTCCAATTCATGTTTTCGACTTTTCTTCTTGAAATTCTATATAATGTGTAGTCATTTTTCCAAGTAAAAGCCTCTCCCCCTCAATTTTTTTTGAGTATCTTGCATTAATGTGGTTTAGTGGACTGGAGTTTTTTTTTACATACTATTTTGTAATTAGCTTTTGAAACAGCAGTTATTCATTTTCTTATTTTTCCCGTTCCAACTCCTCCTTGTAATGTTGTTGTATTACTTCAGGTTCTATCAGAACTCCCGCAGCGTTTTGCTAGACTTTTTTTCTTTGCTGATTACAATTCACTATTGCATCTTTAATGGTTTTTTTTGCATGCGATAGAGCTGTCAATATAGCATAGGTGATGCAATGGTGATGATAATTCATTAAGTAGGGTTTGAAGCGAACTCAGGATCTAAGACAAGGGAGGTAGACTTCCTTAACACTGCTTAAAGATGGCGGCGATACATGATTACCCTTGTTTTCTTTCAGTAAAATACAATTCTGTGCTGTATACCTGCTATAGATGTTAGTTACGTAGAAAAACAATATGTGATACTATATAGAGTAACTTTTGAACCAATTAATATGCAAAAAAAAAAAAAAAAATAAAATAAAAAAAAGTATTAAAGAAAAATCAATGAAACTCAAAGTCGAATTACATAGCTTGTTTTAACTATTGTTTTAAATACATTCAATCGGTATGTACCCATTTTACGTCATCCCAAAAGATTTAGATCTCAATATTTTGTTGTTTAATAGCTTTCAGCAGATGTGGCAGCAGAGCTTCTTTAATAAGAAAATACTAAATACTTCAAACTCAGCCTGTCAATGAAAGAAATGTAATTTTTTTAATAAGTTTGTAATAAACCATGTGTTTTTTAAAGCAACGTACTGGGTTCGTAATATGTGTTCGTTCCGTTATTATTATTATGAAATTACTTTCTGGAAACAAAAGTTTTTGACAATAAATTGAAATATATTATTACAAATTTTGACAAAAATAACCTTGTATTGAGTTAATTAGGAACTCCCCCTGTGTTCATTGTCTGTGCTGGCAGATTCTTTTTCTAACTGTCGTACCAACTCTGTTCATTTTCGAATGTATATAGTCGGATAATAGCAGCAAACGTCATCTACATAAAATTTCGTTTACAAGAAGACCTGAAATCTAATATTATTCATAAAATCACTACACTTCGTTACATTTACGTCATTTATGGAACTTCAGATAAACTTAAACTTTACTTGACAACTTGTATACTTTATAAGTGTCACAAGAATTTATTTAAAATGCTCATAATCATAATTCTCCATTTGCATAAACTTTCCTTACACAAAATAATTTTTTAAAAGATACAACAATTTTAGCTTTTGGAAGAATGATTTTTTTTAATTAAAATTTTTTTTATGATAAGAAAACTTGAAAGTTGTTAATATTATATAAACAAATTTAATACTTCCATATACAGCATTGCTTTAAGTGTGTCTTTTGTTCAATACATTTATTTCAAAGACAACAAAAATATCCTCCTACATTTCTTCGCTTAAATGCTAAATTAGAAAATGTCTCAAAATTATTCACTGAAGATGAGTTTTTAATGCCAAAATAATTGCCTTTAGGGATCGGTTAACTATTAGCTTAACCAAATGCCCTTAATTGCACTTTGATTCTAAAGTTTTTAAAATTCATTTCTAAGCAGCTGATATATCAGTGTGAGAATATACCGTTGTGCTATCAAATTAGGGTGTTCCAATAAGAACACATTGAAGATTTGAAAGAAAATTTATTTAAATAGAAAATATTTTAACATTTCTACAATGGGTAACGTTTGTGATTTAAGTATGAAATAAAGTTTTCGGTAAATGACCCCCACGACTTGCTCTGTAGTACTTTATTCTCGTGACGAAATTTTCAATTAAAAGAGAGGGGTCGGTTGGCTACAGGGGACTGCAGGCACAGTCCAAATATTTTGTATGCTCGTGGGTAAATGATTCAGTCAGTCATATAGCACTTTCTTCTGTCTTTCTCCAATTTTCAATTCAAAGAGACAAGGGCAAGTTGGCTACGGGGTAAATAAGCGCAGTCCAGATAATTTTTATGTTTGTGGATAAATGACGCACTCAGTTACAGAGTGCCTTTCTTCTTCCTCTCTCATATTGCCGGCTTCCTTTCTCATATTGCTCATATTGCCATTGCCTCGTGCACTAAACGTTCGCGACGATTTTTCCTTTTTTTTTCGCATTGGTAAGTAATTTTTCGCTTCATTAAAAAAAAAAACTAATTCCCAATTTTATCTTAACAACTGCGGTTTAACTTGTGTATTGTTTCAAAGGGTATGATTAACTTTGCCTAATCCGTGAGTGATTTATTAGAATTGTTTAAATTTAGAAGGTGACGTCTCCCATTTTGTGAGGAAATGTATTATGAGGATAGTAGACGCACTGCACACGGCTCGGTGCATGACATTGTTTCATGGTATTTTTTGCTAAAAAAGAGCAAATGTGGACTGTTTCAAAGGTTTAAATGCTCCCATTCATTCAATGGAGGCAATTCACCGCTAGATGAACTTATGAATGATCATCGTTGTCACGTGATATCCGCTCTTTGTTTACTAAGATTTTCAATTGAGTTCTACGTGGAGTTCACTAGCAAAATTAGTTATCTTAAAATTAATTAGACTATTTTCACAGCTTTTTCTGATTATAACCCAGTATCTACATTTAATTTAATCATTATAAAAGAAATTTATTAATTATTACACTAGTTATAGTGTTGTATTTAGTGTTAATTATATGTAATGTAAAAGAACTTTATTTAGGCCTAGTTTTTAATTAGATTTGTCGAACTCGATGCAAAGCGATGCTACGGCTTCCTTTGTTTACATTGATTTCATCGGTGCCACGTGACCAATGACGTTGCTTGAATTGCCTCCATTGGTTAAGGAAAATGCGCAATGGCCATCTGATAAACAGAGCTAAAAAAGAAAAAAAAAAAAAATTAAAAAACCATTTTTAGAGCTGAGAAACTAAATTTTGAAAATATACCAATTTTTTGTCCCATGTACCTATTTTACATCACCTGATTTTAATTACCACAGAAAGAAATACACCAGATTAGATTCTCTGAACATACAGTTTAGATTTTAAAGGAAACTCGTGCTCAAAATGTACCTTCAGGGGAAGAAATGAATCAGTAAAAAAATAAAATTGCTGGTTTTAATCCAATTCTTAGTTTCTACACTTGCTGAAATTTCAGAAAACTCACAAATGCATGGTCACTTTTATGAATTAATTTACTCTTTTTCTGCGTTTTGAAAATCTTTTCAGTCTGTCCTACAAAAATGCTTTCGGAAAGAGAAAAAATAATTTTCGAAAGTTACAAAACAAATAAACAAATTCAATGCGATGTGCAGAACAGAGCCTAGATAAAAATAAAGTACCATTTCAGCCCATTTCTCTGACAAAGCAGTGTTTTAATTATATTTAAAGTTCCATAACTGACACTATTTACATTAAAAGAAGAAAACGGAAGAGTTTTCTGGAAGTAATTTAGAGCATTTCTGACTGCGCCTAATTGCTTGGGTTATGGTTCTTAAAAAAGAAGAAAACAAAACAATAACCATTATTTTTTCACTTTCTTTTTTTAGAAGAAGATTGCGTTAAAACTCATACCATAAAAATATTTATTTTCTTTTTTTCTTTTTTTAAACATAAAGGAGCTATTTGGAAGATAATAAAATAATTTCTTTCTTCTTCGAGCGTACTTTATGATTTAATTTACAAACGTTTGAGGGCATTTCGCAGTAAAAGTATTGTCTAAGTTATTCACTTGATATAAATGCAATAGATAGCTAAAATTGTCTGCTAAGTTTGGTTAATCAAGGTGGGCCTTAGTGAAAATTTAGGGAGCAAACGTGACTGGTGGCTCTCTTCGGACGTGAGTAAATAAAAGGAGGGTGGGGGGGGGGGGAAGAATAAAAAGGGCAAAGAAACTAATACACTAAAAAAAAAAAAAATGAATTAGATACGAAATATAAAAATGGCAGATGATTTTATGTTGTTTTGAAAACAGCTAACAGCTAATAATAATTAGTTTGATTTAGAAGCAGAACGACGCTTACAATAATGCTAAGGAATTTTCAACTGTATTCGAAGCCACAGGTCGGCTTACAGTAGGCTATTTGAAAATAATCTCATGCTATACATGATTAGTATTCGTGAAGTCTTTATGTAATCTTCTGATCTAAGTTATATAAATGTCTCGTCATGGTTATCTTTGGATTATCAATATTATGGCATTTTCCCATTTTCAGCCAAGTTTCAATTAACAAAATAACTTTGAACGAGGGAAGTGCTTAATGTAAAATTTTTTAGACTAATTCTTGTTTTTGTTGTATTTAAATTCCCACATTATTCCTTTCCAAAAACGTACTACACAATTATTTATGTTCATAAACTGCACTATACAATTAGTTTATTTATTTTTCAGTGCAGTATTGTATTTTAATAGCCGACCTTAATATGAGGAGTACCCGAAAGTTGTTTGTCTTCAGACTAACTGCTTTGCTCCGTTAAAAGGCAAAAATATTTAAGAATTAAGAGTTATTCGCAATTCACACCAAAGTAATGTGTACATTAACGAGTTCTGAATCGTTAAAGTGGAAACGCTTGTTTCTCGCTTTTCCTTTTTCACTTCTCGTTCCCTCTCTTCTACGTCTTTATAAAACATGTACCACCTGCATTTTTTTATGTTCTGTTGTTTCTCTTTGGCATAATGTTCTCACAGTTGGCTTCGGTTAAGAAAACTAAGAAAAGTTACTGCACGTATAATGAGCGGACCCAACAGCTTTGTCTTGCTCATGTCATTTGTTGCAGAAACATAACTCATATCTAGCACGGGGAATTCACCACTCTTGACAGTGTTTTTAAAATTTCATCTCGAAACAAATCGTTCCAGTGATCTTATACAAAGGAATGGGATTGTGAGCTGCCGTCAACAAAACAGGCTGATGAGGACTACAGGCTAATGAAGGTCAATGAGTATGGTTGTATCGTGATGTATTTCAGGCAGGCAGTATTAGCCTAGAGAATTCAAACAAAATTCGAACTGCTGAGAGAAATGACTAATTTCTACGCCCCCCAGCCAATAAAGATTTCAAAAATAGTTGTTGTCTGCCTGCTACGTCAATGATTTATACAGATACATATTCCTCCATTGATCTTATTATAATGCTAAATTTGTTTGAATTGCTCAAATCGAAGAAGGAGATCTGGCACAGGGTATTTATCGGGAACCGTATGTTTTTGTATTGGGTAGTACACAGCGAGTAGTGGGGAATGAAGGTTGGGAAGGTCATATTCTGTTAAGAGAAGTTTCAGTTACAATCAAGATGTGGAACCTTGAGCGCCGCTGTTTTGTTATGAGACGGTTTTACGCTAACAATGAGTCCCGTGACCCAATAGTTTACTCATGAGCGACGAGGCTCATTTTTAATTTTTATTTGGATGGCTTTGTAAACAAGCAGAACTGTCGATTTTCGAGCCTACAAAATCCACAAATATTGCAAAAGTGCCAATATTGCAAGCACTTTCTTTACACAGTGCCTGAGTGACAGTGTGGTGTGTGGTACGTGAATGGGGGGGGGGGGGGGAGGGCATCGGACCGTATTTTATTTTTTGAGAGCTAAAAACATGTGTTCAATTGGAAGGACGCCACCCCACGCAATGTTATTTTTTCTGCTTAATTTTTTGTGAAGCGTTTCTTAAAATTTCAAGTTTATAAAACACATTGTTTAAAAAATATATTTTTTTATGTTCAAAACTTAAAAATTTGTTACTTTTTTAAAACCATGTGGTTTTTGGTAAACACCCTGTACTATGGTGTCCTGAAGAAAATCTTTCGAAACTTTTTCTCTTATAATTTGAATCCGATAATTCTTTCAAAGCTTATTTGGGAGGGAAGGGACACAGAGATACTGATTCATAGGTAGATTCTCATAATCTTACAACACTACTTTTATTGTTTTTTTGTTTTCATAACTTATTGCATCAAGTTATTTTGACATTTTCATGTTTGTACAAGTTATTAAGTCTTCTTTCATAAATTTATTCATTGTCAACTTTTTCTTTGTTTTTTAACTTTTACTGGAAGTTCGATAAAAAAGTACGCAGAAAAAATTACAATCGTTAAAAAGGAGATCATTTCATTGCATTCCATTAGCGAATTCTAAGTGAATCTTATTGATTACCAATCTCATTCGGGCAGGAACTCGATTTTATTTTAGATTCTGTTGTAAAACATACAGTCACATTAAAACTGTTGAATAAAGTAGCCTAAAAAATACTGTCCCTTTTTCACTTTTTTGGCGTTATGAATATTGTTCACTTTTCGCTAATTTCGTGAAATTATGTTTGACTTACGGATTGCTGATATTCATCAAGGCTTATACATTTAATGAATTTAAAGCTTTTTGGGCAGTGCAAAAGAGCAATAACTTTCACGAACTTACTTAGTGCAGCCATTTTAATTATTTAAAATAAAATTTATGGCATGTTCAATGTGGAAACGAAGTGGGGAAATTGGACGTAGAAAGTAAACTAGACATTTTTAGAGATTTTGTTTGTTCTTACAAAGAAGAAAAACGACATACATACAATATGAATGTATAACCTTCTTCCTTTGTGAAGTCGGTTAAAAATGTAAGCAAATATTTTACTTTGTTTCATTGTACATGGATAATAGATTGTCTACAATGAAATAAAACGAAGTATCTCCAACCTTAGAAGTGAAGATTTAAGAGTCATTTTTTTTAAAAATTGGGCTAAGTAAATGGAGGTGTGATAGTTGATGCCTTCAGTTTTCCTAAAACTTTCATAATATGTTAGTGGTACTGTGATCAAGGGCGGATCTAGAAAATCTTCAAGGGGGGGGGGGGGGCGATTTTGGAAATCTCGGGGTTCAAAGTAAGGATGGATGGAGGAGATTCTTCATTCCTTTTCAACAGTCCCTCCGCCCCCCCCCCCTTTTTTCAAACAGCAGGAACAACAAAAAAAAAAATGCTAGTGTAGTGATATTTAAAATTTTACTAGCACATTTTTTCAATGCATATACGTTTATTCAAAGCCCTTATAAAAGGAACACAAGCTGACGTTTTTTTGCTTTCGCAAATCTGTCTATAATTTTTTCAACGTCCAATCTTTATGGATATGCAATAAAGCTAATTCAGTGAGTCTACCATCACTCATTCTGCTTCTTAGCCAAGTTTTAACCGAGTTAGGATTTCCTTCAAGCTTTCTCAAGAAAAATGTAGGCTTGTAAATACATTTTCTAAATTTGAATTGATATGTCTAAATTACAAAATAATAGCAATTATTAGTAATATATTTTCTAAAATTTTCAAAATGTAATACTAAATATGTACTAAAAAAACCATCAACGAGTATGTGCAATTTATATAAACATCTGTAATTATGAATGTTCAATGAAATGTTTCAGGCTCCAGGTTTTAGCGTAAATGCTGCAGGAATTTACACCACGTGCTAAGGGTTGGCTAGCTGTCACCAGTTTGATGGGTAGAAGAAAAGAGCAAGGAATCTCTTTCCCATTACTCCGAGGATTAGCAACTCAGCAATACTAAAGGACAAAGGGACAGGGGGAAAGCATAGAACTTGAAGGGCTATTAGGCTGGGATTCCAAGAACATAAAAAAATGGCTGGTCCCGGGGCACAAAGAGTAAAAACTCACTTAGGAGTGTCGTTGTAGTATCCACTTGAATCAGCCCAAGGGGGGGAGGCGATCGCCCCATCGCCCCCCCCTTAGATCCGCCGTTGACTGTGATAAGAAAAAGAGAAGGCTGTCTCCTTTGAACTCTGAATAGCTTGTCCTTGAAGAGGGGTCAAAGTTCAAGGTCTCGAATATATGGTTCAAATTATATGATCCAGACAATTCTAAAACAGTGTGTGACCCATGACAATTGTTTTAAATATATTTAATACTTATTAGTATAAATAATTTTGTGTGTCACTCGTGGCATTGAGGGCAAAGGTCATGCAAAAATTTTCGTTGCTTTTTATCCCGTTTTTCTACTTGAATATCTGTTAAAGCATCAAACCCAAACAAATAAGTAATAGATTAATTACACACCACAGTATAGTACTTAGGCAAAAAATAAAACACCATGGTTCACACTTCTGTTTTTTAGTTAAACGGTCTCAAAGTTCATAATTTTCAAAACAAAATCAAGTTTAAAAGTCAATTACTCTGTAAGTCAAGAGTCGATTACTATGAGACACATATGTACTTATACTCTATGTGGTGTAGTTTCAGAACCAGGTTAAAACCTCTGGTGTATGCAAACTTTTTCAAAATACAGGCTTGTTTACATCCCCCAACATGCAGCATTATGCCAAAGCCTGTTGTGCCCATCTCAGCTTGCGAAGCCAAGTGGCCTGGGGTGCAGAAGCAGATGTTCCGATCAGGAGGTCAGCCTAAAGTGGAACACCCAGCTCGCAAGCGTGCTTGGTCCTCATTTTATCGATCAAATAAAGGGCGCATTCAACCCTGTCCAGTACGAGTGTGCAAAATCAATGGTATATTTTAAAACGAGGGCCACAATTAGGTATAGGATTTAGTAAAAAAATTACACTCTATAGTAGGGCTTTGCGCATAATCGACATTTATCTAAAAAATAATTAAAACAAAACAAAAAAAAAAAAGGTTGAAGATTTAATTTATAAAAGCATGTTTAAAATTCTATCATGTTGACATAAATTTTGGAATATTTCTTTCTATTATAAAATGTTTTATAGTACATTAATACAATAATCACAATTTTGAGTTCATTATCAAAGCAAAGTAATCCTTTACGATTAGGCAATGGACTTTTTTTTAAAAATTGAAATCTATTTTATGTCTGCAATTTATACGTGTATGTGTTAAAAAACTAAAATTGTACTAAATTCACCTGATCAGAACATCTGCTTCTGCACCCCAGGGCATTCAGTCTCGTCAGCTGAGATGGACACAGCAGGCCTTGTCCTGGGATACAGTACCATTGAGTTTAGCTATAGTTTGTTGACTTTTTATCATTATAAAGCCAAAACCATACCTAAGAGATAGGTGAAACGAGCATAATGCTGCATTATGCAAAACTCATACTGGAGGATGTAAACAAGCTTGTATTAAAAAAAAAAAAAAATGCATGCACCATTAACCTGGATCTGAAGACACACCACGTGGAGTATAAGTACAAATGCGTCTCATTTCAAACTATGCCATCCTAATTCTAAGCACACTTAAAATTTACGATATTTGAACTACTTATCTCTATTTATCCAAGGTTAAAAATATGTCACTAACCTCTTTCGCTTTGTTTTATAAATAACCAACCAAACTAACAATATTTTTTCCGAGTAGAAGTTGAGATCCCATCATTACTAAATTTTTAAACATCACCCACTGTAAATTTTTGAGATTTTTGTTTTGTATTTTATAAATTAATTGTAACATATGAATTGAAACGAAACAATGATTTTTATTTTCTTTAATTATTTTATAGAAGATGTTTACAATTTTTATTAGAGCATCAGTATATTTCGTAATTGTTTTTTCCCGTTGGCGAGCACAGATGGCCATGTTTTTTCTTGCACAATCTCTGAAGATTCTATAAAAAGGAAAAAACAGCATTTCTTTCACTAAAAAATAGAATGAACCTCAAAAATTGCTTTTGCTTAAAAAAAAAAGAAAAGAAAAGAAAAGATTTTCGAAGGAAAGGAAAGCAATAATACGATTACAAACTGGGTCGTGGCAATCGATTTAATCCTTTTATAGTCCTTCTTTCAATAATTATCTTTTTGAAGCACTTTTAGACTGAATGCTTTTCTTAACAGATATTTCAAAGGAAAAAAAGACTGCAATATCTCACGTTTGAATAGATTTATTTTTTGCAAAGAAAAGTAAAAATTCAAATTGCTAATTGCGATGCTCGCTATAACATCAAACATACAACAACCCCTTTGATTATGTTTTGTTGGATAAACCATCTCAAAGAAGTTCACATGCAAAACATGTTTTTTTAGCATAAATTTTTATAAAATTGCAATTGTTCTACTTGAAATGCCTGCAAGGAGATTCAATTAAAGATTTTAAATGATGCATTTGGATAAATACTCAAACAAAAACTTGGAAAAAATAAATATTCGACAATTTCCACTGCACTTTTTTGCTTACTTTATATAAAAAAAATCCCTCGCATATTCAAACTCGCTACTATTTCTTTACAAGGTATATAATATAATGTTACGATGACAAGAAATGCTATTTTAGCCTTACATGCCGAAGGAGAGAGGCAATGGGAAATCGTTCGTTTCTTGAAAGTCCCAAAGCACAGTTTCATACATAATCAAACGGTTTCAAAAATTTAGTGATGATGGGACAAACCAGGAAGTGGGGAAAAGGTGCATGGTAAACACACCACGAATCCACATTCAACAAAAAGAGTTGAAAATTTTTATAAAACTTTTGACACGTTAACGACAAAGGCGATCCATTAGAAGAAATGTGATTTGTAAGCACGTTTTTCTATTAATTTAAAAGCTTGATGCAGATGATATATAAATACTATTAAAATTAAATCATATGTGAGTCAAAGCTATTTATTATCACCTTAGTTAACCCCATAAAATTCAAACTTGTTAAGCCAGTCATTAGTAGTTTGTTAAGATATACAGGTAATTATCTTATTTTGGAATGCTTCATTCTTTGCTGAATCTTCTAAAGGGAGTAGGGGGGAACTAAATAATCTTTATACAAGCAATTGTAAATCGGGCTCTGGATTTCATGTAAATTTTTAGGTTGGTTTAAAACATGAAATACCAGCTGATCCTCCACAGAACATCTGTGGGCTATAACTTAACCATTTTAAAATCGTAAAAAACGGCTTAAAATTTGAAAGGCTTAGGAAAAGTTAGCTAGCCATAAAGAAACTAAGGTGTTGCCAATCCAAAGAATCGGAAATTAAAAATTAAGTTGAGAATGAAAATAATTTTTAAGAAATAGAAATAAATTTAAGTACCTAAGTTACGATAATAAATACAAATATTATGCTACTTTTTTGTGCTAATCATTAAGCAAATTTTTAAAAATCATTTTACCATAGTTTATTTTTTGCACGATTTCAATATGGTATCCGTTCATTCGCCAATTCTACGCACGCATTTAATGTAAACGTTCATTCGCCAATTCTACGCACACATTTAATGTAATTCACAACACAAATCAGATGGCAGAGACTTTAGAACAACTCCGTTTTATTCGCGTGCTTTCCACACACTCTCTCTCTCTACACAGCCACTCTCGCGTTACAGAATTATTTCCGCTTCACTTTGGGGGCGCCACCATACAATCATTTCACAACACCGAACGGTATCGTACCGCAAAATTTAATCGTAACTGGTCCACGTTAAGTGAAATATATATATGGATTGAGTATGTACAATTTTACTTGTTAAATAACTATCTATTTTACTTTTAGTTTCTTGATTTTACTAAGAACGTTCTTTGATAGCATTAACGCGTATGAATGCTACAGGCAATAAATAATGATGGACGTTCAAAGAAGAAGAAACAAATCTTTGAATTTTTAATGCAGCAACATGTTTGACACAATGGATTTCAAAAGATACGCTTCTTTTGAAAATGTCTTCCATATTTTATTAGACATTCTAATTGACGAAGCGAAAACGTCCCTCAAAAATTATGTCAAAACTGTGCTTTAAAATTCTAATGATGAAAGGAATTTTTTGCAGAATCTTTCAAAGTTGACGCCAAATTTGATGATATTGTTGATAAGTACTAAGATTTATCTTGCAATATTTCCTTTTGTTTGTCAGCATGCGATAATGAACATTTCCGGTAGTAGAGCAACGTAAAATAACGAGATTTTACCCGAAGGTTTGCTTATCAAAACTTCCAAATTTAAAAGTTTTACTCCAGTGCATTTCGTGAAAAATATAGCAAAAACTTAAAGGGGCATAAAGTTTCCCTTAACATTTTAATGATTATAAACAAAGCATTAAACTTTACGAAATAAATTTGAGGGTAATTTTAACTGACATCCTACACACACTCACGCAAACACACACACACATATATACCTCCATTGTACGCCGGTTTTCATATTTCAATACGCAGTATCAATAGTACAAAATATTTTACCTTTTCAAATTTTCAACCAATTTTTCTTCTGTTCTTTTCAAAACTTCTTTTAAGTAATCTTATGAAAAATAATATTAGCCATGCTTCATTAAATAAACATTTCAATGAAATTTAAAATGTTTCGTAGAATATTGTGAATATATTCACTTTTCAAACAGTTTACTTTAATTTCATATTTTATTTTAATTTTATTTTAACTTTACTTTCATTAGCATCGTTTTTGACTGGCACATTAAATCATTAATATGTCAGTCAAAATTCTATTTATTTAGTTCTAAACTTAATTTGGTCCAAAATAAAGATAAATTTCATTCATACGTCTCTGACTTATGCATCGTATTTGGTCGGCCCCTTACACCCGTATAAGTGTAGCAATTGTTGATCTAGGGACACTAATTAGTCTCGACTTCAAGTTTAGTTTGCAGTGCAGTATAGTAAGTAACAAAGCTAGCACAATGCTTTGGGTTTATCAATAGAGCTATTTCGAACAAGTCTAGGGATATTATACTGCTTTTATACATACCTTTGGTAAGACCTCATTTGCAGTATGCTGTTCAGTTCCGGTCTCCATATCTATAGGAGGATATTACTTTATTTTAAAGGGCTTAATAGAAGGTTACTAGGCTGGTAAGTTGTCTAGCAGACTTATATTAAGAGTTCAGGCTTAAAAGGCTCAATATGTATAGACTCGAGCAAAGGAGAGCCAGAGGGAACAAAATACAGTTATTTAAATTCATTAAATGGAAAATGTTGATGGGCTACATTTCTGCATAGAAGGTAGAAGCAGAAGTCATTGTTTTAAGCTTTTCAAATCTCAGGCTAATCTTGGAATGAGGAAAAATTACTACTTCAATAGAGATATAGGCAGTTAGAATAGTTTACCGGAAGCGACTGTTACTTGCAGTGCGGTAAAGCAGGGGTGTTTTGGGTTGACGTGATTGAATATTTGGCCACTTTGGGGAGTGGTCGTTTTTTTTTTGAGGAAGGGGAGGGGGGGGGGACCCTTCAGTAAACATCAGACACGAAGATTATTAAACTGTTTTAAAAAAAAGTTTTTAGAGTTAAAAAGGAGAATATCAGGGGAAAAAATGCTATGTCTTTGAATAATGTGAAAATGCATAAACATATTAAAATAATCAAAAAAAGTTTTAGAAAAATTACAAATTAATAAAGTTATAAGTTAACCGAGGATAAAATTCTTTGGAAAATAATAAAATATTTTGTTCTAAATTAATACTATTGATGTCGGGGAAAAATTGAGTAAAATTTGTACAGTAAAACAAAATTCACGGTCATTGTGGAGTTCGCTCAAAAATGCGTTTCCCCTCCTCCCTTTTTCTTTCAGTTTTTGAAGATTTTTAACGTGTTATCTTATAAAGAAGAATACCTTCCAGTCAAGAGTTTTGTGTATGTCTGCATATATTTTACGTAAACAAACACGAAAAGCAAACAAGAAAATATATAAACGTTTGCGCACGTCTTTTGTTAGGCAAATATGACATGTTATTACATTTTTAATGTCTCTGCATTGGCACTAAATATAATTGTTATAGACGACGAGATAGTGTGCTTTTATTTTTAATGATGTTTGTAATTTCTAATGATTTCCCACTTAATTTTCATAATCTTTGCCAGTTGGCAAGATTGCTCCTCTGCGAGGTGAAAAAGCCCGAGAGTAGTTATCCCGTATTGAGAATTTTAGTTCTTGGTGTTATGTAACGAAACAAGGAATTCAATGGAGGCAATTCAAGCAACGTCATTGGTCACGTGGCACCGATGAAATCAATGTAAACAAAGGAAGCCGTAGCATCGCTTTGCATCGAGTTCGACAAATCTAATTAAAAACTAGGCCTAAATAAAGTTCTACATTACATAAAATTAACACTAAATACAACACTATAACTAGTGTAATAATTAATAAATTTCTTTTATAATGATTAAATTAAATGTAAATACTAGGTTGGGTTATAATCAGAAAAAGCTGTGAAAATAGTCAAATTAAGTTTAAGATAACTAATTTTGCCTAGTGAACTCCACGTAGAACTCAATTGAAAATCGTAGCAAACAAAGAGCGGATATCACGTGACAACAATGATTGGTCATGAATTCCTCTAGTGGTGAATTGCCTCCATTTCAGTCACTGACATTGACAACTTTCGACATGAATTCGACAACTTTCAGTTCGTTAATTCATACAGATTCTACGGAGATGGTGCAAAAAAAAGCTTTTTAAGAATACATAGAAGAATGAACGTGGTTTCTGAAAGCGGCTAATAATTAAATGCTAAATTTATAATATTTTAAATACAGACTTTGTGATTATTGAGGGCGTATGCTACAAAATCGAGGTAGGAAAACGTGAGGAACTGGCTCAACTAGGCAAGTCATCTTTAAACTTTCCGCTGAATATTATGGTTTCACGAGTCAAAATAAAAATCTGAATATATATATATATATAGCCACAAGGGCGCATCTACGGGGAGGGGCGGGTGCGAACTGGACTAGTTCCCCCAGAAGGCATCGGATATGCGGTATCCGACCGATTTTCAAATATCCGGAACCCGATCCGGACACTGGACGAAAGATATGGTTTTCGCAATGCGAGTAGTGAAACCTGTGTAAGTTGACCAAAGCAAATTTTTCATTAATTAAAAGGAACAGCCATGATAATTTTGTATCTAGTATGCAATTTTTGTATTATTGCATTAATTTTTTGTTGTAATTTGTTTAAATGTTGTTTAATACGTTGAGGACGGCGTGTACCACCGGTGGCTCACATGCGAATAGTTTATCTGGCGGCGTGTACCACTAGTGGCTCACACACGAATGGTTCATCTGGCGGCGTATACCACTGGTGGCTTATATCAGCTGTAGCCTTCTAACACAGTTTTGTTAGATGGAAAAAACTGCATGTGGTTAAAAATAACTTTTTTACTGAAAGTATGTAATTTTTGTATTATTGCATTTCTTTTGTTCTAATTTGTTTAAATGTTGTTTAACACGTTGAGGACGGGGTGTACCACCGGTGGCTCAAATGTGAATAGTTTATCTTACGGCGTGTACCCCTGGTGGCTCACACACGAATAGTTCATCTGTCGGCGTGTACCACTGGTGGCTCATATCAGCTATAGTCTTATAACAGTTTTGTTAGATGAAAAAAAAAACTTCATGTGGATAAAAATAACTTTTTACTGAAAAATTGAAAAGGGTATTTTTACAGGTAGCAAAAATCTGCGCCGTTCTCAACGTGTTAATATTTATTGGAGCATAATATGCGATATTGGATATTTTTTACTGGATATAGTATCTATACATAGCCTAAAATAAACGAACAAATCAATTTTAATTACAAGATATTTGAAATATGTGTGTTGATTATTATTTATTTATTTTTTAAAATGAATTTATAACGTTATTTATAGAATGAAAATATCAATGGCTATTTGTATGAAAAAAATATGCTAAATCTAAAAACTTGAAACTTTATATTCCTTAAGGAAATTCATTCCTTAAGCTGAAGGACATAGAAGAAAAATGCGTTCATTAAAAATGAAATATATGGTAAAAATATTTCATTATTAAGTAAGGAAAAAGTTTGAGAAATGTAAAAAAAATCTTATTCATTAGTACGCTTTTAAGTAAACTATTGGCATCCACAGTTTCAACTTTAGTACTAACTTAATAATGAAACCAATAACGAATGAAGAAGATAAGGCAATCAAAAAGAGGAGGTAATATTGAGAAGAATGTGTAAGTATTAAAGAAAATCGATTCAGTTTGTGTGATTTTTACGTCTTAATTAGATTACGATAAATAAAATGAAGTACATCATTAAAAATCATTAGCTCATTGCAATTTCACGAAAATATCTTTCAAAACTTTGAGAGTTGTTTCCAAGAAATCGAATTTACTGCTGTAAGTTAGTGTTTAATTAAAGATGGAAAGTTGTTAATTAATTGTAATTAAGAAGAAACTTTTCAGGAAAGAAATTTTATGGAGGAACTGAAACAATTACAAAACTAGTTTTATTTTTATTTAAAGGGATATCACATTTTTGTAAAATAAATAAATAAATAGCTGGATAAAGTTGCTTTTTTTTAAATATAATTTGCGAGTTGAAATACTTTTTATGGCAGTATAGTTTTATTAACCATACTGCCATAGAAAATGTTACAAAAATATCATGAAAGCATCACAAAAATAGAATACGTAAGAACCTTTAAAACTAGTCGACGTTAATTATTTTAACAAAGTTACGAAATCAATTTAAAACGAAATTTGAAAAAATATTATCATTTAAAAAAGTTTCAACCGAAATACATTTAAAATTTTGTAAAATAACAACCCGAGTCATCACCATAATTGATTCGTTTGTGTAGAATAATATTAGACACATTTATTATTCACCGCCTGATTTTGAATCTAAGACAATCTTGGAAATTATTCCGCTGTTAAGAAGGAATAAATTTAACCGAAGATGTAATCATGCTTTAAGTCAAATGGGTGGACACTTTGCTGCTTCCTTGACTTGTAGTAGATGATTTATTACTTGCATGTCCACTGCACCGGAAATAAGCGAAGATTCATAAATTCAGTGGACAAATTTCATCAAACGTAATTTGCAATTGTTTTGCAAGTCATTTATCACTGTCGAGGATATTTTAACAACAAGATTGGACGTAATTTTTTATATTGCCTGGAAGATAAAATTTCTCAACGTAAATAAATAGTGATTTATAGCTGAAAATTTTCGCTTTAAAAATTTCTGCCTACTATTGTAATTTTATGGTAATGGCAATGCATATTGAAAAGAACACAATACATTCTGAACGATAAGAATAACAAATAGTGGAAGATATCTAAATGCAAGCATATATACGCAATGGTTAATTTACAGAAAAGTACACATAATTAAATCTACTACTACTATATCTCTGAGCATTTTAGTACGCAATTATTAAAAGAAGACATTGGAAAAATTCTAAACCTTAACTCATGCATTCAAAAACTAATTCACATAGTGTGATAGTAAATTTTAGGAAAGCTAAAGCAAATGAGTTAGGACTAAAGATTCCGAAATATATGTCAAATGTCTTACTTGTACTTTGGATGTAGCCTAACGACAGACCATCTTATGTACTAATATTTGGCACACACGAGGTGTTCCAGGGAATTGTTGGAAAAATTCCAGCATAAATTAGTATCCAAACCATAAGTACTGAACAGAAGAATTGTTGCACCGGTCAACAACAAACAACATTCATAACTTATTTGGTAATCGAACAAAGTTACTACAGCGCTATAACCTTGTGCTGTATCACATAAGTCACTGGGCAGCTAGTTGACGTATGAAATTGTTTTTATATGCTACTTTGCTAACCATCTGATAAAAAAGTAGCTCAATAATGTAATGCGTTTGCTTCAGTCGCACTGTAAAGTTTATAATCATAATAGCTTATTTTTACGTTTATTACATAATCGTAGTGTTTTGATCGTAAGATTAGATTACCAAAGTTATAACAACCCCAAATGAGTTAAAGTTATCGGTATTGCTAGTTGTTCTAAATTTCTTTTTCAAAACGAATAGTTGCAATCGCTCGAGGTTTCGTTCACAAATACGCAACATTTTATTTTTTCAACGAAATTAAAATGTTCTTGGTTTCCTTGAACACACTATTAGGGTATAAGGACATTTTGTTCAACATTTAAAAAAATAGGGTCAGGTGGGGTAAAGTGGTCAATGGGGTTAAGTGGACATACGGCAAATAAAGAGCTATAGCTTTGAAATAAATAAAGGAATTTGTGTAATTTTTTAATTTTAGCTTTTAATAATTGAGAATTAAGTTTTACATACAATATTATATTACTAGCAACTCTTTAGGTGGGGAAAGCACTCGATTTGTTTGTTTATACAACACTTTGAAACTGAAACAGCTCTTTTAACTTCTCTCTGACATTTTGTGTTAAAGAATTTGCAGCAAATGGACGGTGCAGGTAACACAGATCTCAAAAATACTTCCTCCCTAACCGTGAAGCTATATTTAGTTTATACAGTCAAACTTCGGTCGTTCGTCCCCGCTTACTTCGTATTTCCCGCATATTTCGCATTTCAGCCTTGGTCCCTTCAAGTTCCCTATTACTACAATGTTAAAATATCCCGCATATTTCTCTGTTAAAATATCCCGCATATTTCTCACCATCAATTTCTTTTTTTCCCGCATAGTTCGTTACGAAACCAAACCAATGCTTCCCATTTTGTGCATTTTGTTATCTTAAACCCTTCCAGAATAAGGAGAAAGAAATAAGAAAACTTGAGAAAACAGATTACTTTCCCTCTATTACCGGTTGAATTCAAGCATTGAATAGAATTAAATTCAGGGCCAAAGGAGAAAAGGGGTTAAGCATTGCTGCTGAGCGGTGGGTTTATTCTGGTTTATTCCGGTTTTGCACTGGAAAAACAAGTTGGTATCCCTGCTGGTGTCACGTGACCATTACTTCTCCCTGCTAGCTTGGCTTATCACTGAATTGAGTTTTCAAATTTGCGGTGCGATGGCTTCAACCAGCGGTACAAAACAAAAATTTTTGACTCGCAGCGAAAAATTGACGATTTTAAAGGAATTTGATAGTTTTCATGGAAGCAAAATAAAATTATCAAAGAAATTTCAAATTCAGGTGACTACGCTTCAGTACATCTTAAAAAATAGAGACTCAATTGAAAAATCATGTGACAATCTTGGAAAATCTTGCAAAAAACGAAAAACATTGAAGACATAGCCTTATCAAGACATAGAAAATATGCTCTTTCAATGGTATAACGATACGAGAGCAGCCAAATTTCCCGTTAATGGAGTGCTGTTGAAAGAAAAGGCGAAGGAAATCGCCAAAAAAATGAGCATTGAATTTTCAGCATCTAACGGTTGGATTGATAGGTTCAAAAAGAGGAACAACCTAGTTTACCGAACTTTCCATGGAGACTCTGATGCAGTGAATCTTGATACTGTCGAAGAATGGATGACGAGGAAACTTCCCGAAATCATCAAAGAATATTCTTTGAAGGACATTTTTAATGCTGATGAGACGGGGTTATTCTACAACCTTATACCAAGCAGCGGATATGTAGTGAAAGGGGAAAAATGCCATGGCGGAAAGCTCTCAAAATGTCGATTGACTGTTCTTTTATGCGCTAACGCAGACGGTAGTGAGAAGTTAGAGCCTTTCGTAATTGGTAGATCAAAAAAGCCTCGTTGCTTTTAGAACATAAAAAGCTTTCCCACTAAATATGCGCATAGCAGAAAATCCTGGATGACTGGTAGTTTTTCGAAAACTATCTTTATGACCTTGACAAAGTCATGAGACGTCAAAGAAGAAAAATTATTCTGTTTCTGGATCAGTGCAGCGCCCATACTTCTACAAAGCCAAACTTAAAGAATATTCGTATTGAGTTTTTCCCTCCACAATGCACAAGCATGCTGCAACCGCTGGACCTCGGTGTGACGCATTCTTTCAAGTTTGCCTACAGAACTCGGCTCGTACGGAAGGCGCTAAATATGTTTGGAAGGGATAAGTTTGAGGATGCATCGAATTATAAAATCAATGTTCTTGAAGCTATGGAAATCCTTCTGTCCTCTTGGAATAGTGTCACCAATGTGTGCTTAAAAAATGCTTTTCGTAAAGCAGGATTTCAAGTCGAACAATCTGCAACTGATCCAATAGATAATATGGTAGACGAAATTGCTACACTGAATATCAAATTTCCTGAATATGTTGATTGTGATGTGAATGTGCTTACGACAGAACCGGAAACAATACCAGACATCTCCAACAACTTGTAGGATGACGAAAGTGAAGATAGTGATGACGATGAGGATGAATCAGGCAAGAATGAAGATGAAGTATCGGTGCCATCCTTTCAAGAAGCGTTAAATGGATTAGAAACAGTAAAGAAATACTTTTTATGTAACGAATCACAGGAAGATTTGCTTAAAAAAATTCAAAGCAATCGTGTATTACAGATTTCTTCAAATAAATTACCGGTAAGGCTGTTATTTATTTGTACTAAATTTATCAAAGCACAATTACAATGCTTAATTTTTATGACTTACAATTTTTTTTTTCACTACTCATACTGAACAATACTTAATTCCTTTTTTGTTCATACGATATTAATTGTTTCTACAGTTAAGTCGTTCCGTTTTTACAGCCTATGTATCTCTAAAAATGTCCTTAAGTTGAGGCTTATTGACGTTATACAGAGCTGTTTATCATGCTGTATCAGAACGTCACAAATTTTTCGTCACGTATCAGCGATGAAGCTCTTCTTTATCTATGATAAAAAATGTTTAATAATTTTTCAGAAAAAATACTCATCCCGTTTACTTCGTTTCTCCCGCTTTGTTTGTTTTTTTTTGTCGAGTCCCGTGAAAAACGAACTACCGAGGTTTTACTGTATATTATTTTACAGTAGTTTAAGTAAGATGGGGTAAAGTGGTCATAGTATTAGGCTTAACATGCACCAATGTTCTAAAATTACTTTAGGTTAATTTATGCGGTAGACCAGGGATTAAATTGCATAGGAATGCACAGTAGCTCAGTTTCCATATTTATTTTCAATTTTTAACTATTAGAGGGAATTCAGGCTATTTACCCAAGAAAATAAAATTTTAAGACCACAGTGCTCGCACTTCTTTTGTTAGAAATTAAGCCACGAGACAGATGTTAGTTACACTTTAATTTCACTAATACGGTATTATTTTTAAAAAAAAATAACTTTTAAGTTTACTTTTTAGTAAACCGGAACTAACACAACTGAGTTCAAATGCAATACAGAATGAAATTACTTTAATACAGTCTTCTTACAATGGTGTGTTTAGAACTGAAAATTTTTAGAAAAACTTTTAATAAAAGAATCTTCAGGTATCAATGGTTAATTTATAAACATACTTATTATAAGTATTATTAAGCTGTAAATGTTCAGAACTAGCAGTGCTTCGAACAAGAACAATACATGAAAGAGAGAGCGAATTAAAAATAGCTAGGTTAAAATATGTATTTTTCTCCCATTGATTTTTAGTAAGGTATAATTATCCAGAACTCTCTTATTAGCAATATTTTCATAATATGTTGTTTGAGTAATTTAGTCATCAATTAAAAGCTATTTTAAAATTTTTTCACGGAAAATTTTGAATTTCATATTTATGTTTTATTATATGTATTGAGTTAAAGGACAGACATAAAATCTAATATTTAGGGATTAAAGTCCAAGAATACCTACTACTATGTATCCTAGCATGTTTTGGTACATAACTTCGTTTTAAGACCATATATGCAGCAGCTGAAGAGACTGAAGTACCTTTCGAGACGTTGCGAAGATGAGGCTAACTTTTAACCATAATAGAGGACCTAAATAAATTCAGTTGCGGGAAATAAAGTTGTTTTCGTTCTAAAATGAACCTTTGTTGAGTATTTTGAAGTATTATGGCTATTAATACTTTTATATAGTTTTTTTTCAATTGTGACCACTTTACCCCATGCACTACTCACTTTACCCCACCCCATGGGGTAAAGTGGTCATACCTACATCCCAGAAAACAGGGGTCATAAAATTATTTTACTTAACTTTTTTCTGCTCAAAATTTATTGCAATCTGTTCTTTAATAATGTAATGTAAAATAACAAGCAAAAAATCTGAAGGTTTTGGACAAATTCTTATATTTATTGAGAAAGAAATTTGAAAAACGTGGATTTTGTGACCATTTTACCCCACCTGACCCTATAACATACCTAGTAGATACATTAATTTTAAATTTATTTACCCGAACTAAGTCTGCATTAAAACTGCAAAGTGTATTCTCAAGACTGTGCTTGGCTAAAATGTTCAGGTCATAACAAAATACTACTTTGCTAATTCACGGTTTTAACAATTGAAATTAATCGCCTCATTTCAATACAAATACCTTTAAACACATTCTTAGACAAATTAAGAATGCAATATTTTGCTAAAAAATGTAAAACAGTATCTCCAATGCCTACGCAAATTGTAAATAAAGACTTACCTTACTTTGTTTAAATTCTGAAATTTGAAGTAGCCTTATTTTCTGTAAGTCTTAAAAAAGCCACTGAAAATAAGTGCGATCAATTGTTGCAGCCACTGAGAATAAATGTGATTAACTACTGCATTATTGCTTAAACATTCGATCACATTGAGCGATTTTAATGCTCAAATATTAGAAAAGATTGATGATTTTGACAAGATTTTAACATAACTAGTCTTAGATTTGCACTGCTTTTTCAATTCTAAACTGCAAATCATATCTATAATGTTCTTTTAAACTAATCACTTGTAACTATAGATCCCAGTATTTCCTTCATAAAACGTTTTCGAATCGGTTCCTGTCGTTGATGTTCATTCTTTCTTCATACGGCATTCGAAAAAGGTTAGCGGTTCCGCGTGAACATATTAGGCCGACTCTCCTAATTGCTATAATTATACATTATACTTTCATAATTACCAAAAGCTCTATCCGACTTCTAAAATTCGAAGTCGTGTTCTATTAATGTTCCATCAGCATTTATCAGTTATTTTGCAGTCATTTAAATTGCGCATGAATGCAACCATCACTTGGTTTTCGCGTTTAATATTAAAAAACTTTGTTCGCTACATAAACATTACGTGACGTGCAGTTTTTTTCAAATAATTTTGCTTTTGTTCGGTGTTAATGAAGTTTCAAGGCGTGTAGTAAAAATTCGCATGTGTTAAAAAGCTCTTGTTTAGTTAAAGAGAAAAACTACATTTTGTAGCAAAACATATTGGCGAGATAACAGGGATGCCATAGGGTACGTAAATGACACATTTTTTGATACCAGACGACATTGGCAACTTTTTAAAGCAAAAATGGACCAAAAAGCGACTTTTTTTTTACTAAGGCTACTGTTTTGAAAACTTTTTTTTTTTTAATCAATGTGAGTCTTCATATGAAAATCGTTGAGATTGTTTTACTCACATTTTTGAATTAACTTCAAAATCCGCTACTTTTAACTACTCATTATTTACTTTAATTTTACAATTGTCATTATGTTAAAAGAAAATTTCCTTACCTTCCATTATGAATACAAAACCAGATGGATCATTGCACTGCGTTCAATCATTAACCAAGGTATGGCTTAAATTATGGAATAATCTACTCTCTACTTTTGTTATTAGTCATTTTCCTTAGCTATGAAATTGTTCAACTGTCAGGAAACTGTATTACCATAATAGTTACTTGGCCTCCTATTGTTTCTTCCAATTTCATCCATGTTTTGCTTGCGTTCAAATGGTTAATAATATGAAATTTAAAGGTGTTCTTAAAAAACACTTTGTAAATCTCGAATGCGTGTCAAAAGCTTGTCCTTTATTTATTTAACATATTTATGTATTAAAAATATATAGTTCAACATTTTTTGAAACAAAAGTGATATTTGTGAGAGTATTTTCTTGGCAAAAAATTCTTTCAATTTCGCTTGCGTTTTCATGACTAATAATGACAAATTTCAACGTGATTGTAGAGAAAATAAAATGTATCAAGAAGCTCTTGTGTGTTAATGTAATACGTTTAGCTTCAGACTTGTATTTAAAAAATACTATGGAATCAATTTGCGTGTTACTATTTTTGGTTGTAGTGAAAACTAACGTTTAACACCAGAAATTAGGGTAAATGAATGAGCATTTCTTTCTAATGGGGCTGCGTATGGTCACTCACCTTTTGCAGCCCTAGTGTATTCCCAGGAAATCGTTATCTATTCGTTCAAGTGGCATCACTATTGACCGATGCCATTTCCACTTGAGAATTTTGAAGGTCAGCTTCCATATAGATGACGGCACCTGAGCTCTAAAGGTGAAAACTGCACTAGGAATTTAACTTAGCCGAGTGTATTCAATCCAATCAAATACTCAAGTTATCTTTATCATGCCGCATAATTATACGACATGGACGCTGACGATTTTCTGCATCTTGAAAATCCGCCGACGTGGGCCAGGTTTGATCCTGCGAATTTGGACATTCGAGGCCAGTGCCTTACCACTACGCCACCCTGCCGCCTATTGATTAATCTTAATTGTAAAACACCAGATTGCCTAAGCCGAAACTGAAACACATTACATCAGGGTACATTATTTGTTTTTGGAAGTTAAAAATGGTTCTAATGTTAAGGTTTTTCCTTTAATATCTGCAATTTAGAGCAATCTGTAAAAGAAGAATAAAAATACCTCCACCACTTTTAATCTCAACCGCTCGGACTATTACTAATGATTGTTAAAAAAAAAATTGCATTATCTATCTGAATTGGAAGGTTAGGGTTTAATAATTCATTTTTAACAATGATAACACTAATAACAATAAAACTGCAGTAATGCATTAAAGCAAAACATATATACCACTCAATTGCTTTCTGACTAAATGTCAAATATAGCCCGAAAACCCTCTTTTCCAGTTTCCTCATTTTTACACACGATTCTAAACTCTTTAGTCTCAAACATAAAAGTTTTATAAAACCACGGCAGATTCTTAAAATAAAAAGTGTGATAAGAATACAATCCTAAGGTAAAATAACACTTTCTTTTCCATAAATTTAAAAAAAGAATTTTAATTATTTTTAAAGTTCCATAACTGGAACTATTTACTTTAGAAGAAGAAACTCGGGAGATTTCCTTTGGAAAACATTAAATATTTTTGCTTTATACTTAGATGCGTTGGTTATTGAACTTAAAAAAACGAATCATAACAGAGGAACTTAAAAATGCTATATTTGTAATCAGGCTTGTCCCTTTTTAAGAAAAGAAATATTTCGAGGAATGTAAATATTTGTGGAACATTTTAATTGCCGGCGTAATGTTAAATGATAAAATATTCGAAAACTGGTAATGATGTGATTGCTGAGATAAAAACGTAATGAAGCTTAATAGAATATGAAAATGCGTGAATAGTAGAAAATGTAACATTCAATTTCCTTTGACTATGATATTTTTTTATATTTTGAATCACAGCCTAAATAAGCTTTAAAGTTGTTGTGAAATAATAGAAGTTTTCTACTTTATACAGTTGCTTTTTAGCGAAACATTTAGCATCTGTTATACTACATGGGATAAAGGTTTTGCCTTTATGATTCTGTTAATAACACTTTTCGATAATCGTACAATTTTATGAACTGCAAATTGCTGAATTTGTCTACGTTCATTTGAAGCAAACGTAATAATTTCAATATCATTAACATTTTACACTAATTCTTTTATTTTTTCAACGAATAAGACATTTTTTTTCTAAATTTCAAACGCAAACATTTTATAGGATCTCAGACTTTCAAGGCCGTTGTCCAAACCAAACATAATATTTTCCGGGCTAATAGGCCGTGGTCCAATGCAGATATTTCTGGCTGACGTTTCACCTGACATGTTTCAGGTCCTTTTATCAACATCATATAAAACAAAGTATGCACATTGAAACATTTGTGGCAACCTGCTCAGCCTTGTGTTATTATGCATCTTTAGCGAACTTTCTAAAGTTTTGCGGCATCAGTGCTTGGCTGTGCGAAGAACAGTATAAATGCCAAGTGAAATCTTTTTCAACGTTTTTCTTAACTCGCTTTGTTGTCTGTTCGCGGAATTTTGCAATCGAATTTTCGACCGTTTTCCGATAAGCTATTGTTCTAAAACTTTACATATAGCTCAGAACCGACAATGCAATATTCTACCACGCCTAAAAAATCCGACAGGTAGTTCCTTTTATTATTCCAATTTTACGCATAAATTCCCCAATATGGGGATGAAAAAACCTTGCACATATTGATCGAAAGCGCTGATTTTTCCGCACAAGATGAAATTTGTTCGAAGTTTCTAAGTCAATAAGAACGCCAGTTATGAGCTTTTTAGTTCGATATCTTAAGGCTTACCTTGATCCAAAAATAATAATTAGCAGTTTCCTCAACTCCGGGTTAGCTTGATTTCCATATAAAAAAAAATTGAAATAAAAGTCTCATAAGTCACTTTGTTTTATAAAATTTTATACCTGGTTTGTCTTTAAATCGCGAGAGTTTACTTTTGTAATAAGGATAATTGCATTGTACATAGAGGTTCTGAATAACTTTCTACGATTGCGAAATTTCACACATCAAAAACCAAAAAGAAGAAAATAATATTACATAAATAAAAACAATTTTATAAAAACAACGTTTATCCTGCGCACTAAAAAGGTAGAAAATAATATTCCTATGAGCCCGGCAGAATTGCTGAATAAATTGGTCACATTATGGTAACAGAGTTTCTAATTCTTATAAAACGAAAAACGTTGGGAGCATATACTCAAACATCAAGACTCCTCCTTAAACTTTATATATACATCAATGATCTGTAAAACAAACTTTCATAACATAATAATATAAAGAATTCATGCCCCCAACGTTTTTCGTTTTCTAAGAATTAGAAACTCTGTTACCGTAATGTGACCAATTTATTCAGAAATTCTGTCAGTCTCATAGGAATATTATTTTCACTCTCTCTCTCTTTTTGCTGTACAGCAATTGTTACATCTTACATGCTTTATTCTAGACTGAATCAGATTACATTGCATTCTAGGTGTCGCTACTCACCAATATTTAAGATACAGTTACAGTCATGCAACACCTTCCCTTTTACAATAAAAATTATTTAACTCACATATATTAAACACCTTCCCTTTTACAAAGCAAAAATTTTTACATATAATGCACATTATTTAAAAAACACTGATTACAATGAGAGAAAAATATATATGTACAAACTAAACATACAAGACTTCTATGTACACGGAGAATTATTTTGCAGTTAGTCCATAACGTTCAGGCGGTTTAACAGTTCGGCCAAACCTTGTTACATAATGTTGAGTATTAGCATTGTTTGACTTACTGTTGATGTTTGGACTATGTGTCACACCATTATTAATAGAATCACTCATTTCGATATCGCGTTTGAATTTTGGTTCATTGCCCGATTTTCGTAAATGAACTCGATTTCGCCTCACAATGCGATTATTCTCGTTTTTTACCCAATAACTTCGAGGCATTTTATCCTTCTTGACTATTGTACCTCTTTCCCATGTATTACCACTACGAACTAAAACATGCTCATTAGCAGAGAGATCGTTAAGTGGCTTAGCAGTTTTGTCATAATACGACTTACTTAATTTCTGTTTTTTAATCACTTTATCCTTGATGTTAGTTTGAATCTCGGGTTTTAATAATTCTCGGGTAATGGGTATTTTAGTACGACATCTTTTACTCATTAATGCTAGGGCTGGGGAAAACTCTAAACCTTTAATTGGTGTATTCCTGTACTCCATAAGAGCAGTGTATATATCTTTATTAACATCAAAACATTTTTTAAGTATGTTTTTGGCAATTTTAACCCCACTTTCGGCCTGACCATTTGACTGTGGGTATCGTGGACTGCTATTTATGATTTCAAAGTCCCACTCAGATGCAAATTTTTGAAATTCCTTAGAATTAAAAGGCATATTATCTGCAACTAGAAATCTGGGAATACCATGGATACTAAATATCATTTTTAAGTTGTTAATGATTTCACCTGCTTGCTTATTAACAATGGGTACTATTTCTAACCACTTAGTTAAATAATCAACTAGTACTAAATAATCTTTTTTACCAAATTCACAAACATCGTAACCTACTTTTTCAAAAGGTAGCGATAAAATTTCATGAGAAATGAGTGGTTCTTTACAATTTTTTGGTCTAAATTTTTCACATGTTGAACATTTAGCAATTAAATTTTCAATATTATTAAGCATTCCTGGCCAATAAAATATTTGTCTAGCTCTAGATTTACACTTTTCCATACCGAAATGACCTTCGTGGATTTTATCCAACATTTCTTTTCTAAGATCACTGGGTACAACAATTTTATGATTTAAGAAAACAAGTCCATCTTCCTCAAAAAGATCTTGCCTTAATTTAAAATAAAACCTAACATTTTCAGGTACATCTTTCTTTGAATGTGGCCAGCCATTTTTACACAATGATATTAAATTATTTAATACAGGATCCCTTAAAGTACAATCTTTAAATTGTTTCAATCTTTTATTACTAACCTGTAAGTGCCTTGTAGCTTTGACACAATGAATTATTTCTTTGAGAAATGGATCATTATCATCAGTTTCATTTATATAAGACCTAGATAATAAATCGGCAACATGCATATGTTTCCCTGGTACATAAACTATATTAAGATCATACTTGAGTAACTTTAATTTCATTCTTTGCAACCTGCTAGACAAAACATTAACAACATTTTTATTATGAATTGATACAAGGGGCTTATGATCACTTTGGACAATTACTTTTCTACCATAAATAAAATTGTGAAATTTTTTAGTTGCAAACACAATACTCGAATACTCTTTTTCTATCTGAGCATAATTTTGTTCTGGGTCAGACAGAGCACGTGATGCAAAACCGACAGATTGTCCATCCTGTAAAAAACAGCACCCTAATCCACTTTTAGAACTATCGCATTGTAGTACAATTTGTTTTTTAGAATCAAAAGTTGCTAAAACAGGAGCTTGACTAACTTTATTTTTTAATTCACTAAGAGATTGTGAATGTATAGGCAACCAATCGAACTGAACAGTATTTTTAAGCAGTTCTCTTAAAGGAGCTGTTGTTTCAGCCATATTAGGAATAAAATTTCTAAGATAATTAATCATCCCTAAAATTCTCTGCAATTCTTTTTTGTTACTCGGATTTTCTAAGCTTAAAATAGCTTTAACCTGCTCAGGATCTGGTTTCATTCCATCCTTATTAAAAATATGACCAAGATACTTAACTTCACTTACTCGAAACTGCAGTTTATTTTTATTAAACTTCACATTTAATTTTCTAGCTCTTTCAATGACTTTATTTAATATAATATCATGTTCTACTTCGTCATTAGCATATATGAGCATATCATCAAAATAAATTAACACACCTGGAATATCCCCAAAATTTTGCTCATTAAACTTCTGAAACAGTTGGGGGGCAACAGACACTCCAAAAGGCAACCTATTAAATTTATACACAATACCAAAGGGAGTACTAAACTGACACAATTTACTCGACTCTTCATCAAGCTCTATTTGATAAAACCCATCTTTTAAATCAAACACACTATAAACAGATTTATTGCACAATTTAGGTATTAATTCATCAATCATTGGAATCAAGTGATATTCTTTCTTAATCACTTTATTTAAGTCCTGTGGGTCTAAACAAATTCTGATTGAACCATCTGGCTTTTCTACAATAACTAAGTTACTTATCCAGCCATTTGGACTTTCTACTTTACTTATAATACCAGTTTGTTCCAAATCACTTAATTTCTGTCTTAATTTAATTTTAATTGTTTCTGGAACTCTCCTAGGCGGTCTAGCAATAGGTTCTGCATTTACATCAATCTTAATAGAGCATGTCATATTAAATTTTCCCAAACCTTCAAAAACATCTCTATTTTCCTTAATAAAAGAACTTTTATCCCTTATTTTAACATCATTAATTTGTTTCCTTTGAATAAGTCCTAATTCTTCACAGCTAGTCAACCCAAGTAAAGCTCCAGAATTACAATCCACAATTACAAATTCCAAGCATTTTTTAATATTATCAAGTTTACACTCTAATTCAACTATTCCTAGAGGTTTTATTTGGCTTCCACCATATGCCTCTAAAATTAAATTAGTAGGTTTCATTAACTTATTACAATTTAACGATTTAAAAATATTATTTGGCAATAAGTTTACATCCGAGCCCGAGTCTAATTTAAATTCTAAAGTTTTCTGTCCTACCTGTATTTTGTGCACCCAACAAGAACCTCTGTTTTTGCGACAAACAGAACCCACAACAAATGTCGAGTTAACTGATAAACTTTTACCTTTGTTTTCGTGCACTTTAGAACGTTTATACTTGTTATTCATACAACCGACAGCAAAGTGATTTAATGCCTTACACAACCTGCATACTTTACCATACGCTGGGCAGTTCGCTCTTCCATGTTCAGTAGAACACTTTTTACACAAATAAACTAAATTTTCTTTGGGATAACTTCTTTTCCGTGCGCTATTTTCTTGATTCTGCTTCGTACTAGGAACATACCTCGCAGTTAAAGCACCACTTCGCTTATTTAGAAGATGGATGTCTGCTTTCCGTTGAATGATGTCGGCTTGTAACCTACTCATTTCAGCTGCTCGGCAAATTTCAATTGTTTTCCGCAAAGTTAATTCACTTTCGCGCAATAACCTTTCTTGTATCTGTTTGTCAGACACGCCAATAACTATTCTGTCTCTAATTATAGAATCATTTAAAGTTCCATATTCACAGTACTTTATTAACTTCCTTAAATCCGTTAAGAATTCGTCGAATTTTTCACTTTGTTCTTGTGTTCGGCAGTTAAACACATACCTTTCAACGACAACATTTCTTCTCGGATTAGCGTAATTTTCAAAGGCAGCAATGACGTCCTTAAAACTTTTTCGCTGAGCATCCGTTAATTCGAAAGTATTATAAAGTTCCACCGCTTCCTCGCCGAGACAATTTAGAAAAATGGCGACTTGTACATCACTGTCTTTAGCAGCATGACCACCAGCTTTTAGAAATATTTCAAAATTCTGACGAAATCTCCTCCAGTCTTCGGCGATATTCCCAGTTAGATTGAGAATTTTCGGCGGCTTAATTCCTTCCATAATTTAACTAGAAAGTTAATTTCCAACTTGACTTAGGTCCGAGTTCGGCTGCGCCATGTTACATCTTACATGCTTTATTCTAGACTGAATCAGATTACATTGCATTCTAGGTGTCGCTACTCACCAATATTTAAGATACAGTTACAGTCATGCAACAGCAATCGTGTGCCCGCGTAGGTTGTTACCCGTGGCGCACGTTTAAAAGTTTATCTTGATTTTGCTTAATTTTATTATGTCTTTGTTATTTATTAAAGTTGAGTTTTAAACTGTTTAATGTTTTTTTGCAGTTTAAGTATCTTGGCAGTTAACGCTCAATTTTACTATATCCTAAGCTAAATTTTGAGTAATGAACTTGTACCTCGCATTTACGTAGACGTTTACAAACTTCTACACAATTGTGTTATTATGCATCGTTGAAACGTTTCAAGATTGTCTTTAACGCACTAGCAATGAATGTGAACTACGTGGATCCAAATTTGAGCGCAATATAAATTAAGACCAAATAAAAGTTAGTCGGAAACGTCCAGTCAGTGAATTAGTGTTGTGCTGGTTTAAATTAGTAAAATGCTAAACATTGTTTTATATGACGGTGAGAAGTTGCATATATAATTAGAAGAACGTCAAAGAACGCGTTTGCAAACAGACAAAATTGTGAACGTTCGAGTTGGAAAAAAAAGGTGCTTCGTCACACCATCGAAATTTAAGAAAAAGACTTCGCTTCGCCTAAGCATTGACATTTAAGGGGAGGGGGACAGGAAACGAAAATCAATAAAGTAAAATGATAAGCAAAACCACATTCATAAATGTCTACGAAACTATTAAAGTTACGAAAATTAATAAAGTGGAAGCCCACTATTCGTACACAATTCGTTAAATGAGGCTGTTCGAATGGCGAATTATTTTTTTACATAAGATACAATGTATATTGGATTAATCCGTTCCAGACCCAGAGATGGTTGCTTATTTAAACCTATGAAAAACAAATGTACAGTGCTGTACATGAAATTATAGATAAATAAAAATTTAACTGCACGTTGAGGTGACCTGATGGCCTAAGTGGAACGTTGAGAGGAGGAAGAGAAATGGTTGGAAGAGGAGTCCCCTTCCATAAAAACATCAGGTGTTTTCTCCATTTCTGCAGTTCTTTCTTTTTTCTGTCTTTTTGCACTAGAAGAATCTTGGGTTTCTTTCTCTGAAAACCTGTCTAATGTTGTCTGCCTTTGACGATTGTTCAGACTTTTTCTGAAATGGTCAATAACATTGTCGTTGAACAAGTTAATGCAGTTGACCACAGCAGTGTTGGGATGCCATTCTCCCACCACTCTGTGCTTTCTCGCAGGGGTAACACAGCTCTTTAATTGCTGCACAGGAAATGCTTTCCTTACTACTTTCCTCCTCTGAAGAAGTACTTCAACCACTTCCTCTTGCTGCCCCCTTAGAAAGTTAAACTTGTCAGTAAAATCTCAAAAAGTATTGAAATTTAAATAAAAAAATACAAAACGATAACCAAATTATTTCCAGACGAGTTCAAAATGAGCCTAATTTCTCGATGTTTTTCTTAAAAAAAAGCCAAACTGGCAACCCAGCTGGCCCGGGTCGCCGTACGAATCGCGGGACAAGTACGAATGGCGAGTTGAATTTTACTTGAACAAGTTGGACAAATAGCGAGTTGTACGAATAGCGAGGCGGACGAATGGCGGGGTTCCACTGTACTATCAAATCAAAAATAAATATCACGTTATAAAGCTAAAAAAAGGAAATTTTTCTGCTTCATTTTAACAATTGTATATTATCAATATTAACAGGAAGATCCTCCTTTTTTGACTTTAAATGTGCACAAAACTTTTAATTTTAATTGGCGGAAGTTTTCTATATCGCATGATTTTAGAAAGATAATCATGCAATAAGATTAAAATTTTATTTTTCACGTAATTTTAAACATAACATATGTTATTTTTTTTAATAGTTGCATTGCATTTATAACGTCAGAACTTGCTTTTATGTTTTTATTTTGGAGCTTAAGGAATTATTATTATTATTTGTTTACTTTTCAGCACTATTTAGAAAAAGATGAACAGTAGTTTGACTTTTTTGGTACAATTCTGTTTTGAACTTTCTTTGACGGATGTTATTCCTTTAGAGTAAAAGAAAAAATACATATATAAAATGTATTGCAAATGTTGAGTTTTAAATTAGTATAAGCGTAAGGGATTTCGAGAAATTTTGCATCCATATAAAACTTGCTAGAATATTGAAGAAAGAACTTCTGACTCGAGCGATTTAATATTTGAAGTTTGCACGGCATAAGCTAGCTAGCACTCCCATATGCTTTACCGGGTTAGAAAGGAGGAAAATGTATTGGGAAAAAAGATCTGATGCTTAAACCGTCTGATAAATTAGATTTACAATACCATAGGGTGTATTTAATATGTAATGGCGTAGCAGAGGCTCTTTGGTGATTATACTTTCAATAGCGAAAAGGCTGGCGGCTAAGAAGGGAGCGCGGCTAGCGTAGGGTACAATAGTCGTTTTGGTTTCAACTAGGACTGTTTGGAGAAGGATTTCATGGAATTTGTTCCAGAAAATAGTTAAAATTTAAATTTTAAATAAAGAGTGTAATAATGCGGTCAATAAAAAAATATATAATTAGTAAATTTTAAACGTAAACGAATATTTCTTGTAAAAAAATGTACTTTCAACAACGTTAAATGATTGCAAGTATTGAGTGCTATTATGCAAGCAAAATATTGTTCTTCTACACACATGAATGTTGTTCATATGTGATCAGTTTTTGTTGTTGTTGCTGTTTCTAGTGCCACTTGGATATCCAAGCTCCCTTTCGCGGAGCGACTGGGAATTAAGGCAGTAAGGAGCGCCTCCCGTTTCAAGCTGAGCACCAATGGTGGAAGTACGACTTGGCTCATAATGTAGTTGGATGACACCAAGTGGCGCCACCGCAAATACCCCACCTTTCTTTTTAGACCTATGGGTGAAGGGAATGGAAAATCTCCACCCACCGCTACCCTCGGAACTGCCTCGGAACTTCACGGTCCACGGATTTTACATGCACGCATCCCCAAGTGTACATGAGGGGGGGGGGGTCTTCAGCGGCCCTAGATCCTCCGATCCGAAGCCCGAAATCCTAACCGCTAGGCTACCAAGGCCCTCAGTTTTTTTTTCTTTATTAAATTAGAAAAATATATAAATAAAAATTAAAATCATTTCACCAAGCACATTTTTTTTTGTAGCATAAAAAGCGTTTTGGCACAGTGCTACTTTGATGGAAAAGTTCAATTCATTATCACATTCATCGAAGTGAAAATGACGATTTGTAACGCGTTAGGTTGATGAAATTCTAAATGCGAGGTGAACTGTTTTTTAAACTGGCTTAAAGTTTCGACTGGCTTTCCTTCCTAAAGAAAAAATGTAGCTTTTAATTTTATCAATAATTTTTCTTTTAGTAACTGCTATTTTTAGTTTCAAATTTCTGGGGAAAAAATTTATTTCGATCCAAAGCCATACATATTAATAGCTAATTAAGTTTGAAAAAACAACAAATACCTATCTAGCTAAATATAGCATAAGTTTTCAAAATTAAAGCCCCCCTCAACGTACATATGGAAAGAGGTCTATCCATCTTTTAATGGCGTAGTTCATTACTCTAAAGTCCAAGGAACGTACGTCACAATCTATAAAGTATTATATATATATATATATATTACCACATATAAAAATCTAATGATGATTCGCAGGAACCAATGAAATCCTAACGGCCAATAACAGCAGCCAATCAGAAGCGAGATCGCAGCAGGTGCTCGCGTTTAACCCTCTCATGCATATGAGGTGACTTAAATTTTTGTTTCAAATTTTTATGCAGACTCGTTTTTGTGTTGCAAGTTGCATGTTTTCCTCATCTGGAGACTCCCCCAAACAGTTCTTGGAAACCTCAAAAAATTTCATAGGATATTCAATACCGAAAAAAGATTAAACTCTCTTTAGAAGTCCATGGAGGATTCAAGAAAGAAGAGAAAATCTCAGTTTCAAATCAAATTTGGTTTATTTATTTTGAAGCGTGTAGTACATTACTGGGAAGTTTGGTATTATTTTATAGCTTCTTATTACTTATAAATTAAATTTGAATATTCAGTTTTGCCATGTTTATTATTATATTGAATAAATATGACAAAAAGCATAAAACGTCCTCATACAAAGACACGAATTTTTGACTGTACTGGACAAAAATTTCCCAAAACAATTATTACACTACAATCCTGAAATACTAAATTGGTTTGTAGCATATGAAATTTTTATTTATAACAGAAATAAATAAATGCATGCATGAGAGGGTTAAGGAGCAATCAGTGGCGTGATTTTCCTTGATGTGTTTCTGCTCATTATAACTCATCTTAACCAAATTAAAAAATATCCACAAGCAAATGTTTTGCAATCATTTTAGTTTTACGAAGCCGTAGAAACGTAATGAACTTGAGGTAACTTATTGGTTAACGGTAATGTAGCGGCACGCACTCGCATTTTTATTTCTGCTTGAATATTACATCGACAACTCAACTTCTCTCTGCGAAGGATGATAGAAAAGAGTTTTTTCCAATTCCACCGAGTTTTGTCGCTGAGTAAAGATTTTGTAAATGTTGATTACCACACTGTAAATATGTTGTAAATAGTTAGGAATAAATATTGTTGTGGATAAAAGTGTAAATATATTCTCTTGTGCCAACTCATCCACTTCACTGGTAACTACCGGACGTGATGTCGAAAAACGACATAGCTGATTCAAAAACTGAAATGACTTCGCCGAATGACAGTATGGTTTCCAGGGTAAGCGTTAAAGTACCCACCTTTTGGAAAGCTGATCCCAAAATTTGGTTTATGCAAATAGAAGCCCAGTTTCGAAATAACTCTATTTCGACAGATCAAACCAAATTTGATCTCCTCCTAAGCTCTATCGATGCTGATATACTATCGCAAGTGTCGGAGATTGTTGTCAACCCTCCTAATGATGGTAAATATGAAGCTTTGAAACAGCGTTTAATTTCAGTTTTCGCTGACAGCGAAACGCAAAAGTTACAAAAACTCCTAACTGATTTACAGCTTGGCGACAAGAAGCCATCGCAACTTTTATGTGAAATGCGTAACTTGGCGGATAACAAGGTAAGCGATGATATTTTAAAAACTTTATGGATGCAACGTCTTCCAATCAATATGCGTAGTATTTTGTCTGTAAGCAGTGACGAACTTACTAAATTGGCAACTATGGCTGATCAAATTTGGGAAATAAAACCCGAATCATACGACTGTGCGGCTGTAGCGTCAGACACATACGAAAACGCTTTGGCGAAGCTTCGAAAACAAGTTTCGGAACTGTCAGTTCAAGTTAGCGAACTGTGTAAAAGAAATCGACAACTTTTCCGCCGATTTAGATCTGGCTCTCGGAGTAAATCTGCTCGCAGAAAAAATAATTCTGATATTTGTTTCTATCATTTAAAGTTTGGCGACAAATCCTTAAAATGCCAAAAACCATGTAACTGGTCAGTTTCTGATGGTACTAAGGAGCAGGAAAACTGACTCCCCTACTCTCGTTGGCGACGGGGAGCAAAGGGGCCGAGCTGAGTCGCCTTTTTGTGAGTGACAAAGAAACAGCGGCCTTATTTCTGATAGACAGTGGCGCTGATATTTCCGTTTGTCCGCCATCTTCTAACGACAGGAAAAGTGTTAGCAAATTTAAACTTTTTGCGGCAAATGGCACCCCAATTGCAACTTATGGTCAAAAATTATTGCGTTTAGATTTAGGATTGCGCCGCGTCTTCAACTGGATTTTCGTTATTGCTGATGTTAACCGACCGATTATAGGGATAGATTTTCTGAGTCACTTCAATTTGCTTATTGATGCAAAAAATCATCGACTTATTGATGCAACTACATCCCTTTCGACTAATGCCGTTCAATATTCAAGTTATAAACCACAAATTGTTAATGTCAACAAGAGTTCTTTTGATAGTATACTTAAAAAATTTCTGAATCTGTTAAGACCAAAATTACTCAATAAAAAAATAAAAGAGCTTAATATTGAACATTTTATCGAAACAAAGAGCCCCCCAGTTTTTGCAAAAACAAGAAGACTTTCAACAGAAAAAATGAAAATCGCTCGAATGGAATTCGAATATATGTTGCAGGAAGGACTTTGCCGGCCCTCCAAAAGTTGTTGGGCAAGCCCTTTACATTTAGTTCCGAAAAAGTCGGGTGATTGGAGGCCTTCCGGCGATTACCGAGCCCTAAACAACGTTACAATACCAGACAGGTATCCAATTCCTTTTCTTACAGACTGCAGCCATATTTTACATGGAACTAAAATATTCTCCACAATTGATTTGATGCGAGCATACCAACAGATTCCAATACATGAAGCGGACATCGCTAAGACAGCAATTACCACGCCATTTGGCCTTTTTGAATTTCCCTTCATGACTTATGGTCTTCGAAACGCAGCGCAAACTTTCCAGAGATTAATGAATATGGTGCTATCAGGTTTAGACTTTGTATTCTCTTATTTGGACGATATTTTAATTTGTTCTACCGATGAGGCCACACACCGCAAGCATCTTGAGATAGTTTTCCAGAGGCTGGACGAATACGGACTTTGCATCAATCTCTCAAAGTGTGTTTTTGGTGTACCCCAAATTCAATTCTTGGGATATAACATAACTGCGAATGGACTCGAACCTGCGTTGTCTAAAGTGGAAGCCATCAAAAACTTTCCACAACCGCGATATCTGCAACTAGCCTGAGATGATTTCTGGGTATGGTAAACTTTTACCATCGGTTTATCCCGAATTGCGCTCATATTCAGAAACCTCTAAATAAGCTGATAGAAGGGCACAAGAAAAACAGCACAAAACCTCTCATGTGGACGGAAGAATCCGAACAAGCGTTCAACCAGTTGAAAGACTCCATTTGTAAAGCTACTATTTTGTCTCATCCTGTTCCAGATGCAACTTTGTCCTTGGTAACTGATGCTTCTGACACAGCAATTGGATCCGTCATTCAACAAGAAGTCAATGGTGTCAAGCAACCGATAAGCTTCTTTTCAAGATCGCTGACAAAAGCTCAAATGAAGTATTGTGCGTACGACAGAGAACTGCTCGCGATTTATTCATCTGTAAAGCATTTCAAGTATCTACTCGGAGGACGCGTATTCTCCATTTACACAGATCATAAACCCATAGTTTTTGCATTTCAACAGAATCCAGATAAAGCATCGCCTCGACAATGTCGACAACTGGATTACATTAGTCAGTTTTCAACTGATATTAGATACATTGCTGGTCGTGACAATATTATGGCTGATACACTGTCAAGGATTAGTACCATTCAAACCCCGACACCTTTAGATTACGACTCCATGTCAAGTTTACAGGATGACGATGATTTAAAAAGTTTACAATTGAGTTCCAGTGTCAAAATCGTTAAACTTCATTTGCCTAATTCACCAAAAGAACTATTTTGTGATATTTCAACTGAAAAAATTCGTCCGTACATCCCACGAGAATTTCGTAAGACTGCCTTCGATTCCGTTCATTCGTGTTCCCACCCTGGAATCAAAGCAACTATTAAGCTGGCAACAGACAGATTCATTTGGCCTAACATCAAGAAGGATTGTCAAACATGGGCTCGTGCATGTCTCGCATGTCAACGATCGAAAGTCCATCGACATACGAAATCTGCCTTAAAAAATTTTGCAGTTCCCAATCAACGGTTCCAGCACATAAATGTTGACATTGTTGGCCCCCTGCCTTTATGTCAAGGATATCGTTACCTTCTTACCGCCATAGATCGATATACACGTTGGCTAGAAGCTATTCCTCTAGAGGATCAAACAGCCGAATCTGTCGCCAAAGCTTTACTTTCTGGATGGATTTCTCGATTTGGAATTCCAGCAGACATAACAACGGACCAAGGTCGTCAGTTTGAAAGCCAACTGTTCTTATCGTTAAAGAAATATCTTGGTTACCAGTCGCATTCTACTACTGCGTACCACCCACAGGCAAATGGGCTTATTGAAAGGCAGCATCGCTCTCTGAAGACAGCGCTCAAATGTCACCTAACGACTACCTCATCATGGGTTGACAGTTTGCCGATAGTTTTGCTGGGTCTACGTTCCGCATTAAAGCAGGATTTAGGCTACTCGTCAGCAGAACTGGTTTATGGCACACCACTTCAACTGCCGGGTGAATTTTTTACCCCTTCCCAGGAGGTGAAACATAGCGATTTCGTACGTCAACTGCAGATGTCGATTCGCAATCTCTCTCCTAAGCCCACATCTGCCCATTGCAAAAGAGCAGTGTTCGTGTCAACTTAATTAACCAAATGCTCTCACGTATTTATTTATAACAACGCAGCTAGCTCGGCACTTCAAGCGAGATACTTGGGACCTTACGCTGTAAAACACAGAGAAGAAAAATATTTCGATGTAGATGTTGCTGGTGTGATCAAACGTGTCTCGATTGACCGTCTTAAACCAGCGTTTATCGTTGAAAATGATGCGAACACCCTTGCTCAAGCTACTCCTCCGACATTCACATCTAATGCAGTTGTACCAAACCAAAGTTCTTCTCCAACAAAACAAGTTGAGAGGACGACAAAATCAGGACGTCATGTCAGGTTTCCAACATATTTGAAAGAATATAACTGTTGAACTCTTTCACTAGGAGGGGAGTGTGTAGCGGCACGCACTCGCATTTTTATTTCTGCTTGAATATTACATCGACAACTCAACTTCTCTCTGCGAAGGATGATAGAAAAGAGTTTTTTCCAATTCCACCGAGTTTTGTCGCTGAGTAAAGATTTTGTAAATGTTGATTACCACACTGTAAATATGTTGTAAATAGTTAGGAATAAATATTATTGTGGATAAAAGTGTAAATATATTCTCTTGTGCCAACTCATCCACTTCAGTAAGCTCGTCAAAATTCAGCAAGAACATCGCCAAACCAGATGTTAACAATGCTATTTCCTTGAATGAATTTAAACAGTCGCCGCTTATTTTTACTTATCGGTAACTTATTTACAGCGACATTCGGAATCTCGCCAAACTTCTGACACTATAAAATTTACGTACATTATGTTACAAGATATATATTTTTGATTCCAAAGAGTTGTGTGCAATATAGAACGTTATTTCTGACTGAACCGATTCTTTCAATAAAGCTACTCTAAAATAGGTTAGTTTGTAATAAGCGACCGAAACGAGCTCGAACTCGTGAAGCTATCCGAAGGCTCTGCGGGGGTGGGGGGGGGGGGGAGCGATAGCGAGCAGGGGGCAGGAGTCCCTAGTATATATATATATATATATAAGCTCTTTGCTTGGGTCTAGGGGTTACTTCAATAATGACTCACCATAAAGATATAAAAAATGACTATATTTACACTTTCCTATATACAAAAACTATTTACAGAACAAACTTCAAATAAGAACATCAACACCATTCAAGCACCGCAGCGCTTACACGTCAGGGATGTGTACGTCACAGGACGGAGTCTTACTCAGAACTACTCGCTTTCGTTGCTTTCCGCCTGATGGCGCTGCTGTCAATGCCTCCTCGCACTCGCATCCTACACACATATATATATATATATAATACTTTAATAAAGAATTAAAAAAAAAGAATGAATCGAAGCGGCAATTGCTGTTCTGTTGAAAATTGAACAAGAAGTTCCGTCTAGAACTATACGAGCCTACTTACCCGTATTCACCAACTTGAAATTCATAATCTAACTTTAGTTCTTAATTACTTCAAATATACCTTTTTCAATGGTTAGTACATATTCATTCACTCACTCATTCTTTCATTTATTCAGTCATTCGTTTATTTATTCATTCATTTTTCTCATTTATGTATTTACTCCCTCATTTATTTATTTTTCACTTCATACACTCATTTATTTATTTTATTATTTATTCACTGATTTATTCACTCATTTATTCGTTTATTCCTTCCCCCATTCATTTAATCATTCATTCATTAGAAAATATCCTTAAAAATCCCGATCAAAAAACTTCATAAGAAAATAGGCTCGTTCCGTTCTGGTTGAACTTCGTATCTCTACATGTTCTACGGCCAAACATCTTTCCGATAAAGTTTGTTCCAAGCAAATCGGTCTGTTAGATTATGATTTATAAAGGATTGAAATTTCCCCGCAGGCGCAAATGTTAATCTTTTTTTTTTGAACTGTTTCAAAATGAATTCCTTTATCCTGGCGCAAATCTCGCCAAGGCAACAAAACGCGCAAAAGGTTACCAGCGGAGGTATTTCGTTTGGCGTCGATTGCATCATTATTGACGACTTTATCGCCTGCGCCGGGATAAGAAAAAAGTACAGTTATTTTTTTGAACTGTTCAAAAATGAACGAAAATTGTTCAACTCAGCAAATATTTTCCTTCGATAACTTCTTTTAATAATCTTGTTTATAATAACTCGACTCTTATGCCCGGAGTTTAATTTGCTTCACTTTTGCCTATAAGCGCTAATGTTAAAATTTTTTGAACTCTTCAGAATTGAACAAAAAATTGTTCAAATCAAAAAGTAAAATATGGAAATGAGATGCCCAAACCGAGATCTTTCGAATGCAAAAAGAATTTTTCGAATCAGACTATTCGTTCAAAAGTTATTAAGGGGGGACAGACAGACAGACCGACAGACCGACCGACACACATTTTCCCCGTCTCAAAACCCTACTTTCAAATTTTTTATTTTTCAATATTTATTTTATTACTTCACTTATTTTTGACTTTTCTTCATTTTTAACGATATTTTTCGGTACGTTAAGCCTTCTTTCATGCTTTAATATATAATTTTTACTTTTACGGGAAAGTAGGCTAAAAATGCAACGAGTTTTTTTGCTTAAATTTTCTTTTAAAGGATTTCTTTATTTTATGAAATATTTTGTTTAAAATTTGTCTACAACTGAAAATTTTTACTTTCAGGGATTGCTTTGATCTAATTTACACTAATAAAAAATTCGATATTTTTATACATTTCCTTTCTTTATTATGGTTACATTATACCGGATTTCAATATTTTTAGTCTTTTAAATTTATTGCATCAAGTTGGAGACTTGAAATATTAAATTAGAGTCAAGACATTGTATAACAAATGTACTAACGATGCGTTTCATTTAGAGTAATCCAGCTTACCTAGAATGCTCGCATCCACTACGGATCAAGCTTTTCATTGTTAAGTTTCCTAAAGGTTAAGTTTCCTAATTGGATACGTTCTGAGACGAAAACCATTTCTCCGATTCCTGTAAACGAACAATACATAACTCAGTTAGAATAATTAAATTTACTATATTTATTCTCAGACAAGCGGAAAATTTTCATTAACCAATTTACTCTCTTTCCTTTGCCTTGCACAGGCTTTTTGTATTTTGTGGGTTAGTAATAAATCTGCGCGTTGATATTCTTGAAGATAATGCGAAATGCGAGGGTAATAATTATACCGAAAACTTTCATTAATTATTTTGATTATACAAACTGCTTTTTTGTTTTTTACCTTCATAACTCAATATCAAATGAGCAATATTTGAGGCATATTTAGTTGCATTGAAAGGCTCCAGTTTTCTTTAAAAACATTTATAATTTAATTATTTGCCATTTATTAACTATATTAAGTGGAAAATAAATATATATTTTATAATGATAAACGATTTTTAAACTAATCTTATAATTCCGCGTTGTCAAAATAAACTATTTCCTATAATCCTGCTAAAAGAGATTTTTCACACTAGTCTCGGCTTTGGAAAGCTGTGACCGTGGGTCATAATTTCGAAAATTTCATAATTTCGAAAGACCCTTTTCATTCCCGAAAATAAAAAAGAATATGTATATAATATATATATATAAATAAATTACAAACACTTGAATGATAAATAAAATAGTAATAATAATAACAAAAGCACTTTTTCTTCCAGAAAATTCTAGTAACAAAGATGCATTTTTTTAGCATGCATTTTAAATTTCCATAATTTTCGACTCATGACAATATTTTATTCATTTTGACTCAAAGCAAAAAAAAAAAAAAAAGGTTGCCAAAGCATATTCTCGCCCTTCCCATTCTAAACACATTAAGGGAAAAACACATTAATTTTTGATTAAAAAGAAATATTAATTAAAAATAGTCACTGGTTTTCAATTGATTTTGTATTTTAAAGGAGAATTACAAATATTTATTTTTACTTTTTCCCCGTATACCTTATCAATTATACAAAAAGGGAGCTTTTCTTGAATTCGTTTTTTTTCCAGCTTTTTATACTAAAATATGTGACGTTTGTATAAACCTACTCGTACATTTTTTACTGGTGCTAAAATTCTCTAAATTGAGACATTTCAAGTAGCTTGAATGTGTAGATTGTTGGGGGTGATTATTTTTTCAAATAAATAAATAAATAAATTTTGCGTAATTGATTTTATATTTTATGGAATTACGAGGAACAAAAGGTAACGTAGTTGTTTGCAGAAAGTTAATAGATATTCTTTTAAAAGATGACTCTCTTGCCTTTGCCTTGCAGACGTTTTGTGTTTTGTGGCAATATTTTTCTTGATGTCTTCAACAAATTCAGACATCTTGATATGCCAACCAAAATGCTAAAATTTGAAGGTTCACTAAATACTACAGTTATGTTATATAATATTTTTTTTTGCTCTGATAAGTAACCTAGAAAATAAATTTGCTGAATTTCCTAAAACTTCCTAAAACTGGAAGGGAGTATCTCAGCCTTATTTTTTTACTATCAAACTGAGCGAGAATTAAAATATATCTATATTATATGCATATGACTCTATTCTTAACTTTTACCGATAATATAAAAAATTTAGGCTCAACTATCGTGTTCATTAATTGCGTAATTATTTCCTAACAAACAATTTTTATCTACAAAACAAGTCGTAACTGATTTTACATTTTAAAGATGTACAATAAGTACAAAAAAGTCTCATTATTTCTCTTATTTTTAATAGCAAAAGAAGCATTATTCAATATTTATCCGTTTGTACCATAGCCATCATATTTACTGGAGCAAGATATATTTTAAATTTTGTACTTTAAATTTACATCGTTTTTTATGGCATCCATGAATATTTCTTTAAAAAGTAATTTTAGAAAAACTAGAAGGTTTTTATCTATTGATACAAATGAAGCGTTAAATCAATGCGATCAATAAGAGAAAATTATACAAAATAGCACAAAATGGGCACGGAAAAATATTCGTAAAAATGATGTGAGATAGGTATAAGCAAGAATTCTCACACAAATGAATGAACTAACTTGAATGTACAAATGCATTAAAGTCACCTAGGGAAAATAGACTTCGAAAGGAATAAGTACAAATGCATCGAGGAAAAACTGTTGATAAAAGAAATAACTGTCTGATGAGAGAAAAGAAAAATACATTGCTACATTTTTGGTTCATACTTAAATTATAAAGTAATTTGTGGTGAAGTGCTTTTATTTAGCAAGATTGATATATTATGCATGAAATGACCTCGTTGGAGGAAACCAAACTCGATTATTTCTTTTCTACTTTTTTCAATTGTAAGAAAAACAAGAAGTTTCGTCTAGAATTATACGAGTCTACTTTCCCGTATACACCAAATTCATTTATAATCTAGCTATCTCTTTCTCTCTCTTTCTCAGCTAACTATAGTTCTTCATTACTTCAAATATACATTTTTCAACGGATAAACATATTCATTCTTTCATTTATTCAGTCATTCGTTTATTCATTCATTCATTAACTCATTCATGTATTTATTCATTCATTCACTCATTTATTTATTTTATCATTTATTCACTCATTCATTCTTTTACTCTTTCATCTATTCATTCATTCATTCTTTCACTCATTTTTGACTTTTCTTGATATCTAACGATATTTTCACGATAAATTAAGCCTTCTTTCATGCTTTATTATTATTTTTTTACTCTAATGGGAAAATGGGCTAAAAAACAACCCACAAATATAGTGGTGGTGGTGAGGGGAATCATACACATTTTGTACCAAAACATTTTTTCGCGTTAAAAAGAAAAAAATGCTTACTTTTCTCCTTAAAGCACCGTTGAATTTTCGGTTTATACATAATATGTTTCTTGGAGTGAAGTAAACTTACTTTTATTTAATAATGTATCTCTTTTGAGGGGAATGCTTGGTTTGAGCAAAGAAAACTAGATTATTTCTGCTGTACTTTTTTTTTTTGTCGAAGTGTGAGAAAAAAGAGCAAGTTGTAATTAAAAGAAAAAAAAATCAAAACTGATGCCAAAATTGTCTTTGTTTATTATATACATAATGTCGACGGGGTGGCGTAGTGGTAAGGCGCAAGTCTCGTACGCCCAAGATCGCAGGTTCGAACCTGGCCCAAGTCGCTGTATTTTCAAGATGCAGAAAAATGTTTGCGCCCTTTAACATGTCGCATGATTGTGCGACATATTAAAGATCCCTTGAGTATCCGTTTGGCTTGGATACTCTCGGCTAAATTAAACACCTAGTGCAAGTCGCATGAAATGAGAGCTCAAGTGCCGCCATCTAGAGGAAACTGAGCGTCCAAATTCTCAGTGGCCATGGCATCCACCGACCGATAGTGGTGCTACTTGTAAAAAAATGGATGCCGATTACCAGGGTACGCACTAGGTTTGCAAAGGCTAATAACCATAAACAGCTACATTAGAAAGAAAGAATATTATATACATAACTCTTTAACGACAAAACAGATCCTTCGATACAGTACCCGGTCAAGTTTTTAGCTTACGTTTGAGCATACGCAATCTTTAAAAAACATTATTGAAGTGCATCACCTACATTTTGTGTGGAATGTCTAATTTGAGGAAAGTAAACTCTCACACTATATTTTCTTGTTGAAGTATGAGAAAACGAAAGAATTATAGTAAGAAACGAAACATATATGTTCTCTATGTACTAAAACATTACAATTTTTGTTTATCGTAAGTACATTAACGATTTTTAGCGATTCCTTTTAGTGTTTAATTTGAGCCTTTTTTCTTCTTAAACAAAGTAAATCTGGTTCAAACATAAAAAGTTTTTCTTTCTAATCGAATTTAATTCAACGGACACGGTAATTTCCATACTATTTGAGATAAAAAACGGGAACTGATTTAATCAGAGCTTTGCATTAGTAACAAGCCTCATAGCTTTAAACGAATTTAAGTTGTGTTGAATAATTTATTGTACCCAACTAAATATTTACCAGCTGCTTTAAAAGTTACCTCAACTATTTGCATTAAATGAAAATGAAATACACTTAGTCTAGATTAAAAAAAATCGAGTGATGCAAAACTAAGTGTCCACTGGTAAATTTTGTAAGAGTACAAGAGCATTGCAAGAATATTGAAGATTTTGGTTACTCGCAGCTAATTCCTTTTTGGAAATCAAATTATTTAATTAAATATTGGCCCAGAACTGAATAAATTATCACTAATTACTCTAAGTAAATTAATTATATTTTAACTTTGAAGCTTTCTCCTATGAAAAATTAATTCGGAGTCTTCTGAAGAAAATGAAGTTGAAAATGGAGGATGTAGGAGAATCCCAACCTCTTTTATGATGTCTAATATAATATACATATAATATGATCGAATGTATCTTCTTCATTTTAAAAATGTTATAAAGAATCCTATTCTATTGTAAAAAGAAAGTTCTAAACTAGCTCCTCCAAGTATGGGGCTGCGTATGGTCTTTGATGATCTAGTGCATTCCCCCGGAATCGTCATCCATTCTTTCAAGTAGCACCACTTTCGGCGGATGCCATTAATGCTTTGAGAATTTTGATGCTCAGTTTCCCTCTAGTAGGCGGAACCAAAGTTCTAATTGGTGCGAAACTACACTAGGAATTTAATTTAGCCGAGAGTTTCCAAGCCAAATGAATACTCAAGGGATCTCTAACATGTCGCATAATCATGCGACATAGTCGCTGACGACTCGGGCCGGGTTTGATAAAGCGAACTTGGGCGTACGAGGCCAGTCCTTAGCACTACGCCACCCAGCCGCACCCTATATTATATATCTCTATCTACCCCATGTTAAGCTCTCCGCCATATTCATTTTTTTCATAACCACGTGCTATACAGATGCATGAAAGCGAATAAATACAGATGGAACATATACTTACCGTTAAAAGGAAGTAAAGAAAGCACCGTATGAAGTAAAAATCTCAACTTCCAACAACGAGGCAGCCTGACTTCTTTCGCACTGGAAATTTTTTTCATCTAGCTGATATAAGCAAACAGATGCAGCCACAATAAACTACTACTCACCAACTGCTTCAGGTCATGAAATAGCACTGTTGCACATACAGAATAAGTTCTGATACTTGCCAGTACATATCAAGTGTCACCAGCTCCATGCGAAAGCGATCCTAAGGCCTCGGCTAACAGGTAGGATGGTGGAAAAAGGTACATGTTAGGTGCCTACAAGAAAAATATGTAGGTACCCCATTTCGGGAGGTACCATCATATTAGGTGACTTTACTCTACTGCAGTGAATATAATGTGGTAACTTGGTGTTAGAAGCAACGTTAACTCAACGATAAATTAATAAAAATAAGAAGTAATGGGACTTGACCTAATAAAAAACTGACAGTAGTCGTAATTAATAATAATAATTTAAAGAATAATAGCAATTAATAAATTGGAGAGTGTTTGAGATGGGAAAAGCTCGCGCTGAAATATCTGAGTCTGTCTGCCGCTATGGCAGGGAGGTGTGTCTTATTTTTCATGGGAAGTTCAAAAGACAATGTTCCAGTTCAGTTTTATGTGATTACTGGTGCTAAAGTGCTTGCAAAATGGGGCGCGGCTTAAGAGTGCTAAACACTAGGCCTGGGTGATGTTGAACATTTTTAAATCGATTTATCAGCCGTCTAATATCTCGATATAGTGATAAATAGATTTAACACTGATTTCACTTTTAAAGCTGAAATCCACTTCTATTTTGTTATTATCGACTAAACGAGGGCTCTCTTTGGATATCCTCTAATTCAGGTCCGTCATTTGGGACGAGGGGGGAAGGTCAATTGCCCTCCTCCTGATGTTTAGAAATTTACAATGCATTTATATATGTGTTTATATATTTTCTTGGCTTTTACTAACAGTATGCATTGAATGTATAGGTATACCCTTTGGTAATTTTTGAAAACGGGCTAATTAAATGCTCCAATTAAATCCATATGTTTACCATCTCATATTAAAATGGAAACATTAATAAATCAATTTTGATCTGACCTACATCTAATTTGAAAGTGTCTCACTCACGAATCGAGGAGGAACAAGTAACTGGTAATAGAGGGATATCAGCTGGTATATACAATTGTAGCAACCCAAGGTTTCAAAACACGCATTAAAAATGAACATTTCATACTCTGTTTTCATAAATTTAAAGGAACCAGTTATACATTTTAAGGAACTCAAACCACGAAATTAAAATATATTGTATTTACCTCATAACTTCCTTTCGTTGCACAGAAAAAAAAAAAAAAAAAAACTCGTGCATGTAAATTTTATTGCGGATTTGTGCCTTAACACATTGGATTTTTAAGGTTGTACATTCGGTATTAAGGGTAATTATTAACAGCTGGAAAGTACTTATTTGTAGAGGAATTAGACCTAGTGTTTAGTAAATTGTAAAAGGGGGTAATTCTAAATGAGTAACCTAAAATTGGGGTAATTCTAAATGAGTAACCAGCTGGGAACAAGAAAAAAATTTTTTTTTTTATCAACGTAGAGGTGTTTATGTTTGAAGGTAGTCGAAATAGAAGATAGGTCGTTTAGATGTCAAGTGGAATGTTAGCTTGCAAAATCTTTGATGGTCTGTAGCTTATATTACTTTTAGTAGAATATTTACTTACAAAAATTTGCATAGCCGTTATTTTTTTAAGCTTTAAAAGAAAAATAGACTACCATATTCAACTTGAAATATGCGACAAGAAAAAAAAAGAGTAATTGTTGTTTGCCAATATATTATCCTTATAATTCCTTTGCATACAAATTAAAAAACTCAATTTGTTTTAAAACCTTTTCCTCAAAACAAATTAATTAAACATAAGATTTTACCGCACAAATAAAAAATATTACAAAGGTTATTAAGACAAAAAATTTGCTCAATAAAAGTCACTGGATTTTGGAGTTAAAAAAAAAGTCAAACAAGCTTACTGTCTTAAGACAAACAAAATGACGAGGATTAAATTTAAGGAGCTTAACTCAATCCATGAACTGGAAGTAGATTTCATGAAAATATATAGGAAGAGCTTTTATTTCCTCATCGGGTTAATAAATAAAAGAAGTACTTTGCTTGAAGTAAATTATTCAATTTATAGTCCATTCCGTTTCGTCCATTCTGATCCATTCTTTGATAAAATAAAAAGGAAATTTCATGCTCAAATATTTGGAAGGAATATTTATATATTTGAAAACAGAGCAGTATACAAAAGCATTATGCCATTCATTGAATAAATCCGTAGAATTTACAATATTAACTTTAGAAATATCCGGCTGAACAATGTAATATGTAGAAATTCGCCACGAAGATTACTTTGTGCTTTTAGGTTAAAAAAACATTTATATATATACTATCTATTTATCTATATTTCTATAGATATCTATTTATTTATCTATCTATCTATATATGTATATGTCTATATATAGACATATATATATAGAGAGAGAGGGGTCGCGCCAGAGGAAGTTCAGGTCCGATTTCGAACCCTTCACAAAATCATAATCAATCAAAACGGACCCTTCACAAAATTCCAATCAATCAAAGCGTACCCTCCAAAAATTTCTGAGCTATCATATCATACTTTTATCAGAATTATATATTAAATAATATGCAAAAAAATAAGCAAAATTTATCAATGTATGTGTAATTTTGGAATTTTCACAAAAATATTTGATTATTCACAAAAATGTTTTAAAATTCACAAGAAATGGACCCTGATGCAACCAGAAATGAAGTATTCTATAAACGAGATATGACGAACCTATGGCACGCGCAAGGCATTTCAGTGGCATGCCTTCAGGTATTGAAAAGTAAAAAGTACATCAAGTGAATCGTCTAAAAGTGAACACTTTTTAAAATAAAAAAACGATAAAGGCAATTGGCAAAATATTTTGAATAACATCTAAAGTTTCACACCATAAAAGTTAAAAAGTACCTAACATTAATGACTTTTATTTTGCTACTTCACTTACAATGAAGAACTCCTGCTGTGTCTACTTTAGGAGAATACTTTGCCTTATCTTAATATTAAACTGAAATCTTAAAAAAAAATATCTGTTTAGACAATTTACATCCCACGCAGGTTAAAAAAAACAGCAAATATACGTAAAAAATACAGTTAAATAGTTTGAATTCAAAGCAGGGATTTAAAGATAACTTTTGGACAGAAATATAACAAGTGGCATGCTAAAAATTTGAAAATAAACATAATAATTATTATTATTGCATCTCCGGCATTAAAATCAGCAATCCGCTTTTAATTGTCCATTGATTTCCACACTGGTCCTTTTAAGGCTGACTGTTCATTTCAAAGACGTATTTCAGGAATTCTCCTAGAATTCCAAGACATTGTACGTTTTTGCTGTAGAATTCTCAGATGGCATGAAATAACTTAGAGAGATGTCCGGGTTTTTTTTTGTAAAGGATTAAATTTAGTACGCTGAGAGTGGATTGCATTTGACGTGCAGTGGAACCTCGCTATTCGTACACAATTTGTTCCAGGAGACAGATCGAAAGGCGATTTGTACGAATGCAGAATTATTTTTTCACATAAGATATAATGTAAATTGGATTAATCCGTTCCAGACCCACAAATGGTTGATTATTTAAACCTATGAAAAAATGTACAGTACTGTACATGAAATTATGCATAAATAAAAATTTAACTGTACTTTACTGGTACAGCGGTGAGTTGATGGCATAAGTGGAATGTTGATGGGGGGAGGAAGGAGGTTGTTGAGGATGTTCAGGAGGGAAAGAGGAGTCACTTTCCCTAAAAAAATCAGGTAACATCCCATCAGATGTGTTCTCCCTTTCTGCTGTTCTTTCTTTTTTCTGTCTTTTTGCACTAAAAGAATCTTGGGTTTCTTTCTCTAAAATCCTGTCAAATGTTAACTGCCTTTGACGATTTATCAGAATTTTTCTAAAATAATCAATAACATTGCCGTTGAACAAGTTGAGGCTCCCGTTGACCACAGCAGTGTTAAGAGGCCATTTTTCCACCACTATGTGTTTCCTCCCAGTGGTAACACAGCTCTTTAATTTTTTCAAAGGAAATACATTCCTTACTACTTTCCTCCTCTGAAGAAGAAAGTTTTCCAACCACTCCTCTCTTAGAAAGTTAAAATTGTCAGTAAAATCACAAAAAGTATTAAAATTTTAAAAAATACAAAACACCCAATTGTTTCCATACGAGTTCAAAAGAGTATAATTTCTCGATTTTTTTCTTGAAAACAGCCAATTTGGCAAACCCTTGCCCCTGGTGCCGTCCGAATCACGGGGCAAGCGTACGAATGATGAGTTGAATTTTACTTGAACAAGTTGAACGAATAACGAGTTGTACGAATAGAGAGGCGGACGAATAGCGGGGTTCCACTGTATTTAGAACGATGAAACTTGACATCCTCCAGGCAAATTTGTACAGCTTGGTAATGCATATTTATCTAGCTAAAAAAAAAAACACACAAAATGTATCATATATGGATTTTCCACAGTCCTAAAGACAAATAACGTTCAGATACGTGGCCATTCATACTATAGAGATGGTTACTTAGTACCTTTTCGATGTACTTAGATCAAGTACATTGCAAGTTCTAAAACGAACCTTCTATTGCATTAGATTTTTAAACGTAAATAATCAGTTACAGTTCTACCAGCAAACGAAGATCTCTGCCTGGCAGAGTACCAAGACGAATCCATTCACGTTCAAGGGAGAAACTTGCTAAAAAAAGGCATGTGCCGTATTCTGTTCTCGTTTTAGTCCGTTTAGCATACTTCTTTTCTTCTGAGCTGATGTGATATGCCAGTTTATAAATTTGTTACTTTCAACAAATAGAGAAACTAACATTCTGATTCGCGTGGTAATAAACCCTAAAACTCGAATGGATCCGTCCTTTTCGGACATGCGCAGAAGCGTCCAAGTGTCAAAACTCCGTGGTCTTTAGGATTGCTACTTCTGTAGCAATCCTAATCCTGAGCAAATATTTTTATGGGTGTGGTACATCGCTCATAATTAAGCCATTAAGCATGCAAAACACCTTGTTATTAGCTTCTCAAAGCTAATATTTGATAAATCAAATTGTAACTTTGGATACGGAAATGTTAACAAAATAAAATAGACAACGAAAGAAGAACCGTGTTTCAAAACAAGAATTTTGCCTCTAGTGAGCAAAAAATTCATACGTAGAAAACATTTTTTGAATAAAAGATAAACTGAAGGGTTTAATGTTTTCACCTATGGTTTTATCTCAAAATCCGATTAAAGAGGTGGATTTTGCACCGGTATCAAATTTAAAATACCGAACAAAGAGAGCATTTTTCATTTTAGTGTTATTAGACTTGTTTTAAACAGTTGAGAACAATGCTCCTTAATCCTACGCATTACATTTAAAATAAAGTAAGTTAGTATAATGCTCATAAACACAGTATAAAAACTAAATATTTTTAACACTGTTATTATCCTTCTCTTGAAAATTAAGAAGATTAAATGTACCTCCTTTTTATTCTATTTATCAGAGAAAGTTAAAATTGAGTCTTTTAATTCACTCGTGGACTCGTTTTAGACTTTAATGTTTATTTAATTGAATAAATTTAATAATTCGAAGTCTCTTCATAAGTATTATATTTAGATGAGTTATTAATAGGTAAAAGCACTAGAATACACTATTATATTTGATTATGTTGCAAGTTTCAGGTATCTTTGTATGAATATTATTTATTTTATGCGAGAAATTACAATTTTTATTATTTGCTTTATTATGTAATCACTATTCCTTTTAATATGTAAAAATAAACAAAGCAATTTTTTAGCCTACTTTCCCGTAAAAGTAAAAAAAAATAATAATAAAGCATGAAAGAAGGCTTAATGTATCGTGAAAATATCGTTAGAAATCAAGAAAAGTCAAAAATAAGTTAAGTAATTAAATAAAGATTGAAAAATAAAAAATTTAAAAGTAGGGTTTTGAGATGTGGAAAAATTGTGTCGGTCGGTCTGTCGGTCTGTCTGTCTGTCGGTCGGTCTGTCTGTCTGTCGGTCTGTCCCTCCCCTAATAACTTTTGAACGAATTGTGCGATTGGAAAAATTCTTTTTGCATTCGAAAGATCTCGGCAAAGACATCTCATTTCTATATTTTACTTTTTGATTTGAACAATGTTTTGTTCAATTTTGAACAGTTCAAAAAATTTTAACATTAGCGCCTATGGGGGAAAATGAAGCAAATTATGTAAACTCTGGGTACAAGATATAAGTTCCCTTGAACAAGCTCACTGGAAGAAGTTCTTGGCGTGAAATATTGATTTGAACAATTTTTGTTAATTTTTGAACAGTTCAAAAAAAAAAAAAATAACATACCGCCTACGGGGAAATTTCAATCCTATATAATTTCTGATCTAATGGACCGATTTGCTTGGACTAAACTTTATCGGAAAGCTCTTATGACGTAGAACATGTACAAATAGAAAGTTCATCCAGAACCAATGAGCCTATTTTCCTATGAAATTTCTTGATCGGGAGTTTCAAGAATATTTTTCATTTTTCAATTAATGAATGATTGATTAAATGAATAAGCAAAAGAATGAATGAATAAATGAGTGAATAAATACATGAATGACTTAATAAATAATGATTGAACAAATATGTATTAACCGTTGAAAAAGGTATGTTTGAAGCAATTAAGAACTAAAGCTAAACGAGAAAGACAGAGAGAGAGATATAGCTAGATTATAAATTTGAATTCGGTGTATACGGGAAAGTAGGCTCGTATAGTTCTAGACGGAACTTCTTGTTATTTATATGATAATATTTATTTTTGCAATAAAATAAATGCATGGGTTTTAGTGTAATTTATTTTACAGTAGGATTACATCATTGTCGAAAAATGTTTATTCTTTTGATGTTTATCTACAACAAAGACCTAAATTTCAATTTTATGATATAAGTTAAGGACTTAACTAGAAAGTTAGATTATATAAGTTAGATCAGAAGCATCATTGGCTATTTTGGAACGGCAATACAATTTTTCTCACTCAAGTTTCCTATTTAGAATAGTCTTCTTTCAAAAAAAAAAAAAAAAAGTATATTCTATTCGTGCTTAGCTGCAAAAAAACATCCATATTTTCAGTTTATGGTACAAGTAAAATTTCAAGAGGATCGCTGGCTATTTTGGTAAGGCAATAATCTTTTTCGCAAGTGCAAATTTTATTTATGAATAAGTTTTGAGTTAATAAATGACTGTTTCATGTTTTATTGTATTCTTTAAGATCCATGGTCAGGCAAAAAGATTAAATTTATAAAGAGGAAAAATTATTATTTAAGAGGAAAAATGTAATATTTACAGAAAATAATATGCAGTTTGAAACCTAAGTTATAACTACTTTATGCTTAGCATTATTAAAAAAGAAACGTTGGCAAACTTTTTTTTCTTTTTTGGCACCAAGTGCGTTATTAAAAAAAAAAAATCACATTCTATTATTTTATTACAAAAACAGTATCATTCTAAAAATTTGCTTAATGTTTCCCGATTTGAAGAGGATCACACTGAATAGCGGTAAGCATAGTAGAAACGGTAGTATATCACAACATATAACACAGGAGCCAGAGCAAATTCGGCTCCGTTTTCGATCCCTTCACAAAATTTCGAGCAAACAAATAGCATTTTTTACAGAATTATCTATATGTATTATTTCCTTGTCAGTTTCTCTGTTAGTCCGCGAGATATTCCTTATTCCTTCATCAAATTCCTTGTTTTACCCTTCATTTTAAAGCTTATCATGCCGGCTAATGACGAGAAATAGACCCACCGTCTAAAGATGCACCGCTTCGATTAAATTTGAGATTTAAAATCATCTAAGAAGAGGTCCTTTAATGGATGCCAAATTGGTGTTGTTTATGCTGGCGCCATCTATTGTCAAGTAAACAAACAGGAAACTCTTCTGTTTTTATTGTGCAGCAATTTGGACAGTTTTAGCTGAGTCTCTGTGTTAAATTTATTCAATCGCTAAGATCTGCACATTCAATTATATTCTGAATGTGTAGAGCCTAACCAACCAGCACTAACTATATTTTAAGTGATGGAACTGTTTCGTTATTGTATTTTAATGCTATGGTATACTAATTATAAAAATAATTATCATTATTATTGTGATTATTTTATTATTTTGAATATCTAAATAATAGTGAGAAAAAAAATTGTAACAGCTATTTGTACTGATGTGTTCATTTATATGTCTTCTTTTGTACCAACACCCGTTTACTTTATCCTATTCTTCTTCATAATGTCATTCCTTTCAAGTTTTCAAAGAAGAGATGGCGTCACACAAAACGATTTGGTGCGCAGTGCGCAATTCCGCTCAAGTCGACTAGTTTATAAATGTTAAATAAGCGGTAATAGTTTTTCTTTGTCACTGTATGTTTAAAGTTTGAATTTTCACAAAAATTGTCTTAAAATTCGCAAAAAAAAAACGGACCCTGCTAAACATGTTGGATTGACCACTGTAATGCTTCAAGTATTTTTAAATTCAAAATGAGTTCTAATGAAAAATGTAGTTTTTCTTTCAGTTTATTGATGAAAATAAAATTGAATAATTGATAGAGTTAACTTTTTACATAAAAGTAAATATTAAATTATAAGAACTGCTGAAAATTTGTACTTTAAACAATCTTTCGAACACTATAGTTAAATATTTTTTATCAAACGAATAAATTCTTTTCATCCACTTACAAACTTTAAAAATTATAGATTCTTCTCATATTATTTTTTTTTTAAATTGTCTTTTTTAATTTATCACGCTATAAAACTTGAATAATTTCAATTTTGCGTGATATTTTTTTCAGAAATCTTTTTGGAAAGAAGCAGCGAAGTCACGCAATTGAAAGGCTGAATATTCACAAAATGCGGTAAAAAAAGGTGTAACTCTCGAAACTATTTTTGAGATCCGTCTCCTAAGAAATTAAAAAAAAAACAAAAAACAAAAAAAAAAACCTTGACTCTTGTATATTTTATAAAAATTCTGAAAAAAGTGAAGTTTTAGTAATTAGCTATAAAACCTAGACACTAGAAAAGCGTACCCAGGAGTAAAACTGCATCTAAATAAAATTGGTTGCAAGAAAAAGGAAATCATACAAAAAGGGGTCATTCATAAATGATGTCACCCTTCGAGAGGGGGGGGGGGTGAGAAATTGTGACATTTTGGTGACAAGGGGCGGGGAGGGGGTAATAAGGAGTGTGACATCACACATTTTGGTTTCATTAAAAGCATTTAAAATCGGGAAATTAATTTTCTTTAACAGGTTTTTGATTTTTATAATTTGATTTTAAAATGTCATTGATTTTATTTTGTATCGGAAACACTAATGGTGAATAAGGTTTAAATTTACCCGTAGTTAAAAGTTTAAAAGGAAATCTTCTTATTTACTTTTAAAACAAATTAAAGTGGGTACTTTCCTTCAGAATTCAAACAATAATATGTTTTACTATTATATAACTAATTATATTTTTTGTTGTAAAAATTACTCTCATTTTACATAAATTAAGTACACATATAGTCATTATTATTGTTATGCTCACAGATGTCATTAAAAATTAGAAAAGAGATCTATAACGTAGTGCTTTGTTTCTAAACTAAAATACGGAAAGTATAAGGTAACTCGGGGGAAGATGCCACACTTAAGGGTTTTTTCGATTAGTACATCGAAAATTGAAATAACAAGATCAGGAAAAAAAACCTTATTTTGAAATGTTTAATTTGTTACGTGCACAAGTTAATTCCATCCTCAGTATGAAAATAAATGAAAAGTTGAATGTTAAAAAATGTTACTTAATTGTGGCATCTTACCCCATATATATGGGGAAGATGCCACCAGGTTACGGGGTAAGATGCAACACCACAATAAATAAAAAAATAAGACAAACATTACAGGATTAAATGCGCATTAACTATGACTATAGAAGAACAAAACAAAAAATTCTTTCATAATTAGTTTTCTAAAAATAATAACAGCACATATCAAATGATAGCCTACACAACATTTCACTCATTGCAAATGATCATCATTGCAATCTTCGTGCAACCATTTGTTGAATTCGATGCACTGAATCCAGTCACACTTGGGACCGTTTATGTGTGGTGTAGGCGTACTGTTGTGGGTATAGGCATGTCACATGCTCCACTTGGAAAAGCCACAGCTGTATCATTTCTGGAACCATCAGAAATAGCAAGCGCATACTGTGGGTTGTTTGTGGGTTATAGGGGTAAATCCCCAGTAGCTGAAAATCCAGAACTACCATTTCCTTTTGTGGCTGCCTTACTCCAAGCTGTATTCAGAAGAGATGCAAACTGAAGTCTTGACAATTTATGATTTGGCTTCTTGTGTAACCAGGAGTTCAGAGCTTGTCGCCAACATGTTTTTCAATGGTTTGAAAAGCGAGCGATCAAGTGGCTGTAAATAATATGTGGTGTGGCTTGGAAGAAAAGAGAATTACGTCATTTGCTGTATTATAAAACAACAACACACACAAAAAAAAACATATGTTAAAGTTCATTTCATTTATTTCTGGACCGTGTGGCGTCTTCCCCCAAGTATAGGGGAAGATGCCACACACGCTTATTTCCTTATTGCTACAGTGTTATGGCTGCTTCTACATGTATCGTATGTGTAACATAATGCGTAACTCACTTATATTGCTAATATCTTATTTAAAATAACGAGTACATTTATAAACTTTAAATATGAGGAACGGAATATTATAAAAGGGTTATCATCACGTTAAATGCTCTCGAGATCCAAAGATAACGCCAATTAAAGACGGTTAATTCAGATAAATTCACAAGCCGCACCTCATCAGATTCTTCACACAAGCGGCTCAGTTTTGCAACCTATCGAAAAATAAAAATACTATTAACAAAGTGGCGTCTTCCCTCGAATTACCTTATATGCTTATGTAAGATAACGTGACATGTGACATTTTTTGAGAAATGGGGGAGGGGGATCAAATATATTGAAAAAGTGTGACATTTATGAACGGTCCTCAAGTGGAAAAAGAAATCCGAATTCAAATGCAAAACAGAAAAAGCATAGTACAAAATATATGCTGGGAAACGGTTAGAAGAACTACATAAACTTGGAATACCAAACAAGATATGTAACAAAAGTAAATTTAGAATCTTTAGAAAGTTTTTTTTTTTTTTTGTTGTAATAAAAAAATCTTGAAGAGAAAAAATAGCCGCCAAAAGGAGAAAAATATAAGAACTGATAGGTAAAAATAACCCGTTTAAAAGATTAGATTAAGACTTACCCCGCTGTAAAAAGAGAAGTGCGCTATTAGTAAAAATTCTAGCATTAAACTACCTCATTACCCGTTAAACAAAGCAATTTAAAATACAGTTTTGCAGGAGAATGATCTTGTATCATAATACAGTAAAACCCCGTTAAAACGCGGGTGTCAGGGGACATGTTTGGCACCCTCGTTATAACATAACCGCGGTATAGTAAAACTGTACCGCGGAACCATATTCACGAAATACTCACTTTTGATGCATCATTTTTAACTTTGTCAATTACTCGTAACTTTTCTTCCCCTATAGTATATTTTTTCTTTTCTTCTTTGATGCCATTTTATTCACTGTAATTGCTGTGCAAGAAGCACACATCTCAGTTGCGCAATCATTCTATCGAGCGATAGATGATAAACCAACTGTGTTTTAAGGAATGCTTAAGAATCTGGAATACAAAGGTTGATAGCGCTGTAAAAGCATAACTAGACTTCTGAAAATGGAATAGTTAAGCATTGAACTGAACAGTCCCTGACAGGTTGAGCTCCGCCCATGTCAAGAGAAACAAGTCAGGGCGATTGCACCCGATTTTGAAATCAAGCTATATGTTCTAGGTTGAAAGACAGAAAAAGCATGAAAAAGGTATACATCACGCCTATCCCAACAGGGCTTTATGTTAGTGTGTCTGGGGGGGGGGGGGATGGATGCTCTTTGTCTAGAATATTTGTGTGCTCGTGCTGGCTTTATTTACAATGGTTAATAAGGAATAATCTTTAAATGGCAATGATAAAGGGTGGTTTAAACGTCGGGGGACATGATAGTCACCACGGTATATCCGATTCCGCGGTATACTGAGGCGCGGTATAACGAAGTTTTACTGTATTAGAAAAAAATCCTTAATTTTTTCTTTTAGATTCTCTTTGTCATTGTAGATGTTCTAAATTCTGAAACGTTTTTTATAGCAATCTTCGTGTGAATTTGTTTTTCATATATTGGAATGACAGTGAGTATGTTTACTTTCTTTAAAACATAAATCATCTCTTTTAACGTATCAGTTTGTTTTTTCTCATGCACTCTGCAGTATCATTTCCACAGAGCCTTCCATTATCTTCAATATATCTTGTGTGAAGACAATTACAGATTAAAAATTTAGAATATTTTGTTTGTAGTAATTCATTATTTTCTTCTTAAACTTTTTTTTTTTACATTAGTCAAACTTATGTTATTTAAATTGATTGCCATTTCTTAATGCTTTTCATAAAATAATGCCACTACTCGCACGCTGGGTTTTAACAAACGTACATTTAAAAATCACTTCAGAACAGCAATTTTAAATCGCATAATTATACCATCTACTTCTCATCTTTCTTTGTAAGAAATGTCTCTTTAAGAAGGAGAAAGAACAGTTTTGGAATAAAATATTCCTGATTTTTTCTCTTTACTATTAAATAAAATAGCATTTCTGTTCATTTATTTTAAAGCAATGAAAAATTCTAGGACATACAAATATTTCCCTAGCGTATTCTTTTAATGAAGAAATATTTGTAAAAAATGATTTTTTTAATGAATTGTTCTTAAATTCTTCTTTTACTCTGTTGAATTCGAATTATTGCTCATTCATTATGGAGAAACATGACTTATCTTAAGATAAATATGATATCTGGAAGAAAAAAGATAAATGTTACGCTTAATGATATTAATGGTATCAAATGAATAAATTTTAAATCTTTCTACATAAAAACGAGATGCAGTACTTTAATTTAAATTGGATTTTTTTCCTCTAAATTATTTAAACAAAGTTCTGTCAAATGCCGGTTTTTTTCGTCATTTTCTTGTTGCCTGAGTTATTTACAGAATGCTTTTGATTACTTCTAAACATTTCCTCGTGTAGATGAAATTAAATGATCACTTTCGGCAGAGAATTAGTTTTTAAATTAAGTTGTTAGTAACGGTTTCCTCTGAAAAAAGAAGGTGCCGCCTTTTTTTCATCCTTTTTAATTTAAAATTACATCGTTTTTCGAATACTTTGAATTAATTTATTTGATAATATATAATTCTAATTTGTTGAGAGTGCCATATATCGTAAGAGCTTTTTTTACTTCTTTTCTATTTTTTATTTTCTATGAAATATATATGCTTATATTAATGGTATCTGAAGTGAAAGAAGATATAAGTTATACCAAATTAGAGATCATTTGTAAAAGAAAGCTTACTTGATTTTAGTGCTTCAAAAAACAGAAAAGCATCACGTAGCTTTGTCAAATACTAATGTGTACTTATGGTTGGGTCATTTTACAATTAAGAAATAATAGGAAAATGCGATACAAAGTTTAAATGAAATATTATTTCTTTGTTTTGTCACTCAAAGGACACTTCGGGAAAATGTGTCGTATTGACACTCTTACAAATTACAAAAAGAAATACATATAATAAGGGAACCATAGGCAGTTTCGATTAGATTACAGTCCCTGATCTGTTTCCTTTGCAAATATTTTTAAATTCTGTTTCTGTTGGCTAAGTTAGACACGCATTGCGTGTGAATATTTTACAGTTGGATTATTTAATATCAAAACATTACAGGAAATTGTGATAAAATTAAGGAAAAAAAGGCCTATTCTATATTTCGATGAATTTAAGAAATTTTTTTTCTTTTGCCTGATGAAAAAAATATTGCAAAGAATTGTTACGAAATTTACAAGTATCTAGCCTAATAATGAATCGTAGCCCCTGTTCAAGAAGTATTGATAGATCCAAATGGACCTGTATAAACACGTTTAAGGATCACCGATAAATGAAGGGAAATTTCTATGAGCCCAATCTTCTAGAATATAGATTTCATTGACTTTTTATTCCTTTAGTTACTACTATGTATACAATATTTTTAGCTTCTAAAAGTTTGAATTAAAATAAACCATGTTTTTTTGTTGTTTGGAAAGAAGAAGACACATTTTGAAAACGTCATACTTTAATAATTTTTGCATTTGTTTTTAAGAACCATTATCTCCGTAAAATTTAATGGCTGAGCTTCAAACTCTAATTAAATTAATTCATCGAGCAATCGAAATCCTTCACTCTTACAAAGTTTATATTAAATCAATTTAAAGTGCATGGCTCAAAAAATGTTTTCTGCATGCATACTTACTTAACGCAATCTATTTTCATCATTTACTATTTACTTTAGTTTTTATGAAATACCTAAAGTACATTGTTATCAATGGATACAATCAATTCTGTTAGAATGTTTATCCTGTTTTCAATAATCGATACGTAGCTGTTCTTAATTAAATCGATTGCATTATGTCACACAGAGATCGTTGCAGAAACTTCGTCTTTTCCTTTAACTTGAACATTTTAGAAATCAATATAACCATTATTTGCATTTCAAATACCGACTCAAGCTTGAAACTATAATGATCATACTCAAAAATTCCAAATGTACATAAAGAGAAAAATATTATTTCAGAATAATTTAAAAAAAAATATTTCATCGACTTAGAGACATTATAACTAAGTTGAAATAGTATGAATACCTTAGCAAAGCTATTCGTGATTATTAAGTAGTTCTGATAGTTCTAGTTGCGTTCATAACTAACTTAAATAATTTATGAAGAGGTATATTCCAAGCAAATTAAAATTTCAAAAGTTCATCGTCACTATATGCTGAAACTGATTTCGGCATTTAAATATAATTGCATACGGTAGATAAATATTTCGTCATAATGCTCAGAGTGACATCACAATTTATTATTTATTACTAAAAGACATCTTATGAAATAACGATTACTTTAAACAATCAATATGTACTAATAATTAATATGTATATGATTTGTAAGAGCATAACTCAATAAAAATATCATTAAATCGCTTAAATATCTAGGCATTATGCGCGTCGTGTCAAAATTTCTTTATTGAACTTCATCAACAGCTACTCCAAACACAGTAAAGAAATACCTTTTGATAAATTATTAACTTTCGAGGTTTTGAGATGACGGGATGTGGACTGCAACGAAATGCTTATAGTAACATTGTTATTTCGGAATAGTAATATTAATGTTAAATGTTTTTCCTGTTTCTAACAATCCTCGACTTTTATTTTTACTTTCTCATTATTCGCTATTTTCACACAACTTTTCTATTTAAAACTTAGATTTTCCTTACCTATACCGCAAACAATTCGGGAATCCAATGTCTCCAATTTTTGATTTACGTGTGTATGTGTTTCTATTCAATAACCACTGCTTAAGCCACTTTTTCTTCTTCTTTTTTATGTACACATGCAGATTAGAACTGATAAATCTTTACTCACATTTTAACAACAACACACGACCGGTAAGGTTCCACAACCAATGGACACCCGATTCTTATTGACTGCGAGACCTAGTGGCGCTTATAAATTACGGTTAGTTAAACGTTCTTGAGGAGAAACAGAGAATAAACGATTTTTGTTTAAAAGCGGTTTGAGTACCATCTTTTTAATGGTTATTCAACTGTTGAAATTAAATATGGTAAAATAACAATTAAATAAATGGTTATATTCCTATTTTCTTACGGAAATTTTTAACTGTTGTTTAACCGCTGTAACAAATGTATTGAAGCCGAGAAAGCTTATTTTTAATAAAAAATATAATTACTAGTTTTTATTTTATTTTATAAAGCTAGTCTTTAAAATTCTTTGACACAATGTGCATATAAACAATTGGACATTTGTTATTTTAAGAAACTCTTATACAAATCAATTTGTGGGGAACTTAATCTGTTTTATAATTCCTACAATGTAACAATTCGTCGATACTTAGACATAAATATATTTTAGCATCCATTTGAAATCTTCATTTTTCAGAACAATAAAATTCAAAATACCACATCCAACTTAATGGACATAACGATCATCTTAACTCTTCGAAATATTGTTCCAAACATAAAGCTCGGATTTACGCTCAAAAATACAATTATTCTTTGAGAATTTTAAGTACATATTTTGCTGAAGATAAATGAAGCAACGCTCAATTTTAAACATCGCGATAAAAAATTGGTAGATTTATTAACAGAATAGGAAAGATAATCTTCAGGGAAATTCATTCAATTCTCACTATTTTCACTTTCAACAGGCAGTTATGCTTGCAAACAATACATGCTTAAATCACGCTAATTGTAGATTAGCGTGCGTCATAAAAGATACCATTTTTTTCCATAAAAATGCAGTTGCATGCTTTAAGCCGAGTGGCTATTGTAAAATGGTGCATTTATTTCGTCATTGTTTCTGGAAAATATTTATTTATCGTTCGTGAAATAAAAGTGGTTTCGTATCAAAAATTTTAAGATTTCAAAATGCAGCAGCTATTTGGGAATGAACAAATAATTCTTATTGTAGAATTAAACAAATCGAAGGTACACATTTTCAAATTGATTATTTTGGGGTATAGTTAGAAAATAAAAAAAACATGCTTTTTAGTTATTTTGTAGAACACAGAAAACAAGGTATCAACTTTCTGCGCTTTGGAAGTATTAAATCATCAAGTACTTAACGGCATTTAATATTTTTGTTTGCATCTGAAATCGCTCCAGATTTCAGGTAATAAGGATAATTATAGCAGTAGAATAGTAGACTATGTTTAAATGGGATTTTGTAGTCAACTTGGTGTGTTAATACTGAATTGTCGATAAGTGAGCTCCAATTTATGACGCCACTTCTGGTTGCTTTCTATTTCATATTTTTCCTCTCATATATCCGCATATATATACTTCCTATCTTTATTCTAAAAAATCAGATGTGTATTAGTATTTACAAACAAAAAAAAAATCCTTTCATTTTTTAATAAATAAATAATACATAAAGAAATGATTTTTTTAAAGAAATGCAAATTACTGCTATAAACGTCATTTCAAAGTTTAAAAAAAAAGGATTTTCTAGAATGATCCTGGAACGTATTGCTTTAGGAAAAAATATATTTAAATTTGTCCATTCATAAGAGTAAAGCGTTTCAAATCCTTTTCTAGAGTTCTTCGGAGTTTCATTTTTTTCGAATGTTTTGAAAAATGCACTTTCAAAAATAAATTTTAAGTTCAAATACTTTGTTGAGATTTTTAAAATCCTCTAAAAGATTAGATTAGAGAAAAAAATAAGAATACCCTTTTTATTTATTTTCGCTGTTATCGTTCCAATTTTTTTTGCGGGGGGGGGGGGGGGGATTTCTGACAATGCTTGTTCTAATAGATACCAGTGGTTGAAGTATATGGTAATTTAATACTTTATTCGACGTTGGTATAGTTTCTGCTAATATTTGTATAACTTTGGAATATTTTAAGTTTCTTGATAAATAATAATGTAGGGGGCCCTTTGTAACTTGACCACCTAAGTTGACCACCTGTCTATGTTGATCACCTATGTATGCCAAATTTGGGTGAGAGTATTAAAAAAAACCCCATTGTAAATTGATCGCTGATTATTACTATATTTATATTTATTTTTTTATCTATTTTTGGAAAGAGAAAAAAAAAAAAACTAAAATAGCGTCTCCAGGGTATTTTTATGCTATAATGGTTAGACCAGTATTTGTCTGGTTGGATGAAACATCAATATAAATTTTGCCTAAAACTCTGTAAGTTAACCAAATGGGAAAACGACTATGAGCACTCGTTTACTCTTTAAAAATTAACTACTAAAATACTTATCTACTTTTTCTTTGATCTGATACAGCCATTTTGAAGATTATATATTTTTAAGAAATCTTTAGCATCATATTAGTAACGTAATTAATATGGTATTTATCTTAATTTTAACTAAGTACTTTACTTTTGAAGTTGTGTAGGATACATTTTAAGTCGTTCAGGTTAAATGTCACTGTATATATATATATATATATATATATATATGTTAAAATAACAGAGACAATAGTTGGCGCTTAGCTGGCGATATATAGTGCTATGAAATCGCACTTGGTGCACTGGAAATTAGCCTTTGTTTTCTTACGGATGAATAGGTATAATCATTTTTCCCTTTTCTGACTTATTGAGGAAAATATAATTATTTCTTTTTAAATATTCCATAAAGTTACTAAAAGAAATATTTTTATTTATATTTAACCAGCTCCACAGAGTGAATTGAACAAGTGAAGTACCATGAAATAAAAACAAATGACAAACTTTGGCATCTCAGAGATTTTAAAGGGTGATTTGCTTTTCGTTCTGTCTATTTATTGTGTGGCATGCGGAAGAGTGTTTCGTCCAAAGCTTATTTACTAGCACCCGAGTTAATATTTAGGGTCACTATTTTTTTGGGTTTTCTCATTGTTAACTTAAGAAATATGCCCTTATTTTGGTTTCAGTCAGAATATATCCGCTTTGAAAAATAACTTTTTAAAGTTAATAATCCAGTACAGATCATCAAATACAAAGATAAATTAAAAATGTGATTTTGAAAGTAAATTTTCATTGACTAAGTCCATAAGGTATAAAATGTGTCCTTTTCCTAAAGTAAGTGTTCGTGAGCAACTGTTACTTGGCAGTAAATTGTCCCTGAAATCACATTTTGAAGCACATTCACAAGGCTTTATGATCGAATGCACTAAAGTAGTGTACCCCCCCCCCCCCGGTAAACTCACTATAAATAAAATTCCTGTAAATTTGTGGTGAAAATTACTGGCATCCATGTTGCCAGTACTTTTTACTGTAAAATGTTTTTTACTTAGTAGAAAAATAAGTTTATTGTAAAATTTTCGGAATTTTTTTTTTGAAGTAAAAATAATTTTTTGGGTAAAAACTATAGGCACCGTGGATGTCAGTATTCTATACAGTAAACTTTTGGGAATGTTTTTTTTTGTAGTGATAGAAGGATATGTATTGTCTCTTCTTGATTTAGACCCTCAAGAAGAGAAAATATTAGCAACAAAAAAGGAAAAAAATGAAAAGAAAAGTTGTACAGTACGCATAAGACGATTGAATTTAACGTAATGACAAGCTCCTTTCCCATTAGAGTATTTTTATAGCATGTACACACGCCCGTGCGGGATAGAAAGGGAAAGAAACCGTGTTAGCTTTCTCGGACTCACTTTTAGGCGAAAAGTAGAAAAATAATTATTAACTACAGTTACAGCAGAAACTGAACTAACACACATGAATACGTATACGTATTTCATTACGTAATTATATACACCGTGTTTTATTTTAGTGCATATTTTCTGAGTCAATGAGCACTACTAATTAGTACAGTGTAATCCCATTTTCCATTTAAATAAACAATGCATTTCATCTCGGGTATGAACAAACGTAACAGAAACTTTCGTTTATTTTCTTCACCTCTTCACATGCAGGAAGTTATTGATTTAATGAAATTTTTACTAACGGAAACTGATAACGAAGGATAATTCTGCTAAATTAGATTCTTTGCAGAATTCTAATTGGACGGTCGGTTGTCGTTAAAGATTTAGCTCACGAAGTCATAGTGAGGGAAATTAATCTAATAAATGTTGTATTTCGTATGTATTTTAAAATATTTTTTCAAACTTTTTCAGATATACAAAATTCATTCAAATATAAACCTTCATCTTTTATTGCAAATGTGTAATTTTAATGTACTTGGTATCGCATTAAAAATCTGCATACTAATTTTCTTTTAATAGAACTGCTCTTTCGTTATAGAGCTCATAGACGCGTAAAACATTGTTTTGAATTCTTACACTAAACACTTGCAAAATTATAATTTATTTAGCACTTGTAAAATAGACGGTCAAGGTCAAAAAAATAATTAAAATACACATTCGCTTTTAAAGACTGCAATTCAAATTGCGTATTGTGTACAGATACTATGCATGTTTTTCGAAGAAACGTCATTTTTGTTTTAAATCTCCAGATTTTAGTTTCTAATTTAAAAAATTTTGTTCATAAAATCTTCATAATGGTTCGAGGTAAAAATTCTCTTGAAAATTAAAATCTTATTTAAAAAAAGGGGAAAGAATAAAGAGATTTCTAACGCCAATAACGGAAGATGAAAACATTTGTTAATTAGCTTTCGATGTGATATTTTAACTAAAGAAAAGATTTGAATTAAACATAAGAAGATATTATAGATTTATTCTTTCAGATTTTGGAAGAAAATAGCCTCTTTTAAAGTTTCAATTTCAAAGCATCACCGTTAAAACTTTAGTTTTAATGCAGTCATAAACATTTTTCTATTTTTATGGTCTTTACTATTCAAGAAAAAGCTTATGGACATTATTTCTAATGCTCTAAAGACGTTTTACATTATAAACATTCTTAAAATAATAATAAAAAAAAGATAAGCCATCACCGACTGCAGAGTTTTTCACATTAACACTTAAGAATTGTGTTTCTTTTACAATCTGAAAATACTTTCACACATACATCTATTTTTATGCATATGATATATACAGTTAAATTTTAGATTCGTTACACTTAGATCTTGCCCTTCTAAATAGTTAGAAGAAAATCTTCCAAAAAATTTTAGAAGGGAATACAATAGAATATACCTTTTAATGCTCACCATCTAGAATTTTTGTTATGCATCTGTGTAGCGAAGTCCAATTGTCTGCTATCGTAATATCTCAGTGTTTCGAAGTGTTCTTCTTACATCATTTTTTCCTTATCTGCCGTTTTAAGTCAAGTAGCAAGTATAAGAAATTTGAAACAAAACAAAAAATAAAATAAAAATGCAGATATATATGTAAAAAAATGGTGTCAAAAGATATGTGTCAGATAAAAAGCAAGATCTAAGCGAGCGTACATTCCCTTGTATAGAAAAAGCTATTTTCTAACATGTATTGAATCTCTCTCAATTGCCTTAGACTGCAAACTAGTTCAAATGTACTTTTTTAACAATCAAAACTATTTTATAAAAGCAAAACATGTGGCGCATCAAAAAAAACCCAACCTTTTAAGTTATGATAGAAAGTATAACAACTTCATTCGTTCAATTGTTAGGGGTTATGTCTCAGTAAATTAAAACGCTTAAATGTTTTTTTTATCAGCCACACTTTAAATTCAAAACCCTTTCTCTTCCAAGATTAAGCTTGAAAATGCAGGAGAAACAAACAGAACTGAAGAAAAACAAAAATTTCCCTTAGTTGAAAATATCGAATCTGAATAGGTAAAGAAGTAATAATAACAATGTAAAAAGAAAATAAATTTAGAATGAAAAGAAATCCTCAACCAATCACTTGTATTAAAATAAAATTGTTTGTAGTTTTTTGTTTTGGGGAGAAATAAAGTGTTCAGACTTTTCTGTATCAATCAATCAACCCAATACTTTCGTCAATGTTATATCTACAATGTCATCGGATTTTATTCAAAGCTTTATTATGTATATTTCTTGAAACGAAAAACTAAAATTCAGAATCTCTGTAATCTTATTTTGATATTTTAGTGCTAAGTTAGTGATGTTTACATAAAATGGTTTGAATTTTATTCCTATTGTGTTGAAAAGATGTTAATTGCTACCACCCACATAAATTTCACACACTCGCAGAGAGAGAGGGGGGGGGGGGCAAAAGGAGGGGCATGAATTCGTACATTTTACAGATAGAAGCAAAGGAAGAGAATAGGGGAAGAAATATAAGGAAATAAATAAAGATAGAAAATTTAAATTAAGTGGTTGGTAAAGACAGTTGAGAGAGAAATAGAGAAAATAATCCTTTTTGTGAAAAAAATAGAACAGATTTCAAATTAAAAATTGCGCTAAAAAGTGAGAAATTTAATTTATTCTTTAAGCAACATCAATTCGACTTTTAAACATAATTTTTGAAGTCGGCGCAAAATTATGACAATCTGTCCATCCAGACAGTCACATCATGTGTTATTTTATACTGGAACTGTTGCAAACTCTGGGCCATTTGTATTTGTAATTCATGATTACAAAAGATGTTATCCATCATAATTTTGAGCCGGCTTCTCTTGTGTTTGAAAATCGTATCAATGCTGTTTAAAGAGATAATTTATTTTTCATGCTTAATTTGAAGTCGGTTCTATCCCCCCCCCCCAAATCTATTTTGTTTTATTCTTTTTTATGTAAATACGTTTATTATAAGTGCTCTATTAAAAAATACATTAAAGGGGACGCCCACATTAAGTGACTCTTACTAAAAACTAATTATTTGTATGAAAAATTCCATTTCGAAGCTGACTTTAACAAAGTCACTAGACATAACAAACTGAAAGAATTTAATTTTTGTTCAAAGAAGCCTTCATCAAACTCTTATTACAGTTGCTTATAATATTTCTGTTTAATGGAAGCAAACTCTTTTTAACAATGAGTTTTAAGTTTTTTGATAATTTACTCAACAAAGAAATATCAAGCCAAGATTTTCCAATTAAAAGAAAAAAATGCTTATTCTTAATCCACAACGTCTTTTCTAAAGAACAATTGTAGTCAAATTGATGTACAATATTGAAGTAAGACGACTCTTTCGTTTAAAAAACATCATCATCATCGGTGCATTTAATCAAAAGTTATGGATGAAAAAAAAAGAAGACTAAACTTCAGACCATAACGTTTTTTCTGATTATCGAATATGGTCAAACGAAAGTACGGGACCTATGGGAGACAACCCTCGATCGATTGCAAAAAGAATCATAAAAATTGGATTAATTCAGCGAGGAGTTATCGATGGACAAACAAGAAATCCGAAAACCCATACATACGGTATGAATTGATAACCGTAATCCTTTTGGAAGTCGGTTAAAAATGGAGCAAAATTATTCAAAAGAGGGAGAGAGAGAATATATGGAAAGAGACAGGTTACAGAAAGAAGGTTAGAACTTTTATGCCGATGTACAAACAAATACAATGGGAACAAACTTGTATGTTATTTCATCAACTACATTAAAGCATTCAAGTATTCCCCTTTTATCAAATATTAATTCATTCTCATTCGGGAAAAATTACATCACACTAAACTTTTCCCGTCATATTCTTTTCGCTAACAAAAGTGTTGCCATAGCAGCGGAAGCAAATCCGAAATAAAATTCACGTTCACTTTATTTCGAGGATAACTTTATATTCCAGTTAACTTCGACTATCTGCCAGTTCTCACTTTACCTAATGAACTCAAACCCATCCGTTCCAGGCAAAAGCTGTCTAAACATGGGAGTCCTTCACCCTTTAATCCCTAGCACAGCCTTCCCTAATTCGATTGAGCATCGGTTTGCTCAGCCTCTGTAAGCAGAGACGGCTCTTTCTGATTGGATTTCATGCTTCTCGAATTATATTCGTTAAGGGCACAATGGAAGGAGACAACATTTTTCGGGAAATGAATAACTTTATTCGGAAAATGGTTTGGATTTTGGCAAACGCTGTTTGTCATGTGAAAGTTTTAATGAGAACGGCTATTTGCATAAACATAATTAGTATTTTTGTTAGTTAAGAGATTCCTATGCTTGTATTAATCAAAAAGTTGATAAATATTTAGTCCGTAATCTAATTCTTGTGAATATGCTACCTAATGTAGACTTTCTCTAACTCTAGTCAGTAAATAAAATTTAAAAATAAATTGATATGATTTCGAAAGTAATGATGATAATAATAATTAAGACAACGACAACTTTCTGGTTTAGGTATGACAAACCAAGTGTTTGTTCACAGTCGAACGGATAAATTGAGTTCGAAACAATTGTTTAGAAAAATAAAAAACCTTCAAAGTGACGAGTAGAAGTTTAGTAATATTATTTTTGACTTCAACCATTTGTTTAACTTCCTTTCATTAAAATTCTTAAAAAAATATTCACGTTTATGAAATCTTTTCCCAATTTTTCCTCTCTTGAAAATGCACAGGCATTACACCCACAATTTAGTTGATTCCAAAACTTCTACACATTTTACTGCAAAAAGTTTAAAGTTCAGTTTTCTAGTTTTAATGAAGATTTTCCAGAATTGATGCAACGGTTCTTAGTAAAATCAGAAGTAATGAGTGAAATGATTTTCTCTAGCTTTTACAAAATCTTAGCTTTATCTTAACTTTTGTATGTAACTTTTATTTTCGTTTTTTCGTCTGTGTTTTTAAGATGACAAATTGTGCAAAGTACACGAAAAGTTTTACACAGAAATTGGTATTCTCAGCTTTGTGATTAAAATTTTTAAATGAAATGTAATGTACTTTTTTAACCAAAATAGATTTTATATAACTCTAAGAATTTGCTTAATTTAACTATGCACTTGTTATAAATTCCTTTTTGTTTACTATTTGCAGAGCTTGTGCATTCCCTAGGAACTGGAAACCATTCTTTCATGTTGTACCACTACACTGGTCAACAAGTGTTTTGACCCAAGAATGAATTTCACTTTTCCTGAAGTAGTTTTGCACGAGGAATTCATATCTGGCATCAAAGTTTTTCCATCAAGTATAGTTTTTTAATTATGAGGAAGGAAATGTTCGATTTTTACGTTTTTTTCAGTGTTTTTCCGATCATGCAGCATCGTTTTTATTGAGATAAAGTACACAAAAGAGCTTGAATGTCAACCGTTAAATCAGTGGTCACTTTATTTTGCTGGAAAAAAATTAGTGGAGTGTCGCAAACAGCCCCCGCAGTCCCCCGACCGGAAGTGCGTATCAAATTACTTCACTGGGTGCGGGTTTCGGTAGGAATTTCGCAAGAACTGGGATACAAAGGCAAATAGGCAAAAGATCGATACGACACGTTTAATGAGCATGAGCTACTATTTTTTATCACAGAAGTCTCCTGTTGTGTGTAAAAATACCCCCGGAAAACATGGGAGCTGTATACGCGATGAATATGGAGAGCGGTTCCATCAGGACAGCTCAGTTATGGAAATGAGATATTAAGGGAAGTAGAGTGCAACTATGTTAGCAGATTACTACTGGACGTTAAAAAGGGACATTGCTGAGGCAAAGTATGCCAGCACATATCAAAATCAACCCTTTTAAGGTACATAGAAAATTATTTGGTTTTTTGGTGGAAATGCTTCTAATGTAAAAATTACAATGCCGTTAAAAAAAAAGGCGGGGGATCCTAAGGACTTGATTGACTGATCTTAGAAGTATTTTCCAAGCTGAATTCGAAAATGAAAACCATTTTCCTTATCACTTAAGGGTTTTGCTTGTAAGGTACTGCAATAATTTAGGGTAAATGTTATTAATGTCAACTATTACAGCACCTTTTACGGAAAATCCTTACGTGATAGAGAAAAATGGTTTTCATTTTCGAGTTCAGCGTGAAAAATACTTCTAAGATCAGTTAACAAAGTCTTTGGGGCAGAAAAAAAGTTTTTTTTTTTGTAGACCAGTGCTATCAGCGGTTCCTATTATCACTTGAGAATTTTGTCGCCAAGTTTTCCACTGGATGCAGACATCTGGGCTCTAACAATGCGTAACTGCGCTAGGAATTTAATTAGCCGATTGCATCTAACCCAAAAAGATGTCCAAAGAATCTTTAACTTGTATAGTTATACGACATGGACGCTGACGATTTTCTGCATCTTGAAAATCCACCGACTCCTGCTAGGTTTGTAGCATCGATCTTGGACGTACGAGATCAGCGCCTCACCGCTACGCCACCCTGCCATTTAAAACTTACTTTTAGAACCCTCGTTCTGTCAACATTTACTTATGTTCTTCAATTTTTTCGACAAAATTTGTTAAATTTTTCTTTTGCGTCGGAATCGATATTATTTTTTTTTCCGAATAAAACTACATAACATCTCTAGAATAATTCTCACCCTAGGAGTTTCATGCATTAGTAACGCTCACTATTCTTGTAAAACCTACGCTTTGCAACTGAAACGAATTTCTTTCAAATATTTAACGCTTTTTTATTATGCTCAGCAATTAATTACTTTAGAATACAATGCTGTTCAACTGAGCGTAAAAGGGTTTTTAAAGCGTAAAAGCGTTTCAACAATTTATGGGTTGAGTATCCAAACTAAAAAGATATTTTTTCCCTTAAAAAACGCCATAAAAAGTAAAAATCAATAAATGTGAAGAATTTTAGTGAAAACGTCATTTGTTATTTTAGGAAGGTGTTGTGAGAGATATTAGTTTCTTGTTTTAAAAAAGAAATCAGAAAAGTTTGATAAAAATGTTTGAGAATATAATTGAAAACTACTTCAAATTATGTTACTAATTTGCCAAAAAAGCCATTAAAGCTTAAATCATTTTTTTATTAAAATAATTAGCAGTATTTTTTGCAGACTTCAATCATAAAAAATGCTTAAATATTTTTTTTTTTTTGTTTGACAAAGAGTTTCTTAATGGCTCCTCATTATTCTTCGCGATAGAACTCGTAAATCTTATAAAAAGTTTAATGAAATTTTTATAGTCAGAAAAGAAAATATTTGCAAAGTACGCCAAAAAAAAAAAGACTACTTTGAAATTTATTGGCATTAACCACACATTTTTGGAGGTGTTTATTATAATTCTTTTCACTTATTTAACTATTCAAGGTATTATTTCAAAGCAGACAAGTCAATCAATACAATACGGTTCTTTTGATAAGGGAGAAGTTAAGCTTAGATTGGCTGGATTAAAATTTTGCTCAATTGTGAGTTCATCCGCAGTTAAACCAAAAATTTCAACTCGTGATTCATTGTTTCTGTAAATGCGTACCTTACTTATCACTAAGTAACCTTAGGGTTAATGAGTAGCGTGACGTCAAGTGAAGAGCCTGTGTTGCAGTGAGATAATGAAAAAAAAGTGAATTATGAGTAAAACGCATTCAAAGTTCAGATCATATTTGAGCTTTAATGTAACCCCGCAAATCACATTGGATAGTAGCACCTGTTAGGGGCTTACTAATATTTCATAACTACAAAACATATAAGTGTTTTTACCATATCATTTGCACTAGATACTTCCAAATTTTGAATTATGTCTCTTTCACCCTTTCCTTTTGCCTCATATAAAGTACCTCATATTTAAGATAATATCTTGGGCTAATTAGTGTTTCCCAAACTGTCGAAATCTGCGTAACACTTCTATAGTATATGCTGAGTACCCCTCGTAAAAAAATAAATAAACAAATATAGTCTTAATAACAATCAAAATAATGTCCGCCTTTTTAGTACATAAATGTACTAATACTAAACGAAAGATAAAATCCGGCCATAATATGATGTAAGCAAAAAAAAAAAAAACAATAGTTTTTCTCTAATGGGCTGCTGTTGGCTTCTGAAAATTGCAGACATAGCGCGCTTCCGAGAGATGGGTGCCATCTCTTTCAGCGGCAACACAATGAGTGTGGTACCATCGCCGCATGAGAGTTTTGACGTCCGGTTTCTCCACCTGAAAGGGCGAGCACCCAACCTCTCTTGATGTGAAATTGCACTATGAATATAATTTTGCCGAGAGCATCCAAGCCCAAATGTCTACTCAAGGGATCTTTTACATGCCACACAGACATACGACATGGTCGCAGACAATTTTCTGCATCTTGAAAAATCCACCGACACTGCCAGGTTCGATCCTCAGACCTGGGGCGTACGAGCTCCGCGCCTTACCACGACGCCATCATGCCGGCAAACAAACAATAGTTATGTGTAACATTCATTATAATCAGTGAGAAGGATGAAATTGTGCATGTTGAGAAAATTAACATTATAAATTATTGGGAGTTCTGTTGTTAAAACTGGATACATATGTTGTATTTGAAACCAGAAAGATGTTAAAGTTACGCATCTTATGTTTATTTTTCAAGAATCCTCCGGGAATCAATTTCAACTCTTCTTCCTTCCTCATAGAGTAAACCTTCTAGCAGGGATGTTGTATTAATATAAAAATGGATATGTTAGCTGTTAAATACTTTTGTTTAAATCATTAAAATAGTTTTTCAGGCTTATTTGTAGATTCTAATTGCCCGTGTTGTACATTTATGAGTATGAGCATCATTTTTACGAGACGAACGTGCTCTGAACTCATAAGGAAAGGAAATTAGTCAGCGACTCCCATTATCAACTATCTTTTGATACCAGTTTAATTTTGTCATGGAAGCGTTCACTTTATCTTGAATGTGAATCAATTAAGATTCTTTTCGTTGTAATAAGTTCGCTGAGAAAATTTAAATACGTTTATCTTATTTCTCAGCTCAGTGCTCCACGTACTTCCACTAAGCTCTTCCTGTACTCCTAGGGGTACAAGATAACTCTAATTAACCACTAGTAAACACAGATTAAAGAATTTTTTTTATATAAAGAAAAACTGAAAACTTTTTCAAATGCCTCTCAGTCAATAAATTAGTTTCCCTCACAATAAACTAAAAGTAACTAGTTTTAAATTATGCAATCAATGTAGTAAAAATGGAAGAAGATGCCACAACGATATTCGTTATATGATTATGCCCGCACTGCATTTATTATCATTATGTAAAATATTTTTACAACGACATTTTTGTCATTTCGTTTATTTTATGCAACAGAAAAGAGAATGCCTTTAAATCTGTTGCAGTTAAAGATTTCTGCATTAAAAGCTGCAATCCACTTTTTTTGAAGGAAAAAACTTCCTAAATCTAAAAGTTTTCAGTTGAAGAGAAAGAGAAAAAGAAAACCATTTGCATACAAAGGATACCTTTATGGGAAAAATGAATTACGATTGTGGTGAAAACTCTATCTTTCGAAAACTTCTTTAATGGGGCATAAAACCTACTCGCAGATGGAGACAAGACCACTTTCTTTACGTAATGTACTTTTGAAATTGGAAATGTAATATTGATCTCGAAATTAGAAAATTTTGTCTGTGTTCCTTATGGTAAAGCGAGTTCAAGTGCTTTGGTCTAAGTAGATTTTAAAGGAACTTTTTTATGTTTTCAAGACATGTAATTTGTTTCAAATGGGCAAAACTTTTATGTGCATAAAAAAATTCAAGAGGTCCTACGTACTGCTAATTTTATTTGTGCATGTGACATGATTATCAGATGTTTCTACTAAAATGCATCAAAGAAAAGAATAATAAATATAAATATGGGAATGATGATATGGGGAATTTCTTATAAAAATAGTGCTAAATCGAGCAATAAATAAATAAATTATTGCAATGAACCTTAAAAAATAAGAAACTCTAAGGATGCAATGAAAAGGAAGAAGTGTGTTTTTAAAGCTATATTTATCTCTCACTTTTTAAGAATTATCTGGTTCAGGAAAATATTTTTATTTGAATCTGTTAAATCAACATCTGTTAAAACGACGATGTGATAAATTAGATAGTTTCACGAATTTTATTAAATCTTCCTCGGTTTCACTTTTCGATTTTGAGTAATGCTTACTCGTTTTTGAGCAGTTGAGTAGTTAAAAAAATCTAATCTAAAACAGATTAATGACAATTTTTGATTTTCATTCTTAGTTTTTTTTATTATTATTATTTGTATGATTAAAGAAATCTTCATTGTGGTTTAATTTTAATTAACGAAAATAAATCCCATTATTAACTTCGCTTGAATTATAGTTTTAGCTATAAAGTGTCAGTAGAAATTGTGGGTATACTATGGAAAAAGATTCAAATGACTAACGATGACGATTTCAATGAGTAATGATTTGTGTGAAGGAAAGACCTCTTGAATAAGTATGGAAAGTGAATGAGATATGCTAAGTGAAACACTAAAAAAAAAAAAAAAATGATGAAAATTTGCTGGATACAAAAGATGGTGTTTAATTTTACCATATTCTGGTGCAACATACGCAAGCACGCACCCTAATACAAACACAAATGTAACGGCCAGCAACAAGTGCCTAGTACGTAAGTAATATGCTTTGTACCTAGCAAAGTTGACTATTTAAAAAAAAAAAAATTGGGAGGTAGGGGAACGGAGGGTGGTGTAACGTACTACCAAATTCTTTAGTGTTGCTGGGTTCAAATAAATAAATGTTTTTAAACTGTTTAAAAAGTATTTGAAGTTTCAATTAGTTTTTGGTACAAAGACAAAGGTAAAAACAATTTGGTACAATTGGTTTGGTACAATGGACGAAGGTAAAAATAAGGCAGATCTCGCAGCTGGGTTCTACGTGACATTTGAACAAAACGCCCATAACATTTTGCTATACGCACGAAATTTCAAAGGAGAAAACTCAGTGAACGAATATATGTAAAGACGAATAATATATAACTTAAAAACTTTGAAGCTTTGTTAGCAAAAGTTTGAACAAAGACTTGGTTCAAAATTTCTTTTAAAACTTTGTTATTGAGTTTCGGTGTTATTGCTCTATGTACAAAATTGTTACACAAAAATTGGGGACATTCAGAAATAAGTCATTTGTGCTTTAAAAGTAAGTGCCACAAACAGCCCTGATTACACGAATACTTATACCAAATAGCATAAATATATTATAAAGCAATAAAACATGAAATTTTGTGCAAAGATGTTTGAAACAAATGTAAAAACATTAATTCTTTGAGCCAGGGGGGTTTAGGGACTTAACAAAGTCTGCTAAACTTTTGCTTTCTCCTATACGATAAATTGGCTAACAAGTAAAAATGTTCAATTATTTTTTTCATCTGCAGGCAAACTCACAGTTTTGATTCATAAAATATTTTTTCTCCAAAGATTCCTTATTTACAGTCATCGAAGGGAATAAATAACAGCTATAGTTATCGATAATCCAACGAAAATTACTTTGAGAAAAAAATAAGTAGTACTATGTGCCCATAAGTACATCCTACAAAAATGCGCACAAAATAAACAACTATAGCTAATTTAAAATATCTATTTAAAATAAGTCTATAGCCTTTTTCTTTCTTTTGGAATCAATTATTTTCAAAATGATAAATGGCTTGAAATGTTTTTGTGGTCATGTGTAATCGTGATTCAAAAAAAAAAAAAAGCCCACAGTTAGTAATTAGGTTCTCTCAGCAAAAGTTAGGTAGCTGTCTTGTAGATGACATGTGACAACTGGCTATTCAAATTTTAAGTGACGTGCCAATACTGAAAATTAATTTTACGGGATTGGAAATAATGAGGAGCCGTAGAAAAAAAAATCGAGATATCGAGAATAAGCAAGAAAAATGTCGAGTAAAAGAGAGAAAAGTACATTAAAAAATAATAAAAGTGCAGGGAAATTACTTTGTTCGGAGATACCGAAAATTACTTATCACGAATTGATTGTATTTTTATTTCTAATGGTTTGCTTTTGGTTTCTTACAATTGCAGATAGTGCTTCCCCGAAAGATTGGTACTATCTCTTTCAGCGGCACCACGCCCATCGTGGTGCACGCATGAGAATTTTAGCGTATAGTTCCTCCACCTGAAAAACCGAGCACCCGGACTATGTTGATGCGAAATTGCACTAGGAATTTAATTTAGCCGAAGGCATCCAAGCCAAATGTCTACTGAAGGGATCTTTTACATGCCACATAATCATACGACATGGCCGCAGACGATTTTCTGCATCTTGGAAAGCCACCGACACAGGCAGGTTCGATCCTCAGACCTGGGGCGTACGAGCTCCGCGCCTTACCACGACGCTACCATGCATTGCTACACTAGAGTAGAGTGCCATTCTAGTGGGGCAATGCATCACGCCGGCCGAATTGATTCTATTACATGTAAGATACTTGAAGATAATAAACAAATCATTTAAAAACACCCAGCATCACATTTGGCAATAAGAAAGTAATTTGCAAACAATTTACTTCCGTTTCGTCAAATAAATTGCATATTAAATAAATATTTTCAACGTATATTTCCTTGTAAATATTATTAATTATGTTTCATCTTTTTTGGAAATGTCCTTTAGAATGAAACGGTATCTAACCCAATTAAAGTTACCAGGCTTATGGAATCGTTGTGAGCAATAAATAAAAATTAAGGAATACCCCTTGAATATCGTTAAGTTTAAGCTACTCAATTAAGGAAACATAAAAATATAATGAATCTCTCTTGCAAATAGCTTTAAGAAACAAACATGGTAAACTTTAAAATATTGAAAGTTAGTTTTCTTTTAACTATTCAGTTTTCTTCATTTAAAGCACTTTCTGATAACTGCATAATTTAAAAGGATTAGGCAAAACTTCAATGGCGCTAATTAATGAATGGTAATCGTTAATGTTGAAACAGCTGCTTTTCTCAACAAGGCATTTTATTTTCATATGTTTCAGTAGCGAATTTGTATATTTATGAAACGAGTAGATAAGGAAAATTTGAGGGAAGCCCGAAGCATTGTCCGAAAATTTATCTGATAAAAAATAATTTTTAATGGAATGCAATTTTTATTGCAAAATTTAATTAACGAAAACATATTCTTAGTCGTAGAGCAGAATTTTTCCGATTTTTCTGCTGAGACTGTTAAATTAACTAATCTGGGCGTTAATTTAAATAGAAGAACATAAAGAAATCTTAACTGAGAATGGATTGACGTATGTAATTGACATTGGAAGGATATACTCGCATATATATATATATATATTAGGCATATATATGTGTTTGGAGGACATTCTTCAAAGCGTTTTACACCGACTGATGGGGGAATAAGATAAAATAAAAGGAAATAATGTTTCATTCATATTTTTCTGTTCTAATGGTTAAAATGCAATCAGATTTGGTATTTACATTAATTTGATCACGTTGAATTGATTTATATTGCAAAAGGGACAGGAGAGGATTCTAATCATAATTATAATTTTATTTATCTACCATTTATCGAAAATTAATTGCAATATTTTTAGAGAAGACTTTAATCGATATCGATTAATAACTTACTTGTCTTCGTAGCATGCATGATGGCAAAACAATTAGGGGTGCTTACTATTACATTTTTTACTATTGCGATACGTGCTGTCATTAATGGAATTTAGCTCCCATGCTTTTAGTTTTTATCAGGATTTCCAAATTTGAAAACTGCAAATACGGGACAGCATGGGCGCACCGACGGCCGACGCCGTCCATATGTGAAAAGTGGGCGCCGTGTCAAAAAGGTGCCTGGCTGCCAAACCAAAAAATGACCTTAAAAGAACCCCAATAAAAACCAAACCAAAGAAAAAAACAATAAAACCTGAAAACCCTCAATAAAACCCGAAAAACCATTCGGTTGGGTTATCAAAGAAAAAAAAAAAAAAAAACTAAAAAAAGAGAGTTTAGCGGGAATTCGCACAACGGCGCTCAGCAGGGTGGTATTGGATATCCGGTATCCGACCGATTTTAAATATCCGGGATCCGATCTGGGAATTGCCCCAAATATACGGTTATCCGGCAGCTCAATTTTGATTTTTACATTTTAATTAGTTAGCATATTTCGATAATAAATGTAAGTAAAAAGTTATTACGTATTTGGAAGCCAACACCAGAGCCGGATAACCGCTATGTATCCGTTCCACAAAGTCACTGGATATCCGATACCTGGAAAAATCAATACCCTGGCCCATAAAGAATTATTAGTTCCCTAGCAGTCCCGTATTGCAGTCCTCCGGGACGCGGGACAATTTCTAAAATTTCTCGACTTTCCCGGGAAGTCTGGGACGTTTGGAAATCCTGGTTTGCATAATCCCTATAAAAATTTGGTCAGTTAAGATTAAAAAGTATGTTTTGCGTATATGTCGAACTTTATATATCAAGCTTTATCAAAAATATTGACCAGCAGAAGTTTCAATCATGAACAACACGTTCAAAGTGTATTCACTACAGAATAGTACTTTTCAATTTCTTGTGTAAGTTACTTTTGTTTTATTGAAGATAAATGTTAATTTTAACCACAAATAATGGAGATTAGTTTACACTTATGAGTTATTATTATTTAGTTAAGTTAGAAGGGAATCTCATGCAAAAATGCGTAAAAGAACTATAATAATGTTTCGAAAATGAAAATATCGTTCAAGAGATACCATCATAATTCATGATTCTTATGATCAGAAACATTCGAACGAAATACGGGTTAATCAGAAAAAATTCTGATTTAAAAAATATACTTTAAACATTAAACTTGGATTCAAATTAAAAAAAATATAGGGACAATGTTGATATTTAATAGAAATCTACGTTTATTAAACACTAGGCAGATGGAATTATTTACCGATACTTTGGAAACAATTTCCTAACAAAATGATTTATCCTGTAAGTTAAAATGTTTTCTATAGCGAAAACGAATAAATATGTTGGAATTTTTTAAAATAATATTTCAGACTTTTTTTTACAGAAATTTTCACCTTCAAGTAACAAATTATGAAATTTAAATAACATGAATCATTAACAACCAAAATGAAAAAAAAAAAAAAAAAAAACGATTTAAAAGCAAATGAAATACAACATTGTGAGAAGAAAGAACAAAGCAAAAGAATAATTTTAAAAAAGGCATAAAGAACATTTATAACAGAAGAAAGAACATGAAAAAGTCGATAGTTTTGATAAAAATAAAGCATTTAAGTAAATTCGCTAATTAAAAAAGATTTTTTTCTGAAACATATCTCAAATAGTTATCAACGCAAATAAATCAAATTGAAGCTTTTTCCAGGCATTTTTCCTGACAGTATCCCGTGTATCTCTGATCAAATTTACTACATACTTTATCGAAACATCTAGCACTTTACCAACAAACCTAAACAAGTTATCGAAATATTTTCTGACTTTGACAAACGACCTTAAAAGCTTTCTCTAATTATGTATGATTTAGCCTTATCTCGACCCTTTACGATGGACGTTGCGCTGTTACGTAGTGAGCCCCAAAGGAATCGAAGCGATCGAAATAAGTCAAGAAACCGGCGAAATAGCCACCCCTTTCACTTAAAGCAAATAATAAGTTATATTTTGGACCAAAGTCGGAAGCTTTTCGACATCAAAATGACTTGGGAATTTCGCATTTAACTTTCCCTAACTCAGACGGATGAAGCGGAAACTTAACATGCGTGCTGTTAAAATTGTTTCGAAGGCGTATTCAGCAATCTTTAGCATCATGTAAGTATATAAGTTGTTTAGAAAGAGAAAGACGGGGAATCTATGAAAACCGAAACATTTTGCTTCTTTTAATCGAGCTGTTTTTAATTGCTGTGAAAAATAAAATAATGTTTATAACAGTTAAGAAAAAGTTTACTTCTGCTTAATTTACTGTTTTCTTTATGAATATATTTTTTTTTCTTTTTAACGCATTAAAGGCGGGGGATCTTGACGAAAGTATGCTAGATAACGCGGCTACCGCCCTGCCTCGTTTTTCGTCCTAGAGCGAGCGATATTTTGTGAAATCATAAAAAAATTTAGACTGAAAAAAGTTTATTTAGTTCTTAAAACTACAAGAAATATTAAAAAAGAACTAAACAATAATTACAAAAAATGTTTTAAAGTACATATTTATGAGAAGAATCTAGTGTACAAATACAAATGTAAAGTGGCGCATGGATTGCGCAATATGGTTGCAAACCGTACTAATACGACTCCCGCCTTTAAGCTACAGTCGAGAAAAATCGTAGTACTACGACTCCCGCCTTTAAGCTACAGTCGAGATAAATTGTATTACTACGACTCCCGCCTTTAAGCTACAATCGAGATAAATCGTATTACTACGACTCCCACCTTTAAGCTACAGTCGAGATAAATCGTTTTACTACGACTCCCGCCTTTAAGCTACCATTCGAGATAAATCGTAGTACTACGACTTCCGCCTGTAATGTGCTAATAGTGCTGCTTATGGACACTAAACTTTGCCGACCTAGTACAATCCCCATAAACAGGCATTCATTCTTTCAAATAGCACCACTATCGGTGGATGCCATTGCAAGGACATTATGAAGAAGAATAGAAAAAAGGAAACGGGTGTTGGTACAAAAGAAGACGAGAATTGAATACATAAGTACAAATAGCTGTTACAAATTTGTTCCCACTATTATTTAGATACTCAAGATAATAAAATAATCACAATAATAATGATAACTATTTTTAATATTAGTACACATAGCATTAAAACACAATAACGAAACAGTTTCACTACTTAAAATATAGTTACTGTGGGGTGGTTAAGCTCTACTTATTCATAATATAAATGAATGTGCAAAGCCTAACGATTGAATAAGTTTAACACACAGACGCGGCTAAAACTGGCCAATTTTCTACACGATAAAAGCGTAAGAGTTTCTTGTTTGTTTACTTGATAACAGATGGCGCCAGCATACACAACACCAATTTGGCATCCATTAAAGGACCTCTTCTTAGATGAGTAAATCTCAAAATTAAGAGAAGCCGTGCATTTTCAGACCGTGGGTCTATTCTTCGTCATTAGCGGACACGATGAGCTTTAAAATGAGGGGTAAATCATGGAATTTGTTAAAGAAATAAGGAAGATATCGCGGACCGACAGAAAAACCGACTAGAGAAATAATTTATAATGGACATAGTTGAAAAATTCCTTAGCAGATAACGTTTGAAAGTAATGTCGTTGTAATCACAATAAAAAACAAATGCAAATTCTTTAGACCTTTGCAATTAATCTTGTTTCACATAGCACAGTTTTTATTTTATCAGTTTATGCATAATAAGTATAGAGTTGTACCGTTCATCAACCATTAAATCTAACACTTCTGCTGAATTTTTTATTTTCCAAAACAGTTTTAAATGAAGCACATTGCTAAATATTTTACCTTGTTCCCTAATGATGACTTTAAGTGATATTATTTTTTCCTTGTGTAAACTCTGTGATTTGTTTTACATGGAGGTGATACTTTTCTCTCTTGAAGAGAGAGATTTAAAAAAAAAAAAAAAACTATCTATGCTTCAAGAACATTTAACGAAGGTTTTAAAGAATTGTGAGAAAAAAGATTTAAGATATTTGTACTTGAATCCTAATTAAAGTGGCTTGAGTTGTTTCAATTTATTCAAATATTTTTGTTTTTCGTCTATACTCTGTTGCAATATAAAGATAAATTCTTCGCACTGAAACACTTGAAAGTTTTTATAATATTAGTTTTTTAAAAATCTTTTAAAATTTTGAAGTTTTTATTGGTAGTTATAATTAATATTGCTTTCTGATGTTTTGTTGCTATGAAAATTGCATTACTTTTTGGATAAAATTACGTTATTTTCGTAATATTTTTCATCAATAATTTGAAATTAACTGTAAAAAAACTGCACCTATGCCATAAAAGAATCGGACTATTTCAAAAAATATAGCATAGTTAGTATTTAGCTTTCAAAATTATCGATAAACAAAATATACTCAGAATGATTTTATTGAAGTTATAGTATATTTTTTCAAATTAAAAACATATGAAGACCATCTATAAAAGAATAAATTTAGTGGTTAAAATAAATATTCTGAAAACCTTTAGAATGTAGAAAAGTTCATAATTTCCACAATTTATAATATTGCAAAAATGAATGAATCAACGTGTACTCAGTACTGTTAATAACTTTCTACACTCAAAAAATTATGAAATGGAAGGGATGTTTATAATTTGAAAAATAACAAGGAGTTATGTCACTTATATATAATAATTAGCAGTCTTTTTCTTCTTGAAGTTTTGTAAAATATGTAACCTGCTTTAACAGAAAGTTTTAAAACTGACATTAAAATCTTGGGGGCTGTGTATACTAACGAATTTGCACTTATAATCTTACAGCATCTCTATGAACACTATAATTCCCTCACTTTCTTAGGAACTTATCATACAGGAGATATGTACAATTTTGCATATATACATATATATATATATGTTACGGCCAAAGCCCGAAGTCCGGCCACTTCGCAAATTTGGGCCCAAACCCAAATTTCGCACTTTGGCCGAGAGGTATGGCCAAAGTGCGATGTAATTGAAACGATCAGTGAATATTCTACTTTGGCCGGCCATTTCGCGAAGTGGCCACGATGTTCCGGCCAAAACGCGATGTGCTCATTCAAGAATGCCCGGTAGGCGTAAATGCAGAAGCAACAAACTTTTATGTAATTCGAAATGTCACAAAAGTTCAGCTTGTTGTAATAAGTGATTACGGTGATTTACAATTCATTTTTTAATTAAAGGAAAAGAGGTAAATTTTGTATGTTGACCATTTTACTACTTTTTTAATATCTTTTGTATTTCTAATAACTTTTATTTTACAGAAAAAAAAAATTGTAGTGATACTTTTTTTCACATACCGGGTGGTACGATGGGACCACAATTTTTTAATATTTGCTTTATTAAAAAGTTAATTTGCTAATATTTCCCCTTTTGTTTTCTTTTTTAATTTAAAAATATTAATCTTCTAATTTAAAAATATAAAAAAATGGACAAGGTTTTAAATGAAAATTTAAAAAATTTAATTTATTACTTTGTTTCAAATGGCCACATCCCACCGCAGTTAGCTGCGGGAACCGTAGCTAGTAATTTTTAAAGAATGAAGTTATGGTTATACAGAGCCAATAATACGTGCCAATGATTTTTTCTCCCAACTTTGGCTGATCCTCCCATGCCACTTCCCGATCTGGCCGGCCAATTCCCGAAATCATGAAAAGACCGGACATTGGCCAGCCAATTTACAGCGTTCTTAGCCATTTCGGGATTTGGCCGGCCAATTCGCGAAGTGGCCGAATTCGGGAAGTGGCCGAATTCGGGCTTTGGCCATAACATACACACATATAATATATATATATATATATATATATATTAATGATTAATTAAACTCTCTACACTCTCAGAAACGCATGCTCAAATCTCACGAAACTACCGTCGTATTTGACGAAATGGCTTCGTGAAAAATGCTCCGAGTAAACTTCGTCAAATTCCCGAAATTTGTGTAGTAACTTTTTAAAGTCACGTGATCTCGTGAGGAAAGTATCGTTATAAATGACGAAATTTTCATGACGACTGAAGAATCGTCTAAAATAAGGATTCTATTTTTGAGAGTGTATATGTTAGTAACATACTATTTATAAAACTGCCGACATTAGTCTTGGGCTCGTACTCTTGATTGTTGACTCTCAAAATTTTCAATCCTATTGGGTGCACCTTTGATATAATGTAACAATTATCTCTGAGAAACTGCAAAAGTGCATTTTTTAAAAACTCGATACTTAACTATAGAATACTTGATAATGGTTCGTACTTACGCGAATTAAAGAAACAAATTTTAGTTCTTTTTCTTACATGAATTTCAAAAAATTTCCTTTGAAAACTTAAAGTTATCCAGAATATTTTAGAGTTAGCAATTGTTATCAATTTTTTACTGCTCTCTCCAGCGCACTCACACCACTTTACATTAAATGAGTCCATTTATAAATTCCTTTGCTTAAAATAATTCTAGGGAAATAAATATTTATCAGACACCATTTTCTCTAGTAAAGTCGATGCTTCATTGTAACCTGCGGCATTCTTCCATTGATGTTAAATTTTAATCTCCTCGGATAGTTTTCCGTTATTAAACAAGACGTTTCCTTGCTATTTGGGATGATTTAATGATACATCACTTAAGGGCTTAGCTCTGCCTCGTTCTGAGATCACATACATGAAGAGTAATTTTTTGTCTGAAAATTTAATGCATAATGTTGGATAGTTTTCTTTCTTCTTCTATCTTTTCACCCTCCTTTTTTTCGTAGTAAAGCATGCATCACTTTCTTATTCGGCCCCCAGGGGTTGTTTTGAATAAAAGTTGTTGATGTCAGATATGGAAGAAGATATTTTTTTAAGTAATATCTTCTGTTTTTTTGATGTTCTTGTCTTGTTACATCTCAAAGAGTGATTGACTTAAGCTTCAGGTTTTACTGCTGCATTTACAGAAGTTTTTAAAAATTATGTTTTAAAAAGAAAATAATATATTTTTAGTTCGTTTCTTCAAAATGTAGTTTGATAATCGTCTTTGTTTTATTAAATAAAGCAAAAAAAAAAAAAAAATCAATACGAGAAAAGAAATAACTAAATACACGAAAGTACGAGTAATTTTCCGTAAAATTACTTACAAAAATTAAAAGAAGTAAAAAATAAAGTATTTAATTTAATAAATATTAAAAAGTTGAATGCAGGAGTTTTTAAGATGGGGAAAGGTATACCTGTTGGTCAGTCGGTCGATATATCTGTCTATCTGTCCGACCTCTTTTCTCGCCAATAACAGTTGATGGAATTATCTGATTTGAGTCTTTTTGCGAAGAATACACATCGTACCGTTTGAATTGAACATTTTTCGCTCTACATTGAAAATTTCAAGAAACGAAAAACCATGAAGCTACACTAGAAAAAAGATGAATATTTTGTAACTCCTAACTTAATTGGAAGATATATTGCACAAAAACTCATTCAAAAAACTTGATAAAAAACATGCCTAAAAATATATATGTATTTGCTAATGTGACAGTTTATTTTAAAAATTAAATATATTTAACTTTTGCGTTTACAGGCTTTTGCATTGCAGCCTACCTTTCTGTATAAGAAGCTAGTATGTAAGTAAAAATTTTTCACGAAATATTCTATTGGGGAACTTTTTTCAATGCACAGAAAATAGTAGTAAAATAAAATATAAAAACGGCATTGCGTGATTTAATTATTTATTTGTAATTTTCTTGATACGTTAGTGATATATATGAGTTTTTCCATAAAAATATCCCTTTTATGACGGGAAATTTCTTAAATTGTAACGCATACTCCTCTAGTAATCGCCAATTTCGTCACAGAAAGCTGGAAATCCCTTCAAATTAGACATTTACTAAAGCCCAAAAGCAATTTTCATCAAGTCTTGAAAAGCCCGTAAGATTTTGTGTAAAAAGTGAGAATAGCTTTGATTAAATTACACCATCAAGTACACTCAGCATACTTATCATTCATTACACTGCGTTAAAACCCCATTTCTTCAAATAAAAATACCCTAGCGTAATGTCACAGTTAAGAACAAAACTGCAATGAAATGTAGCAAAAGCTATCAAACTTATGAATGGTTATTTGACTAAGAGCCTTTATGTAGATTTTATTCAGTAAGTGCCGCATTTATGTCGTAATACAAAGCGAGCTTTTTCATCTTAAATTATATTTTTTTTGGTCAAATTCTCTAGAAAATAAACTTAACACATAAAATAAAAAAGCATCCGATTTTTGAGCAATGGAAGTGAATTATAATGCTTTTGATTATGATATTTTTCAGGCTTGTACACTAGAATTAAAACACAGGTTTTTAAAGGGATTATAATATGTTTTAGAATTCTAAAAAGTTATCTTTTACTTTCCAACAAAACGTATTTTATTACCAAGAGTTTAGTGATTTCTTCTCAGGTACACTAACTTTCTCCATTACCTTCGTACAGTTCTACCGTCAACCAAAGCGATCTGCCTGTCAGAGTGCCAAGAAGAATCCATTCATGTTCAAGGGAAGAACTGCTGCTATAAAGGATGTGACGCTTTTGTTCTCGTTCTAGTTCGTATAGCATACTTGATTTCTTCCGAACTGATGCTATGTGCCAGTTTATAAATTTAGTTGCTTTCAACGAATAAAGAAGCAAACATTTTGATTCGCTTTCTAAATAAACGCATCTGCAAAACGAACTTCCCGAAAACTCGAATGGATTTGTTCTTTTCTGCCATGCGAAGAAACGTCCAAATGTCAAAATTTCATGCTCGAAATGTATGTGTGATACCGGCAAGGCATGAAATGCTGTCATTCTACAATGCTGAGAATGGGACATTGGCAACATATAGAATGACGTAATTCATGAATTAAGAAAAACACATATAAGGGGACGTTCATAAATGATGTCACGCTTTTTCCCCATATATTTGACCCCCTCCCCCTTTGTCACAATATGTCACACTTCAGCGGACCCCCTTTCCCCTTTGTCACATGTCACGCTATGTCGCATAATGCATGATGTCACACTTCTTGTTACCCCCTCCCCTCCACTTGTCACCATTTTACGAACGCCCCTCCCCCCTCGAAGTGTGACATCATTTATGAATGACCCCTAATGTATATACAGAGGGGTCCAGAAAAATGTGTACACTCATTGACAGTGAACCTACTCAGAACAAAATAACATGCAGCTGTGAATCTTGCTTGGTATTGTACTCAGAACCAAATGACATGCAGCTATGAATCTTGCTTGGTATTGTAGTTCAGTGGTTAATTAACAGATAGCGCGGATAACATAATTTTTAACATTGAAATTTAAAAATTATGTTTAAAATAAAGATATTTACTGTCATCGAGTGTATACATTTTTTGGACCCCTCTGTATATCGGTTATTTAGAAATATAACTAAATTAAACATAATTATTTTTTAATGATTTTAAATATCAATAAATTTAAAACAATCAAACTATTTTTATTCTACGGAATTTTTTGACTTCTTTATCTTAAAAAATATTTTACTATTTCTTGGTTATTTTGATACATTAAAAAAAAAATCAATGACTTTTAATCTCACACTCTTTGAACTTTAGCTTCTTTTCATTGAAATGCAATGCAATATTTTTGATTTATTTTAACAGCATTTATTCACATTACATTCGATTAAAACGAAGATCAAACGACTTTGAGATTAAATCCTAAGGCATTTTAGTGGTTACAGGTACTTAGGAAAAAAAGATTTAAATTAAATTAAAAAAATCAGGACAAAGAAATGAGACTACCACGGTGTTAAAACATTACGTGATTGGTACTATACTTGATACATGAACTTCGAATTTATGACTTATTTAAGGATTCTAGTGACCTCATCCAAACATTTCATTAGTGAAATTACCCTAAATTTATGATAATTCAATTAATTAGCCATAACGTAACAAGAAACATTTTTTTCCGAAAGAAAAAGTCGAAATTATGTAGCAGCTGAATGTCGAACGGGAAACGTTATCGAGGAAGGAAATCATAATGAAAAATGTTAATCATTTTATTCAGGGCTTAATTAAATTTTTCAAGTTCGGAAATCATTGACGAAAGTCGAAATCTAATGTAGTAACAAAAGAAATAGTAATTTAATTATTATTAGAGTCGTTATGGAATTAAAATAGCAAAAAATTAAGGTTAGGGGCTCTTGATTTTAATTAAGTGTATTGCCTGGGTTCTGATTAGAAATGTCTTAAAACTAATGGTAAGTATGTTAGTTCATATACTTTTAAAATTGAGAGACTAATGTAATTTTAGCATTGTCGCTTCTTTTTGTGTTAAAATTTACAAGTGGTATTAAAAAAATGCGTAGTACAGAAAAATTTTGGTTATACGGACCTCTTTTAACCGAAAATCTTTGTTAACCGAAAGTCTTTTTTTTCCCCCGTTGTGAAATCACTTCTACTTAGCGTGACTACACGCTCCAGCATGCGCAAGCAAACGTGAGCGTGTAAGACAAAACGGTGTTCGTACAAGCATTGCTGTTATGTAAAATTCTCTTGCACACGCTCAAATCTTCTTGCACAAACATGCTTGCGTAAGCACCCTTGCCCAATATGATGCAAAGGGGAAGGTGACAAAAGAAAAAAAAATGAGGAAAATGCGCACCAAGTAAAAACCATACAAGTGCGCCCAGAAACCCCCCGCACCTGCCATTTTCTGGCCTATCGTATTTTTAGATGCCCCCGAGTGCAACCCTCGGGAGCAAAACCGGGAGAGCTCGACCAACCGCAAATTTATGCAAACCATTAAAAAAAAAAAAAAAAATACAGGCCATTGCAAAACTCTAAAAGTCATAATGCGCCTGGTGCGGAATACGAAAGATTGCATAGTGTCTGTAAATCAACATCAGATAACAAAAATTGTTACACTACAAGCATTAGTATCATTGAGCAATTGCGCACAACCGCGTGTTATAGCCGCACCACACTATAACAATATAACTCAATATAACTGGATATAAATTGATAGGGTAATACACAGATGAGAAATAAAGTACACAAAGTTTAAGCCATGCTACAGATGTCCACAATACTACAATTTGATGTCTGGATGCGCATTAAGAGAGTAAAACACAGTAGATAAACAGTATGCAAAATTTGATGTATACTGTTATCTTCTTATACATTATCTTCGAGGGGGGAGGGGGGTTCGTGAAATTGTGACAAAGTGTGACAAGGGGAGGGGGTAACAAGAAATGTAACATCCCTGCTTATGCAGCATAGCGTGACGCGTGACAAAGGGGGGGGGGGGAGGGTGTGGTCGTTTGAAGTGTGACATTTTGTGACAACGGGGGAGGGGGGTCAAATATGTGGGAAAAAAGCGTGACATCATTTATGAACGGTCCCATTCAATGCTGAATTTTTATTAATTAATAAGGTGAACAAACAAACAAACAAATTTTTATTAATTAATACGGGGTTATTTTCTAAAGATATTTTAAGGGTTTTTTTTTCGAAAATTGTTTGCATAGACCTAAACATTACTTTGCGCTCTTTTTTGTTTAAAGATTTTACTTAATCAAGAAATACATACTCCAATGAATGCGCTGTTTTACGTTTTTTTAAAAAATTTCTTTTCGTTTCTTGCTAATCAGCGACGTTAGATTATCAGCGTTCCAAAAAAAAAAATCCCCTTACTCCACATGCACATACGCACAAAGAAAAAGAAAAGACTATAGTGAATATTTTTCATATAAAAAGCTGTAATTAGTTTTATAATAGACGAAAATGAAGAAATAAAAAAACAATAATTATGCTCTGTTTCAAAATCGAGAAAGAAAGAGACAGTAAGAGAAAGTAACATATTCTCATAAAAATTCTTTAAATATAGCATTTTAGTGAATTACTAAAACGATTTCAAAATGCTTTAACTATTAGAACGCCCTCCTCCTTCTGAAAGTGTTTCAGACACATTTAATGAATGATGTGGGAATTCTGATACGGTCCGCGGAAACTAATTGGAAAACTATTCCTCTGAAAATAAATTGGAACCGATTTTAATTAAGCACCCTTTGTTTCATTGTTGTGATTGCTGCAACCAATTCCGTCAGACATCCAATTACGAACACAGTGTATCACGAAATAAATACCTTGCGCGAGGAAAGTAAACGAATATTTTGAGAACGATAAATGAAGAACGATTCTTGAAGGTGGCGAGGAAATGCTGTTAAACAACCATCGTTCCTGAACTGCGGAAGGACCCTCTGGGTTGCATTTTAAATCGGGGTTTACCTCATTTAGTTAACTAATAGTTCTGATCTTTTATCAGAACTTTGTTTCAGAAATTTTATTGCTCAGGGCTTCCAATTAGAACTTACTGTTTTGAATAATATTTATGCATGTAAATGTGCAATAAATATATTTTTTTACGAATTCGCGTTTATGATTTATTGAAGACATGTAGAATATATATCTCAGTTTAAACACAGACATTATACTCACAAATTTTGAACCGCTACGCCACTCTGCCGTCATTCCAGCGAATCCTGTAGTCAAAAAAGAGTGCTGCCGCGAGGGGGGGGGGGATTCATAAATAGCTTTTCCTATCTGATATAAGACTTGAAAAAAATCTAATGCGAAACCGTTTTGATTAAACTCCGCTACTAATAAAGCAGCAAGTATGTCTGTCTATGTATGTGTGTGTTAGTCTGCGTCCTTCCTAGGGCCAAGACCGTTCGATGGGTTTTCATGAAATTTGGCACGAAATTAGTTTGGAACAGGGGTGTGTGCACCTCGGAGTGTTTTTCCTGAAGTTCGAATTTGTTCTTTTTTATATTTTAATTTTATTGCCGAAAATTTCATAAAATAGTCGTTTTCTATCGGAAAGAATTATCGCATCCTTTCGAGCTTGATACCGTTGAAAAGAGCGTAAAAAACTGTCCCAGGAAGAGTTTTGCTCTATATGCTAAAATTTGAAGCCTCTAAATTAACTAGAAAAGAAGTTATAAGTGTTTTTTTCTGTAGTTCGAAATTATTTTTTCACGGTAATTAATTTCAATTTTATTTGAATTGTTACCATGCCGACTGGCTTATGATCCTTTTCTTTTTTAACGAATTAAAATTTATTTCTTGCGGTTTTTATCATTTTAAGGAGCAGCCGATTTTTAATTAATTTATTTATTTTTTGGGATTTGATTACTCTTTTTTTTAAACGAATTAAAATACTGCACAGGGTTTTTTAAAGAAATGTTATCCTTTATAGCGATTTTTGTTATTCCAACCTATTATTACTTTTATACTTTTATTTTTTTTTCTCCAGTGAATTAGCAAACATGTTATTTGCCTATTTGGGCTCAGATGAAAGGTTTTTCCGTTTTCAAAGCTTTTCTTGCTGCTGTTAGTTTCTGCAAGCTACAAAATTTCGTGTTTCTGTTTTATTGTCAATGAATAATAAATAAAAACTAATGATATTAAAAATGTATTAATTAAAACTATTCTAATGGATTATAATCGTCCTTTTTATGTGGGTACTTGAACTAAACAAACAAAATGCGTTTTCTCTTAAATATTTTATTTTTCGTTTTGTTTCGTTTCTTTCTTTCCTTTGTAATCCTTTATTGTGTGTGTTCTGTAAAAAAATGCTTAAATGTGTAGGATCGCTGGTTGATTGCCGTGGGCGGATAATTTTTAATTATGTAGAATGCTATACATTTTAATAAAATAACATAATTTACACATAACAAAGTTACCACTATATACACAATGGCGAACCGACTGGTCTTTTCATTTTTTAACACGGGCATAGCCGTGCGGGTACCGCTAGTACATTATATAATTAATCTGCAACAACACATGCAGTTTCTTTAAACACGTGACTGAAAAATCGGGACAATTTAACGCTTTATTTTGTCAACGTACTTATCCTAACAAAGAGTACTCGTACAAATAGAAATACTTCTGCAGATCCTTAATGCTATTTTATAATTCATGGCTTTTAGAATGCTTTTCAAATGATTATGTGCAAGCACATTTGCATTTTATTCACCACCCATTTACAGCAAAATTGCTCTGCATGAGTTTTAAATTAACAGAGACTTTATTATTAAATTTAAAGAAACATTTGGATTCAGGAATTGCTCACTCTTATTCCAAGATAATTGTATTAGGTTTAAATTTTTTCAATTGTTGCTTGCATTAAAAGTCAGTTTCAGTAATCCTGTGGATGTGCATTACTTTAAATATTTGATCTCAGAGTGCAATATTTTTTCCTTCATTAAATGCGATTAGGGACTCTACATCTAAGGATACTTTACATTTTTTCGGTTGTATATTTTTAATAAAATCATTTAAATGCTTTAATGTGTATAAAATTCTGAGGGAGCTACATTTTTATTTAACTAAAATTGTAGGATAAATTACCTTTATTTAACCACATACGACAACTGAATAAATGCAAATTGCACATTTTTTGGTATTTAAGGAAATTTTACAATAAAAAAAAAACCAATTAAATCTTAAAGTAGAAAAATGACTGAATTATACCACGTGCACTGTTATTTATACGGTAATTAATTTTATTTATTATAACGGTAAAATAAAAATAACATACTGTTGGTGTTCTGGTAAGTTACTAAATCTCTAACTCCAGTTTTGTGATTGTGTTACTTTGATATCATTTCTAGGAGACCACACTCCTAATGAAGGTTTTCTTTGTGTAATTGATATGAATCATGAAATAGCTTAATTCAAATCCTAATTTATTGCAATAGTCCGTGATTTTTATCCTTACTTTATTTGCTATTATTATTATTGTTATTATCTTTTGTGCCTTTACTGACATATTAGCACGTAGATTATGTACTTTTTAACTTTTCAATGTAGCAGTGTCTACAAATTTTCAAAAGGGAAGTTTAGTGAATTTTTCGGGACCATTCGGGGATATATCGGATATTGATTCTTCTGGATATCGGACATTCGGTGCCCTTGTATGACGCATACCGCCCGGATATTCGGCCCCCCCCTGATGTTTGAAACTTTTAAAATTATACACATATTTTAAACACCCCACTGTTTCCAAATACGTTTTAAGTTTGTAATTCACATATATTTTCAAAACATTTTAATTAATTAAATTTAAAAAATCGTTTTTGATCTCCCGGATAACTGGCTGTTTCGTGCAGTGGTTGGATCGAATTCCGGATATTTAAAGACGCCATCGGATACCGGATATTCAATGTCTTCTGGGGGAACCGGGACTCGTTAAACGGAAAGTTTCCGTGACCGACTCGTAATTTTCGCGTCTTTTTCGTTAATTTTGTGACCGATTTTCAAATTCATTCATGACTTTTGTGGAACTTTCGTGACCTGTAGTCACCTTGAAATATATCAAAAGAACAAACTGCTTGATTAATTTTTGGTTCTGAGCGATATTTGATAGGAAATGTAATGTTGTTGAACTAATTACTATGCAACAAAGCACAAATCTACTGTGAAAATTTCAAAGAATCCATTTTTTACAATTAATTATTTACTTATTGAAACATAACATAAAATATTTTTTTTGAAAAATATAAAATAATACACATTTGTAAACATTAAATAAATATTCGGAAAACACACCTTGAAAACAATTTGAACTGTATTTAGGGATTCATGTCTGCATTAAATGTTTTTTTTCAGTCTTCAATTAAAGTGAATAAAAAGCACAAACTGAAATATTGAAGAAAAATCAAATCCCTGAGGCACAAAACTATCGATAGATTTTAACCTAAGAAAGTAAGAAACCTGCAAGGACTAATGTTTATTTACTGTGTAAAAGTAAAATGAAATGTATTCGTGATAAATAATGCTGTACATACACCGTATTTCCTTTAACTCACATAATTGTGCGATAAAAATAATAAAATGGTTGCATTGTAAAAATAAAACGAAAATGAGTGTAAAAAGTTTTGGGAAAATAAAATTTCAATATAATCACAATAGTAAACAAACCAAACATTTAACCGGTTACTAGTTTTTAGCATTATCTTTTTACAAATAAGTTCAGCTTTGAAACTAAATTGAAAAGATGAAGAAAATGCAGGCAAAAAGTCTTAAATTAAAAAAGTAGAAACAAAAGTAGAAACAGGATTATCTAAAATAAACTAGATTTTTTCGAGAGGGATTTGTAAAACGCTTATCCCAACTGTGCCTTTGTAAACGCTTATGCGACTTAATGCATAGTGTATGAACATTTTTAGAGGATTGTGTCTCGTAAAACATTTTTTTTAGCCTTTAAAAACATTGATTTCTTGGGAAAGGAATTTGCAATTAATTTACTTCACATGGAAAAGAAATGTTTGAAACATCGAAATTTGCTGTAATTCATAAAAGATCGTTCAGATCCCAAAGAATTCCAACATAGAACTATATAATTTGTTTTGGAGGAAGATTCAATAACTGTAAAAATACAAAAACATTTTATTTAAGCCCCTTAATTAGAAATAAATAAAGATAAATAAAACAGAGAGTTTGTGAGTCAGTGTATGAATCTGTTTATATAGTCCAACATAGGACTATATAATTTGTTTTGGAGGAAGATTCAATAAGTGTAAAAATACAAAAACATTTTATTTAAGCTCCTTAATTAGAAATAAATAAAGATAAATAAAACAGAGAGTTTGTGGGTCAGTGTATGAGTCTGTTTGTATCAGTCGTCTCCTGGCGAGATGGTAGGGTCCAGAAGTGTGAAATGTTGGTTACAGGTGCCTTCGGTCAGGTCTTCGTGCATCTCGAAGCGTTTTTTTTTTTTAAATTCGAATTTGTTCCGTTTTTATTCCAATTTCAAGCAAAATTCGTGTTTTTGGAAATATCTCATCTTGAAAATGTCATACCTTTTCGATTTTTGCAGCATATTAAAGCCCGCAAAAAACTGCACGAGATTATCTGCTTCCGAATTTCGTAGAGCTTATATAACACACGTGATATTCGTTTTGAGAAGTTTCCGAATTTTAAAACGAAGTTAATCTCTGAATTTATTAGCTCAAATTGCGTATTTTTTCCAAAACAAAGACTCATTTTGTAGTCAAATGAATAATTTCTGCTAATATAAAACTAATGAAAATTCGTTTTGGATTAAGTCGCAAACATCACTTCATTACAAACATATACTAAGTTTAAAGTTTTCGGTATCACTGATTTTTGATGAAATTTAAAATTTCATCAGTTAAATTATCCTCAGTACATTATTTTACGCTTCGTAACTTGTCGAAACTTCGACTAATATCTTTTAATTAGTAAAATTGTCCTCATTTAATTCAACACATGATTTACATTGTTGGATCATGGCGCATTTGCGTTATACTTCTATTACAAAAGTGCAATTTAGCGATCTTCTGCTTTATTTTAATAGTTTACGTAGCGATTTAGATTGGTTCCATAGACTTAGATTGATTCGGGTGATTTATTTTATAACATTTATTTATTTATTTATTTATTGTGCTGCCTATTTGACGCCATTTGGACTGAATTTAATTAGCTCTTTCTATCAAATTACATTTCTCACGCAGGGCATCCCAAAGGCCTAGTGATAACAGGGAAGGAGGTTGGAGAAGAAAAGCATCATTATGGTATATAATAGGGACTTTCAGGGTTTGTTGTCCTTATTCAAATGGGGGTTTCAAATGGGGCTGTTTTCTTTGTTATAGATTTTAGCTGGGATATTCTGGGACCATTGTTCTTTATCTAATGGGACTTTTTAAAGAGAGTGCAGCTCTTATTCTGATGGGAATTTTTATACGTAGTGTTGATCATATTGTAATTAGGACTTTTACGGACCCTTGAATTTATTTTTGAACTATTCTCCTAATGGGATATGTGTATTTAGTTACTGTTTCCCTCACTGTAATGGCGATTTGCTTGAACTGTTGTTGGTATTTTAATGTGGATTTTTATGGACTGTTATACTTAGTCTAAAAGGGATTTAGAGGCTGCTGCTTTTAATATAATGGGGATTTAAAAATAGTTTTACTCTTTAAATGGAACTTTTAAGGACTGTTGCCTTCTTCTGGGATTTTCTAACAAAATTTTTCCTAATATATTTGCAACAGAATTTTGCACACGTGTCACTAGGCTTGGGAATGATGCAATGTTAGCCCGCGCAACGCCAGTTGCATGTCAGTTAGTAAAAATTAAAATAATAAATAACATTAGTTCAATTTAAAGCTATTAACACAAGAGGAAATCAGAAATTGTAACTTTTCTTTTTAATCAGGAGAATACATTTTTTTCGGATGTGTCGATCCTATTTAGTATATATATATATATATATATATATATACATTTATTAGCATATATTTTGTCGTACGCCTCGCCCTTCTGTCACTGCTCACTTTATTTCAACTTTTTACTTACGCGAAAAGTATCAAAATGCCTCTTAATGGACTCTCAAAAAGCACTACCTTGCCGAAAGTAACCCAATACTTTTGATACTAGAATTTTTTTCGACTTTTTCAGTGAAATACTTCAAGAAGTTCACTGTGTCTTCAGTCATGTAAAGTAAAGTAAATACTGGTGCTCTTACTTTCAGTGGAAATTTAATCACGAGGTCACTTAAAGTACCGGCAACAAATTGAAGATAAAAGACAGACTTGATAATCTCGAATTCTAAACAGCTACGGATAGTGTGTAACTTTCGCAAAATAACGTATTTAATATGTACAAAATGTATATGTATTTTCTTAAGAATAATACGCTTATTCACAAGGATATAAATATATTTATTTCAAATACCGCCAATGTGTTTTGTTAAATATCGCATGTTCAAAAAACAATAAATTTCATCTAACATAATTTCATACGAGGCAATGTAAAAAAGAGAAAAAGAAAAAAAAATCATTTAGATATTAAGAAAATTTTGAAAGGCATCGATAATAAAGTAATTTGTGACTCTGGGAAAGGCAGATAGCTGGTAAGATGTGCTGCATCTAATCTGTGATTTATTTGATTGTGTGATTTATACATTTCGAATACAACATTTGGCACTAAATTCAGTAAATAATATAAGATTTGTCTAAAAAATTCTCACTTTTTGAACATTTACAATTACATTTTATTAAAACCAATTAATTCATAAATATAAAAGAAAATCTCAAAAAGTAAATGAAAAAATAAAAAGAAATAAAATAAATATGGGGGAAAAGTATAAGACAATAAAAAATAAATCATTTCAAAATAAATAAAGTCAATAAGAGAGAAAGAGAAAATATTCTCTCTACATGGAATTTTGGGAAAAACGAAAGCGAAAATTAAAAGGGGCAATCACTAATTTAATAAGAATTTAATACATAAATTTACGAATAAATCTGCAAAATGGCTAAGGCAGTACTTGAGTATAAACTGCTTATCGAATACGATCAGTGACTACAGAATGACGTGTTATGTAAAATGCTTACTCATTTTACTGCATTGCTGAGGCCATGAGTGGTAGTTTAAACAAACAAACAACAATGTAAGTTATGAAAATTTAAAATGCATCAGACTGTTAACGATGATCATATAGACTTTAAGCAGCATTTTTTACTTTTCGTTTTTCCCCTGTTTTACAATTTTTAAGGTTACTGATGACGGTGAATTCTCAGCGATTTTTCGAACAGTTTTCAATTGAGCTTTTATAAATTTTCTTGTTCCATAAATACGTAAGTAACTATCCAATGTACTTGCGTTGCACGGAGTTTACAAGCGGTATGAATATTGAACCGTTGTCAAAATAAAAACAAATCAGTGTCACACACGACATGCCCAAACACAATTCATTATTTCTTTTTTTCCATTCAATGTTTTACACACACACAAATATGAATATCTGTGTATTATGATGCACTTATCCTTTTTACTCGATGATTTTATGAATCTGAAATCAGTTCCAAAAGTCAAAAATGCCGGTTTTATCTGAATTTGATGATTATATGAGTGAACGAAATCACCGATTGAGACTGCGAAATATTGGACAACCTGAAGTTTATAGAAGAGTAAGAAGAAATTTAAATTTATGCAAGTCTGTTAACCCATGTTTTTAGTGAAAAACTTTAAAATTTCGAAGTATTAAAAAACGTACTGACTTCAGTTAATTTGGCTGACTTGATGAAGTGGGTGGAGGGGGGGGGGGAGAGTGAGAAACCCCACTTTCCTTCCATTAGCGAAGGCTCTGGAGCGAATGCTGGCTCTGACAGATGCACGAATATTGTATTTTAGTATTAGTAGAGATAAGCGACAAAAAACACCTAGTGGTAATAATTCAATTCTGGCAAAATGGAATAAGAAGGGAGTTAAAAAAGCACAAAACCAAAATTCGAAAAAGTGGCTCCGAGGTACACATTCTCAGTATCCAAAAAAAAATATCTGTGCCGAATTTGGTAGCTTTAGGTTTAATGGTGTATTCGGTAGACCGCCAGCACGCACACACAGATCCGAACATTGTACTTTATTAGTAGTAGAGATAGAGATTAAAAGAATATTGGTCAAATCATGTGAATAATGAATTTTGTTTCTTGATAATAAGAGTTATTTAATGCAGATAAATAGTTTCCCTATATTTTTTACTTTTCTTAAGTAGTACATTTTTAGCAAAGTTTTACGTTTTGTTTTATTTATTTATTTTTTTTTTTTACGACGCACGCATTTTTTTAACCAGACAGCCTTGGGTGGAGATACATTCTATATGTAATGGGTGACGAATCGATTACCTCGCTATCCGCAAGGTGCCTGAGATGAGCGCCATTGGAGTTTAGAACACACACACACACACCAAAATCCTTGACGGAAGTTAATTTAGTTGCATAACATTCATCTATCCCATTTTACTATGTTCTTCTGCTATGTAAATACATGTCTAAGTAATTTATAACGACTAAAATCTTCCTAAATCCTACTTAGTACAAATAAACACAGTATCAGGAGCAAAAGGGGAATTAAACGTATTGCCACTAATGGCGTGTTCAAATTAGAGTAAACTAAAAATATTGTCTGAAAACAAAATTGCTAACTTATTGCGAAAGTTGGCTGTCGAGACTATTTTACCGCCATGAGCAATCTTAGAGCAATGAGCCATGAGTATTATTACTACTTGTAATAATAATTTTCTGAAAATATTTTAAATAATTAGAACGGATAAGGCAACTAGCTATTTACCGATAACAAAAAGACTAAGACGAAAATATTTTGAAAACCATTTTACAATAGACATATTAATCAGTGCTATTTAATATATGGTATTCAACTTCTCCTAATTCGTAAAATTAAAATTTCAAAGTATTTATTTTTTAAAAATTTATGTGACTTTATTATGTTTAACCATTTGACTTTACTTCTTCAAAAATAAGTGGTCACTTTGCCAATTACAGGACAGCCAGACTTTCTTTAATTACTTGCCGATGTTATTAAATTTACAGAAATATCGTTAAGAACGTGCATTTTAAACGAATAAAATAGAAACTCTTTTATCTAATTTAGAAGACTTCCACAAGTTTTCTCAAGATGCTTATAGTTTACTCTTCTTTTTGTTACAAGGGGAGTGGAGTTGTTTGCGCAACCCTTGAGGTTTCGTGTACGAATGCTCTTAATTAGACAAGCCACAGAATCGTATTTCTTTTTAATTTCATTGTCAGAAAACATTTGTTTCTAGTTAGCTTACGTACTTCCGTGCTCCTTTCTTTAAATTAAAAGTAATTTAAAGTAATGTCTTGGAAGTCTTTAGAAGTAATTCAGCTTAAGAAAAGTTACATAAAGCTCATTTTTTGAGCAATTTTTTATTTTGTCCAGTTTGATTAAAAAGGGTATAAAAACAGGACGGTCTGCACAATTTTATAAGGCTTAATTAAAATTAATTTGAAATAGAAAGCTTAAAATATCTTATTAATTAATCAGATATTACAGTAAAAACTTTTCAAAATAATTTATGGCAACTTTTTTGCTGCTTTTTTTCTATCAGGCCTAAAGCAATCAAAAACACACAACGCAATTTTTTATTTTGATGCTTAGTAAAACTCATTTGTTGCTGAATGCGAAGCATTTTTGTGATTTAGAATATTTTAATTATGCATATCGCCTTTCGAAGTACCTCTTACGTAAACCACTACATATACTTTTATAGTTGTTTTTTCCTATCTTGAGATAAAATTTTAAAATTTATGTATATTATTAAGACCAAAGCTGAACTTGACCGCAACCGTTACCGTGCAGGCTGTATCATTACTGGAAAGATCAAAAGAACCGACATCGCACTTTTCCGCTCTGATATTTTTACATTTCGCAGCTAGCGGAAAGTACGTGTGCAAGAAAAAGTTTGTTTACATTATATTACAGCCTCTTGTTTTTTTTGCTGATACAATGTCCTTTCCTGGTTTCATCAAGTAAATTTTGTTGAAATGGTTAATTGTTGTGTAACGTACATAACATTTATCAAGCATATAGGTTTATATGTTTAATGAACTATTTACATAAATGAGCAATTTGTTTAATTTTACAAGTTAAAAAAATATTTCGATATTTACCAGTAAAAGTTGACTGGATCAAGTTCAACCTTGGTACGACAGAACATTAGCAGTACAAGATTCAAATGGGAAATCGACAACTCGACTCCTAACCGAATTCTACCTCAGATATTAAAATATTTTCTCTCCGTACAGATTAATTCATAATTTTTTTCTGCTATATCTTGCATTATTTACTTGGAATATAAATTGGCGTATTTAATTTTAATTAATGGCTTGAGTTTGATTATTCAATTTTTACACTTTTACGTCCTATTTTTTACCCTATATAATTTCTACTATAGTGCTATTTATTGATTGACATTTTGATAGTTTAATGTAACTTTCGTAACACTAATAGCTATAATGACACATTTTTCGCATGTTTGCGGTTTTACAAAGCGATACAAAAAAGTGAAAATGTCAGTAAGTGCTCAATTAAATACAGTAAAACCTGTTAAGTTTACCACCTTTGCAAGTTGACCACTTTTGTCAGGAACGGAATTATCCCATCACCCTCTATAAGTTGACCACATGTCTAAGCTGACCACTAAAGTGCTGCACCGCAAGTGGTCAACTCACACAGGTTCCACTGTATTAGACTTATTGGGTTCTTCTTCAAAATTAATGGCCTGTCTTTAGTTGCATTGCTTTTAAGTTTTTCGAGATAATTCAAATTATAGTCGGAGCCGAATTATTAATTCCATACTTATCCCTATCTTCACTTTTTAAAAACTTCTTATAACTTCTCTTAACTTCCAACATACCCCAAATTTCTCCACATTTTATATTTCAATGTAAAGCATTCTCAAAACAAAAGATTCTGAAAAGTAAATAAACGAAGCAAGCAAAAAGCAACGATATTAAGCACAACATTACAATACAAAAGCAGACATGTTAGTTACTAGAAAATGCTTTTCAATGCATCAAAGAAAAGAGCATAGACCCAGCACAAATCCCGCCAAATAGAAAAATACCGCCAAGGAGAAGATTCTCGTCAAAAGAGTAAATAAACGTTAAAGGTAATCAACAAAAAGCAATAAGATTCCTACTGCTTAAAGACTGATAGAAATTGAAATAAAAAAAATATAAGCAAGTAAAAAATTGAAGTAGACAGTTTTCTTAAATGAAGTGCACTTGTAATTGCGCACTCAAGTAAAACATTTTTAATTTTTTTAAAGAAACGATTAATATCTTGGGAAACATGAACGTTGACACAATCGACAATTAATTTCAGAAATGTTGAATACGATTTAGGAACGTAGTTTCTACTTAGAATAATTGGCTCTGTTTTCCTTTCTGTTAAATTCCGATGTCCTGAAATAATCGAAAACTGATAACAGGGAAACTGTCTTACTTATTTTTTTGAAGTAAAGGAATGAAAACACACACGGTGAATTCAAAGCTGTGTTTTCAGCAGGAATATCAAGAGATAAAATAAATCGATTATGCATATAATCGATTTCCTGTAACGGAATTGGGTTTACTAAATTGATTACTTCGAGCGAGTTTGGAACTTGAAAACTTTTTCAAGAATCAAAAGATAAGAAGAAAGAAAGAGGTATCCCATTTTTATCGAAATAAATCTCTAAATTTACTTTCTGAATATCTATAACATAGGAAAACAGAATTATGATTGAAAAAAGAAGGAAAAATAAAACATAAATTATGCAAAACTACTGCATTTCATCAAGTCTCAAAATTTTTTGTTTGGGTTATAAGAGGCAATCTAGCTATGTAAACATCGTTGGAGCATTTTTCTGTTTTTCTTTAAGAATATTTCACATTTCTGAAAGAATGAATTTATTTTATGTGTTTATTTTAGCCTTCATAAACCGTAAATATTTTTTCGAAATTTCGTCTGTTGTGCACGACAAAACAGGAAAATCATAATGACAAATAAATTATTTGTAAACTATTGGAAATATTAGCTCTTGTTTACTCTTAACAAAATCTTGGAATCATTTCCTTAAAAATAATAAATCAAATGGACACGTTTTTACGAAATATCTTAGTGATTAATTTCGAACAGTAATCAGTCTTGCTTTTCATCATTTTTAGCAACATATGGAATAAAATCCTAATCTAAATTGGCATTATTACATAAAAGAAATCATTTTTTAAATGTCTTCAAATTACTCAAAATGACAGAGTCATACGAACTTTTGACGTGTTTATTATGAAACAACTTAGTTTAAAAAGTTTTAAATAATTATTGTTGATGTTAATTTGCATTTCCCCCCTATTTTTTACATCAATTTCTCATATTTATTAGCTTCTCAACAAAAACAAGTTAATTTCTTATATAATTTTGTTAGTTTTTGATTTTATTTTTGCTGCAAAGATATTTCAAATCAGAATAAAATATCTAACCGTTTTTCAATAAATAAGCAGACACAGTCTCAAAAATAGAATCCTCATTTTCGACGATTCTTCAATCGTCAAGAAAATTTCGTCATTTACAACGATTCTTTCCTCGTGCGATCACGTGACTTAAAAATGTTACTTCACAAATTTCGGCAATTTGACGAAAAGTTCACTCGGAGCATTTTCATGAAGATATTTCGTCAAATACGACGAAAGTTTCGTGATATGCATGCATTTCTGCAATGAGCATGCATTTCTGAGGGTGTACTTAGTACAAACTACTATAAAAGGATCACTTCTATGTAAGAATGTTGGAGTAAGACAAAGGATATACATGGGAAGGCGTAAACGTTGATTCACTATCAAGTGGAAACGCAATTATTTATTGTGAGGATCAAAACTTCGGTTATTGGTACGTTTCCATTTATTTGCAGTTAGATCGTATTTGCTGAACTGAAAATTTGCCAAGTATGCTACAGGTGCCCAAGGAGTCTATTATCTAAGATGATTTTGTACGACGATGGATCCAAAAGAAGCTACAAGTTTAGTTAAACATACATATGGGTTAACAGTCGACAGAAAATACCAACAGAAATTAAGAATCATGCTCTTCAACCACTTTTCCACATACTACCAAACTTATTTATGCATTGTTCTGAATCCATAATGTGAGCTCCCGTTTGCTTAGACTTTTTTTTCTCTTTTTCCGCTAATATCGACATTGAAATATGCTTAGATAAAAATAAGCCATACTTTCTCGGTATTAAAATTTTTTCCCCCGCTGTTATCCAATTCTCATAATATTGCAATTTTATTCATCAAAATTTCAGCGGAATTTCGCAACTTGCTTGCAAAGATAAAATTTTGGAGAAAATCTCACGGAAAAAAAGAGGTTGCTAACCGGATTTTATCTAGGACTTTTAACATTACATCAACCATTCATTGAGATTTTATTTGTTAAACTCGGGTTCTAGTGAAATCCGGTGTCTCCGTAAACGAATTCGACTGCAGTATTTATTGGGTTCAATTTTGTCAAAAAAGTCAGTTCTTGTGATATAAATTTTTGACAAAATGCGTACAGTTGCAATTTTTTAAGGAACTAAACAAAAAGTCCATAGAAAAAAAAAAGAACATTGAAAATTCTTTTTAGATCTTTTTTAAATGAGGGAGAATTATTATTATTGCTTAATAAAATGAAAAAATGTTATTTGTAAGCACAGTAAAGCACAATCTTATAAAAGATCTACAGTTAAACTTCATGTGATTAAAATTCTATTCCCGTCTAAATTTCATCTCGCAAAAAATAAAAATCAGCCAAAAAAAAAGTTTCATTACTGATCTTACAGTAAGGACTGTTTGCAGAAGAAATTAACGTTTTTCACTCAAGTAGAAGATCAACAAAATTGTTCATGGAAGGACAAGGAAATAACAGACTTAAGAACTTAATATATTTAATGATTACTTTTTCTTCCGCTTCAACAAAATAGCTTAAGTCAAAATGTATTTGTTAGGAAGAAGTTAGCTTCTTGCACTTTCAGCAGAATGTTAGTGAATATTGAAGTTTAATTTAATTCACTGTCATTTATGGAAGGAGAAAAAATCTTTAAAATTGCCTGCTATGTGTCAAAAGGACTACCTCGCTGCTTCGTTTTTTTTTGTTTTACTGCTAGTTCTGAACATTTGCAATTGTAGCCATTTAATATTACAGTGTTGGTCAAACATTCGACTGCTTGTTATTTCAAGGATGTTTTGATGCCGGGAAGGATTTTTTTGGCTTTTTATTTAGTTTTAAAGATATACATTTTTAAGACTTCATTTACGATGCCGTATGGGGGAAAATATTTTTGGATTAAATTTATTTTAACGCTATGTGCACAATTTAATATAAAATCGAGTTTCTTTCGATTCTTTAAATATTTTGTTGTTTTATTTAATATGTTCGCTGCCGGTCACTTTGAGGATGAACCTTTACATTACGTAGTGTCACGAGACACACCTAAATGTACAATGCGGAATGAAGCAGATTGAAACAAAGGCGAAGTTTTCCCTCCCGCGAACGGGTAGATGCTTACTGAGACATCACTCACACCACACTTAAGCCTCTAACGCTCGCTGACGGTCACTTAGGGATGAATCTTTACTTAGTAAACACACCTGAAATGCCCACTGCAGTAGAGAGCAATTGAAAAAGCGGAGCTTTTTTTGCGCAAGCTTGTGGCTGGCTAACTGAGACATCACTCAATACAACGCTGTAAACTCTCACACGTGGCTAAAAATTGACATCACGCGCTGACACGTGGTTGGCAGCGAACGTGTTAAGACGTTAAAAGCATTAAAACGCGAATCATTTTACAAATGATAAATATAGAGATGAATACCTATCTTTATATCTATCCTTTATATATATGAGTATAAGTAGACGTAGATAGATAGGTATAAGAACATTATACGATGATATAGTTATAAAGATAGATATTAGACTGGTAAATAAGTTAGATAAATATAGACACATAAAGTATAGAGAAATAGAGAAGGTAGATGGGTAAAATAGGTAAACAAAGATATATAAAAATAAGTTTTCTACCATCGCTGAGATAAATAGATGACGGTGAATAGGTCGCCATAGGCGAACATTTTAAATTTTTACCATTGAAAAACGGTAAAATCAAAATATAAAGAAATAAATGAAAGTTAAAGGGTAACTCAAAGCATGTTAAATATTAAATCAACATTTATCGCGAAGAAAAGTATCAGTAGTCAACTAGCTTTCATTTTCGTTTCGTCTTTCAAGATATTTTAAAACACTAATTTGTTTCAACACGAATTAATCTGTAATTGGGAGAAAAATTATATCCAGTCTTAGTGATGACAGAAAAAAAAAAGAAGAACGGTTTTAAGAACGTGTGTTTAATAACAGCAGTATAAATTATTGCTCTTAATTGATGTTATTCAAAATACGTTACAAAATATAATTAATAGGAAGGGACATTCTAAATAATACTGCATTTAATATTTTGTAGACTAATGTATAAGGAGAACTTAACTTGAATACAAACTGAGGAGATAATTTAAAACGCGAGAAGATAAAAACACTTACTACTTGGATTACTGATGAAAGTGCATTTTTATATTGCAGATTTCTTTTCCGATTTACTTGCCATTTTCTTTCTCTTGCATTAAAGACTTATAGTGTTTTTTTTTCAATCCTGAATGAGGATCATAACTCCGGTATTCAATTCCAGCATTTATAGGCCGGGAGATATCTTTCGATGTGAAAGCAAGGACCACCTAAGTCTACTCAACGTTGGGAAAAAGCAACTCTGAACATAAAAATGGCTTAAATCCTTTCATGCACTCAAGCAAAGTAATTTAGAAGTTATCGAGATAAATACAAATATGAAGTTATGGAGCTTAAACAAATATTTCAATTTGCCCACTTCCGTAAGTCGATAAAAGAATCTTCTTCCGAGAAAATGCAGTTCGAACACCCTTTTAGGATGAAAACTTCGGATTAGGAACATTCGTGTACTTACTTTCCTTTAAGGTATACAAAAATCAATAGAGGCATTAGGAAATGCGAATAAGATGTAGAAGGATTCATAAAAAGAACTTTGCTAAATGAAGAAAAAAATATATTTGGCCATTTCTTACACAGAATGACATACGAAGTATATTTTTATATTAATAATAAATTTCAGAATGGAACATATATGTTTATTTTAGGGTTGGCAAGGTTTCGGACAGTACGGTAGAAACCATGGTTTTCACCGTACTGTCCAAAACCTTGCTTGTGTCCAACAGTGTCTCAACTGTCCACCGTGTTAAGTGAAGTTGTAAATTATAAGAAAATATCAAAAACGTAATAAAATGTGTTAAAGTAATATTTTAATAATGTTAAAATGTAAGTAAACTTGATAAAACTAATACAGGTGATTTTAATCTGGTTACATAGACGTTGAACATGAATAACACCGGTCAGTCTATTTTTACTAAGTTAACATTGCCTTACTTTCGAGAAAATGACTATAGTGCCATTTCATTGTTCTGACACTAAATTACCACCAATTTACTCTAGGAAAATGCTGATAATGCTTTCTAAAAATTACCAAGTTACTGTTTTTTGTCTATTGTCGTTACAGAATATATTACGTTAAAAATGAAAAATAAAAATTTTGCTAGTTTTAAAATTATTAGTGCCAACATTTTAATTTTCAATTTGTTAGTTTTACTTTTTTTCATGAAAAAATATTTTATTTCAAATTAACATTTCATAGAAAATATTAACAAACATTTATTAATTACAACTAATTAATATTTATGCATTTCTACTATTGCATTAGATATAAATAACTTAGATTAGACCCCTTTTGCTTTAGGACGGTTTAAGACACCTTTGGACAGTTTTAGAGTTTTGGAAAGCAAAAGCCACATGTCCTGTCCAGAACCAGGTTCGGACGTCCAAAACAACCCTGGGTTATTTGTGGTTCATGAGTAACAACTGTATAATTACATTTTAATTTTGGAATGATTGAAAAAAATCAATAACCGACATTTTAAAATTTGTCTAGATAGCTAAAAAGCGTATTAGGTCACTAAATGAGGATAGAGTTGACGTTTTTGACAAATTTCAACATTATTAATGACAAGCTTGGTCTTCAAATATTTTATACAACTTCATTTTGATTAAATATGTGACAAACGTATAGAAGAAATTACGTGCTCATAGATACATTTTTTTTGATGAAATGTCTTTGACAATTATCTACAAACACATGTTTAAGCTGCTTTGTTACATTTCAAGAGATCACGTAGAATCAGGCTATGTCTTTGAGATTGCTTGATCATCAAATTAAATGGACAATAATTGGGCAAAGATTTAACTGAGCTGAGCTGAGCATTTCATACACGAATTTTTTGTCGTTGCATTTAATATACCAGAGAGTTTTCAACCCAAAAGGTACCAAGTTCTTGGAGAGACGTTTCATGGAGGATCTTTGGAGTTCAACCTTTCACCAAAAACAAAATGGAAAAAAAATGGTGAAATTTGGCTGCCACCAACATTTGCTACTAAAAGCTGAACCACAATAATGCTGTAGTTTCACCTAGTTTGACTATGAATGCGAAGCTAAGAATTTTTGTAATGGTTCAACTTTAGTTCCAAATGTCGGTTGCAGCTAAACTTCAACATTTTGTTTTTTTTTTGGCGAAAGGTTCAACTAGAATTTTTTAGTGTACATTACATGTGCATATAATTAATAATAATTATATGCACATGTTAATTAGATTCATATAATTAATTATAAGAATCTAATAACACCTATTATTAGAAACAGATGGACTTATAAATGTGCAAAAAGAAGAAAAATAAAGATACTCACACTAAAAGTTCCCTGCTATTCGTGTCGGATAAAATAAACTACAAGTGCGTAAACATTCTTCAATTAATGTGAGATAAAAATTCATTTATTAGAGGAAGATAGCGCTGTGTGAAAAAAAGAATATGCAATGAAATTATCTCTACGGTTCAAGGGAAAATATTTATTTAGTAAGAGGAATATTTTTCAAGATTTTGAGACAAACACACAAAATCTATACAATAGAAAAACAATTGCAGACAATGGCGTTACATGGGAATTAGTTTTTATATGGTCGGATGTGAGATAACACATACCTATTTGGCTGCTGAAAGTTAATGTCATTGAAGTTACTTTTTCATAAATGTTTTGTAAACACATAGTAATAGAATATTTTATACACTAATATTGCTAAAATGAGTGAAATATTTACTTGCGGTAAATATTGGCATAAATACTTGTGAAAATATAAAAATAAAATTCGAATTTCTTAGCTTAAAGCGATTTAAATGATTTTAAAAACAATAAAGTTTCAATTTTTATAAAATCTCTAACACTTGATTTTTTTAAAAAATAAATTTCTTGAACAAATTTTTCAAATGATTATAGTTAAACTAATAATTATTCAAAATATTAAGAATTAGTGTTATTTTTCATTTGAAAAATTTTAGACGGAAATGCACTGGTTCTTAAATTAAGGATGGTGAAATTTGTTTTTATAAACAGTCTTTAGCAAGAGATTTTTTTCTTGATAGTTTGAAAGCTATTTTTTTTTGTATTTGACCAAACAAATCGCTAAAAAAATTTTATTAAAAAGAAAATACCTATTTTTTTAGCCTACTTTCCCGTAAAAGTAAAAAATAATAATAATAAAGTATGAAAGAAGGCTTAATGGTATCGTGAAAATATCGTTAGAAATCAAGAAAAGTCAAAAATAACTGAAGTAATTAAATAAAGATTGAAAAATAAAAAATTTGAAAGTAGGGTTTTGAGATGGGGGAAAAAGTGTGTCTGTCTGTCTGTCGGTCGGTCTGCCCCCCCCCCTAATAACTTTTGAACGAATTGTCCGATTCGAAAAATTCTGTTTGCATTCGAAAGATCGGCGAGGACATCTTATTTCCATATTTTACTTTTTGATTTGAACATTTTTTTGTTCAATTTTGAACAGTTCAAAATTTTTAACATTAGCGCCTATGGGTGAAAATGATGCAAATTATGTAAAATCTGGGTACAAGATCCAAGCTCCAATGAACAAGCTCACTGAAGCTTGTGGCGTGAAATATTGATATGAATAATTTTTGTTCATTTTTGAACAGTTCAAACCGCCTACGGGGAAATTTCAATCCTATATAAATCCTGATCTAACGGACCGATTTGCTTAGAACAAACTTTATCGGAAAGCTCTTATAACGTAGAACATTTACAAATAGAAAGTTCATCCAGAACTAACGAGCCTATTTTCCTATGAAATTTTTTGATCGGGATTTTCAAGAATATTTTTGAATTAATGAATGATTAAATGAATAAGCGAAAGAATGAATGAATAAATGAGTGAATAAGCACATGAATGACTGAATAAATGAATGATTGAATGAATATGTATTAACCGTTAAGAAAGGTACATTTGAAGCAATTAAGAACTAAAGCTAAACGAGAAAGACAGAGAGAGAGACATAGCTAGATTATAAATTTGTCGCTGGTGTGTACGGAAAAGTAGGCTCGTATAGTTCTAGAAGGAACTTCTTGTTAAACTTTCGTTTATAGGTGTAATAAAACACAATTACACACATTTAATAACTGAATTTGAAAAATTTCCTCCAGAGTGTTTAAAATTAAATTAAATTCACTATTGTAGTTTTTATACATTGAAAAAGAATTTCTATGCTCATAGACAAAACAAATGACTCAATTATCCCTTACTACCATTGAACTTGTTATTAGTTATTTTAAAATACAACAAGCAGAATAAAAGAATAAGAGGCATAAATTGTAAAACAATTAAAAGTCATAGTGTGTTTTTATATTATATTTGGTTTTCTCAACTTTTTTTTCGTAAACTGTTGTACTATACTTACGAAATGTTTTTCCTTGAACGATGATAATTAAAAAAAATATTAAACGTATTACAGACAGAAAATATAAGTTTTACATAAAAAAATAAAAGCATAAAATATACTCGATGTCTGTATAGTAAAATTGGATAAAGGTTGAATCCATTGAAAAGAATTTGGAACACAAAATTGTACGAAAAAATAAACATTTCAGAATGCAAATATTTATTAATACTGAAAATAATGTTGATTTTGCATTATTTTTATTTACAACTCTTATTAAAATGTATGTGTACCTGAGAGCCATAGTATCTGTAGTCTATTTTTTTGACTTTTTGCAAGTTTGGTTTCGTGAGGGTTGTGAACTTTCAAAGCTCCTATCGGACATCTTTATTCTAAGGTTCGCACGGAAAAGTCTAGTCTTATTGTATTGAAGATGTCAGTGAAAACTACCCAACTAAAACCACCCAGCGCCGCTTCCGCACAAATTCTGCATCGCTCGTCATGGTAATTTTCCGAGTCGCAATAGCATTCTTAGGTAAGTTAATGCACAGCAAACCACTGGTTCTTTAATTAAAAGGAAATCACTTGGGCCCGGCCGAAACCGCCAGATCAACAGAGAATGTGGGTGACACTGACTCACCGTTTTTCTTGTCCATGTCGTATGCAAATACGCAGTGTTTTGGAGTCCGTAACGGCCTAATGGGTACTAAATGACAACTCGATAGGAGTTGAAGCAAAGATTGAAGGCCACCTCTCACCCCCTCTCTACTCTCTCAACAAGCCGAGTATGGTACGTTCATAAACATCCATTTCCCGTGACTCACTCTCTGTAACAGAAATAAAATCATGCTTGCGAAAGAAAACACAGCATGCAAAGAGACTTGGTTTTGAATTGCGATGCCACCGAAATTAACAAAGTCTTCCATTGTTCAAAAAAAAGAAAAAGGAAATGATGTTGTGTTTTGTAAGTATATGGACATTAGGGTGGTGCTTATTTTTCGAAGTTTCAAATTTTCAACGTCTTACCCTCTAAATTTGTTCCATTATACCAAAAAATGATTATGATAAAATTTTATCAGCAGCAAACAATATTTAAAGGTAGCTCAAAGAGGGTAAAGTTTCATAATTGAGCGAGATTTTGCCATTTTTTCGAATTTTTAAGCAAAATAAAAATTATGATTTTCAATTATGTGTAATTTATTTAAATATATTAACAAGAAGTTCCGTCTAGAACTATACGAGCCTACTTTCCCGTATACACCGAATTCAAGTTTATAATCTAGCTATCTCTCTCTCTGTCTTTCTCATTTAGCTTTAGTTCTCAATTGCTTCAAATATACCTTTTTCAACGGTTAATACATATTCATTCAATCATTCATTTATTAAGTCATTCATGTATTTATTCACTCATTTATTGATTCATCCTTTTGCTTATTCATTTAATCATTCATTAGTTCAAAAATATTCTTGAAAATCCCGATCAAAAAATTTCCTAGAAAAATAGGCTCTTTAGTTCTGGATGAACTTTCTATTTGTTCATGTTCTACGTCATCAGAGCTTTCCGAAAAAGTTTGTTCCAAGCAAATCGGTCCGTTAGATCAGGAATTATATAGGATTGAAATTTCCCCGTAGGCGGTATGTTAATTTTTTTTTGAACTGTTCAAAAATGAACAAAAATTGTTCAAATCAATATTTCACGCCAAGAACTTCTACCAGTGAGCTTGTTCATGAGAAATTGGATTTTGTACCCAGAGTTTACATAATTTGCTTCATTTTCACCCATAGGCGCTAATGTTAAAATTTTTTGAACTGTTCAAAATTGAGCAAAAAATGTTCAAATAAAAAAGTAAATTATGAAAATGAGATGTCCTCGCCGAGCTCTTTCGAATGCAAAAAGAATTTTTCCAATCGGACAATTTGTTCAAAAGTTATTACGGGGGGGGGGGCAGACCGACAGACAGACCGACAGACCGACAGACAGACAGACAGGCAGACAGACAGACAGACAGACAGACAGACCGACAGACCGACAGACACACTTTTTCCCCATCTCAAAACCCTACTTTCAAATTTTTTATTTTTCAATCTTTATTTAATTACTTAACTTATTTTTGACTTTTCTTGATTTCTAACGATATTTTCACGATACCATTATGCCTTCTTTCATGCTTTATTATTATTTTTTTTAACTTTTACGGGAAAGTAGGCTAAAAAGTAACTTCTTTATGAATCAGTAAAAATAAACATTTGTTAATTGTATAGCTTTAATGAAATAGTTTTCTTAATAAAAAATATAGTATTTAAGTGTACCATGGGTGGTAACAACTGCTTAAACCAGTGATCGCCAAACTTATGGAGCCACTGAGCAACTGTACCTTTTACATAGTTTACTTTGAGATATTCAGCCCCTTTGCCCCCCAATAGAAAAGAAAGAAGGAAAAAAAAAATAGGAGAAAAAAAAGTTGGTAACTTTTCAGTTCTCTTTTATTTATATATGCGAGTGGGTAGCTATATTTTTCGTGTACTATATATTTATGCCAGCAAAATATTTTTTATTTTCTGTCTGAGCCATGAGCTATCAATGCGAATAGTAACAAAATATGGAAAATCAACTGTTGTTGGTGTAATTATGTGCAAATTAACCACATGAGTAGCACTGCAATCCACTAAAGATTTTTTTTGCGAGTTACTTGTAGTTGGCACTTTTGGTGTAATGACTACTGGTCTAAACCATGGGCGGGGAACTATTTGGTTCTGAAAGGAGATACATTAAATTTGCTGCTTCGGGTTAGCTGATATCCTATGTGTAATACAATACACATAGTGTAACATAAACAGGCGAGCAGCAACCCCCTAGCATATATTAGGCGGCAAGCCATTACTAGGTAATATTAGCACTAAAAGAGAACACACAATGAATTGAAGCTTATTTTTTTCCCTTAGCTTCATCAATTTTTGTTTTTATTGTTACTGCTGCCCTCAAAGGAAGTGGCTCAGAGATTCAGATTTACCCAATTCATCAAACTCAAAACTTTTAACGCCTTATTTACCCTTGAGAAATTACATTGAAATTATCTCGTGAGCTCAATGCACTGCCTAGAAATCAAGCAGCATCTATATTATAAAAGCATAGTAGTCATATAAATATCTTGTTAGGTCCAATTCAATTAGATATAATGCAGTTGGGATTCAGTAGTGTTATTGAAGCAATATTTACAGTTTTTTCTTTTTTTCTTCATCTCTAATGCTCTCAAATTTTATTTGTGGGACTTTTTCACCACACTGCCGAGTTCATTGTCAATTCAGAGCAAAATTGTTCCTTACTTGTAGTTCAGACCAGTCCGTACCAAACAGCTACAATTAACTCACGAGGAAATCCTTTGTAGATCGTGGTCATACTCAGGTGGCTAATTGCACATAATTACACTAGTGGATTTTCCACATTTTGTCAATATTTGCATTGAAAAGTTATGGCTCAGAAGGAAAATGGAGAATATTTTTTTGGCATAAATCCATGAAAAGCAGCAACTGCAATATAGTAGGCCTCTCATGTCTTGTTCTGGCATTTTCAAATAAATAACTGAGAATTGAAAAGGTTCTTACTTTTTTGACCTGTCTTCCTTTACTATCAGGAGGGGGGAATAACTAATAGTAAAATTTGGAAAAGGTATTATTGCTCAGTGACTCCATAAGTCAGGCGATCACTCGTTTAGAACGTTGTTTCCACTCATGAGGCAGACTTGAGTACTGTACATGTTATTAAGAAAACTACTTTTTTTAGCTATGCAATTTACAAATGTTTAATTTTTACTTATTCAGATAGAAGTTACTTTTTAATATAATAACATAAATTAAACATAATTGCAAATCATAATTTTTATTTTGCTTAAAAATTCAAAAAATTGCAAAATCTCGTTCAATTATGAAACTTTACCCTCTTTGAGCTACCTCTAAATATTGTTTGATGGTGATAAAATTTTATCATAATCATTTTTTGGCATAATGGAACAAATTTAGAGGGTAAGAGGTTGAAAATTTAAAACTTCGAAAAATAAGCACCACCCTAATGGACATTGCATTCATTTTTACCGTATTTGAATTGAAGTAATGCTTTATGTTGTATTCAAGTTATCAGTTATTTAAAGTAAAGTACTGTATTTCATAATTACTGTTAACAAATAATAATGATAATAATAAACAGCTGACCTGCTTTCTTGTTATTCTAAATTCTGTTCGTTATTTTAACTAGGCTAAGTGTACTATTTAAATGTGCAATTCTAAATTTTAGTAAAGATAAAGGCAAAATTTATATATGTTTTGGTTAGAAATGGGGAACTGCAGCAACAATAGTTTTTAATGGTTCCGCTCCGACACCTAATTACTTGCTCCATCTCTGCTCCGTGCTCCAAATAATGTAAAAAGGAACTATATTATTTATCATCTCTATTTTTTTTAAAAATTTAACAACGTTATTTATCTTCCGCGAACAAACTTAAAAACTATAATCTATTTATATAACCATGTAAGAACACAAACTATTTACTGTCAACTTTATTTGCAGATGAAAAATCAGTTTTGTTTCTTTTTCGTTGCTCACTCAATACTAAATTTAATTCGGGAATAGGTAGTTGAAAAAATTTTAGTGAAATTTTAATTAAAAAGATAGGAGCAATGAAGCACTATAAATTACCATTCTCTTGCTCTAAGCAAAAAAGCATTGCTCCACTATTCGATGCTCCTGATCCACTCTGCTCCAGATCCTTGGTTAAAAATATATCATTTGCATTTTTACTCTGCTTACGAAGTAAAAAAAAAGAATCATTTTTAGATCGTTAAGAAATTGTACTTTAGATCACTCGTTATCAGGAAAATATTGTTGCGACTTGTTAGCATATGTAATAATAAGATTTCTAGGCATGATTGAAGAGAAAAAAAACCTCTGACAGGAAATGAAAACCTGGATAAAAATAACACAAATGTCAAAGGAAGGAAATGGCGGAGCACGTTTTTCTATCTATTATCTTTTTTTATTTTATTGATGTCTACTCCTGAGAGACTGAAACATTAACTCACTTTATCCTAATCAAGATAAGACTTTTTCATGTGATAGTTATTTAAAAAAAAAAAAAAAAGCTCTCGCAAATGTCACGTGTACTTCAATTATCACGTAGAATTTTTTTTCTGCTATTTCTTTTCCGCACAGTGTTAGTTTCATTTCCTTCCATTGAAACCGATAACCTATTAGCAAATATTTGAAAACCTTGTTGAATTTTTTTTTCTTTTTGGTTTGCAAAAAACCGATTTTAGCTCCGTACATATAAAATACTTTGCTTTAGACGAGCAGTGTTAAAAAAAATCATATTAAAAACTGATAGAAAATTAAACTTTAAGGCTTAGCAATCGATGTTGCCAAAAAAAAAAAAAAAAAAAAAACTAAGGTGCTATTGTAAAATTGAAAAACGTTGTTAGTTAAAGATATATCTTAAATTCACAACTTTTTTTGGGAATTTTTAGTTGGAACTAATATTTAGTTGAGATGGCATTGTAATTTCAACATTAAAGGGAAATTGTGCACGTAATGTACGACACCATGATGTGAGTTTTTAGCCACAGTTTCAGCCCAAGAGAAAAGTTCACTCATAAGATGAAAGGGAATGCTTAAAGAAATGCAACCAGAATCCACAAATTGTATTAAAAGTATGAACTAAGGTATTTTGACCGATTAAATTTAAAATTTTGATTCAGGGGCAAAAATATTGAATTATAGTATTTATAAGAAAATAACTTATATTGAAACGTAAGTAAAGTATAATAAAATGTAATTTCAAAATGACAAGATGAGAAACTTGAGTATTTATATTCAAATTTAAAAGTATAGTATAATAGAATGAAAACATTAAATGCCCGGTAAATCTGCTGAAAAAAGGTAAACATATTTTTTTCTACAAATGGTTAAATTTTAATGATGCCTTTGCAGAATAATTACTCTTTTTTAAGTTAAAACAACTGCAATACATTACTAGTGTCTTTTATGCAATAAAGGTTTGAATAAATATATTAATTTAAACTATGAGATCTTTAGATCTTCTGTTACTGCAATTAATTTAAATTACTCATTATTATACTATTGTTGTTAAAAAAAGTGCCATAATAAGCACCCAAATGTTTTAACGTAAAAATGTTTATCATTAGTGTAATTATTTTGGGTTGTACTGAATACCCTGGTACAAGCTGACGCATTAATTGCAATTCCAAAAAACTTTCCTTCCGTAACCAAATTTTTAAATAAAGTATATATGAAATTTTTAAAAATAAAATATATTTACAAATGTCTGTATAATGGTGCATTCTTTGATGTAATTTTTTGCTAGAACATCAGTTAGTTCTGTTTTAATTGAGAAAAACCATATTCAATAAGAAAAAGGAAAAAAATAGATTTTTTCGTTCTATTACTATTGAAAATTCCTTGTGGATCAAAAAAATCTTCAACTCACTTCAACTCCTTTTATTATGGTATTATTTATTAACAGCGAACAAAATTCTTCATTGTGTCATCAAATGACAAAGGAAAAAAGCATTTTTCTAAATTATGCTCTATTAAAATGCTTCTAAATTGATTAACATCTAAGTTTAAATATTAATAAAAAGCAGCATAAAGTCTCAACCCCATTCGGTATATTTGAAGTTTTAATTACGGAAAACATCCTCTAAAACATTCTTCGTAAATTTAAGAGCTTCCAAAACTTACTTTAACTTCTTCCAACAGTCCAATTCCTATTGATTGGGAATAAAATTCGCCATTGCGTCATTAAATGACAAAGAAAAAAAAAAGCATTTTTGAAAGTTATGCTCTATTAAAATGCTACTAAATTGATTAAAATCTAAATTTAAGTACTAAAATGAAGCAGTATAAAATCTCAAACACATTAGGCCTATTTGAAGTTTTAATTACACAAAACACCCTCTACAAGTTAAAACATTCTGCGTAAATTTACAAAATCTCTAAAACTTACTTTAACTTCTTCCATCAGTCCAATATCTATTGCTTGCGGATATAATCCATCACTGCCTCATCAGACGACTAGAGAAAGAAAACATTTATAAAAAGAATATCATCAAAAGGTTTTCGCTCCTTCTAAAGAGAAGCAGAGGTAATTAAGCTGATGTTTAATGCATGAACATCTAAGATGCTCTATTTAGGAAAGAAAACCTTTATCGCATAGACAGAACCGTGGCAGGATCTGAAGTACAAACAGCTAAGAAAGGAAGCTGGAATATCTGGAACTTGTTTATGAGCCCCTTTTTTATTCCGTTACTCCCTGTTGTCGCAAGAAAAAAAAGTCCCTTTGATGTATATGAGCAACACTGTGTCTTGATTCCAAAAGAAGTTAGGATATTTATTATTCAGTTTCTTGCATCTCGTCCGTACCTTTAGTCTATGGTAAATGTTGTTCCATGTTTAATTTGAAGTATGTGTAAACGCTGACATTTGTAGTTACGAAAATATTCAGATGGTTTGACAGTGACAAAACATAAAAGTTAGAAAGTAACTACACATAAATTTGCTAACTAAAATAAGTTTGCTCGGATTCAACATGTTTGCTTTAAGTAAAATTTTAAAGACAAAATAGATGAGTGCTTTGTCTTACAGAAAATTTCCATTTTGCGGAAGAGATTATCTTCCTCAAAATTTCAAGAAATTTTGTTTCATTATTCTTTCAAGAAAAAAAAAAAAGACCATTTGAAACGGAAAACTTTCCATAAAAAACAAGCGTTGTAAAAAATTTGTTTTCAAATAATACAGAAAATGAAGATTTTATTTAATGTACATTAGTTATTAAATGATAGTAGTTCATTAAAAATGCTGATTCAAGTGGAAATATATCGTCAATACCAGATAATGAGATATGTATGTATATATATTCTTCTTATATATAAGCGGCTTATTCTGTCTGTCCGCTATAGAATCCCAGGCCGTTTTACCGATCGGGACCACATTGGGTTCGGTTAATGTTTACGACCCGAGAAACTCATCGCAGCAGAAATGAAAGTTGTGACTCAATTAGTTTTTTTTTTAATTATTATTTTTTAATTTTTCAATGATTTTTTTGACCCGTTTTATTTTATTTTTTGCATTGTTGCCGTTGTTTCCAACCATATCATTACAGTTGCCGTGTGAACAAACAAATCAATGCAGTTGCCATTGTTGCAATAATAATAATAAAAACGTTTCTCTAGCATATTGAGTGAGGCTTCGCTTTATTTTCAATCTCCGTTAAAAATTAATGTATACGCGAATTTAATTTAATCCTTTCTTTCTTTTTAACTTATTTCTTTATCGTCTGCGCTTTTCTTATTTTTCTTATTAGAGTGGCAGCGCTCTTTTTGCCCAGTTTCGTTCAAGCTTTTGTTTTGAAAAGCATAATAAATTTTTCAATAAGTTATTTTGATGATAAATATATATTTTTCGCAAACAATTTCATTATATAGTAAATAAATATATAGTAGTGTGGGGCAGTAAGCAAAAGGGCGTCCTCGCTGCCTGACCTGGGTAATTCAGTTTGAATTAGCAGACACCTTTGCACAAATCATTTTATTTACAATTTAAAGATATCTAGAACTGCGGTTGTTTCGTATGACTGCCGGGATTACTATTATATATATATAAATATATATATATATATGAATCTGATAAAGAGGGTGATCTATAAAAAACCACAATTCCATAGAATAATAATAATTTTACAAAATAATATTTAGCTTAACTCAAATTTTTTATGCAGTATTTTCATTTTTTTCGTATTACGCATATAGGACAGATTTTTAAAGAAAACTTATTTAACATGCATTAGATTTCAAATTGCATAGATTATTTCAAGGCCTTATTATTAATGTGAGATGGAATGAATTAAAAGTAGATGCATAAAAAATAAGAAAAACTGAAGAACATATGTTGCAAATTTCTGAACTTTTGAAATTCCTCTAAAATATTGCTTTTACCTGTGAAAATTCCATTCTGGAAACGCAGTATTCAAGTGTATAAACTGCAATTCTCTACACCACAAATAAGCTGAAATTGCTGCTTCAAGAAACCGAAAGGCAATATGAACGCTAAAGTTGTTTAAATATTTTGTCAAAAAGCTTTCAACTTCGAGTTTCCTTTGCATTTTCTCAGAGTTTCGCAAAACTATACGCAATTCTGTAAGCCAATTTTCATACCCTGCGCAGCTTACAATGCCACATTTTGTTTTCCAGCTCTTTATTTCTCAAAATTTCAGCGGCATGAAAATAACCTCAACCATTTTGTTGCGATTCATTTTAATTCAAAATTTTATTTATTAGCTACATATTAGGTCCTGGGAAAATTCAAACTCGCGGGTTACATTCATAATTTCAAGTGACTCACTTGAATTCCGAAAACGAAATATAATATATAAAACTGAATTATAGTTAAAACACACATATGAAACGAGCACTTAAGGAATGTATTACAGAAGTAAAATAAATAAACTAAAAAAACCCCTTTTTATGCCTTTTTATTTATAAAAATTTAGAATTATATCATAGTTTCAAGAAGTACGTAAATTTATGCACACGAAACTACCACTAATATGAAAACATCGATAATAAAAATATTAATGACAAAAAAGGCCTTCTTAATACACACTATTTGGTTCTGATCTGCGAAAAAAAGATTTCCTACGTTTGGATCAGAGCACTTGTAACTTGTAGAAAATTTCATGATTGATATCCGTAGCAAGGCTGAAGCTGGACCTACCACTGCTAACTGTAGATGATATTTATGTGAAGTTTGTGTCTTTTTTTTTAAATCACTATCTAATCACCCTTTATATTCCTAGGCACAAAAGAAACATCAATATGTTGTGTATCCAGACTGCAAATCAAGCAATATAGCAATCAATTTAAGTTAGCATATAAAATTTTTGTATTTTATCTTACCTTAAGTTATCCTCATATTTTCCAGCATGTTATGCATTTGCTAATGGAATTGATGTTATTTTTTTCATCGTGGCAAAAAGTGAAACATTTAAACTTACTTTTGACGAATTAATAAACAAACGTCCATTCCTCGCTATTATGAGTTTATCTTAGGGTGTCCATAACTAATGAAATATCATTACAGTTCATTACTAATGAAATATCATTTTTTTTGTTTTAAATAAAAAATGTTGTATGGCCAAAAACAAAACAAAAGTAGAGAACACATATAATCTCATAACTAAAAAACTACATGTGATGCCAAAATGTTGATAGCAGATATGGATTTCTTGTGTGAAAGTATTTCGGAATAAGCAAAATGCATGCATGGGAATAAACGATGTGTTTACCAGAGTAATTGATAATATGTTGTAAACTATTCATGTTCAGAAAAATTACGAGTACAGTAACCCCACTTTGAAGACAGAGACAGTATAACCATGTAAACTTGAATTTCAGTCAAAGTCAGAATAAGTCCATTGACCCATGTAGTTTTCATTAATAAACAGCAAGATGCAATTTGTGTCAATGATAGTAACAGGGATCGATCCAGAAGTTTTTAATAGCGTCCGGTTTTTGTGAATTTTAAAGAGATTTTTGTGAAAAATCAAATAATTTTGTAAAAATTGAAAGTTTAAACGTATATTGATGAAAAATTTCATTACTATTGACTGCTTTTTTAATAAATAATGGTGTAAAAAGTACGATTAAGAAGCTTAGAATTTCGGAAGCCTCCGTTTTGGTTAATTTCAATTTTATGAAGAATCGCTTTTGATTGATTTGTATTTTGTGAAGGGTCTGTTTTTATTAATTGGCATTTTATGATTGATCCGAAAACGAACCCGAATTTGCTCTTGCGCGAACCCCGAGGAATATAAAAGAACTGCTTCTAAGAATTTAATTCATTAACCGTTTTTTTCCATACTGACTTCCCATTATTCTAAAATTGCAAAAAACATACAACTTTCCATTCATACAGGTTCTTTGTCATGTGTTTTCTGAAGATCATACATTGTTAATGCATGAAAATTTACAAGCAATGTTTGTAGAAGATACATTGAAAACCAATCTTAAAAATTCGACCAACTATTCACACTATTTGCGATAGGATTTTTTTTTTCAGAACATAGATCTAAAATTGTTTTTCTCAATTATATCCAATGTAACACTACATTAAACATTCGGAATATTAAGGAAAACTAATGGTTATCAACTAATCATTGTCAAAATTTATTACTTTCACACCCAAACTCATACTTTGGTTCCATGAACTAATTTTCAAATTATAAAATACTCCTCATTTAAAATCAACAGCAAGTTCTTCCTCATTAAACAACAATTTTAGTGCATTTAGAGTTCTGTGCAAAACTTTTTGCCAGAGAAAAATGCGCATTTCGAAAATTATCTCCCGAAAATATTTATTACGTTCGTTAGCAGCATGGGGTGCGTCCAATATCCTTATGAGTAGAAAGATTTACTACTGCGCTTGAAGTTGAAGTTGTTAAATAGATGAATCACCCGAAATTATCTTCTGAACCAGAAGAGCATCATTATAACTCATGAACATTTTGAGTTCTTTAATTTAGAGGAATGTAATCTTGCTTTCCTGGGAGAGCCTATGAACTACATTTTTATATTTTATTAAGTCGTTAAATAGGATCAATGAATCAAAAATAATGCCTATATTAATTAAAATATTGATTTTTATACTTCATTGAAAGTATTATCAAATGCTGAAAGCTTCACGTCAAAAATTATTCAGTTTGATTAATGACACTTCGCTAATCCTATTCATTACAAAACTGTCAAAATATGATTTCTAATTATGTACCATCTTCCGGAAGATTAAAATTAAAATTTTCAGGAATTTCACGCCTTATTTAATTAAAAACTAAAACCGCTTCAATCAAGTGTTATCAATTGCTTCGTTATGAAGGATTAAAATCCTTTTGTTGCATTCTTTTCTTCATTAACTAAATTAATTTTAAGCAATTAAATTTTCAAACGTGATTATTTATTGTTACTCCATCATAGTAAATGTTTCTTGGAAGCAACAAGATATTTGCATTTGCACGTATCCATTAAATCTTTATCATTTTTTGACACACGCTAATTTAATTCCCCTTTTGTTTAAGTATAAGAATGAGCCTGCTATGTTGTATACATCACTATGTAGTATTAATGCACTTTTAGAATAATTTCAGGGCTGTTTAAGTTACACTTTAAAAATGTAAACTAAATTCGCAAGTTATTTGAGCTGTTAATATTTTTTTCCCTGGAATGAGCACTCATTGTGTCATTTATAATAAAATATTCTTTTCGTAATGTTTAAGTCTTAATTTTTATCCCCTTCTCGAGTTTGATAGTTGCAGTAAATTTTTAATTAAAAAAAGCTGTTTTGAGAGTTAAAACAGCAGGAAACTGATTTGAAACAATGTCTGCAATACCTGCTGCTGTCTTGAATGTTTCATGAATGTAATGTTATTTTTCTGAAACAATGGCAACCTTTCGATAGGTTTTTGTATTTGCTTTAAAAGTTACTGGAGTTAGAAACGAAATAATTACCCAATAATTTAAGTTACAATAATTTCAGTTAAAATATTCTTGTCATAGTATGCATAGGGTTTTGACCAAGGGAGCTAGTTGCCAACTTGCGAATAACTTACCGTCAAAGCGCGTCACTAGCACCACTCTCTTGTTTCGACGTCTGATAAAGATTTTCGTCATCTCGCAGCAACACAAGTTTCATACAGCACTTCAGTTTTTAATAGCTTTAAATATGTTGAATTTTCTGATTGGGAACTAAGATTTGCGAACAGAATTGATTTTCTGTTACCATTCAAAGAAAACTTTTGCAGAATCGCATCGAATGCTTGTTGAAGCATTCGATGTGAACATGTTCCTGGTAAAACACAGTACTTTGAGAGGCTGAAAGTACTCAAAACTGGCGATTTTTGACGTCATAAATAAAGAGCGTGGAAGATCGACGAAAATGTTTTATAAATTAACAAGAAAGGAAACTTCTTGAAATAAGGAACTACACATAATGGTTAAAAGCTTTCTATTATCGGTTATAAGAACCAAAGCATTCTCTCTTTTCTGGAGTCTGCGCAACTAACCCAGATGCGCTTAGAACTGGAAATAGCTGGGTCTAGGAATTGTTTTGAATTTGGAAAAAACAAAAAGGTTCTCAAGCAGAATCGGATAATATGTATATATTTTTTTGATCTCTTTTAAAGGGAACTTTTTACATTTGCTTTAGTAACGAGTCTCCGTAAACATATTAGTTAATTAATGAAATACATCTTGTTTAAAGGTTAGTAACCAATACATGCTTGCATTGGGTAGCTGGTATCCAATGTGCAAGCATCGTTGGATGACGCTGACGTTCAGCTGCAACAATGTGAAGAGGGAAGTGGTCTCCATGAGTTTAAAAGCCTAGGGACTCAGAAGATGGGAAAAGGGGCTCCGAATGAGCTGAATGAAAGACAGTAGGAACATACAAAAATCACTTTGCAAATTGGGGCTCGCCGGGTAAAAATGAAAGTCATTTCCCCTTAAAATTGTGATTGGTGATACAAAATGGATGTACTACAGGAGAACCATCGACATCGCCCCCCCAATTGCTGTGGACGGAAGACAAAGATGCTGTGTGCGTACGACGATCAGAAGGGTGTGCTATATTGTGAGCTGCTAAAATCTGGCAAAACCGTAATACTGAACACAACTGACAATAAATGATCGATTTTGAATAAAGCTGTGTATGAAAAAAACCATAACATCAGAAAGGGCAAGATGAACGAACTGATTTTGTTTTATAGAAAACGGGTCAAGGAAACGATTGAAGGGTTTAGTATGCAAATAATTTTATATGCGGGTTACTCACTACACTTGTTTCCATTCGATTACTACTTACTTATTTTATTGGGACACGCACCTACTAATTCGTACATCTTTTGAAACTAAATGAAAATGTATCCGTGCTTGGTTCAAAAAAAAAAAAAAATCGTTTTCATACAATAAACGTGTATTTTCCGTACGAAAAGTCTTTTTTCATGTTTCATACCTGGTATGATGAGATAATTTCTGTCTTTAAATTTCTGCTCCTAATTTTTAATTGTAGCGACATTTTTGAATACCTTTCAAAAAGTTCTTTCAGACACATAACAAAATCAATGACTGTTTATATGCACGACGCTACTAAAATATATGTATGTACAGAGGGTAAGAAACGAACCTAGAGCGCATAACTGTTTAATTAGGAATGTTTCGTCCCTCCCCCCTACTTTACGATTCGCAATCAATGCAAGAGAGCAACGTTGTGGCGCTAAAAATATAAATTATGTTTCAACAAATACACTACATTATTTTTATGCGGTCTACACTGCCTAAATTTGTTTTTAATCTATCACCAGCAACATTTAAAAATAAAATTATTTTATTATAATACTTTTTTCAATTGAATATTCTTTTTTACTCTTCCAAAAGCTTGAAGATATAACTTATTTATTTGCCTCTTTCAACTAATCGTACTTTTGAAGAGTAATTTGAAAATAAAGAAAGCTTTTTAAATCTTGTTAAGCATAGTGTGAACGTTTTTTACTGTTAATACTAGTTTAGTTTAACGCATGTACGCATTTTTGCAATTCTAATGTATTCTTTTCAATTTGTGTGGAATGTGTACTTTGTATTAATTTTATATTACCATTAACTACACATCAATGTACATAAAAGACAGAGTAAAAAATCCTTGTTTGAATATGGAAATCAATTTGCTTTAATAGCCAATAAAAAAGATATTTTTCAGTGGATAATGGGAAATTTAAAATATCTTGTAACTATTTATGTTAAACACTTTTACTTCCTTTGACATTTGGAATTGTAACTTTTATGTGACTATAAAGTTAATAACTGTTATAAAATATGAATAAATAGAATATAGAGTAGTTTTCAAGCACATTTACTCACAGTTATATCCCAGAAACAAGAACATTTTGGTGTTATAAATTTTAGGGTGTTACGGAAATTTCTGCTATTAGGCATACAGGTTATTAAGGAATAGTGAGGTAATTACAAATGACCCCGATGGCCTCCATTTTCCGGATGTCCGTTATTAAAGTAGCTATGATCCAACAGAATGTTTATTATCAGACACTGGTAGAAGCGGTAGCCTACCGCTGTCAGTGGACCCAGATGCTTTATAATGAGTTATTGATTTAAAATTTGATGAGGCTTAGAAATATGATTTATATATTGAGCAATTGTATGTAAGAATTTGACTTCAAAAGGATGTTTTCTTCTATTTTATCAGATTAATCAATTATTTTTTTTAAATTTGAAATCGTCTGTTACTAAGTTCTCTTTTAAATTAATTAAAAAAAAGCATGCAAGCTCCCTTTTCTGAAATTAGAGAAAACATACGGTCGTCATTAAACTAATTTAAATGTCATTTTCTTTTGTTATTTTTTCAGCAGGGAAAATGAACTTATTTACTTCACTAAATCCCCTTGAAAGCCCTTGAAAGTCCTAAATCGAATTTCATTCGAAACGAGTGCAATGGTTAGGAAGTACAAGAAGAGAATTCAAATTAAATTACTGCTCAATGTTGCTGCCACATTGGTCTATTTAAAACCTATTTTTCTTACGAATGATTACCTAATTGAATAAAAAGCTTAAATAATGTATAAATAAGATCTAAGGGTGTACCGACAAAAGAATGAACAAAGTTTGAAGAATGTTCAGAAAAGCATTGTAAACTTATTAAATAAACATAAATATGAAATAAAAGAGAACTTTTATTTTAAGAGCACGCCCAAGCAAAATGAAGAGGTAAAAATCCAATATTCTAGAGAAGTTCCTCATTTGGTATCTGGGGCTACTGCTTATCTTTTTGCCATCCCAATTTTTCCTATTGTCTTCCTAACCAAGGAACAGTTTTCTGGATAAGATATTGTACCCTCCCTTGCTGCGAGAAATCACAAAAGGGGATAAATCCTTGTCAAGTCTTTATGCAATAGTGTAGAAATTTAATCCACCTTCTCATAGCCCTACAACATAACTTCGTTAAAACTCAGAAGACAGCTGAACTGTACTCTTCGTTTCCTCAAAGGCATTCTTGATTAAAATGTAACTCATATCGCCTGCTTCGGATGATTAATAACGCTCATTTACATCATGTATTTAAGCAAATGCGATTCTTATAATGGCGTTACTAATGTTTAACGCAAAATTTGAGCCGAAATAGGCTTTCAGATACGCAAACGAGTCACAAATTTCGTCTATCGAGCACTACTAATTTTATTGATGGAATTTAATTTTCAGACAGTATATTTTTCAGAATATTCGCGAATATTGTTTTCAGGAAAAAAAAAAAAAAAAAAAAAAATCATATAACCAAACTATTTTTCGAATACAACTAAAAATGACGGAAAAAAATTACTTCATTCATATCAAATTATGTGTGAAATGATTGTAGCACGGGACATAGAATCCAGTTTAATAAAAGAAAAAAAAATGCTACTGAACTTTTTGGAGTCATGTCGTGTATTTGAAGAAAAAATATTACTAAACTAGTAGTGGCAGGAAGAATGTGATTTGTGTCACAAAAATCTTTGATATTTCATCAGATTATTTTAGTCCAACTTGAGAAGAATATGTTTTCTTCGTGATTCAATAAAGAAATCGCGAAGAAGGAAGGCTATAAGGAAAAAGAATGTACCTATCCGCTACTATATAATGTTAGTCCTTACAGAAACATTAGATTAGTGTTGTTTCTTTCAGTTCAGTTAGATGTTTTTCAAAACTCTTTTCTTTTTTTTTGTGCGATTGGATAACAAGTTCAATGCAGCTTTCAGAGGACAGATCCTGAGAATGATAAACATGAAAAGAAACAGTAGTAGAATTCAAAGATGATTCTCTATATAAAGAATTCGGATTTAGTGTACTTCGACAGAAAACCCGTTTGTTGAACATACTCTATTGTACACATATCATTCTACGAAAGGTAGCTTGTGTAAGAACAACCAAAGTAGTTTTAATTAGGTTTGACTGCATAAATGTGTTTGTATAAACAAATAAATAATAGCTAAAAACGCAAATTCATGCACTTGTATATTTTACACCTGAACAGGATTTATGGTGTTGAAACTGTTTATATTTCTAATTATTGACTTTTTCTTTAACGTTTCTTTGGTCAAATCATGCTGGAAAAAGTATTAGATTCGCGAAAGTTTTCTATTTTCAGACTTAAATGTTTAAAAATGTGCTGATCACGGTTTAACGATGTTTGGAAAATGTCAGTGTGTGCGTGCGTGTAAATATTTTTGCATGTCTCTGTTTGCGTGCGTTTGAGTCCCTCCCCCACACACATTTGGGGCATGAGTGTGCACGTATTTGTTTGGGAACAATGTTTTGTTGGTGCTTGAATTCATTTGGGATGACAAAAATAGAATGAAATTCAGCTCATAGATGACCCCGATATAGCAACTGCTGCTGATTCGTTTCGGCTCTTATAGTTTTGAGGGACATGTAAGAAGTGAACCCTTTTCTGTTCAAGCGATCGACTGCGAATAAGTTGGCAGCATAATGTATAGTTATTTTTGGCATCATAAAAATGATCTAATCGTTGTCTTTAGCCCGTAACTTACTGCATACTACTTATTAATGAAATGTTAGTAAGGAATTAATAATTGAAGCGGTAAGACTTTAACCGATGATTAGTTTAAAACAGCAGTCGGCAACCTAAATGAACTGAAGATCTATTTTCCCAGTTTGGCGAACACCAAGATCGACTCAGAGGACGAGGGGGGGGGGGGGGGTTACACACTGTTAATAGGGCATGTTGGGATTGCGCCTGTTTTTTTCTTTTGTGAGGGCTACAGCTCAATTTTTTGCTCCTAATTTTACGTTATTTCGTGCGAAAATAATGCAGAAATCAATTTGTGTCAAACCTCTTTAGTGGACAATATTTACTGTTTTTATTAAAAAATGTCTAGTCTTTCTGTAGCACTTTTCGAGTCTTATAATGAAATACATTCAATATTGTAGGTTAATTCTGGTCAGAACAAGTTTCGATGCTTATAAAATACCTACTTTAAAATTTCTAAAATAATGGTTTGTTAACACCGTTAACTCGCATCAAAACAATATGAATATATTATTTCTTTTGAATTTGATTAAAAAAACTGTTGGTTTTTGTTTTGTTTTTTAATTAAAACTCACACATGTCAAATGCAGATACATTCTTGAATAAACTCCCACCTAGCGCATAGTTAATGTGAGGACTGACATTACATATTATTGGAAGTTATTTTAGGTCCGGTGTACAGTCTGATAAACTGATAAAAATTTTCTGAAGGAAAAAAAAAAAAAAAAAAAATTCTTCATCCAATTCAAGAGTTATTTTATTTATTGTTTTTAAACTATAAACTGTCCAAAATGCTGTCGCGATCTACTGTAAATCTGCTCGCGATCGACCGGTCGATCTCGATCGACGGGTTGCCGACCATTGGTTTAGAACGTTTGTAAAAATACTGATAACAACAGATTAATTACTACTATATTTTGATTTTAAGAGTTTCAAATATCATTGAAAGTTATTTAATTATCACTTGCTCAGTCTATTGTTTTCAAGTAATTCGTAAATGAAAAATAGTCTAGAAGAAAATTACATCTTTTTATGAAGTGCGAATTTGATTTATTAACATACTTGGTGCATGGTGGCACAGTTATTCACGTTTTAATGTTCGAGTGGATCTTTATGTTCTTGTTAATGAACAAGAATAATGTCGCTGAGGATTTACTAAATGAAGCTGGTTTGTTTTATGCTTATTTTACCTAATTATTCAGTAGTACTTAATTTGTTAAGAAAGAAGATCTCACTTGAATAAAATTAACTTTTGATATCTTTTTTCTAAACGATTTATAAAACCAATAAAAGATTAACTTTGAATGCGTCATTTTGTTACAGTAAGACGAGATTAAGAGAGCTTAGTTTTAAAACAAGGCAAACACGAAATTGCATAATTAGAGAAAACATTCAGTGCTACTAGGAGATATACCTAAAAAGAGAAATAAAACTAAAATTTAACGGAGATTTCTTCCACATTTTATGTTTAACAGCGATTTCCCATTCTGAGAAAGTTACATTTTCTTAAATCAGCAAGTGGAGAGAAAAAGAAATAAAAAAAGACTTTAATCCTTTTTTTTATACAGCGATGAATTAGTCTTCTTTCTTTATAATTAAGAATAGCCTTAGAACTGACACTTAAAAAGAAGAAAATAGTTTAAGTGATAATTAAGCAAACATAATGGTCATTTTTTGAATCTTTTTTAAAGAATAATTAATTAGAACTGAAAGTAGTTTTTTAAGGGTTCCAGATACGCATAATCAATGCAAATATCCTTTCATGTTCGGGAAGTGTCTGAGGTTTAAACTTAAATGAACCGTTAGCTTGTTGGAAAAAAAAAGAAATAATTTAAGATGGTTTTATTGCAAAAGAATAACACATTTTTCGATAAAGAACTTTTTATTCGCAGTTAGAATAGTTGAAAGATTTTTCAGGAGATTTAAAAAGCGCGTTTTTTTAATTCGAAAAGAGAAATTAAATAACGGTAAAAATATGCAACGAAAAAATCTGGAGGAAAAATACTTGAAAGAAATTAAAAATTTTCCTCTCTTTGATCATTCAACACAATTTATTAAACACTATGTCAATGGTAGTATTACGGATGTATGGATATGTTATTTCTCTACAAATCGAACTTCTCAATATTCCAGCAGTTTTTTTAATAAAAAAATCTTTCAATTTTTCGAATTCTGTTGTTCAAAAACTTTCAACTTTACTTTATATACGTAAAAAAAAGTAATTCATCAAAACTTTCGAAAATATTCGTGAAAGCATTGGAACGATGGTCAAAAATAAATCTTTGAAGGTATTTTAGGGAGCTTGTAAAAATAATGTGATAGAAAGCAATAAGTGTTTTTGTTCAATTGTTTTAGTTTAAAGATAAAGGCATTCTATTATTAATGAACAATATCTTTATTGCAAATAACGTATAAAATCAATGTGGCTACATAAATGAGAAATGAAAATAATAGGAACCTTATAAAATAATACACCTTATAAAAACTTGTGACCTAACGCAATGTCGAAGATAACTGGAATTAGCTTTAGGGTGGCTTCTAGGTTGTCAGCACGAAAGTGTTCCAAGCCCCAATCAAAGGATCATTTGGGAGCTTAACGTTTAATTTAAAGTCACGCGGTTTTATAACTCTTTAGTTGAAAGCAAATTAATTGAATGTCAGGAAAGATTTTGAAAGAAGGACTTCACACCTTCAATAGGAAAGTCCCATTTCAATAAGAAAAAGTTACCTTCAAAATATTTGTGTTTGTAACACAAATGAAAACAGAAAATTATTTTTCACAAATTCGTTTATTAACCATACTGATCTTCTTACTTATTGTCTACAATATCTACTTTCATACTTTCATCCTGAGATATATATTTTTTGCAAGCAATGAAGGGCGCTTCTATGCGTCAGAGTTCAGATGAAAAAGTCCAAAAGAAAAAGAAAATCACGAATTGCTGCAGTTAGCAGTTAGTTAATTCATGTTACAACACCAATTACACAGTCTAATATTTTGCGGTGAGACGGAAACGAATTTGCTTCCAAGCTAGAAGGCCCTAGTTCTACGCTACAATCGTTGCGGGAGAGGGGGCTGTTGCGATGCATTGCCGAACTCTCATCGAATTGCCAGATAGTACAGATCTACCATGAACCAAAGCGATTTGCTTGGCAGAGTGCCAAGAAGAATCCATTCACATTCAAGGGAGGAACTACTGGTATAAATAATGCGCCGTTTTTGTTTTCGATCTAGTTATTTTAGCATACTTCTTTTCTTCTGAATTGATTCTATAAGCCAGTTTATGAAATTAGTTGCTTTAAACAAATAGCAAGACAAGCATTCTGATTCTGGTACTAAATAAACACAACTCGAATGGATTCGTTGTTTTGCGCCTTGCGCAGAAGCGTCCTAATGTCGAAATTCCGTGGTCAAACTACACTATGTACAAGTAGCTTTTACACCTTGAGGGAAAGTGCCACGCAGACAATATCACAAAAAAAATCAGCATTAAAAAAAAAAAAAAAAAAGCATGCATCACATTTTATAGCTACACGTAATAGTAATTCAGACTCTTATTTAAAAAAAAAAAAAAAACTCATATTTTACTTATATTTATAACGTGGTATTTTAAAATGGAAAATGTTTAAGTGAATATTGTTTTAAAAATTAAATGTTTGCTAAATTAATTATCGTGACAAAACAATGTAGACTTCCAAGATTAAATGCAATTAGGGTACGATGACGAATTAGATGTTCCTCCAAAGCATTCATAGACATAAGCTCCTATTCAAGCACATCATGAGACCAAATCAATGAAACGAATTTGCCAGCAAAAAATGTCGGGGTGCGAGTAATAGCGATGCGGAGGAGTTTTTTCTATGTTCGTTTGTAATTTTTCAACTTTACAGGATATAGAATTACTCAAGGACGGTAACTTGTTTTCTGTTCCATAAAATATTCTCAAAACGCAACTCGTAATCTGAAGAGATATGCGTGGTACGGATTGTTGACACCAAGTTAGGTTAATAATCAACAAGCTCAAAAGATTGATTGTTAGATGACGAAGGTGGAAAGAGATTGCCTGGTATGCAGAAATATATTTCGATATTTCTCACTATATATCTAACCTTTGCAAAAAGGAAGAATTCCGAAAGAAAATCAACTGTTAGAGCTAAAAGAAACGGCAGGAAAGATTAAAAAGAAAAGTTGAAACAAAGTTATAGATGACGAAAGCAGACAGAACTCCTTCTGCCAGATGCTTAACTAGAAGAAGGAGTTCTGTCTATAGCTATACCAGCCCACTTTCCCGTATCAGTCCAGTCAATATATACATTTTACCTTGCAAAAGGTGGGGTAGAATATTTTATTTTTTAACTGGTACATATTGGTACCAACATGAAAAAACTGATTTATCCAACATGAAAGATCCTGGAAAATTTGGCCGAATCCTGGTGGCCGAACAACCACCAAAATTTGGCACTTTTTGTTGTTTTTTCGATATATCTCAGAAATGATTGAATTTAGAGAAAATGTTTCAATGTAAAATTTATGGAGGATAAAATTTCCTACAACTTTCATCACTACAACTTTTTTGTAGCATGAATAGCAAATGCGTTACAGCTCCTTAAAGTTCAGCATTTTTTTTTCTAACTTATGAAATCGTTTTCAATATCCAAACCGGAAAGCTTCCGGAGTTTCGTTTGCGCGTGGTCAGCTCAATTGCGGATTTTCCATCGGTTGAAAGCGCCCTTTCTCCTGTTAAGCAACAAAAAAATGTCACTTTTTTGTATAGAAGTTAAGAAGCCATTGTAATTTTGCGTGTCAGTGTAAATACTTCCGAGAAACCGCCATTTTTGGTCTTGTTCCAAAATTCGGCCTTAACAGCGCTGTCCAGCGTGCCGAATTTGGGGTTCGGTACTGTGCATGATACTGCAGTAGCGCTTCTAGGGGGAACAGATAGCCCATGCCCCTTATCACAGGGTGATAATTTGGAATTTTTACAAAAATATTTTCTTTACTCAATAAAAGAACAATATGCACCTCGAGAAAATAAAGTTATTAAAGCATAAAATAATTATGGGTGGGGGGGGGGGGGGAGACTGATCTTCATCCTTAAAAAACTTTAGATTTAAAATTCTCACCAGTTGCTGATTATATGATTTGGAAAATTACGTTATTTTCTCTTTTCTTTCACCCTCTGAAGGAAAAAAAGGAAGCGCAAAGTTCAGATGGAAAAGTATAGTGCACTCTCCTTATAAATCTGGTTTCACCTCTATGATACTGTCAAATATGACAATGAGGCTGTTTAACTCACAATTAAAATTAGAAAATCAGGGAAATTTTTGAAGCTCAATCAGGGAATGTCAGGGATGTTTTTTTCTTGGATTCTGTTTCCACCATGAACTCAGTCTTTTACATTTCCAATTCGATCAAGAATCTTTTTTCCACACTCATCTTCACGGCTTTCAGCAGTTTTTACAATTGTATTTTTCACACCCAATTTCATAACTTGATGTATCAAATTTCTTTCATGTTCAGGAAGTCATTCTCGCTTTAAAAAAATCTTGAGGTATCCCCCCGCCACACAAAAAACATTGGTCTGTAAAACAGAAACCTTCAGTTCTCGATCGAGGAGATGGAGCTACACTGCTTAAACCGTCATCTCCAGCTAGCTGTACAACGACGCATATAAGCATCAATCATTCGCTCACTTATATATCATTTGTAACAAACATTGTAAATTGCCACATGTTTTAAGTCCTTCCAAAAAGTCTGATGTTTTTCATTTTGACTTTTCGCACTACATTTTTTAATATTTTCTGTCCCTTTTTCCTTTCCCAATTTTTACTTCACCCTTATTCAAACTGAGTTCACAAATAAAACAAACACTTTTGTCAAGCACACTCATCTTTAAATACGAAACTGTAATGCAAAACACACACTATTTGAAGCAGAACGTCTCCTCTCTCAAATTGAGCTGACTAACGAACAGTTGTTGAATCGAGTCAACGCAAAGTATTTGGTGACAGGAAAAGGGGAGAGGAACGGGGAGATATTTGTTTTGAAAGGATGGGGTGGGGGCAGTGGTGAAGTCCTGTAGATAAAGGTGGGGTGATGCTTATATATACGAACATTGAAAAATAGGGGTGCGCTTACGTTTTAAAATCCAAAACAAGTGGGGGGACACTTGTGTGAAGATAAAAAGTTAGTGGGACACCGTCTCCCTGCGTCCCCCTCGACTACACCACTGGGTGGGGAGTCAATTTCACTCTTCTCTATCTGCTATGAAACAGGCATCGTTTCTCAAGGTCAGACACGTGGCTACTTGCCTCTTCTTTTTCTCCATTCTTCAATAAGCTTTCAGGCACCCGTCTCTTTTCATTGTTTTTATAAGTTAGAAAAGAGGCCAAATTTTAAGAAGCCGTAACGCATTTGCTATTGATGCTACAAAAAAGTTGTAAAAATGAAAGTTGTAGGGAATTTTATCCTCTTTAAATTTTACACTGGAAAATTTTCTCTAAATTCGACCATTTCTGAGATATATCGAAAAAGCAACAAAAAGTGAAAAATTTTGGTGGTTTTTCGGCCGTCAAAAAATTTTCCGGGATCTTTCATGTTGCATAAATTAGTTTTTTCATGTTGGCACCAATATATATTAATTTAAAAAAAAAATCTTCAACCCCACCTTTTGCAAGGTAAGCCTTTTTTTCTGTACCTGTTGACTGGACTATATGCACCATCATTAAATTTATAATCTATCTACCTTTCTCTATTCCCAATTCAGCTTTAGTTCTTAATTACTGCAAATATACCTTTTTCAACGGTTAATACATATTCATTTCCTCACTCATTCATCCACTCATGTATTAATTCATTCATTTATTCGCTCATTCATTCATTCATTCGTCATCTTACCAATCTCACTTCGTCACATTACTCCTTAGGTTTAGAAGATGACGAAAGTTACGCTGTTGTTGGATGATATATTTTTCATAATTCGGAAAGAGATTCATTTCAATTTTTTTCATTAAACATAGCGGTTGAAAGAAGTCGTCTTTTGAATTTTGAAATTTTAGTTTTTTACCACACTTTCTAAACCGACGAAAAAAACATAAGGCTGAAGCCTTTTGGATTAAATTTTGGATTACTTTTGGATGGATTATTTCCCCTTACCCCATCTTCATCTGTATTTCATACCATCAGTATAATGAAGTTCTTTAAAAATATTAAAATATTTTTTTTTTCATATAAGCGTAGAATGTTTCTTTCATATATTTTATCTCAAAAAATAGAAATAAATAAATAAATAAATAAAAAATAGTCTTCTTAATTCAAATGGAATTCCACAAAACATTCAAATTTATTGAAATTTCCAAATTTTGTTTGCTCCAAAACCTTTCAAGCGGGGCAAAAAAGTTGAAATTAAAATAAGATTGCATATTCCGCAGTTGATTGTGATGTCCATATTTATAATATCTTATGTCACAAACAACTTCAAAATTTTCAATTATTTTTCTCATTATAGAAATTCTATCTCCATAATCTCAGAAAAACGATTTTGATGGATTCTTTTATTAAACGTTCTTTTAAAATCTCCTAGTGAGCAAATGAAATGAATTTGAGAACATAAGTGAAAAAAAACCATTTCGACCGCTATTTTCGTCATTATATCACTTTAATTTCCGCACTGATTTTCTTGAATGGTAAGAACTCGCATTAAATATGATTTTTTCCCAATATTTGTTCATAGTATTTATTGATTTTTCGACTCCCACTGAATACAAGTCGCGTGATATGGAATGCAGCCTCGCATTAATCTTAGTCATTATTTGAATTTTCGCATATTTTTCTGACAGGTTTAAGGAATTAAAAATTCCAAAAAGGAAGATCTTTCGCTTTTTACTTGAGGGCTTTTAATGCTCGAAATTTAATGCCTTTCCATTGAAAGGTGGAAAAAAGATATCCCGTGTACTGTAAGGCTAAGGGAAGAATATGTTCTTATAAAAATAGTTTGGAAAGAACTTAGTTTAAAGACTGAAGGAGAGTGTATAAATAGGCTAATTTAAAGTGACATTTACCTTTTAGCTTAAAAACTCTGATAATTAATGATGCAATTTTGGTGCTTTTTTTTCACCAATAAGACATTGGTATGAAAATTTTTTTCTATTCCTGCGTTTCTAGGCCGCTTGAGTATCCAAGCTCTCCATCGCTGAGCGACCAGAAATTAAGCCAATAAGGGAGCGCGTTCCGTTTTAGATGAGTACCACAACTGTGGAAGTACGACTTGGCTCATTCTGTATTTGGATGACACCAAATGGCGCCCCCACAAATACGCCACCTTCCTTTTTTGACCCAAGAGTGACGGGAAGCTAAATTATCCACCCTCCGGTACCCTCAAAACTGCCTCCCGGCTTCGGGGTCCACCGATTTTGCATAAACGTATCCCCGAGGGTAAATGTTGGGTATTCAGCGGGTCGGGTATTGAACATCCAATCTTCCGGTTGGAAGTCCGACATACTAATCACTAGGCTACCAGGGCTATTTTCTGGTTAGGGATCATTCATAAATGATGTCACGCTTCGAGGGGGGTTCGTGAAATTGTGACAAAGTGTGACAAGGGGAGGGAAGGGGGTAACAAGAAGTGTGACATCATGCATTATGCAACATAGCGTGACATGTGACAAAGTGGGGAGGGGTGTCAAATGTGGGAAAAAAGCGTGACATCATTTATGAACGGTCCCTTTCATAGAATTCATTATTTTTTCATTTTATTATATATATCTTTAATTAGTTTTTTCTTAACTTTTTACCCCGTGCTGACAACATTCCGGGACAACGGTTCTCTCGGTAAAAAGTTCCTTTTTGATGTAATCTTATTAGTGTAAATGTGGTATTCAAAAAAAGATCTTACCCACAATACGATACCTATATTTACAGTAAAAATTCAGCGGAAATTTGTTAACTAACAAGGAAAATCCTGGTGAGAAGGTGCACTTGAATTTTTGGAGGGAGAAGTAGGTGGGATGGCACCACGATTTCAGGTGGTTGTACAGCAACAAAAAGCACAGTATCTATTTGAATTCATAATTTTTATGTCTCAAAGTTCTGATGCAATGTCGTTTTTATTGTTTGCATTCCAAACGTACGGGCTTGAATTTTCGTTACTGTTCCTCTGATTTCCATTGTGGATGTGGGTACTGCAATATACTTTTTTTACTACACAATTTCTTCCTTCTGATTGATTATAATGAATGCTGTTCTTGAAGTAAATTATAATTATTTTACTTAGGGTAACACCTGGTGAGATTGGGCGGTTGGAGCAATGGTGCATTCGAACTCGGAAGGAGAAGGAGGTGTGAGTGTACCACAGTAGCAGTACAGCCACAACCAGCAGGTCTACTTCATAACGTTTCATAAACGTTTTCTCTGAGAGTGTATGGTAGTTGCTGAGAATGTATGATATTTTTGTTTTTATTGCTTGCTTTTCTAATGCAAAGGCTTGAATTTTAATTACTGTTCCTCTTATTTTCATTGTGATGACAGAACTGAAAGTTACGTTACATTTTTAAACAAACGCTTTCTCAGCTATTTTGACAATTTACTTCCATTTATTATTAATATAATCTACTTATTATCGAAAGCCATTCCCCATGAGCGTAAACCGCTCATGTGAGCAATCTCACCCGCCCTATAAGGAGAAAAGCGAAAAATAGCTGTTTTGGCTTTATGCCTGCTGTCGTTTCAAATTGCAGTATAACAAGGAAATAGTGATGGAAACGCGTACAAAAGGAATGTAGTCTTAATATTCACTAAAAGTTTGGCAAAAAATTAACGTTTTCATTCTCTTTAGCATGTTTTACAATAGTGTGCCATTTCTACCGGCTTTACTTTTATATATTTGCCGAAAGATGTGCTAAAGGTGCATTAAATTCTTTATAGGTCTCCCGTAGTCAAAAGCGTTAAGCACAAAAAAAAAAAAAAAAAAAAAAAAAAAAAAATAAATCTAGTTACAAAATATTTCACGATTTTATGACAATAAGCTAATAACTCCCTTTTAAGCCAAAAGAACAAAATAAGAAATGAAACTAAGATTTCACTTGAAAAATAATACAGTCGACGCTCGATATAACGGCCATCTGCGTCCCACAGACAAAGGTCTTTATAACGAGTGGTCTCTATAGGAGATGGGATTTTCACTAAAAATATACATGCGTCATGCATATTCAGTATTTCCATTAAAATTGGCAATTTTTAAAAGATTCCAACTAAATTATTTTTGGAATTTTTATTTTTGGAATTGGAATTAAAAAAAAATTATCAGTGCAAAACATTATAACAAAATATTAAACAGATTTTAAAGTAGAAAATATAGGGGGAATAATTACATTCACATTTCTGGAAGCAGAATTTCTGAGTTGACATGACACCTGGTATGGTCGCTGTATTGGATTAAACGATTCAGAAAGGTCGCTATACCGAAAGCAAATTTACGTAGAGTTCATAGGGATAAAGTTGGGACTTTTACCACTGGTCGTTATAATGGAATGGTCTTTATAACGTGTGGTCGTTATAAAGAGCGTTGACTGTAGTCATTTTTGTGCCTTTGTTTAAAAATACCAAATCAACGGTAAAGGCACAAATAGCAGTATGAAATGCAGTTTCGGGATTAAAAGGAGCTCCTTTTTCATGCAAAAAAAAGATAGAAATATGCCTGACATAAGCTTTTGTTGAATGTTTCAGAAAGTTTGAAGCAAAATACATATAAAAATAATTTTTAATACGATTCACAATATTGCACATAAAAATAACATCGATTAGTAAAAATTTTGGAAAAAAGGGGCTCTCAGATGTTTAAAAGTATGTAATGTAACTAAACATAATCTCTAACTACACTGTGCTATAGATCTCTCGAAGGGCATGAAATATATTAAATCAATTGAATAAACGGATTCCATTCAAGGCATTACAATAGAATCTTCTAATACGTTAGATTTTACTGGATGCTCGCAAAACTGTGATAACAGCACTGAAAAATAACAAAACTATTCGCAAGATCTACGGAACTATTCGTATACCAAGACTGAGAAAGTTTTTAATTAGAATCCTCTTTGTTTCGACGCAGTGATTACTGGAACAGATTCCTTTAGATGTTTAATTAACAAAAGAATTTACCATGAAGTATATTCTTACTGAAAGGCAATCAAACAGTTGCCGGGAAAGATAAGATGAAATTGTCTTTGATTGTTCTAATGAGAGCTGTTAAATTAGTTGGAGGAAATATTTAGGCTTGAAGTTATTTGGCAAGATCAATGAATGCCCTAAGTCTTTCAGCAACGTTGGTAAAATTTAGTGTAGTTTGATTATTTGCTTTTAAACTCCTGTTTTGGTCTAAATATCTACGAAGAGCTTAAGTAAAAGGAACAACTATCAATTCAGAAGTGGAAATAATTATGGTAAACTAAGCAATTTTCGCGGAATCAGTGAAAAATAAAGACTATGAGTTTTCAAAGCTAACACTTATTTCTGCTTCTTTCCTGATGATATTTAATTAAATATCGTATATGTAAATGAGGAATGTAGTCTTAACTAGACATTAAGCTGGAAGTGTTTTCAGAAAATAATGAGATGTAGCTTGAAAATGGTAATAATGGAAGGTTCTTTTTTTTCATTTCTAATGGGCTGCTGTTGGTTTCTACCAATTGCAGACCTAGTTCGTTCCCCAGAGATTGGTACCATCTTTTTCCCTGGCACCACAGTGAGTGTGGTACCATCGCCACATGAGAATTTTGAGGTACAGTTTCTTCCCTTAAAGGCAGAGAATCCGGACTCTGTTGCCGGATTTAGTTGCATAAATTCGGTGAAAAGGTAACCATTAATAATTCACAATAAATAAATTCGTCATTACTACAAATATATTTATTTCAAAATTATAAAATGCAACAATTTCTGTCATATTAGACTAAGTCTCTTAATTCTCCCTATAGGAGACCTTTAATGGAAGAAGAGAAATTTATATTCCATACATGACGGAAAGATTTAATTAAAAATAATAATTAAAAATGTAATCGGGAAAAACTATTTCTTGAGAAATCATACATATGTGCGACTTTTTCGGTAAAAAGTTTTTGCTCATTACCTTTCTTAATTAGTTATGCGTTCCTATAAGTGTTCGTGGAGTCAGGCGATTCTCGTCGCAGTCATTTTTCAGTAAGTGATCCAGTCGTGCTTGATAATTTCTCTTTTTTTTCTGATTGCATAATTCAGCAATTATCTCGTCTTTCACTGAATGGTTTACAATCATTTTTTTCCCTTTAAATACCTTACTTCATATCCCTATTCAATAATTCTTGCTTTATTTCTATCTGAATTCGGCCCTAAAGAAGGAGTTATTGAACTCCTGAAATGGTTGCTTGCTTTATTCAGGATGTTTAATTGTGTTATTATTTCTCACGTTGATTTTTCTTTGCATTGGTTGCTTATTGTTCTAAACCAATACTTTCCAAACTTTCAACAGGATACGTATACTAAACTTGTTCTATTCTATAAGCACTGAACGCATTTGCTTAGAACTGAAACCTAAGATGCAGTGTTGACACTTTCAAACTGAAAACTAAGATTTAATTTTCGGATTATAAAAGATAAATTATTACAAATACCAATCTGCATATTCTCAAGCATAAAGGAACTCCTTAGTTTGACATTAATCCAATTATATACATTGTAATACATCCGTAACGATAATTGTGACTACAAATAAATTAACTGAACTGCACTGTTAAAAATTTCCGTAAGAAAGTAGTAAAATAACCATTTATTTGATTGTTATTTTACCATATTTAATTACAAAAGTTGAATAACCATAAAAATGATGGTACTCAAAACGCTGATTGTGAAAAAATTGTTTATTCTCTGTTGATCCCAAAAAAAACGTTTAACTAACCGTAATTTTCAAGCGCTCAATAAGAATCGGGCGTCCATCTTGGTTGCGAAACTTTACCGGTCGTACGTAGTTGTTAAAATATGAATAAAGATTTATCAGTTCAAATCTGCATGTGTATATAAAAAAAGAAGAAAAAAAAGTGGTTTAAGCAGTGGTTACTAAATAGAAACACATATACACGTAAATCAAAAATTGGAGACATCGGATTCCCGAACTGTTTGCGAATGAGAGAACCCATAATTTGAGCTGCTGAAGTTTTTTTGTATTTTAATTTTTGCACCAAGTAAAACTATTTTCGTCAATATACAGTAAATTTAGACCAAAAATGACTTTGAATCCAATCAAAAACTGAAATCTCAATTTTAAGGCAGTTTGCCTGTTGGAAAAAATAAAATTATTGATAAATAAACGGCCGCTTTACGTGGTGCAGATGGCCGAATGGCTAGAGGGTAAGGTTGGTATTCCTACACCCGAGTTCGATTCCCAGACGCTTCGTTTACGGTTTCTACGCCTCTAATGGTTCAAAATTGGTAAAAAGTTTTGGTTTGTAACCATTTTTAAATGGTTATAAAACCGTAACTTTTTGTATTTACGGCTTTTTAGCCAAGCTGATTAGAAATGGTTAGGTCCCGTAAAGATAGAAAAATGCTGCAAACCGTAAATTTAACGGTGAATTAGATTTACAGACTGCTGCCGGGTATTTAACCGTAATTATATGATGAAATTTCTAAAAGTGTGATGCAATTTGTCTTCTCAAGATTATAAAATTAACTCTGTATCATTAAACACTACCACTATATCTGAAATGCAAAATAATTTGAATAAATGTGGTAAATAAACGATGATTGACATTCCTAAAATTAATTTTAAAACTTTTGAGAGTTAGGGAAACGTGTGTCATAAAAAGTATTTCATACATCAACGTCTACCTAACGTTATCATTTGAACATAACTGCAATAACCATCACATGGTAATAATTGTAAATAAATGCACATGGATTAAAAGAAACATAGGCTGTTTGAAACGTTGCCGTACAGCTTCCATGATTTTTTGTTTAATAAACTAGAAACTATTGAAAAAAAAATATTAATAACGTGTCTTCTTAACGGACAGTTAGCAGTACTGTCACAACTACAGATAAAATATTTACATATAGTAGATTAGAAAAATATAAGAAAATATTATAGTTGAAGGATTAATTTTAAATAGATTAATTTAGAAAAACTGACTTGGTCAATGAGCTGCAATTTTAAACTTAAATTTTTGGTTATACTTAGAAACTTGTCCAACATTATTTAGTACAACCGAAAAATTAATTTACTAATAAAAAAATCTCATTTTTATCAAGTCATCAAAAGTTTTCACATTTAACCTACAGCAACTGTCTTTCCAACACTTTATCTAAAATTAGTTACATGTCACTAAAACTTTCTTTTTAGTTTAGGAATTCTTATTACAAAAGGTATTCTTCATCTATTATTAATTTCCTTTTAATAGGGTTCGGTTTCGGGCGGAATTATTCAGAGCGTGATTGTCAAGTTCTTTAGTATTTTAAGATGATGTCGAAACTTTTTTTTACACATAATTTATATGGTTGATAATAGAAAATCAGAACGCCTAAGAATAATTTATTATGAGTAACAAATCTGGGGTGGCTGAATATATTTTGTATTAGTAATGCAACTGCATTTTACAAAATTATACGTCCATTCCGCTCGTCTTTCAAATGATGTTTAGGGAAACGAATGTTGCCACAAAAGAACATATGAACTATTCCATTAAGTAGAACTTTGTCATACATTAGAAAAACGCTATAAAAGAAGTTTCGCTATACAAAACACAGGCAGTCACAGTAAAAAATTACTGAGGATATGAATCCAAAATTATGAATAAGTCCTTATTTATGAAAATAAACATACAGTTTATGCGATATTAATAAAATATCTATTTATGTTGCGTACAAATGCGAAAGTGCAAGCCATAAATTGTACTAGTGCCGGCAGGATGACGTAGTGGTAAAACACTACGTCGCACGTCTAAGTTCGCAGGATCAAACCTGGTCCAAGTCTGCATCTTGAAAAGAAGCAGAAAATCGTCAGCGCCCATGTCGTATGTTTATGCGGCATGTTAAAGATCCCTTGAGTCTCCGATTGGCTTGGATACTCTCGGCTAAATTAAATGGGGAAAGTGTCAAAATTCTCAAAGTGGTAATGGCATCGGCCGATAGTGGTGCTACTTGAAAGAATGTATGCCGAATTCCGGAAATGCACTAGTTCTACAAAGGTTAGTGACCATACAAAATTATAATTAACCCCATTACAAAGAAAAAAATTAAGTTGTACAAGTAGTAGAATCTACCAGTGCATAATGTACTAGCGTGAAAACTAGTGGTATGCAATGTAATGGTATAAGGAAAAAATTAAATTAAAGGTAATACATCCGTTTTGGGTGGGGGATCTGCATTATAAATAGCAAAAGGTTAAATAAATCAAACCAGTAAATCCACAGGGCATATTTTTTTTGCATTAATTATTAAACAGTCACATATCACATGTCCCTCGTAATTTATTTAGAACTTGTTCTTAAACGATAATTTGTTATAATAAAGATAATTTGGTTGGTGCCTGAAGAATAGCCAGTTTTTAATTTTATTTATCTTCGCTTTAAGCTGAGACATTAAATTCGCAACACAAAAACGTAAACTAACGACTTATCATAAATGGTACTTTCAGACAAAGAAAATATAAGAACAAATGAAAATTTTTCAAAAAGATTTTTCCTGGTATACTAGCGCTTCGTTCCAAAAAATGTACCTTAATTATAGTATTTAAACCTATCGTGGTCTTGTTTCGGGTTTTAAAACTGACACGCGTAAAAAAGTTCCAGGACCACGAAGTGACCAAACGAAAGAAAGAAAAACGGACATCCTGCTAAACAAGATAGCATTATAGGAAATCAATTTTACGCATAATCTATTCTTTTGTCTTTTGTTTTTCTTAGAATGAAAGCACCTACTTTGAATTTCATTGTCGAATTTTTCACTTTCAATGCGTTCTTTGGGGACAAAAAAGAAGACACTTGCCGTTATCTGTTTTCGATTCTTCACACTTTTCGGAATTATTCGAAAAAAGTATTCCTCTTTCTTCTGATAACATACTTTTCAGATAGTTCGAGGAAATATGACGTTAGGCCTGCTACGGAATTGATAATTTGACACGGATGCAAATAAATTTATTTCGTATTTTTGCCCTTCAATAGTAATTGGCTAAGTGGTGGCAAAATAGTTTTGCTTGGATAAATATAGATTATTATTCTTATTTTTCTAACTATACGGAGCTGTGCCTCATTTCAATACAGTCCTTTTAAGCACTTTTATTGCCAAAAATATTTAATTTAAAATGATTAAACAATTGATGAATTTCATACATAGAATTTCATACATATTGTGCGTATACTCGGTATTTTTTGACAATGGACAGGATTGTGTTGATGGAGCTCGCACAACTTATCTCTAATTTTGTTTTCATAAAATCTGTTCTAATCTCTTTAGAAGTTTTAGTGCAAGAATGTTGAGGAAACCTCGTTTAAACTAGCTAACCAAATTGAACAACTTAGAGTGTCATATTCATTTATGCTGACAGGAAAAATGATCTGCATGAATATCTTACTGCTTTTGTTTGCTTAGTTGATAGTTCGTGTTTGCTTAAGGTGCTTTCATAAAAAACGCAACAGCGACAAAAAATAAAATTTTCAGAGAATGTCATTGGTTCTGTATGCGTTGCCTGGCTGACATTTTTTATTGAGTCCTTAAAATGACTTTCCACCAGTTAACAGTGAGCGGTTGATTGCGTTATCGAAGGCATACGTCATCACTGTTAGGTTGATATCTAGGGTAATTGTGTTACGACGGAGAAAAATGTCTCCGTTGAGTTTTTTAAGGTGCTTTCACACCAAAGTCGACGAAGAAAATATTCTTTTTTTCATCTACGCAAGCGCAGAGTATATTTCTTCCTTTAAAAATATGTTCTGTGCTTGTGCACTTGAGAGAAGACAGAAATATTGTCTTCGTCGCCTTTGGTATGAAAGCATCCTCAGGGTGCCTTCACACCAAGCGCAACAGCGACGAAACCTTTCAGAGGACTGTATTGATTCTATACAACTACGGCTTACACTAACTACAACCTCGTATTGACTGATTGGAGTCTGTCATTGCGTCATTAAAAGTGGCTTTCACCGAGACGACCTTGATTTATTAATAATGCCATTGCAGGTAAGTCGTCACTGTTAATTTTCAACTGCAGTGCCCCCTCATAAAGAGGCCTACTTGGCGAAAAACGTATACGAAAAGAGGCCTACTTGGCGAAAAACGTAAACGAGCAGAGGCCTACTTGGCGAAAAGCGAGTACGATCTCTCCGGCTGGCAACCCTGGGATACACCTGGGAGAGAAACGAACGTTCGAGAACTACACACATGCTAGAGCGACGCGCTCACTGAACTTATGCTTGTCCAACATTAAATGTTTAGTAACTGTTAATATGCTATGCGTTCTGTGCCTGAACTTGTATTAGTGGAATAATATCTAATAAATTGTGTCAAAAATCCTAAGCAGCCTCACAACAGTCTACTACGACTACAGCAAATGGCACCGTCGCCTTTAGCGCGAATGTACCATTGTGTTGACGCGTATGTGATCTTATGATTAGGCTAAAATCATGCTTCATACTAAAATTCCTCTAATTTGTAATCATCTCGTTCAAATAATAATTGTTAAGTGCTTGCGGGGTTTGGCTTTTTGATGTTTCAAACGTTTTCAATGCTAAAAAAATTTACATAAAGTTTCGCAATAAAGCATTTATTATGAATTGTTGAAGAAACATAAGTACTTTGAACAGAGGGCATGAATTGGAATAATTACTCGTTAAGGTAGATTACTTCTTAAATTTGTAGGTGCCTTTCTCCACAACAATTATATTTTTTTATACTATATAAACATTTATGCAACTGTCATGTTCTTTACCTTTTATATTGTACTTTTAAACTAGGGAATACAGGTACTCATATATTTGTTGTTTCTTATCCCCCTCGCGTAGTAAAGCCTACACCAGCTCCAGAAGATCATGTCGCTGAAGTTGCGACAGATCCATGGCTAAAGGTGATATGCAGCTGCACTTGGAGCAAGGGACCACGAGGGCTGAAGAATGATTAAACCTTAATTATGTGGTCTCTTAATTTTTGAACCAGCTCCCAGATGAGATACCGTCACCTGGTGTTGGCACCCCCAGAGGTATCTTTTCACTTGGAGGACATTGGAGCCACGACGGATTTAACGTGCACCAGCTCCCTTTAGTGTACACAGCATCAAGCAGCCAGAGGTCCATGAGAGGTTGTCCCCCTCCCAAACACTAACCTCAGTCAATGCTGCTTCACTTTCGGTGTTCTGCGGGAGCCGAGCTTCTACCGACTGGTTCACTATGGGACATTCATATAGTTGATCTCATTATACTGAAGTAAGGTTGAAAAAGTATAACTTGTTACGTCTCCACTATATATAAACTTTGGTTCAAGATTAACTCCATCCACATTGCGTGCATTCTAAAAATATACTTTCGTCTTAAACAAAAATTCATCGAAATTAAATATTCGCATAAAAGAAAAAAAATTTTCATTTAAGAAATGTTACTTTAAAAGCACCTGATGAGTAAAATCAGCCATTTTAAGAAAGGAAGGGGGAAAAACATGCCTTTAAAATTCACTGATAAATGCCACGATGTACTTATCGGGGAAAGAAATTTGTGCTTTGGAAAACTATTAAATTACATTTTAGTGAATGGAAAATGTGCTTTTGTTGTGCTGTTTTCAATCTACAAATTTTTTATTGATTTTAAAAATTGAACAATTCTGTACAATCTTCCAGAGTATGTTTTGTATTTATTTATTATTATTCTGAGGGGGTGGGTGGGATATAGGATTGCTAAAATTCAGGAAATATATTTTTCTTTCTTCCAAACTCTTGCAATATGTGGTCTAACTACGGAAGTCTCTTCAGCTGCGAAATTCTCAATTCCCTGTCAACTATCTTTTTTTTTTTTAATTTTAAAAGAAAATTCTTTTTTTTTTTCGGTGTACTTATAACCATTCTTTTCATTAATGTATTAATTTATAATTATCTGCATGAAAAAAAGGGTAAGTAACAATAACTTTTGCTCGAAAATTATTTCTTAAAATAATATTATTAGGAAGTAGTGTCATGAAATTTTATATATAAATAATTTTTATCACTCACCAACAGATTTTCTTCGATTAAAAGTATTTTCGCTTAGTTGCGAGTCCCCCTCCTTCTTTTTTTCTTTTTAAGAGGCTACTTTTCGCATAATTACCATAGAAGACGCACCACGATTTTAATTATGCAGTTCAAGTGTATAGTGTATTTTTTCATCCGATAATAAATTACTCGCACATTACATTACCCACGAAGAGTGAATCATTTATCGGAAAAACACTTAAATCAGTTTTATAACGAATACGAAAAAGAGCTTTACTAAGAAGACGGAATTAATAACAATTTGAGAGTGTTTGCGATTTTGCTGAGAGAGAGAGAGAGAGAGAGAGAGGAGAAAAAATGGTCATTCTTTAATTTTTAAGATAATTTTCTAATTATTCATTTTTTTAAACAGCTGCTAATTAATTTAAAACAAACATAAGTAAGTAATTACAAAAATTAAAACCAATTAAAAGCTTTTTTAATAACTAAATCACTTTTAACTTACTAAAACAGATTTCCATTATATTGATTAACCCCTCAATTCTGTACCTGAGAGCCAAAGTCTATTTTTCGAGTTCTTCCGATGAAGTTAAAAATAAACGTTTTTAGAACTATGAGATTAGACTTTTCCCTACGGACCTTTGAATAAAGATGTCCGATGGGAGCTTTAAAAGTTTGGAACCCTCATCTAGCTAGTGGCTTTGTCGTCGGTACCCTGTACGTCCATTAATTATAAACTCGCAAAATGGACTTAAGGAAATTTGGCTCTCAGGTACAGAATTTATTTACCTCTTTTTATTTGTTGTTGTTGCTTATGCCACTTGTGTTATCCAAGCTCCCATGTCGAATCGACTAGGAATTAAGGCAGTAAGGAGAGCCTTCCGTTTGAAGTTGAGCACCAATGGTGGAAGTACGACTTTGCTCACAATGTACTTGGATGACCCAAGATGGCGCCACCACAAATACCCCACCTTCCTTTTTAGACCTATGGGTGAAGGGAAGGGAAGATCTCCACCCACCGGTACCCTCGGAACTGCCTCTAAACTTCAGGGTCCATGGATTTTACATGCACTTATCCCAAGTGTACATGGTGATTCTTCAGCGGCTCGGGTATCAAACCCGAGATCCTCCGGTCGGAAGCTCGACATCCTAACCACTAGGCTACCACGGAACTCTTTTTATTTTGGGCGAAAATAAAAAGATTGGGGTAGCTAATTTAAATATTTTTTACAATGGAATTACTACTATGTATACATTTATTTCATTAATAATATAAATTATTTGCTTCGAAAGCATTAATTTTATTTCACCGATTTCATTTCACGCAACTTTAAGTTCTGTTCGATAATACACTGTGCGCTAATTACCATTAACGCTTCACTGTGGTTTAGCAACGACGCAATCAATCTTCACAAGCAATCGATGCAGCCACTAAAATGTCTTCATTTTAAACACTAGCGCCATGAGTTTAAACTTCATTGCATTCATACCATTTGTTAAAAGATTAATATTGTGTAAACACACTGAGCGTTAAGCCGATTTATTGTGTCATAATGTGGTAAAATATTTTCCATTACGTTGAGACATTTCAATTTTCTTTATGAAAATGAACAACTAATAATTAATTGTATGTAAAACGAAGGCATCTTCAAAATTTGTTATGATACTTAATGTTCGATATATATGAACAAAGGAAGCCAGTTTCATTTAGGAAAAAAAAGTTTATGTTCATATACTAAAGTCCCAATTCTTTTACTATGTACAATTATAAAATTTTAAAACTGTGTTGATACATGACATATTATTCGAAATATATCTGTCTATTTAGGAATTGATGCCAAAATTGGGTCAGAAAATAATTGTTCCGAGAACGCTTTATATTCAGTGAAATGACTCTTTATGTGGAACGATTGGCAAAAAACAATGTGCTTTAAAAAGAGTTGAAAGCGATATTTGTCACCAAACAGAACGGATGTGACGTTGGGAGAGAAAAGTCTCATCTAGTTATCCAGATCTACATTAATAATATAGGTTCACCATTTTAGATTATCAAATCTCATAATCATATTTTATAATAATATTTAAAAAAAAATTAATAGTGGTATAAATAAGAGTTAATCAATGAAACATGGTTCCAAAGAAGCATTGAATGCATACGTTCTTAAAAAAAACATTATTTGGTGTTGCCAAAAATATTGAAAAAAAATTATGAAAAAGATGGATAGAAACATAAACAATGAAACTTATTTCAAACAAGTACAGGCTGATCCAAATTCTGATCCATCTTGACCACACTGTAAACTAAAAGCTACTGAAAGTGTCAGTGCGCATGGAAAATGAAAATACATATAAAACTACAGTTTCTTGAATGCTCTGTGTGTAGTCCAATATGATAAATCTAGTTGCGATGCCAATTTTCTGACACTCTTTGAAGGAGAGCAACATTTTGTTCTTCCCATTTTCCATTTAGTTCATTGTCTATTGATAATTCATCTTATAGAACTGATGCTGATATGTGAAAAATAGCCTTATTTAGTTCTATTTCTTTCTTATTATTTTTTGAGTGTAAAAATTTTTATGGATAATGATGTATGGCAGTAAAGATGGAAATAATACCATTTATATTGATATCCATATCCAAATAAACAATATCGCTTTGCAGCACGTTGTGTGTGATAATTATCCTACTTTAATGAAAAGGAGTAGAAGAGAGAACATGTAAAAATGAAAAAAAAAAAAGAGTATGCAAGGAACAGCACCCCTCAACAAAATTATTCATATTTCTTAATTTAACTTCGGATCTAGTTGAAGGATATTGTATAAAAATCCAAGTACAAAGTGCCTACTGATGCAATGATATTTTGTTTATTGAGATTTGGTTTCTGAGAAACTTCCACAACTACCTTAATCTGATCAGTAAAAATCAAAATTTCTTCGAATATATTCTCATTTAAAATTTAAATTTTAGCATTGTATTTTATAGCACGATGAAATTTCATCAGCGCAGCTTATTAAGATAGGAACATCAGTAGAATTAAGGTTGAAAAAGATAGAAAAGTATTCGAAAAATCCTTCGTTACACTGAAAGAAAAAAATCAAACAGAGTGTCTGAGTATATTTTTACATTTGTTTAAAAGAAATGAAGTTGTCAAAGATTCAGGTTTTTTCATTCTTGAAGTTGTAAATAGTTTAAACGAAGTCATATTTCCTAGGCTCAAGTTTTATTTTCATCTATTAGAGTTATTTAGGTAATTTACGAGAAAAAAAGGAATTAAAGTTTAAAGATTCAGAATTTTAAGTTAAATAAGTAAAATGCACAACATATTCAGTGCATGAATATTAAAAAAAGAAAAAAAAACAAAACTGACTAGTTTTCAAAGGTGGTGAAGTTCAATTTTGAAATATATCGAGCTTTGTTAGTTTAAATGTAACAGAAGTAAACGTGTTGCGTGTTTTGACTACACACTACAAATTTCAAATTATAAACTGGGGAGGGGGCGGGAGTTCTCTGTACATTCATGTGAGGAATGTGAACTCTTTATATTGTTAAACAAGCCCTATATTTTGGAAAAAACGAAGCACATTTCAATTTTTTTTCAACCAGTTAGGCTAATGCGATACAAAAACTGCACATGTAAAAGGTATCACTCAATCTAATAACGAATATCGGAGAAAAAATATTTTAACTCTTTTTTACCAACCACTTTTTTATCATCAAAACTAGTTTTTAACGAAATAGGCTTCAGTTTATTCACTCGTGGCATTAATCAATCAAAATTCTCCAATCAATCAAGAAAAATTTTGAAAGTAAAGAACAATGTAAGATTTGAAGTTTGCTGTTTTATTTCTTTTTCACAGCTTGCGCGTATTTGCGGAAGCTTTCAAAAGACGCGCATTGAAGTTTTATTGCCCAAACACAGATCAGACTAATTCGATTATAAACCAGCTTCAATATTAATTAAATTAGTTATTTACAGCTCAAATTCACCTTCGTATCTTTCTCGCTAAATGAGTTCATTTTATGCGGGTTTCTTTCAACTAGAGATGTGAGTCGGGATTATTCTCGAAGAATGAGAATATTCTGAATATATTCTCTGGTAGTTGAAATTTGCAGAATAATTGAGAATAATCTTTCTTTTTTTTAGGTAAATTTAAAGTTGTAGAAATATCACTGATATTATGAAATAATATTCAACTGTTATTGTCAAAGTATGTGAATAACAATCTTTTTGGGTTGGTCAGTCTTCTATCACGATAATTTCTCTGAGCTATGTAAGAGATTCTTTGACATTTGAGTAAACACTTTAGTTGAGTAAATGAATTTCAAACGAAAGGCATATTGAAGTATTTATTAATGTATATTACAGAGAAAATAACTTTAAAGTTGAAAAATGTTGCTAAAAAATGTAATTTTTAAAATCTAATTTTTCAAACTATTACGAAAAGCAAAAAATGACAAACACATTTATCTGAATAAAATTAGTGTCTAAGAATATTTTCTTAGAAACTTCATTTACACTTGAATTTTGTACAAAAGCGCTAAGAATTGCTCTTAAAAACAATTTACATTATTTTGAGAATAATTTTGGATATTTAAGCCTGTTTTAGAGCAGTTCTGAAGGTTCTTGAATAAGGAATGTTTTGAATAGCCACTTTTGTTAGCAGAAAAATCTTAAAAACACCTTTTTCAATAAATTTAAATAAATGTATTAGGTGTTTTTCTTCTTTTATAATGTGAAGTTATTCATCTAAAGGATGGTTCATAAATGATGTCCCTCTTTTTGTCTTCATATTTAACATCTTTTTCATAAAATGTCCCACTTCCATATACCTCCATAGCCTATGTTATATAAGCATATATACTAACAGTTCAGAAACAAAGCACTACGTCATAGATCACACAGTAATAATGACTATATGTGTACCTAATTTGTAATAAAATGAGATAAGGCTTACAACAAAAACATAATTAGTATATCATAGCAAAACATATTACTAGTTCGAATTCTTTAAAAGTTAATAGTGTTTCTTTGCCTTAAAAGTGTAAATAACTAAAAATATTTTCTTTTAAGTTTAAACAATGATCTAGAAGTAAATTTAAACCTTAATTAGCACGGATGTTTCCGATATATAATGAAATCAACGAGAATACAAAATAAAAAAAATAAAAATAAATAATACAAGAATATTTAATCTGCTGAATTTAAATGTTTTTATTTCAACGAACATGTGGGATGAGACTTCTTACTTCCTTCCATCCATGTTGCCACAAATTGTCCCAATTTCTCACCCCCTCGAAGCGTTACACCATTTGTAAATGACTTCCAAAATATTTAATATGAAGTTATTGTAACTACATTTTTAGAAAATATTATTGGCTATTCTTTGAAAGATTATTACCGAGAATTGTATGTCTCTACCTTCAACAATTTCGAAATTGTAAAATGGTAACGCAGGCTCGACTATTAGTTCATGGAATTATCAAGCATTTTAATTTACTACAATATTTTCAGTGACTCAAAACTTGCAACGAAAACTAATGTACTCGACAAGTATTGCTCTCCTTACCACAAAAGATTCCGGAGAAAATCGGAATTTAAAGTGTTTCATGCAACTGTGATATTCACACTGCCAAATAACTAAACTATTCCCAAAATGCACAACTTTTACCGCATCTACAGAATGAGAAGGTTTTTAATTAGAAACTATCCTATTTAGTCGCTCGGATTGCTGAAAACAGATTCTTTTTCATGTTTAATTAAGAAAATAATTTACCATCACTTATACTGTTACTGAAGGGGAATCGAAGTTACCGGAAAAGATGGAATGAAATTGTCTCTGAGATATGTTAAACTAATTTGGGAGAAATATTTATGCTTGAATCATTAGGGATTATTATTGCTTCAGGTTGTATGAATTTTAAACTGAAGTGTCGAAAATCACGTGGGTTATCACTAATTACTCTCATGTTTATTTAAAGAGAGGAAGGTAGATGGATTCGCAGTTCAATCAAAAGCTTAATTTTGGTGAAAAATTTGAAGGATAGTATAACATATAAAAGCACTTTAAAAAACAATTAAAAAATTCTCTTTGCGGCAACTCTATAGGAAAACATTTAGAAATATGAAAACAAATATTTAGTAATGCATGGAGATTTATGGAAAAGGTGAAATTTCTTAGCATGCCTCCTCATGTAAGTGTTTTCCGCTTTAAGGCTATACTATTCAAGACCGCAAGAATTCGAACTTAGGTTAAAATATTTCTTTTTCTTTTTTTAGCCTACTTTTCCGTAAAAGTAAAAAAATAATAATAAAGCATGAAAGGAGGTTTAATGTATCGTGAAAATATCGTTAGAAATCAAGAAAAGTCTAAAATAAGTTAAGGAATTAAATAAAGATTGAAAAATAAAAAATTTGAAAGTAGGGTTTTGAGATGGGGAAAAAGTGTATCAGTCGGTCGGTCTGTCTGTCTGTCTGTCCCCCCTAATAACTTTTGAACGAATTGTCCGATTCAAAAAATTCATGCATTCAAAAGATCTCGGAGAGGACATCTCATTTCCATATTTTACTTTTTGATTTGAACAAGTTTTTTTTCAATTTTGAACAGTTCAAAACATTTTAACATTAGCGCCTATGGGTGAAAATGAAGCAAATGATGTAAACTCTGGGTACAAGATCCAAGTTCCCATGAACAAGCTCACTGGAAGAAGTTCTTGGCGTAAAATATTGATTTGAACAATTTTTGTTCATTTTTGAACAATTCAAAAAAAAAATTAACATACCGCCTACGGGGAAATTTCAATCCTATATAATTCCTGATCTAACGGACCGATTTGCTTGGAACAAACTTGATCGGAAAGCTCTTATGACGTAGAACATGTACAAATAGAAAGTTTATCCAAAACTAACGAGCCTATTTTCCTATGAAATTTTTTGATCGGGATTTTCAAGAATATTTTTTAATTAATGAATGATTAAATGAATTTGCAAAAGAATGAATGAATAAACGAGTGAATAAATACATGAATGACTTAATAAATGAATGATTGAATGAATATGTATTAACCGTTAAAAAAGGTATATTTGAAGCAATTAAGAACTAAAGCTAAACGAGAAAGACAGAGAGAGAGAGAGAGATAGCTAGATTATAAAGTTGAATTCGGTGTATACGGGAAAGTAGGCTCGTATAGTTCTAGACGGAACTTCTGTTTTTTTAATATCATGGTTCAAAATAAATAAATTAATCAAAAAGAAAAAAATAATAGTAACCAAGAATAAGTAAAATTAATAAGTAAGAAAAATAAACTTTCCATTTTAAGTGCTATTATTATTATTATTTTATGCTTTTGATATTACAGGATAGAACAAAATGTAGAATTATATTTAATATTGCTGTAAAAGCTGCGTTTGATGAAGTTAATGCGAATTCTACAATAGATACTAGAGTTATTACAGTTCTACATTACAAACAAAGCGATTTGCCTGGCAGAGTGATAAGAAGAATTCATTCACGCTCAAGGGAGGAACTGCAGGTATAGGGAATGTGCCATTTTTTTTCTCGTTCAAGTTCGTTTAGCATACTTCATTTCTTCCGAACTGGTGCTATGTGCCAGTTAAAAATATAGCTGTTTTCAACAAAAAGAGAAGCAAGCATTATGATTCGCGTACTAAATAAACGCACCTGAAAGACGAGCTTCGGGGCCGTTCATAAATGATGTCACACTTTTTCCCCAGATATTCGACCCCCTCCCCCCTTTGTCACAATATGTCACACTTCATCGGACCCTCCCTCCCTTTGTCACGTGTCACGCAATGTTGCATAATGCACGATGTCACGCTTCGTGTTCCCCTCCCCTCCCCTTGTCACACTCTGTCACAATTTCACGAACCTCCCCCCCCCCTCGAAGCGTGACATCATTTATGAATGATCCCTTCCCTAAAATTCGAATGATTTCGTTCTTTTCTGCCATGCGCAGAAGCATCTAAATGTCAAGTTCCGTGGTCAAACTGTAAGAGAGATTCTGTTTATTATTTCATTTATCCATAAGTTAAGTGTAAACAAGATATCTACGTTCTTTTCTGCCAAAATTTAGGAAGATTCATTTGAATATTGCCTTTATGTTCTATTTAATGATGAGTTTGAGAAATAAAATATTAAGATGAGGTGAGTTGACTAGAGAAAAGTAAAAAAAAAATCTGTTACTATTTTAAAAAAATAAATAAATAAGAAAAGATTTTAACATATTCCTTGAAAATAAAATTTTTAACATATTTATTTCTATACAGACTAATTAATATGGCTGCTTTAACGAAAAAACTTATGAATGGCTGTTTTGCATTGACCAGAAAAAAGGTTGAATAAATATTCAACAATTTTTCTTGATGATTTTAATGAAACAAATTTATTATACTCATATGTGCTTTTTCCAAAAGTTTTTGTTTTTATAAACATTTAGTATAGCTTAGGTTTTTAGAATTTTGAAACCTAAAAAAGTTTAATCTTAAAAACTGCTAGTTCATTGAAGCGTGCTCCGAAATATTTTATAAATCACTTTTCTTTTGCTTTACAAGTTTTTACTATTTCAAGCAACAAAAAACTCTTGAGGTTACAAAAAAGTCCGCTGCTTCAAACATGAATCATGATAAGATTCTATGTTTTTAACTTTTCTCTTTTCTATAGGTATATCTATATTTCCATATTTTAGATTTTGGTATCCTAGTTATGATTACTTTTTAAAAAAATTAGAATCTACCGATATATGTTACTTTTTATGCAAGCAATTTTAATGAATAGTTTGAATAATTTTAACAAATGAATGGAAGAAGCAAGATTTTAACAATTGTCTTTATAACAAAATCTATTATTTTTTAAAAGGTGTATGCAAAATTCATCAACAAAATAATTTATAAAACTAAAAAATACTGTTAAGTTTTTTTAGTGGACTATAAGACTTCGACCAAGGGGAAAAATGTTTAAAAGCAGACATGCAATGAAAATTGCATTTACAGTGGTTCAGTGTTCCAAATGCAAATAATTTGTTAATAAAGTAGTAGATAAGAAAAGATCTGCTTCTGATTATGATATACGAAATGCCATAATAAAGCGCAAAATTCTGGAAATGAAAAAAAAAATGTAAACCAAATAAGAATTTTATGATGAGTCATAAAACTACCTCAGAAATGTCAGACAACTGTTCTTTTATTAATTGTTTTCCTAAATTCAAAGCTATGTATTGCGCAACAAACTACTACGAACGGTGCAAAGAATATGTATATATTTGTTGCTGTGATTGAGCAATTACTTATTGAAAATGAAATATATATGCATATATTTACTTTTTGAAAGCAATTATTTTAATACACAAAAGGGTTTTCAGTCAATTGAAAGAAAGCAGAACACAACAATGCGTAAAGTTTTACAATTAGAGGACCGGAAAATGTACGTTGTCGTTTTCAACATTTCGGAACAGTTTCACACAAGGTTTTAATTTAGAATACACTAAACATATACTTGAAATATAAATAAAAAATTATATCCTCATGCTGTGGCTCTGTGTATAACTCTTAATTGTTTCGCTCGAAATATAACTTTACATGCCATTTTAATGAGTTATTTTACACGCAACAAGTAATTGTTCATAAGGATAGTATGGTATTTATATTTATTTCAAAACAAGTTCTCTTTTCGGATCTTAGTTGTACAAAATTGCGTTTTGCGACAGAAAAAGATCAAAAGTTCTTTCAAATAAAGAGAGTTAGCATTATTTTAGTAAAAACATATTTTTTTTTATGTTCATGCTACTAACTTTCATGTAGATACAGTGAACAAAATTCAGAACACTCTAAAATAGAAACATGTCAGTGTTATTGATTTTGAAATAAAACATAACAGGGGACTTAAGGTTTTTAAAGTTTATAACGAAATATATCTATATATCTATATAAATTGAATGGCAGAAGTTTGCTACTGACTGTAGTTTAACAAAGTAGGAAAATAAGCTTCATTGCCAAAAGAAAAACTCAAGGATCTTCTTTTTTGATTCTTCAAATGTTGAAACGACTAATTGGAGCAATTTCTAAAACTAAACATAACAGCAGAGTGAAAGACATGAAATAATGTTCTTGATAAGAATAATATTCTTAAGTTTACATATTGAAGGAATAATATTGTTATGTTAAAATTTAAAAAGTTCTCGACAATCCTTTCAATTAAAAAAAATATAAAAAGGATTATAAATGTTGAAGTAACTTTAATTTTTCTCGTGTGGGTAAAAAAAGAAAAAAAAATTAAAACTACTCAGTTAAAAAATATATGTATCATAATTTTCTCTACACTATTCTGACCACATTTAATTCATTAATGTCGGAAAATTCGTGTTTAGAAGCAATTATTTTTACCTCGGCGATTTCATTTCACGCAACTTTAATTTCAGTTCGATAAACAATACACTCCATATTTATCATCATTAAAGTTTGTGGTTTGGGAACATATGTAATCAATCTTTAGAAACAATCGATGCAACCAATAAAATGTCCTCATTTAAGATTACTAGCACCATAAATTTTAAATTTCACAACCACGACTCGTTTAACTAGAGATTAATATATTATGAACATAGTATATACTGAGCTGCTTTGTTGTACGGAAATTTTGGGATGGTGAAATAAATTTACGAGATTTTAAGCGAAAAATCATAAATTACAGTTCACCAAATACACCAATGAGGTTTTGGTACTAAAGATATTTAAAAATTTTTCCGAAAGTTTTATTTATTTATGCAAATGTTTCACAGACATTGCGATTTGAATGAATTTTGGAAACAATTATTCTGCTAGTTTCTCATATACCTTATTAATATACGATGATCATTATTATAACTAACTAGCTTGTGGCCAGACGCCAGCGGATTGCTGACGATATTCCGGAAAGCATTGCTGTATTTTTAAAGGACTGTTGCAGCATACAAAAGTAACATGATTTTTGATTTACAAATACAGATGACAGCTATTTTTTCTAATTATCACCAGAAGTAAAGAATAACATTTTTAAAAATGAATTTATCAAAAATCGGGCTCTGAGGCTCACAAGTACGACAAAAACTATATCTGCATATGAAATTCATCTTTCGAGGCCTTACAATTTTCCCAGGACAAGCTCCAGAAACCCTCAAGCATGTTATTATATTATATTATATCGACTGATAGATAACAGGAAAATACGCGCTTAAATTCTTTCTCTGGCTTTAACGTTGTTTTTTTTTTTTTTTTGAAAGTTTTCACAATAGTATTCATAAAAAATTTGAACAGATTTTATGCAAAAATAACGTTTTAAAACTTAAAATGTTTTCTTAGAGCACATTTTTTTTCTTAGTGTGTCGCTCTTTGTCCCGACATTTTATAGGGAGCCAACTGTCGTAAAAATAGAGAACCCATTACTCATAATGGGGCCGTGGTAGCCTAGTGGTTAGGATGACGGATTTCCAATCGGAAGATCAGGGGTTCGACACCCGACCCACTGAGGACCCACCATGTACACTTGGGGATACGTGCATGTAAAATCTGTGGACCCCACTACTTCGCGCCTGAGGGAGGGCATCCCAAAGGCCTAGTGCTAACGGGGAAGGAGGTTGGAGAAGAACAGTGCTCATAGTAATTGCATTGAAGATATCTCAAAAATTCACTACATTTTGCAGGTCTTCAAAGCAGAAAAACTGCGGTGGTATTAAGGAAAATAAAACACATAAAATAAAAAGAAAAGTATTTGGTAATTAGTTGAACTGTCAAACAAAACTCATTCATAAATTATAATGATTTGTGACATTTTCTTGTCTAGATTTTTTTTCTTCATGAAAACTTATACTATATAAATACAAATCTATATTCCAGGGTGTGCACATTGAATCCTAAGGACACTTTTACTTCTTTTTAATGATTTGATAATAATTACGATGAAAGGAAATATAAATGTGGAACACAGAACATATTTTCCATTGAGAAAAGTACTAGGGAAAAAATCTAATTACATAAACAATCACGTGCGTATTTCCTGCGTCGAAATTAACGCATAAGGCAAATATCTTCATTGGAAACAAACTTTTTATGGTAAGGAAAATTCCTCCTGAATAAATATGTATATAATTACATTATAGATAAATAGAAACACAAATTTTAAATTCAATTCATGTACACAAGCCATTAATTCAAAATGACAAAATGTTTTTAAAACATGTTTAACTTTGTAACTACAAAACTATTTACTCTAGAATATATTTCAAGAAATCTGTGTGTCTTGTTTTTTAAATTGAAGAATGAATTTGTTTGTTCAACCTGAGCCTTTTCTAACGGCTATAACGGAAGGAAATTAATTCAAGTTTTATGCTGTTCTTGTTTTCGTGTTGTAGAAGATAAACTTAAAACTTGTTTGGATAAGAAATGCTTAAAAACTACTGTTGACGTTAGATGAAAATTTAATTAGGATTTATAGAAGAAGCCAATGAAAGTTGTGCTACTTAACTATAAAAGGATATCGAAGATGAAAGCAATAGTCAAAATAGGTAATAACAGCTAAAAGCACCATGTCATTCGTAAAACTAGTGCAAATAGTCTGAAATAACACAAAAAAATTGGAAACCCATCATTTCAGCTAGATATTATCGTCTTGAAGAGCATTAAAATTTCCTGTGATAGTTGTTTGAAAGTAAATAATTTGCAACAACTTTTAAGATGAAAATTAAACTAGCAAAGGATAATGAAATTTATTTTTTATGAGAGGAATATCAGTTTCTAATGATAAAAGATTTAAGCCCTTTCGATTTAGAGTAAACTAACGGCATGTCAGATTTTTTGGATCGAAAGAGTCTACCAATGAATTTGAAACTTTCTTCTTACAATACAACAAAGAAAGAATAAATAAATGAAAAAGAATAAAACAAAATTGCTGATTTTATTTTTAACACTTATTAGTTATTTTTTGCATAGCCGAACTGTTTAGAAAGGCAATTTTAGTTACACAAAACTATTCAATACGTAATAGACAGAGCGCAACTCAATGCAAAAAATTAAAAATTGCGCAGCACGTATGTATTAATTGCTTCTCAACAACACTAACTCAAAAAAGCATTTGCTAAAAAAGTAATTAAATTGTAGTAAACATAAGTAAAAAAGAACGTAATCGGAAACATGATACAGGTTTGGGAATTGTTGTAACTAGAGATGTGCCATTAAAGTAATTGAATTATTTATATAATTTATTTAAAATAAAGAAACATTTTTTACATAATGCCTCTTTATTAAAAACAAAGAAAAAATGCTTGATGATAATTGCATTTAAAGGGCCTATTTCCGTGAATCAACGATTCAACAATGAAAGGTAAAATACGAATCTGAATGAAAATGTCAATGTTTTTCGCCTATATGCGCTTCTCTTGAAATTCTTTTGGGAATTAGAATCTATATTTATATATACATGAATACAGATGAATAAACTGAAAAATCTAGATTTTCGATGTCACAAAAGAAATCCATGAATATTGAATGGTTTGGAGAAATATTTTTAAGACTGGTGATAAAATAAAAAATGTTATAGTCAGTGAAATGTGTGACTACATTTGACAGCAAACTATTATAAACTTTGAACTGAATAACGAACTTTGTAAAAATTTCCCTGCTGTATTATAAAATTCTAAACAACATCCATAGTCAGCAGTGGTAATTTATACGCATAAAGCTTGAAATTCATAACAAAACTGCTCTAAAATTTAACTATTTATAACAATGTTCAATCAAAGGAAATATTTCTGTCTTCCCTATTAAAACAAAAACATAAATAATAATATAGGAAAACCCCTTGGAAGAGAAAAAAAAGACGAGTCTTTTCCAGGGGAGAAAAGACGCGAAAGTGATTTCCATGAGGGTAATAGAGTTATACGTTCGGGATATTTTGAAATACACTTAGAAAAAAAGTGTGCTCATATTAAGCATTTAATTATTTAGCTGACGTTTAGGTAAGCCAATCCTGAACTTATTGTACGAGTAGTCCACGAATTTAAGTAGAACATGGATGACGTGCTATATTACAGATCTGAAATCCTCTCAAACGCGATCAAATGTAGATCTAGATTTGACTGATCAAAATATTTTATGATTTAAACCTGATTCATTCTAGCTCAAACTGATAGAACAATTGAAACAGTCAAAAATGGCGATATCCTTTTCTTTAAGGTACACTTTCACATTACTTTCGCCGCAATACTTATTACACTGTTAAAAATTTCCGTAAGAAAATCGTAAAATAACCATTTATTTGACTGTTATTCTACCATATTTAATTACAACAGTTGAATAACCATTAAAAAGATGGTACTCAAACCGCTGATTATGAAACAAATCGTTTATTCTCTGTTTCTTCTAAAGAACGTTTAACTAACCGTAATTTTCAAGCGCTCAAAAAGAATCGGGCGTCCATCTTGGTTGAGAAACCTTAGCGGTCTTTCGTTGTTGTTAAAATATGAATAAAGATTTATCACTTCAAATCTGCATGTGTATATAAAAAAAGAAGAAAAAAAAGTGGCTTAAGCAGTGGTTACTAAATTGAAACACATATACACGTAAATCAAAAATTGGAGACATCGATACCCGAACTGTTTGCGAATGAGCGAACCCATAATTTGAGCTGCTGAAGCTTGTTTGTATTTTAATCTTTGCAGCAAACAAAATGATTTTCATCAATATACAGTAAATTTAGACCAAAAATGACTTTGGATCCAATCAAACACTGAAATCTCACTTTAAAGGCAGTTTGCCTGTTGGAAAAGAAGATTTATTGATAAATAAACTGCCGCTTTAAGTGGTGTGGATGGCCGAATGACTAGAGCGCAAGGTTGGTATACCATACATCCGGGATCGATTCCCGCACGCTTTGTTTACGGTTTCTACGCCTCGAAATGGTTCAAGAACGGTCAAAATTTTGTTTTGAAACCATTTTTAAATGGTTATAAAACCGTAAACTTTTGTATTTACGGCTTTTTAACCAAGCTGATGGGAAATTGTTTAGGCCCCGTAAAGATAGAAAAATGTTCCAAACCGTAAATTTAACGGGGAATTAGATGGACAGACTGCTGCCGGTTATATAACCGTAATTTCATGATGACATTTCTAACAGTATGTTGAAGAAAAGCTCTTCTCATATGGTATCCTTGAACACACAGAACTTTTTGTTGCAGAAAAACATTCTAAAAAAAAGAACATTGTTTGAGAGCTTTAGAAGCTTTATTCAAACCAGAACTGCAGCATTACCGTAATAATGATGCTAAGATGACTCTAATGGTTTAACGATCTTCAGATAAAGCCATCTCGTTAATGAGATTCTTGGAAACTCCGTATTCTTAAATGAACATCACACAGACATGTGCAGCGAGGTGTATTGGATTATGTATATTTGACGGGTACTTGCATCACCTCTGCTAATCTTTTGCAGCCATTTTGTATGTGACATTGGGACTTATCCAGGTGTAATCTGCTCGTTAGTTTTGTAAATTTCTTTTAAACACTGAAGCCCCTCGACGTACTAATCTGAAGTCTTTTCAGCCTACATATCAAACCTTTATGTGACGAGCTTTGCAATAGCTCATCGCTGCCTCCCATATTCGGTGATACTTATAAGATTGATATATGATTGTCTGCGTATACACTATAGTCACAATATAGCATGTATGCAATCTTCAAACATATAAAAAGGATTTGACGATTGCTAATGTTCTCAGTCCGGGAAAACTATCAAGTCGAATATCTGGAGTCAGTTTTTGGAACAGGTCAGGGAGGTATTTCAAACGTGCAGTGATACTACACTTTACATCTTTGATTAAGTATACATAAGGCTCTAGTCTCTTAAGTGTATAATTTGGGCGAGTTCTGCTGGTTAAAAATAAATAAATAAAATAGTTCTTCCTCATATAAATAAAATAAGCAGTGAAAGCAAAGTTTCACTGCCCGCTTACAGTATAAAAACTTAGGGGAGGTAATTTATATTCTTTTATTTTGCTTTAAATAAAAAAAAGAAGCACTGAAGCAGAAACATAACTAAAACTAATGCTACTGTATTTATTCTTAGAAAACGGCAAGTTCAAAACATTTTAAACACATCTGGAACATCTTTACAAAAAACATTTTCATCGTGGCATGCATCGGAAATCTCAGTTTCCGAGATTATTTTATTTTATCCTTGAAAGATTCTTCAATTTTTCAAGGAGATAAACCACTTACGGAATAAAAAGATTGTGCATTCAAATTTTCTTTCCAGACTCTGCTCAGAATCCGATTGCAGAAATGCGTCTTCAATCTCTTTTAGAGGACATATGCTATCAGTTGGTAAATTCCATTTTCTTTGAATGAAAAATGTCTAAATTCGATTTGTAAAGAAAATAGTATTATCTTTACCTGTAGTGAAACTTTAATGCCATAAACAGCCACCCTTACATAACAAATATTTATACAGCATTATACATTTCTTTATAATAGTTTATTTTACAGATATATCATCCTCCTTGTTTTTTTTTTGTGATTTTACATTTTGTAAATAAAGAAAACTGGCACTTGGTAGTTTCTGATTGTAAAAATATCACATTAGTACAATTTAAACCTCGTGGTTTCTTTCTATTTTGGTTACACTAAAGGCCATGTGGTAATTTTTGACCCCAAGAAATCCTTCTATTACGTTATTTTGAATGTCCAATGTATTTTTCAAGTTTACTCACTATTCAATGAGTAGAGGAGAATAATAAAGACACTACCAAAGTCAAATTTCCTACCTGCATTAAAAATCTGTTAATTTTAAAAGAAAGCAAAAAATAACTGCAGATTCTTTTGCAATTGTTTCAGGCTCGAAAAGAATGATTTTTTTAAGTGTATTTAAAATACTTATTAACATTTTTCATTAAATTTTCTATCTAGTTCTTTTGGATAAAAGTTGCAATGCCCTCTATTTTTCGCCGAGTCCCAAGGTCTGGTGTTCAAAAAACGCGTATTTATGAAAATAAAATAAAATGAGAAACAAATTCTTAGCATTGTTTTACATAAAAAAAGCAAAATAATTAAAATTCATCAAATGCTATCAAAAACAAATGCTCAGTTATTAAAATATTTAGTAAACAGGAATCGTGTTGGGGTCGTATATGACCCCAAGAGATCCCCGAGGGTTAAAATTAATGCTATAAAATATAAATTACCTATTTAACAGCCCTCATTTTTGAATAATGAGATATCTTGAAAAGATGATATGAGATCCAAAAACGTAAAGCAAGATAATTCATCTCACAGATAACATACTCGCTTGATCAATGCAAAGAGGAAGGTCAGTGTGTGAATGATTAATTCCATCTTTAACTAGAAAAGAGTGATATCTTAATTTTGAATCGATTCTGTCACCATCTTCAAGCAGGGTAAAAACATTAAAATAACGAAGACCTCAATTTTTTACGTTAAAGATCAGTGCTTTTATACTGTTTTAATGTTCAATTTCAGCTACATATTTAGTATTCCCATAGAACCTATTAAAAAACAATGATTCGAAATATTTTGCCTCAAGTGCGGCAAAAATATGCTTCAAGATGAAGAACTGCAAAAATGATACCAACGCAAAACCACATGACTGAATAAATACAAGAAGAATAAAATTAAAATAATTTTAACACATTGCCATCGTGAGTGCAAATGCAGAATAAGCTATCAATTAAAAGCCCTAAATATGATTTTAGTTAGTAGCTATTAAAAAAATATTTACAATTTAAAAGCGTATGTGATTTGTAGACATCAGTACAGCCTTTCAAAAAGATGATGCGACATTGTAAAATACGGGAAAATTCTGAGATTTACATCTAAACTAATTAATCGTGTAAAAATATTTGTTTGTCTTTTCTTTAACCCCGAAACTGCATCCGACATTTTTCAAATGAATGTCTAAACTACTGATTTTTTTTGCTCTTTCACTGTATGAAAAAATGAGAATATATGTATATATATAAATGTTTAAGCATGTCTTTCTTTCCCAATATTCTTTAGGGGAAAAATGTTCTAAATTTAATAAATATTATATTTAAATAAAAATATTCTATGTACGTATATCTTCTTTATTTTTGGAGCCTGGGATTCATGTTCTTTGACCTTTTAAGTCGTGGAAGCATATTTACACAAGCTTTACTTTCAACTATCCTGAGGGTCCTCACTACAAAACATGGAGATACTTCATTTGTCCTGTGTTAAAAAAAAAAAAAAAAAAAAAAACTTTCAAAGTTAATTAAGTTTTTGCATTTATTATTATTATTATTATTATTTTAGAATTTTTCATTAGCATCATTGAGTATAACATTTCATTAGCAAGCATCATGTGGTATTGGTCCAGCAGGTAGCAAGGATATTCTTAGTGCATTCGATGTAGTAAACCCATGTGAAGTTTGAGAATTAGTTTTTAAGAACGTAGTATTTTTTAGAAACTACAAAATGGCTGGAACTTAAAAGAGGAAATTGTTGTGAATTAATTATAAGTATTTAAATTATAACGTGACAGATTATGAGTAAAGAGCTGGCACTACTCAGCTAATGAGCGCTTTATCTACCATCTCTTCCTATCTCTTAGAAACCGAACATTTAAATTTTTACCTCCTCATTGGTTAAACCATGGATCATGCCAGCAGTGAGAAAAAGAAAAATCCTTAAGAAATTTTATTTTATTTATTGGGTATAAGTTTCAGTATGCTACAGCTCAACGTTGAAATAGCATCAGTAAAATGGTATAATTCAAATACTTGTATTTTTCAAAACTTATTTATCTCATTTTGAGTGTCACCCCAATTCTTCCAAAAGGGTGGCCCCCGAGCCACCCCCTCCGCCCCTCGTAATGACTTTACTGCTTAAACAACTAAACACAGAGGATGGGCGGAGTCTATGATACTCAGAAAAAGGCCTGTAAAACCACTTTCTCTTAAAAAGGTAGCCCCCACCCAAGACGTCCTTATTATTTTTTAATTTTTGTACTATTATTAATTATTATTATTACTATTACTATTTATTTTCGGAATGCACGAGCGCGAGCAGATTTTCGCCTGAAAGAACTATTATAATGCTATTATTTGCGGAAAGAATTTTTCTGATTGTTAGTTGCCGTTTTCGTTTAATCTTTCATTTTACCAGCCTTGCTCATGAAAGGGAATGAAAAGGCATAGGACAGACAACGGCTGCAGAGCTTTTTTGTGGTGCTGGAAAAGGGTGTCCAGGAAAACATTAGACTGACGCATAGTAGAGAAGGACCTTATCTCAGTGTCCAGTGGTATTTATTATTAGAAGAGGAATCCCTAGAAGCCCTCTGAAGAGGGGCTAAGGTCAACCAGATTAACGGGCCAGAGAACTGATTGGTCACGTGACACATTCCGTGCAGTGACTTGACTTAAACCCGGAAATAAAGGCAGTAAAAATCGGTTTCTTTCATGCTTAATGGGACCGAGAAAGCCAAGCGTATACACCATCGGTATATAATGCTACTGGATTGCGCAACCGTAACCTTAAAGGGATTATTGTTAGTCATGTGAGTAGTGGGTGCCTTTTCTCTTTCCCCCAGAAAGTAAAAACCAATTAACTGAGCCAACACAGGTCATTGGTACTACTTTATTAGTTACAACGCTATCGTGTTCTCAAACGCTGATTTATTAAGGAATAAATGACAGCCAAAGTTCATTTCGTCAAAAGAACCATGATTCGTTGACTGGGCTGTGACAGGTTTTGATTCTTCTTATCGTTTCTTATTCGTGACTGCTCTTTTTCTCGGACGTTAAACAATCTTCGTTATAATTACAAGAATATCTTCTGTACTCTTCCAAAATATTCTTTAAAGTTATTATGCAGACAAATAAAGTTCTCATGTCATCAATAAGAAAATAATAAGCAGCTAAATTGTACAACCCGGACAACCAAAGAACGCCAAAGAGCTCACTACCCACGTGATACACAATAAGCACTCAGTTTAACGAAGCGGGACCGAACAATGCGCGGGCCACTTATTATATTTCTATTTGCATGAGATGCTAACGGTTTCTTGGAAACTTGGAACTGTTTATAAGGACTTCTCTTTTAACGGCATTGTTGCAGATGCATTTTCTCGAGACTTTTGTATGATTGTGGAGGTAAAGAGAAGTTCTCCCTCAGATTATTCTGTGAAAAGGTTTCGGAACAACTACATAAATGTCTCGATTATACCAATCGTTACTGTAACTGCTTAGTGCGTGTGTCTACTTAATTTTTAACCCTGCCACGAAGAAAATGCGCAAAACTAAAGTTAGTGTTAATTTTTTTCGTTTCGAAAGAAAAATATTCTTCGTCCTTTCTCTTTTTTTCCTTCTTCTTCCCTTTTCTATCGTTTTCTTTAATTTTTACATTTACTAACAAATAATTCCAACATTTTTTCTTATCCAGTAGTTTTTCTAAACTCATAAAAGTAAACTGCTGACGATGATAGCTCTATTCAGAACAGAACAATTAGAGTTCTTTGCGCCGTGGCATCATTAGTTTCTGTCACATAAAGCGCGGAATTGCATTTTCCTTTGAGGTTATGTCGAGAAAGGGTGATGATGAAAAGGACAGGCACCTGCAAAAAATTGATTAAAGGTTCTTTTTGATGTTTGTCCAGTTACATATATTGAATACTTCTTTTTTTCATATTTCTGCTATTTTGTTTTCTTAGGAGAAAGCGTTTTTTATGTCAAAAGTCTCTTGAAAAGGTTCCTTTCTGAGCGTCGGATACGCCAAAAGAAAATTATCAGCTCTAAACTAGATGAGACTAAATACCGTTATCTGAGCTTTTATTTATATTTTCAATATTTTTTTCTCTGGAAGGAGGGGAAAAAACAAACAAAGCTCTTTTTGGGTCATAAAGTAAGGGAGATCCAATGCTCATAATGCTATGATCTACATTTCTCAAACTAGCGTTAAAAACGTTAAATAAAGATAGAAAGTTTCATTTTCATTTAACGCTTGATCAAATGTTGGAGAAACTCATTATTTCTAAATTTTAGGAGAAAGTTAAAGATAAAAAAAAATAGTTCATATTTTGAGTAAGAAGTGATATTTGCTTCATAATTTTTATCTGGAACTGAAGTCGACAGTGACTGGCTGGGAAACATTTTGTGGAATAACGGAGCCCATTTCCATAGCTACAAAATGCAGTCAATAAAAGCAGGGAACCGTAACCTTCCAACAAGATGCGATTACTTTAGCATGTTAAGGAAGGACAGGTTGAAACAGCAAGGATAGTTAGGCTGGGCTGGCGCCCAATCATCCTACCCCAATTAGGACCATACCAAACACAGACCTCGATAAAGAAAATACATCTCGATACAAAAATTATATTAGTTTCGTCGAAATTGTGTTTAACGGAGATAAATATTTTTTTGATTGTTGGACTATGATTTTAGTTAGTAACTATTAAAAAATACTTACAATTTAAAAGAGCATGTGATTTGTAGACATCAGTACAGCCTTTCAAAAAGAAGATGCGACATTGTAAAACACGGACAAATTATGAGATTTACATCTGAACTAATCAATAACTAAATAAATGTCTAAACTACTGATTTTCTTTTGTTCTTTCACTGTATGAAAAATTAGGAATATATGTATATATACATATATATAAATGTTTAAACATGTCTTTCCTTTCCAATATTCTTTGGGGGGGGATTCTAAATTTAATAAATATATGCAAATAAAAATATTCTATGTAGTATCTTCTTTATACAAATCCATATCGATTTTTGGAGCCTAGGATTCATGTTCTTTGACCTTCTAAGTCGTGGAAGCCTATTAACAGGCTTTACTTTCAACTATTCTGAGGGTTCTCACTATAAAACATGAGATACTTAAGAATTATAGAATTACTCTTAGAAATTATATTAATTTCGTCGAAATTGAGTTTAACGGAGATATATATATATATTTTTATTGTTTTACCCGCCGCCATTCTAAGACTTTAGGAATTATGCTTCACTTACAGCACAATGCGATAGTCGACTAATTCCATTAGTTTAGTCCCTCAGCATGACTTAGAAACTGCAGTGTCTACGCAGGAGCCCCCTCTCTGTAACGTAGAGAAAATAGTATTTAATAAGTAATAATTCCACATTTTTTATCACTAACAGCAGTCAATGTTTCAGAATCGTTTGGCCCAGCACGCTCTTTATCTTCAATTCATGTGGTATTTGATTTCGGCGATATCTTAATGATAAGATTATGCGTGATACCGTGACAAGTAGAGATGTAGGGTGGAAAATTTTCGAGGGAAAATTCTCCAAAACGGAAAATTTTCCGCTATGTTTTTCCGGAAAATTTTCCATCTCAAAAATTATATTTTACACTAAATTTTGTGTGTGGCTGAATAAAACTATTCATGTTTTCTGTTATCAGGGTTCCCACTCTTTTTTTATAACTAAAAATAAGCACTTTCTAAGACTTTCTAAGACTTTCCAAAGTCATTTTCGAAGACTTTGAATAAATTATTGTGGAACACATACAATACAATTTAATGGATGAAAATCCATTTCGATCAAGTTGAATGTTCTTACAGATAAGTTAAACTTAAAATTTTAATATATAAGTGTATCTTCAAAAAAATTATACATAAAAACATAAATCCAATCTCACTTTCAAATATGCATATTGTGCATACACTATACATATAAGTAATATGTAAAGAAATATTAGAATAGAGATATCAAGAAAAATGGAAGCTTACCACAATCTTCAACATTTAAACACTAAAAAATCTTAACTTAATACTTAATGATATTACTTGAATGCAAGACTTATTTTGTTTGTACTCTGTTTTTTTTTTTTTTTCGTTTTTTAATTATCAAAAAAATATTTAAGAAACAGAACTAATATTTGCATGAGAGTCATTCCTTGGTGACCATGTTATTGTTATTTTTTTCTGAAATGGATCTAAATTATTATAATAATAAAGTAAAATAACACTACCGTCACATGCTGTCAGGCATTAGAAGCTGGGGGGGGGGGGGATAATTAAAAAATGTGACTGATGTTACTTTTGCCAGTCACCAGTAAGCGTTTTAAATCCCCTTATTTTCACACATAAAATCTTATGCTAAAAAAGAAGTGGGGTACCATTATTATAACTCCATTGTAATAATTTCAATCAATTTCAGAAAAAATAGGCAATTTTAAAAGTTAGAAACACAATTAAATTTTAATGTCAGTGGAATTACCCATGAACTTTAACTTTTTGATCCAAGGTTAAAAAAAAAAGCTGCAATTATATGAAAGAAAAATGAAAGTGGTGAGGGTTAGTTAAAAATTTGATGAATGAATAAACGGTCAATTAAAAGCACATCAAAAGCTTTGCGGATAATAACTTAAAAAAGATTTACATTTCAATTCAATTCTTTTTCAGAAATCTTAATGTCTAATTCTTTAACTTCAGATGCTTTTTCTTTAATACCCCTACGAAGTGAATTGGCTTCATAAAAAGTGAAATGTTTTTGGATGACTCTGCCTTATTACACAGTTCTTCTGCTGAATTTTCCATAACTGTGACATCAGCTTGAACTGGAAGAAAAGCTTTTTTTGCTTTTTTTAATTTTAAATAATTTAACTTTTTTTTTTTTTTTTTATTGTCATCAGAATTTTTTTTTTTTTTTTTTGCTCTTCCAAATGGAGCATATATTTTTGCCTTGAAGAAGAGAAACTTTCGGGCGGGTCATTCCATATCAAATCAGATTCTTATGATTTTTTTTTGTTATTTGTTCATTTTACTATCACGATTACCCCTGCAATTTTTTTTGTTGCTATCTTTAATACTTTTTGAGATATCAATTTTCTGAAACGTGTTTAAGGAGACGCCTTCGCTTTACGGGCAAATTTTGTGCTGGAGACTTAGTTCAAGCAAGAAATTCATAACGTTCCCAATTTTCATGATATCACAAAAAAATTTGACTAAAATGTTTAGAATAACTTATAAAATTAGACAAAAATGCATTTAAACAAATACGTATTAAATGGTGCAGTTAGTATTAGCCCAAACTTGGATTTCATAAATATTTTGAAGAAAAAACATGAAATTTTAAAACAGCAATAAAACTAAAAGGCACTGCAGTAATAAAAAAAAATATTTTTAAAATAATCCTCTAAGTATAAACTAAAAGGTTCTGAAATAAAATTGGTGTCTTTTTTACTGCCAATATATTTAATTTCACAGTAAACAATTTAAAAGTATGTACAAGATATCTTTCACAACATTACAAGTTTTCGCTTCTTATTGTAAAATACTAATTGCTTTAAAATCATAAAATACAGACAATATAATACAAAATAAGATTACTTTTACAAGAAATAAGTTTGTAATTTAATGTTTATTAAGTTAAAATAAAGCAACATAAAATTGAGGAAGAAAAAGAAGTCACTGAATCATGATTTTTTAAAGTATCTAAACATAATGCAGGCTCATTTCCTATTTACAAACTGTGACATACCAAATGACCAAAAGTAACTTTTATTTTTAAAATAAAACTATTTTAAATAAAAATTTGTGTGAAACAATACCTTTCTTTTTTTTTCTTGAGTCTGTTTTAAAATGTTTTTGCACTGGAGATCGATTGAAGCAATCTCCTTTTGCAGAAAATAAATACATTCTACCTGATGCTAATACTAACTGCACCATTTAATAGGTATTTGTTTAAATGCATTTTTGTCTAACTGTGTAAGTTATTCTGAACATTTTAGTGGAAACATTTTTGTGATATCATGAGAATTAGCAAAGTTATGAATTTCTTTCTTGAACTACGTCGCTATCACAAAATTTGTCCATAAAGCGAAGATGTCTCTTTAAACACATTTTCGAAAATTAATATCTCAAAAAGTATTAAAGATAGCAACAAAAATATTTACAGGGATAATCGCGATAGTAAACTGAACAAATAAAAAAAAATCATTAAAATATGAGACCATGGGTTTCATACCCTGGATGAAGTGGTATGGATTGACCCTTTCTCATTCCTTTCGTAATGATAGTTTCATGAATTTCATTACAATTATTGGCATTCTCAAAATGAGCCTGTGAGCAATATCAGATTCTTCTTTCAAATTTTCCACTTATAATGACTTATTTACACTAAAGTCATGTTTTACAGTCGCTTAACCGTGTGAAAAAATCAACAAAATTCTTATAACCCTCCATAATTTTTCACTTTCTGAATCTTTGTTTAAAAAATCCCATAAAAAAAAAACTGATCAGAAATTGCATAAAAAAATACAGTAATTTAAAAATCGACTTTCGTATTAAAAAAAAGCACTTATAAGCACCTTTGATTGAAAATAAGTACTTCTAAGGGCTTTTAGAAATGAAAGGTCAAATTAAGCACTTCTAAGCAATTATAAGCACCCGTGGGAACCCTGTGTTATTAAAACATTTCAGCTTTATTTCAACAAACAATACTGAATTTCATTCCAACTTGGTGTACCAAACAATATGGGGTTCAGTAACAAAATGCTTTGACAGTTTGTTGAGAACAAAGAACTACTTACAGTTTGCAGTGATAGATGACGAACTCTCACCTATACCTTCAAATGTAAGAAAGCAAGTACTTGATAGTGATTTCTTTTGGGTTCAAGTTCGGACTGCATATAACTTACTGGTACGAATTTCTGCAGCTAAACAACAGATAGAGGGAGATGCGCCAAAGGTTTCAGAAGTCACTGCTACATTTTAAAAAAAATGATGAAAAAATAAAAGAGCTAATGTCTTTCTCACCGCATACCAAAAAAGAAAAAAATCTGTTGAAGGCTTTTTAACAAACAGATACAATTTTTGTTTCCACTCAATACATTCAGCAGCAAATTTCCTTGACCCACGATACTATGGACAAAAAAGTCAGTCAGAAGATGAATTTATATTGGCAATGGAAACCATAATTGAAGTTTCTAAAAGCACCCTTGGTACAAATGAGGCTACAATAAGGCAGATATAGCAGAATAAAGTGCCACACGATAGATTTGGAGCAAAGATATCCTATGGAAAGCTGCAACCAATGTATCTCCAATAACTTGGTGGAAAGGCTATTGCAGTACAGGGGAGTTATCTAGGGTTGCTGCAAGAATTTTTAATATTCCCCCAACAGCTGCTTCCTGCGAACCAACTGGAAAGCATTCAGCAACATAAAGACAAACAAGAAGTTCAGTCTAGAACTATACGAGCCTACTTTCCCGTATACACCGAATTCAAATTTATAATCTAGCTATCTCTCTGAGATGAGTGATCCTGCTGTTTAAGGGTCGATTGTCAGTGCTAAAAATTTTGTTCATGAAATAATTTTAAAACGCAATAGTATTGTGAATGTTAATACAGCAGAATCTCGCTATTCGTACATAATTCGTTCCAGGAAGCAGTTCGAATGGCGATTTGTACGAATGGCGATTTCTTTTATCGCATAAGATACATTATAAATTGGATTAATCCGTTCTAGTCCCACAGATGGTTGCTAATTTAAACCTATGAAAAACAAATGTACAGAAATACTGTACATGAAATTATACATAAATAAAAATTTAACTGCACTTTGCTTGTACTGAGGTAAGCTGATGGCACAAGTGGAATGTTGAGAGGATGAAGAGAAATGTTGATGTTACTGTTTGGAAGAAGATTCGCCTTCCATAAATACATCAGGTAACATCCCTTCAGGTGTTTTCTCCCTTGCTGCTATTCTTTCTTTTTGCACTAGATGAATCTTAGGTTTCTTTCTCTAAAAACCTGTCCAATGTTGACTGCCTTTGACGATTGCTCAAAATTTTTCTAAAATGGTCAATAACATTGTCATTGAACAAGTTAATGCTCCTGTTGACCGCAGTAGTGTTAGGAGGCCATTTTTTCACCCCTCTGTGTTTTCTCCTAGTGGTAACCCGGCTCTTTCATTTCTGCAAAGGAAATGCTTTCCTTACTACTTTCCTCCCCTGAAGAAGAAAGTTCTTCAACCACTTCTTCTTGCTGCCCCCCCCCCCCCTTAGAAGGTAAAAATTGTCAGTAAAATCGCAAAAAGTATTAAATTTTTTTAAAAAATACAAAACGCCAAACAAATTATTTCCAGGCGAGTTCAAAAGGAGCATAACTTCTCGATTTTTTTTAAAGCCAAACTGGCAACCCTATCCCCTGGAGCCGTCCGAATCGCTGGGGCAAGCGTACATACGGCGAGTTGAATTTTACTTGAACAAGTTGGACGAATAACGAGTTGTACGAATAGCAAGGCGGACAAATGGCGGGGTTCCACTGTATTGAAATAAAGTCCTGGGGTCGTGACCCAAAGGTTGGGAACTACTGATATCGTACATAAGAATTTAAAGATGAAAAATATTTACAATTTATTGAGTGGAAAAATTTCCGGAAAATTTACCGGAAAATTTTCCGATTCAAAATTTTCCGGAAAACCCACATCTCTAGTGACAAGTTTGATGGACTTTAAACATAGCATACTCACGACACGTAAGGAACATTTTGTTGACATGCTGCTTTCAGAATTAAAAAATGATATCTTGAAGTTTTTAATTGATTACCACCAATACAGAACACTTCTTGTATTTTGAAATTCAATTTTAAATGACAAAACTTTAACTATTTTTATTACAACAGTTTTCTTAATAATTTCACTAACGTATACTGAAATTTACCGTATTCAAATAAAGTCTAGAAAAAAGAAAGCAGAAAGAGAATGATTAATAGTACCATATATATTACGAGTATATTGAAAAGTCAAATATCATAAATATAAAGCAATGTAATGTAAACTACAGGATAATAATTTCATTATTTATTACTAGTGGGCTCCCGCCCCTGGTCGATATTGCACGGCAACCCTCGGAACTGCTTATGCAGCTCCTTCGGATCGCTTTGCGAGTTCGAGCTCACTCATTTAACTAAACTATTTTTTAGAAAAGTTTAACAAACGAATCGGTTCTCTGTCAGAAATAACGTTCTATATTGCATACAACTCTCTGCGTTACTCTCAAAATTTACATGGATTTTACAGAGAGTCAGAAGCTTGGCGAAATTCTTATTAGGAATTTAATTTATTTTACGACTCTTGGCGATGACTGGAAGAATTAAAGTACACAGCCCTTTATCGCATATTTTAAGATTTCAGTAAAGACGTTTTCATATTTGGTGACAAAGAAATAGCTTTGAAGCTTAAATGAATGTAATGTTTTCTTATTTTTTTTTTCAAAATAAGGATGCATGAGAAAAAGTTAGTGCCAAGAGTTTCAGGTCTCAGTGATTTAAATGTCCCCCAAAGCGTTGCACTATCGATATTTAACTGTAAAAGAAGTTTAAAAAAATCAAACAAATGAAAAGCATAACCATTAACCTGGCACTCAAGATAACTAAACAGTAAACGCGAGCATCACTGATGCAATCTCGCTTCTGATTGATTGCTGTTATTTGCCGTTAAGATTTCATTGGTTCTAGAGGCGCGATCATTAGATTTTATATAAATAAATACACGAACGTACAGATACATGCAGACACAATACAATGGTTGCATAGAACGCTGTTAATGCAACGTTAAATTCATTTAGCAATTCACGAAGTAGAACTTTAGGTTATACATGGAATTATAAAAAACACTTAAAAATTGCTCTTGAAAAACAAATTAAATACACAAAATAAAATATAACAACATATGTTTCAAATAAGGGAAATATGGAACAGCAGAAGGGATGCTGTCGGGAATTTGAAGCTTCACACAGGACTGGTAGCGAGCATCTTGTTAGCCTTAATGTAGCCTTAAATGCCACTCATGACATTTAAGGCTACCATACATACCCACTGACGCATCATTTTTCATTAAAATATTAAGGTTACCATAACGAAGTTTCTTGCTTTATGTCAACTTACAAAAATCTCACCAAATCGGAGTGAGTTTAAATGCCATAGAAAACGATACATCGCCAATTATGGACAACGGACATTCCAGAAAAGACAACCACGCAGAACGCCAATTCTAATCCAAAATGGCGGTTTCGTCGGCCTGTCTATAGAGTGTAATGTCACCGATTTGAATTTTGTATTTCAGATCGCGACATTGAAAATTTGAATATTATTGATGCCATGCTATCTTTTTTTTTTTTTTTGATATGGACACAAAAAAATAACATTAAAAACAATAAGTAGTAGTAATAAAAAAATATATATTGATTTTAAGCGAAATTAGTTTTCAAAAGCTAATGTTGTTTATTAAAAATGAAGAAACAGCGTTGCTTGAAATAATGCTAAGAAGCAATGGTTTACTGGTAGTGGTGGAGGATGAGGGTTGGCTCTAGAACTTACTGATAAAAGGTCACTTATTTAAATGCACTTCCATTTCCTATAGATTCGTCCCTTTCAGAAGCAAATTTTTTCTTTTCATTCTAGATTTATGACCACTTTCTTTCAGAATTTTGCAATTTCTTCTGTTCCAATTCAGTTCCGCTCAGAATTTGATGGGATATTTATGAAACGGAACAATAGCGGAATGAAAAATGGAACTTCAAAGGCTACCGTTTCGCCTTTTTGAAAATGTAAAACTGCAATATCCATGCAAAACGACAGAACGAATTTTAATCTGTTTATCAATGGGGAAAAAACTTCCTTAGAAAGTCTCAATATCCACAATTCTAGTTCAACGAAACATATTTAGATATATGAATGTAAATTATTGCAAATATGTTGAAGAGGTAGTAGACATCAAGTAAAAAAGCATTTTATGCTAAAGATTAATGAGAGAAAACATTTACATTTTCAGGTTTACCTGCAAATGTAAATTAGTCCTTATGTTAGAAATTGTTAAAATCTTTTTAATGAGTAAATTATTATAATTATATTAAAAATTTGTTGTTTTATCACATTTTTTGTCCTTTTATTTCAAATTTTCGTTTTTAATTTACAATATTCTGTCTTTAAGAAATTTTCAAATATTATTTTCTGCTTTTCTTAAAATTATAGCAACAGTATTTCAAAAATGTATTGTTTTATTTCTTTTATCTTCTTTCTTTTTTTCCATATTTTGTATACACAAGAACACATATTATGAGCTAAAGATATGGCGTTCTTAATTATATTAAGATAATTAAGAATGTCACAACCTTCTCATAGAATAGTTGCTTACGATACGTGAGGATAATTGAATAAAATGTTAAATTCCAACGATGATAAAAGTCGGTAGAGTGAAAAGCAAAACGCTTGCAACATACAGGGTGGGGCAAAAGTAATGACCCGGTTTTGAAGGGTTATTAAAAAAAAAAAACTAATACAGTTTGAGACTTAAAACTTTCTTTATTTTGATTTGTATTTAATACCATTTTTTTACATTAAGTTTTGAATACCACTTCAGCAATATGGCGGCCATCAGCAGCAATACACTGATGCAGTCTATTTCTGAAGTTTTGAGAAACGTGTCTGCACATTTCAAGGGGTATGGCGGATATTTCCTCGACAATTCGGCCCTTCAGCTCTTCTAAAGTATGGGGAACTTTGTCCTTCAAATAACCCCACAAAAAAGCTTAAGGAAAGTAACACTACGCGGGATATTGAAATGCACACAAAGATGCAGTCTACTCTCTCTACGTGGAAAAATAGACTGCATCAGTTTATCGCTGCCGATGGCCGCCATATTGCTGAAGTGATAGTCGAAACTTAATGTAAAAAAATGGTATTAAATACAGATCAAAATAAAAAAAGTTTTAAATCTCAAACTGTATTAGTTTTTTTTTTAATAGCCCTTTATAACCGGGTCATTACTTTTGTCCCACGCTGTACTTTCTAAGCATCCCCCAACCTATTATTCAACTATTGCTCTCGGAAATGTTTCCTAGAGTAAGAAAAAACGGAAAACAGATTCAGCACGGTCTTAAGCTCTTAAAAAAAGGGGGGGGGGGGAGGAATCACTGAGCTATCTTCAGGTCCTTTTGCTTCCTTGTACAAAATAAAGGAAAGTATTGTATTAGCGAAACATTTCTGACTCAAATTTGAGTCTGAATATAGTTTTTAATCATCCAATAATAAATTTTGACTGTTTTTTCCACGATGTCCGTCAGTACGTACATACGTAGGTGCGCATGGACCACCGAGCTTTGATCTTTCCAAGTCCGTTTTGATCGTGACATCTGTATGTGCGTATGTATGTATCTCACACAACACAACATTTTTTTGCCGCATAAGGTTGAAATTTCGTATGTAGGACTAGTATAATGTCTAATTGCGAACTTCCTATTTTTCTCGCAATAGGATTTATCACGTAAAACTTAAAATCATAATTAATACATGAAATGAAAGAACACTTCAAACAGTTTTGTTGTTGGTACGCGCGTGCGTTGGAAAACCTGTGCGCTAGAGTCTCTGCGTATGTGCTAGAAAACGCTAGTGAACAGATTTTTTTTTTTGTGTTCTGTAGTTTGCAAAGACCGAATCTGTAGTTACTGTGTAATGTGCAGTAAAATTCACAAACTACCTTTAAAAAAAGGTTAAGTAACAAGATATATTAAACTGAATTCGCGTTGAGGTCATACATGAACCAACGAACCCACGTGGTTTAAGTGCGTTGTTAGCTTCTTTTGGCTTAAGGCTCCTTTGCAAGTGAACCATGAATTAACACGAATTGCTAGTTTCTCTGGGATTTTGCTTCTACACATGCTAAATCATTTTGCTAAATCACTAAAACTAATAACGAGTTTCAAGAACAAACCCGTTCTGCTCAAAGTGTCTGTGAGGCGGTGTATTTCGCGCTGCGGAGAAAAGCCAGTACAACAATTAATCTCATTGGACAAAAACAAAATTGTGGCAGTACTTGATTTCCATAGATAAATCAAAACGAAAAATAAAAAAACAGTTACAAGACTTCATTACCTGTACTCTCGGTTTCAGCTACGAAATGTATAAGAGACAGCCTTAGTAAAAGTTCAACATTTTAAAATACCTTTTTTTTTTTGAAAAAATCGAGACATATTTTCCAAAGCCCTATCAAAAAAGGAAGCCAGAATTAATGGGTTACATAATGTCTTTCTATGAAGATAACGCAATTAATCATTTTAAACAGAAAAAATAATCAATAAATAAATTTGAAAAAAAGTCGCTTTATTTCTTTAACTTTTAGGTAATTTCTTTCTTATAGCCTTCCAGGATGGAACAAAATTTTAGAAGAAAAAAATATATTTATGAAAGATAATTACTTCATGATAGGATATATAATTTTTAGAAAAATGTTAATGACATTTTAATAGTTTTTTTCCCCGCTTTCATTTGAAGTTGAGTTAAATAGAGTTTTGTAATGAAAAAAAGAAGGAAAAGACTTTTCCCTGGTTCTATATTGTGTGCGTTTAGTTTTTGATTGACGATTTCGTAAACCCTGGACTTAATAAATGAAGGAATCTTGTTCTTGGTATTCAATGAAATATGATACAATAGAAAACTAATAGGCAATAGCTCATTCATTTGTAAGTATTTTTTGTCAAGTATATTGTGTTTCGCCGTTTTTCTTTCATAGGAGATAATCTAACTTTTTTTAGAATACGTTCATCATATTACAAAGTTAGTTATAATATGTCCTATGACATATTTTCAAGAGTGTTTCATGGAAATGCTGATTCAAAATGATTTTTTTAGAGGAGCGTCAGTTGATTTTATTTTTGAACCGAAACAAGAGTCAAAAGATGATATTTTAAGTTTAATAAATAATGTAAGATGTAATTAAATAATCAGTAAACTCTCTTAATTCTGTCAAAGAAACAGTGAAGTAATTATTGAGGCTTGGATGAGAACTATTAATTTTGGCAATTAAAAATTAACGCAATAAGCTATCACTTTTATAAACTGACATCTTGTAAGACAATACAAAATGGTGGTGGTTTTGGTGAAATATACATATGCGAGTATGTGTGTACGAGTATGTGTGCGCGTGCGTGTATGAGTGTGCGTGTGTGTGCGTGCGTGTTTGTGCGTTTGTGTGTGTGTGTACGTGCGAGTTTGTGCGTGTGTGCGCGCGAGTATGTGCGTGTGTGTGTGCGCGAGTATGTGTGTGCATCTATGTGTGTGCGTGCATGTGGGAAAAAATACGGAGGAAAAAGTAAGAGAAGAAGTGTAATTTAATTACATAATCTATTTTTTGAAGCTTAAAATTTGGTTTACAGTTCTTAATTAAAAAAGATAATGGCGCAAAACTATAATATGATAAAATTTATTATTATACACAGTTTTGGACAGAAAACAGTTTTTATTTTGAAGTCTTATGAGTGATATCTCCCTGTAGGTTGAAAAATAATATCAATCGTTCTAGATGAAAACTATTTTTCTGTTGCCACACAATGATTAAAAATAAAATTAAATCCTTTTTACTTTAGGAAGTTTATAATCATCATTGGGTACTTCATTTTTCAATTATTATTTCTTGAACAATGTTACTAGTAGAAAATCTGAGCAAAAATGAAGATTCAAGTGCTTACAGTGAAGAACAGCTTCAACAGAACATAAAAGTGTTTTCTCTGCGTCTTAGTGTTAAGTTAAATAAGCGTTTTCTCAAAAAATATTCTGCATATTTTGATATTTATACCAACGCGTAATATATTTTTACCTTACAACGTTTGATTATTTTGACTCGAATTTTTACGAGTTACAAATTGTTTTGAATATTTTCTTCATATATATATATATATATATATAGTCTTGTGAAATGCAATTTCTAAGCAAATTTATCTTTCCAAAATAAATTAAGATTTTTAATATCAATACAATAGTGATGATAGATGACGTTGGAAACAATCTAAATCAGTTCCAAATTGTCAAATAAGTTTATTTAAATGAGCAAAAGAAAATAATAATTCATTTAATCAAAGGAATGAAGTGATGTTGTATATTTGAAAGAATGATTTTCTTAGAGCTTTTGCAGAAAAACAGGACTGAAAATGAACGTATTTTTAATAGAACGAAATAAGCAGATTTTTTAAAGGGAAAGAAAAGAAACGACATTTTTTTAGTTAAAATAATAAAGCAAATATGTTAATAAAAAATAGAATATTATCTGTAATAAAAAATAATTTCACGTTAAGAAAGCACAAATAAGCATTAAAAAGTTAATTTATTATTTAAAAAATATTATCTGTTAAAATAATAAGCAGATAAGTGCATTTCAAAACTTCACATGATTTCATTCTGCCACAGGGCTCTTCACTTAATTATAATTTTCTACAGCGATGTTTAAATCTGTGACGTTACTATTTGAAAGGTATAATGAGTTTTTGAGTTGTAGTAAAATTCTTTGACATTGCACAGAAGCAATGTATTTTTTTTTAACATTATTTCTCACATTGAGTCCGAACCGCAACCCAGTGTAGCAAGCTTGCTATTTTTCATGTTGAATATTTTTAAAGACAAATTATACTTCAATACTATTTTACATTTACAAAAAAAAAATATGCAGCTTAAAATACCATTTCATTCTCATCTTTCTTTCATAAGCGGAAGCAAATGTTTGCTTTGGAATAAATTGTCGGCATGTTCTTTTTTCTGAATTTTCCTTATGCTAATATTCGTGTCAAAGGTAAAATATTCAGGGGACAGAAAAATTTATTCACGGGATACAGCGTTCTATGAGGCATAAAAATTTATGATATTGCAACCTTTATGTCTGAAAATGCGGTTTTAAAAACTATTTCTTTGAACATATTGCTCTCAAAAGAGAAACTTGTATGTATATTTATTTAATATTTATTTTTAGTTTGACCGAATAAAATACAAACAATTCATACTTTTACGTATAAAAGTCTTAAAAATTATTAAAAATTAAGCTTGGCTTTAATGTTTATAAACCAAATTATTATTTATTTACCTGGTATATATTCAACAAAATTAACTGCTTTCTCAGAAGAGGCGTTTTATTTTTTTTTTTTCACAATTTTCGAGATTATATAAAGATTTGTTTGCAGAATAATTATGCAATTGTTAATGATTCAGTTAAAGCTATAATTCTAACGCTTTTGAATAACTTAAAAAAGTAATGCAAATTATCCCTTTAACGGGCCATTCTCTTCTTGTAGTGGTATATTGAAATATTTTTGGATTTATCAAATTACTTCCTACAGTCTTTACAAATTTCTTCCAACCAAATGGGGAAAAATAACACTGTAAGCATTTACAAGTTGATGAACTTTGTGGTAAGTATACTTAGCACGGCCTTAGAAAGGGCCTTGGTAACAGTGTCTCTTACTGCTTAAGACACACTGTTAGTACCCAGAAAATGACTCAGTTAAACATAATTCATTCTGCATTTTCTGTCATTTTCCTCCTTTTTTTTAAAATTTGAACTGGAACCTATGCTGCTTTTTCAAAGTATAATAGGCAAGATAACGCGTTTAATCTGCATTTTTTTAAGAAAAAAAAAGGATACACACTGAAGTAACGTATTGCTTAGAAAAAAGAAATTTGGAAGCAGGTACCTGCAAGATAACTTTCATCAATTGTTTTGAAAAGGCATGCTGATTTTGAAAAAAAAAAGATTCTTGTTACTGCTGCTGGAAAAATCTTTTTATGTAATTGGGCAATAAGTATGATCTACAAAAATCATAAGTCCGTAATTTTGCTTTTTCAAAAGAACCATTATAGCCAAAAAAAAGGGAAGGAAATTATAAGGGCGCAGTTTTGGAATTTGACTTAAAACTGAATCGCACTTTTTATAACTCAAACAATGTGTCTACCATCATTCGTCTAATTTGATTTTCGTAGAAATATTCATTATATTTCACAAACTTCTTCAAATATTTATAATAACGAACCTCATTTAACTTAAGTAACGAAGCCCATTTAGAAATCTATAACGCAATTGCATTCTGCATAAAAACTTAACGAAGTTGTAAAAAAAAGAGAAGAAGAAAATAGAAAAGAAAGAAAAAGTTTCTTAACTATTCCTACTGACTGCTAAGAACTATAGGTATAGTTACATTTAAAATATTTAGTATTCTTCAAGGCATAAATATCCGAAAATTTTTTGCATTTATAACTCATTGACTAATGATTATTGACATACGCAAATGAAGGCTTTAAAACATCACTTTTAGTTTCAATTACTTGTTTAAAAGCAAGTGCCTTTGGTAAAAGAGAACATTTCTAAAATTTCGAAGAGGAATAGGAGAATGTGTCTAGAAAACTGGTGTAGAAACTTAATGTATTACACAGAGGTTCTTCGTGAGTGTTTATTACAGCGAAAGTTTACTTAGCAAAATTTTCTGAAATCATTTCTTAACAGAGAAAATCGATTTGTAGAATATCTATTCTAAGAAGCATGATTCAAAATGATACCAAGGGTCGTGAAAACATATTTTGAATTCAAAATTTAGCGTTATTTGATTATGTTTTCTTCGAGCCCAAAACGAGTTAAAATGTGAGCTCTTTATAAGTAACAAATGAGCATACGATTAAAATATTACAAAGAAAGTTTTTCATAGTGACTTCATTAGCAAAATAAAGTTCGTGTTGCTTAAATAAATACATCATAACTTGAGAAAATTACTTTAAAATGAAAAAAAAAAAAAGCCACAAAGAATTCTTCTGGACCATCCAATGAAAAGTTTTGGTAAAATATTTTTTGATGCTGAGCCAACTTCTCCGTAATTACGTGTTCAAAGCACTTTATGAAACTGTTATTGATAGAATGTATGAAATCGGTATAGTTTTGTATGGAACATTTTATTTTGTACTCTGTAATATGTATGATTTTAAAAGCTAACATCTACATTTTCCAAACCTTTAGTGACATCGAAATATTGTCAAAACAAAGTCCACCACTTTAACTTACACACACGTATATATATATATATATATATATATATTTGTTAAACATATTGTTTATTTTTTAAACAGTTGAAAATATTTTCTTTTTTTAGAAAAGAGGAACTACTTTAAAAAATAAGTACAAATCAAGTTTTTTCTGGTAGGAGGCGGGGGTGGGGGTGTAAAAAATTAACTTTTTCCTCTAATATAAATACAAATATAACTAATATAAATAAAAATTAAAACATGTTTAAACTGTTTTCTAGAAATTATCAGTCATATGGGGAACAACTTTTCTTTTATTTCCATTTTTATAATAACATACTTTCAAAGAAATGCTAAAGATTTTTGGAAAATCTTTAGCTTTGGAAAACTGACATATTGAAAGATTTCGCAGTCTGGAACAAAACGATGATATAAGATGCCAAAGGTATAGCGCCAGCTGTCGGTTCTTTGAGAAGGAGCTAAACTCATCTTGCTTTGGGCAAATGGGATTTTCCTTCTTCAGCGCTCCAATCCCCAGGGACTGACAAAATTTTCAGCTGTAAGCGCATTTGATCAGAGTTATACTTAAGCGTTATATTTCAAAATCTTCAAGTATGGTGTCTGGAAAAATCGAGGCACATAGCATTGTGGCTTTTAAAATAGTTTTTGCATAAGAATCAGGTTAATATAATGGTAAAAAAGTTGGCTTTTGAGTCATATAAGATGAAAAAATGGCTATATTTTACAAATAGTAAGACGATATATTTCAAATTTTATATTACCGTTTTTTTAGCACTTAGTCGCTTTATACTTTATTTTCGGGTGCGGTTCAGAATTTTGATTTTATACACAGAGTAAAATTTTCAATTATGATTACATATAGCATCTAACAAGGTATAAAAGATGTATGTGTATAAAAGTCTGCTTCCCAAAAACAGGGCTATTTTTATCATGCTAAAAACCTTTATTTTAATGTGTATTTTTTTAAAAAATGTGTTCATTTAGTAATATATTGCATAATTTAGAAAACTCATTAAAACTGCGTCGGGGATCTTGGTAGCAAGTTCGCAATTTAAGTGTTTTAGTAAAAACAAGCTGGTTTCCCACTATTTACAAACAGTTATCTTTTCAAATAATACTTGTCAAAATGAAAAATATCTTTTAAAAAGTTTAAAAAGATAATTTGCAAACAATGAAATTTATTCACTTTAATTGCGAAACATATACCTGTTTCTTTAACGGACGTTGCTTTTTCCACGATATTTACGCTCAATGGGATGACGGGACAACACACACATGGCTGGGCTTAAGCCTCATACGCCTTAATCTTTTTCAAATATTTACTCATACGGTCACCAGCCTTGGTCTACCTTGTATTACAATTCGCGTTTTTCTTTCTGCAATAAAGGGGGAAAAAAAACTTAATTTAAAATCTGAAATTTTCTAAGTGTCTGCACTGAGGTAAAACGTTTTTCACAAATCGATTACCCTCTGAATGAATTCGTGCATAGTATGAAATTTCGCTAAGTAGTTTGCATACTAGCCGATAAGGTCTGACGTCTTGGTAAGACTCAGACGTCGTACGCCCACGTTTGCGGGTTCGAACCTGACCATGTCTTCATATTCTCAGGATGCAGAAAATCGTTTTCACACGTTGTACACCACATTAAAATACTAAAAAAGGTTTTTAAAGTTACGGTTTAATATTAATTTAATTTAAATTTTTGATGTTATAGGCTCCCTTTCCCCTCTAAGCTGAAACTGAGTATAATCTTACACATCATAAAGTTCATTTGACGTGTCATAACAACCTCAGATGAAACCGACTATTATCGCAACATTAAGTACTCTATTGTTTTAAGCATTATTTCACGCAAAAAAAAGCTAAATAAAACCTTCTCAACTTTCGGTATTGGAATTTGTTTTGAGACAATTTGGTTTTAAAAATAAGATGAAAGGAAGTTATTCTTCTCAACCGTGTAGTAAGAAATTCGTATGTTGAAAGTTTTATACATTTCACTTCCTTTATTTTGTATTTTATTAAACACTTAATGGTTTTTCGAGAAAATATATTATTTATCTTTACTTTTCGAAGAAGGTTCTTTTTTTCCTGCATTTACTTTAAAACATTTTTCAAGCTTCAAACGCGTTTCTTTAATCTGGAAAGAAAAGCAAAAAAGTTTCAATTGACATTTTTATTTTAATTTAACCGAAACGTTATTTCACGGTTACAGTTTCTTTCTACTCTGAAAAATGTGAAAATAAAAAACATTCCATTTGAAATCAATCAACTATGCTTTTCTGAAAATGACTTTTCTCCAATATATTTTTTTCAATTTTTGATCGTTGGAACGATATTTTTTATTATCCGCTAGGTTTATTAAAAAACCGAAAACTGAAAAAATGAGAATCCAGAAGCTGAAGTCGATAATGTGAAATATTAAAACATCTTCGAAGAAATTGTCCTTCTGTTGTAACGGTAATGGATACTGTTCTCATTGTCCATCTTTTAATTACAAAATAAATTCATGTATATTCTTAAGGCTAGTTTTCTCATAAAAATAAAAGTCCCCCCCCCCCCAAATTATAACTGCTGAGAAAAAAAAGTCATCAATTTTACAAATGTTTATCTATATGCTGTTCTAAAAAAATAATATTGTTGATTTGAGAAAAATGTTTCATTTTTTAGCCTACTTTCCCGTAGAAGGAAAAAATAATAAAGTATGAAAGAAGGCTTAATGTATCGTGAAAATATCGTTAGAAATCAAGAAAAGTTTAAAATAAGTTCAGTAGTTAAATGAAGATTGAAAAATAAAAAAATTGAAAGTAGGGCTTTGAGATGGGGAAAAAGTGTTTGTCGGTTTGTCTGTCTGTCCACCTAACTGTCTAATAACTTTTGAACGAATTTGAACGAATTCGAAAAATTCTTTTTTCATTCGAAAGGTCTCGGCGAGGATATCTCATTTCCATATTTTACTTTTTCATTTGAACAATTTTTCGTTAAATTTTGAACAGTTCAAAAATTTTAACATTAACGCCTATGGGCAAAATTAAGCAAATTATGTAAATTCTGGGCATAAGTTCTTATGAACTAACTTATTGAAAGAAGCTCTCAGTGTAAATATTTTTTTTTGTTTTAACAATTTTTTGTTCAATTTTGAACAGATCAAACAATTTTAACATTAGAGCCTATGGGCAAAATTAAGCAAATTATGTAAACTCTATAAGCACTAGATCCAAGTTACTATGAGCAAGCTTATTGGAAGAAGCTCTCGGCGGGACATAGTGATTTGAACAATTTTTGCTCAATTTTGAGCAGTTCAAAAAAAAAAAAAAAAAAATGCGCATTTTTCCATTATCCCGACGCAGGCGATAAAGTCGCCAATAATGATGCAACCAACGCCAAGCGGAATATCGTCGCTGGTAATCTTTTTCTTGTGCTGTCGCCAAAAAGTCTGCTTGGCGAGATTTGCGCCGTGATAATAGAAAGGTACCAAATTAACATTAACGCACACGGGAAATTTCAATCCCCTGTAAATCCTGATCTAACCGACGGATTTGCTTACAACAAACTTTATCGATAGATATTACGCTGTAGAGCAGTGGTCGGCAACCCGTCGATCGCAATCGACCGGTCGATCGCGAGCCATTTTCGGTCGATCGCGACAGCATTTTGAACAATTTATAGGTTAAAAAAATTAATAGAAAAACTTTTGAATTGGATGGCGAATTTATTTATATTTCCCTTCAGAAAATGTTTATTAGTTTGTCAGACCACTCACCGGACCTAAAAGAACTACCAATAATATGGAATGTCAGTCGTCACAATAATATGGAACGTCTTCCAATAATATATGGAATGTTAACTATGCTCTCGGTGAGAGTTAATTCAAGAATGCAACTGCATTTCACATGCATGTTGTAGTTCAAAAACAAAACAAAAACTAAATTTTTTTTAATAAAATTCATAAGAAATAGTATATTTATATTGTTTTGATGTGTGTAAAGGGTGTTAACAAACCATTATTTTAGAATGTTGTTCTGACAGGAATCAAGCTGTCAATTTGAAGATAGGCGCAATCCCAACATGCCCTATTATTAGTGTATAATCCGACCCCCCCCCCCCCCCGTTCTCCGAGTCGACCTTGGTGTTCGTCGAACTTGGAAAGTAGATCTTTAGTCAATTTAGGTTGCCGACCACTGCTGTAGAGCATGTACAGATACGAAGTTCAACAAGAACTGAACAAGCCTATTTTCCTATGAAATTTTTTGATTGGGATTTTTAAGGATATTTCTCTATGAATAAATGAAAGAGTAAAAGAATGAGTGAAGGAATGAATGAACAAATGAGTGAATACATGATAAAAGAATTAAATGAGGGAATGGATGAAAAAAATAAATAAATGAGTGAATGAATACATGAATGAATAAATGAATGACTAAATAAAAGAAAGAATGAATGAGTGAGTGAATGAATATGTATTATCCGTTGAAAAAGGTATATTTGAAGTAATTGAGAACTAAACCTAAATGTGAAAGAGAGAGAAAAAGATAGCTATACAGTAAAGCCCCGTTATACCGCGCCTCAGTATACGGCGGGATCGGATATATTGCGGTGACTATCATGTCCCCCGACGTTTAAATATCCATTTGTTATTGCCATTTGAAGGTGATTCCTTATTTACCATTGTAAATAAAGCCAACCCGAGCGCACAAATATTCTAGCCTAAGAGCTCCCATCCAGCCACCCCCCACAGCGCTATCAACCTTTGTATTCCAGATTCTTTAGCATTCCGGAAAAGTAAACATATCCTCTAGTGTATGCATGCTAGCAGGCGTAAAGCATTGTTTCTTTGAAAAGTGCGCTCCTCCCCTTCCAAATCTAATTTTTTTCTTAAGACCTGTTCCCCCTTCTCAATCCCATGTTGAATTCCAGATTCTTTAGCATTCCGGAAAAGTAAACATATTCTCTAGTGTATGCATGCTAGCAGGCGTAAAGCATTGTTTCTTTGAAAAGTGCGCTCCTCCCCTTCCAAATCTAATTTTTTTCTTAAGACCTGTTCCCCCTTCTCAATCACATGTTGATAACATAAAGAGATTTTTAAGCCCCTTCTTTTTCGGAACACAGTTGGTTTATAACCTATCGCTCGATAGACTGATTGCACAGTTGAGATTTGTGCTTTTTGCACAGCAATTACAGTGAATAAAATGGCAGCAAAGAAGAAAAGAAAAAAATTATACTATGGAAGAACAGTTACGAGTAATTGATAAAGTTAAAAATGATGCAAAAAAAGGGAGTCCGTAGTATAGTTTCGCTATACCGCGGTTATGCTATAACGCGGGTGCCAAACATGTCCCCCGACACCCACGTTTTAACGGGGTTTTACTGTATTATAAATTTGAAGTTGGGTGTATATGGGAAAGTAGGGTAGTATAGTTCTAGACCAGCGTTACCCATCCGATGGTCCGCGAACCCCCCAGGGCAATAATGCAATGGCGGAATTTTTTATCGCTAGCGAAAAAAGAAGTACGAAATAATAAATTTCTATACGTATTAAGGAGTGCAAAAATGATTTAAAACAAAAAATAGCGTTTTTCAGATAATGTAGGAAATTAATGTAGGACTAGCATAGGACATACATACAAAATTTGAAATGCACTTATTTCTATTTTTGCCTGATTTCTAAAATTTGAATCACAAATAGGTACCGAAAGATATTCATTGATTCATTTTAAATTTCAGAACGCATGTTTCTCCTGTCATTTCCCACATTTTCCTCGCAAGCGCGAAGGACAAGTCGGAAGTATGAAATTTTAAATGCAAAATTTTATATTTAATTAAAAAATATATAAAATTTTGCATTATATCAGACCCTAAAATAGAACCAGAAGCTATTAATAATTTTAAATTTGGACTCGCATTTATCACACTTTATTCCAACTTTTCTTCATTATCGCAATTAGAAATTTGAAAATATGTAAATTTTAATTTTTCATTAAATTTCCAAAACTCTACCGAATGTTGTATATTTTAACCGAAAAATAATACCTATCGGGAAAATGATTTTAAAATTGTTTTAGGAATACATCTGTTTACTGCCCTAAATATTAATCAAAAAGAACAAATACGGAAAAAGTAATAACAATAATGATAATAATAAATTGTAGCTGTATTTTAGTTTTATTTAAACTTAGATGTTTCACAATAATTATGTTTTTATTTCATGTTATGAAGTATTGTACAACATGGATAAATGAATGTGCTAGCAAATTTTAATACTTTTGTCACCCGTTACAGTCGACTACAGAAGGGGTTCGCAAAAGGAAAAAGGTTGGGGAACACTGCTCTTAGGCGGAACTTCTTAAATTAAAATTTTGGGTTATCGCCAAGCTTGAATTGTATTGAATTACTTTTATTTCAGCATACTAATATTTTACTTTTAAAAAGTTTCTTTTTAGGTAAGCACTTCTACAAAGATTCAGTTGTGTTTCTATGGCATGTGTTAGTGTTTTTTTCTTTATTATTATTTTTTGATTAATTACATGTTCTATTATCGGGAACGTGTTATTTGATTAGATTCTTACATGCTTCTGAAAATTATTTGAAACCTCGGGAAAAAAATAAATTATGTTATGACTGTCGAACATGCATTTCAGCTTTGACAAAATACAATTTCCGCAAGAAAAGATAAAGAGGCTTACTGTTGGTAAATGTCGTTTTTTTTGTATGGACAATTTTATAAACCAGTGGGGTATCGGGAAAGATATTAAAGTATAAGCATGAATGATCAACCACAAATTTTTAAGTAAAACTGAGGTTTGAATAGGTGATAAAAAGAAAACTCATTATTTTTTTTTTGAAAGAGGAGCAATATTCGAGTTTATTCCACGCGTTTGGAAAACGACCAGTTGAAAAAAATTCTAGCTCAACATTTCACCAAAAAAAGTGCTGAAATGTAGCTGCAACCAACGTATAGTACTGAAGTTGAACCATCATAATGGTTCTTAGTTTTACATTGATGGTGAAACTAAGTGAAACTACACCATTATAGTGGTTCAACTTGGTATCAAATGTTGGTTGCTGCTAAATTACCATTTTTTCCCACTTTTTTGGTCAAAGGTTGAACTAGAATTTTTTACCCAGTGTACTGTATATATAGTAGCCACAGTCCCGGTGTATATATATAAAACAGGACGTAGCTCAATATTTTCTAAGTCAGAAGGTTCACGAAGCTCAGATTTTAATTACGAAAATGTCCTAAGTAAGTAATCAGCATTAAAAGCGAAAACCAAACTGAAGGTCATCTTCCGTTCCAAAGAGTCAATTTCCTCAGAACAAATCTTACTTTTTTGCATTGTTGTAGGTACTATCAACCCGAACTTCTTATTCCGCTTTATTTCAGTACTGTATCTCATTTATCGTTACTGTATATTACGTACCACTCAAAAGGTCGTACCCTGAACTCATCACTGACGTACGAATGTGACTCAATAAATGAGCTGCACCCCAAAGAATAACAATCGATAAGTTTTCAACACTATTGCAGATATGTGACCCAGCCACCAGTAATATTAATAAAGAAGAATGAGAGATAAAGAATTGTTGATATATGCACCGAAAAGGAAAAAAAAATATACGTCATAATGTATAAAGGATTAAGTGCGTGGAAAATATTCATTCCATTCATGGCCACATGAATGAAACATGAGACGCAATGAATAAATTCAGTCACATTCACAATATATATAGATCATAATGAAGAAACTATACCACCAGCAGAAGAAATAAATTTCAAGTAATAAATTACGTGGAGAATATTGAAATGACAATTTCAGAAGTAAAATTTACATCTCTTGTGAGGTTGAGTTAAAAAGTTAAAAATCATGTTTGGAAAGTAACTATCCATGTAAAAACTGCAAAGTTATGAATTGAAATATTTTTAATCGAGTTATTTAAGTGTAAAAATTTTTACGAATTTATTTAAGTGTAAACTTTTTTACTACAGATTTTATACTTGAATAAATTGCTTTTGGTTTAATCATTCAACGTTTATATGACGAATTTTTTTGTGTGGTTTAATTAAAGTTGATTACATGTTAAAAAAACGTGTATAGAATGCAATTTTTATTGCAAAGTAAACTAAACAAACTAAACTCGTTTTGAACTAAATTTCTACTCGAGATATTTCTACTCGATTCGTTTTTGAATTAATGTTATCAGTAATTATTTTACACTTGAAAAAAATGGTTTTGTTTTCAATATTCAGCATTTATATGAAGAAAAAACATTTTGTGTTGTTGAGTTAAAGTTGATTATGGTAAGCGAAGAAAAGAAACTGCAAATATTATGAACTAAAACATATTGCCAATCAAGAGTACATGCTTTTACTTATTCTTTTACATTTAAATTAATTGCTTCGGTTTCTAAATTTAACACTTCTATCCAGAAAAATATCTTGTGTTGTTGAACGAAAGGTAATTTTGTGGTTGAAGAAAGTAATTTTCACTGTAAAGCGTACTGAACTAGTAAACGAAGGATGAAACTATACTAAAAAGTTATCAGTTAAAATATTGCTAATCATGAACATGTACTTTTTAGAAATTATTTTGCTCTTGAATTAATTAAACATAGGTAAGATTTATTTTTATGCTTTAATGGGTCATCTTATGTTACGAGAGAATCAATAAAAATACACACAACACACAATTTGTCTTCCTTCACACTGACATATTATTCCTATTTAGTACAGAAAGACATTGGTGTACATTTTCATAATCATCACATTTTGCTTCGAAGCTTTGTACATTGAATTGTTTCATTTTTAATTAAACAAAATATTAATGAAATACTAAATAATTCAATGCTCAAAAAACTTGTCAATGATGAACTATTTTTCAGTACCTGGATGACCGAGCTTTGCTCGGCAGTATTTTTTTTTCGAAGAAGATACTTATTTAGATAAATTTGAAAAGTTAGAATGTTTTCTAACTATAAATTGTCATGCCGATTATTAGAGCTGTTGACCTTGAGATATGTGTACTGTCATCAAAGAAACGTCTTTAGTATAGGGACCGGTTCGCAATTTATTTTGGTTGGCGACGAAAGAAGCCGCGGAAAGAGTGATACGTCAAGAACTTACCAAATACATAACAAACTAAAGTTCCACACATCAAACACAAAACAACTAATACCAATTGTAATCAACAATTTTCTCTACAACCAAAAATGTCGCTAACGGGCTCTTACACTACAGTTGTACTCAAGACACACGGCAGTGTGTCTGCCAAGTTCAGAAAGTCAGCCAAGTTAAGAAACGGCGACATCGGCCAATGTGTATATTTACCCGAAACATTTCGAGCTACATTTGAACCCATCATTACCCAAAAAACTATCAGACCTACATACTTGAAATTTTGTACGTCTAATAACGATCCCCTTAACCCCTAGAATATCAAATTTCATTGGTGTACCACGTATGGTTATGGAATTATTAAGGTCTGAAAAGTGTCATTTTTATAACTCACTTACTCATCAAAAACCTAATCTACTTCTAGGAGACTTAGAAACTTGAAACTTGATACTAACCTAATCTACTTCTAGGAGACTTAGAAACTTGAAACTTGATACTAACCTAATCTACTTCTAGGAGACTTAGAAACTTGAAACTTGGTATCAAAGTAGACAATTTGGCATATGTAAAGGAAAAAATCCAAAACTTCAAAAAATTACATTATCTTCGAAGTTACTAGCATCCTCATAAGTAGCATCATACCTAACGACTTCAAACAGCAGCCATATTTTTCTGCCGTTAACATAAACAATACTCTCTCGCGCTTGAAGAAAAATAATTGATGCATTGAAATTCAATTTCCGCTTTAATTTTTCGCCTTAAGGCTAAGCTCAAGCTGAGTGCAAAGAATCCAGTGTCGTTGTTATACAGAACTTTTCAACGTTTTAAATAAAAGATTAATTAAGTAAAGATGGATTTACGGACTTATTACGGAGAAATGTAAACAGACGAAAAAAAATCTTAAACAATTAATAGCGACTATTCAAATTGGTTTAATTTAGTATAACTTATCGTCAATATAAAAACACACATTTTAGTTTTTAAAAAATTAATGATATCCCAACAAAGCATAAATGTGAAAAAAGGGCCAAGTTCGATAGAACAAAAACGGCCTTCGGAGTATTCGGTGTCAGCGATAAAAGAATTGATATCTAACAGGTTCCAAGCTCCATAGCAAATCCTTTGATCATGGCTGTAAGACTGTACAATGTGCCTTAATTTATTTAAAAACATTTTTTTATCAGATTCCTAACTTGACAAGTGTTAATTAAAGTAAATTACATTAAAAAAAATTAACTAATTCAATTAACAATTTTTAATAGTTAGTGAAATCATGTGGCAAGCTATTACATATTAATTTCTAATTGTCTTCCTATCGTCTTCTTGAACGGAACTTATCTTAATTAAAACTTGTTAAGTTAGGAATCCGATTAAAAAATGTTTTAAAATAAATTAAGGAACATTGTACACTCTTAAAACCATAACCAAAGGATCTGCTATGGAACTCGGCACCCGTTAAATATCAATTCCGTTGTCGCTGACACCGACTACTCGGAAGGCCGTTTTTGATCCATCGAACTTGGCCCTTTTTTAACCGACTTTCATAAAGGAAGGAGGTTATACATTCATGTTGTATGTAAGTCGCTTTTTTTTTTTGTTTGTTTGTCCGCTCATAACTTCTTGCCGGATGAATCGATTTTCATGATTTTTTTTTAATCGATCGAGGATGGTTTCCCATAGGTCCCATACCTTGGTTGACCCTATTCGATAATTAGAAAAAAAGTTATGCGCTGAAATGTGGTCATTGTTTTGCTTTTTCATCCATAACTTTTGACTCAATGAGCCGATTTTGATTATTTTTTCTTTGATCGATAGAGGGTCGTCTAGCTCAAATATCGCACATCAGTTTGACTACATCTGCTTTTTAGAAAAAACGTTATGGGTGAAAAATAAGAATTTTTTCATTCTAATTGGAAAGGCTAGGCTCGATTTTTCTTTGTTGGGAAAGTTGTTAATAAGAATGAAACTCATTGTTAACAAAGAGTTTGTTTCCATTAAGATGTAATATTAAAAGCAATTATAACAAAAAATAGACGGAAGGCTTCTCTGAAGAAGAAATTAAATCCAATCAGTTTGCTTGCTCTAGTGACCCTTTAAAATCGATTTTAAAACGACATTTATCTTACAAACGATTAGTTTTTAGTGTCATTCCCGCAAAAGGTTTCTACTTTGATATGTATGTTTTAAAAATAGAGTATTTATGTAAAAATGTATTTACACTAAAAAGAATAAAATAAAATAATTTTTGGAAAAAAATAGAACCGCCTGCAAACTATAAATTGCGCTAAAAAGTAGAAAAATAATATTATTCTTTAAACAACTTCGATACGACTTTTAAACATAATTTTTGAAGTCGGTGCAAAATTATGATGGATTTTGATGCATGATTCCTTTTGTAACTATGAACCAATTACAAATATAAATAGCGTAGAGTTTGCAACAGTTTCAGTGTAAAATAACGCGTGTAATAATAATTAGACCGTCATAATTTTGCACCGACTTCAAAAATTATGATTAAAAGTCGTATCGAAGTTGTTTAAAGAATAATATTATTTTTTTACTTTTTAGCGCAATTTATAGTTTGAAGTCGGTTCTACTTTTAACCGACTTCACAAAGGAAGGAGGTTATACATTCATACTGTATGTATGTCGTTTTTTTTTTTGTTTGTTTGTCCACTCATAACTTCTCACCGGATGAACCGATTTTCATCATTCTTTCTTTAATCGATCGAGGGTGGTTTCCCATAGGTCCCGTACCTTCGTTTGACCATATTCGATGATTAGAAAAAAAGTTATGGGCTGAAATGTAGTATTATTTTTGTTTTTTTATCCATAACTTTTGACTAAATGAACCGATTTTAATCATTTTTTCTTTAATCGATAGAGGGTCGTCTACCTCAAATATTGCAAATCAATTTGACTACATTTGTTTTTTTAGAAGAAACGCTTCGGGGGAAAAATAAGTATTTTTTATTTTAAGTGGAAAGTCTTGACTTGATTTTTCTTTGTTGGGAAATCTATTAATAAATTAAAAGTCATTGTTAAAAACATGTTTGTTGTTATGGGCTATATTAAAAGAAATTACAGCAAGAGTTTGATTGAAGGCTTCTCTGTGGCAAAAATTAATTCAATCAGTTTGTTTGCTAAAATCCACTTCAAAAGGGAATTTATCGTACAAAAGATTAGTTTTTAGTGCCATTAATTCAAAGAAGTTTTGCCCTTTGATATAGATTTTTTAAAAAATAGAGTATTTATATACAAAATGTATTTACACTAAAAAGGATAAAATAAAATAATTTTTATAGAAAAACAGAACCGACTTCCAAATTATAAACTGCCCTAGAAAGTGAAAAATAAATTCATTCTTTAAACAACATAGATGTGACTTTTAAACATAGTTTTAGAAGTCGGTGCAAAATTATGAGTCTAATTACCATTATACCATTTGCTACTTCATATTGGATCTGTTGCTAATTCTGCAAAAATATATATATTTGTCATTGATTCATGATTACAAAAGAAATATCTATCCTAATTTTGCACCGACTTCTAAAACTATGTTTAAAAGTCACATCTATGTTGTTTAAAGAATGAATTTATTTTTCACTTTCTAGGGCAGTTTATAATTTGGAAGTCGGTTCTGTTTTTCTATAAAAATTATTTTATTTTATAATAAAAATATCGCACATCAATTTGACTACATCTGTTTTTTAGAAAAAACGTTATGGGTGGAAAATAAGTATTTTTTCATTTTAATTGGAAATTCTAGGTTTGATTTTTCTTTGTTGGGAAAATTTTTGATAAACATGAAACTCATTGTTAAAAAAGAGTGTTGCCATTAAGATGTAATAGTAAAATCAACTTTAACAAGAAATTGACGGAAGGCTTCTCTGAAGAAGAAATTAAATCCAATCAGTTTGCTTGCTCTAGTGACCCTTTAAAATCGATTTCAAAACGAAATTTATCATACAAAAGGTTAGTTTTTAGTGTCATTCCCTGAAAGAAGGTTTCCCCTTTGATATGCATGTTTTAAGGATAGAATATTTATATAAAAATGTATTTACACTAAAAAGAATAAAATAAAATAATTTTTGGAAAAAAAATAGAACCGACTTCAAACTATAAATTGCGCTAAAAAGTAAAAAATAAAATTATTCTTTCAACAACTTCGATACGCCTTTTAAACATAATTTTCGAAGTCGGTGCAAAAGTATGATGAATTTTGAGGCATGATTCCTTTTGTAACTATGAACCAATTACAAATATAAATAGCGTAGAGTTTGCAACAGTTTCAATGTAAAATAACGCATGGTGTAATTATAATTAGATTGTCATAACTTTGCACCGACTTCAAAAATTAGGTTTAAAAGTCGTATCGAAGTTGTTGAAAGAATAATTTTATTTTTTACCTTTTAGCGCAATTTATAGTTTGAAGTCGGTTCTATTTTTTTCCCAAAAATTATTTTATTCATATTTATGTTTTGTTGGGATATGTACTTCCTTGCCAGATTGTTCACCATAACGATTCTTGCCTTCATCACGTTTTTACTTAAACTTGTCACAATAAGTCTTACACCATTTCATAGACCTTCTGATACATTCAAATTACGCGTAGGATTACTAAATCATTTTTTTTTTACAATGGGTTCCCTACGCATTTTAAGTTTCACAAATGGTAACAACAACAAATTTCAATCAACAAAAGGAAAATTAAAAATAAGTGTTGCCACTCAGTGTATTGCTATCTCAATTGAAATAAAATATCTATAGGGGATGACGTTTGCTCATTGTTACAAGTACCGTAAGCTGGGGTAACTTTGGCCCAAATCTGATGATTTTTTGTAGTTTTATCAGCTCCATATTTTTTGACATTGATTATATTAATTTTAATGTATCTTACTGTGTAAACAAACTTTATATCATTAAATTAAAACCATATTGAGACCTCATAATCATTTTGCAATGTTACTCTGAATTTTTTTAATGTTTGGGCCAAAGTTGCCTTGAATTGGGGAAATATTGTCCCATACTTTTAAACCGTATATAGCCTATGCTTAGTATTGGTTGGGCTAAAGTTAGACAAGATATAATTACCACCACACATAATAGTTTGTTGTTTTGCCTGCTTTTACTTCAAAAACATCCCTGAAATGGTGAGAAATTGGAATAAATGAAACAAACTTCATTTTAGTGAAAAAAAATTGTATTGTATAACGAAAATCCATTTCAATTACAGGGAACCCATAGTCTGACGTTTTTATTAAATGCTGTTCGAAAACATGCTCCTCTTCATCACTAAAGATTCTTGCACGTCCTACATTTTTTGTATGACTCCCTTTAAGTTTGTTTATTGTAGACCTAGGTATATTATACCTTTTTTCTGCAGCTCTTTGGGTTAAGGCACCAGACCTAATAGCATCTAAACACTCCTCTAACACTTCTGGTTTGTAATTGGCTTAATTTCTTGTTCCAAGAGGTTTTATCCGATTTCTCGGTATTTTTCCTGCAACAAAATCCAAAAATGAGTGCTTACAATAATAAGAAAAATATTTTAAGTGGTTGTTGTCGCGGCCAGGTTCACGACATCAGGGCGCGTGATACGTAAAGTGGCATAGACAATAAAACACAAATTTTTTTGGTTAACTAGATTAATTTATTCACTTATATAGATATTAACTTAGGCCTATGAGACTACTACTATTAAAAAGGAAAAGGAAATGTGCAGGGAACGAACCATGTCCGGATCCAACGGGCAGCACTTGTTGTGAATTTTAGTCCATATGTGTCGGTGGGCGATCCTTCCTCGTCCGGAAGCGAATGGTGATCATCATAGTCCTGCTTGCAGAAGAGGCCTGCCGCGCCTATTTTATAGACGGCAGATGTTGTCAATCAAAAATTGTACAGAAGGGGCCCATCTCTGCCTTGGAAGATGAAGTGGTTTCAGGGAAAAACTGATCACCTCTGTCCAGATCTGATGATGCTCTGATGCAGTTCTTATGTAACTCTGGTGTTCTCTGATGATGTTTTCTGACGATGTTTTTGGTTTTAATTCACCAAAAGCCCCTTGCTGATTTGATGGGAGGTCTTGACCAATTCAGACTCAATTGGCCTCCCATCTTTTCTTAGATTTCTCCCAACCAGGGCGCTTCCCGTCGGCCGTTGGCTGGCGAGTTTATCAGTGGGGCGGTACGAAGATCCACGCAATCAGAGCGTTTTGCTTCTGGTGTTCTCACGGTGTTGTTGCCTCCTCCGCCATCTTGATTTATAAAATTTATATTTATCTTATCCCTCCAATGGGCCTTTGTTGAGAAAATCTCTTCAGCTATTGTTGGTCCAGACGGACTGTCGCCGCTGGTCGTAAAAATGCCTATTACATTGTAACCCCCCATCTTTCTGTTACGACAGTTGTGTCTAACAAACTGCTTATAAAATACTACCTACTCAAGTGTTATATCGAAAATATGCGCCTTGGGGTAACTTTGGCACAGTCACCATCTTGGGCCAAAGTTACCCCAACTCTGGGGCAAAGTTGTCATGAAATAGTAAAATCGAATTATTTTGTAAACAACAAAGGTAACAGCATTATTACACCAAAAATACTTGAAACAATTGAATATATAATATTATTATGCACTTACCTACTAGTAGCTCTTAAAGAATTAGCGTTCACAAGTAAAAGTTGGGAGACAACAAATTTCATCAATTTCTCAAAGTGAAAATGGAGCAGCACTGGAGTGATGGTGAAATATGGAACTAAACCTCCACTTCATCATCATTCAAGCCAGTGGTGCTACCTATCCAGTGAGGCATAAACTAGGTCGATAACTCATCATATGATTACAATACAGCACAAAAAAACTTTTTCTAACTTTGGGCCAATGCTACCCTTAAAGGGCCAATCTTATCCCAGCTGACGGTACCTCAATTGCGTTATTAAAAAATGGTTTCTTTGTGTAAGATCGCGTTTTTTCGGGGAAGACCCCTTCATTGGTAAACTTAAAAAACAAAACCTGATTTAAATACAAAATTTGGTCCAAATCGTTAGAGCCGTTTTCGAGAACTCAAAAAATATAAATATATATACAAGAATTGCTCGTTTAAATATACAGTAGCGTGCAAAAGTTTTGGGCCATCCTATTTTTCATACACATTGCACATAAACACGATGGTGAAAGAAATATAAACGATTGATTATAGCAGATATTCACTTATATTTGGAAAGAATGAGTTACATACATTGATATTACTTTCAAATAATTATTTGTTCAACATTTCTTAATTAATGAATGTGCAAAAATATTGTGACACATACTACCTTTGAAAAAAATCAAAAAGAATAAAGAAGAATTGGGGTTAAATGTCTTGTACTCCTTCACTCGACTTAATACTTAGTTGGCATGCCCTTAGCAGTAATGACAGTGTGTTGCAACACACCGACGAGTCATTGAGTCGATTAACTGCGAGATTCGTTCTTTTGGCAATTTCTCCCACTCTTGTCGCAAATGGTTCCCCAATTCCGTCTTGTTGGAGTGAATTTTCGTTCCAACACGAGCCTTCAGGTCTTGCCACAAGTGTTCAATAAGATTTAAGTTCGGTGTCTGCGATGGCTAAGCTAGGAGGCGAACTTTTCAGCTCTGAAAATTTTTTTTCACAAGACACGAAGTGTGTTTTGAATGGTTATCTTGTTGAAGAATCCAACCACGAGGCAATTTTTTCTTTGCAAATGGAAGCATATGGTCTAGCAGAATGTTCTTGTACATCGCAGCGTCCATATTACCATGAATTTCCACTAGCGGACCAACGCCATCAGCAAAAAAAGCTCCTCAAACTTTGATATTCCCATCACCGTGTTTAACAATAAGTGTTTGATACCTTACATTATAACTGGTATTTGTTGGACGTCTTACGTACATCCGACAATTCACTTCCAAACAATTGAAATTTCAATTCACCAGAAAACAACACTTTTCGCCAATCTGATTCCGTCCAGTGCTGATATTTTTTCGCAAAGTCCAACCTAGCCTTCTTATTCTTTTTGCTAATTAATGGTTTCTTGACGCCAATCCGTCCAATCAGCCCTACCGCCTTCAGACGCCGAGACACCGTATTCCGACTGACATCGGCTAGATTTTCACTTCGTAATTCCCGTGAAATATCGGCTGCGCTTTTTCGAGGATCGATAACACACTTTCTTCTTATAATTTTGTCGACACGACTCGAAGTTTTTCGCGGCCTACCGCTCCGTTTTTTATCACACGGTAAGTTTGTTGTTTTATACTTAGAAATAACACGATTAACAGTACTTTAGCGGACAGATAAAGCCCTTGCAAAGAAACGTGAACTTTTCCTTCTGAAGAAAGTTTCTCCACGATTTCGCGAACCTGAATATTTGTGTGTTTCGGCATCGTCGCCACAAGAAGGTTAATTTTCTTTTGCGTAGCATGTTTTGAATCCAGCGTGCGTAAAAAATTAAACAAACCGGGAGTACAGAGCCGCGGCGAGTTGGCCCGATATTTTTGCACACCGACGAAAGTCATTCTACGTAGTACACTGTGAGAGTGCCACCTCACATTTCAACTTTTTTTGTCTTGCGCTTTGCTTCATCGCAAACGCATCACATAACCCCCCCCCCCCCCTCTGCTTTAAGGAAGGAATGAGTCGCCGACTGTACGAAAATTTGGCAGAACGTAGGAAAAATGTTCGTAATTCTTTCCTTCTCTTTTCAAGCGTGACTATTCACACCTGGTGTGCATCCAAGGTCATTCAAAGCCTTGATTAAGCTTTCTTGTTCCGTCTCCAATCTTTCTAGAATGTTCGTTTACCGTTGCACTGTGTGTGACGTAGTGCCTCGTTTGAACCTGATCGCATTCTCATTGGTCAACAAGTTGACTCGCCCCAGCATGCAATTCAGCAACGCTGCTGAAAATATTTGAAAAAGTCAGTAGCGTCTTTTCGTTAAAATGCGAAGGACGTGAAAAAAAACGGGGGGCCTTTTTCCCGAAACAATGGACTTAGAATTCCCCGTATTGAGTTGGCCTGCCAAGAATACCATGTGCTAAGTATTTGTTTTAATACCAGAATGTGAGAGTGTGCCACCTCACATTTCAACTTTTTTTGTCTTGCGCTTTGCTTCATCGCAAACGCATCACATAACCCCCCCCCCCCGCCCTTTGCTTTAAGGAAGGAATGAGTCGCCGACTGTACGAAAATTTGGCAGAACGTAGGAAAAATGTTCGTAATTCTTTCCTTCTCTTTTCAAGCGTGACTATTCACACCTGGTGTGCATCCAAGGTCATTCAAAGCCTTGATTAAGCTTTCTTGTTCCGTCTCCAATCTTTCTAGAATGTTCGTTTACCGTTGCACTGTGTGTGACGTAGTGCCTCGTTTGAACCTGATCGCACTCTCATTGGTCAACAAGTTGACTGGCCCCAGCATGCAATTCAGCAACGCTGCTGAAAATATTCGAAAAAGTCAGTAGCGTCTTTTCGTTAAAATGCAAAGGACGTGAAAAAAAACGAGGGGCCTTTTTCCCGAAAAAATGGACTTAGAATTCCTCGTACTGAGTTGGCCTGCCAAGAATACCATGAGCTAAGTATTCGTTTTTATACCAAATTTTCTGCTTTTAAATTAAATTGTGTAATGCCCATGTCTTCTTTTAAATTTTACCGTGCTAAAATTTGGGTCAATGCATGGTTGCCGTTATGCCACCTCGGCATCAGTAAGCTGTTCTTACTGTTTTAAGAATATGAATCTTTCATTAAACATTTAAAAGTGCCTTCCACTCAGTACAACAACACTTACTAACAAGTCCTTTATTTATGAAATAAATTGTTTGGCTTTGATTGAAATATGTTTTCCATTGTTCTGACCCCAACGGCCAAATACAGTAAAATCATTTTCATAGCCTTGTATTTCTCAATAAACTGAAATGTTGAAAGTGATGCATATTGTATACCTGGTCATTCAGGAGGAGATTCATTAACTCGATCAGATTAATGAGCATTTATATTCCGAAAGTGCCATATGTATTTCCTGTGCCATAATTAGTATGTCAATATGCTGTCTTAATTAGTGCGATAGCGCATTAAAAAAAAGAAAAGAAAACTTATTAATGTATGACTTGATTTACTAGTTATTTGAAACGGTAAAATATTTGGCGTCCAGGGGACTTTTACTTTCTCCCCTCCAAATTTAAAAAAAGTGAGTTTCTGTTTTGCCGTTAGCCATGTACTGGAAATCAAGTGTCATGCATTATGAAAATCAGTCGTGAGTGCTTACTATTCTCGAGACCATAATTAATATGATGGTTGCTCTAATGCCCATCTCATCATGTATTTAAGTGCAACTAAACTGACATCAGTATGTTAGGGTGTTTTGCTAATCATATTGAACTTCTACATTTTATACCGTTTGTTCAAATGTGCCACACAGTATTATTTTGATATGCCTGCACATGTTTAATAATTATGCACTTACAAAAAATGGCTCGTTATTGACTAGATAAAGTGTTCTTTTGTGGTGACAAAATAAAAAGAATACATGATTTACAAAAACAAATGTCTGTCTTCAATTTTGTATTGTGGCAAACACATTTTCTTACAGATGAATTAATTCATTTGAATGCATAAAAAAATATGACTCTAATACTTATCTTTATTCAATTCCTATGAGAATATAAATTCAAACAAGTCAACGCTGGATTTCAACAAACTTGTACACAAGGCTCCACCTATACAATTATCAGGGAATGGTTCCCAGGTATGTGATTATAATTATTGTTGTTTTGATGAAAAACAATAGTGCCATTCATACCTACTCCAACATCTTTCTAAACTAATTTTTTTTTAATTTTTTTATCGCGAAACGTGGTTGCAGTCTTATCTGGGTTATTGCGGCTGACAACTGCAATCTGCAATGTAAGAAAAAATTTGGTTTATTTATTCCAGTTTTAAAATCTCTTTAAATTTTTTTTTTCATTTTTTTTTCTTAATTTTCATCTGCACCACATACACGTAGAATATGCTATGAACCAATGGAATATTTGATATTTCTTTGTATATTTTAACTCTCTCATGGGAAAATCAGAGTGGCCCGAAACTTTTGAACGCTACTGTATAAAATTAAAAATAAATTTTTCATTCTGCCATAGGCCTGTGACTCAATGCCTATTGTTTATATTGCACATTTACCATGGTAACTAAAAGGGATGACTTAACTTCAAAAATGCTACATTGCTACATTTATTATTTTTTTAAATTTTGGAAAAATTAATGGGTTTTATAAATCAGGACACAAGTTCTCTACATTCATTTTTATTTCCATTTTTGCCTTTTATTTTTTTAAAATTCGCTTGTAGTATCTTATTCTTTTCGTGAGGAGGAAAATTCTTCTGATATTTTACTCATTTTTACAGGGTCACCTGCAGTTGTTGTCACTTTGATCTTTGAGAGTTGAAAAAGCTGTCCAATAATACCTTCGATAGTAACTTTTACTAATAAATATTTAATGCACTAAAACCCCAGACTACAAGACAAACTATCTTTCTCTCTTTCTTGCTTGCTCCTTTTCTCTTTTTGCGGCTGCTCATTTTCATTTTTCAGTTTTGGAGGACAAATGCAATACTAATTCCAGCCGTGATAATAAAATACTCAACATTTAGCATATTCTTTTCAGAACTTTATAACAATTAATGAAAATGAATAAATTATTTTCTTAAAGGTCCTAATGAAATTTTAATTTTTTTCTGGCTGGTTAGAATTTAAGAACGACTCATTTATAAAGCTCGCTTTCCCTTTATAATGAATTTGACTACTTTTTATTTGTTGTTTTATGAAATACTGTTTCCTTAAACATAGTAAATTTTAAAAAGAAAGAAAATATGTTCTTTGCATAAAAAAATGTTATAATTTATTGAAAATATCCAATGTTTTTTAATTCATATGTCTAACTTTTAAGCTTTGAATCAATGTGATTGTTTTTAATTAACTTTGTTTATTGAAAATTGATGCATAAAAATAAATTTTCGTGCACAACACAGTTCAAAAATGAAAACCTGAATTTGACTGCCTAACAAAATTCTGCTGTAAAAACTGGTGCTATTAGTTAAAATTTCATAGATTTTGGTTTAAACATTTCCATGAACAATAAACCATACACCATAAGAATAAAATTTAGTTATAAGATGCAAACGGCTGAATATAACTTTGTCAATTTTATGCCGGCTGTAATTAAATTTAATAACATGTATTCTTCCCAAATTTTGTGTTTATTATGACTACCCCATAATATAAAATAACAAACTGAATAATTGAATTTTACACTTTCAATTCGCGCTATTTCTGGTGAACACTGAGATCTTTGCGAGTTGTATAAAGTTCGACAACTCTTGATAATTTTCTACAGCAAACAAATTTAACATAGATACCATTAGTATTTAATTACTTCAGACCAATAACATTTATTGAATATTAACATTAAAAGTAAAATTCGCTGCCTTATATATTCTTCTCTCATGTAAGTCTCTCAAGAGACGTACTCTAATGCTAAAAAAAGTCTTATGGTATTTTTTAATATTTTATCTCAATTTAAGTCAATATCCTAAACGTAGAGTTTTTATTAATTTTAGCATTTGATTTTCGACATGAAATATTCATGTGCTTCAAGTTTTTTTTAAACTAAGACCATGACAACAATTAAGCCAGAACGTGATTTTAAATGTTTCAAAGGGATTTATCGGAATGAAAGGAAAAACCAAGTAAAGTACTGGATTGCATTAAAAATTCATAATTTTCTTTACTATTTTTGATTTTTCGATAATGAAAAGGACTGAAAGATTACCATCTGTTTCACGATATGCGGATGAAACGGAGAGGAGTTTGCATAAAATTAATAAAACTGACCAGAAACTTATAACGAAACTATTTTGCAGAGATATAAATTAGTTAAAATGCAAGATCGTAAAGAATTTAGTATAAACAAATATGTAAGCATTTACACTCATTTATACATACATGCATGCAAACAAAGAACTGCCTGAAAACACAAACATTATTTGTATAATTATGATGTGTTTTAAAGTTTGAATAATATCTAAAAATGCGTTGCATTAAATAATAACTGTTGTCCTAACGGTTTGCCCAGTTTCTAGAACATTTTTAAAAAATGTCTTCTCAACTGGAGATATATTAGGTAGTTTCAACAGTTTTTCAAACTTTTCTTACCTGTAGATTTCTTCTTAGTGAATAAGAAATGGTAGTAGGCAACGACAGGCCAGTAAGGAAAGATAATATCCGCATATCAAGTCATTTTCTTGTCTTGTACTTACTTTATTGGTTAACTATAAGGCAAGATTAAGAACTCTATAAATTTTTGATATTATTCCATCGCCAAGAAACGCACCAGATTCATATTCTTTTGAGTATTTATTGTGGTGTAATTGTAAGGAAACCAGCTTAAAATCATCCAAGAACAAAACGAGTGCTTCAGGAAATAGTAATTAAAGTTCGGAACTATTAAATACGAAAGAAAGAGCTCAAAACCTTGTGGATTCCACACTTAAAAGAGCTATTTAACACATTATGAGCGGGCGGCAGGTACTAGTACCTGATTCTGCATTGCCGTTTAAAAGCGGGGCCGGTATTTGTACCCGTTCAAAATCACCACTTTTAAGTCACACAAGGGAAAAAGTAATGTTTCAAATAATGTATGAATTGGGGCATTTCTTTATAACATTTTTTAACTTAGTCAACTTTCCTTGCTACGCAACATAGTTGCGCGTCCTACGTCGCCCGCTCATAATGTGTTAAAAGAGCGGGTGCGGAAGGTGGTCTAAAAACATTAAATGCCTTTCGGTTCAATTGCTCTCATTTATTACAATTGTTCCCACTCAGATAGTACTTTAAATTATTTCTCTGTATTTTTTTCTTCTGCTTAATTCTGATAATCAATACATTGTTTTTTTGTATGCTGTTTCTTATCCTACTTTCCCATAAAAGTAAAAAAAAAAATAATAAAGCATGAAAGAAGGCTTAATGTATCGTAAAAATATCGTTCAAAATAAAGAAAAGTAAAAAAAGAAGGGCAGTAATTAAATAAAAATTGAAAAAATATTTTTTTCTGGACTACTTCAAATACACCTTTTTTGACGATTAATACATATTCATTCACTTAATTATTCCTTCTTTCATTTATTCAGCCATTCATTTATTAAGTCATTCATTTATTCTTTCATTCATTTACTCATTCATGTATTTATTCATCCCATTTACTTATTTTTTCATTCATTCACTCATTTATTTATTTTATCATTTACTCACTTCTTTTTTTTATTATTTATTCACTTCTTTTTTTATTATTTATTCACTCTTTTATTCATTCCTTCCTTCACTCATTCATTTAATCATTCATTCATTCAAAAATATCTTTAAAGATCCAGATCAAAAAATTTCATAGGACAATAGGCTCGTTTAGTCGTGGTTGAACTTGGTATCTGTACATGTTCTATGTCAGAATATGTTTCCGATGAAGTTTGTTCCAAGAAAATCCCTCTGTTAGATCAGGAACTATATAGGATTGATATTTTCCCGTAGGCGCTATGTTAATTTTTTTGAATTGTTCAATTCAATATTTCTGGCTCAGAGCTGCTTCCAATAAGCTTGCTCATTGGAACTTGCATCTTGTGCCCAGAGTTTAGATAATTTTTACATTTTTACATTCATAGGCGCTAACGTTAAAATTTTTCGAACTGTTCAAAATTGGAAGAAAAATTGTACAAATCAAAAAGTAAGAGGGAAATGAGATGTCCTCGACGAGATCTTTCAAATGCAAAAAAATCATTAGAACAATTCTTTCAAAAGTTATTAGCGCGGGGGGGGGGGGGGGGGACAGACAGACCGACAGGCACATTTTCCACATCTCCAAATCTTTCTAATTTTTACTACTACTTTCAATTTTTTACTTTTCAATCATATTTAATTTCTTCTTTTTTTTTTTACTTTTCTTTATTTTTACGATACATTAAGCCTTCTTTCATGCTTTATTATGTTTTTTTTTAACTTTTACGGGAAAGTAGGCTAAAAATGAAAAATGGCTAATATGAGCACCACCTTTGTCGATACCTGCTTGTAGTGTGTCCAGTCTTTTTGCCCTGGCCTCCCCTTGTCTAATTAGAAATAGAAGAAAGTAGAAAGCACTTTTGGAGCTGTGTGCAATACTGTGCTTAAAAAAAAGACTTACGGTTGCCAAATTTGTATCGAAGTTGTTTCTATAGTAAATAATGTTGCCTTGATAACAGTAGTTTTTCTTTTTAAAACGAGTAGATACATAACATAAAACGGTAGATAAACATTTAGATAGACATATACATGAATCGACGAATAGAGAGATGAAAAATAGTTGCTGTTAAATTTTTGAAATTGTATTTGCAGACATTTTTCGAAAAACTTATTGATTGTTACTCATTTGTTTTAAAAATATTTGTCTTGAAATTCTTTTCAGTGGTAGTTACATGTTTAGTACAAAAAGAAAAGTCATTAAACATTTTTGTTAAAAATGATGTCATGTTGAAATTAACATAAATAAGCAAATAAAACATTAAATTTCATGTTGTTGCATAATGCGTCTATTTTTATCTTTTCAACATTTGCAGAACGCTTTCAAAATTTCATCATAGTCTACGTAACATCTTTCTTTAAGAAAGTTAGCTACTTCTAACTTGTAAATAAGAAAAAGTCCGTTGTCACTTTCTAAGAAAGCCGTAAAAGTTTTAAATGGAGAATTTTAACTTTATTAATAAAGAAAGTAATGCAAATAGCCTTTTGTGTACGCTTACATCTAGGTTATTTTCTTCAGAAAACATAATGTATTCTAAAACACGCTCCACTTTTCCGAAGAAAAGTTTTTCAATTATATTACTCAAGGCCGTGATGTTGGATTTAAGGGTGTTTGAGTTTGATGTAAAAGTTTTCCGAAGAATAATAACAATTTCGCACAGTGTAGCAATATTTACGTTCTTATAATAAAACTTTTCTGTCTTAAGTGTTATTATAAGGAAGATTATATTAATGGTAACATTGAAGGAGACCAATTTTTATTGTGTTTAACGTAATAAGAAAACTATATTTCTTTTCGTAAATATTCGTATAGTTACTAAGGGGAGCGGGTACCATGAGAGCATTTTTTTTCTCTATGTTGTTTTTATTTATAATTTTTGTCTCATGTCATGCTATATCACTTCATAAGAAATTTAATATTAAAAAAAACTGGATTTCTTAAATATAATTTGAAAATTTTAATTTAGCAATTTTTAAAAATGTAGGGGAAAGTTGGGCAAAACGGGATACCATTCTTGTTTCTATTTACTGCGGAAAATATGTTGAAGAAAACCACACAATATTTTTTTTGTAACTATAACATTTATTGAAGCAAGCAAAAAACATATTTAAAACTAATTTTAATGACTGTGAAATAGTAAAAAAAAGTATTTACCAAACTCTGACAAATCCCGTTTTAGCATACCTGGGTTGGACAAAACGGGATAGGGATTACAATGTTTAATATTTTGCATAAAACTAACTGAGAAACATAATTAACGGACAAAAAACTGTAAAGCAAAATTTCCACTAGAAAGAACAATATCTTCAGTAATCAGAGACTTAAAATAAGAGTTTTTTATATTATTATTTACAAAATGGGAAAGAAGACCCATTGTTTAGCTATAGACTTTCATTTATGTCTATAGCTAAACAAAAGTCACATAAAAATGTGTCGTCCTTTTTGTCGGCAACTGTTTAACTGCAGAGCTATTAAACCCTTTTGCTTGGGTCATACTCGTGGGTTCTGGATTTCGGAGGCTGAGTTCCTTATGTCTGCCAAGAACTGAACACAACCAAAACTTTCCAGCCATTTTTCTCTGTGTTAAAATTATGCTTAATATTGTTTCCCTCGGCTAACTCCAATGCTAGCATTCGAATATCCGTTAGAGTTATACCAAATAACCTCTCTTCTAGAGTCAAAACATACTCAACAAGCGCTTTTTCGTGTTCAGCATTGAATACTGTCTTATATCTGCCCAACTTTTTCACTGATGCCATTTCAGGGGTCAATGTATTTGTACGAGCTTTTCTGAACTTTTCTTTCAAGCGTAGCTTTTCGAAATCCATGTGAGTTGGCTGCTTTTTTGAATGAAACCCATAGTTCCATCTAGCACAGCGCGAACAGCCTCAGCCATATTTATATCACTCCAGCTGTTTCTGGTTGAAGTTAATTGATACTTAGGTGACATTTTGTTTGCTTTCAAGAAAATTGCTAAGTTTATAAAAAAAAGTTCAAATCTTCAGCAGAGTATACATTGCAATTAGTTCTAAAGAAAGATGTGAAATCCTAGAATCGAAAATAATTTTAATTGCTCGATAACAAAAGTTAATGAACAAATTTTACATTACTATATAAAGAAACTAAATTTTTCAGAAAGATATATAGCTAATATAATTAAGCTGTTCATAAGGTTTAGGTCTACATTCATATATATGTCTATTAAAAAAGTAAATAATAAAGGTGGATAAAACGGGACATAAAAACACTATCCCGTTTTACACAACTCATAAGTGTCCCGTTTTGTCAAACTCCGACACTTTTCAAAACAAACATGGCTGTTGCCTATACGTGAAAGTAAAATTAGACTCCACACGAGAATATTCCTTAATAAATGCCTTGTCAAATGTAATACTCACCGGAATTGTATTCCCATACATGTAGGCAGTATAATGTAGAGAATAACGCACGTAAATCTAGAAAGTAGCAAGAAAACAGAGTAAAAAAATTCTAAGCGCTACAACTTTCCATCAACTAGTAGTCTCGAGGCAGGACGAACTGAGATTGGTGTAATGACCGCTGGAGAACAAGTTTCTGTTGTCGTCTGCGAAATACCAGCACTAGCCTGGTCCCTAGACGACGTATCCCGTTTTGTCCGACTATCCCGTTTTATCCAACTTTCCCCTATCTTCTTTTTCAAAAATTGGCGTCTCGAAATTTTTTTTATTGATTCATTACTCAAAAGCAAAACTTCTATGCTTTGAATTTTTATAAGTCAAATACTTTTTGGAAAAAAATATAAAAACTTACGTAACGCAGAAAAAACAACGAAAAATTCAAAAAACCTACACAAAGAATTTTTTTAAAAAAGTACTTAAGTTATTATAAAAGTAGAGTATAAATTTGTTATGTATAGTTTCAGGAACATGTGTTAAAAAATCCACATTATAGATCCAAATTTAAAAAAGCCTTTGCATTTTAATTGAGATGCAATGCGCAAAAAACAAAGTGAGAGAAAACAGCATTTTAAGTTTTCGGCTTGCAAAAACTTAAATCCTTTCTTTATCAAAATTTCAAATAAGGAACTTTTTTTTTCCAATTACAGTCACGATGAAAGTGTTTCTTCTTGCTTATTTTATTTTAAAAAATAAATATTTGGCTCATATTCAGCTCAGTTACCGTTTCGGAATGAAAAGGTGGCACCTCACACCGTAATAAAATCAATGATCAATCAATAAATATTGCTTCAATTTTTCTGAAACTTTCAGAGAACATTTTAAAAGATTTAGTTTACTACTGGAGCCAATGAAAAACTGTTGGTGTTTTTCAATATTTTTTGGTGCTGGCTTCCCTTAAATACAAATTTATAAAGTTTCATAGTTTGACACGCTATTTTTACAAAATATTTTGTTCTGTGAATGTACAAATATATATATATATATATATATATATGCATAAGTAATTTAACATTTTTTTCTAATAGGCTGCTGTTGGCTTCTGCCGGTTTCAGACCAAGTGCCTTCCCCAGAGATTGGTACCCTCTTTCATCGACACCACAGCGAGTGTTATACCATCACCACCACTCTCGCCATCGATAATTTTGGCGTTCAGTTTCCTCAACTTAAAGGGTGAGCATCCGTGAGATAAACCGTGAGTATCGAAGCCAAAGGTCTACTCAAGAGATCTTTTACATGCCGCATAATCATACGACATGGGCGCAGACGATTTTCTGCATCTGGAAAATCTACCAACACTGCCAGGCTCAGTCCTCTGACCTGGGGCGTACGACTCCCACACCTTAACATGTCGCCACCGCGCCAGCTAAGTAGTATAACTACATATTTATATATGATACTAGTAGTTTAATGTATACATTGGAATAACAAAACCCGCAAGTAGTTCAGTTAAAACAAGATTTAAAAGAATTACGATTGTCAATAAAACAACAGATAAAGAAATTTTGTATCTGCATTTGTATCTTTTCCAATGTATACATAAATCTTTAGTTTTGAACTAAATGAAACTTTTTCTTGTTCTGCTCTAAAGAAAGGAAAATATCTATATTATGTATTTTTCTTTTGTAACCTTTTGCTGTTATGACCAGAAAACTCGTCTAATAAATGTGTGAAGAGCCTCTGTAGTGATCTGTCAGTTTCAGGAGTCCTTTTCCGTTTTACGTCGATTTTCAATTCAATACAGCTAACAATACGCAACTATGTTCAATTAGTAGGTAATTTTTTTGACGATTTTTTTGGCGATGAAATGTTTCGTCAACCGCAACCAAATAGTGCTGGAATAGTATTACGATTAAAATTGAACATAATTGCATATTATTTGAATAATCTAAGATTTAACCCCCCCCTCCCACACCCGCCTCGAAAATTAATTCCTTTTGCTCGATGGATGTGTGTAAGTTCTTTTCTCGATGGAGATGGTGGTTTAATATGCTAGTAAAATTATAAACGCGACTAAAGATTTTCGGAAAAATATGCATAATGATTTAGGGTCTTTTTTACGGGGACAGACACACATTTTCCCGCATCTCAAAACCCTACTTTCAATTTTTTTATTTTTCAATCTTTATTTAATTACTTCCCCCCTTTTTTTTGTACTTTTCTTTACTTTTAACGGTATTTTTACGATACATTAAGCATTCTTTCACACTTTACCTATTATTCTTTTTTACTTGTTACGTGAAAGTAGGCGAAAAAGGAAAGCTTTTTATCTCCATAATTTTGAATTTATTCATGTTGGAGGGTTTTTACATTTAATCATGAAAAACAAGTGACGATAAAAACTTTGGGTATTTTTTACTTTGAGCAGAGTTTCTTTATAACCTTTAAGGGCAAGGCAATACTATTCAGTAATATATTAAATTATTCAATGAATGAAATAAATAGATAAATAAATAAAAATGAATTAAAATTTAAAAAAAAAAGAAAAAATCTGAAACTAAGTCTTGCTTTCAAAATTCTTCCCGTAAAAAGAAAAAGAAAAAATGACTTAATATTGCATTATATTATTTCCTAAAGTAACAAGAGGTTTCTTTTAGAACTAGACGAGCATTATTGCTTATACACCAATATCAAAACGATAATCTAGATATCTATCTCTATATTTCCTATTTAGCTTTAGTTCTTAATTCCTTCAAATATACCCTTTTTTAATGTCATTCATTCACTCATTCATTCATTCATTCCTTCTTTTATCCACTCACTCATTTATTCATTCTAAAATATCCTTAAAAATCCAGATCAAAAAGTTTCGTGGGAAAATAGGCTCGTTTAGTTCTGGTTAAACTTCGTATCTGTACATGTTCTACGTTATAAGATCTTTCCGATAAAGTTTGTTCTAAGAAAATCCGTCAGTTAGAACAGTATTTAGGTAGGATTGAAAAAAATCCCCATAGGCGATAATATTAATTTTTTGAACTGTTCAAAATAAAATAAAATGTGCTCAAATAAAAAAATATTCTATGTCGAATAAAAAAAATATTGAAACATTTTTTGATTCTATCCTTCCATTTAGCTTGTCTGAGGGAACTTGGACCTTAAGTACGGGACTTATATACTTTGCTTCATATTTCCCCATACGCACTAATGTTGAACTTTTTTGTACTTTCAAAATTGAACAAAAAATTGTTCAAATCAAAAAATAAAATACATAAATGCGGCGCGGCGCAGAGATCTTTAGAATGTAAAAAAGAAAAAAAAAATCGTTCGATACAGACTATTTCCTCAAAAGTTGTTTTTTTTTTGGGGGGGGGGGGGGGTTGACATACAGACCGACAGACACTTTTCCCCCATCTCAAAACCCTACTTCCCGTTGTTTTTTAATTTTTCATTCTGTATTTAATTACTTCACTTATTTTGACTTTTCTTTATTTTTTATGATATTTTTACCATACATAAGATTTCTTTCATACTTTTTTGTTTAACTTTTTTTTTTAGAAAGCACCGAAAAATAAGCTTAAGAATCAAAATGCACGAAATACTTTAAATTGCTCCTTTTTTTAAAATCAGAGTTATACATTGTACATACGAACAAAAAATCGATTAAGATATGTTTACAGTGACAATAAAAAATTCCCTCCACCTTATGCTACTTGTAACAGGCGGATTACACTAGTGTACAAAGAGAAAAAATAACAAAGAAAAAGTTCACTAAAGCGTTTTCACAAAAAAAAAAGTTTACAAAAAATGATGTAAGACTGAAAAGACGTTTTAAAAATAAGAGATTTTTCTCTCAGCGCTTTAGCCATGACAATTTTTGCTACGTGCGAACATTGTTACAACTCTTTTGTTCAGCACGTGACACAACTTTTACGGAACAAAGGCTTTTTAGTGATTTTTTTTCCCTCTAAAGCGAAGAAAGAATAACTCACCTGCATTAAGAGTTGTCTGAAGAAGAGCCACAGGAAAAAAAATGATTAGAAAAACGTTTTTACGGGATAATTAAGCAAGATAATGAGACTTTTTATAGCTAATTTTTTGCTTAATTAGTCTGAATTAAATGACGTTTTCAACATTTCTGACAGTTACAAATTCCGAACAAGAGCTGTTTTATAAATTAGGAAGAAAGGTTTTTATCGAAAACCATGCTTTTGTTATAAAAAGGTTAAGGAGCTTTAATATTACCATTATGTGACTTTATGGGGTCATTATGCACTTACTTTATTTGTAAAAGTATAAATAATTCAGCATTTTATTTCACTTTACTTCTCTTCTGTAAAATAGCGAAAATTAGAAAGCAAGTAAAAAATGTGCAGATTTATAGTTTACGAATAACTGATCATTTTTCTATAGTATAACATCTACTGTGGTTTCTTTTATTAGTGGTGGTTGTCCTTATAGTCCAAGAACCGATAACAAATTCAGAGAAGGTGTTTTGCCCACTAATTAGATTGCGCAATGGCGAAATAACCGCAAGACTTCTACCAGACCCACCATTCCAGATGCATTCATAGTAACAGTGTTGTTTTTTTATTATTTTAAAGTTTACACAACACCTTCTCTAAATTTGTCATCAGCTTTTCGACTATTAATTCCAAGCGTCCTAATCTAAACCTTTAAAAATTGGGAAACTATCAGTTGGAAGTGGGTTGGATAGCCTTCCAATAATCGTGCGTACATAACGTTGGTATTCAATATGTATACGTACATAACGATATGGCCAAATGTAACACATGAAATCTGGAATTATAAAGTTTTTCACGTAATAGATTTAAGACAAGAAAAAAGTAATACGATTTGTTTGTAGTTTAATGCCACATTTCAAACACATCTTCGACTTGAATTAATAATCTCACTATTTTATCATACACTCTAAAAACAGTACCGCTTATTTAAGAGTTACAAACACATTGTACCCTTTATTTTCATCATTTAAGAGGCACGCCGCTTGTGTACCTTTTAAAAATAACAGGCACCCTTGAAATCAAAGGCACCAAAACGGTTTATCACATATTAAGAGGTACAAAATGAGTTTCCCGCTCTTTTGTGCCTCTGAAGAAGCAATGGATATTTTCAGTGGTACATTTGGGCGCAAGAAACTCGGCCCACGCATGCGCACAGAGATAGACTAAAGTACAGTGAAACAATAATATTCTATTGTTCGTGATTTCCGTTATAAATTTTCTAACGCTGTGCGTTTGTCTTATCGTTTTTAAAGTTACGTATAAGAGTGCGAAAACAACCTTTTCACTATCAAAATGATCGATTTCATAAACACGAGATTTCTTTAAAATAAAATTTAATAGCAGTATATTTTGGGAATTACGTCATGGACAGGCCAGAAAGAAATACTGACTGTTGACATTAGAACTGTTGTTTTCTGAACTTACTTCCTCATCGTCCCAGCAGTGTACGTGCAGTTAAGGCCCATTCCATGATTTGCTATACCAAGTTGGTAAAATTTCAAAGTCATAAATTTATAGAAATAATGCTTCATTCTAATGTAAAATAAGTTGAATTTTTCAAATTTGCTAATGATTTGGATCAAAATATTTATCTAATACCCTAAAATTTACTGTTTTATAACACAATTTTTTCAATGATTTCCGATGCGATTCGTACAGTTGTCATTTTGTTCAAGTTATGATGATAAATGTATGAAAATGGGAAAAACTGGAGTTGAAAAATAATATTATTGGATGTTTTAAAGATAAAAACCATGGTGTATAATTAATAAAAGTGACTTAAATATGTTTAGTTGTGGGAAAAGAAAAAACACTTTTTGATGGTCACACACGTCACATTCACTTTTAAAAGTTTATGTAAAACATTAATGCATGTTAGTATTAACACAAAAATTTAGCTTATAAGTTAATATACATCAAGATGACTAAATCCATCACTACTTTAAATTTTGTTAGTTATTGTACTGTTTAAAATTAAAATTTAAAATGTCACACACGTCACATCGTGACGTGTGGGGCATTTTAATTTACAATGCTCACAGCAGCAGTTATCCATGATGATAAGTGTCGAACCTATTTAATATGTTCAGATGCACCTAATATGGACAAAAAATCATGCTTCCAGGCTCCATTTTTATGAGAAGTTATAGGAAACAAGAGTTTTTTCAAACTGAATTAGATATTACATGGAGTGATGGACCATCAAGCGAATTTAAGAATCGCTATACGGTGAAATTACTAAAGCTGCTCTCTGCTCAATGCTAGACTTTTCCCATTGGAAGTTATCTTGCTACTTCACGTGTAAAAGGAATAGTGGATGACTCTGCTAAATTTCTACTTTGATAACCGACCCGCTGAAGACCCACCATGTACACTTGGGGATACGCGCATGTAAAATCCGTGAACCCTGAAGTCCTGAAGCAGTACCGAGGGTACCGGAGGGTGGATCATTTCCCTTCCCTTCACTCTTAGGTCAAAAAAGGCAAGTGGCTTTTTTGTGGTGGTACCATCTTGTGTCATCAAAATACATCATGAGCTAAGTCGTACTTCCACCGTTGTGGTGCTCATAATACAGAAGGCGCTCCCTTATGGCTTCATTCCTGGTCACTTTGCGAAGAGGAGTTTGGCTACCCAAGTGTCATTAGAAGCAACAACAACAACAAGCTAGTAAATGTAAAACTTACAGTCAGGGAAATTGGGTTCTTGTGACTTATGATGGAGAAAAGTATCCTGGAGAAGTAATCAATTTAGGAACAAAAGAAATTGAAGTATCTTGTATGATTAAATTAGGAAAGTTCTGGGAATGGCCAAAAAACCCTGACATTGTGCACTATTTTTGATCATGTAATTGGAAAATTAATCCTCAGAGACCAGCAACTTCACGTGGAAAATTTTACTTTGAAAGCTTATAATTTACAATATATTTATCTAAAAATACGTTGTTAAAGTTCTTTTGCATATTTTTAATAATTAACATTGTAATTTTTTCTTATTGTTCAAATATTATAATAAATAGCCGTTTATATTTGCACACGTCACAATTTAAAGTCACACACGTCACGATAATTTTTATTTTTTAATTAAATATGTACGACTTGAAATAATATAGCAGCAATTGGGAGAAATTATTTGAGACATCTGTTACCCATTTCAGTTTAAAAAAATATTGTATATCAATATAAATCACAGAAAAATGAAATGTGCTATTCCGATCCGAAACTTTTCGTAACAAAATGGTCACATACGTCACATGAGTTATTTTCTACTTAAAGCAAAAACTAAAAATAAAAACTGTTTACACTAAAATGTTCTCTCACTAATGGCAAATATAACTATATTATCAAATTTTCCCTATCAATTTTAGGAGAGCGTATTTTCATTGCAAAACATTGAAAACTGACTCCGAATGTCACACACGTCACTATGGAATGGGCCTTAAGTGCTTTTAACAAAATGCTTAAAATGTCTTTATATCAAGCTACCATTAAATATTGTGTCTGCAAATCTGTGTTTTCCTGAGAGATAAGAACTTGTGACAGAACACTTGCGACGACACAACACATTAAAAACACGTAGAAAGATGGTAAGTAAACCCTTTTCATATGAAGTATATTATATGTTTTATTATTTGATTTTTAAAAAAAGGCTTTTCAAAGCGAGGCAAAATTGGAATTACTAACAATGTAAATATATGAATGGTAAGCTATGCAATGTAAATTTAAATGTAAACCATATCTAAGTTTAATTGAGGATATAATTATTCATTAAGATAAAACATGTACTAAGAACTTATTAAGATAGTGTTGAGGAGGATTGTAAAATGTTAAGTTTTTTCCACTGTTTTGTATGTTTATATATATGTTATGAAGGTTAATAATTCGTTGAATACTTTATTTTTAAATGGAAATGTCACTTATCATGTTTGATTAGTCTATCACGTTCATGTTGAATTTCTTTTTAAGAAACATAATTTATCAAATGATGTTTTTGAGAATAAAGTGAGGGAATTTTGAGATTTCTTTTTTAAATTAGCCAAAAGGTTTTATAATTTAAAAAGTACATTTTCTTTTAAATAAAAATTTGAATTTTTATCTTAATCTTAACCATTACATAGACTGATTTGCTGTATAGTTTTAAATAATTTTTTTTAATGTGTTTATTACACTGGTGATATTTTTGATTCACTTTTTTTTCTGCTATAAAACAGGAGAGAGAGGGGACTAATGAGACAATACATTTATAATGTTAACTAAAAATGAACTAGACGAATTTCTGTACAATTGTTTTAGGTACATAAAAAGAGAAAAATTGGCTTTTTAAAAAGACATAACTAGAAGAGGTCAAGGCCGTAGCCAGATTTTTTTTTTTTTTTTGGGGGGGGGGGGGGAGGCTGACTTTGAAACACTTATGTTGAGGACTGTCTGGGAGGAATATATGTTACATTGTGAAAAATTTCGGGGGGGGGGGGGGCTGGCCCGTGCCTCCCCACCATCTGGTTACGGCCTTGGAAGAGGTAACATTTGTTCCTTTTAAATATAAATACATTTTCATACCATTGTACTTGTCCCATTAGCCCCCAATCTCCCCTATATATTATAAGGAAAAGTGGTGTTGGTGTAGACAATTTTTAGAAATTTGGTCAAGGTACTTTATTGAACATCACTTAGGACAATACTGTGTATCATTATCAACAAAAATTTCATCTTCATTTAAAATGACACATAAGCTAGTTTGGGTATTACATATTTTTCAAGAAAATATAATTAAGGACTTAAATTGTTTTAGTTTAAAAGAAATTGAAATATGATCCAAAAAATAAACTTTTAAGTAAAATGTATAACAATTGGTATCTTAATTAGCGTGAAACCTTATGCATCTATACTTATTTATTGTTGAGAAAACTAGAACATTAAAACTTTTTATAAAATAATTTTTGTAAAACTGTCGCATTGAAAAAGGGATTCCAAGCAATCCCGAAACATATGTCTGCATTTTATTGCTCATTTGTGCTTTAAATTAACGTGTAATTTTATTATTAATGAGTTTCATGTTTAGTAACAATTTTCCCAACAAAGAAAAATCAAGCCCAACCTTTCCAATTAAAATGAAAAAAAACTTATTTTTCACCTATAACGTTTTTTCTAAAAAACGAATGTAGTCAAATTGATGTGCAATATTTGAGTTAGACGACCCTCCATCGATTAAAGAAAAAATCATCAAAATCGGTTCATTTAGTCAAAAGTTATGGATGCAAAAGCAAAAAATGGACCACATTTCAGCCCATAACTTTTTTTCTAATTATCGAATATGAGCAAACGAAGGTATGGGACCTATGGGAAACCACCCTCGATCGTTTTAAAAAAAATCATGAAAATCGGTTCATCCGGTAAGAAGTTATGAGTGGACAAACAAACAAACAAACAGAAAAAACGACATACATACAATATGAATGTATAACCTCCTTCCTTTGTGAAGTCGGTTAAAAAGATGACATACCTTATTAAAAATCAATTTTAATTCATTTCTTGCGTGCATTTGTATAGTAAATCTTAAATGGTATACGGTTTTAATAAACATATGTTTAATTTTAATTGCTCATAAGTATGCTTTCATTTATACCTCAAAGAAAAAAAATACAAAGTTACATTTTTTTGTATTGTATTTTTTTTTAATATTGCAGTGATTATACAAATGTGCTGATACAAGACTTGTAATCTTGGATTGTAAAAACACCGGGGGGGGGGGGGATCCTAATGGTCTTTTGATTACGTTTGACCGTGAATACTTAAGGCATTCGTTTTTGATTGACTTTTAGGATGTATCTTTTTAAGTAAAACATATTATAAGCACCATCACTTCAATATAAAATGGGATTTACATTGTACCTTTAAAATATTATTTTTAAAGTTTTAAAAAAGGCTATTTTTACCTCTAAAATTTCAGACGTATATGTGTCTCCTAAATTCAGAGCTACAACGTGCCTCTGAAATTTACGAGAAAACATGTAAATAATGTACCTCTTAAATTTAAAGGCACAGAACAGACATTTTGCCTCTTAAAATTAAGAAGTACAATGTGCCTCTTAAATTAAGAGGCAAAAAAACGACATTTGTGCCTCTTAAAATTAAGAGGTACAAATGTACCTCTGAAAATAAGAGGCACGAAAACGACATTTTTACCTCTTAAAATTAAGAGGTACAATGTAACTCTGAAAATAAGAGGCACGAAAACGACATTTTTACCGCTTAAAATTAAGAGGTACAATGTAACTCTGAAATTAAGAGTCAAAAATGTTCCCAATGTGCCTCTTAATTAAGCGGTACAGTTTTTAGAGTGTACACACACTACATTTTTTATTATTTGGTTGGCTATGAGCACGATTACGAATTCCGGTTATGAATGTTATTGATCAGTATAGCATTTTCTCCCTTCATGGCCAAGTGGTTCAGAGGCGACTTCAAGCTGAAGTATCCAATCGATACATGGGAACACGTTGCGACTGGCCTGTTTAGTCAGATGTAAGAGTGCAAAGTGATCGGTCAGTGGGCTAGAGCCAAAGTATCCGACATATGCAGTAATTAAATTCATTAAAGCCTACTTTTCTCCACCCGACCCCTACCTGTTAGATAAGGCCTTAGGATTGCTTGCGCACTGGGCGAGGTAGTAGGGTCCGCTGATTTTACATGCATGTATCCCCAAGTGCACATGGGGGGTTTTCAGCGGAGATCGAACGCGCGACCTTCCAGGTGGAAGTCCGACGCTCAAACCACTAGGCTACTACTGCCTCTTAAAGCCTACTGTGTTAAATACGGCATTTGACTTCAGCTTTGCTAAAGCGGATAAACATGTTCAAGAGATTGTTTTTGAAAGAAAATATAGTTGTATATTTTTATAAAATGCATATAACAGAAAATAATTCAATTTGATTAACTAAGCTTCGAGTTTCAAATATATAATTGTATACATGAAATACACTTACAACATTAGAGCTAACAGTTAAACGTCGCTATATTAAGCTGCAAGAAAGCAAAATACACATACCACGTAATATTATATATAATTTTATTTGAGGTGCACAAAATAGTGAAACATCTTTGGAAAATATCGTCTGTTTTGGAAATTTCTTAAATTTAAGCGATGAATATTATGAATATGCTACGAAGAATGTCTCCAACGTCAGAATCCAGAATTAAAAATAAAAAGTGAATATCAGAATTGAAAAATAACAAGATGAATTGTCGTGAATAAAATAAGGCTTGCGACACTAATAAATCTGCATTTGAGTAAAAAGGAAACATAGCTAACGTCTTACTTTTCTTTTCTGAAATAAAGTTTCCAAACAATTTCCGTAGCCTCGTGGGACCTCAGAAAATAGATGTTGGTAATTAGATCAGAATGAAACTAAGACCGAATTTGAGAGACAAGACATTCTTGATCACGCTGTTAGAAAATGAAAGCTCAGAACGCTCTATTCAAAGTAAAAAGAAAGAGAAAAAGTTGTAGCTCCTTTATTTTGAAGCACTGCCTGTGTTTACTCTGCCTGCGCAGGCAGTCCTATGGGATGCATGAATTCAAAGCAGACCTGTCGCTGTATGTAAGCATTTCAGCGAAATAACATTCCTCCTTCATATCAATATTTTTTCCATTCGGAATGATAAATGTGCGAATAGTTTATGCATGCCATATCATTTCGAATGAAAGAAAGAAACGCACAAGAAGAAATTTACTCAAGAAAAGAGTTTATTCAGCGCACTCTTCCTCCTGCTCACTTCTTATAAATTTTAGACATGTTTAATGCAGATATAATTAGTGACGTTTATAATGTGCAATGATAAGATTCTTATAAAGTAAAAATTAACTTTCTGAAGATTTTTTTTTATTTCAACTATTTTTATTCATTGTTTCATTTTAAATAACGAAATATATTTCACTAACTTTTCCTTTGAAAATAGTAGTGTGATAATTTGAAATAGCTTCGAATTCAAATAGTATGGTAAGTAATTGAATACTCCAATTATTGTAATTAATTAGAGCTTATTTTGTTTTTTTACTAATTGTTTTTTTGTAGCCCACTAAAGAAAAGTGGTTACAATTGAAAGTACTTCCAAAGAATATTTTTTTTTTCTAATGGGGTTGCAGTATTGGTCATCAACCATTGCAGACCTAGTGCGTCCCCAGAGATTGGTACCAACTCTTTCAGCGGCAGCACAATAAGTGTGCTACTATTGCCGCAATTTTTTGGACGCTCTGTTTCCCCTAGATGGGGCACCTGAGCTCTCGTTGATGCAATCTGCACTAGGAATTTAATTTAGCCGGGAGTATCCATGCCAAACGGATACTCAAGGGATCCTTAACATGCCGCATAATCATACGACATGGACGCAGACCATTTTCTGCATCTTGAAAATTCACCGACTTGGGCCAGGTTTGAACCTGCGATCTTGGGCATACGAGACCTGCGTCTTACCACTACGCCACCCTGTCGACTGCCAAAGAATATAGACTAACGACTTTGATTGTTTGATTAGAACGATTCAAAATGCTCTTGTGTGATCAGCTGTAGATAATTCTACTTCAGCCCCTTTTTGACCAGTAATCAATTTATTCACTTACATTAATCCTGACACGTATATTGTGCATATTATATCCTTACGAAATATTCAAAACATTCCTCTAATTCGTAGTATCTCTTTCCCTAAAGATGATTTTACACAGAGCGTAGGTTGCATTTCTGTATTCTAGAAAATTTACTGTACTTGAAATATCAAACATTACATTCTGTATTTCGTAGTTTTGATTCGAAACTTTAATTCAAAATATGAAACTATTTTTTTACTTTATTGAATTCAAATAACGTATTTTAAAGCAGTACGACACTATTTTGTACGCTCAACTTAGTTTTTAATGTAATTATCTTCCATTTCATATAAGTGTCACTAGAGGTTTTAATGTAAATAACGTTTTATAATATGAAAGTTAAGATAAAAAAACACAAAGAATTTTTAACTTTTTATTTGCGTAAAGTATTTTTCAATGGAAACTAACAGAAAATTACAAAAATCCCAGAGGAAAATGTTTGGCAATACTATGTTTTTTTATTGAAATTAACTAAAAAAGATTTCTTAGTCAAATATTTTATTTAAAAACAAATACAGTATGCTGTCTTCATTGAAAATTCGAATTTTAAATTAGTACCCCAATGAATAATTCATGTAATTAAGAATGGTCAACATCAAGCAACGAACATATGTAGGGTTTAAATTATTAAAGCAAATATTGCTAAAAAAACTGAACACTTTTTATGTGAAAGAGCACAAATTCTTTTTAAAATTTGCTTATTATTCTCGTTTTTTTATTTCGGAGGAAATAGAGCTCTCTCATTCTGCTTCTTCGTGTAACAACTATATAATTTATATAATGTGAAACCAAATTTAATTACTTGATTGATATAATGTTAACTATACACAATAGTATACTGATATTTTTTACTGACTGTACTGATATTTTTCGAAACTTTTATAATACGTCGCTCTTATAAATATTAAACAAACAAAATATTTTTTGAGAAAATAAAGTATCGCCTTCAAATTATAAATTGAGCTATAAAGTGAAAAATAAATAAGTTCTTTAAACAACATCGAAACGACTTTTAAACATAATTTTTGAAGTCGGTGTAAAATTATGACGGTCTAATTATCATTACACCAAGTGTTACTTTACATTGAAACTGTTGAAAACTCTAGGTCACTTATATTTGTAATTGATTCACGATTACAAAAGTAATCATGAATCAAAATATCTCATAATTTTGCACCGACTTCTAAAATTATGTTTAAAAGCCGTTTCGATGTTGTTTAAAGAATTAATTTATTTTTCCATTTTAGCGCAATTTATAATTTTAAGCCGGTTTTTTTTTCCAAAAATTATTTTATTTTATTCTTTTTGAGGTAAATATAAAAAAGAATTCATACTAAAGGGCAAATTTTCTGTGAGTGAATGCCACTAAAAAGTAATCATTTGTATGATAAATTCCGTTTTGAGTTCGATATTGAAAGGTCACTAAAAGAGCAAACAAACTGATTGGATTTTATATTTGCTTCAGAGAAACCTTCAGTGAAACTCTTATTATATGAATTTTTATATTACTGCTGAATGGCAAAAAACTCTTTTTTAATAATGAGTTTTAAATTTATTAATAATTTTCCCAACTGAGAAAAATCAATCGAAGCATTTCCAATTAAAAGAAAAATAATCATTTTTACCTATAACGTTTTTATTAAAAATCAAACAAATGTAGTAAAATTGATGTGTAATATTTGAGTTAGACGACCCTCTATAGATTAAAGGAAAAATCATCAAAACCGGTTGATTTAGTCAAACGTTAAGGATAAACACACACACACACACAAAAAAAAAAAAAAAAAAAAAATATAGCTACATTTCTCCCCATAACTAATTTTTTTCCCCTTGATTGATTAAAAGAAGATTCATGAAATCATGAAAATCGGTTCATCCGGTGAAAAGTTATGGGTAGACAAAAAAAAAAAAAAAGAACGACATACATACAGTATGAATGTATAACCTCCTTCTTTGTGAAGTCTGTATAAAATTCTTATTAAAAGCTAAACATCATAGTTTAATCAATTATAAAAAACTACATCGCGTATTGTTTACAACTTACAAATTAAATATCATTAATGAATCTAAATTTAGCTATTGTAAGTATTTTATGTGTGTAGAAATTGCGTTTACAAAGAAATAAATTATCATCGCAATATTTTCAGAAAATTTCGATTAAAATTTCTAATTAAAGATCTCGAATATCGTTGCATCCGAATTTGGTTTTTGTCGGATGTCCACACGTCTAGAAGCTCACGTTTTTTGGTATTGAAAAATGGGTTTCTTCCAACCCGGAAACACGTGCCTGTGAATTGTATTGCTATTTTGTATTCTTGACAGTGATTTTCATGTTTATTTTTTACACGAAAGATATTGCCTGATTTTCTTAACCTTCCTTGAGTTTCCGCATGCGTCAGATCTGTTTCGGCTTCATTAAAATAGGGGGGAGAGGATAAACAAAGATATGAAAATGTTCACTTTTCATGTAGAATAATAGATCACCATCATTTCCAGCTTCTTTTTGTGATAAAGATTCAAATCGGAAATGAAATACAGTATGTACATTATTAAAAATAACAAAAGTGAGCCTAAAATATAACTTCGGTAAGCGTCCATCGCAGTGAATCACCCCTTTTCCGTTAGGAATTATTCCTAAGTGGGTAGTCATGGCTTTCGTGAATGGACACTAAGCTCTTTCCTTCACATTTAATACTACTATTTAAAAACTACATGAAGAGACACTTCTGCATTAATTGCCAATAATGGCGCTATACGTTATCAAGATTCTTTTTCTTACGTTAATCCGAATCTAACACCGTAAAACTAAACAGAAGGAATTCATAAAAAAAATATTTTACATACATTTTTTTTAATATCTCAATTCTGAAGAAAAAATATTTCAGTTATAAGAAACAAACTGCATACCAAAATTTGTTAAGAGCAATTGAGAACAAGGAGTTCAACGAGATATCCTTAATAAAATCCGAGTAATAATTCCTCCGAAGTAAATTTATGCAAATATCTAACAAAATTACATTCCTTACAAGCCCATAACTGTACAATCGTTGTGAAAATAATGGTAATAAATTTCTTTGGTATTAGATAAGGATAATATTTTCCCCTAAATGTTAGGTTTAGAAGACGGTAAAGTAATTTAGTAATCGGATTCCAATAAAACAGAAACGAAAACCAAACTTTCGGGGTTTTTTTCCCCTTGCAGAATTTGGACATAAAATGTCACAATCGATGTAATCTTCGAATTTTTTAAAGCTTTATTTGCACGGATTTTTCTTTGGTCTCAAAAAAGAAACCTTCAGATAAATATTTCAAGCAAGGTGAAATTTAAATATATTTTGCACTACTGTTCACATTCTTACTAAAATTTCGAAAAAAAATTCAATCAAAACTTAAAGGTGTTTTTTTTATAAGGCTGAGTTTAAAAGAAGTGTTCTTGACGTATTACGAAACGATTTAAAATTTCAAAATCTTACTAATTTCACAGCAAGACATGAACATAAATAAAATATAGACTGTGTGTTTGTTCCCGATACAAAATCCCAGTTTACGTCTGATCTTCACCAAATTTTTCCTAGAGGTACTTAGGCATCCAGGGATGGTCATCGAAGGACTTTCGAAAGTTAAAAATTTTCCCATCTTAGGAATTTTAATTTTAAAACCATACAATATTATTTTCGGTACGAAAGAGTTATTACATCGTTTTGAATTTGGTGCTGTTGGAAAGCTCATAAAAAGCTGCATTTTTTGGTATATGTTCGAAGTCTGGATGGCAGTTAGAATACGAGTAATTGTTTTTAATTAAACCTATTCAAAAAGTTAGCTCAATTTTTAATCGTCTGAACGTGATAAAATAATCAAATCGGAAAGATTTACATCTCTGTTTTTTTTGCGATTAAATCTCTGTTACCGCTATATACCAAAATACACGGAATTTTATTAGTGCTTGGCAATGGGATGCAAGTATTATAATTTTGTAGAGCGAGATGTTCTCCAGAAAATATTATTTGTTTCAGGAGAGATTGAGTAATTTAGTAAGCATTTCTTTGAACAAGTTAAGCAAGTCAAGTCTTTATTGCGTTTTTATCGTTAAATGGTTGCGGTTAGATTTTTATTGTCATTTAACATATTCTTTGCGATACAATTATAACATTTTGAAGAAAATTAATCATAGCAATTTTTTTCCGTGGAGAGATATAAAAGTACATTTGCTACATGTTTAATTTTTTTAGTCCTTTTCTACATCGTTAGGTTATACTTCGCCAGCTAAGGTTTTATGGGCTGCCCCTTCATAATCGTTAGGCTCAGGAAATTTAGCAAGCCGAGCCATAAGCTCTACTTGTGCCTGTACACTCCAGAAATAATCACATTTTCCATCCACACTTGAAGGTTAGGGTGAACATGAAAAGAACCACTTATTCGATAAATTCAGCGACATTGCTAGTGAACTATTTGTTTATAACGCACCTTAATTTTCATGAAGTTAAAGAAATGCTAAGGTATTGTAACTTTATTATTCATCTTCCACTACGAAACGACATTTTGCATTTAAAACATGTCCAGAGCCGGGCAAACAGATAATCTAAAATAAAGTAGAAAGTCTGATAAACCGAACGAAACCAATAAAACACAAAACGTAAAAAGGAAAGTGGGTCACCAATATTCTTGACAGAATTTAAATAATTTTTATTGCTAAAAGATACTGTTATTTTAAGTTTTTGGTAAGAATTCCTGTTTAATTTTTGGAACTATCCCAAGATCTTGACTGAGTATTGGAAATAAGATACTTGTATTTTATTGTAGCATATCCATAAGATCAGCTGTATCCATAACTCTATTTTAACATTTCTGAAAAAAAAAAATAAATACGCCTGTACTTTAGGAACACAGTTGAATACAAAGAAACACCATTATCCATTTAATCCATTATTAACATACCTGTTTAAAAATTACGTAACCTATAGTAACTTAACAAAGAAAACACGATTTAAGAAGACACGTTCAACTAGCTTTTTATGTTTTAGAATTGTTGCTACTTCTCGTACAATTAATTAGGAATTAATTTGTTTAAATTAATCAATTCCATGAAAAATAAATTAAGCAGCACTGCGTATGAAATAAATTAACAGCGTTCATGAATGAAATTTAAAAAAAAACTTAGTATATAAGAAGTTAAAAAGTATGTTACATACAATAAATGAAGTAACAATATTTATAGAACTAATGCATTTATAGAAATCTTTAAATAAATTTTTAAAAATTCAGAGAGGCATCCATCTGTCCTTTTCGATAAGGAGATGGGCCCCTTCACATTATACCTACTAAAACAATGAAAGGCTATCTAGTTTAACCATGCTATATTTCTATAAACTCAGCATTCTTTTTACAATGCGTTTTTTTCATATTAAAAAAATTACTTGCGCTCGCGTTAAAAATAAGAAAAACACGAGTTAAACTAATAGACCCGTTAACAAAACATTTGAATATTTTGGATTCCTCCAAAAAAAAAAAAAAAACAATACATTTCATGCAGAGCAGCATAATATATAAGTAAGAATCCATACTATATATAAGTAAACAATCTACTGTTGTTTTGTTTTGATGTTCTGACGACATAAATACACAACCTGGGGCATCTTTCCTCGAATTACCCTACAAAGAAACTTCACTACCATGCTTACCTCTATTGATTTGAACAACGTTTTATTAAACTTTGGGTGGTTCAAAGAAAAGTTAACATTGTGTTTTATCGCGTAAATTTAAACCTTGATAATTTCCGATGTAGTTGGCGAAATTGCTTTGGTTAACTTTTTTACATAATTGATCATACCAAAATAAATGAAACACATCTTTTGAACAAATTTTCCTAGAATATCTTCAATGCATAGCGATAAAATACGTATGCTATTCTACATTTATAATTGTTTCAATGTTTTCCTTCCAACTTCATTTCTACCTCAAATTTGTTGCTTTTTATGGAGGAAAAAACCCGATCAAAAGTTGGCGCTTTTTTTCAAAATATTTAAACGATGGAAAAAAAAAAATAAATAAGTAAAAGAAAAACCTTTTAAATGCATATTTGCTTTATACACATAAATCAATTGTAATGTTATCTAGTCACTAATACAAACGTTCATTTTCCTGAAATAAAGTAATGTTAGGGAAAAAAATGATTATTTGTTTACAGTCTCAATCGCATTGTCAACCCTGTTAAAATTCTAATCTGTTTTTCTCCTTGTCTTAGCCAAATATTACGACAATATGAATTGGATGCAAATGAACAGAATCTTTTAGCAAAAGAACGTTAAAAAAACTTTTTTTGCGCTTTGTTTTTTGAAACTCTCTCAAGACCTACGAGTCGAAACTAGCAAATTAATTCGACTATATTTGTGGTTTTTCCAAAGGGAGCTCGTCATGTTTTTAAAATTCATCCTCATCATTTTGAAATGTATTTATTTTCTTAAATGTCATGCATAAATTTATAAGTCGTTTTTTCAGGAGGAAGTTTTGTGTAACTCTTATTTAAACAAAGAAGTTTTTTTCTACCATAACGTGATGTACTTTTCCAAAACAATTTCCACATTTTATATTTTGAAATGATTCTGGAATTTATGAAAGGCAAAAATTTCCAGAGCTACTTTTATTATTTTATTAATGAGAAAATGAATGCATTTTAAACACTATAACACTACAAGTATTAAAACAATATACATGAGTGCATTCGTGCTGGAGTTTTGTTAAATAAGCATATCGTAAAGAAATGCAATGTGCGCAATCGCTATGAGACAGTCTTACGCAAAGTTTCGATTAAAATTACAAACACGTGTCAACATTAGAAGAAACCACATCTAACTATGTATTAATGAATTTCTGCCGGGGGGGGGGGGGTTGGAGTAAAGCATTACGCATATACGTTTTAAGGGGGAGGGGTAGAATGAGCAGTCAGTGTGTTTAGGAAGGGCAAAAATAAGATATCATCACATGCATGTTTGAAATATAAAGATACGGAGACAACCCTAATTCCTGCAAGGAACCATTTTGTTAATAAGTGAAAATTTGAGTTATGGGTATTCAAACCACGTCAAACCAACGAAAAAAATACTTCTCAGATTCATGTCAATTGATTTCAATGACATTCGCAGGATTGGGCCTACATATGCCTTGATTTGAAAAAATATTTTTTTCTGATTTTTTTGAGCATTTGTTTTTTTTGCGTGAACCCCTTCAAAATGTCGAAAAATGACAAAAAGTGAAGTTCGGGAATTTACAAAACACTTTCAACCAATAGGTCCTGTTACAGTTGGAGCGATGTATTGGGTGTCATTTTAAGGCTTTTGGAACAGGGTTTCATTATGTCGGTCGGCAAAATTTTATGAAATTATATTTTCCTGGTCATTGGAAACCAAGTCCTCACCTTGAATATCTCAAAAACTGTGTCTTTCAAAAATCTGAAGAAAAATTACATTTTTGCTCTCCAATGGTGAATACATGTGGTAAAAATCATCAGACTGGGATTACAAGGCTTCACGGAAAAAAACAATTTTAACCTTTACCTTCTCATAACTTTAATGCAACGTTGACTGTTTCTGAGCTCATTCCCAGATGCATTACACGACTCAAAACTTATGATTACACAGTGTCGGATGCATTACTTTCTGGTTGTAGGTCAATTTGCTAGTTTAAAGCTTAAATGATATATGTAGAATACAATAATCCAACCAAACATGGCTTCCTTAGAGATCTCAAAAAATGCCCTGATCACAAAGAATCATTGAAAGGATTGAAAGTATTTTTGAGCTTCACTGCATTAGATTTATCACTTTTTAAGAATAAACCAAGTTAAAAAAAAATTATGTCTTGAGACCAACTACCTTATCCATCTGAAACGTTCTCTGAATGAAGAGAATACATAGTGATCAGCAATTTCCCTGAGAACTGTTCATTCATTCTCCTTGATTGAGGCGAAGGTTTGCATTGGAACAACCCACAAGTACTTCAGCAGCAAAAACATTAATGAATGCATCTTTAATCATAACATTTGTCTGCCTCATGTAGGATACAAAGTGGTCAGTCTTTTCTAATTCATTTTACCACGAAACCAACTTTAATAATTTATTACTGCAATGATGTTGCCGTATCTTAGTATAAAACCGTTCTCAATATTCTCAATCTAAGATACCATTAATTTGACTTTGGAAAAAAAAAAAAAAACGTAAAGGGGGGGATTTTTACCACCTCACATGGCAAAAGTGTGCGTGTATAGGTGCTATTGAAGAAAGATTTGTACCTAGAGTACATCTTCGTATGACATGCGAGAGAAATATGTCTCTAAAGCTAAATATATTATCAACTCAGAACAATTGAACAATATAAACGAAAAGAAGACAGGCTTTGAAACTAAGGACACTGACAGAAAGACAGGAAAAACTACGCCAGGTATTCCGAGTTTCTTCCGCTGAATAAGTACCAGGCGTATCGAAAAGCATTTTTATTTCAGACTACTGAAGATTTGGTCAGATTATCATAGTCTACATATATCATTAAAGTTTTTAACGACCAAATTTGCCTACCACAAAGAAGTAAAACAATGATTTGTATTTTGACGTGTAGCACTTCTGAAAATACGCTCAGAAACCGTCAACATTAGTTAAGTTATGAGAAGGTGAAAAATTAAAATTCGTTTTCTCCATGAACCTTTGCAATACCATTCTGAATTTTTTACCACATGTATACCGCATTGGAGTGCAAAAAAACCCTTTTCTTCAGATTTTTGAAAGTACACTCTTTGAGATATTCACGATGGGGTTTCAGTGGCGTTAAAAATGTAATCTCATAAAATCTTGCAGAGTGCCATATCATATGAAACTCCATTCCAAGAACCTTAAAATGACACCAAATAAATTGTTCTAGATCTAATAAGAGCTCAGAAAAAAAAAAAAAAAAAACCTACCCGATCTTCACTTTTCGACTATATATATACTGTCGACTATATATAACTGCGACGCCCGGCGTTGCACGGTCTATCTTGCATAATGCTCATTTTCTGGCGGAGGACAAAAAGTGATGTCACATATTTCTATGAAAAACGTATCATATTCTATTAAAAATACGCATATAAAGTACTGGGTCTTATAATCTTATATCATGTAGATTGTAGGTTATTCAAAAGAAAACTCAAAACAAATGTATTTTAAAGTACTTCTGCGTACACTATATTTTTAGTTTTCTGTTTTCTTCCGGCTGATTTGCACCAGAACCAGATTTCGATAGGGCAATTATTAATATTCTTATTTAATTAGCAACTAATAATATTACATTAATACTTATAGACATATGCTCTCAAAAGGGAAAAAAAACGATTTGATACATTCTTCATTGGTGCTCCGCTCCTACTGCTCTTGTTGTGATGATATATAGCCTATAGCCTTCCTCGATAAATAGGCTATATAACGCTTAAAGAATTTTTCAAATCGGACCAGATTTTAGCGTGTTCAAGCAAACAAACTCTTGAGCTTTATAATATTAATATATATATGCGATCCAAACTTCCTTACTTTGATTCGTTAGTTATTTATCTTTATAACTATTTTGAAATTAAGGTTTTAAAAGAATTCAAAATAAATAAAAGATAATTAGTGCTGTGACTTGTTTTTGCATTTCTCGAAAAAGTTTTAGAATTTGACACACCCAGTTTCTTTATCACAGCTCTCACGATACGAAAGTGCACTAGAAATTTAATTTAACCGTATTTAACTGGGTATCCAAGCAAAATTGATATACACAAATCCATCGAACTTGGCCAGTTTGGGTGATTGGATGGCTTGTTTAGGGCAGCACCTAACCACTACGCCACAGTGCGAGCGATTTAATTTGTGTACTGCCATCGATTTTACTTAAGCAGCAACCGAAGTAAACAATTGTGTATGTCTACAATCCCTCAGTCTGCGCCTCATTTACTGTTTGCATAGTTACTGTATCGTAGAGTTATTGAGAGATGGAGGCTATGATGCCATTGAAATCGGGGAGGCAGTAGTTATAGCAAGTAAATACAGTGGAACCTCACTGTTCGTACACAATTCCTTCCAGGAGGCAGTTCGAATGGCGGTTTGTACGAATGGCGAAGCCATTTTTCACATAAGATACAATGTAAATTGGATTAATCCGTTCCAGACCCACAGGTGGTTGCTTATTTAAACCTATGAAAACAAATGTACAGTTAAAACAAGTTATGAAAACAAATGTACATGAAATTATAGATAAATAAAAATTTAACTGCACTTTGCTTGTATTGAGGTGAGCTTATGGCATAAGTGGAATGTTGAGAGGAGGAAGAGAAATGTTGATGTTACTGTTTGGAAGAGGAGTCCCCTTCCGTAAGGACATCAGGTAACATCCCTTCAGGTGGTTTCTCCCTTTCTGCTGTTCTCTCTTTTTTCTGTCTTTTTGCACTAGAAGAATCTTGGGTTTCGTTTTCTAAAAACCTGTCCAATGTTGTCTGCCTTTGACGATTGTTCAGAATTTTTCTAAAATGGTCAATAACGTTGCCGTTGAACAAGTTAAAGCTGTTGACCACAGCAGTGTTGGGATGCCATTTTTCCACCACTCTCTGTGTTTTCTCGCAGGGGTACGAACTCTTTAATTCCTGCAAAGGAAATGCTTTCCTTACTACTTTCCTCCTCTGAAGAAGAAAGTTCTTCAACCACTTCCTCTTGCTGCCCCCTTAGAAAGTTAAAATTGTCAGTAAAATCTCAAAAAGTATTGAAATTTAAAAAAAATCAAGAACGCCAAACAAATTATTTCCAGACGAGTTCAAAATGATTATAATTTCTCGAATTTTTTCTTAACAAAGCTAAACTGGCAAACCAGCTTACGAATCGCGGGACAAGTACGAATGGCGAGTTGAATTTTACTTGAACAAGCTGGACGAATAGCGCGCTGTACGAATAGCGAGGTGGACGAGTAGCGGGGTTCCACTGTAATTGAATATGCTGAAATCTAATACCCTTCTTAAATATTTCATAGAATACCTATCACACAGAGAATAGTTTGTAATAGTAAATGCAATTAGGAATGGAATGCAGGGGAAAATGGAATTAAGAAACAGAAAAATTAATGAATTTATTTAAAAAATCGATATTCGGTTAACTCAGTAGTTAAACAAAACACCCAGGTGTGAAAGTTTTTTTTTTTCTTCCTTTATTTATTTATTTATTTTTTTTTTTTTTTGCTCACGTTGATTTCTTTTAATCAGTTGATATACATAATGAAAATAAAAAAAAAAATAGGAAGTCTGATGCACGTGAATTTAAGTGTATTTAGATAGGTTTGGTTTTCATCACATATTTAGTCGGAAATCTCCATCATTTACATTAATATTTTTTTTTCTCACTGACTAAGTAATAGTTAAGTCTTAAATACGTGACATCTTTACCATACTTTCCAATTAAAGTACTATATAAATATCTAACTATCCTTCTGTTTAGCTCTTGCAGCGTGCAGCATTAGGCATATGCATGAACAAAAGTTTAAGAAATATGCTCCATGCACAAATATTCATGCATAAGAGATGCCGCACTCTATCAAAATTTTGTTTCGTGGTGTTCGATGTAAAATATTAAATCACAACATTACTTCTCTAATTTATTTATGCATATGACATGCAAGCAAACTTTGCCGAAAATGTGGAATTTCTTGAAAGTACTCCGCTGATTTAATCTTTTTAGTTCTCCACAAAAGCAAAATAAATGAAACTTCCTTTTCGTAATTTCACTTCGGTAAAGTTTGAAGGTACCAAATATCGGAAGCACTTCCGAGTTTATTTTCCCGCTACATGTACTTTTAAATGCTCCGTGAGTGTCCGATCCAAACTTCCTTACTTTGATTCGTTAGTTATTTATCTTTATAACTATTTTGAAATTAAGGTTTTAAAAGAATTCAAAATAAATAAAAGATAATTAGTGCTGTGACTTGTTTTTGCATTTCTCGAAAAAGTTTTAGAATTTGAAGCTAAATATCAATAGATAAATAAGTAAAATAAAACAATAAAAATGTAAAAAAACTAGCTGTTCCCGTGACTTTCATCGCGTAGAAATTTCGACGTGTATGTGTGCGAACTGTTGGCCTGATCAAAATGTGTTCAATGTGAGCGAATATTATTATTTTTTCTAATGGGCAGCGTATATTGGTCCTTGCCCATTGCAGACCTAGGGCGATCCCAGAGTTGGTACCAACTATTTCAGCGGCACTACAATGAGTGTGGTACCATTGCCGCAATTTCTGACTCTCAGTTTCCCTCTAGGTGGCGGCATCTGAGCTCTAATTGATGCAAACTGCACCAGAAATTTTATTTTGCCGAGAGTATCCAAGCCAACTGGACACTCAAGGGTTTTTTAAACATGCCGCATAATCATACGACATGGGCGCATACGACTTTCTGCATCTTGAAAATCCACCGACTTGGGCATACGAGGAATGCGCCGTACCATTATGCTACATTGCCGGCGTGAGTAAATATTATAAAAGGCGTCCTTTTGGACGCTGCATTTATGGGTGGAAGAAGTAACTAAACGGTGAAACGAATAAAATGAATTAAACGGCGTTAAGGCGACGATGGCTTAAAGAACAGAGCATAACGGCCCTATACAATTCTTTCTTCAAACCTATAAGCACACAAAAATATAACTAACCTAACTACTACAATTTAATTACAAGAGCAAGAAACTCACCTAAGAACAATTTAGTTACAATGTGCAGCTGAACTAAAACAAAACAGCAAACGAATAAATCAAAATCAAGCCCGTATTTATCGATCGTGATTGATATTTTTGAAGACAAAAGAGCGAAGCGCCATATAGTGATAGAGCGTGAGAACCCAATATTCTTACTGCTTAACCACAAGAGAAGCATGCATTTCCCCAGAAGAAAAAGTAGCCTATGTGCTATCCTAAACTATATTCTATCACTGTGCCAAATTTCATCCAGATCCGTTCAGCCGCTCTGGCATGATTGAGTAACAAACTTACACCCAAACTTTCGCATTTATAATGAAATTCAAATAAAGTACAAATTATTATAAGTTTAGTTTTTGTGTTGAGATCATAAAGAATCAAGTTCTTTCGGGACAAAAACACAATTTTTGGCTCTGGTAACTTGAGGATGAATATTAAACGATTGAGGATGAGTGATTAAACGATTCTACTTATTAAAATTGGGGTGAGAATTAGTTAAAATTAGGCGGTAGCTATAGGAAGTAAATGCTTGTATAGATAACAGAATCTGACTTTTCACCTGTAATATTTCATAGAATGTCTATCACGGAATGAATATAGATATCAATAGTTATTGCAAATAATCGCATACAGTGGAAAATGTATTTAATATTCGGCTACTGTTCGATATTCTATAGTAAAGTCATTTTTGAGCGACTCCGACTCTCCCAAAATCAACCCGACTCCGATTCCGAGTCTTCTGATTCAGAATCAGCGCGAATCCACCTCCACAGTCATGACAATAACCTAACAGGTGAACAAATCTAACAACAGGTTTACCTCACCAGTAGTGTACCGCGATGTTTATTGACTCAAGCGTCATCTCAGAAACAAAATCCGGCGAAAAGGAATTTCTTCTCGCCAAGAAATGGTCAGTGGGAAATCATGGGCCTGTCTTCTGTAAGAACAGACAATAACAGAATGCAGCTTTTCATCCTCCTAGTTAAAGGAGGCGCATCTTTTAGAGTCCTCACTGAACATGACTATTTACAGGCCCATCTATTTAAAATTGGACTCGGCTACTCTCCACTCTGCCCACTCTATAATATTGTGCGTATGACAGAGGAGAGGAGCATCTTTTTAGTTGCCCCTCCCTTCTCGATGTTCCCCGGGAGGATGTCGTCAGAGTTCTTTTCCGTTCTGTTGCTACGTCCCTGCTGCAAAGGATTGCAAGGCGCCTTATGTCTGATAAGACTTCAGCGAGCGTAATAAAAATAAAAAGTTCTTATTGACTCTGTGGTACTATATGAATTAATCCTCTTTACAGCTTGTTTTAAGAAATGAACTCTCTTACGGTCAAGTCTCATGTTATCAGAGTCATATTGCACCTCTGTTGCTTACTGCCAGGTGTCTTTGCTATTAATCTCAGGGGACAGTGGATATTCACTCTATTATACAATCACCTACCTTATGGCGGTAACTGTCATCATACTCATAAGTGGTCACTGAATTCATATATGTGGGGAGAAGCAGCCCTCATCTTAGCTTAAAAATAAAGGACAAAAAGCTGCTTGAATGTGGAAATTAATGAACGTCACTTGTAGAAAAGTTACATAAAATTATAACACTTAAAAAATAATTAAAAATAAGACGCTTTGGAAGATTTTGGGAAGTTAAAGATTCTAACTAAGGTAGACCAAACAGACTAAGACAGACTACAAACCCGTCTTTAAAGCTCGAAAACCAAAAAAATAAATTTTATCCTGCTTGAAAATAAGAAAAGCTCTTTTGCTATACACAGAGCTCGCGGGCACAAAAGAATCACATTTGACACTGGATTCATTCTTCTTATGATTTGGAAGCTGAAAAAGTTTCCTTCACAATAAAAGTACTTCATTTACATCTTCTTGTTCATCATCGTCTCATCTGGTGCGTAGCGGTTTTTCTTCCATGTCTCTCTTCTTCCCCTTCCTGTCGCTTTACGTTTTTCAGTGTTTTTCTTCTTCTTTCTTGCCGCTTCAATAGGGAAGTTTTCGATTTTTGGTTTTATTTTTATTTGATAGAATAACATCTTTGAACATCATCTCTGAAAAAATTTTGTTCGTCGATATGCTTTTATTGTTAAATAATTTTCAAAGTTCAAGCACAGTAAGCAATGCTAAACAGTTTTCTGCACAAGTGCGTCACACTTCAGGGAAGAATGTCACCACTCTGTGGTGACAGGGAACCACAACCCTCTAATAATACTCTTTAAGCATAGGGGTATCAAAGAGGGCCAGGTCCACACAACAAAAGTTAGTTAAGCTGGGCTGGCGCCCAGCAAGCCTGTCTCGGACCGGTAACGAGAATTCGTCGGACTTGCTCGGAGGAGGGCAGTTCTAAGGCCTCGGGCTAACAGGGGAGGGGGATGAAGTAGAAAACTGTGGTGACACAAGAACTTGGCAACAATAGGGGTGCCACCCCCGGGGTTAGAGTTCCGCGGATGTACACCAAAAATGATTCGTAGAACAAGTTTCAATTTCATCAGGTTTGCCTTTAAAATGTTTACAAGCCATAAAAGTCGCCAAGTTAGAAATTTCGGTGCATAAAATTAGATAAAATGAAATGACATCACTAATTTTCATTTTAGCACGTTGCGTGATTGACCTTTTACAAATCTAGACTCCATAATGAAGTAATAATTTCAATGTAACAATACAATAATGATAAAAATAAAGCAAACTAGTTAAGAGCAATGTAAAGTTTCCAGTGAAGCACAGCGTGACGTCAGGAGCTGACGCGTTAAACTCAACCCCGTTTTTTCCGCAGGGGATATTTTAAAATTAATTGAAAAACACTAATTGGTGTCCTGAGTCTGGCGCTGTTAATTTTAGATTTTACTTTTTGTCTTAATCATATTTAGCTGTCAAAATAGGAATGTTTAATAGGTAAAAATTTTCCTATTCTATTTGTACATATGGACTTGCGAAAAATTTTCGGCTGCCAAAGTGGCCAAAATCTGACTGGAACACCTTCCTGGACGTACTCATTCCGCAACATTTTTCTTCTTTTACTACCAAATGGAACTATGCTATCGTTAAAGGAATTTTGTAATAAAGTTTCTCTATATCAAAACAATTTGCTTGAAAAACGGTAAGTAACTTGTTTCAGAGTAAAATATATAACTGGATGAACTTACATCAAAATGATAAAAAATCATAACAATTATAACTTCGAAAAACGACAGTCTAATAGAATCGACCTTCTCAAACAGACTCATAGCATTAAATTAAACACGTTCAAGTGTTGGCCCAGTCATTGCAGCATCCCAAGGCCCCCACAATTTTTGGGACCACTTAGCCTGCCGTGGCCAATTTTTTGGTCGCTCTGTTAATGAATTTTAGCTATCACCTTGTTATAATTTTCATATAATGTCAAAAATGATTTTTAAAATAGAACCATACAAGGTGCATTATTAAAACGAAAATTTTCGTAGAACTCGTTTTAATAGACCAATATCACGGAAGCATGACATATACATTATATGGCCCATAGGGAAGAGTACTCTTCAGTAAGAAAATATGTATTTAAATTTTTACCACTAGGTGCATGAAAAGCCAAAACACATTATTAACAAAAACCTTCATTTCATCACAGAATTCTGTAGCGTGATTACTATCAGGAATGGTTTTCTGTATTAGTTGCAGCAACTTGCGAATGAGAAATGCAATTGAAAGCGAAGGAAGAGGTCCTTACCTAGTGGTGAAAAATTAAACTTGCAGAGTCCTTCTTCCAGGGTACATATAACGTAGAAACCACGTACAGTAGAGAACTGCTTATCCGGATGTCTAATCAACCGGATCGGTCAGGGACCATGCGGTTTTTTTTTCTCCCTGCGCTGTGCAAAATGTAAATATATGTATAAAAACACTTAAGTCCTGACCTTCAGATTGGAGGTCGAAAACCACCTTCCTCTACCTTTCGGCGTTCCAAGAAAGAGGTATTACCCTCCCCCTCCCCTCCGCTCAGGTATGTTCGATTCAGTTAGCATGGGGAGTAGTAGGAAGCGGAAGTAAAGAATTGAAACTAACAGAAGAAAAATAGTGGAAGTACTGCATTCACGGTCAAGGGGTGGTATTAAATTATTTATGCTTAACTAAATTTTCTGGAAAACTGTTGTTGAGAAACTCACTTGACTAAAAGATAGACTGCACCTTGCGAAATGATCATGTGTGCTCTTTCATACTGGACACGTGTTACACAAAGCTATAGGAACCCACATTTTTCGGATTGCGATCTGTAAGTGTAGGTGTTTTCTAAACATGTCTGAGAAGTGCAAAAGAGTATTGTATTCTTAGATTTAAAAAAAAAAAATTGTTAAAATATTGAAAAAAGGAGAAAATGGAAACAACATAGCCCTTGAATATGGCAATGGCACATGAACTATGTTAGATATTAAAAAAAAAAAAAAAAGAGAAAAACAGCAATGCAATTTTAAGCTTCGCATTAGTTTTTTACGGACAAGAAGGCAGGCAGAGCTGAAAGGAAAACGATGAAAAGACAACATCCTCTTTGCAGCAGAAGACTATCAATAATTACTTCACTCCACAATGATTTTTTTATACTGTCAGTACAGTGTGTAAATCATTCGTATATATAGTGCTACTTCTGTATCACTTTTTGTAAATACTAAAAAAAAATTAAATTAGAAAAAAGAAGACAAAAAATTCTAAACGCTCCATTTGGAATGCGATAAAATATGCACTACTAAAGATGCCAGTCCTAAGCCTGGAAAACGTGTGCAGGGAATCTGCCTAAAAAACCTAGCCGTATTTGTGCTTCAAAGTTGACAATCCAATTATTCGGTTTTTTCTTTAACTGGATCTACCTCGGTCCCGACCAGTCCGGATAATCGGCGCTCTGCTGCATATGTACATTAGAACAAGTTTTACGTATGATAAACAGGGGTGACTTACACTATAACCTCCCCGGATGTCAAAACAATTGCTTAAGTTTTCAGTTTTAAACGTTTTTATTGCACTCATTATTAACGACTATGGAATCTGCGTTAATGTCATAACTACGTATGAATACTACGCATTTGTTCCTAAGCTAATAAAGTCGTTTTATTACTTAAAAGCATAATAATGCGTCTATCGCAAACAATCAATTACAGAATAGTCTTAACCGTATTCAAGTATTCAACCGAAAGATAAATCCAAATCTGAACGAATGGAAAAATGAAAGTGTTTATTTTACGAAATGAAAGAGATGAAAGAGATAACATTCAAAACAAAGCCACATCTTTGAATAAATAAGTACGTCGTTGGTTTATTATTCATAACTAATTGATTTTGTACTTCTTTAAGCATTAAATATATTCATTTCTGTTAATGCAATGTTTTTTTTCCTTTCCGTAATTAATGCGACTTCTCTCTTCTTTGCATTTGCATACATTTGACTTCTTATTGGTTAATGGTTTTATTATCTTATCTACCTTTTATAAATTTTCTAAAATCCTACTAATTTGTATAAACGGTCCTTTTAGGTGAATGCGATTCGTTTTGTACTGACATTAGCATGGTTTTCTACTACATCTACATATCATTGCATGCTTTTCAGAAAATAGGTATGAATTAATGCATGAGATTCAGTTTTACTTTGAAAAGTATCAATAACGTGATATTAATATCTTATTCTATAAATAGCTTCATGAATTACGTATTACTGGGTGAAATTACGTTTTACACTAATATAACACATAGTTTCTTTGCCTATACTGTTAAAAAGAAGTTTTTGCGTCATCTTGACAGCATATGTATTTCCTTTGAGGGAAAAAGCATTATAACAGAAATATTGAATTATCATCGAGTGAAAAAAGCCTATTTAAAGAGATCAAAATATTTTAGTAAGTAACTTTTACTCGGATCAAGAGGCAAGCAGTCCTACCTAAGCAGTTCTATTCTTAGACTACTGCCATATAATTTCAAAAATTAAAAATTATTTAAATAATTAAATAAATATTGAAAAATAAAAAATATTGAAATTGAGGTTATGGTATACGGAGAGGTGAGTCTGACTGTCTGTTTGTCAGAATATTGGTCAGTCGATTCCCCTATCGTCTCCCCCTTCCCCCCCTAAACACTTTTGAGATAATAGTCTAGTGCGAACGGAAGATTTTTAGTCTGGAAGATCTCGGCCAGGACACTTCATTGCCATATTTAAGTTTTGTATTTCACAATATTTTGTTCAATTTTGAGCATGTACAATTTAAAATTATAATTTAGGTGTTTAAAATTGTTTTTTTGTTCAAATGGTTATCAGTAGGTGGCGTTACCTGCCTTTAATAGTTAAAGTATTATTGTCAGTTATGTTAAAATGTTTATAAAAAGAAGTTATGTATATAATTAATGAGAATGTAAGATTTGATATGCATTGCATTTGTTTAATTTCCTTGTGTATAACTAATGTGTGCTGTGACCGATAGCGGTGAAAGTTTGTTGGTGGTGGATGGCATCGTTTTTGGAGACCTCGCGTGGATTTTTGGTGGTTTTTTAATCGAACGGCGGCAGTGAGAGATGGTATGGGGTGAAAGTGAAGCCAACCATGTGAGGTGTGCTGAAATGAGGATGGAATTATGCTGAATGAGAAGAATGTGTTCTCCCAATGTAAAGCACATGCTTTGGACAACCGCTGGCGAAAGGAATGATTTCCGTAGTAACGTTTTGTGTGAATCTGTATGGAGTGTCCTGGGAGAATCATCGAGTGGTGTCGGTGTCGTTTTAAAGTGAGCTGCAAAGTGTATCATGCTCGCCCGCCTCCTAAGCATTAGATGCCGACCGCCTGTCTTCTCATCCGCCCGATATCATGCGGTGGTGTGTAACCTGCTAACTTTGACTAGTGCCGGCAGGAACACGTTGTGAGGATTTTCCCACCGTCCATTTTTTCCATCCGTTGGCTTAACACCGTGCAGTGTCATACGTGGAAGGATGTAACCTTAGGAACCCTGCTCATTTGTTATATGTTGCTGCATATGTCTTTTTTCGTAGGGTCATGCTTATGAATGATTAGGTTTGATTGAGTAGAATTTGTGTTTTTAATGTTTTTGAGAGATACATTTTTATAGTGTTTTTTATATGTTAGCCTGGTAAAGATGGTTAATAAACCAACAGCTTTTTCCTTTTAATTCCAATGTGTTTGTCTTATTTGAGCGATGCCATTGAAAATAATTCGTAGAGGTAAATTCATGTATTTTATTGTACAATGAACCTGGGGCTATTGCGGGTACCGAATACCTTTTGCAATTAAAACGGTGCAAACAGTTCAAAAAATTTAACATTGACGCTTAAGGAAAAATAAGGAACTGCTGCGGAAAGAGCTCTTCACGGAACAAAATGTACAAAAATGATTAAAAGCCTTTTAACAAAAGCACCTAAGGAAGAAGTTCAAACTCTTTAATCTAAAAAAACTAATAAAACTAAGCTTTTTTTGGATTAAAAAAAACCTAAAAAAAAACTGAGATTCCGAATATCAATTAAGTTTAATTCTTTAAGGGGGAAAATTTTAATAATAAAAACCAAAACGTTTCGCTCCGTATAGATGGTGGTTATAATTACAGTAACCATGTTTAGACTAACTTACAGCACGGTCTTGTAGATGTATGTCATTGCCTTAAATTATAATTATTCTCTACTTACTATTGAGGAAAGTCATAAATTGCTGAATGACATTAAAGGGAAAGGAGATAATAGATTCATAATTCCCACAAGAGTTTCAGACCAATTTATCTTTTTATTTATTTTTTAAAAACCTTTCTTGACTCTATTCTTATTCCTATTATTTTTTTAGCCTACTTTCCTGGAAAAGTAAAAAAAGAGAAGTAAAAGAACGCTTAATAGTATTGTAAAAAAACGTTAAAAATAAGAAAATGCCAAAAATAATTAAATAAATATTGAAAAAAAAAAAAAAAAAAGTTGAAATTTTGGGTAAAGTTCTCTTATTGGGGGAAAAACATCTGCTGAATCATTATTTAAGAACAAACATTACCTATTTTTATGTTATACATACTATGCCAATTTATATATTTTATACTGTTTTCAATTAAATTATATTTTGTAGATTAAATCATAAAAAAAAAAAAAAAAAGAAAGATTTCTGAAAAGTCAGAATTACTTAGGTGGTTTTCGTTTCCTTGTCAAATTTCTTTTTCAGGAAATGGGATTTTCCAGCCAAACAAGTTTTGATGTAAAGCTAAATATGGAAGACGGAAAGAAAATACTACGTAGGTGGAGAGAAGATTCTGAGTGTTCAGCTTATTTTAATCTTCATTGTTTTCTTCAGAAAGCAAAATGTAATACGATTTGAGATTTAAAAATAAAGAATAGTTTCAAAACTTTGCTCGGTTATAAGTCTGGAAAATTATGAAAAATAAAAAATACGCAAGTACTTGTTTACGCAAAATACTTGTTATTCATAAGATGTATATACTAATATCATAATATAAACATATTAATATGTATATATTACTCAAAGTGGTTTTCACTGCATTCTGTAGCGGTAAAAATCAAAGAGACGAAATTAGAAAATGTGAGTATTTTTTTTTTTAATTGTAAAGCGGAGTATGGGTGATCAAAAGAAGCTACGACACAAGGAATAAAATTGTAAATATTTCATATTTCTCGCACCAAAGTGGATGCAAAACGAGGGTGCTTTTTTATTCATTTAACCATTTATTCATTAACTCATTTACTCTTTTATTCTTTCAATCATTCATTTATTCATTCACTCATTCCAAAATATCCTTAAAAAATCCAGATCGAAAAGCTTCTTTGGTAATTAGACAAAGTTTAGTTCTAGAAGAACTTCAGATCTGCTCATGTTTTACGTCTTACGATCAAACTTTCTATAAGCAAATCCGTATATTAGATCACGATTTATATAAGATTAAAATTTCCCCGTAGACGCTAATGTTAAGTTTTTTTAACTGTGAAAAAAGGAACAAAAATTGTTCAAATCAAAAAAATATTTCACGCTCAGAGCTGGTTCAAGTAAGCTTGCTCCAAGAAATGTAATTCATATGACCAGGTTTCATAACTTGCTCCATATTTCCTCACAGGATTAAGATTTTTTAACAGTTCGAAAATGAACAAAAAATTGTGCAGATCAAGAACTAAAATATGGGAATTAGGTGTCCTCGCCGAGATCTTTCGAATGAGTTTGAATCAGAGCATTCCTGCAAAAGTTATTAGAGCGGGTAGGGGACGGACAGACCAACAGACACATTTTCCCCATCTCAAGATCATTTATTATTATTATTATTATTTTTTTTTCAATCTCTATTTAATTCTTAATTTATTTCGACTTTTTTTGTTGATATTTTCACGATACATTAAGCGTTCTTTCATGTTTTTTTTCTTTTGCGGGAAAGTAGGCTAGAATTGAGGGAAATTTTTGCATTCATCGCTGAAAAGTACTTGATTAGGATTTTGATAATTGATGTAAAAGAACCAATTATCGAAACCTAAAAATACAAACCTCGCAAGATAGTGTTGATAATAAGAAGGTACTCTTTAAACTTTTCAAGAAGCTTGAAAATTTATGTCTAACATAACTACGTCCAACATTAAATTAATTGTAACTATAAGTGATCTTATCAGGAAATCAAAGGTTTAAACTTTAAGTGTGTTGTAAAATATTAGGTCAAATGTAATTCGTTTTTCCGCTATCAGCTCATAAGCTTGTATAGATACAGAACATGTGCCGTTAAGCAAAAATTATCTTTACATTTTCCTCTCTAAATGTTTATTCGTTATCTTTAAAGATGATAATTCCTAATTATTCAAAAAATTTTATTTACGGCCGAAATAGTTTACCATGCAAAAATTAAATGAAAGGTTCCTTGGACGGACCTTACTTTATCTGTAATATCTTTTTAAGGAACGGGCTTAAAAAAATATTACAGATAAAGTAAAAATGTATCTGTTTTAATAAGAATGTTACCGGAAAGAATACTTGAATAAATAAATGGAAACTGACAAACATAAACGAATTAAAGTTATTTATTTTTCGCAGATACTAATTCTTGTAATGCAAGTTTTCTCGCGAAATATGACTGATTGCTTAAATTTGTCAAATATATTGACAATAATAATATTTTGTTAAATAAAAGGTACATTTCTTTGGGATACGTTTTATAATTATCTATAAATGATTTATAATTACTTACTGTTAAACATGAACGTAATTACAAAAAAAAAAAAAAAAAAAAAAAAAAAAAAAAGCTGTTTTTCCTAACCCCCCGTGAAAAAAAACATAATTTCCTTTTTCCCAAACGCTCATTACTAAAGTGCCCGGAGCAGATTTGTCACTACATTTACATTCGTTTTATTCAAATATTTTATATTTCCTTATTATTTATCTCTTAATTTTTTTTCTAAAACCACAAGGGCAAAAATATAAATCAATTTACCTAAAAGTGGCCAGGATTTTTTTTCGAAGAAGAATTTTATCTACCACTCGAAACCTTCAGGTGCTTTCAAAGTGAGAGACAGCTGAGACTGAATGTTCAATAATGTATGAAGCAGATTTCTCGTGAGACAAGAATGCTTTGAATAAATAAACTCCCGTCTCTCCTCAATCCAGCGTCTTTTCCCGAATTGACACAGCTCTAAAGTTATTATGGTGCTTATAGATACTAAAATTTGCATACAGCAAATTTTATTTTGGATTTTCAATATTTCGTGCTTTCACATCAAAAAAGATAAAGTAAGCATATAAATGAAAGCTTACACACGCACAAACAAGTGAATAAATTTTAATAATAAGAGAAAATAACATAAAAATGAATTAGAATCTTTCTCTTGATATACAGCTTTCAAAAATCGATCTGGCTTAGTCATTAAAAAATGTTAATGAAAAATTTGTTTCAAAAGTAAAAAATTAAGAACGTACCTAAATATATATTTAAATCAGGGATCTGGAGCATCCATTTTTTTGAGTTGCTTCGCTACAGATCCGCTCAGACTTCTAAATACATGCTCAGGCTCCGATTTAGCTGCACATAATTTATATAAATTACTAGCGGTGCCCGCACGGTGTTGCTCGGGCTGAATTTTAAAAACGTCGCCTACGACGCTGTCCTTGCTAAGAGTATAAAAAAAATCGCCTGCGGCATAAAGCCTGCATTGTTTGAAAAACATCGTGTGTCTATTTGTCAAAAAAAGAAAAAAAAAAAGAACACACACACACACACACACACACACATTAGACATTGTCAATGCTTGAAAAAGTAATAAAACATGTAGAAGGATCAATTAAGAAAACTTGGGAACAATTCCATCAGTATGGTCAGATTTGTCACCAGAGGGTAATTAAAACAGCCAAATTGTAGCACGGAGTCATTTGTTGCGTTACTTTTTATCTGGAATGAGTCTTACTTGGCGATGATCTTAGATTGATTGCAAGAATAAAAGTGCAATATCATATTTATTTTATTTCCCAGCCATGGTGAACTGTTATCTCGCTAACCGAAAGATAAGTTTTATAATGAAATGAAGCTTTGCTAGCGGTACCACAGAGATGAAATAGTAGGTGATAATATTTATAGTTAAATGATACTGTAAACCATACCTAAAAAAGGTATGCACAATTTTGTTAGTATTCTTTATCGTCGGTTTATCACCAACGCGTAATTAAAAAAGTCAAATTAAAGCGTATCGTCATTCGCCACGTTATTTGAAATCTAGAATAAACTATACGTCCGTAAAATTTTCCAGGCGATATTTATTTAAATGCTATTGCTAAACCAAGGAAATCGTAAAATCGGGGAGACGAAACTTTTATCAAGTTCAATCCCGAATTTAAAAATTATTGCTAATTTGAGAAAAACTTTAAATCGAAAATATGCTTAATCTTTATTAAATTGAACTATTCTGAAAAATAAGTTTCATATTGAAACCTAGCGGTACCCGCACGGGGCTGCTCGTGCTGAATTTTAACCGTACCTAAAAAACGTAAGCACAGTTTCATTAGTGTGTTGATTTATCGCCAATGACTAATTAAAAAGTCAAATTGTAGCGTGTCATATTCGCCACGTTATGAAATCTAGTATAAACCAAACGTATTCATATTCTGGCCATATTTAAATGCTAGTGTTAAATCAAGGAAATCGTTAAATCGGGGAAACACTACTTTTATCAAGTTCAATCTCGAATTTAAAACCTGTTGTTAATTTGAGAAAAACGTTAAATCGAAGGTAAGCTTTATTATTGTTTTTCCGTTGAAAACTAAACTGATGTCTCTCTATGTTGAAAAATAAGTTTTGTATAGAAATTAAGCTAACACTATTACCCGGAGTTGAGGAAATTGCTAATTATTATTTTTGGACCAAGGTAAGCTTTAAGAAATCGCACTAAAAAGCTAATAACTGGCGTTCTTATTGACTTAGAAACCTAGAACAAATATCGTCTTGTGCAGAAAAATTAGCGCTTTCGATCGATATATTACCTTAATATGTGCAAGGTTTTTTTCGCTCCCATATTGGGAATTTATATGGACAATTGATTAAAATTGGAATAAAAAAAGAACTATCTATAGGATTTTTTTTCAGAAACCTTCGCAGGAGTGTACTCAACATATTCCCAAAGTTTCAGGGCGATCGGATGAATGGTGTAGTAATGCATAACACACAAACACACATACATTCATTTTTATATATATAGATAATATTTGTCTCTTTTTCATAGTTAATTTACTTTTTTAGATAATGAGAAATTTAAAAAAAAAAAAAAAACTAAAACGAGGAATCAGAGCATTGGAGCACAATTAATTTCTTTTCTACTGCTCGCTCCAGCTCCGCTCAGACTTCTAAATACTTGCTCAGGCTCCGTTTCAGCTCCACATAATTTTAATAAATTATATGAGTTGTCCCTTTCTTACAGTTAATTTACTTTTTTAGATAATGAGAAATTTAAAACAAAAGAACTAAAGCAAAAAATCGGAGCATTGGAGCACATACATTTCTATACTCCTGATCGCTCCAGCTCCGCTCAGACTTCTAAATACTTGCTCAGGCTCCATTTCAGCTTCACATAATTTTATAAATTATATGATTTGTCCCTTTTTTACAGTTAATTTACTTTTTTAGAAAATGAGAAATTAAAAAAAAGAGCTAAAGCAAAAATCGGAGCATTGGAGCACCAGAAGTTTCTTTACTCCTACTCCCTCCAGCTCCGCTCAGACTTCGAAATACTTGCTTAGGCTCCGTTTCAGCTCCACATAATTTTAATAAGTTATTTTATTTGTCTATTTTTTATAGTTAATTTACTTCTTTACATAATGAGAAAAGAAAAAAAAAAATAAAAAAAATCGGAGTTTTGGAACAGAATCAATTTCTTTGCTCCTGATCTGCTCCAGTTTTGATCAGAATTTCAATGCTCCTACTCTACGTTCCGATCCAGATCCCTGTTTTAATTGTATTAATTTCAAACTATTAAAATCAGTAAAACTGAACAAAAATTCACTTTAAGAAAGCACAAATGAGCATTAAAATGCAGACATATGTTTTGGGATTGCTTGGAATCCCTTCTTCAATGCAGTAGTGGAGCTTCTAGATGCAAAAACATCCAAATGAAGCCAGATTAATGAGTTTAAATCAGTGCCGAGTCTCACCAATTCACACGCATAATTTATTCAAAGTTATAGAGCAAAAAGAAAAGGAAAAAAAAGGAAGACTAAGAATGCCACACATGCCTTGGAAAATAAAAATTCGGAAATACACGGATCTTTATAGCAACATTATATAGACTAAAGTAAGTTATACCTCAAGTTAAAAAAAATGTTTTAGGCTTCATGATCTTATGGACTGGACTACGACTGCAGTTTATGTTTACGCATTGACTCAACGTTATAGCACAAATAAGTAAGAACTGAGGCATGTTTTTTTGAAATTTCAACTTTGACAACCCGAGTGAGTTGTAATCACTTGGTCCACGGAAAACATCGTTGGGTGTTACTGTTTCTCCAATTTTTGAAAACTTTGAAAAAAATACAGCAATACCACATTTTTTTTCATATTTCTGCTTGCTGAAGATGACTTTGAACAAAACATAAGTTGTATAATGTATATATTATAACACTTTCTATCTGCTAATTGTTTCTAAACATGAAAAGAGCCTTGTGAACATTTTTTTCTTCTCAATTACCCTTCCGTTTTTTAAGAATTTCATTGTAATCCCTAATATGTATTTCTTTTATAGTCACATATTTTATTGGTTAAGGAAATTCACTTTAACTCAAATTAAATACTGTTCGTTTACGAAAGCCACGACCACCACTCGCGAACGATTTTATTTCGTAAATGGGAGCTCTCAGATGGAATTGGCGGCTTCCGCAGTTGTATTTTAGGTTGGCATTTTTTGGTTTTTCCCGATATTGCATTCGATTTTCAATTTGAATCTTAAGCACGAAAACAAACCTGAATAACGCAACTGGTTTGTTATTCGTAGTAAAAGTATACATTTCCTCGTCTTTATTTCTTGTCTCACCTCTATTTTGATAAAACGTAAGCAGACATGATGCATTACCAAAATCAAGAAATGCTTCTACTAAGAAAATAAACATTATTTTTCAGTTTATAGGACAGTTTTAAAACTTTCATCGATTCACATTTTTTAATGCCTTTTTTGATTTTCATCGAGACCACGCGCATTTTATGTATTTTTGCTATTTTTCTCTCAATAGCAATGGTTAATTCAATAAATAGGGCCCCATGGCAAAGAGGTTTTTGTTGTATTACTTAAAAAATTATAATAAGCTTAGTGTAAAATTTTAAGCAGCTACTTTTCACAGAGATGAGTTTGATAAAAACATAAAACAACTTTTTATTTTATTCGGATTAAATTTATGCATATAAATTGCAGAATATTTCGGATCCAATTTGCTAAATTTCGAATCTTTTTTTTTCGTGCAAAAGTTACATAATGAAAACAAAATCATTCTTGAATAAAAAGCTGTGTATCAAAGATATAAAACAAATAGAATAGCGAAAATATGAACGGATATTTGCAGACATAACATAAAAGTCAGAAACAAAGCCTTAGTTCCTTCCACAATATTTACATTCCTTAAAATTCCAAGAATATATGTCCATTGTTCTGAGAAAGAGAAGCCTAAATTTCTTAAACTTAAGGTTTTCAGCTGGGAAATTTATTTAATTTTGAAGTCGGTACATTCAATTTCCGCGCAAAAATTCCTAAATCCAGATATTCGCCTCTGTTCTATCGGAATCCGATTACGGTGGGTTCTTTGACTTGTCTCGCTGGGAATTCCAATCATGAGACAGGAATTCCTATTTCCTCGAAGCTCCAAGAAATTCGTCGAATATGGAAAAGGTTGTAATTGTTTTAACTTTTTACCCCCTCCTCAGCATTTACATTTCCTTTTCATGAATATCTGTTCCTGGTTTTTATTCATCCTATGAATTTCCTTTGCAAAAACTGTTACAAAAAACAGTAAACATAATTAAGTTACAAATAAACATGAAGAGCGATATTTTAAATAATATAGCATTTGTATATAAAACGTACTTTTTTTTGCTGAAATTTGATTTTTATTGGAAATAATTTTTATGAGTTCCAGGATTTCATGTGGATTGACATTTGTACTACCATGTATGTTTTTCGGCTTTTTTAAAAATTGCAAAATCTGTATGTATACATTATATTTAGATACACTGCTAAAAATTTCCGGAAAAAAAAAATAGTAAAATAACCAATTATTTGGTTGTTATTTTACCATATTTAATGACAACAGTTGAATAACCATTAAAAAGATAGTATTCAAACCGCTGATTGTGAAAAAAATCGTTTATTCTCTGTTTATCCTAAAGAACGTTTAACTAACCGTAATTTTCAAGCGCTCAAAGAGAATCGGGCGTCCAGCGAAACCTTACCGGTCGTACGTTGTTGTTAAAAAATGAATACAGATTTATCAGTTCAAATCTGCATGTTTATATAAAAAAAGAAAAAAAAAGGGGCTTAATCAGTAATTACTAAATAGAAACACATACACACACAAACCAAAATTGGAGACATCGAATTCCCGAACTGTTTGCGAATAAGCGAACCCATAATTTGAGCTGCTGAAGCTTGTTTGTATTTTATTTTATGCAGCAAATAAAAGTATTTTCGTCAATATACAGTAAATTTAGACCAAAAATAACTTTGGATCCAATCAAAAACTGAAATCTCAATTTTAAGGCAGTTTGCCTGTTGGAAAAGAAGGTTTATTGATAAATAAACGGCCGCTTTACGTGGTGTAGATGGCCGAATGACTAGAGAGCAAGGTTGGTATACCATACACCCGGGTTCGATTCTCGCACGCTTCGTTTACGGTTTCTATGCCTCGAATATTCTATGCCTCGAAATGGGTCAAAAACGTTTTCTTTTGTTTTGAAACCATTTTTAAATGGTTATAAAACCGTAAACTTTTGTATTTAAGGCTTTTTAACCAAGCTGATTGGAAATGATTCAGGCAACGTAAAGATAGAAAAATGTTCCAAACCGTAAATTTAACGGTGAATGAGATGGACAGACTGCTGCCGGTTATTTAACCGTAATTTCATAATGAAATTTCTAACAGTGTAACTGCAGACGTTTGTTAAAAACCTAGTGAAATGAATTTCTGGAATTTCCTTAAATGAATATTAAGAAGCTTTATTTTTATTTCGTCAGAATTATAAAGAAGGCATTTCCATAGTTTCAAAAATACGTTTCCAAAAAAAAAAAAAAAAAAAAAAAAAAAAAAAAAAGAGAAAGAGAGAGAATGAGAAGCGAAAATACTCCAAGTCCAACTACTGATACAAAGAAAAAGTTTTTCTTTTCTATTGAAATAATCTTCTCTTTTTAATGTAAACATGTTTGGAGGTAGTCATTTAGTATAATGGATGATAAAATTGGTACTCCGGTGCTCTAATGTATAAAGTGATTGTTTTACAGCAGTGAAAAGTGTTGAAATACAATTAGAAGCATCATCAAAACAGCAAATAGAAAATTAAAAACCATTTTATATACTTTTAGGCACTTTAAGGGTCCCGTATATAAATTATGAAAATTAAAAGACGTTAAAAATCAATAGCATACTAAACTGATGGCACTTTTGCATAAGTTCGGAACTTCCTCCGGATTGAGTAGCGGCGAATGCTGCTCGCTAAGGTACAGAGGTGAAAAACAACGTCTGATATTGAGAACTATTCACTGATCCTTACTGAAACTGGAACTTAAACAAAAACTGATCATAAAAAAGCACCACGTAAAACACTTTTTATAGAATTGAATTTATTTAAAAATTTTTGTGGAATGAATTGTTGTCAAAGGGAAGAAATAGGATGCTCAAGCACTACCGTTTACTAATGAATATTTGAGAGATCGAAAAAATAAAATAAAAAAAAACTTCATAAAATTCAACCAGCGAAATGGGACTCGCCGCCTTGTTAATGTTTTTTAAATTGTCTAAAACCCAGGTTACGTGTCGGTTAATGTATGCCACAGTACACTTTTTTCTTGCAAAAATTGAGCAAGATTAAAATACAGGATGGTTATAATTAAACGTCTCCTATTCAGGGCATCCTACAGCTAAAACCGTTCAACGGATTGACACCAAAATTGGTATGTGGACTATATGCGCTCAAGGAATCATGAAAAAAAAATTCTAAAAATGGCCGCTAGAGGCGTTGTTTAGCCTCATAACATGGTTTTCACGTAGGAAATGATCAATAAAGAATAAAAATAATAATATCAACATTTATTGTACACTTTTTCCGTCCATATCTATCATCTTGCCGTTTAAACCGAGAGTAAAGAACGCTATAACAATTCAGCTGTGTGGCAAAAAAAAAAAGTTTAGGCTATCATGAAATTAATTTTTCTTTCATAAATATTAATATCATTATTTTTATGCCGTACTGGTCATTTCCTAAGTTAAAACCCTGTTATAAGGTTAAACAGCCCCCCTAGCGGCCATTTTTAGAACTTTTTTTTCTTCATGATATACCAATTTTGGTTTCAATCCGTTGAACGGTTTTAGCTGCAGGATGCTCTGAATAGAGGAAGTTTAATTATAACCACTCAGTATAATAGGGAAAAAACACATCTACATGGTTCTAATAATATTTTGCTTAAAAAAAAAGAAGAAACGAAAACTATGAGCCAAACCTCCGGTGTATCAATTGCTATCGTTGAAAATTCTAATGATCTAACATATATTACCACTATTGAATGAACCTTTGCATACCTGATTTATTGAATTGCATTTTTTTCTGTAATTTTCTTATAAAGCATTGTTTCTGTAATAATTTATTAAAAATGTACGGTTTCAAAGTTACATGCCAAGGAAATATTTAACTAAGAGGTTTTTTCAAACATCTTAATCAAAAACCAAATCGTCTGCAGATATTATTCTAAAGCATTGAAATGTTCCTCAAGTATTATTATCTTTCTATACAAGTGAATGAATTCATTTGCTCAAAAATTTAGACAATTACAACATGAAAGGGATTTTGTAATTGATAGTGCTCATTGTAGTCGGAAAAAACTTCTTTGAATTTTAATTAAATGTATCTAAAAAAAGGCCATTATATTTGCTTAATTGACATATAAAATATTTTCTTTCAATTCCTCCTCATCAGTCTTAAGGCTTTTAAAATTGCATAGAAAGAGGCTAAATTCATTGTTTTAGAGAAGGAATTAAGTTTTTTTCTTTTGCTTTCGACTTAAACAAGAGGATTTTTTTTGGAAAACTTTTCAGATATGCAATTGCTGTGAGAAAAATGCTAAGCTAGTTCGTTTGTTTAATGTAGGATTCCTTAGTTATTTACATTGTAGTATAATTTACTCGCTAATTCCTCTTAATGAACATTTTCTGAATTGATTAAGAGATTTAAAATACTTTAGCATTAATTTGGATTTAGAAATGCTGTTTTCAGGAATTTAATTCACAGCTGGTAAGTCATGTAAAGTTTTAATTTCAGTAAAATTACGGTATATTGCGGTTCAGTGTATTCAAACTGAATGGATTGGCGTTTTTTAAATAATGCTCAAAACTTATTTACAGACAGAGTGCGAATAAAATGTTGCAAGAGTAACTTTAATTCCTGTTTAAAAATTTGACTCCACACTGTGTTACTGTTTAAAAAGGGAATTTCATAATACAATGTTTTCTGTTGATTGCATAAGTGTGATATTACTTCATTATTGCTGCAATTACCTAAACGTTTTTTTTAACTGAAAAAGAGAAAGATTCTGTTGAAGAGTCAACTCTAGAAATACATCTACTTTTTTACTTTCAGTCCTTATTTTTCTTGTTCTTCCATTATTAAAATTAATAATTTATTTCTTCAGTAAAATGTTTATGCTATTAATTGACATGAATTTGTTATCAGCATAATTTAATACCAATATTTTCTGATGATTGCATAAGGATGATATGAGGCACCTTGAGCAAAGGGGTGTAAGTGACAAAATTGAAAATTTGGAGATAAATAGTGCAAACGATAGGGAAAGCACTATTCTATATTGTGGCAAGAGTGGTTAGGGGTCTCCCCAACAGGTGCTGCCTCACAACATGATTTAGAAAAAAAAAACCATTAAAGGTCCCATACGATCCAAACTTTGAACGCGTGTTTCTCGGAATCGTTTTTTGGTCACTTACATCCCTTTGCTTCTCACTGCCTTATATTACTCATTATTGCTGTGATTTCTGCACTTTTTTAACTGAAAGATTCTGTTGAAGGGTCAGATTCACGAGAACTATTTCTCAGTCCTTATTTTTCTTCTTCTATGGCTATAATTGATATTTTTTTTTCAGTAAAGTTTTCACGATATCAGTTGATATCAATTTGTTATCAGTATAATCGTTGGGGTGGGGGAGAGAGGGAGCACATGTCGGCTGGTTCTGCTTTGTCCTGTAGCGCAATCGGAGGTAATGTACTTTTACGGTGGGGTTAATGTACGGCAATATGTGTTTTTTTCTTTTCTTCATCTTTCAAAATTTAATAGAAATGAATAAGCATACACATAAATGTTTTCAATAAAAACAAATACAACTATTAATTATATTTTTTCAATAGTAACATATATAAAGAACTCAAGACACTGCTTCTCCGATACAATGGGAACAATGAAGTGGATAGTTCTTGCATGAAGCGAGCATTATTTCAGATAATCAGTGCTGCATTTTATTCCCGTCTTAAATTAAGTTACAACAAAACAGTCCCTGCGACAGCGCTTCAATAGCGATTAACAGGAGTAGAATTTAAAGCCTGTTCTGTTCTAAACGAAACCATTTCCAAATAAATTTTATTGGTGCAAAAGATTTTGTCGCATGGAAGCGGATAGAGGAAATAAATAATCCTATTTTTGTTCTACGAGCTTAATAATCAAATAAACTGTCCTTCGGGATCTTTTAATTACAGTACACTCTCTCAAATTCAATAAGCTTCCGAGTTTGACGATTTGAATAGAACTACAGTTCTATTAAGTTACAGATGGAAAAAGTTCAAATTTTCAGTATTTTCTGAGGAAGCTAATTACAGATCTTAAAAAAGAAACATGCATTTAAAATTCCATTACGGCAATTAAAACTCTATTTTAAAGAATATTTAAAGTTTGAATTATTTTTTCGTATTCTGAATAAACTAAATTTCGCATAATAGTACTAAAATTGAACTTAAAAAATAATAATGCATTAAATATCTTGCTTTAAACCTTAAAGTTAGTAATTAATTAAGCTTTGATTTTAGTAACAATTGTTTATAAATATTGGAATAATACGTGTAAGGAAACCATAGGTTTTAACAAGTAATATACAGGTACACTATTTATGAGATTTAAGGAGTACCATTTTTTTACAGCAGAGATACACAACGATAATCTTTTAAGAAATACAATGAGCAATGCCGACAAAAACGTGCTTAAGTACTATTTAGATCATAATTATGTCATTTTCACATGTATGTATATAAGTAATATGACGCTACTGAAAAGAGCTGTTGGAAAAAGACAAATAAAAAATAAATGTATTTCATTTTCAGAGTTAAAACGGCACTATACCATATAACAAATAAAATCTTTGCGTATGTTAATTCAAAAAGTCTGCATTACAATAATGGGGAAGTTTCATGAAACAACTGCTAATTGTTTCTTTTTCTGAGCATGTTATTTGTAATTAATTAGTAATGATTAAATGTTAAGAAAAATGTCAATGAAGCATTTCGCTATTGAAATTGAAACTCTAAAAAACTAAAAATAAATAAATAATTTCTTTAAGTTTATTTTCCAAAAAAAAACTAAATTAATTCGGTACCAAAAATTCGGCAAGACTATAGAGCGAGTACCTTTAACATTTGATATCTTTCTTGTTTTTTGGACTAAAAAAAAGCGAACATGGACAGTTTTTATTAAAGCAAAATTCCGAGGAAACCTTTTTCTCGGTAAAGAATTGGTTTAAAATTTACTTGGTTCAGTTCAGTGTTACTAGTCCTTTTTTTCTTAAAACAAATCTTTTCTTTTCTTTTCACTTTCTCGAGTCAGAAATCTTATACTGTTAAATAAGTGGCGAAGACTTTTCTTTTAAGTTTTTACATAAATAAATAAACCTGTTAAAGCTAGTCGAGTGAATAGTAGTGAAATTAATGTTTCCCCTCAAATATATAAAAACAATTTAAAGACATATGTGCCATTTTCGTTCATTTATATAATATCTTATATTTATGTAACATATTTAAATTTGTACTAAGCTAAATAAGAAATTAACTAATCTTATGATTGGTAAATATACTATATTGTTACCAAACAAACCTAAAAAAAAGTGATCTCATTGATTTATAAATGAAGTAAGATGCATTGATTTTTCATTATTTTTCTCTTAATAATTTGTGCTTTTCATTTAAATATTTAATTTTAATTAAAAGTAAAATGAAGCATCGTGCATCTAAGGAATAATTAGAAATTTTTTAAAAAAATAATATAGTATATTGGCGTAACATACTTAAATTTGTGCGACGCAAATAAGGAATTAAATAATCTTATGATTGGATGATTGGTTAATATATAGTTACCAAACTAAACAACAAATGTGATTTCATTTATTATAAATGACAAGTTAAGATGGATTAATTTTGCATTATTTTTCTCTTAATATTTGTCTTTTTAAAAAACAATTATTCACGTAAAGAAAGCACAAATGAGCATTAAGATGCAGACATATGTTTCGGGATTGCTTGGAATCCCTTTTTCAATGCAGTAGTGGAGCTTCTAGATGCAAAAACATCCAAATGAAGCCTGTTTTTGCATCTAGAAGCTCCACCTTTGCATTGAAAAAGGGATTCCAAGCAATCCCGAAACATATGTCTGCATCTTAATGCTCATTTGTGCTTTCTTTACGTGAATAATTGTTTTTCAGTTTTACTGTGCGCAAAGTTCATTTATCTTATTTGTCCTTTTCATGTAAAAATTTAATTAAAAAAGTTTCAATATTAAAATGATTGTTAAATTAGTGAAAAATAGTATATTGACTTTGAGTCATTGAATTAAGAGTAGTATTTTTAAAATGAAAATGTTTTTAAAAAAATAGATCAAAGGAGCATAATTAAAGATGTTGGACGTGTAATGCTGCAAGAAATTAGAAAGCAAAACTTGAATCTTATTCTTCAGGAATAGAAGCAACAATAAAATAACTAAATAAAAAATAATAAAAATCACAATTGCGAAAACTCCCCTTATTGCAAAAATCGGACCATTTTTATATGCAAGATGTTGTTTCTAATAGGACTGAGCATTGGTTTCGCATCAGGTCTGATATGCAAGGAGGAAAATGTTATTATTTAAGCTATTCTTTCCAAAATGATTTCTTAGAATTTTCGCGGTATGTTTAAATCAACAGGCTTTCGAAACAGTACGGAATATTTATGTCGTTGTAGTGTTAGGCGTTGAAAAATATTAAATTTTCAATCTAAAACGGCAGATTTGAAATGCACGAGTTGCAAAAAAAAAAAAAAGGATGAATAACTTTTGGACGTGTGCACAATCGTTTTATTTCATGTTACTTTTTTGTAATTGTTTGTTCGTTTCTTTTCTTTCGTTTTGCTTTTTTGTTTTAAAAGAGAAAAAAAATGTAAAACTGCTTTTAGTTTTTTTATTAATGTTTTTTTTTTCCTGAGGATATGAGGAGAAAAAAAATGTCCTTTTGAAAGTTGTTGTGCTTTTTTTACATTGCACGCCCAAATGACCTTTTTCCAGATAAAGCCTTTTTGGTTTCCCTTTAAAGTGCAGAATGAAATTTACACATATGTATATTAACCTCGTAATAGTAGCATATTTTCTTTTTAACTAACAACTTAAAAATATGTAAAAATTTGTATCTAATAAATCTCTTTAAAATTAGAAAAAATTCCTCCGTTTAAGAGGGACAAAGTAAAACCTTATATTTTTCTCTTATAAATTTTTGATAAGAAAAGGTTTATTAGCGTTTTTATCATTATTGGTAAGTGTCTGACAACAAAAAATCTTACAAGAAACACCTTTGCTGGTTTTTAATTTAATTTCGAAAATGGCTATTATTAGGCCAAGTTCGAAGTACATATTTAGTGTCCGTAATAAATTGAGCATATCAGAAAATAAAAAAGTTAACGCTAAGATTCAAAAATAAAAAACCATTATTTCATTGAAGCATAAAATGCACTTATCTCAGTCATTAAATAGACTAGAAGTTGGAAAATGTTTGTAAAATTAGTGCGCTTCAACTAAGTTTGAAAACCTAATTAGTTTATACAAAATAAGATCATGTGTTTTTTCAACTGATTTGCAATTAAAAGCACTGAACAACGGGTAAAATAGGTTATGTTTGCATAGTTAATATTTCTTAATTTAAATAAATGTTTTATTTCCTTTACCAATTTACGTTATTAAAGAAAAGGATAAAATGCAAAATGAATGAAAACAAATACGACGATCAAGCGATTTAGTTTAATGAATATTTTTGGACATTAATCAACAAGTGCCATTAAATGTGACTTTTAATAATGCAACTTCATTTATTTCAGAATATTTAATAGTCTCTTTAAATCTTACCGTTTAATGAACTGTTTTTATCTTTTATTTTGTTTAAAATAATGTTTGCATTGAACTGGTTATGTTTTTCTTCAATACGATTTTCTTTATTCCTATTATTTAAGGCTTAGAAATTAAGAAAAATTTCTTTGTTTGAAAAATTATTGATTCTATTTACATATTAGAAGAATACATTGTATTCAGGGTATCTTGTTTATTAACAAAGAACACGCACTGTGACAAATTTGTTTGAAGGTTTATATTGAAGCAATAATTTGGAAATGGAACACTTCTTTCCGTTGTTTATTTATTTTCTAATGTTTATCTATCAACTTTTAAATCTGACATTTTTTGTACTTTTTTTACTGGGTATGTTTTTGTTTAAACATTGAGGAAATCTTTTTCTAATGGGCCTTTGCAGACCTAGTGCATTTCCCGGGGACCGGCATCCATTCTTTCAAGTAGCACTACTATCGGTGGATGCCATTAACACTTGATAATTTGGACGCTCAGTTTCTCCCTAGATGGCGGCACCTGAGCTCAAAATGATGCGAAACTGCACTAGGAATTTAATTTAGCCGAGTGTATTCAAGTCAAACATATACTCAATGGGTCTTTAACATACCGCATAATCATACGCTGTCGATTTTCTGCATCTTAAAAATTCCCCGACTTGGATCAGGGTTGATCCTGCGAACTTGGGCGTACGAGGCCAGTGCCTTACCCCTACGCCACCCTGCTGGCCCCCCATATTATATATATCTATCTACCCCCTGTTAAGCTCTCTAAGCTCTCTGCCATCTTCATTTTTTTATAATCACGTGTAATGCAGATACATGAAAGCGAATAAATACAGATAGAACATGTACTTACCATTAAAAGGAAGTAAAGAAAGCACTTAGGAAGTAAAAATATCCACTTTCAACAAAAGACATAGAAAGTAATATCTTTAAAGATATAAGTGAAAGAATATTACATAGATAAACTTTTGAATGTAACTTTGTAAAAAAAAAAAAGATACCAATGTTAAGCAACTCAGTATTGCTTCAATATATTGTCAGTTAGGCTCTGTTTCTTACGCATTGTAATACACATTAATCAATTCTTATCTTCTGTGGATATTCATCAAGACAAGTATTTAGAAAACGCATTAATCTATGTGCACGGGATATTTTTCTGAACAGAAAGAAGGCGTGTCTAACATATCTAAAGCACTTGCTAGGACATTTGCTAAATTGTTCATTGTGAATCAAGCATTTATGCTTTTAACGAAAACAATGGAAAGGTCTGACAAAAAAAATCATACATTTACTTGGAACTTTGGCTTAAAGGCAGAAACACATTTCTATTTCCAGCAAATCATTAAGTTTCACAAACATTATACTCCCAAGCCATTTATTTATCTGAACATTACTTCTACTTTCCTTTTAAGAGTCTATGTATACTAAATAGTTTTCTATTCAACATCGGAAACAATAAATAGTTCTTTTACTTTGTCTTCATAATTAGTTGGTGGCGTTGAAAGAGTTTCTAAAAATTGTGTATTTTACTGTCCCCGCTTAAAATTTAAATTAACTTTTGAGGAATTATTTGATACCCGTAAAGCGTCACGGGTAAAACTTTGCTGATTAAAAAGGCAAAAAGATCTCTGAAACTCGATCAGTTACATCCCTTACCTACTAAAATGTAGGTTAGGGTTACAAAATATGTAGGTTATCCTACATATTTTGTTACTGAAAAGTGCTTGCTATGCGCATCAAAAAATTATATTTAAATAAAGAGCAAATGTGTGTAAATAAATACTTATGTAACATACAAATACCTTACATGTTTGAAAACAATATTGAGCCGATTTTTATCTAGGAAATAATTCTTCTTTAAAAAAGGTAAGGTTTACGGAGAAAATTGAAAGGTGAAAATTTCGATTTTAAACATGTAAATATATCTTAGTGCCATTTTTTGTTTAGTGTTACTTTTGAATGTATTTGACGAGTTAGTATTAACTTCAATTTTTATAAAGCTGTCAACTTCGTCCTGGAGGATTTTTCCACCAACAACACCTCATACTGTTGTCCGTCTGAACAAATATATTTTTTTAAATTACAAGCAAAAATTATAGTGCAAAACTATCTGTGTCCTGTGGTGGCTGCTACAAAAATTAAAATTTTACTTTTATTAAATATGCTTCTAAATAGGCTAATGCTAGTTTTATTCATGCTACGTAATAAAAATCATAATCATATGATATGCGGGATATATTATCCGAGCTTATTCGGCGTTTGCTGAAATAAAGGTTTGGCATAAATTTAATTTGCATTTGTAACAAAAAACAGCAATTTAACGAGTTAAGTCAAACATATGCACTATTTAAGAGTAAGAACAAGTATCAATGCAAAGATCGTTCCCTTTTAATAGTATTTTATATAAACTGCTTTTTTTTCGCTTTTAATTCATTTCTTTTACTTATTCAGCACTGTGTCTTTTTATACTGGAAAATATTATATATTTTTATATATATATATATATATATATATATATATATATATATTAATTCTGTTGTGTATTTTCTTATATACTGAAAAATTGTCCAGTTAAAAATAATGCCGATTAGATGGGAAACTACTGAAAAATTCCTAAAAATGTCAGAGAATAAGTTTTATATTTTTTACACAACATACGAGGTGTGATTGGGAAGCTTTAAGAATGGGCTTGCAATTTCACAATGGCGGTATTTACATGCTACTGTGACACATCTCCTTCAAAATAGTCCCCTTCTGACTGAGCACACCGACTCCAAAGCTGTTTTCACTTTTGGAATATATTCCTGGATTTTTTTCTTTCTCGAGTGTGTTAAGGACGCTTGCCGGATTCGCCTAGATGTCTTCAATCGAGTCAAATCGCTTCCCTTTCAGTGAAAATTTCAGTTTAGGAAACAAGTAGAAGAATTTTTGACCAAATTTAACATTCCTGTGCTTCCACAACCGCCCTATTCCCTTGATATAGCTCTTGTGGACTACTACCTGTTTCCTGAACTGAAAATTTCATGAAAGGGAAGCGATTTGCCTCGACAGTAAAAATTTCAGTTTAGGAAACAGGTAGGAGTCCGCAGGGGCTATATTAGGGGAATAGGGCGGTTGTGGACGCACAGGAATGTTAAATTTGGTTAAAAATTCTTCTACCTGTTTCATTAGAAACTGAAATTTTCACGGAAAGGGAAGCGATTTTACTCGATTGAAGACATCCAGGCGAATCCGACGAGCGTCCTTCACACACTTGAGAAAACTTTTTTCCAGGAATGTTTCCAAAAGTGTAAACACCATTGTAGTAGGTGTGTTTAGTCAGAAGGGGACTCTTTTGAAGGAGATGCATCACAGTAGATTGTAAGTACCGCCATTGGGAAATAACAAGCCCATGCTTAAAACTTTCCAATCACACCTCGTATAATATTGTATTTTTTTAATAATATGGATCTATTATGCTTATATATCAAATGTATTCACCATTCAAGAGCTATATTTAAATTAATCAAGAGCATAAGCTAACCTAGACAAAGGGATAAATACATAGATAGATAGATATAGAGAGATAGAGGATAGCTATATTTATACATTTAATGCTGGTACATGGGAAAAGAAAGCTCGTATAGTTCTGGGCAAAGCTTCTTGGTTTAAATTTTTAGCTTTTTTTTATCATTTAGCTTCATTTTTCGCTATGAAGAATGGAGCTATAGTATAGCAAGTCAGAATCACATGAATGCAGTTTATATCACGATTTTCGGCGTTGCATTCTCCAAACTACGACCCAAACTGTAACGAGCATGATCTTGATTTCACACAGTTCAATCTTAAAAGAATAAACAATATGCGTCAAAAAACTATAAAATTTAGGAAAAACAAAAAAATTAGAAAAGTTTTTAATAGAAATTTTTATGAATGTAGTTCTAGAAACAATCAAAGCTCATACAACTGTTAACAACTGAAGTTAACTACAAGTTAAAAACTGAAACAAAGTAATATCTAAACAATGATTCCCACCAGCTTCGCAGTTAGTCATTTCAATTAAACACGCGATGATTTATCTCAGCTCTACGGCACCGAAAGACTCTCGTGCATTATTTACCTCACATACAGCACACAAAAAGCCATTATTGTTCCTCATGTTGGGTGAAGCAAATTAACCATCATTAATATGAATGAGAGTAATATTACACATCTAAAAGGAAACACTCATTATCCTTTACCAATTGGCAAAGCTCTGAGGACAAAACGAAGCAACAGGAGAACGAGCTTTATATTTCATACACCAGTGTTAGCACATTTAAATCTTCATTAATGCTTACTCACAAAAGGTACGAGCTTTATGACTGCACTCGTTCACGAGCAGAAGTACAAAAGGAGTAACTCATTTCCTGAATGAATTATTGAATACGTATTTTGATGCATTAAGTTTGGTTTGAGAAGAATGTTTCGTTTCAAATTAAACGATAATATATAATTGTAATTGGAATATTATACATTATTGTGTAAAGTTTTAATGAAGAAGTGCATCGTTTCACGTTATTCTCAAAGTTTTGTAAAGTTTTGTGTAGTATGTTAATAACTGTTTCCTAATTTATTGTATATCAGAGAATGAATATTGTTCTCTTTAACTATTCGTTTATATTTTATTAAAGTAATTTGAGTACTTGTATCCTCAAATAAATTTAAGGTTTATACCTATGGTGGCTTGTAAATTGATATGAAAAATTAATAATTTGAATCATCAGTTATGAACTGCACTCAAAGCTCTCCTCGTACTCTTTTTAACTCCCATTTTCTTTTTAATATGTTTAGTAAAGGCAAAACTAGTTAAAACAATTGATTACTTATCAAAAGTACGAAATTTTGCTTCGTCACGGTTTCATACTCAAATAAATAACATAAAATGTTAAAAAAAGACAAAAATCACCATTATTAAATCACAAATTTAGAAAAGCACAATGATTGTACTGTAACTTGTACTTAGCGTACAAAAGCCAAAACACTTTCCCTATTTCAGTGATTAGAAGTAACGCTTATATAATTTAATTCTCCATCAAAAAAGTAAATAACTGCACTGAAATTAGCGTTTGATGTGTTAAACATGTTCCCAATACAAAATTCTATTAGGTTACTCCATTTTCAAGCATCAATTGCTAGTACGACCACATACAGGAGGGAGGGGGAAACTATCACTGTTTTCTGTTCATGTGTTCTCATTTTAAAGCTGAGGGGGAGGGGGGTGAGAGAAGGCATAAAAATCAGTAAGTTAAGTCTATCGGGGATTCTAAGGCAAGTAGAAATACAATAGGCTCTCGTTACTTTGTCCTGAAAGTAATGTGTAAATGTTAGGAGCTTAAGAAAATTCAATTTATTTTACAAAGGCCACAACTCTTGAAAATATAATTTTTTCAGGAGATACAAAACTTACTTTTGAAAATTTGGAAAACATTGTCTAATCTTTTGTTATTTTATTTTTGAAGGTAACAGCATGATTAATATACTTAATTAAACGTAGTTTAGTTAAATATGCTATAAAATTAATAAATTAAAACTGAGTGGCTCCCTTTTCAGAAAAAAAAAAGACATTATATTTTCGAAATAAACTATTCATTTCTTACATTATGAAAACTGAAACAGTTGTTCGCAGTATTCTTTGAGGAATAAAAGGTCCTCGTTTTGATTTCTGTCATTGATTTGTCCACTGTATTATTAAATCCTCGACTTTATAAATTTATATTACAATCGAATGTAACTATAGTTCTTTAAAAGCTGTTGTTTAATTCCAACTTAATTTAACCACACCCCGAGGTGCACTCCATTGGCACCTCTCGGGGACCATTCAACATATGACTTTTAAATCCATTGGCTCCTAAGCGGAACCGCATAAGTTGGCGCTGACATCGTCTTTATTTCTTCGCTTGTTCATTAATGAATGTCAAGATGGTGTTTATGGGAAATTGCTTCTCAGTTTTCAATAAACTAAAATTGTATTTTTATGCTCAGCATACCTCTGGAGTTGCTGATATCCAAAGTTGAAAATGGCCTGGAGTGCTAAGGGTTAATTGCCAGTTAAAAATGATTGTTGCATTCGTATTACTTAGGTTTTAGCTTTTATCTTTTTATATTGTAAAAACATTGAGAATTCAGCTTTAATTGCGAGCTTAAAAAGTTATTACATAAAGTGGCAGGATTTTTCTATTATTTCATTAATGTACTTGGAGAAAGCGATTTGCTTTTTGAAGGATTCTCCTTATAAACGTCAAAGTTTACATTCATCTGGCACTTTCTATAACAATCATACATGATCCAGTGCATTCAAAACAATGAGTAATAAATGCATGAGTATAAAATATAGATTCTGTACAAAATCTAAAAATATTTTATTTATGACCTAAAGACTATGATAACTAAAAACATAGAGACATATTTTAAATGCGTTTATTTGAAGTTTTATTAAAACATCAAACCAGGCATATGAACTCTCTTTTTTAGCTATTAATTGATTCATTTGAATATCTTATGGTTGTTTGTAAAAATTTGAACATTACATGGTGAGAATGGCGCCTTGGCATACTTTGAGCTCATATGAAATTTGCCGACATAAATAGTCTTATTGAAAACTTTTACAATGCATCAAAGCAAACATTCGCGAAATCATATTAGTTTGTGTACATTCTTATAATTAGTGAAATACTTTATGACAACCTTCTATATAAACATGCATAGATAGGTATAAAAAATTCATATGATAAAGTGATTATGTATATTCAATGTGTGCTTGTGCTAAAGCAGCGATGCACAATGCCCAGTGCTTTTTTTTACGTTTTTAGTTCTTTTATTTTTTCCTACAAAAGTTTCTTGACTATTGGGTTAGAATTAAAATTGGAATAGTTAACTTCCCAAAGGTCACCTAGTGACAAATTGCTACCTGGAGATTTCACACTTGTTCCAAGTCATCTTCTTAAGCCCTATTTTGCTTGATTTATGAGTTTTCTAAAGGATTATTGTTGATGTTTTTTCTTTTTCTTCACTGCTGTTTTTGTTTTTATCTTTATCTTTGCTTTATTAAAGTTTTGCCTTTAAATGCATGGCATCCTACATTTAAGTACATATTTCGTAGTTAGTTGCGCTAAAAAAAATAATTGAGCTTTGGAAAACCTCTTAAGAAGATTATGGACGTTTTTTATAGAATTTCGTCAAAAAAAAAGTTGTTTATAAAATCCTTACTAAAGATTACTTTAAAACTTGAAGTATTAGCCTTTGTTTGAAACATTGGAGAGTTAACTGTGATTGATTGAATGATAAATATTTTTTACTCTATGATATAGTATACTATGTTTTGAAAACGTGATTTATTCAATTGTTTAGGATGACTATCAAATCTTAAAAGCACTATAGCATGCGAAAAAATGTGGTGCATGCACTGAAAAAAGCAATCTGTTGATTTTAGATAGTAGTAGAAAAAAATAGACATCACGTTAAATACGTTTTCTTAGACAAATATATTGTATTTTCACACTGCATGACTTTTAAAAATATTTTGCTAGCGGGAAAAACGTTTTGCAAGGAGAGAATAAGTTTTAGAGAATTTCTCGTGTGTGTGTTTCTTGTTTATTCATTTATTTCTAAAGACTTGTTGTATTTCGATGATAATATCCGAGCAGAAAACATTTCAAATTTTTATGCTTTTAATTTGATGGATTTACTAATTGTTGTGTTAATACATAAAGTATACCTTTAATTTTTATTTCAAAGCCTAATAATTAATAGAGTGAAATTTAATAAATATAGAACTTGATGAAACGGTAAAAATTCTGTGTATAAAAAGTATCGGGAAAAAATTCTGCCTAACCCAATTTCAACTTATAACGCACCTGCACAATTGTTGGGCTCTGATCTCGTCAACACACTAGCAGTTAGAGCCTGCCAAATTACGTGTGGATCACATCGTATGTTTAGTCAGCTTTTGTTGAGGGACTCGTTGAAAGCTCTAACATGCAGCGAACTATTGAACAGCGCATTTTCGTGTACGTGCAAGTGTTGGAAAGGTTGAAAAAGAAAGCTCAACCGAATAATATCCCTCACTACTGCCTGTTGGAAATTGTATCTCGACAATGACAGAATTCACTTCTGCTTCCTGTGACCGACTACTTGTCAAAAAACGGTATCACAACAGTCTCTGAACTACTTTGCAGTTCGGAATTGCAGCAGGACTTTTCCCAGTTCTCCAAATTCAAAACCGCCCATAGAATATTTGCTGCTGCCAAAGAGGTTTGCACGCCCACTCTGTGGAGTGCTCCAGAATTCTACTTTCATGTAGCTTTTTAAGCTGTAAAATAGCTGTCAGAAGTATAGGGCACCGCTCCAATAGTGTAATTTGAGGAATTTTGATGTGTTGCAGCGATACCCGCAAGAAACCTATTTTCCTAACTTTCTCCAATGCTTTTTGCACAAGCCCTGTACAGAATAACAAAATGGTCAAATTCAGAAATATAGCAATTGTTCCACACGGCAACAAAGTAATTGATTAATAGAAAGGATTTATTCTCTAACGAAGAAATACAACTTTTTATACTTTATCTAGTGTGATACTTTTTGATGTCAGAATATTTCCCCCTTCATCGCTCACACTAGATTGAAATGCAGAGTGGAGGCTGAATTATTCTTAACAATAAAATGCCTTCAAAAGTAGGAGAGAAATAAATAAAGCAGAATCTAAGTTGTATACCGAAGATTTTTTTCCATACCAGCGAGTCAGTTTTGTCTTCAAAATTTTGTCTGTGGCAAGAATAACTCCTTTATTCATTTAAAGAGGTTAAAAAAAGAAAAGTATTTTTTTTTCAGTTTTATGGTAACTTGCCATGCCCAAATCGTATTTAGATTACTTATATCTGAATTGAAATTGCGTTTATTATGTTATAAATTATGAGAAGTTATGCTTTTACTTTAATTTTCTTGTTATGGTTTAAGCGTTAAAAAGCAACGTTTAAATTATATGCTTTCATTTGAACTCTGACTGACTAACGCATAAATGAAAGTCTGGTCCCTAGTAGAAAAATCCTCAAAGTAAATAACTTAAACGTTTCAGTGCGGCATGATTACATTTCTCCTGAAAGTTATAGCTTAAAAATAAAAAAAATAGTATTATAAAAAAACGCTCGCTTCTAGCTAGATGAATTGCACATGTAGTGATATAACTGCATCTATCACTTTGACGGCAAAGAAAGTTCTCTGCAACATTTTTTTGAAAGAACGACTCTTTCATCTTTAATTTAAACAGCAAGCTGAATCATATAGACAGTATAAATAAGAATTAGAACTTACTTGAAGTTAAATATGCAAAGAAAGCCGTTTTTATCTCATAAAGATGTATTTCATGCGTCATAAACATATTTTATGCAAAATAACTCCTGAAGATGAAAGTTTTCTGTGCACTTTGCTGAATAGTTAACAAATTTTCTTCGAGCAATAAATGCGCATTTAAATATAACTTAAAACTACTAACCAAGTTGTAAAGACTTTTCGCCAAGTCTCCATGCTTACGTAATTTTTACGTCCACTAGATGCTCGGTATTTTAGAGCCCATAAAATTTTGAAAACGAGCATATTACTCTCACTTAAGGTAATACTTTTCATAAAATATTTACACTGATGTTTTATGCAGGAAATCTAAAAGAGACTTAACAAGTGTATCGCCCACTTTGAAGGCTTAATGTAGGGTTTCCTAGCAGTTTAAAACCACGTTTAAATGAAAAAAGAATTCATTTTCTCTAGAAGAAATGGCAATTTCTGAGCGGATTAAGCGGTTACAATTTTGATGAAAACACATTTTTGAAGAATAAATTTTTCGAAAACATTTACAAACATTTCTAGGAAAACGAGTTTTTAAGATGTTGTTTATCTCTCATAGATCTATTTTATACTTCCTCAGGAAAAATAGGTATGAGGCACAAACAACGATACACAATTTCAGAAAATCAAAAGATTTACATACTTAATAGTGCCGGCAGGGTGGTATAGTGGCAAAGCACTGGAGTCGTACACCCAGTTCGCAGGATCAAACATAGCCCAAGTCGATGGATTTTCAAGATGCCGAAAAATCGTCAGCACTAACTTCGTATGATTATGCGGCATGTTAAAGATCCGTCGAGTATCTGTTTGGATTGGATACTCTCGGCTAAATTAAAATCCTAGTGCAGTTTTGCATCATTTAGAGCTCAGGTGCCGTCATCTAGGGGGAGACTGAGCGTCAAAATTCCCAACTGGTAATGACATCCACAGATTGGGGTTGCATCTTTGAAAGGTAAAACACCCAATTGAAAGAATGGATACCGGTTTCCGGAGAACGCACTAGGCCTGCAAAGGTTAGGCACCACACGCAGCCCCATTAGGAAAAGAAACATACTTAATAGAACAGTTAAACAATATTAATTCATGCCTTCGTTTTTCCTCTAAACGAAATTGAAAATAATATATAATTTCCAATCAATAATCAAGGGATTAATTAACGAGCTACATTGAAACTAGGTCACTTCAAGCAAGATCCATTAAAAAACGTACATTTATGTACTAATAATACCCTTGCTCAATGTTCTTTTAACTGCAAATTATGCTTAAAAATACAGTTGGTGCTTTTATGCACTAATAGTACCTTTGCACAAAGTGCACTAATGCCCAAAAAATGTTAGGAGTAACATTTTTGCGTGAATTTTGCACAAGCATTTGTATGCAAATGCATAGTTAATTAATAGAAATTCGTCGAACTGTACTTACTGTATTGTGTTTGATAGAAATAGCTAAGACAGTTTTTGAAGTTTCAAAACTAATAAAATAGAATATTTACAAAATCTAAATAATATTTAGTTTAAAGCAAAACATACTGTAGTCCCCGTTACAAACAACTATTTCTCTCGGAGTAAACAGAAAAGTGTAGTTCAAAATTGATTTTCTCTGCAATAAATAAACTTGAATAGACTTTTCTTCATATAAAAACTTTTCTTTGATTTTTTCTCCCACTTCGTCCGAATAAGAAAACGGGAACAATCGTAAGTATTTCACGGTTTTTTCCCCCTACTGAAAAATCGTGGAAAAATGTGACTTCTTTGAAATATTTCACTATGTAACACAATAATAAATTCTACGCTTCAAAGAAACAGATTTGTCTTTGAAAATTTTTTTCGTGACATTTTCCAAGTAGTAAAAATGTTTAAAAATTCCAAAACTTTACAAAAATTAGTTTAATGAGAATAAGTATTAAACATTTGCTACTAACAAAAGGGGAACTACCATTAACATCTTCTTTCCAAGTGTACCCAATTGGGTACATTTTAAAATACTGTTTATTAACTACTGTTTGTGCAATTTGAAAGCTAAAACACCCAATTGTTTTTGAAATTAATCAACAGATAGTTTACTTCGTTTTAAACATGGAAAACATGGAAATTGGACATTAGATATTGTTTAAACTAATTTTTAATTAAATTAAAAAAAATAGTTATTTTGTTTTGCAATCATTTTTTTAAATCAGAGAACCAAAAGATTGCTTCAAAATTGTTTGTGCTTAGTTCTGGCGTCTGAAGAGGTTAAGAAAAATTGTGCATTCTATAATATAGGGTTAGTAAATACCCCCCATTATAATGTAGTGCGAACAAATGTTTACTTTTCTACAGTATTTTTAAAAAACTGTACCTCATAAAAGGTGAGTCACGTCAACCGACGTTTTTGAAACGTGCCATACGCGGCTTTTAGAGAAACTAAGGAGGTGGCATTCAACTCCCCTTGAGTTGCTTTTTAGTACCCATCATGCTGTTCTGGAGTAGATAACATCGTATAATTTTGTTATGACACTACCCAACGTCTCAGGCATCTACCCAACGAAAGGCAAAAATGTTGCATCAGTCATCGTGACGATGTCCACAGATACCATTCTTAGTTTAGTTTAGGAACTACATGCGACTGGTTGTCTAATGTAAAGAATACCACCTGGCTCTGCCAAAACCGACAGAACACCAGATAATGTGAATCACGCACTGACTCAGTTTTTCACCTACGTGTCATAAGCAAATACGCGGAATTCTTGGATCCACAATGGCAGGATGTATACTAAATATCAACTCAATTGGAGATGAATGGCAACTACCACACCTTCTTACTCCTTTTACAAGCCGAGTATGGTACGTTTCAAAAGCGCCCGTCTTCCGTGACTCACCCTGTATTACTAAGTAAAAGAAATGTATTCAATATAGTCTACTTCTGACAAATACTTTGCTCGGTATCAAGTTTCTATGACAACTAATAATATAAAGGAATCTCACGATGCTAAGTGAGTTGAAGCATATCTCTGAAAGCTATTCATTTTTCTGTTTTTTAAAATACATTTTACTTTTTAGACTTTTTTTACTACTCTTGAAAACGAACTATCAGAAAATTTATTTTTATTCATCTCATGAAAATAAAACCTTTTATGAAACAGTAATAAATTTGTTCAAATTCAGACGGGAAGAGGGCAGCATATTTAAGATCTCCCTATAGACACCATGGAACTACACTTGGCCGTGGTTAAAGCCGTTGAAGCCTGGTTTAAGCAGTTGAAGTTTTGGTTGAAGCAATTTAAGTTTTAGTACTTATAGCTAATTAAGGTCATTTACTTCGACCTTAAAATAATCAAGGGATTAATTAACGCGTTACATTGAAACTAGGTCACTTCAAGAAAGATCTCTGCAATCAACTAATAAACATACATTTATGTACTTTCCTCCACCAGACACCTACCTGTTAGCCTAGGCCTTAGGATTGCTTACGCACGGGGAGAGGTAGTGGAGTCCACGGATTTTGCATTACCACGTATCCCCAAGTGTACATGGTGGTCTTCAGTGGGTATCGAACGCGCGACCTTCCAGGTGGAAGTCCGACGTGCTAACCACTAGGCTACCACGACCCATGCATTTATGTACTAATAATACTCTTGCTCAATATTCTTTTAACTGAACATTATGCATAAAAATACAGTTGGTGCTTTTATGCACTAATAGTACCTTTGCACTAATTGCACTAATACCCGAAAAACGTTAGTAGTAACATTTTTGCGTGAACTTTGCACAAGCATTTGTATGCAAACGCATAGTTAATTAATAGTAATTTGTCGAATTGTACTTACTGTTTTGTGTTTGATAGAAATATCAAAGACAATTTTTGAAGTTTCAAAACTAATAAAATATAATTTTTACAAGATCAAAATAATAATATCGCGTAATTGTATCCTTCTAGCTTTCAAAACTACAAGAAGCTTAAACACACCTACTACGATAAAGTATAAAAGTACATTGCACGGTTTGTACGAATGATTCAACTACTGAATTAATGAAACTATAGATGAAATAATATCGTTAATGAAAGATGACAATTCGTTTTGCCTTTTATATGTAACCTAAGTTATCAGAGAATATTCTGCTGTGATTGACTTATTATTATGCTTTGTGCTTCAGTCAAAGCATTTAAATTACAAATGAATACAGAAAAACAAAAACAAATATAAACTTTTCACTTGACTGAAAGTTGTAAAGGTAGGAGTGTGCCAAATGTAACCTGAGTTACCAAGGAATTTCTTCCCTTATTTAGAGAAAGTCTTAAAGTAATTTTTCTCTTTGATGATTTTTATTTCTTACTGAAGTTTGAACAAGAAATAACTTTCTTTGTACTCGACAGATGGAGAAATCTTGAACTTTCACGAAACAAGAAGCATACTTTATCTTCCTCACTGCTTGTAATATAAAATCGGTCTGTGAGACTTTTTTAGACACGCTTACATTTTCTCTTTACGTTAAAGATATTTGAGTAGGGCTTCGATTTATGCAGCATGCCCAGAACTGATATCTTGAATGCTGCATTTTATTCATCAAAAAAAGAGAAAAAGATAACAAATATTAATAATATAAATTACTTTTAACTGAGCTGAACTTGATAGTAACAATAACAGAAACTGTAGACTGGATCAAGTTCAGCCTTGGTCCAATAAACCGGTAATTCTTGTTGGTTTGGTTGAACAACAGTCCGTTCAAAGCTTGCGTAGATTAGTTTACGTTTTGACGCATTACTTATTTTAAAGCTACCGGTAGATGTGACAGCTAGAAGGAAATAATTAGGCGACATTATTTTGATCAGGTAAAAACCAGCTTTTTATCGTTTTGATGCCACGAAAGTGCAACTTTAGATATTTTTATCAAACGCCAATCATTAAGTACGTTTGATGTATTGCGAACAATTTGATAACTAATGTGCTTGGAGGCAAATGATTTATATTAATTGAATTTCAAAGAATGTGTAGTTGTAAAATAATGTTACCTTACAAAACTCCAGGTACGTTTAAAGATACACGTAAACTACAACATGAATAAACAATCATTTGCTTTCTTTTATTTATTCATTTATTTACTCATTATTATAACAATTTTTGGGGGGCCAAAAAATTAATTTGAAAAATATTGTACAATGGACAGTTATAAGAATATCTTGCGCTCCAAATCAGTTCCACTGTCCACCAAAAGAAGGTGATAATGTAAAATATATTAGTAATAAAATAATTCAAGGGCGTCACAACACATTTAATTTAAAACAAATGAAATGCAATATCTCGTATGCTTGTTCTAAACATATACAGATGTATATCACTTTCTTTAAGCAGAAAACAATTTTTTTAATGCACTCTTTATGATCATACTTGCGGAACTTTCGACATAATCCCATGTTCACATCTTCATCTCTCCTACACAAACATACCAGCTTTCATTGTGTGTGGAGCTTGTTTATCACTAGATCCAGACCTAAGGTTAGATTTTTTTCTTCGTTTGAGATGGTTTATCGCTCAAATCACAACCGTTAGTGCCGTTACTTTGGTCATTAACTAAATTGGTTTTTGTATATTCTTACAGCTTTCACTGGTTTTGTTTGATTGACTGATTTCTTGTCTTTATATAATCCTCTAATTGTCTCAACTACCTGGTGCGCTTGATAGGCCGTTTATTATTGACGTTTCGTGTAAAATGGACTGCACAATTTAATTTTTTCCTTGAAAAATAGAAAATTTAATATGTTATTTTGAGAGATTTAATATGTTGTTTTGAGAGAGAGAGAGAGAGAAAGAAAAGAAAGCTTTTGTTTGACCTTGAAAAGAACACGTCTCACAATATTTGCCGAAAAGTAATCATACTTAGTTGGAAGAAATATAAAAAGGAAGATTTTGGAAATCCATCTTTGAAGCTAAGAAAATAAAACCATTTCGCAATAGATCTATAAAAAAAACACTTGCTAATAATAAGTTGCGGTATTAAGCTATAAAATCCTCGAACGGATACAGATTTTTTTCTTTATGTTTCCGACATTTCTTATCACATTTCACGTCTGTATCGCTTTCGTATCTACATAGATCTTTTTTTACTTTCATTGCATCTTCGTATCATTTCCTCAGTTTTTCATTTTTTTTCTCTGTTACATCTCTTTTTTTCTTGACTGTGTTATTTTCATTTCTGCCTATTCAATATTTGGTATATTTTCTTTTTTCAAAAGATATAAGAAATATATGAAAATATTAATTTTTTTCCAACTGAACTTTTACATGCTTGTTCATATTATATTAGGTTTCCACTTTAATTGTTCAAAAAAATTACATAACGTGGTATATATATATATATATATATATTATAGGAGGAATTAGTATAAGAGAAGGTAATGATTTTAAAGAGAATTTATAGTTAAATTTATGCTGATTTTTTTTCAATCAAAAGCTAATTTATTATACTTTAATACAGTCGACTAGTGTTATATCGTCACTATCCGGTCTTCCCTAATTGGAATGTTATACAAGATGATCAGTGTATGAAATGAACCGAAAATATCACAAATTATTGTCTTTTCTTTGCCTACCACCGATTCAACGTTCAGAAAATATTTTATGCAAGTCTGTTCGAACTATGAACGACACTGAGGTAGCATGCCATATTGTCGAAAGAACTACCTTATCTGAAGTTATTTAATATTTAAAACTTTATTGTGTAGAACTGGTTTAAATTGCCTTTTCAAGGAAACAAACATGTTATTTCATCATGTTTTTTTCTCCACTCTTACCATCCCCTTCATTACACCATCGCTGTCCGGTTTTAGAGGTTTGAAGTCAAAAATATTGTTAAATTCGTACATTTATTTGATTTCTTGCTTTTTTTGTTTCTTACTTACACTTATTTGTGTTATTATCTTTTGTTATGACTTAAGCTTTAAATGCATTTGTGCATTTATGGCACACATTTGTAACAGTGATAACTATAGGGTTAATCTTGCGTATAGCTAGGAAATGCATTCTACTAACTCGAGCATATTTATGTTAAGATGTTATTAAATATCCATCCTCTGAAAACCCGCTCACTTTTAAACAGTAACAGAGGTATTTAGGTTTTTGAGAAAAATATTAAATTTTGAGAAAATATTAAGAAGCCAGGTTATTTTTTATGCAAAGTTACAGCTGTAAAGTAAACATTGGAAATGCATAATAATATAACAAAAGCATTAATTCGCACTTATTGTGGGCTTTTAAAGTAGGGGAAAACTACAAATGTATCTTTATTCATTATATCTTATTTAATTATATCTTCTTTGTATCGTTCTAAATTTTGTATATTTAAGCAAAATATATAAATCACACCTTTTGAGTAAAGTTTATTATTATTTTTTTTTAAATTAAAACTTTTACCAGGTAAAAACTTATTTTCTTAACATCGCTTTTCAGGTTTGAAAACTTTTTCTGTCTAACTCTTCCTTAGATACCAAAGAATGAAATGAACCTCCAAAAATATAAATCCATAGATTAAAATCCATTAAATAAATTACAGCCAGCAGAAGTTTGAAAATTTCTTTTTGACAAATTTCTTTCAAAATTTCTTCTTGATTTTCTTCTGTTTAATTACATTATTATTAAGAAAAATATATCGTGCAAGTAAACTAAATTTTAAAGGTTTACTGCACAGTACTATAATGGAAAAACAAAAGTTTTTGCGAAGTTCCAAATGAATAGATTTTACACTACTTTTGCGAGAGCTGTTAGCGTGAATAATAACTTTAAAAACATGGTTTTGAGAAAATCAACACATAAAAAATGATTTCCGTATCTAAACAGTTCAATTGCCTTTCATTTAATTCCTTGCGCTTTAATTGAAGTTATTTTTTTTGCGGAATTAGAAAGAAAAATGTTGTCGCTACCTTATTATCAAAATCTGAAAAAACGAATAAAAAAAATCGGGTGTTCGTTTACCTTAAATTCCACGCAACAACTTATTCTTGTGAGATGTTCTTACATTTATATCATATTTAATGTTGATGCCAACTAAATACAACTAAAGTTTTACGCTATAACGATATAAGACATAGCATTAGATTTGCTATTTTAAATTAAAAGTATTTCTTCATCTAATCCTTCACTGGAATTATGAATCACATTAATTAAAAGCAGACCGCAAATGGCCTATTACACGTCGTGTCTTTTGCTTTTAATGTTTCGATTGCATTTTATACATAAATGATTTGAAATAAGAGTCCTTACGCCGAAGTTTTAAATATTGAAAAGAAATTTTTATTTGTCTCCAATTTTTGAACTAGAACGTAAAAATAACGCCGAACAAGGGGTGTCATTTGTAAAACATTAATTGCGCATTAAAAAATAGTTCACACGAGCAAGCGACATGCTGATAAAAAGGACAAGTTTTCGACACATTTCATCAAAGACAGTTAAGGAGAGATTTCATTAAGTAATGTAACAGAAGAAAAGAAAAGTTTTATCTGTAAAAACAACATTATTGGTTATTGGATTCCAATACATCGATCGCATGCCGCTTTAAAACTCAAGCCGAAAAACTATACTTTTTATTCAATGTCATTTGCCTAAGGATGCAAGAAGAAATAAACAATTTAAAATAAACAATTTTCTAAGAATGTAAAAATGGAAACTAGACTTGGATTGAAATACAATGCTTTTTCTGAATTGAAAGTTATGTATTGATTTTTTTCGATGGAAAAAATTACGGTTGATAATTTGAAATATCGAACAGCTTTAAAAATCTTTTACGAAAAAGAATGTAAATTTCCTCCAAATTGCGTTGCAGTAAATTTCGCCCAAGGAAATTTTTGTCACTAAAAATATTTTGTTTGTATTTATTCCATGAAAATAATTCGTAAAATATTAATCTTAAATTTAAATAATTCTAATTTTAAAATACTGTTCTAGATTAGCTTTAGTTGGTGCTTGTTTTCTGAAAAAAGGACATAATTGAATGGTCAGGAAGAAATCAATCAGCAATATTTTCTTTAACAGTAGAAAGTTATCAGTAGTAGAGTTAAAAAATATTTAGCGTAACTTCATAAGCTTTCTCTTTGTCACTTACAACTAAACTTATAGGATTCAGTTTATTCGTAAAATATATTTTAGGCTCATTTTAAACTTCCTTTTCTCCGTATCGTTTAAATGTCAATGCTATCGAAATTACTTAGTTGAATATTACACGTATTTTAATACACAAAATTAACGTATAATTGAAGACAATGTGTTATGCATGAGCGTAAAGAAATGTGTCTGGAAAAAATGTTTTAGCGAGAGAAAGTTGTGGAACGGCATGAAAAACATTTATATATACATTTTTAAACTAAGCGATAAATGTCTCCCACTTCCACTTAGAGGGCGAAATGTAAAAAAGAATTCCATAAAATTACTTACGCTTTTACATCTTTAAGAATCTTCATGTTTTAAAATTTCTTTTTAAAGTAGTGTGGAAACATTGCAATAATATATGAAAAAAATAAGTTAACAAACTGATTAAAAAAGCTATGCATTATATATATATAACTTTTAAAACCCTCCATTCATTTTATTCAAGTAGTCTATTTTCAAGTAGTTAACAATAGGATTTTTAATACCATGCGTAAAACACTTTCGAAATAAATAAGTAAAGGAAAAGCAACGAAGTTGATTTGGAGATCTTGGAGGGTTTTTAAGTGCTGCAATCAAAAATAAAAAATGAAAGTGAAACAATGATGAAAGAGTTAAAAGGCGCGTCGTCGTGAATGCGTGAAAAGGTGCTACATGTGAAGACTCCTGCTAAAATCAACCTTTAACCCGTATTATATTTTTAGCCACCTTTTTAAAGAATAAATTGTACCTATACAAATATATATGTACACATACATACATACATATCCATTTTACTTTTACCACTTGAAGCCATTTTGTTAAAGCCATATTTATTATAAGAGCATAAGATTATACGCAATAATTCCAGAAAGTGCAAGCGAATGATAAACTATGAAATAGTAGCCGAAACTATGCCAGAAAAGGAGCAAGTGAATTAATAAAGAACATCATACGTTTCAAGCAATACTTAGTATTTGTGGACTGTTTATCAATGAGTACCACATTGTCAAAAGTATTAAAAATCAATTAATTTAAAAATTTATTGGAAATAACAGGTCAGTACAGCTGCAGAGATAATTTTGTTGTTCGATATGTACTAACAAAATTCCTTATTAACCGTTTCAGCATATTTGCATATCTCAGAAATACTTATTTTGATACCCGACCAATCAGGTTCAGATATATTCTCTTCTGGTAGAACCGATAACTTTTTTCGGGAGCATAGGCATTAAGCGTCCGTGTTGAAAGATTTCTTCGTGGCCTTTCCTCAACGGAAAAAATAAAGGATGAATGGAATAAGATGAATGACATGGGAATGGAATGTTTGCGAAACGAACTGAATTCTCATGAAAGAAATGTCTCTGTTTCTAAATGGAATATCTGGATGAATGAAATAGCCTTGTTCGGTCACATCCATTGTTTTCATAGAAAGCATAAAGCTTAAAGACCCTTTTGCTACGAGTCAGCAGAACTTCTGGTAGGAGTGCTTTTGATATGACAAAGAACGCCTTCTCAGTGTTTGAAAGAAGCCTTATTGTGTCTTCAGCAATTTCTTTCTATGTCGATTACTTTTTGTCAGTTTAATGCAACCTTCGGAAGTTCTCAGTTAATACAATGCAACATGGCTCTTATTGAACATTAAAAACGCATTTTTAACGATAACCACATGAGGAAAACTTATTATTATTATTTTTAATAATATTCCTCTGTTACTTGAGCAGCCATTTTCCTTTCAGAATTTTCTTCGTTTTATAAAAAAAAACAAAATCACGTTATTTGTTTTTTTACAAGCAAGTTAAAAGTAGAATGTGATTTTTTACAATATATATATTGCAGTCATCGTTGGGATCTTATTCACCTTAGTTATTTGCAATTAAAAAATCACTATTTAAAATTATGATGTTTCAAAAATTTGGGCATAAGAAAAGTTACTAATCCTGTTTGATCATTTCAAGCCTTTTTTGTAATGATTTAAACCCCTAAGACCTGGCATCCAATAAAATGGTTGTTGTGCTGTTTCTCCCTGTTGTGACAGATTTTATTTTAGCAAGCAAGATCTGGACAGGAGGGAAAAAGGAGGAATAGGAAATCACTTTTTAACTTTGAGAATTCGGAAAAGGTAGTTTATTTTCTCAACATACATTCAAATGGATGTGCCCCCCAGAACAATTTAAAAATTCAAGTTTATTAATTTTTTGAAAAACATCACTTAATGCCCAATGGTTCAGAAAAACTAATAGTTGAGAGAATACGTGTATTTTATTTGCTCGGGTCTAAGGAGGATAATTCTGTATTTTTTAAATTAATTTAACAGTAACAACACATTTTGCATTTTAAGCTTTTGTGTAACTTTATACATTAAATGTCAGTTTCAGCGATTATAAAGTTAAAAGATGTAAGATTTCATAGAGCAATTCGTTCTCTTTTGTGGTTAATCGCCTGTAATTGATCGAAAGAAATTGATCAATCGAATTATATGTGATTCAATGCATTACTACATTTGTATGGGTCTTCACAATATAACTATTTCATTATTGAAATAGTTATACTGAAGACCATACAAATGTAGTAATGCATTGAATCACATATAATTCGATTTCAAACCATTTTCAACCAATTAGGAACAAAATGTTTCTAGTAATAGAATAATATATAACCTTTGCAGAAAATTTTGAGACAAGTTACCATTAATCGGTAATTTTTTTCAGAAAATTAACAAGGTTTTTTTATTAAATCTCCCAACATGCATAACCGTAAAAGTCAATACAAGTAAATTAGTAAGGTCACTAGAGTTGAAATTTAACTAACAGCTTATTAAGTTTTTATATTTATTTATCTCTACGTATTGTTATGTATTGAAACTGAAATGATTTATTGACTCTTCATGTAGACGCAGTAGAACTTCTGTTACCCGGCCTAATTGAGTCCGATGTTAACCCGCTTAAGAAAAAGTTCAGTTAAAGAGGGGGTTAAGAAAAAATTGGGAGATATATTTATGCATTTGTTATGGTGTGTGTTAGTTTGCTGTAATGGTGGGATTTAATTACTGAACTAAGTTTTGGCATCAAGACCAAACCACCACAGTGTGATTGTATAGTGGTTAGATTTGTCATTGCGTTGTGTTTATAAAGTTAAAATCAATTAAAAAATAAAACATTTCAAATAAATAAATTGCAAGTGTCTTAATTACTAGAATGGAAAAATACTGCATTGTTAAAATATCACATTTATTAAAATTTCATAATGTCTAGAATATTAGCATGTTTGCATTAATCAGTTGAGGTGTACCATCATTTAAAAAAAAACAGTTGCATTAAAAGAACATTATTAAAAAGTAATTAATAAATTAAAATGAATTTGATGTAATTAATACATGACATAATCACGATTTCTTGAATATTTAGAGAATAGTGTTACTTCGACCAAGATGTAAAATTTCGTAGAAAAATGGAACTGTTGACTTTATCATTTTTTTTGCATCAGAAAAGATTCTTCTAAGTTACTGTTTATTGAATTTAAATCACTATTCATTACGTCACAGGAGCGACGTCTGAAATCCGCAGAAATAATGATGAAATTTACAAAGAAAAATAAAGTTCACTTATCTGCAGAAGTTTGAATCGACACCATTTTCTTTTTGTAGGAGCTGCGTCCATGGAGGAAATGAAAATTCAAATTCACTTCTCTTTTCCTGAATTATTTCTTTTTTCGCAAAAGTCCGCTCTAATTTTCACAAATCATAACCAATTTAGATGAGATTGAGTATTGAGAGCCGCAAGAGTTCGTTATCTTATTCCTTACATGGTGTAGGGAAAAACGGATTTCAGTTGATCATGCCGATTTTACTTCTCAGTGAATTATTTCTTTTTTTGCAAAGTCTGCTCTAATTTTCACGAATCAGAACCATTTTAGATGTGATTGAGTACTGAGAACAGCAAGAGTTCGTCATTTTGTTCCGCCCATGGTGATGGGTATAACGGATTTCAGTTGGCATACCGATTTTATTTCTCAGAGCATCCATTATCAATCTAAGTACATCTCGTGAAATTAAAACTTTCTGGATAAAACTCTTGGTTGATCTAATGTAGTGATATTAATTCATACAGAATGCTTCAGGATTTCATAATACTCATCATTCAGAAAATGTTTTCCTCTTCTTTTTCTTCCATCTTCTCGCCTTCCTCTCGAGATACTTCCAGCCTTTCATCCTTGAAGCTTAGCCGTCAAACAGAGAGATTTTCAAAGAGCGTAATACGATCTTGTTCATTGTGTGACGTTGCTGGCGTCGCTTCATCTCATTGGTCAATGGTTTTGAATTCGAAATAAAGATGATGGTAAAAACTTTTCATTGGCATGTGCTGCCATCTGGCAATGAATTTGTTAATGATTGTAAAGATGAATGTAACTTTTTGTTACAGCATTTTAAAAAAGATAGTGGAAGTATGATGATTTGTCGCGTTTTAGTACTGTTACTTTGAGAGTTACATACCCGTTATCAAGCGCTTAGCAAGGATGAATTGACTGACCACTGAACCTGAGATTAGTCAACTGGGCCGGATAAAGCGAAGGCCAGTTAATGCGGAACCGGTTCTACTGTATATAAGCTCGAAAACATTTACCCTGACATAAGAAAACCAACGTTCCTAATTAGCCCTCTCCTGGAAGGTTTGGTCATCTTGGCTCGAAGCATTGTTCGAAACGTCTATTCTAATACAGCTGCGAAAGATTTCTACCTTAAACGTTTTTTACTTAGTCTGCAGCAGGACCGCATTCTAATTGTAAATTTTTCTGTTTTTCTATTTTCATTCTGACCCCACCATACCATTTGAGGGATAGCATTCCTTGTATCTTAAATTGTATATAGCAAAACATTATATGGGAAAATTTGTATCCTATTACTATATGGAACGCATGGAAAAGTGCGTTTACATTTAATTTTCTAAAGAGAAACTAATACCCACAAATCATTTTAGGCATTTTTTTCCCAGTTATATATAAAAATGTTAAACACGACACATTAAAATGGCCTTAAGCATATTAAATCCAAATAAATCACTTCAAAAATAATTAGTCCCTAAAAGTGAATTTTAACCAACTAAAATTAATTAAATTGTACGACTTGAAAAAAAAAAAAACACTATTTAGTTGCCATGTGTTTCATTACATTTAATAATAGTAACATATTTTTATCATAGGATTTGTGTTAGAGTTAAAAAAAACTGTAATCTTTCTTAAGCCTTTCCTAAGATTAAAAACTTTTTGATGTTTTATAAACGAAAACAAATAATGCAATTTATTACGGTTAAATGTACACAGCAGTTATACTGTGTAGGTTACTGAAATAAAAAAAATGTAATTAACACAATGTAGTGAAAATTATTATTTGTAGGAAAAAGATTAAATCATAAAAGCATTAAAAATTCATTTTTTGTTTCTGCTTGCAAGTTTTCCGTTTTCATGTTTTTGTTCTTTTCTTTTTTTTGTATTTACTATAGTTTTTAAAATGAGACTTTCTCGATGCTTCAGTAAAGTTGTAAGTGAAACTAACTAATCTTGTTTTACACCATTTATATTTTAAGGAATTTTTTTAAAACATTGTTATTTGAAAATGAGTTTTTCAGAGTTAGTTTTCGTTTTAACTTTCTCATTGTTTAAGTTATTATATTTTATAATTGCAACTAAAACAACTCTAAAAGCTAAGCATAATTTAGCTATTCTAATGAGTCTGCTCAAAATTAAAATGTTCTAGTAATTATTATTATGAGTAGTATTTCTTTTTTTAAATTACAGAATATTTTTTTAATGTAGGAAAATGTTATTTGTATAAGTTTAATAAGTTCTGTTAAGAATAATATTAAAGTATTAATAATAATACTGAACAACTATTTCTGTTAAAATATATTCTTTCATTGAGTTTCTGTTTGTCTTCTTAAATATAAATCTCCATTTTAGGCGTAAGATTTTCTCAAAAAAATGGTCAAGTATAAATGTTATAAATGAATTGTTTCCATCCGACGAAAGTAATGTAGAAAAAAAATTAACAATAAATTGTATTGTCCTTTTCTTCAGCTGTTTTCTAATTTTGCTGCAATTAACAAGGACCCTTTCGAGGCACATCTAAAAATGTATTGTGTAGCTATAAGAAAAAAAAAAGAACGAAGAAAACGTAAAGTCATGCGTACCCTGTGCATATTGACGACTTTGAATAACGCGCCAAACATGCAAAAAGGTTTGGTGTGAAAAGGCGGTTTCCACATGAATAAAAACAGCAAAACCTGTTTGGAGAAATATTTTGCTAGCAACAGTTGCCCACACAATTGTTAGTTGTATCAAGGCTGAACTTGATCCAGTTAACTGTTACTGATCGGTAACGGTTACGATAAAGTTCAGCCTTGATTGTATGCAACAAGTTAGATTACTCCTATGGAGGATGAGATAAATCTTTTCAACGAACACCAAATATATTTTGGTGGATAAGGAAACAAAATTATAAGTTCTCCGTTAATCTATAGTAAGCTTACTTGAAGCGCTGCGGTACGGCATTTGGTGAAAAGTAACACTTCGAATCGTATTTCACAATTGTCTTTTAAACTTTGAATGGTTCAGCATTAATTCCGGCCCGGTTGTCGTTTTTTTTTTTTTGGTTTGACCGCCGTTGTGCATTGTATAACAACTGATTCTATTTTCGCCAAATTTTTTGTGAAGCAAATATTATTCCATATGCCTTTGCTTGGCATGATATATCGTCTCACACCTGTTTTACAAATGCTTTTCTTTTAGACATACTGCCCATTTACATGCTGTGTCTCTATATTTTTCTTCACGATTGTGTTTATCACAAAGACACACACAGTTCAACTGAAAATTTGTACCTCCAAAAACAAGGACTTTTGTGTACACTTACTACATATGAATTATATAATAGCTGCATATCAACAGAAACATTCTTGAGAAAGCCACTATAATCGCACATTGTACTATTTTTTTGTAAGATCGAACTGTCATAAATAGAAACATCGAAGCAAAATGTTTCCGCTGCTGTGTGATGGTACAAGCTTGTGTGATATATGTGATAAATATCTGTCACATTACAACGACGAAAAAAAAGAGCATGTTTCATCTGATTTATGCTTTAGTTCACTATATATAGGCCTAAGTTCACATATATAGCAGGCAAAAAAAAAAAAATAAATCAGAAGAAGCATGCATTTTTTTAAAAAATCTTTTTATGTGATATTACATTTTTAAAATTTATTCACACACGTACAGTAATTTTGTACATTTGCGAGTAAAATTAGAAAAATTTTACTCTGATGTAAGATAAATTTAATACTCCAAATAATAAATTAAAGAAATAACATTATGCCATTTTTTAGAAAAACACAAACTGCGAGTCAAAATGCTTTTAAATTATGTAAAAGTAGATCTCACGTTAACGGACCCGTATCTATCCAAATATATATCCCTAGATACATAGTGTGTATGTGATTTTTAGAAAATATGTAACGCAAAAAAAAAAAAAAAAATGTAAAGACTTTTAATGTTGATTTTAAACAAAGATATTGAAATCACTTATATCATGGACTAAAGCTGTCTGTAACTCGAATTTTCACTACTTTGAGTTGAAAAATCGAATATTGGTTTTTCTTGACATTGAATATATATATACTCAGTGTACTTTACATTCACGTCTATACTACTTAGAAAACTTTCCCTTTTGCAAATATCATTTCTTCAGAGTCTCTGTGCTTATAAAAATATTGAATGCATTTGAGATTAGCTGGATAAAAAAAGACATTCGTGAAAGTAATAATATTTATTCTATTATTTATTCGCCGTAGGTATAATCTTTATTCTCATTCAGTTTCTATCTCAATGTTTTTATAGGATTTAAAAACACAATCAACATTTTTTTTTAGCAAACTGCGCAAAGAAAGAGCTTAGTATACATTTATGGTGAGATAAAAAAATGAATTTTGAATGTATAAGAATATTTTAATTCTTTTGTTCGATTCCTTGTTTATTAACTTGCTCTTTGTAATTACGTACTGAACATTACATATCTTTAAATAGGTATTGCAAAAGGATCTGTTAGACAATATATGGATATTTTACATGAATACAAAACATTTTGAACTCTTTACGAAAAGATATTTTTTTTAAGGAATATTTGAAGTAAATGGATATAAATTCTGTTTGAAAGATATTTATAAACCTATTTAGAACAGTTTCGTGAAAAAACATAGATGTATATATTAGCAAAAAAAGAAAAATTAACAGAAAATGAAAATGCTACTGTAACATTTTTAGAAAATAGTCTACTCACAATAATTGTTGCAAAGCACATTTAAGATTCAATAAAAAGTTTATCATACTAGGTTAAACAAGTACTAAGCGAGTTTACTTTGCCCCATACGAACTTGGGATTTCTAATGTCATATTTATTCATTCTCTCATTTGGCTTAAAGTTAAAAATTTTTCTTATTGCATTTTAAAGACTTTTTTTTCGCGATTCTAACAATGCTACGGAATTATTGAACAGAAAGTGACGTCACAAGTCGGAGTAATAAATTTCCAAGGTACAATCATCTGCATTACCCTTGCTTACGTACTTGCTTTTTGCTTCTGTTTAAAAATCTTTTAATGTCAGAAATAATAATCATTCCAATTCCAACACCACCATTATTCATAAAAAAATTTCAACTTTGTTTAGTATCAAAAATGACCACATTTGGGCAACCATTTGATGTTTTAAAGCACTTTGAAGAAATACATTGGACACATACAAAATGTCCATTGCTTAATATGAGACAGTACGTACTTATCAAAAGCTTCGAAAATGAATTTACTCATTAACCAGTTTATCTAAAATTACAACCAAGATAGAAAATTTAGGAACTTTTCCACACAAAACCAGATAGGATTTATGTAATTATGTCCAGTAGCTCGTATGTTATTCTTTTTCCACTTTTATTTCTAAAATTTTCCCTGGTAATATTCCATATTGCTATTCATTTTGTGTTACTAATTTCTTCGTCAATTTGCAATTTTACATTTCAGTCGCAAAGAAAAACATTAATATACTTTAAGTTTATAGAGTCATTTACAACCAAGCTACATTATTCTTTTCATTAAGTCTGAAATTAACTTTCGATATTGCGACAATACTACATATAAAAACTAGGAAGCGTAGGTATTTAAAATACTTTATTTTCATTTTTATCATTTATTTTTTTGCAACGGAGAAAACACTTAAAGTCTCTTAGGACTTGATTATGTGGTTTTAAAGCTTTTTATTTTTACAAAAAATATTTATATCTCATAATTTCTTTAATTTTTATTTCTTTTTGCACTCTCTCCCCCGACTCAAGAATATATATTTTTTAATTAATTTTTTTCCTCGATTTTTAAAAGAGCTGCAAGCCTAATATTTTGTGCACAAAATTAATCTATATTTTTATGGCATCATATAAAACCAAATGTTTTATTTATTCATTTTTTAAATCTATTCAGCAGTGAAGTTTTTACAGATAGAAATTTCGTAGCAATAATTTCTACATTTTCCTACTCACTCAAAAGCGGCTTTATTTGAAACTTTTCCAATTAAAAATATTAATAGTTACTGAAATATAATACCTAGCAGTTTGAGAAAATGAATTCGATGTATGTATAGTAGTTAAAAGTTGTTTTTCTCCTTTTCATTAAAAAAATTGTTTTTTCGTTTTAGAACTTCAAAAATTAATTTCAATTGGCCACAAGTGCTATTTACCGACTTCCGTCTGGAGAAACACCTGGTATGTTAGCTTTCGAAACAGCTCCATATTTGTGCGTGAAAAATCACATGAACTGTGTATCACCTGGAATGATAATTTGACGACTTAAAGACATGCAGAGGGGACTTCATGTGTTAACTTAACGCAGCAAACATTGGTGACTTCTTTCTTTTATTCTATGATCTTGCCGGGCCTTATACAGCTCATTTGTGGAACACACACTTAAAGAGGCAGCAATACAGCATATGGAACGCTAGAATGCTGTACTGGTGTAAATCCGAGCGACAATGTTTGGGACACTCTCAGACGATGTACTGCCCGAACAAATACTCTTTTCACTTTGTGACAAGTAGAGATTCTAATAGTTGAGAAGGGGAGCAATATTCACCAGTCTCTTATCAATAACCACATAGAATTCAACTGTAACAATTTTGGTGTTTCGTTGCCACCATTTTCGTGTTAGTTGGTGTATAGTAACACCAAAGTTGAAAATCATTCATTTTTGATACGTTTTAGCTTTGTTTACAGGTATGCCTTAAAAAATTGTTTTGAAAATAAAATGTATTTAGCATATGAAGTTTGTTAACTCAGTTATGTATCAAAATTTCATTACCGTTGCTCATTTCTATGAAAATAAAATCAATGAGTAACTGTAATGAACTTCGATGAGTTAACGAACTTCATTTGTTAAAAAATGTTATGCTGTCTATACTTTTTTTAGACACAATTTTTTAAAAAATGCACCAAAAATGAATAATTTTTAACTTTGGCGCTACTGAGCCCAACCAGGGATGCCAAAATGATCCCAAAAACGATGGCAACTAAGCACCAAATTTTTTACAGCGTGTGCAGTTGTCTCTACTAGTCGATAGGACCGGCACGCCATTTAAAAAAAAAAAACTTTTTAACGAAATTTCTTTAGTGAAGAAAATAAGTTTATTTTAAAGAACAATTTCTAAGATTTTTACGCGTACTCTCAGTTTCATGGCTACGCAAGGCTGAAACGCACGGCTTTCTTCGCCTCTTTGCTCACTTTACTATTTTTTTTCTTTTGCTGTGTATCAAATATATAGCAAAACATAGATACATTTTTGACAACACAATTATGAAGTTCCGAATGTATAATTTCATGGGGTGAGGTAAAGTGAACAACACATGGGGGTAATGATTTCATAATTAGAAAACTATATACATAAATGTATGATAAATAACTGTAGGGTTTAATATACTCTACAAGGATTCATCTTCAAAAGAAAATAAACTGAACTTATTTATGTCCTCGATAGTCAAACGCTGGTCCTGATGGGTTCGTAACGTCACGTAATGTATTTCAACCTGTTTTCAGCTGCTGCGTACATGGTCTTTAAACAAAGATACATTTTAGGATACATAACAGGTGATTTTAAGTTTCAATTCCTTAATATCAGGGGAAAAGTCGGCCCTTTACTTTCATATGATACATAACTATGAATTCAAAATTTTTCGTAAAAAATTAAAATTAGCTTTTAATGAGAGGTTATTTTTTTAAAATTACATATAAATAAAATGTTATTAATGAAAAATTATTTAATGCAGTAAGAGCTAATTACAGGTTAAAAAAATCAAAATGGGAGGAAAATACATATTTTAACCAAGCTATTTTTAATTCTCACTGTTTCATGTATTAATCTTGTTCAAAGTGCTGATATTACTAAACATTTAGTTATAGTTATAGTTTTTAACTGTTTAGAAATGAATTGTCCCACTGGTATAACTTGAAAGTTGTGTTGCAGAAAAAGTGTTTCCAAGAATTCGTCAATACTTAACATAACATTTTTTTTAGGATCCTGCCTTCTGTAATTTCAATCTGTATTGAATTTGAGCTCAGTTGTGTTTAATGATGATTACTTTTTGAAAAAATACAGTATTAGTGTAATTAATGTTTAACTCTCATCTTCCTCGGGTCTTAGTTTCTAACAAAAACAGTGTGGAGACCCTATAGTCTGCAAAATAAATTTCCCTGGGTAAATAGGTCGAATATAGGTCCTATAGACAAAAATTCACATAAAATTGAAAAGAAGCACTAGGCCTGAGCTAGTGAGTTCCTATGTAGACTAAGCCTTGATCTATCTCGTCAATTAACGTTAACAGAACAGTGATGCTTGTTAGCCTAATAATAGGACCACTTTACCTCATTTTACTTAAACTACTATAAAATAATGTGTACAATAAATATAGCTTAATCATTAGGGAGGAAGTATTTTTGAGATCTGTGTAAAGCAGCTATTTGCAGCAGTTTTCTTTTAAACCAAATTGCTAGAGAGAATTTGAGAGAGGTGTATTATAATGTTGCATAAACAAATTATATCCTTCAGTTAAATAGCTGCCATTAATATAATTTTGACTGCAAAATTTAATTCTTAATAATTGAAAGCTAAAATAAATTCACCCTAATTCCAGTGTTTATTTTGAAGCTATCCCTTGACCATTTGCGGTACGACCACTTCACCCCACCTGACCCTATCACACGTTTTCTTTTTTTTTTTTTTGGTTCGCAACTGCGTTTACTTCACTAATATTCTTCTCCAGTGTAAAAATATATAGCGTCGATAGGGTGGCGTAGTGGTAAGGCGCAGGTCTCGTACGCCTAAGAATCGTGATAAAAATCGTCAGAGCTCACTTCGTATGATTATGCGGCAGGTTAAATATCCGTTCAGTATTTGTTTGGCTTGGATGCTTTCGGCTAAATTAGATTTCTAGTGCAGTCTGCTTCAATGAGAGCTCAGGTGTCGTTATCTAGGAGAAGCTGAGCGTCCAAATTCAGTAATAATGGCATGCGCCGATAGTGGTGCTACGTGAAAGAATGGATGCCGATTTCCGAGGAATGCACTAGGTCTGCAAAGATTAGTGACCATACGCAGACCACTTTGAAAAAAATATATATATAGCAAATATATATTTTCAATTTTTGCATAACATAATTAGGTCCAAATACACATTTTTCTTTATCTTTAATGTATTTTCAGCAACGAAAAAAAAAAAAAAATCTATTTTAAGGAACAATTTCTATGAAGTTACTCTTTAAATTTGTCATTTGTTGTTATGAGAAGTGCCCTGAAGTCTTATGAGAAAGACTTCGCTTCACTTTACTTTTACACCACTTTAGTAGTAATGTCAGTTGTAAAAAGTCAATCAGCAAAAAAAAAAAAAAAAAAAGAAACAAATATTTTCTCATGGTGAAGTTTCAGTATTTACAACGAAAACTAAAATGTAGTCCCAAAAGCTTTAAATAGTTGGTTTTGTATACTTTATTTCAGTTTCATATTCTCATTTATTATCTATATATCTTTGAGTTACAGTAATAAACGAAGAGTGGTGTTACTTTTTTTCCTTTGCAGTCATTAGTTTTAGTCGTAAAGATCATCGAGTTTATCAGCAAAATACATTTATTGCCCATAAACACACTCAGCAAGAAGTTTATAGTACTATAAAAATGCATTAGGTATATACAGTGGTTTGACATTTTTGTAGTGGAAGAAATAGGTATGTTGCCACACAAAAACTTAACTTTTATTTATTTTTGTGGGAACGATAAGAGTTTGATTGTAATTTTTAAACAATGATTAGTAATACTAACTCGAACATTTAACAACTAAATTAATATGATTTGTTGAAAATTAAAAAATAGTTTTTCTCGGTATTTATGCGTGCGCTTACTAAATAAAGTACGTACTTGGAAATATTAAATTTATTAGCACTTTCAGCAGTTTTAATATAGATAAAATACTTGAATTTATATTACGCATGCAGTTCTGAGATTATTCACCATAAATTATGCCTAGTAGTAGAACTTTAAAATATATGTAAACGTAGAATAAATAAATAAGTAAAAATAAAAAAATAAATGCACCAAAAAGGCATTTTATCCGTATTTGCTCTTTGTTTTTTCTATTATGATTTTTTAAATAGTTCTTTACTCTAAAAAAAACTTGTTTGATTTGCATTTAAACCACTTATGCTCTAGTTTCTCTTATGCTCTAATATTTTGAATACGCTGTTTTGCAGAAAATATAGAAAACGATGCGAATGCAATAAAAATACATAGTAAGGCGGCAAGTTCAGTATTTCTCCGATATACTACTTAATTGAATGCTTAATTGAAATTTATTAATACATGTTTGACGAAAAAATAAATCTTTGAATAGACAAATAATGGAAAAATCCGCAGCACTTCAGTCATTATAATTTCTGCAGAACTAAGGCAGTAATTTTAGTTTGGTAAATATTACTCAAAATATTCACATGCAAATTAATGGCCTGTGGTTTTCAATGAGGAAGAAGTAATATTAAATGACAAATAATGATGCTGTTTACGTTTCTTTTCACGCATTAATGAACTCTACTATCTTCATTATTAATGCAAATTAACGAGTCTAGGAAGACAAATCGGTCCCAGGAAGAATTTAAGAAGAGGACAGTTTAATTAAATCCTAAACATGATTTTTGTTTTCTTTTATGTTTAATTATCGTGGAACTAAATGAGCAGGACATCTGGCACATAATTTTCTTTTTTTTTTCAAAATTGCATAATGTAATGTATTTTTAAGTTAAATGTGGAGATTTATTAATAGTTCCTGTACTTCATTAACGAAGAAATGCACAAATGCTCAGACAAGCTGTAAGATTTTAAAAAACAAAACTGTTTTCTGATTTGATTTAAGAACCATAAAAAATGTTTAATGGCACACGGCAGAACTTACTTTGTTTTGTTAAGAAAGCGAAAAAAATCATACATTTTACAAGATTTTGTATTGACTTTTACTCAATAAAATTTTGCAGACAACAATTTTTATTAATGAAAAATTGCAATAAAAAGGTATATTAAGATTAAGCATTGCCGTTTCAGTGAATAACTTGCTTTTATCCCATGCGTAACGTGTATTTGCAAAAGCTCAAACAATAATTACAAATGCCTGTCTATCTTTTTTCGCGAAATTTTATTTATTTTTTCTTTACAATTTTTACACCATATATATAAATGTAAATTTACTTCAAATTTGAATGTCACCTTTATTTGCACACAACAGCGTTTTAGGAAAAATAAAATTTTTTAAAACCCTTTTCGAAGATTTCTGTGGGCAAAGAAAGAGCAAAAGTTTTTAAAATGTAATATTACTACAAGATTTAATTTTCCACCACATTTTAAGCTTTATTTCATCTTCATTTGTTTATTGGTGCCGGGTTTGTATGATTTTTAATTATTTGTTTATTAAGATTAGATACAGCTTTGGAAAGACTCAGCATTTTGGTTGGACGTTAAAAAGAAAAAAAAAAAGCTTTTGAACCTTTGTTTTTAACAAGAAACGTTGAATTGGACTGCTTAAAAATTTTTCGGAAACTTTGCTTTTTTGTTTATAAAAGGGAGTGGTTCTAACAAAAACACTACATAAGGCAAAAATCGAAGGCACAATGGTGGCTGTTGGCTGCTTTACAGTGATTTTGTTTTAGGACCATTCACCGATACGGGGCAAAGATAAAATGTCCACTGTTTAAGGAAATAGATACATGAAATGCCTGTTTTATATGTTTAAAATTTGTATAACTTAGTTCTCATAGCTGATACTCTTTTAAAATTAAGCTTTATATGTCAGTAAATATTCAACTTCAATTCAAGCCTCCCACCCCTACCCCTACAATGTTCTCTTCAAAGAAGCAATCAACACAACTAACAAGCCGAGTCATAAATTTAGTTTTGTGTAAATGCACCCTGAACGCAGTTTTTCTTCCTTTTCGCCGTTTGTGGGGATCAGTTTGACCACGAAAATGGCCAGTTATTATTGGATACATTCGGCGACATTGTTAACCACTTGTGCTATTAAGACGTGCCACGCACGTCGAGATGCTTTTGTTCCAAAACCAAAAGCTACGTGCATACCACGTCGATAGGCATTTGCCGCAGAAACAAAAACGGCGTGTCCGCCACGTCGGTAGTGTTTTTTTTTTATATTACAATGTGCTCTGTCGACAATCGTGTTTGTATGTGTTTGTACCCTCATTTCGTTGGTATTTTATTATTTCTAACCATTTACTCTCTTTTATTACATCTTATCTCGATTTTAAACTGTCAATTTGGTCTTTCATTTTTCCCTGCTTGTGTTTCCTCTATACATAAGAACGCTGTCTTTATTATTTTAAATTGCATTTTCGGTAGCGAAAAACCGTGATAAAACGTTGAGGACCAACATATTACAAATGCGGGATACCTATAATAACTTGTAGTGAAGTTTAGATTAATGTCTATAATTATCATTCTCTTTTATTTTAAGGTCGTTTATTTTAGCCGGTCATTAAAAATTACATAAAAAGCCGAGAAATTTTTTGTAAATAATTTTAAGAAACAGGTACAGTTGCAATGTAATGAACGCAACTGCTAAATGAAAAAGGGATTCCAAGCAATCCCGAAACATATGTCTGCATTTTATTGCTCATTTGTGCTTTAAATTAACGTGTAATTTTATTATTATTACTTAAATACCCTGCCTGATGACTTCAAATAGATTTGAAGATATTCTGACGATACCATTGATCATAACCCCATTTGATGAAACGGAAGAGGCGAATGTGCTATTACAAGAGGAGCTACTTGAGCTCATCAGCAACGAGGAACTGAAGGTGACATTTAAAAAAGGCTATTAAACATTTTGACTGCATGCAGAAATCCCCGAAAAATATCCTGGGCTGTGGGAAATTGCGAGAAAAATTTTGATAGCATTTCCCTCGTCATATCTTGGCGGAAGAAGTTTTAGTGCCATTACCAACCTGTTAACAAACAAAAAAAAGGAGCAGATTGAACATCACAGAACGGGGAGATTTGAGATTACTTCTTACAAAACTGAAGCCAAATATTGATAATTTGATGTCAATTCATCAAGTGCATCCGTCTCATTAAAAGTAAGACTATTTACATTTCACAGTCCATTGTTGATTTTTTGTCAATTGTTGATTGTTTGTTATAATAAATGTTTATAATTTTGTATAACCACAACTATTATTTTAATAAATAGGACACAAGAAAATGTGCTACTTTTTTTTTTCTTCTTAACACCCCCAATTTAGGGTGATATTTTTTAGGAGTTTTGGGAATACAGTAGAAATGTAGCAGCAGGGGGTCTACCGAAAATATTAAAACTTTGAAAGTGGTCCACGAGAAAAAAAAGTTTGGGAACCTCTGAACTAAACGCTTCCATTTCTTAAAATTGAGATGATCAAAATATGTTTTGCTCAGCAGAAATGTTCAACGATGCTATTGGCTCTGTGAAGATGGGAGAGTTCTCCTCAAGAAAAAATGAACTATCTTAAGGTCAGTCGTTCCGGTTACACGTATTCTGTTTCCTACCGTAACTTTACAATAAATAGATAAATTCATTTATAAAAAAATGTATGTTAAAAAATCTTTGTTCGTAAATATTTTATTTGCAAAAAAATATCTTTTACTTTATTTCTTTCATTCACAATGCTCTTGTTCATTTACTATGCAAATTAGATTGAGCAGTGGATGAAGTATTCTTAGAGACAATGAAGGTTGATTTAATATCATCTTAATAAAACATTTGTGATGTGCTAAATTTATGCAATATTATAAGAAAATGAAAAATTAAATATTGAAATGAGTGGGTTGCAACAGTTGGAGAAATCATAACAAAACTATCCACTAATAATACGTGACTTATTGTCTAATATTTGCAAATACATTAAATTACAAAATACATTTATAGGTTGTTTTATTTTTATCAAATGTTTAAATATATTTATCATTTGTGCTATACTCACAAAACATATCACTACATCAGCTATAACAGATTTATTCAAATGCATTTACATTGTGAAACTTATTGTTTCATAAAAGAAAATCGTTATGAAGACGCCACAGAAATGTCCTACTATTCAATTTCGGTTTTTCAAAATTTTAAATATTTTATTGTAGCGCATCTCCCTTTTCAGAAACTTTACTTTACAAAGCCGTGTCACGTGAATACTAAACACGCAAATCGAGTTAGCGACATCTCAGAAAACCGTTTATCTGTGCAGTTTTGAGCTGGTTTCTGAACTTTTATTTTGCGATTTGTTGGAAAAGAGTTTTCTCAAAGTAAAACCGAAGGACAGAAAAGTATAGAAACATAAAATGTTTCAGTTTACAAAAGTTAGAAATGTTTCGTGTCGGAGCCACTATTGTACATACAAGAAAACGACATTTTTACTCTATGACACAGGCAGCCAAAACACAAGTTTAGAATTTTAATGGGAATTTGACCTTATATATTTTGTCTGTAAAGAAATGCGAAGGGAATTTATTTCTCTGAGAATATATCTTTGAGTAAGTTACATGTGCGCGTACTTCTTTCCTGCATTTCAAACGTATTTTAGAAGCCAGAGATAAAATATTATTGGAAAAAATCAATGTTTAGTTTACAAACGATATGAAAAATTAGAATGAAACTATATATATATATTTATATCTTAAGTCCTATATCTTGTAATAGTTTTTGATTCAAGCGTTTTCCTTAATATGCAGGAAAATATTATTTTATGCAATTTTACTGTTACAGAAAACCAGGAAGGTGTTGTGCATGCCATCTAAAAAGGAACACAAAATCTATATATTTAAAATTAATTCGAAACGCCCTTTTTTATTTTTGTGAATGAAAAACTATGTACTGGATTAACAAATTGCTATATAACACGAAAAAAAATGTGAAAATTCTGCTTTGCATATCTCTGTTACAGAAGTATTTTTCAAAAGAGGGAATTGGTAAAACAACAACAAGAATAACTTCAAAAGCAATGTATAAAAATAGACGTGTATGCTGTGGAAGTTTAATTAACGACGGTGTGATAGTTGAGGGATTTAAGAAACATTGAAGTCGTGTTATTATCCAGCATATAACTACTGTGCATGTTGACCACGGTAGTTTGAGGTTTGAGTCTAATATAATTTTAATGTCCGTTGAGACTGGAACTAGTTTATTTTCTCAAAAATGACAATTTTCACTGGGAAGATCATGTAACATTGGGATATGATGCATGAAACAGCTCAGTGTTTATTTTTTTTTAGTATTTTACTTAAAAGGCTGTGTTTCAAAAATGAAATGCAAATGTTTGATATAGTTTTTTTGTTTTGAAAAAGTACATGTGTATGCATTAAATTTGGGAAACAAAATCTCGCCAATATGAGCAATTATAAGGAAATATGTTAACTGGAGATAATAATAATAAAAACGCCTCTTCATGGTCTCAAACGTTTCGTTACAAAAATATGAAAATCGTTGTAGGGATCATTCATAGTCCTGCTTCGAGGGGGAGGGGTGTTCGTGGAATTGTGCCATTTTGTGACAAAGGGGGAGAGGGGGTTCAAATATGTGGGAAAAAAGCGTGACATCATTTATGAACGGTACCGTAACTGCTAAAAGAATTGCATTACGGAACTCAAAGCGTAACAGCAGTTCGAAAAACTCAAACTTGCTACAGCAACAAGCCTTTTATCTTGGTAATATATTTTGATTTACTTGTGATGGATAATTTGTATAAATGTACCATATTTAAAGCAACTGAAACTTGTTTGGAGTTGAAACGCATGATGTGTTTAAGTCATTTTCTACATTCCTTCCTGGAAAATTCGCAATCCGGCAAAAATTAGTCTACTCTTTGAAAATTGGACAGCACTAGAAAATTAACTTCTTATGAAAAAAAGTCGCATAATGATTTCGCTTTTCATGCGAAGCTCAAATTGGCATTATATAACTAATCAATTCCAAAATGAGGTTACTGAAACATCGCGGATGAACTCTCGTATGTAAAATTTGAAATAAAAATCGGGTGGTCATTAATCAATGTATTTGTTTCATTTCTTTTTTATGTTCCTTTTGCGATTGTCAAAATCCCGTCCATTAACCCTCTCCTCACCGAACATTCATAATAAAAGAACAGTTTGCTACAATTTAAATTTTTGACTTTACAAATAACCACACATCACATATTGAAAAAAAAATTAATCCTGTTTTTTTTTATACGAGCCTCATATGAGGATTTTGATACTTCAGTGTTATGATGCATGGTCGTTACATCACAGAAACAGTAACTATTTTCAGTTTATTAATTTTGTTGTCTTATGTGCTCATTATATTTTGAAAAAAAAATAATAAAAAACTATATATGAGAAGCACAAAATTTGAAAAATGTATCAAATTGGCAGACTGCCGACAAATATATAAAAAATAATGATTTATGAAGTCATTTTAAGGACTCGTATAACAATAAGAAAGGTAATAAAGCAAAAAATAAAAAGATAAATTTTACAGTTTTTAAAGCCAATACATGACTGTTTGAAGTAGGAGCCTCGGGTCAAGCGGAACAGACGGTTTAATAAAAAGGCGATACATCAAATTTCCTTTACATTAAATGGTGTCCACATCCAAAATTGTTACAATAAATAAGCGTTTCCTCATTTCTTAGATGCGCGGAGCCCCTTTTGAGGTCGACTTCTACCGTGGAACCCCTGTTTTCTTAATAGTACAGTATTAACGAACTATTCTGGAAATGAGTAATAAATTGCCATAAAAATGACAATTGCATTAATTAATATTTATTAGCTTCAAAAAATAATTCCAAACATTAACAGTTGGGACAAAAATGATTATAATAACTTCAAATATCATACTCAACCAAGGTTTCAAAAGATAAAATTTTGATGAAATGACTGGTACTGATTTTTATTACCTCAGATGTACTTAATATTAGGCTTTATAGATGAACGTTGAATACACATGTCTGGTTGAGCGTCTGTTACAGCATTTATGCTGCAGAACAGTGCAGTTGCCATAATATTAAACTACTCATATAACGTTCCGCGTGTGTGCTGCGGTGGTCGATTCTAAAGGTATGATTAAAGACAAAATTCTATTGTGTATGCTAAATTATATGATAAATATGTTATTTTTTGTTTGAATGAAATATTGCATTCATACGAAAGTCCATCCCTTTGTATATTTATTGAAAAAACTGAAAAACAAGAGGTGTATTGAAATTAATGTGCGGTAGTATTATTGTATATATTATTGCGTAAAGTTTCGCAAAATGTTTTGGGATTTTAAATTAAGAAAAAAAAAAGATTTTATGTGAAAATCTTTTTTTTACGATTGTGACGATAAGATAAAATTAAAACAATTAGTGAAAAATATTAATAAGAATAAGAAAGAACAAAAATATATTTAAAAAGTTTCTTATGCAAAGAAAAGCTTTTTAATAATTTCTTGCTGCATAATATGCACAAATGTTCAATTGTTTATTTAAAAGAAGAAAAGGAGAAAAAACTGTATGTATTTCACAAAGCAAATATAAATATGTTTTACTTCATTCAAAGTCCCGCAGTGGACCAGTCGGTAGAAGCTCGGTTCCCGCAGAACACCGAAAGTGAAGCAACATCGACTCAGGTCAGTGTTTGGGAGGGGGACAACCTCTCGCGACTGGTTGCTGTGGTGTCCGTGTACGCTAAAGGGAGCTGATGCGCGTTAAATAGGTCCAATGTCCTCCAAGTGAAACGATGCCTCTGAGGGTGCCAACCCCAGGTGAAGTTCTCTCATCTGGGAGCTGGTTCAAAGATTAAGAGACCTATCAAAGGGGCGGAAATCGGACTCCTGCCTATAAGGGCCCCGTTATACTCAGGAGCAGCTTTTCCATTCTTCCTCGCCACGCGCGAGGACTCGACAACAACTTCATTCAAAACAGCATTTTTAATCGTATCATATTTTATCAATTCTTATTGCACACATCTTTTTTAACACTATAACAGGAAAAAAATGTACTTATATTTATTAATTGTACCAGAGCTAATTTAACTACACACTTTAAACGCTGATATTTTTTGTATGATAAGGGAAGAGACGTCTATTTAAACCTCTGTTAAATTTAAAAAATGATTTATAGATAATGTAAGTTATTTCTTAGAATGGCGATAAAATAAATAATCTGTTAGAGATGAAGAATGAAACATCTTACCTTCCACGCGGGTTATCTTCTTCAAGAGGAAATGAAATAAGAAATCAAAAGTAAACGGTATTATCGATCCTTAAAAGTCATCATTCTGTTCGTAAACTTCCTTTATGAGATCGAAATATCATTCCTTTTTAAACTACATCTGACGAGCACAAAAGATTGTAAAAAATGATCCGAACAAGCGAATAAAATGCTTTATAGTACATGTAATGATATTATGTCTGCTAGGTGTTCATCAAATATACAGTAATAGAGTTCATCAGATTGAAAGGAGATTTTCTTTACAATTTTAATTGAAAATCAATATTTTTACGTTAATGTTTAGTGCATTCAGGAGACACAAGGTTTTATGTAATTCAATTGACTGCTTAACTTAAGACTAAATTTTGAAAACTTGTTTTTTCCGTAAGGTAAATGTATCCAATATCAATCACAAAATTTCAATTTTTTTCAATAATAAATAAAAATGGTATGACTTGTGCAGTTTTGCGGACACGATGCAAAACATTTCAATTTAATGGGAAAAACACGTTCAAATAAAAATATTTTTGCTTCTATTAAAACGTTATACTATATATATTTAATATACATATTAAAAGGGGCATTTAAGTCACAGGTATTCTTAAAAATATATGTTTTTACTACTCAATTTTTCGCTCGGCCGATGAAATTGAAAAATGGAAGCAAAAAACTACTATTTTTTTTTTCTTGAAATGCCTATTAAATTCTTTTTGTAAAATGTAAACACATGTCATACGTCGCTTTAAAAAATAAGTTAAATGCGTTAATTACTTTTTAAAGCATAAGATGTTAATTTCAGTTAAGCAGTCCATTGAATTATTTAAAACCGAGTGTCTTCTAAAAGCACTAAAAATTAACGTAAAAATATTGATTTAATAGTTCTGTTCTACAAATTTTATGAGCATAGTTCGACTAGTATAGATGCTGCTCCCGTTAAAATTAATGTCCGGAACACCGGACACAACTTCTAAAAGGGTTAAACAGAAGACGTTTCTAAGAGACAAGAAGGCATTAAAATTTCTCGATTAATTCAGCGCATCGTTTGATATTCTATTTACTTTGTCTCTTACAAAATGTTTCTTTCAAGTTCTTTACGTAACATTGCATTGCAAAGTCTAACATTGGGTTTTTATTAAAAAATGTAAAAAAAAATCTTGGCCTAAAAGTCACATTATATTTTGAATTGTAATGATAAAAAAAAGCTTTTGGTTTGAAGGTTTACTTACGCAAACTTAAAATTGGAAAGCTAGTAATAACAGTGCTTGTTTTTTTAATCAAAACGTTGGACGTTATGTGCTTAATGTATAGGTAGCTTGCAAAAATGTAATCCATTCTTTAAATCGAATGTTTAGGTATTTTTATTTTAATTAAATGCAGATTTAGTGATTAAAACGTAGGGCTGTTAAGCACACTGACGCTCATAGGGAAGGAGGATATTTGTTTTACACGGATATTTGTACTTTATTTTTCGTAATAGGTATTTCAATCAATCCTAATATCCCACTTTTTTGTGATTCTGAAGAAATTAGGACATTAAGCATGTGCGCCGATGCGGCGTTCTTTGTGAGAGGGCGAGATGTTGGGAGGTACGATCGCTCATTTACATGCAATGAATTCGGTCTTTTCGTTCTTAGTTATATTGTTTGAAATTATGCTTGCAGCATATTAGTTCTATGTCCATATTACCTGGATATAGGAAAAAAAAAACTAAAACAAATAAAAACGAAAGTAAATAATGAAACCTATAGAATAAAAACCTGAACTATTCTTTTTTTCATTTAATTAGATATTTCTGGTTGAATTACTCTGAAAAAAAAGGACGAGCTTTTTTAGCGGCTTTGCATTACTTCTTTGCTCTACGTCGGAGGAAATTTTTATTGGCTTTCGAATAGCACCAAGCTCGAAACGAGGCGATACGTTCTTTCAACAGAAAATAACCATTTCATGCAATTTTGGGGTATAAATTGTAGTAAAAAAGAGCAAATATTAATTTCAGGAAAAAGTCTTCGAGGTGCACACCCCCTGTTACAAACTCATTCCGCACCAAATTTCATGAAAATCGGACGAATGGTCTTGCGCCTCCTCCGTATATATACTGCTTTATTACGTAGTTTCTGCGTTATTACTAGTAGGGAAGATTTTTTTTTCCTATTTTAACGTTTAGAAAGAGCAAATAAATCGTTTTGATGTTCATTCTTGCCTAATAATAGTACTTCGGTGAAATGATGTGATACTACAGATACAATAAATTATACAGATAAATTATGTAATACTAGTGTTACCTGCACGGCAATGCCCGTGTTAAAAAGTTCGTCATTATATATACAGTGGGACCTTTTTATGTGTAAATTATATTATTCTATTAAAATGTATAGCATTCCACATCATTAAAAATTAGCCTCCCACAGCAATCAATCAGCGATCCTACACATTTAAGCAACATTTTTTAAAACAACACACGCACAGAAAAAAAAAAAAAAAAAAGGCGCGAAACGAAAAAGCAATTAAAAATGTGTTGCGTTTTGTTTGTTTATTCATGTACCCACACAGAAAGAACAATAATAATCCATTATAATAGTTTAACTTAATGAATTTTTATTAAAATTAATTTTCATCTATTATTCATTGACAGCAAAGGTGAAAGACGAAATTTCGTAGCTTGAAGAAACTAAGAGCAGCAAGCAAAGCTGTGAAAGCGGAAAAACCTTTCATCCGTGCTCAAATAGGCAAATAACATATGCGCCGATTCACTGGCGAGAAAAAAATAACAGAAATAAACATATAAATAGCAATAATAATTTGGGATAGCAAAAATCGTTATAAAGGATAACATTTCTTTAAAAACAAGAAGTTCCGTGTAGAACTATACTAAGATACTTTCCCGTATACGCCCACCTTTAAATTTATAATCTAGCTATATCTCTCTCTCGTTTCCGCTTAGATTTAGTTCTTAATTTTTTTAATACACCTTTTTCAACAGTTAATACATATTCATTCATTCATTTATTCAGTCATTTATTCATTTATTCATTCATTCACTCATTCACGTATTTATTCACTCGTTTATTTTTCTTTATCATTTATTCACTCATTCTTTCACTTATTCATTTAATTATACATTCAAAAATATTCTTAAAAATCCCAATCAAAAAACTTCATAGGAAAATAGGTTCGTTAGTTCTGGATGAATTGCCTATCTGAACATCTTCTACATTATAAGAGCTTTCCAATAAAGTTCGTTCCAAGCAAATCGGTTCGTTAGATCAGGATTTATATAGGATTAAAATTTCCTCGTAGGGACTATGTATTTTTTTTTGAACTGTTCAAAAGTGAAAAAATATTGTTCAAATCAAAAAATGTTTCACGCCCAGAGCTTCTTCCAATAAGCTTGTTCATAGGAACTTGAATCTTGTGCCCAGAGCTTATATAATTTGATTCTTCTTTGCCCATAGGCGCAAATGTTAAGATGTTTTTAACTGTTCAAAATTGAACGAAAAATTGTTCAGATCAAAAAGTAAAATATGAAAACGAGATGTCCTTGCCAAGATCTTTCGAATGAAAAAAAAAAATATCGAATCGGACAATTCCTTCAACAGATATTAGGGGGACCGACAGACACACATTATCCCATCTCATAACCCAACTTTCAACTTTTTTATATTTCCATCTGTATTTAATTAGGGTCAGTTGGGGTAATTGTAAACATGGGGTAATTGTAAACAAGCTTCATAACTACACTTGTGGTGGTTTTGAAAACTTAACTGCTTATGAGTAATAAACTGGCAGCGTAGGGAAGACATTGAAACAGTTTCGTAAGTTTCGAAACAACTGCGGAGGCGCCACTATTGTTTGAAAATGGCACAGTGAAAAATGGCACAGTTGTTTAACAAAATTTAGTGATCTTACAGTTTACCCTCCAGCTCATCTACAAAAGCAATGTAAGCGGTTTCAACCATTTTTATTTGTCATATGGAATGCTGCTAAAGGCATTTAGTTATGAATTTAGTCCTCCCTGTTATTTTTCATGTGCAAGTTAGGTGTTTACAATTACCCCATATATTTCGTACTCTGGGGTAATTGTAAATACTTAAATGTATCCTATTTCCAATATTTTGGGGCGACAATAAGTATTATATTTTGATGTAAATTACCCTTTTATGTCTATTTTACATAATTGTTGTTGTTGTTGCTAGTGCCACTTGGAAATCCAAGCAGGGCGACCATGAATTAAGGAAGCTCCTACTGATTATTAATGAGCTCCGCTAGAATGAAGTACACTTGGCTCAGAGGGACCAATGATTTTGAATTAGCTCCCAGATGAGAGATCGTCACTTAGGATGGTCCCTCAGCGGAAATTATTTCTAACTTGGTGGACGTTTGAAGCGACGATACATTTTACGTGCACAGCTCCCTTTAGCGCACTCGGTCTCAGAGTAATCAGTCGCGGGAGGTGGTCACCCTCCCAAGCGTTGACCACTGCCAGTTGTGCTTCATTTTAGGTGTTTCGTGTGATCCAAGCTTACCGACCGATCCACTGCGGGAGAAATTTTACACAAATTTGTCGCATTACTGGATTTTTTGCAAGATATTTCTCGCTAAATGATCTCAGCCGACTCATAACATAATTCAGCGGTCTACATGCGGCCTGTTGGCCGCAGATTGAGAACCATTGCTCCGGAACTTCTTAAGCCTTCAAGCAGACTGCATGAAACAATTTTCCATTTGCAACAACCTTATTCGAAAATAAATCACTGTTTGCAATTACCCCAGATCTCTGGGGTAGATGTAAACACGCTGGGGTAATTGTAAATACGAGCTCAGTTGCTAACAAATAGTCATAAAGTCAAAATTTTTGTACACATTTACTCACAAGAAGTACAGTAGTGGCTACAATGCCCACAATTTTATCTCTGAATTCATTCAAGAGGTAGGGAGGGATCAAAAGTTAAAATATTGAAAAAGCGTTTACAATTACCCCAACTGACCCTACTTGATTTATTTTTTCACTTTTCTTTATTTTAACGTTATTTTCACGATTCATTAAGCCTCCTTCATTCATGTTTTATTGTTATTTTTTAAACTTTTACGGGAAAGTAGGCTAAAAAAAACCATGTACATCTTGCAGAATAGTCCCGTAAAATACAGCTCAAGGAAAAAGGAAATCAAAATAAAGCTATCAATCGCGTGTGAGCCGCAGAACAAATTTTAATTCATTAAAGAAACAAAAGAAGAAAGTAAATAAAAACAAGAAGCTCCGTCTAGAACTATACGAGCCTACTTTCCCGTATACACCAGCTTCAAATTTATAATCTAGCTATCTCTCTCTCTGTCTTTCTCATTTAGCTTTAGTTCTTAATTGCTTCAACGGTTAACCTTTTCCAACGGTTAATACATTTTCATTCAATCATTCATTTATTCAGTCATTCATGTATTTATGCACTCATTTATTCATTCATTCTTTCGCTTATTCATTCAATCATTCATTAATTCAAAACTATTCTTAAAAATCCCGATCAAAAAAATTCATAGGAAAATAGGCTCGTTAGTTCTGGATGAACTTTCTATTTGTACATGTTCTAAGTCATAAGAGCTTTCCGATAAAGTTTGTTCCAAACAAATCGGTCCGTTAGATCAGGATTTATATAGGATTGAAATTTCCCCGTAGGCGGTATGTTAAGTTTTTTTGAATTGTTCAAAAATGAACAAAAATTGTTCATATCAATATTTCACGCCAAGAACTTCTTCCAGTGAGCTTGTTCATTGGAACTTGTATCTTGTACCCAGAGTTTACATAATTTGCTTCATTTTCGCCTATAGGCGCTAATGGTAAAATTTTTTGAACTGTTCAAAATTGAACAAAAAATTGTTCAAATCAAAAAGTAAAATATAGAAATGAGATTTAATCGCCGAGATCTTTTGAATGCAAAAATAATTTTTTGAATTGGACAATTCGTTCAAAAGTTATTAGGGGGGGGGGACAGACCGACTGGCAGACAGACCGACACACTCCCCCCCCAAACCCTACTTTCAAATTTTTATTTTTCAATTTTTATTTAATTAACTCATTTTTGACTTTTCTTGATTTCTAACGATATTTTCACGATACATTAAGCCTTCTTTCATGCTTTTTTATTTTTTTTTTTACTTTTACGGGAAAGTAGGCTAAAAAGGAAACAAATAAATTAATAGAAATCGGCTGCTGATAAAAAGGCTAAAAACTACGGGAAATAAATTTTAATTCGTTAAAAAAAAGAATCAAAAGCCAAAAAAGAAAAAATATTATAACGTTATTTACAACTTACTCAAAGTCAAAAAGCACCCTTAAAACACATTTAATGATTACTATCATGCAATCACAAGTGTAAGATTTTGTAAGATAAGAGTAGACAAAAAGAGAGAATACATTAATGTACAAATTTCTAAAAGTAACAAGAAGTTCCGTCTAGAATTATACGAGCCTACTTTCCCCTATACACCAACTTCAAATTTATAATCTAGCTATCTCTCTCTCTTTCTTTCTCGTATACCTTTAGTTCTTAATTGCTTCAAATATACGTTTTTCAACGGTTACTCATTCATTCATTACTTTATTCAGTCATTCATTCACTCATTCATGTATTTATTCACTCAATTGTTCATTCATTCTTTCACTTATTCATTTAATCATTCATTAGTTCAAAAATATTCTTAAAAGTCCCGATCAAAAAAATTTCATAGAAAAAAAGGCTCGTTAGTTCTGGATGAACTTTGTATCTGCACATGTTCTAAGTTATAAGAGCTTTCCAATAAAGTTTGTTCCAAGCAAATCGGTAATTTAGATCAGGATTTATATAGGATTGAAATTTCCCTGTAGGCGCTATGTTCATTTTTTTGAACTGTTCAAAAATGAACAAAAATTGTTCAAATCAATATTTCAAGCCATGGCTTCTTCTATTAAGCTTGCTCATAAGAACTTGCATCGTGTGCCCCAGAGTTTACATTTTTTTGCTTCATTTTTGCCCATAGGCTCTAATGTTAAAATCTTTTGAACGTTTCAAAATTGAGCGAAAAATCGTCGGACAGACCGAGAGACCGACAGACAGACCGACAGACACACATTTTCTCCATCTCAAAACCCCACTTTCAAATTTTTTATTTTTCAATCTTATTTGATCATTACACTTATTTTTGACTTTTCTTTATATTTAACGATATTTTTACGATACATTAAGCCTTCTTTCCTACTTTAATATATTTTTTTTACTTTTACGGGAAAGTAGGCTAAAAAAGGTTTTCAGTTGTGTGTGCATGTTTACAACAAAAGATGCGTTGATCTTTTGTGACTTGTGATACATAGATGTGTTTTTTCAATTATTTTCTATTGCTTGCATTTTTATAATCATTTACACAAGTATCGAATAATGTATAGCATATTAAACTAGGAAATTGGAATCCTTCATTTAGTTAAATAGAAAATACATAAAGTTGGTATACGAGGCAGTGAAACTAAATTTCAAAGAACGCATTGTTTGGTTCAGAAATAATTCTCCAATTTTATTTTCTATTTCAATTCCTCTCTTTCCTTATTAAGTTTGAAATGGTTTGTCTATCTTTGGATACACATTTTAGTGGTGTTTTAAAAATGCTATTTCTCTAACCTGAAAATTAAATTTCGACTTCGAGAAATACTTTTTACGTTATCCTATTCGTAATGATTTCATTATAGTTTGGCTTCTCAGCAAGTTAGCCTTTTTTTTTTGTTTATATATATTTAATATGTATGATGTTCGGACTAGCGTATACAGGATTGTTCTGTGGCTCAAGCAAACATTGAGCGAACTTTTTAAATTGCAGTGTCAAAATATTAACATTTTTATTCAAAGTAGGTACATTTGAATTTATTTTGGGAAGGGGTTGGGGCCTCAAAGCCCTCCTTAAATACTCCCTTGTGTAAAAATGCATTGTAATCACTAGTTATTCTACAAAATAACTTCAGTAAATTGCAACATTACTATATTTATTCTAAGCTTAATTACTTAGGTACAATTATGAAATCGTATAGTTCAAAAAATATGATGAAAAAGCATGAATGGTATAGCAATATAGAATTTCTTTTTATTTTTGTTCAAATATAACAAATAAATTTCAATGAGTGTGTTCGTGACAGAATGTTTTTCATGTCCAAAATTTTTCTTTGATTAAAACGTAAAGTGTTAGTACCCCTTTCCCCCGGCACCCTACACACCTTTACGCTACCAATTTTCAAGGTACTACGTCTTCAGGTGATGATTTTTTCTTTTAATGTGCAATAAGTAAAATATATTGTCATTTCTATATTAAGGTATTCTCAAAGTTAGTAATTTCTTTCACAATGTAGTAGATTTGGCATTAAGAAACTTAACTAAAAAGTTTCCAGCATTTGAAACAAATATGTATACTGTATTAACTATATATATATATATATATATATATATTGAAATATAGATGTAAATGAAAAGAAAATGAAAGTTCCGGGACATGTAAACTAACATTAATGAAACGTATAAATTGCTAATACAAAAATTAAAAGTCATACAATAAGAAACAAAAACAAATAACTCTCCTCATCAGTGGGCGGGGAGCATAACGTATTCAAAAGAAACCAAGAAAAATAGTCCTACAGGTTTCGGAATGCGTCGCTGAAATGGCATGTAAAAGGAAGTATTGTAAATAAATTGAAGCGACGAAGTTGCGATAAATTGAAAAATGTGGTGAATAACATAAAAAGGAAACTTTGACGGAAATAACGCAAAAGGCTTTGACACAAAAATTACAAAATTAGACGGACGTGAAACATGCCACCAATACGACGCACCCGCCCATACCTGCAGGACGTTGGCACGTAGCAACGATTATACTCACCTACACCCAGAGATGAGAGGTCCAAAGATGCGACGACAAAAGCAGAAAACACAAAATATTTTCATTGTTGTTCCGTGTCCGCAAACTCCTGATCAAACGTTCGTGTCGGACATCATCCGCTGCAACACATCCAGGTTGAGGCCTCCCATAGATTTTTAGAGGACTTTAGCCACGACCCTTCATAACATCCACAGCGAACAGCGTCACCAGTACGTCAGCTAGCACGTGCGTCGTACATGCGCACAGCCCTCTTGAATATCTTAACGTAATGTTTAATGAATTCTAGTGGAAAACGGTTATTATAATAAAGATTTGCTGTATTGCTGAAAATTTGTTTATTTAAAAAGATATTATTGTTACAGATTTTTGAAAATCTGTTTAATTGATTTATTATTACGTTAACAAAAATTCTTTTATTTAAATTACTGTGCCAATGCGGCATATGTATCGTAGAAAAATTAAAATCTTTACGTTTGTCGTAAAGATCGAGATTTAGTTTGTCAGTTTTAATATTTATATAGATATCTAAGAAGTTAGCGCGGGTTGCAGTATTGGTTTTATTTAACGTAAGGCATTTTGGATATATTTTATAGTGGATGTTGCAAAAATCTGAATCGATTATTAGAATATCATCTATGTATCTGTAGATCTGCAATTTTTTGTTAGAATTGATCACATAGTTATATTTATAAAAACACAAGAATAAGTTAGCAGCGGTACTGGAATAGTTAGTTCCCATGCCAATACCGTAAATTTGTTTGAAGATATTGTTTTGGAATAAAATGTAGTTATTATTAAAACAGAAATGACACAGATTTATGAAATAACTTCTGTCAATTTTTAGTTCAAGTTCTATGCAAAAGGTATCAAAAAGTTTTTCGATAACTTCATACAGATTATTAATTGGAATATTGCAAAATAGGTTTTCAAAGTCAAATGTTTGAAGCATAGTAGGCACAGAGTAACGTAATTTAGGAATAATTTCAAAGCTGTTATCAATAATCCAGAAATAGCTAGTGTGTTTAAATTTATTTTTAATGAAATTATAAATATCTTTAAGAAACTGTTGAAGTCTTTTGTTGAGATGTTTACTAATACTATTACTTGTACTGAAGATGAAACGGAATTTAATTGGTTTTTTGTGAAATTTGGGAGTAAGGAATAAGAAAGGCAGTCTAGAATTATTAGATGTGCTGAAGTTTTTCCAAATAGAGTTTTGAATTTTTTGTGTGCAGCGAAAAATTTGTTTTTTAAGATACTGAAGTCCAGATGGGTATTGCTGTAGTAAAACAAATTATTTAATTCTTCGTTGATTTTTTGTGTGTAAAAGGATTTACAGATTATTGCATAATTATTGAATGCTTTGTCAACAGGGACAAAGATGAAGTTATCCTGTAATTTTTTGATGTAATTAAAATCGTTTTTGCTGACTTTGTGATATAAAAAATAATTGTTGTTGAGTTTCTACTTAGTAAAAAGTTTAAAATTATTTTCTATGTGGTGTTTCCATTCAAAGAAAGCCTCGAAGGGCATGCAATACTTATACGCCATATTTTGAATAAAAATGTTCAAATTTTTGTTAAAAACGTTAATGGCGTTTTCTGGTTTAATTTTATTGTTTAGCCTGAATTTGGTACCATATGAGAGGAGCTGTTTGATGTTATTGTTTTTAATGATATTTAAGTCACCCGTAATTATGTGTTGGTGGTGGCTATCTATGAATTCTTTATATTCATCTTTGTGTCATAGACAGGTTTGATTATTTATATCTGTATCGTATGCCAGTTTTTTGTAATTAAAGACCTTTGAGCTGAATGGTTTATTGTATTTATAAGTTATCTGTATTTTAATGTTTCTATTAGGGAAGAAAGGTTTGTAGTCGTTCATGCACTTAGAAATGTTAAAATCATTGAAAGACTTTTGTTGAAAGAGTACCATAAAATATTCGGGTATGATTTCGTTGCTGTTTTTTTGTCTTATTTTGAAATTAATTAAATCATATATTAAATCTTTAAATTGCGCGTTATTGAATTTATAGGTATCAAAAAGTTTATATATATTTCTCAACAGAATTAACTTTAGCTCAAAGACTGCAGTTTTAACGCGCGTGGTATTCAAGTTCGCGATGAAATTGGATTCGAGTCGCTCAAGCCAGCGTGCATTGTTGAAATTATTTTTGCTATGTATGAGGTTTTTGCGTGAGCCTCTTTTGCCTCTGCAAATTTTCATAGGTTCGTTAAATTCATGGAAAACATTGAAAATATTTGAAATTTTAGAAACGTTTAAATTGTTTAGTTCTGTATTTAGACCGTATGGCTAAAGACATCTATTTTTAAAAATGTAATTGTTTTCTGCATGTAGTCTTTCTTCATAATTGTCGATATGTGCAATAATTTCATTGCAAATGTTATCGAAAGAGTGTTTGCGAAAATGTAAAATCTCAAAAGACGGGTTAGAACATTTGTTGATTTGTGCTCTATGAAGATTAATTCTAAGGTGTAATTTTGTAGAGGTTTGCCCAATATAAATTTGGAAGCAAGTTTTGCAAGTGATTTTATATACAATGTTATTTTGTTTACAGAATGGTAAAAAGGAAAGAGGTTGGTCGCATGCATTAGCGACTGCATTGCCACTAACGCAAGTCTTGCATCTTTTATCTTTGCATTTATATAAGTTCATAATGAGGAATTGTTTTTTATAAAGGTTTTAGTTAGCCTTAAGCTAAATTGCAGAGAAACAGAGAGAAACATGGAAAAAACATGCCCGGGAAAAAAAAATGAAGATTATGTAATGATTAGCGCTAAAAGCAGCTTTCATTTTCTTTTCATTTACATCTATATTTCAATATATTAAAGTTCGCTGCATAGTGCTGCATTTGCGCCTGGCACTAACTTTGACAATTTCATATACTTAACAACTTGCTACACCTATATATATATATATATATATATGTTGGGTGTAGTCCCTTCCGTTATCCAAGAATCAAGTGTTTTAAGACGAACACAGATTTATTAACGAAGACAGGACACTTAAAACATTTACAGGAACACATAGAAACAAATAAACATTTCGGTTACGTCAAGGTAGTCGCGTCAAACACTTCTAAAGTTAGGGTTACTTCTCAGTGGAAAGCTACACGTCTATACTTCCTCGTCTCTAACGTCTCTCTCTCCGTCTTCTGGCGTTCTCGCTGTGAGGGCGCTCATGGTCAGATTGTGGAGAAGGGTTGAGGTGTTTCCCTCCTTCACACTCGTCCATCGTGATGACTCTTGGCCCTCCAAGACTTGTGGAAAACAAAACAATCGTCTAAATCTGTAAAGAGAAAAAGAAACAGGAAGAACAATACAAAATTCTGGGTTAAAACTGTTCGTCAGAAAGTCAGTTCTAGTATGAGGAGCGTCAACATGTAAATCAGGATCAAAGGCAAAGTCCAACAGTCCAAATCGCCATTGTTTATCAGTCGTTAAGTTGGTTGTCGCAATCAAGTGGGGGAAAGTGATGATAGATCAGTCCAAGGCTTCATATGGTCAGCAGCGGTCGATGTAGTGTTGGGTCCGGCATGTTGACCTAATTTTTTCACATCATAGCGATCATTTGCTCTAACGCTAATAACTTTATAGGGACCATGAAATTTGGGAAACAATTTGGAACCTGGAGAGAATTGAGTCTTTTAAATAGCCACGATGTCGCCTTGTTTGTAAGTAGTTGGTTTCTTGCGACGTTTGTTGTACGAAATTTGAGAACGCGTTTGGTGATCAAGAATATTTCGTTTGGCAGTTTCGCGGAGGTTATGTTTGTCTTGCATGACAATGTTTAAATTTTCTTCTTCGAGTAACTGCTTAATTCGTAGATCTTCTTTATTTTTCATTTTAATGCCGATCATTAACTCGAAAGGGGTAAAGATCGTGATCACCGAATTTGTGCTGTTTAATATGCGTTGGATGTCGGGCACAAGTTTAAACCATTTTGAGGGGTCGTCGATAGAAAGTTTAGCCAGAACAGGTATTAAAGTTCCATGTATGCGTTCGACTTGACCATTGCCTCGGGGTACACCCGTGGTGATCACTACATGGTCAATATTCTCGTTCGTGCAATATTCTGCGAAATCAGAGGATTGAAAAGATGAACCACGATCTGATATAATTCTGGATGGATTTCCGAATGTAATGCTCTGAAGTTGGAGCTTTTCAATTGCAGCGCGTGAAGTCGTTGACTTGACGGGATACAACCACGTAAACTTGGTAAATGCGTCCACTACACTAAAAATATATTGATATTGTTTGTTGGTTGTTGGGAGTGGTCCTAGGAAGTCGATATGATAGGTTGACAACGGAAGGTCACCTTTCGGAATGGGATGTAAAAAACCTTCTTTCTTCCCTCGTTTCTTGTTACAAAGTATGCACTCGATACAATTGGCAATAACATTCTCAATCTGTCGGCGGGCTTGTGGAATATAAAAATCTTGACTGAAAAGGTCTTGCGTTTTTGCGACTGCGAAATGGCCTTTATTATGAATTGAACGTATGATCTCAGTCTGCATTTTCTGAGGTACAACAATTAACTCACGATCTTTGTCGACTTTGTAAACTATGTCATTTTTTATTATATGTTCGGCGTCTTCTCCGTTTTGGATTAAAATTTTGAGTGTTTTGATGTAGTCGTCTTCGCTTTGCGCTTTAGAGAGTTGAAATATTAGATCTGCGTCAAGACATGTCGTCAAATAAACGGGATTTCGACTCAAAGCATTAACATGTTGCAAACATTTACCGGGACGGTGGATGATTTCAAAATCAAATTCGTCTAGGTACATTGCCCATATAGCTATTTTCGGAGTAAGGTCTCGTTTTTGCAATGTTTGTTGGAAAGCACCGCAGTCAGTCACGATTCTAAATTTTGTTCCTAGAAGATAATTTCGAAATTTCTTTACTGCTTCAATAACGGCAAGTGCTTCTAGTTCGTATCTGGAATATTTAGATTGTTGAGGTGAAGTCTTTCTACTCATATACTGTATAGGATGCCATTGGTCGTCATCATCGGATTTTTGTAATAGGACTGCACCAAATCCAAAAGAACTTGCATCCGTGTGTAATTCGAGAGGGGAATTTTGATTAAAGATATGCAAAACTGGTTGATTCGAAAGAGAATTTTTGAGAGCAAGAAAAGCTTGATGTTGTTCAGTGCCAAAATGGAAAGATGAGTCTTTTCTGAGCATGTCGCTTAAAGGTCGTGCAATCAGTGAGTAATTCTTTATAAATTTTCGAAAATATCCTGTTAAGCCCAAAAAACTTTGAACTTGTTTGAGCGTCTTCGGTAAAGGAAAATTTTGAACTGCAAGGGTTTTCGACGGCGAAGGTTTGATAGTACTGTTTTCAATAACATATCCGAGAAATTCAATACGACGCTGTAAAAATTGGCATTTTTTGAGATTCAGAATTAAACCAAAGTCTGATGCAACTTGTAGTACGCGTTTTAATTTCTGAAGACCTTCTACTTCATCTTGGGACGGTATTATTAGATCGTCCATGTAAATAATAATGACATTTTCACGAATAAGATCGCGAAACACTGTGGAAACAAATCTTTGGAAAACACTAGGGCTGTTGGAAAGACCAAAGGGGACTTTCAAAAATTCAAACTGGCCTTCTGGTGTGACAAACGAAGTGTATTTCGTACTGTTTGGATTCATAGAAACATGAAAAAAACCATTCTTCAAACCAAGAGAGCTAAACACTTTGGCTTGTTGCAATCGATCTAAAGCGTCATCAATGAGCGGTAGGGGAAATTTGTCTCTAATTATTGTTTTGTTGAGACGTCTATAATCTACGCAAAGTCTGTATGAGCTGTTTTTCTTCTTGCATAACACAATGGGGGAAGCATAATCAGAACAACTATTTTTAATTATACCGTCATCTAACCATTCTTGTATTTGTTTCTGCACTATTTTTTGTTCTGCAAGCGGCAATCTTCGAGGTCGTTGAGCGACTGGGATCTCATCCTTCAGAATTAGAGTCATTTGTAAATCAGTTTGCTTAGTTCCGCGAGGTTTGTAATTATTTATCAAAGTTGATAACTGTGTTTTGAGGGATGGGTCTAAAATGTGACTTAAGTCGTAGGGTGTCGTCTCGATGGAATTGGCCAAATGTGAGAAAAGAATTTCGGAATTTACAACATTTGTACTGACTGTCGAATGTTTGTGGTCATTTGTGCGAGATATACTGCAATCTTGATCAGCGTTGTGGGTTGATGAACTTGTCACGATTTAAGTATTAGTCTTCGTCAACGATACTACACCATGGGAAATTTGCAAATCACCTTGTGAAAGTAGATCAGCACCAACCAACATCGGAAATTGTAAAGTATTATTCGAAACAACACAAATGTCAGTATAAAATTCAAAACCATCAATAAAAATAGACGCTGAAAATGAACCTAACGGTGTTACCGTATTATTTCCTAAACCATGTAACTGAATCTTTAACTCATCTAAGAAACAGTTAGGAGCAATTTTACGAAAAAACTCTTCTTTTAAAAATGTTTTGTTCGACGCGGTGTCAATAACAGCAGAAATTGGAATATTGTTAAGAGTTACAGTCTTCGTAAACAAACTAGTAGAATTTTGAGGATGTCCAATTGTAACATGAGATTGTACCTTCTTTGATGGACAATTAGCTGCCTTATGAGAACTAAATTGTTTACATGCAAAACATTTCATTCCTTTATCTTTATGAGGACAGAAACGAGATTCATGATTATTTCGTTCACCACAGTTAAAACATAATTTTTCCGTTACTTTGGGGGAGCGAAACGCATTAGTACTACTGGAAGTGTGAAATCTTGGTTCAGTAAATTTATTTCCAACAGTTTTTTCCTCAGTAAAATTTTTACGATGATCTCTAGAAAAATTGCTATTTGGATGGCTATTAGGTTTGAAGGCACGATGAAAATTATTTTCTCATTTAACATCCTTAGAATAAAGCTTCTCAAAAGAACGTAACTTCTGCTTAAATTCGGAAAGATCGGTGCATCCATACAAAATGAGTTTAGCAGGAGAGTCGGGTAAACCTTCAATACAATATTCAATTAACGATTCATCATCGATATGACTTTGACTAGCTAACGCACGCATAGCGATAAAGTATTCTGTTACAGTTTCATTTTGCCTAAGTTTTCGGGAATTAAGAAGCCTATGAACATCAATGGATGAAATTTTTGTGCCAAATTCAGTAATAAGGTATTCTTTAAGATTTTCAAAACATGTAACATGTTTCAAAGATAATACAAAAATACGGGCTGGATCAGCTAATAATTTTTTTGTAACCAAAATTTTATGTACGTCAGCAGTAAAACCATAAGTTGAAAATAATGCTTCTAAGTCAAAGATAAAATTTTGTATAGAATATGTACCCTTTCCTGAAAAGATACGAGCTAAATCGCATATTTCTCTCAAAATGAACCAAATTGAATTATTGTCTCCTGGTGAAACGTTGTGAACACTAGATAATTCACAATTTGTTTTTATTTTCTCTCTAAGTTCGATAGCGGAATAAGAATTCTGAGTCACTAGATTTTTTTCTTCTCTGGCGCTATGCTCGCCATGAGGTGGGGAGGAAACGAAATATTGGCGCGGGGGAGACAGCTGTTGTGGTTTCGTGGCGTCGTTCAAGGTCACATGTTCAGACGGAACGAAAGGATTGCTAATGGGTTTTGGTTTCATTCGTATCGTCATCAGAAGAAAAAGTTTCAATAGTACTTTGAAATGAATTTAAATCAGAAAGAGATTCAAAAATTCTGTCACATAAAACTTCTTGCGAACCGGAACAGTTGATATACAATAAATTACACACAGAGATAAAGTCAGCTAAGGAAAATGATTCTAATAATTTTTGTTTACGCTTTTCAATATCGAAATCATCGGGGAAGGAAGTAAATTGCCTTAGTCTTCTACGTGTTGATCAGTCAAATGGTTGATCAGATACAATTTCACTTAACAATTTCACACTTTTGGCACTTCCACATTTGAGAGATTTAGCAATGGACGGTATGTCATTTAGCGATATTTTCGCCATACTAAAAATATATAAAGGAACGGACTCACCCGAGTTGAAGAGTCGTGCGAAGTACTAATTAATCCTGGGTAGACTCACTTCTGTCACCATGTTGGGTGTAGTCCCTTCCGTTATCCAAGAATCAAGTGTTTTAAGACGAACACAGATTTATTAACGAAGACAGGACACTTAAAACATTTACAGGAACCCATAGAAACAAATAAACATTTCGGTTACGTCAAGGTAGTCGCGTCAAACACTTCTAAAGTTAGGGTTACTTCTCAGTGGAAAGCTACACGTCTATACTTCCTCGTCTCTAACGTCTCTCTCTCCGTCTTCTGGCGTTCTCGCTGTGAGGGCGCTCATGGTCAGATTGTGGAGAAGGGTTGAGGTGTTTCCCTCCTTTACATATATATATATAGTATATATATATATATAGTATATATATATATAGTATATATATATAGTATATATATATATATAGTATATATATAACACAAGTTGGTTAAATATTTTTGAAAGGTTAACAAAAATCTATTTTTTTTTTATGTTTGAGAATGAGACAAGGACTCCTCAATGTTGGTTTGTCTCGAAAAATGAGCTTTGCAGAGCACTCATTCTCAAACTTAAAAAAATTGATTTGTTAACCTTTCAAAAACATTTTACTACATTTCTGTTATATACTGCTTTACTTAAATCATTGCTGCTTTGCGCATGTTTAGGTGATGTGTTTATTTTCTGTTTCATTTCTTTCAAATCTGTCTTCCTATATATATCTTAAAATTAAAATGAAGTGATGATATTTTTAGCATATCTTGCAACATTTTACTGGTTAGTGTAAGATAAATACTTTAATATAGTAAGTAAATCAATTTAGCCTTGGTGACGTTTAATATAAAGCATATAAAAAGTATGAAGCACCTTAGGGGCCGTTCATAAACGACGTCACGCTTTTCCCCCATATATTTGACCCCCCTCCCCCCTTTTGTCACGCGTCATGCTATGTTGCGTAATGCATGATGTCACACCTCTTGTTCCCCCCTCCCCTTGTCACACTTTGTCACATTTTCACGAACCCCCCTCCCCCCCTCGAAGCGTGACATCATTTATGAATGATCCCTTATTATAGAAATAGGATTTTTATTTCGGCGGTTCTTACTTAGATATTACGCAAAATATATTTTTAATAACTTTGCCATTCAAATACTATAACTTGAATATTGACATTTTTAATTATCATTATACATTTTTGATGTAAGTTTAAGTATTTATGGTAACTAATGTTTCTCTGAAATCCAAAAAATAGTTGTGACAACCAGCTTAATTTAAAAGTTCATTAAAACTTCAAGAAGTATCTCTAAACTTCCATCAATGAATATTAAGATGAAGTGCATTCATTGATTGATTTTCACTGCTTTTTACGTTGATTGCTTTTTAGCAGAAATTGTTGCAAAGGAGATGACACAATCGAACAACTTCACCATGTTCGTTGTGTCTCGAAAAATATTGCTAAAAGCAAAGAATAATTTATATACGGATGTATTTCAATGAAACAATCTTAAGTTTATTACAGAAAATTACATTACTAAAAGTATAGCATGTGCATTGAAATTCCATTATTACACGATTTATTTATTTTATTTATTTATTTATTATTTTTTTGAGGTTCAAAGCTCTGCTTTTGTATTATGAATACAAAATTTATACATTATTTTGTAAAATAAATGTGAAAGTTAGGCATTTTCAATGTAATTTTCACTAGGTGAATTTAAGTGTTCTCGATCAAATATATGATTATACTTTATTTTAATTTTAAAACAAGAGTTTTATAACTTTATACATTCTTTCCAAAAAACTCAGCGGAACTTTCCTGGGACATATTTTGAAAATAATGTACAAAATAAACACACACTAAGATTCCAAACTTGTACTTCTTTCGTTTATGTCACACGATAAGTTTTTTTTACATGTGTTTGTTTTGCATTTGAAAAACTCAAGTTTCTGCAAACAGAAACATTTTATGCTCTTTCGGTTGCTTTTCAAAGACATGTTGTATAAAATTCGGGGAAAAGATTGAAAAATGAAGGATCAGGAATCGCTCTGGAGCTGCGCATATGCTTCAAGTTTCCTTAAAGTATAACTCGCTAACTTCCCTTCGCAGAATTTACTTGAGACGTGACAAGCCTTCAAAATGTGAGTTTTTTGAACGGATTCTAAACGCTCATCTAAGCCTAAAATATTTAAATAGTGCATAATATTCTATGATTTAAATTATTCACTGAAAATACAGCTTAAAGTAAAAAGTTTAGTGATTTGAGGAACGTGTTCTTGTTCAATATCCAGAGAATCAATTTGATGAATAATTAAATATTATTTTCCCTGAGTTATGCTTTAAAATTTCATTCACAAGTCCGTATTTAAGTTTAGTCAATATTATAAGTATTTTAAAAAGCTACATTCAAGAAATAACTTGCTCGGAGAAATTCTTCCTTCTCGAATTTTTAATTAGAGAAATGTAAATTTTTAAATGCATATGAAGTACTATTAATATGGAAAATTTTATGTTGGATTAAATACTACTAATTAAAAAAGTAAAAGTAAAATGAAAATAATGTTAGAAAACTGCAAAAAATTAAAACTTACAAGTGATGTAACTTGTCATTCCAGTGCAAGTTTCAATTAAGAAAAAAAATCCCGTAAAACTCCAGGTTTATAAAACTTTTATTTCTATTGACTGCATAAACGCTTAGAAAATACTGCAAACGTACATATCTAAAGCAGCTTTTTTATTATTATGTATTTGGTTATAACACAAGTTTGCTGTATTTTCTTCCGTTTTTCGCAACGTAACTGTCAATTGAAATCCGTAGTTACGAAGATTAATTTTTAGTTTTTCAAGTCTTGTTAAAATTTTTCATACAGTAGACTTATGTAATCAATGAAACGATGCTGATATTCTTCCGGTTTAAGCAATGTTCATACATTTGAAACTTATCAACTTATCTTTCAAATTACATTCAATAGAAACAGTACTCGAATTACCTGGAGAATCTGTAAGGAAATTAAAGTCTCAACGAAGAGCTATGCCGCGAAGCAACAAAGAGCCTAGCCGCGAAGCAACAAAGAGCTATGATGCGAAGCAACAAAGAGCTATGCCGCGAAGCAACAAAGAGCTATGTCGCGAAGCAACAAAGAGCTATGATGCGAAGCAATAAAGAGCTACGATGCGAAGCAACAAAGAGCTATGCCGCGAAGCAACAAAGAGCTATGCCGCGAAGCAACAAAGAGCTATGCCGCGAAGCAACAAAGAGCTATGCCGCGAAGCAACAAAGAGCTATGCCATGGCAAACGAAGATCTATGCCGTGCAGAGCGGCAAGAAGAATCCTTCATGTTCAAGGGAAGAATTGCTGGTATAACGGATGTGCCACGTTCTGTTCTCGTTTTAGTTCGCTTAGCATACTTTTACTTCTTGGGAGCTGATGTTATATTCCAGTTTATAAATTCGGTTGCTTTAACAAACAGCGAAGCAAACATTCTGATTTGCGTACTAAAAACTGCACCTGCAAAAGAACCTTCCCTAAAACTCGTGCGGATGCGAACTTTTCTGACACGCACAAAAGCACCCGAGTGTCAAAACGTTTTGGTCGGACTTGATTAGACACCATAACAATCAATTCTCTATATAATGCTTGCTTTTAGCCATATATTTAAAATGTTGTTTGTTCATGGGTTTGTCATTACTTATACTAAACATGTACACATAACATCTATACGTAAAAAGATATATTTTATTTGAGAATTTTTTTTTTATTTAAGGTTAAAGGGTATTTTCATTTGGGCAAATCTAATTTATTTTACGAGAAGTTTTAGAAAAATCAACAAGCTTCAATTTACGAGTTCTATAAAATGTAGATGACAAATGCAGAAAGTTAGCAAAATATTTTTTTCAGCAATGAATCGCAGATGAAAATGAAACTAAATAAATTATAACTTTCCATTTTTAGATAAAGCGATGAAATAAAGAATGAATATTAAATGAATAGAAATAGTCTCTGTATTACTAAATTCATCTGTTTTATTTCTTCTAATGTTGAGAATTATTTCATTTTGAAAGAAGTAGCAAAAGATCGCTTCATCGCGTTCATTAATTTCACTTAGTGTTTGTGTCTGTTATCTGTCAACTTTAATTATATTTTTGTTACTTTTGTATTGCTCCAGTATTGCGAAAATAAAGAAATACATTTTACGATATAGAGCAGATTGATAATTTTTAACCAAGTAATTGCAAATACTCAGAACACACTGAAAACATAATAATGTTGTTTTGGCAATTTGTGCTGTATGTTTCAGATTATGTTACATTTTTTGAAAATGCATTTAAATTACTGTATCTTTGAATGACTGACTTACTGTATCTTTGCTTTCCCCCGAAGACAGTTCTATTTAGATTTCTCAATTTCGAAGATAAGTATGAAAAAACTATAAGCTGTGTAATTAATAAACCTAAATAGGTTCACAAAATATTTGAACTAACGCATGTGTTTTCGTTCGAATAATTTTTTACTCTTCCTATATTTATGGAACAAAAATATAGGACCTGTTAAAATTTAAACCTCTATTGATTTTTTAGAGAAGCTGACACAAAAATCACAATCATCTTTGAAAATGTGTGAGCTAGTTATTATCAGCTGTACATACTATATAATACAAAACTCCTGTGAAAATTATGGATAATGACATCTGCTACCAGCCTTATTGCTTCAGGTTTTGTAAAAGGCTTTATAAGTCTTTGAATTTAATGGAGTAAAAGATGATTAGTTTTTAGCGTTTAGCTCATTTCGGCACACAATGTTTTCACACAATGAAATCACATGTTATATATTCTCCGTATTTATCAAGAATATATATAACATTCTCCTAACTTTGAAGTCCAAAGTCTTAGGTAGCGTATCCTCCTCCTACGAACACTAAAACTCATAATAATTAACGAAAACTAAAACACATTTTTGTTACTTTATATGAAATGAACAATTTTGTTACTTTATTTGTCCCGTAATTGGCATCGCTTCCAGTTTACAGCGAATTAACTGAAAGCTATATGTAACGGTAACTTGGGGAAAGATGCCGTAACTAAGTTGGATTGCCTGCTGAGTGAAACCTGTTTATTTGAAACTAAAGGTATCTTGCAACAAAATTCGAGTTCTCAAAAGCTCGATTTATTTGAATAACTCGAATTACGATGGGAGCTAATTCTAGTTAGAGCATTTGCACCAATACACATTAAAATTATCATTAAATACAAATACAAAATATACACAGAGTAAAAAAAATTTGTGTTGCAACAGTTATGTAAATTTTGTTCTACAGAAAATAATAACAGGTGGATTTAACATTGTGATATTAAATTATATATTTTCAAATTTTAATTATTATTATTGTTATTATTATCATTATTATTATTTCGTTCGGTACGAAGCTGAGACTTTTTGATTAATGTGGTTCCCAAATTTCCCTTGCCTACAAAAGTGAAAAACTTTTTTTTCTCATGCACGAAACATCACGAGTACACATATTTTTTTTATACTTCGGGCATACTAGACGGTAGTAATTAGTAGATATTAGATCCTGTGTTAAATGTCTATTATAAACAATCGCCACAGTTTTTAGTAGCTCATAGTAAATCAAAATAGTGGGGTGTATGCGTGTGGCGAGGGGAAAGGTAGATGCAAAGAAAGTATGTAGGCATTAATTATGCCACTATACTGATACACTTAAATGTGAACATCTTATCAAGTGGGAAAATAAAATATGCTTGGTAAACATGGAAAAAATTAATAAATTAATAAGTAAATTAAAGTTTAAAAAAAAATGAATATCAAATAAATAAAAATAAAATGAAAAAATAGTGTATCGTTGCTGTGAAAAGTGAAGAGGAGCTCTGGCTAGATCTCCAAAACTCATCGAAAGGGGTTGTTTAGAGTTTTTCTGTTTTTCTCTTATTCGATACGCAAATACGGGGGAAAAGCTAAAAGTCCGCCAGGAAGACACATTTTTCCTACGTATCGCAACACGAAAAAATAATCTCAAAAATAAACAAAGTTTCGCACAGTATAACCCGTTGAGTAGTTGCGCCCAATTGAAGCATTCAACTAAGTAAAAAATAGATGATTAAAAGACTTTTACAATATTAAAAAGGTATACGTATGTTTTTTTAAACATTTTCCAATTTAAGTTACTAGCGTAAATCAATAGTAAGCTGGGGTAACAAATGAAAAATACACGGAAAAAGATAAACAAAGCAAACTCTTTAATTTTGTAGTATTACGCGTAGAGAAAATGTGGGAAGTCTATTAAACAAAACAAAACTGATTTATTGCAAATAGAAAAAGTCCAGAATAAATGCTTTAATACAATGTTTTCAACTCTTAGAGTATTTTTTGCCCTATGCCTTAAGCTATTCTAACGTTGAATTGAATGTTGAAATTGCGTATTTTTTTACGTCGAGAAGTTTCTGCAGACAAATCTTTGAATTTCCCCAGCAACTAGTCTGAGCGGGATTAAATACAAATAGAGAAACAAAATGGTTTTTGAACAAATACTTTCACTTGATAGCAGTGCTTTTCAATCAAATGCATCTGTCCATGCCTTTCTTACTTTTCCTATGACCATATATATATACCATATCAAAGGAAAAGAAAATCCAAAACAATATCTTGATAAATGTGTTCGCTTTTGTGTAATTATTTCTTAGCGGTTATTGGTTTCCATTCCATTTTCTGATTGATGGAGTTAAACTTTATATTGCTATAAAAATTTTAAAGTTACAAAAAATATTTATAAAAATCACATTTATATTTGACGTGTATTATTCAAGGAAAACCAGATATGTAAGCGTAGATTTTGAGCCCGTAACACTTAAGTCCACCAACTAATCCACAACTACTCAATTAACTTTGCAATGTAATGTCGAGTTTTTAAAAATAAGCAAACCATACACATGCAAATAACTAAGTGCACAAATGAATGCATTCTTTCTCAATAACAATATACTACATTCGACTGAATAAAGTACCACTCATTATATATAAGAAGAAATTAGACAAACAATGCATTTACAAAAAATATTCGTAGCTACACTTAAATTCGTGAACTGTTGAAAAGCATGCAAGATAGCCAAGTTTAATATTTACGTACCTTTTGTTAGAAGTTTTTAAGGCAGCGTCATAAGATCTTCATGGACTTGTATGCAGGACTATATTTTCAATTCAGAGAGGCAACACTCATAATATGAAGATGCAGACAATCATCGCAAAACAAGGCATTTATTTGGCCTCAAACAAAATTATCTACCATACCTTATCCTTTTCGAAAAAGCGTTTGTTAGCACATCACGAAAGGCATGTGCTCGTATTACGGAAGGGTTACACGAGATTTAGGTGTTACATTGGCGTGTGCCTTGGCGCTTTTGGGACTATAAAAATGGCGATTTTCAAAAAAAAAAAAACTCTGTTTAGTTTACAACTAGCTTCTATTTAGAAATGTATTTATTGAAAATTCGAAATAATTCGCAGCCAAAATTTAGATATTTGGCAAAAGCTTCGTGAAAATATCTGAAACTACCATAAGGACATCCGAACTAAGGACAGTAACGATGCAGAATTCTTTATATTTAATGTTCGTCGAGACGAGTTGACGCGCCCTCTTGCTTTAACACTAGATTTAACAGGCGGTTTTCCACCATTTCTAAACTTTCATTTTACACTAAGTTGTTACTAATTATAATAAGAAATATCCATTAATGTAAAAGATGGCTTATGGCTTTCTGGATTGAGTGTCTTTACCAATTGTGCCATTCTTCACTTTTAAATCCACAGTTGTTTTTTTCATTTTTCGGCCCTATTTGGGAACAGTCTTATAGCCCCGCAGATGTAGATGTATGAGTTTTTTCTAGAAAATTTTCCCTTGTTAGAAAAATAAACATATATTTATATTTTCCTTTTGAAATAAACGGAAACATAATTATAGGGTTTCTTTAAAATCTATCAAGGAAGTGAGTCGTAAACTGTAAGCAAATCAGTTGTGTTTGCACCAAAGATTGCTTTAATATTTGTAGAAATTTATTACTGTTCTAAATCAGTACAGATACGAGATAGCATCTAATTAGTAAAATCCGAACTTCATTACTAATCATTTCAGAATTCGAACTTTACCCGATAATTAAAATGTATTCCTTTGAATTGCTATTCTAGTTTCCCAGAATTCTTCTCTATCAAAAGTTCATGTTCAACGAATTGATGAAATAGTAATAGAGAGGTTTGGAATACTAGTAGAAACCAAGATTTATATTTATAAACTAAAAAAATCTTTCGCTTTTGTAAATACGTTCGTTCATTTGAAACGTCACATTACTTTTAATATCAAATGTAAAATGCATAGCATAGTTTTTGTATTTCAAAAGAAAAAAGAGTGTAATATGACTTATATTTATATCATACAACAATGCTCCAATATCGGCATAGGAGGCTTTAGAAAACTAATGATTTTCTAGCAGGGGCATCAATATAGGGTGATGATTATATTTAATGCCTAAACATTTCTATTACGCATAAATAGTATTATCTATGATGTCAAATTCAATCTATATATAGATAGGCAAAGAACTATAGTACGTACAGTACTTAAGTACCATTTTCTACTCTGTTTAACAACCAATTTTCTTATTTTTATCTTATTTTTCTTATTTAGTAGCTTCTGATGAGTTTCAGTGTTTTCAATATAATTAATTATTTTTGTCTCCTACTTTCGACGCACATTCGAAACCTTTTACTTATATGTCTTAATTCTTCATACTTTCATACTACTCGTTACATCTACAATCTACAATATTTACGCAAAACTCAATACATTTTTTACTATTTGTAATTCAAAGAAGAAATGTTAAGATTAAAATAAAAGAGAAAATGTAATCTAATAAATGAATTGCAAATCAAAATAATAGTAACTATAAAGGTGTCAGTTAATTCATTTTCAATATTCTTTTCAATATAATATTATTCATATATATATGTATGGTAAGTTAGATTGTTTGTTCACCACAATTTCAATCAAAATAAAGCGAAATTTGAAGCTAACAATGTCTAATATAATATAAAGTGATATAATTGTTTTGGTGACGCGTTTTTGCTTCGAATCAACGTTTCGTAAGTTTGTTTATTTGCATTAGCGTTTTGAACTCTTACGTAAATTGTGAATTTGCATGAGTGTTTGTATTTCTGATTTATGCAATAATAAAAGAATGAAAATATTTATTATTTAGATTTTCTTTACAGGAGAATGAGTGCAGGAAGATTAAATTCATATGCATGTATAATAATGCGCAAATGCATTAAATTAACTAAGTAGTTCAATGGTCAATCAGTCGCACTGAGGAGCGATAACCGTTAATTTAAATATTTTAAACAAAACAAACTTGTTAAACAGAAAAACTAAAATGTCTAATAATGGTTAAAATGTCCAACTCTGAACTTGAAAAATAATGAATTACGGTCAAATTTCGACCGCTTGGTGGACTTTAGTTTATTTAAATGTTTAACTTGGGCCCCTGAGAAGAGGGGGGGGGGGCAGTCTTAATTACTTAGACATCATGCAGCTCTCCAAAATCAAGTTAAGTGTTACGGTTTTCTTTTAAATTATTGAAACGAAACAGCGAAATTTCGGTAAGAGACCGTATACACAGATAAATGAATACCAACTTCGATAATTTGTATCGATTCAAACACCCTATTTTTGAGAAAGCAATAATAATAATAATTAAGAGTACCCAAAATTAGCTTAAAAGCTGTATTTGAGTGCGTTGTAACCATTATAACAGGAGTTATTGACAACGGGACTGTCATTACTTTTAACATGCTAATTTACAGGTCGAGGTGCATGAAACCGTGAAAACAAGCATTAAGGTGATTTAAAGAGGTAAGAACTGTATGTTTCGTTTTAGTACGTATAAGGTAGGTAACTCCTTATAACGTACTGTGGTTTTGTTAACATTTATTACTTTTACGCAAGATGTAAAAATTTATGCATTCAGCACCAAAAGCGGGGAAAATGTATTTTTAAGCATAGAAAAAAATCACTAGTGAATTAATGTAGCAGCATTTCATTTGTAAATGGAGTTGAATTCTATTGAAAAAAAGTTTAAATTTGAAACAGAGAGAATAATGAGTCGATTATGAGTAGTGGGGTGTGTTTTTAGCAAATGCTCTACGTGCATTTGTATCTTTATATGCATTACATAAGGTTTGAGTTAGGTTAAATTATATCGAGTCCAAGTGGCTCATTTAAGTTGTGTGTTTTGTTTTAAGTCTCTAAATTGTGTTGTCATTAAGCTGCTGTTTGTTTAGTTTTAAATCAACTTTTCATGGAGATAATAGTAATACAGCATGTTACAAGCAAGTTCCTCTAAAGTAAAATCCTATGTTAAAATGTCAAAAAAGATTTTTTTTTAAAATTGCTCATATTAAAAATTGGAAATTGAATTATAATTATAAGTGGAAATGTTTGCTTTTAAAATGAAAATATAATATTACTTAGCAATTATGAAAAGAAAAAAAAACATATTTGAATTGAACCGGTACATTTATTAGCATAATGTTGATTTATTCGAATGATCAAGTTTTTGGACCAGTATCCGGTCTGCTATAAAATTAAATAAAGACAATGCATAAATAAAAACAGCTTCATTGATACGGGGCAAGAAATTATACACTCATTCAAATTAAAAACAAATTCGGTAAACAGAAAAAGAAACTGATTTCCGTTACCTTTCACTCATAATTTTGTTGAACACTTAGCTGTGTTTCTTATGTACACCTACTATAAAGAATATAACATTAGTTAATAAACTACTTGTAACTCAAATCTGTGTTAGGAAGAGGCAAAAAGCTTCCTTTAGTAACTTACTTTGATAAAAAGAAATGTTCTTATGTACACCTACTATAAAGAATATAACATTAGTTAATAAACTACTTGTAACGCAAATCTGTGTTAGGAAGAAGCAAAAAGCTTCCTTTAGTAACTTACTTTGATAAAAGGAAATAAATAAAAACCCGTTACCTTATATTTTAGGATTTAAATGTCATTTTGGTTCCATTCTATTAAATACAAGATTTAAATATCAAAAAATTTACGCAAAAGGTTCACTTCTATTATACAAAACTCATTAAAACATGCACGAGCAGCGTCTGTATTATACATGATTTCCAATTCCATCTTAAAAGAGATAGTCTATTGTAATTGTTTGTTAACAGATTGATACATATCCCAACTTCTTCTGCTAAGGATATCGGGAAACTTAGAAAACTCAAGGCATTCCTTGTTACCCTAATTGCATTCAACAATTATATTTTTAGAAGTAAATCGAGAGAAAACAATTTGAGATCGGTATACTTGTTTAGCTGCACCCTACACATCTACCATTCGATTAATTAAATCAATGACATGCATTGCATTCAACGAAGTAACCACTCTTGGGCAAAGTTTTGATGTAGTGTTTCCTTGCTTCAAGTTGATATTCCGGTGCATTCTAATGATATTATGTGAAATATTTATTCTAGATTGAAGTGGCTAATTGCATTTGAATCCAATTATTAGAATTTTTCCTCTTATAGTAGCATAGGACTTTCGAAATAAGTAGCTGTGCTGGTTTAGCATGAATGTTCAAATAAAAATAACTATATCGATTAGAGCACACGAAGATAAATCAATGTTTACATGAAATTTAATTATATTAATAAATGGAAACGCGAGCTTTTCAAGTGCAAATATAATCAGAACTTAGGAATGGAGGCTATTATAAAAGTAAGACTGAAGCCGAAACGGTTTTCGAATTTGAATATTGAAATAAATTTTTGATTGAATTGTATAGAACATGAGACTCAAAGAAAATCTGGGGATTTTAAGCAAAAAATCCGAAGACCAAATAGATCTAAATATTACCACAGCCTTTTGAATCATATCCTGTGAAACAAGATACATTTCTTGAATAAATGTTACATTTAGATTTTATGTTTCTGATCAAAACCGAAGGTAATTACTTTCATAATGTTATAAGTTGAACTGCACAAATTCCTTTTCCATCAAGTAGTGGAAGACCATAGACCTGAAGCGTAAATACTTTCGTATAGTGTTAGGCTGCTCTGCCATTGGAAGAAAAGCAAATCTTAAGGGTTCTGCGATACGGGGAAGAAGTTCTATCCGCTTCCGAGTTGTAGTTACGTGCGATAGATGCTTCTTCACTGTCTTAAAACTTCAAAATATTAGTAAATGGTAAATACCATCCCGGCGGGACAAAGTTTGTGCCGGACTGCACAAAGCATGAACCATGGAATGTCCCCACGGATACATGAAGCCCGTGCCAAAGTGCGATCATAGAAAACAACATATAATGGCAATGGATGCAATAAATACATTATTGCTCTTTAATAAATACATTATTGTATCCTTGTAATTATTTCTTTCTAATGGGGCTGCGTGTGGTCACTAACCTTTGGAGACCTTTTGCATTCCCCGGAAATCGGCATCCATTCTTACAAGTAGCATCACTATCGGCGGAGGCCATTTTCCTTTCTGGAAATTTAAACGCTCAGTTTCCGCCTAGATGGCGGTACCTGAGATCTAATTGATGCGAAACCGCACTAGGAATTTAATTTAGCCAAGAGTACCCAAGCCAAACGGATACTCAAGGGATCTTTAACATTGTCGCATAATCCTACGACATGATTTTGGACGCTGATGATTTTCTTTATCTTGAAAATCCACCGACTTGAGCTAGGCGTGATCCTGCGAACTTGGGCGTACGAGGCTACTGCTTTACCACTACGCCGCCCTGCCGGCTATCTTCGTAATTATACATTTTTGGATAATTTTAGTGTTAATCCAATTTAGGAAGTGTGTGGTTTAATATGGGAATATATGTTCCGAATTTGGAGCTCTGCAGATCATTTATTTAGAAAAAAAAGTTTCACATATTCAAAGATAAATGTTCTACTTAAGTCAGTGAAGAAATGACATTGTTTTCTTACATCATAAAGCATTTATGTTTTAGGATGTTGTTGAAATATATAATGTTTATAATTTAAAGTACGACAGTGAGTTAAATTAGCAACTGGGTCAATGCTTTGCCCCCCCCCCCCCCCCGCCTTCAATCTGTGTCAAATCGACACTTAAAATGAAAAAGTTTCCGAGCTGATTTAATCACTATTTTAAGATAATTATTTAATAATCACATTTAATATGGAGAAAACGAAAATATATTTTAATTTTTGAAAACACGTTTTTCAAAATTATTGTTTTTTCTTGTGCTTTCTTTGAATTACTCGCATTAATGGTCTACTTGAGAAAAATTTACTTGAAAATTTTACTCATGAGCATCATGCAGAATCTAATGTAAAAAGATCATCATGGACTTTTCAGAAACGTCTAATGAAATACTATTATTTCCTTGGAATATCGTCCCTTTAAAATTGATTACGGGTATTTTTTTCATTAAAAGCAATTTGAATACTTAAACCAGAAATTTAAAACATACTTTATAACTGGTTAGAAATATGTGTAAAATTTGCTTTCTCGTTACTCAAATATAATTAGTGACTATACTTTGAATGCTTTTACGTAAAACAATTTATAATTATATTTTTGTTTCTTCAAAAATTGTAATGTATTTGTTTATTGTGATTCCACTCTAAAGGATTTAGGAATGTCTCCTGCTTTATATGCATGTTCCTAAAGAAATTTTATCTGTAATGTCTGTAAGTTTCACCCGCAAATGTGATTACCCTTTGTTTCACTTGACATTTCATGCCTCCTAAAGTTGTCAAACATTCCAATCTTAAGTAACTACTCATTAGGAATAAGTTGATCGTACGACACCTTTCCCTCTTCTTGAGCATAAAATAGATGAGAAATCTCGTCATCGAAGAAAATGTTTCGCTTATGTTCGGGTAGATAATTTACACTATTATTCATATTTGTTACTGCTTATCATTCATAAGTGCAGTCAAATGTATCATTAACATGCATTGATTTTTAATTAAGGACAAATGGAGAGGATTTTTAATTACTGCTAAAACGCAATCTATCAAAATTGTGTGAAATAAGCTAAATGCAGATGTAGTTAATTAAGATTCTGTTACTTTTTTATTACAAAGTTAAACAATGATAATAATTGAAGTAATGTGATTGCAGCTTTAACTCTGAGAAACAAACAAAAGAAAGGTTGAGCATTTTTTTCTTTAATAAATGCCTGAAGTGGCGGGTTTTTTTAATTCAATTTTAGGGTTTAAAAGTGGATTGCATAGTCTTCCTATTTATTTCAAAAATAATTTAAATTTTTGTTGTAAGTTCCATAAATAGTCGATTGCAGCGTGAAATTATGATGACATCATCTCCAAATTATCCTAGGGATCATTCATAAAGGATGTCAGGCTTCGATCGGGGAGGGGGTTCATGAAATTGTGACAAAGTGTGACAAGGGGAGGGGAAGGGTAACAAGAAGTGCGACATAGCGTAACATGTGACAAAGGGGAAGGAGGTCCGCTGAAGTGGGACATATTGTGGAAAAGGGGGGGAGGTGTTCAAATATATGGGAAAAAAGCGTGACGTCATTTATGAACGCCCCCCTGATGAAAGGCAACATACTTACATAAATGTTACAAAAATAGAAGAATACAAAAAATGTTTCACCGATGAATTCTTAAGCCCAATGAACCGTATGTTTTGAAAAACCTCATCTCTGAAATTGAAGTAAACCTATAGTTTTGTTTTTAAATGGATTTACCATAAAATAATTTTTGAGGGAGAAAATAGAAAAATTGAAAATTGCTCTAAAAAGTAAAAAAAATATTTTAATTCGTTAAACGGCATCGATACGACTTTTAAACTTAGATTTAGAAGTCGGCTAAAAATTATGACAGTCTCATTACAATTACAACATATAATACTTCATATTGGAGCTGTTGCAAATTCTGTGCCAATTTATGTGTGTAACTGATTCATGATTGCAAAAGATTTTACCGATCATAATTTTGCAAATACTTCTAAATCTATGTTTTAAAATCGTATCGATGTTTAACGAATGGATTTTTGTCTACGTTTTAGCGCAATTTTCAATTTAAAGTCGGCTCTATCGCTCCCCCCCCCCCCGAAAAAAATATTTTACTCTTTTCAATGCAAATACTTTTTTTATATCAAAAAAAAAAAAAAAAAAAAGCAACATACATACGGTTTGAATTGATAACTATCTTCCTTGGGAAGTCGGTTAAAAATCTGGTGCAAGTTGGTTTTATTCAAAGCACTGTTACTTGCAATATAGACTTACTACCACGTAATAATAATATTCTGCAACTATTTCAAACAGTGGCAAAGGATCAAGTGACTTGCTATCTAATAATCTCAAAGTGAAAAAATAAATAAATAAATACATGAATTAAGTTAATAAACAGATGAATAAGTAAATTTAACAAATAAATTTGTTTAAAGTCCTTTTTTTTCTTAACATTAGAGGTGAATTTATTTCACAGATTTTAGTTAAATAATAGTTATAATAATCAATTTACCAAGAAAGCATTCGTAAACAATGTTTCTTGTTATTTCAATAAGTGGAATAAGTTAGATGAATAAATTCCCTTTTAAGATACAAATCATGTCAGTATTAGTTAGCACATATGTTTAGATATATAGTACTTCCCTTTTGCTTAGTAGTAAAACTACTGAAATTATGCAACTAATTTCAAACTATGATTCTCTGTTGTTGTAACAAACTTCCCAAAACTTTCGCTAAATTAATAAAAGACTGTAGATGAGCGGTTGAAATGATAAACTCCTTTTCTCAAATGTTCTTCCAGCTGAAGCTGCTTTATTTTGTTTCGGGGAATATTGAAATGTAACTTAAACGTATTAGCAAACAAATTTATTCAAGACTGCATCCTAATGAAATAGACTTTAAACGATTCTAATTGTGAATGCCTTTCCTTTCAATTGAATAAAGAGCTAGTACGAGAGAGATGATGAGCAATTGTGGAGTGCACATTTGTAAGTAAGGGGGTAACTGCATTAGAAAATTAAACATGGTAGGAATAGTGACAAATTACATGATGATTACCAAGTCTTAATTAATGGTTTAAATAGTGCATAAACGAATTTTGTAAAATTTATACGAGGGTCATTTCTTAAAAGTAAAAACCGTTTTGTAATGGAGTAAAAAAAATAAAAATCTTTAATAACACAATTTATATCAAAAACTAAAATATGAAAATTTTTAATTTTTCAACATTGTCGCCATCAACGCTCAAGCATTTGTCAAGACGTGGCACCAGCTTTTGGATCCCTTCATCAAAGAACTCTGCCGCCTGACAATTAAACCAGTTCGTAACTGTTTTCTTAGCATGTCATCATTTCCCAAAAGCTTCCCACCGAGAGTTGTTTTAAGTTTTGGAAAGAGATAAAAGTCTGATAGTGACAAGTCTGGACTGTAAGGCGGATGATCCAATACTTCCCAGTGAAAATTGTCCAGTTGCGTTTTTGTTCTTGCTGCAGTGTGATTTTGCATTCGAAAACCGAATAACGGCATGCACTTCACAATCGGCAGGATTACTGATAGACTTGGCGACAGACTACGCAGTATAACAACAAAACCAGCACTGGCAGAGACGTGAAACGTAATGTCGGTGTAGTGGGGGACCGGCCAAGAGTTGCTGACCTTGAACTGACGTCACCTGGCTGGATGCACCGACACGATGCGCAATCGGTTCTTACTTAAAAAATGACCCTCGCACAAATAAGTGTCGCATACATCAAAAAATATAAGAAATATAAAATTTTAATTTTAACTTATATACGCCGTATCAGAGCCTCTAAAAGCAAAGAACTTGGTGGTCTTTAGAATCAGTAAATACACTGCTTGACAATTGCTAAGGAACAACTGCTTTATGCAAACTAGCGTTACCAACAGCCGACCAATAACAGTAACATGAAGTTCAGAGGGCGTGGTAGAGTAGAATCCAGTATCTGTATAAAAGGCAGTGCACACAAGCTCTTCATTCATGTGAAAATTCATGTTGTTACGTGTTTGATCAAAAGAACACCGAACGTTGTTGAAGTTATTTCTGTGAAATTCAGTGTGGTGTTGCAATAATCAAGTGCAAAATGTCTGCAAGACATCATTTGAGTGCTTACGATCGTGGACGAGCAGTGGGATGGCTGGAACAAGATCAAAGTGTCACCACTGTAGATACAGCAATCGGAGTGTCAAAAAGTGTCATCTCGCCATTTAAAAAGCCGCTGAGGGTGGAAATGCTATGCGAAAGCATGCCGGTGGTCGTGGTGGGAATGCCACACCTCAAAAGGATCGATTTGTATCCCTAGTGGCGAAAAAGAACAGAAATGCCACTCCAAGCCAGACAGCTGCAGACCTTGCAGCCGCTACCGGTACACATGTTTCCGCCAGAAACATCTGACTACGATTAAATGGAGTTGGTATGCTTGCTCGGAAGCCTGTTCGATGCATCTCGCTTCAACCACGTCATCGTCGAGAAAGATTACGTTGGTGTAAGTAGCATATTGGTTGGAGTCGCCAACAGTGGTACAGAGTTATGTTCTTTGACGAATCCCGTTCACTGTGATGAGTGATTCTGGCCAACAGTTAGTGTGGAGCGAGAGGGAACACGTTATGCACAACAGTATGCTCATGAACGTGATCGTTATGGCCCAGGTGTATTGGTGTGGGCAGGCATCATGCACAATGGCAGAACACCGCTTCACATCTTTAAGCGAGGCAGCGTAACATCGCAGCGGTATTGCACAGATATTATTCTGGATTATGTTCGTCTTTTTAGGGGTGCGGTAACTCCAGACTTTCTGTTTATGGACGACAACGCAAGACCACACAGAAGTGCTGAAGTATCGGACACACTAGAGAGTGAAGATATTGTCCATATGCAGTGGCCTGCTAACGCCCCGGATGTAAATCCTATAGAGCATGCTTGAGATGTACTTGGCAGGCGTTTTTTGCAAAGAATACCCCCTCCCCGAAACTTTCAAGAACTGAAAACCGTCTTGAGAGAAGAGTGGGACAATATCCCCCAAGTACTCCTCGATAGTTTAATGGAAAGCATGCATAACGTATGCAAAATGTGTATTAGTGTCCGAGGTAATCACACATCGTACTGAGGTACACTTATCTGTTCCATTTTGGCAAGAAGACCCATTTTTCGTGGCTGTTTGGAAAGCATCCAAGAGCCATCTTTTTTGTTTTTAATTTTCTTATTTTGCGATGTGGCGATATCCGTACCATTTTGCATAACAATAATTGCACACTGGCTCTACTAAATATGTACTCAGTTTCATTTCTTCAATCAATGTATATTATTAATTATTCCGAAAAATGTAACTGTTCCTTAGCAATTGTCAAGCAGTGTATATATTACAGGGTGGTTATAAGTAAACTTTTAGGTCCGATGGCTGAGTGGTAGCAATTCAGGCTGCCATGCTATAGGTCTAGGATTGAATCACCGGTCTGGGCAGGGTCGATTCAGCCTTTCATTGGGTCGATAAAATGAGAACCATGCCGGCTTGGTAGCTAAACACTGAGGGTACTGTGTCAGGCTGACCACCTGACTGAACATCATTTCAGGACCCTCGGTTTTGTAAGCTGAGATGGACACTGCAGAACTTAGCCCTCTATGGACTGTCACACCGCTGAGTTAATTTTTATATTTAACGTTACTCAGCTAAGACCTACGCAGAATTCGTCTTAATAGACGTGTGTCACCGGAACTTAAGATATTTTTAACGAAAGCGCGGAATTCATCATTGTGATCTTAAACTATAATTTCAATTTGAAATCAGTTCACAAATTCCAAATACTTCAGCTAATTATTACTATCAGAAAATATACAATTGCTAGTTGATCTCCCGCTGAATATCTGCGGATCGGAAATTAACCATTTTGAAATCGTTAAAAGCGCTTTATAATTCGAAAGGCTTAAGAAAATATCCCGAGATATAAACATGCGCGATGTAAACAAACTAAGTTGTTGCCACTTCAAACAATCAGAAATAAAAAATTGAGTTATGAATGGAAATACTTCTTAAGAAATAGAAATAATTCCGTTAGTTACTATGATAAATATAGTAAATGCAAATATTAAGTTACTTTTCTATGCTCATTATTAAACAAATTTTTAAATATCATTTTGCCATAGTTTGGTTTTTGTATGATGTCAATATCGTATCGTGCCCCAAAATTTAATCGTAACTGGTCCACGTTAACTGAAATATATATATAGATAAGCAATGAAAAATAAAGGAAAACATTCAAATACAGCTCAAACAATGAGACAAAATTTTAAAAGGAATACTGTGAAAAAAAACACAAACAACTGCAAATTGAAAGAAGTGGGATGAAGTATCGAGCCGGACAGCGTTGAAAAAGAAGGAAACCTGCTCACGAGTTATGGTAATGGCGTGATACGCCATTGAAACTGTGCACGATGATTTTAACCTATTATATGTTTTTATTCATGTTTCTTAACTTAGTGCTTTAATAGTTTTAATAAAATTACTTTCAAGATGTTCATGTGTAATGTTACATACTTTAAATCTAACTTCAAGAATTTAAATTGGGATGTGTTTTATCGCTTCCAACAAATAACGATGAATACAATAAACTTCATCATCAGATAAATACATAAATAGGCATCGCTAGAGTACAGCTTCCGAAACCACTTGTATGATTATGCGATTATCAGATTGGGTGATTATATGAATTGCACTTGTAATTAAATTTTTTGAATTACTTCACTTAAGTCATTAAATAAGCAAATGATATTGAATGGCTGAACATTGACGCTCCTCGCCAAAAGCTCCAATCGCATCATTAGCATTTGCACTAGGCAAAACTGTTTGCAGTGGTATGTAATGATATTGTACGCTGATTGTCGTATAAAGTTCTAGCAAAAGAGAATTAATGATGATGTGACTGCGAATTTGAAATTAATGAAATGTATAACTGGATTTTCCTTACATATTAACCTTCTAAAGATATATAAATGTAAATCCAAACCGAAAGAGGTAGCTAAATTTTGATGATCTTTTATTTGAATACATTTTCTATTTTACGACTCGGTTTAGTTTCAAAGAGTCTATTACAATATTCCACATTTTGTTAACTGCTTATTATAAAAGAAGAAAACATTAATTAGGCTGAATATGTAACATTAGGCTTGAATTTGCTTACATATTACCTAATAGTTGAACATCATCGTCTAATTACAGTCGGATTGAAAATTATCATGTCTTCAGCTAATCGACGGACGGCTAATTACAACATTTCGTTTTGTAATTAATATTTAATGTCATTAATTCAGTCAACTATTTGATGGAAAATCTTTTATAAACATATAAAATTGATTTATTTCTATGGATTTTGATGAAAATTTCTTACTTGTAAAAATTTAAATTTTTGACAAAAATAGTTTTTTTTCTTTATCGTATAAAGCTATTGTCTTGCACTATACCACCCCCCGTAAACCTCTTGTAAATTCGGTAAAGTCGATGTAATTTTAAAGCCTGACCATATTGAATATCTGAAATTCCGTTTGAGGGTATATAAACTGCACTGTATTATTGTAAGAGTTTTAGCTGAGATTCCTTGAAGAGATTTCATTGCTAATAAACTCCTAATGGCATTATTTGATTCTTAGGAAGTTTAAAATTAACGATGGGAATAATTTTTTTAATTAATGATATGTCAGTTTCGTTTAGTTTTCGTCGTAAGTTTTTTTTATTGTGTCACTTCAATGGCTTTTTAAACCATAGTTTACAATTAAAGTTAGATTTTGAGATGACAATTTGCATTTTATTTGAAATAGTGGAAAACATATCAGTTGTGTTTAAAGACGAGGAAAAAAAAATGCACTAATTATCATGATTGTAAAGCTAAACAAAAATACTACAGATTGTGAATTAGGCAAACAATGTAGCATTCATATGTTTCAGCCTTTTCTAGGGTACTACCTCTAATATGTGCATATGCAACCGTAAAATAAAAATATAAAAGCTGTATAAAAAAAACCTCTTATAAACCGGAAAAATCTAGAGGAATAAAAACGTGTAAAAACCGAAACAAATTAGGAACGAAGATGGACTGATCAATAAATTTTGAAGACAAGTGGTGAAATGATTTAATTAAAGACACGCATGCTGTTGTGATTCATTTTGTTAACCCATTACTATAAGACAGAAAATTTTAATCAGTGGGTGTCCAGAAATACTCATAGTTATAAAATGCAGTCGTAAATATGAAATATTAAATTAACTAAACCATTTTTCTCCTTTTTAGAAGTTGTAGTATAACAAACTAATATTTTTTGTTTTAATGTCATTCTTCACTTGATAGTCACAGGAAAAGGCAGCAAAGTCAGCTTGCCGCAGCTTAATGAGAACCACTGAAATAGAAATTTCTAATCTGCAGAATTGTTTTTGATCCATAAAGTTTTGAGCCAAAATTTCACCCTGAAGTTACTGCTCTCTGTAGTATGCTCTGATTTTCCTGAGAAACAACCTGACGAGCTGCCTTTCAAGCGTTCATACTCTTTTTCGAGGAAAAAGCCATAGATACCGATCAATTCCTTGAATACAAAAAAGTAACTTATTATGATTGCTACGATTTTTATTATGGTGTGGGGATGGGGGGGGGGGGGGGTGCACATCTCAATTTCTTAAGTACAAAATAGTTTTGTTTATTTGCATAGTTACTTAATTTAAGGCATCATATTATTATCATTGAAATTATTACTATTTGGGAAACACTCCAATCTATGACCATCGTTAATTTATAGGAGACCATATTAAAATATATAAACCCTTCTGCACTAATCTTTTCGAGATGATTTGGACATAGGAATAATTTAAAACCACCTTCTCTTTAAAAAAAAAAAAAAAAAAAAAAACAAGCATTTGTTTTTACAATTCCATTTCAATTAGTGTTTTAGTTCAAGGATGTAATTCACAGAAAATAAATTTTGAGAAGTTTTTAGAGCAGGAAATATTTATTATGGGATTTTAATTAAAATTCCTACTCACTTAATGACCACCCGGCATAAATCAAATATATTTTTTTCTCTTAAAAATAGCTTGTTTACTTTGTCAAAATTGAATTATTGCGACGTTAAAGAAAAAATCGAATTGAGAGTAATAGGAATGCCATAAAAATAAACTCCTAAAAGTATTTTTTCCCAAGGAAGTCTTTACATTTAGGAAGTTTTTCCTATCAAGTTTTGTCCCATTTAAATTCCGCGTTGAAAGAAACCCGGATATGCGGCAAAATAGATTTCTTTCCAAATAGTGTTACCTCAACAAGTACCAAAAAATGAAATATTTTAATTACTATCTACACTTCGAATAAAAAGGTACGTGTCTTGAAAAACCTATTTTTCATTTGAAACATTTCCTGTGAATAAAAACTCCAGCTTCATTATATAGTTCTTTATTGTTCCGCTGGTGGAGGAATATAATAAAAAAAAAAGAAAAAAAGAACCGCTTCATTAAGAAGGAATAATGCATTTTTTACCTTTAATCAAAACCAAATCTCATCACACAATTGTGTTAGTCTGTTAATGGAAGTGTTGAACGGAATCATTTTCCTTTTCGTGAGTTAAAAAAACAGCGTCGAGATAATTCAAGAAATCCATTAAAAGCGAATTTCTATTTAATATCTTTAAGCATTATATTTCTCAGGAAAGAAAAATAGATTAGATTGTGAAATTTTTTTTCCTTTTCATAAAGGTTCTGATTTGACCTCTTTAATGCCGGTTAAAAACTATAGCGTGCTAAAGTTGTAGTTTTACTGAACGTTAATTATATTAGTTAGTTCTGTGCTAAAATAGTTTTAGCAATTAAGCTTTAAAACAAAAGTTCGTAATGCAATATTTCAAACTATTTAGCATGCGAAAAAATAACGTTGTAGAAATATTTCGATGGATAGTGTTTTTAAACATGTAGTGAAGCGACGTATATACGTTAAAGTATAAGCAGTGTAACGAATATTCGTAAAGGAAAAGCAATGATCTTGAGATTTAGCGCAACGTATCGAATTAAAAGGAGATAAACATATGACAGTCAAAACTGTGGATGAAAGTGATATCTGATTGAGAGTAGTTGTTGAATTTAGAGCATATATTAGCAAGCAAAAAGGAAGTGCTTGCAATTAAAGGAAAGGTAAAAGTTCAAGCGTCATGTGTCTCTACGATAACCCTCAGAAGAGAACTGTACCAACAGCAATTCTATTATCGTGTAGCAATTCCGAAATCACTTTTAAATGATACAAACAAAAGCATAGTTTCAAATAGTGACATGGTGAAAAAAAATTCTGGTCAAACAATGGATACAAGAAAAGAATACAGTATTATTAACTACGGTCATTCATATTTCTATTCACATCAGACTCCTGTGCATGAATGTCTCCACAAGCGTTTTAACCAGTTAGCATTATTCCAACTTGCCACAATTTCGGAAGGGATTTCGTAGTTTTCTACAGGTTCTATTATTTTCTTGGCATTTAGAATGTCTGAAATTTACTCTACTAGGGTTGAGGCAGTGTTTAACTCTAGCCTTCATTATTTTCCAGAACAAAAACGTTTCATCTCCAGACGGATACACTTTTTACAAGCAATGATTTAAGATACTGAAGACGATGCTACACATATCCATTTGCAATCAGTCGCCTCTCATTGAAATTATTAAGTATGTATGGTTTGTTTTGGAATGCAGAACCAGTAAAAATCTTAACCTCATATTCTGCTTGAACTTTTCAGATGTCGCCAGAATGAATTTAAAGTTATTTCATCTATTACCATATATTTTATACTCTCACATTCCCAGGCGTAATCAGACCGTTTATTATGTCAATTATGACCACATGCCTTATCATTAAAAGGCTTTGAAAATTTTCTTGCTGCTTCTATTCAATATTTTGAGCCGATCAGGGGTGTCTTGGTCAGACGCAGGCCTCGTACACCTAAGTTAGCGGGTTCAGACCTTGCTCTGTCAATGGATTTTCAAGAAGCAGAAAATTGTCTGCGCCCATGTTGTGTGGTTATGCTGCATGTAAAACATTCCGTAAGTGTCTATTTGGAATGTACAGTACACTCTTAGATTAATTAAATTCCTAGTGAAACTGCACATCAGCAGACTCCAGGTACTTCACCTTTCAGGTGAATAAAGTGGATGTCAAAATTCACTTGTGGCGATGGTACACCACCCATTGTGGAGCTTCTGAAAGATTTGGTACAAGCCCCTGGATAACTCACTGTGTCTGAAATTAGCAGAAGCCAACAGTAGCTCATTAGAAAAAGAGAAAAATAATAATGTCTTGATAATAATCGATACCTGTTTTCAAAACATTACATTTACCAGTCAAAGTATATTAATTTTCAATGCTTTAAAAGAAAAACGTACCAGTTAACAAAGTAATTTAAATTTTACAGAATAATTGTTTTTTTTTTAGAAATTAGAATATTTTTTATATCCTTCTTAATAAAATTGCTTTATTTTGTTTTCTTATTTTATGATGTCTACTTTATATTTATCCAGTCATGAAATTTACGTATCCGGATTATCATTTAACTCAACTTTAAAACTCAAATACTCTTAGAAATATTCAACTTATAATGGAAAATATAATTAACAGAATGCATTTACTTAACACTTGTGATTAAACATATTTAGAAAACAATCTTTAATTACCTAAGCAGTTAATTTTATATGTGTCGTCATTAATCATTTTACGCTAATAAAATGAGTCTGTAGCCAAACTATGTCTAAGGGTTTGTAAATAACTTCGCTAAATAAATTGTCTCTTACTGAACTGAATTTTCCTTGACGAATTGCTTCGGTTCCACCTACCAAATGAGATTACACATTGTTACGCCTGACATTCCTGGCCTTCCATCTTTGTCAAACAATTCAATATAAAGTAACCACTCATTACAAACAAGTTGACCGACCGGCAAATTGTCCTCCCCTTCAACATAAAGTGGGCGATAAATCCTATCATCCAAGAAACTACTTCATTCCAGTACCGGAATAATTTCCCACTTTCTGAATATTTATTAGTGTTTGGGATTCAAGAGCCTGTGTAGTCCTGAATCTGATTAAAGTACGCTAATGACGAGTCTCGGGAAAAACGAATTTCCAAATCATGGTAAAATACCTTTGTAATATTTTAACAAATCAAATAATCTAACGAAGTTGTATGAATGTATGCTAACGACACTAATTAAAGATATTAACCCCTAAATACACTTATCTAAATGAATGCTTAATTTCCATTATTAGTGGTAATGATTTCAATGGATACGAATCGAACTTTGTTCTCTACTATGAATTACTTGCAGAAAGTTCTTCAAAACTGAAAAGTATTCATATGCCGAAATGCTGAAGATAATGTTGAAAAGGAAAGACAAATAAAAATTTATCTGATACGTTAGTTTAAAGTAAATAGAGAAGTGTTACACGCCCGAATAATAATAAAATTTTCCCCGCTACCTTGCATTGTTATTTATACCACTTCAATATGTAATGTACAAAAGTATCCAATCCTTTGGTTTGATAATTTCTAGTAATTACTTAAAGAAAAATCATTGATAATAGCGAATAATTAGATTATAAATAGTTGAAAATTGTATTAATACCTTTTTTAAACTTTGGTCATGATAATAATTTTAAACTAGCATGCATTATTAAAGTGTAAAAATCACATTTATTTCAACGTGTATAACTCTTTTCATTATAACTTTAGTTGAGTAAATTTTATCCTAATAGATATTTAAATAACGCTTTCAAAATAATTAAAGTTACGTTCGTAAATCAAGCTACTGGAGTTTAAAAGCATTTATAAATTTTAATTTCATATTGACTGATTAAACATTTTTCAGTAATGAGCGGTTCTGAGCCTTTTGTTTCTACTTTCATTTTCCCAAACAAGTTCAAATATCTCGAAACGTTTCCAAAACCTTTCAGGCTTCGAATAAAGTGTTTAAAAATTATGATTTTAGTTTAAGACTAAAAAAATTGCTTTGATTTTTGGATACGTAATTGAATAAATCAGGAGTCATACTTAAAGTTTAGGTTATATTTTAAGCTGTATGCAATGCCGAAACGCTTTCTGAAAAATACATGGGAAATCGTTGGAAATCATTTATCTGGAGTCTGGAAAAATTGCATAAAACTAAAAACAATTAACTATAAAGTTTAAAAGAAAAAGGAAATTACAGAGGGGGATAAAAACAGAGTGCATATCTGTTGCGCTGTAAATTCGCAGCAACAGAGAAATTGCCACAGTGGAGGCTCCACCCGTGAGTACGCTAAATTACTATTTCTTATACATGAAAATCGCAGGTGAATTCAAAACTTAAGGGGGGAAATACGTGTAAAAGTCTCAAAAAATTAAAAAAAAAGTTCTTCATAAATCGATTCTACAACTATTCAATAATATACCCTGAAAATTTCTAAGCAAAATTCCAAGTCGTTGAAAAGTTATAAGCATTTGAGCGAGCGCCCCTATTGAAGCAGTTGAGCAGATAGTTCCTCATGAATGACCTGAAGGGTATTAGAGAACGTTAGCAGATGTCCTTTTATTTTTTTTAACAATTGAGACCTCGGATAGAAATTTCTATAAGTATTAGTATCTATAAGGATATAAAAAAATGCCTTAACGTTACCTTTAATACCACTCTTTTTTTCAAACGCGTTTTTCTTCAATCTTTATCAAATTTAGCACACATTTTCTTTATATATACACGCTTTAGTTGAACTAGAATCATAAACATATTTTTATTTTTACTTCTTTTATTGCAAAAAAAACAAAAAAACAAAACAAAAAAAAAAAAAAACGGTTAAGAATTGTGCTTAAATTTTCAATTCTAAAAAAATTAGAAATTTTCAATTTTTTGTGATGATTTTAGTTCAACTAAAAGAGACACTTATACAGAAAGTAGATTTTAAAAAATTGACTTCAGATAAAAATTGTGACCTCCAGGATGTACGCAAACTGCCGACCCGGGTGGCGACTTACAGTGTGCCGCAGCCGATATCTCCGAGATTTTTCAACAAAAATGTTTGAAAATTTCAGTAAATGTTTTTCAATATGTTTATAACATAACCTGAAAATCTCAATAAAATATATTTATTCTTTATACTATAAAAAAAGTCATGAAAATTGCTCTTAATACGGCGTTTTACACGTATTTCCCCCCTTAAACACACACTGTGGCAATATCTATGCCTCAGACCGCTCTGCCAAATATACCTACGGGTTGGGAAGACTGGCTGCTGAGGGCTAGGCTGTTCACTAGAGCTGATAATAAACCGCACGCCAACAATATATTAGTCATTTTGTTTACATTTTTTAAACTGGTAGTCATAGATCGCAAGCGGATCTACCGAGAAACATGATTCGTAGCTTTTTAACGATTACTTACGTAACTTAACAGACCTTTCTATGTAATTGTACAGAGTGTGAGAAAAGACGAATTTTATTGAGAAACCTATCAAGCAATTTGATTATTTAGTTTCAAATAAGTTCATTCGTAAGTCTACAGAAACACTCAGTATTCTTCCTGTATTTTTACATAGTGTGTGTCGAGACATACTTTTGAACTTTAGATTGTAGTTTAAAAAATCTAAAATGAATGATTTGGATGTTCATCTGTTTTTATATAACCAGTTCTTTTTTTTTTTCAATTTAGAGAACAGTGATACATCAATTAGATATAACAATAATAACGTAACACATCTTACGCAGCCAAAAAAACAAACAAACAAAAAAAAAAGCAGCATTTATTTTGAAAAGTGTACTTTTTTTACACTTCAGAAATGCAGGATATTTAACTTCGCACAAAACTTGGGAGCAATACATTTTAAATAAACGATCCTATTATTTTCTTGCTTAACCTTAATTTATTCAAGTATAACATACGCTTATATTTCATAAGATAAAAATTTTCAAAATAGTGACAGCAATACACAATTTAAAGTTTGTGAAGGGTATTTAATTTTCAAAAAATATCTATGCCGTCAATCTAATTAAAACTCTTAAATCTAATTCATGTTTAACACGACTATCGTAGTTATTTATGAGATACACTGAAAATGCAATTACGTTTTTTGCAATGCATCATTTAGATCGTTAAAGATGTAACGCCGATTAAATGGTTGAACATTAATGTTTTTAATCTGAAGTTCCGTTCTCATCATTTGCATTGCATTATATAAGCAATTTAATATGCGTTGCAATGAGCTTATCTCATTACTGTCTCCGGTACTTTGTAGTAACTCAAGCAAGCCGAAAAAAAGTTTTTACGGTTGCGGTTTCGAATGTGTAATTATTGTCGAGGTAACTACCAATTTTTTAACCGTTTCGGAATGATATCGATTTTCAAAACTCATACTGAAATGATGACGGACAAGTAATAAGAACAAATCGATTTTAAGTTAAATGATCCGTGGCACGATGTTAACTATTCACCGCTGGCTAATAAGTGTCGATGTCAATGAACGACAACGCGTTTTTGTATTCCCATTGTGTTTCAACACATTGGCACCTTTAAGAAACGTGAATAATACAATACCTATATTAACCTAATTTATCAGAGTTGTGCATTTTCTGAAATGAACAACGATGAAACTGGGAAGTTTCATCGTTGTTAAGTTATTTTTCTCAAAATATTTGAGACGAAGTTTCGTTACTCAGTTAGAACGTTTTGAAATTCAGATTACCAAATGAAGACGGAGCTAATTTTTCATAGGGTGGCAATCATAAACGATGTCACGCATCGAGGGGAACGGGAGTAGGAAAATTGTGACAGGGGGTTTGTGATAAGGGGAGGGGAGTAACAAGAAGTGTGACATTGCACATTTTGATTTCTATAAAGACATTTTAAAATCGGCATATATTTTTTTTTCAATTTTTCTTATTTTTAGGATTTGACTTTAAAGTTTCATTGATCATTTTGAATCGTAGACACCGATGCTGATTAAGGTTTAAATTTACTTCTTGTTGAAAGTTTAAAAGGAAATATTCTTAGTCATGTACACTTTTAAGATAAAATTGCGTAGTGATATTTTCAGAATTCGAACAATTAATATATTTTACTATACTATGCTAATTATCTTTTGTGTTGTAAACCTTCACCTCAGTTTATACCAATTATGTATACATGTAATCGTTATCATACTCACAACTGTTATTAATATTTCAAAAATAAAATTAGAAACGGATCTAAAACGCAGTGGTTTGTCTCTGAACAGCAAGTACATATGCTTATGTAACATAGCGTGAACATGTGGGGGGGGGGGGGGGGTACAGGGTATGCCGAATTGTGGCATTTTGTGAAAAAAGAGGGAGGGGTCAAATATATTGAAAAAAATTGTGACATCCTTTACGAACGGTGTCTAGGGATCTTCAAAGAAAGCATAATGCAGTTTTAACTTTTCACTTTGACAACTCCATTCTGCTGCTCAGACTACAAAATTATATCACCTAGTTTCTCAAGCTAAGGCGATTTTAAGGTCAGGTCAATTTATTAAAAATATTAGTTAATCGAGTTCATACAAATTCAAAAGCTTAAGAAATAAATTCAGGATACAAAATCCTTATAAGTTCAGCTTTTAAAAGGAGCAAATTTACATTCCATGTTCATTGTTCATAACTGATAAATTGGAAATTTAATTAAAAAAATGCATTAGAATGAGTCAAATTCTACGTCCTAAAGTCATTAGACATTCATGTCTAACACACGGACATGGGAGCTTAAGCGTAATTGTGGTTCAGGAACTGCTAGACATGTTTTGTTTTATTTAAAAAACATGTTTTGTTTTTTCTTTAACCTTTTTACCAATAATAATTTTTACGCCTTTTGTATGCAGAAATTATGTCTTAACATTTGTTCAAAACAAAGCAATCCGAATTCCATTAAATCGTGCCTATGAAACTTAAAATGCTCGGATGTTTTTCATTATGATAAAAGAGCGGAAACGTATTCAGCATTTTATTTGTTCACATGCAACTTTGGAGGAAAAAAAAATCTTCAATTTATATTTTCATTAAAGTGGTTATTTTTTATTTTAAAATAATCTTTTTTTGATATCGACACAACTTAAAATTCGTTTCCATTGTGTTTTCTTTCATGTAAAATAAAATATGCTTCTTAATTACTATAGAGAAGTTTTGATGTTATGGAAAAGGTATTTAAACATGATGTGCTTTATTTTAAAATTGTTTTGTAAAGAATCTGGAACTTCATTACATTTCTTCATTGAACGTTAATAAAAACTGAGGGAAAAAAGCAACCACTTCATTAAACGAAATAATGTTTTTTTTTATACCGTTAAAAAAATGAAACATCGTAAAATTTTGTAGAAATCATTATAAACGTACTGAAATAAATCATTTTTTCTCATTGAGAAAGCATAAAAGATTCATTATATTTTCGGAAATCCATTAAAAGTTTTTCTGGTGATCGGTAAACATTTTGCTTCTTTGAGAACAAATAAAACATTTAAAGTTGATTACGCGTTGCAATTTGAATGCCTTTTTAAGACGTCACGTTTAGAAATCATTTGGAGGAAGAATATTTATATTAGAGGAAAAAATTTAGTACTTTAAACAATATTTAAATATGTAATCCAAATTATTAATTCAATTTTTAAAATGAATGCATTTAGATTTCTTTAATTAAAGCGTAAAAAAATATATTTTTTGTCATTTTTTCAATAATTTAATTTTTGTTAATTTTGATGGTTGTTCCATAAAAACGTTCCTTTATGTCCTTTTACAGCATATATAGTTGAAATGTTGTTATGAGTTTCATTTCAATATCATAAAGTTAATATTTTCCAAATGATTTTGCCAATATGTACTGCGATAGTTTAGTACACCATCTTTTCCCCCTAAGTTGCTATATATTTTAAAATGCTGTTATTAATAGGACGTGTTATTTTAATAGGACGTGTTAGCGTTAGTCAGTGTAAACTAACAACGTGCTTTAGTCGGGAAATCACCCCTGAACATCAGTATTATCGACCTGACCTCTTTGAAAACTACGCATCCCCTTTCCGATATTTTGTTGAGGACACAGTAGCACAACTTGCCTCAAGGAAGAATTAACGACTGCATTTCAAAAGTTCTTGGGAGGAACTTAATGTTAATTAGTAATTGCATTTTCGTTGCGCTGATGCATTTTAAAATTGTAAGTATTTAAAGCTGTAAGATTACTACAAAGTATTAATGTCCTTAATAATTAATTCGTTAAATTAAAAAAAATATTTTTAGTATTTAGTGACTATTCCCAAAGAATGATGTATGGCTTAAGGTGTGTAGTTAAAACACCAAATGGTGGGGCAACTATTTTTCAAATAGTGCTGCTCATTTCCAACTAATTAACTTTCAATTAAACTTTGATTCTTCTAAATTATATACGTGTAGTTGCAGCAATCTTTATGTTATTAATTCTTTTTCTGTTTTATGTCATGTTCTTCAAGAAGTATAGACTGGAGCCACATTATTTGCAAATAATTTTGTTTTGCAGCTTAAAATTTGCGTTACTTGTACCGATACAATGTTTTTGGCGGAGGTGCATTTAGAAAAAACATGGCGTGACCAGCTAAATATACCGAGGCATCAGCAGACGGTTCTCTCACACTATTAAAGTGGCCACATCAAATCCCTTACCTTTCAACAGGGCGAGATAATTTTTTCAGGCTGTTCAGGCTGCTTCCAAACATATTCTTGTACGCTTGAGTTTTACTCATCTTGAAATTTTAAGGGATCCTATTTTATTTTTGGACTTTTGAGCTGTTTTTGGTTTTATGAAGATGATGTAGCAAGGCTACACCGTCTTGGATTAAAAACGATAGCAAAACAACAACACATTAAAAAAAGTTTTTATTTAAAATGCAAAAAGTGTGACAAGTACATAATATATGCATAAAATCTTGCTAGCGGTAAGTAAACATTTCAGGAAAGATTTTAGAAACTAATTAAATAAAAAAAAATAATTAAAAGAACATAAAAATAATGTTGCTGTAAAATTTGCACTTTACGAAATATCTGAAACCCTGGTGCTAGCTATTTTCAAACATTTTCACACTGCGCCAATGCTTGCTGAAAGAAAATCAGTGATTGGGACCTCTAACGCACCAAAAAGTATTCCACTGAGCAAAAAAATACTTGAGTTCTTTACTGACATAATAATATGCAAAAATAAAATGCTTTGTATTAGTGAAAAACTTCCATTAAATTAAACGACAAAACAGAAGTAACTTAAGAAGCGAAAAGGAATTTATTCATTTTATCCCAATAACGAATTGCTCTTTTATGGAACACATAATTGCTCCTCTATAGCAATTATGCGTTCAAAATTATTATTTTTTCTTTGGTATGTCGAATAATAACTTAAACTTAAGCAACCTAAATCCCAATCACACTTTAATAATAAAAAATACCCATGAAAAATAACTATTACTTTTTAGACATTATATGGTAAAGTCACGAAACTTTTGGGCTTTCAAATTGAATGCTATTGTTCTGACACACATTTGGGGGAACGTAATTCAGTTTTTTTTTTATTAAAAACACGTTAAAAATGTTTGCACTTTTTTTACTAAATTGTTAATTTAAATGTGTTTAGTTTCTCTTTCTTTCCAATGCATAAAATGTCTGCAAACATCAGTTTTATCAAGATTATATTTTACTCCTAAATAAATTAAATACGATAATTATAGAGGTTATGCTAATGCAAATTCATGTATTTCGCTCATAATGAAAGATTTTTTGCATTATCTATTTATAACGTGGCTCTAACCAACTAAGCAAAACTGATTCTACCACTCTGTTGCTTGTGTGTCTTCAACAAAAAAAAAAAAAAAAAATCTAAAGGAGCAGCAACGGGTAAGATATAGCCTAAATGTTGACTATTACGTAAGTAGCTTTATTAAATGCTTTATAAAGCCCAATCATCAGTTTTATACAATAAATTCTTAGGATTAGGGAAAGATTTTATGATCACTAATTCGTCAAGTTGTTGTGCCGTTTCGCAGAACACGTAAAGAAACAAAATTTCGTTTGAGCCGAATCCTACATCCGCCCTTGCGGTGCTCATTAAGAACGGAAGCCGCCTCTGCGTTGGAGCTTGAGATTTCAATTAGTATTTGTTACTACAGCAATAACATTTTCGTGTTAAGATAAACCCCTCATATATTTTGCATCTGTTTTTCTAGTTTTGTCATCGTCCATTTTAGAATGATAATTCCAAAAATTAACCTCACAAATAAGGCTGAAAAGAATATAACCATACCGGCGTTATCATTACTTTCTATATTAATTAGAACGTTTATAATAGTTAAAAATGGCATTTTTGGTCTCAGCATGCTTAAAAATATTTATTAATTTCATCATTATAGTTCAGAAAATTGCAGTACTTAATCCAAATATATCGTACCCAAAAAACGAATAATAGTGATAATAGTAATAGTAATCTCTTTTTTCCCGTAAGTTTTAAAATTTGAACGTGATTTTTCTGTTGTCTCTACAAAATGTAAAGAGCATCGAATAGTATTTTATTTATTGAGCTTATATTTTGTGCTTATTCAAATAAATATTAATGTACAGTGAAGAAGATACTGCTTTTTCGTTGAAATCAGAAAATTTTATTGTGAGTTTCGCAAAGTTTAATAGCGTGTCTAATAAATATTTTGGATGCATTTTATTTCTTTCTATTTCTTTCTTATGAGAAAACTTCTTTTCACCGCAATACTCTTGACGACTTAGTCACGTTCTAGCGTTAGCTCTTGCATTGTCATGTCGTTATTTTTATTCATTTGTGTTCTACAAATCGAATTTGTTCTTCCTTGTGTTTATTTTTGTCAGAATATTTTCTGTAGTTCAAGCAATCATAAAGACAGTTTAATCTTTTTCCATTATTATTCCCAACTGCAATGTAGTTTAATTAGATTTTATTTTATTTGTTTATTTATTTTTTTAATATAAATTATTGTAAAACTACTCTTTTTAAATACATTGTATAAATTTAACATATTATTTGTCATGAAATATGCTAGAAGTAACTGAAAAAAAAACTTTTTTAAATATATTTTTTTCTAAATGTTGTTCACAAACAAAATAAATTTTTATTGTTTTAGATATTTGAGTAGTAAACGACCATAAATCAATTACTGATTTGCGATTCACTTGTAAAGTACGTTCAAAACTTGATTTTTACAAAACAATAAATATAGAAGAAGCATATGGTAAAAAATTAAATGATTCGTTGTGGAACCGCAAGAAAAGCATTTAAGAATAACAGCAACCAGATCTTCAGTTAGTTTCATTTGCACACATTAATAAAGGAATTTCTTACTACTTCGAAACATATCTTTGCAAATTTCATTGCAAACTTTACCTACACGCGATGCGAACTACGATATTTAAACAGACAAAGTGTAATTACTAACAAAAGCAAATGCCTCGAAATGTGCAAAGTGATGCAAAATCAAATTAAAAGGATACTTTACTGACAAAGAATTACTAATATAAAGTTGGTGTTAAAAATAAAAATAAAAAAAAGTTCAACCATCTAAGCAAATTAATTTTGCGCTTCAGTTTGCTTTGAATGTAAAAACGACTTGAGTTTTAAAATGTATCCTTGCAGGGGTATATCTTTTGGGATTTTCGGTGACGTGTTGTATTATACTAATATTTTGTGGAAATTAAATTCATTGTAATTTTGACGGATTAGCTATTGTAGATTTGTAAGACCGGGAAATGGAGATGCGTATTACTGCTTTATTTTGTAGTAAAGATTGACAGCCAATAAATGCTTTCTCTGAACACAGCCACTTTCATCGATTAATGCAGGAAGTAAAATGATGTACAATGATATACGATCTCGCAAGCACCCTGAAATTAAATTTAAGGTAGCCGACATCCCTCTTTCACTACATTGGAATAGTGTCATGTGCACTGTTGTGCATCATTACCTACATCGAGATAAATCATTGAAGTAATGGTAGTTGCAAAATGTCCACCCTCTTTAACTTAATTTGGATTGTAAATTACGATTCCCTTTTAACCTGTTTATTTAAGTGATGCTTTAGTTTTACTCGTATGCAGTTTCTGATCTGGCTTAAGGTACGCATATTGATATATTAACATTTTATTCTTATATGTTTTGAAAGTGGTTACATGGCGCGAATTTGGATAGTATATATATATATATATATATATATATACAAAAAAAAAAAACTAGAAAACGAACAATTAGCAAAAGGGTCCCAAGGCAGCACACTAAAACATATTGTAGAAAATACACATTGTAGTATGTTTGTAGAAGTTATAGCTAACCCGTATTGCTTTGCAGGTTTGGGAGGGGAAATTTCAGCTCAAGCATGTAATTTTCAGCAGTTATTTTTAGTTTTTTTTTCTTGATATTTTTGTCGTTTTCTTTTGTTTGAAGTTAATACATATATTTGGAGCCTTTTTATTATTATTTGAATTTTAAATCCGTATATTATCTAATTAATTGCTTTGGACCTTTTGAATGTAATCATTCTGGGGAAAATGTTTTTGGTTTCTGTATCTGAAAAATTGTTTTCGGTTTCTTCATGTAAAGTTTAAACGTTTTTCACATGGTATGCTGGGATTATGGCAATGTTTTCGTGCTATATATATACATTCTTTTCCCCTACCACTGATGAAAGGCAGGCTTCGTCGTTTTTTTTTTTTTTTTTTCCCCTTTTTAATTGTTATTATTTTTTTATTTTTTATGTCAACTGTTGGCATACCCACTTGTTAACGTTTTATTTCTATTTCTCATATAATTAATTAAAAATATATATATATATATATATTTTATATATATCACATGGGAGGCGAGATTTCACATTTTAAACATTACGTCTGTTCCCTATTTACATACCAATTTTGGCTCTAGCCCTTGCAACAAACACTTCTTAAGATAAAAGCGTCCCTTTTTAAAAAGGAAAAAAAAAAAGATGATTGTAGTTCTTTTTTCTTTCCCCCATAGTTTTTGGCGACAAAAGATAATCCGAATTGGTTGCTTCACAGCTATAAGCAATATGTGTTTCTATTTCTTGAATTACTTTTTTAGATAAAGGGATAATACTCAGATAAAAGTAAAAGCCCACATACAAAAGCACACAGGCATGCATATTTTCATAAAAAATAATCAAACCATGCTAGAAACCCTTAAACCATGTAAATCCCTATATATTCAAAAATCGTATATTTTCAAGCCCTATAAAGAGGCATAAATTAGTAATATATGTAAAATAAAAATTAAAAGAAGATTTATTTTGACGATTTCACTAATGTAACAATTTTATATGTATCCAAAGAATTTTAAAAAAAATAAATAAACAAAAAATCAAATAAAAGAAAAAGGTAAATAAAAAAATAAAAGATAATAAAAATCTTTCAAACCTAGCTTGAGATGAGATGAATATCGTTAAAATTAATTTTGTTCAGTAATAATATATTAGTAAAAAGTTCTTTTTCAGTAGGTGAATTCAGAGTTTTATTTAAGTAATATGTTAATTAATGATTTCATCTGAACGATGAAAGACTAAAATCAACGAAGTTTAATTTTTCATGGGGTGAGTTTTTTCTTCATTCATTTTTAGTAATTAATGAACATGTTAAGAATAGTATCATAATTTGTAGCAACGCTTCGCTGTTTTTCTTTTAACAAGAAATTTAAAAATTAAGAAAAAGAGAGTATAATCAGAGTTAACAATTAAATATGTTTATGAAGTTTCATTATTTTTTAAAATTTATGAATGTGGCTATCAGCATTAGCTGCGGTTAGTTTGCTCTTGTAAAAAAATAAGTGAGAACGATTTGATTAATTAAATTTTGTGTAGCCACTGTTTAAATTACTTTTGCATTTTAAAGGATAGTTTTGTTTTTCATGTACATTATTTGTAGCAGTTTTAATGCATAACTATTCTTTTAAATTTTATCCAGCGCCCGCTGATGAAATTATTTTCATTGAAAATTGTGACGAAAGTGCACTGGTAGAAAGAAGTTTTTTCTAAATTTTTTTTTAATTTTTGAAAGCAGTGTAAAACATTACTTGTAGGATGTTTCTTCTGACAACCATTCTTAATACACATACAATTCGAACACGGAATTTCGACATTTGGACCTTTCTGCGAATGGCAAAAAAGAACGACTCCATTCAAGTTTTAGAGAAGTTCGTTTTCCAGGTGCGTTTATTTAACGCGAATCGAATTGTTTGCTACTTCGTTTGTTAAAAGATACTAAATTTATAAATTGGCACATAGCATCCGTTTGGAAGAAATCAAGTATGCTAAACGAACTAGAACGAGAACAAAAACGGCCCGTTCCTTGCACCAGCAATTCCTCCCTTGAACATGAATGGATTGTTCTTTGCACTCTGCCAGGAAGACCGCTTTGGTTGATGGTCGAAGTGTAATAATGAAATGTTTCATTCATAAAACAAAAGACATACTGCTAGGAACAGAAAAAATACAAAAAAAAAAAAAAAAAAGTAAAAAGAAAGAAGGAAATTGTTTTTAATGTTTTCGCTATACCGATCTTAGCACGCATTTGCATACCTGCCAACACCTATTTTGAAAAATGCAGAAGATAATTTAAAAATTTGCAGAAGAAATAATATAAAATGCAGAAGATTTTATGCGATGCCAAATTATACCATGGATGGTTAAAGTAACTAAAATTGAACTTTTATTTTCATTACGGAATATTTACAATTATTTTATGTTGACGTTTTCAAAAAAAATCATGTCTATAAAATGAGGGATTTGGTCTAATTATATTATGAAAACACCTTTTGATATGAATTATTAATTTAATAAGACAATTCAACACCTTTGATTATCTATTATGAAAAAAAAAAAAAAAAGCTGCAAATTTAAAAAGTAAATACTTGTTAACAAATTGATTTTCTTATTTATTCTCTCATTCTTTATTGCTAAAAATCGTCATGTTGAAATATATCCCTAAGAGGAGGAAAATATAGCTAAACTGTAAACCAGACATTGCTTCGTCGATAGTTTGGTTTCTCAGCCTGTTGGTCGAAGCTCAGTTCAGACTTGGTTTCCCAATGTATATGCATCCTTATCTGGATGCGCCTAAAGAGTTATGTGTCATACTTTATTACTCTTAGCAAAAATGAGGAAGATCTGATATTTAGTGCAGAAAAGCAGAAAATGGGGACTAAATGATTAAAGCTTCGGCAAAATGAGGAAGGGTTGGCAGCTATGCATTTGTATTTTTTAAATTCATTATAGTAAAATTATTTCAATCCGACGTAAAATTCTAGTTTTTCGCTCGCAGCAAAAAAAGAGGATGTCCTTTTAAGACATTTTTCAAGCTGCTCTTCATCCCCATATCTGTGAAAAGACATCGTGCTTTTAATAAAAGCTTCATTCATCGACAGTGAGGAGCGAGATGGAGAGATACATTTGTTTACATTATTCGTGTCACTTCATTTCCTTATTTTGATTCAGTATAAGTTAGATGAGTACCAAACTGAATAAAATTTCTTTAAGTTATTAATTAAAAAGCAATTTTTATGTTTATATCTGTTAGTAATTTCTATCAGATTTCTGAATAATCTGGTCTGAAGAGAATGCTAGCCTCTCTTAATACATGCTTCGCAAGATTTAACTAGAAAATATTTTTTGTAGAATATTGGGTAATTGTATCTTGTAACCAAAAATGGAATTAATGTTATAATTGTATTTCCTCAAACATAGAAAGAAAAAAAGAAGGGTAAACGCAGTAATGAGAGTTAAATGTAAAAACTATAGCTAAATTCTCTTAATTAACAGTTCCTCAAAGTGCCTAAAGTTTATTCAATGTTAAAGGCCTATAGTGATTAAGTGATTAATTTTCTAAGCTTTTATTATAGTGTCTCTAGCTATTTACGACTATCAGCCCGGATTTCACAACCTCTAAGCAGTTCGTTAAACTTTTATGTTTTAATCGTCTCATTGGTCTAATGAAAGGTAATTTAAAACTAAATTTGTTTGTATAACATTTTAGTTCCATTCTCATTGAATCACATTATTACGAAATCCTGAAATTAAAAAAAATAAATTATAAAAATAGTGACTGAATTATGACATATGAAAGTTTTTCAATCTGAAATAGCTGCTAGGTTATTGTTTTTTTTGAATTTGTGTTTTTATATGTATACTTAACGTACACTTTTTATCGGCAACAAATTGCTTTTTTGACGTAGTTGCAAGTAAATACCTTATTAAAACAACTAATATGTATGAAATTCTCACCGTAGAATGTTGATAACATTTAAATCCATACTATGACATATTTCATTCCTTAATTTAAAAATATAAATAGTGCGAAGGTATAAAGAATGACGCTTTCCTTCATCAAAGCTAAATTGATGTTTTGTTTGTTGTTTACACCTAAAATGGTGAAGTTAAGATCTGGCTCTCAATTCGGCGACAACTTTGCGATATATCGCCGAAGTTAAATTCAAATGGTCGCTATTTAATGACATCATTTTGAAAAATTGGAAGAAACATTGCACCAAAAATAATAAACTTCCTTGATTGTTTAAGAGAGACAGATACATTTTTAATTTTAGTGCATTTTAAGCTATTCAATTTTCCAAAAAAAAAAAAAAAGTAAAATGAAGCAAGCAGATGATTTTGAATAACAAAACTAAAACTTTTTGTTTACCAAATCATATAATCTTGTTCAAATTAATCAAGGAATTGTGTTTAACTAAACTTTGTTGAGATTTTTAAGTATGTTCCTTGGCAAATAAATAACTAATTAAATAAATTAATTAGAAAAATAAGTAAATCAAATAAATTAAATTGTTGGAATTCCAAAATTGAATAAAGATGCGCAATGAAACATTCAATTTCTTTTGTGAATGTCAAATCTGCAGAAAAATATGTCTGTTTCAAACTTAAAAAAATATCATATAATTTTTTAAATTACCTTCTGGACAGAAAACATTTTAAATTTATGCAGGATTTTTGAATTTTCTTCAATTTTGGTGCAAAAATTTAAATTTTTTGTGTTACTAGCTTTTTAGGTAAAAAGGATTGAATTTGTTTGCTGACTGAAAAAATAAATATTTTGTACTAAAAATTTAACATAATCACACCTACTTGATAAATCAGAATTTATACACAACTGAATTTCCCCTTTAGACCTAAATGAAAGCATTTGTTACGCTATTTTTAGTTAGCATCATAAGTCTTTTTCTTACATGTTTCTAGAATTTTGATTGTGTAAAAGTGGTTCTTAAAATATAATTCAAATTTCGTAGTCAAAAATTCAGAGAAGTTCTGGTGAGTACAGAAAACCTTAGAATTAGTTTGATTCCGTTGTTTTTGAAAATTCTCTTATCGGAAACATACGAAGACCGAAATACCATTAAAATAAACGTGGGGAAGGGGGCGATTAAGACATTCACAGAAAGCTCTTTGTAATAGTTCTTGTCAACAAAACAACACTTCAGGAGAACAATTTTTCATATTGTTAAAATTTCTCTCAATGCCGTTATGTGTTTACCATCTTCCAACTATTACCCTACATATTTCGAGATATATTCCTAATTGACGCAATAAATATTATAATTACGGCATTGCTAATATTTAGTGAGTTCGGAGCTAAACAAATTTATTTTTCAATTAAATATGCACAGAAAAAGTTGTTAAGTATTATTTAAAAATATGTAATAGCATAAGCAACGTTTTTTCTTTCTCAGATTATGTAAAAGTAAAGTCGCTCATTAAATCGCTTACTTTCCAGTGCTTAAACTGGAAGGTTATTTCAATCAAACATCCACTTAAAAAATATTTAAATTTAATAGAACCCTTATATTTTTTTAATTACAATCCTTGTATTATTCAGTATTAAATGCATACACTTAAATATCTTACTTTCATATATTAAATGATTTTCATTTTTGTTTACACATGCTTTAAAAGGCATCTTAGAAACTAAGTGAATTTTTTTCTTTTTGTTAATACAAGAATCAAAACTGGTTTTTATTAATTCTAAGGAAAATAAAGTAGGAAAATGTTCCTTTGAGCGTATTATTTTTCTTTCGACTTAAAATACTTATTTTCTTTCTTTTTTTAAAATTACGTCTTTATGTCTGTTTATGAAAATTAAATATTCAGAAAATTAAAACTTAAATAATAGGGCAATAATATTTATGTAGTGTAGTTAAAAGTTCTTGTTTATTTTGTGGGAAAATATAGGCATATATATAGGTGCTTTATATATTCTTCATATGGATATATGTCTTTTTTCATTGCTTGTAAGAATAGGAGTACTTGATGCATGTAATTAACATCCATTTTTTTGTTAATCTCTGCACTCTCAGAAACGCATGCTCAAATCTCACGAAACTTTCGTCGTATTTGACGAAATGGCTTCGTGAAAAATGCTCCGAGTAAACCTTTCGTCAAATTGAAGAAATTTTTGTAGAAATTTATGAGTCACGGGAACGCGTGAGGAAAAAATCGTTGTAAATGACGAAATTTTCTTGACGATTGAAGAATCGTCAGAAGTGAGGATTCTATTTCTGAGAGTGTGTTGTTCTTATAACGCTATCTAGTATTTGCACTGATCTGACGTAGTTTTCTGTCGCAACACTGGCAAGTGACAGCGTCAATAAAAATATGTTTCTATATACCAGTATGTCAAAAATTTCATTTTACAGATTACATAAGTGTCATATTTTTAGTAAGATGCTATTGTCTTTTTAAAATTTTACTGTATAATATTTATGCCAGAAGATATCAAAGAAGAAATTCATTATCCTTTAATTTCAATATGCTTGTCTTTTAAAAGGGTTGCAGTGGACTGACTTTAGGGTGTAAATGAGAAGCTAAACTACATTATTCTAAATTTCATACTTTTTCATGCCTTTATAAGAGTTGCATTTGCCTTATAAAAAGTTGTATTTGCAGAGAAATTTTCTTACTTTGTCATTTTCTGCACGTTTCAGTCGTATGTAGCGAACAATTACTGCGTGGTTTTGAATGGTGAAGAACTTATTAAATGAAAAACAATGCGCACAAGAGCATGAAACACAAATGCAAATGAAGGCAATTTACCTTGTTTCTCGAAGTTACTTACCCAGGATGTGCTAGAAAAGAAAATAACTCGAAAACTTACATCATGTTGTAGTAAGACTGCGAAGCATTCCGTTATTATCGGAGAATAAAATTAGCTGTAGTGGAAAGTTGGATAAAACCGAATAGGTGGATGAAACCGGGACCCAGCAGTTTTAGCTTGATTATTATTGCTATTTGTCGGAAAACGCTTGAAACTTGTTGCAAACAACTACCCTGTGATTTGAAGTTAAATGAGAGGCAGTTATGTGACAATTTGCTTGTCAATGCCAATGTTTCGAAAAATTCGAGTGGGAACGTTTTGATTTTTACACCACCGATTTCACTTTGTAGTTTCTAATTGCTTAGAGATTTATTTTAGGTAAGTACAACATTTGATAACACATTTTTCAGCAGTTATTTTAAATTATTAAACCAGGTTTTGTATCATGTTTGAAATGTGCTAAGCCGTCTTTTCTGATTAATGGCGTTTTCGGATAAAACCGGGACCTTGGCAGTCGGACAAGATCGGGTAGTACCCGGTTTTGGACGACCTATTTTTTTACTGTGTGAAATAGAAACAGTTTAATTTGTAGAATATAAATCTTAAAGAATCATCTCATAAGTGGTATAAAATTAAATCTTTTTAGGAGGGACTTCGTATGAATATAGGTTACTATATTATAGTATCCCACTTAATACAAATATAAAATTAAAATTATTAACATTTAAAATAATAATCCTTTTTTTAAAAAATTAAATCGTGTTTGTCAGTTTATTCCGAAAAATGTTTTTTCTTCTTTTTTTTTAAGTAGGGGAGAATGAAAAAATTAATGCTTTTACAAATTTATAATGTTGTTAGAATAAAAATTTCGCCCATAAAAATTAAGGCTGCTCGTCTGTCAATTTCCGAATTCAGCTCACTTAAGTCTATGGGCGTGTGATGCATTCGTATTTTTTAAAATATCTCCTCGGGAAATTAGTTAAAAAGAAGACATCTTTTAAGAAGTCTACACAGAAAAAGAATTCAAAAATTCAATTTCCCGAAAAGATATTTTAACTCACCCATGCTTCTCAGTATAGGACAGTCATTGTATCAATTTATTGTTATAAATAAATAATTCAGTAGTAAGACAACAGCTTTTTTTAAGTGTTCCTAAACATACCCGGTTTATCCAACCTGGTTGGATAAAACCGGGTACTTTTATACTTCCAAAAAAAAATCTATTTACCCTCCAAAATATTGTTCTTCCAGATTGAAAAATATTTATTTCTGTAACTAAGGAACTTTCATAAAGATTTATCATTCAAATATAAATTAAAGCAATTTTATTTACTTAACTGCTTAGGAAAAAAAGAAAACACTTTGGGACCCAGTTGTTTTGTTCAACTTTCCCCTACACTTGTTTTACTTTAAATCATCGATAATGCTTTGTGTACTTAAATATGAACTTAAATTTTTGAGAGCCATGCGCAGTTCTGGGTGTATTCATTCAATGAAATCATTTCTTTCAAACACATTTAAAATTACCCAATTTTCTGGGAATTTACTTTTTATGATATATAACTATATATATATATATCAGTTATATTTCAGGATATATGACATCCTTCATCTTTTCCTTTTACTTCTTTCTTTTGTTCTTTTTAAAAAAAAGTTTAAGCTTAAATATTTTGTTTTCACACTACTAATTTTTTAGCATGGACAAATTTGCTTTGCCATTCGATTACGTTTCTAATTTCCTAGGTATTGATGTTTTTTTTTTTTTTTTTTTTTTTTGTGCAAGAAATTTATTGAAACTGTGTCCCTTCTTTAAATCTACAAATATGCTTTCTTGTTTATTTATATTAACATTTTTGATTTATTGTTAATTTAAATTAATTAGTTTTATTCAAAATTGTTTTGTAGTAAAAGAGAAAAATCTTTAATTATGCTTTCTTTTAAAAAATACATTAATTTCTTTTTTTCATCGTTTTTAAAGCAATACCATTCGTCTTGTATTTTTTAATTATAATATTATCTGTTTCCAAAACGGTTGCTTTTATCTGTAATTAGTTTAACCGTTAAAGTATTCTTACAAATATTTTATGAGTGCGTGTTATAAACCAATTTCTCAAATTTTCAACACATTCATAATTAGTAACGTGTAAGATAACTGGAAAATAATAATAAAAACAAAGAGATGGAAATATTTAAACTAGCAATTTAATTTATTAATTGCTTCTCTTTGAATGTTTGGAGTGCATTAAGTGAAAGGTTTGTTTCATTATTGTATTTTATATTATTTTATTTTTTGCTTTTCCACCTATTTTCCTATAAAAGCAAAAAAAAATATATGAAGGTAGGCCTAATGTATCATAAAAATATTGTTAAAAATAAAGTTGGTGAAATAATTAAAAAAATATTGAAAAGTTAAAAAAAATTGAAATTAGCCTTTTGAAATGAGGAAAATGTATGTCTGGTCGGTCTTTCTGTCTGTGTGTCTACTCTCTTAATAACTTTTTAGAGAATTGGCCGATTCGGTAAGGAAATCTAATTTCTATATTTTATTTTTTGACTTGAACAATTTTTCGTTCAATTTTAAACGGTTCAAAAAATGTTATCACTTGAACGTTTGAGGAAATGTAAAGCAAATTATATAAACCCTATACATAAGACCGAAGTTCCGTTGAATAAGCTTATTCGAAAGAGCTCTCGACGCGAAATGTTTTTTCATTTAAACATTTTTTGTTCAATTTTGAACACTTCAAAAAAATTTAGCATTAGCGCTTACGGATAAATTTTAATCCGATATAAATCCTGATCTAACAGGTGGAATTGCTTGAAACAAATATTATCGCGAAGATCTTATGACGTAGAACATGTACAAATATGAAGTTAACTGAGAACTAAGCGAGCTAAGAACTACTTGTCACAAATTGCATACATTGTTTTGTTCTGACAATTTGTGCTTTATTTACGTCCTTGTGCTCATATTTTTACGTTATTAATCCCGATATACTTATACATCCGTAATATTTTAAACTAAGAAATGGAAATTCATTGGCATGAACAAAAGTTCCTTCTGATAATTTAAAAAAAATTTCAATTGATGCGTTGATGCTTTACAAGCCGGATGAAAACAGATTTGAATGATAAAAATTTAAAATAAACAACATTATTCTTAAAAGTATTGAAACGAAAACAACAAAAATGACTCGGCTTTCCTAAATAACAAAATATAAAAGGCTTAAAGGTCAATGAAAGATTTAATCTATAATGCTACAAGTTAGATAATGATAAATAATTTATTTCAAATCCTTTCCTAAGGAAAATTGTCATAAATAAAAATTCTCCTTTGTTTTCCTATTTCTTAAATTCTGAAACCGAATTGTAAGACATTCGAAATTCCTTCTTAATTAAAGTTTTGTAATTGCATTTGATTTTGAACTTTTTTTCATGCTGTGGTGGTTTTAGTGGTATAATTGGATTTAGCACTTTAGGTACATTGCGTTGTGTAAGATCAGAATGTGTTAGAGCATATAGAATGAAAAAGATTAAGCAAAAAATTATGTAAATTAAAATATTTAAAAATACATACTAAAAATAACTACGAAATTATTAATTGTTGACTGTAAAGATTTATTGCATTATATAACACACTGCATATAAAAAATGAAAGAGCTCTTTAAGAAAATTAAAAATAAACTAGCATGTAACATAATAGTACAACTCGTTATTTTAAGTAGTTTACACAGGAGAATTTTACCGATCTCTAATGCAGTTGTGACAAAGCCGGCGTTAGAAATTGATGTAAAAGATATATCACCTGATACTAGAAGATGACCACCTGATTATTGAAGAGTACAGAAGTTGATTGACCAATACGAAATAAATGAAGCGTACTATTGCTCCTTCATTTGGTGGCTGTTTATCAGTTCTTAGTAATGTTCATTTTGGAGCGTTAGTTGTTCCGAGGACGGATTCCTCAATGCTGGTTATCTTGGTCATTGTAGTTTTATAACGGTCAAGAAAGTCTTTTACAACTTTGTGTTGGCAGGCAATCTTCAGATATATAGATCAGTCAGCATCTCCACAATATGCATTGCAGATGTTAATTTCAATAAAACATTAGAATATTACAGTTCAACAAATTCTTGGCTGAATATTTCTCTGATTAAACTTATAACGGCATCACACGAAGGCTTTCGATCAACACCGATCGCTTCCAGCAATCTAATATGTACAAACTCGATTCCGATGAATAAAACTGTTTAGTGAATAATTTTTTATGATGTATTTTTGCAGTAGGAAATAAAGAGGTAGTAGTTAGCATTTTACAAAACATAGCTTTGCCCGACGAATAGGCAAAAATGCCCAGACGCCGGGCGCGTCTTTTCCGTATTCGACTTTCAGTAGGAATGAGGGGAAAACACACAGATTCAGTTCCGGAACAATTGGCAAAGGCGCGAAAGAGGGGAGTATTACTCCGAGAGAGTACATAGATGTTAATTTCAATAAAACATTAGAATATTACAGTTCAACAAATTCTTGGCTGAATATTTCTCTGATTAAACTTATAACGGCATCACACGAAGGCTTTCGATCAACACCGATCGCTTCCAGCAATCTAATATGTACAAACTCGATTCCGATAAATAAAACTGTTTAGTGAATAATTTTTTATGATGTATTTTTGCAGTAGGAAATAAAGAGGTAGTAGTTAGCATTTTACAAAACATAGCTTTGCCCGACGAATAGGCAAAAATGCCCAGACGCCGGGCGCGTCTTTTCCGTATTCGACTTTCAGTAGGAATGAGGGGAAAACACACAGATTCAATTCCGGAACAATTGGCAAAGGCGCGAAAGAGGGGAGTATTACTCCGAGAGAGTACATAGTTCCCGTCGCATATTTAAAATAATTCAAATTTGTGATGTTGAAATGCGACGGAATTAAATTAAATTTAAAAAATGGTTGAAAAGTAAATACCCAGTGAAAAAGCTAATTGAAAAAATAATTTAAAATGTTGTTTCTAAAAAATAAAATGGTATAAAATTTTTGTCGGCGTAGGCAATTAAAAAGGAAGTGACAAGTGGTGGTTACGCCTATCGGTTAATCCGAAGGAACCGTGAGTAAAAATGCCAAGGCTTGTCACCAAGGACAAAGTAAATAACCAAAGTATTTGGTTAAAGTTATTATGATCGCAAGATGTAACAAGCATCTTGTTACACATGCACATTAAGACTTATAACGCTTAGAATACCATAAAAAAAGAAAGAAAAAATATGATGAAAAATGTTAGAGTACCCGAAAAAATATTAAAATTGATGCGATGTTTTTGCGGTGAATTAATGATATTTTCATTGAAATCAGGCTAACCAAAAATAAAAATAAAAAACATTTCAAAAGCTTTTAATACTATTTTACTAATCGCAGTACGTTTTGTGTGTAATGATTTTAATATTATAGAAATTGAAGTTTCAGATAGATCACGATTGACAAATCATGACCAGAGAAATACTTTAATTGTTTGAATTCTAACTTACCCGACATTTTTTTTCTCTCTTTGTAAATTCTCGGATCGCCATTGTGTTCCCGGTAATAATAACGGGTGGTTATAATTAAACTTCCCCTATTCAGGGCATCCCTGCAGCTAAAACCGAAGAACGGATTCACACCAAAATTGGAATGTGGACTATACACGAGATACGCTCAAGGAATCATGAATAAAAGTTCTAAAATTGGCCGCTAGGGGCGCTGTTTAGCCTTATAATAGGGTTTTAACGTAAGAAATGACCAGTACGGTATAAAAATGATATCAGTATTTATGAAAGGAGAAAAATATTAATTTCATGATAACCTATTTTTTTTTTTTTTTTGCGACACAGAAGAACTGTTATAGCTTTACTTTAAATGGCAAGATGATAGATATGGACGGAAACGCAAAATAAATATTGATATTATTTTTATTCCTTACTGTCATTTCCGAAGTTAAAACCCTGTTATAAGAATAAACGAAGCCCCTAGCGGCCATTTTAGAATTTTTTTTCCTGATTCCTTGAGCGCATCTGGTGTATAGTCCACATACTAATTTTGGTGTCAATCCGTTAAACGGTTTTAGCTGTAGGATGCTCTGAATAGGGGAAGTTTAATTATAACCACCCTGTATATACTCGTATATATATAAAGTTTCCTTCATTGCCTTCTTATGGCGTAAAAAGAAGAAGTCATTTTGGAGGAAATTTAACAAAAAATTAAAAATATAGGTTTTGGGTATTTATTATTTTAAAACCTCCATATAATTTTTCTTGTTTCAAATTTAAATTTAAAAAATCGTTTATTCTTATATGAAATAATGCATCAATTCAAACATCAATTAGGCAATGTATTTGAAAAGTATGTTTGAATTTTTGGCGCCACTTTTTTACGCAGTTATATGGTTCTACTTCCTTTTTGAATTTAATAAATATATCTTGCGTGGTGAGCATTTTTTTTTCTTTCAAGAAGCTCCTGCGGTACAAAAAACGCTCTTACAAATTTCGATTTGTAATGCTGGTAACCATAATGCCTGGAACATGATCGTACATCTTTCTCTTATTTTACTAGTACTTATAAAATGTGTTTGATGATTTTTTTGAGCAATCAATGATGTTATATGAGGTACGGCAGTATTTTAGCTGTACCTCATATGCCACATTTACAAAGGAAAATAATTTTTATTAGAAACTCGGCGTGTATAACAAGTAGTTTATCAGCACAAAGTTTCTTTTATTTTTTATAATTAAAGAAAGATACATATTTGATTGTTTTAATTCTACTATAAGCTGCGATTATTATAAATTCACACATTTCTTTCTTTTCTTAAAAATCTCCGTACATCTGCCTGGACTAAAGAAAAAGAATTGCACATATTTATGTATTTTACGTATTTTACTCGCTGTATACGGTACTATAATAGACGCATAAAATGAAATATACAAAGATAAATAAATAACTTTATTTTATTTTTTTTAAATTTTCATTTTACATCAACATTTATTTGAAAACCTAAGCATAACAAATTCTTTAAAAAATACTTAAAAAAACAATAATAACAGGTTAACATTAATATTTGCATTAGAAAAAAATCATTTAATGATATTCTATGTTTGTATTAAGTTAAAAATGATACAGAAATAAGCTTTATTCTAAATTCACATGATTAAAGAATTCAACAGTTTTTCTATAAATATTTTTAAATTAAAATATCGAGCATTGTTTTCGAACATCGGTAGTTCTCTCAGAATTGTTATTAAGTTCTACTGAAGGCATGTCCCGTTTGATTGTCAGGAGAGCTTTAGAAACGGGATTAAGTCGACATGAGATCCAATCTGGAACTGTCGTCTTCTCTTCCATGACCTAAACAAACTCTTGCTTAATGGAATTACGGAAAGTCTATGTGAAGGATTAGGGCGCTGAAAGACTCCCTTTTGTTCAGTGAGCTTTAACAGGGAATAAATGTATGTGGGTTCATTAGCTGAAATAAGAGCCGAAGTACTATTGTCTACCCTCCAGTTTTAAAAAAAGGCATCGCTGTTTTAATTATTAGGATTGTTTATCAAATTATTACATATTTGACTGAGGAAAGAAAATTATCAAAATTATCTAATTATAATACAATGGAAATTATCCAGATTGAAAAATTTTTGTGTATTTAAGTTTGTTATGGACATAAATTTATTATAGATGGAATAAGAAATAGGTTTGTAATCGGTATTATAGTGACTAATTTTGTCAAATTGCTTCATTTAGCTTTTATGAAAAGTACTAGATTTCTTTCAAGCCCAAAACATGTGCTTGAAAATTCCGATTTTCTCTACAAATTTCTACCTATTTCTATTAGCTTTAGATTAATTCCAAAATCCTTTTGTGACTTGTGAGGTGAAAATTTTAAAAATTTTTTGAAAATTTTAGAGGAATTTTAGTCGAAGAAAGAAATATTTTGAGTTGCATGCCTTGATAGACTACTAACAAATGGACCCATCTGTCAAAGCATGTTTTTAGAAAATAACGCAAAATTTTATTTCTTAGAATAAACCTATTCCGATATTCCTAAAGTGGGCAGGAAAATGGGTAATCAGATAACAATTCATAAAATTACTTTCATATTTTGTTCCTGAAGCAGGTAGTTAAGTAATGCAAACGAATTTATCTGTCTTAAGACTTGCTCAAATCCAAAATTTTCTTGATCATTTTTAAAAACTTGTTTGGATTTAAAAACCCTCAAATTTGTTTCCTGTATTTTGGAAGCAATAATGTTCATATCTTGAAGTTCGCATCTTGTCTAACTAAAAATTTCTGTAAAACACAGAAAAGAAACTTAGAGTTTCTGTAAATTTGCAAATAATTTGTATAAAACCAAGTAATCAAGCTTCCTGACAGTAGTTTCTCAATAAAATTCGTACTCTGTACAACTATAGAGAAAGATCTCCATGTTACGCAAAACTGAACCCTTGAGATCTGTGAATACCAGTTTGAAACTTGTCAAGGGAAAAGCATCTATATGGTTGGCGTGTGGTCTATAACCTTACCCTCGGCGGGCAGACCTCTCAACTCTGTTGGCCGAGCGGCTTACAACACAGGAATTGCATTAGCATGGGCTCAACTGAATTCTCCTTTAACTTTGTGTACCATAAATAGTAATTCAACGTACTCAAAGATGGGGCCACTACAGCGGCACATTATCAGTTACTAGCAATTTACATAAAGTTCTCTTTTTTTTGTCCTCTACAATTTCCCTTTTTAAAGACTTTGAAGTTTCTTATTTTTAGTTCTCCGTAGCTTTTAAAGCTTGATAAGTGATTTCCAAGAGATTCTGATGTATTTACAGCCAAATGTTTTTTAGTGACCAAAAATAAAACAACTTGTTTTAAAATTTAAACGAGTCAATCAAAAAGTAAACTTTTTTTTTCCTATTAAACCAATTTAGCAAAAGGACTGATGTCCGTGATGTATCAGCATATTCCTGTTAAGTTTTCAGCACCAATAAAAAGTTGTATATTTGGATATGCAGAATATTAAAAAATATACGCTGAAAATCATACGTTGCTGCCAGAAATGGAACAATTAAAATATTGGAAAATAAAATATTTTAAAGATATGCAAAGCGAAAATTTACTGAAATTTTTTTGAATAATATTATGCATATATAAATGCATATTAAGCATGATGAGAAGTAGGAAATTCTCGTACATAGGGTTGCATGCTCGTCAAACCTAATAGCCGGACAGACCAATCAGTACGAGTCGTACATAAGTAAAGGAGAAAATGAAGACAAAATGACGAAATTTCTCACAAACCAAATTTGAAAAAAGATACTTTTTAGATGATACGAGGGAATTAATTACTTTCTTTGTTAAAGCTTTTTTTTCATTCTAAAATTCTGTCGTAAGAAGCGCTTTGAATTAAAGCATATTGTGCAACTTTTATTTATAATTGCTTTACAAAGTACAACTGCATTAATAATTTATTTTTTCTAAGAGTAAAATGTATAAACTGTACGTTTTTCTTTTTTTTTTTTAGCGGTGTTTAAAGATTTCATCATAAAAGAGCAAACAAAAGCAAATACAATATTTTTTCTCAAGTCCAAACAACTTTGCAAGTACATTTTTTTTTGCTTTGTTTGATTAAACTGAAAAAAAAAATGGCAAGAAATACAAATGCTATTTTTTTTCTAATTGTTACTTGTCTTTAGATCTCCTTCTCATAAGATTAATTGAACCATTCGTTTCGAGTAGTTTGTTTCAATTGAAATAAAGTCTTGTGTTATGTTTCTGCATAATTGCAATTCCAATGTTTCAGTTCTTTTTGGTATTGAAAGTTTTAAAACATCAGCTTTATCAGTTGCACTTAATTTTCTTCTTTCGTGAAGAACAAGAACATTGAAGTACAACTTTTGAAACAATAGCCACGTGTAATGTATAGAAAGGTATAGTTTAAAAAAATCATTAATAAACATTTAAGGCAGAGTTGAAGAATGGAATACAATCAAATTATTAGCTTTTATGATTCTTTCGAAAGGAAATATGCACCCTTTTATTTCTTATAAGAAAGATAAAAGCCTCTTTAAAATGATTTTTCTAGACTTATACATCCTTAACAAAGTATTTTTTTTAAAGTTTGTAATATTATATCACATATTGGCGAATGATATAGAATACGAAATTTTACGTATTTGGGATCAGGAAACAAGACGTTATCTAATAAAGCATAAAGTATACATTCAACTGCAATTAAATGCTGCATTCATGATAGCACATTGGTGACGGTCTACGGAAACCATTTACGTTTTTTGAAAAAGGGAAGAAATGACCAACTTTATATTTTAAAAAGATAATAAAAGTCAAACCCTGCGTGAAACTGAGGCCCCTCAACTTGAGCTGGACATTTAGACACGGAGATTTTCGCAGTTCGTCACCATTGTGTTAATTACTTACTATCGCCAATAGCCGTGAAAAGATATTTCCATTTAGGTGGCTGTCTTTATATTTACTTTGCATTAAAGTAGCTGATGAACTTCCGAACCTGACTGCACTGCGTCCTTGTTATGAGCATGTTAGTATTTAAGTTGGTATTTTTTCTTATTTTTAAGGTAACAAGAGAAGCATAATCTGAAAAAAATAGGTCTAAACGAAAAATCACAACATTTGTAAGTTTTTTGAAAACCTGTTAGGTACTCACGAGAATATACATTTTTCGAAGGCAAATCATTGTCATTTCAACAAAAAGTGCTATTTTGGAAACCCATTTTAGTAGGCCAAGAGCACAGAAACTAACGATTCAGTTTGACGCAAATTTGTTTTGATAGCTATTGATTTACAATTAAATTATTAAAGCTTTAAACTTAATATGCGGCTAACAACCTTGAGAAATAATTTCGAAAAAGATTACACATGTATTATGGCGGATCAAAATTAAAAATTACCGTAGCACGTAGCTCGTATTACGCAAATTGATCATGGCGTAGTTTTGCTTAACACTAGGGGGGGGGGGGGAGAGTTCATGATGAATTTGTTAAATTTTTTTTCGAAATTTATAATAACCCATTTGCATCTAGCATCTCAAAAATAGGATGGTTCTTTAAAATCTCTAATTTCTGTAACCATGGAAAGAAGTGATTTTTTTCGGTGATAAACTATTAATAGTGAATTTCTCTTTAATTTTTCCTTGACACAAAGCGAAAACACATTCGTAAAAATGTGCTATTATGGGCTGAGAAATGTTGTTGCTTTAACTTTATGATAATACGAGATGTTCAGGAAGACAAGGTCTGTCATGATTAATGATTCCTGATATATTTGTTTTTGAGCTTAAACGCTTTGTGAGATGCGCTGTAGTGTCTTCGCACCCTCGACTCACCCTTCCTGGTCGCGTGGGTTAGTAAGTAGCCTTGTACTCTCGTGCAGGGGGTGAGAAGAGATGCGAAGACAGAGAGAGTAGGAGACAGCAGCGACCATAAGGCGCTGGCTCTAAAGAAACATTAGGATAATATTATAAGTCTTTTTAGCACTACGTGAATATTATATGCAAATTGTAAAAAGCCTATGATAGATAAGTGCATAAATCAACCAAGATTTGTAGATATATTGAGCTGATTTGTTGTTGGAAATTTAACAAACAAACCATCGGTGTCAAAGGGCACAAGGCCCACGACAAGCTACATACGTATTTTTAGAAAGTTATGTATTTTTAAGAAAACCATTACCCTATAATGCCTATCGCTTCATTTTTCAGACATTTTTTAACATTTAACAAACACTACATTTATCTATTATCATAGCTATTTTTATCTTTTACTTGCCACTGTTAAAAACAATATTTTTTATAGACTTTGAAGAACAAAAAGTTGGGCATTAATATGTTATTAATAGATTCTTTTAAGGGGAGTGTTAGATAATGTGGTGAAGCCTTTATTAAATTCCAAGTAATTTCGAATTCTATGTAAACAGCTAACATTGATTCCATGATAAAAAATAAAGAAAATACAAATAAGGGAGGTTTTTTTTTTCATTTTTAGTACTATTTATTTAGTAGTTACTTCAAGTTGGCTTCAGTAAAAAAGTATTCTTAAAAACTCGTTTTGATTTTTCCTTTTATTTCTTTGAATACCAGATACGCTAAATATATTAATCCTTTCAAAATATGTATTGCACTTTCCCTTAGGGGATATTATTATTAAATTTAGAAAAAAAAAACTGGTCATGGGAAAATATTTATTTTTCTTAACTTCATTTATACAATGAACAAAAAGCTAATGGAATCCTAATTACCTAATAAGAGGATATTAAATTTCAGAAAAAATATAAGTAAATGGATTAGTTAACTTTATTATCGACAGCATTTAGATTGAGTGCTTTTGAATAAAAATTGAGTGAAAGGCTGATGCATTTTTATGCATTTAATATCGCATTATCTCGTTTTACATGCTTTTAATGCTTAAGTGAGAAGCACACATTTTTTTTAAGGACTCAAAGGTTTTCTTATTTGATTACTTGAGTTTAATGTTTTACTATTTAATATTCACACGTTTAAATTACTATGTTGAAATAAAAATTACTTCCTAGTGAAAAAAAAAACTGAATTGAAAAGAGACATTAAAAAAATTGATGCGTGTACTCGTGTCTGAGTTAGAAGCTATGTTTTTCGTAACATTTTGAAGAATTTTTAATTTGGATGAATTTTTAGTTAAGATGATTGCAGATTAAGTACGCGACTGCTTACGAGTTTTTAACCAGCGATTGTAAATAATGGAATATTAAATATAATGATGAAATGTATCATTAATACTTTAATTAAACTTCATTTTTGCAGATACATTAATATCTTTCTAAAGCAAATATAAAGCGAAGATTAATGTTAAATCAGCATCCGCAAAAGAATGGTTAGAAATCTTACAAATTGCGGAAAACACAGGCTCAAATTTTGACTGGAAATTTCTAGGCTATTGTACGTATTGCATAATTGTACGTATTGCAAAAGAAATGTTTTATGAAATAAATAAATAAATAAATAAAGGCGTTTGTAAACCGTAAGAAATGTTTGCACGTAATTAAAGCACAAATGAGCATTAAAATGCAGACATATGTTTCGGGATTGCTTGGAATCCAGAAAGATATGCCAGTATTTTAATATTCATTTGTGATTTACTTACGTGCAAATATGTTTTACAGTTTACTTATGCACAAAGTTCCTTAATTATTTTAAGCGTTTTTCATTTATAATATAAAAACTTAAGAAATTAGATTATTATTAATTTTTTTACACGGTTTTATTTAACTTGATTTGTCACGGAAGTCTGTTACGTGGTTTTCGACCACTATTACTGCAAAATTATCTTCAAACTTTCCACACAAGCGTATCTTCCGATGACAATACAATATTCCATCCATTTTATAATTTATTTTAACGTTAATTAGGGGAAAAAATTGGCTCTGAGGAAATTTTAGAATTATTATTTGTCGAATGGCAACGATAGCTTTGTTTGGAATGTTTGGATATTGCAACGATGTTTTGAATTTTAAAATACTTAAATCATGGCGAAATGTTTACTTTTTTTAAAAATAAAACCGTGTAACTTAAAACATTTTTACACGGTTTTATCTTTAATTTTTAATGTGGATTAAAAATCTATTCCGACCGTTCCATGACAATTATCCTCGCTTCACGTCCATTACATTAGTTTCATCACATGTCGAAGTTATGATTCATTCACACCAAGGACGACGGAGACATTTCGCGTCTGTAGTAATTGACTGTTACTGCGCTGTTGAAACTAACGACGCAGATTTATCTGTTCCACAGCGCAATCAACAAACCACGTCCCTTTGGAGGAAATTAACTTTTAATGACTAATGAAAATGCCTTTCGGTCAACAGGAGGGGATAAATATTAAACTACGTAAAACAAACAATGCATACGGGATTTTTCTGTTACTGTCGTCCATTTTGTTGACATTGGTGTTAATGCACCATTGCTCCCCTCTTGCTGAAACGAATATTTTTCAATTAAAAGAACACAAGGATATGATTTTGTGTAGCCAAATAGGGTTGTGAAAATTATTTATTAAACACTCTCCTTTTCCCTTTATTTATTATTCTAAGAAAGTTAAGCGAATAGGGTGCTTGTTGTCATCTGCATCTTTGTGTGATTTCATCGACAATTATAACAGAAAGCAGAAACAATGATTTAGCATTGACATTGAAATGGTTTTTGATACAATGCATAAGTGACTGAATAAAAAGGCAATTGTATGATCTGCTTTCTCGTGTCCGGAAAATACTGTATTTTGGGCAGAATGTTAAATATATATTTCAAACGTTTCAGGATGTAATTTAAAAATAAAATAAATAAAAAGCGAAAGAAAACAGTTTCATTTAAGCATTAAACGGACAGCGGGGTAAAACAAGTACGCGGTAAAACAAGTTGTAGAATTATTGATTGAATCTTAACTTTTAATAACATTTTCTTTTCCAAAACTTTGAGCAAATTGAAAGCAATCTTGACACCTATGACACAGATGTTATACAATTATTCAGGTAGATATTACACTCTCTCACACACACACACATAAATATATATATATATATATATATATATATAATAAATATATATATATATATATATATATATACATATATATATATATATATATATATATATATATATATAGCAATAAATATGCATTTTTCAATGCAGCAACCTGTTATTCCTCATAACAGAGATTAGATACTTACGTTACCACAGTTAGTCACATTTTATTCCGACCTCCGCAATCAATCAATTCGTGGCCTTACTCCTTTTTTGTGCACGTACTTCTAATTTCAATTTCAATTAGAACATAAAAAAAATCGATTCTTAAAGTACCCTTTTATTATTTTTTTCTTTTTACAGTAAATTAACGATTAATAATTATTTAAGAGTTACGCTGTTAGGCTCGCCGTGTCCTATTTTTCTCTCTTTCTCAAAAAACTGAAGAATTTTAGAATATTTTGTTTTTTAAAATTTTTATCAGAATCTAGAAGATTGAATTATAATAGATACTTTGACACTGTATCAAATATTCATTATGAAAAATTTATAATAAAGCCGTTATTTTTTACGAAGGGTGTTTGGTAAAAGGAACAGAAATATATACAGCTACATTTCTTCATTTAATACTATCAAAGAGATTACCTATATAATTAATTTTATTGGAAGATTTTTGCTTTCAACATATTAATTAAATTTTGATCCTCAAACAAATTATTTTTCATAATACTTTAATTAAACTGTCATAACATACGTAATAAAAAATAAACTATTAGGATACACTTGTAATTATGGTGAAGAAAATAATATATTACATATCTCTAAAAGTAATTTCATGCTTAAAGATAATGGAATAAAGAGCACGTAAATTTCAAGAGTAACATACAAGCACGTAATACGTTACTTATCATTTTAAAAGAGCTCCCGATCAAGGTGTTAGTTTTCAATTATTCAATGTTAATAACTCCTTTTAAAACAGATTTATGTGGATCAAGTTTTATCCTAAAAGAAATGGTCTTCGTAGTTTTAATTTAGAAGCAATGATATGCGTATTTAACAGAAATGAATCTCAATAGCAATGTTAATTATTTAGGAGCTCTAATTGTCATCTGTGTGACTGGTTTTCATAATAAAGGAATGAAAAGTTTTAATTTGTACGGTATTGTAGCAGTGATATTGAAATTCCGCTTGTAAATAAACGCCAAATTTTAGGGCTTTCATATAAATATTTCCATCAACATTTTGATTAAATTTTCGATATGGATTTGAATTACTTACTGTTAAAATATCAGTTTGAGGTTCAAAAATGCTTTTTCCACTTTCTAATGAAAATTTTACAAATGAGCTTTTGTGTTAAAGTTTTCAGAATGTGCTTGGAATTGTAACTCAATTCAATGTTTATTCATTATTTTCTTTGATTATGGAAATACTTTATTAAGATGAATGAGGTATCGTAACAATAAGATTTGCGACTAATATGTGTTAAAATTTCAATATTGAAATCAGAATTGCTGGAATTCAATTCGCTTGTAACTTAGTAAAGTCATGCATTCTTAACACTAATCCTCTAAGACAGAAATATGAATACTAAAATAAATCAAGATACTAAGAAGCACTCAAAGCGAATGCATATTAACCATTCTTACTCTGAACATCATCAGTAGTTACTGCACCGATTTCTAATTTCCTTCAATTTACCTGAATAACATATATATCATATAGGGAAAACACGAATTTCTGCCATTGTCGTATTTTAACATAATATACTTTGAGTAATTTCGCACGTATACACTATTGTGAATTATGTTTAATTGCTAAAATGTTTAGATAAAGAAGGGAGGAAAAAAACTAATTGGATACGTAGGGAGAGTATCCAATCAGTTTTTTTTCACAGATGGACATATTTCTCCCATATAATTTGAAAACATATTCATTTTTTTTCATTTTCTATTTAATAAAATAGTTAATTCATTCATGGGATTTCATTTTTTAGCCTACTTTCCCGTAAAAGTAAAAAAAATAATAATAAAGCATGATAGAAGGTTTTATGTATCGTGAAAATATCGTTAGAAATCAAGAAAAGTCAAAAAATTTAAGTAATTAAATAAAGATTGAAAAATAAAAAAAATTGAAAGTAGGGTTTTGAGATGGGGGAGAAAGTGTGTCTGTCGGTATGTCTGTCTGTCGGTCTGCCCCTCCCCCTAATAACTTTTGAACGAACTTCCGACTCGAAAAACTCTTTTTGCATTCGAAAGATCTCGGCAAGGACATCTTATTTTCATATTTTACTTTTGAACAAATTTTTGATTTGAACAAATTTTTGTTCAATTTTGACCAGTTCAAAAAATTTTAACATTAGCGCCTATAGGCGAAAATGAAGCAAATTATGTAAACTCTGGGTACAAGATCCAAGTTTCAATGAACAATCTCACTGGAAGAAGTTCTTGGCGTGAAATATTGATTAACAATTTTTGTTCATTTTTTAACAGTTCAAAAATAGTAACATAGCGCCTACGGGAAAATTTCAATCCTTTATAAATCCTGATCTAACGGACCAGTTTGCTTGGAACAAACTTTATCGGAAAGCTCTTATGACGTGAGAACATGTACAAATAGAAAGTTCATCCAGAACTAACGAGCCTATTTTCCTGTGACATTTTTTGATCGGGATTTTTAAGAATATTTTTGAATTAATGAATGATTAGATGAATAAGCAAAAGAATGAAAGAATAAATGAGTGAATAAATAAATGAATGAGTGAATGAATATGTATTAACCGTTGAAAAAGATATATTTGAAGCAATTAAAAACTAAAGCTAAACGAGAAAGAGACAGAGAGAGATAGCTAGATTATAAATTTGAAGCTGGTGTATACGGGAAAGTAGGCTCGTATAGTTCTAGACGGAACTTCTTGTTCTTGAATGTAATGATATATTATGTGAAATATTACGTATTTTAATGTTATTTATTTATTCATTAGTATTATTTTATTATGGTGTTTTTTTTTACGTTTTTCTTTTCATTTCTTCTTACTAAGTTAATTGTAACATGAATGTAAATTCATTTTACGGGACAGTGGGCGTGAAAGAAAAGTCAAAATCTAGTTTCAAGTTAGAAGTTTTTAAATTAAAATGTCCTTGCACAAAACAATATGAAACTAAACAAAACACTTACGTCCCTTAAAAAACTTAGTTTTAAAAGGCACTTATAACTGCACTTGGTGTGTTATCCCACTTCACGCTATCATAAATTAAAATCTAGATTCGTTTTTGAAGCATCTGATTTTGTAATAACAAAGATGCAGGTGATCGCTTTATCCTCTTCAAAAGCTTATATTTTAAATAAATTACGGATGCTTAATTAAAAAGTAAACCATTCTAATTTGTTTACAAGAAAACAATTATAATGAACATACGATGCACAAAGTATTATTTTTCGCAAGAATGACTTTAGTGCTTATAATAATGTCACTACGACAAAAATGATTAAAACATAAATAATAAAATGCGGATGAGCACTTTATTAGTTCTACTGTATCCGCTTCTGAAATGCTCTCTCAAAAATCATGGGCGGTAAGTATCGACACAAATTCAAACTGTTATTTGTTTTACAACATTTAACGTTTATTTTATTTACTAATACTTATTTGCGTAAAGCTTTAGAGTATGCTAATTAACTCGACGAGCGCAAAAAGACTGTTTTTGATACCATTCTATTTTTTTATGTTTGAAAGAACATCTTTTTTCAAATAAACGAGTTAAAATATTGGATTTTCTTTTGGGAAATCATTTGTAAACAGCAATAAAAAAGTGTGCCTGCCATCATCCAAAGTTATTAGTCTGTAAATAATAAAATTACTACTAATCTACAAAAGCATTAAGTAAGTAAACAAATATTTTATGGAAGCATTGTATGTTTTAGCTAATAATTGTGTTTCAAGCATTTTAAGTAACTTCCAGTCTTTTTTTTTTTTCGTAATTTACACATTAACTTATTTTTGTTTATATTTTTATAGACTATATTAAAAATCAAATTGGGGCAAATAAAATGGAGCGATGCGAATATTTCGTCTTATTATGATCATTTTTAACTTAATTAATTTTATTGCATTTTACGCCCTTTGTGAATGTAACGGGGTAGTTTATTTTAGAACAACACACACTATTAATGTGTTCGCACAAAGATAGCTTTTTCCTATGTTTTTTTCAAAAATAGGAAAAGTTTCCGTATCACCTTCTTCTCGATTGGATATATTTCAGTATATCGAAGTCATTTTTAGAAAAGTGAGAATTACGTATTGTGCTTCATAGAAGAAGAATCATACTGTACATATTTTGCCTACTATAAAGTCCATTTGCATCGAATAGTCTATATACATAAAGAATGAAGTTCTATTGTCTTACTGGCATGTATATATGTTTCTCTCTGTGATCTACTTGAAACAATTTTGTCAGAAGTTAATGCAAAACTTTAAGGATTTCATCATTCTTTTCTTTAATAGCAAACTGATAAAAGGTGTAATATAACGGTAGATAAAATACATTGTCATCTTACTCTTGAAAATAAAACATTATACATACTTTTCTGAATACTATTTTAGTGAAATACTTCAAGGAATAACTGCTTAATGTTGTTTTGGTTTTTTAAGAAACGAGATAAATGCTGCTTTTCTCCTAATATTTGCTAAGTTTTCGTAATACTTTGGACGTAACGTTCTTAAACTGCATGCATCATTTTTATAGATATTACAAAAAATTCAAATGTTAATAATAGATAAGATAAAATAACTGAATATTTTATGTATCACTATTGATTCTCCTTTCCTCAAACTTAAATCCATTCAATATTTTGTGACGAAAAGTGATTTTTATTTGTTTTCATTGCTATTTGTCTGTCTCTTCGCTTTCCATCTGTAAACAAATGCATTAAGTCAAACGTAAGATGCTTGTTTATCGCAACAAAATCTCCCTCTCTATCCATTATAGAAAATATTTCAAACATCTTAGTGCCTTCCAAAACCTTTTATTTATTTATGTATTTATTCATTTATTTATTGTTTTAGTTTTTATTCAATACTAAAATCATTCCTTAATTTTTACACTAAATTAGGTATCTAAATAAAAATTCAACTGTAAGGTGTTTAACAAATTTGTAGTTAAGTTTCAAAACAAAATTATATGCAAATACATCGTCAAATTTAAAATCATCTTATCTACAATAAATCTGCTGCAGATAAAAGAAATATTCTTAATACAAAAATATGTTATTTGTTTAGTTTTTTATTTGAGTTTCTGTTCCATATTAAAATGAATTCTTATATTCCAACAGTTCATATGTTGGAATATAAGAATTCATGATACATGAAGCTAAAATGTGCTTTAATGAATGTTATGGTCTTTAACAATAGTTTTTTAACTGATTATTTGGCGTAAAATATTTATTTTTTTAATTACGACTATTTGTATTTGTCTTAGAAATTAAGAAAGAAGGGAAAATGATCTGCTAAAATCATTACAAAAATATAGAGATTTCTTTAATACAAAAATTGTAAAATAGCCCTAAAGCATTGCTCGAAAAAAATATTATTTTTCATTATTTTTTTCTTCCGATTTCCCCCCTTTTCCCTTCAACGGTCATTGCTAGTAATTGCGAATTTTCTGCAGGCTGTGATTGATTAAAATAAATTGTAACAATTATCAAAAATACTGATTAAAAGAAATTATAATAATAGTCAAAATTACATAGATTAAAATAAATTGTAATAATTATCAAAATTACACATGTCTCTTTCCTTCTTGCATGCTACTTAAACATCAGTTTTTATCTATTAACATGCGCATTGAAAGTACATTTTTATTGGATATTCTTAAAAGTGCTTTTAAGACGTCACTTTGTATTACCAACTCTTTCCATCAAAGTGAGACATCAAATATATTAAAATAACTGGATGCAGCGTGTTCTTTCTTCTTGTTCAACTGTGTTTTCATTAAAAAGGATTTTTTTTTATTTGAAAACGTAAACAACTTTTTTTTTTGCTAAAAGCTTTTCTCAAATTTAGAAATTATTAATGTTAAACTACTTTCTCTTCAAAGACTATACTTGTATTTATTTGGGCTATTTTGCTTACTTGCTATGCGTAATACATATAAATGAGAACCATTGTGTCGAATGAAAGACAGCATTTCAATATTATAACATATGACATAACATGTAATAGCATTTCCAATTTTATTTTTAAAGCAATGTTAAAGAAAATTTTAATCTTTTAAAAGTTACTTTTAAAAACTTCTTTTTTTTTTTTTTAACAATATTTTACGTTAACTTTGATTTTTCAACAAGCTGCCTACATGCATTAAAAATGGAAAGACACACACATATATATATAGATGCAGTTTTGAGATTAACTTAATGATTTTTTGCCTCAATTTTACTAAAAAAACGCTTATGCATAGATATTTAAAGCGCTGAAAAATATACATTTGAAAAAAAAAATAAATTAATAAATAAAGTTCAAATGTGCACAGAAACGATTTCATGTATATAAAATTCGCATTGCTGAAACTTATAAGCATTTTGAAAACATTTCTACGTTTTCTAATATTGGACATTCATATATGTTTATTCAACTGACCTATGCGTTATATTTTATTTCTTTAATTAGCAAACCGATTCCTTCCATTCGGTTTATTTTAATATTTTCTCCCATTCATTGAAAATAGTGAAAATCTCATAACATTCGGAGAAACTATCTGTGATTTCTCAAAAGTAATGAGTAGCAACACGACTTTAGCGGGAAATATTCCATGAGTAACTTACCACTAGAGCTATCAATGGCTCTTCTGTCAACATTCTTTTTGACCTTAAACCTGGAACAAATGTTTGCTGAGCAAAACACAATTGAGTTAAGAGTTTTAAGGCTACACTGCAATGTTTGCCTAGAATCTTAAGATATCAATCTCAAGCATACTACTTTGTGTATTGAAAGCTATAAAACCATATCTTAGTTCTCAATATATGTGTGTAGTGTTTACGAACTATAAAGAAATACTGTGTGGAATTGTTTTTGTTTGAGAAAATGAGTCGTTTCTTGGCTAAATCTCTTCTTAAATTCATTTAGTCGTGTAATAAATAAGGCACGATTTAGGTGAACTTTACATTAATTTTTATTTTATGTCTTTTTTAGTTATTTATTTACTTGTTTCAGCTATATATATATATATATATATATATATAATTTTATTGCTGCGTTTTTACATTTTACGAGTATTATTTTTTTATTTGGTTAATTTTTAAACTAAAACGTGATTTTTTTCCGAAGATTTTCCTCATTTTATTATAATTCTTCTGAAATATAATATAACCTCATAAAATCAAACACAGCATAGCAGCAAAGTTAAGCTAGGTTTTGGAGCAGAATTGTTTTTGAAAATGTTTAGGAAACCTTAAAGGAAGAAACGGAGACTTTTGAACAGAACCAGGACTCTCATCTATTTTTCAATAAAAATTAGCATATCTTAAAACATTATGCCTTTAAAAACTGAGAAAATTATATTTTGGTTTATTATTATTCCCCTCAAAGTAGTTCTTCTTTTGCAACACGAGTAATTTATATCAACAAGGTTGTCGACCTACAAACGAATAAGTATTTTGACTTTTACTAAAGGCTTTCATACAAACATTTTATCCAAATCCAGATTAGTTATTATTTTGTTAGACGAAGATATTTTCGTCGATTTAAACAATACACAAAAATATTTTCTAACCTACGGTGCTACATTTTTGTAAACATACATACTTGAAGTTTCACCATATCGTTTAGTTGATTTACTTATGGTAAAATAAAACTTTATTTTTCGTGAATAAATTAACAATAAGGAATTATTGTGACAACAATGCATAAACTGTCAAACAAATTTCTTTGAAAACAAATTCCAAGCATATTATACCTTTTTAATGTATCACCTTTCTTATTGTGATTTTTTCTATAGATATACATTAATTTTATCTAAACCCTACATAAGTTAAAAGCGAGAAACAGATCCAAAAACGAAGTTCGAGCTTCCAATTTGACATAGCGATGTCTTCAGATAATTCTCTTTAAAAGATTTTTGACATGAACGGGAAATGGTGTTGTAAGTATGTGAAAAATGAAATACATATATTATTGGGTTTGCGAAAGCTCTTCTAGAAGGATGAAAAATACACATTTTCTTTCAATTTGTGAATTCTTCGTGTGGTTCCATTTTCTTAGAAGAAAATATATCTTGAGCAAATTCAGCAACGCTAACATAAAAAAAGGACATATTTTCGTCTTTGCGGTGTTAAAATATTGTGTTTAATGTACTCGCATTGATTATCAAAAATACCTCTTGTCGCTGACAGCGAATATTTTTTTTAAATATCGAAGTAAAAAATATCTATTTATAAAAAATACATTTTTTAGTCAAAAACGTTAATTAGGTACTTTTTAAAGATGATATTTTTTTAAAGAATAAATGGATACCGATGGAAATAAAACTAATGTGTTATATGAATAGTTATTTACTTTTATTAAATAATTCATACATTACTATTTCATCTTACCGATATTCTGGTAAAAGTCAAAGTTCACAATTATAGTGTTTTTTTCGATTTGCACTTTCAACTCATAACGAAAACTAGAACAAATTATTTCATAAGCATTTTACTTCAATAGTAGGTTAGTAGGTTCATTTATGTAATGCTATGATTATGGCATTTCATCAATAACTACTAAATTTTAACGTAAAGATCTTCTTAATTTTTAAAGACTTACGAACAAAACAAAAAAAAAAAAAAAAGATTGGAAAAGGTGTAGTACAAATATTGGAAGAAATCTGACAATAATAATAATAATAAAATAAAATCAATGAAAACAAATTACAAAATATGTGTAAAAGACTTCATTTTAGAGAATAAATATTTGAGTATACTGATTGCAAGATAATAGTTCATAATTTTTCAAACATTTCCATTATGCCTGAGAATTCTTGTAGGTTGTATAAGGGACAGTTCATAAATGATGTCAGGCGTTTTTAAGATATATTTGACCCCCCCCCCTTTGTCACAAAGTATCACACCTCAACGGACCCCCTACCCCTCTTTGTCACATGTCACGCTATGCTGAATAAGCCTGATGTCACACTTCTCGTTACCCCCTAACCTCTCCTTGTCACAATTTGACACAATTTAACGAACTCCCCCTCACCCTCGAAGCGTGACATCATTTACGAATGATCCCTAAGTGTAAACAATCGTACACTTTACTCTGCTGCGCATAAAAGATAAATGTAAAACTGATACAAAATATTATTCAAAAAATAATTAATTTTAAAAAAATCAGTCGCAGAAAAGATTGTAGTAAATTTTAACTATACAAGTTATATGTTCAACATAAATTTTATGTCTAAAGGATTTAGATAAAAGGTATAAATTTAATCATCACTTAAGAAAGCACAATCGTTATTATACTATTATCACACATATACTATTACATATGTAGCACTATTTCATAGCATCCAATAAAAAAGGAATGACAAGCATTATCGTTCATAATATATAGTTTAATAGGTTTATTTTTGAATAAGGTTATTCTTAAATATTTTAATCCTTCATAACTTTTTAGCCCTGAGTTAATTAATTTCTATTCGAGATACTAATAAAAAAAAAGCCACCGTCCTTAGATTTTATTTATTCATTTTGTTATTATTTATGAAGAAAACTACGATCGAAGAAACTACCCTATGCTACAGAGGGTTAATTTACACTATAATGAAATTAGTATTTAATATTTTCAAGAACTACTGATACACAGAATGTTTTAAATAATCTAATATGTAGCACGGAAGAGTATAGCATGAAACAGAATGACTGTACTCCAAGTAAAAAAAAAATACTTTTCATTTTAATATATATTTATTAGAAGCATATATGATATTGAAAGGAAAACTAATAACCTTCAGGAAAACTAATAAATCACTAAAGCTTTCTAGTTCTTGAAATGGTATTTTCTAATTTATAAAACGACAACTTATGTCTACCTTACTGTGTTAGAGAAAAAAGTGTTCCCATTTAATAAATATTGATGCAAGATCTCATAGTTGTAGCGAAGTAAGAATTTGTGTATTTGTGCACTTATTGCAAATATAAATGGAGTTTTTCACCACGTACATACATTCATGGAATGAAAAAATGTTCATAGTTAATTCACTACGTACAAATAGCTGTCAGTTATTGCTTTATGTCTGCAAGAGAATGAAATTTGTCTTAAAATACTTTCTTTTTTTTTTTTGGAAATATACAGCTTTTAAAACATTGAAATATTTATTATGTGTAGCATTTTTATATTAACTTCCTTACTATTTATCTATATTTTAAAAAGCTGCTTTCGCAAACGCGTAATATCATTAACATAAAGTCATTACCAGAAAAGAAATATCAAGGAAACAACTACAAAAAAAATGAGAGAAAACCTCCACACCCAAATTAAATTAGTCTCGTGGTCAATTAGTTGAAACCATGAAGTAAATGAATATGAAGAAAATATGCGTTGAACATAATAATGAATGGCTATTTTTTGTAGTATTTCCTAATAAATAAAATAAATGAAAAACGTTGAAGTGTTGGTGCAGTAGCAAGTAAAAAAGAAAAACTCACCTTCTATGACAGTCAGGGAAACCTTTAATAAAAGAATTGGACCAAAAAAAGAGAATGTTTCAGTATGTAGGGTGGCTCACGCTCTTTTATTCTACTATCATTACTTCTTACCATACACAGTGTGTCAAAGAAGTTTTAAAAGATAACTAAAGTTACTAATAATAGTTATAAACTAATAAAGTTACTAATTTATAAAACAAAATGAACAACGATTCGAATGCTTGTTCCAGCTAACATTGTGGGACTGCCTCCAAAGATCGCGTCGGAGCTGTTTGTCAAAGAATTTTTAAGCATACAGCTGGAACTAAGCTTACAGTGGCGCTATCTGCGTTATCAAGCATTCGTGAAACTTCTTAAAAATAAGCTGATCCACTGCCAAAACCTCAGCTCATTTGTTTACTTTTTAAAAACTTTGATGACATTGGTACTATACAAGCTGCTTCGACACGAGCTTTGGAGGCAGTTCCACAATGTAAGCTGGAACAGGCATTCGAGTCGTTGTTAAACCGGTGTAACAAATGTATTGAAGCCGAAAGAGCTTATTTTGAATAAAAACATTTTTAAAAATATAGTTACTAGTTTTTGTTTTTTTCTAAACTTAGTCTTAAATTGTTTTGACACACTGTGTATTCTATGGTACTACAGTGTACATTAAAACTTTAACTAAAGAATATGAGAAGTTACCGCCTGAAATTTTCGAAGAAATCTACTATTCCTTGAGCATTTTTTTTAGAAGAGCTATCCGCTTCTCAACTAAAGTTCGCCCTGCAACTCTTTATACTTTTCGCGTATCCAAAGAGAAACTATATAAATAAGTAAATATCAAAGTAACTTCAATAGGTTCCATTTGTTTAGAATATACCAATCGGGTGGTTCAAGACTAAAGAGGATAAGCCAATCAAATGTCCAAAGCAGCTAATGAAATCAAAAACAGTACCACCAAATTTGAGATTGGTGGCGTATCCAATGTGAATTAAAATCAACATGTATATAGAACTTTATGTACATACTTTCTAACTTAGAGATTCTTCGTGATAGGAAGAAACGTAAGACATGTAACGCGAAACGTTAGTCAGACACATCGTGGATAGGCAGAGTGATAAGGTCGAATTCCCTTATATGGAGAAAAGGGTTTAAACTACTGAAGCGGAATTCGTCATAAGGGATGAGGACGTTGAAAATTTGAGGCGGAGTTCGTCTTTGCTTTTTCAGATGTTAGAAAAAACAGTAAATTTCTTTCGTTTTAACTTGGTTATGTAACCGTTATTTAAGCCTACTACACGATATTTTTAGTTTAGGAAATAATAGAAAATTAGTTTTGTTTCAATAGTTATGTTTACTTACAAATAGTTCAATTCAATATTTTTGTGGCCAGTCAAAATTCTGTGTTTAATTCATGAACATGAAAGCAAAGAAACAAAGCCAGAAACAATTTTGTCAGAAACAATTTCATTTCTTTCCTTATTGATAATTTAATTTTGTTCTGAATACTGTCCAAATTCACTGAGGGGCCTATTCTGTGAAATATACGGTATTATTTTGACCATTCTGCTGCATTTGTGTGTGTGTGCGTGTGTTTTTCAAACAAAAAACAAACAAGCGAACACACATACTTTGAGATTTATAGATATAGACTAGATGGAATATGTTTAATTTTAAAAATCACTCTAATTTAACACCTGATAGTGTAAAGAAAGAAAAAAAACGAGTTCAAGAAAACAAGGAAAGAATCAAACACAATGTCCAGTATTTATTTCATTTTACTCTTCAAAACTAAGTGTCTCACATTAAACCAAAGTTACAGCCGTACATATTATTTGGGCAATCTTTATTTTGTGTGTGTCAAAAAGTGCTTAAAACAAAATTCTTAAATAAAGAAAAGTATGTGATATAAACTCACAGGATGTGTTGAGTAATGCATTGCTGTTGAAATATTCTTCTAGCGAAAAAAGTGCAAATCACAATTATTATGCTATTTTTGTGCAAACGGCAAACGGAAAAATCTAACCTACAGTCAAAAAACTGTGGAACAAGAAGAAAAAAACCCATTAGTTAATCATTGTTTGAAAATATAATTTTTTTTAAAGCAACTTTTTAGTAAAATTTTAAGCTTCATTTCTTATATTTTGAAGCAACATAATTGCTGATGAAGTATAATGCTTTTAAAGATTCAAGTATTAGTACGATTTTTTCAAAGACATCAATTTGTTCTTAAAGCTTTTTTATTATTTTTGTTCTTTTGTGGAAAAAGTGCCAATAAAATCAGGCGTGCAAAGATATAAATTTCAGTCAGAAGAAAAACCTTTGTAAGCATATTCCTCTTTCTTTTGAGAAAAAAGAACTACTTAAGTGAATCTAAAAAATTTAAATTCTGCACATTTTAGAATTAGTTTTTTCAACACTCCGTTTTTACCAGTAAAATATAGTAGAAATAAACACTTTTTTTTAAATAACACAAGTCGATTGTTTCTTTTAAAATCACTTAAACCAGCTTTATTAAAAAGTAATTATTTTGAAGAAAATATTGATTGTCCCATTGACGAAAAACATTAAACAAAATCCAAAGTATTGCAAAAACATAATTAATAACTTGAATAATGTAAAATAATTTATTACATATTTTTGGGGGAAAATAAGAGTATATTTATCCGACAGGGAAATGTGTGTCTATCTGTTAATTCGTCTTCTTTATTAGTTCCATCGCATGCTTAAGTTTTACTACCATTGCGCATAAGAAGCACATCTTAAAAAATCAGTAAATACATAATTAAAGGGGAGATACGTGTAAAGGTCTCAAAAAATTTAAAAAATGTTTTTCTTCATAAATCGATTCTACAACTATTCAATAATATACCCTGAAAATTTCAAAGGAAAAATCCAAGTCGTTTAAAAGTTATAAGCATTTGAGCGAGCGCCTCTTTTGGAGCAGTTGAGCAGGTAGTCCCTCATGAATGACCTGAACTGTATTAGAGACCGTTAGCAGATGTCCTTTTATTTTATTTAACACTTGAGACTTCGGATAGAAATTTTTATAAGTATTATTATCTATAAGTATAGAAAAAATTGATTCATTACTGCCTTAAATTTACCTTAAACATCACTCTTTTTTTTCAAACGCGTTTTTCTCGAAACTACTTTTTTCGAATTTGCGTACACTCTAGCTCGCAGATTTTTTGATCAATCCTTATCAAATTTAGCACACATTTTCTTTATATATACACGCTTTAGTTAAACAAGAATCATAAACATATCTTTATTTTTACTTTTCTTATTGTAAAAAAAGAACGAAAAAAAAAAACCAGTTAAAAATCGTACTTACTTTTCCTATTCTAAAAAAAATAGAAATTTTCAATTTTTTGTGAAGATTTTAGTTCAACTAGAAGAGAGACTTATAAAAAAAGTAGATAAAAAAAGAAAAAAAGACTTTAGATAAAAACTGTGACCTCCAGGATGTACGCAAACTGCCTACCCGGGTGGCGACTTACAGTGTGCAGCAGTCGATAACTCCGAGATTTTTCAAGAAAAACGTTTCAAAATATCAGTAAATGTTCTTTAATATATTTACAAAATAAACTCAAAATCTCAAAAAAATATATTTACTCTTTATACGTTAAAATTTTTTTATGAAAATGGCTCTTAATACGCCGTTTTACACGTATTTCCCCCCTTAAAGCAGAAGAAAAAGCTGGGACGTCGTGAAATGGTGCCAACAGCTCAAGAGAATAAATTTGAGGTTGGTTTTTATTTTAATTAAATTCACTGGGCAGGGGGCTGTGTCTTTTTATCTTAAAGAGATACATTTTTAGTTTTCTTCAGAAATCAGCTTTAACTGTTAAAACGATGCATTTGAATCAAATTTCTGCATAAGCCAACTAGCCAACTGATGATAAATATATTTAATAAATTCAAACGTAAGGTGGAATAGCTTTGTATAACCTCTTTCTTGTAATTCTAGAATTTTTATGATTTTTTGAAGCATTAAAATTTGTTAGAGACCTATGATTAATAAAAAAGAAAGAAAATTAAGTTACGACTTTATTTAGAAATTCTTATTTTAGCCTTTTTCAAAGCAATCTTTATGACAAATATGAATGTATATTATATAATTTTTATATGAACAACAGCATTAATATTTAAATTAAGATTTTAAAGCCGTCCGAATAGTTTTCATACTATTGTTATTGTTTTTTTTATTAATATTACTTTAACTTTACTTTGTACATGAAGACGTAATACAATTTTACTATACATAATTTTTACTGTACATAATACAATTTTACTTTTTTCTTTAGCAAATATTCCTAAACTTCTTAAAATTTGTTGTGATATTAGTGTTTCTTTTAATTGAAAAATATACGTCACATTGGCATAGTATATATCGGGTAAAAATTACAAATGAATTTTCTTGAAGTTATTTAGAAAATATATGGAGTACAATGTCTGAATAAACACTTTTTCTTATAACTGTAATGACTCATAAATTAAAATTTTTCGAAATGTTTTGCAAATTTTACTCTTTTTTTAAATTTATTAACTCTTTTTGGTATACTCAGCTCTCTTATGAATATATTTCCATTCATGAATCAAAAAGATTTATTTTTTTTTCTACGTCCTTCACTGCATCCAGGAAATTTTTCATCTGCACATCTTTGGTAGCAGGTTGTCAGAAGGATCTTCTCTTAAGCTTTCTTTCCATTTCGTAGACCAGATTCTTAAAGTTTTAAAATTAGGATTTATTTACCTGTACTGCCTTTTTAGGTATCATAAGTCAACACTAACACTACATTTCTTTGTCTTCAAACGGTATTTAAGGAGCATAACTTCCAGCACCCGTGCATAAGGAAAGCAATTATTTTTAGTTATTAAAATGAATGTGGTATTTAATAGGCATACAATGTAGTCATGTGGTGGTTACATCAGATTTTTTTCCTACGCTAGGAAATAAAAATCCACTATTTAATTACGACACTAACTTAGTCACATTTTTTGATCAGGTTTAAGTTAAACTGCATTTAGAAGACTCATCATTTAATTTGGTATGTCTCGTGCGTAGAGTTTCATATTTTAAATCAATGAAACGAAAACTAAAATTTTAAATTTATTTGAAAACCTATTTAAACGGCATTTAAAAATCATGATAGTCTGACTCAACCGAGGTAGAATGCCAATTATGCGTGTAAAAAGTTCTTTTGACTGAATAAAAAAAAATACAATCGATTGAATGCAGTAAAAAACCTTAAACGAACACTTTCCTTTTTTCCCTAAGGTAATTCCGTAAGTGAATATATTAAACCTTTAATAAACTTTAACTGGAGATTTTCGTCATTTACTTTTTAATTGGAATTCCTAAGCTACTTTTAAGCAAATTGCTTGTGCGGTAGTGTTTTATGATCATCACTTTATGTAAAAAAGTGCGGAGAAAAAGGTTTTAATCTTTCTTAGCTCTCAAATTTATGCTGACTTAAATCTTAAAACCAATCACTTTCCTTAATTAATTGGGAGGAAGTGTGTAATATAATATCATGCATCGACGTTGCTAAAATAATGCGTTTAGGTTCAGGAATGTGGAAAAAATACCTTGAATTAATAAGATTTTTTGACCCGAATATTAATGCTAACTACCTTTTATTTTTCTTTCTTTTTTTTAATAAGTTTTACTCTTCTTTTTTCTTTTTTTTGAAAAATTATTCAAGATATGTTTTTCTTAAAATCTCCAGTGCATATGAAAATATCCTTTTCTTTCCATCCATCTACATCTACATTCGTCTACACATCTTAGGAAAAGTTGAACTTTCACATCAACCATTTTTTTATTTTGCCTTTCACAAAACTTGTTTCCTTCAGAGCGTTATCTTTATTAGTAATCTCTGAAGTAATCCGTTTTTTTACAATACACCTTCATAAATTACAGAAATTAGTTAAAGAAAAATCTTGAGCTAACACTCGCATTTAAACCAGCCATGGCAACAAACTCAATTTCACTATGCAAATTGTTATAAACTTTTATTGTACAAAATACATGTGTGTGAAGTACGTTTTCGTAAAACCTTGAAATAAGTTAATAGAGCACTTACTCAATATTTTTTTAGTTTATAGTCGTACATGCTGTCTAAGTTTAAAATTCGTCGAAAATAAATGTGTAGGTTTAGTATTTTGGTAAATACTTCTCTCTCTGACTGCCAGATATTGTTAGGTGGGCATAATTTATAGATTACGAGTTTGAGATAAAAATGTTAAAATAAATCAAGGTAAAAATAAATCAATGTATAGTAAAAATAAATCAATGCATAGTAAAAAATAAACCAATGTATAGTAAATTAAATCAGTGCATAGTTATCTACTACTGTTCCAAAAAGGTTTGTATTACTTGGCTGTTCGTCTAAGTACATATTTTAGTGGAGTAAATTACCTGTTTCAAGGCTCCTCCTTAATTGAAATAAAATATTTTGGGATTGGAGGTATATGTTTGTGTGTGCGTATTTAACTAAAATTATATATGTATATATGTATGTATCGTTTCACCTAGTGTAAAGTTTACTATTAGTAAAATCTAGTTCAGAAATAAGAAATATGTATGAAAACCCTTTTGGGGGGGGGGGGCATTTAATGGTCTGGTATATTTACTAATGCTAACGTGCACCTTATACTGTATTGCTTCTAAATCGAGTGGAATTACAAGAAAACAAGATTAACCACTTAGGAGATGAATCATGCATCAGCATGATTGGCAGATTGGGGGCATTAAAAATACAAATTCAAAACCATTACATATAATAGAAAAAATATGAGATAGTTTACTGTTTATTTTACTCATTTTGAAAATGCTCTGCGCAAAGTGAATTCTCTCTTCTAACATTACAATAGTTTATAATGCAATAAGACAATGCATGGTGGGAAAATACAACTCGTATGACAAGTTTTGTCCGAAGTAGGCCTTTAATAAAAAAAATTGGACATCAGTATAATATAGACAGACTATCTGACAATAATTTCGTATTTTTATCCTTAGTATTTCGTATTCCCCAAATAATAAGCGTATTTTCATTTTCAATATGCTTAAGCATTTATTAAATAACTTAATTTGGTTCTTATTTTTCTTCTTAGTGCTAAGTTAAGGGACACTAAATATTCTTTCATACTTATAGCTATTTTAAGTTGTTTTTTAAGCTTTAATATGAAAGCAGGCTACAGACAGTCATGTAATAATATATATCACCTAATTTGATTTTTAGTTAACCTAAGCTTTCTAAAATAGGCTACAATTTTGAATACACATTGTTATAAAGTTCTAAGCCCCATTTTTCAATTTAAAAAAGTTGCTACTGCTGCACACAAATATAGAGTGTTTTTTTATAAATAGAAGTAATCGTAGTAAAATAGATAAAAGTTCAGGCTTCCTGCGTAAGTGGCTGGATTTTTGAATTGAAGATTGTTTTAAAACATTAATTAAACATTTCCAAAACCGATAAAAATAAAAAAATAAATAATAGTTTAAAAACAAAGCTTCGAATTGCAATACATATATGTGCGCGCGCGTGTCTGTGTTAACTATAGTTTTCAGAAACGCCCAGGGCTTCGAACATTTGTAAAAAAACACTCTATTTAGTGCTTTTAGAATGCATTAAATTTACCTGAACAATGAATATTACCTGAAGTGCTAAGATTATTTCGAAAAAAATGTAATTTTTCGTATTTGAGCTCTTCCAAGTAGGAGAACAAGAGGATCGATCCCAAATTCTAATCGTTGAATTTTACTTGTTTTTCTCTTAAATATTCATAGAGGAAAAACAATGTATGGCATGGTAAATAATTAGAGTTTGTTATAATAATTGCATATTTTTTCGTCAGAGAAATTTAATAATGAACCTAACGTTGAGAAAATTCGAATTTTAAACCTAGCCCCTTTTCCAGCGACATGAAAGAATTATACAGTTATAAATAAAATAAAGACGGAAATATATTTTCTTCACGCTAGGGATTACTTGAACATTTAAATCAATGCCAGTGCGAATAAATTAAAAAGTAAAAGAAAATTTGAGAAACAAGATTTCGAGCAAACACCTAATAAATAAGTATTTTGCTTGTCTAATTAGCTTGACGAAGTTAAACATTCGTAAAAACTGAGAGGTTTCTTATGTTCTACAATATATTCTGAATTTATTTCTCGTTCTTTTGTTTCATTGCATATTTTTCCTTTAGATTTAAAGATTGTAACACTTCCGTTCATTTGCTTAAAGCTTTTAATTTCGCTAATTAGCTGCAAAAGAACAAAGTGTTTCGGATTACTTTTTTTTTCAGTTTTTAATTAAATAGAATTTACAGATTTCGTTCGCAATCAAGAAGCGCATTTTAAAAAATCATTCTTTTATGAGAAGAACAATTTTCTAAAAGCTAACTGAATATGACATTGTGCTATGATTTATTTTAGTAATACAGCGTGATTTAAGTTTTTGTTTTACATCTATGAGTGGCATCATGAAGTGTCTTCATTTACAATATAATAGAGAAAGGTATTTCTGTCAACAAGTTTCCATTTTAGTTATGATTTTGTTTTTAAATAAATGTTTCTGTTTAAAATGTATTCAAATATTTATGTTCCACAAACATAGTATATAAGGTTAATTCTGTCATATATCTTAAGTAACATGGCATTTCAAGTTCTGGAAAGTCTACTTTGCTTAGTTTCTCCTAAAAATTAGGTTTATTATAAGCGTGTGTACCAGATACATATTATGGAATATATTTAATATGTTTTAAACCCAACTTTAGTTACTATTTACACGGTGAAAAACTGCATTTCTTGGAACATTTAAAATTACAGTTATTTCTACGGACAATCATGACAAGATGGTAACCTGCACCCCCGAGAAGCTATGCTAGAAAAAAAAGGCCTACAAATTCAATGTAGGTATTACTTTGTAGTTCAAACTATGTATACTTGCTATACTCGTTCTAAGTACGTAGTTCAAACACTATTGCTGTGCATGAAATATTGTAAACTTTTATGTTTTTATTTCTGAAAAGTGAACAACTAAAGTGCATTATATTTAGATTTAGGGATATAACAATAGCATTTAGAAATATGGTTTCCTGTTAACTCTTTCTAAGGCTGAGGGAAATGTACTTCTCACCAAATGCATGAAGTTACACTGTAAAAGAAATCTCCTGAAAATAGCGGAAAGAGTACTGGCAGCAGAGTTTCCGGAAACATTCCGTTTCTGATAATATTTTTTCCGAGACTTGACAGAAGTTTCATGTTTTTTTTTTTGGGGGGGAAGACGTTTGTTATGTAGGACACGCTTCCAAACAATCCTGATATACAACACAAAGCCTCATGTGAAATCAGAAAATTTTCAAGCGAAACAAATACAAATTTCCTATTAAAACAACAATCCGAAGTTCGAATTTTGGTGTTGATTATCGCCAAAACGTATTATCGCCAATTCCAACTCAGGTTGTAAAAATACAGCAACCGTAAAACGAAAACGTTCCGTTCTCGTATTTTCAGGATCGTGAGGTACGTGATATTTCCGTTTTTGGAAGGAAAAAAAAAGGTGTGAAGCACTACGGAAATCTTCCATTAAAAACAGTCACAAAACAATCTGAAAATTCAGGTTTTTTTAAAAAACAGTGTATAAGTGTGTTAATAAGCTAAATCGCAAATACCGTAGTAATACATTTTCCCCCAAGGGCAGAAGTTTGTAAATGTGTGAAACATGCCCCCCCCCCTAAGAAAAAAGAATAAAAGAAAGAAAGTAACGTAGGGAATTCTACTAAAATTAAAGTAAATTTTATTTACTGACATACACTACTGGCCAAAAGTAGTGCACGTTTGAAAAATCTAAAATTTTCCTGTGTTTTCCCATGACCAGGAAATTTGGCTTGCCAGATTTCAACTACTATTGAGAAATTATGGAGTATAATTGAAAGAGAAATGGCTCAAACTCATCTCAGAAAAAATAAGGTCTTGAGAAAAAAAAATTAAAGTTTTGCACCATGAAATAGCAAAAGAATGGCAAAACCTTTTCGATTACAAAGCTGAAAGAGTGGCTGTTAGCGGCGGCCCAACAACATATAAAGTGCTTTTCAATTCAGTTGCACTTACTTGTTATCTTTTCTGTTCAGGAGAACTTGGAATTGTTTCTTATATTTTATTTCATTTCGGGGAGCAATTTCGGAGGATCTGTGAATTTTTTAATGGTATATTTTGTATAAAATTAAATAATTGTGATTACTCAGTAACTTAAGCATACCATGTCTTTATCATCAATTTAACTTAATGAAATTCCAAAGTATCAATTGAATTGTGATAAATAATTTCACGTTAAGAAAGCGCAAATAAGCATTAAAATGCAGACATATGTTTCGGGATTGCTTGGAATCCCGAAACATATGTCTGCATTTTAATGCTTATTTGTGCTTCTTAACGTGAAATTATTTTTTATCACAGTTTACTTAGCACAAAGTTAAATTATTATATCAATTGGATTGACAGATTTATTATTTTTTGTGGCTTATTCTTGAAAAAGGGTTTCTCAGACTTGCAATACTTTTGACCAGTAGGTTATATTACGTTATTTCTTTGAAACTAATCTAACTACAAAAAATAAATAAATAAATAAATAAATAAATAAATAAAAATAGAAAGAAACGGCTTGATATAGAGTTAACTAAAAATTTAAAAAATGGATTTAAATGTATCAACTGATCACTTTTATTTTTAATTATATATTAATTAATTGATATTTATAAAGAACATGTCAGCTCAAAGATGCAAAAAAAAAAAAAAAAAAAAACAAACTGCTCAGTACCAATTTTTGTTTTTGCAATTTTATGCAGAATACTTTAAATTTTTTGGGTTGACAATTATGGGCTGCATGTGTAACACTTACTTTTAACCAGAATACCAGACATTTATTTTTTTGTGGATACACATTCAGAATCCAAATTTTACGAAGAGGAAATATTTTTGGGTAAGAAAATTTACAAAGCAAATTCAGAAAACTGATCCAACAACACTTCCCCTTAAGGCGAAATAGTATGTTTTAAGATCGCGGTGTTTTCTTCGTATTTCTCAGTTTTTCAGGAAATATTCTGGAAAGAACGTCAAATACTGTTATGTGTTTACATATTTTCGTTTTATTATTGCTACCAAGTCAAATATTTTCGTTTTGAAGACAATAGAAGTTCCTGGAAGTTCAGATAAAAATACACTACCTTTTTATTTTACCTTTTGAAAAAGTATTTGCTTTCTTTGAAATTTACTTCTACCTAGTTTTAATTTTTAGGATGTTTTTAAATTTTGTTTTCATTCTGAGAACGCTTGTTCTTTTTTTTTTTTTCTAAAAATAAGTCTGTTTTTTGCCCTTTTCAAAATGTGTATTCATATGTATACAGGGTGTTTATTAATTATTGTCGGGGTTTCCGTACCTCATAACTCTCGAATAAAAAATCTTACGCAAAAACAGACTACGTATTCGTAAATTACAACTCAAAGAATTTTATTAATGATATTAAAAAGATTAAGGAATCTACACATGGCTGCCCTTCGTGGCTCGTAACACATCGAGACGAAATTCGATTTCCCTCCAAGTGTTCTCCAGCATTTGTGGGGTAACATTTTGGATCGCAGTAACAATTCTGCGCTTCAGTTCCTCAAGGGAGGGCACAGGGGTATTGTACACAATGTTCTTGACAAACCCCCATAGAAAGAAGTCCAGCGGTGTTATATCTGGTGATCTCAGAGGCCATGGGATTGGTCCATCTCTTCCACACCATCTGTCGGGAAAGTTCTCGTCTAAAAAGTCACATAAAATGCGCTAAGATCGCATTGTTGACACGTAAAATTCCTTGAGTTGTAATTTACGAATACAAAATCGGTTTTTGAGTAATATTTTTTATTCGAAAGTTATGGGGTACGGAAACCCCGATAATAATTAATGAAAACCCGTATATCATATTTATGCATTCATATTACGCAAAAAAAAAAACACATAATGAAATTAACATGCTCAGATTTAAACGCGCTGGGGGAAATGACGAATTATATAATTAATATTCTAAAGTTATCCAGAAACATTGTCGATTTAAAAAAAAAAGTTTGCAGATAAAGACCGCAAAAGGAAGAATCTATGGGTGCTTTCACACCAAAGGCGACAAAGACAAAAAACATGTCTTTTCTCATTTGCGTAAACGCAAACAGAGTTTGAAAGGAATCATACGCTCTGCGCTTGTGCAGATATGCAAAAGACAGTTTTTTGTCTTTGTATCCTTTGGTGTGAAAGTATTCTATTGCTTCGTAAGCGACACACACGGAAAAAAAAAGGTATTGAATAAAAAAACAAAATTCATTAAACCAAAAGCATCTTAAGACTTCTGAAGAGGATTTGAATGTAGGTGTGATACTGTCTTTCTTTCTTTTTCTCTTATCCTATGAAAAATAAAAAAACACTATTGTGAATAAAAAAAATTCGAGATATTTATTTCAGTGTAACAAAGAACCACGTTTTCATTGCTGAAGATGTTAACTGATAAAAAAAGCGCATTCCACAAACGGGTCTGATACCAGTGTCTGCAATTTTTAAATTTGAGATATTTATTTCAGTGTAACAAAGAACCACGTTTTCATTGCTGAAGATGTTAACTGATAAAAAAAGCGCATTCCACAAACAGGTCTGATACCAGTGTCTGCAATTTTTAACTTTGAGATATTTATTTCAGTGTAACGAAGAACCACGTTTTCATTGCTGAAGATGTTAACTGATAAAAAAAGCGCATTCCACAAACGGGTCTGATACCAGTATCTGCAATTTTTAAATTTGAGATATTTATTTCAGTGTAACAAAGAACCACGTTTTCATTGCTGAAGATGTTAACTGATAAAAAAAGCATTCCACAAACGGGTCTGATACCAGTGTCTGCATATTTTATTGCTATTTTGTTCCTCAAACGTTGATTTCCATTTCCATTTTTTTTCAGAAATAAAGAACCTTTTTTTTAAATTTACTTTTCCTCTAACCTGAGTGTTTTATCTCCAGTAATAAATACCATCATATTATAAAGATCACTTTATTTGCACAGAGATATTTACAAGTCCAATATCTAATAATAAAAACACAATCATTGTTGCCAATTTTGATAGCAAAAATTCTTGTTGCCAAAACTTACTTTAATCTATTACATTTCCTCCCTTTTTAAATCCCAGAAAAGTATTTATATGAATGCAAAGTTATTAGTGACCGTGTCTGGCCGGCGCCTTTCGAACTCTCTGAGGATGATGGTGGAGGCCAATATTACTATTAACGTCTTGAGGAGTTTCATTTTGATTTTCTGTAGCTACATCTGTCTTAGTTTTATTTACCAATTGGTCCTCGTTCCCTTCTTCTCTTTAGTTGTCTGTTATTGGAATGTTTGGATAAAAATGAGAAGGAAAGGTATCTAGATCAAAGGTACATGAGATCACAGTTTACTATGTTCAGGAACTGCTAAGATTCCAGCGCCTGTGTCAATTTCCATCGATATTGGAACATTTTCAATTATAATCGTTTGCCTAAAAGGTGCGTTGATGCTAATACCCTTCAAATTAAACATTCGATCCTTAAACTGTTCAGGACACCTCACATTAAGAAACGGCTTATTTCCGAAAGTACCAATAAGTTATTCATCACTAAAGTTATCCTTCAAGTCAGTGAATGGTTAACATCGTGACCCAAAATGTCGCCAAAGTAATGTGCGGCATTATTTTTAAACCTTCGAAGACACACGCTTTCCTTTGTACACATTTTACTCAGATGACCTTTAATTCCGCAATTATTGCATTTATATGAGAGAAATCAGCAGCTATTTATATTGTGGTTCTTCCTCCCACAGCACTGGCACAATTCGGATTTTCTTACAGATACACCCTAATGGCGGAAGTTTGTTAAGTTTGCGAAACTCGAACTTTATGCAGTCCATTTTCTTGATTCACCTCCTTCGCTTCAACTGAATGTAAACGAGCGGCCTCCATACGAATAGCAATTTCGACTGATTTTTGAAACATAATATCTTCTGGTTCACAAAAACGTCCATCTAAAATTGGACCATATCGAAGACCCGCTATAAAGCGATCTCTCAAAAATGCATCCAAAGTACTTTCAAATTTGCAATATTTTGTTAATTCTTTCAGTTTCGCACTCCAGTTGGCGATGTTTTCATCTTCACTTTGGCATGCTTGATGAACTTTTTACCGCTCTGCAAATACCGATCTTTTTGGAGCTACATGATCACTTAATTTTTCAACAATTTCATCTCATTTCAATTCTTGGACTTTTTTGTCATACACAAATTTTGTAAAAGCTTATAAGCCAATTCTCTTATTGAGCAAAGCATTATACGACTTTTTTCTTATCATCCGTAGTGTCGCTCGCCATGAATATCTACTCCAACATTTCATGATAAACCACCCAATCATCTTTTGATGAGTCAAATTCTTTCAATTTTCCAATTAAACTCATCTTCTAATTACAAATACAAAAGTGACGACCAGCAACAGGCTCAGAGCCCAGCTAGGTTGGTTCTAGTCAATTTAGCAGTGCCCAATGAACATCAAGAGCTTTCTTAAAAATGTTTGCCCCACTGCAATTCACAGTCGCTTCCGGTAAACTATTCCGACTGCCTAGAACCCTATTGAAGTAGTAATTTTTCCTAATTTCAAGATTAGCCTGAGATTTGAAAAGGTTAACACAATGACCTCTGGTTCTACTTTCAGGACATAGCTGTAGCCCATTAACATTTCCCATTTAAATGAATGTAAATAACAGAATCATGTCCCCTCTAACTCTCCTTTGCTCAATTCTATACATATTGAGCCTTTTAAGCCTAACCTCACAATCTAAGTCTGAAAGACCACTTACCAATCTAGTAGACCTCCTTTGAGCCCTTTCCAATAAGGTAATATCCTTTTTTAGGTACGGAGTCCAAAACTGAACATCATACCCCAAATGAGGTCTTACCAAACTTCTGTATAATGGCAATACAACTTCCTGAGACCTGTTTGAAATAGCCTTATTGAAAAGCCCAAGCATCCTGTTAGCTTTGTTACTTACTATGCTACACTGCTAACTGGATCTCTCTGTTCAAACATTCCCCTTTTTTCTACAACCTTATTAACATCCTTCACCCGAACCTCTGGTAAACAGCACCTAGCCACCTTGCGCCTCGTTCTCCCTACCACATTACCTATCCCGCGTATCATAGAATCCCCTAAAATGACACTTACATATACCCCTAAAATGATGACTTACATAAATTGCCCAGATTAATTTTCTCGCCTTCAATTGTTTTATCTTCAGTAATAAATACCATCGTATTATAAAAACCACTTTATTTGCACAAAGATAATTTATTTACAAATCCAAAATCTAATAATAAAAACACAGTCATTGTTGTCCAATTTGATGTGAAAACTAGCTTCAATATTCCAGGTTTGCAATTATAGTAAAAAATTGAGTATGAGTTTTTAATCTTATCAAATAGCCCTAGAACCGAAGGAAAAAAAAATACTTGGACGTGAATGAAGAAAATAGTTTCTAGAAGCGTTACGTACTGAGTATAATTTACTATTTTATCTTGAAAGGTGAAATGTATATTTTCGTTTAAACTCTCTTTTAATTTCTCTTTCTCTCTCTGACACATACGCTACATTTGTTTGCTGAAGCAAAGGTGTTAATATTGTGAGTTTCCAAACTAACATAAATCAACCCTGAGTCAACCAAGTTAACATAAATTAACCTTGCGTCTGAAGTTAGTGTTGTTATTTTTTTGCTCAGAAAGCGCTGTAATTAGTTATGAAAAAAGCAAAAACAAAAATACCGTGCAAGGTCTAAGTAAGAAATAAAAATACGTTGAGAATAAACTGAAATATTAAGATCCCGCCGTTCAGCTGAAGCGACTGTAGTAATATTTTTGCAGTGTTACAAGCTTTAATAAACTCACAAATATGTATATTCAAGCGCACGATATGTTATTCAAGAGCACAATATGTATATTCAAGAGCACAATATGTATATTCAAGAGCACAATATGTATATTCAAGAGCACAATATGTATATTCAAGAGCACAATATGTATATTCAAGAGCACAATATGTATATTCAAGAGCACAATATGTATATTCAAGAGCACAATATGTATATTCAAGAGCACAATATGTATATTCAAGAGCACAATATGTATATTCAAGAGCACAATTTGTTTATTCAAGAGCACAATATATATATTCAAGAGCACAATATATATATTGAAGATCACAATATGTATATTGAAGAGCACAATATGTATATTGAAGAGCACAATATGTATATTGAAGAGCACAATATGTATATTGAAGAGCACAATATGTATATTGAAGAGCACAATATGTATATTGAAGAGCACAATATGTATATTGAAGAGCACAATATGTATATTGAAGAGCACAATATGTATATTGAAGAGCACAATATGTATATTGAAGAGCACAATATGTATATTGAAGAGCACAATATGTATATTCTAGACATTCATTTTCTGATTTTTTCTTGTATTGTTTCGGTAATGTTTGATTATGTTAAGGAAATACAATAATAGCTTACGCAGTGAAGTTTTGACAGAGTTTTGAAGCTAAATGATAATAAAAATTAGTATTCCCTTATTTAATGCATACAATTACAATTAGGTACAATGTTTTCCATTACGAAAGCTTTCTTTTAGTTTTTTTATACTTTTTCACATAATTAGTTTATTTTTAGCTTTTTCGATATTTCCTTAAACATGATTATGTGTTAGATATTCTGAAACTATTGCTAAAAAGCTTAGCTAAAAATTCATTGGAAAAAAGGAGGGGAAGGAGGCATTACTAATTTAAATCTCTACCTGATAAACATGGTATTTTAAGTCCATTTTTCAAGTTTTTGCGAGTTTACACTAAATGGACGTACAGAGTGCCAAAGACAAAGCCACTAGCTATATGAGAGTTCCTAACTCTTCGAGCTCCCATCGGGAAACTTTATTGTAAGGATCTCACGAAAAACATACAAAAAATAAGCATTTTTAGTACAATAACTTCATCTCAAAAACTCCGAAATTAGACAAAATACTATGGCTTCCAGGTACAGAAATGAAAAAATTTTTTTTTAAAAATGAAGCCGTTTCAACGTTTTGTATTAGAATTTACATGTTCTATTGCGCGATGAAGTATATGTTTAAGTAATGAAAAACTGCACAGTAGCTACATTTCATTTATGCTGAAAGAAAAAGCGTCTGTGAATCAATAACACTAGAATAGTTTCATTGCAGGTAATTAGAAATGTATACGGGTACCATCAGCTCACATATTCAAACTGTATCGCCTTTATGACTTTCTTGCGATTTTGGTGCTTGTTAGGGAAAACAACTGGGAAACAACTTCACATACGAAATGTCAAAATTAAAAGATTGTTGGGTAACTTCTCAAATAACTCATTCGTGCTATTTATCAAAGGCTTAAGTATTTTATTTGATTATTAAGCAATGCTGAATATACTTTTTTTTGTAGTACCAAAAGCAATCTTTTAATAGAATTGAAACTATATATTAAAATTACTCTTGTTTTTTGTTACAATAATGTTTCCGTTTTAACTACAGTCTAACCCGCTTAATGGAATATCGGTTAAATAAATATCCCGCTTAGTGTAATACATTTGCAATGTACCAAACCATAGTAGAATGTTTTTGTGATCTTGGATAATGGAATATCCTTCTTATTAGAACTATTTTTCGTTTCAAATTGGCTATTCCATTAAGCGTGCTCAACTGTAGTAAGATAAGAACATAGTGATTTCATTGAAATGTACTTGTAATCAACATACTTGAAACTATAGTACAAACATCTCATGTACTGTGTCACTTTATTCATTAAAAATAACAACTTTTAATTTAACTTTTTCTGCTAGATGAAAGTAAAGTTTCATGAAAAACGCAGTGCTTTACAAAGTAACACTAAATGAATATCTTAAACTGATTTATAACGAGTTTCAAACGGCCACGTTTAAAAAAGCATTATTACTTTTTTACTTTTGCATCATTACTTTTTTAATTAATGCAGAGACGCAACAATTTAATCAGATAAATATGTTTTCATTAAATTAACAGAGAAGCATCATGATTTAAAATAAATTCACTTTTTCTTCCTCTACATTTACGAATATTTTTAGAATATTGATTACTAAACGTATTAAAGAAAATATTCCGAAATGTTTAATTCATAGAAAAAGTACGAAACAAAATGATTGTAAAGAAAACATGTTTCTTTAATTATTTCATCAGAAGCTAATTTCGTTTTTCACACTTATTAACTCTGCGGGAAAATAATTATATGATGCTTTATGAAAAATAATTACGTAGGATTCAGACATTTTTTCTTTTCAATATGCCTATTTTAAATCGAACAGATCATTTTCATGGCACATTGTAATTTTGCAGCATTTTTTTTCTTCCCTTTTTCCTAGGACACAAAAACACATACAAGTTATACATTAGAATTCAATGCGTAAAAAAATAACCAGTACATTTTTTCCATCAATACTCTTTTTTTACTCTACGCTTAATAGAATATGACATATCTTTAAGCAATTTCAAGATAAAGGAAATATATTTAAATTTAATTTGATGGAAATTTAAACTCAGCACACATTGCAGATTTCCAACAGCATATATTATTTCGAAAAAATATTTTTTTGCATCGAGAGCTGATATTAACCACGGAAGTTTGGTTTACTTTGGAGTAACGGTGATGGTTAAAACTGAGATAATGTTAGAAACGATATTGATTTTAGAGATTACAAATCAAGTGGAACATTGTAATGCATCAAAAATACCTTACACATTTGACGTAAAATTTTTTTACAACCAAACTGCTATGCACAATTTGTATAACTATGCTTTATAATTTTTTATGAAGATTTTTTCAAAATACTGTGTAAGACCAGTACAGTGCTGACAGTGCGCCCAGAAACCCCGCACCTGCCATTTTCTGGCCTATCGTATTTTTAGATGCCCCCGAGTGCAAGCCCTCGGGAGCAAATGGGGTTCCGGGAGAGCTCGACCAACCGCAAATTTATGAAAACCATTAAAAAATAAATAAATAAATAAAATAAAAAAACATAAAAAATACAGGTTATTGTAAAACACTAAATCACAGTAGAATGCAAAACTTTAAGAGTACGCATTAAGCGCTATATGACATGTGACAACAATGAGAAAACCGTGCAACACTATAAAAAAGTACCAAAATCAATCATACAATCATACAATATCAAAACAATGTGAAATGGTACACTCAAAAATATACACAAAAACAAAGGAAGATAATAGCCAAAACTTAGACAAACACTAAGTTCCCTGAAATAGATACCCCTCGCTTGATAAATGCAAAAACAAAGAAGCAAGGAGGGAGCGTGCATGGGGATGCTGGAACGCGTTACGAATAGCTTGAATGGGTGAAATTTGGCTGCTAGCCCGAATATGATACTTACTGGTTAAAGGGCAATGAAAAACATAGTGGTCAGGCGTACCCATCGCTTCACAGGAGCAATAAGGAGAATCAGAAAGAGCAAAGCGATGAAGATAGCTCGGGAAAGGGCCATGGCCAGAAACCAGGATTGTTTCAAAACGTTGGCTGACCCTTGGAGAAAAACGAACGATTGGAAAGAATTCAAAAACCCGGCGACCAGTATCCGCCTCGTTCCAGCGGTACTGCCAATCCTCTCTAAGTTTTGGCTCTAATTTGTTGTATGAAATTGGATTTAGGAAGTGGAAGGGCCGTGTAGGGTAAAAATGCGGGATCCTCAGCTGCCGTACGAGCTAATTGGTCAGCTTTGTCATTACCCACATTCCCTGAATGACCCTTGACCCAGTGAATTGAAATTCTAGGATTCGAAATTAGCATGCTTTGTACTGAATTTACTAGAGGACTGCGCTGAAGTGGGTCTTTCATAGAAAGGATAGCAGCCTGACTGTCTGAAAAAATTTGAACGTTAGAGGATGGAATTGTGAGCGACAGGTTCACCGCTAACTTAATAGCAAAAAGTTCCGCCTGAAAAATTGAATTACCAACAGCATGCCTCATTACACACTCCCCCACAGCACGGTGTCCCTTGTACTGAACCACCGCCGAAGCCACGCCGACGGGCGTTTTGGATCCGTCGATATAAAAACGATTAAATGATAAAGATGGGGGGTCACGGTCAACACTGCAAGGATAGTCAGAAATTTGCACCCACGAACGCTGAAACCATTTTGGTGCCGCGTGTTCATACAAAGAGGGATCGAATGTTACCCCATCTAAAACGATGGTCCTCCTCTCTACATAGAACTGGGTGTGCCAGATCTTCTCCCTTATCGTCAGGTCTATAGGGGGTACTCCCGCCAGAATGTATAGTACTGAGCGGAGGCACGTTGCGTACGCCCCGGTTACTGAGAGCAGTGCTCTGCGTTGGAGAGTGAGAACCTTTTTAGTCTGGCGGACTGTTAGAGCGCGTCCCCACAGTCCCGACGTCTCAAAGACCTGTTTATAGATGAGAACCCGTTGGCGAATTTTCAAGCCCCAGTTACCCCCCGCAAGACGCTGGAGACCACTTTGAATGAAAATTGCTTTATTCCTTATGTAATCAATGTGTGCACAAACATATCTTCTCCAAGTTAATTTCGGAATCAAAATTGTATATTAGCTTTTTTAATTCCTTTTCTGGTTCTGTACAATCACTACTATTAATGTCTTGAAGAAACGGTAAAGAGTCCATTTTTATCATTTTAAATTAATTTTTATTCCTCCTTGATGAAAAAATATACAGAATGGCCTTGGTGAATATTTTACAGATTATTAGTATTAAATTCATAAAAATAAAGTTCTTCTCGTGGCGGTAAAAACATGGCGGCAACGAGAGATGAAGGAACAACCTGTTCCACAACGCTTGCGAAAAGACAGAATGGAACAGATTACCTGCCTAAGCATGCGTTTAAATACTCAGGCGCATTTGCATGATATTCTATCCTCGCATTTCCCGATGTTAGAAAGCCGACCAATCACAGTCTAGTAACGTCATAAGATGACGTTATGCAAACACGAGTTTAACATCGGGAAATGCGTCACAATGATGATTGAATATTTGTGACTTTGCAAGACAAAAAGTACCAGAAATTCTAACAATGGCCCGCCTCTTGCAAAGCACAATTTTCACAATTGTAATAAATACAAAAATTACTTACAAATTTTCAAAAGTTCAATCAAAAAACATTTTTTTTTTTTTAAATTTGTTTCTTCTTGAAACATTCACAAGATGGACACGTAGAACTACACTCAGAAAGTTTAAGCTAAAAAGTCTTTAAGGAAAGAATTCAATTTATTTTTGTTTAAAGCTTTAGTGAAAAGATCTGCAAAATTTTCTTTCGTATTAACGAAACTTAAACTAAACAGTTTTTCTTCAATTAAATTTCTTAAGAAATGCAATCTCACATCGATGTGTTTAGTTCTACAATTCTCTATGGATGAATTAGAAAAGTTTATTGCAGCTTGATTGTCACAGAGTAAATTAAATGCAGGTTTTATATTGATTTAATTTAATTTTATGATTTCATTCAAAATGCGAACAATCCATGTAAGCTCTTTCGCTGCCTCGGTTAAAGAAACATATTCCGATTCCATAGTAGATAAGGTGACACATTTTTGTTTAAATGTTTTCCAGATGATAGGAGACTTATCGATAAATATAATCATACCTCCGACCGAAATTCTGTCATCGCGATTAGCAGCAAAGTCTGCGTCACTAAAACATTGAACTTTTAAATCTGAAACATTTGATAGACACGATTTTAAAGAACTTGTTTGATACAAATAACCTAGTAGTTTAAGAAGAACATTCCAGTGCATAAGTCCAGGATTCGACTGAAATTGTGATAAAATATTCACTGCGTAACTTAAATCAGGCCGAGTTCTACTGGAGATAAAAGAAATACAGCCTAAAATATTACGGTATGGAAATTTAGACATTAATTCAATTTCTTCTTTTGAATCCGGACATTGAGTCTTTGAAAGTATAGTTCCAACTCCTATAGGCAAAGAAACAATCGGATAGTTAAATTTCTTATAAGTTTCACATACTTTAGTGATGTACGATTGTTGATGTATAAATAAATTGCCATTAGTTTCTTCAAACTCTACTCCTAAAAGTTTGCTAGTTTTACCAAGAACTTTTATATCGAATTTTCATTTAAGTTTTAAAATTACATTAAACAATTTTCATTTTTGCAAAATACAACAATATCATCCACATAAAGTACTAAAACAATATTATTTTCATATATATACACACAATTTGCCCAGGATAATTTTGTAAAACCTAAAGTTAAAAGTACACAGTGAATTTCGTTAAACCATTCTCTCCCAGATTGATGTAAACCGTACAACGCTTTATTCAATTTACACACATAATCAGTTCTTTGTGGATTTTTAAATCCTTGAGGTTGTTCCATATAAATTGGTTCCTTTAGAGGAGCGTATAAATATGCACATTTTACATCAATCTGGTTGTTTAACCACTTCATTTTACAAACTAAAATTGAAAATAACATGCGTATTAATGAAAAATTAACAACTGATCTAAAAACTTCGTCGTAGTTAATACCTTTTATTTGCTTGTGACCTTGAGCACAAAGTCGTGCTTTATAAATGACGGTTTCCCCTTTATCGTTTTGTTTTAATGTAAACACCCACCGGCACCCAATGGTTTTTGAATTTGCCGGTTTCGGCACTAATTCCCAAACGTTGCGATCTTTGATAATTTTTTTTTCGTCTGACATTGCATTAAACCATTTATCAGCTTCGGGAGTTCTTAGGGCGTCATTAAAACTTGTAGGAATATGAGGCTCTAGTCATAATTGAGAATCGTCTGCTTCGTTTACGCTAACAATGCCTGAAAAGTTATTTTTACCACTGAAATCAAAATTTTCTTATATAATTAATATTATGAGCAAGGCAAAAATTTTCGACATCTTTGGGCGAGCGAAGTCTAGCCTTTGTTCCTTCTACTGAGTAATAAATGTCCGTACGAGTCTTATCCGTACGAGGAACTGCTTTTCTGAGCCAGACCACTTCTGTGGGAGTTTGTATCTGGCTTGCACTTACGGTGCTCGATTCTCCTAATTCTGAATCCGAAGTATGAACAAATTCTCGAGTTATGAATTGCCCCTCGTTTGAACTTTCATTATCAGAGTCATCTGATGAATCTGCAAAAATATTAGGGTCCAGTACTGCCCCACTGCGGTTAGACTCTTGCCCAAAGCGTACATTTATAGATTCTATTATTTTTCTTTCACTAGGCAACCAAATTCTGTAACCCCTAGTCTTAAGAGCATAGCCAACCATAATTCCCTTTTTCGCTCTCATATCTAACTTCTTTCTCAATTGCTTGGGAACCCCTAGAAAAACGGGTGAGCCAAATGGCTTAAGATGTTCGACAGAAGGTTTGCGACCCCCGTAGAGCTCGAAAGTAACAGTTTGGCCGTCATGGCAGATACTATTCCATACGTACGTAAAGCATAATAACGCTTCTGTCCAAAACCCATTACTTAGGTTGCTATCCTTTAAAAAGGGTTCTAACTGCATCGACTGCAGTGTAATTAAAACGTTCGCTAATGCCGTTTTGCTCAGGAGTGAATGTATTACGTACGTGTTTAGTACGTTCTGCTCGAATACCTTGTTCATCTAGAAATTTTTCGAATTCCTTATGGCAAAATTCCATACCATTATCAGTACGAACATTTACAATTTTAGAATTTAAAAACCTTTCTGCACGTTTTTAATAGAATCAAAAACTTGGCTCTTTTCTTTTAATGGAAATACCGTAACTTTACGTGAAAAATCATCATTGATGCTTAAAAAGTATTTATAACCCCCTATAGATAAATTTGGAAGAGTACATAGATCCATATGTAGTAATTCTAAAGGTTTTTGTGACCTGACTTCACCAATATTTTTGAAAGAAATTCTTCTGGATATAGCAAGTTTACACGGTTCGCAGTCAAAATTTACATCCTTGACATTTCCTAGCCCAATTACAGCATTGTTTTTACTCGTATTACAAATGTACTTCGTATTAATATGACAAAATTTCTCATGCCACATTTTTAAATTACCATTAAATTTGACATTTGTAAATACATTGCTATTAACTTCAGAATTTTTTAAATCAGCAGAATCTCTACATTTTAAACTATTAAAATTACCGGGATAAGGTTTCGAATTTACATTACTTTTCTGAAAAATATTTTGATTTTCCTTTTTCATAGAAGAAGCCTCGGACTTACACATTTGATTTTTAACATTTTTAAAATCTTTGTTTTCAAGTTTACAATTAGAAGCAAATTGAGGATACGTTGGACTAACATGATAAAGTCCATCTTTCAGTTTAGCAGTAAGGACAATTCTACTATTACATTTAGATTTTACAATAAATTCACCATTTCTACAATAACAGGAATTACCTTTACGGTCAATTAAAGAAGCGGAAATTAAATTTCTTCTTAATTTAGGCGAATACAAAACATTATTTAATGTTACTTTTTCTGTATTACCTTTATTGTCCAATATCATGACGATAGTTCCCATACCTTCAATCTGGCAGATGGAACCCTCTAGAGCTGTAGCCACACTGGTCCTTTTAACAGGTTTAAAATTCTTGAATAGTTCTTTATTATTGCAGAAGTGGTTCGTAGCTGCACAATCCATTATCCAATCCATTTTGCAGTTTTCTTCGGCTACGCATGCTGAACTTAAAAACTATTTTCCTTGAGATTATTTTTCTTGAAGCACTTAGCACTAGTGTGTCCTAACTTGTTACAAAAATTGCACTTTATAGTCTTTTGATAATTGACAGTTTTCTGTGAAGTAACTGAAGCGGATATAGACGAGTATTCACTACGGTCTCGATAAACTTGTTTCAGCCGCGATTCTTCAGCCAGGAGTTCTGTCAAAATTTTATCAAAGGTGAAATCTTCGTCTTTCCATCGATAGATAGATTGGACAATCCCTTCATATTCTACTGGAAGAAATCTTATGAGTTGAAATGCTTCATAATAGCTTGAAACCGGCTTACCGGCGTCTTTTAGCTGTAGAATTATTTTCCTAATCTTGAAGCATAAATATTTATTTCTTCGCAGTCATTCAGCAAGAAAAGAACTGGTCGGTCAGTCCGATGACACGTGCTCTAGAATCTGGGCGAAAATGTACTTCTAATTTCTTCCATGCTTCATTTGGTTTCTCAATATCGCTGATGATAGGCTTGTACTCTGAACTTACGTTCAAATAGATTAAACTGTATGCTTTATCACTTCGCTTTCTAAAGTCTTGCAAGGAAGCAGAGTCTTTTTCCGGATCAGGTGCACTGCCGGATACAATACGCCAGCAATTTTTGGACATCAGGACGGCTTTTATATCTTCTATCCATGTCGTGTAATTTTCACGGTTCAACTTTTGAATTTCCATTTCAGCAAATAATAGGCCCGCCGTCTAAGAAATCTTGTGAATTAAAAATCACCGGGAAGTATTGCACTTTTAATTAATAAACTCCGAACGAACACAGGGAGGTTGCTTGGCCCATGACCAATTTGTCTTGAAGAAACGGTAAAGAGTCCATTTTTATCATTTTAAATTAATTTTTATTCCTCCTTGATGAAAAAATATACAGAATGGCCTTGGTGAATATTTTACAGATGATTAGTATTAAATTCATAAAAATAAAGTTCTTCTCGTGGCAGTAAAAACATGGCGGCAACGAGAGATGAAGGAACAACCTGTTCCACAAAGCTTGCGAAAAGACAGAATGGAAGAATGGAACAGATTACCTGCCTAAGCATGCGTTTAAATACTCAGGCGCATTTGCATGATATTCCATCCTCGCATTTCCCGATGTTAGAAAGCCGACCAATCACAGTCGAGTAACGTCATAAGATGACGTTATGCAAACACGAGTTTAACATCGGGAAATGCGTCACAATGATGATTGAATATTTGTGACTTTGCAAGACAAAAAGTACCAGAAATTCTAACAATTAAAGTGTTCGAAACTTATTTTGTCGTAGGTACGTATATTGTCAGGATAATATTTTTGGTGATGTATTATTTCTGCACTAATCTGCCAAATGTCGTGTATGGTTTTGCATTCCCACAGTTCTTGCGGCACCTTTGTATTTGTAAGTTTAAATTTTGTAAGACGCAGAAAAGCGACAATGAGTAATGTAAATAAAGGTCTTAGTTAAATCATTATAGTTTGAAGTAGAACAATGATGGCAATTTTCGTGTCGTTATAACTTTTTTTTTTCTTTCTAATTTGGCTGCGTATGGTCACTTACCTTTGCAGACCTAGTGCGTACCCCGACATCTATTTTTTTAAGTAGCACCACTGTCGGTGGATGCCATTTACAGAGAATTTGGACGCTCAGTTTCCCCTAGATGGCGGCACCTGAGCTCTCATTTGATGCGAATTGCACTAGGTATTTAATTTAACCGAGAGTATCCATGCCAAACGGATACTCAGATCTTTAACATGCCGCACAATTACGCGACATTGGCGCAGACGATTTTTTGCATCTTGGGCCAGGTTCGAACCTGCGATCTTGGGCGTACGAGAACCGCGCCTTACCACTACGCCACCTTGTCGACTCTTATAACTTTATTTCATGCTAAGTTTTGAGAATTATGTTTGGAAAGGATAGAATAAAACATGGAATCTCGGAAGAAAAACACAATAAAATGATTTTAAAATGACAATAAACCGAGGTCGCCGTTCAAAATATGACGTTGAAAGCAATGTTCTTAATATTACTTTTAATGATAATCTACAGGACCAGCGATTTATTAACATTATAACCTATATGTCTCTAATCGCAGTATCGTTATAAATGAGGTGCTCGCAATGCGTTTTAACGCAGGAATTTCTAAAGTCTCATTTTTTTTCACTCAACTCTCTATTAAGAAAAATCCATTAACTGCTTAATAATTATTTCTCCTATCTTTGTTTATTGAAATAAGATAAAAACGTCTTTTAATACATGAAACACTTTTTTTACAGTTAATTCGTGCATTTAAAGTTCAAATCTAAGAAGAATATTTTTAAAACAAGTGTTCGTACTTTTTATCCCGATTTTAATGAAAAATTTTAATGGAAAAATCTGAAAGGAACCCAAGTTAGTAGTATATATTTCTAATTATCGCGGTAGAACTTTTACGAATACATCCTACTATACGAATAAAACATTTATGATTAAACTAGTATCCGGTGGAAAAGTTTTAAAAATAGAATTTTGAGTAATGACTAGGGAAAAAAGGGGGTGTGGGAATTGAAGTATGTCTTTAAAAGGATTCTTCCATTGCAGTACAATTTGCTTCTTCAATGCAATTAATTGATTTGTGTATTATGAATAACTAGTAAATGTAATATCTTAAATATGAAAATAAATACGACGGAATAACTTTTGTATTTGATAGAAATGTTAATGATTTTTGGACAATTTATTAAATATGAAAGCAAGAAAAAGGAAAACGTTAAACATCCTTTCGATTAAAAATAGTTCTACTTATTTCTTTTAGTGGTATCAAATAAATCAGTACATTAACTTGGTAACGTCGCAATGCGAACTCAGTTATTATCAGGCTGAGGTTATTAATTTTTCAGCGGAACAAAAATTCTTTCCAAGGAAAGAGTTAACTCTTTTACAATATTCTGAGATACTCTGCGCTCTTTGAGAAGTAATGATTTTCTACACTCTTTTAATGGTCAATATTCCATGGGTAAGTTATCTGAAGATGCATCAATGGCCTCTCTGTCGACAGCTCTTCTGACCGTAAAGCCCAGACGAATGTTTGCTCAGCAAAGGAGAATTGGGTCGAGAGTTTCAAGCCGGCAATTCACTGTTTGCTCAGCATCTCAACATATCCATTTTCAGCATAATCCATAGAGCAATGAAAAGTCATAAAACTTTGAGAACTAAGTTCGCAAATCTGAACATCTGAGCATGTGCTGGCGATTTAGACTTTATTTTACAGCAAATAAATGTCAAATTTTCGTTTCCTTTCCTGTATTTCTGTAAGGAGTTAAAGAACAAGCTCTTTCGGTTTCAAACATTCCAACAATGCTTTTAGTAGTGTTACTAAAGAGGATGATAGTTATTAATTTTAAATTGTTTCTTTATTTAAAGGAAATAATTCATTTTTATAATAATTATTGAATTAATGAAAGGCATTTTATTTATTTTTCGAAACTTCTATAAGTCTTAAAATAAATTTATATATGTATATACACATAGATTACATAGATATATAGACAGATAGAAAGATAACACGTGTTTATTTTCTAATCACTTAATTCTCTCATTCAGAAGAGAGAGAAAAAATACTATTTTGAGCAACATTTCTCCGAAAATTAAGGTTATTGTTCTCAACGCGCGTGGAGAAAGAATATTTATTTTACCATGAAGATATAAAAGGTCAACACACGTGGATTCATTCTATTTTGCAATTTGTGTCGTATTTTACTTGCGCTCCTTTATGCTTCAAGTTTGACGTAGGCAATCATTTTCGAAAGGTACTTTTTTAATTGATGAATCTTTATAACGGGCAATATTTTCTACAACTATTTTGCAATAAATTTTATGCAAATTTGTAACTTGGTAAATTCTATTAAAGTAACTGAGAAAAATACTGTAAGCATAAAACGCATTTCGTTTATATCATATTATGAAATAGAAAACAAGGGTTTTTTTACTTTTAAAGTTACTTTTCCAACATAAAAGCAAAATTTTAATATTAGTCTATTGTACGGTGAGTATAATGTGTGGAATGAAATGATTTTTCGTAATTTAATTACATTTCGTACGTTTGTAACATGAAATGGTCTATCTGATGAATTGAAAGCTCGATTGTCTAACAAAATCACTTGTTAATTAAATGAAGAATTAAATAAAATGCTCAAAAGTTTAAATGAGCTTAAAATGTTAATAGATACTAATTCCAAAATTGAATTTTTATAAGCAGAAATTGAGTGTATCGTTGTCATAAAACGACAAATGGTCTCTGACTTTTTTTTATTTTAGAAACAAACTCTTTCTCTCTCACCTTCATAAACTATTTAATCTTGATGCAAGATTTCACAACGATGAACTTTTGGTTTCACCATCCATCATTATTTAACATATGGTGATAATAATAATAATAAAAAAAAAAACTTAAAACGATAATAAATGGTTTTTTATAAAAATGTTTCTTCTTTTTAAAATTATGTTTCATTATTTTTTGAATCAGATTACTGTAAAAGTACCAAAGGGCAATATTTTTGTTAGTAAAAGAAAAGTATCTTATCATTTAACTAGTGATTATCACATATGGACATAAATGAAAAAAAATAATGTAAGTAATGGCTAATAGGATATACATGTAACATACGTTACTATACATAAAACATACTCAAATAGCAAATTATTTAAAATCTGTATAATGCATCCTGAATGTTGGAGCAATCTAATGATGTAAACATTGAAGAGTTGTTTATTCCTTATTTAGTTTTTAGGTTTGCTCATAAATGATCTTTAAGAAGGGTACGCAAACCATCCTTGAATGCATACGTCTCGTTCCTACACGAAAAAAACACACCATTGCCATAGCAGAATCATTGCCATACTTTCGTGTGCGCATTGGCAGCATTCTGATTTAGAAATATTCTTTCTTTTCCTCCTCGATTTTAATAAAATTTACGCGTTTTGTGTTTTGTTCCCGATGACAGGCAAAAGTTTTGAATAAATATATATTTATATATATATATATATATATATATATATAATATTAATAGAAGTGTGCTATTTTCATGCAAGATTTAGTTAAAAAATATCAAGGTATTGATTTCTAAATCGCTACTAAATCTTGTTCAGCAGAAGATCGATAGCAGTATATTGTACCAAAAAAGAAAAAGGAAAAAAAAGGAAGAAATTCAGCTTTTGGATGAGAATGAAATGAAGAGAGCTTTTCTTATTTCCTTTCCTTTCCATTCAACACGGAAGTGCGATATTTATTTTATGAGACATCCCAGTACGTGATAGGAGCTCATGGTTTTCTTTGCTGTATTTACTACACTTGACATAAGATAACGATTCGATAGTGTAGAGACATTTTTTTTCTCTTGCATTACAGCTATTACTTTTTCTTGTGCCAGGATATTTCCCTTTTTTTAAAATCAATGGATGTTTTATACGATAGGTGTAAAAGTAGCATATGTTATTATTGGACTTCCAAAGTATAAACTAAATTAAAATATAAAATATTGCAAATATTGCTTTCTCTGAAGAACATACATAATAATAAAAGGAGAAAAAGAGAAGTATACTTTATGACAAAGATTTCATTGTAAAGAATTCAATTTCATGCAGGATTTTTACTGACAAAATATTTATTGCGATCATTTTTCACTTATTAGAAGTTTTTATTGAAAAATAAAAAGATTATAATAAATCGTTAAAATGTTATAAAAAATGATGGTTTTTCATGCACGGAGTTTGCTAAAGCATATTGTATACTGATTTTGAACAGTTATAATGATTAAATTGCATATAAATGTATTTATACATAATTGAGTGAACTAAAAGTACATAATTATAAATATATCATCAGGAATAATAAAAATTCAACGTTATAAATGAAGAAGAATTTTTTCAAATAACACTGTGAAATTTTCACTTTCTTTATTATCATTCCATTGCAGAATATTTTTCATAAATATCCAGTAAATGTACAAGGGAATAATGTCCGTAAATTGCCTCTATTCAGGAAATTTTTTTTTTTTTTTTTTTTAATGCGGAAATGTTTACAGGAATTTAGATAACTTTTATTATATTTTCAGTTAATAACATTCTCAGTCATTCTGAGTTAGGAAACACTCTCGTCTATGAACATAAATCATCACAGACGAATTTTTTAACTGTAAAAAATATTCGTATTTTTTCGTATTTCTATGCAAATTCTTTCTGGGAATATATATTAAACGACGGACTAAAACAACACATGAAGTTTTTCCCAGAGTAAAATTGCTCTGGTTCTCTAACTGTTGCTTAGTTCTCTATCACAATGCGTCGAGTATAAAAACAGCAGATTTCAGCATTCTTGGACACTTATAAAAGAATATTTTGGTTTATTCTTGTCACGCACGTTTTTATGAAGTTTCAAAACGTTATTTTTGTTATTCTCCATTTCGGCAAATATTTTTGCATTTTGCCTTCGTCACGAATTAAATGTTGAATTTTTACTCAACAACAGAAATATGTGAGTACAAATATGGCACTGTTGATCTTCCTCAGCAACAGTGGTGTTTTTCAAAAGTTTAATTTTTAGTAACAAGTATATTTGTAGATATTTATTTCGCTTAGATTTAATAACTACTTTTTGATCTTAGCATTTCATTTTCCGATTATTTGTCATATTAAGCCTAATACGTTTGTAACTATATTCAAAGTCTAGCAAATGACCCTTAGATATGTTTACAAAAAATAAAGAGATTATATATATCCTTTTTGTCTAGGATCCCTCTATAGCAGAGAACACACTTTACTGCAAAATAGTTTTAAATATATACTCAGAAGCAAAATGGCATAAGGGACCAACTTGATAGGTTTGGAGCTAATTAGTGACCTGATATGAGATATATCATTCTGTGTTACAGAAGGGGTGTTAATGTCAGCCTTAACATGCAAAATAAAAAATGAATAACTGTAAAAAAGAACATTTATTTTTAAACCGCATCTATTTTATTGAAAAGTGGAAATTATCGTTGATGCAAAATATCTTTCGCAAATAATCTACTTGAAAAAATTAATATGAACAGCACAAAATAGCAAGAAACATTATAAGCACGTGTTTTGGGGTTACAAGGAATCCCCTTTTCAATGAAAATATGTGAGCTTATGCGCCCAAAGACTCTTGACAAACGCGGATGGCTTTTATCGGATGGTTTTCATCTGAAAGTCCTCATACTTTAATAATAAAATAATCCACAAGTAAAAACATTACACACCACGCTAACGTTTTTCGGTTTAACGTTACTGTGATGCTTTTTTTTTTTTAAATTTATCACTAGGAATGCGTTTTTTCAATTTAAAATAGGTCAGGTTTGGATTCAAAGACGTCTGACGAACGCCAAATTGTTTTATAGGATGTTTTTGCGTTCTGAAGTTGCCATGCTAAAGTAAAAAGTTATCCATGAATAAAAACATTACACAATAATTTTTTTTTCATTTTAACGTGAGTATGACGTTTATTTTTTCTTTTCCTTAATTTTAATTTTTATTTTCATATTTCTTTTTTTATCTCAAGGCATATTTTTTTTCCAATGCAAAATATGTGGGCTTACAGTTGCGAAGATGTCTTAACAACGCTGACAGCTTTTATCGGATGTTTTTGTGTCCATAATTTTCCATAATCTAGTAAAATAATAATCCATTAGAGAAAAATTGTTTAACTGTTTTTAAGGAAAGACATTCCTTGCTTTTTAAAAATTGATTTGAAGAAGAATAGTTAGGTACTATGACTTTTTTATCTCTGCATAAAATTATAACTAGTGCATCAATAAAAGCGAGAGTTGTTTAAGAGAAGGATGACGATTCTCTATCTTAAAGTTTTAAATTTGATGGTTATTTAAAAATATTATTTTTTACATTTCATTTATTTATTTATTTATTACACTCAGGATAATTTTAAACTATTCTGTTAATGTTTTTAAGGCTCATTACTTGGAAGGCAGCAAATAGTTGTTTTTCTTTTATGATTTTGAGAAAACTTAAACCACGTGAAACCTTTTTTTATACATATATTCGCAACAAGACAAAATGTACTTCAGAAAAAAAATATCTCAGAATTCTTTTCAAAGAAACAGTAAATGTTTAAATCAGGAAACAATATACACGTTAAGAAAATTTAAATAAGGCATTTACGAGCAACTATGTACTGCTGATGTGGCAAAAAGCAAATATTTGAAATGGTTTTAAAGTGTTCCCTGCAAACGTTATACATTTATGTTTAAAGACATAACAAAAAATAAAGTTTAGCAGCAATAACTGCCAAAAGGGTCATTTTGACAGCTTCGAAACTTTCGGTCTGCACAAGTTGTAACATAATGCAACTGTAACTTGTGCTATAATTTGTCACAACTTGGTGCGAATTGGCTAGTAAAAATTCTGTGCAAATTGGTTAGTAAAAATTCGTTACAAACTGGTTAGTAACAACTTGGTGCATAAAGTTTCCAAATGATCTAAATGCGTGTAGGTGGTTCTAGGGTTAAACAAATGTAGTCTAACAAAATAAAAGTACCTACAAATTAACAGCAAGAAGTTTTTACTGCATACGCTAGAAATGATTTTTTCGAAAAAGCCTTTGCTTTCTTATTACTATTACCAGCTTTCAACAAAATTCATTAAGCTTAAAACTTAACTATTTTTTCGAAAAAAAAATCAAAACATAATTAGTTTTTAATTTGTGTTGAAAGTGATTGAGTCCAAAGCTTTTGTTTATTTTTTTACACATTACTGACTGATTATCCCACTATTTCCATGTGCAACGTAAAAAATGTAGCGAAAATTGCTTATCCCGCGATTTCCGCGGGCATGAGCTTTTAAAGTGTATTTAAAATACTATCCCGCCGTTTCAACGTTAAAACGTCAGTAATGCAATTCTTAAAGTATTTGGACATTAATTAATAATTTATTCCAGAGGTAACTTTAGTAGCATAAAGTAGACCAATTTTTAGCGAATCGAATTCGCTAAATAGAAAATGAACAGTCAGAGGATTAATTAGTAAAATCCTTTCAAAAATTGGCAAGCTGGGCATCAAAGTCACTTGCCGTATTATTAAATTTAAATAATATTACTCCATGGTAATGAGCTTTTCAAAGTTTAATTTAAATGTTTTAAAACTTTAAATATAATTCTAATTGCGTTTAAAATATAAAAAACGCTTCTTGATTTAAACAGGATGTTATTGCATTACAATAAGGAATTTTCAACAATTGTCGGAAACGGTTCTTTTATTCCCGATAGTTCAAGAGGAATTCATTCCACAGTTGTGTCTAAATCTTTTGTTTGACTTTTGCCATGATGCACAATAAATCTTTCTTTATCGGAAGAAAGAAGTAATTGCGTTTTTGCATCAAATAATGTCGAAAACTGTTGCGAATAATATTTCAAACACTATAACGACGGAAAATACTCGAATACAAAACGTCCGACTGTTCTATTGTTGTTCTTGTAATGGATATAAATTCAGTTTATCTAAGCCTTCCCTAATGCTTCCGCGTCATAAGTCAAAACCGTTGAAAAGAATTTTTGAAATGAATTCTCGGTCTTACAATTTGACATAGTGTTGTCTTTAAACAATTCGCTTTCCGAACATTTGTAACATGAATAGAAATTTTATTTCAGTGCTTTTGGTATTCAAAAGATGAAAATCGTAACTTATTGGCGTTCCAGAAATTGTTACAGAAGAACATAGATTTACAGAAATGACACTTTTTTGCTTAATGTTACGCATTCATTTAGAAGACGAAGTGTTTTATAGTTTTAAAAGAATAAAATTTACGTATGTAATTTGTCAAAATGGCATAAAATAAATTGATGTCTTATATTGTACTTTTTTATTGTAATAATATTTTTTATTTCATTAGTCAGCTCGGTTATTTAAATGTTAAATCATAGTGTTAAAACGTATGCAAGATTTTTAAAATGTTTCAAAATGGTTTAAATTATTAAACTTTAAGTTTGAAAGACAATAGGCTAGTGTGAAGTACAATAAAGAAATGTCAAACAAATGTTTCGTGATTTTCAACCAAGAATTGAGACTTTCAGACTAATTACTCATACATAAACTCGGGAAATGCATAATTAATTTGTTTCAAATATACAAATTAGTGCTTTTTGTTCGTAATTAAATTTAAAAATTCATTTATTTTAATCTAATGAAATTTTCACTCTTTTTTTTTTTTTTTTTCGTTTTACATTTTTATTTCTGAAGGTTCAAATTACCACACACAGACGGGCACTTTAAAGCATTTCACATAATGTTTCGAAAATTAGTTTTGTCTACATTCTAAATGCAAGAATTAATTGAATTTCTACTTTCGACTTACTTCTAGATTAAGTGTTTCTAACACATTAAAATGTTCATATTTTACGTTACGTTACGCGTATAATAACATCTTTTAAAGCATATTTAACGTGCATCACTCAGGCCTACTTCTAAATATTACTGCCCAGCATAGTTTTAAAATTATTTTTACTGAAAAATTACTTAAATCTTACATAATAAATAAATAACAATAGATATATGTGTTCAGTAGTTTTTAGTTAATTTTGTGATACATTCTGAATATCTTTTCACGGTGATTTTAATCACTATTTTGAAATATTGTATGTTATTGTGTGTTGTTTGAAATATTGTATGTTTGAATATTGTTGGTATGTTAGGCATGCACCTTTATTTTACTTCGTCAAAAGTTTTTATTAAATGTTTAATTCAAGCATTTCGTAACTGTGAGAAATTTGTAAAATGTTACACTTTACAAAGGATGGACATGTGATTTTCCAATGAAGAATGTTTTATTTTAACTATTAGAGGAAGAATTGGGACCCAGTGGGCCACCTATTTTTAAATCCATTACTATCCAACTCGTTTAGATCATATGAAAAACCCATTAAAGATTTGAGTAGAAAAATAACTAGTAACGCGTTTGTGTACAAGTAGTTTCACCCAGATAATCCAAACTCTCGATTTTGAACATGGGGAAGGGGTGAAGAACTGCTTATCCTGTACAGTGGGCGCCCCCTCCCCAATGTACGATTCTCCGTACATTTCAAACTGGTAGTTCTGATGTTTCATTCTAAAAGGCAAGGAGTTTGAAAGAAAATAATTTTTAAGCTTGAACTTAAATTCTAGTTAGGTTGTATCAGCGTGCACTTTAAATTGATGAGATGTTTTGCTAGGAACTGCCAAACGGTTACATATATTTGCATCTCACATTGTTTTTAAAGCCTTTTCGTCTGCTGAAGTTATTCGAAGTATTGTCTGTTTCAACAAATTGAAAGTAATTCAAATTAACCGCAATCAAATGATCATCAAAGTGCACTTGATTTTTATTTCAGTAAACCTTTTCCTTTTTTAAGAAAGAGCAATTTATTGAGAGAACATTTTACTACTCATTATCTTGATGCAAAAGTTTGCAATTTTATTCTTCCACAAGTTTGAGTTCAAATACTACTGATTTACTGTGATTGGTTTTCTTACATGAATACAGATTTTCGTCTGTGTCTTTGTACTCCTTTGACGTTCAATTACCTCGCATAACCTATAATCGTTTATTATGTTACTTGCTAATTCAATTACAAATGCATGAGTAAATCCTGAAGAGAGAGAGGATGCTTTTAGACCTTACTGAAGGGTGGAATTTGAAACTACTTGTAGTACGGAGTAAAAGAAAACAAAGAAAACTGTGCCGTATCTTTGCGAGAATTCTGAAGTGATAAAATCTGCCGTGGATTATGTATTCTATAATACTCAACCGTGCACCTTTGAATTTAAATGTTACAGCTTAAAAAAAATTGTGCAAATAGAAAAAGAAAAGATGAAGCAATATAAAAGGACAATTTTTTGCTACGAGAAAGATCTTTTATTGTTTCAATAAAAACAATTATAACGGTAAGTATTAAAGCATTGAGTTTTAGAGTTGCTGTTTTTTCCATTTGACAACATATCTGAGCAAAAAAAAATATTATGTTTGCTTGAAATTCCCACAAATCTATGAATTTAAAATACGACTACTAAACATATTTCACTATGAAGGGATCATTTACTAAAAATTCAGTTTGAAGTAGATAATTTACTTATTATGTAGCATTTAATAACATGTTATAGTTTGCTTCTAATATAGGGTGAAAAATAGATTGATTAGGTCATTTACGTTATGCTGTTAGTCATTTTGTATATGACAATGGTGCTATGATCGTAGTATTGAAAAAAAAAATCATATTTAGAAGATGTTTTAGAGTTACGATTTTAGAAAATTAAAGTTAGAGTCACAAGTTTTTTCTGAGATATACGTACGTTTACAGATACACAGCTAATTTTAGCACTAGAGCAATTCTATCAAGTGTAGATTAACAGTATGCTGTTATCTTACACGCATCTGTTCGCATTTGTTTCCACTTTCTTGAGAGAAAATGGATTTTAATGATTTATATAATACCGGCAACTTAAAAGAATGAGTATAACTCGCTGTACCAGCCTTACCCCATCCCCGATAAAATTTTAATTTAAAATCAGACAAAAATAAAAAACCTTTTAATTATTTCTTTAAAACTCGGCAACCCCCGAACTGCTTGTGTGCGTGCAATTTCTTTGTCCTGCTTCGCTCGCTTATCGTAAATTAAAATAGCCTTATTTTATCAATAAATAGTTATAAATGTACTTTACCTTTGCGGGGATTAAGCTCTTGACTCCAATTTAGGGCTAGACGAAAATTGCATTTTTCTGTCACAATTCCGCAACCATACTCCGAAACGTTCCTCTCGACTTGAGAGTTCCCCTATTAGCTGTTTGCAATTCACTGCGTTTCTACTCAAATTATGCTCTAAAGTTCGCAACAAACTCATTTCAAAATCATAGATTTAAAACTAGCAGCAAATGTTGATTTTGCACACATATCAACCGGGAAGAATTGCAAGACGTGCGACGCCACTAGGGTTGAGATTTTGTAAACAAAATTTTGTTGCCAATCTGTAAAAAGAAATAAAGACCCATTTTCCCCTACGTATAAGTGGGTCAAATATATAGATGTTTACAAAAGCCACGGTTTATTTAATTAAAACAAAGGAACTTTATACAATTTATTGCACCATTTTAAATACTTTCTTCTGTCCAATATATAGAAGAAAGTATTGGCTTAAAATTTTCAAATTTCGACGGAGTTACACGTTTTGAGGTCTGCTAATCCCATTTTGACCAGTTTTCGAAAAGGTCTGTATGCACTTTTTCTGTGGGCATAGTAACTCAAAATGCAATGCATAGAATCTAACGAAATTTGGTACACACATGATGATGTGATCATGATGGGAAGTGGAACTGATTAGTTTTTGGCGCAAACCCGTTCGAAGGAAGTGGAACAATAGAACGTTTTTCTCGATTAGCGTGATTGTTATATCTTAACACGCAATGGAGGAATTCAAACAAAACTTAGTATACATGTAGATCTCAATAAGGACAGGTGCTGATCACATTTTGGCGTCATTCGTTTAGAGGGGGGAAGGGAGCAATGAACGCATTTACGCAATCGAATGTTTTACTTACTTAGCTAACATCTCAAGAATATAAGAATGCAAACAAAATTGCAAGTGTATCTCAATTTACTGGTTTAAAGTGGAGTGATGATCTTATTTGCTTGAAGGTCCTTAAGATAATAATTAGTGTTGGAGTTTTCATTCTATTGATGATTATTTAAGGAAAAGTATCATTACGTCATAACCGATATAAGTTACATCAAGTGTTAATTACTTTCGGCGTCATAATTCTAAGCAATCTAAGTATATATTTGGTTGACGTTAGCGACGTGCTAAAGAAACACACTCGATTGGGATAGTTGGTATTGTTTTAATTGTTTCCCCAGGAATTTAATTACTTAGTTTGAAATAATATTTAACTTACCAAATATGCTTTTTCATATATCTCGAGTGTTATAATGCTCAAATGAGGAGTTGAATTTCATTAATTTCTTGTCTTAGGATCGTTACAAATGTGGTTTTATGTCCGTAATGCATTAAGTGGGAATTAGTGCTCAAATAAAGGAAAGGAAGAAGAAGAAAAAAAAAAACCCTTCATGTAAAAAAAAATGAAAAACCAAGTTTTAGAAAGTTTAAACTGTAAAATTATTTTATTTTAATCAGTGGAAAATGTCACTCATCATAAAAGTTGAATTTTTAAATGTATTGTTTCGTGACAATCCCCAATATTGATGACGTCAATTTCGATTTCAATAAGTTGTAAAATTGAAATCGAATGAAAAATCAACAAAAGTTTGTGACTCACAGTCGGTAACTCTTAACAACGGATTCATGACACCCAATGAAACCGCAATTTATTTATCTCAAACATGCGTGATACACATCATTTTCTTATGTACACATACATTTTGGCAGGATTAAGTGTGAGCAAACAGCTGAAGCACTCAGATGAAAGTTTCTCTCAATGGCAATGTACACAATGAAGTGGATGATGACTCGTCGTGAGATGTCACGCACTGTCATCGCATTGGCAGGTGGGGGCTCTTTGCTTGCATTCTGTCTTTGTCGGTGCTGTTGGATCGCACGTGACCACTGGCACTCTGCGCACATGGCTGTCGATTTGCATCTGAGTCTGTTGGAAAAATCGAGATAGAGAAGAAAAGAAAAAAAAAAACACTGTTATTTCATTTTAATAATGATCACTTTTCTAAAGATTGCCACATTTATACTTTTAATATTTTACAATAATTCTGCACTAAAAATAAAATATACGTTTAAAAATTCGAAGATACTTGAGCAAAAACAAATATTGTTCAGAAATATATTTATACAGCCCCCATGGTTAAATCATTAGCTTTTCAGTTAGCATTAAGTTAGTGCTAACGTTACAAATAGTATGATATGACTGAAAACTTGTCACTGTGCCACTGAGCAGTAAGAAGCATTGCTTCAGCAATGATGGCATCAAATTATATGCTATTTGACTTTCTCCTTTTATAGCACATAGCTTCTACCTCGTATTATTGAGGTTCCCAGTTCGTTGCCAGAAAAGGTAGCCCTCGTCGAAACTCTGGAAAAGTCTAATAATAAGAAACTTAAAATGTCACCTTGTTTATAAGGTCCAGACATATAGACCGGCCGAGTTGGACACCTTTTAATTGTAGCAAAGAGACCATCAGAGTCCTAAAAAGGAATATTCCTACTTAATTGCAAACACATTCGCACAATTTTAAAAATAAGTTTTGAAAGAAAAAAAAATCCTTCGGATTTATAAATGCCATTTAAATTAGAGCTAAAATATTAAATGCGTTTTTTCTTCTGTCCATATAATTCAGAGAAGAACGGGAAACCCTTCATAAAATTTCGTCCCAGTTGTACTGAAAAGCGTAATAGTTACATAATGAGTTCTTGTACACATAATTTGTACAAACACTGCGAATTAGATACCTACTATCAAATTTTATCTATTTTGTCCATAAAATTAAATAACATTTGCTTTAAAAAACATAAGTTCAAAGTTTAATTAGTTTCTAAAGGCTTTTTAGTTAGTACGTCTATTTTGACCTAACATACCTAAAAATGATACATGTATTGCTTGCAATTTTTATTCCATTAAAAACGTTTTTCTGTATCCAAAATCTATATCCAAATTTGGATGAATGTTACGTGGAACATATCAGGTAAACAAAACGATGCTTCTTGTACATAGTGAGAAGTTTTTGGTAAAATTTAAAAAGAAACGTTCTCATCAATCAGTCTAAAGATTTTTTAGCCTATGTATAATTAATTATAAGTCATCAACATAAACACCAATATATACGCTATAACACAAAATTAATCAAAAACATGGGGAAAATATATGTACATTCTGGTAAAACAATCTGCATCAAAGCCTGCCCCCGCTAGTATAATCATATTTCTTTATTCTCACAAAAGAACTAATAAAATAAAATGTGTAATAAAGCTAATTAATCCTACCTGTTTTGGCACTGTAAAATCTCCACACGTGTATGGCTCAGCGTACTCTCCTTTGTTTGCTTGCAATGAAATATAAACCAATAAGCATTTTACTCTAAAATGATTTTTTAAAACTATTTTTACCTACACATTGTATTTCTGTGTTTTTTATAACTGTAACCAAACGCATTGGTTAATTTGTATAGTTAAAACATTTATCATGTGTAGCCCTTGTATTCAGCGTGTGCCTGTTAGATTCGTGGCACTACTTGGACATACAATTCCTTTGTTCTTTTTCTAATCTTGCTTTCAGGCATAATTGTAATTTTTAAAAAATATATATTTCGCGTTTCGCAATAAATACTAGGGAAAAAAAAGATTACCATTCTTCTGCAATTGACATTAGTGTTGATGAGAATTTTGAACTTTACTTACTCGTGCCGGGGGGAGGGCAGCCCTAAGGCCACGTGCTAACAGGGTAAGGGGGGGGTGGAGTAGAAAAGTGTTGATGAGAATCATTAAGTAACATGGGACTCCTAGCTTATAATTAGGACTTGATACTTAATACTTCGGAATCTATATCGGTGGAGATTTATAATACATTACTTGCCACTAGCTCTTTCATATTTTATTTGACGAAACTTGACGAAAATGACCTTATAACCGATTCATACACACTTGATATTCAATAAGCCGGGATTTTATAACATTGATTTTATATGCGGGGTGACCTTATAAGCGGGTGAACTTATATTAGGGACTGACTACATATATTCATAGCTAAAATATTTTATTAATTTTAAAACTGATTTCGTTAGCAACTTAACTGATTTTTATTTTAAGAATGACCACTAAAAATCATTTTACGGAAAATCGTATATATAACAAAGTTTTTGAAATTATCTGAAGGTTGTCTCAATCTGTTTATGTTATGTTAAATTATTATTGCACTTTATAATGCTTACCTGTTGGATAGGAATAATGAGATGTTTTTGACGATTTAGTAGATATTTGTTTGGTGAGATCACTCAACATAACTGAATCACCTGATGGTTTTCGCATATCAAAATCTGAAAACAAAATAAGCACATAACTTATATAGCGCATTACATTGATCAAAAAATCCCTTTTGGTAAATTATAAAACTTACGTAAGAATTTAGGTTGTACTTTTAAATTATCAAGACAATACATAAAAGTAAACATTATTTTTATGTAGCAAGTTGTATTCCATATGTTTGGGCAATTACATTTGATTTTTGTTGCAAAGAACTAATTTAGTTCATTGTTAAGATAAATGTGTATTTCTATACACTTCACGTTTTTCACTTTTAACCCCATCGTTATGATTTTGTAATCGTTAAAATATAAGTCATTTATTCCAAGTGAACTAATAAAATAATAATTTAACTTTGTGCTAAGTAAACTAAAAAATAATAATTATTTTTTATTAGAGTTTGCTCCAAGAATTTACCATTTTGTTAAACTTAATATACTATTTACAATAACTTAAGTCTAATATGTGTCTCTTTTTTGGAACAAAATAGGAACTTTCTTCCTTACAACTTTAGTCAACTAACCCAACTAAAATGCTTTATTACCGACCAGTTTTTATAACAAAATGTTTATAAAACCCAATTTTGTTATCTGTATGGTTTACAAACATTATGTTTAAAGTTTAATTTCTTAACATTGAATCAGTTTAAATACTATGCATTTGTGTACAGAAAAAAGCAACCTCATTTTCTCCATAAAGATTAAGTATGTTGAGTGTGAGCTTATAGGTAAAACACTAAATTTTTGTCTATCAAACAAACGATTTTTAAAAAAGGAGGGGGGTGGGGAAGCTGATTATTATTATTATTATTATTTTTTTTTTTTTTTGGAGACAAATGTTTTTTTCTTCTGTGAGCTAAATTCACAAGCCTGTGAGATAAAACTGTCAATTTTCCTATTGTGATAATTGTTTATCAATTTACACCCTAGAATGGTAATTTACCTCAATACAATGTTTGCTTATAGACGACTAAATAAAATTTTCTGCAAAATTAATGATGTAATTTTCAATACAATTGAAAAATAGCCGAGTTTTAACGCCATTCCAATTTTAGTTTAACTTCTGCATTTGTACCATTTTAAGCATACATTTATAGTGCGTGTATCCTTCCACACCGCTCAGAATAACAACCCATTCTTTTCGTTGTTGAAACGGGAAAAGCAGTCAAAATCACTTCAGATTGAATTGAATTTTGAGTATTTTTTTTTTTTTTTTTTTTTATTAAAGGTTTTTTCCGATTACGAAAAACTGTTTAACCTACTGCATATCTACTGCATTATGATCTGCAGTAATTTTTTTTTACAGAAATAGTTTGTCTAGGTATTTACACTGAAAATTAAGGGATTTACGTAAATAAAATGATCAATATATAAGTATTTATTTCTTTACAGCTGCTAAGTGCCACAGAGTGTTTACCCTGTAAAATTAATTACATACACTTTTTAATCAAACTATTTAGTCAAATAGTTTTCTAAGCTCTTAACTAACACACTAAAAAAAAATCAGTGATTTGATTCTTGAATTTTACTGCTTTTCTGGAGCGAAACTCTAAGGCAGGCCGCACACTGAGGAGGAAGAGAGGAATTTGAAGCAAGGGGGAATTTTTCGGGTGAAATGTCCTAGCTTCCCACATGCTATGCTCGCACACTGGAGCAGCGCGCTCCTGGGAACCGGTTTCTTGCGTCCGAGAGGCATGCCTCCCCAACTTCGACTAGAGCTTTCTTTTTCGGCTGGAGTCGCGTGCACGCAGGAGGCAAAAAACGGGCACTGAGAAAAATGAGGCGCGATCCTCAGATTTTAACCTACGTTTCGCTCAAATTAATGAAAACTATCTTGTTTTATACAATTACATATTATCATCGTATTCTATCAAGAATGAAATACAACTTTCAGCTGAAAATTAATGTACATTAGTTTATCAAAGGCCCTCCTTCTAGATTTCGGTAACTAAACTTTATTATCATAAAATGGTGCATTCACGTGCACCGTTTTCATTAGCTAAATTTTCTGAAACTACTATTTTTTTCCCTTCTAAAATATCTATGTGTCCCAATGATTTTATTTTTATAATAATATTTAATAAGAAAGTAAAATTGTCTAGAATACATTATAAAAGGTAATGACCTCTGATGTAATGAAGAATATGCAGATTCAACGTCAGTGGCTATTTCTTTTGGACAAGATAGTTTATCAAGAATAAAACTTTTCAATATAACCGCAATAACTGTTTATAAAAAGTGGATTAAATTTTTCATCACTCGAAGTCTACATTTTTATTTCTTCTTTTAATGTACATTCTTTTGAAAATGAATTTCTAAAAGGAAAATCAGTGAATTTGTAAAAGTACTTTCTGCTTTCAACAAGACATTTTAAATAATAAATTTTGACCATGAAGCTCTTGCAAAATAATAACAGTAATAATCTTAACATATGAGTCCAAAAATTTCATAAGTCAGCAAATATTTTTTTTTTTTTTTTTCCCATTTTACGAAATTATGCTTCACTTCATTAAGAGAAAAAAGTTTGCATAGTTACTTTAAAAATGTTTTGAATTAAATATCTTACAATTCATAGTAAAAAGTTTATTCGGAGCAAAAAGAAAGACATGCAACACTTGCTATACCAAAATAAAACCTGAACAAAGAAAATTAAATGACATTATAGTTGCAGCATCAAATTTTGCTTGAGTGAATTAAATTAGGAAGCTCAAAATGTTTTTGATTTAAATCCACCTTATCAGGTAAATGCCAAAATACCAGATAATTATAAGCTCCTTTTTTACTAAAGGGATCCATTTCATTCAAATATGCATGCAATTTTATTTGTCAATGTTTATTCAGAGATGTTTTAAGAATTTCATATCAAGATTATGAGCTCAGTATGGGTTTTAAATGTTTAACTTCAAGGCATTATGAGAGGAATCCATTTAATTTCTCTGTGTTGTGTGCTTGGTGAAATTTCAAATCGTTTTTAAAAAATACGCATGGAAGTAAAAAAATCACATTTTAAATTTCATTTTTAAATTTTTAATGACATTTGCAGCATAACAGACAGAATGCCAGCATGATGAATATCAAGGTTGGTATTTCTGCAGGGACGGTGGCAAAAACTGGTAAAAACCAGGTTAAGAATGGTTTAAAAAAACAGCAAAAATAGTTATTGTACTCAAGTAATCTGCAGTAAGGTCTAAAAATTTATAAGGAGCTAAATAAATTATCTTTTGGGAATTAATTAATGCCTTTATAAATTAATAAATGATATTAAAAGAACTATTTAGAAAAAATCAAAGTTACAAATTCAGAAAGTAGTTGAAATTAACTGAAAATTATACAAACTATTATAATGTCTTATGAGACAAATTGATATATTTTCCTACTTTCGTTTTTGGGAAAAAAACACATAGTTACTTTCCTTTTCTGTGTGTTTACTATTCAAATCCTGAAATTCACCGATGGTATTATGAAATGCCTATATCATAGCAGTTATGAAAGTAAAATGAAGTACCCAACTCCAAAGAATTGGACACCCCATTTTGAAATTGTTCAATAGAAAGTGGAAAAGTAACTCTACAAAAACAAAATGAGCAGTTCCTTATATTTTCTATTTATTTACTATAAATTTTGTATATACAGTGTAACCTGTGTAAAGTTGACCACCTGCGGTGCAGCACATTAGTGGTCAACTTATAAAGGGTGTAGATTTTTCTTTCTTTTATTTTTTCTTACACTATGCAAGTATTTTCTAAAACTATATTCATTTATAACTAATTGAAATATAGTTTCATGTATTAACGTTACTTTAGAATAGTAATGAGCTGTCTCTTTTTTTCACAATTATCTGAAATATCATTAGAGAAATTTAAAGAATAAAAGAGTGCTCATAATAGTTTTCCCATTGGGTTAACTTGCAAAGAGGTTTGGGCAAACTTTATATTGATGTTTCATCCATACAAACAAATACTGGTCTAACATTATCGCATAAAAAATATCCTGGAAAAGTTATTTAAGTTTTTTTTTAATCTTTGAAAAATAAACAAATAAATTTAGTACTAATTAGGCGGTCAACTTACAAAGGGTTTTTTATAATGTTCCCACCCAAAGTTAGCATACAGATACATAAGTGGTCAATATAGACAGGTGGTCAAGTTACAAAGGTTTCCCTATATTATAAAACATAGGGCTAATTCCGTTCCTAACAAAGGTGGTCAACTTTACAGGTTTTACTGTAGTTTCATTCTTAATTTTGTAAACTTGTTTGAAACTATTTTTTCTAATCTGATGCTTCACTTCAATTTTAACCTGGAAAAAAAATTAAACGGAGATGTGAATCACAATTTTGCCTGGACGGTTTTTACCAGGTTTTGTCTGTCTACGGCAAAAGCTTGCCAACTCTGATAAAAACTCTTTAACAGATTGAATTTAATCTTTTTAAATTCCCGCTTTTACCTAGGTCTTCTTTGAAACATTAACAGTTAATCTCATAAAGAATAGCATATATGCTATTTTATGAGAATAAGGGTTAATCAGCATCAATATTTTTCAATAGAAAATAAAACGCTTATAATGAAATAACAACTATCATTAAATAATATTAACATGTACGGTATAACATAATACTTTGTTTCCAAATATGCGTTTTTTATTTGAGTGATAAATCAGCTTTGTAATCTGGTTCTGATAGACATTCGTTCGGTACTGCTCGTTTCACGCACTTTCCGCCACACTCAATGCGCATGCGCAGAGGGAGCTCGGGGAATGTTCAGTGTGCGGCGAAAATTCGCGATGCCTTCGACGGGCCGATGGAAGAAAGGAAGTGGGTGAACGCAGGGGTCTTTTTGCCTACTCAGTGTGCGGCCGGCCTAAGGGAGCAAGCAATCGGAACGAAATGGAAGCTTAAAACACAGCATCGGTTTCAAAACTAGCTGTGTTCCTTTCCTAAAATACTCTTTATAGAACCCTTGCTGAAATGTATCCTGAAAAAGGGGAATTTAAAGACTGTCCCGGCATCCATCAGAATATTGGTAGCCATATGGTATTGGAGTACCATCAGAATATTGGTAAAAATGGTTGCTGGGATGGAATTTATAGAGAATGGTACTTATAAGTACCGTCAGTAGATAAAGGGTTAGGAACCAGTAAATGACCGGTTATCACCGATGCCTTAAAAGCATCCCTTATTTTTATTATCACATGTCTAAATTAAGTACGTAATGTTCAATTTAATATGATCTCCCATTTTACGTATTATTCATGACTAAAGCAAATTTTCAATGATTGCTCGATAGTGTTGAGGCATCTTTTATTACACGTAAACTGTAGAAGTGAACAGGGTCGTTTCGACATTTTCTACCTAATCTACTCATGTTAACCTCCTTTAATGTTATTATGCATGAAAATCAAGTTTAAATTAATGAGCTAATGTCGTTCTCCCTCCTCGTTCCATAGGCCTGTCATTTGTCGTTTAATTAGCGCAGTAATCGGTCGATGTCTATTTTGTATTTGGCAGTCTTAAGAATTGATACCTGATACCTCTCCGATCTTGTGAATGCTTCCTAAAGCAGACGACGACGATGAAGACTATCATCAGTAGAACCAATGACGACACCACAACTGGAATAATCAGGGCAACGTTTTTGTAAAATGGTATGTCTGTTTCTCGTTTACCGAAGGCAGGTGATGAAGGCGAACCTACAAATAGAAATACCGTACACTCTGTAAAATAATAAGACTTCATTTGCTATTTAGTACACACACATACAAAGAAAAAAAGTTTGAGAAATAAAAACATACGACAGGGGGCCGTTCATAAATGATTTCACGCTTTTTCCCCCATATATTTGACTCCCCTTCCCCCTTTGTCGCAATATGTCACACTTCAGAGGACCCCCCTCCCCCCGTGTCACATATCATACTATGTTGCATAATGCATGATGTCACTTCTTGTTACCCCCTCCCCTCCTTTTGTCACACTTTGTCACAATTTCACGAACCCCCCTCCCCCCCCCCTCGAAGCGTGACATCATTTATGAATGATCCCTAGGCGCATACAATTTTTGCAAAAGAACTACAATACAGTCCTCTGATTATCCTAGTGTTCAATTTTTACTGAGTTACTGAAAAAAAAAAAAACATTTTTTTCTGTTGTGACAAGAAAATTAAGAGTTCTACAAAAAAATATTTCAATTTATTTTGTACTGTAGGCTTTGCTGCCTATAGTGAAAAGCCTTAAGACCCTACACCTGCAATGCCAATAACTAACATATCACCTAAGGTTGCAACAGAGAAACGTTTATCCCCTCCCCCACACACAAGAAGGAAAGAAAGAAAACCATTTTTTTAAGACACACTTTAATCTTTTATTCTGCTTTTTTTTAGCTGGAGCAAAAAAGAATTGTTGAGCTCCACAACTGATTTATTTTTTATTTTTTATTTTCTTCTTTTTTTTTATATAAAAAAAATAATAATTTAACAAAAAAAAAAAAATATATGCACAATACAATCTACTAAAATTCTGCCCAGCTGGAACGAAGTCGGAGCGACGCAATAAAACATAGTGGCTGTTTCAAATCTCTGATTTAAAGCTCAAAATTTATAGAATTGTAAAACGGAAATTTTTAGGAGGGGTATTTTCAGGGGGGTTTTGCCGATTTGTGGGGTCATCGTTTGGGGCTCCGTAGCTTTTTAGGGGTCACCCCTGTTTTATAAGCTATATTTTCAATTACATGTAGAAATTATAAAAAACGTTCTGTTGCATAATGTTGCTTTATAATACGATACTTGCATTTTAATTAGTTCTCATCATTCATTAGAATAAAGTAAAGAAGTTAAAACTAATTTAAGTTCCGTGAAAATAAATTGTTATATGAATAATATTTTTATTTTTTCAATTTTTTTATGAATCTAAATTGTTTCGTACCTACAAATCATTCATTATCGGTCATTATATAGTTTGTAATTTCAAGTTTATAAAACTGCATCAAACTCGGGAGCATATAAATATAAGTCCAGTTCCTGTAAACTGTGTAATTATTATACTTGAACTAAAGGAGCAGTAAAACGAGTTGGTACTAATTAACCAACTTTTCTATCAATTAAAATAGTTTCGATTTCTGATGGTTTATTTCGACATTTTGGTTGTCAAATGGTCTTTTTAAAGCCAACTTTAAATGAACACCTAGGAATTTAATTCGTCGTTTCATCTTTGTATCTATTTTACTCTTTTTCTATCTTGTTTCATAGCAGTTTAGGCACTTGTTACATGTGTTTGAAAGGAGAAATAAAGGAATAATTATTTTGAATACGATTTTTGTGTTATTAGTTTACTAATAAAAAATATTAAAAATACGATACAACAAGCACGTAATTTGTGCGTTTGACTTTTTAAGCAAAATTACATTTTTTTAACGAACATTTTCATATGTTAATAATTAGTTTCCAGAAAAGTAGAGTAATGCTGTAACATTAAATAGCAGTTTGATACAATGTTAATTTAAATAACCAAGTTCCATTTTTTAAGCATCGATACCTCTTGCTTTAACGTTTTGTCAAAAAATCGAAATATTCTTTTTACGGTATATCAAACAAGCTTCGTTACATAATGCAAACAAAGTAGAAAAATCATGAAGAAAAACTACTGAAAAATGCTTTTCTATCGCATATTTATTTTTTTGTTTTGTTTCACCACCACACGTGTGCAACAGTGTCTAAAATTGGTAAGGACCTGCTTGAGATGCATGAAGGGTCCTGAATGGATATTCCGCTTGCGTGAGTCCCGCTTGGCTGTGGGCAGTAACCATGACAACGTATTCGCGGTCTGGAGAGAGATGTCTGATGACGTAGGAATCTCTGGGCATTTCCAGTTTGTCAGGAACCGTCGTCCACTGATTCTGGTATTTAGGACGGTATTTGACAACAAAGTGAAGAATAGGACATCCACCACTTTGCCAAGCGTTCAGATTTAATCTCACGGAGGATGCGTTTGGAGCTAGGAATGCCGATTCTTGTGGTGACATCGGAGCTAAAAGAAAAGGGTAAAACACCAATGGAATGCTTGCATGGGAATACGTACTTAAAAATGAAAGAAAATAAAACACTTTTGAAACACAATGAAAAGAAAAAATTTCTTTTTCGATACGGTTATTTACGCACTAAACCTATATAGGATGAGTCAACTTGAGTTTCCACATGGCACGGGCTAATATTTCTTAAAAAATAAAGTATTCATCACCAATAATACCAAATTTATATTCTAGGTACCTTTAAAAAATATGTCATGGAGCAGTATACAACGGAGGAGCGTGTTCGAATTATCGAAATGTGTTCTGAAAATGGGCAATTGAGAAAAGATGGGCTGGAAATTTCCAGGCGGTATAAGTGGCTTTCAAGGTCGTACGATTTAAAGCCTCTGAATTTCTTCCTTCGTGGTTATTTTAAAAGTAAAGTGAACGGGACGAAACGGAACTCGACTGCAAAACTGAAACAGGAGATACGACGCAAAACAAACGGCATTGAACCTGCACTTTTAAAAAATGTGATCGAATATGACAATCGGTATCATCATGTCACTTTTTTGATTGATATAATCTTCCATACATAAATATAATAAATTAAAAATATTTTTTTAAACAAAGAATAAACGGATTTTCTTGTAAAAATTATGTTTTTCTAAACAATTTACTGTGGAAGCCCAAATTGAATACCCCTTTAGATAGGCCGTAGAACGTAGATTACTCATGTATAATGATTTTCATTTCGGCTTAATTCTCCGATTTGTATCTTCGGGAAAGCCCTTTTTGATTGCGTAGAGATTTCGCCGTCACGTGAGAAAATCAGTCATGAATAACACGAGATAACTGCTCCTAACTCAGTAGTGCTACATACTACATACACATTACTGTAATACACAAGTTGCGATATTGCAATAATAATTATTTATTACAGAAATATTATATTTTATGTTCATACTAACATAAAAGAAGCATTTGTTACAGGGTATTGCTTGATGAAATGCAGATGTTCATATATAGCAAAGAAAATAATGTAGCTATTAGTGGTTTTACGCATGTATTAATTTATTTCTTGTTCGTATGACTATCGTTTGTATTTATTATCAGGATGGCGGACCCAGCCAATTCGGCAATGGTTGGGCATTTTTACAATAACGGACGCAACAGTACAAGAATACAAAACATAACGGAGTACAAGAATACAAACATTTATTACCGTAAAGTGCGACAGCTTTGTGCCCAGGGCTGTACGAAATTGCGCCACACACTGCTTCTGCGTTCTAGCGGTACTATAAATGCAACGAAAGGTTTGGAAAAATATCCTGTAATTAGCGATGATGAAGCTGAACCTTAACGAACACGTAATAACCTCGTCCGTTATCAGTTGTGTTTATGAAAAATATTCTTTAAGATCACACTGTTTGAAGTTTTTTAACATACCAGGAGAGTCTCCCCTGGATCTTGTATCATTTATTTCCCTGGAGATTTGGAAAATTTATATAACATTACATCATCGCCTTACATTAATCACTATAGTATTATTATCTACAATTTGCTATATTAAACAATTAAAAATGTTTGTTCGTTCTGTCATAAGCACTCAAATTATCAAAAATGACAACTTTTAGGTACAACTTTGTGAAACTCAATGTTCTTATTTTTGAGCTTCAATCCCTTTTCTATTCATGACAAGCTGTGATGCACCGTCAACAAAAGACAACAGAAAACGAAACACCAACAATCACTTATGTAATTATGAAATAACTGTGGGGAAATTGTACCGTGGGATTAAGGTTGGTGATATTGACTGTCGTAACAGAAAGATGGGGGGTTACAATGTAATAGGCATTTTTACGACCAGCGGCGACAGTCCGTCTGGACCAACAATAGCTGAAGAGATTTTCTCAACAAAGGTCCATTGGAGGGATAAGATAAATATAAATTTTATAACTCAAGATGGCGGAGGAGGCAACAACACCGTGAGAACACCAGAAGCAAAACGCTCTGATTGCGTGGATCTTCGTACCGCCCCACTGATAAACTCGCCAGCCAACGGCCGACGGGAAGCGCACTGGTTGGGAGAAAGCTAAGAAAAGATGGGAGGCCAATTGAGCCTGAATTGGTCAAGACCTCCCATCAAATCAGCAAGGGGCTTTTGGGGAATTAAAACCAAAAACATCGTCAGAAAACATGATCAGAGAACATCAGAGTTACATAAGAACTGCATCAGAGCATCATCAGATCTGGACAGAGGTGATCAGTTTTTCCCTGAAACCACTTCATCTTCCAAGGCAGAGATGGGCCCCTTCTGTACAATTTTTGATTGACAACATCTGCCGTCTATAAAATAGGCGCGGCAGGCCTCTTCTGCAAGCAGGACTATGATGATCACCATTCGCTTCCGGACGAGGAAGGATCGCCCACCGACACATATGGACCAAAATTCACAACAAGTGCTGCCCGTTGGATCCGGACATGGTTCGTTCCCTGCACATTTCCTTTTCCTTTTTAATAGTAGTAGTCTCATGGGCCTAAGTTAATATCTATATAAGTGAATAAATTAATCTAGTTAACCAAAAAAAATTGTGTTTTATTGTCTATGCCACTTTACGTATCACGCGCCCTGATGTCGTGAACCTGGCCGCGACATATATTGATTCCTTCCCTTGCACATAAAAAAAAAGCAAAAAAAAAAAAAAATTAATAACTCATCTTATTTGCTAAGGCTCATGGGTCAATATTTACAATACATTAATATTTACAAGATATTTACAACTCCTTCCACATGGGTTGTTTCCCACCTAGTCATGGGAAACATGGTGCTACAATTGACAATAACAGCAATATGACAAACCTGGAGAAAAAAATTCCTGGTAAATATATATACATCACACTTATAAATTGGTAATGGTGAGGATGCCTAAAAATCGGTTGCTCAGGACGTGGAGACAAGTAAACAGACAAATGGAGAACCCACATGGGTTAAAAAATTATGCTCTTATAAAATTATGTCAACTTCATGAACTCTTTAAAAAAATTGACAGCATTGAAAAAAAAATTACGTAGGTCACATACATTTAAATCAATATATACCGTACTTTAATCAAACTGAACCAACTTTAGTAGAGGTAGCTAATAATTAGCCACTGTTCCCATTCTAAATTTTCAACCTTACAGTGAATGGTGATCATTGCATTAGTGATCATCCGATAAAATAATATAAGAGACTGCCCGCAGTCATATAATTACCCCATCAATTGAACACTGTACTCCGATAACCGAAAAAAATTACATTAACACGCCTCCCGCTTGCATTGTAAGCTGTGCACCGCTTTCAACCCAATCGGAAGTGCAAGAAATTGCCCCCCTTGGCACTTCTAGTTTTTTTCTTTTTTTCTTTTATTGAGAGAAAAAAAAAATTGCTACCCAAATTGACAGAGAATGAATTAATTCAATACGATGTAACCTACAAATATTACAAATTTTAATGAATAAAAAGAAAAATATTTAATCCGTCTCCTTTTCTAAGAGAGGGTTGGTTCTCCATGCCCACTTGCTGTGAAAATTGACCATAATATATAGTCTGTATTATGCCATATAAATTCGATTTTCTACAACAATTAGCAGTGGAATTGTTACTAAATTGATCTCCTTTACACACAGTTCAACTGGTGCATTTTGCTTGAACACGGAAGAGGCACATGAGTCCGAAATTGACTGCACTTTGAGCTACACAGTTCAAATATCCTCGTGTTTTTTTTTTCAGAATGTTGAAATGGAACATCATTCCCTGCACGCAGCTGACATATCTTTATTCAACTGAAGTCAATTAGTCTCATGGTGCAATAAGTTTTAGTACAATTCATATCTATTTTTAATAAATTATTCCCCCCCGTGAACGCATGAGGAAATAAAGTAAAAACATTATTACTTTTTATTTCTATGAGCAATCACTAGGAATATTCAATTGTATAGTAGGAAACTTTTATTCTCATATTAAACTTATGCCTTTCATTAAATGCATTAAATACTTCAGATAAATCATACATTGAAAGCACATTGTCAATCTTTTTGGCAAGCCACCATATTTCCTTACAACCAATCCTTTCCAATTTCAACCCGCTTTTCCTGTCATAGCAATTTCCTTTTTTTTTTTTTTCTTAGGCTTTGCTTTCTTTTGCACTCTTTCTGAGAAAGGCCCCACCGTTGGGGAAAACGGATTTCTCCTGACCTCGCCTGAGTAGAACACGTGATTTCGAACCCCCTTTCGTTCGCAATGCTTCCCTAACGGGTCTTTTTTTTGCTTGTGCTCCTACCTGAGGCATTGATGACGTCACATCCTGTTGACCAAACGTCCCCTGACGGTTTAACAAAACCCCTTCTCTCTTCCAGTCCTTTCTGCGCACAAAGCGGCTGGTCACATGGAGTAACTGCACTGATTATGCTCAAGTGGTGATTTCGTTCCTCTAATTATTAATCTTTTCTTATTAATCTCATCATTAATACTCATCTCCCCTTACAGAACCTAATATTATTCACCTGCATTTCTTTTATGCCCCCAATATTATGTCTATTTTATGGTTTACAGCGCTCTACGGCTGAGTCTAAATTAAAGCAGAATGTAGCTGCATTGATGACTGGAATTTTTCTTCAAAGCATCCAAAAATCATGCGGTAAGTTTCAATGTTGTACCTTCATAAACAATATATTCCTGTTTATTTATGGTTGTTGCAATGACAATTTTTACCCACTGTTGCTAACATTACTATGATTATCAGTTTTTTTTGTTTGTTTTACTTTAAATGCTCTAGCCGTTCAGGTAAAATTTTAATTCTGCGCGTATTGACTTTTGTCACAAATGGGTGGCTAATATGTGTGCTTTCAACGGTCACGACGTTCTTGGAATTTATTTGAATGATTTGAAATGGGCCATCATATTTTGTCCTGAATCTAGTTTTTGACTCTATAAAAACTGTCTCCGACTCGTAGTCGCGTTCTCACCGCTTTCTTTAATTGGATTTCGTTTTGTTTCTTTTGAGCTGCTTTCTGATTCTGAACTGACTGTTCGGCCATAATTTTAAATGTTCTGGTTATTTTTTCATAATAAGGATCGTATCTTATTTCCCCCTCTCTTCCACTTTTTCCCCATTGATCACTGAGGGTTCTTAATTTTCTACCAAACGTTAATTGGTGAGGGGTGAATCCAGTAGCAGGGTGTATTGACGCATTATAATATAACTTATGGAGATTTAATCCTAATTCAAAGTCCTGGATTCCCTCCTGGGCTAGTGCTGCTACTGAATTTTTAATTGAAAAGTGGGATTGCTCAACCTTCCCATTCGACAACGGAGTATACGTGCAAATTTTCCAAAGCTTCACTCCAAGTTTTTTATTCAACGTTTGAAAAATTTGGCTCGTGAACTGCGTGCCATTGTCAGATAAAATTTCAGTTGCCACTCCATACGTCGAAAAGTATTTCCAAAGTGCATCAACAATTGTTTCCGCCTTAATGTTGCGCAGAGGATACAACTCTAAATAGCTCGAGAAATTATCTAGAACTGACAAAAAATAATTCCCCTGGGGTCCGGTTGGCCCACAAATGTCAATAGAAATCCGGTTTCCTGGATATTCGGCAATTTTATTATTCCCAAATTCACGTTGGGTTTGATGACTTGGCTTCAATTTTGCACATATAAAACAAGTCTTAACAAAATTATTGACGGCAGCGGTCATTCTAGCAAAATAATAGTTCCTTTTCATTATTTCTAAGCATTTGTTTTCCCCCAGGTGCGTTATGTGGGCAGTTTTAATTGCTATTTTTTGTAGTGGTTTGGGCAGGACAATTCGATTTTTATTCTCGTCTTTTTCATCGTTATACTTCACTAAACGTAAATATTTATCGAACCAAAATTTTTCTCCTACTTTGGGTTCAAAAATCTGCTTCCGACATAGTTCGTCTTTAATCGGGCCCAGTACAGAATCGAACTCTGTAAGGGCACTAACACTTTCGTGTGATAAATCACATGTGTCCACTTCTCCGTGGATTTCGTTTTCTCCCCTTTTCGCTTCTAGACCCCCTGTGGATCCCGCTGGTTCCACCAAAGTTGTCAGGACTGGTTTTTGCTCCTGTGTCCTTTCAATTCCATCTGTTTCCATGGCAACCGCTTGTCCACTATCTACACTACTTTCCTTCGCGTCGTTTTGTCGACCCGCTGTTTGTTTACAATATGGAATAGCAGTACTTTCTGTGTTTGTCTGATAGTTATGTATTTGGTTAGCAGGATTCCGCGAAATATAATCTGCAAAAATATTTCTGCGTCCCTTGATATAAATGATTCTATAGGAAAATTGTGATGAAAACATTTGCCAACGCGCTAATATTCCGGAAACTTGGGTCGACTGAATTAGGTACTTTAGCGGTTGGTGATCGGAGAGAATCACAAAATCCTTGTCTATTAGAAATTCGTAGAAGTATTTGATAGATTCTACTATCGCAAGTAGTTCTATTTTATTTGCTGCGTAGTTTTTTTCAGAATTTCTCAATTTTCTCGAAAAGTACTTTACTGGCCTAATTTGTCCATCTACCATATGACCCAAAATCCCACTAATTCCTAACAAACTTCCATCTGTATTGAGGTAAAACGTCTTATTCATATCGGGTTGCACCACAAAAGGTCGGGAAGTTAATATTCGTTTAAATAGCGTAAGCGCATTCTGACATTCCTCATTCCAAGCAAACTTCTTCCCTTTTTTCGTCAGCTGTTCCAATGGGTCAGCTAGTGCTGCGCAATTCGGGATCAGAAGGCGATAAAAATTGACCACCCCTAAAAACTTCTTCACTTGGCGTGGTGTTTGAGGTTGGGGAAAATTCTGGATCTTTTCCATATTATCGGGGATCGGTTCCACCCCTGTTGGTGAGAGGTTAAATCCAAAAATTTAATTCCGGTTTTTAGGAACCGTGCTTTTGCTGGGCTTAATGTCAGGTTAAATTTTCGTAGTCGCTCAAATACTACTTTTATTTTACGAAACATTTCTTCAATGCTATTTGCAGCTATAATTATGTCATCCAGGTAAGCATGAATACCCTCTTCTTGCATGTCAGCCAGCACGTGTTCTCCCATCAATTTCATCCAAAAGGCCCCACTATTTTTTAAGCCAAATACGAGACGCGAATATTGGAAATTCCCGTACATTGAGGTACATGCCAAATATTTGCGTTCCGATTCAGGAACATGTATCTGCCAAAACGCATTGGAGAAATCTAGTGTAGTATAATACTTTGCGCCCGCCAATTTGTTTATCAAATCTGCTATCCGTGGTATGGGCACCGGAAACAAATTAATCTTTTCATTAAGCCGGCGAAGATCAATCGCCATCCTATATTTCTTTTCAGGTCCGCCTTTTTTCACCAGGTGGACTGGAGCTGCGAAAAAACTATTTGTGTATTCTATGATGCCACAAGCCCTCAGATCGTCTATTTGCCGCTTCAGTTCCGGCTGTAACGCTAAAGGAACCTTATATGGTTTCGCTGCGATTGGTTTTTCATCACTTACGTCAATTTTTACTTTAACTGCGTCGGTTTCCCCCAATGTTTTTAAGCTGGACGTAAAAACGTCGGCATAATCCACTAGTAACTCTTCTAATCTAGCTTTATTTTCAGTATCAATATGCTCCAACTCAAAATTATTTAAGTTGAATTCTGCCCGCCGTAATCGTAAGACTTCAGGGGTTGCTTTAATTAAATTTATTGGCTTCGATTCTAGCTCTGACTCTTGCATTTTAATATCAGTATGTAGTAACCCAATCTTTTCCTGCTTATTGATCGTTATTATTTGATCTGTATTATTGGTAGCAATATAACATCAATTTTCCTCTTATTTGTGTTCACAACAGACTGATCAATTTGTACGTTAGAGGTATATTTCTCAAAGGGGTTAAACAAACCTATGCTTCCCTCCTTAATTTCTGGCTGACAAATCAACGACACAATGTGGGTACTCCCTGGTTCCAACCTTACTTTCTTCTGAGAAATGCACATTATCCCCATATCCTGTCCTTTATTACTGTGCCCCAACTCAAATTTAGCTTTTCCCGCGCTAACCAATCCTGAATCAAAATCAATTTTCAATTTTAATTTTCTAATAGCGGGGTAGCTCAATACCAAATCATACGAATCAAATACTATGTCAGTGATAAAAATATCCTCTAAAATTGTACAATCCCCTATTGTGATCCAGGCTTTAATGCAAGTTTTGTAATTAATGCTTTCACCTGTCAAAGTTTTTAATTTAACTAATTTTGTTGTACAATTTACTTTACCCTTTTTAGACAAAGAATTTAATAGAGCTGTTAAAGCCACAGTACAACACGCCCCCGTGTCAGCAAGAAAAGTGACTGGTTGACATCTATCTTCCTGAAACAATCCGATGAACCCGTTAAGTATTGGTAAGTCATTATTCAACTTATTTTTCGATAACGTAGTTACTGTTTTGACCACTTCATTACATTTTATCTGGTTTTGCTCGTGAACCAACTCGCATATATTTTTAAATCCCGCTATCTGCTGATCGCTCATAGTATTTCCCTTCGAGTTTTCACTTCCTGTGTCGCGAAATTCTTGTCTCTCTTTTTGAGGGTACCCTCTCTTTGCACTTTGATTGACAAGTAGGTGTGTTTCTGACTCTTTCCCTGCTCCGCTCTCCAAAATGGGGGATTTTCGCACTAGCCCTTCTGGTTTTTGTCCGATTCCCCCCTTTGATGACGCAGTCTCACAAGCGATTGGTTCTTGTGTCGAATCTGGAATAATGCTCCTTTTCATGTATTGCATCGCTAATTTATTTTCGTCTACGTTCCTATGTTTTGACGCCTGTCTTGCTCGTGTGTTTACATTCACTCTTTGCTGGGGACTACTTATTTTATCTTTCGATTCCTTTCCGCTATTATCACGAAAGCTTACTCTACACAACTCGTCCTTTTTATTCTTATTTCTGTTGTGAGCTATCAATTCTTCCTGAATTTGACGATTGTTTTGTACTTCGTTTGAAATTTTCGTCTTTTTATTTAACTGCCGCTCATTTTTAAATTCTCTCTTCGTACGCTCCCAACGTCTTTTAACAAGCGGACTCCTTGCTCCCGAATGCTGCCAATCATTAGCGTGATTCCCTTCTATAGGTTTACTATTAAACTGCATACTTTTTAATTTTTGGTAGCCGGGGCATTCAGTTGTATTATGACCTACCTCTCCGCAAAATGCACATACTGCGGTACATTGTTTAATGTTACTTATCTGCTCTATCGTCTCAATATTATCTTCTTGCCTTAACGAATACGCGTTGATTGCGTTAACACGTAATTGCGAGCATACCGACGATACTTTTTGCAAAGTTTCCGCGTAACTAACCGCCTCGTCAAACGAACTAGGATTTTTCAATAAAATTTCTCTTTGAAAGTCCGGAGTTAATCCTTCAATAAAACGGCCTAATAGTAACTTATTTGCAATTTCGCACTCCTGTGATGCGCTCATTATTCTCAGAAAATTTACTCCTGCTTTTCTTAACCTATGGGCATAATTTCTAATCGGCTCTTCGGCGGACATATATATGTTTGGAAATTCAATTTGCCACTCAAGGAATGATTTTTGACGTGAGAAAAATTTTATGAATTTTGCCTTAACCTCCTCATAACTTTTGGATTTACTTAATAGTGGATCAGCAATCAACAACTGTTGCGCATCACCCTCTAACTTTGCCTTAAATATGATTAATTTTTGCAATTCATTCCAGTTCGCTAAATTTGCGATACTCTCAAATTCCTCAAAATAATACCTACAACTCTCCGCTTCTCCGGAAAAAGGTTTAACAAGGGAAATTAGATTCGGATCCATTCTTGGATATTCTAACAAACGATTGCCTCTAAGCTTTATCGCTCCCTTCTGCGTTCAGTTTCCTATTTTCCACCATTTATCCGCTAACCAAAGTTGACAAAGTATAAATTTCCCACACAAACAAATAATCCTTTTACGTTGCACATTAAACTATCTGCATGACTATTTCCGCCTCACCAAAACAAATAACTTGTATACCGAAATATTTATCCTTGCTCACATCCATTTATCTACCGTTAACTACTAACATTTTCTCTGCCCGCCGCGTTTTCCAAAACTAATTTTTACTTTAACACCAATCACACTGAAATGGGACATTATCCCACCTAATTCTGTAACTTTGAAAAATCCAAATTTGCCCCCAAGAGCAAACTGCCTCAGCATTATGTGCGATTTCCCCTAACCGCGGCACAACAATCATAAACTTTAACGCCTAAATTTTTAAACATGCTCCCCCAAAATAATTTTCACAGCGAATTGACTCTACAATATCTAGTTCGTAAGAGCTTGTTTGATGGAGAACTATACCAAAACATAAAGCAAGTTGCGAAATTTGACTTTTGAGTTCGAATTAAAATGCATAAATTTTGTTTGATATTTTGCACTATCAAACCAAAAAACAAACAAACAAATAATTTTTTTTTCTAATTCTTTTGATACTCTCACTCTCTGGATATCATAAAATCATTTTACACAAGAAATAACAATTTTTTTTTTGACTGAAAAGAAAATTTAATTTTGACTAAGTGATTGAATGTTATACTTCGTCGAAGTTAGCAATAAAAATAAAACTTTGAATACATTTCAATTAGAAAGGCATTAATTTTCAATTTCCTCATAAGTTCACTACTCCCAAATTCTTTGAGTTCATGGCAGCAAAACCTTAAACATGAACTATCCTATCATACCACTGGTCACTGCACCAATATAGGACCAAAAGTGACCCTACTAGACACGGAACCATTATCTAGACCACTAGTCACGGCACCAATATAGGACCAAAAGTGACACTACTGAACTCGGAACCATTATCTAGACCACTAGTCATGGCACCAATATAGGACCAAAAGTGACACTACTGAACTCGGAACCATTATCTAGACCACTAGTCACGGCACCAATATATGTCGCGGCCAGGTTCACGACATCAGGGCGCGTGATACGTAAAGTGGCATAGACAATAAAACACAAATTTTTTTGGTTAACTAGATTAATTTATTCACTTATATAGATATTAACTTAGGCCCATGAGACTACTACTATTAAAAAGGAAAAGGAAATGTGCAGGGAACGAACCATGTCCGGATCCAACGGGCAGCACTTGTGAATTTTAGTCCATATGTGTCGGTGGGCGATCCTTCCTCGTCCGGAAGCGAATGGTGATCATCATAGTCCTGCTTGCAGAAGAGGCCTGCCGCGCCTATTTTATAGACGGCAGATGTTGTCAATCAAAAATTGTACAGAAGGGGCCCATCTCTGCCTTGGAAGATGAAGTGGTTTTAGGGAAAAACTGATCACCTCTGTCCAGATCTGATGATGCTCTGATGCAGTTCTTATGTAACTCTGATGTTCTCTGATCATGTTTTCTGACGATGTTTTTGGTTTTAATTCCCCAAAAGCCCCTTGCTGATTTGATGGGAGGTCTTGACCAATTCAGGCTCAATTGGCCTCCCATTTTTTCTTAGCTTTCTCCCAACCAGGGCGCTTCCCGTCGGCCGTTGGCTGGCGAGTTTATCAGTGGGGCGGTACGAAGATCCACGCAATCAGAGCGTTTTGCTTCTGGTGTTATCCCGGTGTTGTTGCCTCCTCCGCCATCTTGAGTTATAAAATTTATATTTATCTTATCCCTCCAATGGGCCTTTGTTGAGAAAATCTCTTCAGCTATTGTTGGTCCAGACGGACTGTCGCCGCTGGTCGTAAAAATGCGTATTACATTGTAACCCCCCATCTTTCTGTTACGACATTGACGATAAAAGAATATCTACTAGTTTCTACCATATCGAAGAAACACAAAGTTTGGTCATGGAAAAATTCCAGTGATGTAGTGTGGTTCCGGCAAAAAACAAATTGTGAGGGACAGTTGCCCACCAAGACACATTGGCAATGGATTGTACTTAGTTCATATGAAGCGTTTACTCCTCTTTTTAGTATTTAAACTGATATGTATTGTATTTTAAAATTAATTGTTGTAATGTAATATTTTGAAGCAGTTAATCATTAATTTTTAAATAAAACTAGACTTCCCTTTCACACACCTCAAAATTAAGAAAAAAAAGAAAAAAACTTGGAAAAAGAATGGTAAGAACAAATTTATTTCCCTGTTCATAGCATAGTAGATGAGCTAAGTATGAAAAACAGCATGGTAAAGATTGCTCCTCTAAGTTTCAAAATACTTTAGAGGCAGAAAAGAGAGTGGCACAAAGTGTACCAAATTGAATACCCCTTTGCGACACACGAAAAAAATTCCCCCTCCCGTTCTATAAACATTTTTTCCCACTCAGCATTGGATAGTCGAGATGAGTAGGTATGTAGAGCGATTGGTGTATAACATAATAGATAAATCTGAAAAAAAAAGTGGCACAAAGTTGATTCATTTTACGGTGTGTATATTTATAGGGAGATAAATAAGTAAATTGAAAACAACCAAAAAATAAATTTAATATGTTTAAATCAAATGCACAAAAATAAATAATATTCATCAAGCTATATGTTAAAGAAATGGATGTATGGTTTTACAAACCTGCTCCTTTCGTTCTTGTGTAAACTGGATCACTCGGTTCGCCTGTACCTAGACTATTTGATGCTGTCATGTACAACTGGTATCTGCTGCCGCATCTTAAATTACGCAGTGTGTAGCGATCAACTGTGCTAGTCAGTTTTTCCTGTTGCCAGTTGCCTTCGTCTGATTTATAATGAAGCGTGTATTCTGGGGGGGGAAAATTTTTTTGGTTATATTGATATGCATTAAAACTAACTTGTTTGAATATGACGATATGTTTATCTATTTCCTTAAATTATCTAATCCTTCTTGCCCAATAATTTTCGTTTTTTTTTTGTTCGTCACATTAATATATTATTTTTTAATAAACAAAATATGCACATCGTATTCTTGACCTCTGGAAATATAGTAAAATAACAACACATTAATACTTTGGGAATGCTTACTCTTCAGCGGACTCGTATTAATTGAAAGCAACATCAATTGGCCCAGACGGCAAAGAAAGCTGCATAAACGTGGTTAAGAGTTTAAAAAAAGTGTTGTTTTTAAAGCATATAAAATAAACCACATTTGCTATTGTTTTTATATATCTGCATTAATGTGTACTAAAAAAGCAGCTATTTCTGATTTTAAAAAAGATGGAATTTATTTCTTTAACTGTGTCTATTAACACTTTTTCGGTTCATCCGATGTCAATGTCTACTTCTGATTAAAAAAGAAAAAGATGAAATGTATTTCTTTAACCGTGTCTATTGACACCTTTTCGGTTCATACTATGTCCATGTCTTACGGAACATTCAAACAAATAACTCATCAAACTGAACTAATTCAAATATAGAGATTTCCTATTTTAAGGACAAAAAAATTTAAGGACATTTATGAAGGACATTCATTCCAAAGGATATTTTATGCTGCACATTTTTGAATCCAAGATTTTTTTTTTCTTTCGTTATTTTTGCCTCGTTATGTTAAAAAAAAAATTCAGTTACAATAATTATAGAAACTTGGAATAATACTACATAATTATAATGTCAAAATTATGATTACAAATAAAAGCCGTGAAAAGAATTGCTCTTAAACATTTTGAAAGTATCTCAAAGACAGCTCAAGGCATGTTGGAAAAAAAAAAAAAAAAAAAACATGTCTTGTACACAATTTACCGAAAGTTAATAGTTTTTAACCTAATAATATGGCTACAATGCTTAGTAGTTGTAATGTGGAGCCTAAATCTTCGTAATATACCGGTAGAGCTTTGCCGTTTGGATAAATTTCCCCTTAATTGATGATCTGCTTTAAAAGGATAGACACCTCTTTGTACAAATACATATTTGGTTTGTGATATTATTTGGAAAGCTAGAGTTTATCAGTATTGACTTAGCTACATGTCCCAACTGCCTTTTCGAGTTATAATTTAAGCGATATTAGGATAAACGGCGCGTCATGAATTTATTGCCAGAACAAATGCTCTGAATTTTCTGCTGAACTTCGAAGCAATCTGCAGTACTGAAACAAAGATAATCATTTAACAAACAAATAATTCTAAAAATGCACGACTAAAGGTATGTATGCATACCGTTCTGAAGAAGAATATGAGTGCATGGGTTTATCAGCAAGGGGATACGTATGAAATATGTGGGATATGAAACATATATATTTTAAGTGATTCAATAAGTTTTTCTATTTTCAAGGTAAATGAAAAATTCTGAAATAATCAGGTAATTTATATCGAACACAATGGGAAAAAATAATTTGCCAGGTTCGAGTGAGAAAATAAAAGTGCGACGTCTAGAAAGTAAATAAATAATATATTTCGATATTTCAAATTTTTCAGCATAATTCCAAATTTTTTACCCACTATAGATTATTTTATCATGAGTCTTCTTCTCTCAAAATGAAATTGACTACATGCAGATAACTCTAGATAATTTAACGATAGCCAAAGTATTTTACTTATAGTGGTGATTGCAACATACAACATATGATTTTAAATTTTTAAAGTGAATAACTAAAAATATGCTAAAAAACAAACAGCTTCAGGTAGTAAATACGGAAAGCTAGAATGTAATTTAATTTATTTAAAAATCAGTGAAAGAAAAATTAATAAATAAAAAGAAAACTAATGTATGGTATATTGTAAAATTTTTTAAATTTGAAGCTCCGTTATCACCACAAAAATTGTTTTGAAGTTATTACCTGTAATTGCAGATTTGTCTTTCGTGTCTTTATCCCATTTTATTTCTATTGTAGATTTAGATGTATCCGTTATTTGTACCGTAGGTGACGTCGGAGGAGCTAAAACAGAGAATTTAAAAAAAAAGACATGTAGCAGGTAAAAATTGTAATAGCCATGTCGTATGTCTATAGGTGTAAAGTAATAATTTATCATATTGTTGTAATGTCATACATTTTAAAGACAAATATGGTTAGTTTTAGTAAAACGGAAAGCAAATATAAATAAGTTAATTTTATTTTTAAAGAGCAGAAATATATCGCATGTTCTGTTTTCTATTCAGCTATTTATAACAATGGACTTGGACTTTTATTTAGAAATAAATAGCTAATGAAGATATTTTCGTGACTTTGTGTCTGTAAAAGAAAAGGAATTCGTTCATATTCGTGCTTCTCTTTAATATTAATACTCTTCAGAGTATTAATATTAAAGAGTAATATTCAAATTTCCAGATCCATGTTTTTTTTTTTTTTTTTTTGCTAAATCAAACAAAATTGATCTCTTTCTATATTTCTTTTATTTTTTTACTTAGTTAGTAATTTTTTTCGCAAAAAGTATATTATTTAAAAAAAAATAAATTGACGTTAGCTCTCCCCACGGAGCGTAGTTATGGGTAAATTCTGCATTTGTCTATGATCAGAGAGGGAGTATCGATCCATCCAAGTGAAAGACGCATTCTGTCGACGGAGCTTATCTGTAATAGTCGAGATAACAGCTTCGCGGAGCGAAATAGTTGGTGAAGAGTGCGAAGGGGAAAACGATTGGAAAATTTAAGATCTTCTTTTGCCATTGCAGAAGTTTATTTCTTAGAAAGAACTACATGCATTTGTATGAGTTCCTTTTGTATCCAGCTTCTAGAGCTATCTATCTCTATTATTAATACAACGTATACAATCTGCTCTATATATATGTTTATACATGCATTTATGTGCATGTCAACGTAACTTATTAATTTGCATAACATAAATTTAAAAAACCTAAATGCATTAAAACATATTTACGGGAACGTTCATACTGCTACCTAAAATGTCTTCATAGTTATATTTACTAGAGCAGTATTTTCTTTGAGAAAATAATCTAATAATTAACTGTAATTGAGATTGATTAAAATCAGCTGTTTAATGGGTAACTTTTTATAGATAATTCTGGTATTTTTTTATTTTACAGTGACATTTGTTGTGTGTCGGGATACAGGATAAAATTAACTTATTTCAATTCTATTAATGTTTGAATAGAATAGGATTACATAGGTAAAGCCGGTAGAGTTGGCTCAGAATTGAAAAATATGATAATGAACAATTAAAACAGTAACATTTTTGCCAAACCTTTGGTGAATATGATAGACCACATTCCTTCTGTATGAATTTCTCTCATCATGTTTTCGTTACGATATAAATTTAAGCAACAGCTGGAATAAAACTAAGACACTTATTTTCAGCTTCTCTCCTTATATGGCGCATGAGATAGCGCACATGGGTGGTTTACACGGGTGGTAAATGTTTTTCAATAGCAAGTAGATTATATTAATAATAACTGCAAGTAAATTGTCAAACCAGTTGAAAAACTTCTATTTGAAAAGAGGAAAAAATAATGGTAATTCAAGCCCTTACATTTGGAAAGCTGACAATAAAAACGACGTCGCGTCATGCATTTTCAGAGATAACACTTATGAATTCAAGTAGACACTGTACTGTTGTGGCTGTACAGCTACCTGAAATCACGGTGCACTCACATCTCCCCTTCCCCTAAAAATTCAAGTGCATCCTCTCTCCGACCGAGCAATCTCACCAGGTTTACTTACTCATACGTATGTGAAGCATACAATGTTGTAAAATAGGAGAATGTGGGGCAAAGTAAATAGTGGGGCCAAATAGTCAAATATCCACTCTACTTGCAGGACAGCCTGCCTGAAAATATTTTAAACCTAGTGTTGTTCATGTAGTTGGTTTCAGACAGAAAATAGTTACCTCTGAGGATCAAGATATACAATAACACAAGCCATTTTCAAAACGGGATAATAATGATGTAGCATTTTGTGCTAAGTAAAAAATTTCTTTTTGCTATTATAAAATGATTAAGTTCTTGTTATTATCATTTTGTTAATTATATATATATAAGACCTTCTAATGCTCAATGAAGTATTATTATTATTATTTTTTTTTGAAATTAGGTTTACTTTGATTTTGAATGTTCGTACAATTTTACAAGTGCATGTGGGCCAAGAAGAAATCTATTATTTCACTTCGCCCCAATGCCAGAGTTGGGCATCAAATAAGGGCGTATTAAGGACTCACACCTAAGGGAGCACAACAAGCTTAATTGGTTTAATATTTATTGCTTCACTTATTTTATTTATTTATTTTTTATTTAATTTTTCATTTGTGTATTCATTAATTAATTTACTCATTCATGCAGAATATTATATATATATAAATATATATATATATTATACATTAATATTATAAGTTTTCACTTGTTTAGTCATTTATGTATTTATCTATTCATTTATCCATTAATTACTTTATTTACTAAATTATATACAGTCATTTTTTAATTTTTCTTCATTCATTCATATTTTCATTCATTAATTCAGTTATTTATTCATTCAAAGAAAATTTTTAATCATCAAATAAAAAAAACAATTTTAATGTTTCATTTTGCCCCATACATGAGGAAAACTGCTAATTTTCAACTTTTATTTTAATGTAAAAATTTTCTCACTAAAATGAAAAAATAATATTTCAATAAAAGTTCTTCTATAAAATAGGTTGTTTTCCCTTTACGTACTGTAATTTTCAAAATAACTTTTCAATTTTTTCTTCGTGAAATCTGAAAGTTTTGTTTACTACTTCACTTTACCTCACATTCTCCTGCAAGCTTTAGTTATGTTTATGTTGATCAAATGCTCTTAACTGAAATGAAAACATTTCCTCTTTGAGTCAGCCTAAATAATTTGTATTTCATTTTTAAAGTAAATATTTAAATTTAACCTTTGGTTTGTTTTTCTGACATTTTCGCTTAGATTGGTTGTTTATTGCAGGTATTCAAATTAATAAGATGTTTCTAAAAGTACTTGAAGTTAAACCGTTGTATTATGGAAAAAAAAATCAAATCTATGAATTTCTCACATCTTGAAACATTTCAGCATGCAATGTATTTTAGCCTTGTTTCAATTCATTTTTACTTTAAATTCAGACGAAATAACTCATTTTTGGAAAGGTAATGTATTATCTTTTGACGGGCAAAAAATTAACAAATGTATTAAAAGTCTGATCAACTTTAAATTAAAACAATTTTTCTGTTTTAAAATTTCCCACTTAAAATGACGGTTTTATTTAATCTTGCATTATTTCTGGAATGTTATTAAGAAAATCAATATGCTGTCAGAAAAATAAAAGCAAAATGATAAAAATAATATTGATAACAATAAAACATTAAATAAATCTTAGTTTATTAAAAGCGTTTGGTCGACAATTATTAGAAAGAATTTATTCGTCCTATATATCTTGAAACTTCTGCAGATCAACAATAGACAACTTGCTTACGCTTAGAAACTTAAGCCAATCCTTCTAGCACAGTACAATTTTATCTACTCTCAGTCCTCAGTGAAATGTTGACATAGCAATTCCAATAAGTGATAACCGGTCCATTAACTAAAGTGAAACGCGAACCATTCCTTATTGGCAGGAGCTTATCGTAATTTCAAACTTCCATGGAACGTTTTACAGGAAAGATCAGTTGCGTCAGGCACAGCTTCTTAACTTTCAAATGAATAGTTCATCATGCTAAGAGTAGCGTTTGTTGACATCAAACGTTTTTCCGTTATTATAATGCATGAAATGTTACTTTTACCTACATAAAATAATAATAAGTATGTACTTACCATTCAAAAAATGCCAGATACAAAAATTATTATATTGTAAAAATGATTAAAAATAATGTACTCGCTGCTGAGTTTAAATGAATGTTAAAATATTATTTAATATAAGTTTTGAGTTTAGGAAGCGTGACGGCGACTGGATAAAAATTACGTACACAAAAGGAGACTACTCTTGAAAAGTTTTAGTGATGCTGATATAATTTTTGTTGAAAATGAGTTTTTTAAATTTTCAACATTATCAAACTTACGAATATTTATACACCATTTTGTTTTCTTGGACATCTTCACCATTTCATAAATTTGGAGGAATAAAAGTCAATCAAAATGTACCTGACATTGTTGAAGATCCTTGCTATTCTTCTTAAACAATTGATTTCTTTTATAAAAGTTGGATTAAGTCCATTCACCTTAGTAATGTTTCTGTTTCAAAGTCTTCCTGCATTATTTATTGTAGTGCCTTTTCACCCAAACATCAGTCATCACAATGATAAAATATAGAAAAGGTTTGGTTACGAGGCCGTTTAAATAACATCATCTACTTCTATGAATTATCCCTCTGATTACTTTAGTTACCGGTATTTTCTAGTATTTGTTGCAAAGGTTTTCTTTCTTGTCAGATTAACTTGCCGTGAAGTACCACCCAAAAGAGCATTAAACGTTCGCAAACGGAAAGTTTATTATATTGCGAACATTTTTTCTCTTTAGCACCTAATTTTTTGCATACTTTATTTTTCCTGAAGCCCATTTTATAATTGTTAATATCTATGTGATTCTTTTCTTTCTGCTTCCGATCCTGGAATTATGAGTAGATGTATGTGCCCCCTCGTCCTTTTATTAAGTTCCAATCTCACACTTTTGGTACTCGTTCCAGTGTCTTTCAGATGGAGCGCTCGGAGTTGGACACGACAACAGCCTAAAACTCCCGTGCAAAACTTTTGCCTCTTATTTAAGCTCTTAAATTAAAATCAAAGAGTGGCAAAAGACACTCAGTCCAGAACGGCCACTCAAATAGAGATGCTGATGCCGTTGTAGTCACGCAAAATCATTTGTTCTTGCGTCTTGCATATTGAGAGTTTTTGCACTGATGATGAGGTTCTACTTTTGCTTATAAAAGCTATTTTATGAGGTTATTATTATTTTTTGAATAATTTGGGATTTACCCAAGTTGATTGTTCATTTTATACATTTTTCAAAACATTGTTCATTCGTTTTCATACATTCCGTCCAGATGCAGTTTTTTCTATTGTTTAAAATAAAACATGAAATTAAAACTTTTGAAAATAAAAGTCTTGCAATGCCTATATTTTATTATTGATTCTCAAAATATGTGATAAATAGAAAAATTATATTAAACACAAGAAAAATGTAATAAGAATAGTACGTAAGTATTCATACAGCACATCTCAAATGTAATTATATTATTGACGTAAATTTAAGGTATATTTGTTGTGACTGCATTCAGAGCAAGAAAAAAAAACACATTTCTAACCCTTATTTAAATGGAATAGGTTGAATGGAATAGGTATACATATCTGAAAAATATGTATTTCTTTAATTAATAACTTATCATAAAATCAATATCACCACGTACCTGTTTCTAGCGTTTTTCCCGAAATTTTTGGTGATTTCGGCCCCGCACCTGCAGAGTTGAAAGCTTTCACTACAATGTCATATTTTGTGAATGGTTGAAGGCCAGTTATGTAAGTGGATTGCTGTTCACTCTCTGATCTTTCCACCTGTTTGTAGGTATACGGGTCGGTTGAGGATGATGTTCTATAGCCAATATAGTACCCTCTTATGTATCCATTTGACACTTCTTCGGGAGGTGGCTAGAAGAAGCGTCTGAGTCAGGTAACTGAGGCAATGTGGTCATTAGTTTTCCACATAAAGTTCATGAATATATTAAAAGATATTTTCTTGAAATATAGAAAAATCACTTTGTAAATAATGAAGAAATAGCATGTAGGTAGGCCATAAGATTATATTTAACGGTACTTGTTCATTTAAAGGCAGCCAAGAAGCGCCTAGAAAAATGTCCGTCAAATTGTAAAAATTTATTCAAGTGAATAAACATGTACATATACAACTGTTGTGGCCACCACAGAACTTTATTGAATGTCCTTCATGTGACTCCTATTATGATACAAATCCTTATTGGAAATAAATAAATTAATTTTATAAAAAGAATGGTCTTAAATCAACCTAAATCAATTAAAAGGTTTTGCTACGGGCGAAGCCTTAAAATGTTAAATAAAATACAAAGAGTTTTAAAAAGAAATTTGCAATGTGTTTGTTCCCTTACAAGCTTGGCGCTAACCAAATGTTTATTGACACCCTGGGCCAAATACAAGCAGAAAAGCGCTGCTGAAGTGAAGAAGAATAAATGAATTACTAAGTGATAATTATAGTAATATACATTCAATGTATGATTACCTTCCAAGATACCTTCATTGATTGAGCTCCAGTTGAATGCACTTGAACGTCTCTCGGGGACCCAGACGGTGCTATGGTATTTAAACGAAAAAAAAAAAAAATGTGGAAAAAAGGCAGCAAAATAATAATTTAACATCAGTGTTTAAAAAAAGTAAAATATATTTCATTGTTGACCATCTTAACAGCGTGTACCTTCAAAGTTTAGAATTAACTGTTAAAAAGTGCTTCACTAATAAGTCTCAAACCTTTGTGTTCATACAACGTTACGCAATCCCAAAATCATTAAATTCTTGACATTAACTTAGTAAAAGTTATTTCTGGTAAATATTAAAATTAGTACACTTTTCAATAATTTCTAAAAATTTAATTGATATAAATAATACTAATAAGTCCCAAAACCGTCTTAAAGCTATATATTTTAATAGAATGTCGTGTACATTGTACCCGTTTAAAAAATCAATCAATAATTACTCCATTTAAACTTTACATACTAAAATTATAAAAAAATCCCATAAAATGTAACTCTAGTCTTTTTGAAGCAAACAGTTGAGCCTCGTTTAGGTTAACCTGTTAACGGATCAATATTTTCATAGGCAACACAGAAAATTTATTTCTTCAGAACAAAACCTGGTTCTCATTTTCTTGTCGAGATTATTTATTGAAGCGATCATAAATAGGTCCTCATCTTCACTGAAGTTAATATAAGCGAATGCTTAAAGCGCGTTTTCTTTTCCTTTTTTATCGTTTTCTTGGCGCCGAGTGCACCAGAAAGCAGGGAAAATTTGCAAAACATGGTAGCTGTAGTGTTTTTCATTTTCTGTTCATCCTTTTCAGGCGTGTTTTAAGTAATAACTTAATCTATTTGATCAATAAAATAGTCAGTTTTTTTATGAAGATTAGTGTCGCTTTTCATTATACTACGTACCTGTCTTTGTGAACATCTTGTTGTTTGTTGAACAAAAATTAAAAAATATATTCATGAATACCTGGCTTTGTGTATAGCAAATCGTTTTTTTTTTTAAACCGTAAATAGTAACTTCGAATATCGCCACATTGTTTCATTTAATCATATGATCACTCAGATAGTATTTATACTATCTTATCGATATGCTATGTTTCGTATTTTCGAACGTTTACAACGTTTAAACGAATCTTGTATTATTTAACGTTGCGAAAATATTTTTCTATCACTTGAGAGATTAGGATTACCTTAGAAATAACAAGAAGTTCCGTCTTGAGCTATACGAGTCTACTTTCCCGTATACACCAAATTTAAATTTATAATCTAGCTATCTCTTTATCTCTCCTTCTCCATTTAGCTTTAGTTCTTAATTACTTCAAATATACCTTTTTCTACGGACAATACATAATCATTCATTCACTCATTCATTCTTTCATTTATTCAGTCTTTCATATATTCAGTACTTCATTTATTCATTCATTCATTTACTCATTCACGTATTTATTCACTCATTTATTTATTTATTTATTCATTCATAATTTTTTCATTCATTCATTCTTTCACGCATTCATTTATTCATGTATTTATTAAGAAATATCCTTAAAAATCCCGATCAAAACATTTCATAGGAAAATATACTTATTCAGTGCTTGTTGAGATTCGTATCTGTACATGTTCTACATCTTAACATCTTTCCGATAAAAGTTTGTTGCAAGCAAATCCGTCGTTTAGATCAGCATTTATACAGGATTGAAATTTACTCGTATCTGCTAATGTTTTTTTTTTTTTTTTGAACTGTTAAAAAATAAACAAAAATTGTTCGAATCAATATTTTACGCCGAGAGCTTCTTCCAATAAGCTTTCTGACAGGAACTTCGATCTTGTGCCCAGAGTTTACATAATTTGCTTCATTTTTGCCCATAGGCGCTAATGTTACAATTTTTTGAACTGTTCAAAATTAAATGAAAAATTGCTTTAATTAAAAAGTAAAATGGGGAACTGAGATGTCTTTGCCGAGACCTTTCGAATGCAAAAAGAATTTTTCGAATCGGACAATATGTTCAAAAGTTATTCGGGGGGAGGGGGCAGACAGACCGACAGACAGACAGACCAACACACATTTTAACCATCTCAAAACCCTAATTTCAATTTTTTATTTTTCAATATTTATTTAAGTACCTCACTTATTTTTGACTTTTCTTCCTTTTTAACGATATTTTTACGATACATGAAGCCTTCTTTTACGCGTTATTATTATTGTTTTACTTTTACGGGAAATTAGGCTAAAAACAAGTGAGAATATATCAACGTGTTATGGGGTTTTGTTTCCTGCTCGTTTCGCTCGCGAACTGCGGAGTTTGTTGTGTGGCGCTGTATTTTTACTGTCCCACAATTTGTGAAAACAGTCCCAGCGCTGTTCTCGCTCGACAGCCGCTTTCACCGGCTAAGTACTGTTTAACTGATTCGAAGAATTTTTGTAGATACAATTTACAACTACGCTGGGCAAATTTCTCGAGAAATGAGACCAAACGCACCGACTGTCCCACGCTATTCCTTATATTATAGTATATGTCTCGAGTCCTCCCACACGAACTGTCAAAAACAGACGTCCGGGCAGACAGACAGGCAGACAGATGGGAACATATTTGAATTATATAGTAATTTACAGGTAATAAACTTATATTAGAAATTGTTGTCGGGTACAGTAATTGGATGGAGATCTATCTAGATGGAGATATGACTAGATATAAAGTCCGAAATTCTAACTTTACAGCTTCCAGTTCAATGTTATCTTTTCTCGCAAATATTCAAGCAGAGGTAGAAAAATGTCAAATATGACTGTAGTTTGAATTCAAATGCTATCTTCATATAGTTTTGTGAATATTTGAGTTAGAAAAATAATGCTGAACTGAAGGCTGAAAAAGTTCGAATTCTGGATGGAACCCGTTTTGCATGGAACACACATAATTTGGACCCAACATAAAGAATAGCAATCGGTCTCGAAAGTAAAAATTATCAAATGTAACAATTTATATTTGAACGTAATATCATTATTAAATTTACTTTGGGTTATAAAATGTTATTTCAGTCACAAAATAATTTCTGATATGCGAACTTGATTTTGATAATACTAAGAAGGAATGAGATTTGAACCTACTGACTACAAGAAATACAATGCTTTTCAGGGTGATTATTTTTGTGATGCGTTCTTTTTAAAACAACTCTACACGCGTCACCTATAATTAGGATAAATAAATGCATTTGCTCTATTGAGTAAAAAGTAAAGCATTAACTTGTTTTCACCTTCTTCAGCCGTTGTAACATTAATCACTTCACTTGGAGCACTGTGTCCTAATGCATTCTCGGCCACAATGCGTATAAAGTAAAGAGTAACCGGTGACAATGCTCGTAAAGTCGCCAATTTTTCCGATCCAGAAACTATAAGCTGCGATGTTTGTCCATTCCAGCTACCATCTAAATACAAAAATATTTTTAACACTATTTGGAAATACACAATTTACTTACTTGTTTGTTTTTCGTGCGAGTTTCATATTTCATTGTTTTTTTTTCTACTTCATTAAAACTGTTGTTTCCAATGTGGAGGCACTTGCCTAGTCGGTATTCGCAGTTTTCCCACGGGAATTGCTGGCCATTTGTGAAGGGTCACCTGATAGGTGACCAGCATTGATCCTAACACACTGTAGTCGGATGACACCAGATAGCGCCACCACAACCACGCCACCTTCCTTTTTTGACCTAAGGGTGAAGGGAAGGGAACATCTCCACCCTCCGGTACCCTCGGAACAGCCTCGGGAATTCAGGATCCACGGATTTTACGTGCACGTATCCCCAAGTGTACATAGTGGGTCTTCAGCAGCTCGGGTATCGAACCCGAGCTCTCCCGACCCGAAGTTCGGCCTCCTAACCGCTAGGCTACCACGGCCCACTTCATTAAAACTATGCATTTGTTATTTGTTGATGGATAAAATTTTCTTTTCTATTGGTTTAAGTTATCTTTAATTTTACTAACCAACATTAGTCTAATGTTGTCAAGATTTTTTTTTTCTTTTGGAAATATAAAAAAGTTTCCAAAGCGTAACAAATGAAGAGAAAAATAATTTTTTAATGGAAATACTTTTCGTTTTGAGGGAATGATTAGAAATATGAGTTGCAAACTTTTTTTATCGAATAAATATTTTTTGTGAAAAATAAAATATTAAAAAAAATAACAAAAGCAAGAGTTAGTTTTAAAAGACAAAAGTCAAACAGTATTTCGGTTAAGACTGGGATTTATTATGCTTTTAAGCAATAGTAGTTCCGTGAAATAAAGTGACATAATATCATATATTTAAAATTTAGAACCAAGTTCTTTGATTATTTAATGCTTCGAACTGATAAACATCAGGAGCAGCGCGTTTTCCCTCGCTCGGGCACGACAACAGCTTATAAACTAAGACAGTAAGTGAAATCTTCAAGCACTATATTAAATAAATTACTTGTTAATGTTTATGTCGAACGATTAAAAATATCCTTCAGTTTCATCATTATAGCATCTTCTCATAGAATCAGCCATTTTAAAAGCTTAAATTTTTCTTCAATTTCGTCATCTATATCAAAAAATTTCAATTAAATGCATTATTCTTGTAACTTTGATTATTAACTTTTGCTTGCGTGCTTTTTTTAAAAACTTTAAAGATCATTCAACACTATTTTAGGTAGCTGAAATAAGTATTACAAAGGGTGGAAGACGGGAACCGGACATTATTTAAATGAACAACATTCACTTCCTATTTCGCGTAAGAAGCATTGTATTAAATAGAACTTTTTCAATGCCATTTGAAAAGCTTATTATCAGAGAAAGATATTGAGTGACGTGTGATATTCATTTGATTGAATGCAAGATTTTCGCCAGTGCTGGAAAGTGATGCGTGAGTGGCTCAAGATTTCACGGTCATGTGCTGCCACTTCAAGCTTGATTTTCTTCTTCAGCCAATATGTGTCTCTATTCTCTGCCCACAATCACTACCACCGCGTGTCAGAGATGTAGTGCCGAAGAATTGGGCACCGCATGTCTGACATTATGACTTCAGAACTCCCCACATAAAAAAAAGAAAGTTCCAAGTGCTTAAATATGGGGAGCAACAGTGACTAGATGCACCAATGATATGAAACGTGTCGTACACACGGTTTTCTATTGTCCCCTGTTCCACAGCTTCTGGCGTGCCAAGTTGCAGCAAGGGTTATGAGGCCTGGTTGAGTTAATACTAGCCATTTCCAATACATTGGGTTAATGTCAGTCACCCTGAATACATTTTTAATTGGATTGCAGAATTGCGCCATAACTTTGTAATGCAATTTTTGATGCATACAGTTCTTCTATTAGAAACACTATTATCGACGATTTAACTTTAAGCATATTTTTGTTTATAAATTACTTGCTTGAATACAAACAACTCCTTATTGTGTGCAAAAAATAATAACTTATAGTTTTCGACTTGACAGCAACAGACTTGCAAGTTCAAAATAGCAGCGCATTCCAATTTAATATATTTTAAGAATGATAGTAATAACAAATATTCAATGTAATTCGAAATGTTAGGCACGAAACAAACATTATTATTTTAGTAAAATATTTATCAGATGAGAGTTGCTCTTTCAAAGTTTCCGAACTGCAATTATTTAAATTGCGAGTTATACTGAAACTTCATTGATATACTTAGAAAATTTAAATATATCCGTTATTAAGATTACATACGTTCGAAATAATTTGTAATAATGAAAAGTACAACACTTAATCTTTAATTTCTGAAAAGGAATTATAAAAATATTCTAGGCAATGAATTGTGATTATTATGTTGTAATATATATTGCAACAGCTGCTAAAAAATTTTCATAAATTGTCTACTTTGAATATCTCTCATTCTCATGCCACTAGTTTGGATTATTTTGAAAGTTTATTCATTGTGTTGAGAACGTTAAAAATGAAACCTGTTAGCAATTTTAATTAATTAAATACTTTCTCATATGCACGAAACGGGAAAACTTCCTCTCTTGAAGATTTCTTTCATAGTTATTTGGGACCCACTCACAGGTAAAAATAATTAATAAAAATTCAGAAAAAATATATATATATATTATCAAAGACTAATGAACAAGTTCGAAAAGCTTTTAATGGAAAAGTTTTAACTTTAAGTAGCATTTTAAAAAAATGATTGATTTATGACTGATTTATAAGGGAAAATGCTAAATATACTTAATTTAAAATAATAAATACGTTTTAAGCGGATGTAATAATTATAATTATCTAACTAATGTACATTTTTTCAAGTTAAAAACATGACTTTTCAACTTAGAAGTAAAATTAATTGCTGCAGTTAATTAAAATAATTACTATTGTTTTAACTTTAATAAGTAGTAAAAAGTACTGGGCGCATTTATTCAATTATAACTACAACTTTCAAGCAAAATTAGGACGTACTTATAAAGTAATTTTTTTTATGTCTTAGAAAAATATCGATATTTTGATACAAATTCGTTGCACGTTCACAATGAAAGCAGTTCCTATTTTTAAGTAAGATCTACTTTAGACTGAAATAATAACTTTCCAATTAAAAATTTTTAAAATGTTTTTTAAGTAAACGACTTTGTTATTTTTCTACGTAAATAAACTAAACATTTTGAAGTACAATGAATTCTTAAGCATGAAAAATGAGATAGTTAACTCTTAAAGTACCTGATATTGATTGATACTGAATAACACTTCCGGTTATGTGAGCGTTCCCGTCGTGGGTGACATCCCATTGCAGCGTCACTGAACGACTAGTTTCATTCACAATGGAGATATTTGAAGGTGGGTCTGGTCGTCCTGAAATGAAAAAAAAAAAAAAAAACGCATAAATTTCGACCAAATGCTTATTTTACAAAATTTTAGAAAAAATTATTTTTCATATTTTTCTATTTTCGATAATGAATAGAGCGAAAAAGGTACCACATAAAACATTTGAAGTGTGTAGGATAATTCCCGCAATTGAACAAATTTCGGCTAAATATATACAACGAAATAATTACAGTAGAGCCTCGGTTATTCGAGCCCCGACTAACAGAGTTCCGGGTTAACCGAGGTACATTTGCATTTGAAAAAAAAAAAAAAAAAAATGACGGCCGATAGCGGCGTCACTGACTGACGTCAGTCATCCAATTATTTTCTGGTGATATAGAGACCTAGAACAAGTCAGAGACAATTTCAACAACCTTTTACGGCTACAGCCATTTCGTAAAACGGCAGCAAAGAAGCGAGTGACTTCCGTTAAACAGAAAACAATATATATATATATATATATATATACATAGGCTTCTTCAATAGACAACTTTAACTGGAACTTTACTGATGTTTACATATAAAATTAGATATTTGTATGTATGTAACGTCATTTTTTCATTTCATAATATGTAGTGAATGCCTTTTTTTTTTTTTTTTACATATTTGACTACATTTTCATTCATTTCAACCCATGTTTTCCTCTCGACTTGGACAGAGTCCGTGTTATCCGAGTTTTCGATTATCCGAGGCACCCTCAGTCCACATTACCCCTCGGATAATCGAGGCTCTACTGTATTCCAAAATTTCGCAAAACTTGTAAAAAATTAAAAAGAAAAAAAATGATGGAATTTTCTATACACTTCCGAACTTAGTACTCAACTCAGTGACTTCAATGGAACCTTTTCCGCACTGCATATGATTGTAAATATATATATATACATATATATAGGTATAAATTGACAAATTATTTATTCCACACTGCCGTTAAGCCTACAGAGTACATTGTCTGAAAACTTACAGCCGTTGATTATAGGTGTCATTACCTTGTACTATGTACTGTATGGTTGCCTCGTCAGATCCTATGTCACTGACTGCCGAGCAACTGTACGTTCCAGAATCGTTTCGATGAGTCTTCATGATATGCAGCTCAGACATGGTCTGTCTAGAGTCTGCTATATCTCTAACAGAAAACCTAAAATGAAAACAGCAAATGTTACAGTCAAATCACAAAAATAAAGTTATAGTGTAGCAACAAATAATCATTTCGGAGCATTGTAGTAATTTAGTTAAATGTATTTTCTTTTGGTTATATGAACGTTAACCATTAAAACATTAATTAAAAATTTTGCTTGCTGCACCTATTCCAGAAGCCAATAGCTTTAATTTGTGTAAGCACATTTAAAGTAAAACAAAATTTCAAGAGTCGCATGCACGTACCGCAATATGTAAAGTCGGGATCTATGTTTAGCATATTTTTTACAATAAGGCATCGTTCTAATGAAGATTTTATGGGAGATTCAACCTTATCTCATGAAAAATGAAGTTTTCGATTATAATATCCTTCATAAAAATTAAGAAGAAGGAGGCATTGAAAATATCGTCTGTTAATCTGAACAATAGAGATAAAGTAAAACTAGATTTTTTAGATGCAAAGCATAGTAAGTGACAAAAGGAAGATTTTGTGTAAAACGCATGCAAAAGTTGCGAAAAACGCGTGGAAGGCTCAATGTATTTTTTCATCTACATCACATTGAGTAGCAGCAGACTGCTGGGCCAGCATCTGTTGCACTAAACATATGGAAGTATTTTATATTATTTTTACTTGTTACCTACACATTTGTAATTTTCTCACTTGCACACCTTTGCTTCTAAGTACCTTAACTTCCTTCTTCATTTTAGCTAAATACCAATAGAGATGAGCAAAATTGCATTGATGAGATGCAAACGGATGTCAGTGACAAAAGAAAGATTTTGAGTAATACTCGTGCAAAGTTTGAGTCACATGGCAAGTTACTGTTTTTTTTTTCTTTTTCTAAATTACATTGAGTGGCAGAAGCTGATCCATCAACATATTTCGCCACAAAGGAGATGAATGCTTCTCATATTGTTTTCACTTGCTATCTCTGATCTATAATTTTTGTCACTTATACCCTTTTGCTTCTAAATACCCCAATTTCCCTTTAATTTTAACAAATAACAAAGCAGATGATGCAAAATTTCAGCCCTTAAATTAATTTACGCAAGCAAGCAAATTTGCTAATTCTGAAAATTGCTCTCGTTTTATTGATTTGTTTTTTTTTTTTTTTTTGCGAAATAACAATCAATTTGCAAACTATTTGTTTGCATTCAATAAAAAGTATTATTCAGAGGTACAATAGACACAAAATATATTTTCTTTGCAACTTTGCATAGAATAAAAGACTTAATGTAGTAAATTTGCTATAAAACATGTTAAACCAATGGCATAAAAGTACTTCATATTTGAAACATAATTGCTTTTTTTAGTTATCTTAGATCTGAAATAAGCATACAAAGGCATTCATTTAAATAAAAAGAGTATTTTATTGTTACTTTCATAATTTTTATTTTTTTTACCTCCCACGTTTGCCCATGTCTATTAGAGACTTGTCTTTCTGCCATGTTATAACAATAGGCGCGTGTCCCGTAGCAATGCACCTCAAAGTGGTATTCGATTCTTCTGTTACGCTTTTTGTTTGATAAGGCTCTTTAAACATTGGAGGAACTGGAAAAAAAGAATTGTATTGAATTACTAAACGAGAATACATTTCAAAGAATTGAATTCTAAATGGGACTGCTTGTTCTTGTTTCTCAAACTGGTGCATATCGTTATCGGAAATTTATTGAAAGGCTGTAAGATGGGCAAATGTTTTCTCAGGAGCTTGCGTATGGAGAATGATTTCCATGGGAGGAGAACGAATATATATTCCAATATTGGTTTGTGTGCATAATATTTGTGGTTTTTAAGCGGCTGCGTTCCATTTTGTCAATAGTTGAAGAGCATAATTGCTGTTTCGCTTATGGTGATTTTCGCAAAGAAAATGCAAATACAGTTTGGACATTTGAACGAGAAGTACATGTCCATTATGATGATAATTTATTACAAGCGAATATTTTGTCAAGAAATTGCTTTTTAAATCGACATTATTATTATGTTTTTTGAGTATAGCAAACAATTATGTGAATTCAATTTTTTCAGCGATGAGCCGATAAGCATAAACTTTTTTTATATTTTATTTAAGTAAGAAAAAAATCCAACCTTTTAGTGCAATTCGGAATTATTAACAAAATGAGAAATTAAGTACTTCGTTGAAAGCATACTTTAAACAGTTCATGAGCTATAAGGATAAAAATCATTCTTCAATTTATAATTATAGTAATAATAATACTAATAAAACATACCTCTATTTAAAGAACAAATACATCTAGTTATGCAGACATGTTTTCAACGAACATAAAAACTACTTATGTTACTTAATACATTTATATATATATATATATATATATATATATATAGAGAGAGAGAGAGAGAGAGAGAGAGAGAGACATGGATAAAACTCTGGTAGTAGTAATCGGAACTCCGAACAGTTTTTCTGCGAAGTCTAATTCACTTCTAAAGCTAATTTCAGCGCAATAAGTTAGCGCTTATCCAACATTAATGGCAGGCATTTCCAAATCGAGTTACAAGGATATTTATTATTATTGTTATTTCTGGTAGTTTTTATTACACAAATGACATAAACTGTAAGTTAATTGTATTTCAATTTAGTTATTTTTTGACATTACAACGCCTTATCACTATATTTTTTTAGCAAATATAACATTTTTACTTACTCAATACATGCAGCCAAATAATTTTGCTCAGTCCGGAAGTTATACCATTGGTTGCCTGGCATAAGTAAGAGCCACCATCATTTTCTTCAACATCTGATATGACTAGAGTACCGTTGCTGTATCGATGAGCACGAGGATTGGAATGAACATACGTGAAATCTCCAGTACTACTTTCTGACGAGGAAATACCTTAATGTTAGACGTATTTACATAACAATTAAGTTCATCAAATTAATTTACTTTCATAATTTTATCAGACACAAGTTATTATATAACTAACAATGTACCTCTTTGTAATGCAAAATGATAATAGCAGTTAGAAAATAACTAAACTCGAAAACGCTACATTTTCTTCGAAAAATTAACTGCATTTCATACATAAAAATATTTAGTTCTGCGTGGAATTAGACATTGAACATTGAACGGCGTTGGTTTTTTAATAGTTCAAAATTTTCCTACTACTGCGGATATTTCACTAAGTCCACATGGAATTTACAGAAAATACTATGTTTTTTTATTTTAATTTATCAATTCACAATTTGTCATTTTGATGTATTAACACGCATATTGGAATAAATGCGGAGTCAAAACCAAAAGTCAGTTATGAGGGTTTTGGCAGATTTGTATTTGAACGGACTAACTCAAATCCGTCGAAGGTGTCACTTAGTGCGATTTCTCTAATTAATAATCTATAATCATATTACATATTTTGATATTTCTTTACACAAAACTCCCCCAACAAAATTATCTTTAAAATTTTGCAACAACTTACTTTAAAGAGCTTTTATTTTATTTTAATCAATTGGATTTATTTGATTGAAAACATAAATAAAATTAACGCCTCTAACATCAGCTGAAGAAAAAAAACTATTTGTCTCAAGAAAAAAACCAAACGAACAAGAAATTTTTACTTTTTAAAAGGTTTTGTCCACCAAAGAAGAAAAATGGATGTCTTAAAACACTAAAGCGTCATGTGGTATTCAGCTGGTGCTGCAGACAGTTTTCTTTCTCTTTTTTCTCTTTGTTTAAGAGAATTCAAAGGTCATACACCCATATTCTGATGGGTCTAGAGTGATTTATTGCTGTTCCGTGATTTATGAATCTTCTATTTTATATATTTGCCTGATTTATGAGGACACAATAAGTTTTTTATTCTAAAATAATTAATGCGTTTGACGAATTGTAGTTTCAATTTTAAACTTTGAAATACTTATTTTTTTTTTGTTTTACACCTTAAAGTAATGAGTTCTAATGCTATTGTATCTTGTTCAGTAGCTGTAGGTACCAATTTTTGGGAAGTAAATATTCGATTAATTTTTAAAATCTTTTATTCACTTGGGAGAGAATATCGCATTTTTTAATTTTAAGAAAAACAGCATACCATACACTTTATTGAAGTTTGATTTAAAAGTTAAAAATATATAGCAGTTAGCATACCGGTCATTTCAAAATTTTCCAGGAGCGGATGGGGGGGGGGGGGTCAGGGCAAAAGGTATAGATTCAATGCATATTATAAATCAAAAGCAACAAATTGTATATACGCATGTATAACATTGTATTTCGAACAGTCGGAGGGAGTGGGCAATTGACATCCCTGATCATCCAAATGACGGGCCTGGTAGTAAGGATTTATTAAACCCAAAATATTTAAACCAAATATATTATTTCTAATCATTGCTTACCGATAAATTGCTGTTTTAGTGTTTTATATCTATGTAAACCTCAAACATCAAATAAATAATATTGAATTCAATACGCGTTTCAAAATTTAAATGATCGTTAAAATAAGCACTAAGCTTTAAATTTTGTGGAAGAGAGTATCTAATTTATAATATTAGTACAAACGCATGTAACGATACGAATATAAGTTAAATAAAACATGCCACATGTCATCAGATAATAAATTACGTGCACTGTTTTCGCAAATTTACTTCTACACTAATTGCCCGAAAATGAGAAACATTTACATTTTATGCGGTAAATGAATCAACATGTAGCATCTCATAATGAGATTGTAGATTCTGTCGTTTCAAATATATTTTGCAATTTAACTTTCTTACATTTTTGATGAGCTAGTATAAAGCAATATCATACATCGTTACTGAAATAAATAAACGCAATAAAAGAACGAATTTATCATCAAAGTTGTAGTCACGTATTTCTAGATTTATTCATTTTATTTTATTTTTTTCCAACAAGTGGAAATTCTGCTATGTAACAAAGATAATTCCAATGGTTAGTTCGAAGCTTTGTTTACATCATTATGGTTTTCTTCAGCTATTTTTTTCCCTCGACTAACGAAAAAATATTTCTGAACCCAAATCAAATAGGCTAATTTTCATTACTCATGAGTGACTTACAAATGTGGATTTTATCTTTTTAATTCACTGTCGGAGTCCAAACAAATCTAGTAATTTAAAATTAAAAATATTACAGGGTTTAACCAAAGACATGCACTGTTAAAAATGAGAAAATATACCTTCTTATTTTTAAAAGTAATTTTGACTTAAAAAATGAGCAAGAGCAGTTCTCAGTTTTAAGCACCAATGTTTACTTACGAAATATAGTTACAGAAAGGGAAACTGTTAATTACAATAAATGAAAAATTTATAGAGCAGCTTTGCGATCAAAATGAATACAGGGCTTTCTTTTTCACGTTTGCGTCCTCAGAACAATCGTATTTATTTCAAAATTGAGGAAACATTTACCGCGCCAAACGTGAGAGAATGTGAGTAGTCTGTTCGTATCTTCAGAGCAAGAAAACAAGATGAATAATTCGTCGGATTGGACGCAGTAGAATAAGAAAATAGAATGGACTGGTGGATGATTAACGTTTTTTTGGATTGCACTATGAAGTTTGGCACATGAGAATTTTGCACCCGCAATTGGTACGTGTGGAAGCTATATGAAGAACATTTTATATTTCAGTTCGATGTAATCCTTGCACAGTTGCTGGAGTGTTCACGTCGAGTCAAGACACACGATTTTCAAACCCCAAGTCAGGAAACTTTTATTATTTTTTTATCAAAAATGAGATCGTAAACGGATCATTTTTGAGAAAAGGGTTTCTTAAAAAATAAGTTTCAAATCTAAGCCATTTTGACTAGGAGCTATTCCGAGAACTTGATCTTCTTGACATAAGCCATTTTATTTAAATAACTAGAATTTTGATTTAACAGTGCGGCTTCCGAGTAATGTTCCCGGTCTTCACGATTAATCTATTTTTGTGAGATATTTGTAAACTCTCAACATTTCATTGAGAGCCTACAAATATCTCAACTGCGATTTATTTCTTGGTTCTACTCCTCTTAAACGTACCTCTATATTAAGATAGATCTTATCTCTGGGACATAAAATAGAATGCCGCAAAGAAAATAAATAAATGACTGAATCACGCTCGGTATTTTATTCTGAAATTCCAAACATGATGCAACCAAAATAAATTAAAATGCTTTAATGTATAAACAAAAAAAACCGGAAAAAATCCCCACTGAACATGTGTTTTAGCTGTCAAGCGATTAATTATCCCTAAAATAAATAAATAAATAAATAATAATAATACAGTATCAACATCTTTATTAATAAAATGAAACTGAATATCAGACAAACCTTTAAACAATGTCACACTAATAAGATGCAACATACCAGATTGAATCAGCTTCTTCCATAATATGCTAGGTGATGGAAATCCGACTGCTGCACAATCAAGCCACACCCGTTGTCCCAGAACCACAGAAGTATTCTTTGGTTCAACCGTCCATTGCGGGGGAACTAAGATAAACCACAAAATGCGATAGTTTCACTGCTACAAACATATTTCAAAAGCACAGCATTTGTTTTAGAACATAGCGTACTAAACGGTCCTACAACTCGTTGTCAGCATTAACCATAAAACAAATATTGCTGGTTAGAGAGGTAAAGATTAGATAAGGATATACGTGTGATAATATTCGTTGAAATCACTCGCTAGAAAACATGGCTACACTTTTACCCTGCAGTAGGCTTGTTTTTTTTTAAGCGTACGTTACACTAGATCTAAACATCTCAATCTGAAGTGAGTCCACGAGCTATTTAGTAGTGCGCATGCTTCCAGATGACGCAATGATGTCTATAGCATGCGCATGTAACTTATAGAGTTCTTCACGTTAAACGTGACGTTTGGTTAAAGCACTAGCTTTTTGGTAAATTTTATCCTTCAAAGTGTGTAGCATTAAATGAATAACTCTTAGAAATATATAAAATTAATTCCAAACCGTTCGCGTTAAATGTTTGAAATGTGAATGACATTGTGTTCACCTACTGCGCAAGTATGAAGTAGATGAATATAATACATTGAACATACAATATTTAGAAATGTAACATTTTAAAGAATTAATATAGTAGCACAGTCACTTACCATTAACAATTAGTTGCATTGTTCTATTCGTTGAAGCTGCGACATTTGCAACTATGCAAGAATACTGTCCCCTATCACTGGATACTACTTTTTTGAAAGTGACAATAGACGTATCTTCAAACGTTTGAACTGTGGTATCACCATGAGCCAGGAATGTGTGACCATTTTTCAACCAGCTGAATCTCATTGGCGGGTCTCCCTCAACTACTACACACATGAGCTTCGTGCGAGCTTCTTCATTAACTGTGATGCTTTCGCGAAAGTAATGTGGATCTATCACTGGAGGCACTGAAATATTATAAAAACTGAAATATTATGAAATATTATATCACAATCGATTGCAATATAAGAAGCTTGTTTTGTACTTGGTGAGTAATTTTTATTCAATTCAAACACACATTGTACATCGCGTTTCTGAAGAAAGTTCGCAGTTAAAATAACTTAAACACTAAAAAGAAACAAGCACAAAATAGTATTCACTAAGGTATAAGACTCTCACGAAAGGGTTTTCAACCTAAAAAAAAATCTCAATCCAAGGTACTTTTATAGTTTAACAAAAGTATGTGTTTATTTTTAATAACTTATATATAGTATCACAACTGAAGAATTTATTTCACCCTTATAATTTAACAGGATTTGTACTTTTGTTTTAACTCAAGACTTATATGTATGAGTTCGTTGCCAATCGTTTTCAGTAACGTATGCTTTTTAATGGACATTTTTAAATGGAACTTTTGAAGCTAAGCAAAGATCTAATTGAATGGAAGAAAGGTAATTAGATTTCACATAATCCTATATGCAACATGCATACGTTATGTATACCCGTATAGATATAATATATATATATATACAGGATGATGGAGTATCTTTTGCAAGGTGGCCATTATTCAGATGATATCTAAACGGGAAAATTCGCTTTCCATCACTCTTGTGTCTCTTTGGCCTTGTGAGCTGGCACGGAGTGTTGTTAAACGTCCAGTTTTCATTTGCGAATTGCTTTTTGGTCCACGAAAGAACATCAGCTTCTAGATTGCCCTGCTTGTGCACTTTATGGTTTATTTTAACACCTTCATCCAAAAAAACAGAGGTGCTTTGCCGTGTGGGCATTTCCGGCTCATACCATGACCGACTTTGGATTTTGGGCACGTTCAACAATTTCCGATATGCTTGGAGCATCTACGACCAAATCCTATCATTCCAAGAGTCATGAGCTTGTTAGACGGTAAAGAGCTTCTCATCCGTGAAAAGGAATTTCTCCCAGTGCTGCCTCGCGGTCAGTCCCAAAAGGTTTTGGCATCTTTGAAGTCGCTTGAGTTTGTTATCTTCATTGAGAAGCTGAACTTGTAAGACTTCAACCCTAGCTCTGTTTCTGCCATTCACCGCACTGACCGGTCATTATTTCCATTTCAACAAGCGATCTTTCTCATGGAAACTCTCGGATTTCGTTAAAGTCGCGTTTTGGTGGAATTACAACTATTGGAAGTGTTCACCGTGCGTTTTCGTCTACCTCCTGACGTCAATTTTCGTTGCCAATCTCTTTGAAATAGCAGATTGCATTACTTTTCTGAGGCACATTAAGCCAACCAACGATTGTATACTTCAGTTTTCCTTTGTTAAACAACTTTAAAATTACGGATATTTTTCTTGAAAGCCAAAAAAACAAAATTTGTAGAGTAAGAGATAAAATTAATTGATATCACGGGTAATTTATTTTTCACCGTATTTGAAAATGACTATCAGATGAGAAAACGTTGTGTTTTTGATTGATACTATGCTGCAATCTGATACTCACCATTTATTCATATCTTTGAACATGAAAAACCATCGTGTATCCGTAGTGTCTTTAGTTAAATGTCTTATACCCCTCCTCCTTTTAAAGCATACATCTTATATATAAGCGGCTTATTCTGTCTGTGTCTGTCCGCGATAGGATCCTAGGCCGTTTTACCGATCGGGACCACATTCGGCACGGTTAATGTTTACGACCCGAGAAACGCATCGCCGCAAAAATGAAAGTTGTGACTCAATTAGTTTTTTTTAAAATTAATTTTGTTTAATTTTTCAATGCTTTTTTTGATCCGTTTTATTTTATTTTTGCATTGTTGCTGTCATTTCCAACAGTATAATTACAGTTGCCGTGTGAACAAACAAATCAGTGCAGTTGCCATTTAACAAATATACTAATAATAATCAAAACGTTCATTTAGCATATTGAGTGAGGCTTCGATGTATTTGCAATTTCCGTTAAAAATTAATGTTTATGCGAATTTAATTTAATCCTTTCTTTCTTTTTAATTTATTTATTTATTGTCTGACCTTTTCATATTTTTCTTATTAGAGTGTCAGCGCTCTTTTTTCCCAGTTTCGTTAAAACTGTTGTTTTGAAAAGCATAATAAAATTTTCAATAAGTTCTTTCGATGATAAATATATATTTTTCACAAACAATTTGATTATATAGTAAATAAATGTATAGTAGTGTGGGGCAATAAGCAAAGGGGCGTCCTCGCCGCCTGACCTTTGTAATTCAGTTTAAATGAGCAGACACCTTTGCACAAATCATTTTAATTACAATTTATAATATCTAGAACAGCGGTCATTTCGTATGACTGCCGGGCGTACTAGTATTGTCATATGTGTTGATTTCAATTTAAAATGTCATAGCACTTTTTTCCTACGCATATTTATGTATTCAAAATGCGATATTTGGTACGATCAAAAAAAAAAAAAAACAAAAAAAAAAAAAAAAAAAACAACCACACTTCCATTTAAAATTTGTATCTCAAATGTAAACGCACGTTTGTTTTTGATAGATGATTGGTGCCAAAACTTTGACAGCAAGATAAAAGTGAAATATCATTTTAGACGCGTGGGAGAACAAAAAGATTCATGAATCGGAATATTCTACAGTCTTTTTTTTCCTTTCCCAGCCCTATTTATACTTCACACTTCCATTCCTCGTCATCAAAGCTTTCCTTAAGGGTTTATTATTCTTCTGCTTCCCAAGTAAATTTGTTGTCTTCAGCACTTCCCAGTTGTTTGCTCATTGTATGCGGAAAAATACTTCAGGCAAAGCAAGTGTAGCGATGCAATCAAACAATCAGAACAAGGTTTATGGGTATGCTTCTACCTCTGCAATGGGGGAAAACGCATTCTTTTTTTGTTGCATTTTAGATAAAAGTAATTTCTTTTCTCATTGAATGCATTAAGATTTTTAAATTTTCGAACTTATTGAGCCAATCAGCTTCGCAATAGATTTTTATTTTTTAAAAAGATGATTCTTCAAAGAAACTTACCCTTAGAATTATAAAGATCATTTTGAGTCAGTTATTACATTTTAAAAAAATTACACTAGTTTATTTATGTTTTTAAAACTTATGCATTAAAAAAACTTAAATTATGTACATAACCTCCCCCCCCCCACATATCAGATAAATTACATAGGCACTGTATGCTTTCCTGTCTTGAAAATCAAAGTTTTATATCTGATACGATTTCTTAAAAACTATTATATATTTTTACTTACATGTGCAGTTTAAACTTGGATTTATTTTCGACATTGCTTTTACAAACTTTTAAAAATACAAACACTATATATTATAAAAATTGTTACTTTTACTAGAGTTGAAATGATACTTACCAACAACAGATACAAAGGTCTTCCCAGTGGCTGTTAGGCCTTCGGTGCTTTTTACAGTACAGCTATATTCTCCTCTATCAGATATTCGTTGCACCTCTTGTATTGTGATTGTTCCTCCGTGATTTATTTTTTGTCTGTGATTTAGGGGCAAAAGAACACCATCTGTGAAATAAAAAATAAACGAGTTCCAAATTATTAATAAATGATTTTTAACGTTTCACAGAAAAGAAAAAGTTTTTTTTTTGTATGGTGCAGGCATTCATTTAAAGTGATGTTGGCATCGGTTTCTTTCACTTTCTTTAAACAATATATATAGTTCGAAAACGGAATTTTGACAATTGGATGCTTCTGCGCATGTTAGAAAAGAGCAAATCCATTTGAGGTTTAGGGTAGTTCGTTTTGCAGGTGCATTTATTTAGTACGCGAATCAGAATGATAGCTTCTCTGTTTGTTGAATGCAACTAAATGTTTTAAATTGGCATATAGCATCATATCGGAAGAAATCAAGTACACTAAACGATCTAGAGCGACTCACGTTCCTTATAACAGCAGTTCTTCCCTTGAACACAGTGAATTATTTTTGGCCCTCTGCCAGGCAAATCGCCTTGAAGATGGTAGAATTGTAGATAAAGATACTTTTAAATTAATTTTCATTTTAAATTTTGCAGCAAAGTATCATAGGTAAATAAATAAATACACTTGGGTTTAGTTTGCGTATGTGTTCCCTGGCAACAAATCTAGATACAAGTAATGGTATCAAGCATAGGTGTAGGACACTGGTTTTCATTATGGGCTTTTACAAAGTGTAAGCAACCTTTCTTTTTTTCTATGCTTAAAAGTGTTGTTTTTGAAATGAAACGCATATATAGTTTTAGCCCTACACCTGCACTTTATCAATGTGTCTATACTATATCAATCATTAAATTAATTTCCAAATCATGACTAAAAAGCTACACTAAATAACCGTACTTTAAAGCTAGTTTTCCATTAGGAAATTTTAAATTTTAGAAATTACTAAGCCGATCATCTTTTGAACAGATTTTTAATTTTCCAAAAGTGATTTTTCTAAGAAACTCACACTCAGAATTTAAACGATCATTTTGAGTCTGCTTGTTAAATTTTTAAAAATGTATTACTAGTTTACAATCGATATTTTAAAAACTTATGCATTTTAACAATTTTTTTAAAGCATGTACACAACAACCTCACACGTTTTTTGGAAAAACCACTATTATCATTTCTTTTGCTGCATACATTTTTTCAGTCAAATTACATATGCTTTGAATGCTTTCTTCTCTTCCATGATTAAAAGTTTTTTTTTTTTTTTGAAATGTAACGCATAGAGTCTTCTATTGTACTTTGTCAATGTATCAATACTAAATTAAAAATTTAATTATTTTTCAAATCATGAATAAAAATCCATATACGAAATAACCGTATTTTAATTACTTTTTCGTTATTTTTTTTTTTTCCAAAAATCCCCTATTTACGTTTTTTTTCAAATTATCTACTTAAAGTGCGAAACATATGATTTACAAACTTTTCTTACATTTTGTAGCTTATAGTAAATATTATCACTTACTTTTGTACCAACGAATTCCTTTAATAGGGTATCCTCCGTACGGACAACGTATCACAAGATCCTCTCCAGATATTGCAGTGATGTTCACCATTTCTCTAACAAATGCTGGCCCATATATATTAAGCCTGGCTTCATGAAACGTGCTTCCAACGTCATTGTCTGCTTGACACCTGTATTCTCCTCCATCTTCCACTCTGGCCTCGGTGATGTTAAGTATGCCAGTCACATGACCAAGATCACCAATCCGATCCACCGCAGCTACTCGTGGACCTTGCTGGAGTGGGATATCGTCTAGGAACCAAGTGATGCGAGGGAGGGGATTCCCAGTCGTGACGCACTTCAAAGAGATCATATCACCTTGATGAGCAGTGTGTTCTGGAAATGCTGATATCATTGTTGGTGCAACATCTGTTTGATATAAAAGCACATACATCGGATTACGTTAGGTACACGGTAAAGTAAGGCTTACATTTGTGAGCAACCTCAAAATATAAATTTTATTTCTCCATCCAGAAAACCTAAAGTTCAAAATTGTTCGGAAGGGTTAAAAACAGTTAATCATAAAATGTAAACAGTGTATATATTGTTAAAATTGATAAGCGGTGTTTGTTATGGTTTTTTGGTCATTAAGAACTTTTCGATTCTTCTCACTTAAATCAAAATTTTAGATTTAGTAAATTTAATGGCTAAAAGGTTCAAATCGTTGTACGAACTACGAATAAAATTTATCCTACTCAGGTTTTTCTTTTATTTTCTAGGAATATGGTTACGTAAACTTTTAAAGGATTAGAGGGCTTTTACTATTTTTCATCGGCGATAGAATTGTTAAAATTTGCATTAATAAGGCACTATTTCGTATTTTTGATTGGAACCTTCACAATCATTTCTTCCAGAAATTTATTGAATTTCTAGCCAAATCTTGATCGATTACATCATGGAGGGTGCAACGTTCGAATCAACAAATGGACATTTAGGTTCAAAAATATTGTATGTTATTGATTTCTGTAAATCAACAATAGATGTCATGCAACGGCAGTTCTTGTGTTCCCACATCACAGTGTCTATATAAACGTTTTTTTAAAGATGGGAATTTAGCAAAAATAAATAGGTTTGTATTGACTAACACTTACTTATTGTAGAAAAGCATGCCGTTTATTTTAGGTGTTACCTGATCTAAAATAAACGGCATGCTTTTATGAAATTGCATGAAAAGACGGAGGTAAGTGTTTGTAAAAGTTATTTTTTTTTGAATTTACGAATGAAAATTCACAATGCTCTTGGTATTACGTAAATTAAACTCTGCTATTGAACGGGCGATCATTAAATAACCAAAGATATCTTGTTGACGATTTCCTGTGGTAGGCATAAACTATTTACTGTTCAAACAGGATTTTCAGAAAATGGAAGTATTGTTTCATATATCTACTACTTAAAAAAGATTATTCAGGATTAATGATTATTTAATGACCTGGATGATGTATCGTTCCGCGTGCCATCCTTACTTAATTTGTAAAGATGCAATATCGCGAAGTCTTTCGAAACTTCAGACATCTTTGGCATGAACATTTTGTGGTACACCATTGCTGAAACGCTAACTTTAAAACTGAACAATTGTTGAAAAACAAATCTAATAATGTGTGCTATTGGTACGCCTTTGTTTTTATTATTTACATGCATGTATGCATTTTTGAGGATTACCTGATATTTTTAACTCTGCAGTTCCTTGCGCTCCATCGAAGTCGTTGTACACGAAACATTGGTACGTTCCTCGATCATCTCTACGCACAGACGTTATGTGCAAGACATCTCTTGACAAAAGCCGGACACGGCTAGAAGATGATATCGGCCGTTGATCCTTCTTCCAATTGATAGTATGAACTGGATAACCCGTTACGTTGCAGTTAAACGTTGCTTCTTGACCTATGTTAAGAACTTGACGGGCGGGCCTTATGGTGACACTTAGTGGAGCTGAAACCAAAGAAGTAGATTACATACGATTAGCTGATTCCCCACAGAACATCTGCGGGCTGTTAACCATTTTAAAAAAACGCTTTAAAATTTAAAGGCTTAAGAAAAATCGCTAGATATAAACAAACTAAGGTGTTGCCATTCTAAAGCATCGAAAATTAAAAGTTGAGTTATGAATGAAAATATATTTAACAAATAGAAATAAACTTGTTAAAGTTCGTAAATTACGATAATAAAAACAAATATTATGTTATATTTCTATGCTTATCATTAAACAAATTGTTAAATATTGTTTTACCATAGTTTGTTTTTTGCATGATGTCGGTATCGTACCGTGCCGCAAAATTTAACCGTAACTGTTCCACGTTAAGTGAAATATATATATATATGGATATTGAAATAATATTATTTTTTGGATTTATTGGCAGCTTTAGGGTAACGAAACAGACCATTAAATTCTATGCTTCATTTTACATTTCTAGACTAACGTTCTATCCACAAGCTAACTGGCATTTACATTAAACTAAGCGAAAATCTAAAACTTCAAAAATGAGCAACATTGTAGATAAACATAAGAAAGCTGCATATTTCTTGCTTGCCATTTTGTACTAAGCAATGATAAAGGTGCACATTCAATTTAATTACAAAGTTAATTAAAAAATCAGAAAATACAAAATTAAGATTCTAGTAGAAGCAATAATGAAGACGTATTAAATGAGAATTACAAAGCGCTGTTACTGGTAAGTTATCTCGAAGTGTTAACAAATAGAATAATATTTGCGAAAACTGTAATTAAAAATACAAGCTTAGGAAAAGTGAGGAAAAGTAAATTGGAAAATCTAAGTCGAATGGTTATGGCTAACACCATTAAAAAATAACAAAATGATTAAATACGTTTTAAGAGGAAACTTCCTGCTCTGATAAATTGTTGGAGAAAATAAAAAGATGTTTTTCGTAAATCTATAATAAACTGGCCCTCACACTTTGAAATTTACCTGTGACAATCAAAACGCTTTCAATTCTTCTTTCTCCTATACTATTTCTTACAATGCATTGGTATTTCCCTCCATCACTAAACTGAACCTTTTTAATGTTGAGCGTTCCTTGGTTGACCCAAATTCTGCCATCCTCTTCAATGTGTTGTAACACTCCTGACGTGTCTTTCATCCACCTAAGTGTTTTTTTTTAAACATTATTTTTATTACATAAAATATATATATGTGTTACGGCGCAAGTCCGAAACTGGACAATGCTGACACATCGGTCTGACAGATGGTGAATGTCGACATCCACCGGTGATTGTCAACATTCTCCACTTGGTGTATGTTGACATCCACCGGTGTTTGCCGACATTCTCCGATTTCGGAGATTCACCGTAACATATACTATAATATAAATATGTAACGTACCTTCACTTTTTTTTTCAGAAAAGTAAAAAGATTTTAACTCTTGCTTTTTCTCTTACTTTTATCTTTACTGATTACTTTTTCAGTTTTTCCTAAACAAAACAGTGTTCAAACAATTGTGGACACAAATGTGATAATTTTAAATAAAGGAACACGGTGCGGAACGGGGATTAAGTTTAAATCTAAATTTACATGGTCATACAAAATCATTTAAAACACGAGTCAAGTTACAATAGATTGTTCATTATGTTTACTTAAATATCTTTCAAGAAAAATTAAAATTTAGCAATAAAAATACTTATACAAAAAAAAGTCCGTTCTGCCCTGGGTAGTGGGGCGGAACGGGATATGCCAATTATAACTGTAGAAAGATTACATTTTTTATTGAATTATTAATTTAAGACTGTTCACAAAGTTCACATATTAATGCTGCCTCATCATCATCGCTGTCCACAAAGGCACATGAGTTGTGGGCCCATTGAAGGCAATTTTGGCACGCCACCCAGCCTCACTTTGATGCGGAATAAAAATATCTGCAATACAAACATTTCATCATCTTCTACTGCTTTTTCTTCAGCTTCCCTGTCATTATTGCAGATTTCTTTTGCAGAAGCTTTTCTATTGCAGACGGACCCCGTACCGTTCCGCCCCAGGACCATGTGCACATAATTTTTTTCGTATGTATACTTTGATCAAACGTAAGAACAATATCATAAAATAAGAACTGTCAACAAGCATTTTAAGTGTGCACAAGTATTACAATTTTATACGTAAGAGTACTTACCTTACCTTTACTGGAATTTTACAAAATTATAATTTTATCAAAAAAAAAAAACCCCTCTGCATTTCACTAGTTTTCACTGAACAACAAATAAGAACTGAACAATAATGGTCGTATGTTTTACTGTAATGTAGTTGGCGTTGTTACACCGATTCCGATAGGTTTCACTAACTTCAATCACTAAAACAGCCGTTTCCCGTTATGACCCGCTATCCCGTTACACCCGGGATAACCTAAATAAATACAATAAAAGATAAAGATATAAAACAAAAAGAAAAATTATACAGTGTAGATTGTTTGAATAAGAAATATATCGTCCCTGGGTTTTTGCAACCTTTTTAACATGATTTGGCATAAATCCAACTTTTTTTTACGTAGGATCTCATCTTACTTGGTCTCGAAACCACCTCTGAACAACATAATCAATCAGTCTTTTTTATTCTTTTTAAATTTATTTAAGAAGGCTAAATTTTACAATAATTTAGTACCTCATTGTTCACAAATTGTCAGAACAGTGAAACAAAATGACCACTAATTTTTTTTATAAACATGTTGTCAGCCGCGAAAAGTAACATTGGTAAAAGTAACATATTTTTTAAATATTAAACTTATACCGTCATTTCAACGTACTTTACTCTATTCACTTGTCTGTGTTACAGTTTAATACAGTAATAATAAATTGGCAAGTCGTTTCAACGAAACATGCGATTTCAAAGCCTCATTCATATTTATGACAACTCGCATACAACTACATTCAATCTCCGCCATTTTCTAATGTTTTTTCCTCAGAATTCCTCTTTCTTCTTGGCTTTGGGTACTTTCTTTCGCACTAAATCAAATTACAGCTTTTTTAGGTCACAGCTACAAATAAGTGTTATTCTCCCCTTGAGAAAAATGTAGTTTAAAGTATTATTTATTTCGAACAGTGTTGCAACGGAAAGATAAGACCAAAGTGCACCTTTTTGGCTTCATGCTATAAAGATTCTTTTCTTTGTTAAAACTTTCTCCTTTTCAAATTTCAACAGTTTCTTTGTTGCATCATAATAAAAGAAAACCTCTAAGAAAATATATATGTATGTATACGGTATATCTAGGGAACAAACAAAAATATTGGTTGTTGTCCTGTGTACCTCACGAAGCATAATTTTACACATTGCTCTGTAGCTATTATTTTTGTCCTTTTGACGACAGCATCGTTTTATGCATCTGATGTGCCATCAATTCCAACCTTATTGCATCGATATTCTTTCTTAGCAACATATACTTAGGATACTAAGATGCATTATGAGTAATTGCACGTAACGAAACTTGCAGGCAACATCTTATGAACAACTTCACTTACTAAACTACGGAATGTGTGACGCCTTAACTACAATTAAGGAGGAACCAATTAAAACCGGCCATGTCCATTCTAAACGATTTTTGGCAATTCACGAAAAACGTGCTTCTAAATAACCTTGTATGGAAAAATATATTCATGTATTTATATAGATTGATTTAGACTTATTAATATTGTTGAGAGAAAGCTTTCAAATATTTGAACTCCATGCTGTAATATTTGAATCAGCTGCTAACTCAATTTTTATTGAAAATGGACTTGTGTGGTTTTGATTGGTACCTCCGCAATTATGTGTTACCACGCAAACTCACGCACTCATTTGACTTGGGGTACATTTACACATATCTGAAACTCACTGAGCTTCCCGGCACAATTTAAAAAATAATATACTAAATAGATTCAAATACCTGTATGTCGGTGCAGGGCTGCCTTGTGCAACACAGGGCATCTGAGTGAACGCGTTTTCCTCTGCTCTTATTTGAGGTTTGCTGAACGTCACACGAGGTAATGTTGATGCGTGGGACTCTATAAAATAAAACATAGATGTTTCTAATTAAAGATGTTCCTTAATAAAGTGTTAACAGACAGAAATTAGTGAAAAAACGGATGAGGAACTCAGTTTTACGGCCGAATTAAGCTAAAAGGAAAGATATAATTAAACAAAACGTTGATTTAGTACATAAAGGAAAATCCGATTTGTAGCTTTCGAAATTTGTATAGTAAAATGTGTATGAAATCTGTTCCATTTCATTTGCACAATATACATAAGTACATTTTGGGTGAAGCTAATGCTATTTCTAAAGATTTAATAGGGAGAAGAAACAAATCTAACTGAAAACATGCAAATGCAACCAACTACTTTATTTTTACTGTAAGCAATAAAATTAAATTTTTGCGTGTGTTTTCGAATCCTGTTTTTACGGAAGCTCTAAATTAACGAGGGAATATTTTGGTCTTTTCATAAAAGATATAAGATGATTCAACTGTATTACTAGTTAAATATACATATGTTTCAGTAAAAGACCAAAATCTGGTGAATGAGAACATTCACCTAGTTGGGTTCGGTATATGTCCAAAACATTTACCAAACTTCCTTATTTTAGACTGATGGTGTATGTTCAATAAAAATATTTTCGTTACCTCTTCTCTATATATTAAAAAATCGTGAAGTGTATGTTTGGAGAGGCTGTGCGGGACAAAACACAGATTGTAGGATCACCAATATTTTTTAAAACAAATTTGGTGTGGCATATACTACGTAAGTACTCAATTTTCAACTATTTTGAGGGTAGATCAGATTTAAAATGTGCTTTTAACGATTAAAATCAATGTTGATATTGAAAATCGTTTGAAATTTTTGATCTTGAATATTATTTTTTATTGCTGATATTGAATATTGATTTTACTTCGTTGTCTTTGTGACAGTATCTTATTTACCCCGTGTTATTTTTATGCGCCAGTATTTTATTTATTCAGAGGTATTTTTATGCTGTATTTTATGGGGCATTCAACTGCGTAAAGGGGTTAGCGAGCGAAGCAAGCAGGGGCGTAACCACTAGTGTCTTGAAATGATACTAAAAATGATACTTATTATTAAAACATTCTGATTTATGTCAAGCGAAAAATACATTCAAAATGGGCAAATACAATAATAATTTTAAATATAATTAATATGATTTAACATTATGCAATCTGATTTCCGATTAGAGGTCGTTAGACTGTCGCAACTCTATTCCCATCACCTTTTTGCTTCGACTTTCACCAGAACCCATCTGTGATTGCCAACATACACCACTCCGAATGTCCGAATATAGAAGAATTTAAGCAAATATTCGGACTTTCACCGAATTATTTGGTGACTGTTGACGGATGCCGGTGAATGTCGTCATTCACAAATTTCGGTCTTTCGCCGTAACATATATATAAAAATGAACTTAAAAGAACACTTGCTTCAAGGAGCTGCGAAATTTAGGCGTATCTAGAATATTCTATAACTTTTAAATTCGTTAAAAGGAGCCAAACTCAGCTGCTTATTATTAATTTTAATATAAGCAATAACGTCCCCCCCCCCCTCCTTAAGAAATCAGAATGAGAATATTCGAGTTTCTGTCGATTTTTGTAATTAGATATAATCAACTTTCATGCCATTTATTAACGAAAAAGCCATTCTTTTGTGAAGAAAAGTAATACAGATTTGAAAACAATGTTTTCTATTAAGTTAGCATGAGTAATTAATTATCAACAATTTGCATCATTATGCTAGTTCATTGTGATGACGTAACAACATTATAATGCACTTTGTTAACTCTCTTTCTGTACATAAAACCGATTAGGGTACCCTAAATAATTTTGACTTTCATATTTTTTTTCTCTCTCTAATTAGAAGCCAAATAAATTTTCATTGTGTTGCTAATGAAACAATCTGAAGATAAACTTTGCACTGGCGATACTAGGCATACCAAACATTTTGGGGTTTGTTATTTGCTTGAAACGCATAATCTTGGCACACTTTAAAAGCTGTTAATTTTAATTTGGGTATTATATCTCAATCTTTATTTTTTGTTCCTAACAATTCATGAACATTTTATATGACTTTGCTTTTCAAAAGTTTCATTTGAGAAGTAAATTAGCTAATAATTTCATAACTTATAAAACGGAAATTAATCAGAAATATGATAATGCTCTCATGAAACCATTTGATATACTTTCAGTAAATTGAAATTAATTAAAAATGATCATTTATGATTAAAATTAATCACATAAAGTACTTTTTAAACATAAACAAATAGAAGAGCTCTTTAAAATTCGAAGCAAAAGTGTCCACGACTAACTATAAATGTCAGCCTAGTAAGTATTTTGTAAAGTTTAATTGTACGTTTTTCCAGAAAGAGGCTAACAGTAAATTACTTAATACAAGTAAAAACTATTTCCACAAAAGCACCGTGCTACCGTCAGCCAACAAATGTGAATGACGAGATTAAAATGATCCGCAGACAGGTTTTCTTGGCTTTTTTCCAAAGTATGACAGTTATTGGGGTTTCTACTTCCCAATTTGAAGAGAAAATTACAGTCTTCTCATTCATGTTGCAGGAACAGTTGTTCTCTCGAGTGGTTTTATTTTGGTGAGATAATTAACTATGGAAAGTTTTCAGCATTTTAATCGATAAAGCAATGGGATTCTGTAAAAAACTAGGTATATTGTTTTCGAAGAGTCTACTGATAATTGGTACGATGTAGTTCGATTTTTATTTCAATCGAACAATTTATTTCAGAAGGTAAATGAACAGAACGTGCGGAATAGAAATTCATCAAATGTAATACACGAAAACGAGGTAGAAGTAAAAACGTACTTTTTTAGAGATAAGTAGAGAAACAGGAAAATTTAGATTTTTAAAAGTATATACTTCATATTTTAAAATTTGTATACTTTTTAGCCTACTTTCCCGTAAAAGTAAAAAAAAATAATAATAAAGCATGAAAGAAGGCTTAATGTATCGTGAAAATATCGTTAGAAATCAAGAAAAGTCAAAAATAAGTTAAGTAAATGAAAAATAAAAAATTTGAAAGTAGGGTTTTGAGATGGGGAAAAAGTGTGTCGTCGGTCTGTCGGTCTGTCTGTCTGTCGGTCTGTCTGTCTGTCTGTCGGTCTGTCCCCCCCCTAATAACTTTTGAATGAATTGTCCGATTGGAAAAATTCTTTTTGCATTCGAAAGGTCTCGGCGAAGACATCTCATTTCCATATTTTACTTTTTGATTTGAACAATTTTTTGTTCAATTTTGAACAGTTCAAAAAACTTTAACATTTGCGCCTATGGATAAAAATGAAGCAAATTATGTAAACTCTGGGTACAAGATATAAGTTCCCATGAACAAGCTCACTGGAAGAAGTTCTTGGCGTAAAATATTGATTTGAACAATTTTTGTTCATTTTTGAACAGTTCAAAAAAAATTAACATACCGCCTACGGGGAAATTTCAATCCTATATAATTTCTGATCTAACGGACCGATTTGCTTGCAACAAACTTTATCGGAAAGCGCTTATGACGTAGAACATGTACAAATAGAAAGTTCATCCAGAATTAACGAGCCTATTTTCCTATGAAATTTTTTGATCGGGATTTTCAAGAATATTTTTTAATTAATGAATGATTAAATGAATAAGCAAAAGAATGAATGAATAAATGAGTGAATAAATACATGAATGACGTAATAAATAATGATTGAATGAATATGTATTAACCGTTGAAAAAGGTATATTTGAAGCAATGAAGAACTAAAGCTAAACGAGAAAGACAGAGAGAGAGAGATAGCTAGATTATAAATTTGAATTCGGTGTATACGGGAAAGTAGGCTCGTATAGTTCTAGACGGAACTTCTTGTTGTTTTACAGTTCCATTAACACGCACACATACATATACAATATGTATACAGACTAGGGGCGAAAGTGACCTATATACCCCAAAAGAAATCGGATATCTGGTATTCTGAATAATTTTTAAATACCTAGTATCCGTACAGGAAACGCAGACTTGAATTTCTCTCTCAAATGGAAATTTGACTTCTTAAATTAAATTAATTAGCAAGTTTAGAAAATATATGTACGTTTAAATTTTACTTCGGATTTGGGAGCTTTGGCATGCTTGAAAATCTGCATGGAATTAAATAGAGTTACAATAATCAGACCAGGATATGCTGCACGGATAATCAGACACTGGCTACCCGATTTCCGGCAAAATGGATATCCGACGCTTCCCTAACAGGATCTACCTCCCTCCCCTCCTCAAAGGCAGAATTCTGGATCCATTGCTATTTGTGCTCTATTATTCTGGCTACCCGATTTCCGAAAAATGAATATCCGGCTCATCCCTAACATGATCTACCTCCCTCCCCTCCTCAAAGGCAGAATTCTAGATCTGTTGCTATATATGCTCTATTTTCTTCATTACATGTAAAATTATTCTAGTAAATTCAAAGGTTTTCTCTAGTATTATGGAAAGTGATTTGTGTGGTGGACTGTTTAGAACATTTGAAATGAAACGCTTCAGCGCAAGATTTTTAAGCAGATCCTACGGACTAAATTAAATGAGTAAATATAGAACACTTAATTTTTAATGACTCAATCTTGATAGTATTATGGCGCAAAAAATATTCAGAAATATATGAGGAACAAATGAGCATTAGTAAATACTAATTGCAAAAGGTTTATTCACAAAAAGAAGATTGTAGCCCTAGTACTAAAATAATACATTTAATTAATGAAGGAATCTCAGCAATATAATCATCTTTACAATTCTGAGCTTAAGGCAGATTTTCCTTTTATTTGCGATTTTCGCTTTAATTTATTAGTCTTAGTTCTGATGCGCAAAAACAGTACCGTTTTTTAAACGTTATTTCTTTTTGTTTGACTTAGTATTGGAGAAAACCTCTATTCACTGATGAAAAACACTCAACTTGCCTTTTCAATTACATTAACTTTATGTGTTCTTGCTTTTGTTACTGTAATTTGAATAATAATAAGTTTTTATGATTCGCAAGAAATGACAAGGGCATTATTTAGAGATAAACGGAACATATCAGATTGCAAAATTCAAGTATTTATTATTAAAAAAAATAATGCATACTAATTTAACCATATTTCATGCAATTATGTCGAACACCGCTAATTAAATGCACAGTATTTTCGGTAAGTATTTATATAGACGTAAATGTTTCCCTACAGTGGCGCACCCAGGATTTGCTTTGTGGGAAGGGGTGAAGAGATCAAAATTAGGGATTAACCGGACAATGATTTCTCGGATACCAGATATCCGGTGTCGCTCGTGGGGCTTATCCGTACGGCATATGCGGCTCTGGAGTTTGGAACCTGTAAATTCTATACATAGAAACAAATTTTACATGCCGAAATAACCGGATCTTTCGTGCAGTCACCCGATCAGGGTACGGATATTTAAACAAAATCGGTCGGAAACCGGATATCCAATGCCTCCTGGGAGGTTCAGGTCCCCCGTCGGTGTGCCCCTGCTTCCTAAGTGTTTTAAGTGGTATGTTTTAAGGGATCATCCAATGTTTTATTACTTAAATGTGCAATATATTTCAATATATGTAAAAATAAATAAATAATAATTAAAAGTAAATTAAATAATTTAAATATAAATAAAAGTAATTTTTCACATTTAAGTGATAGTTCTATATTTAACTGCAATTTAAAATAATTCATTACTCTTGTAGTTCCCCAGACACTAAAAACGACATAAAACGTAATAAAATGTCTGAAAATAACTTTTCGATAAAAAGATGGCATAAGACTCTCCTTTATTATGTTCAAAACCCCTACCTGTAACCACAATTTTTCCAGCGTTGACACTTGTAACCATTTCTCCTGTTAGTCTGTGGCGAGTTTGACACAAAAAGGTCCTTTGAGAGTCGTTCTCCAAGACTCCGTGAATGAGTAATTCTCCAGAATTAAGCACCGTATAAGAGCTTCCTGTGAAGAGAAAACGTTAGAAAGCATATTTCTTTTACAATAAACGTCACCTCTTCATAAAATATTATGACCTTTGCATTTTTGAAAACTGAGAACTCATCCTAAATAAATTACGGGTAGTTGTGTTTTATTCAACTTCGTAACCATAATTTAGTTCTCAAAGAAAAATATTTATGTATCGCATTGTAAAACAATTGGAAAATGTCCATTTTGTATGTTTTAAGACACAATTATTATGTAGTTTTCTTTTTTCACTTTTTAAAGCTCCTCCTATTAATTGAAACTTATTCTTTTTACTCAGACTGAAGTTTGGGAAAACTACAGTCCGAGTGGTTTATCCTCAAACTTTCACTGAACATTGCCTCTTAGAATTTCAGAAATTCAAAAGTAACTCAACTATTAATTATCTAATTTATTTCTACGATTTCATCGTGAACCGTTTACCTAAATTTAAATTAGCAAAATAATGTAAAGAGCATGATTTTTGTTTTCATGTAATATATGAAACGTAATGTCTACAGAGTTCCCTTTCTATTTTTTTTTTTATTTATTTACTGTTATGTGTTTTAAGTATATAACAATTGTAAAGGGTTGAAAAAGAAAATTAGGATACTGCTTTAAAAACGCATCAAACATTCAAAATACACTAATGAGGCTTTCAGGAATTACAAAAGCAATTCGCGAGCGTTAGCGAGCCATGGGACAGCTGCCAAACCTGCTGCGCCTAGCCGCAGGCTAAAGCTAGTGGCTTAGTATAATACAAGCGGGCGCTAAAGCAAGGCTCTCATTCCCACATTTTATTTTTTGATTTGAACAATATTTCCTTCAGTTTTGAATAATTTAAAAAATCCTAAACGAATGAGTGAAAGAAGTAATGAATAAATGAATGATAGAAAATAAATGAACGACCATATATTAACTGTTGAAGGTATATTCGACGAAATTATCAACTAAAGATAAATGAGAAATAAGGTGGGATAGCTACATTATCAGTTTGACATTGGTATATACGGTAAAGTAGGCTCGTATATACCAATGTATAATGTATATATGTCGTATATATCGTAGTCTAGGCGGAGCTGGTTTTTAATAAGTGAAACATTTATACTTAGCAGCTATGCATTGGTCATCTCAGGTCGTAAATTAATTCACAATATGCTATCCGCATGACCAAATAGATGAAATCTGGCCACTTTTGGTAAATGCAAAACAAGACAGATCCCCGCACTCCAAAGTGTTTAAATTTTTAAGATGTTTACAGAGACTTCCTTGATTTATTAGTAACAGTTGTTTTGTTTGCAATTTCTGATGGCCGTCTAGCACACATCAGTTCTTATACTTTCAGAGACATAAATTACAAATACATTCCAGTGCTGAAGATCCATCAGAGATATAATTTTGCTTTCGATTTCAAGAGTCATATTGACTTGCTTTTACAGTTTGAACACGGAATTTTGGAATTTGGACGCTTCTGCGCATGGCAGAAAAGAACGAATCCATTCGAATTTTCGGGAAGTTCGTTCTGCAGGTGAGTTTTTTTAGAACGCGAATCAGAATGTTTGCTTCTCTGTTTTTTGAAATCCACTAAATTTATAAATTGGCATATGACATCAGTTCCGAAGAAATCAAGTATGTTAAACGAACTGGAACGAGAACAAAAACCGCACATTCTTTATACCAGCAGTTCCTCTCTTGGACATGAATGGATTCCTCTTGGCGCTCTGCCAAGCAGATCGCTTTGGTTGATGGTAAATCTGTATGCTTCATCTGGTTGATGGTAAATCTGTGTGCTTTCATTTCACTAAGCAACAAAGCTTTTTGCTTGCTGTAACCAATGTGCATATTTTCTTTCAACAGAAACATAATAGGCCTTAAAACTACTGATAAAGCCGATGTTTTCGAACGTAACATGTTTCAAAGGGTCATAATTGCTTTACAATACATTATACAACTTGTTCTTCTGCAGAAGTAATTATTTATAAAAATCTTTAATTATAAACTCGTGTAAAATTTAAAAAAAAAAAAAAAGTTATTTAAACCAGTTTAATTTGAGAAATTAATAGGTACTACGCAATTATTCCCGAAAAAAAGAGCACTTTCTTTGCATGATCTATGTTTACATGAATTTATCCTAAATTTTACTTAAAAAATTGGAATCTGTATTTTTTTTGCATCGAAAGGTATTGAATAGCTTAAGACAGTTTGGAACAGCCTTTTCTTGATTATATTTAATTTAATTGCCATGGATTCTGAATTGTATTTTATTGAAACTTACAAAAAGCTTAATTCATTATTAAATATTGATAACGAAAAGGAGGAAGGCAAAAACATTCTTTTGCAATTATATATCGTTTGATCTTTTTCTCTAGTCTACAGATTTTTTCTAGATGATTTACAAATGAAAGAAACGAAAATACGTAATTCGTGTTTGCACTGAATTATACTATTTTTTTCTGGTTCAATGTACTTGCATTTATTAATCTAAGTTTAAATGTCATTAAATATACGTACTACAAAATAAAGTCAAACATGCCTTAATATTCTATTGCAGTTTATAAGTAAGTAGGGGAATGTGGGGCAAAGTGAAATGGTAAAATTCTTACTGTTTCCAGAGCAGTCTGTTTAATAACATTTTTCGTATGTTGCATAATATGTGGTTGATTCCAGTCAAAACGCAGTTGCCTTTAAAGATTAAGTTATATACATTCAAAACTTGACTCATGTTGTAATATTTTGTTGAAGGTCAAAATATTTTTTGTTATTATATAATCATAAAATTAATATAATTACTATTTTAAGTATTAATAAGGAACTACTGATGTCCACTGCAATGTTAATTTATTTAATGTTAAGTTAATTTCAGTACAATTTGTCAAAATTAAAAGTTAGTTTAGAAGGGAAAAATAAATAAATAACTAAAAAATAATCACATAGAGGCACATGTTAAGTGAGGATGTTTTACTACAGTCTATTTTCCTTTTCCTGTTTCTGTTTTGTTTTTAAATGCAGGTTAGGAAAAATAAGTTCATTATTAAATTATTATTCAAGTTATTAATTTATATTTATTTAACTTGTTTCATCCTTTGATGAAAAAATGAAAACAAAAAAGCATGACGCGTAATTTAGTCAATTTTCTTTTCTTATTTTTTAAAATGCAAAGTGTTTATTTAAAATTTTGAGGACATAAATTACATGTGAAAATAAATGGAAACTATTCAATACCGAGTACTCCTTAAAGCCGAATATAGGACAAAATAATTGCTTACAGTTACGAACATCAAATTTGAACGATTCTACTTCAAAAACGAGTGTTCGTTGGAGCGTCACTTTCTGTTTCCATTGCTTGATAACAAATAAGATTTATTTTGCTACTTACATCCCACTTTCACCCTAAACGTGTCGAGTTAGGCATATGCATGTTCCTATGAATAAGAAGCTAAAACTTTGAGTGGGTGAAGTTCTTTTCATACATAATTTTGAATATTCACTAGACTGCTAATTGCTTAACAGGCGTTTAGTTTATTTCATAAGATTCTCCCTAAAAGGGAAAAAAAAAAAAAGTAAGTATCTACAAATTTATTCTCAACGCTTTTTTAAGCCTAGAATATACATGTCTTATAAGTAATTGCGTGCTTTAGGATTTATTGCAAAGCGTGAGCCGAATTTTTTATTATGAAGCGAAAAATATTATTTTCGGGTCTTTTCATATCAGTGGTAACGTGCATTTCTGCAGTTGTTACTAAATGAGATCATCATAAATAATTCTTTTTGAAAGTGGCTAGTGCATGATGGCAACTGTGACTTAGCAAGCTGCTTGACCATTAAATAAAGCAATAAGAAAGTTCTGATGAATAAAACCTAGCCATCTATTTTGCCTATAACTTATTCATCCCCTTCGCTTTGCAAAATATTACTTATAATTACAAGGTCTTTAAACCAGTATGACATTTTCTTCATGAAGTAAAAAGTATTTTGAAGCACTCTTAATTATTATTCTTAAGCACATTTAATTTTAAAATTGTTTTAAAAACCATTATTAAAACAGACAAGAGTTTTAAAATGACTCCAGAGTGCCCAGAACAAGCACCATCAGTTTCTAAAAAAGACCAGCATTATCTTTAAATCCCTAACAAAATAGACCCTCTAAAAATCCTCATCGGAGTAAGGACAACAAATCCTACAAACAAGAACTCAAAATTATATTAAAATCTATTGTAGAGGGCTACAGTCCTTTTAAAAACCTTTATCAGAATAAAGAAAAAAGCTCCTAAAATGACAAAAGTCTCTTAAAATCATAACGAAGTTCTGTAAGATTACAATTACTAAAAAAAAAAAATAAGTTCAAAGCATTGAGTGACCATCTTAATCCCTATCTGAGGTTTCCATATTCGCAAAAGCTACAATATTTATTTTCTATTTTAACGGTGAAATAACCGATAGAAAAATTCTAATTTGCCTGAGAAAAGAGAAACGTTGCTGAGTATTTTCAGTAGAAAAACAATTGAATAGGTTACTTCGAAGACCTTTTTAGCAGTTATTCTGAGGTACCCAATGCTAACTGCAGTCATATTGCCTATAGCATCGATGGCTTTCGCAGACTACCCCCCAGTAGAAGGGCAGCGCTGTCCTCCACGAACTTCCCACAAACTCTCTAGACACTTGACAACCAGCACCGGCCATAAAGGGCTGGGCTGGCAGAGCGTTGCCTACCTGCTTTACCGACCCGAGGCCACAGTCCAACTACAAAGTTGGCCTTACGTCACCCGGATCGGATAGTGCTATTTTAGTCGCCTCTTAGGACACGCATAACTACGCTGGGGCTATTCTATCTTCCCCGGCCATCATACGGGGGGCAGTTATTCTGAGGTATGAGAATGATAAAATTTTACGGGAGTGTTTTTTTTAATATTTTATTTTTCAAGGTAATAACAATGTTAGTGTATTTAACCAAAAACGGTTTTTGATTAATTAAGCTACAAAATTAGTAAGTTAAAACTAAGAGTTTTCTAAAAGTCTAACTAAGTAAAAACTAAGAGTTTTTCTAAATAAGCGATTGATTTTTGCGTTGCGTATTTTTCACTTGAACTTATTCGGAACAAGAACAGATTCTCTGAAATAATCAAAATTTTTTAATACGTATTACCGAAACAATATATTTAAAAGCATATATCTAATTTAATTAAAAACTATCACCCTCCAATTTAAGCCTTGAATTTTGTTTAATAACGAATTAGAAAGATGTAAACTTTTGTATTCATATTTTGTTTGCTACTATTCACATTTATCTACTGTTAGGTAATGTGTGTCTGCCACGAGAAAAGCTCACGCGAAAATGTTTGTGTCTTTCTGGCAATAAGGTGTGTTTCATTTTGTAAGAATCACGCAGGTAAGTACGCAGTACAATGGAAAATAATCAATGGTAATGGGAGAATGCAGAGAGAGTAAAAAAAAAAAACTGACTGTTTTCGATAAAATTCATCCTGTTATGCATTTATCTGAAACTTTACAGCTATTTTTTTATAACTTTCTTTATTTGGAAAAAGAGAGGCACCTAATCGGCCATGGACCCGAAACGGCAGTACCGAATTGGCGGGACCGAAACGTCCTGCTTTGTATTTATGGGGAATTTCTCTGTATGTCCAGGAAGTTTTGTTCCGATTCAACCCGCTGTTCCTATTTACCGCTGTTTTACTTTAGGTCTCACATATTTTCAATGATACTGCTGAAAGTCTTCAGCAACTATTGCTTTCTGCGTGAAAGCCGGTTTAACCTAAAATAGCATCTACTGTTTTTTTCATGCTCCAAACAAAATGTTTTTTTGCTCTCATACTTTCATTCATTAACAAACTCAAAGGCATGTTTGTATAACTGATGAAGTTGAAGCATAAACAACTCATATATGTGTATTTTTTAAGTGCACTTTAGAAACAAGATAAATTGTGGTAAAGAACGAATATCCCACCTTTCATGTCATTCCTTTTTAGGACTTGCTTATCATCCCGGATCCAAGAGTCAACCGAGACATACTCTCGCACGAACGAGGGCAAGTGGCAACGGAGCACTGCTGTGTTTCCGCGAACAACAAACTCGTCATACACTTGGGGATCGAATCTCTGCTTGATCACTGAAAAGAGAATGCAAATCCTCGAAAATATGAAATTATAAAATCCCATTTACATTAATTTAAACCCCATTAGGAAGTAGTTTAGTGTTTAACTACGTAAACACTTTATTACTGTTTATTTTTTTCTTCTGCACCTGTGAGAAACACTCTGCTCATAACTATTTAACAACATTTCGTATCTAAGGAATCTTTAAATTTAAATGGCCAAAACATATCATAGATCTTAGAAAATTCGGTAGTCTAAAAAAGAAGTATACGGGACTCTCTTGCAGGTAATAGGATAATAAATCAGAACCCACGGCCAATGTCTACAAATGGTAATTAAACTTATGCCCTTTGGAGCCAGAAAAGAAAAAAAGTATGAAGGAGATTTTTGGAGCTAGTACGACACTCTTTCTTCTTTCACATCTCACATGATTAACTGAACTTCTTCTTCTATAGAAACCAATTAAAGTGCCGTATATTTTACAAAACATTTTAATTTGAGAACTTGATGAACGGCTATTTTACGTATCTACAGAACTTGATCAATCTCTTTCATGCCTTAAAAAGTTGAATTCTAACAAAGGGTTCAGCCTTTTTTGCAACAGTAAGATAAAGTTTCCTACCCATACCGATGATTACAAAACTACTATCTATATACGCTACAATCCAATAAACAACTGAGACTAACTAGATGAGCAGAGTTACGGTAAATACTGCATTACACAGTTATAATTGAGAAAGGCATTTTGCAGAATCAACTCGTAAGATGACGCAATAATCTATAATATATGCTATGCTGAAATACTTAAAATCGGACGCTTTGTCTTCCCAAATAAGAAAGCCCTATCTCAATTCTTTCAACAAAAAAAATACATGAATAAACAAACAAAACAAAAATAGGATTAAATAACAGTAAAACCTCTTCTTCTGTAAGGGAGTAGGATTATAATATAGTTGTAAGCATTCAGAATCTTCCTCCTTTCTCCTCCTCCTTTTTTTTTTTTTTAATTTTGAAAAATTCAATCATTTAATATATTATCCAAAAAAAGAAAAAACTTTAAAATATAAGTAATATCAATATTTCTATGAAGAAACTGCACTATAAAACTAAGTTATGTAAAACCTTTAAGTGAAAGCGAAGGCATAGCTTATTATTTATTTATTGCTGTAGTTACTGAGGAAGATCTGGGTCCATTTGCATTTGTGGGTTTTTTTTTTTTTTTTTTTGCTGTAGAAGCAAATGATAAAAACTTTACTGATAAACCACATCCCCGTCTGTAAAAGAAAATAATTACTTCTTCTTGTTGTACATAAACACGAGTTATTCAGAGTTTAATGCTGTTGAACTTGACATTTCTTTTCCAACTTTCTATTCTTGAAACATGGAGTAGTTTTTTTTTAGGTGCTAGAGTTGTTTCTAACAAAAGAAATATTTCCCAAACAGTTATCTTGAAATGCAAACTATAATCTATCCAAAACATATTAAAAGTTTGAATTTGTATATTTTGTTTTCAGTTTGAGCGATTGACGTTTAAAGAAATCCTTTCACTTCTTTATCAGTAAACAAAAATCTTTAGAATGACACACTATTTTAAATAAAGATATTATTTATTTACATTTTTCAAATGAAGAATTGAATTGCAAAAGAGTAGCTCATTATTAGATGCGATTTTCCATATCGTTCAGGAATGCGCAGAGAGACCTAGAAGACTGATGGACGTAATTAGATTCCGAAGTTTCTCAAATAAAAACTAGATGCACTTAATGTTTTTCTGTCAAAGAGAAGGATATGGGCTCGCGAGTGGGGAAACTTATCTCAGATAAGACCTGAAACTTTGAACAAAAATCGCTGTAACTGACTTCGTTCAAGTATTGCGTTGTTTATTTTCCCCTCAGTGAATTCCTCCGGGCCAAATCCATTCAACATTTAGATGTGTCGTTTTGTATTCATGAATTTCAATGAAACAAAGTAAGTACCTGCATTGCAGTCAGCCTTCCGCCATCATAAAAATAAAAAATCCTCTGTGTTTGTTTTCAATGCAACACTTTTCTGATGAAAAATTGAGAAAAAAAAATGCATCGTGAAGATTAAAAATTCTTATGGAAGAATGGAAGCAGACATTTTAATATACTACCGACTTTTTACCTGAGTTATAAAAAGTTTGCTAAATAAAAAAAATATTAATAAGACTGCGTTTAAAACCAAAATATTTCTAGAGAAAAAGCGATTTTCTAACTTTTGTAAACATTTTAATGAATATTTCTCAAAATCGACAAATAGATTTAAAAAGAGAAAGAAAACCATTAAAAAGAATTGTGGAACTGGAAGATCATGTTTAACTAATGGCAACGTGTTCATGTTAAAAAATGCATGTAACAAAAGCTTAAATTTAATGGAAATGTTTCAACTTTTTCATAGCGTAATTTATCCCCTTCTTTTCTTTATAGTTCTGTTTCCAAACTTTTTTTTTATTTTCCCTAATTCAGAGAAGTGGGAGTGAAATTCTCATCAGCTGAGTGACCTACTCGATGTTTTGCCGGAACAATATTGTACTAGCGCAATAAAAAAATATCAATTAAAACACGCATTTAACATAAAAACCCGTATTTTACGGTAAATTGCGGAAAACAGTTGAATCGGTGAGTGGGAAAACAGTACTAGTCCAAAATCGGCCAATTTAGATAACTGTCAAAAGTGACACGAAAGACGTAGAACAATACGTTGTAATAAAGAAGAACGCACGTTTTAGTAAAGACATCTTACGTTATAAGAGCTCGACATGCCCTTGAGAAAAAACAAAACAAAAAGTCGCTTTCGCAAATATCACAGAATGAGTTGTTGTTGTTGCAAATGTCCACTTGGATATCAAAGCTCCCCTCGCCGAGAGACCGGAAATTAAGGCAGTAAGGGGATGCCTTCCGTTTTTAATGAGCACCACAGCGGTGGAAGTACGACTAAGCTCAAGAACAGATTATGTATTCGGATGACACCAGATGGTGCCACCACAAGTAAGTCGCCTTCCATTTTTCACCTAAAGCCGGCCATTCACGAGCGAGCAATGTGGAGCGAAGCCGTTTGGAGCTCATCTATTTGGATAGGTGAACAGTTCGGAAAACATTCACGGCAGATCCGCACCACCGCACCGCGCCATCCTAAGCCTTACCGTAGTTCTTTACTGTTAAAATATAAAAAGATTTAAAAGTTCAAATCTTCATGTATATAAAAAAAGAATTTTTAAAAAGTGGCCTAAGCAGTGCCTCCTTAATAGAAATTCATACACACGTAAATCAAAAATTGGATACATAGGATTGCCGAACTGTTTGCGAATGAGCGAATGCATAATTTGAGCTTCTGAAGCTTGTTTATGGTTTCATTTTTGCAAAAAATAAAATGATTTTCGCCAATATACAAAAAATTTAGGCCAAAAATGAGTTTGGATCTAATTAAAAACTAAAATCTCAACTTTAATGAAGTTGACCTGTTGAAAAGAAACATTTATGGATACGTAAACACATGTTCTACGTAGTGATGATGGCCGAATGGCTAGAGAACAAGTCTTGTACACCGAGTATCCTCGGTTCGAGGCCCGGCGTTTGCGTTTTCTCCGGTTAATGTCTTGCTGCACCGTTGATTGTTTTTGATAAACTAAATACGGAAAGGGCTCATTTTTATTTTACTTGCATTTTTTTTTCGTGCGGGAGGGGGATAAATTAAAAGATGAACTATTAAAATTATACACTAAATAAAATATTCATTGCGTAAAATTAGTTTTTGGAATGAACTCATCGAACAAACTCTTATTATTAATTTATAAGTTGCTAAATTGAAACATTTTATGTGGATACATGATATTCTTTCTGAATATAAGTAACTGATTGGCATTCCTGAACCAGCTATGCACTCCTATATATATATATATGTGTATATGCAGAGCTCAAAATTAATAGTGGTCTGTTGACCTGGGACCATAAAAACGTCAAACAAACCAAAATAATACAAATAACATAGTGCTCCACAAAAAATAAAATTATAGTTTAGAAAAACCAGGAAAAAATACGTTTATGTAGCAATATGAACTGAAAATGTTAAAATTAATCTTTGAATTATAGAGAACATGTTCAGTAACGATCGGATGTCCAACAACTAAGCATAACTAAATTTTTAAGAATGAACTTCAAACAACCAGAGTAAAATCATTTACCAAATTATTAATTTTCATATTTAAAAAAAGAAAAAGGCTAGGGTGCTCGATAGTAGTTTTAAAACTTCTAAACGCTTCTCGTTAATGTAGAATCATTATCAAAATGTAAATAGACAAGCAATATTAAAATTAATAGCTTGATCAAGAATTATATTCCAGTTACTTTAAATTCATTCAAAAAATTGCTTAATTGTTATACGTAGACGTGGGACATCCCATTGCTACTTGAACATATTGCGTTCAAAGATTATTTTAAACTTTTTAGTACATATTGCTACAAAAGCGTAATATTTTCCAATTGTTTTAAACTATATTTTGTTTTTATTTTTTAAGTACAGACATCACAAAAAAAAAATGACAAAATTCATTCATACCTGATATTTCCTTTAATTCGTACAAGAAAGTAAAGAGTGCAAATGATTGCATTGCAAAACAAATATTTTATAAGAAACGAAAAGAAAATATATATATATATATATATATAAAAGTTGTCTATTCACAAGGAGTTGAGAGAAGTGTTGAATAATAATTTGAGTTAAGGAAAGCGTTAAGAAATCTAACTAAAAAAGCTATAGCTCGTGTTCTAATTAACTAATAATCTTATATCGTGTGAAGATTCGAAGCTTTAGAGATTAAAAAAAAATAGATTTTAAAAATATCAAAATATGTTTCTCATATTAGCTTTTTGTGTTACCAACTTTTAAGCTTTTGAAAAGTCTTTACTTATTATTTATTATTGCAATTTAAGGGCGGCATTTTTTGTTCAATTTGTTTCCTGGACCCAGAAAAAAGATCGATTTAAATATAAATTATTTTATTTAATTAATTTTTATTTTATTTTCTTTTCTTTATTTATTTTATTTTATTTATCCACAAGCATAGAAACTCTTTTATTACATGTGAATTAATTTATTCACCGGATTATTCCGAAGAAAAACTCCGCAGACGGAGCCATTTTTCAATGCGACTTTCTTCAATGGCTGCTGTAAGCAGAATGAATAATTTTGGATGGCTGGCGCGATCGTGAATGCCGAAATCCGACTCCATGTGGTTCCGTTCCAAACGGGTTTCCACATTCACGAGGCGATGGAGCGGTGGAACTTCGGAGCGGAGTGTTGGATTTTGGCGCGGTTGGATATCCAACGTTCGGCGCGATGCCATCCAAGTGGAAGGGGAGTTCGACATTCACGAACGGATTTTGGAGTGTTCTCGCGCTGTTTGGATGATTGGAGTGTCCGTGAATGGCCAGCTTAAGAGTGAAGGAAGGGAAAATTCTCCACCCACCGGCAACCACCGGATTTTATATGCACGTATCTCCAAGTATGGTGGGGCTTCAGTGGGTCGGGAATCAAACCCCTTCGGCTTAGAAATCCGGCATCCTAAATACGAGGCTACCACGCCCTCTCAGAATAAGGTTTTTTCGATTAGTATTGTTGTTCCACTCAGCGATTCAATTTAACTCTACCTTTTCAAAATGCACTAATGTAATTTGTTTAACTATCTTAGTTATTTTAACATGTAACGGGCTACAACGTACCTCCTTTTACGTGCACTTCCCTGCTAAGCACACTGCCAGCAATGTTGGAAGCAGAGCATTGGTAAATGGCATCATGGACATCTTGCCTGTATTCTGATCTCGGAAAGGGAAGAAAAACCAAAGTGCCATCCGACCGGGTTTGGCGAAGACCCGGTATATCACGAATCATATCACCACTTTTTGTTAGCCACGTCAATTTAGGTGGTGGGTACCCATCTGCACTGCAACGTAGCTCCGTGCCACTGTTGTTCGAGAAATCCACCTTAGGTGGTGGCTCCATGCGGAAAACGGGTCCTCGTGAGTCTTTGCGATTAACTTCTGCGTGACCTGCAAGAAATAAAAATAAATTTGCTTTAGGACATGATGCAATGGTTCATTAAATAAATTTTGCGTGTTTTAACCAACTGTATCATACTGTACAGTTGATACTGTACAGTAGGATACAGTTGCTTACTGTAGACGGTAGACTGTAGGCAATAAATCTATAAATTTTTCTTTTGTAATTTTTTCTATAAATAATTAAATTATTTCCCGAAATCTTTTTTTTTTTCAAATCAAATTATCTAAACTCAAAAAAAAAAAAAAAAAAAAAAAAAAAAAAAACATCTGGAAGTTTTGAGTAATACAGGGTTAATTTGTAATACAGGTTAGCCCTGCAGCAACAATCAAGCGATTGCCTCCCCCCCCCACAGAGAGAAATATGTTATGGAAGCGTGTATGCAAGTCTTATAACATATTAGCGATAATACTCCAGTATATTAATATTTCTCAGAAATTAGACCGTATCAATTCTTTTTTTTTTCCTTTTTATTTTTTCTCTTTCTTATCTGCCATTTTTTTTTCTTCATTACCGTACATTAGTCTTTGATCTCTAATAACCGAACTTCCTATTAGTTCTTCATTACAAAAAGCAAAAACCAAGTGCCAATTTCTTCTTCATAAAAAAAGAAACCACTCAGTGCAAGTATGGATCGAACTTTAATTTATGCGGTATTAGTACTTTTTATTATTATTATTATTTAAATTTTAGATGCTACCAGTTGACAAACAGAAGAGATAATGGTAATTAACTGTTTTGTCTTAGTCTATTTATATATATATATATATATATGTAATATGGAAAAATCCTTTGTATCCTTTGTCAGGCTGTGATATGGAGAAGTCCTTTGTCTCCTTTGTCTGGCTTTTTCCATATTAAACTTGACAACTCAGGGTTGTCTCACTCATAAATTTCTCTAACGCGTTACCATATATGGTCATGCCTAAGCTCAAGTTGGTTTCCCTCATTAATTCCCTCCAGACTATTTTTTTCCCCGTAGACTTAGGCCAGCCCCTGTCTACGGCATTAAAGCCAATAATATATTTTATTTTCCATATGGCCCTCCTATTTAAACCACGTGCTATCACGTGGTGTAGGGAATGTTGTCTGCAGTCTAAGAGATTTTCCCCCATATAAATACGACTGCCCGAACGAAAATCAGGGGTTCTTGCTTCTTGAAACGTGCTGATGACTTCATGTCCTTCGTTCCAACAATATTAATGTTATGATATTTGTGTGTTAAAGTTTACCAATAAAGAATTGCAACGAAACCCTGTGCCTCGTCTTACATGGGTTTTAGCGGCCACAGCTGTAGAAGATAGAACGGGACAGCCGTTCTTACAAGCCGGTAGGATTTATGTTCCTATCCGGGCTCCTGCAGAAAAAAAAAAACAATCGAAGAAAAGCAATACTAAATCTGAAATGTGCCGCGACGTCGTAGCAGCGTGGATCATCTTTCTAGACGGTTCAATGAACCGATGTGCGCTCCTTTTCCGAGTGGGGAGAAGCTCGCCCCCGTTGTGGCTTTTAGAAGCGAAGAGTGTTTGCGTTCTGCGGAGTGATTAAACGAAAGGGTCGTTATGTTGTGGTGCTTTAGAATTGAAATTATTTTCATGTGCTAAAGGGAATTTGGATAGAGTAATTTTTAATGTGTTATTCCAAAATGGTATTATTTCGAATTTTCTTCATAAATATCTTATAATTATATGAATATCTTTTTCTCCCGTTGGGTTTTTTTTTACATGATATTGCTTTAGAATTTATTATGATATAAATTGATCATGTGCTTTGGAAGAATAAGTTATTTATTTGATGATATATTAATTATCGGTTTAAATTTTTAAAAGGGATCTTGTCAGCACGGTTTTTTTTTTTTACATTAAGATGTTTGAAATAGTAAATTCATCAATGTGCTGTGTAATTGAAATTATGGTATATTTTTTGCAGTATTATGAATAGTTCTGTATATATTTTAGATGTTATGCATTTGTTTACGCGGAATATTTTTGTTGTTAAAGTGGGAAGGTAAAAAAGGAAAATTGTCAAAAATTTGTGTGTTATTAGAATTATGTTATTACGTAGTGGTAAAATGAGCAAGACCATTGAAAATGAAAAAAATTCTGACTTAGAGTCTTCCCACAAAGAAAATTCAAACATGGATGGAGATAACTTAAACCGTAAGGATGCGGAAACTCAAGCAGAGGCAACTGCCGATTTAAGCTTAATAAAAATGGATTCAGAATGTCAAACGATTAGTGATAAAATAAAAGAGATAAGTTTGGCAGATGGCTCTTCTACTTCAAAAATTGAAATAAAAGACAAAATTTCGGGTAGCTCACCTGAAATTTTATTATTTGAACCAGAGTTAGGGATAAATTTTTCAGCATGGTTAGCTCACTTTAATTTTCAGAAGTTTATTCACGGGTCAGCCTTAAAGCTCTACATCAATCAATGCCTTTGCTGTAATTCCTTTCATGAAATCATTCAAATTTTTGAAGAACATTACTTTACTCCAGCAAGTAGTTTTCTTGATTTTCAAAATTTAAGATTTTCTGGAAATCCGAAAGAGTTGTACTCCTATTTTACTGAAAAAGTAGAAATGGGAAGAAAAATAAAACTTAGTAATCAACATATCCTTGAGGGGCTTTCAGTGGGGCTACCTGCCCAAGTTAGGGCATTTTTGGTAATAAAAGAGCCAGAAACTCCCACCGAATGGCTTCAGGTAGTTTCAAAATTAATAAATGAAGTTCCACATGAAACACCCAAGTCCGCTTATAAAGGGGAGCAACAAAATATTTTTAGGGTGAAGCACCCCTTTTATCAAAATTGGATGCCAAAAAATCATGACCAAAGTAATTTTCGTCAACGAAATAACTATTCTCGTCAAGATAGTAACAATGTATACCAACCTAATTTTTACCAACAGAATAAACCTAGGTTTGTAGGTTATAATGAAAGACAAAATGCAGTAAAAAGACAGACTGCACATTTTTCGCAGGAGTTACCCCCTAATCCTTGTAAATTTTGCGCAAAACAAGGAATCTCCAACGCATATCATTGGGGACAAACTTGTGTGAATAAGCCAAATACATCGAATGCTGGATTTAAACTACCGCCTCAGCAAAAAGATAATCAATTAAGAGAAGAAAATGAGAGAGTTAACGAAGTATGACAATTAATAATACCCGGGTATATTATTAAAAATGAGGCGAAATTTAAAAATGATTATCAACTATCTAATGACGCGTACACTCAAAATACAAATTCGAATTTAAAGACTATTTATTTAAATGTTGATACCGGTTCAACATTAAATATCATCCCGAGTGCAATTGCAAAAACATTAAATGTTTCGATTAAAGAAAAAATCGCTGTAAAAATAAAACAAACGAAGGGAATGCTACAGCTTAACCAAACGTGTATTCTTTACCTTAAGGTCGGCAATATAGTTAAACCGGTGGAATTTTATGTTCTAGACACCGATTTACCTTATGCCATATTAGGTTTAAAGAGTTGCGGGGGATTTCGTTTGGTCATAGATTGTGTAGGACATGTCGTTATGCAGGATCAGAGAAGACTGATCACCTTTTCTGATTCCGAACCGAATGACTTGTCTTTGCATATTTTACCTGAAATCCTAGTTAGGAACTGTGGAAATAAAGTAAAAGAAAATAAAAACGAAAATAATAGTACGGGAAAAATACGCAAGAAAATTGATAAGGAAATTAAAAGAGTGAAAGATCCGAAAGAAAGTAAAACTAAGGAAAGGGTGACGGAATTACATTATAACGAAAATGAAAAGAAAAAGAGTAGCACGGAAAAGAAAACTTGTCAAGAGAAAGATAGAAATGAAAAAATGAGTTGCGAAAAGAATAATCATTTTCGTATTTCGTCCGATGTTTCTGGGACTGGTTGCGGCATTGGAGGCCTACAATGTCGCGATCCTGTCGATGGACATTCGGAATTTGAGGAAAATTCAAAGTTAAAAGAAATATTGCGAAATTACGAGGATATATTTTCCAAAAATAAATATGATGTTGGAACAATTAGAATTGAACCTCAACGGGTAAGGTTAACATCCGACTTACCGGTGTCGTTAAGGGCATATAAAACTTCCCCAAAGCAACAAGAAGAAATTGAAAATCAAATTCAAGAGTTATTAAAGGTTAATATAATAAAAGAAAGCTCATCGCCGTATTCTGCACCTGTTACACTAGTTTTTAAAAGAGACGAAAATAAAAAAAGTCGATTATGTATAGACTACAGAAAATTAAATCAAATTACTAAGTCCGACGCAGAACCATTACCCCTGATAGAAACACTTGTAGATAAATTAGGGAAAAGCAAATATTTTACCAAATTAGACATGGCTTCCGGATATTGGCATATACCAATTCATCCCGACGATACTGAAAAGCTCGCTTTTGTCACTAATAGTGGCTTATATGAGTGGAACAAATTACCCTTCGGGTGGAAAAATTCAGGAAGTATTTTTCAAAGAACTTTGCGTCGAATACTTACAAAACATAAAATAAAATTTGCAGCCAATTACTTTGATGACATAATAGTTTTTTCTGAAACCCTTTCAGAACATTTAGATCATATTCAACAAATGTTTGAGATATGCAGACAGGAAGATTTAAAGTTAAAAGCATCAAAATGTTCTTTCTTACAGACTAAAATTGAATTTTTAGGGTATGAAATTTGTAATGGTATTGTAACGCCCGATAATAGTAATATTGAGGCTATTAAAAAATTACAACCGCCTAAAAATGTTAAATCTCTCCAAAGATTTCTGGGGTCAATAAATGTGTACCATAAATTTATAGATAAATATGCAACTATTAGAAATCCATTAAACCACTTGCTAAAAAAAGATACAACTTGGCAATGGACTGACAAATGCCAAGAAGCATTTCAAGTTTTGAAAAACTCTTTAATTTGTAAACCAATTTTAAAAATATTTGATCCTAAAAAAGAATGTCATATTTGTGTTGATGCAAGTCAAACTGGTGTGGGAGCAATATTAAAACAGCCAGACAGTTCGGGTGCCTTACATCCCATAGCTTTCCATTCCCGCTCATTAAAAGATTACGAGAAGAATTATAGTATTACTGAGTTGGAATGTCTAGCTGTTGTGGATGCTTTAAATAAGTACCACCACTACCTCTTTGGCCATAAATTCGTCATACATAGCGATCACGCGGCGTTAGTTTGGCTCAAAAATGTAAAAAACTTAAGAGGTCGTTTGTTCCGCTGGTCCTTACAATTAAGTATGTATGACTATGATATTAAATATACGAAAGGCACCACAAACTTCGAGGCTGACATGCTCTCAAGAGATATACCTGTAAATAATGAATGTGTTGAAAAAAATATAGGAAACCACGTTTCGCATCTACTGCAATTGGATGAAATTCAAGAAGCTCAAAAAAATGACAATTTAACTGGTAATTTTGTCGAAATTAATAACGTGTTATGCCTGCGTAAAAAGGGTTTTACTAAAATTGTTGTTCCTTTTTCTTTACGCCGTAAATTACTTGAGACTGTCCATGAAAAGTTTGGACACCCAGGAATTCAAAAAACAATTAATTTACTTACGCCTGTATATTATTGGCAAAATATAACATTAGATATAACTGGATTTAACAAACATTGTCATATTTGTCAGGTAAACAAAAAGCCTCGACAAAAAAGATTTGGCCTTTTACAGTCTATGCCTCCAGTTGATAAACCATTTGATCTCGTTGCAGTAGATAGTGTGGGTGGTTTCAACTACTACAATTCCACGAAAAAATATTTAACATTGTTTATAGATCATCATACTAGATACATGTGGTCTTTTGCATCAAAATCAATCACTACCGAAACTTACGTCAACTTTCTTAAACAAATTTTCAGTGTTCAAATACCTAAAAGTGTATTAAGTGATAGAAATCCATCATTTACTTCATCTCATTTCAAGAAATTTCTAAAGCACCACAAAATTAAACAGCTTTTAACCACAGCTCATAGACCAGAGACAAATGGTAAGGTGGAACGTCTGAACCAAACAATAGTCACTCGCCTAAAGTGCAAAGTGAACGCAGCTTCTGGAAACGTGCCATGGTCTAAATTATTAGAGCAGGTGACTCAAGAATACAACCTAACTCCACACTCAGTTACGAAGTTCCCACCTGCGTATTTAATGTACGGTACAGTGCCTTTTCAAAATCCAGTAAATGAAGACATTTATCCTCCTGTTGAGGAAGCTAGAAAACTGGCAGTGGAAAGAACTAAAGAGTATCATGAAAAAAATAAAATATATTACGATGCCAGATTTGTGGACAAAACTTTTAATGCAGATGACTTTGTGATATATGAAGAATTCAAATATCCGAATTCACGAAAACTTTCGCAACCGTTCAGTGGACCATATAAAATTCTTCGAAAAGTTACGGACGTAAATTATGAAATCAATAAACCAAATGCACACAACAAAGAAAAATCAGACTTAGTACATGTGTCAAGATTGAGGAAATATTACCCACCAACAAATTTCAAACTATCACATGAATAATGTGATATAAGTCATTGACTTTTGAACTGCAACAGAATAATCCAACTGTAATTAAACTGAACTGTATAGTATTTCATTCAAACTGAGATATGTTTATATAAAATTTAATACATAAATTTATGTGGGGAAAAAGGCTGCAGATAATTCACTTCTTCAATATTTAAAGTAGTAGAACTTTTGGGGAGGGGGGATGTAATATGGAAAAATCCTTTGTATCCTTTGTCAGGCTGTGATATGGAGAAGTCCTTTGTCTCCTTTGTCTGGCTTTTTCCATATTAAACTTGACAACTCAGGGTTGTCTCACTCATAAATTTCTCTAACGCGTTACCATATATGGTCATGCCTAAGCTCAAGTTGGTTTCCCTCATTAATTCCCTCCAGACTATTTTTTTCCCCGTAGACTTAGGCCAGCCCCTGTCTACGGCATTAAAGCCAATAATATATTTTATTTTCCATATGGCCCTCCTATTTAAACCACGTGCTATCACGTGGTGTAGGGAATGTTGTCTGCAGTCTAAGAGATTTTCCCCCATATAAATACGACTGCCCGAACGAAAATCAGGGGTTCTTGCTTCTTGAAACGTGCTGATGACTTCATGTCCTTCGTTCCAACAATATTAATGTTATGATATTTGTGTGTTAAAGTTTACCAATAAAGAATTGCAACGAAACCCTGTGCCTCGTCTTACATGGGTTTTAGCGGCCACAGCTGTAGAAGATAGAACGGGACAGCCGTTCTTACATATATATATATATCATATATATATATATATATATATATTTATATGCATAAATATGTATATATTTTAGATGTTATGCATTTGTTTACGCGGAATATTTTTGTTGTTAAAGTGGGAAGGTAAAAAAGGAAAATTGTCAAAAATTTGTGTGTTATTAGAATTATGTTATTACGTAGTGGTAAAATGAGCAAGACCATTGAAAATGAAAAAAATTCTGACTTAGAGTCTTCCCACAAAGAAAATTCAAACATGGATGGAGATAACTTAAACCGTAAGGATGCGGAAACTCAAGCAGAGGCAACTGCCGATTTAAGCTTAATAAAAATGGATTCAGAATGTCAAACGATTAGTGATAAAATAAAAGAGATAAGTTTGGCAGATGGCTCTTCTACTTCAAAAATTGAAATAAAAGACAAAATTTCGGGTAGCTCACCTGAAATTTTATTATTTGAACCAGAGTTAGGGATAAATTTTTCAGCATGGTTAGCTCACTTTAATTTTCAGAAGTTTATTCGCGGGTCAGCCTTAAAGCTCTACATCAATCAATGCCTTTGCTGTAATTCCTTTCATGAAATCATTCAAATTTTTGAAGAACATTACTTTACTCCAGCAAGTAGTTTTCTTGATTTTCAAAATTTAAGATTTTCTGGAAATCCGAAAGAGTTGTACTCCTATTTTACTGAAAAAGTAGAAATGGGAAGAAAAATAAAACTTAGTAATCAACATATCCTTGAGGGGCTTTCAGTGGGGCTACCTGCCCAAGTTAGGGCATTTTTGGTAATAAAAGAGCCAGAAACTCCCACCGAATGGCTTCAGGTAGTTTCAAAATTAATAAATGAAGTTCCACATGAAACACCCAAGTCCGCTTATAAAGGGGAGCAACAAAATATTTTTAGGGTGAAGCACCCCTTTTATCAAAATTGGATGCCAAAAAATCATGACCAAAGTAATTTTCGTCAACGAAATAACTATTCTCGTCAAGATAGTAACAATGTATACCAACCTAATTTTTACCAACAGAATAAACCTAGGTTTGTAGGTTATAATGAAAGACAAAATGCAGTAAAAAGACAGACTGCACATTTTTCGCAGGAGTTACCCCCTAATCCTTGTAAATTTTGCGCAAAACAAGGAATCTCCAACGCATATCATTGGGGACAAACTTGTGTGAATAAGCCAAATACATCGAATGCTGGATTTAAACTACCGCCTCAGCAAAAAGATAATCAATTAAGAGAAGAAAATGAGAGAGTTAACGAAGTATGACAATTAATAATACCCGGGTATATTATTAAAAATGAGGCGAAATTTAAAAATGATTATCAACTATCTAATGACGCGTACACTCAAAATACAAATTCGAATTTAAAGACTATTTATTTAAATGTTGATACCGGTTCAACATTAAATATCATCCCGAGTGCAATTGCAAAAACATTAAATGTTTCGATTAAAGAAAAAATCGCTGTAAAAATAAAACAAACGAAGGGAATGCTACAGCTTAACCAAACGTGTATTCTTTACCTTAAGGTCGGCAATATAGTTAAACCGGTGGAATTTTATGTTCTAGACACCGATTTACCTTATGCCATATTAGGTTTAAAGAGTTGCGGGGGATTTCGTTTGGTCATAGATTGTGTAGGACATGTCGTTATGCAGGATCAGAGAAGACTGATCACCTTTTCTGATTCCGAACCGAATGACTTGTCTTTGCATATTTTACCTGAAATCCTAGTTAGGAACTGTGGAAATAAAGTAAAAGAAAATAAAAACGAAAATAATAGTACGGGAAAAATACGCAAGAAAATTGATAAGGAAATTAAAAGAGTGAAAGATCCGAAAGAAAGTAAAACTAAGGAAAGGGTGACGGAATTACATTATAACGAAAATGAAAAGAAAAAGAGTAGCACGGAAAAGAAAACTTGTCAAGAGAAAGATAGAAATGAAAAAATGAGTTGCGAAAAGAATAATCATTTTCGTATTTCGTCCGATGTTTCTGGGACTGGTTGCGGCATTGGAGGCCTACAATGTCGCGATCCTGTCGATGGACATTCGGAATTTGAGGAAAATTCAAAGTTAAAAGAAATATTGCGAAATTACGAGGATATATTTTCCAAAAATAAATATGATGTTGGAACAATTAGAATTGAACCTCAACGGGTAAGGTTAACATCCGACTTACCGGTGTCGTTAAGGGCATATAAAACTTCCCCAAAGCAACAAGAAGAAATTGAAAATCAAATTCAAGAGTTATTAAAGGCTAATATAATAAAAGAAAGCTCATCGCCGTATTCTGCACCTGTTACACTAGTTTTTAAAAGAGACGAAAATAAAAAAAGTCGATTATGTATAGACTACAGAAAATTAAATCAAATTACTAAGTCCGACGCAGAACCATTACCCCTGATAGAAACACTTGTAGATAAATTAGGGAAAAGCAAATATTTTACCAAATTAGACATGGCTTCCGGATATTGGCATATACCAATTCATCCCGACGATACTGAAAAGCTCGCTTTTGTCACTAATAGTGGCTTATATGAGTGGAACAAATTACCCTTCGGGTGGAAAAATTCAGGAAGTATTTTTCAAAGAACTTTGCGTCGAATACTTACAAAACATAAAATAAAATTTGCAGCCAATTACTTTGATGACATAATAGTTTTTTCTGAAACCCTTTCAGAACATTTAGATCATATTCAACAAATGTTTGAGATATGCAGACAGGAAGATTTAAAGTTAAAAGCATCAAAATGTTCTTTCTTACAGACTAAAATTGAATTTTTAGGGTATGAAATTTGTAATGGTATTGTAACGCCCGATAATAGTAATATTGAGGCTATTAAAAAATTACAACCGCCTAAAAATGTTAAATCTCTCCAAAGATTTCTGGGGTCAATAAATGTGTACCATAAATTTATAGATAAATATGCAACTATTAGAAATCCATTAAACCACTTGCTAAAAAAAGATACAACTTGGCAATGGACTGACAAATGCCAAGAAGCATTTCAAGTTTTGAAAAACTCTTTAATTTGTAAACCAATTTTAAAAATATTTGATCCTAAAAAAGAATGTCATATTTGTGTTGATGCAAGTCAAACTGGTGTGGGAGCAATATTAAAACAGCCAGACAGTTCGGGTGCCTTACATCCCATAGCTTTCCATTCCCGCTCATTAAAAGATTACGAGAAGAATTATAGTATTACTGAGTTGGAATGTCTAGCTGTTGTGGATGCTTTAAATAAGTACCACCACTACCTCTTTGGCCATAAATTCGTCATACATAGCGATCACGCGGCGTTAGTTTGGCTCAAAAATGTAAAAAACTTAAGAGGTCGTTTGTTCCGCTGGTCCTTACAATTAAGTATGTATGACTATGATATTAAATATACGAAAGGCACCACAAACTTCGAGGCTGACATGCTCTCAAGAGATATACCTGTAAATAATGAATGTGTTGAAAAAAATATAGGAAACCACGTTTCGCATCTACTGCAATTGGATGAAATTCAAGAAGCTCAAAAAAATGACAATTTAACTGGTAATTTTGTCGAAATTAATAACGTGTTATGCCTGCGTAAAAAGGGTTTTACTAAAATTGTTGTTCCTTTTTCTTTACGCCGTAAATTACTTGAGACTGTCCATGAAAAGTTTGGACACCCAGGAATTCAAAAAACAATTAATTTACTTACGCCTGTATATTATTGGCAAAATATAACATTAGATATAACTGGATTTAACAAACATTGTCATATTTGTCAGGTAAACAAAAAGCCTCGACAAAAAAGATTTGGCCTTTTACAGTCTATGCCTCCAGTTGATAAACCATTTGATCTCGTTGCAGTAGATAGTGTGGGTGGTTTCAACTACTACAATTCCACGAAAAAATATTTAACATTGTTTATAGATCATCATACTAGATACATGTGGTCTTTTGCATCAAAATCAATCACTACCGAAACTTACGTCAACTTTCTTAAACAAATTTTCAGTGTTCAAATACCTAAAAGTGTATTAAGTGATAGAAATCCATCATTTACTTCATCTCATTTCAAGAAATTTCTAAAGCACCACAAAATTAAACAGCTTTTAACCACAGCTCATAGACCAGAGACAAATGGTAAGGTGGAACGTCTGAACCAAACAATAGTCACTCGCCTAAAGTGCAAAGTGAACGCAGCTTCTGGAAACGTGCCATGGTCTAAATTATTAGAGCAGGTGACTCAAGAATACAACCTAACTCCACACTCAGTTACGAAGTTCCCACCTGCGTATTTAATGTACGGTACAGTGCCTTTTCAAAATCCAGTAAATGAAGACATTTATCCTCCTGTTGAGGAAGCTAGAAAACTGGCAGTGGAAAGAACTAAAGAGTATCATGAAAAAAATAAAATATATTACGATGCCAGATTTGTGGACAAAACTTTTAATGCAGATGACTTTGTGATATATGAAGAATTCAAATATCCGAATTCACGAAAACTTTCGCAACCGTTCAGTGGACCATATAAAATTCTTCGAAAAGTTACGGACGTAAATTATGAAATCAATAAACCAAATGCACACAACAAAGAAAAATCAGACTTAGTACATGTGTCAAGATTGAGGAAATATTACCCACCAACAAATTTCAAACTATCACATGAATAATGTGATATAAGTCATTGACTTTTGAACTGCAACAGAATAATCCAACTGTAATTAAACTGAACTGTATAGTATTTCATTCAAACTGAGATATGTTTATATAAAATTTAATACATAAATTTATGTGGGGAAAAAGGCTGCAGATAATTCACTTCTTCAATATTTAAAGTAGTAGAACTTTTGGGGAGGGGGGATGTAATATGGAAAAATCCTTTGTATCCTTTGTCAGGCTGTGATATGGAGAAGTCCTTTGTCTCCTTTGTCTGGCTTTTTCCATATTAAACTTGACAACTCAGGGTTGTCTCACTCATAAATTTCTCTAACGCGTTACCATATATGGTCATGCCTAAGCTCAAGTTGGTTTCCCTCATTAATTCCCTCCAGACTATTTTTTTCCCCGTAGACTTAGGCCAGCCCCTGTCTACGGCATTAAAGCCAATAATATATTTTATTTTCCATATGGCCCTCCTATTTAAACCACGTGCTATCACGTGGTGTAGGGAATGTTGTCTGCAGTCTAAGAGATTTTCCCCCATATAAATACGACTGCCCGAACGAAAATCAGGGGTTCTTGCTTCTTGAAACGTGCTGATGACTTCATGTCCTTCGTTCCAACAATATTAATGTTATGATATTTGTGTGTTAAAGTTTACCAATAAAGAATTGCAACGAAACCCTGTGCCTCGTCTTACATGGGTTTTAGCGGCCACAGCTGTAGAAGATAGAACGGGACAGCCGTTCTTACATATATATATATATCTATATATATATATATATATATATTTATATGCATAAATATATATATATATATATATATTTATATGCATATATATATATATACATTTTATATATATATATATATATATATATATATCACACATTACGAACTTAACATTTTTTAAAATATAAGACGAAGCATAAAGAAACATAAAGACGAATGAAATCTCATATGTTTAGATAGTTATTGAAATATTAAATGAAGAAAATAGGATACACATAAAGGCTGGGTTAGTCTCAAAAAGTTTTTATTGACAAAACATGAATACCAATAAAACTTTTTGTATCAATATTTAGACAGTTAAAACTACTACTTTACTCCAAATTTTTGTTGATCAACTGAAACGAACGCTTCATTTCTTGAAAACTATAGATTGCTAAAAATCGAAAGTTGCATGTAAATAAAATATAAGGTGTTAGATATTTCTTAAAGATATTTTTATTTAATGTAAATAAAATAATCTTAAGCTATTTGTTCGACAAATTTCATGAACAATTTATTTAAGAGTAGCATTTTTATTAAAAACATGCATTGTAGTTTTTGTAGCTTCTCATTAACAATCATTTGTATTAAATATAATTCTTATTTTTTCACGCGATGCATCACGGTATTCCTTTTTTAGTTTTATCGAGTTTATGTCACGTATTTCTATAAATTACGTTATTTTTGAAGAAATCAATTTTGAATTACATAATTCATTTATAAACTTGAAATATATGACACGCGTTTTATACTAAATAAAAACTTTAAATTTTGAAAAAAAAGGAGCATAAAGAGTAATTTTTGAAAAACCCTGTTCCACATAGCTGTGAGGGTAAAAAAAAAACTATAAATTTTTTTTTATTTACTCAAGCCCATCGAAAAAGACCTTACTTTCACACGGCAATAAAAATATTGTTCCTCGGTTAATAAAAGAATCTGAAGAAATTTAGCGAAAGTCATTACATAGAACTGTTTGAGTATTTTTGCCTGAATATACACCGACTTTATCTTCCAGTTAAATATTATGCATCAACAAAAAATCTTATCTTCCGCAACGATAACTAACATCGTTTTTATTTCTTTTGTTCATTGTGGCAGCATGGTTCCTAAAAATACCAAGCGCGGCAAAAGATAAAAGAACAGAAGAGAGTTTCTTGAGACAGGAAGCAATCACTACGCCGTCTCTTATCACTGTCTGTGTTTCCGTCGTAAAACATACAGAAACATAAAAATCTCTACATAAAGTCCTTTCAGCAGCATAAAAGCATGATTTTTTCTTTGTTGTCACGCATGACCTTTAAGAAAGATTTTAATACACAAACGTACCAATAGTTCCTTGAAAAGCTTTGGTAAAAGGTTCTTTGGGATTTCGTCAAAGGAGCATATGCATGTTTCCTTTTGAATAAAACTTTAAGACTTAATTTTATCTTTTGCATCATATGTTTTCTACTCTCTATTAAGCTGAAAATGGATTGGAATATTGAAGAAACTCGAAAAGAGTAAGAGTTGTAAGAATTCGAGTAACATCAAAGAGCAGTCAGTGAAAATGCATTTTATTTAAGAAACATTCGCTTTTTCAAACGAATTTTCAAAAAATTGAGTATTATAGTTTCTAAAACTAGTAAAACGTGCCGAAAAAATCTTTTTTTATATTAATATTACTATACACAAGTTTTGATTAAAAGAGCATTTATTAACCCATTGAAGTTTTGAAGAAACTCGAGAAGAGTAAAAAATGCAAGAACTCGAATAACATCACGGAACAGTTTTAGTGAAAATGCATTTTCTTTAAGAAATATTCGCTTTCACAAATGATTTCTACTTAAAATAGAGTATTATCATTGCTAAAATTAGTAAACGCACTGTAAAATCTTGAATAATATTACTATACACGAATTTTGATTTAAAGAACACTTATTATTCCATTGACTTTCGTTTTAACTGATCAGTTTTGTCGCTTTATTAACACCTCTGTATCTTGATTTTTTTCCTTCCCGGGAAATTCAAGACCAACAGGTTTGCCTACATTTAAATACTTTCAATGTTCCTCTCTATTTTTCGCAATAATCTCGGCTATTATTTTACCTTCAGTGTACGTAAATATATTGTCTGTGTTAGTGAGAAAATGTGTATGTTTATATGCATAGTAATAGTCCTATATATAATTACAAAACTTAAAGTCTGATTGTGTTTAGGAACCCTTTATACCGAAGAATGAGTTATTTTTGTTTCCTATCTAAACTTCGAATCTAATGGCATTCCGTAAAAGAAAAAGATGCGCTGCGAAGCACTTCTTTCAGGCAACCTTTTGTAAAGGAAGTTCATGAAGTAAAATGAGAAAGCAAAATCGAAGATGATATTTCTTTTCCATTTACGGAATTCATTTCTTGATTCTAAATGTACGTGATCACTCCTTTTGATGAAATTATTTTATCTGAAAGCAAAAGGGATATTATCTTTCACAAAGAAAATGATCCTCTATAAACTAAATGCATCTATAAGCCAGATAGACGATACACGATAAAGAAAATAACTTTCTCTCTACGTGTTATTTTGAAGTTCTAATGAAGAAAAGTAATCATTCTTAGTGGTTCTAATTTCAAACCAACTGTATATTTTCCTTCGAAGAGCTACTCATGTTTCATTGCTATACTTGTATATTTGTGACATCATCTGTATTAACCGCATTAAATATGATTCGGAGATAAGCATGTATATTATATGTATAGAAATATATAGATAAGGAAGTAGATATGTGAGCTTTTCTGTAATATTTTTGATAAATTCAAAATCAAAATTGATAAAATACGCAGTTCTAGAGTAAAACATGGAACGCACTAAATGTCAGAACTCTACATTATATAAAATTGTTTTTCACAGATTTTCGTTTTATTTGTTTGATGATCGTAGAGAGTGAGTTACCGGATCCGTCTAATCGGTGTTTTAATGAGGCACTAATGTAAAGGAAAGTTTAACATTAGTGCCTACCGGTAAATTTCAATCCTACATAAATCCTGATCAAACAGACGGATTTGCTTAGAACAAACTTTATCGGAAATATCTTTTTATGTTGAACATGTACATATACGAAGTAAAAATAGAACTAAACGAGTCTACTTTCCCTTAAAATTTGTTGATCTTTCAATTCATTGCTTGAAATCTTTTTTGAAAATTATTACGCTGTATTAGATCTTTATATGGTTAAAATGAGTTTCATTAACATCAACTTTCACAATAAGTTAGAAATTAAATTTAAAGCAATGTTATTTTTCTTATTAACATTATAACATCTAAAGGCCCTTTTAGGGTTGCTTGTGTGCTTGCTTTTGCCTAATAATAGATGGAACCTAATTATTTCTAAATAAATTTTTGACAAAAAGACCTTTCAAAAAGTATTGGCAAATATTTATGCAATATTACATAAATAATATCCTCCTTCTCATATAGCTATTGCACAGCTGAGTTTAAACTTATTAAGATTATAATATATCGTTCTTTTTTTCCTTTATAGGCATTATGAATTCAAATAAAGCTTACATCACTCCATCTAAGGACGTAAATATCGCATACGAAGTTGATCTTGCCAATTAAATCAAACTTCATTATTGTGCTCGCTTTCATTATCAGTCCTAGCGTAAGTTTTGTGTCTTGCACGAGCTATGTATTGAGATCTTCCAGATATGCAAACACACTCGGCATTACTTATTGTGTCTGATTGTATTGTAAACATTGTTTTATACTTGGAAAGATTAAATACAACGCAAATTAAGCATCCATTAAAAAATTACATGCATGTGTTTTGATATTACGAGGCATACCTTTTTCAATGCAAAAGAAGTGAGCTTCTGGACCAAAGCCATCCGTTTGAAGCAAATTAAGAGCACATTTTGCAAAAGATTTCATCCATGTTTTTCGAGGTTGCAAGGGGCCTCTTTTTTAATGCAAAAGATGTGCGATTGTAGATGAAAATGATGATGAAATCTGATGATGCTTTAGACGGATACGCTTCATGGAGAAGATCATTTCTTTTGAATGGAGAAAGATGATCTTTGCAACCCCGTAACACATGTATGCAAGCTTTACCAAAATGTGCGTTCAATTTACGTTGTATTTAGCCTTTTGGCGTTGTATTTAGCCACTGCAGTGCTTTGTCAAAAAGTTAATACGTGGACCGATACCAGGAGGCCAGGGCTCTTTTGGATACATAGACTATTTGTTGCAGCTGTTTTATTTTGTGCTGTTATTGTGATTTTTATACATTTCTGCTGTAATGGCCTTCTATCTCCCTATTGGAAATTGAAAAAAAAAAAAAAAAACTCTTGGTTTGTAGCACAAAGATGTTGATACTTTTTTCTTTTTTCTTTATTTTCCTACGCCTATTTTAGCTTTGAGATCACACAAAAGAAAACAACTAGGAAAAAAAAGAAAAAATACGAAGACTAAAAAAAACGTTTAAGTCTCTTGCACAAACACAGGCAAATATGTGACAATGTTACGGTTTGTAACAATTTATGTTAATAATACAAAACTGTCATAAATCTTTGTCTAGCAGATTGGTTAAAAATATAGCAATTAAAGCAGTTTTGCTAGAAAACTTCATTAGGAAATAAGAAGTTCATAAAATGTTTCATGATATCATGTCATAAAGTTAATTATTTTCGTGGCACTGGTTTTAAAATCACAAAAGAGGTTTTACCTTCTTCATCTCATGCTTTTTTTTTGTGCACACTTTTGCCTGTGTAGACAAAACCCCGTAATAAAACTGTCTGTGAAGTAATCTCAGTTTTTGCTAAAATAGTCCATAATCTTTTGTTTAAACTGTACGTGTTACTTTAAAGAAGAATGATACGATTTTAGTTCTAAGTAATGTAGAAAAATGTGTCCGTCTAAATCAGGAATTATTACTCGCAAACGTGAAGTCTGTTTTTGTTGTTAGTATTTTCAAGAGTCACTATGTAGTGAGTACACCTCTCCTTGGAGATAGTTTATTCTTTTTTACAGTGGGAGCTTTTCAAAACACAAGTTTTGTTTTACTTGAGATTATTTTTGTTTATTATTTCAGAAAACAACACTGCTAAAGTTATATGCATTTTTACCCTACTTTCCGTAAAAGTAAAAAAAAAAAAAGGTAATCTAATGCTGCAGATAAAGTAGATTTGCTGTATTTAAGTGGAAATTTGGTTCATATGGGTTAAAATTCATTATTGTTACTCTTTACAAAATGTCTGACGATTAAATGAAACTAAAATGTATACATTTGATGACCTATTACTTTACTGATATTAAATATATTTATACATTATTGCCCCCAATTGATATGCAGTTGGTATACAAATATTTTACGGTTTTAGCATATTTTCCCGTAAAAAAAAAAGACTAATGTATAGTAAAAATATCGTTTAAAATAAAGATGCGTCACGAAAAAAAGTTATAAAATTGATATTGGTTTATACAGGAAAGTAGTTTTGTGTAGAGTTAGACGGAACTTCTTGTTCCTTTTTAAAGCAAGATAACTAAACGAATTCAAAGATTTTTGTAATTGATCTTTTTTCTCCGGAAAGATTACTTTTCAGAAATATGTTCCATAAGTATTTCAGAGGATCAAATGCTTGTAAAACCAGGTATTTTATCAGACCGGACGTGGTTACCTTGTAAAGTAACTAGAAAAATATTGTTCCATCTACTTCTCTAACGTGCTTTCTTAAACTTTTCTTCAAATGAAACGCAACCATAATGTTCTATAAATATTCTTCATTGGAAAATGTTGCTTTTAAGATCATGGGCCACTCGTTAATATCGCAAAATAAACAGAAGTATACGTATATTTAACTTATCATCTGAAGTGCAAATCTGATTTCCGGTACAAGTATTTCAAATATCGTTTTTCATAAGTACGACGTAAAACAACTATGCCAGCATGCCGTGTAAAAGGATTACTGTTATTTAGATTTTATTTACATCGAATTTGATTTATTTGCTTCTATATGATAGTGTCTTAATACTATTCAAAAAAACCTTGGGTTCGATCAACAAAACCTCGATTGTGCAAGAAAAAATTAAGAAAAAATCATAAAACATGTAACATGTTAAGCAAATCAATGCTTATTATCAAAAAAAAAAAAAAAAAACAGGAAGAAAGTTAACAATGGCTATGAAATACGACTGCACATAGCATTAGACACCGGAATTTTGTGAAGAGTCCGTTTTGATAAATTAGAATTTGGTGGTCTGTTTTAATTAATTGAAATTTGGTGAAGGGTCCGAAAACGAACCTACACTTCTTTTTGCACACCTGCAAGAGCACTCGTTTATTATTGTTAATACTATTGTTACCATTTATTTTATATTATCTATATATATATATATGAGGGTTCGAAAAATCTTTAAAACTTTTACATGCCCTACCGGGCATGTTTGTCTAAAAAATACATGCCCGAACAAAATTTGTACATGCGCAAAAGTTGTTTAAAAAAATTTGCATTTTTCGTACAGCATTAATCTGACACAAAATTAAATTTGGAAAAACGTTTTGCATATAAATACTTGATTAAAAAATTACATGTCCTGCCGGACATGTAAGGGTAGAAGATTCATGCCCTATCGGAATTTTTACATGCCCTGGGCATGTCGGGTAATATATTTTTCTAGCCCTGACATATATATATGTTACGTCATACGTCCGAAATTTGAGAATGTCGACAATCACCGGTCTGATAGATAGTGAATGTCGACATCCACCGGTGATTGTCGACATTCTCTACTTGGTTTATTTTGACATCACGGATGATTGTCGACATTTTCTCCGATTTCGGAGATTCGCCGTTACATACATACATATATATATATTGTTTTATTTATTAGTCTTGACTTTCAGAGATTTGAGTAAGATAACAAATGTATTAAAGATTTAGAAATTACTGTTTATGATATTCTAGGTGTTACATAAATCTGGAAAAGCATATGGGAATTGAAAAAAATAGGTAACTGATTAAAAATCTTTCGTAGCACTTGTTCTTCTGGTCCTCTTTCTTTGGCATAAATGTTATATGTGTTCTCTCTTAACCTCTTAACGATCGGTTAATTTTCAAGAAAACGGTCATAAAAGTGCCTTTTTTTATCCCTGAAAATTATATAAAAATATGTACATGAACAATATATATATATTCATTTTAAATTTTTAATTTGGTTTTAGTTTGAAATTTTAAACACTCCAGCCCGGAAATATCACGAGAAATAGAGAGCGAAATCTCACCCCGTCATTTTCACGGGAGCGAGAAGGAATGGGTTAATCAATAATTTTGAAACATGAGTAAGTAGATTGTTCTTTGATGTAAAATAACAAAGATTACTCTTTCGGAAATTGAAGATTAAAAATCCATTTCTCCAGAATTGAACTGTCGGCTTCGGTTTCAAATATGTTTCGAGGAACCTCGTAACGTTCTTTAGCAAAATTAATGAAAATGAATGCGCGAATTTCTTGCAGCAACTATGTTCATTCAAAACTTTAATAATTAAATATTTTATATTCTACCCATGGCACATCAGTTAAATACAAGCAAAAACAGCACGATTAATGCACAAATACAAATGTGTGCTTAAAAAACAAGAAGCTGTTTCATGGTTTTGTACGGATTCGTGTTTAGTATAAAATTTACCTGAATTCATTTAATGCCAATAGTTTTGCCACGCACAAATGTGCAGCCACTATACGGGCAATGTTAATTTGCAGTTGTGCTTACTATTAATATGTAAATGGAAATCCTTTGCATTTTATGCATGCTTCTACACACGTTATAGTTATTCCAAAAATACGGAAACGCAATTTAAAATTTTAAAGCTGAATATTTTGTAAAATATTTTGTTAATTGTAACATTTTATGGAATAATATGGTGGTAGAAAACAAAATATTTGCATGTGAAAATTAAAAACTATTACGTGTGATATTAATTCAGGTAGAAAAGCATTCAAAGTAACAATAACATAAAAAAAGGTAGCACAGAAATCAAAATATTCAAACAGTTTTCTAGTCAGCAATCTCTCTTTCATTTATAACTGTCCGTTATCTTACAAATGTAAGCGCATAAAGTTCTGTACTCGTTTTAAAATTTATGTTCTTTGCTGAAAGAAACTAATTTTGGGTCCAAATCACGTGGGATTTCGTGAATATATGTGCTCAAATTAAAAGCCTAGATGCACCAATTCACTTCTAATCATAATGGGTACTAGATACGATGATCAAAAAAAAGTTAAAAGATACTTTCTAAAAATATTTCTAAACCTGCAAGGTAAGAATACTTCCCAATACTCGAAATTAGTAATCGCTAAAACTTTTCTCCAGAGGATATCGGGAAGTTTCCGGATTTTATGTTATTGGGAATGTCAGTATTGTGACGCGTTTCATAGGAAAATAAATCAAAATCTGCAGTTCCTGCATTCATTTCAACGATTCAACCTCTTCCTTTTGTTCAGAAAGAATTTTATGTACGATGCCGTTATTGGACAAGTGCAATATTTGAGTTTCATATTTCTATTTAAATTTAAAGAAGGCTTCAAAGGCTTCCTCAAGCTAAATTTCATTCGTATGCTACACTAAATACTTAAGTAAAATTCATATTGGATTCACCTCCAATATGGTAAATAATAATTTTCTCGGTAACCATTTTTAAAATTGCGTTTTGCCAATTCAAACATTATAAACAAATATTTAAACTAATTTTCTCAAAACCTTACTAATTAGTAAGGACGACATAACAGCATGTTTGAAATGTACAATCAATAAGTTTATTTATATATATATATATATATATATATATACGTATATATATATATATATATATATATATACATATAGCTTGAAATGGAATGTAAAGCCTGGCCGAAAGCCACAACATCAAAAATATCGCTACAAGAAACCTCTGGTTTTCAAAACCGAAAATCTTATTAGAAGGTATTAATTTAGAAACTGCGACTTAGAGACTGTAGTTCTAAGTTAACTCAGTGTTTCAATTATTTTTAAAACTTATATCTTGGTAGTTGATCGAAAGCGTTTTATTTGACATAATTGCATTACATTTGGATTTTGAAACTGCTGCTACTTATGCACACATTTTTTTACTAAATAGTTGTCACTGTTTCTTACCAAATTATGGACACCTTTAGAGCAAACTGCTGCATTTTGAGGTTTGATGGCATATAACGGCATTTTATTTTTAGAGTAATACCCTAATATTATTTTCAATCGAAAGATAATTTTGTCAGAAAAATATATTCAATAAAAGAAATCAAATTCATATTAACCTAAACTATTTGTACTTAATTTTTGTTTATCTGGATATAACTCTTAATAAAAATTAGACAATTAAACAAACTTTTATGTATTACGTTCTCAATAAAATTATCTTTACATTAACAGATAATATCAGGATATGACTTTCTAAAATAAAATAGTATTATAAGCTATCAAACTTTCAAAATGCAGTAATGTTTTTTTTCGAAGGTGACCACAATTTTGGCCACCACTGTAAGTTCCAATCACTACACAAAAATGCCAAAAAAAAAATCCTTTAACTACCAACACAAGTTATATCTAATTATAAAATTAAGGCTGCTTGATCTATGGAATATAAATTTCTAAACGCTTGAAAGCTAGAACAAAACGTTAAGCTAATTCAATAACTAATAAATCCATCCAAAAATATTAGCGTTAATGCGATTATTCCACAAAATACATTCATGTCAGTTTCAGAATAAAGTTATGTATATATTACGCAAACAAATATCTGATGTCATAATATCCGGAGAACGAAACGTCTTTTTTCGGACAAGAAAAGATTCGCTGAGCGGCAGATACCTAAATAAACCATGGAGAGAAAAAAAAATGTATGAAGTGTAATCGATGCAACACGAAAGAGAAATTGCAGCTGATTTTTTTTTTCTATTCCTTAATCAAGTGTCAACTATGTCAGATATTCCGAAAGTATCTCTTTATCCATTATGAGAGGACGTTTCAGGGAGGAAAACGATTTACCATGAGGGTATGGAAAGAAAATAAGATGAAAACACAATGATGCAGATGTTGCCCTTTCTTCGAAAAATAACAAATTTTCCTTAGTGTCATGTCCAGGAACCAGAGGTTTGGGTATGGGTATTTTGCATTACTTTAACAGATTTTAATATAGGGAGATAGTAAATTGAAAAAGTTTATAATGCTGTTTTAATTTAGAATATTTGTAGTTCAATAGCAGGAGTTGAATTTTTCAAACTGATTTAGAAGTTATGAATCGGGTTTTTAGATGAAGTTTTGAAGCTTTTTGCTTGTTCCTTCTCAGGATTTGAATTGATTGGTTAGTGTTTCTTTTTCTTTCACTTGGTAGTTAGCACTCCGTCACATTATATTAAATTCTGATTTGAAAATAAATTGCTTTTCATCGTTTCAGATGCAACAAATTTAGCAGAGGAGAATGTCTAGTAGGTTCCGAACAATGTAATTTTTTTTTTCTAATGGGGCTGCGTATGGTCCCATCCTTTGCAGACCTACTGCATTCCCCGGAAACTGGCATCCATTCTTTGAAGTAGCACCACTATCGGCGGATACCATTAACACTTGAGAATTTTTGACTCTCAGTTTCCCCCTAAATGGTGGCACCTGAGCTCTAAATGATGCGAAACTGCACTAGAAATTTAATTTAGCCGAAAGTACCCAAGCTAAACAGATAGTCAAGGGATATTTAACATTCTACATAATCCATTCTACATACGACATGGGCGCTGACGATTTTCTCTTCTTGTAAATCCACCGACTTGGGCAAGGTTTGATCCAGCGAACTTGGACGTACGAGGCCAGTGCCTTACCACTACTCCACCCTGGCTGGTTAAAAAAAATGTTTGGGACAAGAAAGCTACATTTTGTACTTAAACTTCACTTTTAAAACTATTAAGAGGAGTAAAATTATTTTTTAATGTAAACAATAATACTAACTCTAAAAAACGTAAAATTTAAAATTATGTGACATATATACATATGTATGTGTGTGTTAAAAACTTATTTCTTAATTGATGTATCTATTTTTTTGTACACGGCCGTGGTAGCCTAGTTGTTAGGATGTCTTACTTCCAACCGGAAAATTGGGTGTTCTATACCCGACCCGTTGAAGATACGTACCCCCTCCAATGTACACTTGGGGATATGTGCATGTAAAATCCGTGGATTCTGAAGTCCCGAGGGCGTTCTATCGAACTATCAGAAACTATCGAGGACGTGGATAGTCTCTCTTCCCTTCACTCTTAGGTCAAAAACGGAAGGTGGAGCATTTGCGAGGGCACAATCTGGTGTCATCCAAATATATTGAGCCCCGTCAAGCTTCTACCTTCGTGGTGCGAATCTATAAGCTGAGAGAAAGAGAGGCCGTGGTAGCCTAGCGGTTAGGATCTCGAGCTTCGGATCGGAGGACCTCGGGTACGATACATGAGCCGCTGAAGACCCACCATGTACACTTGGGGATACGTGCACGTAAAATCCATGGACCCTGAAGTCCCGAGGGTACCGGAGGGTGGAGATGTTCCCTTCCCTTCACCCTTAGGTCAGAAAAGGAAGGTGGCGTGGTTGTGGTGGCGCCATCTGGTGTCATCCGACTGCAGCGTGTTAGGGTCAATGCTTATCACCTATCAAGTGACCCTTCACAAATGGTCAGCAATTCCCGTGGGAAAAGGGCGAATACCGAGTAGGCAAGTGCCTCCACATAGGAAACACACACTATAAACGAAAGACGCTCCCTTACTGCCGTAATTCCTCGTCGCCCTGCGAAGCGGAACTTCGCAGCCTGCTTGGATACCCAAGTGGCATTAGAAACAACATTTATTTGTACATATAATTGTGTCTTTTTGGAAGCGTGTCGTATTTTCTACCCACTCAATGTTATTAAAAATTTAATAATAAGCTATCTACTGTTCTGAGCTGTCAATAGCGTTAACATAAAATAATCTATCTTGAATTTTATGAGGATAAATGATTTTCAAAAAAATTTTGAACTCGCGCTAAAACAATCTTTTTGATCTTTTATGTAATGAATATTGTTTCATTATAAAAGTATAAAATAAATTGCAGGGAAGGAACACCAAGCAACGCATTACCTGAAAAGCACAGAAGCAATGCATCTAAAAGCATTTATCTCTTCCGTCAAATCTAGCTATATATTATACGAAACAGGGAAACGTCGAGGAGGAATTTAACGGTTTGAAGCCTTTTAATGCTTTAAGAAATTATACTACTCTGTTTTAGTTCTACCAAGTGGAAAAACAGGAAACGAGATTCGCTGTATGATTACGTTCTTTGTTATAAAGTCAGTCATAAATCTGAAATAAAGAGGCAATTAATATTTAATTTACTTTTTTTTTTTTGCGTATTGGTTTTAGACCTTTTTACATGTTTTCCTTCCTTACGCCGTTGACGAATGTATGTGGCATTTCTAACTAAAAACATTAAAGTTTAAAAAAATAACATAAGTACAGCTAATAAATTTGTCAGGTTAAAAAAAAAAAAAAAACTTTCACAAAAAGAAGTGCTAACGGACAAAATTGTGGGTTCGCGTGAAATAGCCCTTAATTAGTATAGTAATACTAAAATTAGCCAATAATTGTTTAGTTAATATAATTACAGGAAATTTATTCGTTATTTATTTTGCTTGTTTAATGTTGCAACTTCTATAAGTATATTCAACTATCGATGAAGCTCCTACAAGAATAATTCAAAAGTACCTATAATTTAAAACTTTTTAGAAAGATAGACCAAATGCATTGTAGCATTTAAACAAACGCCCTGCACATTTGAAACATATAAAACGAGAAAAACATGATTACTAGCAGATAAAACAAGTAATTTCTTACAAATTATTAGCCTGTGATAGAACTATGATGTTTAGCCATGAAAACTAGAACCCGAAAATGGTACGTAATAAAGATATATGAAAGGGGACAAATCGTAGGTAATAATCAGACTGAGAGCAATGTAAATGGTTGACATATAATACTCAGCACAAGGAATCTTACTTGTTATTTTGCTGTAAATAGCCACTGATTTGCTGCATCACATTCTCAGCGTAAGAGATGGAATTTTGCGACTTTCTTGTTCATTAGTACACAAGTATGTATTTATTTTCATATATAAGTGCAAGGTGACCTCAAGATATATGAAAATAACGCCATTTAGAATGCTGAAAGTGCACAGCGGCGGTGTACATCTTTCGAATGATTTGAGCTAATGAGAAATGATGTGTTTTTGGAAGTGCTATAGGATAGTTGAAGCCCAGTGGCTGAGTGGTAGCCTTCCGTGCTATCATGCGACAGGTCCGGGGTTCGATTCCCGGGCTGGGCAGGGTCGACTCAGCCTTTCATCCCTGCACTGGGGTCGATAAAATCAGGACCAAGCATGATTGGGAACTAAACACTGGGGGTTCCGTGTCAGGCCGACCACTTGACCGGAACTTCTGCTTCTGCACCCCAGGGACATCTGTCTCGAAAACTGGGATGGGCACAGTAGGCCATGGTCTCCAAAAGGGCTGGCTAGCCACTGAGTTTAGTTTTAGGATAGTTACCGCCCACTGGATCATATTTTCTTTTGAAAAAAAAAAGAATCATTGAAAGTAAAGGTTTTTAAACTAGTGCAGCAAGTTGTACTTGTATATTTTAATCACACTGTAAAAACATTTTCCAACCACAACTACGCTGGCAGATGCAAATGCTTTTGCAAAGTCAAGACTATTCACCTCCTTGAAACTCAAAGTCCATGATCAAATAACTAATCTTGACATCAACAGGAAATAGCCGCCACTCTCATCAGACTAATATCAAAACATAATAAAAACATGGAAATATCTGCAGAGGAGAATAGAAAATATCAAAACTGTGGCAACTGTCTTAGCGAGGAACTCACGCCATATCATGTTTTTAACTGCCCTGCAGTCGCTGCATTCCTTCACCTCTTAAACTACACCCTACAAGTGAGCCCAAGACTCCCCCCCCCCCCGCAAATGCCATTTTCTGGCCTATTGTATTTTTAGATGCCCCCGAGTGCAAGGAGGATGACTTATACTCATGTAATGCCATAGAGATAGCCAAGACTATTCAAGCACACCATGAGCTATGATTCAATTGAGAATACGACACCAACCAACCAAAACATTTTCCACGAAATGCATGAGAATATTCTCGAAATCATTTGTCTGGAGACTGACATTTTTGCAGAGAATAAAAAGCTGATATTTTACTTTTTTTTTTTTTTTTTTGCAAATTGAATACAGTGAAATACGAAAGACTCAGTAAATTTACAATAGCAAAATATCCAAGATTTATTAAATTTACTGTAATAAAATATCCTAAGGTCCTGTAAAATTCAAGCAGGTAAACAAACAAACAAAAAAACGTTTTGTAGTAGTGGCACATGGGCCTTTTAGGACATGTTCGTGTAATTACCTCTTTGTAAAATAAGCAATGTGCACACATAAAAACTTTGAACTAAGAGGGTTGTCAAAACCAAGTTGTTCAAAAAATAATGAAATAGAAAGTTAAGAGAACACAGCAGAACGAAATGGAAGTACTCAATAATATCTTGTATTTTAGCTTAAATGAAGAGGTGCACGCAAATAGAAACCTCTAGACAAAATGATGAAGTACAATAATAATGTAAATATTAATTAAATATTTGGATGAAGAATAAGGGGTTCTGTATAAAGCGACAGGGAAAAAGGGCGTCGTGGAAAAAGATATTGCCTTGCATGGAGAGAAAAAATAGCCTGGGCCTGATACTTCAGTCTAAATGTTTAAAAATTGAAGTTGCTATAAAGACTGATATTATATACTACTTCAGTCAATAGATATACAGTGAATACCTATACCTACAGTCAGTTTCAAAGCCTGTAAAGATACAGTAGAAACATATATTTTTTAGCATAATTCTCTTTAATTTGGCTTCTTATTATAATTATCCCAGTTTGCAGGTTTGTGTTATTGTTCGCACAGAACAAAAATTAAAATAATAATAATAAATAGAAGTAAGGTTCTTCTGCAATTATCGAAAACATTTTACTGTAAAAAACAGAATCAACTAAACAGCAATTGGGCTGACTTACGGTCAAATTCACGTTTCGTCTCTAAGGAAACATCTTATCATTCACTTATACAGTTTATAGGTTCTCTGAAATCTTATCAACTGGTCATAGTTAATATATTGAACAACAGTGGACTATTAACCGTCGGGGTACTCGTATTAAAGTTTTGTATAGCATTGCGAAGTTCGTGTCTAAAATGGTGACTATGAATATACAGAGTGGCTTACATTATTACATACTTTACATACTTTACACTATGTTCATTTTATATGAACATAGGCAAACATTAAGACTAAATGTGATACAATAAAAGCTGAATGATTGGAATAAGGTGCAGAACAAGTATTATTATTGTTTTTTTTAATAGAATGTAAAGGGAAAAACAACTGAAGTAGTTCTGTGTAGTATAACACAACTATTGTAAATATCTCAAGCATTAAAAATCAAGTTACGAAAAACAGAGAGAAGGCATAAAATTCATGTTTAAAATTCAGTCCACTTTATTGCTTTAAAATTTCGCAGAATAATTGCACAAACAAATAAACGATTTTTTAAGATATATTTTATCATTATTTTTTATGAATAATAAGTGTGGTATGAAATACATTGTCTTGTATTTAAATTATGTTTAAAAAATGTATGTTTTAAAAATAATTTATTTAAAAAAATACATTGAGCGAAGGGCATTTTTAGACACGTACGTAAGAGAAAAAGGCCATTTTCTTAGCTCTTTCTTCAAAAGAAATGAAGATAAAAAGAGTGGAAGGTAAGGGGATACGAAGAAGTAAAAAATCTCTTTTGTGAAGCTTGAGCGATGAGTCTTGTTAATGAATGCATTACAATTTTCTTTTCAGTTTCGTTACTTTTACTTCCAAGCTTTTTTTTTTTTTTTTGTCCTATCTGAAATAAGTTCATTCTTAACTTCTTTCGTTTCTGCAAAAGCCTTTCATGGTCATGGACATAAAATAAATCTCTTCTCCGTAAAATATTGCACGTCGCCTTTTCTTGGATTTAAATTATTTTCATTTAATGAATTGCTTCTTATTAATTTTTGGTGTGCAGTTCAAAGTACTGCTCGTATTCAATTAAATAAATCTAAATTCAAAGCCATCTTTTAATTTATTTATTAGGATTTAACTTCAAGTGGAAATTATTTTCCTTGCTTAAAATCCAATAGAGATATTTCATTAACTTAATTAATTTTACACATAAAACACCCAACTAAAATACATCACTAGCAAACGATGCAGCTTGCTTTCGGAACAAGTATAAAATTTAAAAAATGTATTTTCCTTAAAAGGCATACTAATGAAACGAATTCTAAGATGTTTTCTCTTTCTAAGAAACTTTCAGATATACATTTTGCGCTATCGTTGTTTATTTATTTAACTTCATAGATTTTTTTAAAGGGACTTTGGTTTTTAATTGCATATTCAGAAATCCGCCGTTAGACATTTGCAAATTCTCAGATCCCAGGACTGTATTTGCTTATTTTGTACTATCCTCTTCCCACGTTCAATTTTTTTTTATTGCAGATAACTCCAGCTTTGGGAGAACACGATTGGAATCCATTTGGGACCGCTGTAGCAGGAAGATGAATCATAATGAATTAATAGGTAATAATTCATTTGCTGAGTTAATAGAAGCACCTTTTCAATTCGTTGGAGCAATAGCTATTAATCCCCATAGTCAAATGTGGTTTAACGTATAAATGACAATGCGTAGTATATTGAATTTCACATAAAATAGAAAGTAAAATAATAGATGATAGAATTTTCTGCTTTCCCTCTTACCAATTCGGAATGGAATGGGGGTTTTAGCACAATATATTAAACAACAAATGCATTTAATATGTTGTCTGCAGCCTTTATAAACGTTTGTTAAAAGCGTGTTATAGGCTTAACAAGCAGGGCTGTTCAAATATATGTATCACTCTCCATGTTGGTCAGGAGCATAAATAGTTGAACTAAACGCTAAGTACTTAACTCTGACTAACCCTTTAAGTTGCATCTGGATTCGAATAAAAATGCGCTTCAAAATCGACACAAAGCATGCGTGTGCTAATATGAAAAGCGTGTTCATTCTATGTGAGACAAATAGCTTAAATTGCTCCGTAAGCCTCAGAGCAAAATTCATGCGTATTGATTATTTACAACTGCGAAAAATGCGTACGCAATACATTTTGAAAGTTATGTACTGCAACGTTGGTATAACGCATAGTATGATGTACGTAGTTTCAGAAAAATATGTGAAAACAAACATGGAAAAACTGAAAAAGTTTCGTAATAAAATATTAAAAAACGGTTCCATGCGACAGCTAGGAGTTTTCAATTAAAACCTTAGATAAGAACAACACTTTCAGCTACCTTTATAAATTGCCGGAGAAATGCCGTTACAGTGGAAAAAACTCAAAGACGGTTTACTGAAGATTATCTAAAGTTTTCTTCTACAAAAGTGATGAGAAACGTTACTGAATTTATTAAAGTCTCCATTTTCTCTTCCCGTTTTACTCACCTGAACTAGAATTCTTATCAGCTACTTTTCCGACTTTCTCTTTTAGTATCACTCCTTTCAAACCACTTGAGACTTTACTTCAGCTCTTCTTTAGGCTGTTTTTCAGAAACATGTAATGAATGCGCTGTAGTCAATTTTATTTTTAGACACTTTTTGAGAAACTCATAAACAGTTGTGATGGTTAAATCTATTAATTCTAAATGATACTTTGTTTAAAAACAATGGAAAAATTGTTGAAAACGATAGGAAATTGTATGCTTTAATAATGATAGAAATTGGTTTTGATACAAAACCAATCTTAAATTATAACCTTTTGTGTGCCGTCTTCTGTCCTATTTATGCGCTGAAAAATATATAAAAGTAAAGGTGCCGAATAATTTTGTGCGATGGAGTACCAACTGTGTTTCGCTTGATCATTAAAATTAGGAATAGCTTATTCGGGTAGCAGATGATACTATGTATTGTCATTTCAAAACGTTGCATGCATGTTCGATGAGGGAAAGATCTGGTAATCTTGTAGGCCAAGGTCAACTTGTTAGTTGACATTCTGTAGAATGGGTGAGAAGTGGCAGCACAGCAGCTGACGTGTTTATTTGCAGTTTAGGTACTTCACCTAGTGGCGAAAGTGTACGACTATAACAAGAGAACTGTAGCATGAAACCGGAACTATAATATCTGCCTGTGATATAGAGACTGTATAGCAACGCCTTAGATAAGCGGTTCCCAATCTTTTTGTTTCGCGTACCACCATTTTTGTTGCAAACCGTTTGCGTACCACTGCTAATGTAACTTCATTATATAGACTAGAACACTAGAACACTAATAAGTTATATAAAAATACTAGAACGACTAGGTTATCTCAATCACGCCATTTTTTATATTTAACGCAAGGAAAAGCGTTTATTGAAATAAAGCTGTACAAATAAAATAAAATATATGAGATATATAAAATATATTTTCAAAACAGTATTAGAAATAAGTCTTTAAGTACAAAGTTACCTATCATGTAAAAAAATTAAAAACAAATTTAATGAGAAGGTTGCTGCTGCATGGCAGATACAAGCGAGGTGATATCTCGTTCAGTAGGAGTTGTTTTAGCCTGAAATCTGGGTCGACATTTAATCTGCTTCTATATTTATTTATAATAAGTATCATATTAGAAAAAGCCGTTTCACAAAGATAAGTGGTTGTGAACTGCATTAAAAACAGCAATGCTTTTCTTGAGAATAACGGGAAATTCATTTTTTACTTTGAGCCAACATTCTTCCAACTCTAATCGGGCAAATTCGATCTTCAATCCTGACTTTTTCTGTTTTAATCTTTTTCAATCTCTTCTTTCTTTCTTTTTTGCCTGCACGCGTGCCACCTGGAGAGGCTTCGCGTACCGCTAGTGGTACGCGTACCACAGTTTGGGAACCGCTGCCTTAGATAATTTAGTTCCCCGCTTATCTGATTTTCAGTAAGGCTTTTATACATCAAGACCAAATAGAATGTTTGAAAACACAACAGATCGGCGATTTGCCCTCTAATGAGCCTGATTTTGATCCCACTAAAGTTGCAAGTGGCAGTAATTTAGTTGCATAAATAATACATGAAGTTTGGGTAAGAGCTGAGCATAAAGAAGGGATCGCTTAGAGTTTTCTGTGTCGCTCTAGTAGAAACAGAGGCTAAATTTTCAGCTGTAAATCTATTTATCGTAATATTCATGCCATGGGGTTTAATGGAGGTCAACTTCCTCAGTAGCAACTCGTCTGGCGGCGAATCTTGGTCTTATTCAAAGAAGATTTTTCCATGATCAAACTTGGAAACAATCAATCCCATAGCAGTTTCTAAAATAGAAAGTCCTTCTACAGTATACCAAAAATAACATTTGTGTTTTTGTAGGTATGCTGCACGGTTTTGTTCAAACGCAGCAAGCTATTGATAATACCTTCTAAATATAATGACACGCATTTTCTTATAGCAAAACTAGTTTAAAATGTTCAACCCACAAAATAAATTAGCTTCATTAAGTTTTCATCGCGTGTATTTGAAGAAACATTACTCCTTTAAAAAGTATGATTTAAACTGGTACGTGTCTTTGGTTCTATAAAAACAATTACTTGGAACTATACAAGCAGTTATGTGCGCCTATAATAACATGTTATGTTTGAAATAACATTACTTACAAAAAAAATGTAATATCCACAGAGGGGTATATATTGCATGCACTAATTTTTAACTTTTTAAGAAGGGTATCCGCTGTCCCCCCCCCCCACACGCAAATTACAGTACGAGCCGTATTTCGAGGTATTCTCCGAGTACCCTATACTTTCACTTGTCCTTTTAATCAGTGTTAAAAGGTTTGGCTGATATTCGCTAGTATGGCTATTTTGATTGCATATGACTGTAAAACGATTTTGAAATAGCAATCGTTAATTAATAAAAAATAAATATTTCTGTAAAAATTATTAATATGAAAATTGGGAGATACTAATAATATAAAGTATATATCTGAAAACTGTCAAAACAATTCAAAGTTAGACAATATATTGAACTAATTATTACTTAACTACATTAATTTGGAAGCAATTATTTAATAATTTTACTTTTTATTTATTGACGAGGATTTCTGATTACAACTTTGGAAAAAGACAGCAATGGTGCTTTCGAAAGGGTTGCCCGCTGGGAACGAGGGGTATTTTGCTCTATGTAGTATAATGCAGCATATAAATGTAATAATGATCAAACGCAATAATATTTATATAATTTCAATTAATTATAAGAACGATTTCATTTAGTTCAAAGAAGGTCTAGTCCTAATATACATACACACATCCATATAAATTTATTACCCTTCAATAAAATTTCAAACATATACTAAGTTCCCATGCCTCCATAGGACGAATCCATATATTTATGATTAATTGTCAACTTTCAGAAAGAGACAATTGATATTGAAAACCTTCATTAAACCGTTTAGAAGCAATTATCTTCTGCTAGATTCTCCTGAAATAGTGATTATCCTGCAATTTTCCTGAATAATACTTTACACTTCATTGCACATAAATATAATTAAACGCTGTGCAAATTTTCACTCGGTAAGATTCGATTATACGGATGAAAGGAATTCGTATGGTTCGCAAATATGGATTCATTTAATAATTCATTATCTGACTAATAAATCGAAATTGGAATCGCAATAAAGCATGAGTAATAAGTTGAAGCATTAACAGTTGCCAATTTAATGCGATTTTTTCACAAACTAGTAGCACGAAATCAATTAAAAATAGTAGAAGAAAAGAACACTCTTAAGAGAATAATTTTTTAAAAAAAAAAAAAAAAAAAAAAACTAACGAAAATAATGATTTGTTTAATTGAAACAAATAGTGCTCAAGATTGTAGATAATAAGAAGAAATAAGTAGACAAATGAGAGCTAAACTATAAATTGAGCCTTTACCGTTGAGGATTTCAATCTGAAATTCTGTATTATTTAAAACATTATGTATTATACTTTAAAAAACGTCTCTTTTTTTAGTAGCACACGACTAAACATCTAGAAATACTTTTTTTGACAATCTCATAATAATATTAAATGAGCTACCCCTGTACAAAGGAAAAAAAACTTATTATCAATTATTAATGATATCTATTGTCTATTTAAAATAGAGGCCCGTTAAAAGTTGTTATTCCTAAACTAATATTTTTATTAAGTATTATTTGGATGAATTATTAGTAAAGTTGTGAGTGTCATTGAATATACATCCAAGTTGGACCCTTAGTCACCACAATTAGCCTTAAACAAAACTTGCACATAATGGCAAAGAATAAATATTTGTATTAAAATACAAGGGTCTGTAACATAACAGCTACATGTTTTGTGAATCACGGGTACATTCTAGTGTTTTAATGGGGACAATTTAGTGTGAATTTTGGTTCTCAAGGACAATTTGTTTGCGAATGTGTTTTCTGAAGAAAATAAGTGTTTGAAATGTGTCATAGAAAAAGAACTAAAAGTAGGTTTGCGTAGCCTATGTATGTCCAAGTGGGACACGCAGTTCACCACAATTAGCCTTAAATAAAATTTGTACCTAATGGCAAACAATAGAGTTGTTCATTTAAATCATCAGGTGTAACCTCTTTTTTTTTTGCAAATACGTTAACTAATATTACGTTGCTACGAATATAAAGCAAATATTTATATTGTAAGACAAGCGCCTGTAACATAACAGTTACACGTCTTGCACAGCACGTGTACAATCTAGTGATTTAATGCCAGTGTGAATCAATCCAGTGTGAATTTCGGTTCTCAAGGGCAATTTTTTTGCTAAAGTGTTTTCTGCAGAAATGTAAGTGTGTGAAATGTGTCATAGCAAAGGAACGAAAAGTAGGTTTGTGTAGTTTATGGTAGACGAAAAAAATCCTTTTTACAGCTGCACTTATGACGTCACTCCAACTATATCTTCATTGCACTATATATATATATATATATATATATATATATATAAAACCTGCGCAATGTTACCATTTAAAGGACTGACAAGACTGGTTACCTTAAACAGATATTTTCTCCGACCATTATAATAACTTAATCACATATATATTTTTTTGAGAAGTGGTCACTTTACACAAGATGGTCACGATGTTCCGCTGTATATATAATTAATTATCACCAAGGATTTGGAGCAACCACTTCTTTGAGTTGCTCCGCTTCGACTTCTAAATACTGGCTCCTGCTCCGTTCCAACTATGCTCCTTGCTTCCACTGATTTTAATAGATTATGTTATTCATCCCTCTTTTTTAAAGATAACTATTTTTTATATAATAAAAAAAAATTAAAAAGAAAAAAATTGGAGCTGTGGATTACAACACATTGTTTTTTGCTCCGGCTGCTTTCCGGTTTCGAGCAAAATCTCGTTGCTCCACTGCACTGCTCTCCTAAGCTCCACTGGAGATCTCTGATTTTCAGAAGTAAACGAAGCTCATTGATAATTTTTTTAAATCAGTAGTTTTATCGTAAGTAAATTTAAATATATTTTAATGGTGCTTTTTTAGAGTTTCTAACAAATGAAACAACCGAATAATGTAAAAAAGCGTGGATACTATGCCGTGTTTGATGTAAGGAAATGTAAGGTCTTTTTAGAAGCACATAGAGATTAATTTGCTGTTGACAATGTTGTCCATTAGTTTTAGCGCTTATTTTTGTGTGCTTATTTTTCTGGATATTATTTTTAGAGTAAGTAATCGCCAAAAAACGTTCTTCTAGAGCTCATTAAAAAATAAGCTCTTACAATAAAACAGTGTTTACATTGTATTACGTTTCAAAAAAAAAAAAAAAAAAATGCGCAAGAATGAGAGAGAGAGAGATCCGGTTAACAACTAATAACAACAATATTTTTTCCAAGGTTTTTAAAGTATTATAATACAACTTGACAATGTGTGCCCAGGGGACTAGGCATGGTGCTGTTTTGGATCTAGTTTTTTGTGATGTCGGAAGTTCTGTTCAGGGGTTGAGTATAGGGGAACATATTGGAGATAGTGATCACAATACTATTAGGTTTTGGACCAGCTTCGATGCTCACAAAGGTGAGCATTTCAGATTTGTACCTAACTTCAGGAATGTTGATTATGTTGCACTTAGGCAGGGTTTGAAAGAGGTTTTTTTCTTCTGGGTTTGGAGAATAGTGAAGCTGATCTTCAGTGGGAAGAGTTTAAGGGGAAATTGGAGAAAACAGTGATGGATTATGTTCCTTTTAGAAAGAAAGGGGATTTCACGAAAATTTGGCCCATATGGTTCTCTAGTTAGGTGAAAGAAGCTCTCAATTATAAGCAAGCCACTTTTCGGCGACTTAAAGAGACTGGGTGCCATGCTGACAGGATTTTGTATTGTGAAGCTAGACGTACTTTCAAGTATTTGGTATGGAGTAAGAAAAGGGAATTGGAGCAAAAGCTTGCAGATAACATCGAAAGGAATCCTAAGAAATGTTTTGCTTATGCTAATTCAGGGAAAGCTCGTAATACTCAGGTAGGCCCACTAGTGGATGAGAACGGGAACTTGATTCAAAATGAGGGAGATATTACTGATATTCTAAACAATTTTTTTCCAGTGTATTTAACAGAAACTGTATCTCAACAGTTGACATAAGCGAGACGCAAGCTAATACACAGCTTGAGGACTTTGTATTTTCTAGGGATGATGTGTTGTTTCATTTGAAAAAGATTAAAGCAAATAAGGCTCCAGGACCTGATAATGTTTATCCAAAAATTTTAGTAGAATGTGCAGAGTAATTAGTGGATGTTGTCTTGACTATTTTCATATCTTCATATAACTCGGGGACTGTGCCAGTGGATTGGAAGCTGACAAACATAACGCCGCTCTTCAAGAAAGGGTCTAAAACTAAGGCAGGAAATTATAGGCCTGTGAGTCTTACTTCCGTTCTTTGTAAAATTTTTGAAACTCTGATAAAAATCAAAATAGTGAATTTCCTGGAGGCAAATGGAGTGCTGACTGATTTTCAGTATGGTTTTAGAAAAGGTAGGTCTTGTACAACTAATTTGTTGCATTTCTATGACAAGGTTACCATGGCATTAGATAATAAAAAGTGCGTAGATGTTGTTTACATTGACTTTCAGAAAGCGTTTGATAAAGTACCGCATGAAGCTCTTCTTAGCAAACTTGCTTATATTGGTATTGGTGGAAAAACTTTTCATTTTTTCAACAAAACATTTCATACTTTTCTTTAATTTGGGTTAAAAATTGGCTGACTGGGAGGAAACAAAGAGCAGTAGTGAAGGGCAATTATTCTCAGTGGGTTGATGTTTTGAGTGGGGTTCCACAAGGTTCAGTTCTAGGGCCAATATTATTTATTATTTTTATTAATGAAATTACTCAGAGTATTTCTGGGAACATCAATATTTTTGCTGATGATGCCAAAATCATGGGAATTGTGGACACGGAGGAACAAGTCAATCAGTTTCAAGAGGATTTGAATCAAATTTCTAGGTGGGAAATTAAGTGGGGTATGTCTTTTAATATTGGGAAATGTCAAGTGCTTCATTTTGGTCATGGGAATAAACATGCAACCTATTATTTACAAGGTTCTGTCATTAGGGAAGCAGAAGCAGTTGTTGATCTAGGAGTATTGATTAGTCATGACTTCAAGTCCAGTCAGCAGTGTAGCATAGTAACAAAGCTAACAGGATGCTTCGGTTTATCAATAAGGCTATTTCGAACAGGTCTAGGGAAGTTGTATTGCCATTATACAGAAGTTTGGTAAGACCTCATTTAGAGTATGCTGTTCAGTTTTGGTCTCCGTACCTAAAAAAGGATATTTCCTTATTGGAAATGAAAGGAGGGCTACAAGATTGGTAAGTTGTCTTTCAGACTTAGATTATGAGGTTAGGCTTAAAAGGCTCAATATGTATAGTCTTGAGCAAAGGAGAGTAAGAGGGGACATGATTCAGTTGTTTAAATTCATTAAAACGGGAAATGTTGATGGACTACAGCTATGTGCTGAAAGTAGAACCAGAGGTCATTGTTTTAAACTTTTCAAATCTCAATCTAATCTTGAAATTAGGAAAAACTACTACTTCAATAGGGTTGCAGGCAGTTGGAATAGTTTACCGGAAGCGACTGTTAATTGCAGTGGGGTAAAAACTTTTAAGAAAGCTCTTGATGTTCATTGGGGACTGCTAAATTAACTAGGACCAGCCTAGCTGGGCCCTGAGCCTGTTGCTGGTCGTCACTTTTGTATTTGTATTTGTAAAGTTCATTGCTTTTACATTTTTAGTAATTAGCTACGATGTTTTTAAAGAATCTTATCGTCAGCCTTGTAGTAGTAATATGGATCTAAAGAGTACCCCTAATTGACTATGAATATAAATCTTATTCCTTTTCAGTCCCTTAATCGTAAATTATTTTCTTCCCAAAAAGAGTACAGAAAACACTCAAAATAACTAAGTACGTTTTCGTATTTCGTGCTTTGATATTTTTATATTGAAAAAACATTATGTGTGTATGTTGTCTCTTACGTCACAAAATAGAGCCGAACCTATAGCACGTACAGCCATAAAAGCAACCACCTAGGAATTTATACTAAAAAAATCTCAGGTTTTTGAATCAAGGCCTTGTAGTCTCTGATTCCGAAATGAAGTGGAACCGCTGTGAAACGTTGTCGAACATTGATCTCGGCCTTGTAGGCTACTGTTTCCAAAACGAAATGGAACCGTTGTGAAAAGTTATCGAACAAGGCCTTATAGTCACCGATTCCGAAGCAAAGTGGAACCACTGAAACGTTCTCGAACATTCGTCAAGGCCTTGTAGTCACTGATTCCGAAACGAAGTGGAACCGCTGTGAAACGTTGTTGAAAATTCACCTTGTTGCTTGATGGAAGTTTGTGTGTTTTTGTCCTATTATGTGCTACTTTCGAAACATCTGCAGAACGAGAGCTTTCCCTCCCCCCCCTTAGTTACGTGTTCTGTTACTACACGTTCCGTCTTTGTGTAGATATAGACGCAACTTGTTACTATGTTGTGCTTTCAAGGTAGAACACCTGAACTCAAATTACTTTATTCACGGCCGATCCACATCAATCTTTCCCAGACTATCTCATGCATGTTCTTTTACTGCTTTAGTTTTTTCTCACTCTCCCCCTTTCTGAATGAACAACAATGAATTTGTAAACATGAAACATTGTTTCATTAGTTGCCAAAAAACAATGTGTTGCCTTTTTCATTTAAGTAAGATCAGACAGTTAAAAGTCTCTTTCATTTAAATGACAACAGGAAGTGCTACAATATTTTCGATTTGTTTTACAGAACACTCAATAGTTTATTCTCAACATTCATTTGGGGGAAGAAAAGCCTGAACCGGCTATAAGCACAAAACCTTGAGCGCTCATTTTGCAGCGATTCCAATGTAGCTCGGTAATCACATTGGATTGTTAGTGGGTGCGTAACCAAACGAGAAAAATAACATGCACAGTACGATAACTTTCACTTTTTCAAATGGGTTACAAATGCCACTAGAGCAAATAGACTGAATTCCTGATATTTACGTTTATTTCAAACAAAAACTTTCGTTCATTTTTATTGAAATTATTATTAACATTACTACTTTATCGAAGCAAATTCTTCCGAAAAAGAGTTTATTTTTATGTCATTTTTATTTATTAATTTAAAAAACATCCGTAGGTCGACCTTACTAATTTACATAAAAAATTTCCTTCCCTTGCATTTTTCCTTAATAATAAATGTAGTCATGCCAAAGTGCGTGGCATAAATCGAACCACATCCGATTTATTAAAAAATCTACAATATCGGTTCACTCAGTGAAAAGGTAAACAAAGAAAGAAAGAGAGAGAGAGAGAAAGAAAAAACAGGTACCAGATGATAATCTTTTCGCTTCACTCATGGAAAAGATAGACAAAACAAAAGAGAAACAGAGAGGAAAAAAAACAGGCACAGGTTGATAATATTTTTTGAGGTGCATTAGCAAATGTTAAACAAGATCAATTACATGATTTCTGTGTTAAAACATTTTGTTCTTTACTATTGTAAGGCAATTTTCAGCCTACTTTCCCGTAAAAGTAAAAAAAAAAAAAACAAAAAGCATGAAAGAAGGCTTTAAATATTGTAAAAATATCGTTAAAAATGAAGAATAATAATAAACAAGAAGTTCCGTCTAGAACTATACGAGCCTACTTTCCCGTATACACCAGCTTCAAATTTATAATCTAGCTATCTCTCTCTCTTTCTCGTTTAGCTTTAGTTCTTAATTGCTTCAAATATGCCTTTTTCAACGGTTAATACAGATTCGTTCAATCATTCATTTATTCAGTCATTCATGTATTTATTCACTCATTTATTCATTCATTATTTTGTTTATTCATTTAATCTTTCATTAATTCAAAAATATTCTTGAAAATCCCGATCAAAAAATTTCATAAGAAAATAGGCTCGTTAGTTCTGGATGAACTTTTCATCTGTACAATGTTCTACGTCATAAGAGCTTTCCGATAAAGTTTGTTCCAAGCAATTCGGCCCGTTAGATCAGGATTTATATAGGATTGAAATTTCCCCGTAGGCACTATGTTAATTTTTTTTTTTTTTGAACTGTTCAAAAATGTAAAAAAATTGTTCAAATCAATATTTCACGGCAAGAACTTCTTCCAGTGAGCTTGTGCATTGGAACTTGGATCTTGTACCCAGAGTTTACATAATTTGCTTCATTTTCGCCCATAGGCGCTAATGTTAAAAACTTTTGAACTGTTCAAAATTGAACAAAAAATTGTTCAAATCAATGAGATGTCCTCGCCGAGATCTTTCGAATGCAAAAAGAATTTTTCCAATCGGACATTTCGTTCAAAAGTTATTAGCGGGGGGACAGACCGACAGACACACTTTTCCCCCATCTCAAAACCCTACTTTCAAATTTTTTATTTTTCAATATTTATTTAATTACTTAATTTATTTTTGACTTTTCTTGATTTCTAACGATATTTTCACAACACATTAAGCCTTCTTTCATGCTTTATTATTATTTTTTTTTTACTTTTACGGGAAAGTAGGCTAAAAAAAGAGGTATAATCAAGTAAAGATTGAAAAAAAAAAGGAAAGTAAGGTTTTGAGATGATTCGGTCTGTCGGTCTGTTCCTTTATAACTTTTGCACGAATTGTCCGATTCGAAAGATCTAGGCGAGGACATCCTATTTCCATATATTACTATTTTATTAGAACAATTTCTGTTCAATTTTGAACAGTTCAAAAATCTTAACAATAGCGCCTATGGGCAAATTATGTAAACTCTGAGAGTGAGAACCAAGTTCCTATGAACAAGCTTATTGGAAGAAGATCTCTGCGTGAAATATTTTTTGATTTGAACAATTTTTGTTCATTTTTGAACAGTTCAAAAAAATTAACAGTAACGTCTATGAGGAAATTTTAATCTTATATAAATTATGATCTAAGAGACCGATTTGCTTGGAGCAAACTTTATCGGAAAGATGTTATGAAGTAAAACATGTACAGATACGAAGTTCAACCATAACTAAACGAGCCTATTTTTCTATGGAAGTTTGTTATAGGGATTTTTAAGGATATTTTCGAATTAACGAATGAATAAATGACTGAAATAAAAACAATAAATGAGTGAATAAATGAAAAAATAAATAAGTGAGTGAGTGAATATGTTTGAACCGTTGAAAAAGGTATATTTGAAGTAATTAAGAACTACATGAAGAGACAGATGAAAGAGAGAGAGAGATATATAGCTAGGTTATAAATTTGAAGTTGGGTGTATATGGAAAAATAGGCTCGTATAGTTCTAGAAGAAACTTCTTGCTTTATTATCTTATTATTAAATTATTGTAAAATAATATGACTAATTAAAAATACAATATTTACGTAATAGATGTGAAATGATGTAATATAATTTCATTAACAGGTCAAAATAGTGCAATAATTTCGTTACTTTTCATTGGTTATGTTTTGTACCTTCGTAGACTACTTTTCTGTAAAATAATAAAAAGCAAAAAAAAAAAAAGAGAGAATAATTTTCTTTCTAGCAAGACCTAATTTTTTTTCACGATATGGCTTCCTGTAATTATACTGCAAAAGTCATTAACGAGTCAAAAGTCCACTCACTAATTATATCGCAAAAAATTAAAATGCCACATACGTGCTTCAGGCCAGAAAAAAAGATGTTTTGATTTGAGTTCTTTGTAAATTAGCATATTCCAGACGGTCAAAGTTGAAAACAAATATGAATTCCATTAGCAAAGCAATTCGAAATTTTGTTTTAGATAATAAATGAGCAGATTTTTTTTCCTTCGCTAAAGCACTAATTGTAAGAAAGTCATAGTTTAAAATATTCATTTATTTCAAATTTATATGTCTACTTCTTGAAAACGTGAATTTCATTAATCAAGTCTATAACTGTTTTATAACTTGCTATAAAAACTCAAAAAAAAAAAAAAAAAAAATTCTTCGGGACCTCATGTTAAGATTTGAAGCGAATTGTATGTAAAAGAAATAAATAAGAAAAATGGCTAAATAATGTTGAACGAGCGATAAAATTATCTATTTCATAGAAAAAGTGCAAATGATTTGCCTTAAAAGATCAATTACAACAAGAAGTCCAAGCCGAACTCAATAAAACTGCTTTCCCTTGTACGAACGGTTTTATAACTTGAATTAAGCTTCAATTTATTGCAAATACACGATATAAATAATTAAGTAAGGGGACCATTCCTAAATGATGTCGTATTTTTTTTTTCAATATATTTAACCCCTTCCCATCCTTTGTCACATGTAACGCTATATTACATAAGCATATCTACTTGCAGTTCGGAAACATTCGTGATGGATCACGTTTTCATTCTTTTTAAACCTTTGAGAGCCAAATAATAATCATGAGTATTGCGCACTTATTTTTTGTAAAATGAAATTAAGGATTACAACAAAAAACATAATTAGTATGTAATAGTAAAACATATTATTTGCTCGAATTTTTAAAAATGACCCTCGCTATTTTATCTCAAAACTTCAAATGTCCTAGAAGGTTTCCGTTTAAATTAAAACTTTTGACTGGAAGGTAATTTAAACCTTAATCATCGTTGTTTTCAATACAAAATGAAATCAATGATGATACAAAACAAACAATATTTTTATAATAAAATAAAAATAAATATTTTTTTTTCTAATGGTGCTGCGTATGATCACTGACCTTTTGTAGACCTCGTGCCTTCTCAGAAAACCGGCGTCCATTGTTTCAAGTGGGACCACTATCGGTGAATTCCATTACCACTTGAGAATTTTCGACGCTCAATTCCCCCTAGATGGCGGCACCTGCGCTCTACGTGATGCGGAATTGCACTAGGAATTTGGTTTTGCCACGAGTGTCCATACCAAATGTCTAATCAGGGGATATTTTACATGCCACATAATCACATGACATGGGCACAGACGATATTCTGCTTCGTGAAAACTCACCAACACAGGATCGATCCTATGACCTAGGACGTACGAGTCCTGCGCCTTATGACGACGCCATTTTTCCGGAAAAATCGAAATGTAAAGAAGAATTTAATCTTTGTCTCCTCCCCTTGTCACAAACAGTCACAATTCCTCGACCTCTCCCCCCACCCCCTGAAGCGTAATATCATTTGTAAATGACTCCAAAAGTGTTTTAATCTAATGAACTTCATTCTAAAATTCAGTTTATGCACTTGTAAAGATTTTCATGCAACCGCAAAATCATCGTCAGCACTTTTACTGTTTATTTCTTCGTTTAATTATGTTGAATTTCTATTTTATAGAGTAACTAACAAGTTATGTTTTTGCTTTGTGTAAGTCATATTGATTTTAAAATTTTCTTTCGATATTCTTCTTCAGATCAATTGTAAAAAATCGAGATAAATATTAAAAGATGGCGTAAAGTGAATCAATAAAATGTAAAAATGCGGAATATTTGAAAAGATTCATGAGAGCGATCATGTTAGCTGCAGAGAAAACGCATGGTATATTCTAAAGAAGATTGAGTGTCGAAGAAAGGAGACATTTTCATTTTTCTTCGTGCGTACGCTAGGAAAATATTTCCAGTTGTGGTACTATTTTTGAAGAGAAATGATGCAGAAATACCACATAAGGAATAGGTTTATTTTAACGTTGTCGTCTTTTAAAACCGTACTTTGCTCACACGTAATGTGCATTTGTTTTTAATACAGTAAAAATAAAATATATGCTATAGAGGCTGCTTTTATTTACTGCGTTAGTTTTAAGAATAATCTGCTTCAAATAACCTTTTCCGATTTCTAATATTGTGTCTGAGTTTCATAAGTTTTAGCGGAAAATCCAAATTTGCTGTTTCTAAATGGTCGCATAAACTGATTTTAACAAGAGGAAATATTAAATGTCTTTCTAGGTGAATAAGATGCGATCAGGCACTCCTATTTTGCGAACTTTAAAAATGGAATATATTTAAGCAGAAATCAGCTCGTTATTTTTTACACGGGTTTTCTTTTGGAACTGAAAAATATGATTTTAGCAAAAATGAATAAATAAATACCAAGCATCATTATTTTAAAAACTTTAAAATTCAAGAAAAGAATTAATAAGTAACATCAATGATTAAATGAAAATGATTTTCAAGGATGTTGTAAAGGTTGAAATCATTACATTTCTTATCTATCGAATTAGTAATTCTGAAAGTTTCAAAACAAATGCGAACACCTTTTTGGATTTCATTGAAATATTTGGATATTTATACATATTTATATCTTCTCGTCTCTGCCATAAAAATTTATAAACAATCAAATTACTTCAACAAAAAATAAATTTTGAAATTTCCCGAACTATAGCTTATTTTGCTTCAGAATTTTTTTCTCAAGATCAGAGATGATAAGCTCTTCAGATGTCCTCTGATGAGCAAAGAAGATGACTCAATCAGAAGCAGTGCCATTAAATCTTATACTGGTACTCTTTCCCTGTGCGGATTTAAATAAGGATTCATGTAGAACTAAGATTCATGTCCAAAGTCCTCCTTTGAATTTATTCGTGCTCAAAAGATGCCTGCCACAATTCAGGCGTATAGTCAGCTAGAAACAGTATGGATGGAACAAAGCCTATAATCCCGGAAAGCACTTATATTATTGGCGTCGCCTGTAGACGCTTCAGTTCTTATAACAGCTTAATTGGTTTCTTAAATATTTTTTATCTATATCAGTCATAAATTTGCTGCTAGGTTTTGGAAAATCTACAGAAAAGTATTAAAATATAAGTTCAGATAAAAACATATGCCAATCTATTTCATCCTTTTGAGACATATACAAAGAAAATTAATGCAAAAAAAAAAATCTTCGAACTTATGCAAATTAATCCTCAGAAATGTTATTAAAAATATGTTTTAAAACGGGTAAATTTTGTTGCATCTAAAATGGAATGTGAAGCACTGGGTTCAGAATAGTTTTTTTTTATTTAAAATTTTAAATGATTTACTTATTAACGATATACAAAACACGATTTAACATTTTAAAAAAAAAAAGAATCATTGTTCGTGGGAGCACATTTTCACGGGCACTGTAACCTGAAACGTAGTAGTGTTAAAGGAAAGGAATTCAGTATGTAGATGCGCCCAGAGGTATACTTATTATTATTATTATTATTATTATTATTATTATTTTGTGCTAGCCGGTTCAAAACATGACTTATAATAGAAAGTTTTCCTCGTTCAACGTGACTAATGTATCCTAAACACGTTTAAAAGGAACCAAACAATAGCAACCATTTCAAATGCAGAATACTTATATGAAAGACAATACTCTAACGGTCATTAAAAAGAAAAAAACAAAGAAAAACAAATATTATACTTCCCTCTCTTCTTTTTCTAGAACGATATTTTTATTCACATAACAAACACGCACACTTATTTTTTTTTCTTTGTGTCTTCACCGACGGTCAAACCGTGTAAAGTAACCTTAAAACACGCAGATTCAAAAATGGAAAATAAAATCTCCAGCACACTATTTTTACTAAATTGGTAAAGATGAGGGCAGGCCAACGATCAGATCGCATAACGTTTTCTAGTTGAATATGTCTAAGCATCGGGCAAATATCTCTCGTACAAATGACTTCTTTATTTTTGTTGTCTAAAAATCTAAAACTAACAAGTAAGAAAGATGGTTCTTGCTACACATTATCTTCGTTATGAGTTTCTAATGGAAAATGCCCCAATTTCTCGATGATTGATCTTTCTGTATGCATACGCATATTGATTGATGTGTTTGCTTTCTTCCATGTATCATCTAATAATTTTACTGCTAAGTCATGACTTTTTAACTCTAATAGTCATCTCTCTTTTCTGTTCATCAAACACAAAATTCGGAAGATAGCACTCGGCACAATCGTCAAGATTTCACTAAACCATTATTAAACTCAGCGGCGTGAGTGCCCATGTGGGCCAAGCCCTGTTGTGTCCATCTCAGCTTGCAAGACCAAAAAACCTGTGGTGCAGAAGCGGATGTTCCGTTCAGATGGTCGGCCTGACACGGAGGCGGAGCCCCTAGTGTTTAGCGCCCCCTTTTCCAGGCATGCTTGGTACTCACTTTATCGACCCACTCTACGGATATCAGCATATCAAGTCGATCTGAATGACAGATAATTCTGCCATTCCTACTATAGAATAATACTAATAAGGATGTTTTGAAACTTAAGTTTGATGTAATAGCACGTCGTACGGGTAAATTCTACGTTACCTTATTCTCTAAATAGCTGTACATGAAAGTAAAAAAAAAAAAAAAAAACTGCTTTTTATATGACAAAGCAACAATTAAAATAAATATAAAATAAGTATTTCTTAACTTTTCCTTACTCCTTTACATTAAAAACTACATGCAACAATATACTAGTTACTGCGTAACACGAAACTATATTTTTTCAATGTTCACTACACTTTTTTCTCTCATTGTGCTGTATTTACTTCCTGTCAACAATAGGGAATATTGTAAGTTCTCTTGATATGGCTTACTTTTCTTGCTGCCGTTGAGTTTCAGCGAAAGTTTCGGTGGACTTCATAGTAACTTGTGATTTTTTACCATGTAGTTTCTCTGAAATTCAACTTAGTTTAATGAAAATCCTATTTCTTTCGTGAAACTTTTCTGTATCATTTGCTGGAGGTTTTGAAAATATAAAGCAGGATACGAACTGACTGTATTCTTTTTCCTTCAGTATTTGAAATTCTTTTTACTCGTTGCATTGTTTAGTAATGGAAAAGCCAGTGTTGATTATTTTTCGCAGTATAATGCAAATTTGTTACAATCATATAAATTATTAAAAATGGGGGGAAAATAACATATGTATATATTTTATAAAAATCTGTTAGAAGTTCTCAAAAAGTGAAATTTTTAATTCCTTTTTTATGGATTTTTATTTTGGATACGTTTTTAGTAAAGATGAGAGGATAATTCCAGCACGGGACATGCAGTTTACGACATCATCCAGGAATGATCGTTGCCGCTGTTAACATCTAGATGCAACTAACAGCACATAAAACTATTTACATCAAAAGACAGACAATACTCAAAATTACTCTGCCGCAGTACGTTCTAGAAACACAAGTAAGGTGTTAATAGTCATCTATTATTTTCGTCTTTTAAGTTATAGCAGTAAAATTTCAATAAGAGGCCGTATTTATAGTAAAATGAAGGCCAACTTTGAAATTTCAAATCGAATGCTCTATTTTTGAGAACGGAAGTGGGTAGAACGTGCAAAAATTAGTCTATATAATAAATTTGATTGCAATCAGTTCTTAGAAGATATTAATGAAAACGATTTTGGGACGTTACTCCATTCAATTTGCTACTTTTAAATTCTATGTTTATCAAGCAACGAAAATGAATCTTGTAAAACACAATGAAAAAATTTTTTCACATTATTCACCAACAAATAGAAAAAAAAAAAAAAAACTCAGAATAAAGCGTGTTTTTAGGGTTGCATTCTATTTTTTCATTTGTGACAAAGGTATTCTTCTACACTTCAAAATTCGCGTCATTTTAGTTTTCAAAACTATACGGTCCCTCAAACGGCAGTAAAATGAATTTTCAAGTGTAGCATAAAAACTAATGCATTTTTTGAGCTGAAATTTTTGATATACTTATAAAAGTTCATATAGATTGAAATTTCATTAAAATATAATATCGTTTCAGATTTTAATGTTAATGTAAAAATTATTTTTATGATTCATGATAAATATTAAGAATTTCGACTGTGGAAATCACGTTTTTATTGTTAGGTTAGCTCATATTTTTATATAAAAATCAATCTTTGTCATACTTATTGGAGTTAAGATAATCTATACAAAAATATCAAAACACGTTTTAACATTAGAAGACGCGTTTTTCTTAATTTTATTCTGAAGCATCGGGTGAACGGAATGGGCTCATCTGGGGCTTTCCGGAAGTACGATGAAAATGACTCTACATAAACGTAAACTCACTTTCAATAAACTTTATTTTTTGCTAAAAAAGAAAATGGCACAAAGCTGTCAGTTAACATCAACATATCTAACTAGATAATAGAAAGTTCTAAGTTCTTTCTGAGAGTGTCTGAAGCAAAGCTATTCTTCATATCTATCGGAGAAATACTGAGTGAAATAACCTGTTCTGGGACAATGACGGTTTTCCTGGTGATACAAGCTTTACAATTATTTTAAGTGTGGGAAATGAATTCCAATCTTTCAAATAATTGTTCATTGCCTAAAATACCCTTTTGACTATATGTCTAATAATATTTCGTTTAAAAAAAATCTCATTTATTTTCACTTTATATACAAATGTATTGTATATCACGAAAATTGACATACAAGATTAAATTTTGATGCTGTCACAAAAATGTCCTAAAAAAGGGGAATCGTCATTCAAAATTTTTAAGTTTGTGCTCATTTTAAATATGAAGACGACCCCTTAAAAAATTATAATAACATAATTTTTTAGAATACATTATTCCTAATAAAGATATGTTTCATGTGTCTCTAGTGTATATAGTGTCCAAAAACGATGGAATGCCCCCCCCTCTCCCCCCGCATGTACAATGCATACACGTTTGTATGCTTGCACTATCACAGACGGTACATGGTTGCGAATTATTTTCATTCAAAATGTATGTGCTCGGAGTTTTACTTTTGACGTTAAACGTAAATGATTTAAATAAATCCTCCGAATATCTAAGATTATTCTACTTTTATTTCTCTAGAAATAAAATTTGTATAGACGTAAGGGCTTTTTTTTTGAAAGTGTATTTGTTGCATACAAAATCTTCGAACCACACTTAATAGTTTTTTTAAAGATTATTTCAGTTACTTCAGAACTCATCGATACAGTTAAGATAAATGCTGAGTACTAGTAAACCGCAAGCTGTATTTTTTTCTTTTTAAATCTTTATCAAAAAATAACTGAAACCAGATTCCTAATCATTGGAATTCACTAGATTTATTTAAAATGTATATATATTATATGAAATGGTTTATTCATTATTTCGTCTATCGAATTTTATTTTTTAAGTTAACATGATATGGGCGTTGTAAGAATAATTTAAAACGCTTTTATTTGAAGTTTTCATTTTATTAGCGAAGGTTTTTCTTTCTTTTAATTGTTTTTTCTTTTATTATATTTAAAATGAAAACTTCCTCGACGCACAAGTATATTGTTTCCGTGAATATATTATTCGCATAAAAATTTCATGTAACAAGAAGCCATTTTTTATTATAAATAATTAATTAGGAAGGAAAATTAAGCAACCTTTTTAGGGAAAGAATATCTCAAGATTGTTATGATATAGCAAAATCATAATTGTGTTTCCAACTAAAAAATAAAATATGGGAGAAAAATCAGCAAATATCATCTTTTTATTTCGGTGATTGTTAAAGCTGGCGCACTTCAGAGCTTCACTTTAAGTAAAATCCATTAGTGATAAGATTTTACTTTTTTATTCAGTTAATAAACTAGAAGAGAAAACTTTAAAAATATCGTCTGCGATGCAATTAAGTTATACAATAACTCTTTAGCTTTTTAAAGTAGGCTTTTTTGATGGAATTACAAAAGATAATCAAATTCAGTTGAAATGGTAATTACTCGTGTGAGATTGTCCGACTGGAATTACAACAATAAAAATACGCATGTTGGTTTTTTTAATTACAATAAAATTAATCGAAATAAAAATTAAACAGTATTTTTTTTTCACAAGTCATAAATGATGATTTTAAAACTTAGAAAAGTTTTGGTAAGTGTAAGTAGTGACTTGAAACTAGAATTTTGGAATTTGAGGCTTTGACTCTGCCAGCGAACTAAATGGGCTGTTTACACAAAACAGAAAACATTTCGATGTTAGAACATTTTAAAAAGGTTGTTATAAAATGTCTTAAATGTATATATATATATATATATATATATATATGTATATATATATATATATATATATATATATATATATATATATATATATTGAAATATAGATGTAAATGAAAAGAAAAGGAAAGTTCTGGGACATGTAAGCTAACATTAACGAAACGTATAAATTGCTAATACAAAAATTAAAAGTCATAAAATAAGAAACAAAAACAAATAACTCTCCTCATCAGTGGGCGGGGAGCATAACGTATTCAAAAGAAACCAAGAAAAATAGTCCTACAGGTTTCGGAATGCGTCGCAGAAATGGCATGTAAAAGGAAGTATTGTAAATAAATTGAAGCGACGAAGTTGCGATAAATTGAAAAATGTGGTGAATAACATAAAAAGGAAACTTTGACGGAAATAACTCAAAAGGCTTTGACACAAAAATTACAAAATTAGACGGACGTGAAACATGCCACCAATAGGACGCACCCGCCCATACCTGCAGGACGTTGGCACGTAGCAACGATTATACTCACCTACACCCAGAGATGAGAGGTCCAAAGATGCGACGACAAAAGCAGAAAACACAAAATATTTTCATTGTTGTTCCGTGTCCGCAAACTCCTGCTCAAACGTTCGTGTCGGACATCATCCGCTGCAACACATCCAGGTTGAGGCCTTCCATAGATTTTTAGAGGACTTGCCACTACCCTTCATAACATCCACAGCGAACAGCGTCACCAGTACGTCAGCTAACGGGCCGTGGTAGCCCAGTGGTTAGCACGTCGGACTTCCACCTGGAAGGTCGCGCGTTCGATGCCCACTGAAGACCACCATGTATACTTGGGGATATGTGCATGTAAAATCCGTAGACCCCACTACCTCTCCCCGTGCGTAAGCAATCCTAAGGCCTCGGCTAACAGGTAGGGGTGTGGTGGAGAAAAGTACGTCAGCTAACACGTGCGTCGTACATGCGCACAGCCCTCTTGAATATCTTAACGTAATGTTTAATGAACTCTAGTGGAAAACGGTTATTATAATAAAGATTTGTTGTATTGCAGAAAATTTGTTTATTTAAAAAGATATTATTGTTACAGATATTAATTACAGATTTCAATATTTATATAGATATCTAAGAAGTTAGCGCGGGTTGCAGTATTATTGGTTTTATTTAACGTAAGGCATTTTGGATATATTTTATAGTGGATGTTGCAAAAATCTGAATCGATTATTAGAATATCATCTATGTATCTGTAAATCTGCAATTTTTTGTTAGAATTGATCACATAGTTATATTCATAAAAAAACAAGAATAAGTTAGCAGCAGTACTGGAATAGTTAGTTCCCATGCCAATAATACTGCAACCCGCGCTAACTTCTTAGATATCTATATAAATATTGAAACTGACAAACTAAATCTCGATCTTTACGACAAACTTAAAGATTTTATTTTTTCTACGATACATATGCCGCATTGGCACAGTTATTTAAATAAAAGAATTTTTGTTAACGTAATAATAAATCAATTAAACAGATTTTCAAAAATCGGTAACAATAATATCTTTTTAAATAAACAAATTTTCTGCAATACAACAAATCTTTATTATAATAACCGTTTTCCACTAGAGTTCATTAAACATTACGTTAAGATATTCAAGAGGGCTGTGCGCATGTACGACGCGCGTGCTAGCTGACGTACTGGTGACGCTGTTCGCTGTGGATGTTATGAAGGGTCGTGGCTAAACTCCTCTAAAAATCTATGGAAGACCTCAACCTGGATGTGTTGCAGCGGATGATGTCCGACACGAACGTTTGATCAGGAGTTTGCGGACACGTTACAACAATGAAAATATTTTGTGTTTTCTGCTTTTGCCGTCGCATCTTTGGACCTCTCATCTCTGGGTGTAGGTGAGTATAATCGTTGCTACGTGCCAACGTCCTGCAGGTATGGGCGGGTGCGTCGTATTGGTGGCATGTTTCACGTCCGTCTAATTTTGTAATTTTTGTGTCAAAGCCTTTTGCGTTATTTCCGTCAAAGTTTCCTTTTTATGTTATTCACCACATTTTTCAATTTATCGCAACTTCGTCGCTTCAATTTATTTACAATACTTTCTTTTACATGCCATTTCTGCGACGCATTCCGAAACCTGTAGGACTATTTTTCTTGGTTTCTTTTGAATACGTTATGCTCCCCGCCCACTGTTGAGGAGAGTTATTTGGTTTTTGTTTCTTATTTTATGACTTTTAATTTTTGTATTAGCAATTTATACGTTTCGTTAATGTTAGCTTACATGTCCCGGAACTTTCATTTTCTTTTCATTTACATCTATATTTCAATATATTAAAGTTCGCTGCATAGTGCTGCATTTGCGCCTGGCACTAACTTTGACAATTTCATATACTTAACAACTTGCTACACCTATATATATATATATATATATATATATATATATTGTAATTGTTTGGAGTCTATACAATACGCAGAAAATAACAGCAGTGTAAATGCGCGCCTGTGGTGCGCATGAGAAAAAAATGTTTCCCAAATGTCTTTACCAAAAAAAAAAAAAAAAAAAAACTAATATCCAAAGTTGATATGTTTTCTTTATGCATTTTCAGTGATTTACTATTCAAGCTAATCTTATTAGATATTATAACATATTTTAATTGTTTATCTGAATAAACATTTTTTTAATACATGTAAAGTTTTGTTAATTAAGTCACATAAATTTGATAGTTTTCAAAGTACTATGTTCACAGAAATAAACTATAAATAAAAGCAAAACCCCGTAATTATTGAAATAACTTGTAGAAATCCAAACAAATTAATTCATTTATAATATATTCCTAGTTTAAATCAACACGAAGCATTATTGTCCACCATCTTGCTCTTTAAATGCCAGGACAATGACGGCCAGTGACGAAATAAATGTCTTTACGGACTGGTACCTATTACTAAAATTTCTTAAGGTTAAAATGTTTGCAACATTAAGAAAACCCTATTAATTATCTTGCATTGTAATTAAAAAAATACTCATCTGATGGTTTTCTAGAACTGCCAGAAAATTACTCAATAAACTTTATTTTTGCTAAAAAAGAAAATCGCGCAAAAGTGGCAGTTAACATCCACCATATCTAACTAGATAATTGAAAGTTCTTTCTGAGGATATCTGAAGTAAAACTACTCCTATCTATATGAGAAATATTGAGAAAAATAACATCTGCCAGGACAATGACGAATTTCCTGACGACGCAAGTTTACAATTACTTTAAATATTTATTTTCCTCAGATCTTGGAAAAACATAGCTCTGGCGATGACTTTAGACCAATTAATATTTTTATAAAAATAAAATCATAAAGAATTTGTCCATTTTGCACTGTATTTATAGGTTGGACTAACCTAGAAATACAGTACAGCAAAGTAAAACAAAATGTTTCTAACTATTATTACTTAGTTTTTTTTAACTGATACATGGCAAGCAGATGGGTTTTTCTTGTTCTGTGAGAAAGACATAAATAGAGAAATAGTGCACACTTGAGAAGAAGAAGAAGAAGAAAAGGGGAAAGGCATTTTGCAGTTTACTTGATAGCGCTAATTTTTATATTTCTCTGATTTAAACCTACATTACCTATTGTATCATATCTGATACAAGGAAGAAAATAACCAGTTTTCAACTGTACATTAAATATTTGTGGTTTAGAAGCGCCGTGTAGCAATTCTGATACGACCCTATTTCTAATTTACATAAGATATAAATCCCAAGACCTTTTATGTTCCATCAAAAGACGTAAAAATTGATGGGGCAAGTCATTGGCATATAAATGAAGAATCACGCCAAAGATGCAAGTACCCTGTATGAAAATCATTTTCTTACATAAAATGTCAGAAATTAGGTCTACATTTTTGCTTAAACAAAAATAATAATTGTTTTGTAAAATTTCATACTTCTTAGGAAGATCACTTACACAAGCATTATGTGTCAATAATGCTACAAGGAAAAATTTTGGAAAATAAACATATTAGGGGAGAGTCGTCCAAAACGGGGACGGCGGGTCAAATGGGGACATTCGGTTTCTCACTGATAAATGCTGACATCTGGTGATCCAATGTACTACTATTATTCCTTTACATCAGATTGCCATTTTGAAAAGATTTGTTGACGCAATTTGCTGTTATTCTTTCTGCTACGAAGTTTTGAATTTTTAGCAAGAAAAAAGTTCGATTTTGCCCCTGCACTATATTGAGCTGTATGAATTTACATTTGAAGATTCAATTTTGGTAAGTAATCATTTTTTTCGCTCTAGTTTTAAGTTATATTCTGATATGTTTCTTCATTTTCTATCTTACATGTGTGTGAAGAGATGCCATGTTTTCTAGCGTTCGTCATGGTCGGCTCAAATGGGGACATAGAGGGTAGTCCAAAATGGGGACATCCCCGTTTTGAACGTCTCATAACAATTTTGAAATATGTTTTAATTTGCTTTAATTCTGAGATATTATGTTGTGAATTAAGTGCTTAAATTGAGTGTAAGATATTATTTGTGTGCATAACGAATGTAGATTAAACAAAATTAGTTTTATAACGATTAAATAAAATTAATTTTATAATGATTAAATGTAATTATTTTTACAAAGATTAAATATAATTAATTTAATATAGATTAACTAAATTAAATAAATATTTAAGTTACAAAAATAAAATTAATTGTATAATTTTTTTTAAATGTCAAAATGATAATTTGTTCTGTTATTTACAGAACTATCATTTTATTTGAAGACGAGATGGGGCGCTATCAAAGGAAAACTGATCGACAGAGCTGGTCGACAGAGAGCATGGCTGGTGCAATCCAAGAAGTTTTAGAAGGGAAAATGGGTTACAGGAGAGCATCTAAAGCCTACAACGTTCCACAGACAACTCTGGAGAGGAAGGTGAAAGAGGCTCGACAGAAGGAGCTCTCTTCACAAGCGGCTGCTGCTAAACGCTTAGGAAGATATAAAACAGTTTTTTCGGAAGCGCAAGAGAAGGAATTGGTGGACCATCTCTTACATTTGGAAGAGAGGTTGTTTGGCGTTACGCTATCAGATTTGAGAACTCTCGCGTTTGAGCTAGCAGAGAAAAACAAAATTCAGCATGTTTTTAACATGGAACGGAGAATGGCTGGAAAGGACTGGCTTTATGGATTTCTAAAACGTCATCCAATATTAGCTCTACGTAATCCTGAAAAAACCTCAATGGCGCGTGCAAAAGGTTTTAATCGCGTCGCTCTCAAAATGTTCTTTGATTTATTAGAGTCATTGTATCTAAAATATCAATTCTCACCCAATGATATTTACAATGTAGATGAGACAGGCATCTTGACAGTGCCCAATAAGCCATCTAAAGTCCTTGCTCTTCGTGGAAAAAAACAAGTTGGCAGTTTGGCATCAGCCGAGCGAGGGGTACTTGTGACAACAGAAATCTGTGTCAATGCCGCATGAAATTTCGTTCCAACAATGTTTGTCTTTCCTAGAAAGCGAGAAAATGCTCTCTTGATGGATGATGCCCCTCCTGGATCATTTGCGGTATATCACGAGAGTGGTTGGATTAACAAGGAGACTTTCCTTGTTTGGTTCAAGAAGTTTGTGGAACATTCAAATCCAGGACCTACAAAGCCAGTGTTGTTAATACTTGATGGCCACAATTCCCATACAAAAAGCTTGGAACTGGTGAACTTTGCTCGGGAAAATAACGTGGTGTTGATATGCTTTCCCCCTCACACCACACATCGGTTGCAGCCACTCGATGTCTCTTTCATGGCACCACTTAGTGCCTTTTATGAGCAAGAGACAAGGAAATGGCTCATACATCACCCTGGACGCTACGTGACAATTTACCAGGTCGGAAACATTTTCAAGAGCAGCTACTGTGCAAAATGCTATGAATGGGTTTAAAAAAACAGGGATATATCCCTTTAACAGAGATGTGTTCCCTGAACATTTATTTGCTCCTTCAGAAACAACTGAAAAACCTGCTAACAACCTTTTAGAACGTCATTTAGCATCGAGTGATGGAATCGTCACACCCCCACCTTCCACTTCATCGTTTGGAATATCTCCAGCTATAGAACCCCAGACATGTTCAGCGTATAACATTTCACCGAAAATAATAATGCCTCTACCACAAGAAATTGAACGCATGAAAAAAAAAGTGAATGACAAGAGGAGAGGTAAAACTGCCATACTCACTTCATCGCCTTATAAAGCAGAATTGGAAGCTATGGAACAGGAGAAAAATGAAAAGCAAAATAAACTGAAAAGAAAATTGGTCAAGAAACCCACCGAACCCAATCCTAAATATCCAAAAGCTAAAAATGAGAAGAAAATAAAAAGAAATCAAGATCCGTTATCATCTGATGAGGAAGAGAATAGCGATGACGCTTGCATTTTTTGTTATGAGCTTTACATTGACTCGAAACACAAAGAGGGGTGGATTCAATGTAGCAGCTGTCGAGGTTGGGCCCATGAAGCATGTTCAAGTGTTGACGAAAGCGATGTCAATTTTATATGTGACTTAAGTAACTGTTAAAAAAGGTAAAATTCCTTATCTGCATTTTGATTTTGCATTAAAGTCAATCTTTCTTTGTAAAACAAGTTTTTGTAATAAAATTTCGCAGCAGAACTTGAATTTTTATGCTATTTCATATGAGTACCCCATTTTACCCACCCGGTTGTCCAAAACGGGGACTTCGAACATTTTTCAGAAAAATGGTTTTTTTGCCTATACTAAGGATTTTTTTTAAAAAATCCCCTTGCCATCTCATAGTCTAAGACATGCTCTAAACGGGAAATGCTTTGCCACATTTTTCTTATTTATAGATTTTTTTTTGCAGACAGAAATATGTTAGCGTCCCCATTTTGGACAACTTTCCCCTATATATAATCAAAATATTGTTTCCTTTGCTTCGCTCATAAAAAAAAATGCGTTTCGCTAATAAAAAAATTGCGCAATGAGGGGTTAAAGATATCTTTGATTTAACGATAGAATTTAGCAGCCCATAGTCAACTGTTAAATCGAAGTTATACTGTATTCATATAATGGTAATCATCTTCAGGAATCAGTTGAATAAGAGATCAATACATTTTAAGAATATTTTCGTCAGATCACTGGCGTCGAACATCTGCTAATAGCCTCCTCAATACGTTTTTGGAAATTTATTTTTGTTAAGTTTTTGGTGTATATTTTTTCATTCACTGTTATGAAACATTATGTTTCGGACCAAAGCGTATTTTTCATGATGCTTTTCTTACAGCTCTATTATATATTTGTGCACCGTTTATGCTGCTTTGTGCTAAATTATCAAAAACACATGCGTTAAAGAACCATAACAAATTAGTACATCTAAATAAAATATTTAAAACGAGCAGATTTTGTTTTTTGTTTTTTTCTTTCTTTCTTTCTTTTTTTTTTTTTTGAATTTTCCGACATTTACAAAAAAAATGTATCCATCTTAACTTCATTTGCAGTTTTGTTCTATTAGAATGGAATGTTTTATAGAACAATCTAAAAAAGAACCAATATGTGTTAGCGCACAAGCAATATTTTTACTTCGTGATCTTTTCATGCTCAAATTAAACTCTATTCGGCATTTTCTACATGTGCTATATAGTGAAAACATAGTACTGATTTATATCGGTTTTTTGTATAAAAATCTATAAATTACAATTCACTTCATTATAAAACGATACGTAATACGAAATAGAAACAGATAAATGTATGTCCTGTCTTAAATGCACAATGACCCAATTGTACCCATCAAAATTAATTTATTCAAAACCGCACTGCACCAATCATATTAATAACTAAAATGTCATGTTTTTTGGTTTTTATCGTGCAATTGCATATTTTTCCCCTAAAAACGCAGTAAATGGGAATAGTGAAATCGTTAAATTTCCCGAGTATATTTTTGCGTTTCTAAATCAATTTAATTACGTATTTTGCAAAAATATTTTAATAAAAAGAATAATGTATACTTACGGCGAAGTAATTAAATTTTCCTCATAATAACTGAAGAATTTCGGGCGTAAACCCATTTATTAACAGTGGCGCAATAAGGTAAAATTGAAAACTTAAAAGTAAATGTAATTAAATCTCTTCAGGTTCTTTCCTCTTTTCATTAATAAAAACCGTTTCACGCGTCAAATTTATATCAATTTTTTGCTAAATCAAAACCTTTTCTTTGAAAACAAATCATAAATAAAAGCAAAATGAAAGCTCCCTGAATAATTACTTTTTTAATTAAAACTTTGGCTTGTCTGCAGGAAATTTATGTCTCACATTATATAATGGATTTCAATTGATAAAATGTTTCCTTAATTAAAATTCGAGTAAAAATTCAAGCAAGTGAAACGAACAAAAGGTTCAACATTGTCAAACGATGATCATAAAATGTTCTTAGTGATTCTTTTGTAAATTACACTATTTTTTAAAGGAAACGTGTAAGTCAAATTTGTTTCATTATATGTGAAGCTGATTTTTAAAAAATGCAATGAAAACTTTTTTGACTCATTTAAATTGAGTTATAAATTGATGATTATTAATTAAAATAAACTGTGTGGGCTGGCGCGACAGCCCAAGAGGGACACGGCATGCTGTACCCATCTCAGCTAACGAAACCGACGGCTTGAGATGCAGAAGCAGTTTTCCGATCAGGTGTTCTTTCAAGAAGTCTCCTTTTTATGGTTCCCAAGCATGCTTGGCTCTCATTTTATGGACGCACTGTAAAAATGAAGGGCTCGGTCAGCGCGGACTAGCCAGAGAACCGAGCCCTGAGCCTATGGTACTATACTGCGGAGAGCTACAACTCAGGATACGTGGTCTCATTAATGAAAATACAAACACATAGTAATGCGAATATTTTTCTTTTTGAATTCTAGAGAACTTGTAGTATTGAAGAAATTTTGACTTTGTCAATGCATTTGAAAAAAACAAAATGTAAAACTAAATTCAACCCACTGTTAGAAATTTCATCATGAAATTACGGTTAAATGACCGGCAGTAGTCTGTCCATCTAATTTACCGCTAAATTTACGGTTTAGAACATTTTTCTATCTTTACGAAACCTAACCACTTCAATCAACTTGGTTAAAAAGCCGTAAATACAAAAGCTTACGGTTTTAGAACCATTTAAAAATGGTTTCAAAACAAAATTTTTACCGTTTTCGAACCATATAGAGGCGTAGAAACCGTAAACGAAGTTTTCAGGAATCGAACCTGGTTGTACGGTACACCAACCTTGCTGTCTAGCCATTCGGCCATATACACCACGGAAGCGGCCGTTTATTTATCAATAAACCTTCTTTTCCAACAGGCAAACTGCCTTAAAATTGAGATTTCAGTTTTTGATTGGATCCAAATTCATTTTTAGTCTCAATTTACTGTATATTGACAAAAATATTTTTATTTGCTGCAAAAATTAAAATACAAACAAGCTTCAGCAGCTCAAATATGGGTTCGCTCATTTGCAAACAGTTTTGGGAATCCGAAGTCTCCAATTTTTGATTTACGTGTGTATGTGTTTCTATATACACATGCAGATTTTAACTGATAAATCCGTATTCCTATTTTAAAACAACGTACGACCGGTAAGGTTTCGCAACCAAGATGGACCTGATTCTTATTGAGCGCTTGAAAATTACGGTTAGTTAAACGTTCTTTAGGATAAACAGAGAATAAACGATTTTTTTCGCAATCAGCGATTTGATTACCAGCGTTTTTAATGGTTATTCAACTGTTGTAATTAAATATGGTAAAATAACAATCAAATAAATGGTTATTTTACTATTTTCTTACGGAAATTTTTAACAGTGCAGATATCCGATGGCATTTTCGGAAATTGATCACAAAAGCAAATTAAAATAATGAATAATGTTATAAAATGCTTTTCATAAAAGCTTGAGTTAAAGCATTATCTATTGAAATTGCAGTTGTTTTTTCGAACGAAATAAAATTTATAGGATCGGTGCCAACCACTGCGAAAACATTGACATTTCAAATTAACATTGAAAAAGAAAAAAAGCAGTATCAAAAAGAAATTATAAATTTAAAAAAATATATACAATTTGCCCATAATTATTAAAACAAAGAAAGTTTTTCCCCCACTCCTCATCTCTTATTACTTTTTAAAATATATATATATACAACACAACCTCAATTAAAAGGTATGTTCAATTAGTACATAATAAATTTTTCTGAAATGATTTCTATTTTATTATTATTTTTTAATGTTAAAAATTACAAAATATGCTCAAATCAAAAATGAAATGGCAAACCCAGACTTAGTAAACTAATTTGGTTCTTTCAAAAAACAAGAAAGAAATAAAAAAGAATATCTCAAATCGGATAACTCTTTCAAACTTGAAGGCATACTGATCCACAGACGGATTTGTAAACACGAAGTTCAGTGCAGACATAAACAAGCCTGCTTTCCCGAATACCAACATGAATTTTTTAAGTTAAATCTCAATTGGCTGAACTATTCAAAAACTTAAGTTTTCAGTTAAAAAAGCATTTAATTTTAAGCTAAATATCTCTTTTCGTTGACTCAAACTCTGCAAGCTCTTTCAAATATGCCTTGTTAACAAATGAAAAAAAAAAAAAAAAAAAAAAAAACATTTTTTTAACTGTTACGCCTCAATTCTCATATACGTGGAACTCTGTTGTAACGTTCAAGGTGCCGCGATATTTTTGACAATATAGCCAGGTGACGCTCTAGGCGTTACACATTCAAATGTACGGTAAAACTACGGTAAAGAGGTCGCAATAATCAAGTTCAACGGTATTTACTTTCATGCTTTTTGTTGTTTTTACTTTACAGAAAAGTCGGTTAAAACTAAAGAACATAGTTTTTTTTTATTATAAGCGCACTTTAATTACTATTTAAAATAATTACGGATTTAGTTGTTATATGTTTCTGTTTTAAATTCATTCTTGAAAGGTTTTGTTTCTTTTCTTTTTTTTTTTTTTTTTGTAGGTTTAATATAACTAATGATACTCACAATGCACTACTTAACTAATTGGCAAGATGGAAATGTTACAAAATATTTTTAAATTTTTTTTTACAACATTAGTTGTTGTACACACGTCACTTTTTGTTAGAAAAAGGAAAAGGCCTACATAAAAGAACAGGTAGAGTATAAAAGTAATTATCCGCCCACTGCGGCGCAATTTCAACTAGGCAAGTGCAATATCCCCTATATAAATTAGAATACTGTCGTGATTACTAAGATTCGTAGATATATATATGTGTGTGTGTGTGTGTGTGTGTGTGTCTGTGTGTGTGTGTGTGGTGGGCCCTCTTTATTGTGTCTGAACTTGTATTCCTTGCTTTATTGCTTTAGTGAAAAACAATGAAGTATGCAAAACGTAAAACGTCCGAAAAATTGTTGATAGAAAGAAAAAAAACCCTTTAATGTACAAATTTATTATTTTGCTCTTATAGAATATTTCGAGGCACTTTCCATGGAGCTAAAACAAGGAGCTAAAACAGAAAAGTATAAAACAATAGTATACAGTATGTTATAAATCTGAGAAAATAAAACTAGGAAAATTCTCATCTTGTTTCAAATCTAATCTTGCATTGTTAAATGTTGTTGTCGTCGTCGAGTCCACGCGCGAAGCGAGGAAGAATGGATTATCTGCTCTGCAGCCTAACGGGGCCCTTATAGGGAGGAGTAAGACTTCCGACCCTTTGAGAGGTCTCTTAATATTTGAACTAGCTCCCAGAGAGAGAGACCGTCAACTGGGGTTTGCACCCCCAAACGTATCGATTCACTTGGAGGACATTGGAGCCATGACGGATTTACTGTAAACCAGCTCCTTTTAGCGTACACGGTCCCAAAGCCCCCAACTGCGAGAAGTGGTCATCCTCCCAAACCACTGACCTCAGTAAATTATGCTTCTCTTTCGGTGTTCTGCTGAAACGAAGCTTCTACCATTCCACTGCGAGACCACCTTGTTAAATATGCAACATATTATGGTACAAATTAATTTAGATTTTACTGATAAGTTTCTCTCTGACTGCAGACGAATTTTGAAGAAATTGCATGTGTAAAAATTTACACAAGAATGAAAACGTAGTTCAAGGTAAAATGGGACACCTTCTTTAGATTATATATGCATACTGGTTTGATAGGTAAGGAATTTAATAAATATTTTCAGTAATATTCTGTTCAACAAGTTAATTTATTGAATTTTAATTTTGCACTACTCTTTAAATAAGGTGTAAATACACACACACACAAATTGCATTTTGAAATAAAAACATACTGCATGAACATTTTTAAAAAAATTATTTCTTTTCTTTAAATTTATTTTTCTTTATTGTCAAATAGCAGCAATATCATGCATGCTTCTTTTTAATGAAATAGAATTTGACTATTGAGTTTTCTAAAATATTGTCCGGAAAAAATATTTAAGGCCTAAATGGCGTCTTAAATATCTTCATATATCATTGATATTCAACATATACACTGTAACAATTCTGCGTTTAGTTGCTACAAATTTCGGTGTTCAGCTGGCGTAAAGGTGAAAATATTTCATTTTTTATATACTTTACTTTTTATGTGTATATCTAAAAAAAATAGACAGTACAGCAAATGCAATTTGTTAACTACATTACGTATCGAAATTTCATTGCGATTGCTCATTTCTATGAGAAGAATGGTTAAATGAGCTAATGTAATTAATTTTTGATGCCTAGATGAGTTAAAGAACATCATATGCTAAAAAACACATTGTGCTGTCTGTACGTTTTTAGACAGACACTTTAAAAAATTGAAATACGTAAAAAAATGAATAATTTTCAAATTTACACCAACTGAGCACCAAAAATGGTGTTCAGTAACAACAAAAACTTTTACTGTGTATACAAAGAGCAATTAATTTTCATAATATTAACGAGGAATATTTATTAATATGTAAAATTGAAAAAAAAAAAAAAAAAAAACTGCTTCTTTCTCAAATGAACTTTCACGTACCAGAAAAAATTAAATAAAATAAAAAAGAAAGAAAGAAGAATAAAATGTTGAGACAATATAAAACCTATTATATTCGTTAGAAAAGAACTCTGATCTTTTCATTTGATCAAAAGTAGAAGTGAATTCATCGTAAAATTATGCTGAAATAAAATATTAATTTTATAACCTATTTTTATGGAACGTTCTTCACCTACCTAGATTGGTCCAGATACAGAAAAGTCCGAATAATATCAAAACATGGCACATTGTCGTCTCCATTTAGTTCTGTCTTTTAATTTTATTAAATTGTTATGCACTGGGGCTCTTCCTTCACTTAGGAATTGATAAGAAATTTCGTAGAGTTGTGCTTCAATAAAAGAGTTCAGGAGCAAATCACAAATTAATTACATCCAACTCAGTGAAACCTTTTGTATTATTTCTTAACTTCAAAATGAGGCATTCAAATTTACTTGAATACTACATAAATTCTTTCTTGCATATAACAGTATAAAATATTGTAATAAAGTACAATACTGAATAGTTTCAACAGGTGCAGTGGTAAGATTTATATATTTTTCTTTAAAGCGTATATTTATACATGATGTAAAAGTATTTAAATAGTTTTTGTAATTGAAGTAAATATTCAATTAGTTTTATATACCTCAAAATGTGTAACAAATATTTTTTCTTGCATTGAGAATCACTATTTGAAAACGTCTGATAAAGTATTTGAAATTCAACTAGTGCAGTTTAAAATTAGTTCTGTAACTGCAGAAACATTTTGTGATTTTTATTTATATCAATTTTATTTCGTAAAAACGTTTTGCGAAAATCCTCACGTAAACAGTGAAAATCCGTCCAAATATAGTATTTTCACAAGTTTAAAATAATTGTTGTGCCCCAATATCAAGTACTAGGATTTTTTTCAAATATTAGCTTACTTATGAATAACCTGTTGCTCAGACATTTCTTAAAATCAAACGCGGTAAAGTTTTAAAATATAGTTTCTCGTAAACAAATTTCAGGTAAGGTAAGTATGTAACATGACATTTTAGACAAGTTCACTTAAAGACTAAACTTTTCTCCCTTAGTTAAACAAACTTTTTGAACATGGGGAATTTCCGCTGAATAAATCAACGCCAACTTTTGGCACAGGCTCAAACACGTTGTCCGAAAGCGGAACTCTCAGGAACCACACAACCTTTAAATCTGAGATCCTCGCGAAGTCTGCGGCATCGTTCCACCCCACTCTGCTACAATCGTGGTCGATAGAGGGCGCTGAGGATTATGGGATTTTTTCCAGCCGCTTTACTATTCAGAACTCTAGTAAAATTGGATATCTTCAAGTTGAATATGGATTCTATGACAGAACAATTCTTTTTCGTTGCTGTCCCCGGATGTTTTGTGTCAGCATTTTTAGGAAATGGACTTTTTCGCTGAGATATAGAATGGCGTATTTCAATGCGATCTTTGTAACATAATTTGAATGTGGAGTACACTTGATATGAATTGCCTTTTGTGCGTCGTATTAGAGCAATAAGGGGAGGATTTTCGTAAATGGGTATTTGATCGGATGCGAATAAAAGCTGAAAATATTACTGTAACAGTAACCTTGACAAATCCAAGATACTTCTTCAAAACATTTCAACTCATAAGTAAAAATTATTTAAATGATAGTGAACTATAGGTCTTCAAGACGTCCAAAGTCATTGCGAATCATTTTTTTTCTTGTATTTTTTTAGATTCATTTTGAATAAATAATGATCATCAATTTTAACCCTCTCAGACATGGTGAGTTAGTTAGACATCGTTCTAACAGGAGCAGCATTAATAATAATCAATCTAAAAATTTTATCTTACATTGTGCATTTTGTTAATGTTTGATATCACTTGCACTCTTAAATTGGCAATAAACATTTTTTTAAGTTTATTTATTGATTTTCATTTACTATTTTATTTTATTTTATCATATATCTGAAGGAAAAACTGTTAAATATTGTTAACAATATACTCCCAACTTAACTTAATAATACCGCTCGCCATCCGGTGTTTTTGCTTTTGTCTTACTTTCTGATGCATTTTCGAAAGAAAAAAAAAAATCGGCGATTTAAACATTATACTTTACTGTATTTTTCTTAGCTCAATCATTTTCTGCTTTCATTCCAGCGTTTACTTCAAAAACACATTAAGTCCACGAGGTTTGATGTATAACATAAAAACCTGCAAATTGGTGTCAAGATTTTAATCACACTTGAGATATACTTGGTGTTTTTTGAATATTTCATTTACGAAAAATAGCAAGGCACACCATGTAAAGCATGCAATTTTTTAAGTACTTTATTATACGTAATTAGGAAAAACGTTTACTATTATTGTCACAGGATTTTGTTTTTGCACCAGCTACAGCAGAGTACAAAAAAACATGTTCTGCTGTTTTACACAATACAATCCCTAAACTTTTCCTGATATAAAATATATTCCCAGTTAAAACAAACTTCATTAAATTGTCTACTCTCACTAAACACTATCGAGCCCCTCCGGTTTGATTCGATGTTAGATGTTCCTCTTCACTTATGCCGATATAATTTCATTCAAACAACAGCTGATTTGCATGTAAAACAATATTGGTGCTTACCTTTTGCAGTTGACAAACAATATTGGAACTATCTTTTTGTCATTGTTAGATAAAATATCATATGTGTTAAATTGCTAATTATATTTGTCTTCTTATTCAATATTTACTTTACAAAAAAACTTTACTAAACATTTTATGCCTTTAGTTCTGATTTTTTTTTTTTTTTAATTCTCACTGATGAAGTTTTTCTCAGAGATGTTATGTTTGCTATATGTTCAAGTGTGACTAAATGCTCAAACTCTGTTTGCCCCTACCAATAATAAAAGTTTGTTCAATTGTTTACATTTTAAATTCAATACAATGTTGGACATTTTACTTTTTATATATGATGCAGAGACCGTTAACTGACTTTATCGGTTTGGAAAATATTTTATTAAATAAAAAAAAAGCATATTAAGTTGTGTTTATTTATTTATTTTTTTGGAGATATGCTTCTTTTCTCGCAATTGCACTCCAATTTCAGTTAGCAATGGAACAAACTCTGTTGGAGTGACAGTATAAGTTGAAGCTGTCAGAATGGCCTTTTAATCCAACAGCAAAAACCCGAAACTATAAGGCACTAAATTTCGATTTCTTGCTGTTCTACCAAACATAATTCAAGAGGACAAATGTTTTTCACAATAAAATTGCACTTCAGCACTTCCTTGTCTGAACCTAGATCATAGGTCCCCCCCCCCCCGCCCGGAGCTTTTTCCAACCATTATATTATAGGTGGTTTAGTTGAAAACCGAAGAACTTTTATTTAATATTCGTTGCAGCATATCAATGTATTTGAAAAACTAACACTGAATCAGACATTTAAAAAAGACATATGGTAGTTTATAATTTTTATTGTTTTTGGACACTGGTCAAAAACTGCGTTATGAGCTTTCCTCAGTTAATTTACCCCATCTTAATTTAAAAGTCACGCAAACTAGAAATAGTTAAACAAAACATACTGAATGTGTACTACACATACTTTTATTTTGGTTTAAACTTGTTAAACTATTTCATGTTGTATTATTGATTTTCATGTGAAATATTATCATACATTTTTGTATTAGGCAAAAAAAATCGATACACATATGATTTCGCAGCCATAAAATGCGTCTAATGCTTACAAAATTTCCCTAGAAAATCCTAGGGTAAAAATTTAAAATTAAAAATTACTTTAACTCTCCTAACTTTTGTAAATGACTTATACTCTCAGTTACAGAGGAGAAAAGGGAAGCTAAGCGTGTGTGCCATCCTTTATTCATGAATGAAGTGGAGTGGTCCACTGAAACCTCCAAGGATCAGGGGAATTAAAGATGAACCAAAATTCGAAAATAAAAGACACTGCTTGGAGATTGGGGATCCGAAATAAAAAGAAAATATCGAGTAATAAATTCACCATCCTTTCTCATTACGAGACGGAAAAGAAATATTCTATGAGATAAAGAACTTTCTCTTGCACTGCAGACTCTTTTGCTTTTATCGGAAACCAAGTTTTTGGATAGCAAGTTACGAATACCATAAGGCTGTACGGTTATTTGATTTTATAGAATTCTTCTTCCCCGAATTGAGTTCAGAATGGGTGGTTAAGAGTTGATACTCGAACTTAAAATGACGTCGATATTGTGAAGAAATAAAACAAGCACTAAAGCAAAAAGGACTATGAAATAGCTACAATTAGAAATATACGTTAATGTATTTAAAAAATAACGATACTAGTTTATCATAATAATTTAATTTTAACTGTTGGAGGAACACAAATGTCAAATAAAAGATAATTCACTTCTTTCTTCCTTTTAACAACGTAATTATTTGTAGATTAAATTTTTGTAAAGGTTTAAAAAAATCTCACATGCAAAACATTATTAGGAAAATAAAATAATGGAAATAATCACAAAAAATTAATAATGGAAATATAATGAAATTTCGTGTAAAAATGTATTGGAAACTGAACAAAATAAAGCCATTGCAACAATAATAATAAAATTACACGTTAATTTAAAGCACAAATGAGCAATTGCTCATTTTTGCTTTAATTAACGTGTAATTTTATTATTATTGTTTACTTGCACAAAGTTAAATTATTTTTAGCCATTGCAACAGTTTATTGTTAGACGACAGTGTTCAGTAGTAGTTGTGTTTTGTGCATTATACACGATGGTAGAAAATTTTACTTATGTTTGTTTATTATTTAGCGTTTACATATTTTTACTTGTTACTAAATAATTATTCTCCTATTTGTGTGAATGAATTTATTAATTTACGTGAAGATCCTATTTACTATTGGTTTTGTATCGGTACAGCGCTGTAAAATGCTTTAACGATTCTTTGTGTCATTTTTTAAAAAGAAATATCTGATGTAGTTTTCAAGAGAAACATCATTTTTAAAAATTTTATTTGTATCAGAGAATGTTCTGTCATTAACACTTCAATAAAGAAAAAAAAAATATTATTTCTTTCTTATTTCTATTCCCATTGCAGACCTAGTGTAATGGGGATGGCATCTTAGGGATAGGTACCATCTCTTTCAGCAGCACCACCACAGGTGTGGTACCAACGCAAAATGACAATTTTGACGCTCAATTTCTTCACCTGAAAGGAAAGCACTTGGACTCTGTTGATGCGAGCTTGCACTAGGAGTTTAATTTAGACGAGATTATTCAAGCCAAATAAATGATCAAGGGATCTTTAACATGCCGCTCAGTCATACTACATGGGTATTGTTGTTCGAAGTATTAAAATTATTTGATTTAATTTAACATAATGCAGTATCGCTACTACAAGTTAATTGTGTTTTAGTGATTATGACTTTCACCTACAATGCGCAATGGGGCAAAGTAAATTAACGCTTTATGCGCAAAGATAAAAACTTGCTGGAGAAAAGCATCTCCACCACAGCTTCCGTCAAAAGAAAACGTTCTTTCTACACCTCTCTGTATCACATTTTTTATATGATAGCGAAAAATATGCTAAAGCTAAAAAAATACAAAATTAACACGTGTTTACTGTTAGTGGGTCCATTAGGAGAACTTTCTTGTCTTCAACAGCTTGTTACCCTAATGCGAAATAAAAAAAAAGAAAAGAAAAATGGGTATACTGGCTTTTTAGACATGAAAAACAAGATCCAGAGTTAGTTATCGCAACCCATCAAACTGTGTTGTTTTATTAAAATAAACAGATAGCAAGATATTGGGATTGTCTGCGACTTTTTAAAATCCACCCAAATTTCGATTTTTTGAATTATTCCAAGGATTTTTCGCATTCATTTTCGCCTTTAACTTTGATTAAGTTTTATAGTTTTTAGTTGATTTTAGTATAAAAATATAAAAGGAGAAAAAACGTTGGTGTGTGTGATTTCATATAGAATTTGTGAGAATTTCGAGTAAAAACGTATCTAAAGATGAATCGGGGGGTGGGGGGGTCTTCGCTAAGGTCTTTCGAACAGAAAAGAAAGGACACTTCCCTCAAATGTTACTTGGTGGGGAGGGGGGTGTGTTGACAATTCAACATACCGACAAACACACCTTCCCCTATCTCAAAACCCTACTTTCGTTTTTCTCTTAATTTTACTAGTAATGCAATTTTTAAATTAATTTTCGACATTTTTATTTGTTTTATTTTTAATGATATTTTCCTGGTACTCTATGCATTTTTTCATGCTTTTCTTTGCAACTTGCACGGAACGCGTTGGTCAGATTGTTAGAAAATATTTCTTTCCATAGTGGGCCATTTTTATGTACTAATACAGTAGACGAGTCAAAAAAAAAATTGTTATAAAATGATGAATTACTAGTTTAATATTTTGCTTGCGTAAAGTAACATTTTCTTTGTTTATTGTGAAGTAAAGAATATATTCTGGAAATAGCTTAGACTGAAAATGTTGAAACACTTCCTCTGTAACTAAATATATTATTTTTGCATGTCTGATTTTCTTTGCGTCACATTATTAAAATGCCATTCTTTAAGTTCTAAAAGCTTTGTAATATTTGGATATTTTTAATAGAAATGTCTAGACATAATATTATGCTCTTCTTTTTATGGTATCTAAAAAGAATCATTTTATATGCACGTATTTATTTGCAATATACGCAGTTATTATATGTAATCAGAGGTCGCGCTATGAATTTTTGTCAAAGAGTGAAAATACTCCTTGGAGGTTTTTGGAGGAGTATTTTATTTTCTGGAAGAGTGAAAATAAAATAATAATAATAATAAACACTCTTTACAGATATCCGAGTTCAGAGTGAATACCACTGCTGCGACCTTGACCCAGAGAGTAGCGTACATACAGCTAAATTAACTATTTTCTAAAAATTTCTTATTAATCCAAAATTTAGTATTTTCTAAAAAGTAAATAGCTGTACATATTAAAATCAAACTGAAGTATAAATAAATAAATGAAACTATAATAGTGAATAATAGCGATAAACGCAATTTTCGACCAACACGTGTTCAATATCGGCACAGTTCAAAAAAAAAAAAAAAAAGCCAGAAACTATTAAAATAAAATGCAAAATAAGCAGATTTAGGGCAGCATGTGTGAAAAAATATCTTCTACTTTAGAAAATAATTGAAATTTGTACCCGATGCAAAAGGATTAAAATCTAACGTAGAATCCAATTTTCGGCGAAGCACGTGCACGATTTTGGCTGTTTCTATTTTTATACTTTTTTTTCTTTTTTAATTGTTAAAATGAAACTACAAATAAGCAGAGTTAAGGTTGTGCATGCAAAAAATATCTTACAACTTTCAAGATAATTGAAATAATTGCAGGATGGAAAAGGATTGAAATTTCAAAAACGGTAAGCAGTTTCCGGTAAAAATCGGAGGAAGAACTAGCTTCCGAGTGGCGCAAAAATTAACTCCTATTTTTAGCCTACTTTCCCGTAAAAGTAAAAAAAAAAAATAATAAAGCATGAAAGAAGGCTTAATGTATCGTGAAAATATCGTTAGAAATCAAGAAAAGTCAAAAATAAGTTAAGTAATTAAATAAAGATTAAAAAATAAAAAATTTGAAAGTAGGGTTTTGAGATGGGGAAAAAGTGTGTCGGTCGGTCTGTCGGTCTGTCTGTCTGTCGGTCTGTCCCCCCCTAATAACTTTTGAACGAATTGTCCGATTGAAAAAATTCTTTTTGCATTGGAAAGATCTCGGAGAGGACATCTCATTTCCATAATTTTTTGTTCAATTTTGAACAGTTCAAAAAATTTTAACATTAGCTTCTATGGGTGAAAATGAAGCAAATTATGTAAACTCTGAGTAGAAGATATAAGTTCCCATGAACAAGCTCACTGGAAGAAGTTCTTGGCGTGAAATATTGATTTGAACAATTTTTGTTCATTTTTGAACAGTTCAAAAAAAATTAACATACCGCCTACGGGGAAATTTCAATCCTATATAATTTCTGATCTAACGGACCGATTTGCTTGGAACAAACTTTATCGGAAAGCTCTTATGACGTAGAACATGTACAAATAGAAAGTTCATAAAGAACTAATGAGCCTATTTTCCTATGAAATTTTTTGATCGGGATTTTCAAGAATATTTTTTAATTATTGAATGATTAAATGAATAAGCAAAAGAAGGAATGAATAAATGAGTTAATAAATACAGGAATGACTTAATAAATAATGATTGAATGAATATGTATTAACCGTTGAAAAAGGTATATTTGAAGCAATTAAGAACTAAAGCTAAACGAGAAAGACAGAGAGAGAGAGAGATAGCTAGATTATAAATTTGAATTTGGTGTATACGGGAAAGTAGGCTCGTATAGCTCTAGACGGAACTTCTTGATTTCTTCTCTATTTAATTTTTAGTGGACAAGAGAATTTGGGAAAAGGTCACGTGTCAAGATTAGAGGTCTGGAAAGGGTTTTAGCATCAGAAAATGGTAGCAACATTGGCGACTTCAATGACAACAATGGTCGCCAAAACAAGAAAATTGGTCGCATTAGGCGACAGGCGACTGCGAGTTTTTATATAATGAAAAATAAAATTAAGAATATTGTATTTATCTTGAAATACTTAACAAGCTAAAATTTGTTTAAAAGTAGTAGAGTGTTTTTGTTGAGTGAAAATACGCATTTTTTAAATTTCAATGCGTATTACCGATTTTTAAGGCGTGAAACACGCTTGTAGAGGCGTTAACGCGATCTCTGTATGTAATTACAATAAATGCGTATATTACAGATAAATACGTGCATATTATTATATGCAATGTTATTTTATATGTAATTTTACAATTGAATTGTCCCTCTTTCTAAATGTTTTAACAAAAATGTATCCCAATTAGTTTTAAAAAAAATTGATTTTTTTCATTAAATGGCTAGTTATTAGACGGCTTTTTACGAAAAGTCTTTTCTAGAGTTAATAATTTTCTTTATACATATTATGCTGTGGAGTTAGGTTGCCCAAAGTCTTGAGCTTCATCCTCAATGCGATAGCGAAAAATATTTATACTTCTAATCAAGGAAGGAAGAGACCTTATAATAAAGATAATTTCTTTATATAAGGAAGGTTTTTTCTCTCTTACATAATGAGTGCCGATGGTGAATTTATTAGTCGCATTACTCCTTTTCCCCGGTGCCTGATTTCGCTCAATGTCTTTCATTTTCTTTAATTTTGGTGTGCTCTAATTCCTCCAAGCCTTTCTTTGGTGGTTTCAGGGGAAGATACCGTTGCATTCAGGAATAATGACGTATGCATCGGCCTCATTTATGCATATATATATATATATATATATATATGTGTGTGTGTGTGTGTGTGTGTGTGTGACTGCTACTTATTTATCAGAATGTGAAAAGGTTTATTTTCTTTTATGGTTAGAAAAAAGAGGGAAACGGATTAAGCAGATGGTTTTTTATAAAACTTTTATTAAAATTCAAATACAACTTGTGGCATATATAATGTGGAGGAAAATTATTTTCCAGTAATGGTAAATTTAACAAATGTTACAAAACGATATTAGTATTGATAAGTTTATCTTCAACGATTAGGCAAAGACAAAACACTAGAGAACTGTATTATTCTCTGTTTTTTCAATAGATTTTGCTAATTTTCTGTTTTGTAACTATTGACGTGTTTTAGGGACATCGATTTAAAAATTTTGGAAATAGTTTATTATTAGTTAATTATTTCCCCTTTTATTTTTTCATACAAGCTTCATTTATAAATGTGATGTTACATCGTTATTGATAGCAGATGGCAACCTGTCTTCGTTGAGAAAATTATTAGCTGATAAATATAAAACTCATTGTAAAGAAGATTTTGTTGTCATTAAACAGTAATATTAAAAGATTATTATCGATTATTACGTTCAACAAAAGTGGATGTTTGCTATTTAATTTTGTTGTAACTTTTTATTTCTTAAATAAATGTTTTTTGCGCGACTGTCATCCAATAAAAATACATATATATATTTATACCGGGTGGTTATAATTAAAGCTGTCCTGCTTAGACCTATGCAGAGTTCGTTCCAGTAGTCGTAAGTTATTAAAACTTGATATATACCTCACATGGACCGTCCGGAAACAAAAATATGTAATAAAAAAGTAACAGTTCAAAATTTTACCACCAGATGGAAACTTTCTTCTCCTCTACAAATTGCAATTCTCATCGCTGAATTGCAACTAATTTTATAGGTGACACTGACTAACCCGAAGATCGTTTCTACGAAATTTGACCCTTTTTTCAGTTTCATCTTTTTATTGGGGTATCATTTATTTTTGAAAAGTTAAATTGTTAGTCCCTAATGGATATGCACTAAGCTATCGCGATCTAACTATTGTACAACGTTGTCTATTGATGACGTCATCAGTTCTGATGTTTTTCAACATCATCTGGTCTAACCACGATAAAAATGTAAATTCTTGTAGCTATAGTTTTTTTTCTTTATGGTATATGCTTAGGGATTTACTTTTCTTCAGCATCTAAGTCCCTTAATAGTGGTTTTGACTTTTGATGAGTGAGTGAATGATAAACAAGAAGTTCCGTCTAGAACTATACGAGCCTACTTTCCCGTATACACCAGCTTCAAATTTAAAATCTAACTATCTCTCTCTCTTTCTCGTTTAGCTTTAGTTCTTAATTGCTCCAAATATGTCTTTTTCAACGGTTAATACAGATTCGTTCAATCATTCATTTATTCAGTCATTCATGTATTTATTCACTCATTTATTCATTCATTATTTTGTTTATTCATTTAATCTTTCATTAATTCAAAAATATTCTTGAAAATCCCGATGAAAAAATTTCATAAGAAAATAGGCTCGTTAGTTCTAGATGAACTTTTTATCTGTACACATGTTCTACGTCATAAGAGCTTTCCGATAAAGTTCGTTCCAAGCAAATCGGCCCTTTAGATCAGGATTTATATAGGATTGAAAATTCCCCGTAGGGGTTATGTTAATTTTTTTTTCTTTTTTGAGCTGTTCGAAAATGAATAAAGGTTGTTCAAATCAAAAAATCTTTTACTCTGAGAGCTTCTTCCAATAAGCTTGTTCATAGGAGCTTGGATATAGGAGCTTGTTCATAGGAGCTTTTGTTCAAAAATGAACAAAAATTGTTCAAATAAATATTTCACGCCAAGAACTTCTTCCAGTGAGCTTGTTCATTGGAACTTGGATCTTGTACCCAGAGTTTACATAATTTGCTTCATTTTCGCCCATAGGCGCTAATGTTAACATTTTTTGAACTGTTCAAAATTGAACAAAAAATAGTTCAAATCGCCGAGATCTTTCGAATGCAAAAAGAATTTTTTGAATAGGACAATTCGTTCAAAAGTTATTAGGGGGGGGGGGGGACAGACCGACAGACCGACATACAGACCGACAGACCAACAGACCGACAGACACACTTTTTCCCCATCTCAAAACCCTACTTTCAAATTTTTTATTTTTCAATCTTTATTTAATTACTTAATTTATTTTTGACTTTTCTTGATTTCTAACGATATTTTCACGATACCATTAAGATTTCTTTCATGCTTTATTATTATTTTTTTTACTTTTACGGGAAAGTAGGCTAAAAAAGGACAATCTCCTGCCCTTAATAATTCCAAAAACTAGATAAGAGAATGTGAATAAAATTTTGGATTTTATGAGTTTAAGCGAGATTTACTAGACATGCATAAATGCAAATATGTAGGTCTAACAGTTTTTGAGTAACGAATGGGGAGGGGATGAAAGCAGCTCAAAATGCTTCGAGTAAATATACGCACTGGTCGGTATCACCCTTTCCTAACTCAACTGAAGCACTTCAGTTGACTTTCATCTTATAACTGATACATTAAAAAAAAGTTGGATTAATAACTATAACTTATAAAGTTTCACTATACAGTAAAACCCCGTTAAAACCCGGACGTACGGGGACATGATTGGCACCAGCGTTATAACATAACCGCGGTATAGTGAAACTATTTCCCGGAACCATATTCACGAAATAATAGTCGCTTTTGTTGATCATTTTTAACTTTATCAATTACTCGTAACTTCTCTTTCCCCTATAGTGTATTTTTTCTTCTTCTTTGCTGCCATTTTATTTACTGTCATTGCTGTGCAAGAAGCACATATCTTAGTTGCGCAATCAGTCTATCGAGCGATAGGTTATAATAAACCAACTGTGTTCCAAGACAAAAATGTATTCAAAAATATCTTTATGTTATCAACATGGGATCGTGAAGGGGGAAAGGTCTTAAGAAAAAAATAGATTTTGAAGGGGAGGAACGCACTTCTCACTGGAGAATACGTTTACTTTTCAGGAATGCTAAAGATTCTGGAACACAAAGGCTGATAGCGCTATAAAAGAAGTTACACACTCATAACTAGACTTCAAAAAATGGAATAGTTAAGCATTGAAATGAACAGTCAATGAAAGATTGAGCTCCGCCCATGTCAAGAGAAACAAGTGAGGGCAATTGCACCCGATTTAAAAATCAAGCTATAGGTTCTAGGTTGAAAGACAAAAAGCATGAAAAAGGTGTACATCAGGACTACCACAACAGGGCTTTATCATTTATCTGTTATGTGTCTGGTGGGGGGATGGGAGCTCTTTGGCTAGAATATTTGTGTGCTCGGGCTGGCTTTATTTACAATGGTAAATAAGGAATCACCTTTAAATGGCAATGTTAAAGGGTGGTTTAAACGTCGGGGGACATGATAGTCAGCGCGGTATATCCGATTCCGTGGTATACTGAGGCGCGGTATAACGGGGTTTTACTGTATTTTATAAAATTTTCTATTAAAAACTTTGTATTAAAACTCAAAAACCCAAAAAAAACCAAAACCCAAAAAAATAGAAGAGACAAAAAACCCAAAAAAATAGAAGAAAACATTTTTTGTTAAAAGTGACGGAAAAAAATATGCATTTCGGAAACAACACGTGTACTGGTACTTTTGATATAAAGGAATCGACGCATTTATTAGCTTATGCATGAATGAATATATTTGTTTTCATCATAAGCTGAATTCCTCACTAAAACAAGAAACGTAATATATAAGGCAAAAAGTGTATTTGCCTTTCATATCGAAAGCAAAACTCTGAAAAAGCAATGTTCTTCATATTACGAAATATACTTGCTCTGACAAGTAATGAAACTCGATGGTGAATTTATTAAGCCTCTGTCTTTCCTTCTCACCCACAGATACCTGATCCAGAAAGCTGTATTTTTTTTATTTTGAATTTTACTTCCATCCCTAATTCTCCCGGATCCTTCGAGGATTCAGGAGAATTCTCCACTTCGTCCATGAATAAAGGATGACTTGTCTTGTGTATCGAGTTCTATCTTCTTCTTATCTAAGACCATCACTCATTTACCGGAATATAGGATAAGAAAGTTTATTTCGAAAGATAATACTCTACACCGACAGGTATGAAGAACGGTTTTTGTGATGCAGCTGGCTTTCAAGCAGATAATTTTAAGTTTAGGATTTGTTTTGGAGGAGAGAGTGGTTTATGATATATTACGAAAAGAAAAACATTAAAATTAATTCAAAGTGGTACACCTTTTTTCCCCTTGAATGTGAAAATACATGAATTTTTTTTTGAATGTGAAAACTGTTTTTGATTCACTTTCTTTGAGACACTACCATGGCCTTATGGTTTTAGTTTTTCATTTGAACTTAAACATCAAGAAAAATGCATGTATGCTTTATTTTTTTCTATTTTATTATAAAAGTTATTTTCGTCATCATCGCACACACAAACATTATATATATATATATATACTTACATATATATTATTTTGCTTCGTTGTGGTTGTGGTTCGCATAAGTTTTTTTCTGGGTTGGGGGGGGGGGGGGAAGCGCTCCAACCAGAGGACCACCAGGGATTTTGTATACAACAGGTTTGTTAGAGTCATTACTATAAAAACTTTTATATTTGAAAAGTTATCCTGTACCTTATTAAACGTTACTTTTTATGTGTTTCCAAACATGTTTTGGTTATATTTCTGCACATTTTAGTTGAAACCCATGTACTTTTTTCATGGTTTTCAGCAATAAATTTGATTACGTTTATTTGGATTATCGAAAAAAAAAATAAGGTGGTCTTTTACAAAACAAAATATGTGACCAAACATGGCTGTTGAGTTAATCTTGCACCTTGAAAATATTTGAGATCCGTGAAAAATTTTCATAGTAACCGTAATGGGCGATAAAAGTACCCTTTAAAGAAAACGGAAATCGTCTATGATTTTGAGCAATAAGCGTTAAAAATTGGAAAAGCAATATCGACGCAATGGTCGGAGATTGTTTCCATATAGCTTACATTGATTCCATGCAAATGGGATGGCATAAATAACATGTTAGATCCGATTTCTCTTGCACACTGAGTTACATTATGGAGCCAAATCGATGATTTCCCTTGAGTAGAGATACAGAGCAAGTCTGGAAAGATACGAAGTGTGTATTGCAGATATTTGAATAACAAAAGTAAGGTTTTAAAGCAATTTTCAAACAATTTTGCTGACGTATGTATGCATGAAATTGGCCGATTCTTCTGGCGTTTGTTGTTTGAATGAAAGTTAAGTTTGATAAGTGACTGTGCAACAAAAGAATGCTAAAATATTAAAGCTGAAATGTTAAAAGTGGATGAAATGTTATGGATACTTGTTAAGAATCATTTAGAATATTATTGCGAAAACTTTTGAGTGCCATATTTTTGACTTGTTCTATGGAGTACTTAAAGAGAGACGAATGATCAGTTAATAAAACTTGAGCTTTAAAATATAAGCAGGCTTTTGTAATGAAGAAAAACATATTTGTTATATTTCTAGATATTTTGTTTCCTGCATATTTAGGTAATTATCACAGTCGAATATATTAGTAGTTGCAATAGGGATCTGGAGCAGTCCCATTTTAGGGTTGCTACGCTCCGATTTTTAAACACTTGCTCCGGTAAAATTCTTTATATATATATTTTTAAGTTTTTTTTTTTTTTTTTTTACGATAAAAAGTTTAAAAAGTAAAAGAAAAATAGAAGCAGTTGAGCAGAACAACTTTCTTTGCCCGGCTCCCCTCTAGTTTCGAACTAAATCTAACCATATCTTATGTCTTCCAGGGGCTGTTCTTCAGGTTTCCCGTCGAAACGCCAGTTAGTAGGGTAGATCTTGACTAGTAGAGCAGTTTTTCACTTGAACAGTTATTGCTTCTGAACGAAAAGTCAAAATTGATTAAAAAATGTTCTGATGATCAGGTTATTTATTTCTCGTTAAAAGTCCAATATAATGTTTTCTCTAAAAATCTGGTTAACGAGTTACAGTACATTTAACGAAACGGGCAAATATACTCAACGTACACCATTGGTCAGGCAAGTTGAGCAAGGGTATTGCGTAAATTGGGCAATTAGAAAATGAAGCCATAATATTGCGTAGATGTTTACGCGATATGTAATAAGACTACTATTTTACAAGCAACTTTTAATTTATAACGAATAAAAAGTGATATAATACCAAAACCGAAGCTATTCATTTTTTTAATCTTAAACATTAAATATAATTATTATAGCGAACTATTTCTTATGATTATTTTTTTAATATCCTCAGTTTTTCTACTTAAATCATAATTTCACAAATATGATGATCGATTGGGTTTAAATATAAAAAAGACATTGTCATGTAAGACGCTAACCATTTTTGCTACTGTCGTGAATTTTATATGTGATCACTTCTTCTAAATTTATAATTGGATCCATTTTTCCTCTGATAAACTTTCAGAATAGGCTCCACAGAAAATCGGGCAATCTAAATTGTAGTCATTCCTTTCCTCACTTGACTGAAGAATATTAGCTCTCTTTTTTTTTGGAAACGTGTTTATTCTTTTTTATACTTTATCAGAATTTTTAATATTATTCCTGTTGTAATGCCTTTTGTCTAAAGTGTTTGCAGAAATTACCGCTTTCCCTAATTTACTGATAACTCTTTCTGTCTTTCTTAGACTTATCTTTGGGTATGGGTGAAAATATTCAGAAAAAAAAATGTTGCTCAACTAACCCCAACGCAACTATTTGAGACAAAATTGTGGCTATGAAAAAACCATTTGAATAAAAACCATATCCTTTCTAAATACCCAAAATTTAACTGATTTATGAACATTTAAAACTTACCTGATCGAAAACGCATGATTCTTGATGTATACAAAAGAAATATGAGTTGACAATAAATTTTTACTTTTTCGTGGCAAAACAACCAACTCCTGAGTATCCGTTACTCGGTAATAGAAATATTAATAGAAATATAATTTCACGTTAAATTAAAGCACAAATGAGCATTAAAACGCAAACATATGTTTCGGGATTGCTTGGAATCCCTTTTTCAATGCGACAGGGAGCTTCTGATGCAATGTTTGTTTTGATTCTGGTTATGTCTCAGGTTAACAGATTTTGTAATCTACGAATTAAAAAGGTTCGGTTTTTGAACCATTTAAAATTTCTCCAGGCTTGCAGGCGCAAGAAAGTCATACCTAAGTTTATCACTATAAAGTGTAATTTACCGCGTTCTGTTAGGGTTGATAAGGTAATTTTTCGTTCTAAATTAGCTTTACTTAGAGCTTCTATTTAGGAAACTAGGAAAAAACTTTCGTTCATAGAACGTGAACTTTATGATTTACATCTTTCTGTATCTAATTCTAATTTCGATTTTGATTCTATTGATAGAATGTCATGGGCAAGAGCTCTTCATTCATCTGACAGTCACAAAATTACTTTAAATAAGAAATTTACCAAGTTGTGTAACGATTCAAATGTTCCTGTTCCGGCTGATTTGCCTCTTGTTAATAGGAATGCGGTTGTAAATCTTTCGAAATTTCCTTTGAATAGTAATGAAATTAATGCTTTGAAATGTAATAATAATTTTGCTTTGACTAAAAAGCCTTCTTTTTCTGAACTTATTGCTCCGGTTGAAAAAGCTTTCAAATTTAGTGCCTTAACTTCCACTCAAAAAGAGTCAGTTCGGCATCTTATTGCTTCCAATGTTGATTTCAATTCAAAAGTTCCTAATATTGGCTTTACCCATTCTGTGAAAGGCTGTGTCAATAATTTAGTTTCAAATTTTGATTTGGTCATTACCAACGCTAACAAGGGTGGTCAGATTGTTCTTCTTAATAAATTATCTTATGTTGAAAAAACTGATGACTTAATTGCTTCTGGTCCTTATTCTGAAATTTATAAAGATCCTAGCGACAAGGAGTTAAAAGCTATTTCTTCTGCTGTTAAGTCTGTTCATTCTATTCCTTTGATTGCTAAACGGTCTGTGATTCCTTCTGTTGCTAATTGTGCGCGTTTCTATGCCTTACCGAAGGTACACAAGGCAGGTATTCCTTTCAGACCAATTGTTTCCAATATTGGCACTGCTTCATATAAACTTTCCAAGTATTTATTTTCTGTGTTTTCTCCACTTAGGAGTCGAAATGTTTTCACAGTTAAAAATTCCACCGATTTTGTTGAGAAACTTCATAACTTCGTTACGAATAATTCGATTATGGCCTCTTTTGATGTTAATTCTTTGTTTACTAATGTTCCTGTTGATGGCGCTTTGACTTGCCTCAAGAAAAGGCTTTCTGAATTCCATTTTACTTCTGTGGAAATTGAGGAATTAGTTTTTCTTACTCGTGTATGCTTGCAACAGAGTACATTTGTATTTAATAGTAAATTCTATGCTATGGTAGATGGCCTGGCCATGGGACGTCCTCTTAGTCCTATTTTAAGTGATTTCTATATGCATTATTTTGAGGAAAAACTATTCCAGAAATTGCAATTTCAATTTTATGTTCGTTATGTGGATGATTGTTTTGTCCTAACGGACAGTAACTTGTTAGGTATTGATGATGCTCTTTCGATTATGAATTCCATTGATCCTAATATCCAGTTTTCTTGTGAGAAAGAACTTAATTGTAGCCTCGCGTTTCTTGGTGTTTTGATTTCTAGGAGTGAGTCTGGTTTCACTACTTCTGTCTATAGTAAACCTTTCGCTGTTTCTTTACCTCCTCACAGACTGTCGTCTCATCTTCCCAACCAAAAATATTCGGCTTTAAATGCTCTTGTCCATCGTGCTATTAATATTTGCTCTTCTCCTGAGCTTCTCAAGATTGAAGTCAACTATCTGAAAGCTGTAGCTGTTGATAGAGGATTTTCTCACTCTTTAATTGATTCTATTCATAACAAACTTTCTAAAAAAACTTCTGGTCCCAATCATGTGGTTTCTAGAAAGAATTTGGTTGTGTTACCATTCTTTCATTCTGTCAGTATTCGTATTGCTAAAATCCTAAAAAGGTTTCAATTTCAAGTTGTTTTTGCTCCTAGAAACAAACTTTCCTTCTCTTCCCTTAAAGATCCTGTCGATCAACTTAACACTTGGGGTATTTACCAAATTAGTTGCCGTTGCGGCCTTTCTTACATTGGACAGACAAAACGTGCTCTGAAAATTCGGTTAAATGAGCATAAAGATTATGTACGAAAGCAAGAGTTAAATAAGTCTAGCATTGCTCAACATTGTTGGAATTCCAACCACTCTTTTGATTTCAATTCTGGGAAAATTATTCGAAAATGTTCTTCCCCATTAGAGCTTGACTTTTGGGAAGCTTATCACATTAACAGGAATAGTTCTAATTTGGTTAATGATTCTTCCTCAACTCCTTATTTTTCACAGGACTGGCATAAGTTCCTTTAATTTGTTGTTCTTTCTTGGTTTTCTTGTTAGTTTTCCTTTTTTGTGTCAATTTTTTTCTCTCCCCCCCCTCCCCCTCCTTTACATGTGTACTTTGTTTTGCTTTTTGTTTTGGTACTTTCTGTACTTATTTTATTTCCATTTTATTCTTTGTATTTTATTTTCTTATTTTGCAACTTTCATGTATTTTCACATTTTTATGCATGCTATTGTCTTTTTTGCTTGAAATTCTTTTTTACTTCCTGTACTTTCAACTGCATTCGTTTGTTGCTCTCTTATTGGTGCCTTCCCTGCTACTTCTACTTCCACTTCACACTGCCTTTATTCTCATTAGTTTACAGTTAATTCTTAGGCTATATAAACTTTGTTTTTGTTGTTTTGTCTGCTTCATTTGGATGTTTTGCATCTAGAAGCTCCCTGTCGCATTGAAAAAGGGATTCCGAGCAATCCCGAAACATATGTCTGCGTTTTAATGCTCCTTTGTGCTTTAATTTAACGTGAAATTATAATTCTATTACTGTTACTTACTACTACTGACTTACTTGAGAATTTTGAGTTTTAATTTTTGTTAATGCGGGTTACTTCAACACTCCACTAAAATTGAGATTTAATTACGTGAATACATAAATATATGTTTTCCAAGGCGTAATAATCAATGGTCTAAGGTACAAAATATGGCTGTCCATGGTATATATTGTGCTCGGACAAATTTCATTTCCTTCAAAAAAAAAATTTTTCTCGTAGTGTATGACGGTACTCGTTTTAAAAAAAAGAAAGAAAATAGTACAATATATATATATATATGTATATATATATATCTACAGTAATCTGAAACAATATTCTGCATAAAAGAAATGGTCAAGGTTCAGCACTCCCTTCAAGTGTTACCGCTTTCAAAAGACTCGGGTTTAAGTTCCTAAAGACAAGGGTTTTAAATAGGAAAAAGTTTTTAAAAAACCCCCAAAAAGTTTCAAACAATTGGGCTTTGGATTGTTTCGTCTACGTTGCATTATTCGACAGTACTGTGTATTCTTCTCTCTGTATCCCCCTCCACCCCCCTAATAATAACAATATATTAGGGGGGTCGATAGAGGGAAGGTTCAACACTCCCACCAAGTGTTATAGCTTGCAACAGACCTGGTTGTAAATTCCTAGCGAGAAGACGAAATGTTTTTAAAAAATCAAAAAGTGTGAAACAACTTTGCTTTGGATTGTTTTGTCTACGATGCATTATTGGAAACTACTGTGTATTCTTCTCTATGTATACTCGCCCTCCATCCCCCTAATAATAAAAATTATGTTTGAGAATGTTTTTTTTGTTTAGCTTAAGAACCTTTTTGCTGATATATATTATAATTATTCTTTTAAAACTTGCTTTTCTAAACTCCCTTTAATTATGCTTATTTTGACATAATAACTCTACCTCAGTTGCGTTGTTTGTTTATTGTTTTGTGTGTTTATTTTGTTTTGTATTTATGTAATTTTAATTCATGCAGTCAAATTCATGCGTTACCGACCGAAGTTTTAGAGCTGAATTTTTCTTGAGAAAAAATCTAAAATAAATGAATAAATAAACAAAAATATTACACTGCTACTTTTACACTAAGGGTAACACTAACTACTGAGCTTAATGAGAAAATATATTTATGATTGGTATAAACTTAGCATGAAGTATGCGATGGTATGTTTGACATTAAAATCTGATATATTAATATCTATACCTATACTTGTATATAAAAAGTTCCACTACACGTTCATTCTCATTAAAAAAAACCTATGTAAATATTTTTGTAAACCAAAAATGTCGGAAAAAATCAACTTACATTTTATGAATAGGCAGCAGACCGTTAAATTTCCTGAACCAGCAACAGTAATGGATTGTAAAATATTTCTTGAACGAAAGCGATACCGAACGATTTCATGCAATGAACGATCAAAATTGAAAAGATTTTTTTTCTATATTGATGGAAGACTATTTATTACTTATGCTTCACTGGTTTCTTTTAAACTGGTATGAGCTTATTTTTTCTTATAAAAAAACTAATGTCTTACAAGTAGAAAAAAATAATGCAAAGGGGGGAATCATTTTTATTCTTCAAGTATATCTTTATAGCGGCTTAAACTTCAAAGTATAATTCTTTTCCCCCCATTAACGCATATCAAATAATTTTTAAATATATTTTAGCATTCACCAACAAAGTTTTTTTTTTCAATTTTTGTCGTTGTAACTACTTATATTCAGTAAAATCATTTTTTTTCAGGTTAAGAAAAGGTAAAAACAAGAGAACGTCATTTGGAGGGCATTATAAAATAGTCGGGTAATGCCAAAATGGGCATAGAAAAATTTCCAGAAATTCTTTCGTTTGGTAGGACGGGCTTGAAAAATACAACTTATCCTTTTAAGGCAACTGTTCATCTACATTTGAAATTTAATTGAAAAAGAGCAAGAGCAAAGGCTTACATTGTTACTTTTCTAATAAGGTAACACTAATTACTGAGTTTTAAGAGCAAATATTTTTATGTTTGGTATAAACTTCGTATAAATTATGTGATCGTATATTTGATATTAAAATATATTTTCTTTAAATATGCTCTTCTATCAATACCTATAACTACCTTTGTATATAAGAGATTTCACTGCATGCTCATTCTCATTTATTTGCGTTACAAAATAACAAGAGCAAAGGCAATTCCTCAAGATCTATATGAGATGGATTATCTCACTTGTATCCACTGGGATATGTGATTATGTTAAATCTAAAAAGGTGTTATAAAGGGCCCAAGAAATGGTTATCAGACGTGTTTTTATTCCGGTTGTCAAAAGTGCACTCTTCTCCCTTTGATTCACATTGCAATCGTATGTGCCAGATCTCTTCTAATGGTTCCAATAATTTTCGTTCTAAAACTGATTCAAGAACTGGTATAAACAGTATAACCTAAGTATATTAACGTTAAATTATCTCTTGTTTAAACTTCTGGCTAAAAGAAATACGCCACTTTGTTGTCCATGTGTTTTGAACTCGATAAGATTTTCTGAATAAGAGTGCGATAACTCTAATAGGAGGGTACGAGTCTATCGCAAAGAATTATTGATAATAATTTTTGGTCTTATCAAAATGTACTTATTATTGGTGACTTGTCACGATTGAAAGTTGAAGTGATCATCAAAACGTTCAAAATACATTGTTGTATGTGTTATTATGATTATGATATGTGTTCAATGATACTCAACTGAACGCGTTAAAATATATAATTAAAATTTGAGTATCGATCACTGAAAGGGAGGGGGTTAGAAACTTCGGCTGCGACTTGAAGCTATGTGTGGAGGGTTTAGAAATATGTATCAGTCAGTTAGGAGAATAAAACTTTGAGAACAAAACTTTAATCGTTTGGACGTTTCTCAAAACGCTGCTAAGCAACGAAGCTGTCCAGACAGCAGCCTCTGCAGGTCCTAAGAGAATAAAAGTTTCTATGACTTTCAGATAATTAGGTCTAACAGGACTACGCAGGTATAAACGGGGTAACTATACTTATAACCACCTCGTTGAATGAAATACTATGGATAATCATCAGTATTTTAAGAGAGGGGGGGGATAGGTGTAACGACGGCGTATTAAGAGCAATTTTTATGATTTTTTTTAACATATAAAGAATAAATACATTTTATTGAGATTTTGAGGTTATTTTATAGATATATTGAAGAACATTTACTGAAATTTTCAAACATTTTTCTTAAAAAATCCGGAAATATCAGCTGCTGCAAACTGTAAGTCGACACCCAGATCGGCAGTTTGCGTACATCCTGGAGGTCACAATTTTTATCTGAAATCAATATTTTTTAAAATTTACTTTTTTTATAAGTGTCTCTTCTAGTTGAACTAAAATAATCACACAAAAAGGAAAATTTCTATTTTTTTTTAGAATGGGAAAATTAAGTACGATTTTTGATTTTTTTTTTTTTTTGTTCTCTTTTTTACAATAAAAAAAGTAAAAATAAAGATATGCTTCTGATTCTAGTTAAACTAGAGCGTATATATATAAAGAGAATGTGTGCTAAAGTTGATAAGGATTGATCAAAAACTCTGCGAGCTAGAGTGTACGCAAATTCGAAGAAAGTTTCGAGAAAAACGCGTTTGAAAAAAAGAGTGGTAGTGAAGGTAAATTTAAGGCAGTAATGAATCAATTTTTTTTACTTATGGATGCCAATACTTATAGAAATTTCTATCCGTGGTTTCAATTGTTAAAAGAAATAGAAGACCATCTTCTAACGCTCTTCTGTCTCTCTAATACACTTCAGGTTATTCATGAAGGAGGCTCAACCGCTCCAAAAGAGGCGCTCGCTCAAATGCTTATAACTTTTAAACGACATGGAATTTTGCTTTGACATTTTTAGGGCATATTATTGAATAGTTGTAGAATCGATTAATAAAGAAATTTTTTAAAAAAAATTTGAGACCTTTACACATATTTTCCCCCCTTCACGTAATATGAACGATATTTTACAGAACTTTACCATTCGATAATGTCTTCCTGCATTTTCTCATTAAGTAAGACCTTTGTTTCTTTTATTTACAAAACATATGTTTTCTGTGTTTCCTGTAGTTTCTTGCTCTACACTAATCGTACTTAAATTGGTTTATTTCAAAATCGCTTGCGAGTAATTCCATACCAACTCACCTAATGGGCGTCGCATGACCCACTCAGATTTTTTTCAAATTTAGTACACAGATTAATGATAAAGATGCATGAAAAAGTCCGAATTTTTCGCAACCTACTCCACTTATTTTTAAATATACAGGTCCTCAAAGTTTGTCTGCCACCTCAAAATCCTGAGAAATTGATGTTTTTTAATTTTTTTTCTCTTGGAAACTATTCATGCAATATGAAAGTGTTAGATATCTATGGAAACTAAATGTTTCAGACATTTAGAAAAAAATACTACAATGTTCATAATGAAAATTGGTAAGGTACAGTACTCTTAGAAGTTGCAACTACAAAAATTCGATTTTCCCGATTTTGCTAAAATTGAGGATTTAATTCCAACAAAAGGAAAATTAAACCAAAGGTTTACTGACTTTCTGGTAGAGTATATGTGTTTACCATAAATTGCTGCAGAATAAATTACTTGGATTTCTCACTCCTTTCTGGAAATATTTCAGCTTAAAAACAAGCCATCTGGCAAAAACATGCAATTTTGGCCAACTTGTCAGCGAATTGTCTCATAAAGGGCAAGCACTAGAAAATATTAATTTTTTTTTTATAATAAGCTACTGATGTGTCAGCTGTTCACAGGAAAAGAATTTTCTTTTGGTTATATTTTTTGTAAAGAAATATCCTGCTGATAGTATATGCATGTTTTTCTCTAATACCATATGCCTGTGTTTCCCCTCTCAGTCTTTGCATTAATTTGAAAAAAAAAAAAAAACTTATTGAATATTACCTAAATATTATGTATTAAATTTTATTTACCCTCTGAACATTATTTAGTTACTTTCAGAAGTAGTGTTATTTGGGGAATGAAGCATTGAATAATGGTTTTTACTACGTTCTGGCATTAACAAAACTAAATTTTACTCTATTTTTGTGATGTCTTAAAGTAAGATCTAGGAAATATATTTGTCTTACGAACCTTTTTATTTAAAAAAAATAAGTTACTATTTAGTGAGGAAATACGATATTTAACGAATAGAGGCCCCCCTCCTCTAAACCAAATAAAAGAGATTATAATAGTTGCCAGTATTGTTATTTTTTTTTTTAAATTTAATAATACTTCTGGATATACAGAGTGGGGCAAAAGTTTTGAAGCGTTATAAAAAAACTAATACAGGTTGAGACTTAAAGCGTTTTTTATTTTGAACTGTATTTAATGCCACTTATTACATTAAGTTTTGAATAACACTTCAGCAAGATTATAGCGGCCTTCAGCACAAATACACTGTTGCAGTCCATTTCTGAAGATTTGGGAGACTTTTCTGCACATTTTCAAGGGGATGGCGGATATTTCCTCGATAATGCGGTCCTTTAGCTCTTCTAAAGTATGAGGAACTTTCTCTTTCATATAACCGCAAAAAAAAAAAAAACAGGGACCGTAACATTATGCGGGATATTGAATGCACACAAAGATGCAGTTCTATTCTCTCTGCATGGAAAAATAGACTGCAGTGTATTGCTGCAGAAGGTCCCCACCTTGCTGAAGTGGTCTTCAAAACTTAAGTCTCAAGTTGTAATAGTTTTTATTATACAACACTTCAAAAACCGGTCATTACATTTGCTCCACGCTGTATTTAATCATCCTAGAAAATGAAGTTTCATTTTGTATGAGTGAGTAAATATATCAAGTAAAAATCCATTACTCTTGAAACTCATCTTTCAATGGTTTAAAGTTTATACAATCAAAAATAAATAGAATCTGGGTGGGAAATCCTCTTGGGGTTAGCTAGAGAATTTCCCTTTCATTTATTGGCTTAAAATAAAGGGGAATACCGTTATACTTGATGCTTTATTGTTTGATCTTACTTTTAGACATTACAAAATTTGAGTAAAACCTTAGTTTTGTTTTAATGCCAGAACATGGTAAAAACAAAATGTTGCTCCATAATTCAATGCTTCATTCCCCAAATAACGCTATTTCTAAAAGTAACTAAATAATAGTTCAGAGGGTAAATGAAATTTAGTACTTAATATGTATGTAATATCCAGGAACTTTTTTTAAAAATTAATGTTAAGTCTGAGAGGGGAAACAAAGGCATATGGTATTAGAGAAAAATATGCATATACTATCAGCAGGATATCTCTTTATCTAATAAGCAAAAGTAAACTCTTTTCCTGTGAATTGATGACACATCAGTAGCTTATTTATAAAAATTAAAAATTTTCAAGTGCTTGCCCTTTATGAGAAAAATGGCTGACAAGTTCTCCGAAATTGCATGTTTTTGCCAGATGGCTTGTCCATAAGCTGAAATATTTCCAAGAAGGAGTGAAAAAACTAAGTAATTTATTGTGTAGCAATTGATGGTGAACAAATGTACTCTACCAGAAAGCGAGTAAACCTTTGGTTTTATTTTCCTTTTATTGGAATTAAACCCTCAACTTCAGCAAAATCGGGAAAATCGAATGTTTGTGGTTAAAATTTCTAAGAGTACTGTACCTTAACAATTTTCATAATGAACGTTGTAGTATTTTTTTCTGAATGCCTGGAACATTTAGTTTTCATATATTTCTAACACGTTCATATTGCATGAATAGAGTTTCCAAGAGAAACAAATTAAGAAACATCAATTTCTTGGTATTTTGAGGTGGCAGACAAACTTTAAAGACATGTATATTTAAAAGTAAATGGATCATTTAGCTAAAAATTTGGAATTTTTCATGCCTCTATGTCATCAACCTGTGTGCCAAATTTGAAAAAAATCCGAGTTGGTCATGCGACCAACTTTTCCTCGTTTTAGGTGAGTTGGTATGGAATCCCTCTTGCATATTTTTTTCGATATTTATTTACATATTATCGGTTTTTTCAGCGCATACCTTGTTTTACAGTTGTTTACGCAGTAGACGAGTATATACAAATAGAATATTTTATCTCACTAGAAAATGGAACTTTTTGTACTTATAGAAAGATTTTAGTTAAGTCGCTTTGGGCTTTTTTATTTTTACTTTTTTTATAAGATTGGTATGTCATTATTTACCTTTTTTTAAATATGTACGCGGAGACAGATTTGAAATTCGAAGAACATTTCTCGCTTTAGCTACAATTTTTAGGAGCTTTTATAAAACAAGAAAAAGTAAGCAAGGACTTGGATGCTTAAAATAATGCAAGTCGAAAATGTGACTATATACCACTGTACGTCTCCACATTAAAATCCACATCTTAGGAGCCGATTTTCTGCATTTTATCTTCTAGAAAAGGATTAGATACATATCTATAGTGTGAGTATTAAGATGTTCTTTTATAAAGCTTTTTTTAAGATAAAGTTCTCTCCCGTTTTCTTACTTTTTCGCTACTGATGTGAATGTTTTTTTTTTTCCTTATGTTTTGCAAAGAAGAAATTTAAAACCGAAGTATGAAAACGTAAGTAGAATAAAACTGCTACTTAAAGTAAGAAAAAAAAAAATAAACAATGACTTCAATAGAAGATTATATAAATTTCTTTTATACAGAGGTTAATTTTGTTTGTCGAGACCAAAACAAAATTTATTCCCCGCATACAAGGTCTCTTTTAATTAATCTACAACTTTAAAATGAAATAACACAAGAATCGTTGAAGATAGCTCTTTAATTTTATTCATTAAAAAGAACATCTAAGAGGTAATTAATGCACAAGGTTTTCAAAGTGAGAGCCGTCAAAGGCGATACAGTAGCGCAACCTAGTCACAAAGTTATCAGTTACTTGTTCAAGTGTTTATCTTTCAATGCTGGCAAATATGTCAGTTATGGATTTCTCGAGGCTAATGAGATCTGCTGGCTTCTTCTTGTACACCAAGTCTTCAATGTGACCCGAACGATAGAAATTGCATGGATTCATATCCGGTGAATAAAGTGGCCAATGCGATGCACCCGGATAGTTGTTCGGGTTTTGATAAGCAATAACCCAGGTTCTGAACACACTGTTAATGGTGTCAAACACTCTGCCTATTCGATGCGGAAGGGCACCATCATGCATGAACCAATATCCACCGGTGTCCATACCCAGAGTACACCTTCGAATCATCCGTCACGTAACCAATCATCTCACATTTTCTTATAAGATCACTTATCCTTATTGTTCTAGAAGGCTTAGGTCTGTGTTCGTCCGTTGTAGCCCACTTCCGCAGCAATAGTGTTGCATTTTCACCACATAAGTGCCAAGTTTTCACAATGAATATAGGGTCTTCGGTTGAATACCTCACTTTGGGAGACATTTTCATAATGATGTGAAACAGTTTCATTTTATACCCTCCACCACTGCATTAATAAGTAGCGACATATAGTGAGTCTCAGCGAAGTTATTTCATTTTAAAGTTGTAGGTTAATTTAGGAAAAGTTTCGTCTCCGTTCGAAAATTTTATCGTATATCTTACTTATTAAGGAAAAGTTATATACAGTAAAACCCTGTTAAACGCGGGTGTCGGGGGACATCTTTGGCACACGCGTTATAACTTAACTACAATATAGAGAAACTATACCACTGAACCATACTACGAAATAGTACTTGCTTTTTTTGTATCATTTTTAACTTGATCAATCACTCGTAACTTTTCTTCTATGGTATATATTTTGAAATCAAGCTATATAGTGTAATAGGTTGAAAGACAGAAAAAGCGTGAAAAAGGTGTACATCAAGTCTATCAAAATAGGGCTTTATCTGTTAATTTGTGTGTGTGGGGGGGGGGGAATGGTAGCTATTTGGCTAGAATATTTGTGTGCTCGAAGCGGTATATCCAATTCCGCGGTATACTGAAGCGCAGTACAACGGGATTTTACTGTATTCATATCGTCGGTGTTCTGGTAAGTCACTAAGTCTATAATAGAGATGGCGAATATATGGCACGCCATAGGCTCGCACGCAACATGCATTTTTGTGGCACGCCCAAAGTCGCATATTAAATTATGTTTGTTGTTCACTCAGATTCAATGAAATCATTTAAAAAAGAGAAAAAAGGAAAAAGAAATAAAGAAAAGGAGAAAACGAAGAAACACAATCAAGACTATCGGCCTCTGAAAATCTTGGATATCTTTAAAGATTTTTTTTTTCTTTTTTAATAGAAAAAAAATTAACTAGTAATATAACCCTTATTCTCATAAAGTAGCATATGTGCTACCTGGGGGCTTACCCTACTTTCTATTTGTTAAGTGACGTCAGCGCGTATTTTGCATTGTTATTTGCTAGCCCTTATTCTCATAAAGTAGCATATATGCTACTTTATGATAATAAGGGTTAAACTGGCCCCTTACTCGAAAAAGGTTAGCCATCCCTGGTCTACATCCCCATAATTAATATATTGCCAATTTAAACTTTTAAATTATTATGAGAAATAATAAAAACTATTTTACAGATTAGCACCTACAAAATATTAACTTATTTAACATTTAAGTTATGTGATTGATTTATATCCTGCAATAACACATTCTAGTTCATTACAGTAGTCCGTCCTTTTTCATTTATTGTATTATTATTATAATTTTTTTACTATGTGTGCTTTGTCACAGAATGCCGATAATGCATTTCGTTTCTTATGGATGAAAGTAATCACTAGTAACAGAACATCATATGCAAAAAAAAAAAAAAAAAAAAAGGGAAAAAACTATGATAAAAATTTATTCAACTCCTTTATCTCAAATTTTAGATGAGATACATCAGTACAAACAGCCTTAAAGTATTCAATTCAATTCTTAAAATATATTAAAGATTAAGGTGCCTGACTACTTTTATCTTAATTGTATGGAATTTGTAATTAATTTATATTTTCTAGTGAAATATGATTAGAAATACTGAATAATCCATAAGCAAACGTATCTTATTCAGCTATTTCTTTAGTTAAAAATAATTGAACTTCTTTTTTAAATTCAACGCTTCTGAAAAATACAATCTCTCGGTATTAAATGGATATATTTCAATTTAGTAAATTTTAATCTCATTAAAATTACCTCTTCCAGGGAATGGACTATTATTATCATTACAGTTAACTTACATGCAGATATTTGAAAGATAAACTACAAACAAATTCCTCAAAATTGATACCATATTATAACAAACTAAATAGAAAAAAATACAAATTAAAAATTAAAAAAAAAAACTATGATTTGGAGAGAGGTCTACTCCCTGAAGAAGGTTCTTTTCATCAACACAAAGTTTTTCAAAATTAATTAATTTAATAACGAGACATCGTATTTTGCAGAGGCATTTTACATTTTTGAGATTTTTACATTAAAAAAATATATTTTTTGATTCTAAAAAATAAATAAAGAAAGATAAAAGTGTTTTCAATAAGGTTTAAGAAATATGCATGGGGGATCACTGCTACTTTCGAAAACCTATTAGGAAAATTTGAAAAAACCGTTTTTATAACTATGCATCTACTACGGACAACAGTAAATATATTATAGAGTTGACAATTACAGTACATTTCATTTTTTTCATATACTAATGCATACATATATTAACTATTAATAGACCATGTTTGTTTTGCTACATTTAAATTTTAGTCGTTCGCTCTTTGTAATTCCGAAAAATTAATCCGGTAGACTGGGAATTAAACTCTCAAAAAAGAAAAAAAAGAAGTTAAGGGTGCTCCTGTGGTTGGGTTTCCGATATCCAACACAAGAGCTTTCCTATTTATGTATTTACTCCTAAAGTTGTAATACACAATCACTTCATTCATATTCCTATTTATTTCCGATTCCTATTTATGTATTTGCTCCTAAAATTGTAAGACACAATCACTTCATTTTTTTACACCAAATTCATAGTTTTTGCATTGAATTGAAGTGAAATTATGAAACATATTTCGCTATTAAATTACAATGTTTAATCAAAACTTGTACAGATTAATAAAGAGCATTCTAAAGTGCAACATAATTAAGATATATTATTTTTTTATTATTAATTGTAACTGATAAATAGTAATAATAAACATGTTTCTAATAACATATATATTATATTTCAAGTAAAAACACTTTGTAATATTTTTCTTCTTTTAATTTTATTTTTTCTTTTTTCTTTTTGTGTTTATGGTTTGATAAAGTATCAGAAACGTTATTTTCCCAGGCATTAAAGTAAATGAAACTGTCAAAAACATTTCCCCCGTGTAAATAAAGCATTTATCCGAAAATTCGAAGTGCCGTGACATTTTCTTTAAAATTCTTGTCAAAAACACGGAACGCATGACAGACGAGATTCGATTACATACCGTTTTATGTGATTGGTAAATGGTATTTTGAAAGCAGTAAAAGAAATGGACATTTAATGAGTAGTAGAAGACACATTTGAGAAATAAGAAATCCATACAACGCTATGAACTCTTTTACTTTCATTTGTCTTTCTCCTTGTTTTTGTTACCATTAATGCGTTTTTTATAATTGCGTGGTGTGTGTTTCAGAAGCAAAACAAAGCATAGAGTGGATAATAATAATTTAACTTTGTGCAGGTTAACAGTAATAGAAATATAATTTCACGTTAATTTAAAGCACAAATGAGCATTAAAACGCAGACATATGTTTCGGGATTGCTTGGAATCCCTTTTTCAATGTGGATGTTTTGCATCAAAGAAGTTTCCTGTCGCATTGAAAAAGGGATTCCAAGCAATCCCGAAACATATGTCTGCGTTTTAATGCTCATTTGTGCTTTGAATTAACGTGAAATTATATTTCTATTACCATAGAGTGGATCTTATAAATTAGTTTGTAAAACACACACACATGCATTTTTTTCCATGCGTTTTCTGCTTCGGAATAGAATAGCAAAAGAAAAATATGCAATAAATTATTGCTTCATTTAGAGTTTTTTTCTGTTCTACCCCCAATTAAATTGTCATTTATTACAAAAACAAAAATAAGTCTAATTATATTTCACATAAAGTTTTTGTACCAAAAGTTATAATATGTGTGAACTGTATTGATGGAATCTTAATTGGCATATTGTTATGGATATTTAAATGTTTTCAACCACAATCCGCTGGATTATATGCTATAAAAAGCATTTTGATAAGTTTAACTAAAATTTAGAAAAAACAGACCAGTGATTTTTTATGTGAAATCACAGGCCACATACAAATCTTAAAAGTATTAATGTAGTTAATTTAAAATCGATTAAATTGTCGGTAAATTAAAAAAACATACCAGTGGTCTTTTATGTGTGTGATTTTTTTAGTGAATCACCATTGTGCAATTCTTTCACAGACAACGCGTCATTCTCAATTACTGATGAACCAAAAACAATGTTTTATTTCTTATTTGAATCATTAATATTGTCATTACTAAAACACAGCAAATCTCAAAATCACTGACATGTTTTTAAACTACATGCCACAAAAAATTTTAAACATTTGGAGCAGGAAAGGAAACTAATTTTCAATTTTCATACTTTTTTCTTTTTTGAAGTTTGCATCATTTGTAGGGCACAAAAACGAATACTGTCAACATCAATTGATACTGTATAGATACATTTCCAAAATCATTTAGATGCTGCACAAAGATTGAATTAATGCACGCGAAGCTGCAAAATTTTGTGCTGAAAAGGACAAGAAACAACACTTTCCTACGAAATAATTCTTTCAACATAACTTAGAAGTTTATTATTAAGCACGCATTAATTATTAATTACTCACGTGTTCGCTATTTTTAAACCTCATTTTTCATGTTTTCTACATTTTCTGTTAGAGGATTGGATTGCAAAGTTTCAAATGAAGGGTATATGCCCTTCATTTTAGACGTAGACACTCATGGATTAGTGAAGAGAATCCGAAACTTGAAAATTTTTCCATGAAGCTTGCTTTATAAAACATTAGAATTATGTAGTGTAATCTTAGTGAAAGACTTTATTGTGCGTAAAGAAAAAATATAGCACAAAGCTTTTGAAGAATGCGGCAAATATGCTTGTTTTAAAAATAAGCTTAAGCTTCTTAAACTCTTACATCATCTCTTATGTGAAGGACTTCTCAGCCAGATCTATGAATGCACCTAAAAAATATATTAATTTAATTCAAGCTTCAAAATATGTAGAGGAGATTTCGAACAAAAACTTCTGTAATAAGTACAGCACAAAACCCGTTAAATGGAATTTCAACAATGATAACCTTTAAAAAAATTAACATCGCATCTAATTCAGTAAGTAGGCTGTAACATGCCTACTTACTAAATTAAATGCGAGGGGAAAAAACACATGAAACCCAAGAAACATTATACTTGAAAATGTTTTTAATTACGTAACATTTCCGGCTTAATTGAACAAATCTACAGAAATGATTAAGATAAATTTGCTGAAACCAAAGATTTTTCTTGCATTACTAATTAAGTTCCTAATGGAAAAAAATGCTAAATGCATTGTTTCAGATTATATCTTTGAATCTGAATCTTCATTCATCTGTAATGCACGTTTAGTAGTTTTTTATTCTTAGTTTAAATTAAAAACCTCAAGAGAATTTCGATCCTTTAAAGCACTGATTAATTTATTGTTTCGATTCGGTATTTTTCAAATGTATTTGCAAAACAGAAGAAATTAGCTAATCAAAGATTTTTTTCATAAACCCTTACTACTGCAAAAGAATAAGAGCAACTGAGAGTAAATTCTAAATAAAGAAAATGAGATATAAAATCTAAATAAATAAACTAATTAATAAATTTTCAGGTAACAATGGTATTTACGTTATGATTAAAAGCTTGATTTGCAAAAAATGCACAAAAATACTTTTTTTAATGTTTTAGAAATATACTAAACAGCTCAATAAATTTTTCAGCAAAATACTGAGTAGACGTGTTTCTGCATCTTTGTTTTTTTGTTTTGTTTTGTTTATGCATATGCAACAAATTTTTTATCTAATTATGAAAGCAATTAAAACGGGCTCTAATTGTTCCCTGCAGCTTTTATCGAGCTGTTGACTAACTTAATTTAAGCATCAGAGTAACTAATTAATGAAATGTTAGAATAGAAAGCCACTGAGTCACACATACACATATCTATATTCCACGGTAACTAGACTGACGCAATATTTTTACGCCCTCTTTTCGAGTTTTTCCTCGATGAAACTAAAAAATAAACATTTTTAGTACTATAAGACTAGGTTTTCAGTGAGAACCTTAAAATAAAGCTGTTCGATGGAAGTTTTAAAAGTTCGTAACCATCAGGTAGCTGATGACTTTGTCGTCAGTACGTGTATGTCCAATGAGTGTAAGCTAATAAAAAATCCAAAAATGGACTTAAGATAATATGGATCTCAAATATAGAATAATAAAATAGTTACATTTATTGTTTAACACAGCTATTTTAATGCATTAATATATAATTATTTGAAACTATGTAGTCCTTTTTGTTACGAGGAAGAAAAAAAACATCTTGAGTAACTGACCCAACATAAAATGGACAAACATATGGGGAAAAATAATAACACATTTAAAAAATTGTAAATTATGAGCTTGTTAAAGTTTTCTCCCACTAGGTGGCAGGAATAGTGTTCGTAAATAACTTCCGGACCCCAACAAATATAAAAAATCTTGTTAACAATTTTTCAGTTTGCTTTTCCATTGCAGTAAAGAAAAAAAAAACATGAAAGAAGGCCTTATGTATCGTAAAATTATCGTTAACAATAAAGTGGAAAATAAATAAAGTATTTAAATAATTAATGAACAAGAAAAAACCGAAAGTAGGGTTTTGAGAAAGAGAAAATATGTTTGTGTCGGACTGTCTGCCCCCCCCCCCCTCCTTTTCGCCAATAACTTTTGAGGGAATAGCTCGATTCAAAATATTATTTTTTCTTTTCGAAAGATCTCGACAAGGACATATCAAATCCATATTTTACTTTTTGATTTGAATATTTTTTTGTGCACTTTTGAACAGTTCAAAAAGTTTCAAGGTTATCGCTATTGGGAAGATACAGAGAGAATTATATAAACCATGGATATAGGATCCAAAAATGCTTTGGGTATGCTTATTGGAAGGAGCTTCCAGAGTTTGAAATATTTTTTGATTTGAACAATTTTCGTTAATTTTTGAACGGTTCAAATAAAAGCGCCTACGTGGAAATTTCAATCTTAGATAAATCCCAATTAAAAAGACGGATTTTCTTGGAAAAAAACTTTATTGTAAAGAGCTTATGAGCGTCGAACATGTACAGATAAACTGGTTCAAACTAGAATAGTTCAAACTGGAACCAAATAAACTATAAAATGTGTTGCTTTGGATTTTAAGAATATTTCTGAATGACTTGGCTAACAAATATATTTACGGTTGAAAAAAGTATATTTGAAGCAATTAAAAACTAAAGCTAAATGAGACACAGATATATATATATATATACAGCTAGATTTTCAATTTGATCTTGACCTTGCTTCCTGTACCTTTTGATTTGCTTGTTGTCCATTTTTGCAGGGAATTCACCATATGGAATACTAACTAGAGTCTAAGAATTTAGCATACCTTTTAATGCGCGAAAACGTGGGGAAAAGATAAAAGAAAAGAAAACAGAAAGGAAAGGTTAATGTATTTAACAGGTTAGATTTTCATTTTAAATCAAAAGTCAGTGCTTATGTTAAACGTTTATTTTATGTTTTCTTTTATATGCTAAATCATATCCAACCTAAAACTTCTTCATGAGTATCAACAACACATGGAATACAATTTTACTATCAAATTTTCTTTCTCAAAGAAATAAAATTACCTCTAACACTTATTTCTTTGTGGAAAGTTTCTAAACTCCTATTTTCTAGTCACGATTCCAGAATATGACCGTAGTAGATGCTCACTTCCCAGGAACTAAGGTGCATTTTTGGAATATAGTCTTTTCAGATGACCTACTTCGCAAGTATATTAGATCTATTCTCCTACCAGGATTCAGAGTCTATTCGGATTGATCATGTATCTTGTGACCATTTAGTTGAAATTAAATTTGTGATGAATTTTGCATGTGTAAATTTTTTTTTCTTTAACTTGAATGATTATTTCATCTAAAAACTAGCATTAAATTCTTTCTCGTTTTGTAAACAATTTCCGCATCAACATTTTGACTTTTTGTTCGTTGTTTAGAAGATCAATGATATATATTAAGAATAATTTACAAAAAAAAAAAAAAAAAAATGAAAAAGGAAAAAGAAATGCCATTGCCATTTATATAAATACATATTTTCAGACTAAATTATCGGAAATGGTGGGTGTAATAGTAATTCATTGTTTTGCTAATGAAATTTTCATAATAAGAACGAATTTCATGCAAATTCGTTGCCCGTGCTTATAGTCAAAGGCAACTAATGCTCCTCTAATGCAGCGGTTTTTAAGTTGTGTTCCGAGGAACCCTGGGTTTCCATAAAGAACACCGAAGGATTCCATTTGAAACTCGAACTTTTTCCACCCAAATAATCATCAAAAAGACCTTTGCATTTTTTAGTAACTTAGATAGTCGATTAAAATGCAAATGTTTGACGTGGCGATTTTATCGACTAGAATAAGGCATCTCATACGACGGAGTTTTTATTATTTGTAAACTGCACAAGTGTTCCAGGCGTAGTTTGAGCATATGTGTTTACAGAAAATAAATGTAGCAAGTTGCGGCCCAAAATCGAGTTAACGTTGATCCTGACATGAGAGTTTTCTATGCAAACATAAAGCCTAATAGGAAGTCTATCCGCTATAATAAAAATATATGACACTCATTGTGTTAAAATTTTTTCTTCAAAAATGTTATTTGAATATGTTATTTAAAGTAACTCTAAGATTTTGCTTCACTATAAATTGATATATTTGAAGTCAATAAATATATTGTGAACCAAACTGCATGTTCTATTAAAACAAATCTATTTCCAGTACGTTGCATTATTACCATATTATAGATCACAACAGAGCTTCTACGATAACAGTCCTCCTTAAAAAGGGTTATACATGTCCAAAAAAATTAAGAAGTGGTGCGATTAGATATAATCGTTTTATCTCAGTAAGAAAATTAAAATGTATTTAAAACTATAATAATTATAAAGTCCTCCTAAAATATTTACCATTCATGTAACACGTAAAATGAGAGAATTTAGATATCAATGCAGAAAAATTAACTGATTGCAATTTTGAAAGTTCAGTTACCATTTTGTTATTAATTCAACCAAACTGAAATTTGACATTTATAAAATTTCAAAAATGCACGCTACAAATAACCAATTCACTAAATTCAGTTCCATAAAATACTCAGGCATTAAGTTTAATGTGTAGCTTAACATACTTCAATAATTAACCAATTATACTATGCAAGTTTATATATGATCTTTACAAGTATAAACCCTTTTTATTCTCTAATCAAAACACGTGCATTCAAAGTTATATTCAAAGCATTTTTCTCAGAACGTATCCAATACTTAAATTAGGAATAACAGTAACGTATAAATTACAATGGAAATATCATATACCCACAAATAAATAAATACATCTGCATTTTTTTGCAGAAAGGTTTCCAATTTCACAAATTTAAATGTAAGGCTTATTTTGCATCTTATTTCAATGAATTAAATGTTTCGCGTCATTCTCTCTTACAAACCGCAATAAAAGACTAACAGAAAAGTAACTCCGCAAGGCAAATATGTACCGGTAATCAAAAATTATTCTGAAAATCTTCCCAGTGGTTGTCGAGTGCCTTTATTTACTTTATATTACCATTTATTCATTTAAAACTCAATACATGTGAGGAAAATATGTTAGAACATGGAAAGCGCTTCTTTCGCATTCCCACCCGCCTTCCCACAAAATTCAATGACTCTTACTGCTTAATATGCAAGTATGTAAATGAAAATTTAAAATACTTTAAACGTGGAACTTTCATATGTTAAAACTCATTCAGACTTAGAATATTCATTATTCGTTGACAAGGAAATAAATCACATTTTCGTTGTAAAAAAAAAAAAAAAAAAATGTCGAGAAATGCAAAAAGATAAAAGTTTAACCATAAGTAGACCGACACAAATGTAATAAAATGTTTCTATAAATTGAATGAAAAACCAAAAGAATTATAAAATTTTGCGTCGGAAGCGAGCATTTTTATTTTATGTTACAGTCGGGGCATATTTCGGAAGCGAAGCAGCATTGAGAATCTTTATTTGGTTAATTTTATTCTTATTTCTTCTCTCATGAATATTTCAGAAAGCTTTGACTTCTCCTCTTCATGGTTTTTATCCCTCAGTTTTCAAATCCGTAACTTTATTTTAAAATAAATTATTGCTCCAATTCTGTCTTAACTGCACAAGAAAATTAGCAAACTATCACCAAGGTTTGTGTGTTTTACAAAGTAAAACAAGTAACACGAAACGAGAATTAATGCGTTAAAAAATATATGTAAAAAAGTTACAGGTTTTCATAAATTCATACATAATTTACGTATAAAATATACGAAGATACATGATGAAAGAATATTTTAAATATTACATTTCTGAATATGTATTGACAAGAAATTCAATGCCAGCACGAGGTTTTTTAAGTCATATTCTAAGAGACTGTTGACAAACCGTACTAAAGAACAAAAAGCTTTTTCACGGATAACAATTATTATAAAATGTAGAAAACCAATGATGGAAAAAAATATGAGGGGTGATAAACAAAAAAGGTTACAAGTCGAATAAACAAATATGTATTAACAATAGACCGAAAATACAAAAGGGAATGAAGAGGCATACGTGCCTATCACTTTTCGACATAATCACCATGTCGATTTAAGCATTTATCAGAACGCAGAACCAACTTGTTTAACCCATCTTGGTAGAAATCAGGTCCCTGTCCATTGAGCCAGGTCGCGACAGATATTTTCACATCACTGTCTGAAGAGAACCATGCGCTGGGTAAGTGCTCTTTCGACCTCGGAACCAGGAAATAGTCACTGGGTGCCAAATCTGATTGTTTGGGGGGATGACTCCAGATTTCCCACCTGAACCATCACAAAAATTTCTGTTCTGCTTTAACAGTATGGGGCCTGGCATTGTCATGCAGAAGGAGGACACCTTCACTCAACTTGTCACTCTGTCCTATGAGGACGATCTTTGCTCGTAAAAATAAAATTACGGCTCGCCCTTTCACACGAGACCAATTTTGTAAGCGTCTTGCCATTTCAATCGTCCTGAACCGTTTTGAAACTTTCCCACTTACCAGACACCAGCTGTATGATAAATAGAACACTCTGTCTCCACTCTGGGGAAACAAAACTTCTCCACAATATGTAGTTTTCAAATGCTGCGGGTTGTAACCTTTTTTTCTGATCATCATCAAACTTTGTATATACTACTTTTTAAAAAGGAAAATTCTTTAAACAAATAATTTTTAAAAAGTGAAAGTTTTGAACAATAAAAACAGAATCAACACAAATCTGCGCTGAATATTCCTTACAGAAATCATAAACGAAAGTGCCTATGTGTATCACAATGCAGCCGATGTGGGCACACATTGAGTACATCTACATTTCAATGAAAGTTTATTATTTCTTTTAGTCTAAAAGTTAAACTTTACAGAAAAGGCATGCGTGGGTTTCAACTCACAGCAATATAACCATTTAAGTGAATGTCTTATTAAAATGGGGGAAAAAATTATTAAAAAGTGCTGTATCTATTCTGCCAGAAGTAGTAGGGAAACATGTTTTGGTAGGCATTGATAATCAAGATATTGAAAGATGCTTTGGTGATTGAATAATGCATTTTCTGCTAAAACTTTCAGCCAAAGACATTTTTTGCACTTGACTGTTTAACACTGGTTTTATAGTGTCGGAAAATAATGTTTACTAAGCTTTAAAAAAAAAAAAGAAACGAGGAACATTAAAAAGATTATATTGTTTTATTCTGCAGTCATTGTTTAAGTAAAGTTGTAAAAAAGGAAATCTGCAGGTCTTCCTATTTTCCTCATCTTATCCGACTTATTCTAACAACATGAATGTTTTTCGGAGAAATGTGTAAATTAAAACTTAAATTAGTTATGTAACAGTGATGTACATTATATACGTCCAGTACTATTAGTCACATCAGGCACAGTAATGCTACAAAACATTGTAGCATCCCTTGTCTTTTCAATACCCTCTTATATATTTATATATTTTTTCTTCTTCTGTCCGACACATTTATTTTCCATTTAATAAAATTAAATAAATATTGCAATTTCATTATGATCTGACAAAAGATATAAAGTGAAAAGTGTTATGAGAATTTCAGACAATGTTTGTGGCATCACTAGGACTGATGTGACTAATAGTACTGAACGTAGACAATGTACACCACTGTTTCATAGCTAATTTAACCTTTAGTTTATACATTTCTCCGAAAAACATTCATGTTATTAGGGTAAGTCGGTGTAAGATGGGGAAAATTAGAGGACCCACAAAGTTCCTATTTGGCACACGATCTATTACCATAATAATACCAGAAGTGAAGACATGCAATAAGCCAAGGATCAGTTTAAATAGCAAAACATTGCGTGCAAAAGCCAATTTTGATTCATTTTATTAAATTTTAATGAAATTCGCAAGATTTGCACGGCAATGCAATCGGGTGTTCAACGCGTGAAAAGGGGATTAAATCAGGTTGGTGATCACAGTCTGATTTTACATGTTTCCCGGCAACCACTTGTTTGTAAATTGCTACGTTATGAAGCAATGTATTCAAAAATATTGCTGGTGGTAGTTTTAAACGGAGCTAATTTCACTGAAAGACGGTTTTGCGCTGTTGTGCGTCGCAGTATTTGACAACCAATAAATAAACTAATGTGTATGTCACACGTTATTTATTCAAATTCAATTAACGCAGTTTTCGTCTATATTGAATATCGCTTAAGGGGACGTCAGTTCTGATTCCCCACCTGGATATGAGCTAGACCAATGAGTAAACATAGCTTTTAAAATTGACGTTTCAAAGTATTGAAATTTTTATTACAATAAATTTATTACAATTATTACAATTATTTATTACAATTTTTATTACAATTATTTTAACAATCATTAGTTTAAATTTTTTTCGAGAGAGGTCCGTACACCTTCGGGATATGTATTACGCCATTGATTACAACATCTAATTAACTTCTACAAAATTTTACCCAGTAAACCCAATTGTCTAATCGTGAAATAGAAAAATACTTTTGACTGATTTGTATACTTGTAAAGAAGTTTAAAAAATAAAAGTATTCTACACTTCCTTAAACAAAATAAACAATTTAAAGCAAAATTATATTGGTCAGTCTTGCAGAGACAGTCACTACAGTAATATATTATTACATAAAAAGGTGAATATGAAAACTGTAGGAGCATATATTTTCTTTCAATAACAACAGCCGTCATTTACTTTCCTCAAGAGAAAGAAATGGCAATTTTTTTCATATTTGAATTATCCTTGCAGGAATTGCTTTTAATCATCGTTTGTCTTTGAGACGTAAATGTTCTAAATTCTATGTGTGTGCAGCAGCATTGAACACATTGGAGTTTGGTCATTGACGTTATGGTACTTTTAAACCAAAGGCGACAAATACAATATTCCTGTATTTTTTCGTGTACGCTAGCGCAGAGCATATTTTTGTCTTCAAAAGCATGCTCTGCACTTGCCCAGATGAGAATAGACAGGAATATTTCTGTGTGAAAGCACCCTTACGGTTAAAACGTACGAATATGAGTATATCTGCACTGTTAAAAATTTCCGTAAGAAAATAGTAAAATAACCATTTATTTGATTGTTATTTTACCATATTCAATTACAACAGTTGAATAACCATTAAAAAGATGATACTTAAACTGCTGATTGGGGAAAAAAAATCGTTTATTCTCTGTTTATCCTAAAGAACGTTTAACTAACCGTAATTTTCAAGCGCTCAATAAGAATCGGGCTTCCATCTTGGTTGTAAAAACATACCGGTCGTACGATGTTGTTAAAATATGCATAAAGATTTCTCAGTTCAAATCTGCATGTGTATATAAAAAAAGAAGATAAAAAATGTTGCTTAAGCAGTGGTTACTAAATAGAAACACATATACATGTAAATCAAAAATTGGAGACATCGGATTCCCGAACTGTTTGCGAAGGAGCGAACCCATAATTTGAGCTGCTTAAGCTTGTTTGTATTTTAATTTTTGCAGAAAATAAAATTATTTTCGTCAATATACAGTAAATTTAGACCAAAAATGACTTTAGATCCAACCAAAAACTGAAATCTCAATTTTAAGGCAGTTTGCCTGTTGGAAAAGAAGATTTATTGATAAGTAAATGGCCGCTTTGAGTGGAGTAGATGGGCGAATCACTAGAGCGCAAGGTTGGTATGCCATACATCCGGGTTCGAGTCCCGCACGCTTTGTTTACGGTTTCTACTCCTCGAAGATTCTAGGCCTCGAAATGGTTCAAAAACGGTAAAAATTTTGTTTTGAAACTATTTTTAAATGGTTATAAAACTAAATTGTTGCATTTACGGCTTTTTAACCAAGCTGATTGGAAATGGTTTAGGTCCCGTAAAGATAAAAAAATGTTTCAAACCGTAAATTTAACGGTGAATTAGATGGACAGACTGCTGCCGGTTATTTAACCGTAATTTCATGATGAAATTTCTAACAGTGCGGCTCTACGTGAAAAGAGTAAGCTCTAAAAACTTTTTATTTGGTTTTGGGGTCTTTAGACTCAGAAATGAAGATTATGAGACTAAAAACCGTTTTAGAAATATTATGAAATACGTAAGTTTAATAAATGGGAAAATCAATCTTATGCAGCGAGAAAGACACAGTTTATCTTCTTCGAATTGCGGGGGTCGGTGACAGTGTGGTAACACTTTTGCCAAGTCTCAATATTAAAAAGTCATAAATTAATTAAATTTGGAAGAAAATTTAATTTAATTCTTCAGGTCTCAACTAGTGAGCCATAAATAGATATAACAAGTTATAATAACATGTTAATAAAACATATTTAGGAAGTACAGAAGCTTGTCAACACACAAGAGAATCGGATTAACTGACACAGTTTACAACATCATATCAAACTGTTCACATTTGCATTGATAATAGTCCGATTTGAATTCAATCATTTCTTGCAACAAATCAGATTTAAAGCTCTTAATATTTTCCCCTAAAATCCTGTAAACCTTTAAGTAGATCACATTACCATAAGAAAACAAATCAATAGAATATTAGGCACCATTATGCTAATCAAATCATCCCTTCGCTTACATCTGTGTGATCACCTCTTTGAGAATATCGAGAGTCTGTCATTGATTTACTTTAATGTCCGAGTTTCTAATAGATATTTTTTCTAATAGTAGAAAAGTTTCGTGATTCGTTATGAAATTTTAATGATTCCTTGGGCTTATTATTGCCATCATAAGATTGTTTTCAGAAAATTGGAAATCGCTAGTTTTACTTGTATTTTTTTTTTTTTTTTTGTCATTTATATATTATTACTATTATCCTTTATGTTTTATTTATTATGTGTCACGAACTTATAGAAGTATTAGTAATTTTACTAAAACCAAGCAGTTTTTTAATGCGTCTTTTGCTTTTAAACCAAAGTAGTTTTATTCAAATTGTTTTGTAAAAAATGATTTTTAAAAAGAAATTTTTAATTTTTGAAAAAGGATTTCTTAGTGATTAATTCAATATCGTGTTAAAACTGGCAAACATGTTCAGTTTTCATTTCTGGAAACATATTTTTTTTTCAGATAAAATATTTTTTTTTTAAATCGAACATTTTCCACAAAAGCTATTTTAAATTTTTGAACTTATTATTTTTTTTTGTCTTTTTTTTTCCAATATGCTGTTATTTAAAATTTGCCTTCTATAAAAACTAAGCTTTTTACGAAAGAAATTTTAATCATGACAGAGAATGCTTAAAATATGTTCTAATAATATAAAATTATTGCATTTTAAACCTAAATAGCAGTTCAAAATCAAAAGCTTTAATGATTATTTTGCAGAAATATATGAAAATTCAAAAAGTGTATTTAACTATTTACTCAAAGAAAAACTCCATACATATATAAATATATATATATATATAAATATATATATAGTTTATTTATTTATTTATATTCGGTAGCATTCAAGTTCTACAACAATTCATGCGATGATTTAAGACACATAAGGTAATTTGGGGAAAGGCGCAACTTTGTTCATAATACTTTTATGTGTCGATAGATTACAAAACTGAGCCACTTGTGTGAAGAGTCTGGTCCGACCTTAGGTGTGACTTGTGAATTTATCTGAATTAACCGTCTTTTATCAGCGTTATTTTTGAGTCTCCTGAGAATTTAACTTTGTGATAACCCTTTTATAATATTCCGTTCCTCATATTTAAAGTTTATAAAAGTACTTGTTATTTAAAATAAGATAATATAAGTGAGTTGCGTTTCAAGTTACACATACGATGCATGTAGAAACGGCAACTGTAGCAATAAGCGTGTGTGGCATCTTCCTACTATACCTGGGGGACGACACTTCATGGTTCAGAAGTAAACGAAATGAGCTTTAAAATATGTTTATTTATTTATGTTACAATACAGAAAATGACGTAATTATTTTCTGTCTTCCAAGTCACACCACACAGTATTTACAGCCTCTTGACCTCTCGTTTTTCAAACCATTGAAAAAATATTGGCGACAAGCCCTGATCTCCTGGATACGCAAGACGCCAGATCGTAAATTGTCAAGACTTCAGTTTGGATCTCTTCTGAATGCAGTTTGCAGCAAGGCAGCTGCAGTAGGAAATGGTACTTCTGGGTTTTCAGCTACTTTTCTCCATCAGATCCCTACCTTATAGCTGAAGCCTTAGGGACGCTTTCGCGTTGAGCGGGTTTTGCCGGTTTTCAGCTACTGGAATTCACCCCTTTAACCCACAAGCAATCCCACAACATGCGTTTTCTATTTCTGATGGTCTCAGCAAACGATACCACCAACAGCAGAGCTAATGAAAGTGGACTATCACCATCGGTTGCCTCCACTAGCACAGAGCCCGGACTTTCCTGTCTAGAAGCAATAACCCTATTCCTCAAATCCGGAATCGTAAACCATCCGGGAGTAGAAAACAAAAATCATAAGTCTTAGAAAGAACAGAAACTATGCGGGAAAAGGCCCGAGGAAAGCTAGAAAAGGCGGGTAAGGGCAAAACAAATAACAAGAAACCTTAAAAAAAAGAGACGCGTCAGCTTGTCATCCTCAAGAGAGGAAATTCCTCTAGATACCAATGGTGACTGTTTTGATGAGGAAAATAATGGCGATTTTTGTGCTGTGTGTAAAAGGTTCTTTTTTGCTAAAAAAGGTCCGAAGTTTGACAGGATTCAGTGCGTCGAATGCAACAAATGGTTGCACGAGGATTGCAATGATGATCATGTAGACTAAGGGAAATCTTGTGTATGCTATCATTCGACCTGTGCCTGTTATTATTTTTAGCAAACTAATTATGAAATAATTTAATTGTTTTGTTTTTCTATAAGCATTGTTAATTCACTTTTAATTTTGTAATGTCTGTCTTATGTGTTTTATTTATTGTGGTGTTGCATTTTACCCCATAACTCGTGACACCTTCCCCATATATATGGGAGAACATGCCACAATTGGGTGACTTTTTAAACATTAAATTTCTCATTAATTTTCATACTGAGGAGTGAATTAACTTGTGTACGTAACAAATTCAGCATTGAAAAATTGTGTATATTTTCATGCTCTTGTTATTTCAATTTTCAATGTACTAATAGAAGTATTGTGGTGACTTCCCGATTTACCTTACAAGCCAATAAGCTAGCTGATGCAATGACAAAAAGCAAATATGCTGGGTTGGTGTTTTTTTTTTTTTTTTGAAATTTTAAATGCAAAGTAAGGCAGAATGATAATTACATTTTATGAAGATGATGTTTGGCATTCTTTACAAAGAATATTAAAAGGTAAAAATAGTCTGTGCAAAAAGTGAACATCTAATATTTATTAAAATGCCGTGCTCCTGAATAAAAGTTCATAAGCTACCTAGTTTGCAAAAAATACGTATTGAAAAATGTAAAGAAAAAAAACGTAATATTTTTAATGGTAGATTCATAAAAGAAAAAATGAATCCAACGCAAATAAAAGAAAAACGACACATGTGGTATATTAATAGCGAAAAAGAAAAGAAGTAGGGGCAACTATAATAAATATTTGATGCTTTATTTTAACAAGCAGCATTTTGTACTTATTTTCAAAATAAAATTGTAAAAGCGTTATGTTTCCTTTTGAGAAAAAAACGTAAACTATGCTTTGATCTTTAATGCTACAAATTAAAATTTACATTTTCATCAGTGCAGAAATTACATCCTAGTGCTTATTTCGAGCATCAGTAGTAAACACACATAACCACTGAAACTACCTAAATTAAGGGCGCGAAAAGCGAATAAACGTGTACATATAGTAGCAACTTGAATTAGAACAAGCTCTCTAATTTAAAATATTTTCTGCAATATAATCAAAAGATTTGCGCTTTTCTGAGAACTTCAGTTCTTACGACAAATTAGTAAAACAAAAATATATATTTTCTCTTTTGATTCGAGATTTAGCGTTTCTATTGTGCTAATTCGACATAGGAATCATAGATCATAATAATCACATCCATGACCATAATAATCATAGCCGCATTTTTAGCCATAATTTTAGTCTACGGAACTTTAAAATTTTTAAAGTGTCATGTAAATACTTGTAGTGAAACATGTTTCAATTTTTTGTCATGTCTATCACAAAATGCGGTACAATAATAATTCAAAATGATTATTTTTTACACTAAAATTCTTCCACTGTTTTTGAAATAGGCATATAAATGTGTAATCATGTCAGAATTACTTCAACATTTAATATTTGAAAAAAACAAAAACCCGTGACGGACATAAAAGACTTAAAATGAAACATTTGGATTTTCCTTGCCTTAAGTGTTAGTTCATTTCTTATGTAGTATGTTTTCAGAGTTATTTAGTTTGGGATGGTGCAGAGAGGTCTGTCTAGCTCTATCCATAGCCGTCTAGGCTTTGGATTTCAATAATATGTTTTACATAGAAAATATTTCACATACACTATGGATTGAAGATTTTGAAACGAGTTCTAATGAGTGCTTCTAGTATCTTTTTCCCTTGAAATCTGTGATTTTGAGTATGTTTAGTACATGCAAAATTACAAAAAAGAGAGAGAAAGATTTCGAGAAAGGAAAAAAATGTGTCTATGTCGGTTTTTCGGCATATCTATCTGACCTTCTCCCCCCGGGATTATTTCTGAGAGAACTGTGTGATTTTCTTTCTTTCTTCTGTGTGTGTGTTGGAAAGATCACGAAAAAGATACCTGATTTCCATATTTTATTTTTTGATTTAAACAAGTTTTTGTTCAATTTTGAACAGTTTAAAAATATTTAACGTTAGCTCGTACAGAAAAATAATTTTAATCCTATGTAAATCCTGTTTTAACACATGTATTTGCTTGGAACAAATTTTATCGGAGAGAGCTCATGACGTAAAAAAATGTGTAGACAAAAAAGTTCATCCAGAACTAAGCGAGCCTACTTTGCCCTGAAGCTTTTTCATCTGGATTTTTTAAGGATAATCTAAATGAATAAATGAGCGAATGTCTAAAAAAATGCACGAATGAGTTAGTGAACGAAAAATATTGCAGGTTTTAAGAGGTAATATAATCCTTCTTTATTAAAAATTAATCAAAATATGTTTTGACATTTATTATGTTGCGAGCGTTAACAGTTAAAAGGTACACTTAGAATAATAAATGCTTTCAGCTAAACGAGTAGCAAAGAGAAAGATAGTCCCAAAAAGTAGGCTTGTATACTTCTGGATGAAGCTGCTTGTTTAAAAATTAAAACACGCATTTTTCATCAATGGTCAGCAAAATCAGTTAACACATCTTTAACATTGGAAATGAATTCAGTAAAAATGATTCCATATGATGTGTGTACATTTAAAACATAAAGGAATGGCAACTTTAGTGGCAAACTTCGCCAAAAGTTTGTAATAAATTCCAGTTTCTCATGCTGCGTAATCCGTAATGCCCGGTCGCAGAGGAGCTCAAAAGCTCTCTGATGACTTGGCGAAATTTAATGGATGTGAATAAACTAATGCACAAAGGAATCTTTGGTGGGAGTTCGGTTTGATCAAGACAGCTGCTTTCCAACACCTTCGCAATATTTGCGGTTGATTAATGAGCGAATGAATTTTGAAATCTCTCTAGGTGTTCATTCCTTTTGAGAAAGATGAATAGTTGTCGTTTAAACTAGAGATGTTTTTTTCACCGGCGGCTAATTACCAAAATGTGTTTAGGAGAAAATGCATTTACGCGAATTCGGTAGCTGCATTTTTCAATTTCTTTTTTCAGCAGACGGGAAAATGCATAAAATTAATTCACATAGTTGGTACTCTTAAAACTGTTGTTTTATTTTCGTAAGAGCTAAAAAGCATTAACAATAAAAACTCCTTAAGTCAAACATTACGCAATATCAATTTTATTTAGATAGAACTTTTAAACCTGTATTAATTTTTAACTTTTTTTCTTTTTATTTTTGTTATTTTTATTATTTTTTTTCACTGTGCAAAGTGTTTAAAAAATAATTTGCAGAAAAAGTTACAGAAAACTAAAATGTAACTGTTGTGATTTGGAACTCATCAAATATAGTTACGAACTCAAACACAGTAGTTGATTTTTTTTTTCTTTTTGGTGTTGAGGTAGTCTGAGATAGTCTGTTAATTTAAGGAATGAAATTCCGCTAATTAAATAAAGTAAATTCTTGACTATGAGAAATTTAATTAAAATTAAACCCAAAAACCTATTAAAGAAAGCCTTAAAAATGCAAGTAAAAATTCTAATTGAACAACGAAAGAAACTTTTAGTGCAAATTACTCCTATGGTTTCTTTGAAGAAATTTTACTCAAAAACGATGAAAGCTCAAAAGCAATGAAGCATCTTAGTACAAAGAAATGCAATTAATGATTACTTATGTAACAAACATATAATTAAAACGTCAACAGACACGCCTGTAATATGATTATGTAATTCAACGAACCGAAATAATGATGCGTCTTTTATTTCTTTATGCGACATTAAGCTTTAAGCAGTAAATCAATTTTTTCGAATGTTTAAGGTACCAAATCTCTTTTTTTTTTCCTTTAGAATACTAATTAGATTCTAAAAGCTACAAATTGACTTGGATGTTCTTTTTATTCTTTTCTTCATTTTTTTAAAGTCCAATAACTTTAAATTAATTTTTAACTTTGATAAACGCAACTATTATAATTACGTATTTTCTATATGTAGGTTGTTTTTCCTTACCTCTACTAACACATGATAAATCTTTAAAAAGGCCGTGTTTCGAACTCAAGTTTAATTTTTACTGTTATCATTGTACTTAAGTAACAGCTATTAAATCACTTTGCTTATAATATTTTACGAACTGTAGGTATTGTTTACTTTTAAATGTGCTAATAGCATGACCTGTGTAACAGTATTCATCAAGCTAACTGAGAAATAAACATCGGGAAATTAAGAGGATGAATCCCCCCCCAAAAAAATAACACAATTAGTTTTAAAATAATAAATAACAGTAGGAAGAAAATACAAATAAGAGCTAAGAATACTTATAGACCACTTATTCAAATAATAACCAATTCTATTTTGCCATTTATCTGAACGCAGGACCAACGTGTTTAATCCGCCTGGGAGAATACACGGTCCTAACCATTGAGTCCGCCTTGGCAGCTCTTTTCTTATTACTGTCTATATAAAACTGTCTTCAAGACACCAGTTCGTCCAGCTTTGGAGTAAAGGACTCCTACTCACTCGGTCCCACATCGGGTCTGAATTGGTGATTGCTCTAAAGTACTCATTTCTCTAAACTTAAGAACTTGAACTTAAGAAAAGTGCAAGTGGAAAGTTCAAAAGCTGGCTTAGTTGACCGATTTTTTTTTGTGCAGAAAATTAAGCAAGATGGTCCTGCGTTCAGAAACATGTCAAAATGTCAAACTTTAGTGATTATATGGAAAAGTTTTCGACAAGTATGTCTCTTAATTTCATTTTTTATTTTATGTCTAAAGTTAATGGATATATTTTTTTCGAAATTTTAACCCTTTTTTCGTGATCCATCTTATTCATGGTGCCTTTTGTAGGTGAATATTTTCGTTACATTAAAAAAATTAAAGAAAAGAAAGATGAAAGTAAAATTGTGCTGTAATACATGTTTACACGTTTTTGTTTAGATTTAGGTTCTATTGAATTTTTTAGTTCTAAGATTTAAACTTTTCATTCGTTCAACTAAACACATGGCTATGCACACAAGGTAACGTGCGTGGCTATTTATTTTATTATTTTTCTTCTGTTTTTGATAGAATAATAACAAGATATAAACATTTTTAAAATTGGTGACTGGCAAGAGACAGACGCTGATACAGTGAGATCATTCACCGGGCTTCATCACTAAGTAAGATAAATATATACACACCACACAGCCAGTTAGGTTTTTCTAATGTAACGATGAGTCTCCAAAAATAATAATATTAATAAACAAATCACAATCTATGAATATAAATAAAGAAATAAAATGTAAAAAAGTAATATTTTTTTAGAACCTACTGTAAATTTAAAATTTAGCTAAAAAGTAAAAAATAAAATAATTCTTTATAAAGTATCGGTCCGACTTTTAAACATAATTTTAGAAGTCGGCGCAAAATTATGGCAGTTTATTTACAACTAGACCATGCGTTACTGTGCACTTATATTGGAATTGTTGCAAACTCTAGGCCATTTGTAATTGTAATCAATTCATGGTTATAACAGATTTTATACCTCATAATTTTGCATTGAATTAAAAAATATATGTTTAAAAGGCGGATCGACGTTGGTTAAAGAATGATTTAATTTTTTGCTTTTTAGCACAATTTTTAATTTGAAGTCGCTTCTTTTTTTTTCCAAAAATTATTTCATTTTATTCTATTTGGTGTAAATACATTTTTCACATGAGTACCCCATTTTTTTCAAAAATATCGAATGGCAGCCCCAAATTGTGTGACTACCACTAAAAAAAATCATTTCTATGATAAATTCCGTTTCGTAGGTGATTTTAAAAAAGTAGAAAGCATAGAAATAATTTTATTTTTGTTTCAAAGAACCCTTCACTCAACCTCTTTCAGTAATTGCTTTCAATATTACTGCTTAATGGCTGTTGCATGACTGTAACTGTATCTTAAATATTGGTGAGTAGCGACACCTAGAATGCAATGTAATCTGATTCAGTCTAGAATAAAGCATGTAAGATGTAACATGGCGCAGCCGAACTCGGACCTAAGTCAAGTTGGAAATTAACTTTCTAGTTAAATTATGGAAGGAATTAAGCCGCCGAAAATTCTCAATCTAACTGGGAATATCGCCGAAGACTGGAGGAGATTTCGTCAGAATTTTGAAATATTTCTAAAAGCTGGTGGTCATGCTGCTAAAGACAGTGATGTACAAGTCGCCATTTTGCTAAATTGTCTCGGCGAGGAAGCGGTGGAACTTTATAATACTTTTGAATTAACGGATGCTCAGCGAAAAAGTTTTAAGGACGTCATTGCTGCCTTTGAAAATTACGCTAATCCGAGAAGAAATGTTGTCGTTGAAAGGTATGTGTTTAACTGCCGAACACAAGAACAAAGTGAAAAAATCGACGAATTCTTAACGGATTTAAGGAAGTTAATAAAGTACTGTGAATATGGAACTTTAAATGATTCTATAATTAGAGACAGAATAGTTATTGGCGTGTCTGACAAACAGATACAAGAAAGGTTATTGCGCGAAAGTGAACTAACTTTGCGGAAAACAATTGAAATTTGCCGAGCAGCTGAAATGAGTAGGTTACAAGCCGACATCATTCAACGGAAAGCAGACATCCTTCTTCTAAATAAGCGAAGTGGTGCTTTAACTGCGAGGTATGTTCCTAGTACGAAGCAGAATCAAGAAAATAGCGCACGGAAAAGAAGTTATCCCAAAGAAAATTTAGTTTATTTGTGTAAAAAGTGTTCTACTGAACATGGAAGAGCGAACTGCCCAGCGTATGGTAAAGTATGCAGGTTGTGTAAGGCATTAAATCACTTTGCTGTCGGTTGTATGAATAACAAGTATAAACGTTCTAAAGTGCACGAAAACAAAGGTTAAAGTTTATCAGTTAACTCGACATTTGTTGTGGGTTCTGTTTGTCGCAAAAACAGAGGTTCTTGTTGCAGATTGCTAGACCGCCTAGGAGAGTTCCAGAAACAATTAAAATTAAATTAAGACAGAAATTAAGTGATTTGGAACAAACTGGTATTATAAGTAAAGTAGAAAGTCCAAATGGCTGGATAAGTAACTTAGTTATTGTAGAAAAGCCAGATGGTTCAATCAGAATTTGTTTAGACCCACAGGACTTAAATAAAGTGATTAAGAAAGAATATCACTTGATTCCAATGATTGATGAATTAATACCTAAATTGTGCAATAAATCTGTTTATAGTGTGTTTGATTTAAAAGATGGGTTTTATCAAATAGAGCTTGATGAAGAGTCGAGTAAATTGTGTCAGTTTAGTACTCCCTTTGGTATTGTGTATAAATTTAATAGGTTGCCTTTTGGAGTGTCCGTTGCCCCCCAACTGTTTCAGAAGTTTAATGAGCAAAATTTTGGGGATATTCCAGGTGTGTTAATTTATTTTGATGATATGCTCATATATGCTAATGACGAAGTAGAACATGATATTATATTAAATAAAGTCATTGAAAGAGCTAGAAAATTAAATGTGAAGTTTAATAAAAATAAACTGCAGTTTCGAGTAAGTGAAGTTAAGTATCTTGGTCATATCTTTAATAAGGATGGAATGAAACCAGATCCTGAGCAGGTCAAAGCTATTTTAAGCTTAGAAAATCCGAGTAACAATAAAGAATTGCAGAGAATTTTAGGGATGATTAATTATCTTAGAAATTTTATTCCTAATATGGCTGAAACAACAGCTCCTTTAAGAGAGCTGCTTAAAAATACTGTTCAGTTTGATTGGTTGCCTATACATTCACAATCTCTTAGTGAATTAAAAAATAAAGTTAGTCAAGCTCCTGTTTTAGCAACTTTTGATTCTAAAAAACAAATTGTACTACAATGCGATAGTTCTAAAAGTGGATTAGGGTGCTGTTTTTTACAGGATGGACAACCTGTCGGTTTTGCATCACGTGCTCTGTCTGACGCAGAACAAAATTATGCTCAGATAGAAAAAGAGTATTTGAGTATTGTGTTTGCAACTAAAAAATTTCACAATTTTATTTATGGTAGAAAAGTAATTGTCCAAAGTGATCATAAGCCCCTTGTATCAATTCATAATAAAAATGTTGTTAATGTTTTGTCTAGCAGGTTGCAAAGAATGAAATTAAAGTTACTCAAGTATGATCTTAATATAGTTTATGTACCAGGGAAACATATGCATGTTGCCGATTTATTATCTAGGTCTTATATAAATGAAACTGATGATAATGATCCATTTCTCAAAGAAATAATTCATTGTGTCAAAGCTACAAGGCACTTACAGGTTAGTAATCAAAGATTGAAACAATTTAAAGATTGTACTTTAAGGGATCCTGTATTAAATAATTTAATATCGTTGTGTAAAAATGGCTGGCCACAATCAAAGAAAGATGTACCTGAAAATGTTAGGTTTTATTTTAAATTAAGGCAAGATCTTTTTGAGGAAGATGGACTTGTTTTCTTAAATCATAAAATTGTTGTACCCAATGATCTTAGAAAAGAAATGTTGGATAAGATCCACGAAGGTCATTTCGGTATGGAAAAGTGTAAATCTAGAGCTAGACAAATATTTTATTGGCCAGGAATGCTTAATAATATTGAAAATTTAATTGCTAAATGTTCAACATGTGAAAAATTTAGACCAAAAAATTGTAAAGAACCACTCATTTCTCATGAAATTTTATCGCTACCTTTTGAAAAAGTAGGTTGCGATGTTTGTGAATTTGGTAAAAAAGATTATTTAGTACTAGTTGATTATTTAACTAAGTGGTTAGAAATAGTACCCATTGTTAATAAGCAAGCAGGTGAAATCATTAACAACTTAAAAATGATATTTAGTATCCATGGTATTCCCAGATTTCTAGTTGCAGATAATATGCCTTTTAATTCTAAGGAATTTCAAAAATTTGCATCTGAGTGGGACTTTGAAATCATAAATAGCAGTCCACGATACCCACAGTCAAATGGTCAGGCCGAAAGTGGGGTTAAAATTGCCAAAAACATACTTAAAAAATGTTTTGATGTGAATAAAGATATATACACTGCTCTTATGGAGTACAGGAATACACCAATTAAAGGTTTAGAGTTTTCCCCAGCCCAAGCATTAATGAGTAAAAGATGTCGTACTAAAATACCCATTACCCGAGAATTATTAAAACCCGAGATTCAAACTAACATCAAGGATAAAGTGATTAAAAAACAGAAATTAAGTAAGTCGTATTATGACAAAACTGCTAAGCCACTTAACGATCTCTCTGCTAATGAGCATGTTTTAGTTCGTAGTGGTAATACATGGGAAAGAGGTACAATAATCAAGAAGGATAAAATGCCTCGAAGTTATTGGGTAAAAAACGAGAATAATCGCATTGTGAGGCGAAATCGAGTTCATTTACGAAAATCGGGCAATGAACCAAAATTCCAACGCGATATCGAAATGAGTGATTCTATTAATAATGGTGTGACACATAGTCCAAACATCAACAGTAAGTCAAACAATGCTAATACTCAACATTATGTAACAAGGTTTGGCCGAACTGTTAAACCGCCTGAACGTTATGGACTAACTGCAAAATAATTCTCCGTGTACATAGAAGTCTTGTATGTTTAGTTTGTACATATATATTTTTCTCTCATTGTAATCAGTGTTTTTTAAATAATGTGCATTATATGTAAAAATTTTTGCTTTGTAAAAGGGAAGGTGTTTAATATATGTGAGTTAAATAATTTTTATTGTAAAAGGGAAGGTGTTGCATGACTGTAACTGTATCTTAAATATTGGTGAGTAGCGACACCTAGAATGCAATGTAATCTGATTCAGTCTAGAATAAAGCATGTAAGATGTAGCAATGGCAGCTAACTCTTTTTAACAATGAGTTTTATATTTATTAATAATTTATTCAACAAAGAAATATCAAGTTAAACTTTTCCAAATGAAAGAAAAATGCCTTATTTTCTCTCATAAACCTTTTCCAAAGAACAATTGTAGCCAACGTGATGTGCGATACTTAACTTGAACAACCCTCTATCGATTTAAAAAAAAATTGTTGAGATCGGTTCATTTAGTCAAAAGTTATGGATGAAAAAAAAAACACCCATAACTTTTTTTCTAATTATTGAACATGGTCCAAATTAAGTACGGCACCATGGAGACTACCCTTGATCGATCGAAAAGGAATCCTCAAAGTCGGTTTAACTAGTGAGAAGATATCGATGAACATACAAAATAGCAATCATATGGGATGAATAGATATCATCCTCCTTAGGGAAGTATACTGAAAAATCTAATTTAAAACTAATGTAGGCGTTCTATGTTTTTGTTTTGCGCTCTGCGTAAATAGATTTGTTAAGCTACAGGTTTCAAATACATATTACTAATGTTTTATTCATGTAATCTTCCTCTAAATTTGTCGGAAGAAATTCCAAACACCTTTTAAACATGAGGTTCCAGACTCTTATTTTTGTTTTTTTTTTCTAGTTTGCCTTTTTTATTATACAAGATATATATGCATAGCTTAGATATTTCATATTTATTTCAATAAATGTTATTCAAATATTAATATTACTCATCATGTATTCGAACTATATACTAAATTTCTAAAATAAATGTACGTATTCTTATCTTAAAGTATCATGTTACTCTAATTCGGTTTCTGCACATTAGACATTATAGGAGCATGTAAATTTCCACAATCAATAATTCGGCGAATGCCAGAAAATCACAAATCAAGCAATAAGATTTAATTATACATTTACGTACTTAATGTATAATTATGTATAACATTTTTTATCTAAATACGTTCACCTGTACTGTTCTATTAATTGCTAAATTGTTTATACGGAAGAGAAAACTTTGACATAATTGGTTTATTTGTGACGTTTTAAAAAAATGCTTTTTCCATTTCTTTTTTATTTCTTATGGCGATAATTTGAATGATTTTGAATGTTATGTCTGATTTTTGCCTTTTGAATATCTGCTCTTCATTATTCACCTTTCAGTACAGTACACTTTTGGAGATAATTTACAAGTTGTCATCGGTCTTATTGACTATTATTTAATTGGTGTTTATTTTATTGGTGTTTATTTGATAGCAACATATTTTAATTTTGTAGAAACCATTTTCTGTATTTCCCTATCTATTTTTCACGCAATATTACATTAAGCCTGCATATTTACTTACCGAAAATATAACTCTAAGATTCGTCGAATGGCCGTCTTCCATTTTCCAATGTTAAAAGAATTAGTAATGGTGCATTACATAGATGAATACATATTAATTTTAATAATGTTTTTGTTGCAGAAATAAACTGTTTATTTTAGTGCTATAAATGTTTACCTAATGCGCAATCAACTTAAACTTGCAAACACGTTTTCGGAGCTACAAAATAAGTTGACAAATCTGATCATGTGGATGAAGACATCATATATATATAACCCCGCTATAACGAACCCTCAACGGACCGATTTCGAAGATCGCTATAACCGAGGGTTCACTACATTTTGCAAAAAAAGGGTTAACTGACTAAAATACTTCTATATAATAAACATATTTCTAACAATAATCAAGGTAGAGGAGTAAACTATTAACTTTTAATATGGTTTTTAATAATAAACAAAAACATATACAAATGTACCTTATTATTTATGCATATTATGAAAAAAAAGATGATATTGGCTGTAAGCTTTTGGATTTTATATACACCGTTGTAAAAAATAGTGCTTGACTAGACTAGAACACAAATGGAAGGAATGCTGCTAAGGTAAATCGTATAAAATTCCTTAAATTTTAGGTCGCTATAAGCGATTTCCTAACGTTTGGGGATCGTTATAAACGTTTAAAAATGACGTAATGACATAGGGCTTCAGTTGAGAGCATTTGAAAGGTTCTTTACAACCGGGAGATCGTTATATCCCCGGTTCTCTATAGCAAATTTCCACTGTATAATCATATAAACGCACATCGTTTTTCTTCCGGAAATCAAATCACATATTTCTGAAATCGGAAAAGTGATCTAGAATTTCTACTACAAAAGGAAGGAAACACACAGCTGTAACAAAAGAAACTACATTTAACCATTATCTTGGGTTGTTTCCAGAAGTTTTATCAGAAAACGTTTTCACTTAACGGTGAACTACTTTGTGTCATATGATCAAGTGTCCGCTTTCTAACATTATAGAACGAAATAAGATCTTCTGAAAGTCATCATTAACAATCAGACAATTCTAAGAGTTGTATTTAAAATGCAGTTCAATTACGTGTTGAGCCAACTGTTTTTGGTGACTCACACAAGTGATTGGGCAGTGATAAATTTTTAAAAAGAAATTTCATTTGTTTGGCTTTATGTAAAGCTTTATTTTTCTTATATCTTTGTACAGTTAATTTTGTTTTAGAAAATGAACGGTAAAACTCTTAATTATTAAAGCAGTTTGAAAAGTCCAAAGAATTATTCAACTTTTGGAAATATAGTGTACAACAAAGAGTAAACAATGATTGCCTTCTTTTTTTTTGCTGTCCAACCGTTATTTATGGGTTTTTATAAATATTATCTTACTACACTGTAAAAACTTTGCGTTTAGTTGCCACAATGTTAGAACACCAAACAATTTTTGTTCAGTTGGTGTAAATTTGAAAATTATTCATTTTTGATGTATTTTAAGTTCTCTTAAGTGTCAGTCTAAAAAAAATACAGATAACGTATCTACGTATCAAACGTTCATTACGATTGCTCATTTATCCTACTTTCATAGAAATGGAAATTTGATACGTAACGGAGTTAACAAATTTAATGTGCCAAGAACCACCACATTATACTGTCCATATTTTTTTAGACAGAGACATAAAAAAAAATAAAATATATCAAAAATGGAAAATTTTCATCTTCACACCAACTGAACACCCGAAAATCGTGTTCAGTAACATCAAAAATGGTATCAACTAAACGCAAAATTTTTACAGTGTACTTCCAAAACAATCGCTAAAAACAGTCACTTTCAAAGTTACTATTGGTAAATGTAAGAAAATTAATCCGATTTGCATTTACATGTAAATTTTTAATTTTCGTATATGTAGCCATTTCAAATGAATTTTTATCCTACACTGTAAAAAGTGTGGAGTAAAGTAGCTCCAAATTTGATGTTAAAATACCTTAAAAACTGTGTGAACAAACACTTTATTTCAAGCTAACACCAAATCAAGGGCTCATGAACACTTGAAATGGTGTAGTTTGCATTAAAATTCCAATACCGGTGAATTTTTACACTACATTGACACTTTTCGTGTATTATTTTCACTTGTGAAAACACCAACTTTGGTGTATGTTTCAAAACTTTTGTGGTAACGATAGATTATTTATAAACAAATATTTTATTCTGTTTGCTTCGCCATTTTGTTTAAGTCGATGCAATGGTTGCTGCCGAAACGAAGTTTGGTTTTATTCGAGGTATGTTTGTTTCTAGTTGTGTAATAAAGACAATAAAGTTAACGTAGGATGATTGTATTTTCATGTGTATGTCATTTGTATTTAAGTATTTTGTTAAATTCAATTTATGTTGCGCATTCCATGATACATTAAGCCTACTTAGAATTTGTCTCCATTAGAATTCGTTATTTTATTTTTCAATCAGCTTTAGTTTTCAATCAGTTATGCATCCTTAATTATTTTAAATTGTATAATTATTGATTTTAAATTCTAATTCTAAATCACATAGAAAAAATTTGTTTTCGAAATTTTTTTTTCAGCTTCTTAGCTTCTGATGAAATACATTCAGAAAAAGTATCAGTTTATCAAGGGCGGATCTAGAAAATCTTCAAGGGAGGGGGGGCGATTTTGGAAATCTCGGGTTCATTGTAAGGATGGATGGAGGATATTCTTCATTCCTTTTCAACAGTCCCTCCGCCCCCCCCCCTTTTTTTCAAACAGCAGGAACAACAACAACAAAAAAATGCTAGTGTAGTGATATTTAAAATTTTACTAGCACATTTTTTCAATGCATATACGTTTATTCAAAGCCCTTATAAAAGGAACACAAGCTGACGTTTTTTTGCTTTCGCAAATCTGTCTATAATTTTTTCAACGTCCAATGTAATATCTTTATGGATATGCAATAACGCTAATTCAGTGAGTCTATCATCACTCATTCTGCTTCTTAGCCAAGTTTTAACCGAGTTAGGATTTCCTTCAAGCTTTCTCAAGAAAAATGTAGGCTTGTAAATGCATTTTCTAAATTTGAGTTGATATGTCTAAATTACAAAATAATAGCAATTATTAGTAATATATTTTCTAAAATTTTCAAAATGTAATACTAAATATGTACTAAAAAAACCATCAACGAGTATGTGCAATTTATATAAACATCTGTAATTATGAATGTTCAATGAAATGTTTCAGACTCCAGGTTTTAGCGTAAATGCTGCAGGAATTTACACCACGTGCTAAGGGTTGGCTAGCTGTCACCAGTTTGATAGGTAGAAGAAAAGAGCAGGGAATCTCTTTCCCATTACTCCTAGGATTAGCAACTCAGCAATAATAAAGGACAAAGGGACAGGGGGAAAGCATAGAACTTGAAGGGCGTTTAGGCTGGGATTCCAAGAACATAAAAAAATGGCTGGTCCCGGGGCACAAAGAGTAAAAACTCACTTAGGAGTGTCGTTGTAGTATCCACTTGAATCAGCCCAAGGGGGGGGGGGTGATCGCCCCATCGCCCCCCCCCCTAGATCCGCCGTTGCAGTTTATTCGCTTTTTATTACTGAAGAATAAGAGCTTTCTTTAACTATGTAATTCTTGGCATTTTTACTTGTAGAAGAACATTACAATTGCCGCAATGCACGTTTTGAATAAAATGCTATCAAGCAAAATAGAATTTGCAATTTTGCATTGTCGCGAGGAATTGTTCATATACTGTGTAATTTTCCAACAGTTTGAGAAATGTTCTTTCTATTTTTATTTTGTTTGAACAAAGCAGCCTAAAACCACGTAGACGATAATGAGACAGCTGCTTTTATTTTATACTTGTTTACTTTTTTACTGATAATTCGCAGTCTTTGAGTTACAACGGTACAGTGCTGAAGTTTTATTTAGATTTTTTAAAAATGATTTTAATTGCATTAGTTATTGATTTCAGTAAAGAATCTCTCGGAGGTACTGAGTCTTAAGAATTGATTTTTTAATAAGATGTGTTTAATCACACCCATCCTTGTGCATTTATATATCTTATGCAGGCTTTTTTTTTTTTGGTGACAATATTATCTTTACTTATATTTCATGTAGTATGAATAAATACATAGGTGTGGTATTTTCTAGTATCTTTGGATAACAAGCAGAATTTTGTTTCATTTGACGGCGTTTCGTGCAATTATATAAAATATTATTCTTACATTGGCCCTGCAAATATCTTGTTTAAAATTTTCGTAGAAATTAATATGTACTGCCCCCCCCCCTTTCCAGGGAAGATTAACTGGTGTAGATATATCTTTGGTTCTGCTATAAATATAGGTTTTTCCAATAAAAAATTCCATACTATAACATGCTTTCAATTCATACTTATAGTTTGAATTTTTATTCTGGAAAAACAATTCTCACATTTTATGATCTAAAAGCTAGACATCCTGTCTTCTTTAACTTTTCTAAATAATGTCCTTTTCCTCCAGGGATGTGGAACCGGAGATGGAGTTGGGCTCACTTTGGGATAGAAGAGTCGGAGCCGATTAAAAATGTGTCTACTGCTAATAAATATATACCATAGTAATTGAGTTGGAGTAGAAGTCTGTGCTTTACTCAGCCGCCTCCTGTTTGTCGCCAATAGCGTATTGGTTGCTAGCGTAACTGTACTAGCCAATGGGGTGAAGTTGCCACGGCATTCAAATAGTACATATACACTAATACCATACATGCAGTTATCTTTGTTTTGATTAAATTATCATGGTAAGAAGATTTAAATAATTTTAATTCATACAATTGTTGCTTATTATGCATTTAACGCGTAAAGAGTTTTAAAATTTTGCCCGATTTTATTAAGACATTGTATTTTAAACTGAAATTTCAGCTGAGCGCAAATTGAGCGTGTCAGGGGGAAGGTGAACATTTGTTTGTATTAGTATTTATAAGATCTAGAATAGCGGTCATTTCATCTGACCGCCGGGCTTTCTAGTATTATATATTCATAAAAAAAATATTTTTTCATGTGTATTGATAATTTTATTTTATAACATAACACTTTTTCTGGTACGGTTGCTTGAGTTAATGAAAATCAAATAAATATAGCATTTTTTGTCCTTGAAGTATACAGCCTACTTATTAAAATGGGTGTCTTCAGTGAAATGTAACTACTTAACCAAAAGCTGACCATGTTGCCGTTAAAGGAAAAAATCCACTTGACCTGCTTTACCAGTTTCTTATTTTTGTAGTATTTAACTTTTATTTTGTCTTTTGTACCTTTTCAGAATATTTGTCAAGAACGAATCACTTTTTCAAAATTGAAATTCGCTGTGAATTATTTGAATATTATTGTTACTTGAATTTATCAAATATGAGTAAAAAAAGATTTGTGCTGGTAGAATTATCAACGTTTTGGTTATTTTACCAACATTTTGATTGCGTACACTCTAAAAGGTTTTAGTGTGACACAACACCAAAAGTGGAGGCAACACTTCGAAACCAAAAGTGGTGTTCGAAAACACTACAACTATTTTTGGTGTACTGAGAATTATCCTTGGTGTTTGAGAACTCCAAGAATAATCTTTGGTGTTTCAGTACACCAAAAATAGCCTGGTGTTTTCGTACACCCTTTTTGGTTTCGAAGTGTTGCCTCCACTTTTGGTGTTGTGTAACACCAAAACTTTTTACAGTGTACTAACATTGTGCTTATAAAGTGTTTCCAATAATTTTACAATTTAACACAAAGTGTTCCGTTCTTTGAATGTTTTCTTGCTTATGACATTAATCTGTAAATCTGAACAAAGTAGAAACGCATTTTCATAAAGGCACACCCAAAAATCACCGGACTATGTTATGCTTTCACCGGACTATGTTATGCTAAATCCGTCTAGTATGTTTCACATTCTACTTTTAAAGCTTTAAATACATTTAACAATATAACGTTAAGGCTGACTATCCTTCAAAGGAAACGGTTGTGAAGAATAGCAATGATAACAATTCAAGTTCCGTCTAGAACTATACGAGCCTACTTTCCCGTACACCTCCAACTTCAAATTTATAACCCAGCTATCTCTCTCTTTCTCTTTTAGCTTTAGTTCTTAATTAGTTCAAATATATCTTTTTCAACGGTTAATACATATTTATTCACTCACTTATTCATTTATTCACTCACTTATTCATTTATTCACTCACTTATTCATTTATTCACTCATTCATGTATTTATTCAGTAATTTATTTATTTTTTCATTCATTTATTCATTTATTCACAAATTTATTTATTTGTTCATTCATTCGCTCATTTATTCACTAATTTATTTATTTTTTCACTCATTCATTTATTCACACTTTCATGAATTTATTCGCTCATTTATTATTTTATCATTTATTCGCTCCTTTATTTATTTTTTCATTTATTCACTCATTCAGAATATTAATTAAAATCAGCATCAAAAAAATTTAATAGGAAAATAGGCTCGGTAGTTCTGGAAGAACTTCCTATCTGTACATGTTTTACGCCATAAGAGCTTTCCGATACAGTTTGCTCCAAGCAAATCGGTCCGCTGGATCAGGATTTATATTAGATTGAAATTTCCCCGCAAGTGCCATGCTAATTTTTTTTGAACTGTTCAAAAATCAACAAAAGTTGTTCAAAACAACAAATATTAACGCCGAGAGCTTCTTCCAATAAGCTTGTTCATAGGAACTTTAATCTAACTCCCAGAGTTTACACATTTTGCCCATAGGCGCTATTTTTTTTTTACTTTCACGGAAAAGTAGGCTAAAAACTGGTATAGAAGCGTAAATTATTTTTTTAGCTCTAATCTAGTTCATTATGAGGTCGTGACCTATCAGCATGAGGACCGCAATGTGCAAATTTGGGGGTACTCTGCATACACCTATATTTCCCTCCATCCGCTGCACATCACGCCGCAACTCTAGTTAGTTGTGGTTTCATCGGGTGTAGATCATTGAAGTTCACGGACCCAAAAGGCGGGGAAAGCAAGTTGCCGTTACTCTTCGGAGAAGACTTTTTTGTCTAAATGCTATGCAATTACATTCCCTTAGATTTTACACATATCCTAAGAAAAATATTGCAAAGTTTAAAATTCCTTTCATTGCGCATTAAATCTTCTTTTCAGTGCCATATTTTTGCTGCATTACTATTGTTATTTTTATTTTGACTCTTTACTTGTTAGTTTTTTTTTTTCGCACTCCTTTCCCACTGTAGAAGAGAGAAAATGATCAGTTGCTTTTTAAATTTTCAGATTATGATATGTACACACTAAAAACGTAGGAAATTTTTTATAATGTTCACACAATGAACATAACACGGGTAATTATTTTTACTACAAAACACTAAGTTAAAATAAAAATTTTGATTTTTCATGAAAGTTACAAGGGTTGCGTTAAGCGTTTCTACTGTTTATTATTGATCAAATGACTTTCAGAGGAATACACACACATGCACACGTATATATATATATTTATAAATTTTTTGAGACGTACGCTTTGTGTTTTTTTTAACTAAAAAATATATTATTGGACTTTTTAAATGTCATGTTATAATTTAATCTTGTTGAAAAGCAAAGACATTAAAACATTGCATTTCGAACATCAAATTGGCGGATACCATTTCATAATACATCTTTCAGTAAATTGGGAAACATATTCTAGCTTCTCATGCTGCTAAATCTCTAAAGTTTGCTTTCGGAACCAAAAGTTTTCTGATGACTTAAGGATATTTCTCGGTTGTGTGCAAATGAATCCTTGCGAAGAAAATCGTTTGGATCACGACAGCTGTTTTCTAGCACCATCTGGCCATTAAAGACTGATAAATGGAATATATAATTTTTAAACCTTCAAAAAATGTTTGCTAATGCAAAAATAGGACTTGGTTTAGAAAAGTAGTTTTATAAGAGGTGTACTATTGGATATTGTGCTAGATCATATTTTTTAAAGCGGAGAAATATAGAATTTATCTATATATATATTGAGCCTTATGAAATGCTTTTAGACATGCAAAGATTGTTTAAAAATTAATATAGTTAAATCATTAAACAATGTGTGTTTTTCTTTATTCATGCAGTTCTGTAAAATAAAATTTAATTCACAATTCACCCAAAATGTTTCACAATTACCTTTATACCAAGTTTTAAATCTTCTTATCCTGTTATGTATAACACAGAGCTGAAACATTTTTGTTTCGAATGCTTTAAAATGATTAGTGTTACATATCCCCATTATTTTTTAGCCTACTTTTCCGTAAAAGTAAAAAAAAAATGATAATAAAGCACGAAATAAGGCTTAATGTATCTTGAAAATATCGTTAGAAATCAAGAAAAGTCAAAAATAAGTGAAGTAATTAAATAAAGATAAAAAAATAAAAAAAATGAAAGTAGGGTTTAAAATCCAATATAAATCCTGATCTAACGGACCGATTTGCTTGGAACAAACTTTATTGTAAAGCTCTTATAACGTAGAACATGTACATATAGAAAGTTCATCCAGAACTAATGAGCCTATTTTCCTATGAAATTTTTTAATCGGGATTTTCAAGAATATTTTTCAATTAATGAATGATTAAAGGAATAAGTGGATGAACACATGAGTGAACAAATGAGCGAATGATTGAAAAAATAACTAAATGAGTGAATAAATACATGAACGAGTGAATGAATGAATGAATGAGTGAATGAATATGTAACCGTTGAAAAAGGTATATTTGAAGCAATTAAGAACTAAAGCTAAACGAGAAAAAGAGAGAGAGATAGATATAGCTAGATTATAAATTTGAAGTTGGTGTATACGGAAAAGTATGCTCGTATAGTTCTAGACTTAGCTTCTTATTTATTTATGTGTTTTGCGGAATATTTATGTTGTTTTAATAGTTTCTAAAGACAAAAATATTTATTTGTTATGTAAGAATGTTTGTAACAATGTTTTGCTGAAAAATAAAAATAAAACGATTTTGACAAGCATTGCTATAAGTTCAATTTAAATTATGATCTAAATTACCATGTAATATTTTTTTTTTGCAAGGAGGAAAAATAATTAATAGAAGTCAGTGAGAAGCAAAGTGATGTAAGTGACCCAAAAAAATTTAGAAAAAAAAAAAAAAAAACGCGTTCAAAGTTTGGATCGTATGGGACCTTTAATGCTTTTTTTTCTAAATCTTGTTGGGGGCAGCCATTGTTAGGCCCCCTTTTCATATCTTACCGAAATATAGAATAGTGCTTTCTCTTTTCATTTGCACTATTTATCTCCAAATTTTCTATTTTCTCACTTATACCCTTTTACTTCTAAGTGCCTCATATGTAAAATGCATTCGTTTTAAACCTATATAAATAAAGCAGAGAGTTTATGTGTGTAAGTGTATGTGTCTCTTTGTCGATCGTCTTCTGGTGCGATGAAAAAGTAAAGAATTAAGAAATATTGGTTATGTGTACTTTAGGTCATTTACTCGGTGAGGATTACCCAAAATTCAAATCTGTTCTCTTTCTATTCCAATTTTAAGCAAAATTTATAATTTAGGAAATATCTCATCGAAGAAACATCACACTTTTCTGATTTAACAGCTATGCCCGATTTAATGCCCGTAAACAAATACCCAAAAAGGTTCTCTCTGCAAAATTCGTAGAACAGTTAGAACACGCGTAATATTAGTTTTAAACAGTTTTCAAATTTAAAAACCTGGATTACTTGCTCAAATTGCGTATTTTCGCCAAAATAAAGAGTGCGTTTGTCACCAAAAAGGAAAATTTCTGTTAAATAAAAATTATGAATAAAATTTCTTTTTGGATACCGAGAGTGTGGTGCAATCTGACTTGGTCGCTTATATTCAAACAAAATATTGTACCATAGGTATGATCTAAGTCGGCATTTTATGGAAGGTTTGAGCTAAATATTTTTATTAAGACACTCAGTTTTGACTGAATTTAAAATCCCACCAAATTCTCAATTGGATCTAAATTAAACGTTTTCTTTGTGAAAAATATTTCTGCACTGAATGTTACAACTATGTTATCAAGAAATAAATATTTTTTAGTTGTTTTCCATAACAAAATTCTTGGCTACTTTTTCAAAACCAACATTTTTTTTTAATTTTCATGTTTTTCTAATTATTCCCTACTTAATTTTTCATGCTGCATTTATCTGTCGATTTAAATAAATACCATAATTTACTTTAGTTAAATTGTTTTGTAAGTTTTACTGATTCTTTTTCATTTTAAAAAAAAAGCCTAATTTACGATATTTTTTACTAGCATGCACGCATTTTTTTCTTAAACCGGCTCTATTTGGATAAATTTTTAATCTATTTTCCTTCAAATCATATTTTACATGTCAGTAGTACAGAATTCAAATGCGCATATTTAATTGCCCTTGGAAATGATGATTTCATTCATTTGTTTCTTTGTTTAGAAATATAATACTTATTTCTTTAATAAAATAAATAAGGCTCGACCGATGCATCGGCCTCGCCGATGCATCGGCGCCGATTGTTCAACAAAGTTGCCATCGGCCATCGGCATCGGCGGCAGATGTTAACTTTAGAAAAACATCGGCCCATCGGCCGTAAAAAACATCTAAAAGCCGATGTTTTTCGCAGTGACAACTTTCCAGAAAACGTTCTGTCTTTCACTTCCTTTTTTTCTCCATAGCTCAATTTCTATTTCCATACAATAACACGCAGCACATAAGTTTTAAAAAAAAACACAAAAATAATGTCATTCTACAAAGTATTTGATAACAAATTCGGAAAACTAGTTTAAGCGATCGCTGCCCGAAAATCTTCATTATTAAAATAGTTCTCTTTGAGCAGAATGCTCGCGAAATAGAATATGTTTAAGTAAAAGTCATAGAGGCGTCTTATGAGTGCTATTTGTTTTTCGCACTAGGTCAGTTGCCTCATTTTGTCCCGTTTTTCGTTTAATAATGACAGTGCATTAGATGTCATTGTGCAATAATATTATACCATCTGCTTTTAGTTTGTCATGTTTCTTATTATTCCGAAATTGTAACAATAAAAAGTCAACTCAATCAAAGTACGATAATAATTTTAATTTTTACCAGCGTAAACATTTTCTCTTTGCTGTTTTTTTTTTTTTTGCTTCATCGATCCCACGTGTTTTTCTGCCAATTGTGCAGCAATCTTGTTGCATCTGCTTTTAGTGTGCGGTTGTTCTCATTATTTCATTTTTAGTTTACAACCATTGATTAGTCAAAATAAGAAATACAAGATTGGTCAAAACTAAGAAACACTTTCCAGTATAAATATTTATTGATCGAAATTTTATGTGTCCAAGTTCGACTTGCAATTTTTAAAAATTGAATTCTCAAAATGCGAGTTCCTGCAAATCCTGCGAGTTAGCGCGACAGGATTTAATAACATCTTAATAAAAATGCTAAAATTTCTTTATTTTCAAAAATTGATCAATGCATTTTTTTTTTTTTCAAAATACATCTTAACATTTTTTAAGCGATAATTATTTTAATTTTCCCCCGTTTATACTTTGTTTTTTAGCGCATTTTTTTTGGCTTCTTTGATGCCACGTGTTAGACAGTTGACAGTTTTTCTGCTATTGTACAACAATCTCGTTGCATATGCTTTCAGTTTAGAATATTTCTTGTACAACATAGAACATATTGATAAAAAATATGAATCAATTTTTCAGTATAAATGTTTATTGATCGAAGTTTTATGTGTCCAAGTTCGATTTGCAATTTGGAACAATACCTTAATAAAAATGCTACAATTTCCTTAATTTCAAAAATTGTCAACGTATACAAATATATATATATATATATATATTTTTCAAAATACATCCTAATTTTTATAAACGATCACGTGTTTTCAGAAGATTATTTGTCAACAGAAAACTGCTGGTGCTCAAAATATTGGTTTATTTCGGTGACCTTACATTGTGCTCATGAAAATATAAAGAACATGTCAAGTATTTCAGTTTAATTTTCAACTCACAAGAAAGAAAAAATCTAATAAGATTAGTTCTTAAGACCCAGCATTCATTTGTAATGACAAAAAATCTCACGTCTATGTTTTTAAAGCAATATTCAGTATTTCTTGGTTATGAACAAGGGATATACTGTACAAGGGATAATACTGCGAGCGAAATTTTTTAATATTTTATTTTTATTTCAGAAAAAGAGCTTAAAATAACTTTTTTAATGAAAAATGAACATGTAATCGTTTCCGCTTTTCTTTAAAAAAACGGCGGGGGGGGGGGGATCATGAAAAAAATCTGAGAGAAGGGGGTTGACAGTTTCGCTAAAAATACAAACCCACCTTATTTGTTAGCCTGTGTCGTAACATCTGCATTCCTCTCCATGAAAAAAATAAGAAAATAAAGGCAGCTGCACTTGGCATTTGCAATGCAGGTGTTATAAAGAGAAAATGTTGAAGGAATGGGAATTAGACCCGACCCAATTCAATAGTTGTTGAGGATTTTTTTTGCAAAGATAAGAAAATTCTCTGATATAGCATTTTTTAATTTTTTTAACCTCCAAATAGTTTAATTCACTAGAATCGCGAGTGATTCTAGCAGTTTTAATTATTATGTAAACTTAACCCAAACAATTTTACGGTGCTTGAATAATGCATTTATGCTTTTATAAACATGAAAATAAATAGTAAATGGTTTAAATGACATTTTTGACAAGCATTCTACACGTTTTAATGGTTTAAAGCGACTTTTTTTTCCATCGGCCATCGGCATCGGCCATCGGCCGATTTCGGAACAATCGGCATCGGCCCATCGGCCAAAAAATGCCATCGGTCGAGCCCTAAAAATAAACATTAATACTATTTTATGTGCCTTAGTTCGCGCGTTTTTCAATATTATTCCTTACTTAACATGATTTTGTGGTCTTCTGCTCTTCATTTTAACAGTTAATGCTTTTCTGATGGGGATTTTGATCAAGTTGTAATTGACTTTCTCGAAATTGTTGTCCTTATTCAATGCTGTTTACATACTGTCTCCTAATGGAGATTTTTAAGGACTGACGTCCATATTCGAATAGATATAATATGTGACCGATATCCTTATTCGACTAGGGACTTTCACGTATGTGTACCTTTAATATATTGCGGATTAGCAGATATTGTTTTCTTTTATCAAATCGGGATTTTTGAGGAGAGTTGTTTATAAACTGTTGGTGACGCTTGGGTTTTTTTGTGTTATTTTTCAACTGTTGTCCCGCTTCATATGAGGACAAAGGAACTGCTGGCTTTGTTTAAACAAAGATTTCCAGAGATTTGTAAAGGGACTGTCTTTATGGGAACTATGTTATTCTGACTGCTTTTATTATTTTGATGCTGGTATTTGTCCTCGCATGAAGATTTTTATGGATTTCTGTCCTTAATCTAAAGGAGATACTTTTTTTAATGAGAATTTTTAGGGACTGTTGCTCACATTCCCAATAAAATTTTTAAAATAAGTTTATCCCTATTTATTTGCAGCAGAATGTTGGACATGTGTCGTATCGCCTCACTTCACTTCTCTGCAGAAGAATATTTGGTATTCAAAGTAACCCGTGCAACGCCGGGAACGTCAGCTAGTAAGTAATAACTCAAGTTATCATATGTAGTCTGCACTTTCTACTTATTTTCCGAAAATGTATCGTTTTTATCAAGCATAACTTAAAACTGAATTCTGCAGCATTATTTGCATAAGCAGTTTTTTTTTGAAAATATTATGAAACTAATAAATAAATACATAAAAAGTATAATGTTTTTGCTTTAAAGTAAAAGGTAAAAGAAAAATATTGTAGATATGAGATGCATTGTCATAGTTCCAAAAAACAAATAAAACTACCGTACCGTAAAGTCTGCATATCTTTACGAAATTGCAGACACTTATCGTTAAGCAAACATAAGTTAAAAAATGCAGCATTATTAGCTGACAAATTTTTATTATTATTATTATTTTAAAGAAAAATACCTAAATTTATCGCTGAAAATGAAAGTATGGCGGGAAAATAATGGAAGATTTAACTCTATTGTCAAGGTTTTAAAAAGTATACTATGGTTGTAAATAAGTAAACTATCATAACATGCCTACAAATTGTACATAATTTTAACTGGAATAATTAATCGGAATGCTTCATTGTTTCCAAACCATAATTTGAGATAAAGTGCTGCGAGTTCTTTTCTGAACTTAATGTAATTTGATTTTGAAAAAAAAAAAGAAAAAGAAAAAACAAGGACAAATTAAAACTAAAACTTCGAAATTCACTAGAAAACGTAAAAACACTAACTATAAAAGACAATTGTCTGGTAATGCATGTATTGAGTAATAACAAGAAAAAACTGCAAGCTAAAAATAAATAGAAGACAGTACATAAAAAAGCGAAAAAAAACAGACAATATATATATATATATATATATATATATATATATATATATCTTAATTCATTGCAGAGAAGTAGAAGTAGTAGTAATTCCGGAACATAGCTGTTTTAAAAGGCATTAATCAAGTAAATCTAAACATAGGTTACAAGCTAATAAGTAACAAAGCATAAAAAACAAAAAAATATTACATAAATAAATAAGAAACCCTAAATTCATTGCAGCAAAATAAAAGAAATAAAAGCAGACACATTCTGGAAGACAGTTGTCTGACAAGGCATGAATCGGGAGAAACCAAACAAAAGCTACAAGCTTAAATTACTCAAATTAAATGAGGGCTCTAAACGATGAACCCATTACATCTTTTCATTATTTGGGAGACAGTAGTTGGGGGAAATGTACTAGAACATGTCTTCTTTGCTGTCTCTTGGTTTACTTCAGCTACTCTGCGGATTTCATTAACTAATTATCTCCCACAGTATTAATTATAAGTAAATTAATTTTCTGAAAATCAAATATTTGTTATCATCCATCGCAAAGCAAAGAATCTCGTTCTAATTAATTTGTCTAGATAAATTAAGCTCTCCTTGCGGTAAAGTAAACATGCAGAATCATTTAATGAACTTTGCTTCTTATTCATAGTTTTACTCAAAGACATATCTATGCATTTAAATGTAATAAACACTGTAGTCAAAAACTTTCTGTTTAAAGTCATTTTTCCTCCCTAAAGTCATGAACAAGTTAATATGCATATAAATATTACAAAAATTGGTTAAAAAACGTATCTTTTTGTTTTAAGCCCATGTTTTATTTATTTATAGTTACCATTTATATATATATATATATATATACATATAGAGAGAGAGGGAGGGAGAAAGAGAGATGTATATGTGTGTGTGTAGGATCCAATGAGTATTACTGGATGAACTGCAGCGCCATCGGGAGAAAAAGGGGAGAAAGTGAGGAGATTGCCCGGTGATTTGGTCCTGAGTGGACGTGGATGGCACTGTGTGTGTCGTAGATTTTGAAATAATCAACCTGTCGAGGTGGTGTAAATCGTTAATTACCTGTAAATATTGCATATTCTCTGTAAATATATATATATTGATCCTTTTTACTGTGTGTTATTCAGAAATTCCCCTAGACGCCAATTTTACCCTCTCCCCTACACATGTATATGTCTTGCTTATGATCATATTTTCGTAAAAATAAGCGTAATAATAGTTCATTGTTTATTATTTATCAAGTAGTGGCAAAGACAAGATAATTTATTTTTCATTTTTATAACCAAATATATGCAATATCCCGTAGTTATTAAAGTATATTTACATATCGCTCATAGGCTGCAATAGCGGCACAATTCAAAAAATCATGTTTTGAAATAGGTGGGTTTAAAGTTTTCATTCCTGAGGAAAATGCATAAGAAATGCTTTAGTTTGCTGTCATCTTACGGCCTGATATTGAACTAGATTGCTACTGAAAATAATGTGTATTTTCATGTTTTCATCTGTTCTTAGTCCGAAAAGTTTTTTTTTTTTTTTTTTTTTTTGAGTTGTGCCACTATTGCAGCCCATGAGCGATAGATTTTTACTTGATACATTGCTTTTCTGTGTAAATGCTAATGTGTTTTACTTCAGTTCTTTATGTAGTGATTTCTTTAAACTCTTTAGTATTTTTTAATGTGTGTTGTTGGCATTTCATGTAGATGCAGATCCTGTTCCAGCAATAGTTTCTGATTTTCAGATCTGATTTAATTTTCTCTTTTGATTTTATGGAAATGACAGGCAATGATTTATTTGCCATAACACATTAAATAGAATTTGCGTTGTACTTTAAGATACCGCATACGCTCAGTTTTTTTGCATTTGGAACACGTTGCAGTATCTGCTTTTATTCTTTTGGACGTCTTTATAGATTGTTAAGCTTTGAACGGATTATTAGAGGTTTAATTCTCTACAGCTTGGTTTTTCGCGGATTTTTCATTTGATAATTCATTTAATTTTGAAATTGGAATAATCTTACTTACCTTTGGCAATTGGCAGCCCAATCAGCCTAAGGTATAGTAAACTATGGCTTTAACCCACACATTCAACAAGGAAATTAACACGAATCGAATGTAGGACGTTAAGTATTGGACAGTTTAATAATAATGATGATGATAAGGATTATTATTATTATTATTATTACTTATGGCAAAAGTAACTGTTAAAAAAAAAACTTGATCAGTCATGGTGGGATTACTTGGCGTAGACGTTACTTTTACAGCTTTTCTTTCTAAAAATAGCTTCGGTATGAACGTTCTTCTTATTCATTAGAAGAAATGACTTGCATATTTCTGCTGCTTTTTGAGTGAAATTCGTTCACGAGTTTTCTTCGCCTGAACTAGAGGTACAAGATGCTTCAACCAGGATGATGTTATCGTTTTTGATGAAAGCTATCAATATTTCCACTATTTATTTATGTTTAGCGTGTAAAAGTTGAATTCATAAATCAATCGATTAATATTGATTGCAGACGCTTTCATTAACATTTGATAATACGAAAGCCTCTATCAAAGAAAATGAAAGCCCTTCTTTTTTCTTATTTTCGTGCTAAGCCCCAACCAAATTTAATTTAAGAATACATACTTCTTCCAAATAACTAGGTAGATTGAAGGCATAAGATAAACAAGATTTTAAGGGATAAAACATTGGTTCGTGAGAATCACTCTGCCACGTGTGACTTTTAAGTAGACGCCGATTAGACCAAATGCAGTCAGATCTTTTCATTTCATTCATTTCATCTTTTCAGATCTTTTCCATTTGTGTAATGGAACCTTTTAGGATTTTCGGTACTCAATCGAGTATTTTTTAAAATGCTGTTTATTTTAACAAGTGTTTGTGCGATTTGAAAACTAAAACACCCAATTGATTTTGAAGATTATCAACAGATAGTGTACTTGATTTTAAAAATAAAAATCGAGTATTAATTATTAATAAAACTAATTGCTAATTAAAATTTCGGGATTTTATTTTACCTTTTTTATTTTTATAATCAATTTTAAATGAGAGAACCATAAAATTGCGTCAAAATTGTCAGTGCTCAATTCTGGGGTGTCAGGAGGATAGCGAAAGAAAATGATTCGCGTCATATACATATATATATATATATATATTCTTCGTCTATGAGTCATGCCTAGCTCATTGGATGAGGCTTTTTAAATAATTACATTTGGGATTTTTATAAATTAATGCTTTAAGTTTAATTATTAACAAGAAGTTCCGTCTAGAACTATACGAGCCTACTTTCTCGTATACATCGAATTCGAATTTATAATCTAGCTATCTCTCTCTCTGTCTTTCTCGTTTAGCTTTAGTTCTTAATTGCTTCAAACATACCTTTTTCGATGGTTAATACATATTCATTCAATCATTCATTTATTAAGTCATTCATGTATTTATTCACTCATTTACTCATTCATTATTTTGCTTATTCATTTAATCATTCATTAATTCAAAAATATTCTTGAAAATCTCGATAAAAAAATTTCATAGGAAAATAGGCTCGTTAGTTCTGGATGAACTTTCGATTTGTACATGTTCTACGTCATAAGAGCTTTCCGATAAAGTTTGTTCCAAGCAAATCGGTCTGTTAGATCAGGAATTATATAGGATTGAAATTTCCCCGTAGGCGGTTATTTATTATTTTTTTGAACTGTTCAAAAATGAACAAAAATTGTACAAATCAATATTTCACGCCAAGAACTTCTTCCAGTCAGCTTGTTCATGGGAACTTGGATCTTGTACCCAGAGTTTACATAATTTGCTTCATTTTCACCCATAGGCGCTAATGTTAAAACTTTTTGAACTGTTCAAAATTGAACAAAAAATTGTTCAAATCAAAAAGTAAAATATGGAAATGAGATGTCCTCACCGAGATCTTTCGAATGCAAGAAGAATTTTTTCAATCGGACAATTCGTTCAAAAGTTATTAGGGGGTTACAGACCGGCTGACAGACCGACCACACTTCCCCCCCCCCCCATCTCAAAACCCTACTTTCAAATTTTTTATCTTTCAATCTTTATTTAATTACTTAACTTATGTTTGACTTTTCTTGATTTCTAACGATATTTTCACGATACATTAAGCCTTCTTTCATGCTTTATTATTTATTTTTTTTTTTAACTTTTACGGGAAAGTAGGCTAAAAAAAATGCGTCAATAGGGTTAATAATAATTGTAAAACACAAGTCTTTAAAATTGGCATTTCCCAATTTTCTCAGAATTGAACTTACTGGTGCTCAGTAACCCCACTATAAGCACATGGTGACGCGAATGTGGGGAAATTGTGCTCAAATAATAATTTACATTTTTATTACATAAAAATTCTTTCTGGTATGGTCAATTAAATGTTTTACCTAAAAAGTTGTCTAAAAAAAGAAACGTTTCACAAATTTAGTATAAGCTTTAGTACGCAAATTTCGGAGTTATCTTCGATTTTGTTTAGATGCGTATAGTTCCTTCTGTATAGGAAACATTCATCAAGTATGATTTCATATGTGATATTTCAACAATGTCAGCAATTTTCAAAAATGCAATACAGTTCTACTGGTGTTAACAAACATTCCATATAATTGAACAGTTAACACATAATCATAGGAATAAAATATTTTAAAAATTAACGGTTAATGACGAAAAAGAAAAGTGAAAATCACTTATACAAACGGGAGTGAAAAAATTCGCGTAAACTTCACCTAAAAGCACGAAAACTGCTTCTCAAGTCAAAAGGGAAAAATTCAAATTCAAGAACAAAACTTTCAACGTATATCCAATTGGGTTTGTTCCGGAGATCTTCTCCAATTCAAAAATGTAGAGCTGCATTTCCTATTCTTTAAGAAATGCAAAAGCTCGGAATAGGCTTCGGGCCATAAGATAAAATTCCGTTTCTGATAAGTCGGGCATCACGAGGATTTCATTTTTCATTCTCTATTGTCTGGTATTAATGCAGTAGTCTGATTTTTTTTTTATATTTTGAACGTCTTTCCGTTGCTAAGACACGGCATATTCTATAAATATGAAGCGGGTTGAAGATTTTAAATTTATATTTGTATAGTATTGATAATTACATTATGATTCAAATTAAAGAAGTCAAAAAGAAGTAATTAATCATAAAATTAGATATAATTCAAAAAAATTCTATGTGATTTAATACTCTCTCCCCCTTTCATTGAATTTCATTGTTAAAAAAAAGTACGTAAAATTATAAGTGAATAACATACTATACCAAAAAAAATTGTCATTCATATCAACGATTTTAACGTAAACAAATCATTGAATGCAAAAATAAAACAAAGAGGTATGATCAATATAATTAATAAAACGACAGAAACAAATTTTATAGAAGAATTTCGAATTGTCTGGTCTAACACCATGTTTGACCGCCCTCATCGAATTGTAATTGATACAATCATCTGCCTATCAAAATAGCAAAACTACGCTGAATGGGATCCACATTCCCCCTAAAGGTGCTTTAACAACAAATGCGACAAAGACAAAAAGAAAACTTGTTTTTTCTCTTCTGTGTTACTGGATATATACACAGAGCATATTTTTGAAATGCAAAAATATGCTCTGCGGTTGCGCAAACGAGAAAAGAAAAGTTTTCTGGCCTTTATCGCCTTTAGTGCGAAAGAACCCCAAGACTTGTCTCGTTTTCTTCGGTTTCTGATCAGGAGCTACTAATAGGGTAGCTAGCTAGGGACCGTTCATGAATGATGTTACACTTTTTTCAATATATTTCACCATCTCCCATCCTTTGTCACAAAATGTTACACTTCAACACACCCTACCCCATTTGTCTCGTGTTACGTTATATTACATAAGCATATGTACTTGCAGTTCAGAAACAAAACACTGTGTTATAGATCACGTTACTAATTTGATTTTTCAACTTTTAAAGACATGTCTGAGCATGATAATAATTATTATTACATGTGAGCGCAATTTGTAGGAAAGAAGGTTGAGATGTACAACGCAAAAGATAAGTAGTATAAAACAATAAAATATGTCAATTGTTCGGATTTTGATAAAATGATCCTCGCAATTTTATCTTAAAAGGGTAAATGCCTAAGAGAGTTTATTTTTAAACCTTTAAAAAAAAAAAATTATACCTTAATCAGCATCGGTGTCTACGATACAAAAATATCAATGAAACTACAAAATCAAATTATGAAAAAAAAAAAAAACCTTAAAATAAATTTAATTTTCTGATTTTAAATGTTTCTATAGAAACCAAAATGTATAATGTCACACTACTTGTTACCCCTTCTCCGCCCCTTGTCACAAACTGTCACAATTTCTGAAACCCCCCCCCCCTACCCTTCTAGAAGAGTGAGATAATTTATGAATGACCCCCTACCTGATCTGTTCGGTGTCGTCTACTGGACCCAAATAACGCCCGACAGTTACAAGATAAAGAAGCTCCGCTTTCAGTATCGAATCGCACTTATTATCTTCGGTTGCAGTTTAGTTCGAGTATTTTTGATGGTGAGAAAAACTCCACACCAATCTCAATGGTATTGCCCTTTTATTATTAATATGATTATGTTAGCGGGTTTTTGAGCAGTCATCCAATTTGCCCAACCTCAACAAACGGCCCTGTTGAGATTAATATTTTCCATCTGAAGACTTTAACCTAATTGAATATTCGATTTTTATTTCATTCCATTTACTTCAATAAAAACGTTTGTATGCATGTATTTATTGTTTGAAGTATATTTTAATTGCAATTATTCATTGAGAGAATCCCCTTTCTGTAGTTAGTTTATAGATAGAGAAATGGCAACTCATTTGCACACAGAATATGTGTTTTGCATAAAGTAAAAATGTGAAGCTTTTCCTAAACTCCCAAATAAAAAGAACAAGAAAAACTCTCTTCATATTCTGCAATGAAGCTATGCATATTAAGTGAATTAAATATTTGATACAATTCCAAATGTGATCGAATTTGAAAAAAATGTTCTTTCTTTGAAGCGTTACGAATTTCAAAAACAAGACAAACAGATGAAAATACCCTGCAAAATAATAAACGAATTCAAAATGAATTTTGCTTATCAATAGTATTTTCTTCGATTCAGCATCTTAAGCCCTTTTCTTATTCGCTCAAACTGCCAAAATACGCAAAATGATTAAAATCGAAAGCAATAAAGATAATAAATAAATACAAATATAAAACAAAGGTAATTATCAAAATTATGTCTGTAGCTATATTTTAATCTTTACTTTTAACGAAAAGTAAAAATAAATTTCCAAAAATGTAAACTGAAATATTTCTTTAACTCTCCTCAACTTTTAACACCATTTTAAAAACAATATTTTTACTAGCTTAAATTACAACATTTAATTTTATTTAATTAAGTTTTACATGAATGAAGAAGGTTTTCTATTATTCATATAACTATCTATTTATTTACATTCATTATAAAATATTTTATTATATTAACTGTTGCCAATCTGATTTTAGAAATGTGAATTTATATAAATTTCAAGAAAAAATATTTTTAAATTTTAACTGCTTGATAATATATGACGTTCATAACAGCTGCTGCCATCCCTGAAAGAAATATTTTCGTGAATACTTTAGCCGATTCTGTTCTTTAAGGGGGAAAAGGTATATATATATATTGCCTTTATGTAGGCTTATTTTCCCTTGTATTTTGAAAACTTTAAGTTATTTGTGCGAAAACACACTATCAGCATGAATCAGTATTGCTTATTGACTATTAGATCACATGCACATGGGGGAAAACAAACTTAATGAAGTGTTTTTTTTCTTTCTTTTTCTTTTGTTGTGCATTTGAAAGTTTTGCGCGATAAACTTAAACACGTGCCTACAAGATATGTGCAAGATGAAAAAGAGAGTATTTATTGTTTGATGTTCTAAATGTATAATCATTATTTATGAATATATCATTTTTGAAATTAAATTTAAAAAAAATCAATTAGATATTTATGGGTTAATATTGATTTCAATTCAGTACAAAGTTTTAGCATACCGTTTCGCAATGCTTTTACACTTCGCGAAAGGAACAAATTTGAAACATAAAATGTCAGTGAATTGATGAGTTTACTAGAGTTTTGGCTAAAATCGCAATTTTCGAACTCCAATTGGAACCAAAACATATTTTTGTAATTATTTTCAAGTTTTGTATTTATATTTTTCATTAGTTCTTTCAACATTTCCGCGCTAACACAAAAATATATTATTAAATTTATTAATTTTATGTAGTTTTCAGCTATTTCATGTTTTCTATTTTGGTTCCAAAGTGAAACTGGAAGATTTTTTTTGATTGAATTAAAATTTGTTCGTGTGTTTCAGTCCACAACTTTTCTGCTTTAGTGGGGAAACAATTTATTTTTAAAAAAATTATTTAAAAAAAAAACGAAAAACGAGCGTTTCCTCCTCCGCCTGATACGCGTGTTTATACTGTTATATAGCTACTTCACAGCACAAGTAAAATATTTTTTTTTTTTTTTTATAATCCGTTTTTTAATTGTTTTCTGGGGCCAATAGAGTTGAAATCAAAGTTTATTACTACAGTCATCCTAGACGTTAGTTAATGCGTAATGATAGGGACTTATCACATCAAGTTTCTCAGAAGCAGATATTGGTGGACTTGGTTCATTTCTGCTCTCAATCTAACTCATATATTTTTAATTTCAGCATGAGGCATTTTAAATCATCTTGCCAAGTATCTTCAATCGCTAAACAGGAAATTGGAACTTCGATTTATCGCACGTAATTTCCTGAGAAACTTGTCACTTGAACGATCAGTGTAAGCACATGTCAAAACCTCGAGCTGTGAAGCATAATGCAAAATAATTACTTCAGTTGTCCTAGTGTTTAGTTAAGAAGCTGATAACTATACATTAAACCAGATTTGCAGTTTATAAATCAGTGAATTGAAGCGGTAATGAAGAATTTATAAATGTGACCAATCATCATGTCATATTATTGATTTTGCTAAGTGAAGATTCATGACCGTATGTACCCTCGCTGAAAGGGAAAGTAAAGCTCGTAATTTGAATGTTAATATAGTTAAATTATGAAAGCTAGTTAAATGTGAATGCAATGTGTACTTTAGGGCCTGATAAAATATTTCTAAGCAATTCCAAGTCGTAATGAATATTTCTGTCTAAACAAGTATTGAACAAACTTGCATTGCTACGTAAGATTTTCTATAGTTCCTCAACTTATGATTCTATTTCTTTTTTGAAGAATGTGAATTATATATGTTCTCTGCTCGGAATTTTACTATTTTAATAAAGCTTTAGTTTATTGACTGTCATATTTCTTCAGTTTAATTGTAGCTTTATACTTTTATGTATTTTATTTTATTTTGTTTCTATTTATTCACTTATTAATATTTTGACGAAAGTTTATGATAAAAACTATATTAAATTTTCATTTTCACAGCACGAATTATGCAAAAAAATTAACTTTCATTTATTTTACGTAACGGTACGATAGGAATAAACAATAATTAAGGCTGCAGTAGACACTTAAAATGACAAAAATTGGTCAAAATATCGATAAGCCTACACTGTATTAATAAATATAAGATATCAAATTTATGTTTACAACACTAAAATTTTTAATATATCAGTATTTTTGCATGATTACACCCTTTTAAAATTAAAAAGCCTTGTTTCTCAAAATCAAAAACTTACCTCAAAACAGAAATTCAAAACGTTGCACGTGCAGCACTTTTTAGGCTATTGCTATCTAACTTTCAAAAAGTATTATTATATTAATTACGTTGTTCTAGTTTAATGGATGAAATGTAGCAGTAACAATAATTTGAAAGAAGATATTTGACTTATTTATTGAAAAAAATCGCTAAATTTTCAGAAAATGTCATATAAAAGTACATTTTTGCCTATATTTGGAAATTATTATATAAACGTTCTATTTTATCCATTCATTTGAAGAGGATATCTAAGGATTTAAAACCAGGAACAAATTTGAATTTTTAAAAAAAACATTGCGGCAGGTGGAACGCTTTTAGAAAGATCAAATTTTTTTTTAAATTTTAAATTAAAAAAAAATACCCATTTTTGTACGCCAAATGTTTTGTGGGGTATTTTTTTCTAACATAAACAAACTGACAAAATTTTAAGTTTGAACATAAAGAATTAAAAATTTTTTTTTTTGAAAATAGATACGTAAGAAATAAAACATAAATACGTTCTCGATGTATTTTTTATCAGGAAATGATTTTAAAGAAGTGGCAAAACTTTAGAATCATTTATTAATTTAATTTTTTAACAATACGATTTGTGTCAATGTGTAGTTTACATAGATATCATTAAAAAAACCAGTGGCTTTAAAATGCAATACGCATTAAAGAATAAGTCAGGAAAAAAATAATGAAGGGGGATGTAGTAGCTCTTAACTGTTTTCACGGCAATTATTTGCACTGAAGACAAATAATTTTTCGCTTTAATATCAGTGTCGTTTAAAAGTCAATTGTACAAATACCAAACGTTTCCGAATTTGGAAAAATGAAAGTATTGTCTTTTAAAACAATAATTATAACAAATACTAAAAATAAAGAAATACGATCTTCTTTTGTATTGATCATCTCATTCCTCGGCTCTAAAAGCAGCGATGGCCAGTAACACAGAAGAATAAATAAAATAAATTTGACAAGTTATTTGTTTATAATTGCACATGATAAAAATGTATAATATAAAGGTGAACGGGAGCGTTTAAAAATTAAGCATGTAAGTGGTAAAATACTGTCTCAAATTAAACTTGTAAGATAAATGTGTAAATATAATAAGAATGTTCAGCAGTTTTAAGAAAATAACTTCAGAAAAGTTACTTTGACGAAACTAAAGGGGGGAAAATGCTACTATTCTTTCAATAAAGGACTAATTTTTATATATACTATTTTTTACTATATATCACGTTTTTTTTTTTTTTTTTTTTTTTTTGTTGCTTGTGTATTTTTTGTATTCAGAGTAACTTTATTGTATACATGCGTAATATTATTGCATACTTAGAATACAGTTTTTACAAGTATATTAAAATTAATAATAATCATGCCGTATTATTACTAGCTTGTATTTGAACAATTGTTTCTCTTTTGAATAACCATAAAAATATTTTTGATAGGTATCTAAAGTACTTAATATAAACAACAAGATGCAAATTTGAGGTTACTTCAAAGTCTATATTTAATGCTCAGTCTAAACACAAAACGTGGGATAATAGTACATTTCGAAAGAATGAAAATAATACATTTCGGAAAAAATTGATGAAAATAAACTTTAAAAAAAATCACAAAAGGTATTCGTTTTCTATTTAGTTACGAAAACTAAATAGGTTCGAAATGCATACAATTGATTTGGCAGGACACTCGTGAACGTTCACAAATCTGCCCAACATCCAACTCGAGTTACCGAATATAATATTCGATATAATTCTCCGATAGTTTCATTAAAGGAATTCCAGTTATTTGAATAGATGAAATAGAGATATCCTTACACGGAATAGGTTGAATGCGGCTGGTGAATATTACATATTAATCCTAGTTTACGATGTCGCTAGAAACGCGGAATTCAGGGTTTGGAGTGCTGTAAATGCTTTTCCTGTTTTGCATTTCCACATTAATAAAGCCATTTTATTATCATAACGTGTCATTGCAGCACATACTAACTCGATAAAAGGCAAAATACACAGTGGAATGAGTTTCACTAATTATTAATGAATAAATTTACCTTTCCGACATCTATTTTGAAGTTAACAAAATTACTTTCAAAAAATGCAGAGCAATCCATATTTAAAAGTCATTATGTAATATGACAGCCGAACCTACCTGATAAAAATGGAAGTGTATAATAAAAAACTGACTTTGACAAGGAACGGGACCTTGTTCGGCCTTGAATAAATGTATGTATATCGGCCTTTGGTCTATTTATCGGTATATCTGCCTCATTTACTCAAACTTGAACGAACCTTCCATGTTCCGAAAATAAATTCACCTTCTTTTTTAATGTTCGAAACACCTCGACCTCCATTCAGTGTTTCATTTAATACTCTGAACAATCTTAAGCTCAAACTTGAACACTAAAAAAAAAACCAGTTACGTTCTACAGGGAAGTTAGATCCGTTGTGGTTTCTCTGTGGTGGTCACGAGTACATCTAGTTAATTCACAGTCCGTATGAGTACATTCACACGGGTAACAACTCTGTTGCGGCTCCGTCGTGGCTGTTTTTTCCAAACAATCAATTTTTGTCACCAATCTGTTAAGAATCAAACCAGGAGCAACGTTGTGCAATTCAATAAAATTATGCATAAGTATGTTCACTAACCAGGATCACATAGGTAAACTGTATTATGTCGACATGGTGCTGTTTCACAAAAGTTGTCCTAACACTAGATTTCAGACCAGTCACTTTGACTGTTTCGAAGCTTCCATTTTGCATAATTTGTTACTAATTATAGCGCAACTTTCAATTGCATTGGATTTTCCGAATGCACGGTAAGTAGGACAAAATAATGTAACTGAAAGTTTTGTTATAATTAGTAGCAACTTGGTGCAAAATGAAAGCTTAGAAACATGTTGAAAACGGTGTGGTAAATCTAGTGTTAATATTGTTCTGTCTTATTGTTGCAACGTCAATATAGAGGTATGCCACACTAAATGCCTTACTGGAATGCTGGAATAATTGCCTTACTGGTCGAAACATAATTTATTAGTACATACAAATTGAATAAATAAACATGTACATAAGAGAATAAAAATAAAACTTACAAAATTAATAATAATAATAAAAGATTCAAGCGGCATTCAAACTTCTTTCTGAAAAGTTGACTGAAATGACATAGTGTAGTTTACTTCTGTGGTTCATAAATAAGTTTAAAATGCATTAACCCAAAAATGTCTTCTTCAAACTATTTTGAATAAACTATTGTTTTTAAACATGTTTGTTTGTTTCCTTGCACTGCGTAAAATACTTTTGCAGAAGTATCTCCTAATATTACAGATCTTCAATTGAGAAATGTGATATAACAAAATGCTAAAACGGTTACATTTAATATAATATCATTAATGCTAATTGGAAGAAATTAAGTGGAAATGTGTCAAAGCATTTGAAAACTTGTTTTAATATTACGTGGATTTTAGATTGACTAAACGAAAACATACGTTTTTTTTCCATCTATTTTCCCGGATCACCTACGTATCAGTTTTAATTATTTTCCAAATTTATTGAAAGCCGTTAATGTTCGAGTCAAAAACTTCTAATATATAAGCCGTATTCAGATTTATAACTCTTTAAACATTATCAAAACATGAAAGTGTTTCAAACGGATACGGATATTTCCAATTACCTGCAACAAATGGGATATAAGCAAAGCATCTGGGGAACATGCAAAAGCTACACATCAGTTAAAATCTTCAATTTCCTCAGAGTTGCATTGAACCGCTCAGAATGAGCTGTTGAAACGCACCTTAACTCTAGCGAATAGGAGCAACTCACGAACTGAATTGACTTGGGATTTCCTTCGCATAATATTCAAGTTATTCAACTTCACTACTTTTGCTAATAAGTGTGCTTCGTTGATCGTGACTCGTGGCCAGGTTTGGTATCTTAATATATACTACGTGACTGGTATTCCTAGTTGTATGTTTCAACATCATATGCTCACATTGCTTACTTTTGCTCATGTGATGGTTGTATGCATATCCAACTAAAATGTGTAAGTTTGTTCCGGTGTGAGTAATGTAAAATAAATTTCCTCATTTTTCTCTTTAATTTGGAATGACTTCTATAACATTAGACATAATACTTAAATAATATCTAAAACTGTATTGGAAATTCAGCATGTTTTTTAACGTAAATAAATAGATAAATAAAATTATGTCAGGAAAGTCAAGGATTTTGATAGTTTAACCATTTTTATATGTAAGAAAAAAGAGTTTGAAGTTCTACTTTACCCATAGCACATATCTATTTTCATTTAAAGCGAGATAGAGGAAATAGATACTTTTTCCTCGAAAGTGAGAGATCGTTCTTTCGGTTTTTATTTTTGGTAGGATAAATGCAAAATTATGAATAGCCTTTACCACTGATCTCTATAACCACCAGTACCCGGATGAATTAAATTACTGATTAAAACTAATAGTATATTTATATATGTCCATTTTATAAAATTTTCACAGACGTAAGCAATGGCTTTTGTAGTAAAAAATAATAAAATAAAAAATAAATAAATAATGAGTAAAACTTATTTCACTCATCAAAGTTCGTTCTATATAAACTCTTGCCTTTGTAGAAATTGAACGTACTCATGTGCTATGCTTATAATGTTTCATGAGTTCATTTTACACAACGAGTGTGTTACCATCTTTTTTACATATTTTCATTAATTGTTTTTGTTTTCTTTTTGTTTCTTGTCCATGAGACTTCATGGTTTAGGGTCTAACACTTTTAAGAAAGAACATTAAAAAAAATAAATTAATTAAATCGAACGCACTGATGTGCTATGTGTCATTGGCAACTGTCCTCTGTGACACATTCTTATTTCTTTATTTGTGCTTTATTATAAATATTAACTTAATTTGGGGCTTAATCTACTATTGAGTGAGAATATAATAGAAGTAATTGAAGTTTTTATTGTGTGAAATTACAGTAAAGGGGAACTACATTGATAAGTTTCATGTCGTTCACCAATGGAATCAACTGTCGAAGCTATCCCAGTGAGTCTGTAACTTTCCTGTTACGAAGTATTATTAACACTTCATTTATCACAAATGTACACCTCTGCACTCTGAATATGTTGAACCTTTGGTCTTACAATTGTGAAACATTTACGCAGCGAAGGGGGTGTAGCGATGCATATGGTCGTCAATGAGATGTTTGAATCTTACAATTGTGATACATTTACGCAACGAAGAAGGATTAGAAATGTGTATATTCTTTTATGAGGATATGTAACATATTTTTACAAACATTTCATCGAGTTGTTAAGCTTATTAAATGTTATCCACTGATTAAGATGGTGGAGAGATAACCGATAATTGTTATTTTAAATTAAAACATAAGTTTGATTTTTTCTCTTTTGTGGAGTAAAACGGAATTAAGATAATTGTATTTCGAATTAAGAGACTTTACTTGCCTCCATGTTCTTAAGTATTTCTGAAAGTAAGTACACTTAATTGATATAGCATGTGTAGTTTTCCTCAGGAACGATATCAATAAGAATTCAAATTATTGAAAACATTTTCACGTATTTACTGACAATACGATTCAAAGTTCTTTTTTAGAATAACTTTTATTATGTATTTTCTTTTTTTATGTATCGTAAAAGAATCTAGAAAAAGAGAAACCTTAAATAAATTGTGTCTAATCCTTCCCCCTCTTTTTTTGCATACGCCAATTATATATTTTTCATGCAGTTTAGATAATGCTAAAAGAAATGTACTTTTATGTAGTATATTATTTTACGAAAACGACATGAAATTTTAAAGTTAGGAAAATATATAATTATTTGGGAGGAAAAGTCCTAATTGTAAAATGTAAGAGTTAAATCTTATAAATATTGTTCAATTTAAGAATGTAAACGTGTTTTCCTATTCTTTAGGAAATTTTGCGAAAAAATGAGAGAAAACTTTTTAGGGTCAATAGATAAAATTCCATTTCGGATTAGTCGGGCATCACGAGAGCTTCATTTTTCATGCTCCATTGTCTAGAAGTAATGCATTAGAATTTTTGATCTTTTATATTGAATATCTTTCTGTCTTCAGAAAAGGAATAGTTTGGAAGTTTTAAGTTGTTTACTAAATCATCGGGAATTTTAGAACTAAATAATAAAGAATGCGAAGTAAAATACGTGATGAAAAGCAACTTTACACTACGATGAGTTCCTTGGATGCAGTTTTTAACATAAGTTATATACGTATCAGAACTATATGCTAATAACACATCCTAAACGTTGAAAATTACCAGTGTGTTTTATATTTTTACATATTTGTTTCCCTTCTAATGGGACAGTAATTCAAATAATAATTATAATTCTTTGCAGACCGGGTGCATACCCTAAAAATCGGCACCTATTATTTCAAGTAGTACCACTGTAGGTGGATGCCCATTACCACTTTTGAGAATTTTGACGTCCAGTCTCCCCCTAGGTGGCGGCACCTGAGCTCTAATTGCAGCGAAACTACACTAGGAATTTAATGTAGACGAGAGGGTATTCAAGCCAAACAGATATTGAAGGGATTTTTTCCCTTTGGATGTTCGCACCTGAGCTCTAAATGATGCGAAACTGCACTAGGAATTTACTTTAGCGGAAAGTATTCAAGCCAAACAGATACTCAAGAGATCTTTAACTTGCGGCATAAGCTGACGGTTTCTGCCTCTTGAAAATGTACCGACTTGGGGCAGGTCTGATCCAGCTACTGTGCCCATCCTAGCTTTCGAGACGGGGGCCTTGGGGTGCATAAGCAGATGTGCCGTTCAAGTGGTCGGCCTGACTCGAAACCACCAGTATTTAGTACCCAAGCATGCTTGGTCCACATTTTATCGACTCTACGGAAGGGATGAAAGGCTGAGTCGACCCTTCCCAGACCGTGAATTGAACTCCGGGCCTGTGGCATGGTAGCACTGAAGGCTACCACTCATCAACTGAGCCTCATATTTTGTAACATACATTAACTTTAAAAAAAAAACTAACGGATTATGATAAATTTTATTTAAGCTATTTTGGAATCGAATGATGCGTTTTTGGAATTATACCTGCCCCCAGAATTTTAAGTACACCCTTTCTAAAAATCGCTTATCCATTTTCCCCCTTTCTTATCCGTCTAGTCAAAAAAGAACCGGCACGATCTCATCGACACAACTAAAAAAACATATGCACCCACATGTTTGAGGCAACACACTATTGGTATTGCCACTCATCACGTGTATCAACACATCAAGTGCCGAGCAAAAGTACATCGTCGTTGAGAACTGTGCACCACCAGGGAATCGAACCCGGGCAATCCGCATGGTACGACAATGTTATATCCGCTCAACCTTCCAAATACTATAGCTACTATAATAATAATTTAACTTTGTGCAAATAAACTGTAATAAAAATTTTATTACTATAGCTACTACTATACCGAATACTATAGCCACTATAGCTTCCAAATGTGCCAGCTGCGGGTGCTTAAACTTCTGTGCCAAATTTCTTTATAATCCAATCCAGAAGAACGTTAATTATTTAATCGTGTATTCTCTTTTCTCGTTTTCCTGCATGCGATCCGAATCGGGTGAATTAATCATCTTGCATTCATGCTGCAAAGAGACATACAGACTACTTACAATCTTGAATCGTTTTGGCGTCTCGCGCGGTAAAAATGGTTCCTTAGTTTTGATACAAATATTGTTCTGAAAAAGTAATGTAAAAAAAAATTCCGGTATTAATTATAAAGATAAAGCTGCTGTATAGATTTATGATTTATTGCAGTAAAAATTTTTAAAAAATGCTTATCTATTTTCTGAATTTCTAAGTTAGCATCGTCACTTGAAACTGAGAACGGTGCTTGATCATTTTTAAGTGAAAATTACTTTAAAAAAATAAGAAGGTATATTTTTTCATTTTTAAGCAGATCATTTTTAACACTGTAAAATCCACCCCCCCCCCAAAAAAAAAAAGTTTAAATAAAAAAAACATTATTACATTTCATTACAAATTCTTTAAAATGCCACAGTATGTATTATCTAGACACACGACAGTTTGTCCGCCAAGTTCAGGCGGCGACACCGGCCAATGTGTATATTTACCCGAGCCATTTCGAGCTACTTTTGACTCCATCATTACCCAAAAACTATTACACCTACATACTTGAAATTTTGTACAATAGAGACCCCCTTAACCTCCAGAATATCAAATTTCAGTGATGTATTTCTTATGGTTAGGAAACATTAAGGTCTGAAAAGCGTCCTTTTTATCACTCACTCATCAAAAACCCAACCTACTTCTAAGTTACTTAGAAACTTGAAATTTGGTATCAAGGTAGACAATTTGGCACATATAAAGGAAAAAATCCAAAATTTCCTTATCTTCGAAGTTACTAGCATACTCATAAGTAGCATCATGTCTAACGACTTCAAACAGCAGCCATATTTTTCTGTCGATAACTTAAAACAATGCTCTCTCGTGCTTAAAGGAAAATAATTGATACATTGAAATTCCATTTCCGCTTTAATTTTTCTCCTTAAGGCTAAACTCAAGCTGAGTACAAATAATCCAGTGTAGTTATTATACAGAAATTTTCAACGTTTTAAATAAAAGATTAATTAAATAAAGATAGATTTAAGGACTTATTACGGAGAAATGTAATAAACAAACGAAAAAAATCTTAAATAATAATTTGTGACAATTCAGCTTGGTTTAATTTAGTACAACTTATCGTCAAAACAAAAACACTAATTTTAGCTTTTCAAAAATTAATCATATCCCAATAAAACATAAATGTTAAAAAAAAGGGCCCGGTAGAACAAACGGTAGTCGCTGTCAGCGAAAAAAGAATTGATATCTAACTGGTGCCAAGTTCCATAGTAGATCCTTTACTCATAGCTGTAAGAGTGTACAATGTTCTTTAATTTATTTGAAAACATTTTTTTATCGGATTCCTAACTTGGCAAGTTTTAATTAAGATAAATTACGTTCAATAAGACGATAAGAAGACAATTAGAAATAAACTATAATAGCTTGCCACATGATTTTACTAACTATTAAAAATTTCTAATTGGATGAGTTAATGTTTTTGAATGTAATTTATCTTAATTAAAACTTGTTAGGAATCCGATAAAAAATGTTTTTAAATAAATTAAGGAACCTTGTAATCTCTTACAGCTATGATTAAAGGATCTACTATGGAACTTGGCACCCGTTAGATAAATTCTTTTACCGCTGACACCGACTACCGTTTGTTCTATCGAACTTTGACCTTTTTTCAAATTTATGTTTTGTTGGGATTTTTATTACATCAATAGTTTCCAAGTTTATAGATATCTTACAGTAAAACTTCGTTAAAATTCTTATTGCTAAACAAGTTTCAAATTTCGCATGTAAAATAATGACCAAAGAATAGACAATGTTGTTATCCTGGACTTTTATTGAAAGTATTTCAACGTGAGGATTTTAGAGCTGCATTTTTTTAATGGAATTTATATTTTCCTATAATTTTTGCAAGTTATTTACGTAGTTGTTTTTTTTCAAGTTAGGCTGTTTCAAATGATGAATTCCCTTGAAGGAAACCATAGAGTGGAAAGATTTTTGTGGTAACACTTTTCAAAGAGCTTTTATTCAACAAGGATAAAAAACAAGTTATTAATATATTAATTTTCGTTACTCGAAAGAGAATAAATAGGACAAGAAATTTGCTTAAAGCAAATGAAAGCTTTCCTCTCAAATGGAATTTCTTTCGTAATGGAAAGCTGTGCATTAAATAGACAAATATAATAGAACTGAGGAGGCATCGATTACCGAAAAATATTTTTGCTTTCATAATGACTTTCTATTTAGAGTGAAACCTAAAGTAGTTGAAACATCAAGAAAAAACAATATTGGAAAATATTGGATTATTTCAAAACTTAATCTGTTTATCAGGAAAATGTCTTCCGTTTGAAACCCGCAAGCTAGTTTACTCTTAAACGAACGGTTTCAGGAAACTAGTTAACATTTTTCTTCATTCATTTATTTCTTTATTAATATCAAAGGCACAAAATCAGTTAAACATTAATTACGCTTCATATTTGTCAGCATTAACGTTTTTAAGTAATCTAAAGCCACACCAAAATAAAGCAAGCTCGTAATTTATGAATGTGTACAAATCGTTTTCTAATAGCATTTATAGGAATAAATCGATAGTCTATGATAACCAAAAAATGCAAACTTTACAAGAGAAGATAAAAATTAATAGCTATTTATAAGTAATGACACTTACTCAAAAGTCAGCACCTAAATGTGTTAAATTTTATAACGGCAAAAGCGAGATTATTTTTTTTTTTCAACACTCATGTATTGTGAAATACGATATTATCCATCTAACAAGGGTTGCCACCAAGGTCATGGCGCAGATTGTGCCATTGAACGTTTTTTTTTTTGGGGGGGGGGGGGGTGGCTCGTTACAGAGTGCGCCATCGCTCTGAGGGGGTGGGTTCCCCCTCATCTAATAACGTATAAAAATGTAAGTTTTTTTTTGCGATATGAGGTTCTTATTCTAGGCCAGTGTTTCCCAACTAGGGGTTGTAGAAAGGAGGTTTACAAAAATAATATTGCTATGGCGGAATTTTTAATTGGTAACATAAAAGAAAAAACGAAGTATAAATTTGCATAGGTATTAAGGACAGAGTGATCATGATTTTTTAAAGAATCAAGACTTTACATATAGTCCTCATGTCTTCCCACAACTTTTTTGCACTATAGGGAAAATAATTTTTAAGCACATGGGTTTACTACCTATTACTAATTCAAAAAAAAAAAAAAAATAATAATAATAATAAATGTAAAAAAAAATAAAAAAATAAATATATGTATATTTATATATATATATTTTTTTTTTTTGTAGCTGTACTTTAGTTTTTATTTAAACTGGGTGTTCTACGATAATATTTTTGTTTCTTATGAACTACTGTGCAGAATGGAAAATAAATGTGCTGGCAAATTTGTATAGTTTTGTTTGTCACTAATGACTACAGAAGGGGGTAAGCCATTTTATTTTGGATCTCAGAAGTGTTTCCGAAGGAAAAAAAGGTTGGGAACCACTGGATAAGTAAAAGTATTAGATCCATCCCTCTTGAAATACATTGAATACGCTTATGGGGCACCTCAGAAACTGCAAGTTTCATCTTGATTTTGTTGGGTCGTCGCATTTAGCATGCGTTAATTCGAGAAATGTTGATTTAAAATGCTCTTCACGTTTAGCATTGTGTTTTCTTTTTTTCTTATTTCGTTTTCTCAAAGTAAAATGAAGTTTCTTTTTTGAGCTTGCATCTCAATCTTTTTACTATTATAAAAATAATGAAAACATTGAAAGTAAAAATGATATAGGGAAATGTGTGCCTGCCTGTCTATTTAACCTATATATTTGCACATGTATATGTATATATATACTATTTAAGAGTAGTAAAAATTAAATTTTCTTATTTATTTATTTATTTATTTTTAAATGTTTGTTCTTTTAACGGAACAGTGGAAAAATGAACTTTACATTATTGTTTTAAAGTATTCCTTACGGAAAGCCATTAATACGATTCTAGTTTAGATTGAATATATTCAATAAGAGTTCTTTCAGTTCTTACAATCAATATTATGAGTAATTTTAACATACCAAACCCATTTTTTGACAAAACTAGGAATTAGGACATCATCAAAATTACCCGTAAGTGCAAAACGGATCATTTATGGATTTTAGTTTCATAGATTAATTTGTGATCATGTAAATAGTTCATATTTCGAATTAAAAATTTCTAATAAAGTTTCAAACTTGTATTATGTACTACTTATGAAACCCTTCGTATAATTATTTTTAAACTAAAAATTCGGATAAAAGAAGGGGCTTGAAAATAATAGAAAAAATAATTAAAACATAACAATACTAATAATAATAATAATAATAATAGTAATAATAGTTATACCAATAAAGCATGTTATGTTTCTTTTCCACAGTACGCGTAACTATGCAACTCAATAAAACTCCGGATGCAAAATTATTATTATTATTATAATTATTTTCTTTGGTTTAGCAAAGAGCACAGAGCTTAACTAGAAGCTTAAAAAGAGGCCTTATTAAAAACATTTTTGTCGCTGAATATTATAACATATATTTTAAAAAAATCATAATTGAAAGATATACTTAAATCCAACTGGAAAGAGATTCAATGAAGGTAAACGCTCCCGCCGAGCCCCCCCCCCCTTTTTTTCTGATTAAATGCCTTCTTTTAATTTTACATTTTGAAAGCCAGTATTAGTTAAAATACTTTGAAATGTCTACAGCTTTGCATCCACATACTTCCCGACAGAGGATTTATCCTAATCATGTTACATCGGAGAATAACTGGAATTTTCGGAGGATTAAAGCTTATTAATATTCGATCAAAGAGTTTCGTAAATGTTTCCAAACTCCAAATAGTATTACTCTCTCGTTTAATCTATTTTGGTCCCTTATGATCATGCTTATCCCTTTCCTAAACATTTACAGTACGGTACAGTTTAAACAAATCCGAACACTTTTATAGTTAAGAAATACTTGTATTTAAAATACGAGCGTGTCAGAAAATGGCCGGAAAAAATCCCCTGAGCCAAATTAAAATTTCAAGTAGCTAAGATTGTTTTTTCTAAATACATGTGTGGAAAGGTTCACTTATAGTTTTTACTTTTGGTCTGAATGCATCACAAATGTTCAAGAATAATCACAACTCCAAATGTGTGACGTCATTTCAGTTCTTGAGTGAAATGAAGGCAAATGGAAAATAAATAATAGTCTGAACATTAAGAAGAGAGTAAAATACTAATGAAAGATATTAAATTCTTATCAGCTAACAGGATAATAATTGTAATAAATGTGCTGAAATATTTGAAGATGATTTTAGGGAAGAAAGTTGGATCAAATGCAAAATATAAATTGTGGAATTATCCGAGATGCCTAAAACAGTTAGGGATGTACTGATAAGCAAATTGGCCTAATACCGATAATTTTTTACTTAGTAGATCACAATCGATTTTTTTCGATTAATCGGCGGTAGATGCTTCTACTGTTTAACCCTTATTCTTATAAAGTAGCATATATGCTACCTGGGGTTTTCTACTACTTTCTATTTGTTAACAAATAGAAAGTAGGGAAAACCCCCAGGTAGTATATATGCTGCTTTATGAGAATAAGGGCTAGCAAATAACAATGCAACATACTCGCTGACGTCACTTAACAAATAGAAAGTAGGAAAAACCCCAGGTAGCAATATGCTACTTCATGAGAATAAGGGTTAATGCTATCATTCCTCCATTGCTATATTTTTAGTTTACAATGTTCAACTTTTCGTAATTAGGTAATAGTTTATGTGATTAATCGTTTATTTTTCCCGATTTTCGTACTGTAAAAAGTAATATTTTCATATTTTATTCAAATTATGTAAAAAAGTTTTCTTATTGATTGTTAAGTAGACCTGCAAGCTCAAACATTCAAATCAGTGATTCTCTTTTTTTTTTTTTTTTGTCACCGCACACTTCTAAAGATTTTAAAAATTTTCGGCACAAAAAAAAAAAAAAAGATTCGTTTAAAAAATAGTTACTTACCAATAATACAGTGAGTAAAACAATGTATGATAAAAATTTTGAATTTAAAATAAAATGATATAATATAAACTACAAATACAGCACCTTTTTTATTGATTAATTACAAGGTAATAAAAAGAAGACTTTTAATGAGAAATTTGAACTTGATGTTTTTTGATAATTTCATTTATATTTGGTCGTCAAAATGGAAATGCTACTCTCATATCGTCTTCTACATTTAACAATCTTATTTCGTTTTCATGTTGATTAATACTGAAAATCCAAATTCACACAAATAAGATGTAGAAAATTGAAATAATATGTTGTAAGTTTTTTTGCTATCATAGTATAATCGCATATAATGTTAATACAAAGTAAATTGATTCTTCCCGATAATTTTTACTATATATATTTCCAAAATTTGGCGACACACAAAAGAGACGCGTCGCAGTGGTTGAGAATCACTGATTTAGATAGCAGCCAGTATACACGTTAAAGTTAGTAGCAACGTTTTTATTAGAAACCACTTTATCCAGAATTTTTATTCTTCATAATATCTGTAAAGCACTTCTAAAGCTCATTGCTAAAGATAGAGTATGAAGGAAAGCACTGATACGCGAGAAATTTTGCAACATGGTTTCTTAGTTTTTTGGAAGGGGGGGGGGGAAGGGAGGTGCACCATCGCTCGTAGAGGGAGCTCATTTGTGCATTTGTGTTTTATATATTTCTTGCGTAATCATCAGACGTAATTAAAGCTTTAAGTAACTTAAACTTATTAATTAAGCAATCTCGTGTTTTGGTATAAGGTTAGCACTTTTAAAACTTTGGACATTCTTAAACAAAATATTAGTAAATTTTCTAAGAAAGTAGTGAATCTAAATGCGTTAATTGTCGTTGTATTTATTGATGATCTTTTTGCAAAGTTTAATTATCAAAAATGGTAAACTTTTCCCTCGATTTGCTATTTACGTGAAGCGAACAAAATCACTGTTCCTTCTTTGATACTTGCTAAGTATTTCTCATTACTGAAAATGAATAATGACGTGATACTTTTGAAGGGAAGACATGAGATATTTTTTTGTTGTATGAGTTATACTGACTTAAGAGATAACTTGCAAAGAAATTAAGGGGTTTAAAAGGCACACGCGTAATGGAACTTTACTTTATTTATGGTTTAAAACTAACGTATGATGCAAAAAATATTTTAATCTATTCCTTTACATATAAGGTGAGCTGTTTGATTTTTGGTGTATTAAGAACAAATAATATATTTATTATGATTCAATACTTGGATTTTCATAGCGGGTATTTTCAGCGGTATTTTGTTTTAGATTTTTGAAAAACGCTTTTAGTTGAGCCCCGCTAATTTTTGTGCGAATTAAAAATCAGTCATAAAAAGTTGATATGTTTCATTGTTTTGAAGGAATGCACGAGCGCGCGCACACACACACACACAAATCCAGAAAGAGCTTACATTTTGATTCTGTTTTTGTTCGCTTCACGTAAATAACAAATCAAGGGAAAATTTTTGCATTTTTGATAATTAAACTTTGCAAAAAGATCACCAATAAATACAAAGACACTTTAAACGCATTCAGATTCACTACTTTCTTAGAAAATTTACTAATATTTTGTTTAAAAATGTCCAAAGTCTACGCTCCTAAATTTTTTCCAAAAACAAAAATGACTTGAACAAACCAATGTTATTTTTGAGCAAATCGCAAGAAATACTGCAGTCTCGCATTTTGGGGCTACAAGGAAAAGTTTTTCAAAGCGATATAGTTTTTAATTTCCAGAAGTTAAGCAAGAGGATTGGAATCCAGCGTTGAGTTCTGTTTATACGTGCTTACAACCTTCTGCGCAAACTGTTTATTTAGGGCGCATCACATAAATGTATTTTTACTGCAATCTCGATAAATTTCAATCCTTAATTTAGTCTAGTTTTACATATTGTGAGAATGAATCAAGTTAAACTATATCATGATGTGAGAATGCATTTAGATAGAAATATTGTTCCAATGTTTAAAGAAAGGGTAAGAATTCGTAAAAGACAAACAATTACCTTACTCTCAGAAATAGAGCTCTCATTTTTGACGATTCTTCAATCGTTTCTTGACGATTCTTCAATCGTCAAGAAAATTTCGGCATTTACACTCATTATTTCCGCGCGCGATCACGTGACTTTAAAAAGTTACTACACAAATTTCGCCAATTTGACGAAAGGTTTACTCGGAGCCTTTTTCTTGAAGCCATTTCGTCAAATGCGATGAAAGTTCCTTGAGATTTGAGCATGCATTTCTGAGATTGCTCACTAACTTATGGAAAGAAATTAAAATACCTTATATAATTTTTTTTGTCAATATTTTTCAAAACTGATCACCTATCTCAAAACTGATCGAACTGAATTCCCGGAAAAGAAACTTCAAAATTTCTTACACTACATTCCTCTCTGGACATAATTATCCTTAATCATTTTAACAGAGACATTCATGTTATTTCCAAAAATTACGATCACTCACTGTGCAAGTTGATTGTAACGAAATAACAATCAGATAATGATATATTACCCAGGGCTATTTTGCTCACCCAATATGCATATAATTTATCATTACTTTTTTCGTTAACGTGCGCTTATCCATTTCGCCTTAGGCATATATTTACATGTAATTCGAGTAGAAAATTATAGTATTTGTGGTTGCTAAAAGCACTTAAATAAATGACTTTTATTAACTAGAAGTGCTCTTCTATCAAGAGAAGACATGTTCATTCATTTTGTACGTCTTTTCTTTTTGGCTTACGTTTCATAGAAGTAAAAGAACATTTTTATGAAGCATGGAAGAAAGCTTAATGTATCGTAAAAGTGTCGTTAAAAACAAGGAAAAGTCAAAAACAAGAGAAACAAATAAAGATTGAAAAAAAAAATGAAAGTAGGGTTTTGAGATGGGGAAAATGTGTGACTGTCGGCCTGTCTGCCCCCTCCCACTTAATAACTTTTGAGGGAATCGTCCGATTTATTTTTCTCACTCGATAGATCTTGGCTAGGACATCTCATTTCCTAAATTTTACTCTTGATTTGGACAAATTTTTGTTTAATTTTTAAAGGTTCAAAAAATTTTAACATTACCGCTAGTGGAGAAAGGTAAATTACATAAACTCTGTACATACGTCCCAAGTACCTTCACACAAGCTTATGAAAAAGCTCTCGGCTCGAGATATTTTTTGATTTAAACAATTTGTGTTCAATTTTGAACAGTTCAAAAAATTTTTACATTTATGCCTACAGGAAAAATTCAATCCTTTATAAATCCTGATCTACCAGACGGATTAGCTTGGAACAAGCTTTATCGAAAAGAAGGTAGAACATGTACAGATACGAAGTTCAGGGTCATTCATAAATGATGTCACGCTTCAAGGGGGGAAGGGGGGTTCAAGAAAGTGTGACAGTTTGTGACAAGGGGATTGGAAGGGGTAAGAAGAAGCATATTCAAGAAAGCATTTAAAATCAGCAAATTAAACCTATTTTATGCTAATGTAATATAGCGTGAAATGAGACAAAGGGTGGGGGGGGGGGGGGGATGTTGAAGTGCGACACTTTGTGACAAAGGGCGGGAGGGGATCAAATATATTGAACAAAAGTGTAGCATCACTTATGAACGGTCAGTCCCATTCAGAATTAAACAAGCTTATTTTCCCACTAAGCTTTTTGCTCTGAGTTTTCCGAATGAAGGAATGAATAAATTAATAAGTAAAAGAGTGAATGAATAAATGAGTGAATAAATACATGAACGAGCGAATGGATAACTGAGTGAATAAATACATGAATGAATGAATATGTACTGACCATTGAAAAAGGTATATTTGAAGTTATTTATAACTAAAGTTAAATGAGAGATAGATATAGCTAATTGATCTTGGTGTATACAGGAAAGTAGGCTCGTATAGTTCTAGACTGAACTTTTTTTTTGCTGTACAATAAGAGAGAACGAAATATTTCCATACATATTTCTTCACCTGCATTATAAAAGTATTAGCCTCAGAGCTAGATATGTATAATACGATTTGTTAACTACAAATAAATCATTTAAGATAACTTCCAATACTCCAGAAAAAAACCTTTTATCAAGTATGTTATAAATCCCACACTACTGCTCATTAAATACAACGGGAATTGGACAATAAAAACTCCTGTCAGAGGGAAAAGTTTAGTTCACCCTTAAAAACGATTTGCATAATTTTGATAATACTTCGCAGGATAGGGTTGGACGACCACATCGGTATATCTCAAACTAACTATTTTATAATACACATTAATTACATGTACAAGAAAAACAAAACAAACTTACCTGTCCAATTCGTATTTATAGGCCAAATTCAACTACAACTGGCTACCCTTATTCGAATATCATCAATATCCAAGCGATAGGACAACTGCATATCCAGTGGTTTGCTAGTTTGGTCGATATTGGAGACGAGGTCACACATAATTGTTATTTTACAAGGCGCAAGCATTATGGACTACGACTGTGGATTGTTCTCAGAGTAAGTCTGACTGAGTAGGGGCTGAGCGGTCTAAGCGACTGGTTCCGGTGCCTCCCAGCGCGGAGTGAAAGAAGCATGGGTTCGAGTCCCACTTTCCCCTGGTTGTATTTCCTTCTCTGTATATTAAAATGTGTTGTGCTGTCTTGTTCTATCTGTCATATTAGACGAGAGTTTGAGGCATATCCTTGAGAATAGCAAATAAACTCGAATATATATGTGACCTGAAATGGTCGTAAACAAACCCCAAAAATACTAAACGTGTAATAAAAATAATTTAGAACATAAAAATGTGATTACATGAAAATTCACATCGCAATAATATAATGGTGAACAGTTTTGGTAATTTTTTTAAAGCAACCAAGGAGATGCTTTTTGCTCTCATTGTAACTGGGACCTACGTACGCTGATTTTCCAGAATTACGTCATGAACTGGGTACCCCTTGGCGATATTCTGCCAATTTCTGGCCAAAAATGTCGATGTCAGTCATTTACAGAGTGTTTTTGCTTTCCTTTTTTTTAGCCTACTTTCCCGTAAAAGTAAAAAAAAATAATAATAAAGCATGAAAGAAGGCTTAATGTATCGTGAAAATATCGTTAAAAATCAAGAAAAGTCAAAAATAAGTGAAGTAATTAAATAAAGATTGAAAAATAAAAAATTTGAAAGTAGGGTATTGAGATGGGGAAAAAGTCTGTCTGTCTGTCTGTCTGTCTGTCTGTCTGTCTGTCTGTCTGTCTGTCTGTCTGTCTGTCTGTCTGTCTGTCTGTCTGTCTGTCTGTCTGTCTGTCTGTCTGTCTGTCTGTCTGTCTGTCTGTCTGTCTGTCTGTCTGTCTGTCTGTCTGTCTGTCTGTCTGTCTGTCTGTCTGTCTGTCTGTCTGTCTGTCTGTCTGTCTGTCTGTCTGTCTGTCTGTCTGTCTGTCTGTCTGTCTGTCTGTCTGTCTGTCTGTCTGTCTGTCTGTCTGTCTGTCTGTCTGTCTGTCTGTCTGTCTGTCTGTCTGTCTGTCTGTCTGTCTGTCTGTCTGTCTGTCTGTCTGTCTGTCTGTCTGTCTGTCTGTCTGTCTGTCTGTCTGTCTGTCTGTCTGTCTGTCTGTCTGTCTGTCTGTCTGTCTGTCTGTCTGTCTGTCTGTCTGTCTGTCTGTCTGTCTGTCTGTCTGTCTGTCTGTCTGTCTGTCTGTCTGTCTGTCTGTCTGTCTGTCTGTCTGTCTGTCTGTCTGTCTGTCTGTCTGTCTGTCTGTCTGTCTGTCTGTCTGTCTGTCTGTCTGTCTGTCTGTCTGTCTGTCTGTCTGTCTGTCTGTCTGTCTGTCTGTCTGTCTGTCTGTCTGTCTGTCTGTCTGTCTGTCTGTCTGTCTGTCTGTCTGTCTGTCTGTCTGTCTGTCTGTCTGTCTGTCTGTCTGTCTGTCTGTCTGTCTGTCTGTCTGTCTGTCTGTCTGTCTGTCTGTCTGTCTGTCTGTCTGTCTGTCTGTCTGTCTGTCTGTCTGTCTGTCTGTCTGTCTGTCTGTCTGTCTGTCTGTCTGTCTGTCTGTCTGTCTGTCTGTCTGTCTGTCTGTCTGTCTGTCTGTCTGTCTGTCTGTCTGTCTGTCTGTCTGTCGTTCTGTCGTCTGTCTTTGTCTTTGTCCCCCCCTAATAACTTTTGAACGAATTGTCCGATTGGAAAAATTCTTTTTGCATTCGAAAGATCTCGGCGAGGACATCTCATTTCTATATTTCACTTTTTGATTTGAACAATTTTTTGTTCAATTTTGAACAGTTCAAAAAATTTTAACATTAGCGCCTATGGACAAAATTGAAGCAAATTCTGTAAACTCTGGGCACAAGAGCCAAGTTCCTATTGAAAGCTTATTGAAAGGAGTTCTCGGCGTGAAATATTGATTTGAACAGTTTTTGTTCATTTTTGAACAGTTCAAAAAATTAACACAGAGCTTACGGGGAAATTTCAACCCTATATAAATCCTGATCTAACGGACCGATTTGCTTGGAACAAACTTTATCGGAAAGCTCTTATAACGTAGAACATGTAGAAATAGAAAGTTTATCCAGAACGTACGAGCCTATTTTGCTATGAAATTTTTTGATCGGGATTTTCAAGGATATTTCTCAGTGACTCAATGAGTGAAATAATGAATGAATGAATAAATGAAAGAGTGAAAGAATAAATCAATGAATAAATGAATGAGGAAAAGAATGAATGAATAAATTGAATAAATGAAAATATAAATAAATGAGTGAATAAATACATGAATGCGTAAATGAATGAATAAACACTTGAATGAGGTAACGAATGAATGAATAAATGCATGGCTGAATAAATGAAAGAATGAATGAGTGAGTGAATGAATATGTATTATCCGTTGAAAAAGGTATATTTTCAATAATTAGAACTAAAGATAAATAATAAAGAGAGAGAAAGAGATAGCTAGATTATAAATTTGAATTTGGTGTATACGGGAAAGTAGGCTCGTATAGTTCTAGACGGAACTTCTTGTTTTGTTTTAATTTCTCTTTTCTTTACCTTCTTTCCATCTGTTATTTTTCTTCTAATTTTCACTTTATTTAGTTTCTAAGGACCCAACAAATGTATCAAACTGAAAAATATACCGAAAGATTTCGGTTCCTTGCAAAAATAAAAATATTTAAAAAAAAATAGTTGAGCAGAAATAAAAAATTTCGAAATAAGACATTTTGAAGATTGAAATGACAGTTCCTGAAAATCATTACCAGTTGCATTCAACAATATTACACAATGTTTCCTACACAAATTATTATTAACTATGATTTTAATCAAAAAAGCAGAGGCATTTTAGTGATATAAAACTGCGTCAAACTTTTAAGCCGCTGAGGAGAATACCTTCTGTTTTGTCTAAAACCAAGGCTGAACTTAATCGTTAACTGCTTAACCCTGGATCAAGTTCAGCCTTGCTAAAACTAAATATTTATAAGGTTTATGTTGTAAAATTAGTGCATTGACGTTTTGTAAAACATTTGATGAAAAGAGAAATATTTTTTCTAAGTATAACCTTATTTTAAATTTTACAAAAAAATCTTATTACATCTCTAATAAGGTTATTTGTCTTTGTGTTTTTTTGTATTTTACACAACTAAATAAAAGTTTAAAAATTAATTTCCAATGCTTACTTAAAATAACAGCCTTTTTTTTTTTTACAGAACAAAATCAAGCAAATATTGTGTTGAAATATGTCATCGATCTTGAAAAATATTTAAAACGAAGAAGAAAGTTTGATATTATTAGTAAGATATCTTTCTACCTTGTTGCCTCTGGAAATATTTCTTTTCTGTAATATAAAAGCTTTTCAAGTTTAATTTAGTTCTTTTACGCATAGTTGACATCGATTTTTAGACAAACTTTGTTAACTTTTCTGAAGTGTACGTCAGAAATTATTATGAAAATGCATACATCTGTTAACATTAGGTTCGTCATAATGCAACTTACTTTGTTGCCGGAAATTTCCTGAAGGATTTGTTTTTTTTAATATTTTTCAAAATGTCAAATTGTGGTCTCGGCTGTTAAACTCTGACACAAAGATTGCGACTCTCCTGATAAAATATAAAACAAGAAGTTCGTCCAGTACTGAACGAACCTACTTTCCCGTGCACTAACATCGAATTTCTAAATCTGTCTGTCACTTTCGTTAAGCTTAAGTTCAAAATTTTAAATTTTAATATACCTTTTGAATGCCCAAAGCACTTCCTGGTCAAAACAAAATAAATCTCTTCCACACAAAAAAAAAAAAAAAAAACATTTTATTTTTGTATTTAAGGCATTATCTTTTTGTAATTTTCGAAATTTAACTATCAGTATTTTAATCTGATAATTAAAAAAAAAATTTTCATCATATAGAAAAACGCTGAATAGGTAAAATACATGGGAAAACGGGGGGGGGGGGGGTCATATGTTTTAATAATGAGCCATCATACTTCAGGGACAAGATTATTTTTTTAAGAACTTACGTATTAGTGAAAGGTTAACAATGAAGTAATGTATTAGCTTAATATCACATAAACACATTAAAAGAGATAACACAGATATCTGATTGTTTATCAACATAAAACTCAGTGTACTTAGCGTCATATAACGAGAAGGAAAAGTTTGTACGTGACACAGAAACATATCGAGTAAAACGAGCAGGGTTGCCAAACGTCCCAGATTTTACGGGGCAATCTCGTATTTTAAGAAATTGACCCGCGTTACGGAAAACTTCAATATGGGACGGAATCCCGTACTCTTGTCAAGGTATTGATTTGCCGGATATCGGATATCCGGCTCCCTTTGTGCGACGAGTACGTACCCGATACCCAGCTCTGATAGTGGAAACCTGTAAATTTCATACATACTTTTAAGTATTCCACAGCTTCCAAATAATTAGTGAGTTTAATTTCCGTATATTTTCAAAATATGCTCATTATTTAAATTGAAAAAAAAAATCGAAATTGACATGCCGAATCAGCTGATTTTTCATGCGATGACCAGATCGGATTCCGCATATCCGATGCCTCCGGGAGGGGGGGGGGGTGATCCCATTGCCCCTTCGCCCTTGGTTTGACCCTGCTGTCCCGTATTTGCAGTTCTTAAGTTTGGCAAACCTGAAAACTAGCGGGTAAATTCCATGTAACTGATTTTTTTTTTTTTTTACATATTACGCTGCAGAACAGCATCTGTCAAAAGTACTACCAACAACTCTTGCCATAAAATATATTGATGTTTTTCCCAGTACATTAAAGCTAATTTTAAAATTTTTAGTTCTGTCACTTACACCTCTTTACTTCTACGTTCCTCAATTCCATTTTGCCAATATTTCCTTCCATCTACAAATGCATGATCTAAACTGTCTCATAATTTTATTATGCATCTAAAATTCATTCTCATGGAAATTTTCTACTCATACATTGCACTCTAATAGCATTAAAGTTTAGCATTACACTATTGTACACGTATTTACTAAACAGTTAGTGTACACACATTTAATTTAAATACACGTCAAGTAAATACTAATGCGGTTCAAATTACAAAATCGTTCATCAAATAAATATTTTATTTCCTTTTCAGACAGTTTAATTACCTGCCGTTTATTTGAGGAAAACTTTTCATAGTTACTCATTTCTAAAAATGCAGTTAATAGTAATTTTTGCTGGCTTCTGAATAGCATATACGTGTTTAAGTGTCTGATAAGTGACTACAGTTACATGGCTTTTAGAAAAGGGTAATTTAATGTAGCGTCATGTGCAATTCTTCATTTTATATGTCAAAAGATGTGAACCGAATCTGATCTGACTTTTGAATAAGATAAATTAAATTTTATAACATACAGAATAAATTGAAAAGATACAGGAAATTTAATTACCGCTTCTTTTTTTAAAAGAAAAATTGTGATACATTACTGTGCATAGCTTTCTTAATCCAAAACTATACATATTACTTGAATTAAGTGGGAAAAAATGAAATTTGAATATACTTTTTTATTCGAGTCGTAAAAGTACTGATTGCTTTAAAATGAAAGAGCAATGCATAAATCAAAACCAAATTCAGGGCTCCCGTGCCTCTTATATTTCAGCTCAACATATTTTTTTGAGTATAAGTTTGATTAAATCCCCATTTAGTTAAGGCTAAGCAAATAAATAACCTTTTACAACATTTTAAAATTATCAGTTTAAAAAAAGACATCGTATAATCTCCAACTATTTCTTTTAAAGTTTCATTACGTTAGAGGAAAAATTAATATCGTTCCTGAAAGCGCTTACAACAAAATTAAAAAAAAAAAAAAAAAAGGATTAAGAATCAGCGATTTTCTTTCCTTTTTTTCCCCTTTTTTTGCTTTTTTTCCTTTTTTTTTCTTTTGTAATCTCACCGTCGTGTAAACATTATTTATCATACATGAGAATAAAACGCAAATCCCTTTATATTGTCTTTTAAAACATTTAAAAGCATTTCATATTGAAATAAAAATGTCAGAGTTCATTATTTCGCAAAGTGCAGAGATAAAGCTATTATTTTAATTGCATGGATTTGAAATGTACAAACACATCTTTGGAATGCATTGCAACAAATTATAGTTGTTTTACTTCATGGGTGCATGACTGTTGAGTGAAATAATTGTTTTTTTTTTTCCTCGGCGTTATATCAATTTTTATTCAGTTAAAATGAACGAATGCAAAACGCATGAACAATACACGAAAGTAGCATCCTCTTCTCCGCAGACCACCTAGAAATCACGCATTTTCTTTTGCATATGGAAATGCGTGAATCCACACATACTTTTCCAAAATGTGAAAACATATTTTCACTTATCCAGGAGGGCGCCACCTCTACCTGGGTAATTAAGTCTACGTAAACACGAGTGAATTCAATGTTAATATGACAATTTTCTCTACGCTAGGAACAGCCGAAACTTCGACAAAAAAGAATTTTGCACTCGATTAACAAATAAAATGTAGTTTAATATGTTGTAACTCAGGCTGTGCAGTCGGAGTCGAAGTCGGGCTGCTTGTGGGCAGATGAGTCAGAGTTAGAATCTGACTGATTTGGAGTAGAGGAGTCGGAGTCCCTTAAAAAACGTGTCTGCCGAATATTCGTTATCTAATAAATATTAATAAATGATACGTAGTCTGAGTTTTTAAATGTCAGAAGTCGGAACCGGTTCTTTTCCCAACCGACCCCGCGGCTCTGTGCGTAACCAAAGTGGTAATAATAATAATAATAATAATAATAATTTTACATTTAGTAACGAATGCCACGAGTGATCTGCTACGCTTTTGGGTGCAGCTTTAGCGCTTTACCGACCGGCCGTCAAATATTTGACGTTTGCTCCCCAGCGATTACCGACCGGTCGTCGATTAATCGACGTTTTGTTCTCCGCGCGTACCGACCGGCCGTCGATTATTCGACGTTTGCTCCCCAGCGATTACCGACCGGTCGTCGATTAATCGACTTTTGATCGTTCTGTTAGATTAGGTTAGGTTATGCCGTGTTCAGTCTCGGACGATCTGCGGCTGAGCGGGCGGTGAAAGGGCATAGTATGTTCGAACCGCACCGGTCGGTAAAGTGTTATGAACTGTTTTGAGTATCTGGATAAAAATGATCTAAAGCAAATCAAAGGAAATTAAAAGCGAAATATTTTGAAGCGTATTTCGGTTATATTTCTAATGTTTATAGTCTGCAACGAGTTATGCTTTGTGATTTATTGAAATTGCATTTCTGAGTTATACATATATGTATTCACCCACCCGCACATATATTTTAAAGTATATAAATATAGTATAAATTGTTTTTGTCAATTTCATTTGTAGGGGGCGAGTACGAAGTGGGGGTGGAGTAAAAGTAATGTAAAAAAATATTACACAGAAAAGCGCAAACGGATCTCAGACGGTCATTAAAAATAAAATAACACGGGGTACAAGATCGCCCGTGTGAGACACGGGCATGCGCAAATTTGTCGGTACCTTTCACCCGTGTCAGACACGGGCAAATGCGTTAAGGGTTAAATTCCTAGAGCAATTTAACATAAACAAAGTCATCCTCTCAGGTGAAGAAATTGGACGTCAAAATGCTCATGAGGCCACGGTACTATACTCATTGTGGTGCCGCTGAAAGAGATGGTACCAATCTCTGGGGAACGCGCTAGGTCTGCAATTGGCAGAAGCAAACAGCAGCTGATTAGAAATGTACTTTTTAGAAAGCAAAAAAAAAAAAAAAAAAGTGTGGAAAAAGTCACATAACAAAATATTAATTATTAGGAAATGAATAATATTATTCAGACAAATTAATTAGCTTTTAGGTGCCATTAGCAGCAGCTGGTTGCTTGGGTATATCCCCTGAGAAGACCATTTAAAGGTTAAACTAATTATTCTACACCTATGAACGAAATATATCAGGCAAGTGTCACGCATCCATTTTTTTCCTGCAAAGCAGTGTTATCCTTTCGATAAACAGCTTCTTAAATGGGGATTATGAATTGCTGAATCACTATTTTTACGCAATATATCTTGAAAAAATTTTGTGACACGTTGATGTGTTTTAAGCGCATAGTTTTTTATGTCTGTATTTGTATTCCTTGATTTTTACTGAGTTTGTTGTGACTAAGCATATCTGGATGCATTGCTATAAGATATGATCATGTAAATAAAGTTTTAATAATGTCCAAGCGATTTTTTTCCTTCAAAAACACCATTCCCCTTATTCAATTACTTAAGAGGGTAAACTTTTTCTTCTGTGTCGTTATAAAAGCACTTGGAAGTAAATTTGATACTCATATGTATGTTTAAAGTATTGAAAATTTAAAATTTACTTCATATATATTCACTTGGAACTTGTCACAAATTATTAAGGACATAATGCTTCAAGGTTCATTCCGCAGCACATGTACATGGACGTTTGGGATATAAGATGATGCATTGCTTGACATGAAATACCAGCTGATGCTGTCGTAAAATGTATTACAAAGCAGCTTTATGACTTCACTACGTGAACTAAGTTTACGATATTTTTCAAATAAAGTACACTTCACGAAGCACTAATATGGTAATTTGAATATTTGATCTCGTTCAGAAAATAGGGCCCTAAATCTTGTATACTCTTTCATGATTGAGAAGGGTTTCACTTCCATTATCTTTGCACAAAATCTTCCTCTTTGCCAAAAATGGGTACTTCTGAATCTTTTAACTGTTTTTGCAATCAGTTTAGGCTTATACTCGTTCTTCACTTCTGTTTTATTTTCTGCATTATGCCATTGGCATTCATATATTTACAAAAGATGTTTAATGACGTAATGTTTACTTAGTGTTGTTTTATCGATTCTTTCAGATGATGCTTGTTTGGTTTGCAGTCGTAAGAACCCGGATTCTAATCCACTTATCAACGACTTCCAGGCACTGAGTGAAAAAACTAAGCTTAATCTATTGCGGTTTCAAAACTACCGCTGTTTCATGCTCCTTGTGCTATGAAATTGCATTTAATATTCCTCAAATATCAACTAAATGTACACTAAAAATGAAGACATTTAAACATTCTTCTTTTCTTTTTCGTATCAAAAATTACATTTAGCAATGCATTGCTAGATGTTTATAGTAGGCAAATATGTTATTGTAGTGTATTTACATTATTGCAACGTGAACCTCTAGAACATTTGGTAAATATTAAGATTCGTAGTTCTTATTCTTTATAGGATATATACACTACATACATTATCGTGTAATGTGATTGTTGTTACCTACATACTTTTTTTTTTTTTGAAGCGTCAATGAACAATACAGTTGACTCACTGTTTACTGTTAAAAATATAATATTCATACAAAAAACATTTTGACACATTGATTTTGTTATTATTAATAATAATATTATTATTCGTAAGTATAAAGTATTACTTTATTATCTGTATATTTCTTCTCAGTTTCAAAAACAACTACTGACGCTTTTTAAAAGTTTCAATGCCGATGTATTGCACAAAAATGCTGAATTTCTGTAGACTATTCTAACGTAGTACACATTGATGAATCTAGTCAATATCTACGCTACTAAAATGCTAAATCATACTAAATTCACTTTTTTCTTTCTGTAAATTTACTGATTTTGAAAACCTAAATGAAGTAGACAGCTGCGAACAGAAGTAAGATCTGGTGGTAATGAAAGAAAAATTTGAAAAGAGCTCTCAGCGAAAGAGTGCATTAGTTCCTGCAATAGGATGTTTTAAAAGTCCAAACCAAAGAGAAAAAAAAAAGTCCTCTCCTACGATGTTTGTCACTCGAGTGTCAAAATCTGAACAAATTTGAAAACCTTTCAGTAATACTGGAAATAAAAACTCAATGCTAATAAAGGATGAAGTTTGCATCAAAGAAGTGCAATTTTACCCGCAATTTTAAAATCTATTTTTCCTTGTAATTCAGATTGATCTGATGTTAAATGACATTTTGGATTTTTATAACTTGTTTTAGCCATTATTGCTTTTTAATAAATATAAAGTACTGCACAATTAACATGGTGTAGTTTGATTTATTATTTGGAATTATTACTTGGACAATATCATATATGTTTAAAAAGAATTAAAATATAGGTGCGATGTTAGCATAGAAAGAAGAACTCAGAGGGAAAATGCTTAGTTTTGATTTCAGAGCCATTTACACTTTTGAGTCATGGTTGTCTCGCAGTAGAGTTTAACTTTAGTTTAACCAGGGGCATTTATGAAACTCAAAAATATGTTGTTACATTTGAAAAGATGAAATTCATATTTTACATTAAAAATTATTTACTTCATAATTCTTTAATTTTTACAAGCATGCATTTTAAATTTATATGAAATGCTCATTTAATGTCATATTATGTTCCGATCAAAATATTAATGTTAAAATTTGCAGATTCTCCGAAAGCATAAACGGAAACCTCATATAATAAAATAAATCATCTTCATATATACTATTTTTTTTTTTGTAATAATTTCTCTCCTGAGATAAAAGAATTCGCAATTTATTTTTTATTCAAGGTATGCACTTTCGATCATAAAATGGATAAACTTTAACATTTCAATGCTTTGTCACGACTTATTGAGGGCATAATATTGCAAAATTCATTTCAACATAATAGTATATGAGTATCACAGAGAGGAAAAGTTACTTCGCTTGACATAAAGGAAAAGCTGTTTCAGTCATAAAACTAGACTATAAAGAAGCGTTATTGCGCCAGTTCAAGCATTAGGTTAGTAGTATTTCTCAAATAAAGGCATGCTTCGCAAAACACTAGAAAAGTAATTTGAACATTTGATCTCATTCAATAAATGGAGTGCTAAAAATTTTATGTGTATTTATATTATAAAATCACTTTAGTGCTGTGTCTCCTTAACACACGCAATAAATGTTAATATAAAAATACAATTTCGTGGAACTGATATTTTTGAGTATGTGTTTTTGTATAATGTTAACTGGCATTTGACATTAATTTTTCTTTATAATTAAAAATGCGTCTACTAGAAATTTACTTTTGAATACAGAAAAAACGTATTAAAAAATAACTATTGTTATCATGGGAATAGTATCTGCAAGTAGACTCTATTTAATGTGTACGTATTATTCCTTTTTTGCCTCCAAAGTAATTAAAAATAATAAAAAAATACCATTTGATATTCCATGGTCTAATTTTCGTCGTTATTTACTCTCAAAAATAGCTTTTGTAATGTTTATCAATATTTGCGAGACGCATTCTTGGTATTGAGTAGAGGCATCACATGGGAATCGGAAATGAAAAATGTCATTAGGTATGATCTGAATTTAAGGAGTTTTCATTCACAATATAAAATATACCCAATTAGTAAATTTCTTCTTTGCACACACACAGCGTTAAAATGAGTTCTACTGCACGTTTTATAAGAAATGTAGGAATTTAAGGAAACAACAGTTAACTGCCAATTTTTGTGATGATCATTTTTTGGCGAAGTATTCCCATTTGATTATACATAATGTATATTATTTTACATATTTCGTTTAATATTAAGAATAAGATTTTGTCACAGCAAAGGTGTTTTGTGTAGATGGAACATTTTGAACTAAAACAAAAACTTATTTAAAAAATAAAATATTTTGTACGTTATTCCCATACAATTAGCAGAATGATATTTCAAACTTAAGAACTATTTTTATAGCAAGTGATGCGAGATGGAAAAAACAGTGTGTTTTTTAAAATGTACTAGTAGCAATAATAGCATGCAACTTTTAAAAAAGTGAAATGTGTCGGGTAAAAGTTTTGTTTCAAATGAGGAGAAGAAATATATAGCAATAAAGGTTCGTCAAGTATTGAAATACCTGTGTGTTCACAATTTCAGCATCTACGAAATAATGTATTTGGAACAAAAGACAGAATATGAAACTATGTTTACTCATTTTCGGAAGATAAAGGCAGCACTGAAGTACAGAAGTATGAATATATTTCAATGTTATCCAATATTAAGATGAAATTATTTTTCGTATTATAACTACTTTTTATATATATAGTGTCAAAAAAATTTTAAGACTAAATTTATAAAATAAAATAAAAAATACAAATTGTATTTTTTAAAGTATTTTTATTCAAAAAAAGCTCTTTCGACTTCGGTACATTTGTTACAAAGGTGTAACAAATGTACTGAAGATCGATTCGAATACCTTTTCCAGCTCACATTGTGGGACTGGTTCCAAAGCTCGCGTCGAAACTGTTTGTATAGTGCCAATGGCATCAAAGTAAAAGAAAACAATAGAAAACAAGAGAACTGAGGTTGTGGCAGTGCATCAGCTGATAGTTAAAGAGTTTCACGGATGCTCGATAACACAGATTAAGCTTACTTCCAGCTGGAGCCTTAAAAATTATTCGACACACTTTACAAACAGCTTCGACGCAAAAAGTCCTCCAATGTGAGCTGGAACAGACATTCTAATCGTTTTCATACATTGTAACAATGTATTGAAGCCGAAAGACCTTATTTTGAATAAAAATACTCAAAAAAAAATAGAATTACTAGTTTTTATTCAATTTTATAAACCTAGTTTAAAAATTCTTTGACACACTGCACTGTAAAAAATTCTGGTTTAACCTTTCACTAAAAATTGGTGAAATGCAGCTGCAACCAACAGTTGGTTCTAATTTGAACCATTATTATGGTTTACTAGTTTCACCATGAGTGTGGTTCAGCACTGAACCATGATTACTTATTTTTCTTCTAACCATTATTACGGTTCAACTTTGAACTATCATTACAGAATTTTTTCTAACCATTATTTTGGTTCAACTTTAAACCATGATAACGGAATTTTTTCTAAATAGTATAACGGTTCAACTTTGAGCAATATCTAATTTTTTTCTATAGAGTATAATGGTTTAACTTTGAACCATAACAATAGATTTTATTTTAACTGCTATTTTGTTTCAACTATGAACCATAATGATGGACTTTCTACTAGCCAGAGTTATATCATGAAAGTAAAGTTTGAGCTGCACCATTTTATGTTGCAATGGTGACTTTTAACATAAATACTTCAACATAATTTTTTATGTTCAAGCGTAAAACAGGAAAAAAAAACTTATTACCAATTTTAATTTGCAAAGCGAATTTTCTATTTTTTAATCTGTAAATTTAACTTAAGTTTTTGCTAATTATTAGATTTAGTCATGAGAACATATTCATGCGTTTCAATAATTAATTCAGTGTTCCATATATTTTATTGTATTTAGTTATATATTTATTTATATCAACATCCCAATGCACTGTATCAGAAAGTTTCAGTATAGTTAAGTAACTATGTTACTTAAATATACTGAAACTTTTATTCTTCAAAATTGCAATATACGTCACTGTTAGTTTTTTTAAGCCACATAAGGAAGGCTTTTTCAAATATATGTACTTTTTTATGCTCGTCAACAGATAGTTTTAACAAAAATGGGATTTGAACTTTCGCTTATAAGTGTAATTGTAAGCGAAAATTTTAAATTTCTGAATTATGTCACTTTATTTTTCAAAAATATATTGCAACACTCTTTAGCATCAAAAATATTAAATTTATTTATATGCATACAAAGATGACTGAAAACATATGCCTAGAAGTGAAATTGAAAAACATGAGATGCACAAATGATAACAATAATTAAAAATTATTGGGGGGTTCCATTCGTGGCACTTCAGACTAAGACTGCCCAAATGAGTCTAAGACTTCACCCTTTAATGATATATAAGAACTGACATTACAGCGTATCTAATTTGCACGCCGTCTATTCAATGTTCCGTTGTTATTATCCGCACCAGGAAGTAAAAAGTAGTTCTTCCCCCTCGTCAATATTTTAAAAATAAAGTTATTTTAGGTATTTTAATGTTTTTTACGATGCTTTAAAACTAAATTAAAAGCGCAGAAAATGTGTAAAAAATATTTATTGGAATAATTACGAATTTCTTTTATTCCTTTTGGATGGGTCACATGCTCCTAGTGTGCTTACTAAAATCTGCCACTGGTGGTAGTTAATTTTAAAAAATAGATGCAAAGAGCAGAAAAGAGAAAGGTAACAACTTGGAAAATTGGTTTGGTAGTAACGATGGAATAATAATAATTATTTAGAGCAACAATCTTGAAAAAACATACAATTTTCAGTACGTAAACAAACTATTGTTACAACTGTAAGGGTGGTAAAGCAAACGGAGCAAAATGTAAAATACATGGGGGAAGTATTAAATCAGGTAAGAAGCAAGCATATATTGAAGCAAAATAAAGTAAACATGCACAGGTTCAAAATTAAAAAAAAAAAGTTAATTTAAAGTTAAAGGCAACAAAACTGCTATTTTGAAAATCACGCAAAATTGATCCAATTTCTCAAAGAATTCCTATAGTGGACATATTTTGAATACAAAGCCGGATTTACCTGCTCTTGGTGGAATAGCTAGTTCAAATGATTGGGCCGTAAGAATCATTACAAATCCAAGCCACAGCCAGGAGTGTTTTTCGAGGGGGGGGGGGGAGGTCAAGTTGAAGAAAGTTTTTTTAATCAGAATATTTTTAATTTTCAAATTATCATTCAGAGCATGTAAAAAAATTCAAGGCGTTAGGGATTTTCTCCCCCCCCCCCTTTTCCTGGCTATGACCTTGGAATCAAAATACAACTATATTTATAGAAATTAGAGTTTTCTAATCAGACTATTTTTACTCTCAAATTTTCAAATTTTCATTTATTGCATGTAAAATTTTAGCAATTTTAACCCCTTCGCTACGGGATCGGAATTAAGCAGAAGAACTGAATTTTATACAAATAAGTTTTTCATATCAGAATATTTTAATTTTTTAATTTTCAAATTGTTATTAATGTAATTAATGTTTCAAATTGCATGTGAAACTTCAAAAAAAGGAGTGGAGGTGGGTTTGAACCTTCCCTCCGTCGGCTACGACCTTGATAAAATCTACGGGTAAAAATTGTTCAAAAGGGGTTGAACAACGAATAATTTTAATAAATTTTAAAAAGTCAGCAACAGACAATTAAATAAAAATTAAGAGGTGGATCTAGAAAGGTAACGAAGTAGAAACGTAGTCTTGGTAATAAAAATGAAAAAAAAAAAAAAAAAGATCTAGAGCAATTTTTAAAATGTAAACAAGTCAACGTGACAACTTTAAAGGTAGCTCAGGGGAGCCAAAAGTAAAATGTATGGGGGTGAATGATTATTAATTTAGGAAGAAAAACAATTAAATATTGAAGCATAATTAAATAAAACTGCACAGGTTAGAAGTTCTGAATTAAGTTAATTAGTACATTTAACGTTAAAGGTGACATGATCAGTATATGATAACCACGACATTTTTGAAATAGGCTTTACAACCTATTTTGTGCGTATAAAGACTTAAAAACACAGAAAACAGGACAATATAAACAAAAATTAAATTTACATCGAAGTTTACTTACCTTTTACTGTTATGAAAAATAAATGATTCAAGTCACAGCTTGAAGGGTTGGCGGCTCTCTGTTTCCGGTCGGGTACCGGATTCGTCTTCTTAGTTCAAGGTTGAACCGAAATTATGGCTAAAGGCGTAACTTTATATTTCGCCTTTCTGCTTGAATCATGATTTTGGTTCAATCATCAGCAGGCCTTCAGCTTTCACCATATCTATGGTGCAAAGTTGAACTGTTTTTTTTTTTTTTTTTACAGTGTGTGTATATATGTATTCGTATTTTACCATATTCCAGAGTACTTTTTCCAATGACCGTGTAATGCATCACACAGTTTCAATGACATGCGCCGTTCAGAACGAGTATTTAGGCAGGTATAAATGGGGTAACTCGAACTATAGCCATCCTATATGTGTGTAAAATTCCGATGTCTCTTTGTGCAATAAGAATGATGATATTCCAATCATTCGTACCTCAGCATTTGCTCTATCTCTCGTCAATTCTACTGAAAATGTCATCGATACACCATTTCCAGTTACCATCTTCCAAAATGACGATGTTTAGTCTTCATACATAATGATTTCGACTAGCTCAACACGGAAGCTAATTAGAATTTATTGCTGCGTAATATTTTACTCTAATATTATAGTTTAAAGTAACATTCCATCTTAAATTAAACAGAAGTAAATTTACAATGACATTATATTGTTTATACGTAAAATAACTGTCAACTCTATAATGATTAAATGCAATTGCTTCTTTTGCTACCTATTATTAAACATATGAGGAAAAAACTACCTAAGAGTGCAAATGACGTGTAATTTCGATAGACTGACTGTAAGTGTGCTTTCACCCCAAAAGCGACAAAGACAAAAAACTTTTGCATTTGCGTAGGTGACAAAAGCCTTTTTTTTTTTGTTTTTGTCACCATTGGTGTGAAATCCCCCTAAAGGTGGCTATGCATGCTCAAATGTACTTGACAAGCAGCCTCAAACAAACTGGATTGCGCAAACAAATTTATAGGGCAAATAATGTTTATGGCAACATGCTTCAGCTTGTGTTGCCACTTTAAGATTTTATAAGAACGAAGAAAATTAAATATACATTTTATGCTAAACCACTATCTCTTTTAATCTGTTTCTTTCATTTCTTTCTTTTTTTCTTTTATTAATTTGTTTTTTTTTCTTTTCTTCATCGAAATTGATGTGTACTTCTCAAAGGCTTTTGAAACCAACACGCCATAACTAAATATTTTGAATGCATGAATACATCCAAAAATCAACTTCGTCCATTGAGCCTCCGGTACTAAATACGCCAGAAAAATGAGACATTTTAATTTTCTTGTTAGGTTATTGCATCGAATTTAATAAACACAATGATTTAATTTTTAAACATTCAAGTTTTCCCATTTGGATTAGAACCTAATCATTTTACACGATTTACTTAATTTATTATTCGAATAAAATAGTAAAACAGTTGGTTATGTCAGTGCAGATAAAATGAAGAATAAAAGGATGCAGAAACGTATTATAAGAATGGAAAAAATATATTTACATGAAAATAAAATACCCAGCATATGATCTCAAACGAGAATGAGATGCAGAATTGAAGGTAGCCAATGGGATGTGAGAAAAATTTGCCCCACTGCTGAAGACGGGACAAAACGGGAAATGTTGTTCTAGAATTGTGGTTTAGCAGACGAATTATGGTTTGTTAAATCAGGAAAATTTAAATTATTTTAACTCATTTTCCTTTTAAATTAAATTTAAAAGAAAATGAATCTATTTGAAGGATTTTTATAAGTTATGTAATTAGTGATAAGATTGGTAGATTGAATTTTGACATATGTTGAAATGGCTCAACTGCTAGGACTTTATACTGCTAGGAATATATCTCGGAATTGCAATGGATTTTGAAAATTTAAAGTCAACATGAGTTTCATTTTCTTTTGAGTCACTGTTTTCAACAGATATATTTTATTAATAACGTTTTAAAGACGTAAGGTATATTACTATTACGTAAATGAGATTAGTACCATTTTTTATACGTGCCAAGTTGTGTTCAGCGATCGGCATATTATCGTTTATTATAGTTTTCCATTTTATCGGCTATGCAACTCATGCATCATGCATGCATCAAGGAATATAAATATACTAATTAGATAACCTAAAACACAAAATGCGCCTGTTCACATTATTTATTTATTTTTTCTATCTTATTTTATTTTATTTATTATGTATTTTGCACTGGAAATTGGTGATACCAAAAACTTGAGCTGAAGGATAAAATGCTGCGGTGGATTTATTGTTTAGTTTTTCTATTTAAAAAGAATGTAACGTAAAAATAGTATTTTTTGTTTGTTTGTTTGTTTTTTATTATCAAAAAAAAAAAAAAAAAATACTGGGTCACAAGATATATTCAAAAAAGAAATCCAAACTACCAAAAACGATCTTTCTCAACAGCCACTGCCTCTTATTTACGGTCATAAATTGATTTTCGCTTTTTAAAATATTTTTTTAAAAACATTAACAGGCATAATTAAAAAGCAAATCAATTTCGCACTAAACAATGCATCTAATAGTATTTCTGGGCTAAAACTACGTTAGTATTCCTCGGTGGGGAAAACCTTACATTTCTATATGTTTAGAAACAAAAAAAAATCTTCCAGATTAATATATGTAAAAAAAAAATGCTTTGAATAAAATATGGAACTAAATACAATATCAAATATTTACATTGCTAGGAAAATAATTTAAAGAATATCAAGTAAGTGATACACATCATCCATGAGCACATATAGAAGGATCTACCATTCGCACTGCCATTTGTTATTTTTAAATTTTCTTTTACAGATAAATGTAAAATGATTTCAGCAGACCCAGTTTTCTTTTACGTTTGAACAATGATTAAAAGCTACTGTTGCACAGTTTATTTTTAGAAATAATATACTTATTTAAAAATAAAATCCTTACTTTAAATGTTTCACAACTGCGAATCCGTTTCTTTTTAGTGACAAGTAATTTAGAACTTTGATAGTAAACTTCGAATTTCCGTTATTATATCTCCTAGTTGATTGTAAAGCAAAAAAAGTTTTGCGACAAGCTTTATCGTCACTTAAATCGATATGTCTGAGCACGATTTTATTTAATCTAGGTACAGCTATGTTATTAAATGGAAAACTTTTCTACAAAAAAAACCGATACACTTTTTCTTCTTCATTGTAGTGATTAATTGCACGAAGCACGAACTGAGAACATTTGTAGGGTAATATGAAATAGTTAAACATAGAGTAGCAGATTTAACTAAAAAAAAAGAAGCATGCTGGGCAAGAAACAAGTGTTAAAGATTGGAATAAAAGAATTGAAATTATATGGAATGGAATCATCACAAACTCTTACATTTTATGTACGAAAATTATAATAAAAAAGTTCATTATCAATTCTTGACAAATGATTCTCATAAGTCATAATGCTCATTATCAATTCTTGATCATATATTAACAGCATGCAGTTTTTTTAAGAGCTTTTCTCTATATTTATGTGGGGATGCCAACGTTCTCTGCATTAAATGAGTTTGCTAGACAACTTAATACATATAGTCGTTCAAAGTTTGTTCCAGTTTTTTACAGTGCATCACATCATTTTCGTAAAACATGTCTCAACTCTTCCATACGTTTCAGACACAAGCTGGTTAAATTATGAGTTATTGTAATTTGAGATTTTAAACAATGTGAAAAATAGGACTTGTTTTGATCATTGAGTGACATAGAAAGGAAAGAAAAAATATCATGAACTGCCAATAAAAAGAAGTCTTCTGCAAAGTCAGCTTCACATTAAAAATCTGACATAAAAATGTGATGTTAATGTTAGAATGTATATATATATTTACACTACGAGTCTATTATAACGGCGACCAAAAAAACGCCAAGAAAAAAATTCGCCAAAATTTGAAAATATACTCAAGTGGAATCGCTACCTGTATAACGGTACGGTTATTAATGTCATCAGTTACGGTACCTCCGTAAATATTATGGAGATAGCGGGTGCAATAGCTCAGATTGGCGACTTTTTGTTCTTGGCTTTTTTGGATTGCCGTTATAATAGACAAGTACACTCAAACTAGGGAAATTTGTCTTGGTGCTTTTTGATCACCGTTATAACAGACAAAGAGAGATTTTTGCATAGATAAAGCTTATTTTTTTTTATTATTTTTGATCGTCGCCCTTTGCGATCAAACTAAAAATGGAAAACAAACCGGAGTTCGTCAAACGTTTTGCAGCTACTCTTGCCTCACTAAGTTCGGTAGCTACTCTTGGAACATGGCAATATCTGTAAGACACACAATATAATCATATCATATATTATTTCTTATTTATATGTGTATACATGTAAATGTAAACTGTACATATCAAATACTTCATGTATATTTTTATTAATCATTCTGGTTCATTATAAGTTGCGAATTTACGTTTCATTGGTTGCCGAAAATAAGGCCATAAAATAGACAACAGTTAATGGCTATGTATTGAAAGTTGCCCGATGTTTTGCTTTACCTTATTCATTAAACTCTATGAAAAAACATTACAAATGCAAAAAAGCCTATATGACTTAATGTTTCCAAAAAGCTACGTTGAATCACAGTTAATTAGATACGGATTTTGAAAACATCAGCATTTCCTTTATTTTCAAGCAACATTGAATTTTATTGCTAAGATTCGAGAGTTTTGAATAGGCCTCATTACACAAATGCTTTTCAGTTTCTTAACACAAATGAAGAGCTAAATTGAGAAATCCCTAACTAGTCAATTCAACTTTTCATTTGTGTACACTTCAAAAGAAAAACAGCATTCCACTCGTGTCATTTTAAATAATTGGAAAATATGTACGGGATACTCCATTCAATAACTATTAACACATTAAAGATTTAGTTAATGTGTATGGTAAAAACAAAATTTATGAATTATTTACTTACAATATCCTTTCTTACTTGGAATTACAATGAATTGTTGAACATGTTCTTGCTAGTTGCACTTTCCTTTAGGCATATTTAGAAATCAAATAATCAAATATCCATTGTGTCACTCAGTCACAATATTGCTTGTCTGAATAAATGAAATCAATAGCACATAAAATAACTGCTATTTGATGCATGCTCAAAACATCTGAAAATACCATTCACAAAATAATCAAGATAAAAATGTCGTATCACCAAACCAGTCGGTAGAATCTCGGTTTCCGTAGAACACCGAAAGTGAAGCAACATCCACCGAGGCCTGTGTTTGGGAGGGTGAAAACCTTTCGCGGCTGGTTGCTATGGACCGTGTACGCTAAAGGGAGCTGGTACACGTTAAATTCGTAGGGGCTCCAATGTCCTTCAAGTGAAACGATACTTCTTTATACTCTGGGGGTGCAAACCCCAAGTGAAGGTCTCACATCTTGGAGCTGGTGCAAAAAGTTAAGAGGTCACACTAAAAAGGGGCGGAAGTCGGACTCCTGCCTATGAGGGCCCCGTTTGACTCAGGAGCAGCGCCCCCATTCTTCCTCGCTTAGCGTGTGGACACGACACCAAACAATCATCACCAAGTATCATTTGATTGATTGGTTCATACATTCGCCATTTTCAAGCCCAAAGCGTGTTTTGCGTTTTGTCCTTCAGGCATGAACCTCCTATTTGCGATATTGTCCGTGGGACCGTCTCATCCATATAGCTTCATTTCGTAACAAAAGTTTCCACCTACGGAAAAAAATAAACACCTCAACAAAAATGTATATTAAAAATCGTCTATGCCTTTTTTTAGATGAAAAAAGCACTTTAATTTATCTTTACTTTGATTTAGTCAAGCAGTCGTTATTGTTTGCTTGTTGTCATGTCCTCGCTCGTGGCGAGGAAGAATGTGTTCGCTGCTCCTGAGTCTAACGGGGGCCTTTGTAGGCAGGAGTCCGATTTTTGCTCCTTTGAAAGGTCTCTTAATTTTTTGAACCAGCTCCCAGATGAGAGACACGTCAACTGGGACTGGCACCCCCAGAGGTATCGTTTCACTTGGAGGACATTGGAGCCATGAACGTGCACCAACTCCCTTTAGCGTACATGGACCGCAGCAACCAGCCGCGAGAGGTTGCCACCCTCCCAAACACTGACCTCAGTCAATGTTGCTTCACTTTCGGTGTTCTGCGGGAACCGAGCTTCTACCGACTGGTCCACTGAGGGAAAGCAGTCGTCAATGTTAAATTTATACTGTCTGCGAAGAATATCGTGCTCAGAGCTCTTAAACTTTTTTTAAAAATTTTATTCAAACGCTAGTCAACCAGTGAGAGTACTTTAACGCATTTTTATTTTTTACTCATTTATTTATTTATTTATTCATTTATTATTATCATTACTGTTTTTATTATTTTCACTCTAGATTTTTAGAAACATTAGCAATTTCAACTGGGTTCTTATGCATAATAATGTGGCTTCAATGCTTACACTTCAAATATAGTTATATTTAAATTTCAGTTCTTTTGTAAAATATTGCAAGAATAAACAAGTCTTTGAGGAAACTGTCTTCATAACATTTTCTTAACTTTACCATGAAAAAATAATGTAACAAGTTCATTATCTATGAAAATGCTGGAAGCAAATGAAAACATTTTCTTAAAATCGACTTTCATAATGGAATAAAATTTTGTATATTAAATAAATTAAATAGCTAATGCAAAAATGGATAATATCGATTTCCGAAGAACGTTCTTTTTACTACATTCAGTGGGATTTTTCAGAACAAGACAGAATTTTCCCAATCACAAAAGAAAATCTGAAAATGTTAAATTAATTCAAAACATAATTTGTTTATCACTAACCTTTTCTCTACTTCAACACCTTGAGGCTACTTTATCTTTTTAAATTGACAAAAGTTGAAAAGTTATTTAAATTAGAAACGGTTGAAAAGGTTACAGAAATACAACGTTTTAAAATTGAATTTATATCTATGTTCGTGTTCAGCAGTATATAAAAAAAAGAAAATGTATCTCGAATATTTTTCATAAGAATACAAATCATAAGAATTCTCAATTGTTATTCTAAAGTCAAAAACAGTTTAATTTAAAAGAACCGTAATTTTAAAATTATCTAGTATAAAATCTGTCTTAATTTTAGTTTAATAACTTCTTGTTCAGGATTGGGTATCGATTCCATCTGCTTGTAATCATCATTATGAAATCAAACTTTGATGATTTTAGAAGTCCACTTGAATTAAAATGTGAATTCTTTAGAATTGGTCAGTTGAATTTTTTTCACATGAATCGAAGTCGGTTGCGTTTTCTGACCAGTCAATAACGTAATATGAAGTAGGCTATGTGCGTTTTCCTGGCAAGTACGTTATTTTGCCGTTTTTTCCCCCCGCTACTGCCTCTTACATACTCAGGTGTGCTCTTCATGATACCCCACACTTATCCAGCAGAGCGCCCTTGCACAAGAAGAAACTGAATTTAATAGGGGATTTCATAGTTAACCTCTTAGTCACATATGTCTACAGTAAAGTTGTCGAAATCTGAATTAATTAATATTATCACTCTTAAAATCTTCTGTATCGCTAAAACATATAGATATTAGCTATGCTTTCGGCTGTTATATTTTATGCACATAAAATTGCTAAATCGATCTTTTTATTTTTCGTTATGAATAAGTTAAGTTGTAAGGCTAACTTATAACAAAAATTTCTTAAGAATGGTCCAGTGCAGTGTAATAAAGAAAAGTCATTTTTACTTATCTTTCTCAAGCTGCAGTATTTAAATATTTTGTTCAAGATTATATTTGCACGAGTAAATTAAAAATGCTAATAGTTATAATAAAACATTATGCTTTACATTTAACTGTTGGACTTTCTTACCCAGAAGTGTATTTGATGCGATGTAAAATTGCATCCTTGGCTAAGACGAAAAAAAAAATCTTTCTTCGAAATTTTATTCGTAATATGCTGGATAAGTTGCCTTTGTACCTCCGCATTCCCCTCCTATATTTTTATTTTAAATTTTTTTTCTACCCCTTACCGGTGTTCAAGAAATGCAAAATAATAATAATAGCAATAATAATAATAACCAAGCATTAAAAGTTGGCATCTTATAATGTCTGGTCATTATTATTTCTGGTTGATATTAACTGTACGGTTTTGGTAAAATTTCTATTTTTCCGGTCGTATTACTGACAATGTAATTAACTCTATCGTATGTGCAATATCAATGATTATCGTACAAAAATACACCAATATTTTGCTATAATACACCAGAGACGTAAACACGGCTATGAAGCATTATACCTTAACCTTAGTTTTCAGCGTTTCAGAATCCTCAAAGATCATTCAACATTTCTTTCACACTAAAAATAGATGTAAGCTTAGAATTTAAATTGTATTATGTACCAAATTTATTATGTTAAAAAATGTTAATCTGCACATCCTAAATACATTGAAACTTATTTTTAAAATGCAGCAAAGTTGTTATGCCCACTTATAGTGACCATAAAAAATATAAACAAACATACCAAAACAAAAAACACAGAACGGAATAAAAATATAATGGAATAAAAAAACTTTTCAGAAAACGGATATTGTATTTAAAGTGCAGGAAGGGAGATCTAATTTATAAGAGAGAAATATCTCAAACGTAAAATTTAGGGTTGATTTCAGAGATCTTGTCCAATTCAAGATTGTAGAGCTGCATTTTCTATTCTTTGAAAAATTCAAAAGCTTGAAAGAAGCTTCAGGGTCAAAAGATAAAATTCCATTCCGGGTAAGTCGGGCATCACGAGGATTTCATTTTTCATGCCCAATTGTCTAGAAGTAATGCATTGCAATTTCTGCTCTTTGTATGGGATATATTTCCTTCGCTAAGGAATAATTATAAGACGTAGAATACTATAAAAGAGTTCGGCTTTTGCAGCAAAATATTTTAATCCTAATGAATATGAAAGAATATATTATTATTATATGTTTAGAGGAATATGTTTTTCCAATACGTACAAAGTGATTCACAACAGATGCTCTGCAATACAAGAGTAAAAATGCATAATTGTAATCTTCCTTCAGTTTAACAGCCACTTTGAAAACAGTATACAATTTATTTCTAAAATAACACTTAGTGTTTCGTCATAGTATGATATTCTACTGGTAGTTGAAGAGTTCTAGTCAGTATAATTTTAAGCTTTTTACATTTCTATGGATTAATCATGTACTTTCGACTAGAAACATGAAAAATGTTAAGCAAGAACGCGTGCATTTTCCAACATTTTATTTTCATTATTTATTGCAATTTGCTATACATCCTAGGACAGCATAGCGTTTCTTATACTTTCAACCACAGATAGTTATTTTTGAAAAAGCTATGCATTGATTTTGTCACAAAAAGAATACGTCTGATCTTCTGATCATGTGACATTGAAAAACGTGGTTCATATACGGGACACGTTTTACAACCAACTAAAAATGTATTTGGTACGCATTTTAAAACTATACTTTAAATAGTCAAACACAAGAAGTTATAAATAATTTTCTTAAATATATAAATGGCATAATAAATATAAAAGGCATAATAATATAAAAAGGCATAATAATAGTACAAAGTGAACATAAATGAATTTTGAGTATAATCACCCGAGGGCATACATTCATAATAATGGATGACCTTCCAATAACTTTGTTTATCAATATAACATGAGTTACGCCGTATTTCTACGCAACGGTTGCAACTGCAAGGCCACTTTTCAACAGTGTATAAAAAATGTGTATCATTTGTCCTTCTTCGTATAAAAAAAAACGGGAGACTCTAAAATAAAAAGGAACTTTCTCTTATTAATAAATTCATAAATCTCGCTACCTACCGAGCAGATTGACTATGATTCAGCTACATACCTCTAAATCTATACTTTTCTCCACCAGACCCCTACCTGTTAGCTGAGGCCTTAGGATTGCTTACGCACGGGGAGGGGTAGTGGGGTCTACGGATATTACATGCACATATCCCCAAGTATACATGGTGGTCTTCAGCGGGTATCGAACGCGCGACCTACCTTCCAGGTGGAAGTCCGACGTGCTAACCACTAGGCTACCACGGCCCTCTAAATCTATACTGACTCACATTTGTCTACGGTTACGCACAAACATAATTATGACCCATGTGTGCCATGTTCAATGTAAAATCTTGCAGATTTTTAGCCAGTCACAACAAAAGATCTAATAACCGTAATCTTCCTTTCATTCTTAAGCCTGCGCTCTGACGAAAACTCAAACGCACGCTTGATTAAGACTCTGAAGTAATTACAAATTTCGAACAGGATTCTAAAATAGTATGTGTCTCAAAATCTATAGTATGTTTGTGATATCTTTTATAAGCAATGCAGTTCGTAATAAGTAGATGTTCTAAATTTAGTATTTTTATTTATTAGGTTGAAGAAATCTATTTTATTAAAAATTATTTTTTTTCGCTTCCTTTTTGAAATGTTCTCCAGTAAGCTTTGTTATTTGAAGAAGAAAAACGATAACAATAACTTAATTTCCTCCAACAATGCCTTGCACTGTACAGAACACAGAAAAAAGTAAAACTAAAAGAAACTGACATTGTTCTCTAAAATAAACTTTTTTTTTACCCGTATGGAATGTAATTATGTGCAGTAAATAAACACACATAATACGTCGAGGAAAGTCATCGATTTTTGAAAATGTTTCTTACTTTCAAATATTTATTCTTTTTATACATTTTTTTAAATCTTTCGGACAAAAGAGAAGCTATCGGAACAAAAAGAAAAAATGGAAAATATTAAATTAGTTCAAAACATAATTTGTTTATCAATAATAGTCTCTACGTTTTGACACCCTCAAGCGAAATAACAAAATGTATTGAAATCGGAGACTGTTGGATAAAGTTTAAGAACACAAAAGGAATCGAAATTAAATTACTTCTTTTGTTTGTGACTAAGGCACAAACAAAACAGACAAATTTATTTTGTATGAGGAAAAATGAGATAATGCTTCATAAGCTCTTGAGTAATTCTTTATCATTTTATTCAATTATGAAACTTTAACATTATGGACTGTTTAAAAATAGTGAAGAAATGGAGATAATACTAAGGCCTCATAATATAAAAAGTTTTATTCTATAGCAAAAGAAAGCGATATGAAAACAGATTAATTGCACGAAATTTCCATCTAATTAAGAGGTAAAAGCGCAAGAAATACGGCTATGTTTACTCCTTCTCTCTCACTCCCGTGAAAATGCCGGGCTGAGGTTTCACCTTCTATTTCTCGCTCCCGTGATATTTCCGGGTTGGAGTGTTTAAAATTTCAAAATAAAAACAAATCAAAAGTTAAAAACATATACATATATTGTTCATACACATATTTTTATATAATTTTCAGGCATAAAAAAATAGGCACTTCTTGAACCGTTTTCTTTAAATTTACACGACCGTTAAGGGGTTAAATAAATCTTCATTTCCGAAACTGACATGTTGAAACTAAGAAAAAAGAACATATATGTATACATAATTTTTTTTTTTTTTTCGCAATTATAGAAACATATTTTCTGCTATCATTGGCGAGACTTTTTTTAAAAACATTTTCGTATGTTAAAAACATCATTTATTTTATAACTGTATATAAAATCCCTAATGTTTACTTTAATAAATTTTCTTGTTGTTTGCAATAGACAATTGCATAGAAAATTGGCATATTGCAATTATAATTATTTAGTTAAGTGTGATGCATAGCTCCATTGTGATTTCTAACTATTTAAACAAAAACTTAAAAGGATGTTTCTTGTTTGGATTAACTCCATAGCGTGCATAACTTGTAAATTTGTGGTATTCATACGGTTTTATTCATACTCGTATTTCCGTAACTTTGAAGTAAGTATTGAAAAAATTTAAAGCATAAATGGAAGAATCAAACTAAGTCTAATTTATATTTCTAAAACACAATGAAAGGGAATAGTTAAGCCTGCATTTGGAACAGAAATCCGTTATAATGTGCTTATTATGCAACTCAGTGATGAATATCGCATTTCGGCTGCTACCGCTATTGTCTTCTGAGAAGTTAGTCTTGGAGAATTAGTCGACTGAATCAAAATTGATTTAATGCAGCAGGACGATTTTGCGACAATATGAGCTGGGTAATTAGCCATAGTGCATACAAAGGATTCCTCAAGTTGTATTTCACCATGTGTCTCTTGTCCTATGATACGCTCGTCGCCATGAGGGTTTTCATGACTATCAAAGCAAAGTTTAATAAATGTTACACTGGGCAGTTAAATAGAACTGAACGCAAAATATTTTGCTAACTAAATGTTTATGCCATTATAATTTATATTATATTTATGTCTCTATTAAATTTAGCGGGACTTTTTTTTACAAAGAGTTGAATTAGAATAAGGTTCAAGTTAATACAAATAGGTTCAAGAGTGTTTCATTGTTACAATTTTAAAAAATATTATTAATTCATATTTAGATTACATCAGGTACACATACATTACGAATTTCTTATTAGTATTTTTTTCCGGTTATCCAAGTTAAATATGATCAACTTGTAAAAGAAGTAAATAAATGAGCAGAAAAGTTGAATTTGCTGGATTTCGGTTGGGTTTTTATGTTTGTGATTGCATGCTTTTGGGTTAAGCATCAAATTTTGCTTGGCGACACATGCATTGATGTTAACTACTTGCAAGTATTCCAACATATGCACATTAAATCAATTTTTGTTCGCTCTAAAACTTAGAAGAAAAAAAAGAAAGAATGGGGAAAAACACCTTTTAAGACTAACGGTAAATTAGCGAAAATATAAGACCTTCAAAAATAATTTTTAAAAAGAAAAAATAAGAAGTGGCACACTGGACAGCTGAAAATAATAAACCGTAATTTTACCTAGAACATTAGTCAAAAAGGTTGGTCATCCCTTGCCCTAACAGTGTAAAATTATAGCAAAATTGAGCTTCATTTCTTATTATAATGTTGTCACATATTGGTGAGACTATGTATTTTAAGTAACATATGAAAAAACAATAATAGTAAATCAATTAAGTAAATAAAATAACTGTTGAAAAGCCTTTTGTTAAGTCACAAAAAGGGTAAAATATCTGTATATCACTTTGGGACAATAATCTACAAATACATTTAAAAAATACATTAGTAAAGTATTGGGTCATTCAGTGTATACATTTTAGTTTCATCCAATAGTCGGAAATTTCCTAAGGATTAATTATAATTATAGTTTCAAATCATATAAGCTAAATTGTCGCTTAAGTAAGCAAATCTACTCTGTCTGCAGCATTCGAGTATATCTTATCAGAAGTTATAGTAAAATCTACCAAAGGCATTTCTCGCACGTACTGTGTTATTGAATATAGTACTTCCAGCGCTTCTCCTGATGATAGTTTGCATTATCCAGTTGTCCATTTGCACTGTGTTCGGCTCTAAATGGCAGGATATAAAGCAATGATGGAAGCCCTTCGCTGCAAATTGGCCTTTAATGTCTCAAAGCATTGTTGATATTTAAGAGCTTCGGAAATGTCAATGTTGTCTATTAAATGCACAGGAAAAGTGATATATAAAGGCTTATAGTTACATCATTAGTATAGAAATAAACACTTGTAATTAAAAATTGAAACATAAAAAATCCAGAATGTTTTTACACCTAGTAAAATGCAGAGATCTTTAGCAGAAAATTATTGAGCTGCTCCACACTAACTCCGCTGCACGCTCCAAATGATTTAATGGATTTTTTTGATAATTTTAATATTAATCATCAACAGAGTCCGGGTGCCCACCCTTTCAGGTGGAGAAACCGAACGTCAAAATTCTCATGCGGCGATGGTACCACTCGCATTGTGGTGCCGCTGAAAGAGATGGTACCAATCCCTGGGGAACGCACTAGGTCTGAAATTGGAAGAAGCCAACAGCAGCCCAGTAGAAATAAATAATAAAAAATATTTACCCAAAGGCATCATTCCAACCAACTTCACAGGAATCTATATCGGTGCCAGTTTGGCGAGTACTTGCAAATATTTCGCCATGCTTGCGTTGTATTTGTTTCCTTTGAAAATTCTGTTCAATTAATGTTGTGTTTTATTTTAAGACTAGCGGTACCCGCACGGCTATGCCCGTGTTAAAAAATGAAAAGACCAGTCGGTTCGCCATTGTGTACATAGTGATGGTAACTTTTTTATGTGTAAATTATGTTGTTTTATTAAAATGTATAGCATTCCACAGAATTAAAAAAATCCACCCACGGCAATCAACCAGCGATCCTACACAGTTAAGTATTTTTTTTCACAAAACATACACAATAAAAGAGGACAAAAGAAAGACGAAATAAAACTAAAAAGAAAATATGTAAGCTTAGTTCAAGTACCCACACAAAAAAGGCGATTATAATCCATTACAATAGTTTTTAATAATGAATTTTTAGTATAATTTATTTTTATATATTATTCATTGACATTAAAACAAAAAGACGAAGGTTTGTAGCTTGCAGAAACAAACAGCAGCAAGCAAAGCTTTGAAAGCGGAAAAAAAAACCTTCATCCGAGCTCAAATATGAAAATACCATATGTGCTAATTCACGGTAGAAAAAAAAATAAATAAAAATGTAAATAGTAATAATAAGTTGGAATTACAAAAATCTCTATAAAGGATAACATTTCTTTAAAAAACATCTGTGTAGTATTTTAATTCAATTAAAAAAAAGAATAATCAAAATCTTAAAAAAAATAAATAAATAAAGTAAAAATCGGCTGCTCCTCAAAATGATCAAATCCGCAAGAAATAAATTTTAATTCGTTAAACAGCAAGTTCCGTCTAGAACTATACGAGTTTACTTTCCCGTATACACCGAATTCAAATTTATAATCTAGCTATCTATCTCTCTGTCTTTTTCGTCTAGCTTTAGTTCTTAATTGCTTCAAATATACCTTTTTCAACGGTTAATACATATTCATTCAATCATTCATTTATTAAGTCATTCATGTATTTATTCACTCTTTCTTTTGCTTATTCATTTAATCATTCATTAATTCAAAAATATTCTTGAAATTCCCGATCAAAAAATGTCATAGGAAAATAGGCTCGTTAGTTCTGGATAAACTTTTTATTAGTACATGTTCTACGTCATAAGAGCTTTCCGATAAAGTTTGTTCCAAGCAAATCGGTCCGTTAGATCAGAAATTATATAGGAATGAAATTTCCCCGTATGCGGTATGTTAATTTTTTTTGAACTGTTCAAAAATGAACAAAAATTGTTCAAATCAATATTTCACGCCAAGAACTTCTTCCGGTGAGTTTGTTCATGGGAACATGGATCTTGTACCCAGAGTTTACATAATTTGCTTCATTTTCACCCATAGGTGCTAATGTTAAAATTTTTTGAACTGTTCAAAATTGAACAAAACATTGTTCAAATCAAAAAGTAAAATATGGAAATGAGATGTCCTCACCGAGATCTTTCGAATGCAAAAAGAATTTTTCCAATCGGACAATTCGATCAAAAGTTATTAGGGGGGGGGGGACAGACCGACAGACAGACACAATTTTTTCCCATCTCAAAACCCAACTTTCAAATTTTTTATTTTTCAATCTTTATTTAATTACTTATTTTTGACTCTTCATGATTTCTAACGATATTTTCACAATACATTAAGCCTTCTTTCATGCTTTATTATTATTTTTTTTAATTTTTACGGGAAAGTAGGCTAAAAAGGAAAGGATCATAATCCAGTCGACATGGTAACAATTCAAACAAAATTAAAGTTAATTACCGTGAAAAAATAATTTCGAACTACAGAGAAAAACGCTTATAACTTCTTTTCTAGTTAATTTAAAAGCTTCAAATTTTAGCACATAGCGAAAAACTCTTTTTGGGGTAGTTTTTTACGCGCTTTTCAACGGTATCAAGCTCGAAAGGATGCGATAATTCCTTACTATAGAAAACGACTATTTTATGAAATTTTCGGCTATAAATTGAAATAAAAAAAGAACAAATTCGAATTTCAGAAAAAACTCTCCGAGGTGCACACCCCCATGTTCCGAACTAATTTCGTACCAAACTTCATGAAAATCCGCCGAACGGTCTCAGCCCTACGCCGGACACAGACAGACACACACACATACTTGCTGCTTTATTATTAGTAGAGATTTCTCGGCCAATAATAATGATACATTTCTTAAATCCTGAAAATGCCATTCTGTATATATTTACATCTAGCGGTACCCGCAACGGCGTTGCCCGTGCAAATAGTTTAAATAGCATTTAGCAAAAAGAGTTAAATAGCAAATAGTTAAATAGTTGACTTTTACAAAAAGAAAATTACATTAATCAACGCAAATTTAAGTAACTAAAATGAATAACTGCCTCAACTATTTTTTAAATTATTTATTTTAAACGACGTATACTTATTTTATTTTGAATGTGTGTACCTTTGAAAGTTGCAACCCTATAAATGCGCCACTGAAGCAGTGCCCCGTCAACATTTTCAAAAGAAAAATCAAGTTCTTCACCGCTCCAGTGAAAGTTGCTTGCTACTTGTTTTATGTAATTAATCAATATTACAATGAATAATATATTAATAGCAAAAGTCTTTTTTTTTTTTTCTGGAAAAAGTTATTGTATTGAACGTTTTTAAAATAGTGCAAAATATTTAGCTTGTCTGAAGGTAGAAACAAAATCAGATATTTTTTGTCAGAGGAATCTTAAGATTAATAAATTGAACTTTTTTCAGAAAAACGTGTTTTTTTTTTTTTTTTTTTTTAACTTTCGGAAAAGGTGCTCGAAAATTTTCGGAAATGTCGTAGAATTTCGAATCAGAATCACCCATGCAGTAAATTAGCTACTGATGTAAACTGTTGGTAATTGCAATTTTTAATGGATTGCAGCAGACTCGAAGAATGACATATCGTGTATGTTGAACCTACGGAGTAGGATAATGGATAAATATAACAGTATAACCCTGCTCCTAACAATAAAACTTTCTTCAGAGAATGGTGTAGTTTTCAGCTTTATAGAAAAACTTGATTGTGTAATGAAAGAAGCATATGTTTCATGTTAGGAAATATTAAAAAATAAATTTCAGTAAAACAATCGATCAAATCTGAAAAGGTTTTCTAAAATAGGTAAAATTCTCATCGAGTGCATTTGAAACACTGATTTTCGTAACAATTAGTAAGTATTACGGAGGTAGCGAAACATGCTACCATGTTTAAATTCAACAGCGGAATCTCTAAAATTATTTTTACTTCAATTCTACAAATAAATCGTGTGGAGTAAAGAAAATAATGGAGAATTATTATTTTAATTGTTGAATTTAAATAATATTAGGACGAATTAAAAAAAAAAAAAAACGGCTGCGTCTTGCAAAGCATCAAGCTTTACTATTTCAGCTTGATGCCTTGCAAAACGAAGCCGTTTTGTGCCAATTTTTGTAATCGTGTGTTGCGTAGATTTTGCTGTGGAGCGCGCAGTCACGACCCCAAAAGTTTATTATATATATAATATAGATAGTATATTGGTGTAGGGAAATTAAAGTAAACTAAAAATGTATTTAAAAAGTAATGAAACCAAGAAATATTACTTTAAGTTTTGCATACGTGATACACGCAACCATTTATTTTAGTTCCTTTAAATGTAAATATATTTAGTGTAGGACAAGGAAGTCAAGTGTTGCACACACCAGCTCGTTTTTTGAAATTGACAACTATTCAGTTCGTGTTGCATGGATTATTGATGACTGTATTAAAATGATATGTTTATAGAGTGCACGCTGATGTTACGCGGAACGTAAGACATTTTACAATAACGAATATAATAAATTGTAGCGGACGAATATTTTTTGAAATTTTAACACAACATTATTTTGAAACTTAGTATACGCTAAAAACCCATTGTTTTCAATGATACAAACTGCGCATTTAAGTAATGCACTATGTAACTGACCATTAATAAAAAATTACTTCTTTTTAAATAACTTGAAGCGAAATGAATACGCATAAGATTCAAAGTCAGTAGGGAAATACACTTTCTTATAGCCTCTAAGAGTTCGGTTCGTAATTTATCTATATTCCATTCAACTATGGTTAAAGGGCACGTACTTTCAGAGGAAGTTGTTATCCTAATCATGTCACATGATTGAATAGTTCAAACTTTGCAAGGATTAAAGCTTATTAATATTTAATCAATGAGTTTCGTAAATGTTTCGGAATTCTAAATTGCTCTAGCTTATTACAGTTTGGTCATTTATGTTCATGTTCGTATACTGATGATTAAATATTTTAAGCAAACCTAAACAATTTTATAGTTATGAAGAAATTAAGCGAAATAAGGAGATATAGGGGGAATTTGTAACACATGTTTTTTCCTAAAATTATTTTTGCCTATATCATTTCTTACACACTACTGGCCATTAAAACTGCTATACCAAGAAGGTGACATGCTGCAGACATGAAACTTAAACGACAGGAAGAAGTTGCTGTGATATGCAAATGAATTTTCAGTATCTATTCACCCAAATTTCTTGAAAATTTAATCATTTGTTATTTCTAACATAATATGTGTCCAATAAATATCATATTTTTATCTGCATTTCTTTCAGGTGTAGCGATTTTAATGGCCAGTAGTGCACTTACCCTTATGCTAACAACAAAAATTGGCCAATGATTAGATAGCAGATTTTCGCCGTATCTCGAATAAAAACGACGGATGAGGAGCAGGATAGTCATTTTTTTTTCATTTAGTTACAATGCGAAAAAAATTCTTCTACACCTTTTGGATTTTGCGTTGGAGAAAACTTGGTATTTCAACTACTTCCGTTTATTTTAAGATCCGCTGGAATTAGAGTAATGCCCGATTCAACTTTTACAAGTTTAATTGCGTTATTAAGTTAACTACTCACATTATTAGTGGTAATGATACCGTTTCCGCATTTGCTCTCTTCCTGGTCTTAATTGGCGGGATATTAGTAGATTACAAAACTGCATCAGTAGAAACCTGCCGTAAAGCTTTTGGTGTATTTAAACTTGAATAATTTTTGGCTAGTCTAAACTTGACGAGAACGTGCATTAATATACTAATGTGACCAATTAAAATTGAGTATTTGAATTTTTCAATACATTTTCAAAGATATCATTATTAGTAATAAAAAATAATTCATACCATTCATTAACAATAACAAAACGTTATGTGTCAATATATTTTTTAGAAAAATCTAATGTTTATTGTACTTTGCGATAATATTTTAGTTACACTTAAAACTATGCTTGTAATAGCTTTATCACATTGTTAAAACTGTTTAGAATTGTTCAAACATATTCTCAGACTTTGAAATACATAGTTGTTTTTCAAAATGACGCATCATCGAAAGATGCTGACCGCTGGCAACATCAGCAAAAATGTACCGAAGACTTTCAGTTTACGTCATTGGTTCCACTTTATTTAATTAACACGCTTTTGTGTTGCCATCACAAAAATTACTTTCACTTACAGGCTTTTATTTGTTAATTGCGCTATCACGTAATATAATTATATAGAACTTGATAACATGTGGATGCACGACATATAGATGATGTTCAGGTTGTTTGTAGGACATCATAGAAAAAGCCTTTTGCAGAAAGCGTATTATGTTACTTTTGTAGTAGGTGTAAAAGCATGAAACAATTTTGTCTTTATTCTAAAATGCGATGATTATGTTCTTACATTGAAAACGTTTGTGCGCAGGTAATTTTTTTAGTAAAATGCAAGATACGGTACAAATGTATTAACTTTAGGTTTGACGTTTATCGCAGAATGTTTATTCACGATTTTAAATGTAAAACAGAAAAAGAAAAAAAAAAAATGTTGAAAGTTTTCTAAAAGGAGTTGAAAGATGGCTTAAAATTCTAAAGGGAACTAAAAGATATTTTTGCACAATGTGGTTATGATTAAAGTGATTCTGTTTAGGCCCACGTAGAGCTCACTCAAATATACGTATAGCATTGAAACTTGATATTCACGTTTTCGTACCATAGACAAAGAAATGACTCAATATAGCTGTTAATCTGCAATAAGAAAGAAAACAGTACATTTTTTTTATCACCAGGTCCAGTGACAGTGTGGCGTCTTGTTACTTTTAATAATTGCAATTATCACCACCAAGTTTTTGCAGTTGATGGAGAAACCCTTAGATCTACTGTTAAATACTCTCTAATACGCTTTGAACAAGTAATTGAAGCAAATCAACGCGCATTAAGCATATTATGCGATAAAATCTAGTTTTTTTTTGGTTCAAATTTGTTCCAGTTTTTGTTCCTCACCTGGTGTTAAAAATGTGATTGTTTATTTACCCCCCCCCCCCCTAGCAGATTTATTTTTTCCATGGGCCAAATGTCATGTCTTAGTGACATACGTATATTCGAACGAGTTCTACGTAAATCTAAAGAAGGTAAGACAGTTTATATTCACCTTGGTGCTAAGTATTATGCATTTACTTTTACAACTTTCGTGTCTCATTATTCAAAAATGTTCCATTTTTTTTTCACAATCAGAAGTGTTAGTTAACAAGTATTACTTTGCTAAAGAAATTATTCTTTCAAAAATTACTTTGCTGCCGCAATATATATGTAGTGGAATGCACAAATATTTAGGTTTCTTTTCCTTTAATTAATAAACACTAGTAAGGACTCTACTTTTCTGATAGGATTTTCCAATGAAAAGGAAATCGCATTAATAAGACAAGTGATAATATGAAAATGCAGCATTACCAGTTTTGTTCTACGCATAAGAACAAAACATTATCTAACATTCATCATAGTCGGTATATTATTGCAATGATTGCTTTAGCTTAGATGTTGTTTACATTAGTAGAAATAAATTTAGCATTTCATGATTTCAGATTTATAAAAAGCCAAGAAATTACTTACGTGTGTTATCTTCAACGTTGAAATGAAACTGCACATGCCAATTAAACTTCTAGATAAAATTTATTAAGACAGGAATTGCTGAAAAATTTCATAAATTAATGGAAGTTTTAGAAAAATGGATGTCGTTTCTCCAAAGAGTGTTAGGTATGCTTTCAATAATAACGGTTTGAAGAGAATTGCCAAATACCTTTAAATATGCTAGTAAACCACGTCATATTTATCATTTAGAATATATCTATATATATATATATGTATATTAGCAAAGTGAAAAAGTAAAACTTTAAATTGTAACAACAAAATAAAATACAGGTCGTTCATTAATTATTGTCGAGGTTTGTGTACCTCATAACTTTCGAATAAAAAATATTACGCAAAAACCGATTATGTATTCGTAACTTACAACTCAAAGAATTTTACGTGGCAACAATGCGATCTTAGCGCATTTGTTGACTAGGTAATTATGACGTTATAAATAAAAATGGCGACCACGCTAGAAAAATCAATGTGTGTGTCAGGTTAGGCCTAGGCCGGCAAACCTACGGGGCCTACGTGACAGGACGAAGGGGCCCACACGACAGGAAATGGTGCACGTGTGTCCCCTTGCCCTCAATGTCGGCCTAAGGTCAGGCACCCCCTATATAAGCTGCCCTCAAAAGCGGGGGCGAGGAGATCGACTTTCGCTTGCCTACGAGGTTGCGGTCGGATGAGCAGGAGATCTTCGAATGCTGGACAGGGAGGAGTTGCGCCCATCCAGACGTAACGGGAGAGCTTGTGCCCGTAAAGAAATACCAAAGAACTTTAGACGTAACATTGCGCGGGAGAGCTTGTGCCCGTAACTTTGAAACATCTAAGAACTCAATGATGTGGAATTTGAACCAATGTAAATAATATATAAAATAATAATGTAAATAAGCAGCGAAGTGAATAAATGTAAATAAAGAAAATATAGCCAAGAAACGTAACTGTGTGTATTGTGGTTTTTCGAAACTAAATCAGTCATAACTACTCAACGTCGCTTCAGTTGTCAAGAATATTGTGTACAAGACCCATGTGTCCTCTCATGATCAACTGAAGCGCAGAATTGTTACTGCGATCCAAAATGTTATCCAACAAATGCTGGAGAACAGTTGGAGGGAAATCGAATTTCGTCTCGATGTGTTGCGAGCCACGAAGGGCAGCCATGTGCAAATTTATTCTTCTTTTTAATATCATTAATAAAATTCTTTGAGTTGTAATTTACGAATACGTAATCGGTTTTAGCGTAATATTTTTTATTCGAAAGTTTTGAGGTACGGAAACCCCGACAATAATTAATGAACACCCTGTATAACATCAAATTAAGATACATCAGATATAAATAAATTTAAAAGCAGAAATAAATTTAACGTGATAGCCTGGTCAAAATGGGAACTCACTATCGCAAACCATTCGGGGGTCGTTTCTGGTAGTGTGCAAAAAGTAAAGCGTTAAAAAGCCAAAAAGTAAAACAAATCATTCAAATAGAATTTAGAAAAGGATTCACAGCGTTTTGATGACCCCTAAAAATAGTTTAATGAAAAAGCAATGATAAACTTTGAACAACTCTCAGTAAACTAAACTGAGAACGGAACAAATACAACATATATAGATCAAATTTTGATGAAATTAGGTACAGAAACATAAATAGAAAAATGAAAAGTTTATGTAGACTATTAATGCAGTTTAAAAAAGGAAACAGTAACCCGTTTATAAAATATAGTATTTAAAAGTTGTTACAAATCAATGAAAAAACCTTTAAGTCCCAATTTTCAAATTAACGTAGAATCTTTCCTAACTGAGCAAGATAACTGAATCAATAGTCATTTTACATTAATTTTTAAGAGCAATGATAAGCAATTTTGCTTTTGAAAAATACTGTGAATGCAACGCATGAACTATGGTATGCAACACATTTAGTATTAAGAAAACTTTATTTGAATTAAAAGTTTAAAAAAGCGAAACCCTATGTGGAAGTGAACTTTGATTATGGGGAATTTTTGTATTCTGAACAAGCGCGTTATTAAGTGATTTTAATGCAGTAATTAATAACGTAAAGTATTACAATGCCCTGTATTCTGAACGATAGAAATAACAAGATGTACGATAATTTTTAAATTGAGGCAAGATTATGCATATGTAAGGCCATTTAAAAGTAACAATTCCCCCCCCCCCCAAATAAGACATTATTTGCGAACGTAATATGTTTTAAAAGTGGACTACATGTTTAAAAAGACGAATATCTTCCGCGCTGAGCCTTTATCATATCATATTTTAATAGAGCAAATATTCTATTTAATAAAAGTCACTTTTAAAGTCTTTTGACTGCCAGCCATTCTGAAATTTTCTCTTTGAATTGAGCTTAACTAAACCGAAACTAAAATAAATGAATGCACGATAACGAGAAAATAATGATGGATTATCTGTACATAGTGACAGAGCAGAGTCAAGAAAGAAAGCATCATTAGCTTGTTATGACGAGCAGTGATTGATTGCGAATCTTTTAGAATCTTTTATGTTCCTGTATGAATTTACGTAATTAGTTTAGCGTAAGCCCACTGTTAATGTTGTTAACCGGTCCAAATGGAATTTTAGTGTTAGGTGTTTTGATTAGTGAAATTTTAAAATTTTGATTTTAAGAGCGAAATAATGCAGAAAATAGAGAAGCACAGTTTAGTTAGTTTATTTTGAAGCACGGAAAATTTTTAGCGTTAGAACAAACGTACATCTCCAATGCTATAAAGCGATATTTTTACAAATATAGAAGTTGCTCAACTGTTAATGAAATTGTAAGAACGCTTCAGCGATCCTTTCCCGTGTAAACCATACATAATGATGTCCTAATTCTACGTAATATTGCTTAAAAATAAAAGACTAAAACCGAAAGTTAAGATTAAACAAAGTACACATTGTATCTTTCAGGATCTCGATATGTATATATATATATATATATATTCTTAGACTTTATAGCTCAAAAGTGATAAGCTGCGAATGATGCTAAGGAAGGGCCGTCATAGCCTAATGGTTAGGATGTCGGATTTCTAACCGGAGGGTTTGATGTTCGATGCCCAACTCGCTGAAGACCGCCCTGTGCTTGGGGATACGTGGCTGCAAAATCCGTGGTCCCTGAAGTCCCAAGACAGTTCCTAGGGTACCACAGACTGGATAATTTCCCTTCCCATCAATTGTCGGTCTAAAAAGGAAGGTGGCGTGTTTGTGGTGACGCCACTAGTGTCATCGAATATATATGTGCTTGGTCCCTTCATACTCCGTCCCCCCTTGTGAAGCTCATTAAAAACTTAAGCTGATCTGCCTTATTGCCTGGTCGCTCTGCAAGGGGGTTTGGATATCTAAGTGACATTTGCAACATATGCCAAGAAAGTTGTCATAAGAAATGGAGGCAATTCATCGCTAGACGGACTTATGAGCGATCATCGTTGTCACGTGATATTCGCTGTTTGTTTACTAAGATTGTCAATTGAGTTCTACGTAGAGTTCACTAGGCAAAATTAGTAATCTTAAAATTAACTAGACTATTTTCACAGCTTTTTCTGATTATAACCCAGTATTTACATTTAATTTAATCATTATAAAATAAATTTATTTATTATTACAGTAGTTATAGTCTTGTATTTAGTGTTAATTTTATGTAATGTAACATATTTTTTATTTAGGCCTAGTTTTTAATTAGATTTGTCGAACTCGATGCAAAGCGATGGTACGGCTTCCTTTGTTTACATTGCTTTCATCGGTGCCACGTGACCAATGACGTTGCTTAAATTGCCCCCATTGGGGAATTTTTCGAAATTGTTTGTATTGGATATTAAGTACTCGCAATCAATGGTAAATTGTTGGTGCTTTTTTTCTTTCTTTTTTTTTTTTTTTGAAGAAAATAATTTCAACTACATATTTGCTGCTTAAAGTTGTTAATTCTACAAATAAATGACTTTAAACTACATTTCACTTAATTTCGTTAGCTGCAAAACGCTTCATTTTTTTAGTCGTATACTTTTGTCAATAATAAAAACTTGTACAAAACGTTTTACGGAGTGCAAAAAGTATTTCTATACTTACAAAATTAGTTTTTAAAATAAATAAATATGATACTTTTTAAGTAAAACATACACTATAATGTTTGAAACTAGTACATTATATTAACGATACAAACATTTTTTCCGTTAAACAAATGTTTCAAGGAATACTTCTCATTGAATAACCAAAGAGTATCTCCCTTGGAGTAATTCAAAAATTTTCCTCAACGTTAGGCGCTAAACATTTTTTAATTCCTGCTTGGGTCGTTCTGCTTCAGAATTATTAGAACAAATTATACGAATATCGTTTCCGAGTTAACAAAACTCGCCACCTGCGATCTCTGTAACTCATATGCCTCCAAAGATCATTACTCATGCAAGATAAAGTCAACTTTAGCGCTGATGCTTTAAATATCAGGTTAATAAAACTTTTTCAACATAATAGACTATATTTTAAAATTAGACGCTTTCTGCTGTTTCGATTGGCTTGTAGGCATAAATATATTGTAGATTTTAAAAGTATGAATTTTGACTACATAATATGAGCGTTCGTGAATAATATCGTTAAAAAAATGCACGGCATTTAGCATCATAGCTGTCAAACGTTTCATAAGTGTCGAGAACGTTAAATAACATTCCTTACAACTGTATGAAGGAATATATTATGTGTCAATGCCAATAATGGTGGTAACTTGCACAAGGGCTAAATATCACATAATGTGAAATTGGTTAATGTAGAAGGACGTACATGTCAACAAAAAACACAAAGATAAGTGCAAAAATTGCCAATATGGAATATTTTTGCTAATGACTTTCGCTAACAATTATTGCGAAAAAAAAAAAAATGGACATGTAAAAAATAAAAAAAGGAATGCTGGAAAGATTGCCAGATGTGAAAAAAAAAAAAAAAAAAAAAAAAAAACATGTTTTGGAATCATTTTTTTTTCTTTCTGCTACTGAAACAGTACTTTAAAATGATTTGAAGAGTAAAAATTGAAGGGCTTGTAAATCGATACTTTTTTGAAAAAGGAAATGAACCACATATTTTTTTATATGTCTCTTAAATTTAAGAGACATAGAAAAACAAAACTGGAAGTTTCAAAACTGAAACAGGAAAATAGCATGTCAACAAGAGTTAATTCACTGATTGTGGTAAAGTACTATTAAAAATCACATTCGTGTCCGGTTCCTAGTGCACATGTGAAGTCTCTGATTGTCTCTGATTGGGCTAGTTGTTGCGTGACACACAATTCTATCTTCTATCCCCTCATGATGACAATGTTTGCTTGAATAATGCACACTTTTTTTCCCCACTAATAGAATCACGAACGTAAAAGGTACTGACTACAAAGTTGCACGAAAGTATAATGTGGTATTGATTTATAATGTTTTTTCAGATTGTTATTTTATTAGTTCATTATATTTGTCATTTCAATTTTTCTCTTTGGTGTAGTATCGGTTTGGAAAATCTTCGAAAATGCTTCACAGTTATCAGATTATTAATTCAGTATTAAAAAAAAGCAGTAGTTCTTAAAACAAATTTTCATGATATTTTTTTTAAAAAGGCCACTATCTTAAGGTGGTCGATCAGTTCGGACATTGGTTTTAAGATAGAGTAACACCACTATTTTGCCGTGTTAAACACAAATGTCGTATTCGCAGCTGACGAAGTTCTGATCCTCCATGTATTTGATTAATATACAACACTTTTAGCATATTTTTTAGATGTTCCCTATTCACATATGACCACAAAAAATTTGTATTTAGGTAAAATAACTGCACAAAAAACCACCTGGTGGCAGTAATTCAATTTGGCCAAAAAGTGCAGATGCCGGTATTGAGCTTAGCACAGCAGGAGAATTTTTATCAAAAAAAAGAGCCAAAGAAAATATATGTATGTGCTTCAAACTTGTTGCTTGATTAATATTTGACTACTTATTTCTATAAATTATAATTATTCAGTTTTAAAGCAAGTAAAAAGAAATGTCAAATGTTCTTCATTTTGGGAAAAAAGTTAATGCATCAAAAAGTTCCGTTTTCTTTCCGGAATTGTTCAAAATGACTTTTTACTAATCGTCTTCTTTGCTGTTTTTACGAAGATACAACACATGAGCACTGCAACACATTTTGGTAACTAAATCAGCAATTTGAAATAAGCATTTGGTTTGGATATATAAAATGGCAATTAAATATTTTCTCCTACAATTTCCCTCTAATACAAAAATATCATGTGGGATTCTTTAGACTACGTTATGCATTGGTTTGGATATCAAATAAACATATTTTTCAATTTTTAATAAATTTTAATGTATATATAATTTCCTTTTAGCCGACAAATAAACTCTCATGAGAATTTATTGCATATTTTAACCTATTAAAAAGCATTATTCTTAATATTTTAACTGTTTAATCCATTGTGTTTTCAGAAAAATACTATATTGTTTTGTAAAAGAAAAAACTCACTAATTCAAATTTTTGAAGTGTGTTACTTCTGTTGCTGGGATGCAATATGGTAACATGTAAATAATAAAAAATTCAAAAGATTTTTTTATCAATTTATTCGTGATTTTTAATTGATCCTTTAAAATATTTAGTCTAGGTAATTATTTTTCTATTTTTTTCACCAGCCAGACAGCAAAAAATTAGTTTATCTTGGAACATTTCAATTTTACCGTAATGGTAATGGTGCTCTTATCAAAACAAACGCGTGGTAATGTTTACGCTATTAGTAGTGATTGCTGTTTAAGTAGAAATGCTTCTCCGATGTTCAATAAGTCATTAAGACAAGTACCGATTATCGATCAAATTCTCAGTCTTGCTTTATAATAACTTTGGATTTGTCAGGTATCATACTTGATTGTTGTTTACTGTCGGCAACTTTATATTTGGGAGCAAGGTTAAAATAATTAGAAATTATTTGTTTATATGCACTTAAATTTCTCGCGTTCGATATTTTTCTATCTTTATATGCATTAAATATTACCTTAACTGTATTTTCCACTTTATTATTTACGAATACGTGCATTTGTAAATATATCACACTGATGCTTGTAAATTCCAAATTACCAATGAAACCCTACCTGTTTGAGCAAACTGACAAAATTACATCGTTCCTATCTTTCATTCCAACCTACGTAACCCTAACCCTACAGCAAGCTATAAATTGATTTAACCTCTCTTTAACCTTGAGTAGATAATTCACTGACGTTGGGTGCACAATATTACATATCTGTGTATAGTTAACTAAATACCAAACGATTCACTCTAGTCATCAGACATAAGTGCACTACTCCAATCGCATCAAATTCTTAGTTAAGCTGTCAGCCTTTTTCTCCACCCCCTACCCTTATAAATGTACATACTATATTGGAAAAATACATTTTAAAAATTATTTTGAATTATTTTTCTAATTGATTTAAAGAATGTTTTCATTTTTCTTTCTAATGGTTCTGCGTCACTAACCTTTGCAGACCTAGTGCATTCCCAAGAAAACCGGCATCTATTCTTTCAAGTAGCACCACTATCGGTGGATGCCATTAGCACTTGAGAATTTTGACGCGCAGTTTCCTTCTAGATGGCGGCACCTAAGCTCAAAATGATGCGAAACTTCCCTAGGAACTTAATATATGCGAAAGTATCCAAGCCAAACAAATACTAAAAGTATCTTTAACATGCCGCATAATCATACGACATGGGTTGTAATATTCTGGCATTAGTTATGCTGGTAAATCGTAGAGCGCTGATTATCTTGGTGCTGACGATTTTCTGCATCTAGACAATCCACCGACTTGGGCCAGGTTTGATCCTGCGAACTTGGGCGTACGAAGCCAGTGCCTTACCACTACGCCACCCTGACGGCAATTTAATGAATGTAGTGGCTTAGAAAATGTCTGATATTTCATATTGAATGCTGCCAAGTAAAACATTCCTTTTAAAAGTACGCTCCATTTGGAAACAATATTAATGTACATATGCCCGCGTATATGTGGCTTTTTCGATTAAGCGTAAGATCAACATCAACACAAGTATGTTTCCTTTAGAAAACATGAAAAAAACATACGCACTCAAACACACACACACAACTGCTCTTCGTACACACACAAACAGAGAGAGAGATGGACATTAAAGTGAAAAGGGTCATAAAAATAACAACTTTCTGACAGTTCCTGTAATACTATTTAAATGAGAACATTTCAAACTATAAAGTTTCAAAATAAACTGTGTCTCTTAATATAGATTGAGCAACAATAATTTATTGCGCAATATGCAGTATAGAAAACATTTGTACGATGTTTTAATAAAAAATGTGCTTAAATAATCTGTTTGTTAAAACATTTACGTTTTTAAAAAATAATTAAACTAATGCAACATATTTTGAAATGATTTTTCATTACGTGCAATTATCATTTACTCTCTTTTATATACATAGGCTGGATTCCATGCCATTAGCAACTTACTCCTCTTTGAATAATGGAAAAGCCATTTGAGTAAATCGCTGGAATTTTATCGCAAGATCACCCTTTTTTTAAAACATTGTCTAGGCTATGAGCCAAATACTATTAGCAACAGAACTGTAGATAAAACTTTTCGGAATGTCTTGCGTTAAATTACAGAATTATCTGAAACATTTAAAACGCACTATGTTATTAGGCTCAAATAACAGTTTAAATGGTCTTGCAAGCATTTAATTTAAGTGCGCGCATGTTTGCTTGTAAGTTTTAACCGTTACAGTCGCATCGCTAAAATTTTAATTTATCTATAATGTCAGTTTTTGAACGTAATATTATTGAAACATATAAGAAATGTCTCTAAATCATATATTGGCTATTATTTGGAAATTTCTTATACAGCTACTGAAAACCTTGAATTTTCTCTAAAAGATGGATGTGCATGACAAAAACATGCATGTTAATAAAAATCTCATTTGTAAAGTCTGAAAAAAAAAATAAATCTTAAACATAATCATGTTAGTTCAATTATTTTTGAATTTTTAGAGAAGTTTCAGAATACGAAAAGGAAGAAAATTTCGGAAAAAAATAAAAAGGTAAAAACAAAAAAGGGTCTTGAACTTTTAATTTTTTAAATTTAATAATTATTATCCGCATTTCGTTTTTTCAAAATTAACATTATATTTGCTTTACAATGCCTAACTTTATTTCAAAAAAAATCCGAAGTTTTCGATTCCGAAATAACTGATTATCTCTCTGAATAAACTATATATGGGCATAACATAACATATTTGTATTTTCAAACACTACCCTTGAATCCATATAAACTCGCAGAACTTGGGTTGATGAAATATACATATTTGTTCGCAATGCTGTTTTACGTTAAACTCGGGTTACCAAATATAATTCAGATTATAATTCTCTATTAGTTTCATTAAAGTAGTTTCGAGGATTTGAACACGTGATAGATATATATAATTGCACTGAATGAGATGGATGCAGTACCGAATATTACACGTTAATCCAAATTTATTGCGTTACTTGGTTGGTGGAAATATCAGTTCAGAGAATTTCAAATGCCATTCATGCTTTCCGTTTTCGCACTAAAATATCATGCTTTAAAGCCATTCGCTGGATATACAGTTGCAAAAGATGTAATGAATTTGAAGATGAAACAAAATATACTAAGTTTGATTAAATTTCAGTACATAAAATAATCTCGGTAACAAAATATTGTTTAACGGAACTTTTCAGAAAAAAAAAAAAAAACAACTTTCTACTTAGATAATGTTGTTTTTTACTAATGGTTTGTCAAAGCCCTGGCTTTTATTGTTCTCCATTTCAAATTTTTTCTTCTTTTCTAAATTGAACATCTTTTACTTTTTCATTGGCTATTGAACTCCTTTCCTTTCATTATTATTTTACTTATTTATCTTTTTATTTGTGAAAAAAAAATCATTTGATCTGCAAAATAATAACTAAAACATAAAAGTACGTTGTAAATGCAAAATTGCTGTGTATTTACTCTAGTCATGTTTCATGAAAAACTCAAACGAGCCTTCTTGAGATCATGTTAATTACTATTCTACAACCATTCTTGAAATACGTTAGTTTGGTAAGGTGAGGCAGGTGTTTGCCTAAAGACAACTGGTGTTGCCATAAAAATATCAAAAATGTTAGAAGAACATACTTTATTCTTTTCTTGGCAATTGTCCATATTTAAAAAAAAATCATTGATGTATTATTTTTAATGATTTTTTGAAAACACGTGTACCTTTACTCCAAACAGCCCCGTGGTCGGGGTACTTTGGACAGTAGGGACAGATGGGACAAAAGCTATATTCACCGTATAAAAGGAATATTATTTGAAACAAAATTGGTAAACATAATAAATCCTTATTGTTTTACAAAAATGCACATAAAAGTATGAGGATAGGATACATTTTATCGCAGTATCATTATAAAACGTTTACGGATATTATGTATTTTTCATTTTCCTCAATAAATGGCCAAAAGTACTATTTTAAATTGTAGGCGTCACTAAAAGCTTAGTCAACTGGCTGTCTGTTTAGCATAAAAAATCTTCAGGTCTCAATTTTAAATAATACTGGTTTACAAATAGGGTGTCAATTGTGCCCTGACACCCAACGCGTCATGTAAAGCAAGTAATTGTTTCAAAAGTGTATATGCATTATGTAAAACTAACACATGACGTCTGACCTTTAAAGAGTTCATCCCTCCATTGGGAAAAATTATTCTAATGTTGGCACAATTTTTCGCCGCTAATGGTAACCCGTATTGGTGAAGCAATCCAACTTTTCTCACCCAGATTTTAACAAATGTAAGCGTTTATTCTTTGACTGTCAAAGCCGAAGTTACCTGAACCAAACTGTTCATTAAACCATCGTAAACATAATATTATGGCTAAAGCTCAAACAACGTAATACACGAAAAATGTTTTTCAATTGACAGTTTATTGAAATGTTTAACATTGAAACGTATTACGGAATTCTAGCTACAGCAATATATATTTTTAAAAGGGCATTAAAGGTTATCCCCTCACAATTTACGAGAGATAGCTGGAAAAGCTTTAAGCTGAAACACAACTTCCATCGTTTGGTTACAAACCAATATAGTCAGAAATTGGTCTGTAATCAAGCAAGTAAGCAATTTTCAAGCTGACAAATTTTTAATGTTTGCGAAATATACATTGTATATTGAACAAGTAAAATGAGAAACGTTTAAATGTCCGTATTAATGATATGATACCAGTCATGGAAAACAGCACCATCCCCCAACGAAATAGAGCATATTTATCTGATTAATTATCTTATCAAGTAATGTAACATCATTCCGAGACTAAATGTAAAATTTAAACGAAAACTACGCAAGTATATTATTAACAATTTGAGACCATTTCTCAATAACTGATGCGTATCACTGCTGAACAATCAACGAATTCAGTTGCCATGGACAATCCTTTCATGTCAACGCAATCAATAATTTCTTCAGCTGCGTTCATTACACTAATATATATATATATATATATAACTACATTATTTTGGTTCCCCGATGATGCTTCTAGAAGCTGATTATACGCAATTAGTATGCATGAAACTCAGCAGCATAGATAGTGTTCAGTTGTTAAAAGATTTTCCTCCAATCATAGTATATTTCGAAATGCTATTTCACCCGAATTGGACAAGTGTTTGTAAATTTAACATGCGCCAAAGAATCAAGGTCAAGCAACACTTATAAGGCAATGAGTTAATAGTTTATAAAACTTTTTGCATATAGAAACTGTATACAGTTTTGAATTTAATGCTACTGAGCAAAAAATTCGTAGCGGTATTTGTGACATATTTTCCTCTTCAACGGCATTTGCTATTTTTAACCGACTTCACAAAGGAAGGAGGTTATACATTCATACTGTATGTATGTCGTTTTTTTTTGTCCACTCATAACTTCGCACCGGATGAACCGATTTTCATGATTTTTTTTTTAATCGATCGAGGGTGGTTTCCCATAGGTCCCGTTCCTTTGTTTGACCATATTCGATAATTAGAAAAAAAGTTATGGGTAGAATTTAGTATTTTTTTTTGTTTTTTCGTCCATAACTTTTGACTAAATGAGGCGATTTTGATGATTTTTTCTTTAATCGATAGAGGGTCGTCTAACTCAAATATTGCAAATCAATTTGACGACATTTGTTTTTTAGAAAAAACGTCACGGATGAAAAATAAGTATTTTTTATTTTAATTGGAAAGGCTTGGCTTGATTTTTCTTTGTTGGGAAATATATTAATAAATATGAAAGTCATTGTTGAAAACATGTTTGTTGTCATGGGTGTCGTAACAGAAAGATGGGGGGTTACAATGTAATAGGCATTTTTACGACCAGCGGCGACAGTCCGTCTGGACCAACAATAGCTGAAGAGATTTTCTCAACAAAGGCCCATTGGAGGGATAAGATAAATATAAATTTTATAACTCAAGATGGCGGAGGAGGCAACAACACCGTGAGAACACCAGAAGCAAAACGCTCTGATTACGTGGATCTTCGTACCGCCCCACAGATAAACTCGCCAGCCAACGGCCGACGGGAAGCGCCCTGGTTGGGAGAAATCTAAGAAAAGATGGGAGGCCAAAAGAGCCTGAATTGGTCAAGACCTCCCATCAAATCAGCAAGGGGCTTTTGATGAATTAAAACCAAAAACATCATCAAAAGAGATCATCAGAGAACACCAGAGTTACATAAGAACTGCATCAGAGCATCATCAGATCTGGACAGAGGTGATCAGTTTTTCCCTGAAACCACTTCATCTTCCAAGGCAGAGATGGGCCCCTTCTGTACAATTTTTGATTGACAACATCTGCCGTCTATAAAATAGGCGCGGCAGGACTCATCTGCAAGCAGGACTATGATGATCACCATTCGCTTCCGGACGAGGAAGGATCGCCCACCGACACATATGGACTAAAATTCACAAGTGCTGCCCGTTGGATCCGGACATGGTTCGTTCCCTGCACATTTCCTTTTACTTTTTAATAGTAGTAGTCTCATGGGCCTAAGTTAATATCTATATAAGTGAATAAATTAATCTAGTTAACCAAAAAAATTTGTGTTTTATCGTCTATGCCACTTTACGTATCACGCGCCCTGATGTCGTGAACCTGGCCGCGACATATATTGGTGCCGTGACTAGTGGTCTAGATAATGGTTCCGAGTTCAGTAGTGTCACTTTTGGTCCTATATTGGTGCCGTGACTAGTGGTCTAGATAATGGTTCCGAGTTTAGTAGGGTCACTTTTGGTCCTATATTGGTGCAGTGACCAGTGGTATGATAGGATAGTTCATGTTTAAGGTTTTGCTGTCATGAACTCAAATAATTTGGGAGTAGTGAACTTATGGGGAAATTGAAAATTGATGCCTTTCTAATTAAAATGTATTCAAAGTTTTATTTTTATTGCTAACTTTGAGGAAGTATAACATTCAATCACTTAGTCAAAATTAAATTTTCTTTTCAGTCAAAAAAAAAAAATTGTTATTTCTTGTGTAGAATGATTTTATGATATTCAGAGAGTGAGAGTATTAAAAGAATTAGAAAAAAAAACTCTTTTGTTTGTTTGTTTTTTGGTTTGATAGTGCAAAATATCAAACAAAATTTATGCATTTTAATTCGAACTCAAAAGTCAAATTTCGCAACTTGCTTTATGTTTTGGTCTAGTTCTCCATCAAACAAGCTCTTACGAAATGGATATTGTAGAGTCAATTCACTGCGAAAATTATTTTGGGGGAGCATGTTTAAAAATTTAGGCGTTAAAGTTTATGATTGTTGTGCCGCGGTTAGGGGAAATCGCACATAATGCTGAGGCAGTTTGTTCTTGGGGGCAAATTTGGATTTTTCAAAGTTACAGAATTAGGTGGGATAATGTCCCATTTCAGTGTGATTGGTGTTAAAGTAAAAATTAGTTTTGGAAAACGCGGCGGGCAGAGAAAATGTTAGTAGTTAACGGTAGTGAAATGGATGTGAGCAAGGATAAATATTTCGGTATACAACTTATTTGTTTTGGTGAGGCGGAAATAGTCACGCAGATAGTTTAATGTGCAACGTAATAGGAGTATTTGTTTGTGTGGGAAAATTTATAATTTGTCAACTTTGGGTAGCGGATAAATGGTGGAAAATAGGAAACTGAACGCAGAAGGGAGCGATAAAGCTTAGAGGCAATCGTTTGTTAGAATATCCAAGAATGGATCCGAATCTAATATCCCTTGTTAAACCTTTTTCCGGAGAAGCGGAAAGTTGTAGGTATTATTTTGAGGAATTTAAGAGTATCGCAAATTTAGCGAACTGGAATGAATTGCAAAAATTAATCATATTTAAGGCAAAGTTAGAGGGTGACGCGCAACAGTTGTTGATTGATGATCCACTATTAAGTAAATCCAAAAGTTATGAGGAGGTTAAGGCAAAATTCATAAAATTTTTCTCATGTCATAAATCATTCCTTGAGTGGCAAATTGAATCTTCAAACATATATATGTCCGCCGAAGAGCCGATTAGAAATTATGCCCAGAGGTTAAGAAAAGCAGGAGTAAATTTTCTGGGAATAATGAGCGCACCACAGGAGTGCGAAATTGCAAATAAGTTACTATTAGGCCGTTTTATTGAAGGATTAACGCCGGACTTGCAAAGAGAAATTTTATTGAGAAATCCTAGTTCGTTTGACGAGGCGGTTAGTTACGCGGAAACTTTGCAAAAAGTATCGTCGGTATGCTCGCAATTACGTGTTAACGCAATCAACGCGTATTCGTTAAGGCAAGAAGATAATATTGAGACGACAGAGCAGATAAGTAACATTAAGGTATACATACACACTTGAAATCGCGAAAATCGACCAAAATATCGCTATTTTTTTTAATGCTTCAAAAGATTCTCCATATTTTCAGCTTTCCAATAATACTAAGATATTGTCAATATTCGGAATATTTCCGGAGTTACAAAGATTTTTCTTGAGATACTGCCACAGAAAATTCATGTTTCGATATCTAAGCCTAATGCAAACAAACTAAACTTTCTAGATTTTTATTTTAAAATTATAATTTTGGCAAAGAAGTAATTATTTTAAAATATTTTTTTTAATTTGGGCTGTTTGGCAACGGTATGTAACTGTTAAAATAACTGATTTGAGCTTCGTTTGTTTACTTTTTAACCGGCGTGTTCTATTTTCTGTTCTTCCCATCTGTGTATCTTCGCTTTGCATTTATAAATTATTTTGATTGAAAATGGGTTCTTCGAGTCGCTCTAGTCGATCAAAAAAAAAGAAGTTCCTTGGCAATCAGCATAAAAAGGTAAAACCTGAATGTATTACTGAAAGTAATGATGAACAATCGTCTGCATCGAAGACAAAATTGGGCAATGTTAACGATTCTGAAACGGACAATGACGTGTTAGGAGAGCGTTTTTTTATTGAACTGGATTGTCTCAATGAATTGTTCAGTGTAATAAACTGCCCAAATTGCTCAGCAAATAATCTGTATGTACAAAGCAATGTCAACATAAATATGGGATGCTGTATTAAGTTGAACCTGGCATGCCACAACTGTGACTATCTTAGTGCTCCTTGTGAAAGCTCTAAAAAAATTGGTCAGTTCTACGAAGTGAATAGACGGCTAGTTTACGCCATGAGGCAGTTAGGATGTGGCCACAGAGAAGCGACTCAGTTCATGAGTGTTATGAACATGCCTCCGCCACCAAATCCGACTCCATACAATCAACACATGAAAGCGCTACTTCGTGTCGTGAAGCCACTTGCTGAAGAAACCATGCGTATGGCTGCACATCGAGTTGCTGAAATTAAAGGATCTGCTGAATGTGGAGTTTCTATGGACGGAAGCTGGCATAAGCGAGGCTACTCATCATTAAATGGAGTAGTTACAGCGCTTTCTGTCGACACAGGGGAAGTCCTCGACGTAGAAGTGCTCTCAAAGGACTGCATTGGGTGCCGCAAATGGAGTGGAGAAGACAAGTCCTCTTCAAAATATGAAAGCTGGAAGGCAAATCACGTTTGCGCCATAAATTACCATGGCTCTTCTGCGAACATGGAGGCTATCGGTGCTGGGAGAATTTTTCAGCGTTCCGTTGATACAAGAGGCCTGGAGTATGTTGACTTTTATGGCGATGGTGATAGCAAGAGCTATTCTGCTGTCTGTGAACTAGACCCATATGACGGGAAGGAGATTAAAAAAAAAGAGTGTATTGGGCATTACCAAAAAAGGCTTGGGACTGCGTTGAGAAAATTGAAGAAAACAGTGAAAGGAATTGGCGGCAAAGGAAAGTTATCTGACGCCAAAATAAACAAAATGCAAAACTATTTTGGCCTTGCATTAAGAAACAACACTGGGTCAGTTTCAGAAATGTCCAAAGCAATTTGGAGTACATTTTACCATTTGAGTGCGAAGGATGATCATCCTCTCCACACCAAATGCCCAAAGGGAAATGACAGTTGGTGTTCGTATCAACGTGCCGCAGCTCGGGGAAAGCAGATAACTTACAAGCATAAAGGAGGACTTCCATTACCTCTGTTAAAACATATTAAACCAATTTATGAAAGGTTGACCAACCCCGAAATGCTGAAAAAATGCCTCCACGGAAAAACTCAGAATGTTAATGAGTGCCTCCACTCCCTAATTTGGAAACGATGCCCGAAAATCAAGTTTGCCGGAATTGAAACAGTAAAACTATCAGTGTTTGATGCTGTTCTCCACTTTAACAGTGGATTCAAACCTGAACTTGAAGTTATGAGAAGAATGAATATCAGTCCTGGACATTACATGGTACTCGGAGTGGAAAATAGGAACAAACTTAGACTCGACGAAAGTTTGCGACAAGCAACCCCTATTCAAAAACAGAGGAGGAAGCAGTTACGAGGAATCAAAAAGAAAAAAGAAGATAAAAAAATTGAAAAAGAAGGACCTACTTATGTTCCAGGAGGGTTTTAGTGTTGTAAGTACTACCCATTTTATCACTTTTGTTCACATGAAGTTATGAAAACATGTTTCCAAACTTTAAACTCAATTTCTGAAGAATCCTGTTTTTGCGATATATTGCATTGTTCCAAACATGATAACTCAGCAATGAATTAACCTATCATAATTATTTTAGTATCATTATGTGCTGTATAGTACAGCAGATGTTGTCTGCCTCAATCTAGGTTATTATTCTAAAAATAAATTTTTAGTGAATTTTTAAACGGCAAAATTTCATGAAAAATTTTGATTTTTCGTCTATCCGTAGTGAAAAAAATTATTAAAAAAAAACTATAATCTCTAATATCTTTATTGAGGCACAAAACATGAAGAATAGTTTTAGGAATAATTTTCAATTGAAATTGTGTGTCTAGACAAATTAGATTTTGAGATATCGCGTTTTAAAAAACATGCTAATTAGCTCACATTACCCTAATTAATTAATTACCAATTATCTCATTAGAGTTTTTTTATGGTGAAATGGTTTTACACATACACCAGTTACTTACTGTTAAATTATAGGATATTTAAAGTGAAAATTTAAAAAAAAAAGTCCTAGTGTGTACGTACGCCTTAAACAATGTACCGCAGTATGTGCATTTTGCGGAGAGGTAGGTCATAATACAACTGAATGCCCCGGCTACCAAAAATTAAAAAGTATGCAGTTCAATAGTAAACCTATGGAAGGGAATCACGCTAATGATTGGCAGCATTCGGGAGCAAGGAGTCTGCTTATTAAAAGACGTTGGGAGCATACGAAGAGAGAATTTAAAAATGAATGGCAGTTAAATAAAAGGACGAAAATTTCAAACGAAGTACAAAACAATCGTCAAATTCAGAAAGAATTGGTAGCTCACGACAGAAATAAAAATAAAAAGGACGAGTTGTGTAGAGTAAGCTTTCGTGATAATAGCGGAAAGGAATCTAAAGATAAAATAAGTAGTCCCCAGCAAAGAGTGAATGTAAACACACGAGCAAGACAGGCGTCAAAACATAGGAACGTAGACGAAAATAAATTAGCGATGCAATACATGAAAAGGAGCATTATTCCAGATTCGACACAAGAACCAATCGCTTGTGAGACTACGTCATCAAAGGGGGGAATCGGACAAAAACCAGAAGGGCTAGTGCGAAAATCCCCCATTTTGGAGAGCGGAGCAGGGAAAGAGTCAGAAACACACCTACCTGTCAATCAAAGCGCGAAGAGAGGGAACCCTCAAAAAGAGAGACAAGAATTTCGCGACACAGGAAGTGAAAACTCGAAGGGAAATACTATGAGCGATCAGAAGATAGCGGGATTTAAAAATATATGCGAGTTGGTTCACGAGCAAAACCAGATAAAATGTAATGAAGTGGTCAAAACAGTAACTACGTTATCGAAGAATAAGTTGAATAATGACTTACCAATACTTCACGGGTTCATCGGATTGTTTCAGGAAGATAGATGTCAACCGGTCACTTTTCTTGCCGACACGGGGGCGTGTTGTACTGTGGCTTCAACAGCTCTATTAAATTCGTTGTCTAAAAAGGGTAAAGTAAATTGTACAACAAAATTAGTTACATTAAAAACTTTGACGGGTGAAAGCATTAATTACAAAACTTGCATTAAAGCCTGGATCACAATAGGGAATTGTACAATTTTAGAGGATATTTTTATCACTGACATAGTATTTGATTCGTATGATTTGGTATTGAGTTACCCCGCTATTAAAAAATTAAAATTGATTTTGATTCAGGATTGGTTAGCGCGGGAAAAGCTAAATTTGAGTTGGGGCACAGTAATGAAGGACAGGATATGGGGATAATGTGCATTTCTCAGAAGAAAGTAAGGTTGGAACCAGGGAGTACCCACATTGTGTCGTTGATTTGTCAGCCAGAAATTAAGGAGGGAAGCGTAGGTTTGTTTAACCCCTTTGAGAAATATACCTCTAACGTACAAATTGATCAGTCTGTTGTGAACACAAATAAGAGGAAAATTGATGTTATTGCTACCAATAATACAGATCAAATAATAACGATCAATAAGCAGGAAAAGATTGGGTTACTACATACTGATATTAAAATACAGGAGTCAGAGCTAGAATCGAAGCCAATAAATTTAATTAAAGCAACCCCTGAAGTCTTACGATTACGGCGGGCAGAATTCAACTTAAATAATTTTGAGTTGGAGCATATTGATACTGAAAATAAAGCTAGATTAGAAGAATTACTAGTGGATTATGCCGACGTTTTTACGTCCAGCTTAAAAACATTGGGGGAAACCGACGCAGTTAAAGTAAAAATTGACGTAAGTGATGAAAAACCAATCGCAGCGAAACCATATAAGGTTCCTTTAGCGTTACAGCCGGAACTGAAGCGGCAAATAGACGATCTGAGGGCTTGTGGCATCATAGAATACACAAATAGTTTTTTCGCAGCTCCTGTCCTCCTGGTGAAAAAAGGCGGACCTGAAAAGAAATATAGGATGGCGATTGATCTTCGCCGGCTTAATGAAAAGATTAATTTGTTTCCGGTGCCCATACTGCGGATAGCAGATTTGATAAACAAATTGGCGGGCGCAAAGTATTATACTACACTAGATTTCTCCAATGCGTTTTGGCAGATACATGTTCCTGAATCGGAACGCAAATATTTGGCATGTACCTCAATGTACGGGAATTTCCAATATTCGCGTCTCATATTTGGCTTAAAAAATAGTGGGGCCTTTTGGATGAAATTGATGGGAGAACACGTGCTGGCTGACATGCAAGATGAGGGTATTCATGCTTACCTGGATGACATAATTATAGCTGCAAATAGCATTGAAGAAATGTTTCGCAAAATAAAAGTAGTATTTGAGCGACTACGAAAATTTAACCTGACATTAAGCCCAGCAAAAGCACGGTTCCTAAAAACCGAAATTAAATTTTTGGGATTTAACCTCTCACCAACAGGGGTGGAACCGACCCCCGATAATATGGAAAAGATCCAGAATTTTCCCCAACCTCAAACACCACGCCAAGTGAAGAAATTTTTCGGGGTGGTCAATTTTTATCGCCATCTGATCCCGAATTGCGCCGCACTAGCTGACCCATTGGAACAGCTGACGAAAAAAGGGAAGAAGTTTGCTTGGAATGAGGAATGTCAGAATGCGTTTACGCAATTTAAACGAATATTTACTTCCCGACCTGTTGTGGTGCAACCCGATATGAATAAGACGTTGTACCTCAATACAGATGGAAGTTTGTTAGGAATTAGTGGGATTTTGGGTCATATGGTAGATGGACAAATTAGGCCAGTAAAGTACTTTTCGAGAAAATTGAGAAATTCTGAAAAAACTACGCAGCAAATAAAATAGAACTACTTGCGATAGTAGAATCTATCAAATACTTCTACGAATTTCTAATAGACAAGGATTTTGTGATTCTCTCCGATCATCAACCGCTAAAGTACCTAATTCAGTCGAAATACATAACTATCAGACAAACACAGAAAGTACTGCTATTCCATATTGTAAACAAACAGCAGGTCGACAAAACGACGCAAAGGAAAGTAGTGTAGATAGTGGACAAGCGGTTGCCATGGAAACAGATGGAATTGAAAGGACACAGGAGCAAAAACCAGTCCTGACAACTTTGTTGGAACCAGCGGGATCCACAGGGGGTCTAGGAGCGAAAAGGGGAGAAAACGAAATCCACGGAGAAGTGGACACATGTGATTTATCACACGAAAATGTTAGTGCCCTTACAGAGTTCGATTCTGTACTGGGCCCGATTAAAGACGAACTATGTCGGAAGCAGATTTTTGAACCCAGAGTAGGAGAAAAATTTTTGTTCGATAAATATTCACGTTTAGTGAAGTATAACGATGAAAAAGACGAGAATAAAAATCGAATTGTCCTGCCCAAACCACTACAAAAAATAGCAATTAAAACTGCCCACATAACGCACCTGGGGGAAAACAAATGCTTAGAAATAATGAAAAGGAACTATTATTTTGCTGGAATGACCGCTGCCGTCAAGAATTTTGTTAAGACTTGTTTTATATGTGCAAAATTGAAGCCGAGTCATCAAACCCAACGTGAATTTGGGAATAATAAAATTGCCGAATATCCAGGAAACCGGATTTCTGTTGACATTTGTGGGCCAACCGGACCCCAGGGGAATTATTTTTTGTCAGTTCTAGATAATTTCTCGCGCTATTTAGAGTTGTATCCTCTGCGCAACATTAAGGCGGAAACAATTGTTGATGCACTTTTGAAATACTTTTCGACGTATGGGGTGGCAACTGAAATTTTATCTGACAATGGCACGCAGTTCACCAGCCAAATTTTTCAAACGTTGAATAAAAAACTTGGAGTGAAGCTTTGGAAAACTTGCACGTATACTCCGTGGTCGAATGGGAAGGTTGAGCGATCCCACTTTTCAATTAAAAATTCAGTGGCAGCACTAGCCTAGGAGGGAATCCAGGACTTTGAATTAGGATTAAATCTCCATAAGTTATATTATAATGCGTCAATACACCCTGCTACTGGATTCACCCCTCACCAATTAATGTTTGGTAGAAAATTAAGAACCCTCAGTGATCAATGGGAAAAAAGTGGAACAGAGGGGGAAATAAGATACGACCCTTATTATGAAAAAATAACCAAAACATTTAAAATTATGGCCGCACAGTCAGTTCAAAATCAGAAAGCAGCTCAAAAGAAACAAAACGAAATCCAATTAAAGAAAGCGGTGAGAACGCGACTGCGAGTCGGAGACTTAGTTTTTATAGAATCAAAAACTAAATTCAGGACAAAATATGATGGCCCATTTCAAATAATTCAAATAAATTCCAAGAACGTCGTGACCGTTGAAAGCACACATGTTAGCCACCCATTCGTGACGAAAGTCAATACGCGCAGAATTAAAATTTTGCCTGAACGGCTAGAGCATTTAAAGTAAAACAAACAAACAAAAAAAAAAACTGATAATCACAGTAATGTTAGCAACAATGGGTAAAAATTGTCATTGCAACAACCATAAATAAACAGGAATAAATTGTTTATGAATGTACAACATTGAAACTTACCGCATTATTTTCGGATGCTTTGAAGAAAAATTCCAGTCATTAATGCAGCTACATTCTGCTTTAATTTAGACTCAGCCGTAGAGCGCTGTAAACCATAAAATAGACATAATATTGGGGGCATAAAAGAAATGCAGGTGAATAATATTAGGTTCTGTAAGGGGAGATGAGTATTAATGATGAGATTAATAAGAAAAGATTAATAATTAGAGGAACGAAATCACCACTTGAGCATAATCAGTGCAGTTACTCCATGTGACCAGCCGCTTTGTGCGCAGAAAGGACTGGAAGAGAGAAGGGGTTTTGTTAAACCGTCAGGGGACGTTTGGTCAACAGGATGTGAAGTCATCAATGCCTCAGGTAGGAGCACAAGCAAAAAAAAGACCCGTTAGGGAAGCATTGCGAACGAAAGGGGGTTCGAAATCACGTGTTCTAGTCAGGCGAGGTCAGGAGAAATCCGTTTTCCCCAACGGTGGGGCCTTTCTCAGAAGGAGTGCAAAAGAAAGCAAAGCCTAAGAAAAAAAAAAAAAAAAAGGAAATTGCTATGACAGGAAAAGCGGGTTGAAATTGGAAAGGATTGGTTGTAAGGAAATATGGTGGCTTGCCAAAAAGATTGACAATGTGCTTTCAATGTATGATTTATCTGAAGTATTTAATGCATTTAATGAAAGGCATAAGTTTAATATGAGAGTAAAAGTTTCCTACTATACAATTGAATATTCCTAGTGATTGCTCATAGAAATAAAAAGTAATAATGTTTTTACTTTATTTCCTCATGAGTTCACGGGGGGGAATAATTTATTAAAAATAGATATGAATTGTACTAAAACTTATTGCACCATGAGACTAATTGACTTCAGTTGAATAAAGATATGTCAGCTGCGTACAGGGAATGATGTTCCATTTCAACATTCTGAAAAAAAAAAAAAAACACGAGGATATTTGAACTGTGTAGCTCAAAGTGCAGTCAATTTCGGACTCATGTGCCACTTCCGTGTTCAAGCAAAATGCACCAGTTGAACTGTGTATAAAGGAGATCAATTTAGTAACAATTCCACTGCTAATTGTTGTAGAAAATCGAATTTATATGGCATAATATAGACTATATATTATGGTCAATGGTATGGTCAATTTTCACAACAAGTGGGCATGGAGAACCCTCTTTTAGAAAAGGAGGCGGATTAAATATTTTTCTTTTTATTCATTAATATTTTTAATATTTGTAGGTTACATCGTATTGAATTAATTCATTCTCTGTCAATTTGGGTAGCAATTTTTTTCTCTCAATAAAAAAAAAAAAAAAAAAAAAAAAAAAAAAAAAAAAAAAAAAAGAAAAAAACTAGAAGTGCCAAGGGGAGAAATTTCTTGCACTTCCGATTGTGTTGAAAGCGGTGCACAGCTTACAATGCAAGCGGGAGGCGTGTTGATGTAATTTTTTTGGTTATCGGAGTACAGTGTTCAATTGATGGGGTAATTATATGACTGCAGGCAGTCTCTTATATTATTTTATCGGATGATCACTAATGCAATGATCACCATTCACTGTAAGGTTGAAAATTTAAAAGGGGAACAGTATCTAATTATTAGCTACCTCTACTAAAGTTGGTTCAGTTTGATTAAAGTACGGGATAGATTGATTTAAATGTATGTGACCTACTTAATGTTTTTTTTTCAATGCTGTCAATTTTTTTAAAAAAGTTCATGAAGTTGACATAATTTTATAAGAGAATAATTTTTTAACTCATGTGGGTTCTCCATTTGTCTGTTTACTTGTCTCCACGTCCTGAGCAACCGATTTCTAGGCATCCTCACCATTACCAATTTATAAGTGTGTTATATATATATAATTTTTTCTCCAGGTTTGTCATATTGCTGTTATTGTCAATTGTAGCACCATGTTTCCCATGACTAGGTGGGAAACAACCCATGTGGAAGGAGTTGTAAATATTGACCCATGAGCCTTAGCAAATAAGATGAGTTATTAAATTTTTTTTTGCTTTTTTTTTGATGTGCAAGGGAAGGAATCTGTCGTAACAGAAAGATGGGGGGTTACAATGTAATAGGCATTTTTACGACCAGCGGCGACAGTCCGTCTGGACTAACAATAGCTGAAGAGATTTTCTCAACAAAGGCCCATTGGAGGGATAAGATAAATATAAATTTTATAACTCAAGATGGCGGAGGAGGCAACAACACCGTGAGAACACCAGAAGCAAAACGCTCTGATTGCGTGGATCTTCGTACCGCCCCACAGATAAACTCGCCAGCCAACGGCCGACGGGAAGCGCCCTGGTTGGGAGAAATCTAAGAAAAGATGGGAGGCCAAAAGAGCCTGAATTGGTCAAGACCTCCCATCAAATCAGCAAGGGGCTTTTGGTGAATTAAAACCAAAAACATCATCAAAAGAGATCATCAGAGAACACCAGAGTTACATAAGAACTGCATCAGAGCATCATCAGATCTGGACAGAGGTGATCAGTTTTTCCCTGAAACCACTTCATCTTCCAAGGCAGAGATGGGCCCCTTCTGTATAATTTTTGATTGACAACATCTGCCGTCTATAAAATAGGCGCGGCAGGCCTCTTCTGCAAGCAAGGACTATGATGATCACCATTCGCTTCCGGACGAGGAAGGATCGCCCACAGACACATATGGACTAAAATTCACAACAAGTGCTGCCCGTTGGATCCGGACATGGTTCGTTCCCTGCACATTTCCTTTTACTTTTTAATAGTAGTAGTCTCATGGGCCTAAGTTAATATCTATATAAGTGAATAAATTAATCTAGTTAACCAAAAAAATGTGTGTTTTATTGTCTATGCCACTTTACGTATCACGCGCCCTGATGTCGTGAACCTGGCCGCGACAATGGGCTATAATAATATTAAAGCAAGAGTTTGACTGAAGGCTTCTCTGTGGCAAAAATTAATCCAATCAGTTTGTTTGTATTTACACTAAAAAGAATAAAATAAAATAATTTTTATAAAAAAACAGAACAGACTTCAAATTATAAATTGCGCTAAAAAGTGAAAAATAAATTCATTCTTTAAACAACATGGATGCGACTTTTAAACATAGTTTTAGAAGTCGGTGCAAAATTATGAGTCTAATTACCATTATACCATTTGCTACTTCATATTGGAACTGTTGCTAATTCTGCGAAAATATATATATTTGTAATTGATTCATGATTACAAAAGATTTTAGCTATCCTCATTTCGCACCGACTTTTAACGCTATGTTTAAAAGTCACATCCATGTTGTTTAAAGAATGAATTTATTTTTCACTTTTTAGCGCAATTTATAATTTGAAGTCGGTTCTGTTTTTTTATAAAAATTATTTTATTGCGATGTAATGAGAGCAAGATCCAAAGAAACAAATCTTTTTGAACAAAAATATCGAACCTACTCTACAACAAAATCGCAAAAGAAAAATCAGAACATCATTGATTTAAATGTTACTTTCGCTTAAAAGTAAAAAACAATGTATACATCTAAATGTAGTACGTAAACAACATCAATACAGCTTTAAGGCGTTTCTTATGTTACCTATTTAAAATTAAATTAGTTGGAGGAAGACAAAAAATCGAAACTTGATCATCGTAAATATTTGTTTACATTTCAAAACACAAGACGTTAGATTCAATTATTTAATTTAGTTTATTTACTCTCAGAATAGCTTTAACTCTCCGAATTATAAAAAAGAAGGACACTTTACTCTTTGGATGTACCGTGCTGTAGAAAGTAATGTCAGAAATACTGTTTCCTAATGATTATGAAGTAAGTAGAGAACATGGAGAAAAGTGAAACAGTGGGGCAAAGTAAAATGATAAAACATTTACTCCGTTTACAGGGGCACCTATGTATTAACATTTTAACATGTTGCATAACGTGCAGTTGATTCCAGTAAAAAAATCCTTACAATATGTAATAATATTCAAAAATGTTTTTCCTCATTAGATTTTGACATTTGTTAAGCTTATCACATTTTTATCAATCGATTCAATTTGGTTAATAATTCCCTGCTTCAATTCCATTTTTTTCTCAAGTTTGCCATATATATATATATATATATATATATAAATATACATTTTTTTTTGTTAATGTATCTATGTTTTTTTTAATTGCTTTAATTTTTTGTGTACATATATTTTTAGTTATTTTACCTGCTCTCGGTTCTTTTGTTTTGTATCCCTCCCCCCTTCTTTAGATGTGTACCTTGTTTGGCATTTTATTTTTCAGCTTTCAGTTTTTCTGTACTTTTTTTCATTGTAATTAATTGTTTTTAAGTGTTTAATATTTTATAAGAAAAAAATTATCAAAAATGTTTTATGCTAAAATATGACTACAAGGGAAACACAACGAAAATAAGCGCAAATTGTCAAAGTAATTTTGACAATTTGTGCTTTATTGTTGTTTTTTCCTTGTACTCCTCTGTAATGTTGCTTTTAAGTCTTGGTTTTAAGTAGTTTCGCAATTTTCGTTTCCTTGTTACTCTTGCTCGTTCTGTTCTCTTTGTGTGAGTTGGATTCCCCTTATTCGCTTCTTGTCCAATCAGGTGGGTTCGTTTTATGTGTTTTTTCATTGGTTCCTTTCTTATGTAGCCTTTATTCCCATTGGTCACAGGTTAATCCTCTACGTTTGCTATTTATATTATGTCTCCGTTGGTCTCTTTGATTCACACATATCGTCATTCTGCAGCTAGACACCGTTGTGTCAATACGCTCTTGATGATCGCTCCGCTACGGCAAACATGGCCTCAAATAAAGCAAATCCTTTCAGGTGAAAACCGCTGAACGGAGTCGTTGCCTTCAATAATTACGCTGAGTAAACTAATCCCAATTCCTTCAGTCAGTTGCTTACCAGCATGAATACGGCGATAGCAGCAATGAAGATCCCTTCCACCTCTGACGGTATGGAGTCAATGATGAGTAATAGTTTCTATCCAGCCAATCTTATGAGTGAGGATTTCTTTTATTTGGAATCTCTTAAACTTTACTTAAATCTAAATCCTGACCCAACTAAATGCCTTGAAATATTTCAAAAAAATGATAGTGTAATTTCAACAGTTCCTTTTTCGAAATTAAATATTTATAACACATTCTACATGATTTAAATTTCAGAGCATTTTTTTCTAGTGCCAAATTTGTACTCTGCTGTCTAAATGATTTCCTTCATAAAAGAAAAAGGTCTTCAGCTCTCTTTTGTTGACATTTGTGAGTATCGATACTCTTGTCTTCGCAAATGATTAAGGGGACACGGGACCTTTAAAATGAAATTTTATTTTTTTAAATTTTATACTTAACTTAGACTTTTTTTACAATTACTTTTGTGTATTTATGCTAAATTTTAAATTTTAAGCTCATTAGAAATAATTTTGACTAAAAAAACTGCAAAATTATAGCGAAGTATGAAAAATATGAAAAACATAAAAATTGAGCCTCGCGTCTGGAATTTCAACCAAACAGCACAAAAATTTGCATGGGGACACATAATGACAATGTAAACCCTTATTGGCAAACTGTAACAGTTTAATTTTAATAGTTTCTGGGAAATTTTTTTTTTTTAGTTTCGACCATATTTTTTTCAAAATTCTTTGGTTCTCACTACAATGAAACCAGTATTAAAAAAATCCTAATACATGTTTCATAAAAAGTAATGCGAAAAAATAATTCTAATAGTCATATAAAACTATGCAAAAAGTTTTAGGTTGATTACTCAAAAATTCAGACGCGGCCTTCAAGTTAAAGTTGGAAAATAACAAAAAAAAAAATTACGGAGAAAAAGGCATTTTTTTGTATAAATGTACTAAATATGGCTCGAAGAGTAAAGATATCCTTAAAACGCATAATAATATTATTTAAATGCTTCTTATAGTCAATACTATTATATTATTATCAGAACAGGTGCATAATTCTTTATTTTTACTATGAAAAAGCAATTCTCAAAGATTTCGGCAAATTTGATTACGTGTCTAGGATATTAGCTTCTAACAATTGTTTTTAAGGATAGCTTCACAAAAAGTAGTGCCAAAATTTATTTAAAATTCTTATATGAAACAGCGAAAAAAATATTAGATAAATTATTAAGAAATGCAGGTGCAGGTTTTAAAGTAGCGAAGAAAAGGGTACAAAGTTTTATCGAGAAAAAAAATTTCATTTTGGGCAAATGGCACTAAATATTACTTAGAGTTTGATAGCATCCTTAAAAAGCATTTAACAGCATTATTTATATGTTTTTTTTTTTGTGTACTATTGTATTATTATCAGTAAAAAGAAATTACAGAATTCTTATTGAACATTTAGTGAAGGAATTCCATTGTGTGTTTCAATAAAGTTATAAGCTCGTAAAAAGTTCTGAATAACACTCTTTTTGTCATTGCACTGCTTACAAACAAGCAATATATTTTCCAGAAATGCTCAAAGATATAAATGTTCCATGCATTAGAATGCCCCAGCACTTTTTTTTCCCCCTTCAGTTTTTTTAATTTTTTTATCAGCAGTTTTTTTACTGTATTTCTTTTCTTTGGCAGCCTTCTTATACACACAAGACTGTCGTCTGACACTCTGATTGATGCGACGAATATCAATTTTCTCTGCAACTTTCAAATAGGCTGCATCATTTTTTAAGCACGCGGCTGCAACACTTCCCATGTTGTATTGGCTTATGGCATTTGTCGCTGCTATATCTAATCGTCGTTTTGACACAAACACATCTTTCGAGCACAGCTGCCAGATAACACTATGCAAACTTTCATTTGCATTTTGGGTTTGCCCAGAGGTACAGCGCTTCAACAAATCATCACAAGCTAATCTCTGATAAACAGGCAAGATTTTGGAGACTATTTCATCATTGAGAGGAGCTTTCATTTTGGAATGACTCGGAGCTTTTTGACCAAGAGCTTTAGCTCGGTTGTAAAAGCACCAAGAACTTTCACCTTGTGGACATTTGAAATGCTTGGGCTTGGTATCTGTCGATGAGCAATGGTAAAGTGAAGCAAAAATGGAGGTTTTCATTGCATCGATATCAGGAGCATTAGAAGTTATCGCTTTTCGATAATAATTTGTGAGCCTTGATATCAATGCATCAGTGAGATGTCCTTTACGCTTGCCTCCCAATGTTTCTCCTCTAACTTTGTGTTCTTTCACTTTATTTCGAAGCGCTGTACCAAGTCTCTTTGCAACGTGGTTTACACACTCTTCTTTTTCAATTTCATAACCTTCATATACATTCAATTGCTTCAAATGTGAAAAGGTTTTTGAATCGCCATCAGAAAGCAGAACCGTATAACGCATATTGCATACTTTAATGGATCGACGCCACAAAATTTCTGCTGCATACATTTCCATCGCGTTCGATGAGCCATCATAATTTTTCTCACATAAACCAGATGTCTTGTGTGCTTCATGCCATATTTGATATTCTGGCGAACTCTCATCAAGTTCCTTTTTTGTTACTTCACATAGGTGACAGTATTTTGAAACAATTTCAAAGTCCAGCACAATGCCAGTCATAATGTCAATGACACAGCCAATGCCATACAAGGAGCTATGCCCACGCTTCTGCCAGGTTCCATCGAACGACACCCCAATGTTAATAACTTCTTCAGGATTTTCCTCGCTTTCACTAATTTTTTTATGTTCCTCCCTCACCTTTTCGCGGCATTTTTGCAAAACATCAGCCTTAAAAGTTACATTTTCCTCCGCCAAATGTGAGACATATGAATCGAATGTCTTTCGGTCCATTGCGTTGAGGCCCATATGTCCCGAAAATTTCTCCAGTGCGGCATGTCCTTTTCCAAAGCTGAGAAAAGCAGAAACAGCATCTTTATTTACTGCAAATTTTTTACTGTTTTCTTCACGTGGACTGGAGAATACACTACTATACTCTTTTTTGCAGGAGTCGCAGAAAATGTTTAGTTTTGCAGCAAAACCATATTCTGTGTTTGTTTTCTTTACATTCAAACTATGAGATTCACAGGAAGAACATTTGAGTTCTTTTAGCAGAGGGGACCACATTTCATCATAAAATAAAGTTGCGGTAGATGAAGGCACATCACAAGTGTTTGAGATATCAGAGAAAAGTTTTAATTTTTTCACAGTCCTGGAATCATTCAGGTCAGATATCCCAGTATCATCAGCTGAAACTGTAGAAGCAACAGCTGTTTTATGCCATCGTTTTTTTGCATTTGCTATAGCACTTTTTCTTCTCTTAGTTGAGTGTGGCCTCGGCTTGTGCCATCGTGAATTGATGGAATCCATAGTTTGAGTTTCCAAAATAAATTTTTGAAAACAACAGTAAAAACAAAAGGAAAACGAAAATACGATAAGATAACAGCAAAAAACAATGATGTAACAATAAAAAAACAAAATGTAACAATATAACGAGAAAAAAAATCAACAAAAGGAGTATTTAATGCGAGTTCGAAAATGATAGCAAACTAGGCAAAAAATAAACATAAACAAATGCGAAAATGTTCAAAGAAACACGGTCAAAGTTAACGCAGTGTTGCCAAACTGTTCAAATATAATAATTAAAATATTTTTAATATTAAATTCGAAAATCTGAGAGGAAAATTCAGAAAAATACGAGAGAATCAGAAGGTAAACAAACTTGACAGCTGTGAAAGTGTCAAAACTCTCACTCCCAAGCCCCGCCCACTTTTTCGAAAAAACGTCATAAAATCGTTAAAAATCATCGTATCGAAAAAAATTTTACACCACAAGATAGACAATTATTTTCTTCATACTTTCAATAAAAAAAAAAATTTTCGAAAATTTGATGATTTCAAGGTCCCGTGTCCCCTTAATTGTGACATTGTGAAAGCTAAAGTTTCAGTAGTTAGCTCATTCACACAAACCTTCACGGATAAATAAAAAACTGTTGTTACCAACAACAATTTGAAAATCACAATGAAGATGAAGTTAATTTAAACTTTAACGTCTCCATAAGTGCTAAAAATAATAGAGAAGAAAAGCTGCAAAAAAGAGGCCCATCTAGTCTCTATTCCTGTAAAAAATTCAAAGATAAAATCTCAAGAAACAATTGTATAAAATGTTTGTGATGTAAATAATTTGTCGTCATGTATTAATTCCACTGTCAAAGTTAAAATTTATTAATTCGGATAAAACCTTGAAAATGACGTTATTCATCTTCGTCGGAAATGAAATAAAGCAACCCTCCCCGCATTTGAGTGGACAATGTCGAAGATACCGTATAAATGCTAAATTTTCTGTCAGAACTGATCTCTGAAAGCATAAAAGGGAAAATTGCACAAATGGTCAGCTGAGGTGCGAAATCCCCTCCTTAGAGGTGCAACAGCTCATTCAAAGATATTTCGGTGATGATGTTAGTAATCACTTTTTTATTGTCGCCAAAAGATAAATCATTCAACTTGTTACAAGAGGTTTACCTCTTAACACTAAACAGGGATGGAGTTTCAAGGAATTGAATAACTTTGGATTTGATCCCTTCCATCGATCTCAAATTAGCAAACCTGCAAGTTGCTACCACGTTTCATTGTCCACTTTAAATAATACGAATGAAAATGAAGAAATTTTCAAGGTCAACCTCTTGGGTAACCTGAATATCTAAATCGAATTGTGTAATAGTAAGAATAAAGTGAATAAATGTTGGAACTGCCAACAATATTTTCATTCTCCATACTCTTGCAATAATTGGCCCCATGCAGTAAATTTACCCCGGGCCTCAGATGGTATAGTTACGCCACTGGTTAAATGATTATAATTTGATAACTTATTAATCTGAAAGGAGGATACATGACGTCATTTTTTAAAAAACATGTTTGTTTGTAACTAATAAATTGTTTAATTTATTAGTAATAATGTTGGGTAACTACTTTAGTGAGTTATTAATATTAAATTACAACGTGATGATTTTTTCTGGGGACCCATCCAGTGAATTTGCCACGGACCTCAGATCGTACAGTTACGCCACTGCTGAGACTGGTAAAAAGAAACGATTATCTCTGTCACCATCAATATATTTGGAGAATCTCTTTGATTCAGTTGGATGTATTTCATCTAGAATTTCGTTCTTTTGCAGTGAAAAAGGTGTTCCTTGCAACCTCAAAGCACATATCTGCAATCTTTTTGCATTTTGCATATTTGTGCATTGGTAAGTTGTTTAAATTGTTTCTATTCTATAGCACAAAAGTTAAATGCTTTTTTGATTAATGCAAGCCATTTTCAAAATGTTGTGAGATTTTGTGTTAAGCTAAAAATATTTTTGCTATTATGTAATAATACAATTCCTGTTATTAATATTTTAAATATTAATAAAACCTACTATGTTGTGCAGTGAAGTGTTAGTTTATTTTATGTTACGCTTATTTGATTTTAAACAGTACAATTTGTCATATGCCTACAGAGTAAAGTGAAAAACGTATCTTAATTTCACTTTGTCCCTACATCACTCATCAGATAACTAAATTTGTCCATTCATTCAAAATATAATTAATTTAATTCTTTATTTAACTATTATATTTTTATACATTTGTTTAGCTTTTTTTTTTGCTTTCATTAATTTAATTATTTGCTTATTATATCAAGCATTCATTCATTTATCCATGAATAATAAACAGTATTTTTAACCCTCTGTACTCGTAAATCTTAATTCTTACATGTTATTTGCACTGTCATAAGACGACATAAAAATGCAAAGGGTTAATTATTACATAAAAACTTAATAAGGATGATATTTCAATTTTTCGCTCGCGTCATACTAGGGGCAATTAACTATTTTTTCCATTTTTTTAACGTACAAATTTACTGCATAGAATGAAAAAATAATATTTCAGTTTAAGCCCTATTATAAAATTCATAGCTCTCTCTTTATGTACTGTTATTTTAAAAATATATTCCAATTTGTTCATTTTGAAAGAAAATGTAATTTATCTTAACTATTTCACTTTGCCACAAATTCACCTACATAGCTCTATACAGTATAGCAATTCCGTAACTCATATAACATTTATGCTTGTCATGTCAAAACAGAGTAAATAAATTTGCAACGGTAACGCAAATGAAGAAGAAAGGAGTATGTGACGATTGTTGTGCTAATTTTGCTCTGATTAGGATTTGCTTGCGTGAGAGCATTATAGAATTGCATTACCTCTCTCAAAATAGTCACGTTCCTATTTTATCTGGTGAGTACTTTTTTAAGTTGAACTGATATTTCCCGAGACAGTTCATTCACGTTACACAGCATGAAACGCGTTATAAATTACGTTGCACTCGGCGTCTTCGCTGATCAGCTGGCGCATTTCTTTGTGTTTAATGATAATAATGGGTTTTTTTCACATCATTTTTCTCTAATTTACTAAATACTAATTTACTAAATTCTTACTAATAATACTATAAGCTAAAGAAGTTTTATCTTTCTGAATTATTGCTTTAAAAGGCTTAAATTAACTTCATCAAGTTGCGTGCTTTTCTGAGTATTTGTTCTAGTTAAAGTACTCTTGGTATTTGTACTACACAAAACACCAGGTTTCTCTGCTCTATGTTTTCAAGTTTTCAAATTAATTTTGCTCCGGGATCTGGATTAGTCACTATATTGAGTTGCTCCGCTCCAGCCCCTTTCTTACGGTTCCACCCCGAGCTCCAAATAATTTAATAGCTTATATTTATTTATTTATTCAGTTTTTAGGTAATTCATTTTTTAAGCGATAAAAAATTTGGAAAGTCAAAAAAAAAAAAAAAAAAAAAAAAAAAACGAAATAGCGGACCAATAGAAAAACATTTTTTGCTTCGGCTCCGCTCCAGTTTTGAGCAAGATCTTCTTCTTCCCTAGTTTCCCTCATCCTCTGAAGATCCCCAATTTTGCTTGTAATATACCTAAATTACGAATTTACGTCTGATTGTATAACGAATTATTTAAAGCTGTAAACGTTAAATTACGAAGAACAAGACACATAAGGCTGGTTGAAATCACCTGCCAAGTTCAACATCACTGACTAGAATTTTAAAGTTATCTGGAGGTCAAAAACCTAATTTTTGTCTTTAAATGTTCGATAAGGCCTTATAAGCTATTTTGTCTTGAACTATTTCTTAGTATGTGGTGACCCGTAGCAGGGGACGTGCGGTCTCTCAGACAGCTCAACCCATTCTGTTATCATCCCAATTACATATTTGGTCCGATTTAATGAATGGTTTTTATGGCTTAGTGTTTACAGACAGTAAACATCCCATCTTATCTAAATGTTTTTGTGCCAGCGTCCTGGTCATGAAATTCCATAGGTACAACATCGGACTGTGAAACCGCACTTCCTCTTTTGCGTTAAATTTCGTTCGTAGAAGACACGGTTTCCTTCAGATCACGTAATGCAGAAGAGCTGTAGAATATTACATATTAACTAGAAAGCGATTTTAGTGCTATAAAAAGACTTTTATAGAGATTTTTTTTGCAAAAGTTCCAATATTTGGACTCCGACAGTTGTACATATAGCAACTATCTCCTTGAAATAATAATCCCTCTTTCGTAAGCAAGAAAACATAAACAGCATATCTATGTTTATCTTGCTAGGTCCCTGTTGGTTTCGACAGCACACACAAAAAAAAAAAAAAACCCGCCTTGAGCATGCTTAGATACATGAAAAACTATTTTTTCCCTTTTTTTCTATTCTCAGGAAATTAGTAGAACACGACTAGTTCAGATAATGTTAAAAAAAAAAAAATTATTTCGAGTAATTTTTGGTTTTTACCTATTAAAATTTGCATTGTATTGGACATTAATAAAATACAATGATAAATATGAATATGACGAGTTTTCTTGTTAGTTTTGAAGGAAATATCTGCTTCTTGCAAAGTTTTCTCTGATAATGTTTATCTCTAAAATGCAATTTTTTTTTTCTGAAAGATAAAAGTTTAAAGACATCTGAGTAAAATTGGAGGATTAAGTGGAAGTTTGCAGATTAAATGGTTTTCTTGTAAGTTAGAACAAAGCACGGTCTCTCAGACCAACCGCTGTTACGTCCAATTTTTCAACACCCTTGTTACGAGGGTTAATGTGTCGATTAACAGCAACAGTTATTAATGGTGTTCATTTATGTTGCTCAAAATGAATTTTAAAATGTTACAACGTCTTCCTATTTAAAAAATATCTTGTTCTGCCTCGGATAATGTATACAAAGCAAATTAATTCTATGTTTTGTTTAATAACAATCTCTTTTTATTTAAACTTGTATTTATTAGAAATGTTCATCATAATTTCTTGTTTAGCCGTTTGTGCATAGGACTGCTCTGGTTAGCCTAATAAAACTCTGCACTCGAAAATGTATATTTTAGGGAGTAACAAATTATAATAATAACAACTAACTTAAAATGTAGTGCAAATAAATAGACGGCATTACATTAAGCACTTATTTTCCCAACACTTGCTCTACCCAAGAATCGCATTATATCTGCACAATTACGGTATCAGTCGTTACCAGTAATTATAACACAATGTGTGAAGGGACTTACGGAACTAATTAGGGTTATTGAATATAGTAGTTTCAGTATTACTCGTAATGATAGTTTGCATTATTGCTCTGGCAGTAAGGCTGTGATGAAACACCTCACGCTGCAAATTGGTCCTATTAGCACGCTATTATCGTATAGTACAGTATGACTTGGGAAACTTCGACGATTTCGATGAAATAAGTATGAGAGGAAGTGTTTGAGGAAAAGAAGTGAACAAAAATACTCTCTTTTAGTCGACAGCGTCACGGTTTTTTTCTCCTAGTATATCTTGAATGTGTTTCCATTACATTTATTGTTAAAATCGTAACAATTTTGATGATATTCTTTAGTTTTTGGTAAAAATATTGAGAAAATGTTAGGTAGGGAAGACCGAGGCTAGTAGTTACACGGGGTAAGTTGTTACATTCAAATACAAACGCGTTTCGTAACTAGCTTTTCTAACGTTATACGGTTGCTTTAATTCTTGTGGATTTTTCGCCGGTAATAGAAGTGATTGCAATCCGTAACAGAGATACAGCGTATGAGAACATTCATTTCGTAGTTAAGAGTAATTTTACAGATTTTTTTTTCTTATTGCGACTGAACATTTGGACATATCTCAATACTTTCTGTATCACGTAAACGCCATACATTTCAGGCAATATATTTCATATTTTATAAGTAATCTATAACTTTCTTTTCACATGTATGCAGCTTGAAATGTTAACTGGGGCCATGTGGGGTAAGTTGTTATAATTCGGGGCAAGTTGTTACAGTGTAACAACTTGTCCCATGGACAAGTTCATTATGTATTAATTTTTCTTCTTCGTGAGAGAAACATGAGAAATTGTAAGGGGAAGACCTTCAAGAGTCATTACGCCACATGAAACAATTATAGAGGTATCAGAAAAATCGATGATTTGGTAGTATAAATGGTTGTGAAAGATGTCTAATAAACACGGAATAATTTCATGACACCTTACACAGACGAAGGAACTTTAAGTTATATATAAAGTACAAAATAAAAGCGAAAAAAATAAACATAATCACAAGTATGCTAGACTTGTTATTATTAGTTAAAATATTTTGTGTAACAACTTACCCTAGGGAGTGCAATAATATGCCCAGTAGTGGGGCAACTTCTTACAAACTGCACGACTGTGTATATTTGTTTATAAATTTAATAATCATTATATAATCACTTTAAAAAGTATGCTACGAATCTACAGCAGTTACAGTAAATTTTGAAGCACGTTTCCCAAAAATACTCACAGTGGCTTACTCATAGAACATTTATTATTTTAATCAATGTTCTTTCTGCACCAGCTAGCATCATTCTCTCCTTTTCATACAAGTGTTTGTAGGAACAGTCGTTAAACTTTAAAAACGCATACTTCAGACAATTTTCAAATATGTTTGCCAGTAAGGAATGTATGTATTGTAATTACATCCAGGATGCATGTCCAGGGTTTTATTTGCTTTAGAATGATTTCTAACATTAATATTTTGTTTCTTCTGCAGTAATGAAAAAAGAATAAAATAATTCAATTATCAACTGCAATGAAAGAATATTCCAACCAATCGTGGTGGATGATCAGGTAAATAATTATGAAAATTAGTAGAGACTTTTCAAAGGACAAAATTTTACAATATGTGCACTGCAATATTAAAAAATATTGCGTACATTTTGTTACTCAAAATATAATAAAATCATATATCTAATAAATTTTTGTTAAATTTTGTTTTTATAAACTTAGAAAAAATACTTAAAGATAAACAAATGCCCCCCATTTACATTTCTACCGTGTCTTGTTCCGATTTTTAATAAATTTTATCATTTTGACGCACAACATGCCCGTTCTGGGCATCTACATGGCGCCATCTCACAGGTGGCGCCATGTAGATTTTGCAGTATTCATATTTATAGCGCAACTAGCAACTATGTCGTTGAAAAGTGGTTCATCCCATATATAAATAAACATTGAACATATTTACCTTTCAAAGAACAAAATGTATCTCTCTTGGTGTCCAAAAAAATCTAATTCTGATATTTTTAATTTGAATGAAAAAAACTATATAAATAATAATAATTACGTGTGTGTTCACAGTATTTTTTTAATAAAAAGCTCTTTCTTCACATAAAAAGAATGCATTAAGTAATTTCGGGAAGAATTTTGAACCTTGCTTCCTTTCTGACATTAACGAGGGAAATAAGTTGATTACAAAAGAATTTATGAGGTGTTGCGAGATGCTCTAATGTAACTCTTGGGTCCAGCATAAATCAATTGCTGTACTTTGCGAATTCCTCCTGCTATTTTTAACCGTTTTATAGAAGGTAGGAGAAAATGTAGACACACTCTTTATCTAAGTAAAAAAGTTTTCAGCTTTCCCATAATCAACGAAATTACTAGTAAAGTGGTTTGTGTGGTCACAGTTATATTGGTAAATCAATACTAGTAGCTAGCCTTTAGAATTAAAAAAAAAAGCTGCTTAAATATTTAAAATATAAGTAGTGATACATGGTGAGCTTTTATATTATGCACTATGAGACGTTTTAATTCCTTAACTGGTTTGCCCGTACGGTGTACAGGCTACCCAAAGTTGGTATCAACTGGTTTGCCCGTACAGCGTACGGGCATTGATATTTCCGCCTTTCTTGTTTTGATTTGCCTGTATTTTTAATAGATTGAAAAGGAATCTTTAGTATTAGAAAAAATTTATTTAAAACAGTTAGTATATACCCCCCTGTGATTGCAAAAAGCCAACATTTAGGGCGTTTCTATTTCAAGGTTATAAAATAAAAAAAATGCTTAAATTCATTATTTATGAAATTTAAAAAAAAATCTTTCATTTTAATTTCATATCAAGTTAGGTTATTTTGGTTATATCAAGTTAGGTTAATTATATGCTATAAAAAATATGCCTTTTTTAGGAACATTTGGGGTAAAAAAATAACCAGTTAAGGGGTTAAAGCAGAAATACAGGTGTGAGTTTTTATAATAATTATACAAGAAAATTGTGCTTATTATCCATACGGTGTGGTTTAAAGTTCGCTTTCCTAAGTATCATACGAAAACTTAAACGAATAAGAAGTTCCATATACAACTATACGAGCCTATTTTCCCGCACATTCCAACTTCAAATTTATAATCTAGATATCGCTCTTTCGCTCTTTATCTTTTTATTTAGCTTCAGTTCTTAATTATTTCAACTATGCCCTTTTCAACGGTTAATACATATTCATTAACTCACTCTTTCATTCATTCATTTATTTGCTCTCATTTCTGTATTTATACTTATTTTATTATTTGTTAATCACTCATTCATTCATTCTTTTGCTTATTCATTTAATCATTCATTCCTTATAATATATACTTAAAAATCCTATTAAAATATTTCATACGAAAATAGGCTCGTTTAGTTCTGGTTGAACTTCGTATCTGTACTCCATTTTCTATTACTCATTTTCAACGGATAATACATATTCATTCACTCACTCATTCATTCTTTCATTTATTCATTCATGTATTCATTAATCTATTTATTCATTAATTTATTCGTTCATGTATTTATTCACTCATTTATTTATTTTTTCCAATCATTCACTCATTTATTTATTTTACCATTTATTCCCTCATTTATTCATTCATTTTTCCACTCATTCATCTATTCATTTATTGATAGAGAAATATCCTTTAAAATACCGATCAAAAAATTTCATAGGAAAAGAGGCTCGTTCAGTTCTTGTTGAACACAGTATATGTACATGTTCTACATCGTAGCATCTTTCCGATAAAGTTTGTTGCAATCAAATCTGTCGGTTAGATCATGATTTACATGATATTGAAATTTTCATGCAGGCGCTAATGTTTTTTTTTGGAACTGTTAAAAAATGAACAAAAATTGTTCAAACCAATATACTTCCAATAATCTTCTTCATAGGGACTTGGATCTTATGCCCAGAGATTACATTATTTGTTTCATTTTGCCCATAGGCGCTAATATTAAAATATTTGAGATGTTCAAAATTGAACGAAGTATTGTTCAAATCAAAAAGTAAAATGTGGAGATCAGATGTCCCCGCCGAGACCTTTCGAATGCAGGAACATTTTTTTGAATCGGACAATGCGTTCAAAAGTTATTAGTGTGGGACAGACAGACATACCGACAGACCGACAGACATTTTCCCCATCTCAAAACACCACTTTCAATTTTTTTATTTTTCAATCTTTTCCTAAATTATTCACTTTTTTTGACTGTTCTTTATTTTTAACGATATTTTTACGATACATTAAGACTTCTTTCATGCTTTATTATTTTTTTTACTTTTACGTTAAAGTAGGCAAAAAAAAAAAAAGCACGTAAGAGAAGAATGTTTTCACAAGAAGTGCCATATAAGTCTTTTTCAGGTTATGCATACATCAAGAGTTTTTTGGAGGCATCACTACATTCCATAGCTTGGGCCCCTTTTATGTAGAGTGTGCCATGTAGTAGCAAGCTTACAATTAAATACGATGTCACTCGTTCAAAAACTCACTAATCAGTGATAAATAAAGCAAGTGTACTTGGTATTCCATTTTTTTTAATTTGTATGCAAATCAAAGATTTTGCATTCCAATGTATGTAGTACAGTTTATTTGCATGCATCTATCTATTACTACATAAATACAAAGTTCAATATTTTAATCTCCCACGGGGAAAAATGCTTTTAAGAAATTTTATTGAATTCATTGATGCCTTCCATTTTTATAACTTTTTAAAAGTTCATAAATGTTGAATAAGAAAGTCCTGTAACTGCGCTCTCTTAATGACTGATTGAGAAAAAAGTTCTTGATTTGAGCAAAAATTTAACAAACTGAGAAAGATATAGTTATAAACAACACTTCATCCGTTTTACATGCATAGTTTCTGAATTTGACCGAAATTACAACCTAATTCATAATTTAACTTTCTAAAACTAAATATAGTCATGAACTAAATTGCTAAATGTATTGCTGGTAATTATAATTTACATTAACTATTCGCCCGCTTGCTGTATTCCTGGTCCTAATTGCCAGGATATTAGTAGGTCATGAAATTGCTCAGAAGCAAACTGTCCTCAATACTTTACGGCTATTTAATATGCAATTTTGATACTCGAGAAAATATGTGTAATTATATTACTGCGTAAGGATCTTGAAGCTTAATACATTTAATTAACATATTTAGTAGTTTGTTCTTTCATTTTTAAAGTTAAAGTCAACTTAACTAAAAAAATGACGTGTTTTTGTTCTCAAGTTATTATGTATGCATTGAATTTCTAAAATTATGAAGACAAGCCTTCGTTATTAATTTTGGGTTTAGCTGCCTTCTCTAAAATCCAGACCTTATCTTTTTTACAAAATGTTTAAAAATTTTAGAGCATTTTTGCTTTCTAATATGTATATAATATATGTATATTTCCTTTGAAAAATGTTACTTTTTAAAATAAAGCAAGTGAAACACGTGTAGTTAAAAATGATGTCAATGGAAAGTTGAAAATATTTCTTATCACGCACGGAGACAGACTCAGTTACCTAATGAAATGTGCTAACAAAACTGGAATATTTTATACCAAAAATATGACATTTTTTTATCACATCCTGACTGCTAAACTATTTAAAATTTTATTTATCTCGGTATATGGGTATTTTACATTAGAAAATGCAAAGCAAAAATTCATCTCAGCGATGATTGCTTATGCTAAAAAATAATCTATGGTTGCCAATCGTGTAAATATGCAATCTGAGATGGCAGTAATCTTGACATTTCTTACAAAGTACACTTCGTATGCATCAATTACATGTTCCTAGCTCTTATTATGACTCGGTCAATTGTAACCATTATGAAAGGAGGATCTTAAGATTTTTCAACAAGAACATAAAAAGCGTATGCAAGTGCAACCAAATATACGTGTTTCCAAATCGGTCGGACTTTCCTTCATATTGTTTGTATTCTTCAAGTTTCTTCTGTGTGTTTTAAAACAAAACCATGTTCAAATTAATGAGAGAAACAAAATATATTAGCTAATAACTTAGAGGAATAAGTAATTAATTTGAATGTATTACTATTTAAAACTCTAAATAAAAAACATGTAAAACAAAAACAGTTATTTGTTTTTAAACAATTTACTTCAATCGTCTTTATAAGGTACACCATGTTTTTAGATACCACTCCCACTCTTTATATACCCTTGATTGATTAAGTAAACTTTTATAATTTTATTCCAAGAGAGATTCTTTATGTATCTCACGCTCTCCTCCAGGGTTTCCCTTTTACGTTCTTTCTCAATATAATGTGAATCTCAATATAATGTTCAGAAAAAGTAAGCATCATTTCCATTTTTTTGATACTTTTTTTATCATAGCTATTGTCCATTTCTTCGTTAATAGCAATTATATTTTCGGGGGAAAATAATAAATATGAATTCACTATAAGAATTTTTATACACGTGAAAGTAAAAATGTTTGTGTACTTCTTCAGCATGTTCTCAACAGCTGATTTGAAGTTTGGATCCTTCTTTCAGGCCGAAGACTTGTTAACACATCTTTCAAGACTTAAAACATTAAGCAGGCTGCGCAGCACTTTTAAGCCATGCCTCTTTTTTGGAGCATTGTTTCATCAATAATCGAGCAAAACTTTTGGTAAAATAATTACAAAATGCGGCGTGGCTTAAAAGCGCTAAGCAGCCTGTTAAAGAAAGACATCCCATATAAAACATAAAGCTCGAAGCAGAGCATAAGTGATTCATTCAAAGAAACTCTTACACATAATATAAAATTGAATGCCTGAAAAAAATATTTAAATAACATTATATAAAAATTCAATAGAAAGGAAATTTAGTTTTTTTATATAGCAATTTTCAATACAACTTAAGGGGATCAATGAGCCCAGCACCCTCTTTATCAAACCCATCAATTGCTTTGAGATAATAATGCATAGTGTAAGACAAAAGTCTAATAAATTCGTTATTTTTCGATTTTTTACAAATTTGAATTCTTTTTAAAGTTTACGTGATGCGTGAAAATGAACGTCATTTTCCGATTCAGGGCTAAAAAATACATAAGAATCAATTTTACAAGCCTAAACTATCCATCATATGTTAATAAAATTGTAAGCAAAATTCTTTGAAGAAGTAAATATCATCTACTTTCCATTAAAAATAGGTTTTACTGAATTCAAAAAAGCATCAATATCAATTTTGTCCTATTGTGCAAAAAAAAAAAAAAAAAACTCTAAGGAATATAATGGCATACACTTTGTTTTCCAACATGCCTCGTTCTGACATAATAGCAGTTCTATTTAATAAAAGTCATTTATGTAAGTGCTTTTAGACACCAAACATAACGTAATATTCTGTTCGAATTGCATGTAAATACATGTCAAAGATAAAATGGATGGATACAGGTTTGCAAGAAAAGAATGATGGATTACACATACATCGAGAACAAACATATCTTGGATTTTTGTTCCCGTTTTTTTCCGTCTACTAATAAAAATCAATAATTTATTACAAGTAAGATTATATGTTTTTTATGTATAAATTTGTATTTGTGTAGTAAAAAGGAAACTGCAGTTCAAAGTAATACTTGATAAACAGCTTTCATACAACTTATTTTCGAAAGAATCACGAAATCAAACTTAAAAGCAGAGCCAATAACAAACCCGAAGATTGATTTTTGAAGGCTTCTATATTAAGTTCATAAGTTTATATTTAAGTCCTCTAAAACAATTATTACTGCAAGTGAAAACCATACAGAATTTAATTTTAATTTCAAAGCTTTCAAAAACTCTGAAGAATTAAATTATCACCAATTTCGTCAAAAATTACCGCTTAAACTCTAAACCAAAACTGTACTCCGTACCTTTTATTTTTTTAACCATTTTATTAAGCTAATATTTGCAGGTTTCTACGAAAATATATATTACAAATATCGAAGGATAACGCTTCTTAGCAACGTCTTGCTAATTCAAACTCACTTGAGATATGTTTAAGCACGATTTAAAGAAATCTGCGTTACATAAAAAACATTCTGAATTATAAAACAAATTAGTAACTATGTTCATAAGGGTATTAAGTGGAAAAAAAGTTTATCTATTTGAAGTTACAATGCCATAAAATGTTGCAAAAAACTTGAAAACATTATCACGCAAGATGTACGGAATTTCTTTACAAAGAAATAACACATAATTAAAATAATAAAAATTGAAGTAAAATGTATATGTTCTTGTTCCACTTTCATCCAGAAGTTCTCACCTTTTGCACTGAAAAAGAGGTTCTTCTTAACCACGAGCTATCTGTAACCGGATGTTTTTTATAATTTGTTTTATTTTCTTAACGTTACTTTTTTATTACTTTATTCTATATTCAGAATGTAAAAGATAAAGTATTGTTTTCGTGTAAATTTTCAATTTCCATATTCAATGGTAGTGATTTTAATGATTGGCTTATTTAGACTAATTAGGACTAGAATATATTTTGCTCAATAGCGACTTTATTATTTATATTATTCATGAAATAAGTACAGTTCGTTGTTTTAATATTTTTTTTAAATAGGAAACATGTTCACTAGTTCACGCATTTTTCTGAATTATTTTGAAGATTTGAGAAAAGCCTACTGAATTTCGATTGCAAGAAGTTGGAAGGTATGCTTTTTGAACTGTGATATGCCTTACATATGATATACCATTATCTTATTATTTTGCCGAACATTCTTCTAGAATTATATTAATTTTTCAGCAATAATTTCTCTACATTTGAATTTTATCAGATAAAAACATTATAAAAGCCGGCAGGGTGACGTAGTGGTGAGGCGCAGGCCTCGTACGCAAATCTGGCCTAAGTCGGTGGATATTTAAGTTGCAGGAAATCGTCTGCACCCATGTCGTACGATTAAGCGGCATGTAAAAGATCCCTTGAGTAGACTTTTGGCTTTTATACTCCTCTGTTCAATTAAATTCCTAGTGCAATTTCGCATCAACAGGGTAGGGTGCTCGCCCTTTTCAGGTGGAGAAACCGGAGGTCAAAATTCTTATGCGGCAATGGTACCACACTCATTGGGGTGCCGCTAAAAGAGATGGTACCCATCTCAGGGGAACGCTCTAGGTCTGCAATTTACAGAAGCCAACAGCAGCCCTTTAGAAATTAAAAAAAAAAAAAAACATTATAAACGCATGTAGCAAAACTTATGTGATTCTTTTTGGCACTTCCAATGTTTTTCAAAACAGTCATTTCTGAAATTTAATTGTTTACGACAAACAGGCTAGCCAAATATTCGTTATATAGAAAATATAATTTAAAATTAAAAATAAGTGAAAATAATAATTAAAAAAAAAACATTTTACAAGCAGAATCGCTAAAAGGCGAAAAATCTTGAAAAGATTGCTATCTAAATTCGGAAAAAAAATAAGAAAAAAAGGTACAAAATTTTGGCTCCGTAGTTTGCTTCCGAAGTCAAAGCTTTCGAAAGAATACATAACGCACATTACTGGGGTCAAAACGAAAGTTATTCTTATAATGATCATAAAAATTTCCTGAGCGTCACGCGCAAATCTAATTTAAACTTGTGCTTTGACTTTTCTGCCGCAGGATCATTAGAATAAATTACAAGGATATCGTTTCACAACTAACAAAACAATCCCGCCGGGATCGCTGTAGCGCATAAGCTGCCGAAAATCATTAGTCACACGAAACAAGATAAAGTCAATTTAGCCGCTAATACCATGTGTACCATGCTAATGAAACGTGTTCAACATAATGGATAATATTTTGAAACCAGCCACTTTCTGTTATTGATTTCCGAAGATTAAGTTGTTTTGCCTTTTATAATTACGCATTTTGAACTTGGACGGCATTTAGTGCAGGGGATTCACGGAAAAATTAAATATTTTTGAATCTTGAGTAGTAAATGCAGATAAATGTTTAAGATTAAATCATATGTGTGTTAATGTGCAATCAATCGCTTACTATCTTTCATTCACTTTAAAGTATTAAAAAATAAATCATATTAGTGTAACCCGCTTAATTGGATATCAATTAAAATAATAGCCCGCTTATTGTAATAACTTTCCTTATGTTAAAAATGAAGTGCTCAAAAATGAGAAAATATACTTGCTTATTTTTTAAAGTAATTTTGACTTGAAAATGAGCAAGCGCCGTTCTCAGTTTTAAGTACTTATGCATGCTTAGACATTACAGTTACAGAAGAGGCAAGTATTTACAGCAATAAATTAAAAATGTATTGAGCTACCTTACGTTCATAATTAATACATGGCTTTTTTTAACGATTACTTTTTTAGAAGAAGACAACTTATATCAAAATTGAGGAATTATTTATCGCGCGCGACGTCAGAACGATTCAAGAACATAACTAGCCTATTCGGCTCTTCAGAGCAGGAATACAAGATGAATAATCCGTCGGATTCGGATCGGACTTAATAAAATAAGAAAACGAGTAAATAATTAACGCTCTTCTGGAATGGTATATGAATTTGGCACTGAAGTACTTTAGTGCCCGCATCTAGTACCATTTTGAAACTATATAATCCAACTGTCTCCTTAATAATTCGATGTCCCCCTGGCATTATGGTTAGAAGATTATCGTACTCAGAACAGTTCACGTTCAAACCTGAAGTGAATAAACACTTTTTTTCTTTTTAGTGGTCTCAAAAATGAGATAGTACCGAATTATTTTTGAGAAAAAAGTTTACTTAAAATAAGAACTCAGTTTTTCAAATCTAAGTCCTTTTTAGTAGGAGCTATTCCGTGAACATGAGGTTTTTGATTATAAATCATTTTATCTCAATTACAATAATTCATATTTAACAGTGTATATTGTTTCTGTGATCCCGGACAACGGAATATCATTCTTATTAGAATAATTTTTCGTGACAAATTGACTGGTATATTAAGCGGGTTCGACTGTAGTATATAACTTTAAGAGAGTGTAAGTTGAGAAAGAGAGCCTTATAAGAATGTAAGTTGTAAATACATTCTATTATTATTAATATTATTGTTATTTAACAAAAATGGAATTAAAATATGAAACAAGAGGGTAGTATATTATATAATTTATTGAATCAATAGTTCTCAAAATAATCCATGGTACAAAAGTGAGTATCCAATATATAACCAGAAATTACATTGAATAATTAGTGCAGCTCTTAGTGACACAACAGCACATTGAAAATCCGTCATTACGAGGAACTTCGTTAGAAATTGGGCATTTTTACCAATACAATTAGCAGTTTAGTTACTTATTACTTAATCTGAAAAAAAAAAAAGCATTCATTACACGAAATAAAAAAATGAGTCCAAATTCTATTTAAATGCTCTAAAAACCGCTTGATGGTACGTTAATAAAACTCTGCTTAGCCGAAGTAAATTCCCAAATTTGGAGCTGAAAAAAAAATTATATGTATGCGTACTTAGTTTAATTATATTACTTGAGAAAAGTTTTACTGCGAAAACAGGGGAACATGCAGTCACATAATATTTATGCTCACCATGACAAACGTGCAGAGTTAATTAATCACGCAACAAGAAATGTAGCAGAAAGACTGTTTAGTAAAGACTAGGCGGGTCTCTTTTTGACGGATTCATTGTTAGTTGAGCGTGATACAACAATTGCTCCTAAACTGGTTATCATATATCAGATTTAAAAACTGTCTGTATTTTTTGTTGCAAAATGAGCCCTTCCAAAATATTACATTGAGTGTTGTTTGTGACATCAAATAGGGTATGAATATTCCATTTTAGTCAATGCATGCTGTATTTTAAAAAAATATTCTGCGTGAGTTTGGGGTTTCGGTACGAATTCGTGGCTTTTTATTGGGGACTTATGTAACTTAATAGATCTTCCTCTTTAGCTATAAAGAGAGCGTGAAAACAAGAATTTTATTCAGGAAGTGTTATCAAGAATTTTGTATTTTTGATTTTAAATACGTTCATTGTAAATTTACAGCAAATGAAAGTATTTTCTTTCTTATTTGCCTTCTTTTTATTAATCACTCCTCCCATCAATGTGCTCATGCTTAAATTTAAATAAATAAAGCTAAGAATAACATTCAGAAAACTATGAATAACTAATATTCGTTATTATTTTTTAAAATGTACAAAAGTTATAAAACAATTTAGATATTGACAAGCGGCTAGGGATACTAAACCGTCTAAAAACCGTCGAATGAACTAAAATATTTCAAAGACATTGAAGTAAAACATTTAAAAAAAGGAGATTAACAGAAAAAAAATAATAAGAGGATAAATTTAAAGTAAATGCTATTTTTTGGAATCATTTATAATCCTACCTGCTTGTACTGTCAGTTGATAAATTATGCAATTTCATTTACTGTTTTTTCTTTCATTCATCAAAACCAGTCAGGCAAATAATTAACTTTCTGCAGCGTTATTGATAAATAGTTATTAGTTAAAGAAGACATTATAAGATAATACTGTTTATTGTACCTGCTGTTTTCGACTAAGCTGTGTTGATAAAAACTAAGCAAAAGTAATATTTTTAAATAAAATGAAAGCAAAGCAAAAATAGCATATGGAACCTAGCAAAAATCATGCTTCCGATAAAAGTATAGTAGAATTCTAACTTAATGTCTATAATACGTGTTTTCATTAGTCACGTATAGTGGAGTTCTGAAAGGTTTTCCAACCACCAATACTTTCCTCCTCCAAACCTTCTTCCCTGTTTGCACTAAGCCTTAGGGATGCCCTGCATCCGGGGGGGGGGAGGTAGTGGGGTTCAAGGATTTTACATGCTGTATCAACAAACCATGGGTGGGGGGCCTTTTTGCTCTGAAATAAGACACATTAAACTTGCTGCTTGGAGTTAGCTGCCACAAACAATTATCGTCTTAATTATTTAAACTTAAAAAGAAATAAAAGGTCCTTTCTTTTTTAGTAAATGAATTAATTTATTGTCCTTTAATAAAAACGTATTATTATTATTTCTTTCAAAAAATTGAGATTTCACTAAGAAAACAATAGTGAAAATATTACTAATAAATAATCATGCTAAGTTTTTCAGTTGAACAACCCATGTTTTGCGGAAGAATTTATTGTACAATTAAATAATCAGTACTTTTGTTGCATTTGTCCTTTTGTATTTTTATTTTTTATTAAACCCTTACTTTTTCACAGTAGTAACACAACTAGACTCTCTGGAAGAATTTTTATTTTGGAAAATAGGAGGTCAAAATCATTGTTTTTAATATTTTAATAGATTTGTGTACAATTTTGGTACCTTGGTGGATAAAATATATTTATTTATTTGCACACCTTTTTTTTTTTTTACTTTATTCAGATACGTTATTTTTATTGTAATTAATATGTATCTTGTTTTATAGGTCTAAGCTAGATTCGCACTATCCTACAGTTTCCCATTGCATTCGTTTTCCCGCGTAAATGTGATGCAACAAACCCCTCCTGGTACTAAAATCCAATCACATTATCTCTTGTTTCCTATTAACAATAGATCTACGTGTGACGGAATTTACGGAACTTAATAAGTTAAGTAAGGTACTTATTTCATTGCTGGTAATAATATTTGCATTATCGACTTCCCTATTCAGTGTATGCACCAATTAAGGGATCTAAGTGAAAGATTAGCGGCGCTGACGAAATTGCTTTGCTCTAATAGAAATTGGTGTTTAAACCCTCTGGTAGCTGTTTATTGTTGGGCGAAGTCGGAAAAGAGATGACAGTTTCTATGATCCAGTTGAATATTTAATTAAGGTTCAAGAAGAAACATAGAACATTTTGACATCAGATTTGTTCTACTTTTTGATTTATTTGTTTAATAATTAATTTTAGAAGATAATTACGCCATTAGCGGTTTATTGAAGTTTTAAGAGGCTTTAAAATTTAATAGAATTAACCCTCTATCAGTTGGATTTACTTGATTTTTTGGGTTCGAGATAAAAAAACAAAAGAAAAAAAAATACGAATTTTAGAATTTTGTTTCTCCAATTTTTAAAATAAAACTCTATGACTGATAAACTCAAATTTATTGGATGTTTTTGATTTGGGATACTGAATCCTGAAAATTTCCTGAAATGCATGTATTTTATTTTTTTATTTAAAAAATATAATACAAGCATTTCAGAAAATTTTTACAATTATTATGGAAAAAATTACAAAAATAGCGATCGAACGATATGTTGCCTACAGTTTACACTATGATACAGACAATATTGAAACTATGAGGATTTATGTATGGTCAGATTATTAATAAAAGAAAAAGTACTTCTAAAATTTAAAAAAATATATCTCTGATAAAGTTTTGGTGGTAAATCTTTCTGAATAATATTCACTTCGTAATGCGTGATCAAGATACTTTAACTTGTAGACGATGTGTTTAAAAAGTTATTTGAATGCATAAACAATTATATTTCGTAAGCACTTTACATCTAAAGTTAACAGTAGCGACTGTTTGTGTTTGGTTAGCTAGTTCTTTTCCCCCCAATTGAATCTCGTTTCTTTTAAAAAGAGCGCAGGTTACATTTCTCAAATATTACATTAGATATTAAAAGCTGCTTAAATGGCAATATCTTTTCTAAGCATAAGCTTTTTTCCAACATTCTTGAGAATTGAGTTAGAAAGATGCCCTGTAGCAACGAAATGTGGCTAACGTCAATTGCCAACAAAGTGTGACTTGTTCCTCTGTAAAATAAAGAATTAAAATCATACTGGTCGCATTTTTTCAAAAAAATGTCACCCTGGGAGGAGTGGGTAGCTGTGCACACCGCAATAACAAATATTTTATCCTTCACATTCTTCTCTAGTCAAAGCTGGTACCCAGGGGTACTCAAATAAACTCCACCACAGCTAATGGCTTTTGTCTAAACCTATTTTGAAGTTCAGTAGTGCTGTATGATGCTATTTGTATGGAAGGAACTTATTTTATAATCCAGGAAAATAAGAAGGTGGACCGTCGACGCAATCATGCCTCGCACGACCTTGTACGCATGGACGGCGCGGGCCTGGGCACGAGACTTGCTTTACCGTGCGATCCACCGGGCCGCGAAGAGCCATGTCAGTTTAGTCGCCTGCTCCCTTCCTCTAACTATGCTTGCATCCTATCCAAAGAAACATTTTACCCTCTGCACTACTACCACGCCAGCGGCACCTCCAAAGGCCGGGGCTCCATGAATCACCATTACCTGACCCACCTCTCGACGACCTTATAGATCCAGCACTGGCTTTAGCGCACTTGGGGCTCCCTCGTAGATAGCCGACCAGCCAACCGGGACAGTCCTCCCCTGCACACGCGTAATAATTTAGCTGTTATAAAATAAATTGGTAGAAATGAGTGGTGTATTTTTTACCTTACATGATGGGGGAATTGCGAGCGGCTGACCTCGACGTTTTATATGAGCATTTTAACGCTTTTTTTACCTAACCAAAAACTTTAAATGGCTTTTTCTCAGCTTCGCTATTTTGCATACTATGTGATAGTTAAAATGCTAAGGCTTTTTCAAATATGTATCTATTCACTTGAAATTTTTATTACTTGTTCCAAATGTTCAACTAAATGTAACCTAGTATGGAAATTTTGATTAATTTATTAGAAATTATTTTAATGCAGTTTAACTTGGAAAAATCTTGCAATATCGAGGTTTTTCTAAGATTTTCCAGTTTTAAATTTTTTTTTTCAAGAAGTAATGAAGACATCAAAAATTTCATACTACAAAGTGAGGAGTATAGTTTGTTCTTTCTTGTAAAAAAATTTCAGGCAAAAATCTCGTATTTTGAAAAAGGAGTAGCGTTTTAAATTTTTAAAATTTTGTACATTTTTTTAAATTTTGAATTTTGTGGACTTTTTTTAAGTATTTTTTTCTTTTACACATCAAGTTACATTCATAAACATATATAACCAGTCAATACACCTTGAAATATGTTCAATTTGAGAAGGTGGATTTTTAGGTGCCGAGTCCCCTTAATGTGGTATGTTGTAAAGAAAGATATTGAATTGTAGTAGATAACGTATATTGTTCGTCTAAGAGTCATATCTAATTATGGTTAGTCCTATTTCATGTCTAATTGTAGGAAATCATACAAAATGTGAGAATAAATACGGAGACAGAAAATTGCCGCACAAAAAAAAAAAAAAAGATGAAAAAAATACCTAAGATTAACCACACTAATTTTTCAGGAAAAAAAAGCCTTTAGGACAGTTGAGGCAGAATTTTATGTCATCCGATCAGCTTTAATAATTTAATTTCTGCACGAATTGTCAACTCTTTGGATTCGGAAAAATCCACACTTCCCATCAAAAACACTGCACACTGAAACATGTAATAGTTAGTTGCAGCCAGTACCCCAAAATCTCAAAGTATAGTTCCGTTTTACTGCATGTTCTTAACTTTGCTGTATGTCTTTGCTGGTGCCTTAATTTTGCTGTACGTTACACGCAAATAAGCATCTTTGATCCCCTTATTCACAACTCCTCTCTATTGCGCACAGATATAACCAAAAAGGGGTAGGTATTTTGACGTTACCTTTTTCGTTTGCATTCCATGTGAAGCTCAATCGTACATAGTCCGCTTAATTTGGAAGAATGTATATATTTAATCCCCAGATTAACTACATGTGTAGATGAACTTTTTGCTGCCATGCAAAGGTTTTCATTGATCAGAACAATTATATGCACTTGAAAAATAGATGAATTTTATTGAAAAAAAAAAAAAACGTTGTTATGTTGTATAAACTTGTAGTTTGTAGTTTATATTTTATCAGCATCACATAAAGAAAAGAAAATCTCTAGTAATTTTAATTCATTTATTTGATGTAACTTCCAGTAAACTATTTAACATAATTTGGTAAATTATGTTAAAATTGCTTGCTGAAATATTTTCATTGCGTAAAATACCCTACTACAGCTTTTTAAGAGCAGTAACGTTTAAGGGAATACTTTATTAGAATATTGAAATGCGCTATCGTAGTTAAATAATAAAGACAGCCTTTACAGATATAAAACGTGCTTAAATTAAACTTCAGATTTAGTAATTGCCGTCAAACTGTGGTCTTTAAGTGCAAAAGTTACTTCTAGTACACTAAGCTCTTTAAAAATAGCTTTTGAATATTTATTCCACAACATTTAAATCTACTGAAAATATGTTTGAAATCATTTAATTATGAAATCACGTTTAATACTGAGATACTAGTCATTCATTGGCGACATTCATATACTTATGTGTAATGGCTGTTTTAAAAGCTAAAACTGCATTGGAAAGTGGGGCTTTCACAAGAGCACTTTAACCGAACTTAAGTTTAAAATCATTTTAAGGGATTTGGTCGTTCTCAAGCTCTATCAGTTTGATATTTGTGTATTTCATGCATTGAAATTACAAACATTCGAAATGTTCTTAAATTAGAAGTCATCTATAAATATTGTAATTTTAAAAATATGTTTGATCCCTTGGAATGTTTTTTTGTTATAAAAATGTCATTTACAATGTCAATACTTTTTTTGCCAAAGTCTGCGGCATTATAGTAAATTTAAAAATCTCTTTTAAAAAATAGGAGAAAGATAATAATATTTGTTTATTTTGACATTATTAACTCCAAATAAGGTTGTAAATCAAAAACATATTTTATATATTTTTAAAATCTACATTATATAAACATTGTAAAAAAGAACAATCCATCAAATTAGACTGGATATTTAAAACACGTATTTTGGCAAATTGCAGTGACACACCAAGCACAAAATATGAAAAGTGACACAAAAATACATTCATACGGTTTCTAAAATGCGTAATTGAATATTTTAAACAGCATGTGCACTGGTAAATAAACATACTAAGTAATTTTAACAATATCTTTTTTAACACTTCAATAAACATTGTATCACGGAACAACTACGAATGATTTTCCAATCCCATTGTGAAGAGCTTTAAACCTACCCACAACTTTAAAAATTTTGGGGCATTTTGAAATCGTTCCTTCTTTTTGCAATTAAAATTTCGGATATGGTTAAAGTGACATTATACCCCGGGGAAACATGCATAACATGGTTGGATTTAGTTACAAGTACTCCTGCAAGACGAAATACCCTAAGTCGCATGCTCCCTCTGATATTCTGTGAAGGCGATATTATTGCGCAGATATGAAAGAAGAAAACTCAGATATTCATAACTTTCTGACAGCTGAAATATATACTTTTTTCTTTGAAGAGAGGAATATCAAACAGATAGTTCGGCAACTACTGACGGCTGTTTAGAAACTTTACTTATATTGATAGGTTGATAGATGTTATTTTGAGAACCAACCCACTAACTAGGACTTACTTTAGAATATAAAATGGAAACTGATGCTTTGTCTTTGAATATATATTGGGATTAACGATTGATTTTGTCACCGAAAAAATAAAAAAATAATAACACAAACTCTGTTTTTTTAGATAACTTGATAGTCTATTGCTGTTTAACAAAATACAAAACATTGCCACTGCAAAAATGGAAACGTCAGTATTCTTCGCTAGTATCCTTAAAATCATAATGTAAATCATATAGATAGTTACATGGATAAATATTATACAGATTATTTTTAACAAACATGCTTGGGAACTATAATAAATAGTGGTCAAATGTAAATAGCTATCCCAGCCATTAGTATAAACAGTATCCTTCTCGAACGTGTTATAATGATGTTATTCCAGTCAATGCGATCCAATTTACCTTCGCAGGAACAGCTCACATACAAACACATATTTACACTATCTCGTGCTAAGCCTGTAGAATAATCAGAATACTGTTCCCAGAGTTGTCTTATATTACCCGAAATGATGATGTTAAATAACCATATATAACGGCGTAAGGTGACTTGCTTGATTCAAGAGGTCTTCAGATCCTAATACAACGTAGTAGATTACGATAAGGCAATGGAAGATGTTTCATTTCTTACATATCGCTAATACTGCTGCATTACTTTCAATTTAAAAATGGCTTGTACACAACTTGTGAAAAACACATCAGCCAGAAACACTCAAATGCTGCATAAATTAATATGTAACGTCACATATTTTGCTCTCGCGAGCACTTGAAAATTTATTTTACGTATAACAGCGAAAATTTACACGAAACTGAATTGCATGCTTACGCATTAAATCGCCTCAAAATAACTACATAAGTTTCATTTCGTTGTACATTTATGAAATACTAACTAGAACAAATGAATGCAGTTCTCAGTCGCATTTCTTTTGGCATCAGTAGTTTCTTTTATTTTACATTATATGGATATATTCATATACAAAAATAGCATAAATGAAATTAACAATAAAAAACTGATTAAAAAAAGCATTAAAAACGAAAAACAAAAACAGTTTTCTCCATCTTCTATGTGTCATAATAGCTAAGCAGTTCTAATAAGCATTAATAGTCATAACGTCCGCTTTACTTTAAGGTATGGACCCAATGTTTAGAAGAAATGAAAAGACGTTAATTTTTCTACTGTAATATACAGTAGAAAACTACAGTATTTTAAATTATTTTTCTATGTAGTGAAACTTGCTTTAATCATTTTCAAATATAAGAATATTTTTTTAACTTTTATTGAAACGAAATAAAAATTATTCAGTCATTCTCCTGTGTATTTATCTGTAATTTTCATTACATGATAAAAGAAAAGAAAGGAAAACAATAAATTGAAAATAAAAGTGCAAATTTCGACTTAGTTTAGAGTTTTTTTTGTTTTTTTTTTTTAGATTTAGAAAGAAAAAAAAGGTTTGCTTTATATATACGTTTTTTTTGAAGAAAATTTAAATTAAATGAGTTTAACTACATAGTTCAATCAATAAGGCTCTTGGCAAGAAACAATTTTTCATGGACAAGAAGTTTGGAAAATACGATAACTAGACACTTTCTATGCATTAATGCACCATAGAAAGAAACTTTATCCATTAGGCTTCTCGATATTCTTCAGTCTGGAAAACTTTGGAAAAATTACTTTTCTTCTTATATTTTCAATAATGCTGCTGCAATTTTTTCTTCAATGTTTCTAGATTTTTATTAATGTATTTCTTACGAACTATATTTCACTTGTTGCACACATTTAATAGTCATAAGTAGGTAAAACTTCAACCCCTTACATACAAATAATTGCTGAAAAAAATGTATTTTTTTACAGATTAGTAATCTAATAGATTACTAATCTGTAGTGTAACTGTTATGTTAAAATTACCTGAAATGAATACCATTTTGAAACTTTTAAAACACTCATCCATCCATACAATATTATCTATGATTAGTGTTTACTAACATACTTCTGTAGTGTTATAGTGACTTAAAGAAATTATTAATGCAAAAATAGATTTTGATTCTATTGAGCATTTTTGAAGAACTGATTTCTAGCCATAAACTAATGAAAAGATACCACTCATGGCTTTAAAATGGAATATAAAGCTTTTTTTTTCCTTTGTAGGATATTTTTTTAGGTATAAACAGAGTTTCGATGTACATTGAGCCTCATTAGAGGGCATGAACAGTTACGAATTATATTTTAATTGAAAGCTTTCCGTGAAATTGACATGCATTTTTATACGAATATCTAACGAAAATTCTTTGAAATTTTGTCCTACATCTGCTTTAGAAAAATATTTATTCTACAGATTTTTGATTTTTTTTTTTACAAAACTAAAAAATATGAAAATATATTTGCTGATTCTTAGTTATGAGTTGTCGTACCTTCTTAGTTGGTTTTCATATTTCTCCTAAAATTTAGTAGATATTTCAGTTCTATCATTGTTTTGGCATTTTACAGTATCATATTCATACAAACGTACTTGAAGTATTTCATAAATTCTTCTTTATTCCAAACTAGATGACATGCCCGGCGTTCCGCGGGATAGTACTGCATCATTTGCAAGCCAGGTGACACATAAAAAATTCTGTTGTAAATATATAACGAAAAATTTTCTTAAAAAATCCAAGTAGAACATAGGCAACAGTCCTTAAAAATCCCATTTAAACAGTAAAACTCATTAAAAATCACGATTGCATTAAGAACAACAGCCTCGAAAAATTCCCTTTAGTCCAAAAATATTAGCCCATAAAAATCCCCATTAAAATGCCAATAATAGTTTTAAAATTGCCATTAGAGTAAGAGCAACAGTAACTAAAAAGCACATATTCATCGGGATAATTGTTCAAAAGGGTATCAAGTGTCCGTAAAAACCGCAATAACAATATAGACAATATTACAGATAAAAATTCCGATTAGGATAAGAGCAGTATTCCTATTAAAAATTCCATCAGATAAAGAATAACGGTCCCTGAATATTTCTGCTACAATATAGAAAACGTTCCTTAAAGCTCCCCCCCCCCCATTTGAATAAAGACAACTATTCCTAAACTTCCCTCCTATAAAATAAGGACATTATTCTCAAAAAATATCCTTTAGAATAAGGACGTCAGTGACTAAAATACACATTAGACTACAGACCTTTAAGAGTTGATGTTCCTAAAATTACTAACAGTCCATCTAAAATTGACCATCAAAATAAGGACACCACTTCCTAAAAATCCCACTTTTGCAAAATCGTCAAAACATTTCCTGAACATTCGATTAAATAGAACTTTTATAAAATTCGGATAAAAACGGAAGAAAGAAAAGCATTATTTCTAAAAGCAAATAAACATGCACATTTATACTACAAAATGTTCAGTACCAATGCTGACGTGTGAAGTTGAAGTTGATATAAAGAAATAACAAAATTCTGTCCAAATGACACCAAATAGGCAGTACAAAAAAAAAATGAATACTATAAAATGAATCACGAGTAAAATAAGGAATCGATCGAAACCGCTACGTAAAAAAAGTTAAAATAAAGATGAAGATCGCCAAATTGCAGTATAATAATGGAAGCGTAACGCAAATGCGCCAAGATCCTACAGTGTAAAATGTATGGAATTTAATGAGAACAATGTTACTAATAATTGGCGCGGTTTGAAAGAGTTACGAAACACAAAATAATATATCGAGAACAATTAACAGCACGGAGAAAAAAACTTTTCATCTCTTTCGGTGAAATTTTAAATTTTATCAAAAATCAGCCTTCCAACCTAGTAAATGTAAGCGACTTGATCCAAAAGGGATTTTCATTTATTTTACGTTAACAGAAATCATCTATTTGGCGACAAAAGTACTCTTTATGGCGAAAATGCTCAAATTGAGGAAATAAATTCGGAGATAAGCCTCGTTCGAAAACTACTTAAAATGAATTTTTCTCTTGCTCTATGTGTTGTACGAACTTCAGAAAGACCATCTTAAATCATCTTATGCAGTTAGTTATGCAGAAAAATTAGTTATGCACGTTATGCAGAAAAATTAGTTATGCACGTTATGCAGATAAATTACGAAACGAAAAATAATGAACTAAAAACAGTTAACTGCACAAAAAAAAAAGTTATCTCTTCTTGCCGAGAAAAGTCTATGTTTGCGACCGAAAGGATTTTAATATTTTTTAGAGTATTTTCATTAGTTTTAATTTAACAGAAATTTTCCTTTTGGCGACAAAAGTGTTTTTCATTGTGGCGAAAAAACGCAATTTGAGCGAACAAATTCACAGGTAAGCCTTTCTTTAAAGTTCGAAAACTACTTTAAATGAATATTGCTCGTGTTTTATTTGTTTTACGAAACTCAGAAAGAGATCATCTTGTGCAGTTTTTTACGGGCATTAATATGCTGTAAAAATCTAAAGTGTGGGACATTTCTTCGATGATATAAACACAAAATCAACAGATTTTCTTAAAATTGAAAAAACAAAAAACAAATTCGAATTTTATTAAAAACGCTTCGAGGTGCATGAGGACCTGACCGACGGTACCTGTTTTCGTACTTATGGACCGTTTCATCTCGCCAGGAGGAGATCGACAGACGCACACACGAACACACACAAACTTTCGGTTTTATTTATATAGATTAGAAACATTTTAACACAAAAAAACATATTTTAAAACGTTTACACCAATACAGGAAACATTTTGGTATCTACAAAATGATTAAAAAGTATATTTTACTACAACAATATAAGCTTGTATATAGTACAGTAATTATAAGAAATGGCACTTCTTTAAACGTATGGAACACTAATATTTTTTTTCTTGGCGATTGAAATTCAAAACTACAATAGTAAATATAATAAAAATTACGAAAATATTGACATGGATAAAGTTAATTGAAAAACTATTCGCAAAAATATACACCTAGCCAATACTACTAAACATTTAAAAAAGCCAAATCAAGTTTAATTCACGCATTTTTTTTTCTTTTGTCTTCATCAGGTGCACATGTATTATATTATAATACTAAGCTAATACATTTTAATTCAAATTAGAATCTCGACCTGTACATATACTAATATAGAAAACTTTATTCCAAGAGAAGGAATTGAATGATGTTTCGCAATTGCGCACTTTTAAATTTAAAGTTTCCGCTTTAAATACGCGATTTTTTAAATAAATTAGTGATGGCTTCATATTAAATAACGTCGGAAATAATATTAACCGTTCTATTTTATCGAATTATCAAGCATTACCGATTTTGGAACAATGGATCACTGGCGGAATTTTGGCTAAAAAAAGCGCAGAAGTATGTTTATCAAAGGGAGTATATTGTTTGCTTCGGTCACGTTACGGGCTTAAAGCTCCCGAGATTCAGTTTTCTTGATTTAAAACGTGACGCAATAATATTTATTTTCAGCTTTAAAAATTGTTTTGAAACTTTGTTCACTTCAAACAAAACCTATTTAGTGAAAATAAAATAGAACTTTAAATAACGCCAAGTGCATTAATTGAGTGAATAAATTAAGAATATTCCGTTTCCTGTTGTATTTATTTATACAAAGAAGTAAAAGCACCATTAGTGTTTAACATATTTTTTTTATTTTCTTTGAAGCTAGGAAAAAAAAAATATCTGAGGAGTTATAGTTCATAGACACTAGGATACTTTAGAACAGGGGTCCCCAACCCTACGCCCGCGGGCACCATGTCGCCCGTCGATCAGTCTAGGTGTGCCCGCTCCTTGTGCCCAACGATAAAATATTTCAGTTTTCCATTTTAAACTGGAGAACATTTAGAATCTAGAGTAACATGAATAAAGGGCCATTATAACTATGAATAACTCTATAATGATAAATGACAATGAATATCATAAAATCAAAATATAGATTACGACTTACAGATGAACACCTTGACAATTGCTTGCGAGCAGGAATTTCATCATATTCTCCCAATTATGAAGCGCTGGTCAGTGAAATGCAATGCCAAAGATCAAATTGACTGTATTTTATATATTTTCTAAAAAATATTTTATACTTCGTATGTTTTTCAAGCAATTTAGTAATCATTTATTTTACACAAGAATATTAATACTAATTATATTCATATGTTAAGTTAATTTTTGAAATTATTTTTTTTGCGCATTATATGGTGTGTATTATTAACTATGTCCACCAACTATAACTTTATCTTCAAAAAATAAATGGTGCCCGCCATTCGACCGATATTCTGGTATGTGCTCTTAGGAACAAAAAGGTTGGGGACCCATGCTTTAGAATTTAACTACTGCATTTTACGAACCGTAAAATCTATGGATTATAAGTCGCACCTTAATTTTTAAGCATTTTATCAGCAAAATTTTTATCATGTATCACATTATTGCACTAGCAGACTATGAAACGATATTTTTAATTATTATTTAAACCTGAACTGGCTTGCATTGCGGCCTATGTCGAATAAAATTCCCATGACATCAATAATACGCTGATTTTTAATTCTGACACTCTTTAATCAATTTCTCTTTACATTTAAAAATTTTAAATCTAAGACTGGCACAAACATTAAGAGCACTTTCGATTCTTGTATACAAGTGATACTTATACGCAGCTCACGATCACGAAAATTCAGAGTCGTATAAGACGCATCTAAATTTTGGTGCATATGTTTCGAAGAAAACTGGGCGTCTTATTGGTGTTATGTTGTTGTTGTTTCTGATGCCACTTGGATATCCAAGCCCCCTTCGCAGAGCGACCATGAATTAAGGCAGTAAAGAGTACCTTCCGTTTATTGATGAGCACCACAACGGTGGAAGTACAACTTGGCTCCTTATGTACTTGGATGACACCAGGTGGTGCCATTATAACTACGCCACCTTCCTCTTTTGACCTAAGAGTGAAGGGAAGGAAAATTCTCCGGTACCCTCATAACTGCCTCATGACTTCAGGGTCCACGGATTTTACATGCACGTATCCCCAAGTGCACATGGTGGATCTTCAGCGGCTCGGGTATCGAACCCTGGATCCTCCGATCAGAAGCTCGACATCCTAACCACTAGGCACCCAATGCCCTATTGGTGTTATTGTCCGCAAAACAGGGTACTATAAAATAATTAACTTAGGGGCAAAATATGATTTTTCTCTGTAAGTTCACTATCCTCTGGCGTGCAGACACTGAATTATTCCTCTTCCGCATTTTTTTTTTTTACAAATAAGGCAACTTGTATTATCCCTTTTTACAGTACACAATTTGCCTTTCTCACAACCTAAGAAAACTTTCTATTCAGTGCATCCCCGCTTTTATCTAAATGTAAACAAAAATTACAAAGAAATCACACAATGTACATTAAGAACCTTTTGTTCAGCGAAATTCTCGGATATGGACACCGTTTCGTAGAAAATTAATTTCCTTAAAATGTATCCTATATTTTCTTTTGGAGTTAAATTCTTAGTAACACACAAAATACTCTAGTATGAAAAATAAAACCTTCCAAACCTTTAGGCGAGCTTTTTTTATTAATCAACCCAATTTCTTCATCGTAGTTTCTTTATCTCCTTTTGTTCAAGAAGAAACACTAGTGCTACTGAAATTTTGCTTTTGCATTCATATGCAGATTTATAATATATGTCTACAAAATATCTTTTCAAATTTAAATTGCGTTTTTCAATTTAAGATTGACATTCTGTGTTAAAAGTATATTTTTTCTTTCTTTCTTAAAAGAAAATTTATCACGAGTGGGTAGCCTCCTCATGCAGCCTTTTGAACAAAACCTCTGTGAAAAATGCAGAGATTATATTTTTGTTTATTGCCTTCAAAATGAATTTTCCGAATTTTTGCGAGCCAAGACACATAAATAAATATATATATATTAATACCAATCATGAAAAATTTTCAGAATATTTTTTTCAACGTTAGAAAAACATAATGTCTTGAGACATTACAAAAAACACTGCTAAATCAGAATTTTTATTAATGAGATAAAATAGCTCATTTTAAAGAACATCACGTACTCGGAAAGCTTCGAGTTAAAAGAACTCGGGTTTGAAAAATTAAGCTCTTATGTTTTAAGTAACCTTTTTCTCACAAATGATCCGGTTACGACCTCATATTTGGAGTTACTAAAACTTAAAAACAGAAGTTTCCCCACAGGGGTTAGAATGCGGTCTACCCAGGCGGGCTCCCGATGTATTTACCACGGCGCCAAGATGACATCGAACAGAAAGATAAAGTTGAATTAGATAGCTTGGAAACGTACCAACTGCGGGTGCTACAGTATTTCTATGTCGAATTTCTTCATATACCAATCCAGAAGAGCGTTGATTATCCACTCGTCCATTGTTTTTTTATTCTACTGCGTTCAATCTGAATCTAACGAATTATTCATCTTGTACTCCTGCTCTGGGCCTACTAACATTCTTGAATCCTACTGACGTCTCTCGCGGTAAATAGTTCCTTAATTTACACCTTAATTTTGATACAAGTACTATTGTTCTGAATAATTAATCGCGAAAAGAAAGCCCTGTGCTACTTTTGAACGTAAAGTTGCTCTATAATTTTTTTCATTTAATTGTACTTAATAGTTGCCCTTTCTGCAACTATAATTTTTAAGTAAGCATCAGTACTTAACGGTGCTTTAACACTTTTAAGGCCAAATTACTTAAGAAAAAGAAGCAGGTATATTTTTTTTTCATTTCTAAGCACATCATTTTCAACAGTGAAAGATAACGAAAAATCTTATGGATTTAATAATCGCGATTGGGGAAAGGTACGTGAATATTCATTGAGATTCATTCTTTTGATAAAGCAAAAATTGCAAAATTATATCTTGGTAAATACATCGAAAACTGTACTATAGATGTATTTTTTTGCAACCTTACTTTTCACTCTAGGGTAGCGGAAACGTGAAGTCTTTCAAGGGAAAAAACGTATTCAATCCAATTGTATGCTCTAGTAGAAGTACTATTTTAGAACAGGAAAAACGGGGAAAAAAGGAAGGAGCTCCAAAATTTTCAAAGGAGCTACACAAAATATTTCTATTCCGGTAAGATAAATAAACAAGTAAGTAACAAAACAAATAATAAAAATCAAACCTATTGTACTAATACTGAATAGCAACCTAGTTACGTTACATGTCATACATAACAAAATTCGCTCCTCAAAGTTTTCAAAAAAATTGAAATTTAGCCTGGAAATTGTGAAAAAACATGGCTAAAGGTCGAAATCTAGAATGCGCATTGATAGGCAAATGGTTTGAAAGTAAACGAGGAAGATTTCAGGTTAAATATCCCCATTTCAGTTAGCATGGGTTTGATGCATGTAAAGAAGGAGATTTAATTTATATGGTTATATTGGATAACATCATCGGATTTGCAGCTTACAAAAGTTCTAACGTAAAAAAGGTATTTCGTATTATTTTCTTTAATGCCATATGTTTTATGAATTATTTTCTACATAAAAATATGGATTTTGAAAATAACTAATGCTTAACATTCTTAAAAAGTAAATTACGTTCAAGTTACTAAACTGAGAATTGGCCAGAATTAAATTAAGAAAACAACAACAGAAGATACGATCTTTAGTTTTATGCAGTTAAAAAAGCCCACGAAATAATTGCCAAAAAATGTATCGGTTATGTATTTAAATGCACAAACTTTGTTTAAAAAACAGTTCTTATAGAAAAACAACATCATTCTCTTAGTACTTATAAAAGTAATATGTCTTAACCATCTTGTCCAATATCATAAAAAAACGGTCCCAAAGTAAAGAGTATCGTGACGAAAAGAGTTAATTTTATGTTTGCGGTCAAGTGCTATTAAAAACTACATTCTTGCATGATAAGGACTTATCACGTACATGAGGTCTTTAATTGCAGCTTCTTTTTGCGTGACACATTTTCAGCTTCTATCGCCCTAATGATGACAATGTTTGCTTGAATGATGCATAAATTTTACCCAAGTAATAGAGAGACGAGCTTGAAAGGTACTAATTACAAACTTGCACGGGAGTATAACGTGTTATTGATTTGTAATGTCCCAGCACATTACATTTTTCTAACATGCAAAATATTTTCTGAAACTTTTCTTTCATGATTGGTATTGTTTTGGTTGTAATTGAAAGTTTATTTTAATTTCGATATTCATGAGTTAAAAAAATGAAGTTTATGATGGATAAAAATAGAAAAACATATGCATATAATTTATAGATTACATTGGGACTATTTTTAAACATAGCTACAATTTAAAAGTAGTAAATTGGGAGTGAAAAATATTTAAATAGAGGTTGAATTTCTCAGTACAACAAGAGATTATGAATTATGTTTTTTTTTTAATATTATAGTTATTAATGTATTATTATTAATCTAAGTTTTGTCTGATATTTTTAAACACTCTTGGTGGTTGTTTTACTTGATTTATTGATATAACGTATATATATTTTCTAGATTCTTTTGGTAGTTAGTGAGATGAATTTTACAAATATTTTAGTATATTTCTTTTATTAAGCTTTTCAAGTCATTTTTTCAGTAATAAAAACATGGAATGTAATTGTAATGTAGAAAAAGACATTTAAGAGTTTAAACTCCAGATATGAAAAGTAATCGCACGAAAATAACCCATACGTGCCCTGACCAATATAGAGTAGTAAATCTACTATATTGATAGATACTTTCAGACCTATAAAATAAACAGAGGACTTGTGTAATTTTAAGCTGAATACTTTATTATATATGTATACATAATACTATTAACATAAAACATTGGTCACTACTTATGGTTCCGGCAGATAGCTCACTCGAACCTGGCGTCCTACACCGGTCACATTTTTCAACAATATTTATCTATCGAATTTTAGAAACCCACGGAAGGCATGCAATTTTATCTTGGAGCTTGAAAAGTCAGTTCTGCATGGGGTGCTTTTTACCAAAAGCGATTTTGTCGTACTGATAAAAAATGTTACTGTCCAGAAACGAAATTTTACCTTTTAACTGGAAAGCAAACCTTAGCAAAACCTGTTACATAGTCGCTAGCAAATGTGAAAGTAAATGGTAAGGCTAAATTCGGCCGAATGTAACTAAGATATACCATGATTGAATTTCCCCCAAATTTCACCCTTATAAATAACCAATCCAATCGGTAAACTTCGGATTGTGTTCTGTAGTTATAAATTCTGCCAGAAGTCGGAAACTGATAAAACTTGACACATTTGACAAAAGACCTATTCAGTAGTTCAGTCTTTATGACTTTAATAGCAGTATCTTGCCTTTGTATGATTCTTATTAGTAATAAGACGTTTATATAGTGCACGTAAACAAGATATTGATCTCAGAAGTCACCGGTGTATTTAACACTTAATTCACATTTATGTTCTCACTGATTTGCTGATATTTGCCTGCTGCTGTTTTCAGTCTAACTGCTATTCAGTTAGGCACGTGCCACGTCCTTTAACCACACATTTCCGCTACTTTGGTTACAGAAGCGTACTAATAAATAAATGAATTTAAAAATTAACATAAAAATACAACTTGCTCTCTTTTCAGGATCATTATTTAAAAAATCATAAGAATGCTTAATGCTAAAATCTTCAATTTATTAATCTTCCCTTGATCATGCCAAATAATTTATTATTAAAATTTAATTACAACATATTTTACATTTAACTCAAAACTTTATAAATATTATATATATTTCCTCGCACTAAATGCAAAAAAAAAAAAAAAAAAAACAAATCTGAAAAAAAAAAAAAAAATCGTTGGAGTAATAATATTTTCTTTTTCATCTTTTCATCTGGGTTGTATTTTTTTCCATTAGTGTTAAAGAATAGCACAGTCAGGTAGAATAAAGCATCAATAGCATACAGTGAGTAATTAAATCTCCCAAAGATACTATTGAAATACCTCTCAAAAGATTTTTTAAAATAAAAATTATAATATTAATAATAACAAAACGGATCTACGAAAGTTGTTTATGAATTAATTAATCTCCTTTATGAGTTTATATTTTAAAAAACCCCAAAATCGACCCTAATTTAAATATGAGATATGGCAACATCGTGGTTAGGATTTCCTTCACTTGTTTTGTTTCAAATAATTTTGAAGTTATCTTGAGTGGAAACACGATCGGTATGCTTTTCTTTCATTTAATTCAAATTACGTTTACAGTTAAAATATCTGGGGGGGGGGGGGGGGCAACACTTTTAGAGATATTTCAATAACTGAGACTTTTCATGGCACTGACATTGTTTTAAAAATGTAATAGGAATGCATAAGAAAAATCACCAAGGAAAAAATTAAATTTCTTTAAGCTTAATACGCAAGTTTTAATTAATGAGAGCGTGAACAATTTAATAATGGGACGTATAACTTAAAAGTATTATCTCATCGTAAATGTTTATTTCGTGTTTTAATATATATTAATTATTGAGACAACAATTCCATATTATTATAGACATCTATAAAAGCACTTATTCATAAGACATATTTCTTAAAAATTTCTTTGTAGCGAAATATGAAAACGTCTCTATACAAATATTAAAATATGCAATAAAAGGTTGAGTACTTAAGTTCTTCCTGGCCAAGAGTCATAAAAATAAATAAGAAATACTTATGTACCTTCTTATAGGTATATTTCCGTTAAAATTTAGATTTGGCCTTGAGATAGGATTTGCTTTACATTAAACTCCCGAGTGGGCAGCTTACTTTGCAACTTTATGAAACCGTACTTCGTAACTTAGTTTCAATTGATCGGAGGTATGTAGGTATGTTCTTAATATTCCTATTAAATTATATTTCTATTCGCAAACGGGAAAACGCCTATTGTGGTCCAGCGGACATTGTTGAAGGATTGTTGTCCGTGCTAGGCTAAAATAATGTAGTACTATCTGGTGAGCGAGCGTAACGAGCTTGGGGGTCGCGGAGCGATCCGAATATAACTGATTGCAGTTCTAGGATTTGGCGAGTGATAGCGATCAGGGGCCGGGCCTCCAAGTTTACGATCTTTAAAGATTTTCGATCATTAAGGATTTCCTTGAACATGGTAATAGGGTGATGGTTTAGTATTTAATAAATTACAGGATAAATTAATAAATTAATTTAGTAGCTACAAATACGAAATCTGCAATTCCACACAGATTGAAAATTCATTACTGATGTGCAAATCAAATGTTTAATTACATTAGTCAATAAAATGCATTTAGATTTAAATTTCTGTCCGTGTTATGTGTATTAAATGGAATGCATTTTAATGAATGTATTATTAAATGGATACTCATGGAAACAGCGAATTATATTTGAATTTAAATCCAGGTAAATGGTTGGCATACAAGAGTAAGTTGAGCTAAATTAATATCTCATTCTATAAGTGTGATCTGATGCATGAGTAATAAATGTGTTTGCTCACTCTATTATATTCAATTTTGCTCTAACAAAAGATAGTTTCAGAGTGAGTATATAAATTTATTCATTAAGCTGTAACATGTATCCAAGAAAACTTAATTTGCAAGATGGAGCATTTTATGTATTTTGAAACATGTTTTGTTTAACCAGGGGGGCAGGGGGTTTGCAGGGGGCATTGGTTTAACACATTCACGCCGGGGCCGATTTTAATGTTTTTCGCTGTGAGGCGGCGCTTCTATTCATGCTGCGCTTCATCTGGCGGCACCCGATGAAAGTCTATTATAGAGCGGGCCACCGGTGGTGCGCGCCGACCGATGAGACAGTCTAGTGCGGGTGGTGCGCGCCGGAGTGAACGTGTTAAAATATAACACACACTCATTATCTTAACACGTTGACGGACACTTGCGCCTATAGCCGTCATGCCGCATAGTGAACTTTAAATATATTGCAAAAAATTGCATATTTGAGTCATTAAACTTGTTTTTTACGTTTTAAATTTTTTGCTGTTATAATCCCATCGCCATCGTCCCATTACTTAGTGTGTAGAGTCCGCTGGCGCCAAGACGATTATAGCAGCAACCTAATTAAAGGTGCTGAATTAATCAAAATTAACTTTATTTAAGCAGAAAGAGTAAAATTATACTTCTAATATCCTAAATATTACAAAAACATAATGTCAATTTTCGAACTTCCCTTGTTCCTACTGTCCGTCAATGTGTTAATAAAGTTCTACTGTGCAGATGTATAACATTTCAGTTTGATAAAGTTTAAAAACTAAACCCCTTTAGCTAGGTAGAAATATCAATACTTATTTCATAGTGTGAAATACATTTACCATATTTAATACTGCCCCTAAGTTCACTGCCCTGCAACAAAAAAAAAAAAACAATCTGCTCGAAAATACATGAGAAGCCAGTGGAAATTATGTATCCTGCGTCTCACGTAAAATTACATTGAATTAAAAAAAAATAAACTACAAAATCTTAAAAACAGAAAATGAAAGATAATAAAAAACAAAGAACATGAAAACTGACAGCAACAGAACACCTAAAGTAAATAAATATTATATATAATATATATATATATAATACAGTGCATCAGTAGCGGCACCATCCGTGCGTAAGCTAAGTCACTATGATCAATGTAAAGTACTAAATACCATGCAATCAGAAGAATTTGCTTGAAAAAAAAATTATAACGTTGAAGGATTCTAGAGAAACATACTAGGACGGAAGTAGCTTTAGGAAACTTTGGAGGTCCCAAAAAGTTTTTGGAACTGAAAAAGAAATTAGTTTCCTTTCTGAAATCTTTAGAGTAGAAGTAGCGACTGTAAAATTTTTAGTAAAAAAAGGACTATTGTGTAAATGACCTATATCAATCCTAAAAAATCTGCCTCCTATAGTAAAAAAGTTAATAATGATAAAAACATACCTAAATATGATTTAAATGTAAATTTGATGGTTAATTATCAATTATAAAATTTTAATTCAGTTTTCATTTTCGGGAATGTTGGACACTGTTTTTAAATTATATTTTTAATATTATAATTATTAATTACGTATAATATGAAAACATTTAAGTTCTGCAGCAATACTTTTTATTGTTTCCCTATTAATATAGTCTTTTTTTTAATTAATGCTAGTGTAATGTTTATCACTTTTTTAAGCTTTTTGTAAAAGAAAACTTACAAATGAAGCATGATTTTTAAAAAATCCATGCCTTCAGTGGTTTGTTCCGAAAAATAGAGAAATCAAATAATATTTTTTAATATTGCATAAAAAATTGCTTACGAAGCATAAAGTTCATTTTTAATCGGCATTTTTATTAGACTACCGCTCACTGTTCCAAAGCTGTTTTAAAAGATTTGAACTTCAAAAATTCTATACCATTTCTGTACCATTTCAATTCAAAGCATGTTTTATTCCAAGAAAATTCAGAACATTGACATTCCAAAAAGTGAATGACTTACGTGCACGAAAACTAAACTAATATTTTCTATTATTAGTTTGGACATAACATTTATAATACGGTTGTTTCTTCGTGCAGAAAATTTCCACAGAAAATTTATTCTGATCATACACTAAGATTAGTCTCAATTCAGGTTTCTGGCAAATTAAAAATTGCATGCGTGTTAGCATTATAATAAGCAATGAGAAAAAAATAGCACCTTTGCTTTGAAACGAGCTAGAGTTTGGAGTATCATTTATTTGCTACAGTCCTCCTTAAGCTTTAAATAATTATGATTTATTTGGTCCCTCGGGAAAAGTCTGAAAGTTTGCTCACTTATTTTCGCACAAGTGACATATAGAGGCACTTTTGTAAATTAATAATTGGAGAGTTACTTTTTATTTCCCAGTCGTTGCAAGAATGCTTCTTAAGGAAGAAAACGCTTAGAAAATGGTGTTGATACAATACTTTTATGATTATAAAGTTACTAGTAAGCCGGAGGTCATACGAAATGACCGCTGTTCTAGATATTATAAATTGCAATTAAAATGATTTGAGCAAAGGTGTCTTCTAATTCAAACTGAATTACCCAGGTCAGACGGCGAGGACGCCCTTTTGCTTACTGCCCCACACTATTATATATTTATTTACTATATAATCAAATTGTTTGTGAAAAATACATATTTGGCCACCCAAAGAACTTATTGAAAATTTTATTATGCTTTTCAAAGCAAAAGTTTTAACCAAACTGGGCAAAAAGAGCGCTGTTACTCTAATAAGAAAAAGAAAAAAAGCGCAGACGATAAATAAATAAATTTAAAAGAAATGAACGAGTAGATTAAATTCGTGTATACATTAAATTTTAACGGAGATTGCAAATACAGCGAAGCATCATTCAATATGCTAGAGAAACGTTTCGATTATTATTAGTTTATTTGTTATGTAACTGTTATGGCAACTGTATTGATTTGGTTGTTCACTCGGCAACTGTAATTATAATGTTGGAAACGACGGCAACAATGCAAAAATAAAATAAAGCGGGTCAAAAAAATCATTGAAAAATTTTTTTAAATAAATTTTAAAAAAACTAATCGAGTCACAACTTTTATTTTTGCAGCGATGAGCTTCTCGGGTCGTAAAAATTAACCGTGCCGAATGTGATCCAGATCGGTAAAACGGCCTGGGATTCTATAGCGGACAGACAGACAGAATAAGCCGCTTATACATAAGAAGATATTAGGGGGTACCAGAAAGTAATTTCCTTTTTTTTTCTACATTAAATTCAAACAGATGAATTTTTACTCAGTTTTATTGTTAATCAATATTGCAACCACCTTTATTATCAACAACTTTTTGCAATCTTAAGTGAAAATTTCCGATGCCGGATCGGCGCAAATCAATTGGTTTTTGAGCAAAATATCTGGATATGGTATTTTTGATATCATCCGAATTTTAAAATGCTTTACCGCACAAAAAATGTTGTTGGGATCGGAATGAATTTAAAACCGATGACACAATATTGGGCGAGGAGTATGGTGGATGATGCACTGACTCCCATTCCAACTCGTTGTTTTTTTTTTCCAGGTTTCGTCTCTTGTAATATCGTGTTGAAGAATAACACCTTTTCTGTTGACAACCACTGTGTATTTTTCAAAGATAGATTGATTTACTCGATCCATTTGTTTACAGTAAAAGTCTGCATTGTCATCAGTTGTCCGTTTCATCATTTCAAAACTAACAACAGCGAAAATACTCCACCACAGACAAAAAGGCGCCGTTTTAGTATGTAAACCTGGCTTTAAATGAGAGAGAGCCAATGCGTTTTGCGTTTTGGATTATTATAGATTACCCATTTTTCATTTCCAGTGATGAAACAATCAAAAAGTGCTTCTGTACAGTGCCGCTGAAGCAATAAGAGTTATATGAGGAGGATTGGTTAGTTTTGTTTTCTTCGGACAGATTATGTAGGACCTTAACACCTGTTCTGCTCACTTTTATCAATCTGCCGAAAATGCTCTTGGATGATCGATCAAGGTTGGTTAAGAGTATTTGACAGTTCACCGATTGTCTGACACGGATTTGCTCCCTTAACATGTTATGCAGAGAAACAATATTACTTACTGGTCCCCCTAATACATTGGTTGGAAACTTAGCAATACATTTCCTCGATATGTAAAACTGGCGCAAGATTCGATCATGACAGTTATTTACCACATTGCGATTACAAAATATAACATTTGATATTATTTTCAGCGAAAATATTATACACAATATGCGTAAGTACATAAGGAATGCTATTATCTATAGTGAAAAACTTATAAAATTTTATAATCATCATGCACAATGGAAATTGTGTATAATATCATTTTTAGAAAATGTCACCTGCAGGGGTACACGAAGGGAAAGGAGAGGCAAGCCCGTAGAAAGCATCGGGCATTCGGTACCCGACCGATTTTAAATATCCGGAATCCGATCGGGCCATTGCACGAAGTTCCCGCTACTTACCCGGCATCTGCCTAATTTGATTTAAAAAAAAAATATTAACATATTTTCAAAATATATGTACACTACAAACTTGCTACGTATTTGGAAGTTTTAGGATGTTTCAAAAACATGTAGAATTTATATGTTTCAGACATCTGAGTCGAAGCTCCAGTATGAATCCGTCAGGAATAGAGAATATCCGGCATCCGGTGTAGCCTCAATTCTGACCTTGGTCCCCACTACCCCTCCAAAGCAAAAATATGGGCGCGATAGTGGCTACATGCGTTGATTAATATCACAATAAAGTCTTTTATATATGGAAAATTTAACACATAATAGCGATAATGGCACACACACTTACGCTAAGAAAATATATGCTTGGGCTTCTCTCCTCACGTGAAATTTAGTCATTGAAGATAATTTTTAAAAGCACTACTAGGGTGTTCAGAACTTTTGCATGAAGTTGCTACCAAGGAACTTATTTGAAAGCGTTAACCTTGATTTGGAATTTTTGTCCACTTTATTATTTACAAATACTTATGGTATTTCGCTATGCGAACGAAATATACATAATAGAGAAAAAGTATAAACACTTTGAAATCACCACTAATCAGAATCAATGAAATGTGGATCGTTTCATATCAGAATCATTTATCTATACTTGAAGCAAATTAACAAATAATATCGCAACTGTCAGCTCGGTAATCAATTAACTTGTTTACGGAAAGAAATAGCCTTTTCTTTTTTCTTAGAAAGAGAAAAAATGTAACAAAACTGAAATAATTCAGTTTACACACACACGTACATATTTTTGACTGCATGTTACTAATTCGTTTTCAGTAATCAATTAGTTAACAATATCTCATTACTTTAACATATCTCATAAATTTAATGCATATTTATATATGCATGTCTTTGTATAGCTACGAAGCAAAATCATTGTATCTTCAAAGACTGACTTATGATCTGTTTTACAGCTTCATTGAACTTTGATTGTTTTTAAACTTATAATTGTGTGTATGTTTTCCTTCATGTGTTTTTGTATGGAGGCATAAGGTAGCACATCGCAACATGGGTATTTTTAAAACAAACATTAGACAGGGATCCAGTTTCATCCCTAACGAGCCGTTTCTTTTCTTTTTTTTTTAGCAATGTAGCGAAAACTTAGCTATTTAGCAATTCAGCGTTTATTATGAATTTGGGTTTGACTGGTTTTCAATTTTATTATTATTATTATTATTTTTATTATTCAATTTGTATGTACTTAAATTTCTAAAGGTTTATTCTCTTAACATTTAAAAAATCCCTCCCACATTTTACATAATTGTTAGAAACACACGTACAAGTAGTACGTGAACTATACACATACGCACGTAGTTAAGTATTACAATTTAACAAGTAAATATCTAATAATGCACCAATTTAAAGGGACGGTACTTAACATCTTAATTAGCTTATTACGCAAACAATTATGTATTTTTTAAAGCAAACAACTTAATTCACCACATTAAATTAGCACCAATCTTTCATGATTTAATCAAAAAGCGACAGGTGCTCTTTCAAAAATGTTCCTGGACGAAAGCAATCATGTAAAACTCCGACCTGTGTATTAACACGACAAGGTCATTAAATCCGAAACTCCCTAATGGATGAATAAAATGAATAGATTTACAAACTCGAATAATTATCGTTTAGATCACTCCAGCATTAACGTCTTTAAGTATTACCAGAATTACTTGACATTTCACGATTTATGCTGCACAGCACACACGCTCAACATAATTTAAAGTTAGATTAAAAGAGTTTAAGGGGCAATTTGAGGTAAGTGTATTAGAAAGAGGTACCATAAAAGATATAGATTTAAATTGGATTACGCGGTCGGAAGTTTAATAAATGAATAGGCGGTAAAAGGGGGGAATATTTTCCTTGTAAGCTCATTAGAGTCTGAAATTTCAGTCACTTGATTTCAAAGAAAAAAAAAGAAATGCAACTTTAGTCTAAGTATAAAAGGTATATCTTATCTTTCTATTAATATGCTTATCTACAGTTCGACCACGAAATTTTGACATTTGGACGCTTTTGCGCATGGCCGAAAAGAGCGAATCCATTCGAGTTTTAGGGAAGTTCGTTTTGCAGGTGCGTTTATTTAGTACAGAAACCAGAATGTCTGATTCGCCGTTTGTTGAAAGCAACTACTTTTATAAACTGGCATATAGCATCAGTCCGGGAGAAATGAAGTACGCTAAACGAACTGTAGCGAGAACGAAAACGGCGCATTCCTTACACCAGCCATTCCTCCCTTAAACATCAGTGGATTCTTGGGATTTTGCCAGACAGATCGCTTTGGTTGAAGGTAGAACAGTATCTAACGCTAATCAAAACAAAATTTAAATTTTAGTTGTGAGGTCGACCAGGAATCTGGAGCAGCCACGCTTTTGAGTTGCTCAGCTCCAACTTCTAAAGATTTGCTCCAGCTCCGCTCCGTACTCGGAATAATTTTAATATATTTCATTATTTTTCCTTTTAGGTTAGTAAGTTAATTTTTATATGATAAAAAAATTACAAAATTAAAAAGTAAAAACAAAAAAAAAAAAAAAAACAGAACAGTGAAGAACATCAAATTGATTTGCTCCATTTTCACACCAATTTCGAGCAGAATTTAGTTTGTCCACTGCTCCGTAAAAAAATAATTTGAAGATAATTAATTATAAAAAAGGATAAAGTAATGAAATAATTTTTTAAATGATAAAATTAAAAAAAAAAATTTAAATAAAGGAAAAAAACGGAACAGTGGAGCACGACAAATTTTTTTTATTCTCCGTCTGCACTTAAGTTTCTAGGAAAATCCTGTGCTCCACTGCTCCGTACTCTTGCTCCACAGTCCACATCAGATTCCTCAGGTTAACAGCTAATACCTTAACACTTTTTCTTTTTTAAACGGGAATCTTTACTTCTAGCTTCACGTGTTATTGGTACAGGGCACCCTCAAAACTAGTTTTTTAATTATGAGTGATGTGAAAATGTTGTTGTTCCTTTATATTGTAAACATATTACTTTGTAAATTTTTGAAGGACTATTTTAAATGGTTCTTGAGATAATTAAATTTAATTTTTTTTCAAATACCGAAAAATTGCCAAATTTTGAAGTGTTCCCTGTGCGGTTGGTTTGCGCACAAATTCACCAAATTTTCCTTGCACTCATTTCACGCATAAAAACTGTTACTATTTAAAATGCATTTTTCAATTTTGCTTTTAGATTAAAAGATAATAAAATTTATATTATTATTATTTTTATATATTTAAGAGCTAACCATTAAGATTATTTTCAGTAGCATTTGCTTTTCTCGTCAAATGAGTGCAATTGAAACTTTGTTAAGTCTATGTGCAAACTAATTGCCCAAGCAACATTTTAAAATTGTGCAATGTTACGGCCCTTTCAAGGTTTACAAGTTAATTATCTCAAGAACCATTTAAAACAATTCACCAAAAATTTGCAAAATAATATGTGTTTACATTGTAAAGAAATACTTAATTTTCAGAATAATTCACCGATAATTAAAAAAGTTGGTTTTGAAGGTTCTGACTGATTGAATTAGAATCTAGTTTATTTTGACTCATGGAATAAGTACCTGTTTTGTTTTTTACCATGGAGCTATAAGTTTAAATACGTTAATTTCAAAATTATAATTCTTGGAAGTCATAATTACATTTGGTCACTATTACAATGAATTATGTGCTTCGCGCCTCCAAATGTGTATTGTGCGTGCTGCAATTACTTTCGGGAATTTGCACGTTGGAACTATTAATCTCGCACTGATTCTCAGAGCATCTGTAAATCTACAAGGCAATATAGACACCGCTGCATGAGGCTTCCGAAATGGCATAATTCCAGTCGCGTCAATCCAATTTGCCTTTATAGCTATATGCAGAAAGGTACGTTTTCACATTAACGCAGCATAATAATTTACCGTTATAGGTACATTATCTACAGAGTTATCACAAGCGCTAATTGCAACTTGCTTAGTGTAGTGTGTCCACTCGTGTGTGTGCGCGCGCAATAAAATATGACGGATCGGAATGCAATTTTAAAAAATGCAATTATCCCAATACTGAGAGAGGTAACGCATGAATTCCTATTTGAAAATTCATTTTTTTAAATTTATTTTATTTTTATTTATTTGATTTTCGAAACAAGATTTGTTTCAAAAATCTAAAATAGAAAAAATCATCTCATCAAAAAAAAAAAAGAAAAATATAATTCGGAAGATAAAAACCATGCAACAAGGAATTTGAGAGCTCTAGTCCAAATTGAACACGCGTTATTGCACAGAATCTAATTTCTTCGACGTTGGCTTAAGCCTTTATTGTCAAATGAAGATTTTGGAGAGAATAGATTCAAATGATTCATTGGGTTGACCTAACCTGATTGGGTAATTTTCTGCGATCAGCTTACTTGTTGTTTAACGTTATAGAAGGCTGATTTCGACAAAACAAATACTTGTTTTGCCGCAAAATAGTTACGTCCTACTGAAAAGCCTCCTTTTTAAGTTGAACTGCTCTAGCTGTATATGCAAATACAAGATAAATTCATTATGCTGCATAGGGTCAGGTGGGGGAAAGTGGTCAATGGGGTACGTTGCACGGTTTCTCATTGTTGTCACATGTCATATAGCGCTTAATGCATACTCTTAAAGTTTTGCATTCTACTGTGATTTAGTGTTTTACAATAACCTGTATTTTTTTTTTTTTTAATGGTTTTCATAAATTTGCGGTTGGTCGAGCTCTCCCGGAACCCCATTTGCTCCCGAGGGCTTGCACTCGGGGGCATCTAAAAATACGATAGGCCAGAAAATGGCAGGTGCGGGGGGTTTCTGGGCGCACTGCTGGTCAATGGGGTAAAGTGGTCATACGGCAAAGAACAAGCTATAGCTTTGCAATACATAAAGGCATTGTTGTAAGTTTTTTATTTAAGATTTTAATAATTAGGAATTAAATTTTGCATTCGAAATTGTTTTGATAGCAACCTTTTAGGTGAAGAAAACAGTTAATTTGTTTGTTTATACAACACTTTGAAATTGAAACAGCTCTTTTAACTTCTCTCTGAGATTTTGTTTTAAAGAGTTTGCATCTAATTGACGGTGCAGAAAGCTTTGAACAGATCTCAAAATGCTTCCTCGCTAACCATGAAGCTAGATTTAGTTTATATATTATTTTACAATAGTTTAGGTAAGATGAGGTAAAGTGGTCATAGTATTAGGCTTAACATACATCGATGCTCTAAAATTACTTTAGGTTAATTTGTGAAGTAGACCTGGACTTAACTAGCACAAAACTCACTGGAACTTAGCTTCCATATTTATTTTCAATTTTATGCGAATTTTTAACTCTTAGAGGGAATTCAGACTAGTTACGCACAAAGATAAATTTTGAAGACTACAGGGCTCCGCACTTATTTTGTTTGAAATTAAGCCGCGAGGCAGATGTTAGTTAAACATTAATGTTACTAATACTGTATTATTTTTTAAAAAAATAACTTTTAAATCTACTGTTAGTAAAAATGATTAAACACAATTGAGTTCAAATGCAATAGGGATCATTCATAAAAGATGTCACGCTTCGAGGGGAAAGGGGGTTCGTGAGATAGTGGCAAAGTGTGACAAGGGGAGGGGGTCAAATCTGTGGGAAAAAAGCGCGACATCATTTATGAACGGTCCCATAGAGATTGAAATTACTATACGATAGTCTTCTTACAATGATGTGTCTTGTATTGACAAATTTTTCGACGCACCTTTAATAAAACAATTTTCAAGTTATCCCAATAGAATAATTCATTTCTAGACAGATTTATCATAAATATTATTATTCAGCTGCAAATGTTTAGAACTAGTTGTACTTCGATCAAGAACAATGCATTTAAGAGGGAGAATTAAAAATAGCTAGGTTAAAATATGTATTTTTCTCACATTTTGAATTTTAATAAGCTGTAATTATCTCAGAACTCATGGTTTCCTTAACATGTAATTTAAATAATTTAGTCATTCATTAAAAGCTATTTTTTCACGGAAAATATTTGCATTTCATATTTATGTTTTGTTATATGTATTAAATTAAACAATATACTTACAGTTTAATATTTAGGGATTTAAACCTAATAATACCTGTTATGTATCCTAAAATAATTTGGTACATAACTTTGTTTTAAGACCATCTAGGCAGCTGCTGAAGAGACTGAAATACCTTACCAGACGTTACAAAGATGAGACCAACTTTTAAATATAATGGAAGGTATTAGTAAATTCAGTTGGGTGAAACATATTTGTTTCTTTTCTAATATGAACCTTTATTGAGCATTTTGCAATATTATGGTTATTAATACTTTTAAAGGTTCTTTTTTTCAAATATGAACACTTTACCCCATGCACTACTCATTTTACCCTACCCCATGGGGTAAAGTAGTCATAAATACATCCCAGAAAGAAAGCGTTATAAAATTATTTTACTTAATTTTTTTTTTCTGCTCAAAATTTAATGCAATCTGTTCTTTAATAACGTAATGTAAAATATCAAGCAAAACCTCTGAAGGCTTAGAACAAATTACTTATATTTTTTGGTGACGAAAGTTGAAAAACGTGGTTTTTATGACCAATATACCGCACCTGACCCTAGTACCATAAATACCATATAATATGGTATTTAATCGCATGCATGTTGTTTGAATAATGAATCTCTAGCATAAATTCAAGTGAACTAAACTAATAGTAAATCAATAAATGGTGGTAAACCGGAATTCTTTTATTTTATTTTATCTGTATTTGTTTTATTTTATTTTTATTTATTTATTCATTTTTAACGATTAAAGCATGCAGTTAAAGTTTATCAATTTAAGTGTGCAGCTAAAGTTATCACATTATAGTATGGAGATAAAAACAAATATTTTTATCTGCATACTTGTTTTTAAAATTCTGCCTTCGATCATATTCTAGTACGAATATTTTTCAATCTCTTACAATGCTATTTGCACTTTAAAGCAATCTTTAAAATATAATAGGTTTAGCAGTAAAATTGTATACCGTTTTAAATACTGTTTTTTTGTTTACAACTTTAAAATATTAACAACACTTACAGAATTGCACATTTCTAAGTAGCTTCAGCTTACTCCAAAGTGTAAACGCTTGCATTAAAGTTATTAAAACTTTCCGAACACAAAAACCGTTCTTACTATCACAACTACAAGTACATTTATTGGAATGAAAATGGAGGAGGAAATGTTTGTGCTATTAATACTGATTGCCATTTAAGTAGAAATGTATCTCAAATGTTCAATAACGCATTAAGACTAGCGCCGTAAAATCGATCCAATTTATCTGTCCCTTGACGCTTAACATTAATAACTGAAATCATCAACTTTGCTAATAGGATGAATTTATTGGAAATATCTTAATGCTGAGTGTGTGAGATTAACTAGAAAATTAATCATTATTTAATGAATTTGCACAATTTTTAAAACATTGATTTGTCACGTTTGCTTAGATAGCTGAAAAATATGTTTCAATTTAGTTCTTAAAGATTCTTAATTGAAAGTTGAAGTACTTAGTTTTTTTAAAAACGCCGCTGTCTTGTGCGATAGTATACGATAAATTACTTCATAACGACAAATATAGATACGTTTTAGTGTTGTCCCACCTTTTTTTAGGCTGAACCATAAATTTTACTTGCTATATCATATAAGTTTATTTTGAAAAATTTTATTAGAGATTTCTAAAATATTCTTAATGCAAAAGAGAAAAGTCACAGGATATTCAGTGTTGATAAATATACTACAACTCAACTCATACTCCTGCAAAACAACTGTAAGAATATGTTTAGTTAATACTGCTTACATACAGACTAATGCTTCAGAATGAAACTATGATAAAGAAACAAATCTGCAATATCCTGTAAGTACTCTTCCAAGGTAATGTATGCACAATTATATACAAATCTTCCGACATTTTTAAAGTGTATTTTTCATTAATGGAAAACGTATGTTACCAGTAAGAACAAACCAAAATATTTAGATTTAGAGATCGCGAAAGATTATCATGTAAAACGTAACCAACAGTTAGCAGAAACGTGTTCAATGTTTACCTATTTTCATAATGTTTTGTATATATAAGTGAATTTTAAACCACTGCTTCTCTATACAGGCAGGGATATTTTCTCTACAAACATTTAGCGTTATTAAGTCAATCTAAAATATTTGCAATTTAGTGATTGGTCGATCGGTAAGAAAATCTTTACAATGTTACTTTTCTATAGAAACACAACGTAAAAGTAAGATTAATCAGGCAAATCCCAACTTACATTCCACTTTTTTGCTTTCGGCATGCGCTATTTAAAAAATGCATTGCGTACTTTTCGTTTAAATCGGCGACACCTAACTATTTTCTGATTCCACCCCCTCTTCCCTTTTTCCCACTTCTCCAAAAATTTCTACCTAATTTAGCAACTTTCTGTTGGCAAGCAATGAACTCAAGGAACGCTTTTGAATTTTGCGTCTGTCAACGTTGAGCCGTTTTGCCATTTTGGGTGCCAGCATGGTCTAGTGGTGCGAATCGTGCATATTTGCTGGAAGCCTACTTCAAATATGGTGATACCGTAATTAAAGCCCAGTTCCTTAGAGACACCAAAAGAGTGAAGTCCTTTAAACAAGGCTGCAGCCGATTAAAGAATGAAGGGAACCTATTCGCTGTGCTTCATATCACAGATGCACATCGTTCGTGAAAGTAAGTACTAAGATTATATAGCCTTCGCACCCCACTGACGAACTGAGTGTGTAAGTAAATGAAAACGTAGTTTTAAAGAATAATGTAATAAAATGTTTACTCTATATTAATCTGCTTCTTTGAAAATAGGTGCGACACTGCTCTGTATACTTTGCATTTGAAGAAAATCATGCTTTTAATAAAAATGACTTAAAAAAAATCTTACCTGGTATATTCTTCTAACTTTCTATTTCAGGAAATGACATTACAGTTCTACAGCAAAAAAAAAAAAAAAAACTTCTGACTCGCAGAGTGCCAAGAAGGATCCATTCATGGGAGAACATGCTGGTACAAGGAAAATGCCATGTCCTGTTCTAGTTCGTTTGGCATACTTGATTTCTTCCAAACTGATGTTATCTGCAAATTTAAAAATGTGGTTGCTTTCAACAAACAAAGGTGCAAACATTCTGATTCACGTGCTAATAAACGCACCTGCCAAACGAACTGCTGTAAAACTCGAATGGATTCGTCCCTTTCTGTCATGCGCAGAAGCGTCCAAGTGTCATAAATTTGTGGTCGAATTGTTGTAGTAATTATTAAAATCATTGAATAGAAAAGCACACACGATACACATGACATATCAAACATATAATCAGTGGTTGAGACAGCTCCTTATTTTTAAAACTTCTTATCTAATTTTTAAAGCTGTCTCTCAGATGGTAAATATAAAAAAACTCGGTGCCTCACATCGAAGCGCCATCTAGTCTGATCTGCAACAGTATCAGTAGCATTATAAGTTAGCTAATATGAAACGCTTCTTTACAGTCGTATGTAGACTCTTTTGCCTATCTGGCTACCATAATATATTTTAAAAAGCTGTATTGGGGCCTCGGTGGCCGAGCGGTCTTAGTACCAGTTTCCGCCCGCTGCTTGCGCGCAGTAACGAGGTCGTGGGTTCGATTCCCACCTTGCCCTGGGTGTATTTCTGTTATTTCCTTTCTTTGTGATGTAATAAAATCTTCAATGTATTGTCTTGTGCTATCTGTCATATTGGACGACAGTTCATAAGCGAGTCCCGAGACTAAGCACACGAACTGGAAAATAAATGTACTTCAATTAAAAGCTGTATTATTTATCGTTATACACCAATGCGTATTTCTAATGCATTTTATTTTTGCTACATAGAGGCATGAATCCCTATTTTGTTGGGGAAAAAATATATTAATGTACATTTTCGATGGTGTGTTGACTAATTAAAACAAGATACAATACTTATGTATTATACTTTCAAGAACAAAACTTCATTTTCCAGAATTTCTGATGTGAGCAATAAGTAAGTACATCGAAATGTATTATTTTATGCGTTTATTTCTGATCATTAGCTTTGTACTCTTAATAATTAATCTTCCTACATTTCTCACAATTTTAGAGTCATCATGGAACGATTTCTCATTTTATTTCATGAAAATAGTTCGATTTATATTCACGAGTTCTCCTATGTGATGACAAATCAATAAATTTCGCAGTGATAAATGTTTTTCAATAAATCGCGTCAATTGGCCGTCTGCATTCATCTTCTGTCAAACACAGGAAGCAGAATCTATTTTCAAAAAAATAGAAATAAAAGTGAGTAAAACGATTACCGTAAATGTGATGTATTTTCTGAAGTATTGATGATCTTTTACTCGGCAGAGAGAGAGAGGGGGGGGGGGGGCGATATTTTTCTTGAAGATCTATCACATCGGTTTACGTCTAACTTTCTATGACATCTGACAATTCGAAGTGTTATCTTTTTTGTACCTTTAAGAAAATTGCATTCATGTTTATGTCTTTCAAGGGTTGGAGATATTTAGAAACATATTAAAACTGACAATGAAAATTTTTGTTGACGTTTTCACGCAAATGTCGTTATTTGAAATGAACAATAATCCAAAAAGAAAATCCTCGTAAGCAAAAAGTACTCCATCTTATGCACTTACGCGCTATTAGGATTTTGTTCGATAAAATCTTACCCATTATTTTGAAGTACTAAACATTTTAAATATTGCCATTAAGTTACTTACTCAAACTTTTTTACTACGGATCTTTTAAATGAGATTATAAGAAAATATATGTCTAGCGAAACGAAATTTTAAATAAATGATCTCACGTAAAAGGGAACGTGCTTTGATACCTTATATTTAGAATTGATATATCTCACATGGGTATTAATTGAGAAAATGTTCTAAAACTTGTGCAGGATGGCCTCAAAAGGGCTCTTCTTTTGAACCAAATGTCTCAGAAAACAATAACAATAGAGTTAAAATTAATTAAAAATTTTTGTCAACATATTTGCTTGCCGACATATAAACGCTGTACATAGTTTTAGAAATGGGTTATAAATTTATTCTCTGGAACCAGTCACTGCAATCAGATCATAATGTTTTAAAATCGTTCACAAAGCGCTGTGTAGAGGAGGCACACATGAAGAGCCGCCTCTCATTCATGTGTGCCGCCATAAAATTTTAGTCATTTTCTAATGACTAAAATTTTTTAGTCATTTTATACTGCGTATCAACTGAAAAAGACGAACAAGCTTCAGTAATTGAACATAAATGTACGACACTTGCAGGTAGAAGAGGAAAAGAACTTTTTCGTTTTTTCAAAAAAAAAAAAGGTTTTTTTTTTTTTTTTTTTAAATTCTTTAAATTAATTTTTATGTTTCTCTCTCTTTCTCTTTTAATTCTCTGTTGCCACTATTTTATGCTTTTCAGCTTCGTTAGATGTAAATATACATATATGGAATTGATGTATCAGTGGATTTTTTTCTGACCAATGCCACAAGATTAAAATAATAATAATAATAATTTGTGATCCGTGTGCAACAGTCTCGAACAATACGGTATTTTGCGCAGATTTATCTTTATAACACATCAATTGAAGGGTCCACTGCAAAAACGACCTAAGCCACATACTACTTTTGGAACTTTGCTTTATGTTTTATTATAAATTATGTATTATAAGTGAATATAAATTATGTATTATAAATATATGTATGATAAATTTGAATTTCGCTGTTACGGAAAAGTAGGCTCGTATAGTTAAAATTAACACTTCTGTTATAAAATAATTGAATAAAACATAAATCAAATTTCAAAATGTAGTATGCTACTTAGGCCGTTTTTCCAGTGGACCCTTCGATTGTTCGTCCCTTACAACCACCGTATTAAAAAAAAATCCTTGAAAAACGGTGTTACTTGGCATCATAGTGGACATACCCAAACTGGGTACTTGCTTCTTTAAGATAACCAAAAAGTTATAAAAACTTCGAGAACGTCACGCTAACCTAATAAGTTTTCTAAAAAAAAAAAAAAAACACATTGATTGTAGCAGGTTTAAGTGTTTACCGGGCAATGACAAATGCCCCCAGATTTTCTTTGGAACCCATTGTCCATCATAGCTACTTTCCCCTACAAATATTTTTCAACTATTTCCTACTATTTTCTGAAATACCGTATAATTTTTAGTACTATAAAGATCATTTTGCAGTTTAATCTTTCAGAATTTTTTAAAATTTCTTTCTGCATGCAATAAAACAAATTTATTTCTAAAGATTTCTTTTTTAAAAACATAAAAAGAAAAAGGAAATCATTTACTTTAAAAGAAGTCTCCTACATCGTTAATATTTCAGTTCTTTTTTCTCCCTCCATTAACTACAATTTAATGTTTCATTGTTTTCTTGAGGTAAAAGGGTTTTAAGCTGCTCCCTGCGGTTGTGGCACACATATCGCTCAGTAAGTTAATTAGAAATCGCAACATCTTGAAATACAAATGTACGTCCCTCGTTAGGCCAGGTAAATTAAATCAAACATAATTTAAAACTCAGGATGAACGTCGTGCCATGCATTTGAATTTGTCGAGTTTGGGTGGTTGATTATGGTCGAAAAGAACATAATGGTTGACTAGAGTGCTACGTGTATCCAGTTGGGAGCAGAAAACAAAGACATTAGATAATGTGTTTTCTCTTCTGAAACATTTAACCAATATGTTTTTATAAATATAATCACGATGACGATTTTTTGAAATAAATACATGCATTTTCTGTTCGAGAAAAAAAATACATGTACTTAATTATATCATATAAATAGCAGTTAATATGTTACCCGAGACATAAAATGAAATGATGCAGTCAAAATGAATCAAGACATTTTTAATGAAATTTGCGTACACGTGGTTTGGTATTAGGAAAAACAAACCTATGAGATTTAACATTCGTCAATATCGTATATAAATTTTCAAGTGTCATGAAAACAATGTAGAAATTTTTCAATCACTTGTATAGTCAGACTTTGATATAAGGTCACCCGCGTAAAAGGTCACCCTGCATATAAGATCATTTTTCTTAATCCCAACTCATTGAACATCAAATGCGAATGTTTCGGTTATAAGGTCACTCCGCTTATAATGTCATTTTTGTGAAGTTCTGAGGGGGGGGGGGGCCTTATATCGAGATATCACTGTATTTGTTTTTTTTTTTTTTTCTTTGTGAAATAGTAGTGATGTCAGGATTTAAATCTGGAGAGCATGCTCTTCACTGATCTAAACTGCGACATTAGAATCTTAGTTACATGTCAAATAAATAGAAAGAATCACAACAAACTAACATGAATATAATCAAATAATAAGTTAATCACTTTACAGAAATAAAAAGATTTTATTCATCATAAATGGAAATCTTATTTTTGTCATTATTTTCTTACTTCGCTAAATATTTCATTAAAATTATTACATTTCCGTTTTTCTAAACAGGAAGATTAGCTTTTTTTGACGTTAAATTTCATCCATTAACATTGTTGTGCAAATCACATGTGTCCTTACTCATTTATAATTATTAAAATTTTATGACAAATAAAAACTATACATTAAAGCACTGATTTCTTGAAATAAGTTTAAACATTCAAAAACATTTACTTTTTAGGCAGATAGAAATTACTTGATTCATTGATTTTCTTAATTAAAGATTTAATGCAGAAAATTGTATTTATTCATTTATTTTTACCTATTAACTCAAAAAAGAAATTAATTGCTTTCAGTATCTTTTTTCTCACGTCAAGTAACAAAAATAATATGAAAATTAAAAAAAAAAGATTACAATTTAAATATTGTCGTGATCATTTAAATATGTTTTTGTTACAGTTTAACTTCCATAATAAAATCTTTTGATGGTTTTCTGCTAATAGTTTACTTAAATAATGAACCGTGAACATGCAAAAACGTAGAAGTCAGTCATGGCTTTCTTTCTCTGCTCTTTTTAAAGGCTGTGCATTATTATGTATTTACCTATTTTTTTCTTATAAAACATTGTACCATTTAAAGTATTATCCATATGACTGAAAGCAATTCCTTAATCTGTGGTTCTATTTGCTATGTATGTTTATGAATCAGGTCTGTTCTGTAGACTGATAACTCCTCGCTCATTTTTTAGACACTTTTGCGACGGGAAATCACAATTGTTTAGAGTTCTTTCCAGTCAAATGATCAAAAAGAAGCAGTATGAAACGAGGTTAAATGAATATAAAGGATAAGAAATCTAGGAGGTTACATCCCCCCCCCCCTCAAAACTGCTGCACTGAGTTCTTTGAGAAGCCGGAGTTTACTATTTTGAATCAATCCTTCCAGTTCTTGCTGAAGCAAGTGCACGAATATTTTCTACGTGTTGAGAAACAATGACGGAGGATTGATGCCATTGGCAATGACCAAGCTTGTGTTAAATCGACATTTACATAGTCATAGCAGCCTTCATGTTTATTTATCTCACAACAGCTGCTGCAACACTTTCCTAGAAGAAAAAAAAAGGAAAAAACAAAGAAAATGTTGCTTATGATCACCATTCCATCAAATTAAAAAAAAAAAAACTAATAACAGGATGGGACAAAATTAGTTTTAAAAATATATTACTACCCCTCCCAGACGGAGAAAGTCTTCTATATAGGACGAGTAATTTCGTCGTGATTAAGCAGTCTATCATGATAACCTGTCTTTTGGAATATTTTCGCAGGTCTAATAGTATTCTTTCAGGCAAGTTTCCATATCCGGTAGTCGCTTGTGAAAACCCTAGTATGATTTTGGTAGACACTAGAGCAGTTTTGAACTGTCCGAACAATTAAAAAAAATAAAGAATTCGTCTTTAAAAACTATACTGTACGTCAAGAGGTCTATCAATAAGGCCTGTTCAAAGCAAATGTTCCTTTTAATTCATATACAGGGTGTCCCAAAACGACCGCATAAACTCTGCACAGCTAGATTCCTCGTTGGGAGTACATAAAAACTTCCCAAAGAAGCGTTTCTGTACAATCCATAGTATACGAGAAAAATACGAAAAACGAAGTATAACGTCACTGCCGGTGAAAGAAAAACACTGTATTGGACATATTAACAACAGTATTTGCATATCTGTCCAGACGATAATGTTTAAAGCGAACGTTTTAATATCAAATTCACAGTTCAGTTTCTTTAGCAATCGAAAGGATTGAAAAAATTGCCATAAATATTTTAGACGAAGTTTAGAGTAATTTAGTTTACATAATATTTTTGTGCATATGTTGCAAACTTTTACCGCCAAATATTTAGCCTTCATATTTATATTGCAAAGCTGTCTTAGCATTGATGTCCAAGAAATTTCAGTCTTAAAATGACAGCATTTACTAATTGGCTTTTTAATCACATGTAATGATTTTCTAAAAAAAGTTCATTCTTTATGATTTCCTTTTTAATGAGTTCTTGGCTACCTTCATAATCATTTTTTTCCTATGGTAATTAAGAGATTTAACATAAAAAAGTAATTAGCCGCATTTTATCAGTGACTAAATATAATGCGTCGCTCGCGTAATTACTGAATCTTTTGTTAAAATGTTACACTAGAGTTCTGTAAAACCTATACTTTTCGGATTTTTAAAATCAAGTCTGAATGATTAATGATAGTTTTCTCATTGTTCTATGAGCTATCATTGTCTTGTTTTTCCAAATGTTGGCATCAGAACTATGCAGTTTAATATAATATTTATGAAGATCCCCTCTTCTCCCCCCAAAAAAGGACTTAAGTGAGAGAGGCGTATTAATGAAATTTATAGGACTCTTGCAGCCATTATGCTAAATCAAATTAAGTGAAAAAGTAAATAAATAGTAGAATAGTGTAGGACTTCCATTTTCTCACAATAATAGGACCGAGAAGCAGCAAGTGAATTTTAACCATTTAAGCAAGAAACGAACGTAATATTCTACAACTATGTTTATAAAAAAAATTAACATCGAGAGAGCACTGCTTGGCCATTCTATGCGAAGAACACCATCACGGAACACAACTTGTAACGCCTTTTATGCCAGCTCCGTTGCCATTCAGCGAAAAGCTATTTAAGTTCAGTAACGATTGTAGTTCAGTTCCGATTGTAGCTCAGTTCCAATTGTAGTTCAATTCAACTGTTCGCCAACGGGCTGTGTCGATCCCACAATAGTATGAAGAACTCAAAAGGTAGGACGAAGGCCGACAGGGTGGTGTAGTGGTAAGACATTGGCCTCGTACGCCCAAGTTCTCAGGATCAAAACTGGCGATAGTCGACGGAATTTCAAGATTCAGAAAATTGTCAGCGTCCATGTCGTATAATTATGTGGCTGGTTAAATATCCCTTGAGTATCCGTTCGGCTTGAATACCCACGGATGAATAAAGCTTAGGTGCCGCCATCTAGGGGGAAACTGAGCCTCAAAATTCGCAGTTTAATGGCATCCGCCGATAGTTGTGCACTTGAAAGAATGGATGCCGGTTTCCAGGGAATGCACTAGGCCTGCAATGGTCAGTGATCATACGCAGCCCCATTAGAAAGCTGTAGGAAGAATAGAGTTTCACTTTAAATGAATCATTTTGCAAATCATGAATGATATTAACAGAAATACAGTTAAAATGAAATTTAAAACGTATTTCAAAAGTGAAGTTTAATTTGATTCTTCCGCATTATTTACACCCAACGATCTTCGAGGCTCTGGTCATATGTTTCCGGCTGATCTTTTTTTTTAATGGCTTGTTAAAATTTAGTCCTAAATGTTGCCAAGTTGATATATAAACTTATTCTTATACAGATACACCTCAAAAAAGCACGTAGTCTCTTTTCGAAAGTAACTGGAGTTTGATTCAGCGTTGAAAAATCTCGTTTCTTAGAAAAATTTAGCAACTTATCAAAAAAACGTTTTTTTTATTTTTTTTTTTGGCGTAAAATAATCATTATGTGTCTGAACCCCGAGGGTAAACAAAGTTCATTGCCACTGACCTCATTCAACTTTATCGAAATTGTCATTCATTACTTTAGAAAAGTCAGTATTTTGAGTTAAAGTGTTTTGTAAAATAAAAGTACGAAAAAGAAGGAAAGGAAACATAATAATAATTAGTTTTCTTTATGCCGCATAATTGAGAGGTATGCCTATGAAAGTGAGGCATAATATTATTTCAAAAACTACGCTAATTGTTTTTCACTTTTGGTTGGGATTTCTATTTGCATCTGAGAAATATGCACAAGAGAGATCGTATATAAGAGAGACTACAAAACATATAACATTTATTTATTCCTAATACACACACACACACACATATATATATATATATATAATAGATAGATAGATACATAAATATGTGCGCTCGCGCTTGAGCATATAGAATCCGCTCAGACCTTTAAATTTCCTTTTTCATTCATAAAACAATCATCAAACTGAAGTATATCTGCATAATAGCATCAATATTTAAACAAACTTCGTAGAATTGAAGAATATCAGACGTACTGCATTCGATTTCTTAAAAATATTTCTGAATCTAGTTTTATCAAACAACAAATGCAATTCCATTATGTAAATAACAAATGCACTTTCATGTGTTTCTTTATTTGTTTGACTTTGGAAAATGCGAAATTCTATTTCCTTTGTGTTTTTTCTTACATTTGTTCATGAAAATTTTGTCACTTTTCACACCGTGAATATATTTTTGCATCGCATTAGAAGAATGTACAATGAATGAAAAGGAAGTATTAATATAGCAGAAAGACACCTCTTGCAGGAGAATTTTTTTTAATAAACTTAGAAAATGAAACTCTAGAATATAGTTAAACAATAAATATGAAAATTCTTATTTTATAATATAAAAGTATCATCATAAAAGTATCATTTATACTTTAGAATTTCCAACATAGATCACATTTTTGCATTCTAATTGCATATTCGAAATTTGCTGGCTTTTTTTAATCATTATTATTTTACTTGCAAAAGGTTAATGAACTACCATTTTGTTTCGTTTTTTACTGTAAATGACATACATAGTTTTTTTTTAAATGTTCGTCTTTAAATGAAAATTATTATTCTTTCGTAATTTTAGTTACCAAGAAAAATTTTCGCGACTGTGCAAAAGTTAAGGAAGTTTGTAATACTGCTTGAAGCAATTTGATCTGTATTTTTCAAAGCTGATTTGTACTTTCTCTTAAGTGAAATATCTTTTTTGAAAGACGAACTTTGAGCGATTTTAAGAAGCATCTTTAAGATTAAAGGTGAATTTAGAATGTGTGCATGTTTGCTACCATATTCATATTGAAACTTCATTTATAATTACTTTCATTTATTTATTTATTATTAAAGTTATGGGAAAATCTAGCGATCTTCCACCTAGAATGGTTGTTGTTGCTGACCCATTGCTAGTTTTGATTTACCAAAATAATGTATTCTGGTATCCTTTCTAATGTGCGTCTATGATTGCTTGAGCTAGTTTTAAAGTAGTTCGACATCAGAAATATATAAACTAAAGTTTTCAACAAGATCTTGCTTGTTGTCACAAATTCGGGAAAATTATTTAAAATATCAAGCTTGCGTTCCTGACTAGCTCGAAAACTACAATCCATTCAAAAAATTATTGTCAATTGTGAGAAGAAAGTTAAAACTCAGAAATAGGACATTAATAAACCATTTAATTTTAATCATAAAATTGTGGTTTGATGATGGCGGAATCAAACATATGTGTCAAAAGTTCGTGGAATAGATGCCCAAACTAATGCAAGAAGTTAATGCCTAAAAGGAAGACATTTTATTACAGAGAATCGGAAACATTTGTTATTAATATTTTTGAGCTTATCATTATTATTACCATTACTTTATCACAAAAAATGTTGAAATGAATATTTCGTCTGTACAAATGCTACTTGAACTGAAACATTTTTCATGTCTCAAAATTTTATGTTTAACTTATCTTGCATAATATTTATTGCTTTCAAAGAATGACAAACTTTTTATGCGCTCGAAATATGACATCTAAAACCCTAAAAGAAAAAAAATGCATTTAGTACTACACCGCTAACGTTTATTGCATTTAATGGATAAATATTACCAAATTGGGAACATTTCCAAGCAAAACAAAACGAGCGTTTTAAACTCCTTATCACTTTGATTGATTTTAGTAATTAGGTTTAAGCTTCCTGTAGATACTTTTAAACGAAATTCGATTTGGCCCGCTGTCATTTTTCAAATTCAAATTACAAGCGTTAAACCCAAAAAAATACAAAGCAATTATCCGTTCATGTTTGCCTTAATAGGAAGTATCTTGGACTATAATTAATAAAGCTTTTGTTACAAATTTCGACACGTCGATGTAAAAGTCACAAAATGTTTTCCTTCCAATGGAAAATGAAGTTCAATAATTAATGACTCTAAATTGCATGATTTGCTAAATACAGCTTTAAGATAAAAAGTCTTATTCAATTGTACATATTTGCTATTTAAAAGCAAGAAACGTCTATCGCTGCATATTTATGGAAAATATTCGATTGTTGTGATATTTTTAATGTGGGGAATGTTTGGCACAGTGTGGTGGTTTGGCAAAAAGCAAACCAATCCATAATTTAATATTTTTATGTCTTGTATATATGTTACTTATCACTAAAAATAGAAGGAATATAGCAATTTTTAAGGTTTCAATTAAGTTATTTTGTAGTATATAATAACCTTGTGCTTAAGTATTGTGTACTGTCCTACATACAGGTAGCAACAGTTATTACTCATAATGTGGTATTTCGTATCTTTCATTTTTTTCGTAAGGGGGCTTAAATACAAATACCACATTTGATTGGTTTACATTACAGACAACTTTAAATCTGGGCACAGAAAAACCAAAATGTACAGAGAAAAATCAAAATGTACAGCGAATAATCGTCGGCACACAGTTATACAGTCCAAATCAACTTACTGTGAAGTTTCTTTCGGACCACAACTGCCGCGACGTACTGCATGTGCAGACATATTTTTTTAGCAGACATTAGTTTGACGCATGAATGCTCGTTCGTAGTGCTGACTGGGTTAAATTATTCATAAACCAACTTTAGAGCTTAGAGGAAATTATTTTGGGGGCAAAGGAAAAGGGGTCGTGGCTGCAAAAATTTTAAACCCGGTTGGAAAAAAAAAAGATAAATTAAAAACAAACCCAAATTTTTTTCCAAATCTCAATTCGCGGAAGACCCTTCAGAAATTCACAAATGTAAATATAGTGTAAAATTCACTATCTTTACAGTGTAGTGTTTTTAAATCGCATTCATGGGATAACACTAATGACGCTGATTCCAAATAGTATAAAATAGTTGTCTGACTATCAAAGTGCATTGAAAAAAATTTATGGATTCGAAGCAGTTACGCTATTCTAGAGTTCTTTTACTGCCCTAAAAATTTTCATTTGTGTGAATCAAGCATGGAATCTCCAATTGCGAAATAATAATCATTAATAATTACATATAATTCTCCCAAAATTTGTAAATGTGAGATTTACGAAAACTCATAAGAAAATTCATTTTTATTTGATATTATATTTTATATATATATGGAACTTATCTCATTTCGCGTCGCCTATCATCGGAATGGTTTAAATAAAATGCAATTTAAAAAAAAAAAATGCATTTCCGTGTTTCGCGTCGAACCAACCGTCGGATTTTTTTTTTTTTTTGAAAAACTTATATGTAGAAATTAATAAAATCGTTGTTCAATTATTTGCAACTTAGGAAGTAGCTTTGATAATTTTGATTTCACACGGAACAATTCCCTAAATTTCTATTAGATTTTTTTCCTACCTATTCAGGACTAACTTTTTTTTTTCCAATCTACGATTTATCTAAAAATGCAATATTGTAATTAGTCAAATTTTAAGAGCTCAGTATTTGCAACATATGCCTTATGGGTCATATTGTATTGCACAACAATATGGCCCATAAAACAATACTATTCATGATTAAACAATTTACTTACTTAATAAAAGTATTATGGTTTTATTACTAATACAGATGTAAATAAAGCGTCTGCTTTATTTAGGTGCAGAATTATTTAATATAATCAATTTCGTCAAAATAAATTTTTGCTTTTGATACATGCTGTAAAACATGTTTTTGTACCAACTGAATAAATGCTATTGATCTTCTTGTAGTTAAACGCATTTCTTATAAAAATTGTTCATATTTAATCGGTTTCGCAAAATTAAAGTGTTCGTGCGAACTGAATTAAAATCAGTATTCAAATGCAGATGGCGTGACTAGCAATAGGGAATAGTGAATGATCAGACGAAATTTTGTCGGTAAATAAAGTTTTACTTAAAAAGAGAATGACTTTTAATGAAAAGTGAATTTTTAGGCCGTAAAAATGCAAATATCCTAGAACAATCTCGTATTTTCGTAATCGAAATAGCTTCAATCTTTCAACGGTTTTAAACTAAAAAAAGATAAAAATTGGACTAAAAGAGCTACCCTTTAAGTGTCAAGTTATTTATTGAATACTTGCATGATCTATACATATTATATACTAATATTTTCCCTTTTAATAATAGCAATGATTAGAATTCATGTCGGATCGGGAAATATGCATATGTTGTTTGAGGCAGGACTTTTTTTTCCGCAAGTAACCACAGGTTATGAAAATTTCTAGAATAGCATAAATAGAGGTCAACCAGTGATGCAGTATGTAAAGGAAACCGGAATAATCCTACATATATTATGTTCTCCGTTTTAGTAGTTTGCATTGTTATAATTTATTAATGCATTAAAACATAGTAGTGATCAGTGGAATTCATTACATAAGGCACGGGTTCCTTATTATGTTTTGTAGGCACTGATTTTAAAATATATGTGTATTGTTTGGATTTATGATGTATTAAATACATAAATTCTGATGTATGAAAAAATGTCAGAATCATGTTTTACTTTTCAATGTGCACTGATGTAATAAATAACTTTGCGTTTAACTTCTTGAAGTCAAATACAACATCATTATTAGCCCATCACTTTATCTTTCATATAATTTTATCGTTATTAATAGCTTAGGGTATTATTATATTATTTTCTTTGTTTCAAATTATGTTTTTTCAGGGAGGGAAAAAAATATTTTTATACAAAATTCGTAAACTTTTTAATTTTATTCAGTTTTTATTTATTTATATCGGTGTAATAATTAGTATATAAAACAATTGTTTAATTACTAGCAACATCTGCTTCGAGAGCGAGCATCTGAACTACTACTGTAAATGTCATTTGAGCGAAAAAAAATGTCTTATTGAGGATAAAACAGTTTTTCTCTTTCCCAACAGGTTCAAAATGTGCAGTTAGCTAGATTCTGTATTCAATTTCTGTACGATTTAAATACGCCCTTGATCTTGCTGATTCCCTTTTTAAATATATCGTGAGGATTTATTCATAAAACGAGGGAAATTTAATGAATTGCTTAAATACGGCGCCATCTATCGATGAACAACCAAAAGAATCGTATTTCAGTACATGTATTTTTCGTCTGTGACTCAGAAAATATTATCCTACGAAATGTTGTCATGAGAAAATTACGCAATCTAAAGGAGTATTCAAGAAATAAATTATTCTGTATTATGCATTAAAAGTTCTACATAAATGTATTCAAACTATTTTTTTTTTAAACCGAAAAATTTTTCTTTGAAACGCGTATGATTTATATATTTTTTATATTAAATTATGGTTTCAAATTAATTTTTGATGTTTTTCAACAATAAAACAAGAAGTGTCTATGAAATATACGTTCCATACTGATGAAAAAAAATATCTGCTTTTAAAATTTAAAAACGTTTTTTTTGCATTATAACGATATTTTTGTTTTTCTATCTATATGGTCTTTAAAATTGATTCATCCATTTAAATAACACACAACAAGATTGTTTGTGGATCTTTTTTCTTCAATTAAAGTCATTCAAATACATGTTTTCTGTCCTTCACGGAAACCAAAAATCAGTAGTAGATAAATCTATTTGCATTATTTTCTACTTTCCTTATTCCTTGCTGGCGATAGTGTTCTTTCGGCGTGTTTTCCGCTTTGCGACATGCTATTTTAACAACACTAAGTTTTTTGAGAGTGTCGTTGATAAAAAGCGAAAAATGATGTTTTCAGGATTGGGAAATATATGTAACATCAATGAAAATGTATATATGTGTAACATCACGGTTACATCAGCATTCCATTTTATCGAATGTCCGCTTATGAAGCCCTCGTGGAAAACAGTCGTGACCAGAGTCCATTTAATCACTGGTTTATTTGAGTTTTATCATAGGAAATGCACATTTAAAACAACACAAAGACGAACACCAACATCAACCTTTTTATTTCATCATCAACGCAACAAGAATATTTACATCTTGAATCCCCGCGAAAAGCTTGCGACATCGTCTTTTCTACTTTCTCGAGCTACATGCCACGTGCTGATGCACCGATTTTGCTATTCGTTACTATTTTCAGTTCACATTACATAATCTTTCCATCGCTAGTTTCCCGGGCTGGGGGACATATAAAAAATATCCATGTTTCAAAAACTAAGCAGAATTCAAAACGAGGTCTAAAAAAGTTATTTAGTTTTTAATGTTATATATATATTTTTATATAGATATATTTTTTTACAAATTTAAGCTCCTTAAATAGGACCCTTGGTGAATATTTTTCTTCAATTGCAATTTGCAAACAATGCAAAAGTCATCTATTAAAACGTTTTGTACAAAAAAAATTAGACTGATATTGAAAATATTGTCTATAATAAAAATGGGTCCAATATTCAAAGTATATGTTTTATTTTTTTCTGAGAAAAGTAAAATATTTCTGTTATATCAGTCATTCAGCCGATCAGATGTTAATATGGTCGAAAAAACACAGCAGATAAGCAGCATTATGTTCCTTCCCATTTCCTTACATTGCTATTGCTTATTTATTTATTTCAAGCCGATGTTCAAATATGAATGCATCATTCTACTGCATTTTCAGAAGTCACTGCTGCTTCAATATAGAAGAGAAGAACGAATATCATATGCAAGAGTAATCTTATTTATCTACAATATCTACTTATTATTTCAAAGGAAGATATTTTCAATTTCTTTTATGTTATTATATTGGAATGAAATTCCTAGTAAGATACAAAACACAACGAATGCGAAGGAAGGCTAGAAAAATCTGAGAAAACAAGTACCAAATGAACCAATATTATTTTCTTTTTTCTTTTTCGTTCTTTCCTTCTTCCTTTCTTTTTCGTTATACTCCAAATATACTATAATATAATATATTTGGAGTATTTAAAGATATTATGCATTTAAAGAGTCATGTTTTCTGTAGACTATGTACTGTAGAAAATTGGGTAAATCCAATAGTTTACTAAATGCATGCACATGTATGTATTGCCTAATACACTTCTCACAAAAATCATTATGGATAATGTGCTTTTTCTTCAGTATTGTCTTCATGTTTACTTCATTTATGTATCACTTATGTTTCATTTAATTCAGTAGATACAGTAACTAATTGTGAGAGGAAAACTTTTCATTTGACAAACAGTAAATAAGGTAATTTAAATTGCATGTTTAATTTATTCTTTTTATGGATCACCCATAAATATTTGATACATATATCATTGGTATGTTTATAATGCATTAAAATCACTTGATCCATGTTGATTATAAAATATCCTGCCAAGCAAAGTAAATATATAACGTTTCAAACAGAACAAGAAGTAACAAGAAGTGTGACATCCCTGCTTATGCAACATAACGTGACACGTGACAAAGGGGGGGGGGGAGGGGGTTCCGTTGAAGTGTGACAATTTGGGACAAAGGGGGAGGGGGGTCGGTTGAAGTGTGACATTTTGCGACAAAGGGGGGAGGGGGTCAAATATGTGGGAAAAAAGCGTGACATCATTTATGACCGGTCCCATATTCTTCGACCTTTCAGGTCAAGTGGCGTGTCGTGGATGTATTGAACGACATAAAGAAATCATAGGCACGCGCAAACTTAACAGAAATGCTATGCTTATACGTACTACTGAGAAAAAATTATGCCGGAAAATGTATTAACTCATCGAAGTGCATATGCATAGCTTTAAGAATGATAACGTTATGTGTAAGAGAAATAGAAAAGTGGTGTCCATTATACTTCTGTACTAAGTAGTTGTGTACTGGCAAACTATATTAACACTGTTGTCAGACGCATTATTCAAGATATAATTTCCTGTTCGAAAAGAGGAGAAACACATATTTTCTAAAAATATAATACCTCTTTTTAAATGCAACTAAACCTGCTTCCATGAGCAGGTTTAGATAATCCTCATGAAAGCAAAGAGTTCCTTTTCTTCACTATTCTGAGCTTCTGTTCTAGGCAATTCTCGGCTCCTTTTCTATGCGATTCTCAGCTCCGTTTCTACGCGATTCTCAGATCCGTTTCTACGCGATTCTCAGCTCCTTTTCTACGCAATTCTCAGCTCCTTTTTTACGCTATTCTCAGCTAATTTTTTACGCGATTCTCAGCTAATTTTTTACGCGATTCTCAGCTAATTTTTTACGCGATTCTCAGCTAATTTTTTACGCGATTCTCAGCACCCTTTCCACGCGATTCTCAGCTTCTTTTCTGTTAGATTTTTGCTATTATTTGAGGATTTTTGATAGCGAATTCATACTTCTTATGTTTTATAATGTGCTGCAAATGACGTATTGTATTACGCACGAACATTACAGAAAGATAGTGAGATTTTCACTATCTTTCGATCAGCGAGCAAAAACAAGTTAAAATGTATATTATTAAAAACTCAGCACAGAATATTTTGTTAGATTTCAAAGATTCCAGAGAAATAATTATTGTGTCGTTCTGAAGCACCTTCTTGATTATATTTCATATTTAATGACCTTTTCTTATCTTAAATATTTCATATTTATTAAACTCAGTTTTTGATTTGTAGGAGCACACATAATGATTACAACTTAAGTTCTTTCTCTGTAATATTTCAAAGAATTCTTTTATTAAAGATAATATCTCAAGAGACTGAAATATGTTGTTGCTTATGACGTGCATTCATTGAAACGCAATAAAAATTTCAATAATATTTCCCTACTTCTTATGCATCACATTCTTACAGTAAATGCAACAAGAATATTTTATACATACGGTCTTACGTGATTTAATATTCATTAAACAATTTCCTTATAAATTAAAACATTAATAATTTATTTCATATTGCTAAATTAATTTCCATATTCGCAACATCAAACAGTGAGGAGAGAAAGCATAGCGCTCTTTCCATTTTAATCTTCTTTAAAATATTTTCGCGAAGTTGAAACTGCAGAATGCCATTAAATAAGGTTAATACAGAAGTTTTGGCTGACGCTCATCTTCAACTTATCTACGAAAAACTAAGTTTTGGGAAAATTTAGCCGTCTTGCACTTTTGCATAGTTTATGTTTAATCAAGCATTACTTTCTAGGGAAAGAATGCAGATCAAAAATAATTTTCCAGAGTTTGTTCCTGCTATTCTATCTCTGCGCAATTACACTTCAGACTATCTTGACTGAATCTGGATAATTTTAGCCTGTTATTAGAGGTGTTATTGGATATTTGTATTGCACAGCAAACAATCAAAAAATCGTTTGTTCGACAAATTGCAATTAAAACATCCCCATAGACTAGATTGTAATAACATAATAATTATTATTATTTTCTTTTTTGAAACAATTCATGATGCCTTATGAAATTTTGAAAAATGTTAATTTGGCATTGTAAAGAAAAATATTTTCAAAAATAAAATTACTTTTTCTTGTTTTGAGCATTAGGGTGGATCGAAAAACGCGTTTTTTCTGCAATACAATTCTAATAGTGCGGAAAACAAAATTTGAAATCTCGCAGAAGGCCTAAATTTACAAAAAAAAGTCAAAATACTGGTAAATTTTTAAAAAATGCAAAAATTAAAAAAAAAAAAATCATTTTTGGTTCTAATAGTGAAAAAAGTGTTTTTAAGAGTGTCCTTAATGCATACAGAAAATAATTAGACCCATTCTTGTTTTACTGAGTTCGCGCGAAAGGCCTAAATTCGCGAGTTGTATCGTAAAAAAACGAAATTTCATGATTTTCGACGATTTTTAGACATGTTCCAAAACCCATAAAAGTTTATTTTTAATTTGTAATAGTATAAAAACCATTCAAAATAGTTTTCCCAATCCAGAAATAATACTTTCAGATCTGTTATTCCTTAACTGTATTCGCGCAAAAGGTCTAAATTATAGTATAAGTTAAGTTATAGAGTCTCGTAAAAACGCCGTTTTCCATATATGATGAGTGTTTATTTAACACATTAAGGTTTGTAATAAAACTCTAACAAGTGATTTACAAAAAATGTATTAGATAAACATATCACGTTGCAGCTCTCAGCTGATTTTAACATTTAATCTGTGCTTAAATGACCCGGGACTCACGGTAAGGACGTGGCTGTAAGGCATGTTCCACCTCCACCCTACCCAACCAACCAACCAACCAACCAACCAACCAACCAACCAACCAACCAACCAACCAGGGAGAATTTTATTTACAATATTTACAGTAACTATTTACTTTGTACTATGCATATATGTTCCTTGTAGGCAAAAGGTTATTTACATAGAAGCCCCTCTGAATTCTGACTTTGAATTAAATATGGACATCAGCTGTCTTGATTTTAAAGTAGCTCTAATATAACCATCTCGATTTTCATGCTTTATACGCAGTTTGGTTTATTATTGCTTGATATGCTTCTTTCTTCAATGATCTCTCTGCTAATAAAGTATGTAAATTATACTTTAAAACATTGATGGCATCACATATCACGGAAAACTATTTTTAGCATGGCCTTTTTTACCTTTGTGTGTGTGAGTGTGTGTGTTACACTGTTCCTTGAACTTAGAAAGAAAACTTTGAAATATTTAAAATGTTTTTTTTTATAATAAATAAAACGCACATTTTAAATCGTTTAATTAAAAAACCTCAAACGAACAAAATAATAAATATTGAAAATCATATTTAAAATATCATGCATCATTGTGATATCACTTTATGAACTACGTTAAAATATTAATTCCAAAAATTTCTTAACAAAAATTTTGCTTAGTTGCATACCTTTAATAAACATCACTATTTTATTTCACATATTCATAAGTAATTATTAAAAGTTTATTTACATTCGTTAAGTAATACTCCTCATATACGATTTCTTTCTTAACACAACGTTATTAATTCTATATGTAACCTTATTTGCAAAGCTTTTGAAGATTCCTCTCGCGATCGTAAAAATATATGCACATAAAAATATCAATACACATAAAAAACAAACTATTTTCAATTAATACATTAAGTGACACTTTTATTTAACTGGATTAATCTAATTAACTACGTTTATCGCTTTAAGTAATTAAGCACGAAAATTAATTATGAAGTGGAGTTGTTTATATTAATCTTCACAAGATTACTAATTTAATTAATACCGAATAATAAAGCACTTGTAATTAAATTAGTATTTATTTACTGTGTTAATAAGTTTTTAATGTTACGTTTGTAAAACATTACTCTATCGAAGTAATTAAACAGAATGTTACGTTCATTCAAAGCTATTTACTTTATAGTTTATTGTAATGCTAAAAAATAGTTTATATAGTCGATAATAAAAAATTATTTCACATTATTGCAGCGCTATACGTCACATATCTGGTACAATCAATTTATAGTTTCCTGAAATATTCAGTATATCAAATAATTTTTAACACAAGGTTTATAAAATAAAATAAAAACTAGTAATTATACTTTGTAAAATATTTTTATTTAAAATGAGCTCTTTCGACTTCAATACGTTTATTACAGCGGTTTAACACCGACTTGAACGCCTGTTCCGGCTAACATTGTGTAACTACCTCCAAAGCTCGCGTCGAAGCTGTTTGTGCTGTGTCAATGTCATCAAAGTAAAAAAAAAAGGAAACAAATGAACTGAGTGGTAGTGGATTAGCTAGTAGTTAAGAAGTTTCATGAATGCTCGATAACACAGATAGCGCAACTGTAAGCTTAGTTCGAGCTGTAGTCTTAAAAAATATTTGACGCACTGTGTCCAAACAGCTTCGATGCGATCTTTGGAGGCAGTCCCACAATGTGAGCTGCAACAGGCATTCGAATCGTTTTTAAACCGATAAGAACCTATTTTGAAGTTTTTTTTATAAACCTAGTATTAAAAATTATTTTATACACTGTGTTTGTCTTGAACATTTATATTATAAAACTATCACTATTAGCTAATTTTTTAAAAATTTGAATATAGTGTTGTGTGTGGGATATGGAGCAGAGCGTGGAGCAACGATATTTCGCTCGAAACTGGAGCAGGAGCAAGAAATTTGTTGTGCTCCACTGCTCTATCATTTTCTCTCTTCTTCATTTTTTAATCAGATAAAATCATTCATTAACTGAGAAAAAGAGATAAATAATATATTTGCGGTTGAAAGTAATCGGAGAGTGCAGCTGGAACGGAGCCGGAGCAAGTATTTAGAAGTCGGATCGGAGTTGGGCTTGATCAATTCGAAAAAGCGGCTGCTCTATATTCCTAATTATTATTGTTACAGAGCTTATACTACAAACATGAATCCAACTATGGAGTAAACTTCCAGGACAGCAAAATCCATTTGGCAGCATTAAGCGTTGTGAAAAGGAAAAAATCATTCGCTATAGCCATTTCTTAGTCACTATGTTTTAGTACATACTATCGTTTAATGCAGCGGTCGGCAACCTAAACTGACTGAAGATCTACTTTCCAAGTTCGGTGAACACCAAGATCGACTCGGGAGACCGGTGGGCGGCAGGGAGGTTATACATTATTATTAGGGCATGTTGAGGTTGCACCTGTCTTCAAATTGTAGGTTAATTCCTGTCAGAACAAGTTCTGATGCTTATAAAACACCTACTTTAAAATTTCTAAAATAATGGTTTGCTAAAACGTAAACTCGCATGAAAACAATACAAATATATTATTTCTTTCGAATTTGATAAAAAGAACAGTTAGTTTTTGTTTTGTTTTTTAAGTAAAACACACATGTGAAATGTAGTTACATTCTTGAATTAACTCTCACCAAGAGCATAGTTAAAGTGATGACTGACATTCCATATTATTGGAAGTTTTTTTAGGTCCGGTGAATGGTCTGACAAACTAATAAACATTTTCTAAAGGAAAAAATAATAATAAACTCGCCATCCAATTCAAAAATTATTTTATTTATTTTTTTAAACTATAAACTGTCCAAAATGCTGTCGCGATCGACGGGTTGCCGACCACTGGTTTAATGGTTTTTCAATTGAGATTTTTTTATTGCAAGGCCAGTGTTTATGAAGATACATGTAGTCTTTGGGGAAGAAAATTGGGTTGCCAAACGTACCGAAATTTCCGGGACCGTTTCAAATTTTGAGAAATTGTCCTGAATCCTGGAGAACTTCAACCCGGGACAGCAAAAGTCCCGTATTCTACACAGGTTGTTCATTTTGCCGGATATCGGGTGTCCGGAGACCATTGTGTGACCGGTACGTACCGGATATCCAGTTCTGATGTTCAAACATGCAAATTCCACGCATTTTTAACCCACAGCTCCCAAATACGTAACAAGTTTTCTGTTTTTATAATTTGCCAATTAATTAAATTGTTAATATCCAAACTGCCATTACGGATATCCGGCAGAATATTGATCTGGATATTTTAAAATTGGTCGAATTCCGGGAGTCCGGCATCAGTATTGAATATCTATTATCCGGACCCCCGCCCCCTCTGTCATTGCCCTCCTACTGTACCGTATTTGCACTTCTTAAATTTGGCAACCCTGGTGTACCTTTGTATAATTTTTGACAGGAATCCGTGCCTGAAAGAAAGCTGTTCAAATTTTGCTCTGTTCGTTTATTATTTCAATTTGAGTTTTTTCTTTTTTTTCTTTTAAAACAGCATTCATTGTTGCTAAAAGGTTCTTCGTAATCTTTTGAAATCATACCATCCTACAAACTGATAGTCATTTTTAATAATTAAGGAAAAGTTTCTATCTTACCAAGTCTCTTACCATCCTAGAAATTTCAATCTCATTTGATTTTTTTCTCATATGATAATCCAATTTTATTACCAATGAACCCTCTCTATCTCTCTCTCTCTCACTTCTCGCGATTTTACGTGTAGTTTGCACGAAAGTGTTTTATGTATATGCTATTGTTTTATACCACTTGTAAGATTTTTGAAAATAATTGCAATCATGGAATGCTGTCGCGAATCATGTTCGAAGCTGGAGTGGTTAAATAATGCTTATTTAAAAAACTTTCATCAACAAAAATTAGCATATAAATACTGATAATAATAATAATAATAATAATAATAATAATAACAATCAGTTGAGTCTTTGATGAAGTGTATTGTCACCGCTTCGCGATAATATGTATTCTATTACTAAATGAGATGTAGTTAACTATCTATATATTCCGATCACCGACAAATGGAAACCAAAGTAAACAAATGCTATGATTTAAAGCATGGCTTCTTTTATTTGTCAAGTTAATGCACATACTAGTTTTAACCATCTCTTGTTTTTTCCGAAACGTTTTTTCCGCATTTGAACCGTTTTCTCTGCAATTTCGAAACGTTTTCTCTGTATTAAGACTTAGAGTTAAACAATTCACTAAAATCAAAATGTTTTATTGTTATGACTGCTCGTAAAAAATAGTTGGTAAGAATTATTTTATAAGCTGTGCAATTTTCTTAAATGTTGTGCAGTTAAATTACTCGTGTATCGTTGTCGGTTGTCAGTTCCAAGGACTCTAGAATTAGTCAGATATGTTGCTATATTTGTTATTTTAACCCCTTAACGGGTTTGCCCGTACGACGTACGGGCTACCCAAAAATGGTCTTAACTGGTTTGCCCGTACAGCGTACGGGCATTGATATTTCCGCCTTTCTTGTTTTGATTTACCCGTATTATTAATAGATTTAAAGATAGTCCTTCAGGGGCATTTGTGTTTCAAAGTTATGAAATAGAAAAATGCATAAATTCATTAAGTATGAAACTTTTTAAAAAATTCTTTCATTTTCCTTTTATACCAAGTTAGGACTTTAATTATTTGCAATAAAAAATATGCTTTTTTAGGAACACTTGTGGTAAAAAAAAATGACGAGTTAAGGGGTTAAAGAACAAAAGTAAGTAAAAATCGATCGTTCCTCCCTTACCCTCCCAAAAAATTTAAGGATAAATCATGATAGCCCTGAAAAGCACACATCAAAAAAAGAACTGAAGGTTTTAAATTTAAATGCTGTTTTCAAGATATATTTATAAGGTATTCGTGAAAATAAGGAGAAATAAACAAAGACACCATTTGTCATCAATAATTTATTTTCGCCAAGAAATCCAAATTTACTTCAAGAGTTTTGTCAGTTCACGTCCATTTGACGAAAACCATGAGCGATGGAAAGCAAATGGTTTTCTCGAAAAGAAACTAGATATCATATTTATTTCAAGGCAAAAATGTCAGGTTTAAGCTCTGAGCAATTGAGACACGAATGACAAATGACTTGTCTTGCTACCAAAGGCATTGAAAATGATTTTTTTTTTCAAATATGTTTTTCAATTGTGATATATGTTCCATCCTAAATATAGTATCAGGTATCATGTAAATATACATTCCTTCTTTTATTGAAGTATCAGTTGTTAATTAAATGCCACACATTTTGACATTATTTTTCTTTTTTTAAAAAGTATTTTAATTGTAAAACAATGGATAAATGAATAAAATGAAATAAAACAGTATCAATAAAAGCACAAAATATCAATTAAAAATTGCAAACAATAATTTCGGGATAGCAATAAAGCTATTTTTGGCTGGAAATTATATGAATTTAGGAATGTAAAATCATACAATAAAAGTTTTGTAAGAATTCTTTATGCGTCACATTCATTGGATGTTTTTACACTTCGTGTTTGACATTTTGCCAGAAAAAAAAAGTTGCTTGTTATTCTTTCAGCAAAAAAAAAAAAAAAAACTATTTTTGAGCAATCCAACGGTCAAGGACTTCCATAGATACCACAACAAAAGATTAATATTGTTTTGTTTTTTTCATAACTAATTTTTGCGAGGAATAATTGTCATTTTTTTTTACCGTTACATCTATGTTAAATGTGAAACATCGAGTCAAAAACACCGATGCTTAAAATACATTAACCCTATAAAATCAATAGCATAAATATCTTTAGATATGTTGCTGTTATGAATAACTATTTTTTGAATATTGTATGACTGTAATGCCTCTTCTTATATAATTGAAAGATAGTAATAGGAACTTGATTTCATTACAAAATATAAATGGTAAAAGAAACGTAATTGAAACATAATTGCATATTCGTGTTTTCAGGTTACACGTAACGCTTTTTCCAACGACGAATTCGGGTTGAGCTTCAGAAGTTAACAAGCAACAAGAAGTTCCGTCTAGAACTATACGAACCTACTTTCCCGTATACACCAAATTCAAATTTATAATCTAGCTATCTCTTTCTCTCTCTTTCTTATTTATCTTTAGTTCTAATTATTGAAAATATACCTTTTTCAACGGATAATACATATTCATTCACTCACTTATTCATTCTTTCATTTATTCAGCCATGCATTTATTCATTCATTCGTTACCTCATTCAAGTGTTTATTCATTCATTTACGCATTCATGTATTTATTCACTCATTTATTTATATTTTCATTTATTCAATAATTTATTCATTCATTCTTTTCCTCATTCATTTATTCATTGATTTATTCTTTCACTCTTTCATTTATGCATTCATTCATTATTTCACTCATTGAGTCACTGAGAAATATTCTTGAAAATCCCGATCAAAAAATTTCATAGCAAAATAGGCTCTTACGTTCTGGATAAACTTTCTATTTCTACATGTTCTACGTTATAAGAGCTTTCCGATAAAGTTTGTTCCAAGCAAATCGGTCCGTTAGATCAGGATTTATATAGGGTTGAAATTTCCCCGTAAGCTCTGTGTTAATTTTTTGAACTGTTCAAAAATGAACAAAAATTGTGCAAATCAATATTTTACGGCAAGAACTTCTTCCAGTGAGCTTGTTCATGGGAACTTATATCTTATACCCAGAGTTTACATCATTTGCTTCATTTTCACCCATAGGCGCTAACGTTAAAATTTTTTGAACTGTTCAAAATTGAACAAAAAATTACTCAAAAGTGAAGTATGGAAATGAAATGTCCTCGCCGAGATCTTTCGAATGCAAAAAGAATTTTTCCAATCGGACAATTCGTTCAAAAGTTATTAGGGGGGGACAGACCGACAGACCGACAGACAGACACCGACAGACACACTTTTTCCCCATCTCAATACCCTACTTTCAAATTTTTTATTTTACAATCTTTATTTAATTACTTCACTTATTTTTGACTTTTCTTGATTTTTAACGATATTTTCACGATACATTAAGCCTTCTTTCATGCTTTATTATTATTTTTTTTTACTTTTACGGGAAAGTAGGCTAAAAAGGAATTTTTCTGCATTGAAAAATGCATTCCGGCAGAGAGCCGTAGTGGTAAAGCACAGGCCTCGTACGCCCAAGTTCCGATGATCAAACCTGTCCCAAGTTCGGGGATTTTCAAGATGCAGAAAATCCACAGCGCCTATGTCGTATGTTTATGCGACATCTTAAAGGTGCCTTGAGTGTCCGTTTGGCGTGGATACTCTGGGATAAATTAAATTCCTAGTGCAGTTTGTATCAATTAGAACTCAGGTGCCGCTACCTAGAGGAGAAACTGCTCGTCAAATATTGTTTCAATGGTACCACACTCCTTGTGCTGCCGCTGAAAGAGTTGGTACCAATCTACATTCCTTGTAAGTCCTGAAAAGCGTGCATGCAATAATACTGCAATTTTTGCCCTTGAATAAAGCTGGATGTATGATTTATTTCTTATGCACATAGGTGAGAATTAGTTTTTATTTCCATAGATCAATTATGCAGAAAGTATGTTTTAAATTCAATGTTGAGTATTACAGAAATTAATTGAACAAATGCGTGTACTCTTTATACATAAACAGTATTTCATTCCTTTACAATATACTTCCTGGTGATATTTTATTATCAGAAAAATAAATCTAATGACATGGTTTGTTTTTAATCTGAAAGTTTACTCAGACTCACTCGCAAAGAAGTAATACACTAAACAGATAGCGTAATGCTATTTCCTCTAAATTAATTTTTTCATACAGTAAACCTCCCTTATAGCGGACACCACAGGAACAAAAATATTTGTCCATAATAGTTAGGTGTTCACAAAAAAGAGGTTTCTCAGGATCAATGATTTAATACCAGGAATTAAAAATTATACACCTAAGAGCGGTGTCCGTAAGGATATGTTTTATTCTATTAACTATAACACTAACTGACATTAATAGGAAAGTTTATTGTTTTTTAGCCTACTTTCCCGTAAAAGTAAAAAAAAAATAATAATAAAGCATGAAAGAAGGCTTAATGTATCGTGAAAATATCGTTAGAAATCAAGAAAAGTAAAAAATAAGTGAAGTAATTAAATAAAGATTGAAAAATAAAAAAATTGAAAGTAGGGTATTGAGATGGGGAAAAAGTGTGTCTGTCGGTCTGTCTGTCGGTCTGTCTGTCTGTCGGTCTGTCTGTCGGTCTGTCTGTCTGTCGGTCTGTCGGTCTGTCCCCCCCTTATAACTTTTGAACGAATTGTCCGATTGGAAAAATTCTTTTTGCATTCGAAAGGTCTCGGCGAGGACATCTCATTTCCATACTTCACTTTTGAGTAATTTTTTGTTCAATTTTGAACAGTTCAAAAAATTTTAACATTAGCGCCTATGGACAAAATTGAAGCAAATTCTGTAAACTCTGGGCACAAGAGCCAAGTTCCTATTGCAAGCTTATTGAAAGGAGTTCTCGGCGTGAAATATTGATTTGAACAGTTCAAAAAATTAACACAGAGCTTACGGGGAAATTTCAACCCTATATAAATCCTGATCTAACGGACCGATTTGCTTGGAACAAACTTTATCGGAAAGCTCTTATAACGTAGAACATGTAGAAATAGAAAGTTTATCCAGAACTTACGAGCCTATTTTGCTATGAAATTTTTTGATTGGGATTTTCAAGGATATTTCTCAGTGACTCAATGAGTGAAATAATGAATAAATGAATAAATGAAAGAGTGAAAGAATAAATCAATGAATAAATGAATGAGGAAAAGAATGAATGAATAAATTATTGTTAAATGAAAATATAAATAAATGAGTGAATAAATACATGAATGCGTAAATGAATGAATAAACACTTGAATGAGGTAACGAATGAATGAATAAATGCATGGCTGAATAAATGAAAGAATGAATGAGTGAGTGAATGAATATGTATTATCCGTTGAAAAAGGTATATTTTCAATAATTAGAACTAAAGATAAATAAGAAAGAGAGAGAAAGAGATAGCTAGATTATAAATTTGAATTTGGTGTATACGGGAAAGTAGGCTCGTATAGTTCTAGACGGAACTTCTTGTTTTATATAATTATGGCACACCAAAATTAGGATTATATACTATTAGTATATATGTTACGGCCAAAGCCCGAAGTCCGGCCACTTGCGAATTGGCCGGCCATTTCGCACTTTGGCCGAGAGGTATGGCCAAAGTGCGATGAAATTGAAACGATCAGTGCATATTCTACTTTGGCCGGCCATTTTGCGAAGTGGCTACAATGTTCCAGCCAAAACGCGATGCGCTCATTCAAGAATGCCCGGTAGTCGGCGCATCTGCAAATCATTAATATCTTTTGTATTTCTAATAACTTTTATGTGCAGAAAAAAAATGTAGTGGTATGTTTTTTCACATACCGGGTGGTACGGTGGGACCACATTTTTTTAATATTTGTTTTATTAAAAAGTTAATTTGCTAATATTGCCCCTTTGTTTTCTTTTTTAATTTAAAAATATAAATCTTCTAATTTAAATATATTAAAAAATAAAACAAGTTTTTTTATTAAAATTTAAATAATTTAATTTTTTACTTTGTCTCAAATGGCCACATCCTACCGCAGTTAGCTGCGGGTACCGATTTGGCCGGCTAATTCGCGAAGTGGCCGAATTCGGGCGTTGGCCGTAACATATATATTATTGTGTAACTGATAATTTAGTATTTACTCATGTTTATAAACATTGACTTTGATTGCACAAGATTCAATTTGGAAAAAGAATGTACCACATACAAGGAGGATTGCACATTGATATTATTATTATTATTATTATTATTATTATTTTTGCTGTGTTCAGCTTTCATATGTAGCGCTCAAATTTGTCCTGTAACTGAAGTAATACCTACATTATTTACATTACATTTTTACATGGTTTTATTTAACTTGACTTGTGGCGGAATTTTGTAAGGCGGTTTTCGGCAACTATTACTGCATAAATTATCTTCAAATTTTGCACACAAGCTTATCTTCGATGACAATACAGTAATCCATCCATTTTATAATTTATTATAACGTTAATTAGGAAAAAATTTAATAATTTTGGCTCTGAGGAAATTATCAGCATTATCATTTGCCGTTTGGCAACAATAGTTTTGTTTGGATTATGCAAGGATGTTTTGAATTTAAATGAAACTGTGTAATTTAAAACATTTTTGGCAATTTAATATTATTGTTATATTGAAAACAAAATTACTCAGCAAAACATATGAAATAAAATAAGTTGAATATGTGTTGCTTTCACTACACTTGTGCCTTCAATGAAAAAATAAAATGAGTAGTTTATGTAAAATAAAAACTTAAAGTGGTAAAAATAAATAAATAAATAAAACACACACAAGCAATAAGATTAAAAAAAGGAATAAACTTCAGAATGTAATATTTCCCCTTTTACTATAAATATATTTCTATGTAGTGCAAAATAAATAAAAGTGCTTCTTGTGTCTCAAAAACATTGTGATGTAAAAAGAAAAGCAAAATTTGAATTTTCATGCATATTTGAGTTTGAATTATCTTTCTTTGTTTGAACAAGAAATAAATTACGTGTAAAATGTGTTTTTTTCTTTCTAGCTTATGCTGAATTGCCTTTTTGTTGTCATATGATGTATGAAGTTGAAATAGCCGGAATTATTTTCTAGTTCTCTTGAGACGTGGGTGTTTATTAGTTCTTTGTTTTTCCGCTTGGAATCAAGAACAAAAAGATTCGACGGAAAGGATCGTAATATTTAATTCAAAGTTTTGAATAAAACTTTCGTATTATGCGTGAATTTTCTGGGTTTTTATTTGAACTAAAAGTATAAACATTGCTATGAAAACGGGTGAGAAAAATAAATATTTTTTAAAGACCAAACTCAATCTAAATTTTTACAAATATAAAACCATTTTTTCTCCTTACTTAACGTTTACGAAAAGAACTAAATAGTTTTGTGGATAAACCTACAGAAATTGAAATTTTTGTGTAGCCGCAGTTGTTATTATTTTTTTAACGGATAATTATTCTCCATCGCGTTTTTAAAGCTGTTTTTGGTGCAACAAAGTTCGAAGTGAAAGAAAAAACCATTTCAGAAAAGTTCACTGGGATCCGATGAACATGAAAACAGAAAATATCAAGGATGATTACATCTTAAACCCGAGTAAGATTCGCGTGAGCTACAGAGTCAACTCCATTCTCAGAAAAATATCAGTTTTTTTTGGGAAAATATTTATCTGTAATCAATTTTCCTTTTTGTATCCTTCTGCATGGCACTACTCTTGAAAAACAGTCTTTTCTAATTCATAGAATTATTATTTTGAAATCGTTTTGGGTGACCCTGTAAACTCCATCGCGACCTTCAACGTTTGTGTTGAGTGCGTGTCATCTGCTGGTTTAAATCAAATCTGAAACAATCGTCCAGTGAAAATGTTGATTGCATGGAAATGAAAAAAAAAAAAAGCAAGCTAAAAAAATACAGCTAATTTGCTTATATAATTTTATCTGTAATATAGTATCCTTACTTACTAAGCCTTAGAATTATCATGCTGTTAGAGCAAAAAATTATGTACATAGTGAATGGAAGAAATGCTTGAAGAAATACGCTTACTAGCAGTGTTGTAGCAATATCTATTATTGCTGTAATGCTGCTAGTATTATAGATGCCACTTTTTCGAAATTCTTAATGAAACATTCATTTGTATAATTCACTATGAAAAACAATTAATTTATAAAGCAATTATCATTCACATTAAACCATTTGCCATATTTTTTTTGGATAGACGAATTATTGCTTGTGAATAAAATTAATTTCACTATCTAACTGTTCGAATTGAATTAACATGATTTAATTAATACGTCTTTGCTCATTAGCAGTGATTCGATGTATTTAAATTACAATGGTATTGAATGGTTCGGTTAAAAGTTCCCGCTCTTTATAAAAAACGCAAAACAATCTTGTTTGTTTTACACCAGTGCTTTATTTTTCTTACAAAAATATTTTTCAGACTCAAAGTATATTTTTTAATTTACTAAACAGAGTATTTAGGGAAGCGGGAGCGTCCCGCCCGCCAAGAAAACCAACCTATCAACCTACGAAGAAAAGCAAAAAATAATGGCAAAAGCGACTAAGGACTGTTTACACGACAGAACAAGTTGGGGTTTTCACCCCCCTGAATCTCAGCCCCATTAAGGTCCCTGGGGTTGATTTTTTTGCATACTCAATGTTGAGTGGCCCCGTGTGACGTATAACAAAATTCAATCCCCGGGACCATCAGGGGCCTGAGTAATAAAAGATAGAAAATTCGTATTTTAAAAATTCTTCGTGTTGTCGTCGTTTTTGCTGTTGTTCTTTGAGAGGGCTACAGCCCAGACGAGAAAACGGATCGTGCTGAAATTTCGCACACACATTCCTCATGCACCAAGGGTGTGCCTTTTATGTCATTTGTCCCCCCACCCCCTCTTCCCCGAACTTCACCTCCAAAAATGTAATTTTTACCCCCGTATTTCAACCCCATGGGGATATGTGGTGTTGATTTTTTGCTTAAATATTCTCGGGGGGGGGGGGGGCTGAGTACGTATACCAAAATTTAACCTCCGGGCGCATCAGGGGTCGGAGTAATTAAAGTTTGAAAATCCCCCTTTTTCAGATTTTTCCTGTTTATTTTTCCTGCTCAAAAAGTCCGTTTTCACGGCTACAAAAAAGACTCGAGAAAAATGTCGCCAGATATTTAAAATTTATTCAAGTGAACAAACGTATGCATGTACAACAAACCAATAAATTAAATCGCCAAATTGGCGAAATCTTCTTGGCCGTTTTTGGTCGCCGCTAAAATGGACAAGTATCTTTGCTTTCCCCAAAGTTCTCATATTTATGCCAAATAGTGGCTGGGAACGAGAAAAAAATCTATTTTCGATGAAATTTGAAATGTATTGATTTGCCAAGTCGCTTAAAAGGAAAGAGTTATAAGAGTTATCTTCTGCCTTTAAAGGGGGCCAACTGTTGCATGCCAGTGTTTTTGCTCCTGCTGAAATTAAGTATCTTTTATATATTTTTGGATATTTTCTGTTCAATTAGTTGTATATTTGTTGCAATTTATTATGTAATTAGCATGTTTTAATTTTGTGAGACTGAAACTCATTCTATTTGCTTTTTGGGGTGTAATTCAATTTTTAAAGTTAAGCCTAATCATGTGGTGATTGTGTACATTTTGTAAGTCTTGGGGAACAGCCTGGTTTTGTGGTTTACTGTAGTTATTTGTGTTTAAATTCAAGCTATTTGCATTTTTCTATGTTATTTGTGTTTTATTCAGAGTAGCAGTGTAAATTTGCTGATTTGTGTATTATTTTGCTTTTTTGATTGTTTGCATTAGGTTTATTGAGCTATGGGAGTTATATGTTTAATGAAGGAAATTAAAAATGGTAATGGGAGTTGGTGGATTTGCTGTGATAGGTGTGAGATGTTCAGTAAATTGGAGGGAAACGCTAATACAGCTACAGAGCAGGAATATATTTGCACAAAATGTGCTGAATTATTAGAGTTACGTGTCAAGGTGGTAGCATTGGAAGCCCAATTAGTTAGAAATAACTTGGGTGAAAATTCTATAAAAAAGGTGGGAACTTCTTGTGATGGGCTTGTTAAGGAGAGTGAGGTTGCAGGAGAAGGATCTAGTATGGGGAAAGGTAGAACTGTAGACCTAAAAACAGAGGGTGTCATTTTAGGGGATTCTATGGTACGCGGGATAGGTAATGTGGTCGGAAGAACTAGGCGCAAGGTGGCTAGGTGCTGTTTACCAGGGGCTCGGGTGAAGGATGTTAATAAGGTTGTGGAGAAAAAGGGAATGTTTAAGAAGGGAGATTCAGTTACTCTGTGGGTGGGGACTAACGACGTCGGTGACAGCACAAACGAGGAGTTTCTTAAGGATTGGGAGAACCTTTTGGATAAAGCAACTAACTTTTCGACTGATGTCCAGGTAGTTGGTTTGCTTCCCAGGTATGGGGTGCATAGGGGCTGGTTAAATCAGCGGGCTAGGAGCATGAACCTGATTCTTAAGAAACTTTGCATAAAGCATTCAATCAGGTTCATTGATGTTTGGAGTTCTTGTCAGCGTGATTGGTTTGCGAGGGATTGTCTGCATCGTAGTTCTAGGGGTGTAGTTAAGGTTAGCGATATGATTTTAGAAGCTTCAGAATCAAAGAACTAATTTTGGATGGGGGGGATAGAGAATGTCATGGTGTTGACTTGTGTTCTGGAGGTTTTAAAAATGAGGGTAAAATATTAAGCAATAGTAACATTAATAGTAGTGATTTGAGGCATCATAAAATGTTTAAGACAAGCAAAATGGGCATGCTCAGGTTTTTATATACTAATGCTCGCAGTATCAGGAATAAGATGGACGAGTTAAAAAGTGTTATCGCAGGTGAGGAGTTGGATATTATTGGAATTACGGAAACATGGGTTACTGATGATGATAAGGATTTAGTGAGCATTGCTGGATATAATTTGTTTAGGCAAGACAGGCTGGGTAAGAAAGGTGGAGGAGTTTTATTCTATATTAAGGACACTTTTATTTGCAACGAATTGGTCATTAATAATAAGCCTACGGATATTGAAATGGTCTGGGTGGAGTTGCTGAGTAATAAGGGTAAGAAGTTACATTTGGGAAATGTTTACAGGCCGCCTAAGTCAGAATCAAGACGAGGAGATGTATAGTGTTATTAGGAACATGTCTGGTAAGGGCTCGGTCATCATGATGGGGGATTTCAATTTCCCGGGCATAGACTGGTATAGTTTTTACACTAGCAATGGTAGGGAAGAAGATTTTCTGAAAGTGATTGGTGACTGTTTTTTGGATCAAGTTGTTACCCAGGGGACTAGGCATGGTGCTGTTTTGGATCTAGTTTTTTGTGATGTCGGAAGTTCTGTTCAGGGGTTGAGTATAGGGGAACATATTGGGGATAGTGATCACAATACTATTAGGTTTTGGACCAGCTTCGATGCTCACAAAGGTGAAAATTCCAAATTTGTACCTAACTTCAGGAATGTTGATTATGTTGCACTTAGGCAGGGTTTGAAAGAGGTTTTTTCTTCTGGGTTGGAGAATAGTGAAGCTGATCTTCAGTGGGAAGAGTTTAAGGGGAAATTGGAGAAAACACTAATGGATTATGTTCCTTTTAGGAAGAAAGGGGATTTCACAAAAATTTGGCCCATGTGGTTCTCTAGGGAGGTAAAAGAAGCTCTCAATTATAAGCAGGCCACTTTTCGGCGACTTAAAGAGACTGGGTGCAATGCTGACAGGATTTTGTATTGTGGAGCTAGACGTACTTTCAAGTATTTGGTACGGAGTAAGAAAAGGGAATTGGAGCAAAAGCTTGCAGATAACATCGAAAGGAATCCTAAGAAATTTTTTGCTTATGCTAATTCTGGGAAAGCTCGTAATACTCAGATAGGCCCACTAGTGGATGAGAACGGGAACTTGATTCAAAATGAGGGGGATATTGCTGATATTCTAAATAATTTTTTTTCCAGTGTATTTAACAGAAACTGTATCTCAACAGTTGACATAAGTGAGACGCAAGCTAATACACAGCTTGAGGAGTTTGTATTTTCTAGGGATGATGTGTTGTTTCATTTGAAAAAGATTAAAGCAAATAAGGCTCCAGGACCTGATAATGTTTATCCAAAAATTTTAGTAGAATGCGCAGAGGAATTAGTGGATGTTTTCTTGACTATTTTCATATCTTCATATAACTCGGGGACTGTGCCAGTGGATTGGAAGCTGGCAAATATAACGCCGCTCTTCAAGAAAGGGTCTAAAACTAAGGCAGGAAATTATAGGCCTGTGAGTCTTACTTCAGTTCTTTGTAAAATTTTTTAAACTCTGATAAAAATTAAAATAGTGATTAGTCTCGACTTCAAGTCCAGCCAGCAGTGTAGCATAGTAAGTAACAAAGCTAGCAGGATGCTTGGGTTTATCAATAAGGCTATTTCGAACAGGTCTAAGGAAGTTGTATTGCCACTATACAGAAGTTTGGTAAGACCTCATTTGGAATATGCTGTTCAGTTTTGGTCTCCGTACCTAAAAAAGGATATTGCCTTATTGGAAAGAGTTCAAAGGAGGGCTACTAGATTGGTAAGTGGTCTTTCAGACTTAGATTATGAGGTTAGGCTTAAAAGGCTCAATATGTATAGTCTTGAACAAAGGAGAGTTAGAGGGGACATGATTCAGTTGTTTAAATTCATTAAAATGGGAAATGTTGATGGACTGCAGCTATGTGCTGATAGTAGAACCAGAGGTCATTGTTTTAAGCTTTTCAAATCTCAGGCTAATCTTGAAATTAGGTAAAATTACTACTTCAATAGGGTTATAGGCAATTGGAATAGTTTACCAGAAGCGACTGTTAATTGCAGCGGGGTAAAAACGTTTAAGAAATCTCTTGATGTTCATTGGGGACTGCTAAATTGACTAGGACCAGCCTAGCTGGGCCCTGAGCCTGTTGCTGGTCGTCACTTTTGTATTTGTATTTATTTGTATTAAAAGCAGGATGAAAAATATAAAAATCGTCTACGCCTCAAAATGCTAAAAACGTTGCAAACAGATTTTTCTTTATCAACAACGTGTAGGAGTCTAGTCATCGATACATCTCTCACCTGTCTCGGTAGCCGCGTGGTTCCGCCCGCACGTTTCAGAGTCTCAATGATACGAATTAAATAAATAAAAAAAAATAGCTCTTTCATCAATAGTCTTCGAAAAGAAATTTAAAGCTAATTACCGTGAAAAAAAATTATTTCGAATTGCAGAGAAAAATGGACATAACTTGCGTTCTATATAAGGCAGAAGCTTGAAACAAACTCTATCTGATGCAGAAAGCAGAAAAATAAAACCTTTCGATTATTGTAAAAGTTTCGAAGATGCGAGCAATTTTTCACCTCCAAATCTTCAAAAGAGTGATAATTATGTTTTTAATTAATATCTCCGTTAATTGAAACCATGCCTGTATCAGACCGGGCGATACGTCTTCCCCGAAAAATTCCGAATCCGATGATGCCTGTCTCGACCACATTCCCTCCAAAAATGTGATTTCACCCCCGGTATCACGGCCCACTGGGGATATCTGGCGTTGATTTTTATCTGATTTTTATTTAATTTAAGTTATTTTGTATGTGAAAAAATAATGAAATATAAATAATTAAAATATAAGTCATTTCAAGAAATGCATTTTTATTTTTTTAATACTTCTTTTTTTTACACTTACGCTAATAATTTAAACATAAGTCAATAGCAGAAAACATTTTTCTTTTTAATTATACACTTAAAATATGTTGCAAAAAATAATACAAACAAAAAAAATAATGAAAAAATAACTGAATAAATTAAAACATTAATATCGTTGGGAAGTCAAATTTAACGAGTCTCGGTGGCCGCGTGGTTCCGTTCGCACGTTTTAGAGCCTCAACTCGCTAGATCGAAAACCGCCGGGGATGGATTAGCAATACTTTAAAAAATTTCTTATCATCTAACTCTGGAATTTCCTAGAACATTCTTCACTTAATTCAAATGTTTTTTGCAATAGTTTCCTATCAAAGTTATTAGTTCTATTTCTATATCAGTTCTCCTCAAAATGAGCGGGAGAGATCAACTCTACTTAAAGTTGCTTAAATTATAAGTAAAAGAGTCGATGCAAAAAGATGTAATATCTCCTAAAAAAAAAAACAACCTTGTTGTAAAAATTTTCCCGCCAAGAAAACCTTAAAGTCTTATCCGCGAAAAGAACCCTTTCATACAAAATCCTCGGCCGTAAAAAGTTATGATATCCAATTTGCCCGCCATGTATCTTCTTCTCCAAAAAAAAAAGAAAAAATCCCTCGTCCGCGTAAAAATTTTTCAATGCAGTTTGGCGGAAAGCTTTTTGTTCACCAATTAACCACCTCTCTTTTTGCAAAGCTTCCCGCCAAACAGTGTTGAAAAATTTTTACGCGCGGGATTTTTTTTTGGAGAAGAAGATACATGGCGGGCAAATTGGATATCATAACTTTTTACGGCCCAGGGTTTTGTATGAAAGGGCTCTTTTTGAGGATAAGAGTTTCAATTTTCCTTGGCGGGCAAATTTTTACAACAGGGTTGTTTTTTTTAAGGAGATTATTAAATATGATAATAAAAGGCGAGATAATTTTTGCTATACGAAAAGATGAAATTAAATTATTCGAGCACAAACAAGGTACTAAAATATAAGTACGGCAATCCTGAAAACAATTTCACGTTAAGAAAGCAATATTTTTTTTTTTTTTTTTTTACATTTAGTTATCCAATTGGAACAAATGACTATCATTCTCAAATGTTTTACAAAAAAATAAATATTTAAATATAGTAATTAAGAAAAATTCAGAAAGAAACTTCTGTTTGTACCCCACAGTAAACATCCTTTAAATTAATTCTTTGGGAAATTGTCAGAAAACCATGGTTAACAGGAATTTTATTTTTTCTTATCTATTAAAATTTGAAAATGTTTTGGAAAGCATATATGAAAGCACTCCTTCTTTCCCTCGAAAAGTCACCGAACATTTTAGTTTAGAAACAGCGCAAAAATTAACGGTTTTCTTTTTTTTTTTTTTTTTTAATTTTGATCAAGTTGTTAAATTATGTCATCTTGCACATGACTTAAAGCATTCAGTGGTGCATGCATATCCAATAAGAAAAGTTTATTCATAACATCGTTTTCTCAGTAATTTCTAACCACTTTTTGTTAGAAAGCATTTTTTGCATTTTTTATCGCCAATATAAACTTTGCGATTTTCTTTCATTGGCGCATTTATAATTTTTATTATTGAAAACATATTTTAAGATCACTGCTGTTTTTTTCCATTCAATATTGGCAGCATATTCCTGGCATAAGGTTTTGAATCGTTGGCGATAATCTTTGACATGCCGTTACATAAAAATTCCACCGTTTCTTACGCCAAGTATTCAGTTTGGAAGTAGGATTCATCATATTAGTAAATTTAATTATTTTTTATACGCCATTTTGAATTCTAAAATTACATTGTTTAAAAGAATATGTATCACGACTTCTAAGTTATCTTACATTAGGGTGTACTGTCTTGTTTCGTGCGCTATAATAACAAACATAGAAACACACAAAATATCCTATGCTTGCAAAGTTATAATGTTGCAGTAAATTTATGATTAAAATTTTCCCCAATCGTTTGTACAGACTATTTAGAGAATCTGTGGTAGTTACATACTATCGTTAATGTTAGTGTTGACAACGCACATAAATAGTTGTTGTTGTTGTTGTTGCTAATTCCCATCTGGTCTGACGGAGTCAGACCAGATCAATAAATCCGTTGACAAAAAGGAAGTCCGAAACCATAAGGGGAGAGGAATGGATGTCGTCCCAGTCCAGCCCTAAACAGGTCAAGATATGCTCAGGTGATGCCTGGGTTTGCTGGCATTTAGGTCAAAGGGGGAAGATCTTATGGTAATCAGAAAAAGTGAGACTTTTCAGGTGTCCACTGGCAAGTCGAGACAAGCAAGTGTTTTTCTGCCTGTCACCAGGAAGAGAAAGAGAGAGTCCTTGTCTTTACGCTCTATACCAGTAGTGAGGAGGAGGCAGCATCCACTTTTGTTTGTTCTGGGCCTTTTGCCTTGCGAAAAGTTCAAGGTATATAAGCTCTGAGGTAGAGGGGACTGGATGGTCTAGTCCCTTCTTTGCAAGAGTGTCAGCCAACTCATTTCCGTGGATATCGACATGATACGGGATCCATTGAAAGTGGACTTCATGCTGCTGGGAAATGAGCTTTACTTTTTGTAAGATCAATAATCTGGTTTTATCTCCAATGAGGGCCCAATTTTTGAGGTGTTGGATTGAACTACGGCTGTCAGATAGTATCCAAATATTTCCAACGTTCCTTTCACTCATGATTTTCTCTAGTCCCCTGTCGATTGCAATTAGCTCGCTTCGAAAGACGGAACAAAAATCGGGGTTGCGTTGATGAAAAGTGTAGTTCTCTCGAGGTGTTACAATATACACTCCACTGCCTGTTCGTTCATCCATTTTGCTGCCATCAGTGTATATTTTGATGTCATTTGGAGGGATTTTATTGATGATTTCCAGGGACAATTGTTTAAGGAAGTCAGGTAAGCAATCTTTCTTATCAAGCGTGGTAGGGAGGCTTTCATGGAAACTAACATTGGAGAGATCCAAGCAAGAATTGAGATTGTAATGAAGATAATGAGGCTCTATAATTTTCTGCGATTAACTGTTGTGATTTAACATGGCTAAAAGGACTGTTTTTCTTCAGCCTTTGATTGCAGGTCCAATTATTTAGGTAAGTAGTAGTTAAGTTGCCTTGGTCTAAACTAGAAAGTTTATTAAAAAATTTCACTAAATTAGCTTGCCTTCGAATATAAAGAGGTTGCAGATCTGCTTCGTAAAGGACGATCTCTGAAGGACAGCTAAGTTTCAATCCAGTGATGATGCAAGCGGCGCTCAGTTGAACCCTTTCCAATTTGTTTAAGTTAGATTGAGAAGCACAGCAGTAGACAGGATAGCCATATTCAAGAATTGGTCTAACAAGTGCCTGATAGGAAGTCCTAAGGGTAGTTGCATCTGCGCCCTAGTCCCTACCAGCGATACACTTAATAAAATTTAAGCGCTTCCTGGCTTTCGAGACAATGAATTCAATATGTTTGTTACTTGTAAATTCGGGATCGAGAATGAAACCCAAGTATTTTGGGTGTTTCTCGTAGGAGAGCTTCTGGTGCTTGAGAAACAAGGATGGTTCATATTTATAAAGTCGCTTATTGGTAGTGAAGAAGGTGGTTATCGATTTGGCTGTGTTGAAATTCAATTTGAGTTCATCTGCGTACTTGGATATGGCTTCTAAGGAGTTGTTGAGCCTCGACTCAATCTCGACAACGTCGTCACCGCTGCCCCAAAGAGCAATATCATCAGCAAAAATTCCGATGCGAGTCCCGAGAGAGACAGTTTTCTCAATTCCGGCCAAGTACAGAGCAAAAAGAGTTGGACTGAGGACAGTTCCCTGGGGGACACCCTGGCTGAGATGAACCGTATTTGAGAGGGTTCCATTGAACTTCACCCTGATAAGTCTGCAATGTAGATAGTCTGAAATCCAAGCCAGAGTATTGCCACGAATGTTGAAGGATTCGTGAAGTTTTATAACGAGTTTATCCTTCCATACTCTGTCAAAAGCTTTCGTGAGGTCCAATAAAGCCGCTACGCTGTGATGGGTTGGCCTGTGATTCTGCGCATCTCTGATAGTTTGGGCGAAGAAAAGAACTTGGTCCATGGTGCTGTGGCCTCTTCGAAAGCCGAATTGCTCTCTAGGGAGAAAATTATTCTTGTCAAGAAAGAAATGCAGTCTGAATAAGACCATTTTCTCCATTATTTTACTCGTAGTACAGGTTAAAGCTATGGGTCTGAAGTCTCCAGGTGAGCAAGAATCTTTATTTGGTTTCTTGATTGGTATGATGGTGGCTTTTTTCCATTCTTGGGGTAAGCGCCCCTTTCTCCAAGAGAGGTTAAACAAGTCAAGCAGTTTTTGTTTTCCAAAGGATCCAAGGTTTTCGAGCATGTAGCCATGAATTCCATCCGGACCGGGGGATTTGCTAAGGTCGAGAAAGGCCATTGCAAGTAGAAATTCTTGCATATTAAATTGAGTAGCCATAGAAGAATCCCCGCAATCAGTACTTCGGCAACCATGAACGATATTTCTTGCCTTGCGCATTACCGGCTTGTCCTCGTTTGTGAAGTTGAGCCTGCTAATTTGTTGGTAGTGAGCAGCAAGGCCATTTACAGCAGATTTGTCAACTGTAAACATTTGGCCGTTGTTGTCTTTTATTGTGTTGCATTCCTCATATTGTGTTTGCTCTTTGCCAATACCCTTAAGCAGTTTCCATAGCTTTGAGTCCGGTGTCCTAATGTCAATTTTACTGCAAATTTCGTTCCATTTAGATCTTTTAAGTTGGGTGTAAGCTAGTTTGATTTCTGCATTGATTTTGCTGATATCTGGTCTCAAGTTGACTCCCAACGAACTGGCAGATTCTAAGAGGTGTTTTCTTTTTTCAAAAAGGGGACCTAAGGTGGTAGTAAATTGGGTGAAATGTGGCATAAAACCTTTAACATTCCCTCTAGGGATGAAGGCCTTAGCATACTTAAGAATAATTCTTCTGAAACTCTGCCAGCACTGGTCTACATCTTCCATAAGTTGCAAAGAGGCCAGTTCTTCATCCACAGATTCTCTGAAACAGGCCCAATTAGCCTTCTTGAAATTCCAGAATTTCTCATTAGAGTTTGACGTCTTTTGTCTTTTCTTGAATTCAATGATAATTGGGAGATGGTCGCTTTCTATATTGTCCTGGACAGTCCAGGACCATTGGGGAAATAAGTCTGGGCTGGTTATGGCAATGTCTAAAGCCTCAGAAGTGTTATAACTGAAGGAGGTGTGAGCGGGCGTTCCATCGTTGAGTAGTAAAAAGCCATTGTCATCAGCGATTTGAAGAAGGTCAGAGCCTCTGTCATTATCAATGGAACATCCCCAAGAAGTATGTTTGGCGTTAAGATCGCCGAGGATGATGGTATTTTTGTCCATAAAAACGGAAAACAATCAGGCAAGTGTTTTTGATTGGGAGGATGATAGACATTGAAAATGCGTAAGGGTTTACCTTTCCAGTAAATTTTTATACCTTGGATTTCGAGATCGGAATTTCCAACTGTCAATACTTTGATAACTGAGCCCACGGACAAAGAAGGCCAAGCCTCCTCCTCCATTGGACGATCTATCTTTCCTATAGATATTAAAGCCCCTGTACTTCAAGATTGTTTTCATTTTTAATTTAGTTTCTTGTATAGCTATAACTTGAACATTATTAACTACTGCAATATTTAACAATTGATCCAGTTTGATTCTGGTGGCTGGGGTGGTCAAGTCATTAATGTTGCACTGTAAGATTTTCAACGACTTCAGTGAGTGGGGAGAGTGTAACTTACTTTTCGGACAAGGTCCTCTGCCTAAGCCTTGAGTGCGTACCTGGTTAATCTGCGCGACGTACGATGCAGCATCAGATTCATTTGTCAACCGATTCATAGGAGGGGGGTATGCAGCTTCTGTTGTCCAAAGACCGGAGCACCATGAGGTAGAAGAGTGTCTTGGCTCCTGGTGGTGTTCTTTTTAGTCTGGCACCTACCCTTGGGCCTGTCCGGCTTGGGAGACCCTACCAGTAGCAAGCTACCGCCGGCATAGCCCTCCCGGTCATTGGTGCACACAAGCCTCACCGCCCCGTCAAGGCAGGAACACCGTCAGGAAGATAAATAATTGCAGGGGCATTTAATTGCAGGGGCATTAAACAGAATTGTACTTAAAATATGCAGTGCATGTCGTGAATAAAAATCAAATCTGTACTTACTCTAGACGATTTCGTTGGTTTGAAGTCTTTCCTTGGAATTAATTTAAACCATCTATCCAACCGTGATAGTTCCCCTTGAATTTTAAAAACGGATATCTTTTCGTTCAAGCTGTAACTAGACTTGCATCGAGGAACGTAGCACATGAATGGCATTCTTGCGATTAAATTTTGAAGAAGTTGCTGGTTACGCAGGTTTAATTACATACATGGAAACATGGAATACATTAATCGTTTCAACAGCATCCTTGTATCTATATCTCAGCTTCCTTACTATATAGTTAAGAAGAATTAAGGAAAAAGAGCTGTTGCCATTTTTGACATTGACAGTTAATATTTGGTGATTAAAATAATTTTTGTTTGAATGCAATAAGAAAACATTTCAAAGAGCTGTTATTGGCTGTTAGCGTTCACCTACTTGTGATGACGTCACCATGAGATTACGCTTGAGACCACAGGCCTTGTCTTTCGGTGGTGTTCATTTATTACACGTGTTTCAGGACCACATGTTGATGATTATCATTTTGAATATATGTTGCAATACTAATCCTGCAATCACATGGTCTTGTAAAGAACTACTATTATAAACATGTTAGGACTGTTCGTATAAGCGCTAAGATTTTACAAACATAGAGTTTTTTTATTATATACCTCGTAATGAGAAAAACACCACATGTCTTTGTTAACCATGTGAATTTTTTTGCCTATTTTGTGATAAGATGTGTACGGCATTTTCGTCACATTTATATAACTCTTCCTTGGAGCATCGTTTAAGTGTGATGGTACATTTTTGGAACAAGATGTGTTTTTCATTCCTGAACAAGTGCGACTAGGCAGTTTTTTCAAAGGGAAAAAACCTTCCTAATTAATTGGTCAGATTAGAAAATTTACTTTTGCTAACTTCAGAAAGCTATTTTTAAACTAATTTTATTTTCCCGTGTTACTGTTTTTCTGAGATTAGAGATGGGATAGATCAGAGCCCCCTAAACTAAATGCCTTCCGATATGAGAGAAAAAACGCCATGAAATGTTCTCCGCTAGGTGGCGCTGATGACCTGCTGTATCAACTTTAAATTTCTTTTAAGAACTAGTTAGATTTTAATCAAAATTATGGTGCATTGCGTTGTGCCGTATTGCTCTTCAGATTCAGAAACTGAAAAATCGGTTTTCATGAATTCCCTCCCGACGAAGGATTACGAACAAAGTGGACAACAGCTTTGTCTAGACAAGGTAATTATTATTTTACTTACTCCATTGTGTTTTATGAAACTTTAAATGTTTATTATTTAAACATGCTTTATTTTCGATATCACAGATCATGTTTCGTTTCCGTATATTAGAAACGTTCATGTTTCTTCATATTTTTATCCAAAATTCAAAAATATGATGGTTGTACAGATTCAAATAAACATTTTAACTCTATACCACTCTTTAATTTCTTGGCTAATTTAATTAATTGAATCAGTGCTACTATTTCCTATTTTAGAGTGGATATGTCATAAATGCTTTTATTGAATAAAAATACGTTAATAATTTAAATTTTTCAGTAATTAGAGTAAAAATTTGCAATTGTGCGGTACGACTTGATTTCTTGGCGATTTGTTTTGACGCCAAGCTGTGATTAGTAAGATGTCCGATGCTTAACGAGAAATAAAATTTTATCTCCAAAATATAACGCCAAACTAAGGGATACCCGTTTCTACACCGATACGGTAATTAAATTAGTTCAATTAAATTTAAATTTATAATAATATTTAATACACATTCTGGCCAAGTTTTGGTCGCGGTTTATCGACAAGCTTAGCGGTGTTGCAAAAGTGCAAACAGGAATGGCGCCAAACAAAAATCGCCAATTTTGCAAAGAGGCACCCGAAAGTAAATTTTTACCTAAAAGATTATATAGGTGCGATTTAAAGAACTAATTCCAAGAGAACTTGATTGATTTTTTTTGATATAATAACCTTCAAAGGGAAAAAATAAGGGTTCCAATATTTTATAATTTGAATCACTAGAAAAATATTTTATATGATAACTTAAGAATAACGTATTGTGCTGTCTTCAATAAATTCATTAAATGACAGGTCAAAATTTGCTTTTTGGAAGATTTCGTTTGCTGATATGTTTAAAATTAAGTAGTTTATGTAATTTAAACACTCAGTTCATTAATCTTTGCCATATATATCTTCTTATAACAGTATTATGAGCAGAGAACTAGCTCCCTCTATATAAAAAGTTGCGGCCAAAATGTGTATTTATTTAAAGCGCTTTTGGAGGGCATTTAGTGTAGGGGGCTCTGGATAGATATACTATATAATGTCCATTTATTAAATTTACTAAACCATTGAAAAACGGGCAAATGAACATATATGGAGGAAAAGCTTACGCAACAGCAGCATTGAAAACAACAAAATTTTCTTAAGTTCTTTTTTCTGTGTTTGTTCCTTTTGCGTGCTCCTACTGTATCCCTTGATTAGTTTTATTATAATTCAATATTTATTTTTTTTTAACTTTGTCTCATGTGTTCTCATTTAACCATGTTCTTTCTGTGAAATTATTTGCAGTCTAGCGAAGAAATTAAAAAAAAAAAAAAAAGCTATTTCATTGGCTTCTATGAGACAGTAAGGTTACTCGCAACTGTTGAGTCAGCGAAAGTGGACTTTGATTTACTGCTACACCGCTCGGGCAGTGTATTTTCTGACACCAATTCACTTATTTGCATGGCTTTTTGCATGTTTTTCTTTGAAGTGTTTTTACTAAAAGTATAGTATAGCTTGACCACCCCAAGATGAAGTTCGTTAGAAACGGATTAAAAGATTCCATTTGTTAAAATAATGTTGAGAGGCACCATAATTAAAAATTAGCAAAATTAAATAAATACAGTAATTTAATTTAAATAAATACTTTCAATTAAATAAATACAAGTTTTGCTTACTGGTTTGAAGGGGTATAATGAATTATAATACATAACTGTTTTGTTTTTATTTTTATATGCTTATTCTTGATCACAATATGGCAAGTATATGAATTAATGAAATAATTAAGTAGCTTAAACATCCTATTTAATATAACTTTATAATACTCATCACGTTGCCTTTACTTGAGTTTTACACTCTTCATCCAAACTCTCAAGGAAAGTTTGTATTTTTATAAAAACCCGCCAACATATTCTGAAGTAATAAAATAAAACTACCTTTTTACACTGTTCATTTTCCATTGCGAGTAAAAAGTTTTCGAATTTACAAGTTAAGCGTTTTAGAAATGCGAAGAAAAAAAAATAGTTTCCGTATTTAATTTAAGCTTTGCAATTTTTTTTGAAATATTTCTAACTTAAATTATATTTTTTAAAAATACGGTTTTTCAGTTAGGGTTGAGGTACTTTTAACATTTTATGAAAAGTAACATACTTTGGGCTAAAAATAAACCGAGAATAACATTAATTTAAAAATGTGTGTATTGCCAGAAAATTACAGTTTTTTTTTTTCAGAAAGCTACAAACTTTCTTTATTTTTTCTTTAAAGTATGCGTTAATGAGAAGTTAATGCTTATAATTGCCATTTTTGGAGACGAAACAAGGTTAATTGACTCTCCGGTAAAAAATATACGCTGGAAAAAGTTTTTGAAAACAGTAACTAACCTATCAACAAAAAATAAATAAATAAAATACGTATGAATATACCATCATTTTACAAGTCCGATGAACTATTTAAAGTTTATAGATGTTAGAAGGCAGTTTCGGATTTTGACAATTACGATGAAATGTTTTACTCTAAATTTACAATTTATGCAAAACCGAATCATTCTCATACAAGTAGCTAAAGTCAGATTAAAAAAAAAAAAAACTTAGAGCAAGGTTATACAAAAATTAGATTAGTTTAAGAATGAGAGAAAAATAAATCGCTTTTAAAGTGCAAAATGCAACTATCATTTCTAATACATCAATCTGTACCTTGTCCATGACTTTTTGGTGTTTTCTTTTTTTTCATTATCTATCAATTCTCAAAGGATGATCCCTTAGCTGTTTTGGAAATAATTATTGGTGGAAAATCATAATGTGGTGTCAATTACGCGAAGCTGTGAAAGAAATCCTCTCTGAAATATAAGTAAAATTCTTTTAGAATTAAGAAAACGTATATATTTGGTATTGCAATTTACTGTTCAAATAAAACTATTCGGAAAAAAAAGAGAAAAAAAAAGTAATTGAAAAATAAAAATAAATAAGAGTAAAAATGTGTGAAATAATATTAATAATAAAAATACCGACTTTGAGAAAAAATTAAGAAAAAAAAAAAAAAAAAACGAAGGGAGTCCATGGCATAACGATCCCCCAGAGCAAAATATCCACCCTCATTTTCTAGCTAATTAGTGAAGCCATCTTGCCGAGAACATCCGAAATTTGCCTTCAATGGAGGTTAAAACTGAGCGTAAGAATTTGGTTTATAGCCCTTTTTCTTTTTAATTCAAAGAGAAATAAAACACTTCAAGCTCTCTTCCTCTACTATCAGTGGCAACTCAAAATATCTATAACCTTCTATTTTTTATAAATACTAATATTCACGTTTGAAGCATTAATCAAAGATTATTGTGCAGCCTTTATTTTCCTGATTGAATATGACGAACTCCCCCAACTAGTTACCTTTTCATTATGTATATGCTTATTTTTTTATAAAATTGAAACGTATTGCACGCCATCAAGCGCTTTCTACAAACGTGCATTTTCTTTTATTTGAAAATGAAATTTGTTCCATTATTAAACAGAATAGTTATTAAAGAAACGTTTTCAAAGAGGGCCATTCACTACCTAAGAATATGAATTTACCTGCGCAAGAAAGCACTGAAAGTTTACCTCCTTCCCTAAGAGTGTAGAAATCCTAGTAAAAACTAAGTAGAAATACGAGGAACGCATACAATAGTTTTTTATCAGTGGGGTGGGACTGTTTTTTTTTTTTTTTCATTCAGTAGCATTGGCCTTAAACCTCTATGAATTTACTTTATCACGCTAAATATTTGCTCAATTTTTAGGAGAACTTTAGGAGTTCTTAGTTGAATTGTTAAAAATATACTCCAATGAACGAAATGTTATGCAGTTTTAACTTAACACTTATATCCGTTAATTAGAAAGCACCGACCAAAACGAAATGGCTTCCCCTGAATTTTCCAAATACGTTGGTACTGGTCTTGGCCCAGGACTCGCAGTTGCTCGTGGAAAGATGGATACAAAACTCGTGTGTGGACACAGGGGGAGGCGATAGGGGCAATAAACCCTCTGAGGGCCAAGTTTTATTAATAGTATGAGTAATTAACTAAAGCCTCATAATTTTTCCACTTGCGTACAAATGATGATGGGTAATATTTCAAAGAAATTGTACTTCTTCAGCGAAATTCTGCATCAGCGCCTATCATTTACTTTCGGATTTAAACCCCTTCCCTATCGGCCCCGTTAAAATCACGGGCGGCATGTTCGAAAGTAGAGCACCAAAAAGTTAAGAACAATCCATTCCACATTGCCGGAAAACCATTTATTTACTGTCACATAAAAAAATGACAGAACCAGACTATTTATAGTGCAATTGGGGTTAAACGTTTTCTTTTAAATTTTTTTCTTGGATAAAAATTACGCGTTTATTTTGCTTTTCTCTTGAGTTTTTTGCGATAGTTAAGAGGTTAACACTACATAAAAGCTGTGCTTCAAACGACAAAATTTGGAGGCAAATGTTGTTTTAGAAAGAAGATACAATGCATACGCATAATTTTGCAGTTAAATGCATTTGAGGTCATTAAAATGTTTTCTTTGCGTTACATTATGTGATGCAAGTATATTCAACCCACGCATTACGCGTACTATTTGATTAAACTCAGCTTAATATAAAATCTAAGAAATGGCCAAAAAAGCGTAGTCATCAAATTTTTTGTTGTTAAAGACAATGTTAAACAAACTTTATGGCAAATGATTCTTAAAACTTTTAAATAACTACATGTTTACTAAATGAAAATTATGCGCAGGTGGTCTTTAGCTTGAATTTTGTTGCGAACTTTGAGAGGTAGGTTCCTGGTTTTTAAAAAGTTTGTTTAATAGACAAAGTTATTTTTCTTTTCTTTTCGTATGCAAATAAATGCAAATTTTGTAAGGAGAAAAAACGTGATTTGTTTTAGCAAAGAAATAAAATGTAAATTAACCTGAGAAGCAAGTAAATACTTTTCTAAGACTTTCTGTAATAAGTTATGGGAGAACATCTAATAGGAGAAATGCGCTTAAATGTCTTGACAATAAAGTTCCTTATTTTGATATTGAAGATTTCAGTTTAAATAGGAACAATTGTGCGATTAAATTTTGGATTTATTGCTTTTTACAGAAACATTTCTTCAGTTTCCGTTAGTTACTCTAATTTCTTTATGAAATATTTAAATACTGGAAAAACAAAATTCGCCTTCAAATAAATGAAAAAAAGGGAAAATTATCTCCATCATTAAAAACTATATGTTTATTAATTATGTGTCCCGCATAACATTCCGTCCACATAATGTCATAAATGTTTCATACACAATTATTACTGAAATCGTTTTGAAAGCAAATCACTAGAATTAAGAAATTGAACTTGTTCAAAATTAATGTGCAGTATGAGAAACAATGCATGACATGGCTGATGTTTTATTAGGCATTACGCGCACCACAGAATATACAAGCATCTAACGTTGATTTTTGCTACAACACAACTTAATTAGGATTGAACAAATAATTCAATCATAGTAATTTAAAATAAAAATTTGCTTAGGGTTGAAAATTTTGTAAAAAATCACAGCATTTTTTTTTTTGTAATTAATTAATAGATACTTAAGGAAAAGTCCCTGACCTAATTTTTGCATTTTCCACTAAAATCCGATTTAATATTTTGTGGCATATTTTTTTTTCTGAATTTCCGAGCGGTCAAAGAAACACACATTCGCCTTTTGTCTACATACACAAAATATGTACAGTCAGGGGAAAAAAAACGCTCAAAATTACTCTGCTATCATACGTTTTCGAAACATAAAAGTAAGATGCCAATTGCCATCGATTAATGTCTTCTTATAAATTACTAGCGGTACCCGCACGGTTATGCCCGTGTTAAAAAATGAAAAGACCAGTCAGTTCGCTATTGTGTCTATAATGGTAACTTTTTTTATGTGTAAATTATGTTATTTTATTAAAAAATATAGCATTCCACATAATTAAAAACTATCCGCAAACGGCAATGAATCAGCGATCCTGCACATTTAAGCATTTCTTTTTACAAAACACATACAATAAAAAGAAAGAAATGAAGCAAAACGAACAAAAAATATTCGAGAGAAAACGCATTTTGTTTGTTTAGTTCAAGTAACCACACAGAAAGGACTATTATAATTCATTAGAATAGTTATAATTAATAAATTTTTAGTATAATTAGTTTTTATCTAGTATTCATTGACGGCAAAAGAGAAAGACGAAATTTTGTAGCTTGCAGAAACTAACAGCAGCAAGAAAAGTCGCTATAAAGGATAACATTTACTTAGAAACCCCTCCATAATTGGAGTAATGCATGTCAAAATAGTAAAGAAAAAAAAAAAAAAACAGCTATCGCCTGTGAGCTGCAAGAAATAAATTTTAATTCGTTTTAAAGAAAAAGAATAATCAAAATTCAAAATGAATAAATAAATTAAATAATTAATTAAATATCAGCTGCTACTCAAAGTGTTAAAATCCGCAAGGAATAAATTTTAATTCGTTAAAAAAAAGGATCATAAGCCAGTCGGCATAGCAACAATTCAAATAAAATTAAAGTAAATTACCGTGAAATAATAATTTCGAACCACAGAGAAAAGCGCTTATAACTTCTTTTCCAGTTAATTTAGAGGCTTCGAAATTTAGCACAAAGAACAACACTCTTCCTTTAACAGTTTTTTACGCGCTTTTCAACGGTATCAAGCTCAAAAGGATGCGATAATTCCTTCCCATAGAAAACGACTATTTTGCAAAATTTTCGGCTATAAATTGGAATAAAAAAAGAACAAATTCGAATTTCAGAAAAAACTCTCCGAGGTGCACACCCCCATGTTCCAAACTAATTTCGTGCCAAATTTCATGAAAATCCGAGGGACGGTCTGGGCCCTACGCCGGACACAGACAGACAGACACACACACACACATACTTTCCACTTTATTATTAGTAGAGAAGATTATAATGCAATTTAAAACATGGGTCGTATTCACATTGAAATGAGTACTGACTTTTAAATTTTAAATGGAACGCCTTATATTCAACAACGGAAATGGGTTCAACGTGCTCAAGTTAGTCTGAATACCAAATTTGTTCGAATTATGTTCATTAGAACACAGATATTAAAAAAAACGTTTTAGGGGCCGTCACTACATTAAAGTTACTACTTTTAAAGATACCTGTTTACGAAGCTACGAAAATGTATCTAGCGAAGCACAGTGAATTAATATGTTTCACATTTACATTATTTACAAAATAAACGTGTTTTGGGGGTTACATTTAAAATTTTTACTTGCGACCATAAAGGTTTTCTATTTCATTTTACAGTTCGCGTCATTTAAGCTATACGGTTCTTGAAACGGCAGTAAAATGAATTCTTAAGTGTAGCACAAACACTACTGCACTATTTTGAGCTGAAATTTTGGGTACCCTCATAGAGGCTCATATATAATGATAGTTATTATATAATGGAATATGGTTTCAAGTAATATTTTTTTAAAGAATTAATTCATAATTAGTTAAAAATATAAAAATAATATTATCGACCGTGATAATCATGTTTTTATTGTTGGGTGATCTAATATTTTTACATTAAAAACAATCTTCGCCATACCCACAATAGTTTCCATAATATATGCAAAAGTATCAGAATTTTTTTCAATTCAGCTCTGAAACAACGGGTGAACGGAATTAAACGAAAATGCCTTTACCAAGTTAAATTTTAGAGATGAGTACAAATGTGTCATACAAAAAAGGGGGAGGGGAGTTGTTCAAAATTTTAAAGTTGATGTTTATTTTAATGTGAAGAAGATGCCTGAACACATTTTTAATATCAAAATTTTATAGAGTACATTATTACTGAGAAAATTACGCATTTCCTGTGTCTCTGGTGTAAATAGTGTTGAAATGCGAAGGATTTTTTTTTTCATTTCCACTGTACATATAACCTTTACGGCCACATTATACGCCAACTAGTTTACTAACAATTAAATTGTTTAATCAATTATAATTAATAAATTGTTAATTGTTAATTCCATTGGCTGTTGGAAAAGCTTCCATTTTATTTGTTTTGTCACATGTTTAAACACAATGTATTTCTTAATTTTTATTTAAATAAGAAAGAACCCATAAACTCACTCAGAAAGCCCTTATATTGTTTAATATCTTTGAAAAAGAGAAAATGAAAATACGCGAAAACAAATATCATTACTGTGTAAATGACTTCAATTTAAACAAATATGATTATTTTCGTAGTTAAAGAATCTATTAAAAATTTGTTGTCTTTCTTGCAAAATTTGGAATTTTATGGGTTAAAGACGTTCTGTAAACATCGATTATTTTGGTTAGAATATCAACGTGATTTTTACTAAAGTTATATTATATAAGTTTTCATGATTTACTCGAACATAAATATCTGCGAACATACGCAGATAGTATCTGCTTAGTACTATGTTTCACCAATAATAACAGACATTATATATCTTCATATCCAATTGTACAAACTACATATTATTTCCTTCTTTCTCAGAGGCGAATAAAAAATGCATATGGTGTTGGAAAAATTTTGTAAGAAGTGATATATTTTACAGAAAATATATTTCAATGAATGATGCACTAACTATAGAAAGGGAACTCGATATACGTATTTTTTTTCTTTCTTTTAAGTTTAAAATCTAGAAGATTAAATGACCTAATTCTAATAGGAGTGCAAAAGTTTTTAAATTATTATCAACGGGGCATAAATATTTCGGGCCTTAGTAGCACACATATAAAAAGGAGTTACTGGAGAATTTCATGTTTTTAATCTTCGTCATTTTTATTTCTTTTTTATTTTCTTTAAAATCTTCTTTGATGCATGAAGAAACATTTTCATCAGTCTACATTTTCGTTATTTGGAAAGAAAATCAATAATTTGATTTTTCTAACATGCGGATAAAGAAACGCTTCACTGCTACTCTCCTTATAGAAAATAGTGTTTTAAAATTACCGTTATTCCTACATATTTTTATAGATTTCCTTTACCTTTATGCATTTTTTACATCCTTTTTGCTCTTGCAGCAGACTATTACCAATAGTTACCCAAGAGAAAGAGTTCATGTGCTACTTTTCAAAGCAGCTGTCTTTACGGAGGCCGTCTTTAATCAATTCATGAAAGTTGTTTATGGCATCTGTTTGGAAGCAATAAGCGGTGGGTAAAAAAAGTCAATATGACCCGAATCTCCGGAAGAAGAAGCAAAAACGAAGGAGAGAAAAAAAGGACTTTAGGGCTGTCAAGGAATTTTTCTAGAAAGATGATTTTGTTGTTAAATTATGAAACAGTAAAAAAAGGAAAGCGTGTTTTTCAGTGGCTAAGAAGTGAAACTTTATAGTGGATTCTTAAAAATTACTTGTTTTGGACTTTTCAAATACAATCTAATATTTTACTCAGTCCCGTCATTTGAATGATCATGAATGCCAGGGGAGTCAGATGCCATGGGATCCCATGACTTTTAGAAATACAATGCATGTATTTTGTTGTTTTTCACCTACTGATATGCACGAAATATATATCCTTAGCCGACAGGGCGGCATAGAGGTAAGGCACTGGTCTCGTACGCTCAAGCTCACAGGATCAAACCTGGTCCAAGTTGGTGGATTTTCAAGATGCAGACGATTTTCGCCCATGTCATATGACTATGCGGTATGTTAGAGATCCATTGAGTAACTGTTTGACTTGGACACTCTGAGCTAAATTAAATCCTAGTGCAGTTTCACATCAGATGGAGCTCAGGGGCCACCGTCTAGGGGTAAACTGGGCGTGAAAATTCTGAAGCGTAATGGCATACACCGATAGTGGTGCTACTTGAAAGAATAAATTTCGGTTCCTGGGGAATACACTAGGTCCGCAAAGGTTAGTTAGTGGTCATACGCAGCCCCGTTAGAAGCAAAAAATACATATTTCTGGTCATCCCCTGGATTATTTTGAAATGACGGTCTTGGTTAATACTATGATATATAATTTTCAGAAGAACCCAAGTTACTAGTTTTAAAAGAAATTTTATTTCGATGTAATGCATGTATCTTTTTGTAAATATCAAAAAAAAAAAAAAAAAAAGAAACTAAATGAAAAAAATATAACTCATTCATGTTCATTAATTCTTTTTCCACGCTCAACCAACCAAAACACAATCTGAAATTCAAAGTAAAGAATATCTTTTCAGAAATTGATAGGATCAGATGTGTTCTGAAAAAAGGATTTTTGTGAAAAAAGCGATATCACTAGGCCTTTTATTGTTCTCTAGCAAGTGCAAAAAAAAAAAAAAAATAGAAAAAATATAAACACAAAAAGCCCTCCTAAAAGTAATCAATTTTACTTGATTGAAGCAGTTTCTTTTTTTTTTTAATTTATTTTCGTTTCTTTTTAAAAGAATTTCTAACTTATAAGATCTAAATTATAAGAATATTTCTAATACCATTATACATATCAACATGACTTCTATGCACAATTGTGAAAGTTATTAAGACTGAATCTGTTAAAATGAAGCATTACAATTCCTTCATTTAAGGTCATTTACAATGCGCATTAAATATATTTACCTCGCAATTAAGGACAATAACTTTGATGAAACGTTCTTATTTGACGCGAGAGAATTTTGCAAAGCAATTATTTACTTGGATTGGTTAAATCAAAGCCATATAAAATGCCCTGAGGACCTAATGAGGAGCATTCATGGTTGTCAGTGCGATCACTGAGATTATATCGATTAAAGAACACAGTGAATAGAAATATTCATGTCTTATAACTTTATAAAATGCCAATGAAAATTTAACATAATAGTTTCAATGTTTTTATATGATGTTTTACTCTAAATCTTTAGAGATCAGAATGTTTTATATTTGTATGTTTACTTTGAGAAATAAACTTTGTTAATTGCTTAATGAGGATATATATTATAAAATGTTTAAATTCCTATACTTTTGCTGCCAATTAATGTGGAAATAAGTCTTCACGTCTATCAATGATGTATATTTGTTTTTAAAAGATATGTTTTTCATGTTCATGAATTGCTTTAATATTGAAATACTTTTCGTTCGGAAATGCACTGAAATGAAAGGGCTGATTATTCTATTCTTTTCTGCACAAAAATATTTGAGCTATTAAAATAAAATAAAATTCATTATTACTTGTATATGTGTATGCGATGAGTTTACTTGTTTACTGTGCAATGCATCTCTTATATAATATGTTTTATATAAGAAACCCTCGCAAAACATTTAAAAGTAATAATGAAAATTTTTAATTGCATTTCTGAATGTAACTTCAGCTGCATACTATCAAAAAGTCATTTTTCTTCTTAGTAAATTACTTGAAAGTTGTGACAAAAACACTTCTGACGAAAATGAAGTGCTTCGTTTCCTCTAACAAGTAATATAAAGTTTTTACATTAGTTTATAGCTAACTCAAGTTTTTTTTTTTTATTGTGCCACTAGTATTTTCTTTGACGTTTTAGAAACTTTTGATAATATAGTCTTTAAGATGTTCATTCTTCATAATGTTAATTACGTTCAGTCTGTGAGAGCGAGATGGGTCGTTCTATGAAAAATTATTTACAATGCCTTGTGCTAAAATATGAGGGAAGGGAAGAAATTCAACGTAAAGTGTCGCAAAGATTGTCAAAACAATATTGCTGATATCTATTTCGAGGCTACGTGGAGCCTCTTTATCAGTGCAGAAAATACACTCAACACACACAAAAAGGAAGTTGTGAGTGAACAGACATCAACCAAAAAGACACCAGCATTTATACCATATTTCTTACATAGACCAGACTAAACGGGCCCTTATGCACCGTCAAAAAGAGCATGTAAGTTATGTTAAGCGTAAAGAACTAGCACGGTCTTCGATTGCTCAACATTGTCGGACTTCAGACCATTGCTTTGGATTTTCCTCTGCCAGAATTATGTGTAAGTGCTTTCCGGTCCATGGTGACCTTGATTTTAGGGAAGATTATTAAATTTAGAAAATTCTTATTCTCTAGGAAAGGATTTCTGATGAAACGAAAAAGACTCCATTTTCCCTGATGTTTGGAAGTGTTTTGCATAACTGCTTTTCCTGTATGTATATCTCTCTATTCCTTTTTCTTTCTTTCTTTTTTTTCTCAGTTCCTTGGCTCTGATTGGTGATATTCGCTTTTTGTCATTGTGTCCCTAATGGCTAATCTTTACTTCGACCCATTTGAAATCAATATCATTTTTTTTTTGGTTGATGCTTGTTCACTCACAACTTTGTCAAAAAGGTGTTTAGCACATAAAGATAATCTTCCAGAAATTACTACTTTTTTTTCTTGTAAAACTATTGGTTAATATGCTCTTGCATGTATACAAGAGCATATTAACCAATAGTTGAAGAATCTCTTTCCGTTTTCCTCAACTTTCAGCATCACAGCGAGAAAATACTACCTAAAAATACGAAATTGTATAATACATTCTAAAAATGAATTAGATACTGTCGTTATTTAGACAATCTTGTAGGAATTTTTATCAAATAGCACTGCTCTTCTTGAAAAACCTATTGCGTCCGTACATGTTTGCGATGTAGCATGTTTAACTTATAGCCAAATTACGTGATTTCTAATTTCAGTTTCATGACAAGCACGCGATTGTAACTTTTAATGCGCTCAAAAGCAGTAGAAGGAAGAAAGCGTAACTTTATTTATCTTCTACTTTTTATTGTAAAAATATTTCTTTCTCTTATACTTTAATCTTTTTTGCGATGTGTTCTTTTCCTTGATTATTTTTTTCTTCCGCCCTACTTCTTCCATCTCACTTACCTTTTGTCTCTTGTTAAACAACAAAAAGTTTAAAAAACAATAAATTCAATCCTCTTTCGAAGCATAAAAAAGCAGAAAAGAATCCTTTTTTTGAAAAGAAATGGTTTTTGCTTCTTTCAGATCACCAGAGCTTATTCTTGCCTCTTTTTCAGGTAGCAAAAGCACTTCAGAAAATAATCCGAACTCACTTGCAACGGTTTTGTTTTGTGGTTTTACTAGATGTATGCTTATTATACTTTCGTCAAAAACGAAATAGTTTATTTTTCCTACTTTTCTTAAACTTCAAAGAAAGTTAAAAATGCTCGAAATTTCCTTCACTTTGTTTTCTCTGCTGCAGTTTTTCTTTTGCTTACAATAATGTTTTGCAAAAAATACACTAATTTTTATTTTTTATATTTACATCTGTTTTTACGCATTTGTACTGTGTTCGTCATATCTTTATTACTTACTATTTAAAATGTGTATAAAAACTGTGCTCATTACATAATAAAATATCATCCTATTCAAACTGTCTTCACCTTTTTTTTCGCTCAAGATCAGATATGTTCGAAAGTTTTAATTCTAGATGGTGCAGTCATTATTTTGCATGTATTTCTTCATTATTTTTTCCTCATAGTTGACACTGATTTCAATTCTCCTAAACCAAAGGCTTCTTAAATTGGTACAGATGAACCCCCAGGGGTCCATTGTGCCCTAGAATGTGTCAACGAAGGAAAAATTGATTGTTCATGAGATGAAAAAAGGGGTCTATGAGAATGCCTTTCATTTAAATAAATTGTTACCAAATTATAGCCATGCTGCAACTAACATAATCTTTGCCAATTGCCTTTACTTATTTATATAATAAGCAAATAAATGTACTATTTATATATTTGTGAACTACATTTCTGAAAATGTTCAAGTAGATATGCATTCTCTTTGTACTTGTAACCAATAAAATCTCGCACTTTTAATTCCTCTAGAAAAAACATAGCCGGGGGATCTTGCGATTAAATCTTGATTCGTAAGAGTCACTTTTTACATGCAAAAAAATCTTAACTTTTTTGAAAAAATTTACTGTAGTATCTTTCACGTGGCATTTCATGACATTTTTCTCTGTATCCCTATTGTTTTGAACTTCTTGGGAAAAACTTTACCCTCAGTTTTACTAGGTCTCTACTGTTTTAAAACTATTAAATATACCGTGTCGCTTTAATTAACTTCTTCTAACACGATCTCCTTGGAAGTGAGCCCACGAAAAATAGAAAGGAAGGAATAGGGGTCGACGGTTTAAAAAGTTTGGGATCCTATGTCCTAAATCAATCTGAAATTAACAGAAAGCCACAAAGGCACTTGGGACGAACTTAACGTGGCATGCTTTTAATTTTGTATTGTTCAATAGAAAAAAGATGGTGCCCCAAGAAGAAAGCTACGTGTTGTCATTTTGTGTAATCTTAAGCGTCTCAAAAGCGACACAAAGCTTTGAACAATATTCTGAAATCATAAAGGGGCTTTACACAAAAATAAAAAACCAAATTTTTCAAGAAGTGGGTCAATTAACATGTTAATACACTTTTTACAAAACATTATTTATTTATTTATTTAGTTTTTTAAAATTCATAAATGCATCCTGAAAAACGAAATTTTTTTCTTAGAAAAGTTTGATAAGCGAGTTTTATGGATTAAGCTATTATAATATTTTTTATTTTAGAACACAGATTTCTCCGATTCAAGTATATATAAATCATTTTAGTATATAAAGATAAAAACATTCTAAATTTACCTATGAATTTTTATTATTTTTCCAAGATATTTCATTTAAAAATATTTTGAAGTACGTTTTTGTCTAAGTTTAGGTGTGCCAACAATTTTGCTTACTTACTTAGTTTCCTTATGTAACGAATTTTTAGAATTGCGTAATTAAATGTGGATTCCATTCATTACTATCATAAAACTGTATCTTGATAAATTTTGTCCGTTTTTTAGTGCAGACAGTTAGTCTGCAGTACGTCTTTATGCACATTTCACCGATATTTTTGAGCTTACAGAGGAATTGAGCTAATAGATTAATGGGACATACGTATTGGAAATGTAAACAAAATAATTACAATGTTGATTTTTATTACAACAAATTATTATGCAACATATTCATAGTACATTGTTCCTAATATTGATGATGCGTAAAATATGCTAAATAAATTGATATGAAGCATATACTTTTTTTGAAAGCTCTAAAAGTGACTTTTAAAAGTTTAAAATGTTCTTAGTATGAGTATGTAAAATGTTATTAATTCTGAACGACACGGTATATATATATATATCATCTAGTAGTGAATACAATATTCTGAAAGCCACAATTACACTGAACATACAAAATTGTACAACAGTCGCTAAAATGTGCTGCTGCACATTTATGCTTGTCAGATGCACAGTTGTGCGCAATTAGCTTTAGATATATAATACATGTTTACATCCGAGTCGACCTTTTTGTTTTTATATTAAAAAAAGCAGATAATTTCCGTAAAATTATCCAGTGTACATTTTTTGCGTTAGATAAATATAAGGGACTAAGAAGTAAGAAGTGATCTTAGCGTTAACATATAAGTATTTAAGATGACTTTAATTAACCGTTAATTCATGCATAAATATGTTATCTTATTTACAGTTAGTTATTACATTTAGAAACAAATGAAAACAATGATATAAGAGTGAATACTTAGACAAAGTTTAAGCTGTGTAAGAGCTGTATAACAAAGTTACGCTTTGTTGGGCTGTTAGAGAACAAACTGATTTGCTATTAGCTGTGAAATCCTCAAAAACTTTTATGATCTGAATCAATTATGCGGAAGAAAAATACCTAAACGCAAAAAGACTTTTTCTTTTCCTAGCCTTTTGAGCGCTGAAAAACACATTCAATCATAAAAATATCGATTTTGAAACTATTTTCTACTTTTTTAGAGATTAAATAACGAAGTAATTTCTTCAAAAATATTTATTTTCATAATTTGTGACTAACAGTGTTATTCTTCTTAATATTAAATTGATATTTGTTTCGTTTCTTACGACTTTTTTTACATTAATATCACTTCATGAAAATATATATATATATATATATATATATATATATATATATATATATATGGGAGGTTTATAATAAATTAAATACATTATAATTATTCTTTTCTTTGGCTTTGTAAAAAGCAAACTCTCGTTGGGACCTTTTAATATAATTTTTTGTAAACCTGAACTAAAACCTATTGTGTCTTTTTTACGGGTCCACTCTAAAACGTGAACCAAAACTTATACCCTGAGTCCTGTTAGGCTAAGAGACCCCAAGAAGGGTCTGGAAAACTAAAGCTAAGCGTCACTTGGTGAGCTGATGCTAAAGTATAGCACACAGTAAATTGTACTCCTGCGAGATCCCTATGGGGACCGCTTTTGCAAAAATATTATCTTCAATTGTAAATATTCATCTCCTTCATCATTGTATGTAGTATTCTTGTAAATACCTCATAAGTAAAAAATGAAGCAAAGAAAAAAAATGAATGCTGTTGTGTACCGTCATGAAACTTAACCCGACTGCTAATACGGGACGTAACATATATCTCTGTGTGTGCATGTGGGCCATATAATTATAAATAGCTCAAAAAGTATAAAGTATAAACTATATTTTTTATTAGGTGTGATATTGACAAAATGATTTTTTTTCTTATTATTATTAATTATTTATTTGTTATATTTTTCAGAATTTGTTTACAATGACAAGAAAAGACACGATTTTGTTCCGCTTTTAAGCAAATTGCATTCAATTAACGTTTTAGTATTTTTACACCTTCTATTAGTATTTTTATGAAACTACACCATGCACTTTTTTGCACTATTGCTCCACATTTTACAGCTCAAAACAACATATGTCACATATTGTTACTTATTTAACTATTTATAAATTATTTCCGTTTCATAAGGTTAAACTGAAAAGGAAAAAATAATCATAACGGAAATATATTCAGGCAGAAAAATGATAAAAACTTTTCACATCTTAAAGAAGAATCTCGTTTCGTCTATAAATTGTATCAGGAAATGCTCGGCCTCAACTCCTAATGGGTTTTCTTTCCTCCACAGGGGGCTTATCTTTCTTTTCGTACATGAATGTCTTTTATGTTTCTAGTATGAGGGGAAAGCAATAAAACCTAATTACGACCTGCACTCTAGGCTTGAATGGCATTTGGCATTTGTTCAGTGTTACTCAAATGCCGAAATCGCCCGCAGAAATAGAAGGAAATAAGCGAAGATTTGATATTTGCTTTTATTAGAGAAACAATAAAGGATAGTAGAAAATTATTTTTGTTGCTGTTACTTTTTTAAAATATTTAATGTAAAAACACTTTAAAATTTGATTCAGAAATATTCTCAGACTTTGTGAAGAAGAAATTTATTACGTGTCAAAAATACTGAAATATTTAAACATAATCCGGCTACCTCCGAGGCAATTTTAGTTGGTTAAGGAGTATTTTATGATGTTATTATATTATATGTTTTGGCTGCGTATTGTATGCAAAAGAATGTACAATCAAGACATTTTAAAGTTTATTTTTTCGAAATTCACTTGTTTGAGACACATCCTCATTCCCTATGGGTTATTTTGTTATTATATAAATTTAGTTTAGTTATATTAAAATATTTCTAGACTACACATTAATGGGTGAAGTACAAAATAGCAGCTACGACTTAAGAAATTCAAATTATGTAAACTACAATTAATTTATGTGCCTTAAAAAATAAAAATAAATAAACAAAAATAATAATAATGTTTTTTTAGCCTACTTTCATATTAGTTTCCTTAGAAGTAAAAAAAAGAAGACTAAATATATCATAAAAATATCGTTAATTAAAGAAAAGTCAAAAATATGTGAAGTAATTAAATAAAGATTGAAAAATAAAATAGTTGAAAGTAGGGTTTTGAGACGAGGAGAAAATAGGACATTGTCCGGTCAGTGAGCAATCATAGTTTTTCAATTCTCCTTCGAGCTACTACTCCCCTCCTCCCCCCCCCCCGTCTTCTTAGTTAACTGTCAGTTGTTATAGGTTATAGCAGTGTTTTCCAACCACTTTCCTTTACGAACCCCTTCTAAGATCCTAAAGAAAATGGCGAACCCCCTTCTGTAAGGGGTGACAAGACTATAAATTTTGCTGCCACGTTCTTTAGTTTAAATGAAACTATAACTTTTTTTGTCATTATTGGTTTTTGTTTGTTAAAATAATTATTAGGGCTGTAAGCATATGTGTTCCTAAAATCTTTTAAAAACTTTTTTCCACGATAGGTTCCATTTTCCGGTTAAAATATACAAAATTCGGTAAAGTTAAATTCGGTAAAAATTAAAATTTTCATACTTTAAAATTTCTAATAGCGATAATGCAGAAATGTTGGAATAAAGTGTGATAAATGTAAGTCCAAATTTAAAATTTTTGAAATTCTGGTTCCATTTTAGGGTCTTTATAATGATAAATTTTCCTGGAATAATGCAAAATTTTACTTTTTTAGTAAATTTTTATATTTCCTTGTTCGTTGTTCTCGTTCGCGAGGAAAAAGTGGGAAATGGTAGGACAAACATGCGTTCTAAAATTTAAAGTACATCAATAAATATCTTTCGGTACCAATTTGTGATCCAAATTTTAAAAATCAAGCAAAAGTAGAAATAAGTGCAGTTCACTACTTTTCGGCATTATCTTAATAACACAATTTTTTTATCATTTACGCATTCCTTAATTACGTGTGTAAATTTATTATCTCGTGTTTTCTTTTACGTTAGTGATAAAAAAAATGTCGCCATTGCAATATTATTTTCTGCACCTCGCAAACCCTTGGGGGTTCGCGAACAACCGGTTGGGAAACGCTGGGTTACAGGATGCGAGGCACCAACACGTTTTTCGCTGCTGAGGTACTTCTACTGTAAAGAAAACATATGTACAGAGTTTGCTTGTAATTGCAAAATGTGATGATACACTGCGAAAACTAAAGTAAGTGCTCCAAAATCTTTTTAAAATTCTTCTAGGAAAAGTAAAATTAATTACTATTTTTTTTTTGTTTGAATTTTAAAAAAATATGTATTTTTGAAATTAAGACATGTTTCCTAAAATGCAGGTTTTTAATTAGTAATCAGTTTGCATGTACAAAAGTGAAAGATTAAAAATAACTATGCTATAAAAGATATCTCTGCTGATTTTATATTAAATATTGTTTTGATTACTGATTTTATAGTTAAAGATAATCATGCATAAACGCCAATAATTTAAAATTTTCCATTGCTGCTTCGTTCTGCAGCAAATAAATTTATCTCTGCTAAGATTATCATATTGTAAAGATATAATATAAATAAAATTATATATTATTTATATTAGCTGCAATTTACTACGCATCTTTGCTCTAAAACAATGAATTTCCTTATCAATTAATGACTGTTTTTCAGCCACGCGCTTTTCAATGCAAATATTGGCAAACTTTGACAAATCAACTACCAATCGTTCTGTGATATAATCTGCAGATTAACATCTGTATGCGACGGCGAGCTTCCAAAAAATTACCCGCGAGCTACTAGTAGGGTGTAGTATAAAGATCGACAGTTTGGAGACCACTGTTCGGCTTGTTGCAAAATATAGTATCAGAAATAAAGTAATCATATCGCCCCCTTCTTTAGGATCAACGTTTTAGATTTGATAAGGCGAAGTATAAATTTTGAATGAATAACTCACGAGGAAAAAACCACTTTAACTCTGAAAAAAAATGAAGCTGCAAATTTTTCGTGTTCTTTTTAGCCTGCTTTACCGTAAAAGTAAAAAATAATAATAATAAAGCTTGAAAGAAGGCTTAATGTATCTTAAAAATATCGTTAAAAATAAATAAAGTTGAAAAAAGGGAAGTAATTAGGGGTTGAAAGTAAGGTTTTGAGATCGGGAAAATGTTTTTGTCGGTCTGCCTCCCCCCCCCCCCGCCTAATAACTTCTTAACGCATTGTCCGATTTAGAAAATTCTTTTTGCAATCGAAAGATTCCGGAAAGGTCATCTCCGTTCCATGTATTACATTATGATTTGAACAATTTATCGTACATTTTTGAACATTTGAAAAAGCTTCATCATTAGAGCCTTTGGATGCAAATTATGTAAACTCTGGTCAAAAGATCCAAGTTCCTATGAGCAAGTTTATTGAAAGAAGTTCTCAGCGTAAAATATTGATCTGAACAATTTTTGCTCTTTTTTGAACAGTTAAAAAAATTTTTTACGCCTACGGGAAAATTTCAATTCCCTATAAATCCTGATCTAACCGACGGATTTGTTTGCAACAAACTTTATCGGAAAGATGTTACAATGTAGAACATGTACAAATACTTAGTTCAACATGAACTGAACGAGCCTATTTTCTTATAAGATTTTTTGATTGGGGTTTTTAAGGATATTGCTCAATGAATAAATGAATGAGTGAAAAAAGGAATGAATAAATAAATGAAAGTGAAAAAATGAATAAATGAGTGAATAAATACATGAATGAGTAAATAAGTGAATGAATACATGAATGAGAAATGAACGAATGAATAAATGAATGACTGAATAAATGAAAGAATGAATGAGTGAGTGAATGAATATGTATTATCCGCTGAAAAAGGTATATTTGAAGTAATTAAGAACTAAAGCTAAATGAGAAAGAGATAAAAAATAGCTAGATTATGAATTTGAGTTTGATGTATACGGGAAAGTAGGCTTGCATAGTTCTGGAGGAACTTTTTTTTTTTGGAAACGGTTTTTTCGTGGTGGGAAGAAGGGTGATGGTAATTTCCTGATGTCGTAAAACTGCGTGAGAATCAGTTACTAAAAATAAACATGAAATGATCCGCCCACACACACACATGAACATTTTATGTGTAATAATAATTTAAATTTGTGCAATTAAACATAATTTCACGTTAAGAAAGCACAAATAAGTATTAAAATGCAGACATATGCTTCGGGATTGCTTGGAATCCCTTTTTCAATGCGACAGGGAGCTTCTAGATGCAAAACATCCAAATGAAGCAGACAAACAACAAAAACAAAGTGTATACAGCCTAAGAAATATCTGTGAATCATTGAGAATAAAGGCAGCGTGAAGTGGAAGTAGAAGTAGCAGGGAAGGCACCAATAAGAGAGCAACAAACGAATCCAGTTGAAAGTACACGAAGTAAAAAGGAATAACAATAAAAATAAAAACAAAGCAAAAAAGACGACACCATGCATAAAAATGTGAAAATACATGAAAATTGCGAAAGTGATAAAATAAAATACAAAGAATAAAATGGAAATAAAAATAAGTACAGAGAGTACCGAAACATAATGCAAAACAAATTACACATGTAAAGGAGGGGAAGGGAAAAAATAGACACAAAAAAGGAAAACTAACAAGAAAACCAAGAAAGAACAACAAATTAAAGGAACTTATGACAGACCTGTGAAAAATAAGGAGTTGAGGAAGAATCATTTTCCAAATTAGAACTCCTCTCTCTATTCCTGTTAATATGATAAGCTTCCCAAAAGTCAAGCTCTAAAGGGAAAAAACATTTTTGAATAATTTTCCCAGAATTGAAATCTAAAGAGTGATGGGAATTCCAACAATGTTGAGCAATACCAGACTTTTCTATTACATTTAATGTAGTTAAAGCAAACTCTTTTCATACATCATGGCATGGTGTCTGATACTGGAATCGAAGGTTTTCATGCATATCTAGCAAGCATACCACAAGATTCAATTTTTGTGAACTTTTAAAGAAGCAAATGGACTTACCCTAATATGTAACCTTTTTTTTTTACCACGGTTAACGAGAATACCCTGTCTTGCCACTCTTTTGAAATGTTCAATGCTGGCATTCCTTTTAACTTCTAAGCTACTACCCGATGTCCATGTATGGAGATTTTGATAGGCACAAGCGATTGAAATTTGGAAATAAGTATCGATAAATTTTGTAGTCTACGTGTTAATGACAACCGTGACCAGTTAAACTAACAGTAAAAAAATCCTACAAAATCATGAAGGTATTTATTTCATAAATACACTTGGCAGGATTTGATGTGAGCAAACAGATGATACATTTAGTTACAAAATACATAAAATTTTATACAAACATAATAACATACATTTTTAACTCAACAATTCCATATCTTGTCATTGTATGATATTTTGACACTTGTTTGTTTTCGACATCCATCTGTCAGATGAACCAGTATCTGAAGACCTTCTATCTTCGCCTTTTGTCATATTCTGACAAATATCAGACCCTGAAATGTAAACCAAATGACCAATTAATTGGAAAAAAATCGTGTATGTTTATGAGTTTTTCTTAATTTCAAATTTCCGATGAATTATTAAGCATATTTTTTTAATTCAACATAAAAAATAAATAATATTATTAATAAAAAATTAATAAGTCAAAAAAGGGTGTAGTATTTAAGACACAATAAATGCAATGATGAATAAATTGAGAAACGGGGAAAGGGTTGCCAACATAGTACTGTTCGACGACGACATTTTGACAGCTAAGCGCTTCTGCGTATGATAGAAAAAGACGAATCCATTCGAGTTATGGGTTTTAGGGAAGGTCTGTGGGCTTTAGGAAAGCTCGTTTTGCTAGTGCGTTTATAAGCAAGCGAATTAGAATTTTTGCTTCTTTGTTTGTTGAAAGCAACCAAATTCTTCAACTAGCAGATAGTAACAGTTCGGAACAAATTAATTATGCTAAATGAACTAAAATGAGAACAGAACACAACACAACACATTCCTTATACCAGCAGTATCTCCCTTGAACACGAATGGATTCTGCTTGGCACTGTGCTAGTCAGAGATATTTTCTTTGCGGTAGAACTGGTTTGGGGTACTTTAATTTAGCTGGTGCAGAGTCAAAGTGATACAGCAATACAGCCATGGAAAAAATTATAAGGACAAGCGAAAAGTCGCCAATTCTAGGAGTTGCTTGGCTAGAAAAGTATGCAAAAATTTTTGTGCTAAAAATACGTAAAAAGAAACATTTTCAAGCAAAATTTACTCTGAAAATTTTGAAAATTATTTAAATACATGATTTTTTAGGATTTTAATAGTTTGCTACTTGGAAAGAATTATAAGGACATACATTTCTTTTGAAATAGAAAGCAAAAATTTCCATATTTAGTCGTATCATATGATTGTTTACAATAACCCAAAACTGTTACGCAGTAAAATTTTTCCCTTTATCGCATTCTTTATCATGCCGCGCAGCACACAACTCTCTGAATGTGAAAAGGGACAAATTATTGCATACAGAAAATATGGAATGAGTGGACGTGAAATTTCAAGGAAGATAAACAGATCTAAAACAGTAATTTATAATGTTTTGAAGAATCCAAAGGAGTATGGAAAGAAAAAGCGTACAGGTAATCCTCCCACTATTACTATGCGCCAGAAACGTTCAATTGTCCTTCGAGCTTGCTTAAAAAAACAGAGTTCTACTCAAATTGAAACAGAAATGAATTTACCATGCACGAGCCGAACAGTGCGTAATGTTCTGCAAAAGAATTCCAATGTTAGATATGCTAAATTACGGTCACGTCCGCCACTTGCAAAACTTCACAAAAAGCGTAGATTGGAATTCGCTAAGAAATAAGTTTCTTTTGAGCCTAGATGGAAAGACGTCGTATTTTCTGATGATTTTTTTTTTAATTTGGACGGACCAGATGGTTTTCGCCATTACTGGTTTGATTTGCGAAAAGACAGACCATTTTTTTTCCAAACGACATTTTGGACGCAGGTTTTGCAGACAATGGAATACCACCAATAGTGTCCATTCGAGGCCGCTTGAATTCAGAATCATATGTTGACATGTTAGCTGAAAATTTCTTACCTGAAGCACCCCTTCTCACAAGTGGTGATTATTTGTTTCAACAAGACAATGCAAGTTGCCATGTGTCTCGTCCATCATGTTCATGGTTCGCGGCCAATTCAGTGAAACTTTTGGACTGGCCGGAAAGAAGCCCTGATTTAAACCCCATAGAAAATCGGTGGGGCATTTTAGCTACAGAAGTGTATAACAAGAAGTTCCGTCTAGAACTATACGAGCCTACTTTTCCGTATACACCGAATTCAAATTTATAATCTAGCTATCTCTCTCTCTCTCTCTGTCTTTCTCGTTTAGCTTTAGTTCTTAAGTGCTTCAAATATACCTTTTTCAACGGTTAATACATATTCATTCAATCATTATTTATTAAGTCATTCATGTATTTATTCACTCATTTATTCATTCATTCTTTTGCTTATTCATTTAATCATTCATTAATTAAAAAATATTCTTCAAAATCCCGATCAAAAAATTTCATAGGAATATATGCTCGTTAGTTCTGGATGAACTTTCTATTTGTACATGTTCTACGTCATAAGAGCTTTCCGATAAAGTTTGTCCCAAGCAAATCGGTCCGTTAGATCAGAAATTGTATAGGATTGAAATTTCCCCGTAGGCGGTATGTTAATTTTTTTTGAACTGTTCAGAAATGAACAAAAATTGTTCAAATCAATATTTCACGCCAAGAACTTCTTCCAGTGAGCTTGTTCATGGGAACTTATATCTTGTATCCGGAGTTTACATAATTTGCTTCATTTTCACCCATAGGCGCTAATGTTAAAATTTTTTGAACTGTTCAAAATTGAACAAAAAATTGTTCAAATCAAAAAGTAAAATATGGAAGTGAGATGTCCTCGCCGAGATCTTTCGAATGCAAAAAGTTTTTTTCCAATCGGACATTTCGTTCAAAAGTTATTAGGGGGGGGGGGACAGACCGACAGACAAACTTACCGACAGACACACTTTTTCCCCGATCTCAAAACCCTACTTTCAAATTTTTTATTTTTCAATCTTTATTTAATTACTTAACTTATTTTTGACTTTTCTTGATTTCTAACGATATTTTCACGATACATTAAGCCTTCTTTCATGCTTTATTAGTATTATTTTTTTACTTTTACGGGAAAGTAGGCTAAAAATGGGACACAATATGGAAATAAACGCGAACTGATATCATCCATTAATTTGGCGTATAAAAAAATTTCTGAACAAACTTTAACTAAACTTTCTGAGTCAATGACTGGACGGTTAATAAAGGTAATTGAGAAAAAATGTGATTTTGTAGAATACTAATTTATTTCGAGACATATGTGTTAGTGCCCCTATATTTTTTTCCATATTTCATATAATACATTTGTATTAATTTGTGATCTAATAATTTTATTGTAATTTAATTTTATATTAACAAGTTTATAATGTTTCCTAATTACAAGTAGTTAATTAAATTTGATTTTGTTTGCAGTTGATGATTATTTTAATATATAATACTCATTTTTCAACGTGTCCTTATAATTTTTCCATGGCTGTAATAATTTTCATAGGGCGAAAAAGTGATTATTTTAGTAATTTAAATAATTTTATATAATATTTTTGTTTTATTGAATGATCTGTTAACGTTTGGATTCTGTTTGAAATTGCATGCTTAGCACATTTCTTTTTTAAATTAATTTATAATATTTACACAGTCAATGATCAACTATTCGAAACCTATTTATGTGTTTGCAGCTGCTAAAACAATTACGTCAATAAACTAGAAAAACCCTTTTAACAAAATAACACAATGATATCCTGTGAGGTTGTACTCGTTATGGCAAATCTGTGAGATCCCCAGTTAGAGTGGAGTTCGAAACGTTCGCTTATCAGCAGGAGCAACGCTTTCTAGACAGTTTGGCTTTTTCTTTTGGACGGACATGAACCAGACCGATTCCCGCTCTTGTACCACTGGAATGCTCCCAAGCGGTGTCTACGATTTATAAGGTATATGGGTAAGAGTACCCTGTGTTTTCACTTCGAAAGATGATAATAGTTTGCCATGAATGCTTACAGCAGTTTGACGTGTATGTCAGCTGTCAGTCGACTGATGGCTAATAACGCTCGCTCAATTTAAAGAATTTGGTATTTTTTTCCGTCACGTTTATTTTCGTTCAATTTCAGTTTTTTAATATAATTGTAAAAAATTATTTTATAAAATTTTATAAACATTAATTTTTTTTCGCTTAATATTCCAAAATGTTCACCCATTAAATCTGCGTCCCATACATAATATTTTTTAGCTGTTTATAAACAAAAAAAATTTTAAGTTTCAAACATTAAATAAAAAAATAAACTGTTTTACAATTACTAGGCTTACTAAAGTGGCTGTCTCTGAGAAGTTATTATTTATAAAAATACATATTCCGAATAATTATAAATTTTTATGGAACTTCATCGATGACCTCATGATTTTAAGCCTTACCTTGTTTACATGATGAAGACCTGTAGATAGGTCGAGCAGGACACCGTTTAATCGTAGCAAAGAGCTGCTCGCTTTCCTGTAATACATTAATTTTTACTATTAGATGAAATTTCATTATTCAACAGCACGAGATTCATAGAGTTTAATGCCACAACAAATCAGTCTTCATTACTAAGTTCTAATAAATTTTACTAGCAAATTGCGTATGCAAAAAAAAAAAAAAAAAAAGAAACGTTGTTTTTTTGAGAATGCAACTTTTTAAATTAAAGATATTTTTCATTCCAATCTGAAATAAAAACATCAATCTAACCGCAATATTAAAAAGAGCATTAGCTTAATTAGAAATGACCGTTGCTAATTTGACTAGCTAGTAGTAGCAGCTTTGTAGCATAAGATAGAGAACAAGCTCTGTAAAACAAAATGAAACGCATAATGAGTTGCTTGTGTATAATACTTTATTAGCGATAATGTATCATCAAAAGTTCTTATTTGAGACAGTTCCGGGCAAGTAAAGCTGGGTAGTTGTAACGTTGATACGGATTCAATAAGTCACCTAGACAAATCCTTTGCTTGAATTTCATTTCTTTCAATCCAGACCTGCGTAGTATTGAGATTTTATTTTTTTCTTTTGTATTTTAATATAGGAATTTCAGAAATTCATTCGAATTTATAATTTAAAATTGTCATTGTTAAATCTTGCTTACTGAAATATATTGAAAGACATCAGAATTCTAGCTTATGGAGATTCTTAAAAATTATGTAAGAGTCTGATAATGAAAATCAGACAAGCTAAGTTTTTTTGTATCTAAAAAAAGCGTTTTTTAAAAATCTTTAGAGAAAAAAAATCATAAAGAAAAATGTTTTTGGATTGAATAGTTACCTGTTTTAAGGGTATGGAAGAGTTACTTCGAAAGTAAGGCTCTGCATAATCACCTATTACAATTAAAAAATAAATTAGACATTAAACCTTATTTTTAGACCATAATATTATTTTTAAAAATTCGCTCAATAAATGCATTTATAAAACCCCAAGCCATTATAACTAACTTTTCAGCATTATATATATATATATATACTTTTTTGATAGCATAACGATGTAAATAATTTATAAAATTATGAAGAGCACACAATGCACAGTCGTTTTGGCTAAAACGTATCTTCTGATCGCTTAAGATTTCTTTAGTGTTGAGATTTTAAACTCTGAGCAAAATATGCTGTCTTTTTCTTACTATTCTTATTTTATTATTTTTTTTAACAGTTAAATCTAGCATTGGTTTAAAAGTCAGTACTCCAACATCAACAACGTCGTCAGAATTTTAACTTTATAAATAAAAAGTACTAGTTTTATTTATGAATGTAGAGCACATGTTTAAACATTACCTATTATTTAAACGTTAAACTGATGCTCTATTTCAGCAAAAGTTTAATTTAATTTATTAAATTTTATCAATTATTAGTTAAAAATTTTACATTTTTCTCCCCAGCTGAGAAAACACTCTTACCAGATTAATCTTAGATTCAATTTTTATCATGGTATCTACAAGTAAATAAAGGTCAATTTAAAAAATATATAGATATCCACTTAGCATAACAGCCTTCATGCCGCAATTGGCTAGCGCGTTCGGCTGTTCACCGAGATATTGATGGTTCGAGCCCACTCGGGGCGGCTTTCCTACTCCCCTCATATTTAAAACTAGCGGTACCCGCACGGCTATACCCGTGTTAAAAAATGAAAAGACCAGTCGGTTTGCCATTGTGTATATAGTGATAATTTTTTAGGTGCAAATTATGTTATTTTATTAAAATGTATAGCATTCCATATAATTAAAGATTAGCTGCCCATGGCAATCAGCCGGAGATCCTACACATTTAAGCATTTTTTTTTACAAAACACACACAATAAAAAAGGAAAAAAGAAAGAAAGAAACGAAATAAAACAAAAAAGAAAATATCTGAAAAAAAACGCATTTTGTTTGTTTTGTTCAAGTACCCACACAAAAAGGAAGATTATAATAAATAAGTATAATTTTAATTAATAAATTTTTAGTACAATTAATTTTTATCTATTATTTATTGACAAAGCCGGGTCCAGACGCTACGTTTTGTACAACCTTTTGTCTGCGCAGTCTTAAGACTAAATGAAAACATTGCAGTTTTTTATGCGTCTACATAGTGCAGAGATATCTGTATATTTCACTCAATTTTGTGCGATATCGTCATGAAGGAGATACTACTCTGGTCAATTATGACATGGTGTCATGTTAAAAAAAAAGACTGGAACGTCTCAGAAGAACCCGGCGTTCAAAGTGGTCAAATGATTACATAAAATAAATATTTTTTTGTTGCCTGTTCTGGTGGTTCGACAACTGCAATCTCTTTATTTTCATCCATGGTATTCCTAGACTGCCTTGGTGTCTCCTGATCATTTAGGAAATGTAACAAATCAAAGTACCAGAGAGATGGCTTGTAAATTTCGTCTCCAACCCCAGATCGAATCGATTTATTAACTTTTGCCAATTATTTCCGGTAAACACTTCTCAAAGAATTAATTATTTACAAATGTTTCTCTGTTTCTGGTTGCATCAATGTCTTTGATTTTTTCCACTAAACTCTCATAAGCCTCCCCCTTTTTATCCTTGTCACTATACTCCTTGGATTTTACACGCCAAACGCGTGGGAAACTTTTGCATAATGCAATAAATTTTGTGAGAAACTCCCGAGAACATTGCCGAAGGTCGGCCATTGTCGCCTGACGAATTGAAACTGAGAAACAAAATGAATCGGAAAGGGGTGCTACCGTCTACATGTTCCGATTTGTCTGCACAGTTCAAAGACATATGCTTTCTAGCTCAGTTATCGCTGCAACTGTACAGTCTTCGCACCGGACTCAAAACTGCTCACTTTTCCAATCTACACGCAACGTTTTATCTGCAATGTGTTGAACTGCGCAGAAAAAAGGTTGTGCAAAACGTAGCGTCTGGACCCGGCTTAAAACAGAAAGACGAAATTTTGTAGCCTGCAGAAACAAACAGCAGCAAGCAAAGATTTGAAAGCGGAATAAACCTTTCATCCGAGCTCAAATAGGAAAATAACATATGTGCTAATTCACTGGAGAAAAAAAAGTAAATAAATGAAAGTATAAATAGTAATAAAGCTGGAATAACAAAAATCGCTATAAAGGATAACATTTCTTTTAAAAACCCCTGTGCAGTATGGAAAATAGTCCCGTAAAATACATGTCAAAATAAGGAAATCAAAACAAAGCTATCAATCGCCTGTGAGACGCAGGAAATAAATTTTAATTCGTTTTAAAAAAATAATAATTAAAATCCAAAAAAATAAATAAATAAATTAAAAATCGTCTGCTCCTCAAAATGCTAAAAACCGCAATCAATTAATTTTAATTCGTTAAAAGAAAAAAGGATCAATAGTCAGTCGGCATGGCAACAATTAAAATTAAAGTTAATTACCGTGAAAAAATAATTTCGAACTGCAGAGAAAAATGCTTATAAGTTCTTTTCTAGTTAATTTAGAGGCTTCGAATTTTCGCACAATGAGCGAAACTCCTTCCGGGGTAGTTTTTCACGCGCTTTTCAACGGTATCAAGCTCGAAACGATGCGATAATTCCTTCCTATAGAAAATGACTATTTTATGAAACTTTCGGCTATAAATTGGAATAAAAGAAGAACAAATTCGAATTTCAGAAAAAACTCTCCGATGTGCACACCCCTATGTTCCGAACTAATTTCGTGCCAAATTTCATGAAAATCCGCTGGACGGTCTGGGCCCTACGCCGTACACAGACAGACACAATAAATTTTAATTCGTTAAAAGAAAAAAGCCGACTGACTATTGATCCAATAGTCAGTCGGCATGGCAACAATTAAAATTAAAGTTAATTACCGTGAAAAAATAATTTCGAACTGCAGAGAAAAATGCTTATAAGTTCTTTTCTAGTTAATTTAGAGGCTTCGAATTTTCGCACAATGAGCGAAACTCTTTCCGGGGTAGTTTTTCACGCGCTTTTCAACGGTATCAAGCTCGAAACGATGCGATAATTCCTTCCTATAGAAAATGACTATTTTATGAAACTTTCGGCTATAAATTGGAATAAAAGAAGAACAAATTCGAATTTCAGAAAAAACTCTCCGATGTGCACACCCCTATGTTCCGAACTAATTTCGTGCCAAATTTCATGAAAATCCGCTGGACGATCTGGGCCCTACGCCGTACACAGACAGACACAATAAATTTTAATTCGTTAAAAGAAAAAAGCCGACTGACTATTGATCCAATAGTCAGTCGGCATGGCAACAATTAAAATTAAAGTTAATTACCGTGAAAAAATAATTTCGAACTGCAGAGAAAAATGCTTATAAGTTCTTTTCTATTGAGTTTTCAGTTAAACTCTATCCGGGGTAGTGCTTTTCACGGATTTTCGAACGTATAGCGAAACTCTATCGGCGTATTTTTCACTTCGCTATATAATGGTATAATGAAACATGCATAACTTCATAGAAAAGACATTTCGAATTTCAGAAAAAACTCTCCGAGGTGCACACCCCCATGTTCCAAACTAATTTCGTGCCAAATTTCATGAAAATCCGAGGGACGGTCTGGGCCCTACGCCGTACACAGACAGACACACACACATACTTACTGCTTTATTATTAGTAGAGAAGATATTTGTCTCTCTTTTTTCTCCTTTAGAACTGGTAATCATGAGGCATTTAATTTAGATAAGACGCTTTCCGTGGCGCAATCGGCTAGGGTGTTCAGCTGTGAACCAAAAGGTTGGTAGCTTCACCAGGAGGAGATTATCATATATGTTTCGGGTGTTTTTTTGTCCGTAAGCCAAACTATCCTAATGCAGTGTAAAATTTAATAAGTTCTACGATGTATTATTTGAAAAAAGGTGTATTATTTGTAAGGTGCAGCATAAAGATATTTTAATAAAAATTAACAAGATTTAATCTAGTGATTCTCAATAGCGAATAATACTGAAATATCTGGAAAAGATCCGGACAGCAACAACAGTAACAAGAACAAGAATAAATAGACAATATCCTGCTGGCTTTCTTTTCTGGATCCTAAAAGGTATTACTTTTTTTTTTGAACACATGCGATAATAAAGTAAACATCCGAATTTATGAATGTTAAGCAATAGTGCAGAAAAATTGCCTTTCGTATATATATTTTACCATGAGAAAGAATTTAAAAGCAGACAATACTTTGTGATACTTGAAGATGACTAATAATGTGTAAAAAATTGAGCAACGTCGTAATACATCAAATGCTGAAAGAAGAGTTCTAAAAATTATTAATAAGAACATAGTAGTTTTTATGTAGACTTGCTAACTTTAGTGCAAAAAACCTCACATATTTTTTCGGATGTCATAACTATATGCTTGACTATTGAAGATATTTGACTTTACAAGCCACAACTGATGACTCTGTAACTAAGTTAAAGCATCGTTCAACTTATTGGGTACGACATGGGTAACTTTGGAAGTGAAACATTTAACAGTTTTGCCATCAAGTGGCTTTTGTTTTAAAGCTTCGTCTGAAACTGCTATTGTAACGGATGTTCCATTTTTCCGAATTCTGACTATTGACTAGTCCTATGGTTAGTCTTTAGCTTCAATCTAGAATTCAAAACCAGGTATTGTATTATTTTCTAATTAAAACGTTTTCCCAGCTTTTGCTGCCATAATTCGATTAAAGTTAATCGATGAAGTTTTGACTGTTTGCACCGAATAGCTATCAGTATATTCTTTAACTTTCTAGTTTAACTATTGGCGTGAATCACAAAGTCATTTCATTTCAGCAGCAAAAAAACATGACTTTATAATATGAAGACGTGCTTGGAATTTTTGGAGTCATTTACATTCGCAAAAATTTCCTTTACCCCTTTGAAGGTAGAAATGCTTATGACTAGAAATATTTTCTTCAGTATTGGCGTAATAGTGGTCAGTTTCAAGGTTAATCTAAACCTCACAAAACTGCTTGCTTCGAAAATATTTTTGCGTATTAAAATATGTACACAAAAGGTAATTTTCCACACTATTACTTAACGTTCGTCGAATTTTCACACCATTTTCAAAGATGAGTATTTATTAAAGTACAAATCCAAAATGAACAATCTTTATACCAATGGAAAGGGGAAGTTTTTTCAATACATTATAAATGTTCGATGTGCCCACCGTCCGCTGCACGGCAAACATCTATGCGGTAGCCGAACTCGTCCCACACACGAGCAAGTGTATGTTTTGTTACTGAGTGCATGGCAGCTGTGATACGGTTCCGAGATCGTCCAGAGTTATTGGTAGAGGTGGTATGTAAACAGCTTCCTTAACTCATTAACCGCCAAAGCTCCCGTTGCGGGAACATCTAATTTTAATTCTTTTTTTTCAGAATGTTTTGAAGCTATTTATGTAAAACATTTTTCATGGAAAGAGTTATAGTATTGAGTACATTATTTAAAAAAATCAGAATAATATTTCTCATTTTTCTATTTTTCTGAATATTTTCAAGAAATGAAACTTTGCTTTTTTCACGAAGTTGTAAAAACTTAAAAGAAAGAAAATAAATTAATTGTTAAATCTTTTTGAGCACACTCTATATTTCTAGCCAACATTTTAAGCAATAGCAGACACAAAACCGGAAATTAATATTTTCATTCATAGCTATGCTAGACACGCTGAAACCTGTTGTTCCCGATATGGGAGCTTTGGCAGTCCCTGGGTAGCCTTTTTTCGTCCTTTTGTTTGCGAGTGAATGCTGCTGCACAGGGGGTTTTACTACATCACAAAACATGTGCCTTTCCTTGAATTTTAGGAGAAGAATTCGTAGAGCATTGTTTTGTATCTGCTGTTTTACTAATAGTTAGGGTTGCAAGTTTGTCGCGGGAAAAAAAGCCCGAAATTCGTAGCAAATTTCGTGAAATGTTCGCAAAACACAAATATAATAAAATATAGCATATCTGCAATGAAAGTCGTTCTCCATCTTCAAACATTGTGATATTGTTAAAAATGGAGGAATTATTAACTTCGTTAAAAACATTTAAATATTTGTGTTAACTAGGATAAGTTTTCAGAATGATTTTAAAATTTTTGAGGCTGGTTGGCGAAGTCTATGTTTTTTGTTAGTTTCCAAAAAATAGTTTCGATTTTTTTTCTTGGCATAAGTTTAGAGCCTTTTTAGACGTTGGGTACCCATATTTTATCTTTGCTTTCTGAAATTCCTAAAACTAAGACATTTTGCAAGTAAATAATTTAAAAAAAGAAAAAGAAACGTTAGCGGGTTTTAGGAAAAAGCTTTAAGTTTTTAACCGTTCAACAAGCTTTCGGTAATTTTGAACCTCTTGATTCGGATGAATATTCAGAAGAAGGCGGTATTTGTATGTTTACCCCCTGATCCTAGTCTTGCTACAGATGAAGAAACTCGCTGAAAACGAAATTACTCTTAGCATTGTTTTTCCTCGGGACGTATGTGGAGATGTAGAAGAATCGGTTTTTAAAAAATGAAAAGGAGAAAAAACGTTCCTTAAATTCCAATAAAAGGAAGAAAGTTTCATTAGTAAGAACAGAATGCAGTAATGAGAGTGAGAAATCAAAACATTATTTAAAATATGCCGTGAAAAATGATACTATTCTTGATACAAATGTTCCAGAAGACACACATGGAGAAGCTGATATTTTTAATATAAAAGGTCACTACAGAAAAATAATCTTTCCTTTTAAATCAGAGAAAAAAAGGAAAATTAACCCTAAGAAAAATCATTGCAGCAAAAATAGTGATACATAGTGTGAAAATTTCAAATCTTACAGCTCAAAGCGAAAACTTACAAAAGCCAATCCCAATACAAGGAAAAGCATCAAATCTGCTATTTATTGCGACTAAATATTTTTTTTTTGACAATTTCTTAGGTGCATTTCCATAATTTCTTCTTAATAGTGCACGATATATAACAGTTATCCGTGTCAATGAACGCAATTCCTTTAAAACAGGGTAGAAAAGAAAAAGTAGGCGTTTCCGAAACAGAGAAGCATTTTCCCCTCAAAGACGCCAAAGCTCCCGTTACGGGAACAGGCTATCACTTTTGAACGGTTACAGTTTTTTAAAAATTTTAACTGCATGATAATAGAGATACATATCATGCTTTAAAAACATAAATATATTATAGATTTTTAATGTGATTCATATAGCGGCGTTTAATGGGTTAACATAACCCCATAAATAGTCACATGGGGTGAGATCAAGAGATATCTGTGGCCAGAAGTGTAGAGCCAGGTTTTCATTTCCCCTGCGACATATACAGCGATGAGGACGGGATGCATTCAAAAAGCCTCGTATATGAAGGTCCCAATGGGGCGGAACTCTGCCTTGTTTTAAAATGAAATCCTGTGAATGTTCCATAACTTGAGGAACGTTGTTTAGTTACAGTTCTTTCCGCAAAGAAAAATGGTCCGTAAACCTTTGTACGGGATACGACGCAGCACACGTTTACCTTCGGCGAGTCTCTTTCGTGTTGCAATGATAAATGTGGCGAACATTATGTCTGTTGACTTTTCCACTAAGGTGGAAAGACGCTTCATCGCAAAACATGATACTCTTCAGAAACGCCCCATCCTCCATCATTCCTATCACATAACCACAAAATTCGAGATGCATATCTTTGTCATTACGGTTGAGAGCTTGCACAAATTGTAATTGGTAGGGCTTGTACAGCAAACGCCATCTCAGAACTTTCCAGACTTGATTGGGGTATTCCAAGTTCTCTACTAGCTCTGTTGGTAGACTTACTTGGACTGCGAACAAAACTTTCCTCAATACGTCTCGCATCATCCTCTGACATACGTGGTTGGCCAGTGCTTTACCTTTACACACACTTCCAGTCTGTTGAAATTGCGTAAACCAACGCTTAATGCTTTTCTAGTTGGTGGCTCAATACCGAAGTTTGTACGAAAAGCCCTCTCCACTACAATTTGTGACTCCCTTCTTGCGAACTCGAGAACGCAGAAAACCCCCTTGTGCTCCACGGTAGCCATTACGCTCTCAACTGAGAGGAAAACGAAGGGCGGCCTATTACCGCGCGAACTCTATCGGCCTCTTCTGGAACCATCATTGCCCACCAAAACTTTCAAACTTCCTCTTTCCATTGTTATAAAGATTGTTCATTTTGGATTTGTTCTTTAATTAATACAAATTTTTAAACATAGGCCCATCATTTATAATTACCCTGTATTATGCATTATTTCCCTCACATCATAAATAGATACTGAAATAAATCAAAGCGTATACATGGCGTCAGATAGGCAGAAAGCGACAAAAATATCAACACTTAAGCTTTACATCAAATATTGTACATCTGTAAAAAAAGCAAAAAATAAAAAAAAAAAAAAACAGAAAGGAATAAGGAAAAAATCATGAAAATAAGAACAGAAGACGAGTGGATTTTTTGAAAATATGTTCATGGGAATTCCATTAAAAAAATTAATGCATAAATAAATAAATAAAAATAAGAAAAATGAATCATTGCTGATATGATTAGTCCTTAATAAAGCAGAATATGATTTAAAAGCAATAAGTGGGAAATACCTTCAGGACACGTGTACTGAGAGTGTTTTGGCGACTTAGTTTCGGAATGGTTCAAGTCATTCAGCATTAGTGAATGTGGAGAAGGTTTCTCGATTCCATAGTCTAAGGAAGATGAGTACGTTAAAAAAAAAAAAAATAAGTAAAACAAATAATCACATTATTTCCTCCCCCAAAGTTCACGATTTTCCTTGATTCTTTTTATTTAATTATATTTTATTATTATTATTTAGCTTAGAATTTCGGCGTTGCTTTTAAAATTTCACTATTAGGATGTTCATTTAACATTTTCTTTCTAAATTTTTTTTAATTTGTTGTCATTCATTAGTTCACTTTAGTATTGTGGGAATGAGTCCTTCGTTTTTTTCATATTGTAAACGGTGCTTTAAATGACAATAATAATAATAATAACATGGAATGAAATAATTATAAGTTATCAAATAATAATTTTACTTTTTATTAATTGATTATGTAGTTAATTCCTAAACAATCTGCTTACACTAAGTATGTCATGATTTAAACAAAACTTTTACGTATAGTCAGCGTTTTGGACACAAGTTAAGCAGAAATAAACACATTGAACTCACTTTAACAAACAATAACATTTATTATAGCATATTTTTGAAAAACTTTAATAAACTACCTCATTGCAACATTGAAACTGCATCACAATTTACCCTACTGTGTTGCAACGTAGATGTGAAAAAATGACATCGGATTTAAGGGATTGCTTTATTTGAAAGCCGTATTATGCTTCAAAATGTGCAACTTTGGTGTTCATCAGGGTTTTCAGAAATCGACATGAAATGCAGTTTTTAAAAAAAGCAATGCCGTAAATTATTGCAAAATCACGAAGCCTTTGAATTCATTCATTTTGGAATAACGTACACAGAAAGAATAGTTATTTAGTTAAAACAGTATTGAGTAAATAATAACTCATTCTTACCTCGTCTTTCTTGGGTATGTTTCCTGAAGCAAACTATTACAATCAATATAATTGCAAATAACACTAGGAAGGAAATCACAACTGGTAACACAAGTGTCACATTCTTATAAAAGGGCATATCTGTTTCTCTTTTCCCATATGCGGGAAAGGCTGTTTGACCTGAAAAAATAAGAAACATCTATTTTCTCTGTAAATAAGGAAATGAGTCATTGAATACTGTCACAGAACCTTACATCAATACCGTTGTTCAAATTATTGGAATCAAGTACACATTGTTACGAAATTGGACTTTATGGTGCAAATTTTTGTTTGCAGATGGTCATCTATTATTTATGCTCTTCCTCTCAATTAATATTTATACCCAGCTTGACTTAGAAGCAACAATTTTATTTACAGGTTTCTTTGAAATATTTAATGCATTACCAATCGCTGAACGACTTAAAGTTAGGTTTACTTTCGTTTTTTTCTTTTCTGTTTTTGTGAAGAGGCTTCGCAAAACATAATACGCAAAGAATTTCTACATCAGTTCACTAGCCATTTCAAGACATTAAAACCTTGATTAACAAACAAATTCTTTAAATAAATTTCGCGTCACAAATTTTGACGTTGTTGCAAATAATTCAGATTTCATGAAGTGTTTTGTTGGATCCCACTAAATTGCAAATGGGGGCACCTTATGGGGCAAAAATTATTTCCCTAAGAAAATTATAGTAAATGAAATATTTTAAACAAGAAACCATTGTTATTTATTCTAAACACTAAATGTTATCGAAAATCATATTATTCAAAAATATCTCTTACAGGTGTATTGTTTTTATGAAATATGTCATGCATATTAGGTACTTTTACTTGTGTGGTGCAAAATGTTCCTGATGGAAACTAAGGTTTTTTTTTTTTGCAAACTATGTATGTATTTTTTATAATTTTTGTAAGAAGCATTTTTAGCCAGAGCCGTTCCAGTAAACACCCTTCCTCCTAAAGTCATCCTCGAAAATGAAAACATTTTTTTAAATTCAATAACTATACTATGTAATTGATTCATGAAAAAGTAAATCTCACGAGAACTTGTTTGATGAGAAAAACACTCACATACAAAAAAAAAAAGGAAGTTTCATCGAAAACCCCTCACACTTGGCTATTCTGACGGCGCCAGTTCTGAAGGCTTAACTACATAAACATATATAATTTCAGTACTTATCTGTTCCACAACTGCTTTGCATTTCTTTCGTCAGATTTTTAGGGGCATGAATTATTTGTACAAAATTTTCATATTGAGACATGCTGTAAACATCAATCCAATTTCTTAACTTTTGAACGCATCAAAGTTAAGCGGAAGTTTCCTGTTACAATATATATTACTATAGTTTTACTGAATTTCACTTACGCAGTAATTTCTCAAAATGTTAAATCATTTTTAACATTTTTATTTTACTAGAATAGATTATCTGTCTTACTGAAATTTTATCGCATTTGCTGGAAAGAAAACGAAACTATGGAAATCTAAGCTATCTCAAGAAAGTTCTTTAAAAAAAAAAGAAAGATGTTTAATTACAACTGGATGCTTTTGGAGAGAAATATAGGAAGCGAGCTAGTTGCTGAAACACACAGCAATTAGTCTTTGTAATGAATAATTTATTTAACTTAGTTAATTAATATTCATATAAGCGATATGTTCCGCATATAAAAGGGATTTTTTGCGAATGAACGGCTCGTGCAAAAGTTTTCCCAATCGTTTAAATCTAAATGTAATTTTTGCTGTTGGCCTTCTGCCCCCCTTGATAATGTGTAATTAATAGTAATGAAGGCTTAATATATTCATTGAACTTTATCTTCTTCAAAAGGAAAGAATTGAACGAATATGTGGAAGAAAAATCTAGTTCAGGCTTTTAAGCCTAGGGCACAGTCCTTTTCCGAAGAGCTATTCAATTTAAAAAATGGCACTTCTGTTCTTCTTTTCTGAATATTTTAGCAAAAACAAAAGCTGTAAAGTATTTGACATAAAACGGTTTATACGTGATTCATACAACACTTAACATTTTAAATTTCTTTTAAATGATCAAATGAACAAGTAATAAGCTTAACGAAAACACAAATAATAATTAACAAACCTGTTTGAGCAAGATAAAGGGTTCTAAAGCTGTAATCTGCTTGAGTAAGTCCGGCTTCACTGTGCGCTGTAACCATCAGGACATAGTCTCGACCAGGTGCTAAGTTTCGAAGCGTGTACACTTCTAATGGCATATCCAATTTTTCACTAACTGTTGTCCACTGGTTATGATACTTTGGCCGGTATTTGATGTTAAAGTACAGAATCGGGCATCCACCGCTTTGCCAGGCATTGAGGTTTAATGCAACTGTTGATGAGTTTTGGTGAATAAAATTTGCATCTTTTGGAGACATGGGAGCTGAAATATTGAAAGAGTTATCAGTTAATTGAATGGAAGGCGATATTAAATGCGTATATGAATGATTTGATTGTTCAGTGTATTGAATTTCTGTTATGTAAACGTTCAGTTGCTAAAAGTTTTATTTAAGTATGCAACAAAGTAACATCATTTATTTAATGTTTCAATATTACCATTAGTTAGTTTAATTCACTCCGTGCTCTCCCTTTCGTTTTAACCTCGCAACATTTCCCGCCATTAAAAGTCTCATCCTTTAGGCGGTGGCTAGAGTCCCAAATCCAGAAGCTATCCTTGGAAAGATGTTAAATGATTTTGTCGCTATTTTTTGTTTTTTTAATTCTTCCTTAAATTCCAAATAAGAGCGTATCAGCTGGCGGTAGCGAGAACAATTAAAATGTAAAATACTAATGTTATCTTGCACAAACCATGAATGAACTCACATCACTGACAAACAATTCTAAAAGAAGAAAAATATTTCCACACTCACATTATTTATCTATCTTTCCTTTTTTTTTTGTTCTTCTTTTAAGTCTCCAAGAGTAACATTTCATGGGAAGGTACAGACCCCACCACTTTTAACTCCAAAGCATTTGGTTGCAAGGGGCAGTATGGTATAATGTGACGTCGTTGTCTCAAGAAAAAAAGCATAATTTTAGGATTTGGGATAGAAACGCCATGTGGTAAACAGTGGCAAATGCATTGATCTTTCCCCGGTGATGTAAATGTATGATGCAGTAAGTTTTGTGGCAAGACAAGTTAACAATAGCGATCAAGATGAATGGCATGTCTTTCCCCTTTTTCTCACTCATTTCTATTATCTTGCACAAAATAGGACAGAATAAGCCGTACTGTATCGATCTTTCTTAACATATTAGTTACTGCTAAACTAAGGAAAGAAATGTAGCCATTTGTCCAACTTAAGTTTACAACCTGAAACTACTTTTCCATTTATAATCTATTATAAACCTACTTTTTCAATTTATAATCCATCAATTTAAAAAGGCTGCTTAAACTGTTTTTCCATGTACTACACCTGTTAAATTAATATCGTGCATCTACTATCCCCATAGAGACATTTATTTATCTTCCCATAACACCGAGAAACTTAAACCATGCAGAGCGAAATTGAATTCCGAAAAAAAAAAAAAAAATAGTGATTATGTTTATTTATAACATGGTATATCATTTCGCTTTAAACTACGAATTCAAATAATCTAAATTAGGAATTAAAAACCAATCATAGATTTGTTTTTTTCAACTATAAAAGGAATTTTTATTAGTTGTTAATGCACTGTGAAATGCATTCTTATTAACCTAAACATGAAAGGGGTGTATATCAGTGTTACAAACCTGCAAAAAATGACTGAAAAACTTAAACTAAAAACTGGAACTATTTACGTTGTCCACGCAAGCCCCGTGTAAAGACTCTTCCTCTCCAGTACTGCTAATGCTTGACGCTTTTTATTTCTTACACGTTAATTACAAGCGTTCTAATCGGTTTAGTTCGAACTAAGTTTATTTTACGAAAAATAATCCGACCTTTCGTTTGGTATAAGTAGTAATGGTGTAAAACGTGCGAGGGTTTTTTCCCATACATTGTAAAAAAAATTGGCGACATCCGATTCCCGAACTGTTTGCGAATGAGTGAACCCATAATTTGAACAGCTGAAGCTTGTTTGTATTTCAATTTTTGCAGCAAATACAATGATTTTTTTCAATATACAGTAAATTTAGACCAAAAATGACTTTGGATACAATAAAAAACTGAAATCGCAATTTTAAGACAGTTTGCCTGTTGGAAATTAAGATTTATTGGTAAAGAAACGGCCGGTTTACGGGGTGTAGATGGCTGAATGACTAGAGCGCAAGGCTGGTATACCATACACCCGGGTTCGATTCCCGCACGCTTCGTTTACGGTTTCTACGCCTCGAAATGGTTCAAAATCGGTAACAATTTTGTCTTGAAACCATTTTTAAATGGTTATAAAACCGTAAACTTTTCTATTTAATTCTTTTTAACCGAGCTGATTGTAAATGGTTTAGGTTCCGTAAAGATAGAAAAATGTTCCAAACCGTAAATTTAACTGTGAATTAGATGGACAGACTGCTGCCGGCTATTTAACCGTAATTTCATGATGAAATATCTAACAGTGTAACTTATACTAAGAAGGTTAGAAAAATTTTCGATGTTATCGTATCAATATAAAGATTATATTTTATTTAAATTTTTTATCTATTTATTTTACATCAATTCTGAAAAAAAAAGCGTCCATATATTGCGCCACAAAATTATATAGCTTGAGTTACAACCTATTCCCCTACAGGTTGTAAACTTAAGTTGGAAAAATGGCTGCATTTCTTTCCATATTTTAGCAATAACTAATATGTTAAGAAAGATCAATACAATACGGTCCATTGTCTGTCTTATTTTGTGCAAGATAATATTTTTTCCTTCACTAAATATTCCTGATGCGATAAAACTAATACCTGCTCCTTTTGTTCTAGCATAAACAGATTCACTGGGTTCTCCCGTTCCCAGACTGTTAGAGGCTGTCATGTAAAGATGATATCTTGAACCACATCGCAAACCTTTAAGAGTGTAGCGATCAACAGAGCTGCTTAGTTTTTTCTGCTCCCACTCTCCATCTTCCGTCTTATAATGAAGGGTATATTCTGAAAAGAGTGGTTTTGAGAGTCAGATATTGTGATACAAAACACTATTAATCATGCATAGATAGTATTCTATCAGGAAAATTTTATCTTAAGTTTATTATCATTAAAGCTAAATGCAACATTTTTGTTGTTTGTTTATTATTATTATTGATCATTTTAAACTCGGAATTTACTAAATTTCTATTTAACTTTCTTATTCTAGAGCAGCCTTTGTTAACCTTCTTCCACTTGCCGACCGGTGTCAGCCAAAGATAAAAGCAATTCATAAATATGTATTTTATTTGAATCTATTGTTATGCAGATATAAGGCATAAGTTTTACTTAGTGCAACATTTGCTGCTGCTTATTTCTTTAACAAATTTAATATAAGTTCCCGAAAGTTAAGTTTGTTTTTGCGAGACAAAACGCTAAATCGCATTTTTTTTTTTTTGCATAAGCATTTATTTGATTTTATCATTGACGTAAATAAAATTTTTCACTTAAATGAAAATCCGAAAATCCTAGAAGCAACAACCCTATAGCGGAAAAATGAATATTCTTAAACTATATATATCTATATATCCTTTTTTGTCTAATGAGTGTAGGAACTTTAATTTACATCTGTGAAAAGATGATAGTATAATACCAGTTTTAAAATTTTTTCGATCTGGCAGAAAAGTTCCATTGACCGGTGCATTTCCACGGACCATTGGTTGGGAAAAAAAAAACTAGACTCTAGAGCATTGAAACGCCTTTTTGTATTGTTTTTTATTTTGGTCTAACATATTAGCTGCAGCTATTTACTCTTACATGTCCGACTATTCACCTTATTGCAGGGTCCTCATTTATTACTGTAACCAATCACTGAAAAAAATTTTAAATCAAAAGACGGGCTAGGTATTCTTGCTAGGCATGGTATCCCTTGCACAGTTTTAAAGGTATAATTGTCTTTGGAATTCAAAACGGAGCAAGCAGAAGCATGTCATGTTATAGAAATAAAATTTCACGTTAAGTTAAAGCACAAATGAGCATTAAAACGCAGACATATGTTTCGGGATTGCTTGGAATCCCTTTTTCAATGCGACAGGGAGCTTCTAGATGCAAAACATCCAAATGAAGCAGACAGAACAACAAAAACAAAGCTTATATAGCCTAAGAATTAATTGTAAACCAATGAGAATAGAGGCAGTGTGAAGTGGAAGTAGAAGTAGTAGGAAAGGGACCAATAAGAGAGCAACAAACGAATGCAGTTGGAAGTACAGAAAGTAAAAAGGAATATCAATAAAAACAAAGCAAAAAAGACAACAGCGTGCATAAAAATGTGAAAATACATGAAAATTGCAAAAAAATAAAATAAAATACAAAGAATAAAATGGAAATAAAATAAGTACAGAAAATACCAAAGCAAAAAGCAAAACAAAGTACACATGTAAAAGAGGGGGACGGGGGGAGAGAAAGAGAAAAAAAGTTGACACAAAAAAGGAAAACAACAAGAAAAACCAAGAAAGAACAACAAATTAAAGGAACTTATGCCAGACCTGTGAAAAATAAGGAGTTGAGGAAGAATCATTAACCAAATTATAACTATTCCTGTTAATATAATAAGCTTCCCAAAAGTCAAGTTCTAAAGGGGAAGAACATTTTTGAATAATTTTCCCAGAATTGAAATCAAAAGAGTGGTTGGAATTCCAACAATGTTGAGCAATGCTAGACTTATTCAGCTCTTGCTTTCGTACATAACCTTTATGCTCATTTAACCGAATTTTCAGAGCACGTTTTGTCTGTCCAATGTAAGAAAGGCCGCAACGGCAACTAATTTGGTAAATACCCCAAGTATTAAGTTGATCAACAGGATCTTTAAGAGAAGAGAAGGAAAGTTTGTTGCTAGGAGCAAAAACAACTTGAAATTGAAACCTTTTTAGGATTTTAGCAATACGAAAACTTACAGAATGAAAGAATGGTAACACAACCAAATTCTTTCTAGAAACCACATGATTGGGGCCAGAAGTTTTTTTAGAAAGTTTGTTATGAATAGAATCAATTAAAGAGTGAGAAAATCCTCTATCAACAGCTACAGCTTTCAGATAGTTGAGTTCAATCTTGAGAAGCTCAGGAGAAGAGCAAATATTAATAGCACGATAGACAAGAGCATTAAAAGCCGAATATTTTTCGTTGGGAGGATGAGACGATAGTCTGTCAGGAGGTAAAGAAACAGCGAAAGGTTTACGATAGACAGAAGTAGTGAAACCAGACTCACTCCTAGAAATCAAAACATCAAGAAACGCGAGGCTACTATTAAGTTCTTTCTCACAAGAAAACTTTATATTAGAATCAATGGAGTTCATAATCGAAAGAGCATCATCAATACCTAACAAGTTACTGTCCGTTAGGACAAAACAATCATCCACATAACGAACATAAAATTGAAATTGCAATTTTTGGAATAGTTTTTCCTCAAAATAATGCATATAGAAATCACTTAAAATAGGACTAAGAGGACTTCCCATGGCCAGGCCATCTACCATAGCATAGAATTTACCATTAAATATAAAAGTGCTCTGTTGCAAGCACACACGAGTAAGAAAAACTAATTCCTCAATTTCCACAGAAGTAAAATGGAATTCAGAAAGCCTTTTCCTGAGGCAAGTCAAAGCGCCATCAACAGGAACATTAGTAAACAAAGAATTAACATCAAAAGAGGCCATAACCGAATTATTCGGAACGAAGTTATGAAGTTTCTTAACAAAATCGGTGAAATTTTTAACAGTGAAAACATTCCGACTCCTAAGTGGAGAAAACACAGAAACTAAATACTTGGAAAGTTTATATGAAGCAGTGCCAATATTGGAAACAATTGGTCTGAAAGGAATACCTGCCTTGTGTACCTTCGATAAAGCATAGAAACGCGCACAATTAGCAACAGAAGGAATCACAGACCGTTTAGCAATCGAAGGAATAGAATGAACAGACTTAACAGCAGAAGAAATAGCTTTTAACTCCTTGTCGCTAGGATCTTTATAAATTTCAGAATAAGGACCAGAAGCAATTAAATCATCAGTTTTTTCAACATAAGATGATTTATTAAGAACAACAATCTGACCACCCTTGTCAGCTTTGGTAATGACCAAATCAGAATTTGAAACTAAATTATTGACACAGCGTTTCACAGAATGGGTAAAACCAATATTAGGAACTTTTGAATTGAAATCAACATTGGAAGCAATAAGATGCCGAACTGACTCTTTTTGAGTGGAAGTTAAGGCACTAAATTTGAAAGCTTTTTCAACCGGAGCAATAAGTTCAGAAAAAGAAGGCTTTTTAGCCAAAGCAAAATTGTTATTACATTTCAAAGCATTAATTTCATTACTATTCAAAGGAAATTTCGAAAGATTTACAACCGCATTCCTATTAACAAGAGGCAAATCAGCCGGAACAGGAACATTTGAATCATTACACAACTTGGTAAATTTCTTATTTAAAGTAATTTTTTGACTTTCCTTTAATTTGTTGTTCTTTCTTGGTTTTTCTTGTTGTTTTCCTTTTTTGTGTCAATTTGTTTTTCTCTTTCTCTCCCCCCGTCCCCCTCTTTTGCATGTGTACTTTGTTTTGCTTTTTGTTTTGGTATTTTCTGTACTTATTTTATTTCCATTTTATTCTTTGTATTTTATTTTATTTTTTTTGCAATTTTCATGTATTTTCACATTTTTATGCACGCTGTTGTCTTTTTTGCTTTGTTTTTATTGATATTCCTTTTTACTTTCTGTACTTCCAACTGCATTCGTTTGTTGCTCTCTTATTGGTGCCTTTCCTACTACTTCTACTTCCACTTCACACTGCCTTTATTCTCATTGGTTTACAATTAATTCTTAGGCTATATAAGCTTTGTTTTTGTTGTTCTGTCTGCTTCATTTGGATGTTTTGCATCTAGAAGCTCCCTGTCGCAATGAAAAAGGGATTCCAAGCAATCCCGAAACATATGTCTGCGTTTTAATGCTCATTTGTGCTTTAACTTAACGTGAAATTTTATTTCTATTACTTTGCACAAAGTTAAATCATTACTGCATGTCATGTTATTTGACCACAATGATTCATCATCTTCCTTAACCCATTTAAGGCCGAGCATAGAAATTTTATAAAATGTGGTATAATTTTTATTAAAATATGCTTAAATTACATCCATTAAGACACAAAAAAGTTTCATGCATAAAAAATATTTTATTTGCGAAATGAAATGGTGCGTATACGCACTATTGGCGAATCAATGAACAAAAAGTTGAAACTGGAAATGGAATTTTCAGGACCATGTTAATTGTATCATAATGAAATACAGTGAAACCTCTCATAAAGACCACCTCTCGTAAAGACCTTTTTTTTTTAAGGTATAAAACTTCCAGCTATAGACTCAAAATTAACTTTCCCTCCATTAAAAGACCACCTATTTTCTGCCTCCCTCCCAGTAAGACCCCTTTTTCAGAAGAACAGGTAGGATTATGTAGCTTTGGGAAATTTGAAATAACCTTATCTCTGTGGAAAACAGGACCCAGATAGTAGGTGGAGGAAGCTATTGTCCCTGTTCCTGGAATTGGGTGGGTGATAAGCACCAGGGTAGTGGAATTGGACTAATGAGCTTGATTGTTCATTTGGTCCTTGACGATCCCTGTGAAGTGTGAAGTAGAGTCATTTATGGGAATGATTGGCCCAACTTAAACCTGTTACCTTTCTTGGAGAGCTAAGGACATTTGTAGAGTTCACAGGGCATTTCCCTCTTACAATGCTTGTAAACTAGTAAACAATACTACAGTCAATATTTAAAAAAAAAATTTAAGACCTCATTCTGATTCAGATGACGAGCTTCCTCCAGTAAAACAGCCACCAATTTCGTATCAAGAAACACGAAATGAAATCATTAGATTAATAGGAAATTCATTTCCTGCTAGAGATGACTCTAAAATGAATATTTTTTTTCAGGAAATCAAAGTTCAAAGATAAAGATCGTTAGTGAGAAATTACTAAAATCAAAGCAAACTTCGATTAATTCTTTTTTTAAAGCTGTTCAGTCATAAAATAGTAATAAAAATAGGTTTTAGAATAGTGCTTTGTTGCATTATTGCATGAAGCGTTGTTTTAGCCCTTACCTCTATTCAGAGACCACCTCTCTATAAGACCGATTTTCTACGGTCTGGTGGGTGGTCTCTTTAGGGAGGTTTCACTGTATTGCATTTTTTATGAAAACTTTCAAAACATTTTGGATGCAAATGTACTCGGCATTTGAGGCACAGATAAATCATGTGACTTTACGCACCTTACATCGTCTACGGGCTTTTTCTTCACGTTCACTTATGGTATTTCCGACTATCAGTCCGTATTTCTTTCGGTAGAGTTACGGATGATAGACGCCCTTTATTAGGATGTGCCATTTGTAGTTTATTTTCATCAGATAGATTGTTCTTGCATTCAGCTTTTAATAGGGTAATTGCTATATGAGATCTGGTCTATGAGTGCCCTTTCTGTGTTTGTAGAAATTCTATGCAGATTCCATGCATTGACTAAAACCCTATCAATGATATTTGCAAATAATGGCCACCGACATTTTTTACCTTGAATGTATATGCTGTGTCATTATCATGAAGGTCAACACCTCTCATATGATCATCGTAATCTGTAATAACGTTCGGTTGGGAAAGCATAACATTCTTTCTTTGCGACTGTATCGTTTGGTATTTATAAGAGGCAGAATAGTCGCATTATTAGTTACAATCGTTACCACAGCATTGTCGTTTCATTTGATTGCACATGTTTCTGCGTCTATGTTGAATGCAAAATCGTAGGAACCGCGATGGTTTTTTTTTCTTCATATTTTTGGAGTCATTCACTATACAACTAGATATGCGATTTTCGAGAACTGTGCCAAATAAAAAAAAAACTTTTTATTTTAAAATGTCGAATAAAGCGTAAGAAGAGAAAATGTTATCAAAATATATTTTGTGCATTCCAGGTTTTGGAACCACGCTAATTCGAAAACAACACTTGTTCCTAATGACATATTTTGTAGATCACTGTTACTCTCAGCACCTGGAAAAGGTATCCGTCAGATTAGCACGAAGAAAAAAGTTTAAATCCAAACCTCACCGGCTTCCTCTTTATAAACATTTCTGATGATTGCCTACCATAATATGGCATAAAATGCCAAAACTTGCATAAAAACAAGGGTTTTAAATTTTTGCTTTTTGTTCATGTATTCGGTAAATGGTGCGTTAACGCACCATTCAATTTAAATAAAAATTTTAGACTTTTTCAATGATATTTATTTTATTTATATTTTTTTACAGAACTACTTATTTACAGAATTACATATTTTTTATTTGTCTTCAGAACCTTTAAAAATAACAGAAAAATAAAATTACTGAAAAATATATGTCACAGTGTCAATAAAATAATGTTTCTTGAAATGGTGCGTATACGCAATATTAGCCGAAAATGGGTTAAACAAGCAACAGTTTCGAATAACGTAAATTAGGAATTGTCTAAATATAAAATGTATATGTTAAATTGAACAGGAAGAAAACTGTCACGTTGTTAAAAATAAGATACCATCTTTATTGACTTTTTTAAAAACTTTACACTGGCTTGCGAATAGTAATAGCAAAGTTAAACAAAGATAGGTTCTGTTTTATCGCCAATATTTGCCTCATTTAAAAATTTCTCGCTGAATGGAAAAAAATCTCTTCATATTAAAGTGATGGTTAGATGTCCGAGTGTCTTGTTTCTTAAAATTTGATGGTTATTTAGCCAAATGGAATTAGCCTATTAGCCACAGGAAATTTGTAGCAAAATATACATAACTCGTTCTTTTTACAAACAGAGGAGGCCACGTAATTATAGATTTTAATAAGATTTTTGAAAAAAAGCGCAAATGTAGAAAAAGTTTTATGCCTCCAAACTATGAAATAAGGAAGGGAGTTGTTATGAATCCCTCCCCCCCCCCCTTCAACGGAGAGCGGTATCGCCAAGTGTCACGTTGCGTTATTTATCTCGGCTAGTTTTTCGTGAAATATGGTATAGCTGGAAAATTATATGACCAAAACAGTTCAATTGACTGATGTCGCTTAAACACGAATAAGTATGTATAAATATATATGGTGAACAAATTAAACTTATCATTATGAAAAAGAGAGAGAGATTGTACCTGTTATAGCAGATTTATCCATTACATCCTTCTCCCACGTAAGCTCTATGCTTGATTTGGTGGTGCTTTTGATTTGTACAATCGGTGAAGTAGGTGGCGCTGTAATAATGCAAACAGTAGCTCTTAAAGTCATGTGTTTAACATAATTATTTATTACATGTTAATTTGTTTAAATGATATACTTGATAAATTAGGCAATTATACGAATCTTAAAATAGGAAGCACATTGTGGGAACTAAATATTAAACATTTATTTATATATATACTGAAATGATGATAACATACAGTTACATTTTCCCTTTTTACGCCAAAGTGATGTAACAAACATGTTTCATAATTATTAAACAATTGTTGATTTACACCAATAAATTAGTCTGAATCAAACATATGCAATGATTTCTGAAAAAGTGCGCGTTATGAAATTAATACACTTGCAACACAAAGTAAAAAACATATCCAAAGATTTAATAATTGAAAGTTAAGAAAATATTTCTAACGTGATGAAATTATCACGAACATATCCTGGGTTTACATTTTCAGCGACGGTAAGGGATCATTCATAAATGATGTCACGCTTCGAGCAGGGAGGGGGGTTCGGGAAATTGTGACAAAGTGTGACAAGGAGAGGGGGTAACAAGAAGTGTGGCATCATGCATTATGCAACATAGCGTGACATGTGACAAAGGGGGGGGGGTGTCAAATATATGGGAAAAAAGCGTGACATCATTTATGAACGGCCCCCCTAACGAAGTTTGCTAATACATAGTTACAACGTATTTCCCACAAGTAGCGAAGATTGTCCTGTTTTATCTTACAACGTAACGCATCAACAAACCACAGAGTACTGATGTAACCGAATAGTTGGTTACATGGACCTTTTTTTTTGTTTCGAGATAAAAGAAAGACAATGAGCAACGTGAAAGCTTGGCAATTAAATTGAGACTCATGATGGTTTTCGGAAGTTATCCTAATGTCTGACAAATTCAATTACAATGACGAATATTTAACTGTTTTTAAATCATGAAAAGATCTATAAAGATATTTTGTGACCGTCACTGTTGCCATCCGCTTAAGTCTTTGATGATATACTTACTTAAAGAAACACTAATCCTGACTTATTTCTGATTGCAACAATGACAAGCTTTTTGTCTAACTTTCTGCGCACGTAGCTGGCAATACATAATAATTAACACCCCCCTGTGTTGTCAACCGCTACTGACTGGCTACCTATAGACCACGATCTACTGATTGCGTTATGACGTAAAACAACAGAAAAACTTACTCTTAACTAAATCCATTCGGTAATTTCTTGTAGATAAAGCCACTTTTAGCATTTTTTGGGTTCTAAAAATAACATTTGGACAGTTTGAAACTTTTTTAAAGCTCAAAACACCCTCCCCCCTCACCGCCTACGACCTTTCTCCGAGCCAAAGTACCCTGGGCCGAATTTGGGGAAAATCTGATGTAAACTGTGGATTTTCATAAGGTTAAACATACATTACACATAGTATCCTTTTTATTTGTATAGAATACAAAGCTTTATTTGTGGATCATGAAATAATATTTATCTCAAAATAGGAGTTTTTGATTTTTAACCACAATGTTGAGCATATTCTAAGCAGCATCTTGTAACCTTAATAATAAATACACTGATTTGTTTAAGGTAATTATTAACCTTTAAAAAAATTAACCTTTTATGACTCGGTGTCTTTACAGTTCAATATGAAGTCCTCCATCAATTATAACTGATACACAAGGTCATTTCAGAATATATTTTTACTACCACGACATATTTCATCAACTAATATTTAAAAAATACATTTTCATGTCTATTACGTATTGAAATTTAAAAAACAAGTGTGTTATGATGATATATTCCCATTTGTTAACAAATGACTGCACAATACAAACAATTGGTAAGTAATTTCGAATGCATTGCGTTTAAATGTGGTGTAACAAAATATAAACGGTAATATTCATAAGGTAAAAACTGGATGCAAACATGCAGTTAAGTGGCGCTCACTAATACAAAAAACGCATTTTATTTGAAACAACACGTTTCATGCAAACCGATATAATTTTACGGCAGCAGCCATTTCAAATTGCATAAATGTTTGGAACGTTTCATTGTTGTTATGCTAATTGATATGTAATTTCAATTTGTTGTGCTTAAAACTAATGGTTTAATGATCTTGACATAAGAGTAGGTACTTACGAATTTTCATTTAAAACTAATTTCCTCGCATGGTATAGTAACCACAAAAATGTATTATTTCAAAATATAGCATCTGAAAAGTTGAAAGGAATTGAAGGAATAATTTAAACAGCGGACAAGAGATATCAAAGCTTGAAACGCTTTAAATTAATTCTTTTCGTTTCCCTCATTTATTTAAACGAGGCTGCAAAATAAATATTGATTAGATCCAAAAACGAAAGAAAGTACCTGTTTCTAAAGTTTCCGCAGCTACTGCTAATGATTTTGGACCAGCTCCAGCGGAATTAAATGCTTTAATAACTATGTCGTATTTCGTAAAAGGTTTTAGTCCGGTAATGTATGTAAATTGCTGATCATCTCCACCATTTTGTTCCACTTGCTTGTAAGTAAAGTTTTCTGTCGAGGATGATGTCCGATATCCAATGTAATATCCAAGGATATGCCCATTAGTTTCTTCGTCAGATGGTGGCTAAAAGTTATGGTATAGAAATGATCCAGTGAACAATAATTGTGTTACTAAATTTTATGCGTACCTCAATAATTTAAAAAGCACCGCACACATAAAACCGTATTGGAATTAAGTTTAAATTTTCATTTGTTGAAATTATTCGCGTTTTTGAAAATTTAGTAGGAACAAACATTTCTTCCAAGAATTTATACGGTTTCCTTCTCTACATTTAGTAAAGATTTTTTTTTTTTTTTTGTTTTTGTTTTGTCTTGCAAGAGTAAATGCTATTGACATGACCTATATCAGTTATTTTTTAAAGAGTTTAAAATGTTTTATTTTAAAAATTGTATGGCTTATTCTTAGTTCTTAGTATTTTTACCAAGTATTCACTCTTATTCGAACAAATTGGATAAATAACAAGATAAACAATGTATGACTAAAATTAAAAAAAAGAAATCATACAATCGGCATGGTTGGAATGTATGTATTAGATATTGATTTACCTCACTTGTGTTGGCTTCACCTTCGGCATATCTTATCTTTAAAATCATAATTTTTAAAGTTTCGTTTTGAAATATGACAAATTTCATCGAAAAAATGACTCAAATATAAATGATACCATCTTTATAGTGCTGCAGTAGCACCTTTTGTTCCACATTTTGTAAAAATAAAAAAAAGTCTATATTTTTCATTTACTCTACCCTAAAAGTAGTGTTGATATGTTGCACCAAAAAATGATGCCAGTTAGCTGGATACATACAGAGGATGTTGCTTAATTCTACTATTGCTTGGTTATATTGCGCCAATACCAAGTAAAAAAATACACTCTTTACAGAAAGCACAGTGGTGTCGTTTTTCGATACAGCATACCTTAAAATAATATATAAGTAAATATTAATAGTAAAAAAAGAACATACAAGTTAGAGGCAGTAAAATATATTAATATATATGTTTGTTTTTATAAACATAAGTTGATAAAAATAGACGCGCAATTTCCAGTTAATAGATAATGCAAAAATAGATACATGCGATCATATTTTTCTGCGGCTGAAATATTCCAGCTTCTGTGATTTGCAATTATTATTAATTGCTTAATCTTATTAGAAAGCTTAATTATCGATACAATCACATTAAGTAGAAGCTACTATATTCATATCTTATAGTTTTTTAAACATCATACCCATTGTTAAGTTTCTGAGATCTCAATTTTTTTTTTAATTACTTGTAGCATTTTTAATTGTCATCACACAAAAATTGACAGCATGTAGGGAAAAACAGGCAAAACTCGTTGGATTTTTTTCAAAAAATCCATAGTTAAAATTGTGATTAGTTAGATTGAAAAAAAAAAGAATTATATGATATTCTACTATACCCTCCATGAAACTTTGACAGAATGGGCTCCCGTAGAATGAGCAGCAACATCTCTAGGCATCCCGGATGGTGCTAAAATAGGTATTAAAATTTAAACAAACAGAATGTGTGAGAAAAATAAAGAAATAATAATTAGTTTTTACAATGTTTCCTCGTCAAAACATCTGTTAATATATACAGCTTAGGGTAGAATTAAAAAAAAAAAAAACAAGAAAAAAAATCGTCTGTGATTATTGGAAGGGCTGGAAGTGAAAATATGGTAAATGTTTATAAACTGATTTCTTGTTGTTATTTCTGACTAATTGCCATCGGGGATGTACGAGATTGGATAGTCAGAGTAGGGGTTGAGGTCAGTAAAGTTACGCCTTCTGTTTTACCGAGCGTCACAAGGGTGGAAGTGCGACTTTGCTCAGACAACACTCGATAGATGGAAGCACCAACTCTTACAGAGCGACATTTTAGATCTAGACCAAAGGCCGACAATCACGTGGAGTAGCAATTTTTCATTGTAACATTGAAGGGTTTGCGCCCATGACAGATTTAAAGTGCACCAGTCGCCGTACACGGAGCATCTTCGGCCGGCCAGTGTCGGACCCGGGTCGCTCCGAGCTCGAGTCTCAAGCCAAACTAAACGGCCTACCTCGGGTCCCACTGATTTCTTTTATAAAATGAATTTTAACGGAGAATACGCAAATTACTTTTGAGAACATTTGGTATTTCGTATCAAGCTTCACAAACTTTATTTGCTTTTTCCGCCTTTTTGCTATTATCAAGATCACTATCATTTTTGCGTTGTATTTATGAATTTAATAATTTATCTAAATTTTAATAGGACATCAAAGTAGATCTTTTAAGAAAATGTTACCACATGTAGCAATAACAGTTTTTTTTTTAAATCGTTAACTGTGATTATTATCATTCTGGATCGCTTTATCAATATCGTCGTCTTTGGGGTTTCCGTTATGTTTGTTATTGCTACTGATTTTATATGCGGTTTGGTCTTTTTAAAAATTGATTTTGATTTTTGTTTTTTAACTGATTTTATAATAAAATAAATATTTTTTAAAGTTAATTTACGTTTTTATAACAACTAGTTTGTAACACTTGAAAGAAGTGCGACTTTGCTCAGACAACACTCGATAAATGGATAGGTATCGAGGAACACTCGGTAGTAAAAAAATACTCTTTACAGAAAGCACAGTGGTGTCGTTTTTCGATACAGCATACCTTAAAATAATATATAAGTAAATATTAATAGTAAAAAAAGAACATACAAGTTAGAGGCATTAAAATATATTAATATATATGTTTGTTTTTATAAACATAAGTTGATAAAAATAGACGCGCAATTTCCAGTTAATAGATAATGCAAAAATAGATACATGCGATCATATTTTTCTGCGGCTGAAATATTCCAGCTTCTGTGATTTGCAATTATTATTAATTGCTTAATCTTATTAGAAAGCTTAATTATCGATACAATCACATTAAGTAGAAGCTACTATATTCATATCTTATAGTTTTTTAAACATCATACCCATTGTTAAGTTTCTGAGATCACAATTTTTTTTTTAATTACTTAAAACTCAGACTCTAGGGAATATACTACGTCGGCTGAGGTCAATGGCCTATACGCAGCCTCACTAGAAAAAAAAAGATGTATTGAATCGAAGTATTAGCTACTTTACCTTTAAAATTTTAAGGAAAAATACTATTTAGTCCATAACAGTAGATTCCATTTAAAAGAAAGTAAATTCGTTCAAATTAAAACCCCTCACAAATATCAGCAAATTGATTTCCATTTACGTGACATAAATCGATCTGCAACAATGATTAAACGGTTCCGTCCGTGCTTTGTCAGATCATTAATACGCAAGGTTAACTAATTACCTTCCTCCAATGTAGTGACGTTAATAACTTCACTAGGTCTACTGCGGCCCAGCGCGTTCTCGGTTATGATGCGAATGGAGTAGACAGTAATGGGTGAAAGTGATTGAATGACTGCTGTCCTTTCTGGTCCAGGAACAAGCAATTGGGAGGTCTGATTGTTCCACGTGCTTCCTGAAATCAGTTTAAGTACATAAGCATCCTCAAAATTACAAATCACATCAAAAAGTAAAACATCTTTATACAGTACATATACTCAGAATACCATTATACTGTATAACATGAAGTTTTACACAAGTTACAATTTGGAGGATTGCTCCGATGCATCGAGAATCATCGCGATTTAGAAGTAATATGATGTCGTATATCTGATTATGTCTCATTGCATGAGCAATAATATAGGTACAAACTGTATGATATATCATACCATTAGTGATTTAAATATATATATATATTACTTTTAAAACGCAAAAAAGTGTGTGTGTGTCTGCACAGAAAAGTAAAGCGAAATCAAAACAAAGTGTTGCTTAATACGTTGACTGTTAACCTATGAGGTAACTCGTAGTAGGTGAACTTGTTGAGAGACCAAATTACAAGTTGTCTCGTTGTTGCTGACTTTTTTTATCTTTCAATACATTTAGAGAAAGTTAATAATTTTTTTCTTAATAAAATGTTTTGCACAATATGTTGTAATTAAATTAAACTATCGTCTGGAGATCCGTTAACTACAAACAACTGGCAGTCAACGTGTTAAGACGTGACATTTATATGAGATATGAGTTACTTTGGTTCGGTAATTTGGTTCAGTACAGTTTGGTTCAGTAGTAAGTTCTTCGTAATTTAAAGCGATTTATTTTCGAGTCAGATCACTATCTCCTAACAATTTTTATACAAATCATTAGGGAGATGCAAATACTTTTTTATCCATAATTGTTAATATTTATAAAGTTGAACTAATTATCAAAGATGGAAGAATACATAATATTTTTCTTGGAATATACATCTTTCCAGCTTCACATATTATTCTTAAATTAAGAGCTGTTTTATGTAATTGAATAAAAACATGCTACTTTATTCATGCCTAAGTTTAGTCCTATAAAGTCCACGCCTACTTTATTCATGCCTAAGTTTAGTCCTATAAAGTCCATGCCTACTTTATTTATACCTAAGTTTATTCTCTACATCTAAAATGATAAAAAAACTCAAATTTGACTTACCAGATATGTTTTGGTACTGTACGATGCTTTTCTTTATTGGGTTATTCCCATTGTGAGTGAAGTCCCACTGAACACTCACAGAACGACTGGTTACATTCACGATTCTTGCATTAGACGGTGGGTCGGGTTTTCCTAGGAATTTTAACAAAATTAGTGTGATATAGAAGCATAATTTCACATATAAGTCGGTATTAAAAAATAAGTTAATACTATACTGTTTCAGTTAGCTCATTAATTTAATATAGAATACGTATTTAGAAGGAATTTTAATTTACGAATTTTAAGGATTCTTTTTAATCAATTCAAAAATATTTAACATTTGCGACTAGAGAAGGAATTCGAACCCTTTTATCTAAAAAGCAATAATTCTAAAATATATTTTCAGATTTGAAAAATTAGAAAGTGGCACCGATTCTGAACTTATTTTTATTATTTCATTTCAAAAATAGACAATTATAGACAAAAATGAACAAAAATATTAATGAAATCAAATATCTCTTTCTTTGAAAGTTCTGCTACTGGTGAAAGTAAGGCTAGAAGTATAGAAATAGAAAGTAAAGAGTAAAAGAAAAAGAAAGCATAATAGCAAATGGAGGAAAAGAGAACAACTTTTAACTGTCGCATAATAAAAATGTTTTATTTACCTTGTACTACGTATTCTATTATTGACTCAGCAGTTCCAATATCACTTACAGCTAGGCACTTGTATACACCCGAATCATTTCGCTGAGTTTTCGCTATGCTCAGTTCTGACATGGTTTGTTGAGAATCAGCTATATCTCTTATGGAAAATCTATATTTTCAATGACAAGAATATACTATTATTGTGATAATAGAAAATACTCTAATTTATAAAATGAATAATACACTTGTATTGGTTTTATAATAGTGTTCGCAAATATCATACTAATGATGTATTTAAAAAAAGTGTTATTTATACGAAATGTCACTATGCTAACTGTTGTGTAAAATAAAATTAAGTTGTTAAAGCATTAGCATATTAGTTCATATTTGTGGAAATGGATTTACTTTCCTATAACTTTAGAAATGGGTGCCGCGAGAATAATACACTGGTAAAATACCCTTTGAGTTTCATTATTGGACTCGCAATATCCAACTGATGATACATTTAAGAGAAATGGTATTAATATGAAATGTCACAATGTTATATGTTATGTAAAATAAACTTACGTTATTAGAATGTTAGCATATTAGTTTATATTTGCGGAAATGTATTTACTTTCACATAACTTTAGAAATGAATTTTGAGATTATAGAAAAATTAATTTGATATAAATGTGAGATGTCTTCATTGAAAAAAAAAGGAATACATAAAATAACATAACATAAAAATAATTCAATAGAAATATAAATAATAAAACCAAATTAATCAAGCTTCAAAACTTAAAACAATATGTTGCGTACATATAAGGTAACTGACCCGGTAGTGGAAACTTTTCTCCACCAGACCCCTACCTGTTAGCTGAGGCCTTAGGATTGCTTACGCACGGGGAGAGGTAGTGGGGTCTACGGATTTTGCATGCACATATCCCCAAGTATACATGGTGGTCTTCAGTGGGTATCGAACGCGCGACCTGGACACTTTTCTCCACCAGACCCCTACCTGTTAGCCGAGGCCTTAGGATTGCTTACGCACGGGGAGAGGTAGTGGGGTCTACGGATTTTGCATGCACATATCCCCAAGTATACATTGTGGTCTTCAGTGGGTATCGAACGCGCGACCTTCCAGGTGGAAGTCCGACGTGCTAACCACTAGGCTACCACGGCCCAACGACGACCTGGACACTGCTCAAGTAGTGGACATTTAGATCTTTAAGCTCCTAAAATAAGCGAATGTGAGATAAAACTTGAATGAAATTATCAGAACCTATAGCGAACGATTCCTAGTGCTGGTTAATAGAACTAAAGTTGGCGTGGAGCATCTATGCAAGTATATGGATCATAATATTTAATAGCTGCCTCCAAAAGGATCACATTTGCTGCTCTTTACTAAAGCCGATCAATAAGACGGTTAGGGATTTGGGGAAAATATATGGAAAAAAAAGCGTGACATCATTTATAAATGGTCCCTTAGTCATTTAAAAAAATATTTTCTCCAAGTTAACAGCATAAAGTAGATGATATTAATTTCTGTCCACTACTAATGCAAATACGTGTCTTAATTTGTATCTATAGTGTATAAATGCCCACTATAGATACAAATTAAGCGTTTAGTAAATTTGACGTAAAAATCCTAATTTTTCATCAAATGGCATTTTATAGGTAATTAATTTTTAGAGAAATAGTAGTCGATTAAGCTAAATATGCAAATATTGATGTAATTCCCTTGAAAAAATTTTGCCACGTAAAAGAATACGAAAATTTGCTTAACTGTGTCCACTACCGGGTCATTTACCTTACATTTATAAAACGGAGATATGTTTTGAGAAATAAGTGAAATCCTGATTTAAGAATAAAAACAATATTTATGTAAGCGTATCATTAAAAAATAATTGTAACGCTATAGTTACAGTTTTTAATACTCTAAGGGTGCTTTCACACCGGAGACGACAAAGACAAAAAACATGTCTTTTCCACGTCTGCGCAAGCGCAGTGAATGTTTTCGCCTTCAAAAATAGGCTCTGCGGTTGCGCAGATGAGAAAAGACATGTTTTTTGTCTTTGTCGCCTCCGGTGTGAAACCACCCTAAGGTGCTACAAGAATTGTGAAGTGATGCGTGGTCGCACAAAGTGCAAACACAACATTTTTATTGCGGAATATTTGCGAAGCATTATTGGACGTTTATTATCATAGCTAATAACTTACGTTTATTGCTATAGCTAATAACTTACGTTTATTACTATAGCTAATAACTTACGTTTATTACTATAGCTAATAACTTACGTTTATTACTTTTGCTAATAACTTACGTTTATTACTATAGCTAATAACATTTAAAAAAAGTACTGAGATAATGCTCCGACAAATGAATATTGTCAGTTGTTAAAAGAAATATACTATTCAATGTAACATATTCAAACAAAATTGAACCTTTATAAGTAATCTGAATGAAAAATATAAAATTCGCAGTTTCTTATTTCAAGATTAATATATATTGTTAGTAAAAAAAAACTCAATTAATGCAATTATTGTTAAGTATCCCTGAAAAAAATCTATTCATTTATTTATCGTAACAAATTTTCAATCAAGGTGGAGGAAAACATCAAAAGATACTGGCTTGGTTTTGATGAACATATACAACAACATACTCTGAAACGAAATTAATAAATTAAGTTCGAGTAATTGAATTAATTAAGAAGGTATGAGGCTTACATATTTATTAAAGTGGTATTTATTGTGCAGTAAGCTCTGTCCTTGCTTATTATAATATTTGATTTTTACATACTAAGCTAAAATGTTTATTTTGTAATGGCTCTAGATATTAAGAAGTAAACTGGAATTAAATTACGAAATAAAAATGCACTTTCAATTACATTTTTTCTGTACATTTTTTCTCTTTGTGTAATTTGATTTATATTAAAATATGTACATAAATTTTACTAAGAAGAAAATGTATTTATTCGAACAAGTTTACTCATAGTCAGGATGTAACTGCATTTAAAATTCATACGTTCAAAATTAAACAAAAATGAAGGAACCTCTTGTATCATACAATAAAACCAGCTTAAATAAATAATTGCACTCATAATGAATTTCCATATTATACACAGATTATGTTAAACTACAAAAGATTTCACAAATGCCAACATTTGTGCTTGTGCATTAATAATTTTGGAACTCTAACATAGTTAGATAATAATGATCTCAATTAAAAAACCTCATGGTGCGGATATGCGCTTAAAAGCATCCTGTTCTATTAGGCAAACTATTTGCACGTGGTTCCATTTTGAGCAAATGTTCTCGTTTTGGCGTCCCTTTATATTTACTGATTAAAAATAAGTCATTCATTCAACTAAGTTTTTCCTAAGCCGTTATAAATGAATGTAAAAGCTAGTTTTGGAATCATTTTGTTTTATACTGGCTTAGTTTTGATGAACTAAGGCAGTATGCATAGCGTTGTCATCATACTGGTAAATGGGGAGCCGTTCCGAGGCTCCCAAATGGTCCCCCCAAAATGGATCTGAATCTAGGTTTATCATTTCTCAAATATCATAATTAACACAAAGCTAAAATAGATTTTTATTCATTTTCGGCCATTCCTCTTGATCACAAAAAGGTACTCAAAATCACACTCAACTCCACAATACATATTTTGATCTTTTGTTATAGAAAAAAAAATCCAAATAGTCTGTAATTTTCTCATCAAATAACGTATTTACAGTTATTTTCATTTATTTGTAATTGCTAAAATTTGAAATTCCAATTTGAAGGTATTTGTTGAGTGAAAGTCTCAATAAGGAAAATATCTGGGCTAATATGACTGCCGAATATTATCATTTTTCATGCTTCATACATTTAACCAAACACTTCCCAGAGGTGTGTTGAGTGTAGGAAATTTAAGGGTTTAAATAAATGATTAGATACATTTTTTTGTATGGAATGAATGTAAAGTGTGTATATTTTAGCGTTCGAATTTTGTAGCTGAACATAACTGGAGCACGTAACAGAGGCAAGGGTCCTGAAGTCTCTCATGCCATGGGCACCAGTCGTCACATTTGTTACCTAATTGTACTCAAAATTTTCCTAAACTCTGCAGAAAATTTGGAAAAGGGTATAGTTCCCATAAAAACTAAAACTATTTAATACGAAGCATATTTCTTTAATTTATTTGTGGGTTCAACGAAATTTAGTAACACTTTTAACCAGTATAAACCTTTAATTTCAAAATGATTTTTGAGCTGTGGAAGACGAAGAACGTACAGCGTTACCGTTAGGATTTACATTATTCCAAATTTTCATTGGTATGTAAGAATACCCCTTCAATTTTAAACTGGGTTATCATAGGTTATGCTAAAATTTATTAAACACGAAATATCTACAAGCGCATGCCTTGCTTACCTTCCTCGCTTGCTTATTTCAATCAACGATTTATTCTTATGCCAAGTTATAACGATTGGCGTGTGACCGATGGCTGTGCATCTTAGTGTGGCGTTGAAATCTTCAGCTACTATTTTTGCTTGATGTGGCTCTACAAATTTTGGTGGAACTATAAAGAAAAGCAGACGATTTTTTATGACATGAAAAGAAAAGGAACAACGTCAACAAGAGTAAAAATTTTCAAAACGTTATTATTGTACAATGCAATTAGTTTCTTTCTTAAATTCTTTCTGTCACTTGTTTGAATAACCTGAATATAGAATATATACCTGTAAAACTTACAGTTTAACAAGATCATACATAGCACCCATTATTTTTGAGATAAGGGACCGTTAATAAATGATGTCACGCTTTTTCCCCATATATTTGAACCCCTCCCCCTTTGTCACGTGTCACACTATGTTGCATAAGCATGATGTCACACTTCTTGTTACCCCCTTCCCTACCCTTGTCACACTCTGTCCCAATTTCATGAACCCTCTCCCCCCTTTAAAGCGTGCCATCATTTATGAATGAACCCTAAGAAATATCCAGTTGACTTTGCATTTTAAAAATTATCGCAATTACACAATATTAAAAACCTTATGGCGTAACGTTAAAGTATTATATTCTTATATTAATATAATTATGAATCGAAATGAATCATGTTTGATGAAAAATATCTTTAAAGATTGTTGAATCAATGAACAAAAAAAAAGTAAATGAAGTAAATAAAAAACATTTTTAAAAGTATGAAGAATCAACCAATTGACCTACTTATTCACTTTTTACCACTTTTTTAAACTTTACATTTTATACATATATGGATTTAACTATCTACAAAGTCAAAAAGTAATTACCGGAGCCTTAATTTATGTTCACAATAGTTTTACTGTAAAAATATCCACACAATTTGGTCCCCGTCCATTGTTAATGTTTTACATTAGAAATAAATTTAAACATTGGTAAATTACACTAAGAAAGTCTGTTTTTCCTTTCTTTTTTTTAATTTAATTTTCTTCATTATTGCAGGTGATTATTTCAATGAATTACAATTTCATAATTAAAATACACCACTAGAAATCTTGACAATAATGTTTAAACCAAACTGCAATGAAATATTCAAAACTCCATTTCACATATTTACGTAAAGCTATTCAATTACTAGGGAAGCTAGAAATATTTAGGTTTATACACGAGAAAACAGTACCAAGAATACAAATATTTTATTAGTTAGAGTAAACATTTATTGAAAACGATATTTTAAATCCAATATACGCTGCAATGTGTCCTTCAAGAAATCTTCAATATTTCTCAATCTTTTTATGAGATTTCTCCGAAGAAACCTAACAGAAGCATAAGTTTTGATACCAATCCTATTTTAGAATCGTTATTAAATTTTTTATGTGTTATCCTTTTCTATCAATTCTATATTTCAACAGGAATCCGCATAAACATATATTATTAAATTTAAATCTTAACATCGTAGGCAGTTGTTTCCGGGAATGAAAAATTTATTAAGTTGGTTTGTGTTTCCAGTTAACAAAATAAAACAATGTCATCTCCAAAATATTTTGCGACTCTTTACATTTAGTCATATCCAATATGTTCTAAGATTATTATTCTATTTATGGCAAGCGTTTCATTTTTTGAAAATATTTCGCAACATGTTTCTATCTGCAAATATACCTAAAACTTGAAGCCATACAACTTTGCTGAGACCTGCCGCAATCCCATTGTTAGCTTGACATAGGTAAGGACCTCCATCATTTTCTTCAATATCAGACATGTACAATGTTCCATTATTATAGCGATGAGCACGTGCATTTGAATGAACGTACGTGAAATCTTCCGTGCTGCCATCTATATAAATAAAAAGTAAAACTTAAGTATAAATTCATTTCATCACTTATTTTATTAGCCCATTAACTGCATAAAAATAACTAAAATACTCGACTAATATAGATAATTATTTATTATATAACGCCATTTTAAAAAAAGGTTGGCACACTAACATTAAATGTAGGGGATATAAAAAAATTCCAATAATGTCTGCAGTTATTTCGTAGTAGTAACTTAATAATTATCATACTATAATTTTTAAGCTATAAAATTGTTGTAGTAAATGAACAATTTGTTTTTCTTTTTTATAATTTCAATGTTGTGCGTTTTGGATTGTAATTCTTTTTAATGTTATGCCTGACAAAGTTGCATTTAAAAGATGTTAGCATCATTATTCAACAGGATGCTTCCATTTCTTTAAATCACAATATATGTAATGTAAATAATTGTCTTAAAGTTTATTACTAAACAGAAAATAATATCTTACCTTGATGAATAAGTTTTTTCCAAATGATGCTAGGAGTTGGAAAACCAGTTGCAAAACAATCCAGCCATGCAGCATGTCCAAGCACAGCGGAAATATTCTTAGGTTCTATAGTCCATGACGGCGGCACTACAATTGTAAGTTCTTAGTCAGTTCTAATCTACTATGATGAAATGTCACGTGTGACAAAGAAAATTCTGAAAAAATCTTCAAATAAAAGCACAAGAAAAGAAAAGAAAGAAAAAATCTTTTTTTTAAAAATAGCTTACAAAGAAGTCTGCCTACATAAGCATCTACTGCATTGTTATTATTATTTTAATAAATCACTTCAATAGTAAATATTTTCCACGCATAACAATGTAACGAAGAAGATTAATTTAAGAAGGTTATGTTTCCGTATATGTACGGAAAAGGTTTTTTTTTAACTCGTAGGTTACATGTATCATAAATTCTTATCTCAGTGGATTTATAACAATTGATTTATAGTTTTAAGTTTCTACAAATGTATTAGAAAAATACTAAAATCTTGTAACCACAATAGCAAAATACTAGATTCTACGATAAAAATTTTCAGATAATCTTATATGTATTAAGAGTAAAAAAAGTACGTTCAGAAGCCGTCTGTGATGACGTTTTCTTGAGAAGCGAAGACATAAAATGAGATTTTTCTTCAGAGATCATAAAGTGTACGATTTTTAAACAAACTACACACTCACCGTTCACTATAAGCTGCATAGTTCTATTAAAAGTTGAGGCTGGATTTGTCGCAACACATGTGTATCGTCCTCTATCGGTGGAAAGCACTTTGTTGAATGTTACGATGGATGTGTCTTCAAACGTCTGCACGGTCGTATCTCCATGAGCTAGAAATGTCTGACCATTTTTTAGCCAGTGGAATCTTATGGGGGGATCTCCTTTTATAACTACGCACATAAGTTTTGTTCGGGAGTCCTCGTCCACTGTAATAGTCTCTCGTAGATAATACCCATCAATAAGCGGTGGTACTAGAATGGAAAAGAAATATGTTTCGAACATATAAATGGGTAAATTCAGAAGTATATATTTTTAAAACTTCTAGAGCAAAGTAAATTTATTTCTAAAAATTATTTTTGCACGAAAAAGGGAATAAACTATTATTAGTATTTTCAGAGATAATTAATAATAAGTTAATACTTTTCATATATAATTAATAATAAGTTGGTATTTTTCAAAGATAATTAATAACACGGCATGTAAAACTGAAACTCTCAATTTGTTTTTCCATGAAACACTATAATACATGCTTCCTGTATTATGTAAAGTCTTTTTTTTTTACCCGATCAGACGATAATATGTAAGGTAGTGATTTTATGTTTAAAAAAAATGTGAATCATGATTAAATAGTTTTACTTTTACCGTTTTCACACACTGCTGTTTAACAAGGGAACTTCGTTGTAGCTCTAAATATTTTCAGTAAGTAGACAAGACTGCACACATATAATTGGTTAATGTCTACAAGAAATTTAAACATGTTTTGGAAATATATGTGCATTTTGCTATAAATTTGAGTCTAGATAAATAGGTGTTTTCCTCATAATATTACCTGGAGACAATGAGGGAGATAAAGATCCACTAGCAACCGATACCTCGTTTTCTAATTTAAACTATATAAACTGCAATTTAGACAAAAAAAATCATAATAAGAATGTTAATTTTGAAGACTTGTAGTTTTTTGAAATTCCTGGATTAAAAAAATATAACAGTGGTAATAATAATAAAAAACATGACACTTAATACGTATTTACCTACAACTGAAATATGGACCTTTCCTGAAGCAATTTGTCCATCAGGGCTTTTAACCTTGCAAGTGTATTCTCCTTTATCAACTGATCTTTGTACATTCAAGATCGTTAATGTACCACTGGGACTGATTTTGTGCTTTTGACTGGTAGCAAGAAGAACATCATCTGTAAGAAGATGCAATTTTTTTTATTCCGATAAAGCAATTCAGAAACAAGCTATTTGATTAATGCAAAATATATTCATGTATTGTATAGTTTTGCTACTACTGTTCTTAATTGAAGGAATGTAAACAATGCTGCTAAGCATACATGTGAAATAAAATAAAATAAACACGCAAGTTTCGGAGTAACTCACAGTTTGTGCTAGCTAGTATAATCACATAAAATCCTAAAGTATAAATTATATACATATATATATATATATATATATATATATAAACTACTTAAATTGAAAATAAAAAACCCTGAACACTTAGGTTTCAAAAAACTGTGTCGCTCTTGCATGTTTGTTGTTGTTCATAATGGTATTGCGTAGTAGCTCCTCACTATTTGCAGATTTGGTACAGTTCCCATGAACTGGCAACCATTCTTTCATGTGGCACCTTTATCGAAGGGGGCCATTACTAGTTGACGATTTCGACGCCAAGTTTTCTTACAAGAAGGAAGCACCTGAGTTCTGACGATGTAAACTTACACTAAGAATTTAATTCAGTCAAGAATTTCCAAGCCAGATAGATACTCCAAGGATTTACCCCATACGACATGGACGTTGACAATTTCCTGCATTTTGAAAATGCACCGATTTTGGTCGAGTCTGATAATGCAAATCACAACTTAATTTATGATTACGTTTGTCTATATTCCAGTGTACATTTTAAAGACATAACAGTACAGGAAAACTATAAGGCTTCAACGCTTATTTGAAATTATGTTTAACTATTTTTTTTCTAATTATTTCTATTAATTGAACTGCAAAGCTGATTACAAGAAACTTACTTTTATACCATTTAATCCCTTTAATGGGATACCCTCCATAGGGGCAGCGAATCTTCAGATCTCTCCCAGCAATTGCAGTCACATTTCCCATGGCCCGGACAAATGGCGGTCCATAAATATTGAGACGTGCCGCATGAAAAGCACTCCCAATATCGTTATCGCCTTGACATCGATATTCCCCACCGTCTTCAACTCTGGCATCACTGATGTTGAGGATGCCAATCACGTGTCCCGTGTCGTCCACACGATCCGCTGCGGTAATTCTCGGGCCTTGCTGCAAGGGGACATCGTCTCGATGCCAAGTGAGGAGAGGAAGTGGATTACCGGCAGTGACGCAATTTAAAGAGATTGTATCTCCCGGTTTTACAGTTTTCTCCGTAAATGCTGTTATCAAAGTCGGGGCGACATCTTAAAGAAAGGAAAATACGATAATAATTTTTGTGGAAAAAGAAGCTAAAACTTAACTGATTAAAGAAAGTATATATGAAGATAAACGCCATTTCTTTTTGTATAATTAAACAATAGCGTAATCTACTATTTGAAGTTTCTGATATTATATTCATATTTATTATCAGAAATACGGTTAATTTTTGTAAACAGGTTTACAGAGGTATTTTTCCCTTGAGCTAAAATTAAATTTTTATTTATTATTATTTTTTTTTTTTTTTGTATATCTTTTTTATATTTACTGGTTTTTTTTGACATTTGCGACCATTTTATAATGTATTTTCATATTAAACTTTTACCATTTCACAAGTAAAGAACTGTGGAAAAACTTACATTTTATACGTTGTTTAATTTATTATATATAGTTATTTAATTTATTTTTTCCCACTTTTATTTTCCAATAATGCAAAGAGTAAAGTTTAAAACTGTATACAAATTTTGTGAATAGTAACTAAAAATATGTGTATTATTATATTGTAAAAAATAAGAATAACCTGATTTTTTATGCCTTAAAGAAGAAGGTGGCAGTAGACTCTCTCCTTGTAATGATGTTTACCATATTCATCGCGCCAATAGGCACGCCTCTTTTCTATCCAGTGGAAATTTTGTGAAAATATGTTAATTTGAACAGGGATGTGCTGAAAAATTAATAAAGTATTACCGGACACGGTGCAAGAGCACAGAAAAATATTCCGTAGGTGTCAAATTACCTCGTTTGGGTAACGTATAGAAAAATGATCTCGGAAGACGAGAACTCGTCTTAGTGATGAAAGTGCTCCAAATTTCTTCATTTTTTACGAAACTGTTTTATACCTCCACAGCACATATGTAGGCCTATTATCTAAAAATATGTTTTGGCACAAAACTAACGTACTTGAAAAAGAATAGTTCCAGTGGTCAATCTATGTTGTGCGATTAAAAATTCCTTAAGATCTTTTGAAAGATATTTGTAGATATTGTAACTAATACTATATTGTGCATTATGCGTAGATAAAGAATATCAGCAGTGATGTTGCCTGAAATAGAAAAAAAATGTGTACCTGATATCGTGAGCTCTGCAGTTCCTTGAGCGACATCAATGTCATTGTAGACAAAACATTGGTACATGCCAGCGTCTTCCCTTCTAACAGGAGATATGTGCATGACATCACGTGACAAAAGTCGCACTCTAGTATTTGACAACAATGGCCTCTGGTTTCTTTTCCAAGAGATATTGTGAATCGGGTAGCCTGTTGCGTTGCAGTTAAAAGTTGCTTCCTGCCCGATGATAAGTACTTGTCTCTGTGGCCATATACTCACAGAAATACGAGCTTTAAAAATAAAGTTTAAAAATATATCATTGTGTAGTAATTGCGTTAAATGTCTTGTACAGCAAAATAATAGTAAAATAATTGTCCACCAAACTGATGTGAGCTTTTTTTGTTACTTAACGAAAAAAATAGCTTGTCATATGCGTTTCATATAAGTAAAAACACACACCTCTGTAGCGACCAGGTTCACGACATAAAGGCGCATGAATCGCAAAGTGGTATAGAAACAAGAAATAACAATTTTAGGGAAAACTAGACTAATTTATTCATCACTGTTTAAGAATATATACAGACATTAACCTATGACCATGAGACTATTAATTAAAAAGGAAATATGCAGGGAACGAACCATCACCGTCCGGATACAAATGGGCAGCACTTATTACACACTTAATCAATATATGTTGGCGATCACACTCCTCAGCACCCGCAGTTCCTCGTCCGGAAACAAACGGCGCTCAAAGTCTTATGTGGAGAAGAAGCCGGCCGCGCCTACTTTACAGACGGCAGATATTTAATGATCAAGGATTTTAGGAATAGGCGACATCTCATGGCAATATCCTCGGAAGAGTCTCTCGCAACTCTACTGGGAATCTTCTATTAAGAACTGGTCTCAGGAAAAACTGGTCTGATCTGTCAAAATCTGAAGAAGTTTTTGCAGAGATTTTGGTTTTAATCAACCAAAGCTTCTTGCTGATTTAATGCGAGGTCTTGACCAATTCAGGCTCAATTGACCTCCCATCTTTTCTTAGGTCTTTCCCAACCAGGGCACTTCCCGTCGGTCGTTGGCTGGGGATTTTATCACTGGGGCGGTGCGAAGATTCACGCTGTCAGAGCGTCTTGCCTGTGATGCTCTCGTCTTCCCACGGTGTTCTTGCCTCCGCAGCCATCCCGTGCCATAAAATTCATATTTCTTTTATTCCTCAGATAGGCCTTTGTTGAAATAGCTTTTTCCGCTATTGTTGGTCCAGACGGACTGTCGCCGTCGGTCGTAAAAATGCCCATCAATTTTGGACCCCCCATATTTCTCTTACGACAAGAAGTTTTTCCTGAGACCAGTTCTTCCTAGAGGATTCCCAGTAGAGTTGCGAGAGACTCTTCTGAGGATATTGCCATGAGATGTCGCCTATTCCTAAAATCCCTGATCACTAAACATCTACCGTTTGTAAAATAGGCGCTGCAGGCTTCTTCTCCATGTAAGACTTTGAGCGCCGTTTGTTTCCGGACGAGGAATTGCGGATGCTGAGGAGTGGGATCGCCAACATATATGGATTAAGTGTGTAATAAGTGCTGCCCATTTGGATCCGGATGGTGATAGTTCGTTCCCTGCATATTTCCTTTTTAATTAATAGTCTCATGGTCATAGGTTAATGTCTGTATATATTCTTAAACAGTGATGAATAAATTAGTCTAGTTTTCCCTAAAATTGTTATTTCTTGTTTCTATACCACTTTGCGATTCACGCGCCTTTATGTCGTGAACCTGGGATCTACATATATTGGTGCCGTGACTAGTGGGCTCACATAATGGTTCCGTGTCTAGTAGTGTCACTTTTGGTCCTATAATGGTATCGTGGCCAGTGGTATGATAGTTCACGTTTACGGTTTTGTTGCCATGAACTCAATTAATTTGGAATAGTGAGCTTATGAGGAAATTGAAAATTAATGCCTTTCCAATTTAAAAACTTATTCAAAGTTATATTTTTGTTGCTAAGTTCTAGAAAGTGTAAATTTCAATTGCTTAGTGGAAATTAGATTTGCTTTGAATTAAATAAATTAAAAGAGTAATTTAGGGAGAATACTGAAGTCATGAGTATTTATTTAGAAGAATGTTTTGTGGTACATGGTAAAAGTGGTCTGCTGAAATTGGAGATTATTGTAGTATAATGATTGCAAAATCCATTAACAAATAGGCAGTTCAAAAAAAAAAAAAAAAAAAATTGAATTCATGTGTATCGAACTAAATTGTTTAAAAAAGAATATAGATATATATATATATATATATTTTCATGTTTACATTGTAACAAAACATGCTTTATTTTCGGTGATTGCATTAACGGATGCTCACATCTTACGCAGATCAATTTTAACAGGCAATTAGGTCTTATCATGAGAATAAAATTGTTGTTCATGTGTAGAATGATTTTATGATATCCAGAGAGTGAGAATATTGAAAGAATTAGACAAAAAAAAATTTTTTTTGTTTATTTTTTGCGTTTATAGTGCAAAATATCAAACAAAATTTATGCATTTTAGTTCGAGCTCAAAAGTCAAATTGAGCAACTTGCTTTAAGTTTGAGGTATTTCTCCATCAAACAAGCTCTTACGAACTGGATATTGTAGAGTCAATTCGCTGTGAAAATTATTTTGGGGGAGCTTGTTTAGAAATTTAGGAGTTAAAGTTTATGCTTGTTGTTCCGCGGTTAGGGGAAATCGCGCATAATGCTGAGGCAGTTTGTTCTTGTGGGCAAATTTGGATTTTTCCAAGTTACAGAATTAAGTGGGATAATGTCCTATTTCAGTGTGATATGTGTTAAAGTAAAAATTAGTTTTGGAAAATGCAGTGGGTGGAGAAAATGTTAGTATTTAACGTTAGTAAAATGGATGTGAGCAAGGATAAATATTTCGGTATAGAACTTACTTATTTTGGTGAGGCGGAAATAGTCATGCAGATAGTTTAATGCGCAGCGTAAATATAGTTGTTTGTTTGTGTTTGAAATTTATTAATTTGCCAATTTTGGTTAGTGGATAAATTATGGAAAATAGGAAACTGAACGCAGAAGGGAGCGATAAGGCTTAGAAGCAATCGTTTGCTAGAATATCCAAAAATGGATCCGAATCTAATTTCCCTGGTTAAACCTTTTTCCGGAGAAGCGGAGAGCTGTAGGTATTATGTTGAGGAATTTGAGAGTATCGCAAATTTAGCGAACTGGAATGAACTTCAAAAATTAGTTACATTTAAGGCAAAGTTAGAAGGTGAAGCGCAGCAATTGTTGATTGATGATCCGCTATTAAGTAAACCCAAAAGTTATGAGGAGGTTAAGGAAAAATTTATAAAGTTTTTCTCACGTCAAAAATCATTCCTTGAGTGGCAAATTGAATTTTCAAACCTATATATGTTCGTCGAATAGCCGATTAGAAAAAATGCCCATCAATTTGGGACCCCCCCTATTTCTGCTACGACAACTGTCACTATTGTTTGAAAATGGCACATTGACAAAAGTTGTTTAACAAAATTTAGTGATCTTATATTTTCCTCTCCAGCTCATCTACAAAAGCGATGTAAGCGGCTTCAACCATTTTTATTTGTCATATGGAATGTTTCTAAAAACATTTAGTTATGAATTTAATCCTCCCTGTTATTTTTCATGTGTAAGTTAGGTGTACCTAGGTTGGTCTCTCAGCGAAAATTATTTCTAACTTGGTGGACATTTGAAGCGACGATATATTTTAAGTACACAGCTCCCTTTAGAGCACTCGGTCTCAGAGTACACCCTCCCAAGCGTTGATCACGGCCAATTGTGCTTCACTTTCGGTGCTCTGTGGGATCCAAGCTTAACCTACTGATTCACTGTGGGACAAATTTTACATAAATTTGTAGCATTACTTGATTTTTTGGAAGAATGCTCTCAATTTTATCTCTTTAAATGATCTAAGCGGACTCATAACATAACTCAGCGGACCACATGCGGCCTATTGGCCGCGGATTGAGAACCATTGCTCTGGAACTTCTTAAGCCTTCAAGCAGACTTTGTATAAAACAATTTTCCATTTGAACCAACCTTATTCTAAAATAAATCACTGTTTACAATTACCCCAGATCTCTGGGGTAATTGTAAACACGAGCTCATTCGCTAACAAATAGTCATGAAGTCAAACTTTTTGTACACATTTACTCACAAGAAGTACAGTAGTGGCTACAATGCTCACAATTTTATCTCTGAATTCATTCAAGAGGTAGGGAAGGATCAAAAGTTAAAACATTGAAAAAGCGTTTACAATTACCCCAACTGACCCTAGTTAAAAAAAGCAAATAATGAGTAGCTGTTGATCGTAGAGGGTACCATAAAGTAGAATAAATAAATAAAATTAAATGCATATGCTTTACTTGCAAATAGGCTTTTGTATCTAGAAGATACATAAAAAGGTCCAAAAAAGTGTAATGTTAATTACTGAGATTTTTGATTAATGTGCGTTTACGTTAAGAATATTCAGCTGAGTTTTACCACGGCTTGAGCTTTAAAACAACATTTTCTTAAAAATATTTTTTATTTATTAGTTGAATAACGCGAATTGTGAAATAAAATAAACATTACTTAATTACACATTCAACTGTATTTAGGACAGAAAAAAATGAAAAAGTTAGATTTTTCAAGTTTGCGTTTAAAACAAAACATACGCGCACGTGCAGAGCCCAAATTATGTATAATAAAATTAAATGGAACACTAATCATGCAATGTAAGTTAAATGCGGCAGAAGAACTGATGTAATTCATCGATAGCGCATTTACGGTTAAGTTTACCCTATATATATTTCGTTTATGTGTTTTCCACTCATTATGACTTACTACACTCATATCCGCCAACAAGAATAAAAATATATTTTTAAAAAAAGGCGAGAAAAACAACATGAGGGAAAAAAATGCTTTTTCACTAATTACGAGGAATCACTGTTGTATCCCCAATTTAATTTATTTAGAATTGATAGCTTTTCAAAGTAAATTACTCTGGGGAACGCAAATCAATCGAATTTTATATCTTTTTTAAATTTAATAATACTGAGTCTTTTTCTCTCGTAATTAGTAAATTTGTTTTCTTTGGTTTCGCTGTATTTCTTTTTCTCATGTATACTTATAGTTTTAAATTGTTAACTACTTCAGTTTGTAAGGATTTGTCACTATGTATTATTTCATTGCGAAATAGTTTGTTATTCTCTGTTTAGTGGTAGTTAATGGCTGTTAGTAGATTTTGTTTCAGTAATTCAAGAAATAAAACATGCGATTTATATATCACAAGATATTTAGTTACAAGTTCTTTCCATTAATGGAGAAACTGTTGTGCCGTATGCAAGTTACACTGCGTCACTCTAGTTTCATATGTATAAAAGCTTCTCGAACAATTTTGAATAATGGTAAAATCAACTCATGATAAATAACAAAAAACATGATTCCAACTCGCTTGTTAAATTGTATTATTTATTTTTCTAACATCCTGTTTTATTACGACGGCGGTTCAGGTGGACGTAGCATCGGCCTTCAGAAATAAATCACCAAAATAAGTCCGAAGCTTTGATATATTAGTAAATATAATAATTGAGTTATTAGGATTGATATAGCTGATATTGTTGTAGATATAGTTCAATGTAATTATTTGCGCGCTATAATGTTTATTTGAACCTTTGAAAAGTCCACTAAAAATCTCTAACTGTTATTGCAGGGTTACTGATGGACATTTTTGCGTTATATAAATAATCATGAAATAACTACTTTACTAACTGGAAACTAAAACAAAAAACCGCTTTAGTCCGGCAAAAAGGTGTATTGTGAAAGTTAAGTTCGCGATCGTTTTTGCAGTTAAAGAAAACATTAAACGCTATACTATGAAATATTATCCTAATATAGAATTATCCTTTATAGCCAAGTAGTTTTGAATTTTAGAAATAAACTGCATTCTGAGTCTGAGTTACGTGCACTTACTTCAGAGTCAAAATTCTCATGTGGTAATAACATCCACAACACATTGTGATGCTACTTAAAAGAATGGATGCCAGTCTCTGGGTCATGTACTAGATCTTCAATAGTTAATGACCAAACCCTGCCCCATTAAAAAAAGGATTGAATAACGGCAGTTATCGAGCAGCATAGCTATTTATCCTCAACATATATTTAAGACTGCTTCTCGAAGTAATGTTAAACCATTTCTTTATGAATGTCACTGTGGAGAGGTTATTGGGCTATAACAATGGATAACCGAATTATTCGTAATTGTAACGAGTTTATGCCAGAAAGAACGTTTTAATAAGGCCGTATCTTTGGATTTAAAGAGTCCTCTTGCGTAAAGGGAAGTCTGAATCTATTTCTCTCGAGAAACCATGTTTGAGTGGTAAATAAGGAAGGATTCTGAAGTTGAAGTTATTGGACAAATAATTGGGAAATTACTATAATCGAACAAGAGAAGGCTTTCAAGAAAATATTTTAGTGAAACGAGATCATGAATTTCTAATGTAGATTACAACTGTCACAAGCTGTGCAATTTTTTCAATGTACCATATTGAAGTATAACTCGCTGCTAGATCAAAATAAAGTGAGATAATTTCTATCAATTAAAGTAATTATCATAGTAAGCTTCCCAAGTATTTCTTTTGGGAAGCATCACATTCTCACAAATAGATTCAATTTGATTAATAGTTATTCTATTTCATCATTTTCACAAGTTTGGTATATGTTTCTACAAGTTATTTATTTATTTTTATCGTTTCTTTACTTTTTATTTGTTGCTGTTTATGGATTGATTTCTTCGCATTTCTCAATTTGTTCTTTACCTTAATTATTTTCATTTTTGTTCTGCACCTTGTTATCTTATTTTTTTTCTTTTCTTTTGGTTAGTATTTACGTTCACCTTCTTTATTTATAAGTCTTGCAGTTCCTATTTCGGAAATCATTGTCTTTTTGTACTTATTTCTTTTTTTCTGGGATTGTTGCATTTTATTGGTTTTAAATTGCTTGCACGTGTTTCTATATCCTATAGTACGTTTTATTTAGTTCTTTTTTTGACTTGGATTTCCTTTCTTAGCTTCTTGTCCAATTAGGTTGCTTCGTTTTATGTGTTTTCTTATTGGTTTGATTCTCATGCGGCCTTTAAACTGATTCATCACAGGTTAATCCCATGATTTTGCAATTTAAAATGTTTTTATGCCATTGGATGTTTTTCATCTTGAAGCGCATTTTCTTTTGCATTAAAAAAGGGTTCTTCTCAACCTCGAAACACGTGTCTGCAAATTTGTTTTTAAAGTCTGTGTGTGTTTTAACCACTAAACGCATTTGCCCGTGTCTGACACGGCGAAAGTTACCGGAAAGTTTGCCCACGCCCGTGCGTTATTTTATTTTTAATGCCCGTCTGAGATCCGTTTACACTTTGTTTGTATAATATACTTTGTCTATGTAAGGGCCATGGTAGCCTAACTGTTAGGATGTCGAGCTTCGGATCGGATTATCTCGGATCGGGTTCGATACCAGAACCGCTGAAGACCCACCATGTACACTTGGGGATACGTGCATGTAAAATCCGTGGATCCTGAAGTCCTGAGGCAGTTCTGAGAGTACCGGTGGGTATAGATTTTCCCTTTCCTTCACCCATAGGTCTAAAAATGAAGGTGGGGTATTTGTGGTGGTGCCATCTGGTGTCATCCAAGTACATTATGAGCCAAGTCGTACTTCTACCAGTGGTGCTCAGCTTGAAACGGAAGGCGCTCCTTACTGCCTTCATTCCGAGTCGTTCCGCGAAAGGAAGCTTGGATATCCAAGTGGCATTAGAAACAACAACAACTTTGTTTATTTAACTTTTGCCCCACCCCCGCACCCTAGTCATCCCCCACTACCTGAAATAGCAAGGAATGAGTTACACTATACCAGTTTTTCAGAAAAGAAATTCGTGCTTTAAGGGGTTAAGTCGCTTCAATTTTTTAAAATTGTGTAGAACAAACTTTTATACTAGTAAAAGGTCTAAAACAGTACTTCCTAAACTATGGGGGCAAGCGAATATTGAGTGGGCCCTCGCCACTGTGCACATTAATTAAAAAATAGAAAGTCTGCTAAAGTTGAAGTTGATGCTAAAACTTTCATGAAGAAAAACAAATACATCCTTCCCATTGAAATTACTTTGTAAACAAATCTTGCAGGTATAGATATTTAGGTAATAAAAAAATATTTAAGTTGTGTTTTTTATTTCAAAAGTCTTTCATTCATAGTAGAAACAGTATTTTTTTTAGTTTCAATTTTAACAAAAAAGACAGCATTAAGTAGTTCCACAACTCGCCACTAGGGGATCTGAGCACTACCAATATTTATGCCCTCTTTTCTCTAAGACAGCTAAGAGGTGGGTCCCAAATTGTAAATTTTTGTTAGATGGGTCTGAGCCCAGTCAACCCCAGGAACCACTGGTCTAAAATACTTGTAATACAGCTGAAACTATCTAATTTAAAAAGTAAATAAATATAATAGTTTAATAATTTGCTAAAAATTCATAAGCATGTAAATGACTTTACAAAAATTTAAAGTTTAAGAACTAACAAAAATTTTACCTGTAACACTCAGCACGCTTTCAATTCGCCTTTCTCCTATACTGTTTCTTACGATACACTGGTAAATGCCTCTATCAGAGAATTGTATGTGCTTAATATTCAATATTCCCTGGTTAATCCAAATCCGTCCATCTTCTTTTATGGGACGCAAAACCCCGGAAACGTCTTTCATCCACCTTAATGGAATAAAATGCATACAGTTTACAGTAAAATGAACCCCAAGTTATAAACTAATCTTAAATAGATGTTCGCAAGTTACTTCACATAAAAGCCAAATCCAACAGTCAATACATTCAATAGAAAAATGGAATAAATTAAAGAATTTGAAATATTAAATGAAGTTTTGTTGGACTTAACTTTAAAATTTTGTGTTAGAATCATTAAACATTTATGGGGTGGTTAGCACATTTCCTTTACTTCGTTGATGATAATGAACTTGAATTGAGAAAAGAAACAAATAAAAAAAAATATTTTAACCATTTAAAAAATGTATCCGACATTTAAAAATTATGTTTTAAACTTGGCAACATTTTAGAAATCATGAGATTTTATAATAATATAAATAAAATAAATAAATCAATTAATTAGAACTCTATGCAATAGTATTTAACTAAATTAGGAGGTAGGGGCATTTTACTTCATGTTGCAGCGTAAAAGTAAATCAGCATTAGAATCAGAGCAATATATGTATTCCATAAATCTCTGTTTAAAAACATAGACACAAAAATAGTTTACTTGTAACTAGGTGGGGGTGTTCCTTGAGCAACACAAGGCAATTGTGCGAAACTGTTTTCTTCAGCTCTAACTTGTGGATTGCTAAGGGTTACTTTCGGGAGCGTTGAAATTTGAGAATCTAAGTAATGAGAAAAATCCAATTCAAAAGTAATCTAGTTGTTCAATGAAACGAACAATGATTCAATTTTTTAATTGTTTTATACAGTTAATAATGAGCATGTATAAAATAATTAAAAAGACACATTTCTTACTATTTAATAATAAATGCAATACAATTCTGAATTACAATTTGTATCCGCTTTTTAAGTTCCATAGAAAAAAATACTTGTCGATGGTAATTCATTCTTTGGTATTTGTGAGTGTCTGTGAATGCGTATGAGGGGAAAGCATTTGCAAGTAGGTTTCAGCAAGCAATTTAAAACACATATTTATTTCTTCGGGCACTATTTTGAGACCCATGCTATCTTTATCCAGTTACTTTTTGAAGGAAAAAGTAAGCATTAGACTCCAGTAAATTCTACGTATATTAACTGTTTAATGGTTTTTTGAAAAAATTTACTTAGTGAGTCAATGCACTTAAATTCAGTGTCCCGTAATCAAAGGGAAAACATTGAGACTTATACTTAAAGGACTGTGACAAGAAAAAAAAAATCCCTTAAAAGAGGTACTACCTCATATATTATTATTATTATTATTATTGTTTTTTTTCTGGCAAAATAAGTGGGAGTTTAAATCTCCACTTCTGCCATCATGCTTTTCTTTCATAATAGTGGTTTTAATGCTATTATTGAGCAAATAAAATCTTCTAACCTATTTCTCAATTCAATTATACTTTGAAAATTTTTTTTTTTTTTTTTTTTGGTGTGTTTTAGCAATTACGAGTATCTTACATTTTGTGTATCATAACAAAGAAATGTCACTTTATCTCTACCAGATTAATTTCAGGTTTTAATATTGTGTGATTATTATTATGTAGATCTGCCTATTTAAAAGATTTTCGTTCGTGAAAACTAAAACAGACTCCAAGAAATAAGGTGTTCGTGATGATTTGAAAAAGCCTTCAACATTTAAAAGTAATTTTGAAAATGCAATTTAGCGCCAGTCATTTCAAACGTTTCAAACCTTCAAACTTTTAAACTTTTTTCCACATCGTTTTTAATTAAACTGGGAATATTTTAAAGTAACTCTTAAACTGCTACCTTTGTAATAGTGCTTCAAGCTCTTATTTGTCAATACATCGCTAGTAGCATTAAGGAACTGTTTTAAAAATATCATTAACTCTTTTGTATGTGTTACAACCATCCCCATCTAATGGCTTTTGTTACTCTTCCAATATTTATTTTAGTTTTGAATCTCTGCACGATAAGGTTCACTAGAAACTTTACATTAGAAAACTATTACAGTTTTGCTGCCCTAAGCAATATCCTCATTTTTCTATGCAATTATGTGCTATAATAAGTTTTGAATTATATATATATATACAGGGTGTCTGTTACAAAACGACAACATTAACTGGACAAATATGCAAATACTGTTGTTGATATGTCCAATACAGTGTTTTTCTTGCACCGACGTCATACTTTGTTTTTCGTAACTATGTTTCTCGTTAACTATGAATCGTACAGGAACGCAACTTTGGGCAGGTTTTATGTACTCCCAACAAAGAGTCTAGCTGCGCAGATTTTATGTGGTCGTTTTGAGAGACAGTGTATATATATTTTATGTATAAAGATATATAGATACCTGTGTGTATGTGTGGGGATTTACCCAATTGACTTATTGACTATTGCCAAAAAAAGTGGGCACTAAACTATATTAAGCGATGACTATATATAAGCGTGGAATAATTCTTAAATGTACGGTGTGACGCATGAGGGAACAAGAGAACGATGTTTGATGATGTTGCAGTTAGCATGTGTTTATTCTATGTTTAGTGTAATGTGTTTGCTAATAATAAATTTCGTTTTTGTGCTGAATTATGTCATTGATTTGGATTGATTGGAATGATGAAGTACTCCGACACTGTAAAAACTTTGCGTTTAGTTGCCACTATTTTTGGTGTTACTGAGCAGCGAAAATTATTCCTTTTTTGTTTTCTTTAGAATATAACGTTGGTTAACTCATTTACGTATTAAAAGTGCACTACGATTTCTAATTTATTGTATTTTTATAGAAGTAAGCAATCGTAATGAAATCTCGATATATAATTGAGTTAATAAATTTCATTTGCTTGTAAGAAACATTACACGGTCTTTTTTTAGGCACATACGCGAAAAAATTAATATATATCAAAAGTGAAGAATTTTCAACTTTACACCAACTAAACACCAAAAATCGTGTTTAGTAACACCAAAAATGGTGGCAACTAAAAGCAAAATTTCTAGTGTCTGAACATATCTGAAACCACACACAAACACACACACACATGTGTGCGTGTGTGTGTGTGTAAATGCATTATGAAAATGTAGACGCGTATAAAAAAAGAACGTAATCTATATTCACCTTACAAACACGGCTCAACATCGTTATAGGCTCAACATTTGTATTTCACGATTGTTTGGGAAGAAAATTTTTAATAGAAAATCAATACTAATTTTCTCCCTTTCTTTTCGGTTTGGTAGATTATATATTGAACTAGAGGGCGTTCTAGAATAGCCAGTGGGACAATGTAGATCTTCTGGTGATTTCCCTTGAGCTCTAGGAGGTAATGAATGAGGTTTCATAGAAAGGGTGTATCGTTTACGAAAATACATCCAGCTCTTTTTTTTCACCTAGCTGGTGGTATTAGTATTCAAAGGGCATTTTTTTACTTTCCAGTAGACAATAGACAGGAAAAAATATATTTGTCAAAAAAGGACAATTAATGTCACAGTCACGATCATGAAACTTAACTACTTTTCATAATACGCATTTTTTGCAGTAATATGAAATTACAATCATTCAGAGTACGAAAAAATGTAGTATTTTTCTCTAAAAATTCTAGACCTGCATTCATCTTGCTTAATGCAAAATTAAGATACTTAAGCTCTTTATACATTTTAGAGCTACTGAGATTTCTACTGAAAGTAAAATTATAATTGTATACAATCAGATGAATACAACTTTTTGAGAACGCATTGGAATATTATACTTTGTTTGCCAAATACATTTCGTAAGCATTATTTTTTGAAAAATTTTATTAGTTATTTTAGTGATTCAAAATATGTGAACTAGTCAAATTTGGGGAAACATTTGGTTTTCAGAAAGTTTCTAAACAAATATTTTCAACCAAGTCGTATTTTAAAATGCTTCGATTTCCAATTTTTGACCATTGTTTTAAAATGATCAGCATACTGATAATATGTTTACATATAATATATTTTAAATTCCTAAATTTTTATATTCTTAAAACGTTAAATGTAGCATTATTAAATTTAATTTACTAACACTAAAACAATCTTATTATATACTATTAAATATAATTGAAAGTGATTGCCCTTTTTCTGATAGTACACACATGTGTTTTAGAATCAAAGTGAAGCTTTTCTTAACTGTAAAAATCTCACTGTTATATTACGGTCACTGACTGTAAAAATGAAGATATGCCCGTGATGCTCATGGCCGTAAAATACATGTCTGGCCGTAAATTCGTGCCCATGAACTATATGGCTATTGACCGTTAATTAACATAGGGGCATCAGGAATAAATAAATAAACAACATTGCAAACGCTTTTAGGGAAGATGCAGATACTTAACCGACCGGGATTCAGACGCGGGTCGCCGGAGTAAGAGCCAAGTATGATAACCACTAAAACACATGGGAATGTATTTTCTTTTCAATACAATAACGTTAAATAGCAAGTATGAGTTATAAAACAGGACTGAAATAAGTTTTTTTTTTTTTGAATTTCTTTTCGCACCACTACCAACTGTTACATAAGGAATATTTTACGTGATAGAGTTATTAGCAATTTTATAACTTTTTCAATCTAAAAAAAAAAAAAAAAATTATCAAGTATTTATAAATAACAGCTAATTGTAATTTTTATTTATACGGTAAGCACATGGTAAGGGACCTTGCTATGACGTGCAGTGACATATGATCGCCAGCAGCTAATGGTTGCAGCTCATTTTGCGGATATCTTTTCAGGAAGTTGTATTTAACGGTCGGAAGCCATATTTTCGGAAGAGAGTCGTAGGACATTTTATTTAACGGTCAACTCGACTAATTTTGCTGTAGCTCCTTATAATAACGGGCACTGGACATTTTTTCCAAATAAGGTAGTTAGCCGTATAAATTGACGGTCAACTCTCCGAATTTTACGGAAATTTCTTGGAGTGTATGAATGGAAATAGAGTCCTTTTTTGGGGGGGGAGGGGGGGTCAGGTGCCATTTTACTATCATTTTGATTTGCAGTAAAGAAACTCTGACTGCTCTTTTTAAAGTAAAGTTCATGCTAACTTTATGCTACTTCTATCCCAGCTTATATTTTACATGAATCTAATAGAAAAGTTGTGACTGCTTCAAAAGCAAGTAATTAGAAATTTCATAACGGAAATCATAAATACAGTCGAAAATATAATGTATGTTATGCATAGTTGAATCTTTCTAAGTGAATTGATATTATTTCTTTACTTAAAACACATAAATTAAACCTTTTCTAATTCTGGTACTATATTTTTTACAGTGCTATTTATTACATGCTATTAAATTACTTGCTTAATTAAAGTTTTAAAGTACTTCTTTCGGGCTGTATACCTACGTTATGTATAATTGTTCAAAAGAAACTGAAAATTAAGCAGTAAGAGTACAAATATAAATTAATAAAATAAATCGCAGCTAATAGATTTTTTAAATAATAATGCATATTTTAGTCCTACACAGATTTTATTCTTCCTTATATTATGTTTTAAATATAGCATTTTAAAAGCTTTAGTTTTCAATTCGTGGGGAATTAGAGTGTTAACGTTTTAAACGATGTCTTAAACCAGTTACCTTACAAAAGAGTAAAAATACGTAAAACAACTCAAATCATTAAAAATTAAATTTAAATACCATAAGGGAAATAAAATTACAAGGTAGTTAGTCAAAAAAATATGACATTATCACTTATCCGAGAAATGTACTGCAAGCATACCAGCATATGTTTAACAGATAAATATTTGACATAAATGTTTACTTTCGCAAGAAATAATCTCCACAAGTAAGCCAAGGCAATTATTGCGTTTAGAGCAATCTAATCAAAATATGAACATTATATTTTAGTTAGAAAAGACAGTAAATAGTTGATGCTAAAATCCTTTGGGTGTTCCTGTCACATCCCCAGGCATCTCTTATTTTTTCACTTCATTAATACAGAATACATATTGTTTTACCATATACGAAAAGTTTAATCTTTTTAAAAGTTTAAAGAAAAAACTTATTTTTATATTTTTTTTACAAGAAGCGAAGAAAAAATATTTCCTGTCGGTGTCGGTGGACAGTTTTCTATTATAATTGCATTTTAATTAATGAAAGAGTTGAATAAATTGACTCGCCTGAAACAACTACTTTTCCAGAACTCGCACTCAGAACCATTTCTCCAGTTACCCTGTGTCTTGTTTGGCACAAATATGTTCTCTTGGAGTCTTTTTCCTGCACTGCATGGAGTAGTAACTCCCCAGAATTTAGTACAGTATACGAATTTCCTAATAACAAAATAATGTGTGTTGGAGCAATCTACTAATACATATACTATAAAGGAATAAAATGTATAAATAGATAAATAAACATACATTAGTGAATAAACATGAGGCTCTACAGGCACAAAAACATAATACACTTTTCCCCCCTCGTCAACCGAATCTGCACCATCAAGGAAATTCGCAAGTATATTTTTCATGTTTATTTGACTCTTATTTCTCTATCAAAACATACAAAGATTGAATGATAGCAAGATGGCTAGAAACTACCATTGGAGGGTAGATGTGATTCTACTTTTAATTTTTCCCAAACCACTCCATTCCGTCACATGGCCAATTAATTATAAAAACTGAAAAAAAAAAGAGTATGAAATCCTTTGAGATAAATGAAAAGCCACCACTAGCTTTATGAGCTTTAGCATAAAGAGGGAGATGGAATTGAAAAAAGTTGACCGTTCATAGTATCCTGAATACAAAAAGAGCAGTATATATTGTAGTTGCATTTGAGGGACCCCAATTAATAAACGCAAGAACTGTGGCTGATGTTCTTTAGTATGTTTTACTAGCGTATAATGTCTCCAAGCATCCACACCAATCTGGCGGGGCACTAGTCTCATTCAACCAAATTTCAGATAACCAAAATAAGTTAAATGTGATTTCCGTGACTGCAGATAAGTTTTTTTTTTTTTTTCTTAAAAATTTTTAGAATTTTCATATCCCTCAATCCGACAACAATTCGACTTCTTCCTTTTCTGTACATTAAACAACTCCAGTAACTATTAATTCTTTTTGGTTTCTGATGAGCTCTCTTTGATTCCCGGAACGAGCCTTTTCATATTACGATGCTACTGTAAAGTATTTTAAGATATTTTTGAAAAAAACTGATTATTAATGAAATTTGTCATTCTCCATCTCTGCAGTCGTCGAATTCAGAAAAATAAATGAAAAAGAATTTTAGCTCATTAGAGTTTAATTAATTTACTCTTACATTGCGTGGGTTTGCCTTATTTTTGATAGGGATCTAGAGCTGAGCGTAGAATAGAAGGAACAAAGGAGCAAAGCTATTTTGCTTGAAACTGGAGCGAAGTCAAAACAAAGAAAATTGTTCTGCGTCACTGCTGTGATTTTTTGAGTCTTCTACTTTTTACATTTTTATAATATTAAAAAAATTAACTGAAAAAATGATAAATAATTTTTTTTAAATGTTAAAATAATTTGAAGCACGGAGCGGAGCGGAAGGAAGTATTTAAAAGTCGGAGCAGAGCAACTCAAAAAGTGACAGTTCTAGATCTCTGATTTTTGAAGTACAAGAAAAAATGTCAATAAAGAGGATTTTACTCGCTCCCACACTAATCTTTCTCTCTAAATCCGATGCTCAAAACGCTGGAACTGTTTACCACTTATTGTTGAAAGGGTAACGAAAAGGTTTGGCCTTATTCTTTTGGATGTTGGGGTTAGTTTATTTTTTTCGTCTAATTTTACTGCACTAAGATAACACTAACATAACACCATGGATCAAACATATAGGATAAAATTTTACTGAAAATAAGCGAAAAAAGGCGTCAGATGTTTACAAAGGCATGCAACGTGTTTAAAGGGGATGATTGTTTGAATTGTTCAACCACAAAGAACTTTTACATAGAATTTTAATGTTTCATTTTTTGTTCATTATCTGTATTTTCAAGAACTTTAATTCAGAATTAGGCACTGCATTCTTAGCTTATTCGGATATAGTGTTATCCACACGCAACATTAGGGTGTAGCCATGCTTCTAAGGAGTTTTCTTAAACACGTCAAAATATCCCAAGTGTCGACATGTCCATGGATGACCCTACAAGTATGATTTATATTAGCAAGAATAACTCGTACTAGAAACTGAATGTTTAAAAACGGCAGTTGTACTGATATTTTTCACTGTATATTGTTTTGTTATTTTTAAAATTTTGTCAGAGAGGAATGAAAATATTAACATTAAAGTTATAAATAATAGTCTATAAGAAAATATAAAAACACCTACCTTTCATATCATTTCTTTTCAATATTTGTTGATCGTCTCTTATCCAAGAATCGACCGATACATATTCTCGGATGATCATCGGTAGATGGCATCGCAGAACTGCAGTATTACCCAGAACAACAAAGTCATCGTAAACTTGAGGCTCAAATTCCTGTTTTATCACTGACAAGAGAAAAAGTATAGTGTCAGTATTTGAGGCATACGCTATCATAAGTAAGAATTTACTAAATATATATTGATGCGTTGCAATGACTAAAGGTTATGGTACATCCATCAATAATGTTCTTTTTATTCCCTACGGGACCAAATATTCTGTGCATTATTTTTCAGAGTTTCTTTAACGCGAGACTATTGATTTTTCCACCTTCTTTCGTCGGCTGCAACTTTATTATGCAGCATAAAACGAATATTTGAAAATTTTTCCGAAATATAAAGACTAATATATGACGTTACGCTTACATGAATTTTACTGCATATTTTGTTTGCATACATTTTATTGTACTGTTTTTTTTACTGTAGGAAATAGACCTGAATATGAAGTAATTTATATTAAATCACTGAAAGTGCTATTTTTTTCAAAATGCATAATTTTTTACTTAACAAAAACGTAAAAATGCTCATTTGCTCATACTTTTTTTTGTTAATTAGTAAAACACATGCTACAATGTAAAAAATAGGAGTAAACTTTCACCAAAATATAGTGCAAATTTTCTAGTGGCACCAAAGCTTCGAAAATTTAAACTTCCTACTGCTTTCACCATCAATTGGTACACAAATTTGAAAATGCTAGCTATGGTACAAACATCTGTTCCAACTACAATTGGAACAGATTATCGAACGATTCGATGTCTTTGCTGGCTGGCATTTATTCACCCAGTGTCAAATAGGCATAAATAATAATATGTTATAGGCATATATAATATATAATAGGCATTTTTTTTTGGCAGGACTTGTCAAAATATTTTTTAGTGATTAGAGGAATCATATGATGTTAAAGCATACTTACATTTCTTATCATTTTATTTTTTAGAGCTAAAAACATTAACTTAATATATGCCAAAAAGTTTTAAATGTATTCTTGTTTTTTAATTATTGCAATTTATAATTCAGATTAAGGGCTGTTAAGGGATTAAAAACATTTCAAACACTTTTTTATGTTACTTAGGTAGTTACAGTATATCCTGTTTTTTGAACAAAAACATGAACACTCTTTAAAATAATGTTATTAGAACTGAACTTCATTATCGCAAGTGATAAAAGTGTATCAATACTTGTGAGAAAATGTTAAAGAACTATTTTGGAAAATTATTTCCCCTGTTTGTAAAAAAAAAATATTTTCGAGCTCCCTTTATACATGTGTATTGAAGTTTAATATAAACAAAAACATGTCTGAAAAAAATGATAAATAACTTCATTTTTTGACTTGAATAAATCAAATATATATATATATATATATATATATATATATATATATATTTAATTTCAAATGACACATTAAAAGACAATTGGAAATCAAACGATAACAATAAATCTATAAATGATAGCGAGCAGTCCAGTGTATCGCTCCCAGATATATAAATCAAAAATATGTTCTATTTATCTGATGAACATTGCGCGAGAATTAAGCCTTCGATTAGTGTATTACTTAAACCACATGAAAACCAATTAGAAATATATAATATAATCTGTCAAAATGATCCAAAAACTAAAGATGTATTTCAAAGATTATAGGGGGGGGGGGGGGGAATATAGAAAGAAATAGTTACTGAAATTAAATAAATTGTTTTAGTTCATGATTATTGACTAATGCTGTAAAGGCTGTCAAAACATGACTTAGCCAAATTATAATAAAAATTCTAGGACGGGTAGTATCATTATTATATATGTGCATAAGTAAAACAGTGTGTTCATATTATGTTTCTAATTATTACTCTATAATTTTGCTTTTCAGGTAGATAGACAGAGATATACAGAGGGTAACCATATATTATTTATTATTATTTCTAATCTAAAGAAAAGTCAAAACCAAATTCACACGCACATACGTATATGCAAACGAATGAATACATAGACACTGACTTATTTAAGTGAAATTTCTCTTACTTTATTCATTCATTTGCAAAAGAAACAGAAATAAAATTTTAAAGCTGCACCCAAAATCAGCCATTTTCTTAATGAATAACATTTCTACTTCCACTCAAGAACGTTTTATATCTTCAAAAAAAGAGAAAAAAAGATTTTTTTTTCGTTTTTCACTTTTTGGGTAACTAAGTAATAATGCCTGGATATCAATGTAAAGTTTTTATTTTCACTATTAAAAGTTTTTTTTTAAAGAAAAGATGAAATTTTCTGCGCTTTAAAAATGTAGGGCTCAACAGGAATTAAATCTAATAAAATACATTTTTTGAGGGGAAAAACCAGTCCTGGATTTGTTCTTAGCTTTTTTGCTTTATAAAATCTTTTTCTTCCTGTCATAGCATGCTTCACTGCTTTTTTTAATCAGATTTTTTTTAAAGATGGTTTTTCAAGTTTTTATACATTGCTGTACCTATTTCTTGATTAAAACCTGAAAACTTTTAATACAAAGATGTATATGACGCCAGTTGAAAATAATATGATGAAGAAATAGTTTTTCCAAAGTGATTTCCTAACTGTTTTAGCACTATGATTTATTTTTATCGGCTAAATGCAGATATCAAAGCATTTACAATATTTTTTATAATAGTTCTTGCTTATTGAGACTTGTTCTGAGATCAGTAAAATGACATGTAGACAATGTATAACACAGTATTTATTAGAGCCAGCAGGGTGGCGTACTGGTGAATCGCTGTCCTCATACGCCAAAGTTCAAACCTGATCCAAGTCGGTGGATTTTTAAGATGTAGAAAATCACCAGCGTCCAAGTCGTATGGTTGTGCGGCATGTTAAAGATCCCTTTAGTATTGGTTTGGTTTATACATCCTCGACTAAATTAAATTCATAGTGCAGTTTCGCACTATGAATCGTCCAGGTTGTTGTTGATTCTAATGCCAAGCCCCCCTTCACAAAGCGACCAGGAATTAAGGCAGTAAGGAACGCCTCCCGTTTAGAAATTAGCACCACAACGGTGGAAGTACGACAAGGCGCACGATGTATTTGGATGACACCAGATAACACCCAACAAGTAAGCTACCTTCCTTCTTTGACACAAGAGTGAAGGGCAGGGAAATTATCCTTTTGTCCGGTACTTTTGGAACTGCCTCAGGACTTCAGGGCCCACGGATTTTACATGCACGTACTTCCAAGTGCACATAGTGGGTCTTCAGCGGGTCGGGTATGGAACACCCAATCTTCCGGTTGGAATATCGACATCCTAACCACTAGGCTACCACGGCCCCTATAACTTTGGTGCCTACCTACATCCAGTGAGAAACTGAGCCGCAAAAAGGGGCAATGGCAACCGCCAATAGGTGCCACATGAAAAACTAATTGCCAGCCTCCGGGAATACACTAAGTCTGCAAATGGTGTGGAACCAAAATGCAGCCTCATTAGAAAAAAACAATATTTATGAGAGAAAAGATCAGTTTAAAATACGCATTTGATTTATTCACATTTCCTTTTTAATGATTTTTATTGCGTCCTAGTTTAGATTCAATACAATCATTTCGCATTACACGCATTTATAGTGCATTAATATTATAATTTTGTTTCATTAATTTTAAAAGTTAGTACATATTTACTGACATTAAATTTGGCTTTAACTCTTGTGTTTATTTGTTTCGTTTGAAGAACGCTTCTGAAGATTACAGAAATTAGCAGTAATTTTTGAGCTCAGATGTTGATTTTAGGAAATTTTAATTCTAATTTAAATTGTACTTCTACAAAAAGTTTTAATAATTTGTATTGGGAATTAACAAGTGTTTTTAAACAAGTTTTAAAATTAATATATTTTACTTATTATATTCATTTACTCTAACATTTTATAATTACTTTTAATTTTCATCGTTCTGTTAATTATAAATATTTTGTAAATATACAGAATATTTTTTTCAGTTTCCCGTGCAAGAATTCCTAGAAGCTGATGTACTGATTTCTCCACTATCAATGAAATATTAACAGACGAAATTAGTGGATGCAATAAGTATGAATAAATTAGCAGGTTCACGGTGCGTGCTTCAGGGATAGTAAAATGTGTCGCAGAAAGCTACACTACAAAAAGTTAGTAGTTTGTCTAATGTAAACGATGGTATAAACGTGCTTTTTTCCCAAAATTGAAAACAGAAAACCACGAAAGCAAAATGAGATCTAAATACTTAAACGCATCTTTAATTTATCGGAGTAAAACAAATTCATATATTTTGGACATTCCTGCTAGAATATGTGTGTTTTATTTTTTATTTTTATTTTTTTGATGATGATGTGATTGAAATGATTCAGCAGTTAAATTTTTTAATGCTTGCAAAAAGATTTTTGCAAATAAGCGTGAAATGTTAAAATATTTCATGGTCATTCTTTCAACAGGAGGTTACGTGTAATTACTACGATGACTATTGCGTAGAGATGCAAACAATGCAAACAACTCTTGATGCAATAAGCTCATCAGTGAGCGAAAATATTCAAAGAGCAAATTTAATAATATATATATTATACGAGCAAATTTACTAAAAAGCCCCAGTTACGGAAGCTTTGCTTTTTTTTCCTTGATGTTTAATAAATATGTTAGTTTTCTTATTCAGTGGAGTAACAACTGAATATAGGTTAAAGTACGATTATATATTTTCGCCGGCCTAGTTATAAGGAATTTATTAGAGATAAACCTACTGCATTTGATAAAATGTTTTTATTTGTCTATGTTTTATTTTAATGGTACACCACTTATTAAAGTTATCTATTAAAAACATTAATTGATTTTAATATGTAATCTAAGTTGTAATAAAAATATACCGTCAAGTGCGCCAACTTTGTGCAAGCATGTCAGCTTTGTGCCACAAAATCTTTTCAGACACTAGGGAACCAACTGGATGATGAGGTGTAAGTAGAGCTTCGAAGCGTTTTTTTACAACTCTTAACATTTTTTCGAAGCTCCAGTTACACCTCAACGGCCGTTAGGCAGTCCTAGTGTCTAAAAAGACGTTGTGGCACAAAGTTGGCGCACTTGACGGTACGTTATTGTTTTCGGGTAGTAAAATCTGAAATTAATGACATTTTCTGTGCATTTATAATTTTTACATGTCATGAGGTAAGAGTAACACTAATACTAACATTTTTTTTAATTATTTGTTATTATGATTGCAAGTGCAATTAATTGTACATTGTTCATCGTGGTTTGGTTTAAGGAAGCAAAGTTTCAGCTCGAAAACGGTTTAACAAGGACGTTTGTTTCCCCAAAATACGTTGTCGTTATAAATATGTTGTACCGTTTTTAGATAATTTCTTCCTGTTTTATTTCTTTATTTGCAATGTTATTGTTATTTTGTTTTCCAATAATTTTTAACTATTGGTTTTCTTCCTTATTAATTTATTATTTTACGTCAAGTCTTAAAAACTATAAATTGTGTAATAAAAAATTGTATTTTCTTACATTTTTGATTATAAGTCACTAAAATACAAAATGTATTGCATTTGTTACAGAATGGCAAAAAACATCCATACAAATCGTCATTTACTGCCTCTCCACGTCCTTGATATGCTATTCAAAGGGTATTTGAATTAGGAAGTTGAAAATCTTCTCTGACGCTTTTATTTTTACATAATCCCCTTAGTTGCATGAGTATTTACAACATAAGTACTTAATTTGACCAATAACATTTTAAATTGTATTTTCACAGTCAAAAGTCTAAAACCTTTTTTCTTCTTTTTTTCATTTGGTTACGATAATTAACATTGTTACGAATAGTTTGTCTCTGTGACTTGTGGAAGTAACTAAGTAAGAAACTTTTAAATGTTTGCAAGAAAGAGAATTAACGCAGACATAACAATGCTTTTGCTAACAACTAGTACAAATTAGATTTGTAATTACCTCCACAAGAATAGTATGTCTGCGTTCGTATAAATAGTCTTTATTTGGTTAGAGGTAAACATAACTATATGCAAAGTGTATTCCCAATCCCCTTCCCCTTCAAAGAAGGGACAGAGATTACGAGCGAGACTAAAATTCCCCATGCGAATTCCTAAGTTATTATGTTCAGTGTTATTTAAATGAATGTGACGTTTCGTTAAAGTAAAGAACATTTTGCTCCCATGCATGTCTTTGAATATTAAGTGCTTTATAAGTTATATTATTAGTGACATCAACTATTTCTCATTTAAGAATTTTCCATAACTGATTTCATGTGTGATTTCGGTATTTTAAATATTCGTTACTATCTGAAATATTTTAAATTTTGAAATAGATTTTTATATTTAAGAACATAACGGTTGCTTTTCAATTCTTATTGCAGTATTTTGGTTCCCTAAGCAAACACACGTTTATATTTTCTTTAATTTAATATTGAATACTGTGATTTAAATAATTGATAATTATTTCACCATCAATTCAAAGCGTGACGACATTCAGTATATTACAATAAGTAAACCGCATACACGTGTTTTGAGGATACCCGGACCTTTTTCCCATGCGAAGCATGTAAAATTATAGAAAATTAACAGCGTTTACACAATGAAGTAATTCTTTAATGTACGTCCTAAAATTGATGACTTTTTTTTTTCTTTTGGCGTTGAAAAAAAAAGCTCCTTATAGCCAGAAAACTTAGCAAAACAGATTTTAAAAAAGTTCCATTTCCTAAATAAGTGGTTGCATGACTCCTTCATTTTGTAAAAAACAAAATCTTTTTTTGTGCTTTATTAAACGTAAATTGTATTCGACAGCAAAAATTTACAGTTTGATTCAAGATTATATTGTGAGTTATGTCTTAGCACCTGATTGGTGTATGTGGTGTATTTTCTATCTATGATATGGTAAATGGAACAGTTATTGTAAATCATGTAGATGATGAGAATGATTTTACATTTTTGATCTCAATTTTTTATCTCTACATCGTTCTACGAGAATCCAGGTCGGCATATCTTCAATACTAGATGGTCGCACCAATCTATCGCCGTCTTAACAGTTTAGTCATAGTCCTGAGGAAGATAGAGAGACTCTGGGGGGGGGGGGTTGGCTCTGGACCCACGGTGAGTCATAGAAACTTACCACGTTCGGATTTGAGAAACACACGCACTGCTGCACTCGTCTGGTATTTTCTGACATGGGTTAGATCCCGCAGTCCTCGTATAGAAAGCCCAATACTCAGACCCCTAGATCCATGGCCCGGTTTGGTATACAAATAAAGAATAATGGTTATCAAAAGTTAAAATAACAGCTTAAGCAGTGGTCACCAGAAAATCAATGAATAACCATACCATTTTACTTTCACAGAAAAGTGAAAGAAAAAAAAAGAAGAAATAACGTTTAACCTTCAGTTAGTCGCGCTCTGATTTCCGACATGTTTAATGGCGTTGCACATGTGAGGTGTTTTTTTTTTAAGCCAAAGGAAACTTAGTCTAGTTGAAATAGTTGATTGTAACCGATTTATAATTGTTTAGGTATATTAAGTGTTAATCAATATAATCAATCAGTAAAATTTATTCAAAAATTTTTAAAAATGAAAGGAAAAACAAATTTAATCGCGTTGCATCTAATGGGCAATTTCAATAACTATTGCATTTACTATTGAGAGATTATCTATCAAAAGTATTCCACTAAATGCAGGAAATAAAATGTAAAAAAAAAAGAAAAATATTCAATTCATAAAAATATCACACCCACAATAATTATACCAATTGTCGCGTTGCGCCTGTGAGGTGAACGGGGCTGCCGCAGCTGTGTACTGACATGTTCGACTCGAGAGCTAGGACGATAACCTGAAGCTCGAATTGTATATAGACGGCAGAGGAGAAAAAAGTATTCGGGATGCCTCTGAGGGTGCACGCGACTAACAGAAGGTTAATGTATCGTATAAATAGCGTTGAAAACAAAACTAAAATTAATTAAGTAAAAATGAAAAAAAAAAAGAATATAAAATAAAAATGAAATAAATAACAAAGTAGGGTATTGATGTGCAAAAAATGTACTTATCTGTTGATATGTCGGCCCCGTCAATTTCCCCTAATAGTTTTGGAATGAATAATCTCGATTTATTATGGAGTCAATTACGTGAGAGTTATCAGTATGTTCATTACAAGAATGTATGACCCTAATAATTTTGGAACATTTTCCCAAATACTTGACTTGGCATTTGTATTTCACATTTATGAAAGAAAATGTGAAATAAAAGTCTTAATATGTGTTATCAAGGGTTCTACTTACCTAGCGGTCAAGTGTGAAGGATATTTAATTTTTCAATCTAATAATATACTTTTTTTTATTAAAATAATGTTTAAGGCATCAGAAAATAGTAGACATTTTAAAGTGAGGGATCATATTTTGTTTCCCTAGTGACTTAAATTTCTCTAGCATATCCTTTCCATCTAGGCGAGAAATATGTATTTGTATCTTTTCTTCTTGATTCTCAAAGCTTTATAATTATTTTATCTACATTTCATTTAAATATTTCTCTTGAATACACAACATGCTATTATATTATGATTTAATGGCGTTGCTTTAAATCAAAATGTTCGTATTTACTACAAAACCGCCATTATTTCCCCTCGTGATTAAAACTGTTGGAGTGATGAACAAGCTAGATCGAAACAATGTGCACCTTAAATCAGATGGGAATTGATCTCGATTTGAACTCGCGAGCTGTAAATATTTCATTCGCAAGAAGTTATCAGTTTGGAATAGACTCTCAGTAAACATAATTTAGTTTACACTCCTAAAACGCAATATGCATATGCCAATAATGAAAAGTCCTAATGCGCAAAATATACCATGTTCTATTACAAATAACTGTTTGATGTTAACTTTATGTTATTTACTTTCTTTTACTAATTCTCTAACGAATGTTTGTAGTATGATTTAAGAAAAAATTGCCATTTAAAATTGCAAACCTATTTATCTGCGTCTTAATATTTGGTAAAAATAATTTAATTTAACTATATGTTCATCATGGCCAAAGGTTTATCAATCAACTTATTATTTGAATAACGAAATTAATGAATTAACCCACAATATTATTTTTATTATATTGTTTAACGCTTCTTAAACGAGTTCATGTCATTTGTTGCTTTTCATAACCCTTTTAGGATTTCGTATCTCCAACAACTTATACCAATTTATCCTTTGTGATCCTAATTGTTATGAACTACATAGTGAACTTGGTATGTTGCTAAAAATTTACTTCAACTTTTGAATGTTTTTAAACTAATCATTTGTGGTTTATTTTTAAAATAATTGAAATCAAATTTATTACGATCCATCTTTGAAAATTAAATTTCGAAAAACCAAAATAATGTGATTTTTTAAGAAAAGAAATCGCTTTTTTTTTGTTTCATATGAAAACAATGAAAGTATCCTATAAAAGTAAACTCAAAACATGTGTCTTATCATTCGTGATTTATTTAATTTTTCAAACGACAAACACAATTAAATTCAAATAGTTCAAACAAACAGCAATTGCATTTTATTGCACCATTCGATGGTCCTAATGGTCTTTAAGGAATGCTATGCATTACTCTAAATTTCAATGCTATAAATGAATGCTTTGTCACAGATCGTTAAAAATGGATGTCTTTTATTGAACTTAAACTGATTTCAAGTGTAATAAAACTGATTCTTAAAAAGGAAGATTGCGTGTACACTAAAAATTTATTACATCAAGCGTTTTAGGTTTTTAAATTTTTACTGATTTTTAAAAAATAACTTGCCATATAAATTTCATTTTGATATTTCATACTATTTTCTCACATTTTTATTCTTTATGTCGTCACATAATATGTAGCATTATATCATGGAATAAGTACGCACTTTACGTTTTTCATGTAAATCATTTACTTGTTTATCCTACATCCTTTAGTTGGAAAAAAGTAGGAATAACAAAAATGTTACTTGCATCTTTGATTTTTTAAAGTAACTAAAAGTAACGGACAAAAAAAAGACATCATTTTCCTTTGCTTTTTCTCATCAAAGTAACTGTTCTAAATGCATTTTAAACGCGAGAAGCATTTAAATTTTCTCTTAGCTTGAAGGAAATAAAAAAGAATAAAGTTGAACATAAATATCAAAGGTGACACTTTTTCACTTTTAAAAGAACCTGTTTTGATATGAAAACCTTTTATACCTTCTTTTATTCTTTTTATGGTAACAAAGAAAATATATTGTAATAGTTTAGTTTAGGGAATATCCTAAATTGGAGTTTTAAAATGTTGAACCGTCCAACTGATTGCAACACCATCTGTACCTTTTGATAGGTTGTAACTCGGTTCTTTGAGCTGAATACTAAGTAGCGAATTTTAACAAAGGGAAAGAAGATAATCTTTCTCGCAATGACTTCCGCATTCAGAATGTGAAAGATCCCACTTTTGTTGTCATGTCTCTTTTCACATTTTCGTTCTAAATCTTCTGAATTGAAATGCCAAAACAAAAATTTGGATTGAATATTTGAATGAGAATTGTTGATTATAAAGCAGTAGAAATGGTTGAACAAAGGAAAGATTGTTTCTTCTTGTTTTAAAAGAATCTTGATTCGTATGTACTTGGCTCCTTCTTATTTATAATAAATCATTCCTCCTCGAAAAGACATATTTAAAAGAGAAAAAGAACTTTCAAATCGGTGTTATAAAAATTTATTTGAGTTGCAATTGCATAAATGTGTGCTTAGAAAACGTTTTGATGGATAGGATTTCGTATTTTTTGAAATCTCTTCATTTTTTTCCCGTTTGGTGAATAAAAACTAGTTTTTTTTTTTCATGTATAAGGTAAGATTTAAAATATTTTTCTAAAAATTCGTAAACATGGATTTAAATACAGTGAGTTGCCAAATAAATTGCGCATTCATAAACAATTAATAACTTGTCTATCAGAGTTCGTAAAATCCACTACACCCCAAAATGGACTTTTTACTTTACCGCTGAGAATTCATTTGGACATTCTATTCGCCATCAAATCCTAATATCTTCTTCGCATAATATTATCTTTGAATGGTTAGTTAAACGATACGTGCAACGGTTGTGGAACGAACGTGAGTTCTTTAGGACTTATCGCGAGAGGTAGTAATTTGCGCATTAAAAGTTCCTTCTTTGCACATAAAATACAAGTTTGGAAACGATCGAATATTAGCAATGCTGGTTCTCATAGTAACATCCCTGGTATTTTAATAAAAGCGTTATGTACTCTTTCATCATTTTTGATGCACTCACACCTTTTCTTGCAATTGACATGATGCGCCGGGTCAAATGATAAATAGCATAGTTCCAAATGATTCCCGAATTTATTTATTTATTTAAAGTTTGTAAACGACTGTGAGGGTTTTAATGGAAGATGTAATATTGGGCAAATATATTATTGTTTCTACAGCTATCAGGACAATAATATGATTGTCCGACGCTACCCTCTAACGGCCACAACAGTTTACACAATTTTCGCCACATCTTGAGCTCCTACTGCCTCTACTTGTTCAGAAAATGTCTCACGAACGCTGCAGCAGAGTTTTATTATTATTGCTATTATAATTATTTATTAATTAATTTATTTATATTGCGTTATACCACCAAAAGCAAATGTTGCTGTAAGCCGGTTTTTATTAATATTGTTATTACTATTATTTATTAATTTATTTATTTTTATTGTGTATTTTTTTATTTTTTTCCAAACTGGCCTCCCCAAAAATAAGGGTGTCGTGCGGTCGTATTCAGGAATGATATCTCTCAACGTACCTATGCTAACTTACATAAGTAATTATTTTACATGATTTTAAAAAATGGAAAAGAAAGAAAGCGTCCTAAATATGAAGATGAGTTAAACCCGAGAAAACTCTGTACATGGCTCGGCCCGACGACAGCTCTCTAGTGCCGGGTTTCTAACATAAAAATGGAAACAAAACGGCTGTGTTAGCTTGCAGTAATATATGTACAATTATATGAAACTTAGTTTGGCTCTAAACGACTTCTGTACTGAGTTTTTTACTCGGATCTTCAAATAAAACTGATCAATGCAAATTGAACGTATGTCAACAAAATAATAAACCACACCTACTTATTTAAATATTTATATACTCTTATGTACGGGTAAAATAATAAAAATTTACATCTCAATTCAAATTTGGAACGCTATGCCAAATCAAAACATATCCTACAATGGTAATAAAGAGATTTTAGTTATTTTCCCCCATATGTACAACCATAAATTTATATTAATATATGAACCATTCCATGAAAAAATATTGTTAAAAAAATTACTCGAAGAATATGAAATGTCTACTTGAATGGGGGGAACAAAATCTTTAACGCTATTCATTTCTAAACAATGCTTCGGAACGAGAAAACTTATACTTATTAAGATTTTTTAAAAAAATAACGAAATTCTTCATGCATAGGATAAAACTAACAGAAAACTAAGATTAGATTTTTTTTCTTTCTCGTGGTAGGAAAAAAAATCGCTCTGTGTTAGAAAAATATGCCTAACTATGCAAAAAAAGTATTCAATTTGCAGCCTCGAGTAATTGACTTCTTTGAATTTTCGATGTTAGAAAATCGAGGGAAAAAAGAAAAGAAACTTCTTTGATATTTTTGCATTCATGAATATTTATCAAGCTTCATTGCTTTTTGCACATACTTGAGACCACATTGCTGCCTCAGAAATAGGGATCGTTAAAAAAATGCCTACATATGTTCAATGCAAGTAAGGAAAAATTTCATGCTTGGATTCCTCTGGATATGAACATCATTTTAAACAGAAAAAAAATCATTGAAATTACGTATTTTTTTTATTTTTGTGCAAGGAAACATTATTCATTTGGTTAATTCTATATAATAGTATTTTTTCAAAAGCAATTCGAATATTGTGTGCAATATATTTGAATTACAGAACAAAATTTACGACTGCTAATTGAAATCATTCTTGAGAAGAAAAAACTAGCCTTTACAATCCCTATGTAAAAAGGTTTATATGATGCAACCATTATCTTGCAAATGAAATTTCTTTTATTTTTATAGGGTATATATATATATATATATATATTTATATGAGTGTGTGTAGAAATGTTTTTATACCTAAATTATATCGGGGTTTTACTCAGGAAAGTTTTATCATTGATTTTGAATACATACCGTAGATTGCATCAATCAGGAAAAATTAAACATTGTGTCTGTTATATTATGTAAGTCGAGGCCTTGTGTCGTATAATGGGACGTATGAATAAGATCAAATGTAGGAAAAAATTCATTTATTTAACATTCATTTCGTTATTACTTTAAATTCATGATAACGGTTTGGTGTTCCGCACAAAATGTATGAGAGTATTTACAGCATGATGACCATATTTGGCTGCAGGTTCCCTTCGTGTTAAAATGAAGGGGGGAGTTCTAGGGGACGTCCGCACCTGAGAAGTAAACCCTAAAGATTATCGCTTGCACGTGCAAACATCAACGGACGTTTCCGAGAATTTCACCCTTGAGTTAAGCACGAAGGAAACCTGCAGCCAAATATGATCATCATGCTGTAAGTACCCTCATACATTTTGTGCGGAACGCCAAATCGTTATCATGAATTTAAAGTAATAACGAAATGAATGTTAAATAAATGATTTTTTTTCTTACATCTGAATTCATTGATACTATACCAATCCAATATACGACACGAGGCCTCGACTTCCATTATATAACAGTTTTAGTGACTTCAAAATCCTACTTTAAACATAAAAGTATGTAACTTTTATAATGTCTTGTCACGTTAGGAAATAATAAGAAGCTTAAAAATGTCTAATGAAACATTCGATTTAAAAGAAAGGATATCCAAAATTTTCAATTATCTCTGCTTCCTACCCCCGAGACATAGAACTTATCAAAAATACATCCGAAGAATACGAGAGCGTGGAATGAAATGTAGAGTATCAAAACATTGATAAAAAAAACTTCTTTAGAACAATTATCTCTACAAAATAATAACAATAATAATAATACTACTAAAATTACACAAATCTAGTTTGGAATTGTAATGATATGATTTCTGTAGAATAGGATCATTGCGATGTAAAATCCAAAGTCACTTTAAACATTAGAAGGGCTAAAAATTGCTATGTACCTAGTTGAGGGAAAGGGACCTTCTTGGTTCTTTTTAGAATATTTGATTTTCATTCTTTCCAAGTTTTCTCCGTAGAGAGTACACCAGCTCAACGCATCTTACCTAGCGACCAGATAAAAACTAAGGTTGTGAGAGTTTACCACGTCGTCGTCTTTATCATCAAATATTTATAATTTATTTCACTTTTGAAATAGTAGTTATTCTGCCCGCTGGCTGTCCACAGTATTGGTGATTAACGGTAGCTTTTCGAATTCAAACTGGCTGCGAAACGTGAACGATCAAGATCAAACAAGACTGAATGGCACTCGCCATATTGTAGATATTAATGATAAAAAAATGAATTATACTGTTTGTTTTTCATATTAACCTACCTTAGCAGTCTTTTGGACACCGACCGTTGTTTTAAGTATAATATTCAATATTTGAACTCTCATGAAGCTAGTGTAAAAATGACTAAATAAGCTCTAAAATAGTATCATGTTACGGAAATTCCGAAAGCTGCATTACGTTTAGTTAATTATTGGACTTATTGAACAACAAATAGATACTGGACTCACAAGTGCCCCCAGAAACACCCCGCACCTGCCATTTTCTGGCCTATCGTATGTTTAGATGCCCCCGAGTGCAAGAGGCACTTACGTCTAATAGCAACCATATTCAAGTGGCAAAATACAAAACAATATATTTTTAAAAAATATATGTGACGAAAGCTGTTATTGAAATTCTGAGGCTTATTATAGTCAATTTGAGTTTCAAACGCATAAAATAACTAATCGTTTTTCAACGAAGGGAAAAAACACAAGAAATGAAAACACATTTTACTCATATTACTGTTAAATTTGCAGTTATTTAACACATAAATTTTGAATACATGAAAAATAACTGATTCACGTATGTTCTATGGAAACTTTTCAGCGATGTATGAAAAGCTACAGCATTAATTTACTTAATATTGTCATTATACTGATATTTAGCAAAACATATTATTTTTGCGATTGATCAAATGCAGAGTAGATCACGTAAAAAACGCGCAGCCTTTTTTTTTTTTACTAAAATACTCTGTGTCAAAATAAAACGCTACTTTTTCGTGTTTCACCATGTATCAGGTGATTAGGAGTCAGAATGCAACAGAAATGTACCTTTGTAGAGAAATTTGTTCACTCACCTCCTCTCACATGAACTTCTCGACTTAATATTGAGCCTGCTTTGTTTGCAGCTGAACACTGATAAACGGCGTCGTGAACATCTTGCCGATATTCTGATCTCCGAAATGGCAACAGTACAAGGGTGCCATCTGACCGAGTATGGCGCAATCCAGGAATGTCTCGCGCGATAGTGCCTTCCTTGTTTATCCAGCTTAACATCGGAGTTGGTGTTCCATCTGCTCTACACCGCACTTCTGTGCCACTGTTGTTGGAAAATTCAACTCTTGTGGGTGGTTCGACGTGAAAATGTGGACCCTTTGCATCTTGGGATATAGACTCGCAATGACCTGTAATTTAAAAGAAAATAAATTTAATATGCTACTAAGTAAATAATCACGAGGACCTAAAATATATTTTACAAGGAAACAGGTTCCAATTTTAAACACCCTAGTTGAATTCACAAAAATAATAAGCTTTTCAATTTTTCACTTTTTATTAATAAACATTTTCTGTCTGCCTGCTAGCCCTATTCTGAACAAACCTTATCAATTAACGCTTTAAAATAAACGCAGCATGTAAAGCAGGGTTATTCCGTAATTAAAAAAATTAACCCTGTCGATACAGTTTGAGGATAATACTATGTTTTCTGGGTTTCCCACTATAATTTCCCCTGTACATAGGGGAAAACGAGGCACTTTTAACACGTTTTGCGTTGTTGTGTATTTTGAAATAATTTTATGAAATATTGAAACAAAAATTGAACTACATAAAAAAATACTCTTTCTTAATTTCTGGTACAAAAAACTTTTTTCATGTTTGTGTATTTTTCAATATTTTTTAATGATATATTGAAAATTCGGATAAAAATTTTCTCGTCCTGAATTTCTGGCAAAACTTATTGATGAAATTATCAAGGAATTTTAGCATGTATCACCATCCTGAAAATAATAAACTTGGTTCAATTGCACAACGGTGAGGTTTTACGTTTACGTTTTTGCGCTTGCAAGCGCAAAACAAAGATTGAAAAAATGCTTGATCTCAAACTGCATTTAATTGGTAAAATTTATTGATTCATATCTCCTATCAGTTTAAGAGATTGAATTTGATATTGTTTCCATAATAACCAATCAATCTCTTTTTTATGTAAAATGTATGTATAAATGCTTCCCGACTACTCAACTTTTAGTAGATTCACTGGAAAAAATGTATTTTTCCGAGCAATAACCCATCATGATTTCAACGAACGCTATCATTTGGCATCTTTAAAGTTAACTATATTCATATGCTCCATATTTATGTTTATTTTTTATTTAGTATTCCAGGAGAGGAAGTTATCATGCCATTTAAAAAGGGAAAAAAAGAACGCTTTTCAATATCACCAATACATTCATATGTTGAGAGTTTTTTCGTAGAGAAGTAAGTTCGTGATTACCCCAAGGTAAATATTAGATTTTTTCTGCTCTCTATAAGTTTAAAGCTCTCTATATGTTTCTTTATGCAAATATTTATTCAATATATATATTCAAAATGAGTGCTACAGTATTGAAATAGATTCATAGATTTTAGATATGAAAGAAAAATTTGTTGCTTACAAAATACAGGAGAAAATATTAATATTTTTCGTATTTAGCAAAGAGCAACATAACGTAGTTTTTTTTTTTTAAATTTTAATGTATGTTTAGGAAATAAAGGTGTATGAGAGAAGAGCCAAAAGTATCATAATTCACTGGAATTCTCTAATTATCAGTTTAATTCCTGGACTGTTTATTTTATTAAGAATTTGGCAGATTGTACTGAATTCAGGTCAAATCTCATACGCGTAAAAGCTTAGAATGTATAAAAGACACATAAAAGTACACAACTAAGACGCTGTACGCAACATTCAAACAAAATTTCAATCTCCTACTACAAACCATTTTTGAGTTATGCAAGATACATACATTGGCACATACATACATAAAGACGACGACTCTGAACTGGTCTTAAGGATACTCAAAACGGGTATTTCGGTGGTATTTTTTTTTATACGTAAGTACGTATGTTCGTACGTATGGGCAGCGTGAAAAATTAGACATAATTAATCCATGTTAGATTTAAACGAAAACTTAGACTGTTTATCAATACTTCCTTTACTTTGTACGGGGAAATAAAAACTATTGTATTAATACATACGTAATCGTGGCGTACGTCATACAGAAACTTGGAATTTTGGAATGCTAATCTACTAAATGTATTTGGTCTTTGGATTAAGTATTTCCATTCTCGTGAGCATGTTTTTACTCGTAAGTTGCTCAGAACACACACCATGCGAGTAATGGAGGGCTAAAAAGGTATCTTTTATGTCTTCAAGTACTCTGAAGGAGGCAACGGAGTCTCGTGTTTTAATGTTTGATGTGAAAAGTTTTTGTTCATTCATGACATTTTGAACTAAAAACGACTGTCATTAGTTTTTGGTGTCAACTACTCTAAAGGGTGGCGCAACCGGATGCTCCTCCAGTGAGTGGGACTGCTCTATCTCAATAAATATTGCAACGATTAAAGGAAAAAAACTGATATATAGTTGGATCCCAGAGGGAATTAGAACTTATTAGGTTCCGGCGAGGAACGCGTTAAGGTCTGCGCAGGGAACTAGTCTGCTTAATTCTGAATTAAAGAACTGTTTTGAAATTAATCCCACATAAAATATAATAAATAATTTTTCATTATGCCAAAGTTATTGTAGTGTTTCAAGTATTTTATTTTAAGTCTTACTTTTTACATTGGTTTTGTGTATATGTTAATTTTTTTTAAAAATGAACTGACTGATTTTACTTTTTTACTTGCATTCAAGGCTTAATATTTACTTTTGTTTGTATTTACTCTGATTAAGTTTCAATTAAAACATACGCTTTATATTTATTTATTTTTAATAAGTGTCGCAACCAATAAAAATAAATTTATAAGGATGATATTTAACAAGAAAAAAAAAACAAATTCTTCGGATTCGAGCTCATATATTATTAAACATTTTGGCAGATGCATAGAAAAGAAAGAGTGTTCAGTTTGGGATAAACTTCTTATTCTTTATTAAAATATTCCAACCCCGAAGCGCGCTCATTCTAGGCATGTTTTCAGAGTTGCCTATTTTTTTAATATTCAGATTCATCAGAAAGTTTTGAGTACATTTAATAGAAAATGCTAATAAAAGAGCGCTGTGTGGATATATAACTGGAAAAGAGCTTTTCTAATTAATTGTCAAGATAATACACGTTTTCATGAATATTTAAACCGTGAAAATAAAGTGAGGTTATATTGTAGGATTTATGTGCACTAAGAAATAATTGAAAAATATTGATTTGTTTTCAAAATAAGATTTTTAACATGCATTGATTAAATATTCAGCTTAATAAGTTTAATAATTTAATTAAATATTAATCTGATATCTTAAAAACATCCACTTTTTTAATGATTTTTAAAAAAATTGCTTGGAAAAGTATGTTTGATAGTTACTGAACAGTTTATACAAGTAATTAAACCTCTATAAAAACTTGAAAAAACTGCGAATTATTTTACAAAATCTGGTTGTGAAATGAAATGTATGCAACTTGTAAAAATCGCTTTTATTTTAGATGTTTAGTAATGTACATATTATAATGTGTAGTTTCATTTTGCTTCGGAACTTTACTGTGCGCTAAGTTTAAAGATATTTCCAGATGGTGCATAATTTAAATCATACTTGCAAAAACGCAATTGACGAACTTACCATTTGATATGCAAAAATGATCACATGAAAAACGCAAAAAAGTTATTGTGCTGTGTGACATTGTAGCCAAACACTAGGCATCGTAGTACGTTTTCTCTGCGGTAAGCATTCAATGGTGGCGAAACACGTTTTACAAAGTCCCCGTATTGCAAGAACGGGACACAAAAGTAACCGAAATAGCGATTTCTTATGTTACTCATTTCGGTAGCAAAGAAAAAAAAAACTGGTGAGTTGTTTTTTTAATTTTTACAGTAGTTATGCACGAACGCTCTTTAATATCATTAATTCCCCCATCGCATATATTTTTATTGCATAACTAAGGGGCTACTTCAGCGTCAAAAGGAAATAAAAACAGTAGACTTTCAAGATTAGACCAGTAGAATAGGGTGTGAACCGAAAAAAAAAAACCTTTATTTTTCAAGTTTCATGAGTAGAGTGGAAGAAAGGTGTCATTAATGGCACAAAGTGCACGTAAAAAATAAAATTTTGAAAAAAAAGAAACTATGCGGAGGTCTAGGTGCATCTTTTCTGCACTATAAATATTTAAAAAATTAATTTAAAAAATTAAATTAAATTTCGACCGAAAAAAAAAACTAGTTTTGCTTTTATTCAAATACATTATTCAGACAGTAGGGGGCACAATAAAATAATAAAACGTTAATCATAGCTTTAAAATAGAGTAGTGTTAAAACAAACTTCTCGCCCCATTACTCATTTAATTTGAAACAAGGAGATCGTATAGAACTATAGGAGCCTATTTTCCCATATATACTAACTTCAAATTTAAAATCTAGCTATTTTTCTCTCAATCTTTCTGATTTAACTTTAGTTCTTAATTGCCTAAAATATACCTCTTTCAACGGTTAATACATATTCATTCACTCACTCATTCACTGTCATTCATTTATTCAGTCAGTCATTTATTCATTCAGGCATTTACTCATTCATGTATTTATTCACTCATTTATTTATTTTTAACATTTATTCACTCATTTATTCATTTTATTATTTATCCACTCATTTATTCATTCATTCCTTCACTCATTCATTAATTCCTTCATTCATTCAAAAATTCCTTCAAAATCGCGATAAAAAAATGTTATAGGAAAATAGACTCATTTATTTCTGGTGGGACTTCGTATCTGTACATGTTCTATGTCGTAACATATCTCCGATAAAGTTTGTTTCAAGCAAATTGGTCCGTTAAATCAGGATTTATATAGGATTGAAATTTCCCCGTAGGTGCTATGTTTTTTTTTTTTTTTTTTTTGAACTTACGTCCACATTTTGTATAATTTGCCCATAGGCGCTAATGTTAAGATTTGTTTGGCTGTTAAAAATTGAGCAAAAACATGTTCAAATCAAAAAGTAAAATATGAAAATAAGACGTCGTCTCCAAGATCTTTCGAATGCAAAAAAAACTATGGGATCGGACAATTCGCTCAAAGGATATTAGGGGGGGGGGGGGCAGACAGACCGACACACACATTTTCCACATCTCAAAATCCTACTTTTTTTTTAAATTTTACATCTTTATTTAATTATTTCATTTTTTTTACTCTTCTTCGTTTTTAACTATATTTTTACGATACATAAAGCCTTCTTTCATGCTTTAATATTATTTTTTTTACTATTACTGGAAAAATGTCTAGAAAATACAAAATTTGAAACAAAATTGTCTGCCTTTCTTGCAACCTAATTTTTCAAATACTTAATCAAACACACTTAATAGACTTAGACATTTACCACTAATGGCAATATAGTGAAAATGCTGTTATATTTTATATAATATCCGTTACAGTCATTTTTTTTTACTACCTCAAAAAAATAATAAAAATTTTCAAATGCATACAGTTTACCTTTACTATTAGTTTTATTAGGAAAGAAGACTAATTTTGATTCTGAAACATTAGTATGCTTCTGATGATCTGTTCTATATTTATTTTTGTATGTATGTATGTAACATCCGTTACTATGGAATTCACTAAAAGGCGAGCCCCTTTACCCACCCACATGGCTTTTCAAGTTTTCAATTGGCACTAGGTCTTATCCAATGATTAAAAAGTCAAATTTATTGACACTGATTGACAACTAGTGGAGGCACATGGTTCAGTTATGTAATTTAATATGGGGAAAAAACCTCTTCTATATAAAAAATTGTTGCACAAACATACATGATAATCTCCTGGAAATCATTTCTCCGCTGTCTATCGTAAAATTACAGAGATTTAGAAACAAGAAACTTCAAAGTTTAAAAAAAGAAAATTGCGGAGAATGAAAACCAGAGAATATTCTGTATGATGTATTGCACATCTTACAGAATCTGTATTGCACATGTGATGCGCCGCGGTAGTGACATCATCTTTAAATACTCTGAATTACGATTTTTGATGCACTGAAATGGATTCAGTTGAGTTCAGCTGGCTCCTGAGAGCTAAAAATGTTTACTAAAGCTAAAGATTAAGTATACGGTTACAATATATAATGCAATTTTGACAATTTTTACACTAATAGTCACAGATTTCAAACGTATATTCATGCATTGGTAGTCTCATATTTCAAGGGTTCAATTTTACGTAAGTCAACAAATTTTTTTTCTGCAGTTTTACAGATTTCAAAAAAGCAAGCGTTTTATTAAGAAACTGAAGTCAAGAAACTTGATTATTTAATTTAAAACAAGTTCTCTGAAAATTTAAAGAAACGCTTTTTTTTCCTTCTGTACTTTTACAGATTTTTTTTTTTTTTTACAGAGTAACGTTTAATGTCTTCAAGTCTTTTAATAAATTATTATCAAGCAACCAAGTAGCTACTGCATAGCACCCTTGCAAAACTGTTTTAAAGTATGGAATGTATGAATTATTCAACAAAGATATCTTTATACCTGCTTTGCAGAGAAATCCGACAAAAAACGACTTTGTTGGCTTTTGAATAGCGTCTCATCCTGATAAATCTAACTGGCATTTTAAATCAATTGCTATAATTATCCAAAGATTCAAGAGGTAAATTTTCGGATGAGTCTTGGCATACGATACCAAACTTTTCAGATTTCACTGTTGTAAAATTGGGCGACAATCTGAAGAAAGTAATTATACACATTAATACAAAGCTTAATTCATCAAACATAGCCAGTCGGAATAAGTTTAACTGCATCCGCTCAAAGTGTCTATACGAAAAACTGAAATTGACTTTTTAAAACAATTGAAAAAGTAGAACCTTAAGGATATAAAGCGATAAAAAAACAGAATAAGGAACACATGGAAAACTAAGTGAAAAGAAAAATGGAGTTCATCAAAAAAAAAAAAAACATACAAAGAATATTTCAGAATAGTAGTTAATCGTTATTAGAAAATTTCTCACGTTTGGGTGTAATAGTTTTCTATGGATAAAATAACGGCAAAAAATATTAGTTTAGGATCGAAAAAGCTGATATAATTTTCCCTTAGAGGTTAGATCAGTCGTCCGACGCTGCAAAATAAAAATATTCGCATTATTTTTTAAAATGTATTCTCCCCAGCATATCATCTCATTATTAATTAATAAAGAGCTAATTTAAATCTAAGAATATGATATAAACATAAAACAGTACTAATCTAAGTAATACTATTATAGGAAAAGCGAAATAAACACGCTTTTCTCATTATTTCACCATGTTTAGATAAAAATCAATCCTAGTATAATAGTTATGGAAGCATTTATCTTAATATTTTTCATGACCAAATGAACATATTATATTCATAAATGATGAGTAGTTGTCTATTATAAAACACTCAAGCAATGAAAAAAACGATTAAAAAATGTTGGTTAAATAAAAGTACGCGCGATTAAATGCATCACAGCACGGGAAAGTAGTATACATGTTTGAATTAGTTACATTAGTATATCCTGAAAATGGGTACTTTAAAAAAAGAAAAATATACTCCTTTTGAACATTTTCTCCCCTTGGAATTGATCTGAGTTTTTTGAAGCAATTATACTTTTAAAAATTAGTATGTTCGGGTACTCATTTTTAAGTTGATTTCTAATAGTGCATTATTTGCATTGTAGAATAGAATTTTTCGCAGCTAAAGAAAAAATTAATGATCGTCTGAAGAAACTGTTTAAGTGAAAGATAAGTAGTTAATACCGCGTAGAGATTTATTGAGGCCAGAAATGGCGTAAAAGGAATCATAAAGAAAATATACTAATATTTGTACGGCACGTGTATGTAGTATCAATAAACCCTTCCTTATAAATATAAAAATATAGGAATAGCGAACAATATGACCTATTTATAACAAATGATATATTTAACCAGCCATTATAACTCGCCTGGAAATGTTCTTGAAGTGAGAGTAGCTTCCCCTTGGGAACGTGTAGCATGATATAGTAGAGAACGTGCCAATTAGTGTTCACTGAAGTAGATCTTCTGCTTCAAGAGAGGATCAAAAGGAGAGAAAGTTGCTAGATCACAAGAGACTGCAATTAGGATGACAGAGAACTTCATCCCAGAAATTTCACTTGGGGGAAGTGCATCAGATTTATTACATGCCACCACAGCTTTGGCTTTCTGCGTTCTATAAGGTAAAGCCGGTAGATTTGGCGCACAATTGGAAAACATGATTTAAAAAATGAAAACGTTAATTTTTTGCCAACCTTTTGGTGAACATTGCAGCCCACATTCATTCTGCATGCATTTCCATCATTGTTTTCTCGTTGGGCTATAAATTAAAGCTACAGTTGGAAGAAAATTAAACACCTATTTTCCGCTTCCCTACTTATAGGACGGGTGAGATTGAGCACGTGCTTGGTTTACACGTATGGAAAATGGTTTTCGATAATAAGTAGATTATATTTTTAATAATAACTGCAATTAAATTGACAAAATAGCTGAAAAAGCGTTTACTTAAAAAGTGTCTTGCACTACTCAGATCACAATGAAAATCAGAGGAACACTAATGAAAATTCAAGCCCTTACAGTTTGAAATTAAACAATAAAAATATCGTTGTATTATACATTTTCAGAGGAAAAAACTGCTGTTGTTGTTTCTTATCCCACTTGGCAGACAGTAAGATTTAGATCAAGTCCATAAGCCAGTGCGTTTTTACACCATTCAAAACAGCATAACGATTGGAGAACAATTGGAACTTAACACATCCAATACAGGACAAAACATGGGCAGGAGCAGCCTGATACACATTGCATTTTGAACAAATAGGCTAGACTTTAAGACCAGATGCGAGTCGTTGTGCTCGGGTATGTCCACTTCGCAACCTGGCAACTGCAGTTTGATCGCGTCTATTGCTTTCCGTAAGTAAAGCAGCACCAGGACGGACACCTTCGTACTACTCGTGTGCTCGGGCCCGTCTCGTTTAACTCGCGTTGCAATTTCTGAGAAGGTGAGGCATTCTTTATGGGGAGAAATCCCACGGCTACCCTCACGAAACAGCCCGTCAACAATATCATTTCCAAAAACATTTATATGTGATGGCACCCATTGAAGAGTAATTTTTTTTGTTTCACTCAAAGAATTTAAGAGCTGTACTATACTCAAAAATGTTTTTTCACCCTGGCTCTACCATTCAGACAGATGTTGAATAGAGCTTCGGCTATCGCTCAGAATACAAATATCTGAATTGATACTCTCTGTGTATAGAGCCTCCTCAATAGCTAAAAGTTCGGACCGGAAAACAGGGCAATAATGAGGGATTTTTATACAGATCCTCCTAATGCCATTCCTTTTTCTGAGAAAACACCGCTACCTGAGGTAGCGCCATTGCCCAATCGCGCAACGCATCACATGGGATTTGATGTGTAACTTCCAAGGCAAGCTAAGATACTCTGGGTGTTGGGTGGCCTTGTTAGTGTACGAGAATAATTCAGAATTTTAAAGAAGACTCGTTCATAGAATGACGGAGAAGTATCCAAAACACGAGTCAGCGAAACATATTCAACTTCATTAGACAGCAATCCCTCGCCTTCAGCATAACTAAGTGGACTCTCTCTTAAGGTTTCAGTTATTGTTCCAATTTAGCACATAAGTGGAGGTTCTGTTTCGGTCGTCAACTGTTTAGTCGCCAGAGAAAAAACTTATCAGGTAGATACTGTGCTGTTGCAGCTAAAATAGCAGTGCACTCACACCTCCCTTTCCCAAAAAAATTCAAGTGCTTCCTTTCTCTTACCGTGCAATCTCACCGGGTTTAACCTTAGCTATTTAAACCTACCAGGAAGGTTATTTATTTCTCAGAAAGTAGACATATTTAAAAATACATTTCTCAATTTATACACAACTATTTATATATATTTATTTTTGCTTTTTATGACCCAGAAAGCTATTGTTTAAATTTTTTTACGTATGTGTGGCTTCAGTTACAAACAAAAACGTGCATATGTATGTTTTATGAATATTTATGTTTTTGGTAAAGTAATGCATCATTTTCTTTCTATTTCGAAAGAAATGAATTCTACATTTCGTTTAAAATTTATATTTTCCTTGTTGATAAAACTGAGAAGAAACGAATGTCAAAATGTGAGTCAGCTCATAAAACCACAATCGATTTAACGTATTTCAATTAACACATTGCGTGTACGGAGTATTTGTTCTAACAATGGCTGTAACGTAATTTTGCATTTTTGTAACATTTCTTAAAAAATATTTTATTTTGACTGTTGGATACTGGGTTCTTATATTACTTCAGTGGATACGCAAATTGCATTTCCAATAGCAATCTCAGACATAAACACTTTAGAAATAAATAAATAAACACCGGAAGCACTGATTGCGAGTAAAATTTACGAGTCAATTATTGATTTGCTGTTGGCTGTTGTGAACTTTGTGAGTCACGTATTGCTATTAGTCCAAGATTTACGCAAAATATGGGAGTAAGCGAGAACGTAGTAAGATCGGAAAAAAAAAAGAGTGAGAAAAAGAGAGGGACAGACTGTGTTTAAGGATCAATTCGTGTTTTATCACCTCCCCCCAGCCGCAAATTGAATCGGAATTGTTTTCATTTAGACTCATCTGGAATTCTTTAATGCTCGAGAGTTTTTTTTTTTTTTTTGACGTTTTCTTTAGATTTAAATTATTACTTAACTCCCGGTGCTAGAATTCAGACAGATTTTAATTTTGTTGAAGCAGCTTTTTAAGAAAAATGAGTTTTATGAAAACTTTCGTCGTTGTCCAAGAAAGAACAGAGTTATCACGGAAAAATATAAACTTTTATATTACATTTAAAGTACCGCGCTAAATGGAAATCATGTATTTACCGTCTACTGTTTACTTGAGAAGATGACAAGAGGAATCTATAAAAAAAAAAACGGTATATCTAAAATATCTATTCGGAGCTCGTGGTGAAATTGATTCATGGGAAAGTAATACATAAATTAAGGCTGAAATTTGAAATTAATCGTGAATACAATAGTTCCTTTACTCTGTTTAAGGAAATAAAATATATCAGAAACCAGAAAGAACAACCTTCACTACTAAAAGTATGAGGCTGTTGTCTTAAGTCATTTTTTTTTTGCTAATTATTAATGCTTTAGCTAAAACAAAGAACTAAAAAATAATTTAAACAATTAAATAAAATTTATTTGACATTTACTATTTAACTACGCTGTTGTTGTCCTGTTTGTCCTTGCGAAACAAACAAACAAATACACAAATTTATTTTCAAAATTAAAAATAATAATAATAATAATAAAAAAGGAATAACTAAATAAATAAAGCTCCATTTTTAAAACGATTCCAAAACTCAACTGAGTGATCGATAAATAAAGAAACAAATCCGTTGCAAAATGCCGTGGTAGTGATTTTTTTTTCCTTTTGTTTAAAAATAACATGATGTTAACCAGTGTCTCGCAAACTATAAAAGAAATTCGAAGTAAACCAGAAACTGCTACAGTTACAGTAACGCAGGGGCCCAAAAGAAAACATTCTTTTCAATCTTTAATCTCTGTTTTCACAGTAACTTGTTTCTTTCCGAGTTCCCGAATCGAAGCAACTGCACTAAAGAAATCCCACTTAGATTTGAGGATGTTGGACGAAAATTGATGAAACTTGTAGTAGATTCCGACTTTGGTTTTTATTTCTTATTTCGACTCTTTCTTATCTTGACAATTGTAGCGATATAAAAACACAGATTTTTTTTCTCTACTTCTTTACTTACTGTATGCACTTGATGTACTTCGTAATTTTTATTGAAAGGTTTATTATCAATTATTTTGTTTCAAACTGTTCAGCTTACGTTAGAGGAGAAAATTTTCAGAATTAATGTTTTGTTTCAAATTAAGGTTTTTATCTGATTAGTAACTTTTTAAAATTATGCATTATTATTTACAAATGTATTACTCTTAATCCTCTATCACTCATTAACTCGGATTTATTTGATTTTTTGTACTCAAGATAATAATGAAAATTAAATAAATGCACATATTAATATATATATATATATATATATATATATATATATTATTAGTTTTTTAAAATTATTTATACAGACAATTACAAAACCAGACATCGAATGGTACATTGTCTACACTTTACACTATGCTACAAAGCATTAAAGTGTACTAATACATATCGGGACGGCAAAGAAAGATTTCAGCGCGCGTCATAGGTTCTACATAATTTAATAACCCCGACCGCTTCCTGACTGATTGACATGTTTCATTGGCTGTTTATTTGATATCCATAGCAATAGTATATTACAATTTTAACATACTATGATAACAGATAATACTAAAGAAAATTAAAAAACAAGAAGTGGATTTTTACACCGATCCTTATAAAATTAGGGACAATTTCGTTAGTAGGGTCCAATTTGTAGCCAACGGCCCAAGACAGTCAAATTGTAGAAAGACGTCATTAATCGGGTTATTTGTCATCAAGAATGATTCGTATGTATTTTTATTCTTGGTGTCAAATCCTTGGATTGATTGCAAGGTTGAAATTATTACAATTGACAGAATAATTGTATATCAGAGTTATAAAAGTATTTCTTTAGATACATTTCTGCTCTTTATATACTGAGCAGTAAAGTGAAAAATTCACCTTTTGGCAAAGTAATATTTTCTGTAAAACGTATAGAAATTTCTACTGGAACACCTTGTAACGGAAATTCAAAGGGCTTGAAAAAAGAGAAAGCGTACTAAAAACAAAAATGCTCATTATTTTAGATGGAATATGTGTAGATATATTTTATGACTTCACGAAAATAAATAACATAATTTTATTTTCGTCTCAAAGCGCTTTTTAAAAGCAAGCTGAGACTCAAAACTCATTTTTTCATTTAAATTCTTTCATACAAATTTGTATATGATAACGTGCTTTTATGAACGAAGGGGGAATAGCATTAAATAAACCAAGAAACTTCACGCCAACAATAGAAAAAGTCCATCGGATATTCCAGGAAAAAACCCTTTAAATCTTTCATCTCTTTTTCCACAACAACTTGTTTCTTTTCAGTTTTTTTTCATCGCAAAGACGTACTAAGAAAAGTCCTTTCAGATTTGAGGGTGTTGGAGGAAAATTGATGAAAGTTGTAGAAAATACGAATTCGTGTTTTTGTAGTCCTCTTTTCCCATTTTTACTCTTGTCAAAAGTATCAGTGATAAATAAGCGGAAACTCTTTTCTTCTCTAAGTCTCTAAGTTTATACGTTTTTACTTTGTTTTCAATAAGATGTATCACAAAACTTTTTGGCAGCTACTAAAGAAATTGCATACTGGTGATGTTATTTTCGTAATCTCTATAATGTAGTTTGCTGCTAGCCATTGTGTTTCTTATTTTTTATCATATCTTAGGTATCTAATTAAAACTGAATAATTCTCAATGGGGTTTTTTTTTCTTACAAAGGCAATGTAAGGATACTGCAATTATTGCGAAGGTTCCGTTATATATCCGCGGCGGCCATCTCCATTGACGCCAACTTAGCTCTTTGATAACATTACATGGCGCCATCTATCTAGGGAGTATACTGAGTACTGTGAGAGAGTTCTGTGACAGAATTACCCTGCTTTCTTTTCTTTTTTTTTTCAAATGGAATTACAACTGAAAACTAATGTTTCGAATCACATTCACGTTGAGTTTTGACACGTCGGCGGGTAAAAGAGACACCCAAACTCGGTGTAGGATAACCTAAAGTTTCGATTTCCTTAACTGGCAAAGTAGAAAACAGCAGACGCACAATATGAAAGCGGAGATTATAGTCATGAAATGCCCATTTAAGGACGGGGAAGGGTCCAGTTAAAGTCATTACTGTTAAAATCATTGTGAAATGCATCGTGGAAATTATATTTACTTGACGCTTGTCAGGTGACCTTGGTCACAAAAGCTTCCCTTTTTTGCTTCGTTGCTTTCGACATCCTAAAAACAACTTTAATGATCAGTCTAGTTTTATTTGCTTTAAGTTCCCTCACTATATTAAGACGCATCCCATGACTTTTGATACTTCAGTGTTATCTTATAACTAACCGCAGAACGTATTATAAAAAATAATAATATTATTGATCAATGATTTCAATTAATCCAATCAAATAAGAAGTTTTTTTTTTTCAGGATACATTCTGATAAATTAACCCAAATTAAAGATTTCGTTTAACACCCCACAAAGAACAAAACTTCAATATACACTTCATATTAAGTTGTGTTTTGTTATTTTATAAATGGAATTTAGAAAAAAATGTTTTGCAACAATCAGTAGTGGTGAAAATTTTAAAATTGTTTCCTACATTAATATTTTTTGGAGTTGCATCTCAAAGAGTCAAATCAAGGTAAATGAACTAATTTTACTTGTTATTTCATTAGAATTGCTAGACAAAAGTTGGTAAATGATTTATTAAATGAAGAATACAAAAGTATTTTTGTAGGTGTATCAAGCTACCTAAATTAAAAACATTAAATAATCAATTTATTAAACTGGAATTGTGTATGGAATTTATACGGATAAAATACACTTACATATTTGGGACATAATAGGGCACATAGAAGGAGTTAAGAAAAAAAGTTTTTTTTTTCTTTTCTTGTTTCATAACTGTTCTAGTTAACTTCCACGCCCTAATATATTATTCTTATAAATCTGAAACACGTGCAAGTAATATTCGTCCTAAACGCTTTTTTATTACGTGTTAATGAGACCTTATGAAAAGAAAGCTTATATAAACGGTTTCGTTTTGAAAATAAATTTTCGATGTGTTCGGCATCAAAATATTTCTTGATTAAGTTCATACTTATAGATTCAGCGTCCGAAAAGCAACCAGAAAATTGTTCTGAAAAAAATTTAAAAAATACTTATGGAAAGTAAATCCCAACTATTATTGTTGAGCTTTTAAAAGCCGGAAGCTGCTTTTAGCTAATTGAATATAGTCGAATAATTTTTGAAAATTTTCTAAAAACTGTTTCTTAAGTGATTACATTGCCAAAAAAAAATAACACAAGCATTTTGATATTTATACAATTTAATTCTAAATTAACAAAGGCAGATCTATCTGATTGTTTTAGCAAGTTTTTGAAAATAAACATAACTCTCTTTTGATGGTATTCGTGTGAAATAGATAGGCATAGTAATATTTAATATTCATATTTACCAGCACCCGATCGTTTCCGATGAACTGTTATCCATAACTGCTAGCTTCGAATACATGCTGTATATATGTACTTCAATTTGAAGGAAGATAAAGCAGTATCTATGCGAAGATATATGGGAACACGCAATCTAAAATGATAACTATGTTTAGGCCTCTGGATGAGAGTTACACATAGTGCTCACAACCATATCTGAGATGGCAGTCAATGGCGATAGCCGTTAGCGCAGCTTGAACTTGTAGAAAATAAATTAATTATAAAAAGAAAAGATAATTAAAAGAATAATAAAAAACATTTTTCATGGTTATTTCTATGGAGAATTTAAGCTTTCGCATCAAATCCTTTTGATTAATGTTTTCACTATCATCTATGAGTAGCTGAAATCTCTTGAAGAGAGGTATTTTATTTTAAACAATTTCAGGATGTTGTCCAATGGGTAATTTTATGTATAGTAGCGGTACTCGCACGGTGCGGGTGTGGCTTGTGCTAAAAGTTCAAAAGAAATATCCTTAAGCGACATTGAAGAAGACATTGAAGAAGCCAAACACCCTTAACCCCACCCTGAAATATACCTGTTTTAGTAATTTAACTGAAACCTGTTTCAGTTAAAGTATTGACTTCCACAACACTACTAGTGTTCCCAAAACTTCGGCGAAAAGGAATTTTAAAACACGCACACACCCAAAAAAAAAAAAAAAAAGAGAGAGAGGGAGGCCATATTTATTTATTTAAAAAATATATGAGTGGAAAGATCATATTTTATTTAATTTTGTCATGGAGTTCAAAATGGGTCATGGAGAATGCCTCAAGTCTTACCATAGTCAAAGGAGAAGCTCTAAAATAAATTTAATGCGTGACTCCCGTACCAATTTACTTTCAAGCCTGAGTGTAACTTCGTGTTTTGCAGATAAAAAAGCGCTTTCGTATGATTCATAATATTAAGGTGTACGAGGAATTTTTCCCTACCCTGATAAGCAATTTGTGTAGACAATTAACAAAAAAAATATTTTGGTGATACCACTTCGAATATTTGAAAAAGAAAATTGCTTCCATGTTCAGACTCCCCAGGGCATATAGTAATTTTTCGCTAAATTTCAAGACTTAGGCACTCTAGGGTATTATGGACATCGTGTACAAACAAACAGACGTCGTCTTTAAGTATACATACAGACACACGTAATGTGTTACAAGTAAGAAGCGGACAGTATACGTTTCTTTCTTTTCTTTTTTCGTCTTCCTTAATCTTCTTTACGTTTTTTCTTTATAGAAATTACCTTCAAACCGCTGTTTTCATTTCAAATCCTCTAGTTATATTTTATAACTAGTTTACAAAAGTAAAATCGTTGTAATTGTACCAGTTTTGTAAACATTACATTTAAATATTCCAATAATTTAAAATTACTCAAGTTTATTTTCCAAGACGGTAAGTTACACTCCATTTTTAGTGTTTATTAATGAAAACACCTGCTCACAAGCAGGTTGTAGGCAGTGATATTGAACTTTTTTTCATGTCCGTAAAATTTTGTAAGAGTTAGTTCCATTGGGTCTAGGTAAGTTATCTATTTATACACAATATTTGGAATCTGCACAATCTATTTTTTTCTAACACTTCACCAAGTTTGACAAACTTGTCCACTCACGAGGATGTTTCTGATTTCCATCAATTCTATTTCCAAATTTTCAATACCTGGCCGTTCGAAACATCACATTTTATGGTCATCCATTTTGCAAAGTGAATTCTTAACATTTTAAATTGCAAGTCAATACAAAATAAAGGCAAAGATACAACAAGTACAAAGATACAAAAAAGATATGACAGATGACTTTGGTAAAACAAAACATATTGACCGAAGTCATTGCCTCAAACCTTCCCTAGCTATTTCCTACAGCGCCGTCTCAGAGTCGCCATGAAGTAACAAGGAACGATGGAGATGGGCTCGATTCATTGGTTTATCCATATTACAAAGAGGCAGCTTGGTTGGTTAAAAAACCCTATATATGCGGTCAGGACCAGTCAGAAGACGGAACTGTGCAACAGCTTCGCGTCGCAGACTGTTGGGGATGGTGAAAATATCATCAACTTTCCACCACCAACTTTCCACAAGCGGTCAAGTAACTGACCGTTTGTAATTTAAATTTTTTTAAAGTTGTTTCAGTATACAGCTTACTGGAGTTATTTACTCCATCCCTCGCTCTACTTAGCACGAGGACTTATCGTAGAACATCTTCACTGGAGCAATATCGAGCCCTTTCTTGCAAGGAAACCAGCCTGTTCGTTTCCGTCTTCTTTCTTTCTTGCAAGGAAACCAGCCTGTTCGTTTCCGTTTATTCCAAAATGACCAGGTATCCAGTGAAGCGCCAGATGCTTCTTCTGTGGCCTTGTCCTAAATTGCAAAGCTTTCATCAAGGGTAGTCACGCTTCTATCCTGGAAAATGTCTGAATAACACCCATACTATTCTCAGTTCAGTCTTTATGCTGCTAATCTTGGATATTTATTTTTGTTTTTTTCTGATGACGTAAGTCAGAAAAGTAACTTAATATGTACGAGTGGTTTGTCACCAAAATACTTGTTTCATCCCATAAATTCAACATCCCTACACTAGAACATCTACAATATGACTTATTTTGTGTACCGTAAAGTAATACACATATTATGATGTTAAAAAAGAAAATAAAAAAGAAATTACTACCATTTTCCTGTTTTTACAAAACATTACACATTTGCATGCCATTAATTAAAGTCTATACACATAAATTATAAATTCATGCATATTAAATCAAAGGATCAAATCATTAATGAATTTATGTGTTGCGTAAGTTAACGAACGAACAAAAAGCATCAGAAGTACAGAAAAAAAATCATAGCGTGTGGCAGAAATTTTGGAAGTAAAACTTGTGCTTCAGTAACCAAAAAGAAAAGAAAAAGCTTTGACGCGATGTCCAATCAGAACATTGATTTTGTTCTTGAACAACCATAGCTTAAGGCGCTTCTTTAATTTAAAAAAAAAATTGCTTTTCTTCTACGAAGTTTTTCAGAAAGTGCCGCATTTTTTCTTCTTACAAAGGATATATTAAAGTATAAAAGAAATAAATGAATAAAATATATAAAATACCGTAACTTTTTTAAAAGTTTGAAAAACAATCTGGTACAGCATTTTTGATATTACGCAAAAAAAGAAAAAATCTCCAGATTTCAGCGAGAATACTTTCATAAATGTAAACATAATTTTTCATGGAAAATTAATTTCAATTACTATTATTCTATGTCATGAATAACACATTTCGATAATTGTAGTTGTATTTTAAGGGGAGGTAAATATTTACATTTAAAAAAGGTTTTTTTTTTGGCATTATGGTCTGGAAAACTTTAAAACTCCCTTATTATTATTATTATTATTATGTTTATTATTATTATTATTATTATTACTGTTATTGTTATCATAATCATCATTGTCATTATCATCATCATCATCATTACTATTATATTTATTATTATTATTATTACTATTATTATTTAACTTTTTGTATTAAAAAAAATAAAACGTAATTAAAAAAAACGAATTAAATCAAATTTTCGAAAAGTCACTTCAAGTTCCGATTCATTGTTCCCGCAAGATATATAAAATATAGTGGAATGAGTGTGACCCTAAGTGAGTACGAACCTACAAACGGTATAATAGCAAGGAAAAACATCATTATGGCTTTATTAACAGTAACAGTGCACCACATTTTAAAAATCAGTTAATGCCAAAACTGGCTAAAATAACATTTTGGTAAGGGGAAGAATTGTTTGACTAAAAATTTCTTTGCATTTCTTTCGCATTAAAAATTAAAAAAAAAAATGATGGAGAAAATTCATTTATCGTTACTTATTTTTATAAAAAGGGAAAAAAAAAAAGAGTTTTTCTCTGCTAAACAATCACCATTACTTTCTTTTCTTTAGTTTTTTTATAAATTTAATCCACTAAATCGTTGCTTAAAAAAATCCCTTTTCATGTTAAGGGAAAATAGCAAAAACATTAGTTATGTGACTAATCTTCCGTAGCAAAATACGATTACTTAATTGGTTTCTCACAAATCGTGTATAAAAAGTTCTACGATAGATCAGGTACTTTGCAATTCTCCCCCCCCCCCCATATCTCTCTTTGAAATGAAAATAAACAATAATTTAAAAAAGAAGAAGTCATGCTTCACAAAACAGCAATTATCATTAAAGATAAATTTCTGGCATTTAAGTCAAGAACAGAACATATTTTGTAAATTACTTTATTCTAATTATAAAATAATTTGTGTAAAATATTAAATTCAAACAACATAGTATATTATTTATTCTTTAGTTATTTATTATGTTTTCTCAACACTGTGGTTTTTTTTAACATTGTATAGTATTAAAAAAACAAAGTTCGCCGCAAATTAAAACTAATATAAGTTGCGTCTTACTTGTTATGCATTGCAAAATATAATTACTTTAACTGTTTTTCTAATTGAGTATTAAATATTTATATCCGAATACATAGCATAGTTTCTTTCAAAATGTTATACATTTTAAAATGAAATGCACAAGAAAGACAACAAATATTTCAAGTCATTATTTCGAAATTCATAAAGTGTTAAATTATTTTTCGAAAAACTAATATGCTCAGAGAATACACACATGTAAACAAAGCGAATATTTGCTTCAAAACGCGTAGTTTAAAAAATATTTGTGCCTTGTGTTATCACTGTGTAGAAAAATAAAATAATTAGCGTGCTAATCAGTCCTCACTAATTAGATTTAAGAATTTAATGCTAAGAGTTAATTTTTTAAACGAATGCTTGCATTCTAATATTTATGAGTGTCTGGCTGCATTTGTTTAAAATCTGTTACAAGCGTAAAATATTAAGCTATCGTAAATTATTTTGTTTTTGGGTTTTTTGAAAGAGACACTATTTTTAAACATTTTAAACACAAGGAGCATGCTGAAGTAGTTTATTCAAAAATTTATAACCTACCTTTTAGTAGGAAGTCATTTTTTGAAAATTTTGAACTTTGCTAAACTATGTTATATAGCTTAAAATTTATTTTAAAAGAGCTTACCTTACTTCCCTGTTTATTTTGATACATTTCTTTTTTACTGAAAACAGTCTTTGAATTTGTATTATGGTAACTGAAATTCAATGAGAGTTTTAGAGAATGAGTTACACTCATATATCGCTAACGTAGTAGGGCTTGTTTATGGGCCCTTTTTGTAAAAGTGTTTTTTAATAATTTAGAATTAAACTAACGAAAAAGAGAAAAAGCGAGATATATACATAGTTTTAACAAATTGGTTATTGATACACGGGAAATTAGAATTGCTTACCCTAGGATGAATTTCTTAAAATGTGTAAAAGTGAGTTCTAATATTATCTTAATCCAACGTCTCTTAACGTTGTATTGTTGAACTGGTAACGTTTCCACATTCAACGTTTCTCAGAACTTGCTTCACTTTTGCGTTAAAATGATTATTGAAATATTTAACTTTAGGCTATAAGGCGGTAACATTTATTTTCACAAAGCAGAATATTTCGCAAAAACTATTTAATTCAGTGTTTAGCCTTCTTTCCCGTAAAAGTTAAAAAGAAGAGACAAAAAGTATGAGAAAAACTTTAAAGTATCGTAAAAAGATCGTTAAATTTTTTTAAAAACGTTAAACATAAGTGAAGTAATTAATTAAAGATTGAAAAGAAAATGAAAGTATGATTTGAGATGGGAAAAATGCGTGCATGTTAGTATGTGTATCGGTCTGTCTGCCCCCCCCCCCCCAATAATGTTTAAAGGAATTGTCCGATTTGAAATTCATTTTTTTGTGTGTGTGTATTCGATAGATCTCGGAGAGGATATCTCATTTCCATATTGCTTTTTTTTTTTTCATTTGAACATTCATTCGTTCAATTTTTTAAAAGTTTTTTAAAAAATAGCTTAGTGCTAATGTGGAAATATGAAGTAAATTATGAAACCTGAACATAAAATCCCAGTTCCTTTGAACGAACTTGGCAATAGCTTTCAACGTGGGTTTTTTTTTTCTTTTTTTCTTTTAAGAATTTATGTTCAAAATGTTTTTAGCGCTACGAGGGAAGCTACTGCATTAGCGCCTACGGGGAAATTTGCGTCCTTTATAATTCGTGATTAAACTGACGAATTGGCTTGGAACAAACTTTATTGGAATTATCTTATGACGTAGAACATGTACAGATGTCAGCAAGAACTAAAGAAGTTCAACCAGAACTAAACGAGCCTATTTTTCCATGCATTTTATGAATCTGGATTTTTTTGGATATTTATTAATGAATGAATGAATGAATGAGTGAGGAAAGAATGAAGGAATCAATGAGTGGATACATAAACGAATAAATACATTAAAGAGAGAAAGAATGGAGGAATAAATGAGTGAAAATGAATGAATGAGTGAATAACTATGTATTAACTGTTGAAAAAGGTATTTTTTAAATAATTAAGATCGAAATCTAAATGAGAAAGAGAGAAGGAGATAGCTAGATTTTAAATTTGATGCTGCTGTACTTGCAAAGTACGCTCTTATAGTTTTAGCCGGAAGTCTTTGTTAATGAATTAAAAACTGTTGTTGTTTTTATGGATTTTACTGGTAAGAAATAATAACAGTAGTTTTATTTAAAAAAAAACAAACATGAGTTTTCTTTAAATGTAGAACTTCTAAAGAATATTTTAAATGTAAATTATACATGGAAAATGTTAAGTTTGAATTGTTTCAAAAGCATCTAATTTGCATGCTAAGGAAAAATAAATGCGACTCGTTATTTTCCTAAAAATAACTTGGCACACACACAGACGAATTATAGAACTACTTAATTATTCATAAAAACATTGAAACCAGTTAACTATGAATTAACTTAATACTACATTTCTCTTTTTGTTCTTGGAGTTAGTAATTTCATTAAGGTGCACTTTTGTTGTGTTCTTCTAAAAACTACATTTTTAGTAAAGGAAGTAATTGCTGACTAAAATTTTTAGCATTATTATCAAGGAAGGAATATTCATTTGTAATTATATTTCTTTTTCTCTGAAAATAATTTTCAAATTACGTGTAGAATAGATGGAACTTTCTCTAGTAATTTGTTTCGGAGATATTTTCAGACATCCTAGTTTCATTTTTTTCCTAATTAGCTTTTTAAGAATCATTTGTTTATTTTTGGTATTCTAAACATGTTTTTTTTTTAAAAATATCACAGATTAAATTCATGAAAATATAAAATGTTTCTGTTCCACTGCGTTTTAATAAAGCTCGTAATAAAGTCGGGATATTGAGATAGGAGGTAGAGAATGATTATCAAATGCAAATTATCCTTTCTCTTTTTGGTTCAAGAAAATAAATAAAAAGAAGATAGTATACTCTGAGTATTTTAATAGAAATATTTATTCTTCAAGTCTCTTTATTGATTTCTATCTTTACAACAAATGCGAGTATCCTTTAACATTTTAAATATGAATAGAAGGAAAAGTTGTAATTCGTACAAATGATATATGATTAATTTCTTCTTCAGATTTTTTTTTTGTTTCATTATTATTTCTCAATTAGTTTGTTCCTGATGGTTGAGAAGAAATGTTATGAAAATTAAACATGAACTGTTATTAATGTACGTAAATTATGAAAGTAAGAGTATGTTTTTTTTTATAATTATTAAAAACAACTTTAGTATAATGTTAATGCCTCACATTGTGGGCTCCTAAAGTTTGTGAAGTCACGACGCCCTTGAAGGATTAGAATTTTGACACGGCACCTTAATAAAAACAAACTTTTCCGTTACATACATATCTATGCATAAATTGCAAGTTCGACCGATTTTGAAGAAAAAACGTCACACAAGTAAATCCGCCAAAGTTCTTTAATTGTAACAGTCACTGTTTTGGTTGTTTGGGAACAAAGACCATTTAATATGATGAACCCCGCATCTCTCGATGTGGGATCCTAGGATGCCGCAGTACCCATTTTAAGAAGACATGCCTTTCTGAAACTAGTCGATTTCTGATGCAAATGTTGATACGATTAAAAAAATACCTGGCTTAAAAATGCTTTATTTTTCTCTTTTTAACCTATTAACTCTTAATAAGAATTTCGTATCTTCTCTGCAGTTAAAATAATTTATTTATTAACGTTTTTTAATTATTACTTACCATAATTTACAAAAACAATATTGGATAAAAACTAAAAATAATAGCTGAACAACATTTTTCACTCAGATATAATCAAGCTTACATTTCTTGTGTAATATTTATACTTTTTTAGGGGGGGGGGAAGGAATTTTCTTCTTTTGGAGTTCATTTACTTTTTCCCCCTGGTTTTGTTGCTCAAAACCGTATAGAAGAATGCATGGAAAACAACTGATGTGAAAATATATTGTAGTCTCCCAAAACTACGAAAAAGCAGTTTCGTTTTGCATTTGAATCAGACGCTGTGAGAGAAATATGAGTGAATGCGATTTTAAAAAAAAAAAAAGATTTATAATGAGGTTAGGAATTTTATGAAATATACGTACATAGCGAAAATTGCATTTATTTTAGAAATCATTCTGTACCTGAGAGCCATAGTATCTTAAGCCATGTTTCGAGTTGTTGCGAGTTTACAGTTAATGGGCATACAAAGTCCCGACGACAAAGCCTCTAGCTGCATGAGGGTTCCAAACTTTCAAAGCTCCCATCGGACATGTATACTCTAAAGTTCTCACGGAATAAAAGGCTAGTCTTTATTAAAAATGCTTATCTTTTAACTTTTTCCTAAATACTTGGAAAATGGATTTAAGATAATATGACTTTCAGGTGCAGAAATTCTTTTATGCTTTGGCATTATGCCTTGATCGATATTGTTTGATGACGCGCGTGGCAATAGTTTTGAAACAATTTCAATTAGGGTGAAAAACTATTTAAGAATTAAGGTAAAGATTTCGTTTGCTTGTAGTACTTCACCTATGTATGTTATTATTATTATTTGGGAACATTAGGAAAATGGTAATAATATAAATATTTTTGAGACAGTTCACGAAGTAGAGTAATTAAATAGTTACTTAAATCAGAATCGAGATAGAAAAAAAAATGTGCTTGCTAATGTTGTTAACATTGGCATGCCGCCTGCTCGAATTAAGACGTGCATAGTATTGCTTAACAAAAAACTACTTATTGTATGCTGTACAAGCATGATCTGAACTTTCATAGGAGACGAATTATTAAAAAATAAAGAATCTCAGAAGCGTTTTTTTCTTTCTAATGGGCTGAAGTATTGGTCCTCAACCATTGAAGACCTAGTGCGTTCTCAGAGATTGGTACCAACTCTTTCAGCGGCACCACAAGGAGTATGGTAGCATTGCCACCATTTTTTTCGATAAAGTTTCCCCTAGATGGCAATGTGCTCAGAAGCTAATCAGTGTTCAAAGGGGAAGGATTGTCTATGTATCAAAGGATTAGAAAAACAAATTTGATTTCTCTTTTTTCGGCATTAATGGCTTAGATTTTCTTAAGAAATTATACCTTAACACCAAACGTAGTGTATATATTTCAGTTTTTTATTGCATATTCTTTAAATGTCCCTTTGTAGTCACTATTAAAAATATTGTACTTAAAAATGAGAAAATATAAAGTCTCAATATTTTAAAGTAATTTTAACTCAAAAATGAACACTCGCTGTTCTCAGCTTCAAGTACGGATGCTTACTTAGAAATTATAGTTATAGAAAGGGAAAATTTTATTTTTACTGCAATAAATTAAAACTTTATAGCGCAACTATGCGTTCCTAATTATTACAGGGTTTTTATCTAACGATTACTTCTTCGGAACAATATTACTTGTATCAAAATTGAGGGACTATTTACCGCGCGAGATGTAGGAGAGACTCAAGAAGGCGAGTAGTCTATTCGTCTCGTCAGAGCAGGAACACAGGATGAATAATTCGTCGGATTCGGATCAGACACAGTAAGAAAAGAATGGGCGAGTGGATTAACTCCCTTCTGGATTGGGAAAAGAGGAAATTTGGTATGAAGTACTTTACTAATAGCAGCTGGTAGGTTTCAACCTATAAAATCCAACTGCCTCCCTGATCGCTGGATGTCCTGGCGCAGCGGAAAGAGCTTTAGCCTCCAGTAAACAAAATCTGAGCTCAATTCCCTGGCATCGACGGACACTTGCTTTGCCCTTGTTGTGTTATTTCTTATAGAGTCTTACCTTAAATATCAGGAAGCATCTTTTTTTTTTTTAGGGATGTCAAAAAGTGAGATCGTACCAGATCCTTATTGAGAAAAACGATAAGAAAAGAGAAAAGGGATAAGGGATTTGGAGAAAGTATTTCCTTAAAAAGTAAGAGCTCAGTTTTTTAAATCTAAGTCATTTTGACTCGGAGCCATTCCGAGAACGTGACATTCTTAATAATAAGCTATTTTATAGCAATAGCAAAAATTCTGACTAAACAGTGGTCATAGAAAAAATAATTCATTTTCTACGCGCTACTGGATGCTTGTAACACTGACTATTTTTTTTTCTTTTGTAGAATGCCATTATATCATGTTTATGTATTGACTGCTGATAAAATTTTCATAACTTTACATATACACCGACCAGAATGCATTTTAATTTCGACAAAAACTTTCATTTGTAAGGTAAACTTAAAACACATATTTCTTTGTTAGAAACATTTGTAAGAAAGAAAAATGTATAGTGAAATAATGCAGGAGAGAATACGCTTAATATCATTTATACAATACATGCTTGTCTTATAATTTAGCTTCGTTTTGATTTGCTTAGCTTAAATGTCTGTAACGTTTTCTAATTTATGGAATCTTCGTTTCAGTTGGAAAAAAGGGCAATATCATAGCAGTAATCACATTCACCTGTTATTTCTGAAACTCATAAAACTGTGGCACACACAAGTAAGTGTCTTTCTGGATTCAATTCTAATAATGAAAAAGTTTAATTTCATTTTTATCTTGTAAAATATCACATTTGCAGTGTGTTGAAGAAGAAATACCGCAAGTCATTATTTTCCTTTCAAATTAACTTTGGAAGACGCACGGAAAACATTACTTGATTATTCATAATACGGTCGAAACCAGTTGACTAGAAATTAATTTGCTCTTCTTTTTTCCCTTTCTTTCTGCAGTTCCAAATTTCATTACGGTGTACTTTTGTTCTGTAAATAATTTCAGTCGTTATAAATGAAACTATTTTTTGGAGGAAAACAAATACACTTTTACTAAAAGTATGCATTGTTTTAAATAACAAAAAGGAACTGACTGTTAATTAGTAGCAGTATTTTTTCCCTCGTATTTGCTTCCAAAACTATGCAAAGATAAATTTTTGCTTACAATTTTTACCATGTTTGTTGGCTATTCGGTTTTATTTCTTTTAATTTAATTTGCGTTTTACTCTTTAGTAATTACGCATTATTGTAAACACATTTTATCTGAAATAAGAAATTTCATGAACTTAATCCCCTAAAGTATTGGATAGTTTCAATGCGTTTTAATAAAATATTGTAATACATACATGAAAGTAGTTATGACATAAATTGTGGTTATTTAATTCTAGTTACCGTTTGTAAAAATACGAATTTTGCTCAATTTAACAACAGGCACTACTTTTCTCACATGTTTAATGATTTATATCCTTTAAAGAAATATATTTGATAGTTTCGAACACGAGCAAAGAAATATTTAGACTTGTTTAGTTTTCATAACGTTCTTTGTTCCAATTTGATTACAAATATGAAAAAATACATTAATTACAATAAGTATAAACGGGAGCAACATCAAGAAATCATTCCACTTTTGGCATTTCATAAAATGAATGTATTGATGTGATGCATTTTATTTTATTTTATTGTTTCCCATGCATGTGTAGGATTTCCTATACTTAATATTGTACTATCATTGCAAAAATGATAAGATGACTTGATTTACCATGTTCTTTCTTTAATTTATTTGTTAATTATTTAACATAATTTATATTAATATTTATTTTTCTTATGGGCCTGCAAAAGACATTAGTTATCGTCTTCTTTATATTAGATATCTAATTCTAAATCCCGGTTTCTAAATACACAGGTTCTACGCCCTAATGAAAACTTAATATTTTAAATATAGCACATTATTTATTTCTTATTGTTTTTATTTATTTATTTCTAATGTTGAAATTTTTGTCCAAATCACAAGTTCACATATTTTTGTATGGAAGCTATTTGTTTTTGCTACTACGATTGCGCTTTTGACTAAGTTTTCAAGTACAATATGTGTAACCGCTTTTGATTTCATCCTTTAAAGTATAGTTGTTTGTATACCCCGCAATAAATCATAGACATACTTCAATTCCTAGCATACGGTGTTGTTTATAAAGAAGTTTGTTTAAAAAAAAATAATATTTAAATATGAGTGTATTTTTAAAAATAACTGGCTATCATTGCCGCTAAAACACGTGTCTTTTCAAACTGATGATCTAAAATGCGCGTTGTAATTGTAAATAGCAGTTTAGGCAAACTATCGTAGTTTGATGTTAGCATAATATTTTTTTTAAATATTAATGTTTTTATTATTTTTCTTTTTCAAACTTCATGGCTGATAAATGGCCTAACATTTAAATTTTAGTGTTTTTTGACACTTGCCAGCTCTATATTACAATACATTTTCGGTTTGTCCCCAGTCAGTTATCTTATGTTCAAAAAATATACCATTTTCCAGATTTTCACGCGCATAAAGAGTTGCCCGTGCTTATTTAAACTAACTGATTCACCGCAGAACCACATCTGCGGGCTATAACCATTTTAAAATCGCAAAAAACACTTTAAAATTCGAAAGGCTTAATAAAAGATTGCTAGATATAAACATGAGAATAATCGCTCGATATAAACGAACTGAGGTGTTGCCACTAAAACGATTTGGAAAACAAAAATTGAATTATAAATGGAAATAAGTTTTAAGAAATATAAATAAATTTGTTTAAGTCCCCCCTCCCCTCGCAAACTATGGTAGTAAATACAAATATTATGTTACTTTTTTAAAATAATCATTAAACAAATTTTTAAATACTGTTTTACCATATTTAGCTTTTTCATGATGCCAGTATCATGTCGTACCGCAAATTTAAACGTAACTGGTCCACGTTACGTGAAATATATATCTGAATTTCACATGCTAGGCTAAATACACAAATATTTAAATCATAAGAAAATTATCGTTACAAGTCGACAAAAATTGACGTCATTGATATTAATTAATAATGTTAAAAGAAAGGATGATTTGGCATTTAAAAAATATCGCCAACAGCTCTCCAAAATGGGAAAGTACCGAAATGTATAAATAATATGCTAACACTATTCACCCGGAGTTGAGAAAACTGCTAATTATTATCTCTGGGTCCAAGTAAGCCTTAAGAAATCAAACTACAAAGCTTATAACTGGCGTTTTTTTCTTTTTTTTTTCACTTTAAAACTTAGAAGAAATATCATTTTCTGCAGAAAAATCGGCGCTTTCGATCGATACATTACATTAATATGTGCAATATTTTTTTTCACCCCCATATTGGGGAATTTATGTGGAAATTTGCGTAAAATTGGAATTAAAAAAATGATTTACCTGTAGGATTTATTCTAACGGGTCTATAAACCTTTCACTTGAATCACTCTGTCTATTGATGAAAACCGCATTAAAATCCGTTGTGTAGTTTTAAAGATCTAAGTGGTCATATGGTGGGAAGCGACTTTGTTTTATACTCCTTTAAGACAAGGACAGACGGAAAGACGGACAGTCAACTTAGGTTATTATTATATAGGGAGTTATTATAATACAATCCACAAACTATGGATTGGCAAAATACTCCGTTAGCAATTATTTTATCATACTAGACGCTATTAACTAACTGGAGTATGATCTGCAATGTAATTAGCATTATCGTTGACCGGTCCGCGGATGAATACATTTAACCAAGTTGGCTCACTAGTTTCCAGTTCAAGTGGGCATATCATCGCGCTTCGTCCATTCAGTGTACTGTTGAAGTGACGAACACATTCAACAATTTGAAATCATGTTCTACATTCCGTTGCTTTTCAAGCTGCTGAATCGTCAATATAGTAGTACATTTTCTCAAGTAAGCCATTTTGCATGATTAAGTTAAAGATATTTGTTATCCAATTACATTTACTTCAATGGGGCTATCTTAATTGTAAATCCGTTTCTTACAACGGTTTTATTAAGCTTTCATGCTTGTAGTGTTTGCATTTAGTCATTCAAGAATGTGTATGTTCACTAAATAATACTTAAATCGAGGAGAAAATCTTGTGGTTCGATGGTGAATGTTAAGTTTTTTTTCAGAATGTTAATCGGTTCCAAACGGCGACAACGGAGCGTTTAGACATATATTTTTAGCTATTGACTTTTGTTTTTGTTACATGCACTTTTTATTTTAAAAATCATATGTCCGCGTTTATTTTCTCCAAATTAAACATTTCATTGAAAATAATTGCAGATAAATTTACATTACCGAAATGCGTTTTATTATTTTATAAAACGCCATTACAGAATGAAGTGCGTAAAATGATCGATATTCAAATCATTTAATCAAATGACATCATAACTTTAGATTATTATAAACACATTAAGCATACATTTAAATGCAACGAAGTGTGTAGAGGAAGAGACACAATCAATAATTTTTAATAACCACACATTTTAGGGTAGGAACTTTAAAAAATCAATTTAATTAATTAATTAATTGGATTTATTTATTATCAATGCTATTACTATTTTTACAGCATTAAACTCTTGTAAAAGTATGCTTTCTTCTACCGGGGGGGGGGGGGGTCACAAGACTACGACGTTGAAATTTTTAGGGAGATTTTTAGGGAGTCTTTGTATTTTTTTGCTGTCATTTTGGAGGTTGTTATCATCACATGCACTCCTATTTCTACTCTCGTAATATTTATTATTTTATTTATTACTTTTTTTTTTTGAGAAAAGTACAGCAGGACTTATAATTGCACACCTTAATAATACTTCTTCGCTTTAGAATTTTCAACTGCGTAATCATAACCATTTCCTGGAAGATAGTGGTTCGAACATGTACAGCTATTACCATACCAGGATCGACAATATTGTTTAAAAACAGGAAAAACCCCAGGGTTCTGAGGATATTAAAATCACCTCCCTATTTGCGCCCATTCTTTGGTCTCATTATCTATGTATGTATTTCTCTTATGTGGCTCCTAATTACCTGTTATTTTGCTACAAAATTTCGGGATGAAAGGAATTTTTGCATTAGTTCCGATGAACGATAGTCGATTTGCAAGGTTCATGACACTACTATATTTCTCTGTTGAAAAATGAATTTGAATTCGGCTATTAAAAATGTGATTATTCATCAAACAAAGTGCTTCAGAAGGGTACATTTTATGTAGATATTTAGGCTAAAGTTTATGTACACACTACATGAAATTGTTTGAATTATGTATGTATTGCAATGAAAATAAAGTACTTTCTTTTAAAGTGTACACATAAATCCTATTTTCTTTCAAAGATGACCGCATTTAATATTAAAAGCAGGCAGAGAGAAGCGTTTCTTTGTATATAAAATATTTAATTCATTCTTGAATTTTAAAGAAATTTTAAGTTAGCATTTTTTATGTGGTCTAAGTACTGCTCAAGGCTCGTCAGCTTAGAACAATACATTATAATACTGTTGAATCCACAATAGGGTGGAACAAAAATTGCCTTACATATTTTTTTTTTTTTAGATTTAAGTTTGATAATAGTGGTAAAAGGTTGCCCTTTGAGTTCAAAAAGAGTTTTAAAAATTGTGGTTGCAATCCTATAACATGTTGAGGTGCCGCAAAAAGCTAATAGTTTTTAATAGTTTTTAAAAATATTTAAGAAAAATGTAAATAATAAAATAGGCCTTTAAACATTTTTTTTAGATTTTATTTTGGTCGTAGTGAGGAAAAGTTGCCTTTTAGGCTGAAAAACAACTTTACAAATTTTGGTTGCAATACTACAGAATTTTGAGGTGCCGTAAAGAGCTTAAATTTGTAGAAATATTTGAAAAAAAAGAAAAAATATTTTTTTTTTTTAAATTTCAAATGGCACATTAAAAGACAATTGGAAATCAAACGATAACAATAAATCTATAAATGATAGCGAGCAGTCCAGTATCGCTCCCAGATTGATGTACAAGGAAGGGCGGGGCAACGAAACAGGTGAGACATGTCCATCTTTTCGAGAAGGTCACACAAGGTGCAAAAAGGCTCAGTGACCACCTTGATGCGATATAGACGTTTGTTTAGGCAGTCATGGCCAGATAGAATACGAAACATGTCAACAGATTTCATTCTAGGCCATTGAGGGACATCTAGAATTTGGTTTAGCCACGGTTTATTGGAATTACGATGTCTAAGTTCCTCGAGGAAAGAGCCCTTAAAGATGTTCTTTACTAGACATTTAATATTTTTAAATTGGGTGCAACGTAGATCTACCTCCTCGTGGTGCACCTGGGCAACGTTCTAAACGGCAAAATGATCTACAATTCTGGCACGAGCAGATCAAGATGCGACTCCCTGACGGTCTTACAGTGGAATGCTGGTGGCATGTCTCAGGCCAAGAGACAGGGAATCCCTCATACCAGAAAAAAAATATAAACTTTGAAAAAATATTTTTTTACATACAAGATAACAAAAAAATGTTTTTAATACATTTATAAGCATTATAAGTGGAAGAAATATTGTTTACAAAATATAAAAATAACAAGAAATCATATTGCAATGTCAAATTTTGTGTTTATTTCTTCTGTATTATGATTACAAATGTTACAGCTGCAAAATGTTTGTTTCTACTTCATGTCACATAAATTTTGGCAGATTATAAATGTTGGCATACATATTAAATTTTTGCACATTATAAATGTTGGCATATTTTAGTATATTAATTTTTGGCATTTTGTTCATACGTGTGTCAGTTTTTGCTTTTGTGTCTTACGATTGAACCACATACATTTTGGGCCGATTCGGACATCAGTTTTACAGCTCTTTCCACCGCTTCTGTATGATCTTTTGGTTCCTTCGTCTTACCATCCAAAGAGCAAAAATGTTGAAGTGGTTCGCGGCAACTCAACATGCATTCCAATATTTTTAATATTTTTAATCTATGTTATCTACACCTAAAGGCAACTTTTCAGTGATGTTAAAAATTAAAATCAAATGTTGATGTTTTAGTTCCACCCTAATGTAACGATGACTATAATTTGTTTCCGTTATTCATGTTCCATTTTTATATGCACACATCTATACGCTTATTTACCATTCTACAGCTCCGGTACTGAACTTTTTCTTCCCTCAAGCCACAAAACACATATAACAGGTATATCCCACGGACATAAAATCCCACACAACATAGAGATTAACAAAATATTACTGTGTGTTTGTTCGATATTATAGCCGACTTCAAGATTTAAAGAAAATGTTTCTAGCGCAACTTGTTAAGTCTTGTGACTGCCCTAGAAAAAACTCGGTGGGTGGCAGACGGTAGGAGGGTCGCTGTTCTATTATGTTTTGCCTCTCGATATCTTCATGATTATTTGTAAAATACAATGCAAGTTGTTAAATATTTTATATGCAATCAAAAATGAGTCGAAATAATATTTTTTAGCATTTAAAATTACTTGATACTATCAAAACTTCCAAGTTTTACTTACCTTGAATGATGAGAAAACTCAATAGTCCACACAAACTTAGATTGCACAGATTTCTGGTTGACATAGCTGTCCGAAATTTTGTAATATCGTTTGAAATATTTACTAGAGTCAACACTGGATTTTAAAAGCTGTAAGCTTCATCACTGTTACTCATATTTATGTAGTTCAAATTGCTCGTAAAATTATTTCGTTTTTTTAATTAAAAATAACTTTCCTTTTCTTGCATACTTTTTCTAACGAGATATTTAATATCATTGTAAACGTTAGGTAATGTAATATAAATTATCTAAGATATTTATTTAAATCAAACTGTCTATGCAGCTTTTTCCTCTTAAGTACTAAGGATCAAATTTTAGATATTCATCAAAGAAAAGAGAAACGAATTTTCATCATATCTATTAATTTAATTTCCTCATTTTACCTTTAAACGTTCTTAAACTAATTTCGTTAAACTTATGTATTTCATGTAAATCACAAGAAAATGTTTCTTAATTTAAAATATTGAACTTCATAATTTAAACCAATTTCCTATCGGATTCTTACTTTTAACTAAATTGTATTATTTAATAATGAAGCTCAGATTAAATTAAAGTTTTTGATTTACTCAGAAAGCAAAATTAATACATTTCTCCGCAAAGACTTATATTACACTATATATCTTGGCGCTAAATTTAGTACTTAAAAAAAACATGTAAAGATATCACGCTTCAATAATCGGCATCGATAAATACTTGCAACAACTGCTTTTCTATTTCAATTTTTGTTTCCAAAAAGTATGACACAATAAACTAGAACCGCTTTTCGAGCCCACATTGGAATCCTATCCCCGCAGCGAAATGTTCTCCACAGCCGAAAGCTTCCAAAGTTCGTGTGTGTATGAGGGATATTTCTCGCGGTTCTCTTTGGAATGAAGAAGGAACGCGGAGGATTATGGGATTCTTCAAATCGTTTACTTCGGAGACGTCGGTGAAAGTAGGTGTTTGGACTGATGGTAAAGAAATAACATTGCTTCTAGGTTCTTTCCGATAGGACATGAATATTTTCCAGCCAGAATAAAGTTTCTGATATTTTCTAAGGAATACATATTGCTGAATTTATTTTGAGCTAATCGATCATGACGGGAGAAGTGTTTAAGTGAAAGTGAATTAATTGGAATTAAATTAGCACTTAAGTGGATTATGTTACTTATATGTATCTGTTATGTAGTTTTTTGAACAATTTTACGCAGACTGCAAAATGCATATTTTTTTTCCTTTTCTTCAGACTCTTTTATTTTAAACTTATTTTGATTGATTTTATTGCCATTACTGAATTATTTTCGATTCAAGCACTCAGTGCGTTTTTTTCCACACACGTAAATATACAAATATTCTTAGTTTGTGCATACATATTTATGAATAGTTATTAGGCGTTTAAAAATCATACATTACTTATTTATCTTAGTTACTGAATGTATCATTATTTTTACACTAGTAAACCCGGTGGTCATACGAAATGACCGCTGTTCTAGATATTATAAATTGTAATTAAAATGATTTGTGCAAAGGTCTCTGTTAATCCAAACTGAATTCCCAGGTCATGCGGCGATGAAGCTCCTTTGCTTACTGCCCCCACACTACTATATATTTATTTACTATATGATCAAATTGTTTCTGAAAAATATATATTTATCATCGAAAGAACTTATTGAAAATTTTATTATGCTTTTCAAAACAAAAGTTTTAACGAAACTGTGAAAAAAGCGCTGCCACTTTAAAGAGAAAAAAATAAAAAACGCAGACGATAAATAAATAAATTAAAAAGAAAGAAATGATTAAATTTAATTCATGTATACATTTATTTTTAACCGAGATTGCAAATAAAGCGAAGCCTCACTCAATATGCTCGAGAAAGGTTTTGATCATTATTAGTATATTTGTTACATTTGTTACAACAATGGAAGCTGCATTGATTTGTTTTCTCACACGGCAACTGTAATTATATGGTTGGAAACAACAGCAACAATGCAAAAATAAAATAAAACGGATAAAAAAAAATCATTGAAAAATTAAAAACAGATTAATTAAAAAAAAAAACTAATTGAGTCACAACTTTCATTTTTGCAAAGATGAGGAGTTTATCGGGTCATGTTTACGGGAGTAAACATTAACCGTGCCGAATGTGGTCCTGATCGGTAAAACGGCCTGGGATTCTACAGCGAACAGACATACAGAATAAGCCGCTTATATATAAAGATTTATAACAATTACAATTACCTTGCCTGCATACTCACTTCTATTAAAAGCAAATTTCATTCACAAATTTTAAACGGTTTTATACTCTGTTTGCTTCTGAAAAACCAAAACGCTTTAAATTGAATTCTGTGTCATTGCATCTTCGCGATGTAATGTGTCGAACTCTAAGTTTCTGGTTGAGAACTTTCCGATGCCGTTCGATGGTAGAAACTTGGTGCTAAATAAGGGAATTTGGTACGCATATATAAATTGTAATTTTGTGTCACAATAACCCCATTTCCTTAGCAGCTGCGTTTTATTGAACCACAAAGGTATAAAACTAGATAAGTCTATTCTTTATATAAAATAATTTATTTTCATTATCATAGGAATTGCACGCTCTAAAAGGTGAGCATGTTCGAAATACACAGACTGAGATTTTTCTTGAATTGGCATAAAGTAGAATATGGTTTTTTATAATTCTTTAAGATTATAAATATTAAAATAAAATTTTAAATTTTAAGTGCATTCCATACGTAGTCTAATTATATACACATAAAGTATGAGATTTTAACCTCCAAAGAAACGCTGATGATATCGAAAGTTGTCGCTAATGGAGCTTTGGGGATGTAGACTTGTGTACTATAATAGAAGTCCTCCATTTTTCTGTAATCCAAATTTTTAATAGGAAGCTTTTGACGAACATTTTTTAAAAAAATATAATAGTTGTTAATAAATTACTTCTTAATTAATACTTCTTAAAAGAAATGTCGAACCCACAGTTGTAACTACTGAGCCCTTGGCATGAAGCTATTTTTTTTTTTTTTTTGCATTGTAAGATTCACCCTGTCACCCTGAATTACGTGAATAGAATATTTTTGAGCTTTAGTAATGTTAGTTCGCTCTTTATTTTTCTACAAATGTAATTGTTTTATGCCTTATTTAGAGCTTATTTACTTATTTAAATGAATTCAAAAGTTTTCATTTTTACTTTATTCTTCCACACTCATCGTGTGTAACTTCGTTTCCCTTTCGGGAAATCAACGTATTATAAATTATCTTTCTTCCGTGTGCAATTCTGAAAGCATGTTGTACATCGCTGCCAAAATATTGAATAGAAATTAATGAATATAGTGTTGTTTTTATCATATTTATTGACTTTCACATGGTTTTTCTCTTCTTTCACCCTGAAACAACAGGAAGTGCTAGAACAATTGCATTGTTGCTCAGTGTATTGTCTGTACCTCATTATTTCAACCTATATGTGGAAGAATACTTAAAAAATTGTCTATAAATTTCTTCACAAATCTTTCAACGTGTTCATCATACTATTTTTTTCATGTGTATTTTTTTTTCTCATTATAAATTATTTAAAAACAGTAGTTGATCATTCGTGATTTGCATTTCATTGAAGACATATAATTTTCTTATTTATACAATCACTTATTTGCTTTATTTCTTGAAAACTAAAAATCAGTTTTAGGATTAATCAATAAGTTTCTTCAATTGACAATCTCTATACTTGGAATTTTTTAAATGCATTTATTTACTTTTTATGTTTTAAATTTTGATATCTTTTCTCATTTACAAAATAGAAATGACCGAGAATTCTAAAATATTGGTATATACATATTAAATTGTTCTTCCTACTATGTGTGTATATGGTTGATACTATACACTGTTAGAGATTTCATCATGAAATTACGGTTAAATAGCCGGCAGCAGTCTGTCCATCTAATTAACCGTTAAATTTACGGCTTGGATCATTTTTGTATCTTTACGGGTTCTAAACCGTTTCCAATCAGCTTGGTTAAAAAGCAGTAAATACAAGAGTTTACGGTTTCATAACCATTTATAAATGGTTTCAAAACTGTAAATTTACCAGTTCGAGGCGTAGAATCTCCGAGGCGTAGAAACCGTAAACGAAGCGTGCGGGAATCGAACCCTGGGTGTATGCTGTACCAACCTTGCGATCTAATCATTCGGCTATCTACCCCACTCAAAACTGCTGTTTATCTATCTATATATAAATGAATGTATGTGCGTTTGTGTGTTATGCATTACTACACTATTCACCCGATCGCCATGAAACTTTAGGAAGCTGTTGAGCACTCCTGCGAAGGTTTCTGAAAAAAAATCCTACAGATAGTTATTTTTTTATTCCAATTTTACGCAATTCTCTACATTAATTCCCCAATTTGGGGGTGAAAAAAACCTTGCACGTATTAATGTAATATATCGATCGCAAGCGTTAATTTTTCTGCACAAGATGATATTTGTTCTAAGTTTCTAAGTCGATAAGAACACCAGTTATAAGTTTTTTAGTGCGATTTCTTAAGGCTTACCTTGGTCCTAAAATAATAATTAGCACTTTCCTCAACTCCGGGTAATAGTGTTAGCTTAATTTCAATATAAAACTTATTTTTCAAAATAGAGAGACATCAGTTTAGTTTTCAACGGAAAAACAATAATAAAGCATACCTTCGATTTAACGTTTTTCTCAAATTAGCAATAGGTTTTAAATTCGAGATTGAATTTGATAAAAGTATTGTTTCCCCGATTTAACGATTTCCTTGATTTAACAATAGTATTTAAATATCGCCAGAATAGGAATACGTTTGGTTTATACTAGATTTCAAATGACGTGGCGAATATGACACGCTACAATTTAACTTTTTAATTAGTCATTGGCGATAAATCGAAACAGACTAATGAAATTGTGCTTACCTTTAGGTACGGTTAAAATTCAGCACGAGCAGCCCCGTGCGGGTACCGCTCGGTTTCAATATGAAACTTATTTTTCAGAATAGTTCAGTTTAATAAAGATAAAACAATAATAAAGCATATTTTCGATTTAAAGTTTTTCTCAAATTAGCAATAATTTTTAAATTCAAGATTGAACTTGATAAAAGTTCCGTCTCCCCGGTTTTTACGATTTCCTTGATTTAGCAATAGTATTTAAATAAATATCGCCTCGAAAATTTTACAGACGTATAGTTTATTCTAGAATTCAAATAACGTGGCGAGTGACGACACGCTTTAGTTTGACTTTTTTAATTAGGCGTTGGTGATGAACCGGTGATAAAGAATACTATCATTTAACTATAAATATTATCCCCTACTATTTCATCTCTATGGTACCGCTAGCAAAGCTTCATTTAATTATAAAACTTATCTTTCGGTTAGCGGAATAACTGTTCACCATGGCTGGGAAATAAAATAAATATGATATTGCAATTTCATTCTTGCAATCAATCTAAGATCATCGCCAAGAGTAAGACTCATTCCAGATGAAAAGTAACGCAACAAGTGACGCCGTGCTACAATTTGGCAGTTTTAATTACCCTCTGGTGACAAATCTGACCCTACTGATGGAATTGTTCCCAAGTTTTCTTAATTGATCCTACTACATGTTATATTACTTTTTCAAGCATTGACAATGTCTAATGTGTTTTTTTTTTTTTTTTTGACAAATAGACACACGATGTTTTTCAAACAATGCAGGCTTTATGCCGCAGGCGATTTTTTTAATACTCTTAGCAAGGACATTGGCGTTTTTAAAATTCAGCCCGGGCAACGCCATGCGGGCACCGCTAGTTTATCAATAAATATTTTAAATTAGACAAACTGCATTAAAATTGAGATTTCAGTTTTTGATTGGATCCACAGTCATTGTTGGTCTAAATTTACCGCATATTGACGAAAAACATTTTATTTGCTTACAAAATTAAAATACAAACAAGCTTCCACAGCTCTACTTATGGGTTCGTTCATTCGCAAACAGTGGGGGAATCCGATGTCTCCAATGTTTGATTTACGTGTGCATGTGTTTCTATTTAGTAACCATTGCTAAAGCCACTTTCTTTTTCCTCTTTTTAAAAACACATGCAGATTTCCACTGATCAATCTTTATTCATATTTTAACAACAACGTACTACCGGTTAGGTTCCACAACCAAGATGGACGCCTGATTCTTATTGACTATGAAACCTAGTGGTGCTTGTAAATTACGGTTAGTTAAACGTTCTTTAGGAGAAACGGAGAATAAACGATTTTTTTCTCAATCAGCGGTTTGAGTATTTTCTTTTTAATGGTTATTCAACTGTTGTAATTAAATATGGTAAAATAACTATCAAATAAATGGTTATATTACTGTTTCTTTACGGAAATTTTTAACAGTGTAATGTAACCTATTTAACGTAGCCTCCTTTATATTGTAAGGTAGACTTACATGAAAGAACGAATAAAATAATTTCAATGATAAAAACTAAATTATTTATGACAGCGTATTTTAAATTTAATTTTCTGCTTTTCATGTGGAAAATCTTGACATAAGTTTTGTATGCTTCGTTCTTAAAAAAAAAAAAACATCATTCCTTTTTAAATGACTTCTTTTATGGTAAACAACTTCATTGAATTTATGTTTTTAAGGAAAGTAATAGATTTAAACGGAGCACACTTTAAGGATATGCCTTAATATTAGAATGTACTCACATAAAAAACATCGTGTCAAAACTTTTTATGGCCCCAAATATCTTATAAATTTCAGAGACATCCTTCAACGCAAGAAATGTCTTTTCTGCTTAGGTTTGGATGCTGGCCAACTTATTCATATTGTTCAAAACTTATGTCAAAATATTAATGCGAGTTTTTCTCTAACTTTTGTCTTTTTTCCCATCAAACTGAGGTGAGAGTTCATTAATTTCTGTTTTCATGCATTTTAATTTATGGCCTCAATTTTAATGTTTTTACATTCATTTTCGGGTGTAATTAACGAAAATTTACGTTTTAAATTTGGGATCTTACATGAAACGATTATGAGTGTTTTGACAATGTGCATACTTTTTTCTTTTCTTAAGTTTGTCTTTTTTTTAATTAGTTTATTTACTTGCTTTTTTTTCCAGCTCTGTTGTTCCTTGCATTGAGCTCTGAGTCATTTTTTTAAATGTAAAGAAAAGAAAAAGAATAGTATATTTTCATTAAAATAAAATTACTAAAATGTGTAACAAAAGTGTACTTGCAAAGCCGTAAGCATCTAATTTTTCTCCAAAGCTCCAAACCTTTTTACGCAAAACTAAAAGGCAGAATATGGGTTTTAGATATATTGTTTTTATCAGGGTACCAACGTCATAAATATAAATGCTATTAAAACATGCTTACCACTAAGTTTAAAGAGCAATAGCGTAATATTGTGTCCAATTCTTTGCTGTTTTTTTTTTTTTTTTTTTGCTGCTATTTAAAAAAAAAAAAAATATTTTGATTTAAACTGGAACATGTGATCCCTCTATCTCCCCTTTTAGAACAAATACCAAATATTATTTAATACAGATCGGAAATTTATCGAAATAATTGACTAATAAGCAATGCATTTCAGCATCAACCATACATTTTTTCTTCGGTTTTTCTCGTGAATACATACTAGTGCTATTAAAACAATGTTACCACTAAGTTAGAATAGTAATAGAGTAATATTATGTAAAATTCCAAGTTTTTAGTTCGTTGTTAATTAAAAACGTTTTAATGATTCTCACCTAAGTTCGACCATAATCCCTCTCTATCCCATTTTAAAACAAAACCAAATGTTCACTTATGCAGTTCTTTATCGAAAGAACAAACTAACAACCAATGCATTTCAGCATCAACCATGCCATTTTTCTACTGCAAATTTATGCAATAATTACTCTCTCAATATTTCCAGGTGCGTGCTTTTAGGTGATGATTTTCATGAAGCACAATTAGAAACTGCGTAACGGTTAACATAGAAAAACGAACTGTATGGCTTGAAACATTGGAGCAGTAGAAGAACAGAAACTACATACTCATAAATTTAATATCTAAAGGTACCAGACCTTAAAAAAAGAATACCAAAATAAGGGACTGACCATCAATGATTTTGAGATATCACAAGGACTAACTGTGAAATTCAGTTACATCGGAGATACTTGCTAAGGAGGAAAAAAGAAAAGTCCAACGTGCATCCCCAAAAGGTGAAATCTAAAATACATGTGCAAAACATGTACAAACTTGTACGATTAATTTCGCCCTGAATTATTTAAATACGGGCTTATGCTGTTCGTGTGAATTCCCATTGTGGAGTCAAAAAGTCTTTTTTTCTTTAAAAGTTATTGTCATTTTTCTAGTCCTAACAGAAAATTGCTTCTTAGTTTGAACTTAGAAGCAAACAATTTATGTTGTATCTTAAATAGTATTTTCCCAATGCAATTGTTTCTTGGAAAAAATGTAAACTACCTTTAACAGATAAGCATAATGCAATAGTTTTTTGGTGTATTACGAAACGTATTTAAAATATAATATAAACGTAGTGCTTGATGGTTATTTAAAGCTGAATATTTCTGAATTTGCTTATAGTGGCAGTTTATATTGTAATAACATTTAATAAGATTGTTACAAACATGAAGTACATGCTTTTTTTAAAAAACATCCTTATGAAACTAGTATCTTGCTGAAAAAAGTCACTATATTTAGCTTCACTTAACATATGATATTTAATATTATTTCTTTTAAACAAAAGCTCTGGGAAAAATACAAAACCCTACGGCATATTTTATAGTAACTCTTATTAGCAAGTACAAATACAAAAACACACATACACGCCGTGTTACAACACAGAATATCAAATGCAAATCAATCGTATTGAGTATGGTGATCGTTGTTTCGCAATGAAATATATTTTTTAATGTATTAACTCCTTAAACCTTTCAGCCCTGGATTTTAAATTTGAAAAAAAAAAATAAAGAAATTGTTAATTATTATTGATGGGGAGCTTCTTAAAACCATACATACCAAATTTGAACTCACTGGCTTAATTAGTATAGGAATTAATTAGTGGTAGCATCTCGCTACCAATTTTTTTTTTTTTTTTTTTTTTTTTTTTTTTTTTTTTTTTTTTAATTTTGAATTTTGGGAAAATAATTGAGAAAATGGAATATTATCTTCATCTCACTGTTCATCTAACTCTTCTGCAATATCCATTTCTTTTATATTTTCCACTTCATCTTCTACGTCCGAAATATATCATTGAGGCTATCGGCATCCATTTCGCACGACTTTATAAAACACTTACTTACACACAACACAAGTCACGTAATGACGTAAACTGCGCATGTATTTTGTTTAGAAGGCTTTGTTGAAGTGACATCCAGTGACAAACAGCAAAAATACTGATTGCATAGAAAGTAGAGCACCGCCAGGGCCGAAAGGGTTAAAGCATTTGCCCGTGTCTGACACGGGCGAAAGTTACCGGAAAATGTGCCCATGCCCGTGCGTTATTTTATTTCTAATGCCCGTCTGAGATCCGTTCACACTTTTGTTCGTATAATATTTTTTCTCTATGTAACTTTTGGCCCACCCCCTGATTCCTAGTCACCCCCCACAGCCTGAAATTGCAAGGAATAACTTACACGATACTAGTTTTTCAGGGAAAAAAACTCCTGCTTTAAGGGGTTAGGAGAGTATTTTTTTATTCATCAGCAATAATGCATTTATGTTAAATTGGATTTCTAGCTCAAATATGATATTAGTTAACCAGCTCACCGGCATCATCTGATAATCTACTCGATTTTTTTATTTTTTTTTAACACTGTCATATTTAAAGCATCTCTTTATGCGGGATGCGACGTAGTATTTAGATTTTTATTTAATTTATCCTATAGTCTGTGTTTACCTTCATCTTGTGCAAATATTGCGACATGATATACTAATATTTGCACTGTATCGAAACGCATTAAAATGTAAGAATTTCGTTTTTTAAAAGAAATGTTACTTTGTAATAAACAAGATTATGCTTTAAAATGAATACTGACAAACACTGTTAAAGAAATACTTACTGAAAAAAATTAAACACATATTTACTCAAAGCGAACTGCATATTAGATGAACTAACGTTGTATATTTGCTTTTAAATTTTTCCTCAGATTTATGCTAAGAATCATTGAAAACTTTGCAAACTAAAGAACTTCTGCTGTTCCGAATCAAAGAAAATATTTCTAAAGCAAGAAATTTAATTTATTTGTACATTATTTAGCAAGGATAAATAGTCCGATACTCAATGGTTATTGAAATGGATAAATATGAATGATTTAATTTTGTAAACTAGTTTACTCAGCAGAATTTGGTTAAGAGGGCAACTCTTAACACTTGAATATCTTTGTATGGCTAATGCAGCAAATGAAAAAGTAAGAAAACTTAAAAAAGCTATCTTCATATCTGAGAACTAAATAAAAGGTTTTTTGAAATTCCAAAAATCTATTCTTAACTGCTGCTTAAACGAATGAATGATGGTTCAGTTGATGCTATATATGCCATACAATTACTTGAATATGTGTCCAGAATCTATTTGCTAATGAAATAAATAACGCTGTAAGAAGCATAAAGGTGTTTCAGGGTTGAAAATAGGAAAAAAAAAAAAAAAAAGGTTTAAAATTAAAAATAGCTCTAAAAATTTTTAAAAAATCAAATCTTTAAGCAACATTGATACGTTTTTTTAACATATATTTAAGCCGTCGCAAAATTATGACAGTCTAATTATCATTATACCATGTCTATTTTACAGTGAAACTGTTGCAAACTCTGGGACATTTATACTTGTAATTGATTCATAATTACAAAAGATTTTATCTATCATTATTTTGTACCGACTTTACGAATTATGTTGAACATTTGTATCAATATTGTTTAAAGTATTTATCTATTTTTCAGTTTTCAGAGCAATTTTTAATTTGAAATCTCTTATCTACTAATTTATTCTTTTTAGTGTTATATATATATATATATACATCAACACATCAACCCACTTTCAGGGGCTGTAACTAAAAAATAACTATTTGTATGACAAATTACGCCTTGAAGTTGACTTTAAAAAGTCCAGACTTCAGTCTTAAAAACAGACTGAAAGAATTTAATTTTTGTTTCAGAGAAGCCTTTACTCAAACTCTTATTATAATTGCTTTTAATATTACTACTTAATTTCAACAAACTCTTTTTAACAGTTTTATTAGCTTTTTATTTTTATTACCTAATAATTTTCTCACCGAAGAAATATAAAGACAAGCCTTTCCAAATAAAAAGATATACTAAATTTACATTCAAAACGTTCTTTCTAACTAATTATTGTAGTCAAATTGAGATTTTTTTTCTAGTTAACAAATGTATAGTCAAACTAAGGTATATATGTATAAAAAACGTGTTTTTTTTTCGGGATACAATTTTTGAATACTATTTGAATTTCACCCGTAAATGCTAATGCATATTGCTGAACTAATTATCAAAAGTGAAAGAATAATTTGGGAATTTGTACTTACTGTAGTACGGTGTAATATTCGGAAAACTTTGGAATAGGAGTGACTCAGTGACTTCTATCCGTTATGGACTCTTCATATGGACTCATAAAAAAAAATCACTATACAGTTCTTCTTCAGCAGAAATTTTTTTTAAAGGCTTGATAGACGAAGCACAATTTAAAGCGGAGTATTTTTGTCTTAAAAAAAAAGAATAACCACGATGGTTTAAAAAGTGACTTTTTACGAACTATTATTAGCAAGAGAGAAGATGAAAAGACAAGAAAAGGCATATCTCACTTCTTGTATTGCATGAGTTGAATCATTATTAAATTGCGTTCTACTTGGAAATGGTGGGATCTTGTTTGAACGGAACCGACCGATCAATACACGAAACTAATCTTCATCATAACGAACGTAAAAATTTAATTTTAGAGCTGCTTCTATTTTAATAGGGAAACAGAGCATGAACATGTCACTCAAAACAGGAATTAATGGGTTTCTCATGCTATTTGGCGTGGTGTAAAACTCATTATTACGTACGAAATTACTTTGATGCAAACAGGTGCGTAAAAGGAGGATTAATTCGTCACTAACGAAAGTAGATGCGATTTTGAACGCCATTTCCTAAGGCAAAACAATCATAATTTTACTGATAAATTTGAATTGCTTAAGCATTTCAGAATCCTCTGATACGTTAAGATGTTAACCGAAGCCTCTTATTGAGCTCTCTCTGTGCAATCTTACAGCATTGGTGGATTGTAAAAAATTTAGTGTTGATTTTCATGATGATTTTTTTTTTAACTTTCGAAAGACATTAAGCAAGTGCTTTTATTATTGTTATTATTCATCACATCTCGTTAAATCCTCTCCAGAGTGGGGATTGGAGAGGCTTAAAAAACAGATATGTATTTTGCTTTATTTGGAAAGTAAAATCTAGGAATGTAAATTTTGATATTAATGCACAACTCTTTAGTTGTTTAATGATGTATTTAAGAAAAAGGAAAGTTTTTATTCGAAAGATAAATTTGTTAAACTATAACATGTGATAAAACATGCGATAATAACATGTGATCCATACTAAAAATAAGGAATTGGGTTGATAGTTCAAAAAATTTGTAATTGCATATGTGCAATTTATTCTGTTCTTTACATAATCTAAAATCTATTGACTTCATTAGTGCCTGAAACTCTGATCTTAGAAAAAGATAGTTTAGAAAAAGGTTTAAGACTTGATTAACATAATTATATAGTGCTTTGCAAAACAATTTTATTATGAACTCGAAAAAATGAATAAAAAAACACAGACCACGATTCATAGAATGTGTTGTAAGTGTACTTACTCACAAGATGATAAAGTTTAGTTTACATCTAAAAAATTTCCTTTTACCCGAAGGGAATCTTATATATAACCGGCTTAAGTGTCTGTCACCGATTGCTTATTGGTTTGCTTGCACAACTGTAATGCAGTTGCCATTGTTGTAACACATGTCAAATATACTAATAATCAAAATATTTCTCTAACATTTTGAGTGAGGCATCGGTAGATTTGCAATCTCTGTCAAAAATTAATGTAAACGCGAATTTAATTTAACCCTTATTTCTTTGTTTTAATTTATTTATCGTCTGCGCTTTTTATACATCGCTCTTTTTTCCAGTTTCGTAAAAACTATTCTTTTGACGATGATTATGTTGGACATAAATAAATATTTTTCCCAAAAAATTTGATTATATAGTAAATAATATTTTTATTTTACAGATTATTATAGCTTAGATATTTTTTTCGGTAAGAATATTTCTTTCCGAAATTATAATATGTTTATTATTTATTCATTAAACTTGACTGCTCTACCTGATAAATATATCTTTGATTTGATGTGCATTTCCGGTTACTGGGAGAATTGTATATTTATAATATCTAGAACAGCGGTCATTTCGTATGACTTCCGGGCTTACTAGTTGCATAATACACGCAAATAGATTTTTTTTTAATGGCGATTCAAAATCTCAAGGACATATAGAGATACATTAAAACCTAACAAAAAAAAAAAAAAAAAATCTGCTGCTAAAATCAGAGAAATACGCTCTTATAGCACATAAATTTGAAGATCTGCTACTGTTCATAAGTGCCGTTAGATGTAAACTTTTGTGTTTTTTGAAATCAATTGAAAGTTTATCTTTTATAACAGCTAATGGAGAGTGCAACGTCAGACAAATTAGTTAATATTTTTTTTCATATTAGATATCACCCCCAGATTTAATTTCTTGAAGCTATTCGTGAATCATCATATTGTCCTAAAATTAAACTGAAAATAATATCTATTGATCAACACATTATATTATTAATTAATTACATATGAATGCTTTAATTACATAAAATACCATAAGTTCAATATTAGATATTAAATTTCAAGTTCTTCAAAGCAAGTAATTTAATAAAAATCGGAAAATATTTCACATGCCTTCTACTACAACCTTTTAATAATCTGCTAAAATTTTCCTCTTAAATCTCTTATGTCAGTTTTTTAAAAGTCTTTCTGAAGTGAAAAATGTAAGCTCCAAAAAGCTTTTAAGTCTTTTTCCTTTTAACTTCATTAATCGATTTGGATAAAAAGATCATATTACCATTAGATAGAGTATCTTCAATCGCATAGTAAGTTTCTTTTTTAAAACGTTTTCTCAAAAGATAAAAGCATATATTACAGGATTACCATGTAGTGATTAATATACACGTCCATTTTTTATAAGGCGATTCCATTTTTTCCAATAGTTTGTCCGAAAATAAGGATATACACGTGAATTTTCTAGAAAGCTTCTTTAAAATCCTATAACACCATAGTTTATTGCAATTAAAACATTAATATACGTTTTAAACACTATCTTATTACATAATAGTGGCATGAGTCTAGACTTATATTCTGTACGTAGATACAATTAAACTGACGTAGATACAACAAACACTAATATAGGGAAAAATTATTAATGTTTGACGCATTACGACTTTTAAACTAAGTTGCTTTTAGAAGCTTGAATTTCAATATTGATATAGTTACCCAAACGTTAGGTGAAATAATCAATCCGAATAGTGGATTTTTTTTTCTTAATTTTTATTTTCTTTTTATGGGGGATTTTCTTCTTTCGTATGCCCTGTGTAGTAATATAATTTTTAGCATAGTAAACTCAAAAGGAACTAATTTAAATTGGTTTAGTTAAAACAAAAGAAATATAATTGCGCAAAACACAGAAATACTCCATATTGGTTAGTTGATGAGAAAATGTAAAGCAAATCCATTGCTTTTTGACAGCAACAATACTTTAAAAAGAGAAAAAAAAAACTAAGTGCCGGAGACGTCTTTATCATGAAAATTTGTCGAAGATGGAAAAAAAATCGGAAACAAGTAGAAAATGTCGGTGTACTCCCGTTTAATCGCGCCCGCTTAATGTAATAACCAATTTGACACGAAAAACTTTTCTAATAAGCGTGATATTCCATTATCTAGAATCACAGAAACAATGTTCTACTATGGCTTTGCACATTTAAAATTTATTGCATTAAGCGCAATACTCTTTCAAACGATATTCCATTAAGCGGGATCGACTGTAAGTACGTTGGCAGACATATTGGAATTTTTTCTTAGTGAGTTCTTAATTTGGATCAATTTCTATTTGAAATAAGGGCGTAATCCTTTCATTGAGATATAAAAAGGTGTGTTCACGTGAGTGTGGGACTTTTTGAGGTGCTTAGATTAGCCGGGTTGTACGATTCAGTTGGCGCCAGTTGCGCGATTCCCATTTCCGCGAAGGTGGGGAAAATTCCCGTTTGCGCGACCGAAACCGGTAGTGTGGTTTCTCCGTTTCTTTAAAATGAGACTGACGAAACAAATTTTAAGTAACCCCTTTTCTACTACTTCAGATTTCACGTAGATGGAACATATTAGTGAAAAAATTACTACCAATTAAAAAAAAGTTAATAAACATTACATTTTACTGAGAAATAATTAAATCAAACGCATTCTTACTTAAAAAAAGGTTTTTAAGATTTTTTGCAAGGAAAATTGTATTAATTCACACGACTAAAACTAAATATTTGCAGTCTTTTTCAAGAACATTCAGAATTATCTATAAATGTTTTACAAGTTTTTGGGCATCTGTTCTCAAAGGTAGTATGAATTGTTCTTAGAAACAGTCTGTTTTCCTTTTTTTGGTATACTTCGGATACAAATGTTAAAAAAAAATATTCTTAAAAATATGTTATGTTTAAATTAAAATTAAGTTATAATTTATTTTTCTCAATAGTTTGAATAGCAGTTTTTTCAACCTTTTAAGAACTTTTTTCAGCAATACCTTAACAATTTTTAAGTTATTTCGTCAGCAATATGTACATAGTTTTAAGTTAATTTAATATACCATTAGTTAATGAATTTAACTTTGCGTCGCATTATGCGCTTTCCAGAAGTTTAAACTTGGAAATTATATGGTTTACCAGAAATAGCTGCAGGTGAAACTAGTTAATGACATTTTCAAAATTAGAGGAGAAATATGGAAATATGAGATTGGTTAAGCGATACAGATGAAAGCTCTGACAGTATATACAAGCTCTGAACACTCTCAAAGTAAAAAGTAAAAATATTGTTCTCCGAAATATTCAAAATCAAAATTAATGTCCAACGAGTCATTTTTTTCATTTAAGTTGGGAATTGTGATGAATAGAGTGTTAATTTTCTCGGACGCGGGAACAGATATCGCTCAAACGGGAACTTAATTTCGCGCGAGTGGGAATAGCGCAAATGGAAATCGCGGAACTGGAAAGCACCCGTGCGATTTAGCTGCTTACCGCTTTCTTGACTAGAAATCACTTCCCCAACTCAAAAACTATTATACAATATCTCTTTAGAGATATAAAAGCGATTTCTCTCATCATTGAGAAGTACGGGAAGCGTCCGAGAAAAGAAAGTCGCGAAAGCTGAGACTTGACTAGGGGAACCAGAACACATCACAGGGCAGTAAAAAATCGCGATTCTCAGGACAAAAGCATTTTTTTAACATGGAATAAAAAGCAACAAATCAGTACGTGATTGCATTTAAATCAATTATACAGAACCAATGATCTGCATCGGCTCACTTAATTCGTTTTTATTTCCTGGGAGGAGTGAAAAAGTCATCTATTACCCAGGTGACTAACGATTAGCAGACCTATACTGATCAATCCCCTTCTATGATGGTAATTTCAACACGCAGTGGAAATTGTACAAGCAGTATACGACACCATGAATTTAGTTTTCAGTCAAGAATTTCTTCCTGGAGATTGAGATTCGGTGGTAGGAGTATTTTTTTTTTTTTTTAATATTACAATTACACGACTATGAGTTACTTTAACAAGTTAAAAATAAAATTTTGCCCTGGCGACGAAACATAAATGCGTTTTTCGGTTCCAAATGACATAAAATGCAACAAATCAATAGTCAAACCAATGGCAGAGAATGCCCTTTAATGATGACATAGAATAATATGAGTGAGCCAACGCTTTAATTCGGCTACATAAAATTACTGTGCCGTTGAAAGACTGCAGCGAACATTGTGTCGCTATCGCAGTGTGTGTGAATTCACCATTAATATGCGCATTTTCAGATGATTAATGACTCCAATTTGACGTCACTTCCACATCAATATTACTTTTTCGTGCAAAACTATTTTTCCCATCTCCAGAAACACAACTCAAAGGAAAAAAAAAAGAAATCATATCACCAATGTAATGAGAAAGAAACAAGACTTTAAGAGTGACAAGGAGCATAAGAGGTTTGAGTACTAAAACACTTTTCTGCTGCAAGGTTAGAGAGTAACGAACATTAGAAAATAAAATAGTAAAAATACCCCTTCCCCAAAGCATTTTCATCATGCACTGAAGTATTCAGCAGAGCATCATGTATAGTTTGCAAAAGATCTTTTTTGGAAATGTTCTGTGGTTGCTTTATAGTCAAAGAACCAGGTATACTTAAGCCTGTAGCATAATGAAAGTAATGAATAAAATCCTTTTTTCTAAGGAATGGAAACTGTTTATTTATTTATTCATTAAATTCCTTTATTTATTCATTCATTTTTTTGACGCAAAACAATTAAATTTAGTTATTTAATCACAAACGCGTTTCATCTTTCCATGTAATATAAATCATTTCCTTCGGAGTGGATTAAAAACAGATTGATATATATATATATATATAATAAGGGTATGTATTTTATAAATATAATTAACTATTGTTGTTTATTGCAAAATCGTCTTCACTAAACAAATCTGCATAACGATTGTCTTTCGTTTCGTCTGATATTAATATCTACCTCTCAGATTCATCAAATGGTAGCTTTATTTGGGTCAGATAACCTTTATTATTATTAAAGTTTATGGCGCACTAGTCTGTCTGCCTGTCTGGACTCAGAGTGTTAGGGGTGGAGACCCATCGAATTAAGAATCCCCTAGGAAAGCTATTGAGCCCAGTCTTATCCTTCGAGGCTTTTACTTAGCATAAATATTGCATGAAAAGTATTCCAGGCAGCTTTGTCGGAAGTGGTTTCCAAGCCAAAGGAGCGAGCAGGGTGGTTGGAGCAAGGAGGAGACGGAGCGAGCATGAGTCCCCTATTATTATTGTATTAAATCAAGTGGTTTATGTTAGATTTATTGTTCATTTCAGGTCAACTAAAATTAGATGTCTGTAAACGAATTATAGATGATATATAGTGTTTGTGTCAGAGAGAGCGTTTTTTTGACGCAGTATTTCGAAATTTCGTAGTTAGGTAAAAAGTACTTTCTTTAACTATAAGTGCATTGTATGTTATGAAGTTAGTGATATGTTTTTTTCTTTTGTGGTGCCCAAGAATATGTTCCTTGCAGTAATAAAATTCTACGCTCATTCCAACACTACCCCAGCGTACCGTCTTACCTAAGTGGTTAACCAGTTACGCATTATTCAAACCAAAGGGAACAAAATTAAAAAAACCAGCAAAAAATAATTCAACATAACTTTGACCCATCTATAGATTTAAAATGAGTTTTGAAATGAATCAATCTGAATTATATAGGGATTTCTAGTTTTCACGGCTAAGCTTCTGTTGCTCAGATCAAAAGAATAAGAAACCTCTAACCCTTATCCATGCAATATCTTTGCGAGGTGCAACAAATTGCATCGATTTTGGAACGCCTATACTCTTCTTTTGAAGCAACAAAAAGTAAGAATAAAGAACGCTTTGATGAGAACGTCATATTCAATTCAAGAATATGGGAGTACATTTCCCTTCCTGGGAAGTTAATAGAACTTTGAGTGGTTCCGAGATTATGACAGAAACAATTTTGTATTTTATTATAAATACTATCATTTTTATTTACGGTCTGATATGACTCAATCAAAACAAATATGATAATGATCATTAGTTAAAGCAATCTATTTATGTAGTACAATGATTAAATTCCCATTTTTTAAATGAAATCAAAGTGATTTATCGTAAATGTTTTATTCGTTTATTTATTTATTTATTTTCGAAAAAGAAAGTATTTCTTGAAGATTTCATACAAACTGACTTACTTTTGACGGTTAATAATATAAAGGTTATGGTTCCAATTTTAACCTCACTTAGGTTATTAAGAGACCTTAAAAATGTGCAATTACAGTTAAGGGGCTGTGTGCATATAAACTTTGTTTTTCTCATATCGCTATTAAGTCATTCATAGTAACAACATCATTGATTTAATGCGTCAGTTCTTTGAAAAAGTAAATAGCAGCGTACTAGTCGTAATCAAAGGAATTCTTCACCCATGCATATGGAAAAAGGCTAAATGCAGGTGATCTACTGTTCACCTACTATAATCACAGAAAAACAGCTATTTTTTATCCAGAAATACCAACATAACCCATCGTGTTGTGGCGGACGACGACCTACGAGGACACGGTGGTGATGTAAAGCAGCCGGGGATGGGGATAGAACGTGAGACCTCCGCGGTGGAAAGCCATTACTTCCACGGTTTGCTAAAATGCACCTAATGGGCAGGGCATAAGTCGTCTTATGCAGGTATCGACTTATGATAGGTCGATATGATATCAGCTTATGAAGGTCGCCTGCATAAGCCGACTTCTGCCCAGGCCATTAGGTACAGTTTAGCAAAGCGTGGAAGTACTGGCTTTTCACCGCGGAGGGTCATCCCCATCTCCGGCAGACTTCTTCTCCACAGCACCACCGTGTTCCCGCACGTCGTCGTCCTCCACACTGAAAAAAAATAAAGAATAGAAATCAATTACTGAGGTGAAGAAAAAAAAGTCGGAATCATTTAAAATTAGCACAGAAAAATCAGCTATTGGCGTACTTGTATGTATGTACATACATACCTATAGTATCTGTCAATACATGCGAGGGTGTAGGTATGGTTGGAAGTGCATTAAGTGTAAATCATTTTTACGCCCAAATAACAGATTTTTAAAGTAAATATTGCTCACGCGGGTAAAAAATGCAAAAATAAATGAAGCAATTTTTATAAAAATAACTGATTAATTAAAATAACTTTAATTTACGCAAAAATGTATTTTTCTTTCTATTTTACGAATTACGAAAAGTTATCATCTTAATAGGGTTTTTACCTATTAATAAGTAATTTAAGCTGAAGCTTAGCGGAGCAGAACGAGTCGAATTAATAAGCTATATCGATAAATTTATTTAAGTGGAAATAACGTAGCTATGTACGAATGTATAAGATTCTAAGTGCGTGTGTAAATAAGAAAAGCAATTACGTATTTGAAAGTCGGATGACTTTCGGAAGAATTTCAGAAGAGTGTGTTTGAAAATTCGCAAGAAAGTTTCTTTACACTCACAATGTTTTTTTTTATTTTTTTGCCTTTCAGTTCAAAGTCTTCCGTAAGTGCATCTGTATAAAATATTTTATGGGTATATGCTCTTCAAAGGATGCTTCCTTTCAAGTTCTTCATTGGTTTTTCTTTTGCTCAAGTAACTATTTTTTGCTTAATTTATTCTTTATCTTCTCAATGCTTAAAGAAGGTAATTTTTCATAAAGAAGAACATTTACATTTATCAAAAAAGAAAAAAAAAAGTAATTAAAGTTAGTATGCTTAAGTAAATAAAAAAATATATAAATAAATAAAATGAAATAAATAAAGATATATGTTGTTTGCAATTTGAAGAGATTTAATAAACATTTTTCAAAAATATTACTTCCATTTTTTGTTCAATTTTTAAAAGAAGATTAGAAGGCATTTAATGAAATATATTTAATTATTATTAAGCATTTAAAGCAAATTCAGACAATAAATAATGCTCCGAAGCTATGTTCTTGCTTTAGAAAATTATTTAAATTTGTAATTTTCTAATTCCAGCGCAGTAACGGAATGACAACTTTAGGCAGAAATTGACAAAATTTATAGGTAATACCTTGCTCATTTAACTTGTTGTTCTCAAAAAAAAAAAACAGAACTTGCATAATTACTCAAACTTTATGAAATAGTTATTTTAATAACGGAATAGGGTAGACCGGGGGATTGCCGCCACTCCCGTTATTCTAGTCAAGAACACCGGTTAGCCGGCCTGACAGCTCCTGACCTATAGCGAACGATGCTGCAACTAATGCCCCAAGTGGATGGCAGCCATTGCGCGCGTTGTTTTGTTTTTACAGTGGCGAACGTTGTTTTTAAGAAATTTGATCTTATTTTTCCATTTTGAATAAGCTGAGGTATGTACCTTTAGATATTGCAATGCCTGCATTTGCTATGAATAACCTTTAACTAGGTATTTTAGCCAACATTTTAATCAACAATATTGATAACTTCCGTTTGTTTTGATGTCTTTAAACCTACGTTTCTTTCATCTTGTCGAAACGGGGTTATGACGCCACCTCTCCAGGGTGATGCCGCCATGGTGGCGGCATTACCCCCGGACGCGTCTTTCCACTGTGTAAGTCAAAAACGTTTTTTTAAAGGAGCGAAACCTCTGAAAAGAGCATTCAATAAGGAGTGTGACAAGTTTATGATAGCAAGCACCTACAAGTAAATCAAGTAAATCACTTCTTATGGCATAGCATCAATCTTTTATGGCGCTTTATATGTCAGTTGCAACAATAGAGAAGGGATTATCAGGATTTCGCAGCACTGGGATCATTCTAGTAAGTTCAAACACCTTCAACGAAGAAAATTTCTTCCCTGTTCAAAATCTGGAGCCAATATGCATCGATGATGCAGATGACACAGAATCTGAAAAATCAAGAACAGGCAGAAAATATGATCTTAGAAGAAACTGGTGAAGAAAATAATCTTGTAAATGCGAGCAATGCCTCTGAAGTTGGGCTACTGTATGTAGAACCTTGTTCATCAAAGACCGTTCAGGAAGGGTCTCAAAAAACGTTTCTTCAATCGCTAGAAAAGTTTTCACCAATTCCAAAATTGGCAGCGGAAAGGGTAGCGGAAAGTTCTAAAAGAAAAGGTCACTCGTCAATTCTAACGGGAACCCCAATGAAGGCAGTTTTGGAAGAAACAGTAGCTAAAAGAAAGGAAAAGACTTTGAAAAGGAACAACCCAAAAGAAAATCTGCAGCTAAGGTTTTGGGAATGCCCATCAAAACTGAATCCAAGGCAAGAAAAGAAAAAGCAGGGACAACGCGGCAAAGGAAAATGAATAAAGCTGCTAAGAACGGCAAGCGACGTTTAAGTTTTGAAAACTCTTCAAATGAGGAGGACATCGACGTCAAAAAGTTGTGTGAATACAACGATAATGATGACATTTTTTTTATCCAAACGATCCAAACGTTCAACTTCGTGCCATATGCAATGAATATGGAACCGACGAACTGCGGTACAGGTGCACTTGTTGTGGCAAGTGGGTGCATTCAGAGTGTAGCGATGCTGAAACAGGTGAAAACTACATTTGTGATTTTTGTAAATTTTAAGAAATCAGATAAATTTAAAATACACTGTCTTTTCACTCGTATAAACTAAAAATGTCATTTCTTTTGCTTTTCAATTCCTATATTGTAATGCTAATTGCATAAAAGATTTTCAATAAATTTTCCTTCTTAGTATTTTTGTCATATTTGCTAGTGGTGTCATTACCTCAGGTTCGTGGATTACTCCAGCTCCCTGGGTAATACCGCCACAGTGCAGAGGTTAATAAGTTAATTTTTTGTGACTATTTCCTTTAAAGATTTATTGATAAAAATTTGTGTATACATTCTTAAGATTACTTGTTGTGTTCCAAAAATTGATCTAGCTCATAAATACGATTTTTGATGGTGATAAAAATTGAAGTTCCTTAAGGTGGCGGCATTCCCCCGGTCTACCCTACTATTGGAAGAACAAAATGTTTCAGCGCTTTTTTTTTTATTTATCCCTCTCGTCACTGACCTTCATTTGAGTGTCCTACTTCAAATAACGGAATTTTAGTTTAAAAAACTGCATACTGTGTTTTGTCCAGTGACACACTTATGTAAAATACATAGGAGACTTTAAAATGATTACCTTACAAGTATAATTGCTTTATAATTATATATCATTAATCAACCAATTATATATTTACTTTAAATTTTATAATTCGTTGGTTTTAAAAATATACATAATAAAACAATAATAACATCAAAAAAGAAGATTTTTTTTGGCATATGATTTGTGGTAGCATTTTACCCTCATTAAATAACCGAATACATTTTTTAATTGTCTTGTAATTGGATGACGAGAAGGTTCGAAATTTACTACACCAAACGTAATAGTAGTATTATATTAGGCCGTGGTACCCTAGTGGTCAGAGCGTCGGACTTCCACCTAGAAGGTCGCGAGTTCGAAACCCGCTGAAGACCCACCATGTACACTTGGGGATACGTGCATGTAAAATCCGTGGACCCCCAAAACCACGCCCCATGCGCAATCAATCCTAAGGCCCCCGCTAACAGTTAGGGGTCTAGTGGAGAAAAGAAAAGTAGTAGTAGTATTATATTGTAAGTTTTAGATGCAAAAAAGTGCCACACTGTTCTATGAAAACTGCACTGGAATTTTCAAAATTACATTGTCACCTTGTGTATGAACTATTTGTTATAAAGCAAAAACATTTATAGCTGTCATGAAACAGTAACAAGTAAGGTTAACTCATTATCAATTGTTTCATTTTTTTAAACTTTATTTCGAAAGTAGTTTACCCATAATCAAACGTTTTGAGTGAAGTTATGATTTAACTGTATGCGGTCGTCTTTTGACCTTTTGAAATATGATTTTTTTCAAAATGAACAAATTAGACAGGTGTGATTTTTTTTCGTTTTAACTTGAGCTAGTCGAACATTTAAAACGAGAAGAAAGTTTTCTTTAACAGTCGAGAAATGAAATAATTTTTATTCGCTAAAAAAAAAGAATTATTTTTAAATCAATTTCTGCACATAGAATTTAGAATAACTAGGTTTGCTGAGGAGGCCTATCTTTCGGACAAGTCTTTATTAAAATTCATTGAGATATTTTTTATTGTTTCTAAATAGGCTTCTTCTTGAATCTAATAATAAAAATCCTTATGAATTTGGACAGCAAACAGTAAAGTTTAAATTTATTTAAATCATCCATGTTCAAAATCACCCAACGACGCACTGCGTATAAATTAAATTAAATTTTACAACACGAATGAAGGTAGATCACAGTACAAGGTGGAAAAACTAACAACTTACCTTTTTTTACCTCTTTTTTGTCTCCCCAATTTCCAATGTTTTAGCGGTATTATAATTTGATTTTTAATATTATAATTTGATTTTCATGAGGGGCCTAGTCTTTTAGGCCCCTCATGATATGTAAGTGTATATACACACGTACACATACGATCAACTGACCTTTGAAAACCAACGCAATGTTTTGACATCTAAGATTTTCCCATTTTTTTTATTATTATGCGGCTCTATATATACAACTGTTTATTTAACGCGTTAAAAGTTAGATTTCATTTTAGATTAGTTTCTTCGACTTTCGTAATCATTCCATTACCTTACCTTTTCATTGTTGACACTAACTTTCCACCCCAAGAATATAGGTCTTTAAATTTAGCTCTCGTTCATATTGAGTTATAGTGTTTATAATATATTACCATACCGATGACCAATTGCTTTAAATTAAGTTTTAAGCTTTATTTACCCAATTCAACGAAGTATTATCTTCATTAAAAGTATTTAGACGTTCCTAGGAAATTCTGCCAGATGATTATAATAAACTTAGATAAGATTGTTTCAACAAACTGTCTTAAAGTATACAAAATATTTCTCTCATACAAACACTCATTTGGCATCAAAAGTTTCAATTTTAATAAAAGTTTAATTACGAGCTTTGAATAAACGATCGAGTAATTTATTCTGTAGTTTAATTCGTGTGAGTATTAAGGTTTTTAACTTTAACTGGGAGTTATACAAATGATTCAATGAAAGTCGTTGATGCAATTGGGATAACTTTCTTGAAAAATTTTAAAAAGGTAAAAAGATATCTTGAATGTTTAATATGATAATTTATGTATTGAAAAGGTTTTGTAATGATGCTTGGTGTTTGAAATTTGAGTTATGTACATTGTTCAAAACACCATAATCCATCCACATAGTTAACACTCAATCAGATATAAAATTTGCTCTTACGATAGCTAATATTTGAGGTTCGTTAGAAAGTTGCAAGGAAAATTGTTCTGAAAATGTAATTATTTCAATTTTTCATGATATGGAATGCCACCTAGCTTTATTTACAGTAAACTGAAGAAAACTTCAAAATTTTATCAATATATAGCACTATTAGTTTTTTAAAATTAAATACCGTAACTCTATACCGTACTGCATAATACCGTTTTTCTGAAAATATTAATCGCGTGAATTACACCGCTGTGTTTGTTACCACCGTATTTGTTTCAAATTGTTTTCAAATGATTCTCCTTAAATTTTAAATGGTTCATTTATTCACTTAAATATTTGCGAGTGATTAATTATTACTGTACATTTATGCTTAACATATTATGCGAATTGTTTCCTCTTATAATAGTAATAACACTGGTAAAAGTAGAAACTTTTTGTCAGCATTAAAACTGCAAAGCCGTTAAATAATGAAACGCATTGCTACTTTAATGTTCTTAAGAATAGCTGTTGATTGCACAATTGTCATATTTTTGGAAATATGTCCGAAAAAAGGCTTTGGGAGGCTAGATTAAACCAGCAGCTGGGTTAATTGTGGAAAACCGTAAAAAATACGAAAATTTGTGGTCACAATGGTTTTTTATCGTACGAGAATAAACTATACAGTATAAAACCGTTGCAACTACGAATTTACTTCGTAACTTTTACGGTTTTCCACAACCAACCCAGCTGCCTGTTTAAGACCGTAAATTTAAGGGATTTTTTTTTGGGGGGGGGGGAGCCAATTGTGATGATGATAATAAGGTAAAAATGTTTCATTTCAGAAAGACATTTTATACGGATTTTATTTTTTTAGTTCAGTATTATTTGTTTCAGAAGATTCTTTACATCAGGATAGTATTGTAATGGATATAAAATCCTGCTTAGCAAAGTACTCTTATATCAGTCATATTAAACCGCCTAAATGTTTGAAAAAGCGAACGCATATATCTGGAAAGCAAGATTAACATGAAGACAAACACAGAGTACAGAGTACTAAGTGAGAAATTTAAAAAAATACACTGGGGAAAAATATTGTTGTAAAAGAATAAGAAAGACTGGAAAAACCTATTTACTTTTTTGAAAATAAGTAATTAAATTGAATGGAATTTTGGTTAATTTATAAGATTTTTCTTGCGCGAAAGGATTTCGAGGACTTTAGATGAATAAAAGCAATTTAGCTCAATCGCCTCCCTCCCCAAAAAAAAGTTTGTAAGCAATGCTTAAGTGTATCGTTGATGCTAATTGTGTAAGCAAAAACCTATTGAAAAAAAAAATTCTGAAAATAAGTTATTTTAGTAAATTATGTTAGTAAGTTGCGAATTGAAACTTATTAGATAAAATTCAAATACAATCAAGTTCTCACTAAGTATTTACAAGAATAAATCATAATTCCTATTTAAGGTGTAAAAACCCTTGGTATATGTAATAATTTGAGGCACAAAACTTGTGTTTTACGCGCATCCAATTTCATTTGGCTGTATGATGAAGAGCACCCGTAGCAGTAAATTATTTTTGGAAAATTCTAAAAGAAAATGCAAAACGATTATACTTGATCAACATGTCTAACAAAAATGAGACTTGTAAATTTTCAGTTCCTTCAAAAATAAGATAGATAAACCAATAGGATTTTCATCGCACTTGGATAAGAAGTTTTATATTAGTGATCACATTAAAATAACATAAACCAAACATATTCAACCTATTATTTCATAATTTAAATTGTTACATTTATGCCTTAAAGCCATTTATTCATATTTTCAACACATTTTTCCATATTCAAACTTTTTACCATGGGAAAGGTATTATATCTGTAAAATGAAAATAATGGATTGAAACTATCAGTTGAGTTAATAAATGTTCATTAAGGAACTGGAAATCCGTAATTAAATACTTTTTTTTTAAATTTCACAATCGTTTTTGCTGAACTACTCATTCCCCCGATGAATATTGGACAGTTTTAACGTTTCTTATTCTAATTCATATTAATAATTTGTTTGAAAAATAAATCATCATTTTATATCTAAAAACTTGGCATTTGTGTAACGTTACTGATTACATTCTCTCTGTACTGTGACTGAGTAATTTCGAATTAGGTAGTATACAATATATGTAGACGTTAAAGTATATTCTTTTAGTTACTAACACAAATATGTACAATTATTTTTCTAATTACATTAATTTATGGATACCTTTAGAAGTAAATGAATGCTAAAAGGCTTCAAAATGACTATTGAACAAGATGGAACACGAGCTGTTACTTTTAAAAAATAGAAGTCATGTAGCATTTTTTTTTATTTATTTATTTCAGCCTTAAACTTAGGGAGAAAAAAAATGACATCTTCCCATTTTGTGGGAAGGCAAAGTCCTAAAGATTCGTACATTTTCCTATAAAAAATATAAACATAACAGTTACTAACGTAACGTCAAGGCATACCATACACGCAACACGTACACAAATATATATATAGTGCGTGTGTTTCTGTTTGTGCGTGCGCTTAAATACAAAACATATCTCTCAGAAAAGGAAAACTAAGACTATCAGTAGCCGTCAAATGTTATCTAAGAAGCAACAATTCACATTACGATTGTCTCTTCACGTTCTAGTTAATGAACCGTGAAGTCATCTCTTGACAAGTAATTGGTCAAAATGATTTTGCTCCGAAGAAACACTCTCGACTGAAAATCGAACACAATTCATGTCACAGGAAATTGCAATCTTAATCTCTCAGGCTAAATGAATCTTGGATGGCATTAGATAACAAACACTGCATTAAATACAGCAATTTCCTTGCCAGAAAAGACTATGACTTTAAGGACCTTATTAATTTAATCTTTCAAGAGAGCTTCAGTTTTAACAATAGAACTTTACTACTTTAAACTTTTGAAAGTTCTATAGTTAAGACAGTTTAGCTCAGTTATTATTAGCCTTTAGGGTAACGGTTTGCGCTTTAGAAAATTTAACAGTCGACTCGCGTTATAACAACCCCTTGCGTTATTACGACTCCTGAAAGTGAATCGATTGACTTTAGTTTAAGATAATACTACTTGGCATTCGATGTAACGACTATGAAGAGATAACATCAATCATAACGAACCATAACGATACAAACAGGTGTCTTCCTACTGTGCAAATTCGGAATGTTTCATTTATATGGCTCAGAGAAAAGAAAAAAGAAATACACATCAACTTTCATTGACAAATATTGAGAAACCACATGACAAGTGTTCAGACTAGATGTAATGTGTGTGAACAAAGACTTGCCCAAGATATTTAACTTCAGCTACATTAAAGCTCAGAATTATTTGCATAAAAGTATTCAGAACAAAACATTAAAATTAAACACGAAAAGTATCGTGAAATAGAACAGATTAAGTATGCGGCCTGCAGCTAGCGGAAAGCATGAATTTTCAAATTCCGTCGGAAAGCCTGAGAAAAGTTATAAGTGTGTGCTAGAAAAAGTGATTTTTGCGCAATATATGCATAAGTTTTAGTCCTGAGGGCCACCTTCTGTAGTCACATTTGCATACTGGTGGAAACATACTCTCACCCTATATGAACCTCAAACCTGATAGATAGGAGTGATACAATCACCACACGAATCAAATCTAACCAAGCTAACAATATAAATAAAATTTCACGTTAAATTAAAGCACAAATGAGCATTAATTTAACGTGAGATTTTATTTCTATTACTTTGCACAAAGTTTAATCATTACTACAAGCTAACAATTTCATATTATAAAGAACCTAGACATAAAATAATTGCAAATTATTCTTTAAAAAATCTCAGAGAAATTTAAAAGTGTTAAAATTTTAAAATACTGTCCAGACAAACAAGTTGACTAATTACTTTGTAAAAAAAATTCTGCTAATATAACTTTGAATGTAAAATTAAATTATCTACTACTAATATCTCAAATTAAAAGAAAGACACCAATTCCTTCTATATTTAATACATTCAATCTCAAGTTTTACTTGCTATATGACAACTTTACCCCATTGACCACTTTACCGCACCTAACCTATCCTTTTTCCAGATTTGTTTTCCGATTTTTATAATATAATGAATTTCTTCAATCTCCCACACACGAAACTTTCCATTACATGTAGAATCACTTATATGTACATTATTAGGTGCTTTATAATGACTTGTTTACTTACACAAATAAACTTGATTTTGCTCCAGAAGCAGAATCGGCGAACTGCATCTTCTGGGTTTATATCCCGGACTATAAGCTAAAACCGGGATAGTTGGCACACAATTCGAAAACATTAGAAAAAATAATAAAAACGTTACTTTTTGCCGAAATTTCAGTCATAAATATAGACTATTGTGTACGCATTTCTATCACTATTTTGTTGTTACACTGAAATATAGAGCGACAGTTGGATAAAAACTAAGACACCTATTTTTCGCTTATCTCCTTGTAGAGCAAGTGAGATTGCGCACATAGGTAGGAGAGATAGCTGCCGATAATAAGTAGATTATATTAATAATAACTACACGTAAATTACCAAAATAGCCCCTCTTAAGTTGTTAACAATAATAATTCAACTTAAATTGTATTTTCTTTCAGTTTTTTATAAAAATATATAGATGTTATTAAAAGCGGATTTGATTTCCTTCAAAAAATAGACAAGAACATCTTTTCCACGTTGCAGGAAGGTAACGTAGTTAATGTGTTACCGTTGTCAGGAGTAGTGACAACGTGGTCACCTTTATTGTTTTCGGTAGGAACCGAGTTAACTAGACACAATTTGTTTTGATGAACTGCAAGTCATCACAGTTCCAATTACAACCTGGGTGTACTTGAATAAAGCAAAGATTCACTTAAGCAATAAAATGCTTAAAATTCAAGCAGCAAAATCATGCTTCTTAGCTGATTTATTTGGGGTGGGATTAATTTATTGGCACATTTATCCGCTTTTAAAGTATAATTCATTCCATAATTAGTTTAATGCATTAAGTATGTTTTCTAAAATTATTTCAAAATTAACCCATTTGTATTTTAAACATGAATTTGCAACAGACAAAATTACCAATCAGATGGAAGTAATGCAAACAGTGCGCAATCTGTACTTGGTACCCACATGCGCCAACTCTCCCATTTCTGTAGGAGATATTGCGCAACCCTATTTCAACATATTTGCTTTTACAACGAATCGAAGTATTTGCACTGTTACTCAAGGTTAGTAGCTTACTGAAAAAAATGTTTAATGAAAAAGTGTCTTGCAATGCTCCCATCATCATAAAAATAGCAGAAAAAATAAATACAAATTCAAGCCTTTATATTGGAAAAACAAACCATAAAAACGACGTTATATCCTAGACCCTTAGGAGAATAACCTTACAGATTCAAGTAGACACTATGATATAGCTAATGTACAACTACCTGGAATCGTAGTGCGTTCACACTTCTAGTTCCCTCTCAAAACTCAAGAGCGCCATCCCACCAAATTTTACCTTAAATCTAAAAGCATTAAAGGAAATAAGATAACACAGCTACGTATGTTATTCCTTAGTAGTTTTTCCTGCGTCATCTTTCTCTTTTAGTTTTCTTTAAAACAAAAACGCTGCATTGCGGCAAATATTTAATAATACGTTTTAAGTGATTGAAAAAAGAAATAATAAAAAAAACCCCTTCATGTTGGTTAATTCAGAAATTTATTCATAAAGGAGGAATTCTAAAGCCAAATCTTAATTGTTATTTACACTAGTTTAGATTTGTTCTCATACTTACAGTTAGTTTTTGTTTCTCTTTTTCCAATTTTGAAATTCATAATACTGAATAAACATAAAATAGGAATTTTCGTTTTGTTATTTGATATGCTATATTTTCTTTGGTGAAAAAAGCAAGGATATAGTTATGAAATTTTGCGTAAGAAATAAATGTAATTTCCCAATATGTATAAAACTGCCATTAATTTCATGCTCTTTATCATATAAAACTATATATACTTATAAAAATAATTTAACTTTGTGCAAGTAAACAATAATAATAAAATTACACGTTAATTTAAAGCACAAATGAGCAAAAAAATGCAGACATATGTTTCGGAATTGCTTGGAATCCCTTTTTCAATGCGACAGGGAGCTTCTAGATGCAAAACATCCAAATGAAGCAGACAGAACAAAAAAAAAAAAAAACAAAGCTTATATAGCCTGAGAATTATCTGTAAACCAATGAGAATAAAGGCAGCGTGAAGTGGAAGTAGAAGTAGCAGGAAGACACCAATAAGAGAGCAACAAACGAATCCAGTTGAAAGTACAGGAAGTAAAAAGGAATAACAATAAAAATAAAGCAAAAAAGACGACAGCATGCATAAAAATTGCAAAAATAATAAAATAAAATACAAAGAATAAAATTGAAATAAAAATAAGTACAGAAACTACCAAAACAAAATGCAAAACAAAGTACACATGTAAAGGAGGGGGAGGGGAGGGAGGGGGGAAGGAGAAAAATAGACACAAAAAAGGAAAACAACAAGAAAAGCTAGAAAGAACAACAAATTAAAGAAATTTATGCCAGACCTGTGAAAAATAAGGAGTTGAGGAAGAATCATTAACCAAATTAGAACTATTCCTGTTAATATGATAAGCTTCCCAAAAGTCAAGCTCTAAAGGGGAAGAACATTTTTGAATAATTTTACCAGAATTGAAGTCAAAAGAGTGGTTGGAATTCCAACAATGTTGAGCAATGCTAGACTTATTTAACTCTTGCTTTCGTACATAACCTTTATGCTCATTTAAGCGAATTTTCAGAGCACGTTTTGTCTGCCCAATGTAAGAAAGGCCGTAACGGCAACTAATTTGGTAAATACCCCAAGTGTTAAGTTGATCGACAGGATCCTTAAGAGAAGAGAAGGAAAGTTTGTTACTAGGAGCAAAAACGATTTGAAATTGAAACCTTTTTAGGATTTTAGCAATACGGAAACTGACAGAATGAAAGAATGGTAACACAACCAAATTCTTTCTAGAAACTACATTATTGGGACCAGAAGTTTTCTTAGAAAGTTTGTTATGAATAGAATCACTTAAAGAGTGAGAAAATCCTCTATCAACAGCTACAGCTTTCAGATAGTTGAGTTCAATCTTGAGAAGCTCAGGAGAAGAGCAAATATTAATAGCACGATGGACCAGAGCATTAAAAGCCGAATATTTTTGGTTGGGAGGATGAGACGACAGTCTGTGAGGAGGTAAAGAAACAGCGAAAGGTTTACGATAGACAGAAGTAGTGAAACCAGACTCACTCTTAGAAATAAAGACATCAAGAAACGCGAGGCTACTATTAAGTTCTTTCTCACAAGAAAACTGGATATTAGGATCAATGGAGTTCATAATAGAAAGAGCATCATCAATACCTAACAAGTTACTGTCCGTTAGGACAAAACAATCATCCACATAACGAACATAAAATTGAAATTGCAATTTCTGGAACAGTTTTTCCTCAAAATAATGCATATAGAAATCACTTAAAATAGGACTAAGAGGGCTTCCCATAGCCAGGCCATCTACCATAGCATAGAATTTACCATTAAATACAAAAGTGCTCTGTTGCAAGCACACACGAGTAAGGAAAACTAATTCCTCAATTTCCACAGAAGTAAAATGGAATTCAGAAAGCATTTTCCTGAGGCAAGTCAAAGCGCCATCAACAGGAACATTAGTAAACAAGGAATTAACATCAAAAGAGGCCATAACTGAATTATTCGGAACGAAGTTATGAAGTTTCTTAACAAAATCGGTGGAATTTTTAACAGTGAAAACATTCTGACTCCTAAGTGGAGAAAACACAGAAACTAAATACTTGGAAAGTTTATATGAAGCAGTGCCAATATTGGAAACAATTGGTCTGAAAGGAATACTTGCCTTGTGTACCTTTGGTAAAGCATAAAAACGTGCACAATTAGCAACAGAAGGAATCACAGACCGTTTAGCAATCAAAGGAATAGAATGAACAGACTTAACAGCAGAAGAAATAGCTTTTAACTCTTTGTCACTAGGATCTTTATAAATTTCAGAATAAGGACCAGAAGCAATTAAGTCATCAGTTTTTTCAACATAAGATGATTTATTAAGAACAACAATCTGACCACCCTTCTCTGCTTTGGTAATGACCAAATCAGAATTGGAAACTAAATTATTGACACATCGTTTCACAGAATGGGTAAAACCAGTATTAGGAACTTTTGAATTGAAATCAACATTGGAAGCAATAAGATGCCGAACCGACTCTTTTGAGTGGAAGTTAAGGCACTAAATTTGAAAGCTTTTTCAACCGGAGCAATAAGTTCAGAAAAAGAAGGCTTTTTAGCCAAAGCAAAATTGTTATTACATTTCAGAGCATGTCTGCATTTTTTTGCTCATTTGTGCTTTAAATTAACGTGTAATTTATTATTATTATATATACTTATGTTTAAAATATCTTAAATCAGAATGAAAATAGAAAATGTTTGATCAAAATCTATAAAATCGACCTTTTTTATCTTTAATTTATATCTATTTCATTAGGTAGAAATGAATAAATATTTTATACTGGAATATTTAAAAAGAAGTTTAGTGTTATTCGCTCCTTTCCTGTGGCTTGAATTTCTGCACCGTCGGGCAAATTTGTAAAATACCATTTAGAATATACCTCAGAAATGCAACATACCTCATGCTATGTGCAAATTCAATATCATTGAATTAGATTGCAGTATAGTGTTTTAAATTATTTTATCCAAAGCGTGTTTTTAACATTGTAAAGAAATATACATAGAAATACTGCATTAAATTTCTTGGATAATATAAGAAAGCATAATGAATACGTTTACTATTTGCAAACTAAAAAAAAAATATATATCAAAATTTATGGTAAAAAATAAACTAGTTTTGTAACTTTAAACACAATTTTATTACCCCCTATTATTATGGTTAAAAAAGCATTTTGTATATTTGCAAGTCAAATAATTTAGCATAAATCGCAAAATTTAATAGCAGACCATCATCTTCTTTTTTCCTTGATATTTCAAAATATATATTATGAATATTTTTCTTTTCATGCCTATCCAAGAATAATAACGTCATAATAAATAAATAAATAAAATATAGAATTTAAAAAGAACTGTTTCGAGGTTTTTTTTTTTTTTTAATTTATTCTTTTTAGCATTTTAGCATGCAACTGCATTTTAGTCTGTCTATAAACAATGTAAACCAAAAACAGATGTGCTCCAAAAGCAGGGGGAGGGGGAGAGAAAAATAAAAACGTAAATTTGTCTTCAGACAGACCTAAAACGCTTCAGAGTCAACAGCAACTATTAGCATAATTCGGGAAAATAATAGTCCTTTTCGTGATTAAATTTACGCTTCATGCTTAAAGTAACTTCTTCAGAAAGAATGAAAGAATCTTCGGAAGAGAAGTATTGTTCTTTACATTTGTATAATAAGAGAAGAAAACATGGATGTATGTTGTAACTTTGCATCACGTTTAGGTTTGAAATGAAATCTACATAAATGCTGGGATATAAGCTAGTGTATCATTGTTCCTAGTTTACAGGCATCCTTATAAATAATTAATAAAAACAGAGTCTACTTTTCTACTTACATTGCAGTTATCTTTTATTTGTATTTCAACATTATAGTTTAAGAGCAATGAACATACCTCTTTGTGTTTCTTACATGCACACACAGACACACATCAGGAGTGGGTTAGGAAGCTTTAGCTCCAAAAGAAAAAAAATTCTATGCAAGCTCATGATATGTATATATATATATATATATCAGACCCATATCATGTCAAACAGCATGAAACATGGAAGGATAAAATAAAAAATTAAGCTTAAAATAAAAATCACGGTATCATTTCTACAACAATGAATTATTGGGATTATTTCTGCCCAAAATCTTCATTTAGGTGTAGTCTAAGCTTAAGGTTTAACTTATTCACACTGAAAAGAAATAACATTCAGATGGTATTGAATGAGACTTAAATGATTGAATTATGTGCAAAATTGCATTACCATTTGTCAGTTGGTATGGGTTTTTATTACGAACAGACATACACACAAATTGAAACGAACTTTACATTCATACACACTGGATTCTCGTTATAACGCACATGCCGGGTCTCAAAGAAAATATTGCGCCACGGCAGGCACCTGTGGAGAAAATTGAATAACAAAAGCTAAAAATAAAAGGAAAGTGATCTTTATTAGGGAACTCCGTACTATAAATGCTTAAATCCGCAACTACGAGCTGCCGTATACGGATCACATCGATTACAAAGTGAATTTCCGCACACGGTTGATTCTACAGCTCATTGAAGTAACGACCTTTTGTAATGAAGATTCCATGACCTTTATAAGGAAACAATAAACATTTTAAGGTAATCAAGCTAAGTAGTTCCTCTGTTATTGTTAATGTATACAGCGCTGTACTTTGAGAACATATGCGAATGGTTTGAACTTAGTCGAGAAATTGCACTTTTTTTCTTGTTTGTTTGTTTGCTTTTTTTACTGCAAAGCTACGATGCGTGAGTGATCATTCACAGGGAACAACCGTGAGACGCTGAAAACCAAATACTGCGAAGTCCTGAAGGAGTATTTTACACGAAATGTAATTCAGTACTTTTAGTACTAGTACTTTTTTACTACGATGTGATCATAGTAAAATATGTTCTTCTTTCTTGATTGAGAAATTCGACTTAAAAAACGAAATATCAAGGGTCACAAATTATATATATATCCATCGAACTGAGAAAAAAAAGGCGATGTATATGACAATAACGGTCATTTTAAATTTTGCCTTAGATTTGTATGTTTATAGCAATATAGAGAGCACTGAAAAACAGAGAAGACCTCTGCAATCACAAATAAATCTCGCAGTCTCTCGTTTGAAGATTTGACTGATACATAATTACATAAAAATACCTATCTTACAAACCCACATTTGCTGAATAAAAATGTTGCGAAAAATTATACTTGATATAATTTTATACTTTAAAAACTATTCATTTTGTCTATATTGCAGTTTGCTATCAAAACCAATTTGTCTGAATTTTACCTTGTAGAAGCATCTCTTCATTTTTAAAAGGTTAGTTAACGTATGTGTTACCTCACAAACAATGCAGAAGCCCTAAAATAGACGCAGGGAAAACCTACTGCAGAAGGAAAAATTCCTGATACACATGCTTTCGTTACATTTTTTAGATATCTTGAAGCAAAATTTCTAAAATTGAAATACTTTATTTTGTCTCTTTTTGTCTGCAGAGCAAACTAGAGAATTGTTTTGCCAATTACGATATAGAGAGAAACACACACACACATATATATATACATATATATCAGAAAAATAATGATAATAGTAGAAAAAATGTTTCTTCAGTTAGGATGTTAAGATTCAAAACAACAATGCACGTGCTTTAAAAAGGAAAATATTGATTTTGATGATTCAAGTTAATCCATCTTGGAAAGTATTTTTAAAAACTTGTATGTTAAATGTTTGTAACATACATAGATCTATATATTTAAGTAAAATAAATTTGCTTTATGAATTTATTGTATACATAAGAAGTCTGTAAGATGAAAATGGTAATTGTAGTTCAATTCAAGGAGTTTCTATTTAAAAATATGTAAGGTGCTAGATGCTTTTTTGGATTATTTTTCTTTTATTTTCTTCCTACAATTCGAAATATATGACATTCATTACTCGGCTTTGAGTACAGACTTTTTTTTTTTTTTTTTTTTTTACTTTAACTACATTAATATAACTTTTTTTTTTTATAATAGCAAATAAAAAGACAGCAGATGTCAAACAGGAGCTAAAAAAAATCAAGAGAAAAAAAGAAGACATCAGCTCAAATTAGCTCCTTAACATCTTATGCCAAATGAATTGTTTTGGTGACTACTGTATTAATAATAAGAAAAATCAAGTCATATATGAATTTGACTCAGTACCTTTCTCTCTCCTTCTCTCTCTCTCTATATGTATGTATGTATATATATATATATATATATATATATATATATATATATATATATATGTATGTATATATATATATGTGTGTATGTGTGTGAGTGTGTGTGTGTGTGTGTGTGCATACATATATGTTTTTTTCAATGTCATAATAAATCATTCCTACCCAAGTATGCTATTCATTTATTTTATGATAATTACATTAGTTAATAATTATTGACCTAAATACACATGACTTCATTGTGACATAGGCATTATAAACATTTTTTGGAAAGCTTTTCATAAACCTTACAAAACCAAGCTGCAGACAAACTTTTGTGCAAAAATAACTTACATTTAGAAATAACTATTATTTTTTTCCATACTTTTACTAACGAGTTACGCAAGTTTCGCTTTCTTATTTGCTGACTTCCAATTCCTTAATAGAATTCCTTCTTATCACGGCACGATTTTGCATAATGATTCTTTTTCATGAATTATTACGTGGTACCTAGGCGTAAAAGGAATTAGTTCTCCATAAAACGTAATTAGGTTTTTACATTACTCTCTTTTTTTTAATTATGAGAGTAACTGAAGCATACATAATAACTCGCCTTTCTAAATTCTATATTTATGTTTAAGTAATAAATATGAAAGTGTTATAGGAAATACCTATCGAGGCAAGAAAATAAAAATGCTACGCTCACAGAGCAACAAACCTTTTTGGTTTTCCGTGTAACTTGTATGGTTCTGAAATATTTGTTTTTGAAAATATTTTAAATGTTAAAACCTAAAAACTAATTTGCGTTACGAGAACATTAGCATGAAAATAAAACATATAAAAATAAAAACTCCGAATATATGCAGAAAGCGAAAATGGAATCAGAGTAGGAAACGTCTCACCTGATGATGCAATTTGATGAGTTAATCATAAGTTGGTTAATCATTAACAAGTCAGCACAAAAAAATTCTGCAACGCTCATTGAAATAGAACAGAAATGTGCCTTTAAAAGAGCCTGTTTTCGCTTTTACTATCCATTTCTAACAAAATACATTTTTTTATTAGGACAGTTTAAAGAAAGATGCGTTCTTAAGACTCAGATTATAAATCTACTTTTGATATCAAAGGCACAGGCCAATCTGACTTCACATGCTATTTAGGCACATGTACTGTAGACATTATCACCTTTAGTAATTTTTCTGTTAATGTACAATTAGCGTTGTAGTCCGAAACGATATGTGAATTGTTTAATCTTTTATCAGAGGATACACTAATTTTTTTTAGCTGTAAAAAGGACGATGATGTGCTGCATGAATCTAGTGTAAGAACCGTGCGACAGCAAAAGCAAAATGCGAACACTAGAAGGGAACATTGTAAACGAGGTAGTTTCAAGCAGTTTCTATTTTTTAACGCGCGTGATTCAAACATCACCTATATTACTATTATTTTAGCGTGTAAATATAAACTTATTCTGTTTTTAAAATTATGATCATATGTTTCTATCTGAAGTTTCTCTAATTATATGCTTTTGGTTAACCAAAATCATTTGTAAATGAAAAGCATTACAAAAGGTAAAAACATGAAAATAATAATAACAAAAATGCATTTGTTAAAAATTACAGCATGTCCAATGGATTGCACAATAAGCTTTAAACTTATAGGTTTTCATTTATTTTAAGAATGCATGGTTTATATCAATAATCATAATATGTAGCACAATAATGAATAAAGTTTTCAAAATTTGAATTGGCAATATTGGAATTTTGTATCAATAAATTTCATTTTTGTTGATTACTAGTGCACAGCTAAATTAAATAGACAATCAGAAGTTTAGTAATCACCTCCTCAATTCCCAGAGCGTAAGTAAATTTTGTTAACGAATATTTGTTCTCATATTTACTAAAGCTAAACGCTTTATCTTGAAAATTAATCTTCTCATGTGTTTGTTTTAGAGAGACACTAAATAAGATGTTTGCAAATCTTATATTTGTAATTAAACTAAAGATAAAATGTTGGTACCTTATTGTTTAATTTTTTTCAATCTTATGTTATTTTTTAAAATTGCGCACAGTAACTAAATTTAATATTAAATACTATTTCTTAGATAATGGAACACATTCGTACAAATAAAATGAAAATAATGTTATTTGTTTCTAAAATGTCTAGCTATAAAAACACTCAACAATGATATTTATTATATTGAAGAAAAAGTATTCACAATAAATAGAGGTGTCATGACTCACACTACACCAAATTTCTTTTATAAAATACTTAGAAAATGTATCAACTACTAAATCAACAATACAGTTATTCTAGAAATAGGGTTTTTTTTCTTTACGTATATAAGGAGTTATATAAAAGAAGTCATAAGCAAACCATTGCAAATAGTCTTGATAGTTTGAGAAATAGTCTAAGTTATTTATTTATTTATTTATTTTCGAAACACTGAATAAAAATTTAACTTAATAACAATTTATGCAAATGCAGTAAAACATATCTGATTAATTATAATCCTTAAGTTCAATATCTTAGCTCAGCTAACTAATGTTTATAGTAAGAAATACTGAAAACAAAAGGTTTTTTTAACAGGTCGTAAAAAAATTAAGACTCTTAATGTAACAACATTTAATGTGACACTGTAAAACATTTTCCCCGAAAATACATGAAAATCTCCTGGAAATCATTTATCCCGAGTCTGACGTAAAATTACAGATAGCTAAAACCAGGAAACTATGACTTTTTATAAAAGAAAGTGACAAAGAATAAAAACAAAACATTCTGTAAAGTGGTAGCAACAGATAATGATCCACAGAAATGGTGCCATTTGTGAGTGTACGGAATCATTATTTCTGGTACATAAAGTCTAAGGTGAGTTTAGTTCAGCCCACGCTGTTGCGACTCATGGACCTCCGGAGGTGAGAGGATTCAGGCTTCTGGGAAAGGCTGCTCTCTAGAGCTGAAATTAGGTTGCGCGCTAGCAATACACCATACATTTCTTGACAGTTTTTTAACTGGTAACCCTAGATCTATAGAGACTAATTGTACATTTTTCGCAATTTTTATACCTGAAGTTACAAATTTCAAGTATTCAGTTTTACGAAACTCAACAAGAATTTCTGTGTAGTTGTACAGAGTGCGGAAGAGTAAGAATTTTATTGAGAAAGTGTTATCAAGATACTTGATTATTCGATTTGAAACTAATTCCTCTTAAATTTACAGTTTCTTTTCTGTCTCTTCACATATTTTTTTACAGTGTAGATATGACATGACATAAACTTCATTAAAAGTGAAGGCATTGCGATGAGAAGAAAAAATAAAATTATCAACACATGAACATCAGCATGTTTGAAATCTACCTCTCTCTCTCTCTCTCTCCTCTCTTTTAATTTCTTGTATTTATGCAGAATTTTTTTAGCATGTGTGTGCTCACAAACTGTAATGAAAAGTGCTAAATTAAGTTCATTCGAGGAAACTATTAAAATTGTTATGAAAACATGCAGCACATTTACAGATTTTTTTTTCTCTTTTGCATGTGCAAAAATAATAAAAATTTCATAAGACCAGACGTTCTTAGAACTTATATGAAATTACATAAGCACAAGCGTTCGTAGAAAAACACACATCTTAGTCACCAATGCTCACAAGACAATTCGCCAACTTAAATCACACATTTAAACTTACACAGGTCCTTTCAGGTCACGCGAGAACAAAGGCTTGTCTTTTCAGGCTCCTCCATGTTAACTCTCCTGTCTGCACTTGTGACCAATCTCAAATACAAAATATTGAACATTTGCTTTTCCATTGCCCTCTGCTTGAATTCAGAGGCATGAACGTTTTGAATTTTTTCTTACAAGTGGACTGCCATGGCCTCCAAGTTTTGACGTTTTGCTCCAACCTGACTGTTAACCCAATTTTTTAAGCTTTGTTGAGAAAATCCCTTTTCGAAACGTTTTATTGAACTTTGTCTTTTTTTTCTTTAAATGTAATTATAATATGATTATCTGTTAATTTTATATGTTTTAATAACTAATGTTCACCCTAATTTTGATTGATTTATTTTTAATCTAATTTCGTGTGTTATATAATATGCTGTTTTTTGCTTTTGTGTACTTTGAGTTAATCTGGTATTGTTGCATTTATCTTTCGTTTGCATATACATGTTGTATGGTTTTTGCCATGGTTCATGTGGCTTATTGCTTAGTAATTTAAAAAAAGACAATTCGCCGCGACATCTCTTGCAGTGAAATTCGCTACTCCTCGCTTGAGTCTCGCAATGTCCTTAGACTTATGTGTATAAATGTTTTGGAAAAATACAGCAGTCATCCTCTTACTCCTCTTTCCCCTACTACCATATTTATTAAATGACTTTGAGTTTAATGCAGCTGCTATTTGAAATATTTTCCAAAGAACTTCAAATGCCACGTGTGCAAGTTTTGTGCAATTTTTCAACATATTTCCAGCAGTAAATTACATTTTCATAAAACACCACTTTGCATAGTGTTATACTTTTGTAAATACAGGAATTCTTATAACGGTGCATAATACATCAGTTCTTATAAAAACATACTCCAAACTAATAAGATCATTCTATCAAATACTAATTTACTTCAGTCAGCGTCTTACGATAAATTTCATGCGATTTTGGTAAAGTCTGTTTTACATTACTTTGTTCCAAGAAGAGATATATTTTAAAAGCAATTTTAGAATATACATATGTTTTTCACAGAATGAAAATATTCAATACTTCAGTGACAATATTCTTTATAAAAAACAATCACTACTTACATTTTTACTTTTTGTTATATATATATATAAACCAATAAATAATGCAAAAAGAAAGTTTCGTAGGAAAATGTAATTTAAAATCGCGAAACATAAGGAACTTTCTTAGCAACAAGAGAATTCATTACGAATTTATTTTATCTCTGGTTTAAAACTAAAAGTAAAAGCTAAAATGAGTAAGGGAAATAAAAGAAAGAAAGTACATCTTGGAAAAGACAAAGAAAAAACAAAGCCCACAATCCTAAAATTGGTGAAGAGAAACAGGACGAAACACAGTAGACTAATAAGTTTTTAGTACATGTTTTTATTTAATAGAAAAAAAATTAAAGAACTTGAGGCAAGATTATCCCTACTAATATAGTATGACTGAAAATTGGAAACCATACAGACATCTTTTAGAGTTAGTTTTTCAACTAGAAGATGCTTGTAGTAATAATTATTTCCGTTCATTAATAGTTGCATGTAGTGTAAAATTGTATTTTCAAAGAACTAACAAAAGCTTACTTTGAAAATGTCAAAGTTATTGTAACTACTAAAAAAATGCTTGCATGATTTGGCAATATGAGGCACCTAGAAGCAAAGAGTACGTGACAAAATTGGAGATTTGGAGATAAATAGTGCAAATAAAAAAAATAAATAAAGAAATAAATAATAGGTAAAAAATGTTTTAAGCTGCATGGTTTTATTTAAGAAAAAACCGCTGCTTCGCAATTTCTTTTTTCGCCATGATTTGAGTATTTTAAAATTCAAAACATCGTTGCATTATCCAAACAAATTCCAAACAAAGGTTTCGTGGTCAATCGACAAATAATACTTCTGATAATTTCCTCAGAGCCAAAATTATTAATTTTGTCCCTACTTAGCGTTATTATAAATTATATAATGGAATATTGCATTGTCATCGGAAAATAAGCTTGCGTGCAAAGTTTGAAGACAATTTATGCAGTAATAGTGGTTGAAAACCGCGTAACGAACTTTCGTGACGATTCAAGTTAAATAAAACAGTTTTTTTTAAATTTAAACAAATAAAGTAACTCCCTATGCACCACAGAGTATCACATAGGGCCGGAAGGTAAGTAACTCAATAGTACAAAACCAAAACACACACAAAAGAAAAGTAACATCATAAGCAGCAAACAATTAAAAACATACAAAAGAATGAATAAAACGCTTTAAAAGATTGAAGGTCAAGAAAATCGCTATTCTATATTGTGGCAAGATATATTAGTGGTAGCCCCCTAACAGGTTCTGGCCCCCAACATGATACATGATTTAGAAAAAAAAAGGCATGAAAGAACCCATAACCTCGAAACTTTAAACGCCTTTTTGTTGGAATCGTATTTTGGTCACTTACATCCCTTTGCTTCTCACTGCCTTATATTATCATGCACACAATAGATCGAAAGCAGCAGCTAGATTATACAATTCCAGCCCAATTTATTAGATACATTACATATTTTTTGTAATTATATGCTTATTACTGAATCTAGTGCTCTTTTTAATACCTGTTAGGTATTTTTTTCCTTACGATGTTCAATTTCCAGCACAAATTCAATCACGTGCGCATTTAAGGGACTACCAACAAATTAAAGAAGAAAAAAATATTTTTGATTAAGTTGGAAACAATTCACAATATATTTTGTTTGCCCTGTAGAATTATTCTATGCATTTTCGTAATAGTAGGTATATTTATGGAGATACGAGCACTTCTTTCTTAAATCCTTCGTTAATATTTTCGGGTGTTTTTGACTTATAGCACGGTTTTGCTCCAAATTTCACCAAATTTACAGAAAAGTTGACAACGTACAAGATAAATATTATATTTAAATGTAAAGTAAATATTAGATACCTGATAAAATATGAGCTTTGAAATGTTTTTTGTTTTTTTTTTTTTGAGCATGCGCAAAAGTTGGCAATTTTTAACTTGCATTTTTTTTTAACCTAAGTGAAATATCGTGAACATTCAGAGATATATACACCATCCAGTGAGTTATATTTCAGTAATTATCGGAAGGGAGACAGTTTGAAGCAATCGATTGCAGCCTTTTTATTTCGAAAATAGATCGAAGGAAATTGATTAATTAAAAAATTAAGTAAATCAGCAGTTTACGAATATCACGGACACTGAATTACTCAAATGACAGGATGAAATTATTTGACATGACACGGGCAGTCGTCTTTACAGCTCTCTAATGATTCAGGATTTATCATAATTTTCTTAAAGCCTCGAATTTGTTATCTTACCTTTTCGGCCATCTTACCCGTCCCTCTTTCCCCTTTTTTTTGGTTTCATTTAGAGTTTCTGCATTTCATTTAAACGCAAACTTGATCAAAGTTCTTCGCTTTGGGTTATTTTAACACAACTCAAGGTGGAAACTATTTAAAATTGTATTTCAAACTATCTTTCCCTATAAATGCTTGTTATTCGACTAGCTACTCATTGCTTCAAAGGTAAACAAAAGATCAAGATATATTGCTTTTAAATTTTTCTGGAATGCATGTTTTTCTTTGTGGAACGTAAAGAGATAACAATTTTTTAGCTATGAAAGAATAAAAAAATGATGATGAATATATTTTATACTACCACCATCTGCAAAAAATATATAAATGAAATCAGAAGAGCTTTGGAGTTTCAAATAATGAACTCTTATATTGTTGATATTAGTAGAAAGCATTTAAAATTTGAAGCTGAGATTTCATTTCAACAATAGCTGACCATCGTTTATAATATCATATATCACTTAAAAAATATGCCTCGTAATATACGAAGACGTAAAATAACTTTCTTAAAAGATGTCCTTCTTTTACTGACATGAATTAACAAAGAACACTTGCTATTTTTATAGCTGCTTCGAAAAATTAAATAAAAATTGTAAGACTCCGTCTTTAATATCCTTCAAAAACGTATTTTTCATTACAGAAAATAATGCATCCTGAAATTTTGTGTAGCGGATAAATGAGGCACCATTCTACAAAAACTAGATTTGGCTGTAGTCCAGAAGCAATTACAAAGGCTTAAACTTTCTCGACGTTGAAAAGAAAAGGATGTCTATTCAGATTAATGCGTCAGTATTAATCAAAATGTTTGAGCGAGAAAATATCCAAACATGGTTTTGACATTTAAAGCTAACTATAACCACTTGAAATATCTTATAACAAAAAACATGTACTTTTAAGAATTTTTAACAAGAATTGAATTTACACATTGTTATTTTCATTTTTTTGTTCTTTCTGCACGATATGCTAAAAAAAAGACTTTTTTTTACAAAAAGTGCGATAAAAGAAATTTCTTTGTCATTGAAAAAATTGAACACAAGTGAAGTAAGGAAGGAAAAATATCTAAAAAATAGCTTGTGTTTGGAAAACTTAAAAGCAAAGCACTGAGAAATAAAGACATAATGGGGGCATTATTAATGAACATATTCTCCACGAATCGGACTTGGCTTGTCAACCTCAAACGGAAAAGAAAGCTTCTTTATTTCGTAGATCAATTTATAACGCATGATTTTACGCTTGTCAAGTTGAATACTAATGCACTTTTGCAATGTTGATGTTAATGGTGATATTTGAAATAAATGAGAATACAAAAGCTTCCCTAAAATCAGACGAATTGCCTGATACATTAATTCCATTAAATTTATTATTGCACGATGTCCATATTTAACTTTTTAGATGTATATTATCATCTTTTTGCGAAATGAGGGATACATTTCTACCGGCAAGTAATGAGACGGAAGTGCTTTGTATTGTCGTCATTAACTGAAATCATTATTTTCTATGATGCATTACTTGTTTTATGTTGTAGTGCCATTTTTAATATATCAATACAATACATACAAAGTAGGGCGTGTAGGGGTTAAAATGCCCCTCATTTCATTTTGAAGCACTTTTATATTGTATTTTTGATTTTTTTTCACATTTAATTTAGTTATAGAATTTAAGGATTTATAACAAACTGGCATATTAAGCCATAGTCTTCATCGATGAAAGCCGATTCGTTGAAAGAATTGTGCATTATTTAACTAAAATCGTGATCATGTTCACATAATTTGAATTTATCCCCCCCCCCCCTCCCTGCCTCAATTGATTATGTGACCTCTTTACCAGAGCCTCTTTAAGTGCTACTGACCATTCTACTATGTTCATTGAAAAGTCAGAGAAAATATAATGTTTGAAACGTAGAGCTTGAATACTCATAAAATGTATTTTTTGTTGGTAAGTACCAATCAGGAGAATTTTTTTTTTTTTAGTTTTAGCTGAATTTTTATTTCTGGCATACAAACGCAAAATTAAGATAAACGATTTATGTTTGTTAGGTTCATAACTTGATCCCATTCTATCACCATCCTGAATCCGTGCCGTAGACCGATCGGCCAAGATGCGTCTGGATTTGGGGGCTAGATGATTGATATGGGTGGAACGTACGCCAAACCTGTAAGATTTTCTATCTGTATTTTTACAGAAATAGATTACAGTGAGAAAAGAGAAACTTGTTCGTGATGCTGTGTTTCCGAGAAACTTGATTCACGGCTTTTGAACGAGTGCTGGCGAAACTTAACAGACATACTTGTTTATTTCTCTGTTGCTGCACAGATTGGGGGGAAACAGGAATTGTACAGAGAAACTGTTTTCAAGAAACTTGATTATTTGATTTAAAAAAATATATATAGTTTAAGTTTGCAGAAATACTCAATTTCATTTCTGTATTTTTACAGAATTGTTTAATAGTCTGTAGTATTAAAGTAATAAGGAGTAATAATTATCATAAATTTAGATGCGTGAAATCTATATACTTAATATGGTTTATACTCATATATCGTCAGCGCGCAGGTAAAAATTATTAAGTCCAAATATTCTGAATTTTTTGATAAATACTGTTTCAACATCTAGAAAGTAAATATTGTTAGACTGGTTACTTTTAAAGGCCCCTAAATTTTCTATTTCGCTTTAGTGAAAAACGAACTTCACGGTGTCATATCCTGCGTTCATTTTTTTTTTTTTTTTTTTGCATCATTAAATTATACTCTGATATCATTTCAGATTTTTCACGCAATAGACATTCGTCAAAAAGAAATGAATTCACGAATAAAACTTTCTAGCGCTCGTTTATGATACACACAGCTGTTTTTTTTTTCGTTTAACATGCGAGAAAAAAGAACATTTAGTACATTTAAAACTGGTTAAAGGGAAAAAAAATCCTCTCTTTTAGAGAAACCTAAGCAAATAATGTGCATGTGTGACGTTAATGATATTTTGCGTTTAGAGGGAAAATTTCATTTTGTAGTAACTATCTTGCAACAATTAAGCAAAATAGAATAAGTAAATAGGACAAATCTTGTAATCGAAAACATAGTTAATGAAGAATACATGAAGTATTTAGTATTGCACAGTATTCAAGTGCTCCAATGTAACAACTTTAAAAGATATACTAGTCATTTCCGAAGAACACCTTTTAAAAATTCATAATTTTTCTGTGCGTCTTCTGGATTTAAAGGACAGCAGACACAAAGTTTTCTTTGAAGCCCTTGTCGCTCAATAAACCTATTTCTTTCATATATCTCGTGAAGTTTACCTTTACAGTGTAACTACTTTGCAATAGAATATAATTAAAATCGCGGCGTTATCGATTTCCGTTTTTAGTGTCGATGTTGCTCCCAAGTTTTTGAGAATTAATTGGTTTTCTTAAAGATGTACTGGTCTAGAAACTGAGTTTCGGTTAAGATAATAATTTGCATTTAAAGTTTATTTAACACTGATCTTCAGTTACCGTATCTTTTGCATTTGAAACTCTGATTATCTTATTTTCCATGTTATTTTTTTCTTTCTTGAAGAACATTAAATCTTTTTAAATATAATTACACGATACTGTTTATTTGATAAAATATATTCTCGCCTAAATTTGAATAATTTAGTTTGCAGTCAGGTTTATTTATCATTGTTAAATTTTACCTACACTTATTACATTATTAATATCATTATTTCTTATTGATGTTGTTGTTGTTGTTGATGCTGTTGTCATTGCTGCTGCTTCTACTGTTGTTGCTGTTGTCGTCGCTGTCGTTGTTGTGTTATGTATTAAACATTAGTGTGCATACAATATTAATCGATATACCAAGAAAGAATCGTCCAAATATCGCCTTCTAAAGGGCTTTAATTAAAATTATATCATTACCACAAATAAACTTGTAGAAGGAGCTACATAAAAATGATGGACATACGTAAATTAAAAGGAAAATTTTAAAAATAATAATAATAAAAAACAGCGCCAAATGCAAATTTTGTCGTTTTACATTTCAAAGGCATAATTTCTCTCTCGTGTTAAGCATAATCGCAACCAACACTAACAATCAAACACTTGCGGCCAATTTATTAATCAATTCTACATCAAACAACCGACAGTTAAGCATTTTTAAGCTCATCTTGGTTAGTGCAGAGCTGTCCCCCAAATTCTGACTCATGTGATGAATACAGGATAAAAATAGGATATGATTAGAAACGTCTCGATTTGCACTAACAAAAAGCCCTGTCATTTTCCGAGGGCTGTAACGGACAACGTAGTCATGCACACACGATGTTCGCAGATCTCCATGTTTGTTCTGGATGATGCTTTATAGTTTCTTCATAGATGCACAGTAAATTTCAAAAGTGATAGTTGTAGCTCGTTCCATGAATTTGTCAAGACTTTCAACCCCAAAAAAAGTGATCACAGCCATCATCGCTGCGGAAATCAGGCGTACTTTTCTCAGCTGGGTTTGTAAACCGTAATTTCTCTTTCCTCATTATCACTATGGTAAATGTGTTATAATTTTTTAAAAAACCATGGAAAACTCATGTGTTACTAATATATAATAAAATGCAAGTATAATTAAATAATAAGCTTATTAACAGAATTTGAATGATTTTGTGTCTTAAAGGCAAACAAATGTTCATGTATTTTCATGAAATATGAAATCAATTTTATTTCAAAAATTTTCATGTATTTACAGACATCTGGAATTACATTAAAATACCCAAGACAAATAGTTATGGCAATCTTCCTAAATCCATGCATACGATCACGAAACAAAAATTAAGACATATTACATATTAATAAAACTATATGACAGCTGTTACTTTGTTCATAATTTCTCCATTAGTTTTTTTTTTCTGAGCTAAATAACATTTCCTCCGGAAATGTTGAAGATTAGATTCATTTTCACACATTCTTTCTGATTTCTCTTTGTTAAACTGCCGAAAACTGTTTCCGATGATTAGCATTGGGTCTAACATGCTCATAGGCTTTTTCCCTCCCAACTTGCGTGACACACCCATTGCTTGATGTCACGCAGTCATTTATCGCTCTAATCGTATATTTTCGTTTTATTGCAGCTTTTCAGATGAATAATAATATACTTGCTATTAATTGAGATTACGTTTTCAGAAAAAGAAAAAACGTCTTACTAAATTCTTGCATATAAATGTGACTTCTAAGAAAAATCAAAATTTCACTTTGCTTTTTTGTGAAAGTTTGTCCTATTCATCAATATAATATTTAAAATAAAGTTAAAATACTATGGAGCACAAAGGTATTATGCTGCATTATACATGTAATTGAATGCACTACAGTACCCTAGTACTACCTTCTAATATGATGAAGAAGTTCATTTTACTCGGTGAGAAAAAACAACCCAATATAGCACTGTTTCTACAAGTCGGCGGAATTTCTTTGAAATATTTCTGAAATGTCTCGATAAAAGTTTCTAAAACTGTGATATGAGACCCCAATTAGAGTCGCTAAAAAGTTTAGCAATTTCGATATGCCTTTAACTTAGTATATATAATAATTCTACAATTACCAAATAATTTAGTAGTGTATCTGAAATTATGTAAAGATCTAACAATGCAGGCAAAGGAATTTTTTTTCCAAGTTATCAAATGATGGCATTGAAGATTTATTTTAACGATTTATGGACATTGTCATCAACTTCCACTTACGAAGTATCATTAAGTATCACGTGCTTTTTCTGACATGTTTGTGCGAGACGACATTTTTGCTTTAACCACCGTAAATTCAAAGTGTCGATCAAATTCAAAAGACAGAAAAGAACAGTTTCATCCTGCGGTGTCGCCTATTTTTATTTTTCCAAGTTTTGACCAAATAATTGAAAATAATCAAGCATACCTTAATCCTCGAACATGCGCTATTAACGTAAGTGGGTTTTCTAAAAAGTAACCTAAGGGGCTATACTTAATAGACAGACTACAGTTAATGTTTGAATTTACAGTCAATTGAATTATTTTTTATTCTTTCATTACGTTTTTAGATTTTGTACTTGTTCGAACTTTTCATTGTTCTATGTGTTAAAATTTAAAATTAAAGTCAATGACCTAAAACTGCAATAGTATGTTTAGGCTCATAAGAGAAGAAACTGACAGTTTCACTCACGCATGTATCGAATTAGCGCAACGCTTATAGGGTCCCTCAAAATGTTCATATATATTATGGGGTCCGCACACCAAAAAGTTTAAGAAACCGTGATCTCTATAGCCGTTTATAAATGCAAAGGGCGTGCGGCTGATTTACCTTTTGAGTAAGTCACACATCTGTGAATGCTTGTCTGGTCATCTAAGAGGAAAAATTATATTTGTTCAGAATATTCCTCATGTCACCAGTGATCAACTTTGCCCCGGTGACATGACGCATCTTGATGATAACTTGGGTGTAGTATACCGAGCCGCGTCAAACTTAAATCATACCATCAGCAACTGAAATCATGTCTGCAAATGAAAGCACGTTTGGCTTATAGCCATACTTGCAAAATTACCCGGCGTTTCCCGGTATAGTAATACTATTTTACCTGGTGTTAAAACAGTATTACCCATACCGGGTATATAACTATTATATTTAATTTAATTTATGGAATTAAAAAATAATAATAATTTATCGAAATAAAAAATAAAGCATTTAATTCACTAAACTAAAAAATAATAGTGGCTGTTTGGGCCGCGATGTCATGCCATGAGAAATCGTTTTCTAGATGGAAAATAAATAATTGAGTATTTTGAATATAACCAAAAGAATGCAGGTAAGTTTTTAAATAATTAAACAACATTACTATTGCAAATTAGTTCATGAAGTTCATGTGGACCCCGGGTCATAGTAAGACATCTTTTGATAGGACACAGCGGTAGGGTTAAGCTGACGCTCTCCCCTCTCCATTCGATTTCTTATTGTTTATTGTCCTACTTTTACATCCTCACTGGGTTAGCATCTTTAAAATATGCGTGTATATGACTTATATTTCACTGGATGTACCAAATAAATTACTGGTTTTCATAATGTAAAGTAATCAAGCATCATTCCCCTTAAAAATACTTTCAACTTCTCACATTTACTGTAACGTTTCTCAACCCTCTGAATGTTATTGCTCTTTTACAAGATCTAGTATTCAGAAAGTTGGCTTTTAGCAGTGGCATTCTACTTTTCCCCCATTAAGGCAATAATGTCTTAAACTTGCTTTCCATTCACCATTTTCAACTACATGGAGAATGTAAACTAAGATCCCATTGACGATTCGTCGGAATTTGAACAACATTGGAAACAAATGTGCTTCAAATGCGATGAATAAGCATATTTTAATTGCATGCACAGTCAAGCGATAATTCGTAGGGCTCTTGCAACGGTTTTTCAATCTGTATAAACTGGCTGTTACAGATTAGTGATTTTGAGTGTTTAACGAGTATACTTATTAGAAAAAATAACCAATCTCAATTTTTTTTTTCTGGTACCTGTTTCTCTCTATTTCTAATGTTCAGCACCTGTAAATACTTAATAGTGTGGTATTGTGTCTGAACATTCAGAACGTTTTCTTACTTTCGATTATATCAAATATATGCTTAAGACTATATTCAAGAAAACAATACATTTTTGCGAATTTACATATTTTAAGAGGTGTTGAACCAATTTTGACCATTTTTGAAAAATGTGTGTCTGTATGTCAGTGTGCTCGTATGTGCGTATAGTTTGCTGTGGCTACTCTAATTAATAAGCCAATAGAGTCAAACGAAAGTTGGTACACACATGGATCCTGATGGGAACTGGATTGATTTTTGGTGCCATTCGCTTCAAACGGGGGGGGGGGAGGGAGGTGGATACAATAAAACATTTCACTTATTTAGTTTACCGGCTAGTTCTCAAGAAGTAGTGGACAAGATCCAACACAAATTGGTATGCAGGTGTTTTCATTGGGAAACGCTGCCGACAAAATAGTGGCCATTCGCTTTATTGGGGGAGGGGGGTGTAGCAATTAAACGTTTCTTCTGGCTAAACTTGACTGGAATTAATCGAATTAATGTAAGAATTTTAAAACATAAAGAAATAAACAATAAGTAGAAGGAAGAAAAAAAGAAATAGAAGAAAAATACGGAGATAGAGATTAAATAATTTTTGGCGCTATTTCCTCGAAAGCGGTATAGATTTATCAAACGTTTTTTGTCGCGTAACTATTATATCGCAAAAAGTAATGCAGGAATTAAAAAATCAATTAAGCAAGAATTAAGGTATAAGTATAATTATAAGGAAACTGATACTGTTTCACTTTTAACGATAATAGTTTCAAAAAGGTTACCGCAATGAAGCTATCAAGCATTTTCGCTCTAAGCGTATACAGTTTTGCTGATGAAAAAAGACTTCAGACCAGTGGAGTGCCAAGAAGACTCTCTTTATGCTCAGGGGAAAAACTGCTGGTATAATAAATGTGCTGTATTCTGTTCTCGTTTTGGTTCGTTTAGCATACTTGATTTCTTCCGAACTGCTGCTATCTGCCAGTTCAAACATTTGGTTACTTTCAGCAAGCAAACAGAGCAACAAGCATTCTGCTTCGCCTGCTAATAAACGCACCTGCTTCGCTAAAACTCGAATGGGATCGTCCTTTTCTGTCATGCGCAGAAGCGTTCAAGTGTCAGAACTTCGAGATCGAACTGCATCTAACTGCATCTGCGTGATCGAAATGATGCAATTATTCAAAAAAAAAAAAAATTAAATACATGTACATCTCAATGGCAACATATTATGATTCGCTTTTGATACTTATCACCAAGGGCTGTGGAGTCGGAGTCGGGCTGCTGTTGGAACAGAGCAGTCGGAGTCACTTAAAATGTGCTGAATTTTCGTTACACGCCTAAAAATATTGCAAAAGATTCGGGAGTCGATCTTTTTTTCAACCGACGCTGCAGCCATGATAATCATTCTAAGGAATCTGGCACACTCAAGCAGTCGAACGTTTCTCTCGCGTATAACCTCACAACATTGCGAGCATTCCAATAGAACCTTTCATTTTAAAATACAGTTTATGTGACATCAACTTTTTACGTATCATTTTATAGGTATTCAAACTCTTTTTCATGGTAGACGTTAACCCCTTAAAGCACTATTATTTTTCTGAAAAACTAGTATAGTGTAAGTTATTCTTTGCAATTTCAGGTTGTGTGAGGGGGGGGGCGGGGTGACTAGGGAGCGGGGGGGGGGGTGGATAAAAGTTACATAGACAAATTATATTATACAAACATAGTGTAAACGTATCTCAGACGGGCATTAGAATTTAAAAAAAAACGCACGGGCATGGGCAAACTTTCTGGTAACTTTCGCCCGTGTCAGACACGGGCAAATGCGTTAAGTGGTTAAAGTAAATAAATGACTATCAAATTTTGAACAGTAGTTCACTATGCGTAGATACAACGCCTCTTCCCTTCCTTTAAAGGCGCAAGGTTTTTAAAATAAATAAATAGATAAAAATGATCTTTTAAACAACAATTTAAACAATTTTTACTTTTTTGAGAGAACAGAAAATATTATCCCATGGATTTGAAATTTTGCACAGGAATTACTAACCTATGAGTGCAGCTTTCCTTCAGTACTGGAAAAGGATGCTCAAAATTTCTATGCTTTAATTCCCTCCTATTGTAATTTGTAGATACATTATGCACTCGATTGTTAAATACAAGAATATGTTTAAAATACATAAATAACTGACTCCTTTGTTAGAAAAACAAGTATTTGCCCAATGTTGTTTGATATGTTTTCTTAAAAATATCTATGTTTGCATATCTATTCAGATCTTGTTTCGTTACAATACAATGGTACGCAACTGAACAATGAGAATTTTTTAACTTTTTACTTGTTGAAAATTCATTTTATTACGATCCTATTAGTTATTTTCGATTGTAAATAAAAATTTATAATAGGAAAAAAAATTGCTTTTATCCTTAAAATTATGTGTATGAAACATTTATTCATTGTTATGAAAAAAAAGAAATAATTTCGCTTAAAATTTAATTCTAAACACCGAAGAGATAAAACAAAATTATTCTCCGTGTTATCATCGAAAGAATTTACGAAATATAAAAAGAGGCATACTCTATTTAAAGGGAAAAAATGCTACACAGTATTTGCTTTTGCTTAGTAGTGAATTAATTTGCTTTTGAAGTGCGTGACCATGTATTTATTAGAACTATGATTTGTAAATATTATTTACGCTCAATTGTATGTTACTTACATCCTTTCAAATATACTACTGCAAAACAAACTTATTGCAAAATTAGGAGAAAAATCTAGGTTGTGTATTTTTTAGCAGTTTAATTTATTTTATTAGGGTTTACAGAATAGTGTAACTGCATACGACGAAGAAACTAAAACTTATCTCCCCTCTCCCTCTCTTTATATATATATATATATATTATATATATATATATATATATATATAATATTAATCGGTTAAATTTTAGCGATCGCGCACTTGACACTCATAAAAAATTCAGAAAAACACAATGCAAAGAAGCATGGTCTAATATGTTTCAAAGATCCTTCGTTCACTTGATTCTGCATTCTGCAGCGAAGATCTGTGCAATAAAATTTAACGAAAATTTTGAAAAAATGCCGTATTTTGAATGTGCGGTTGGAAAACAGTTAAACTTAATGCACACTTTAACTAATGTTGCTTTGTTGTATCTTTAACTACTCATCATATAAACTCCCTCTCTCTCTCTCTTTATATATATATATATATATATATATACGAGTATATATGGTTTTTGTGTGTGTGTACTATATAGGCTTTTAACTTATGCATACACTTGAAAACATTTTCCATATCAAGTTTCAGTGACATTTTAGCAATATCAGTCTGTCAAAAAAGATAAATTTAACCGGTTAGACATTACATATTACAAGTGTTATAGATGGAGGAAAAAATAAACTCAATACGCAAATATTAATTTTAACATATGTCATACATTCACGTAGGAAATTCAATTTTGTAGACATAAAAAGATTCTCTGGGCTTTGATAATATTTGTCGTAGTGACAAAATTAAATATTATGTTGAAGTATATCCATTAAAAAATGTTTCTTCATTTCTTAAGGAGAAATATTAAATTGAAATATAATAAGAACTTTTTATTTTGAAACATGATGTTACCTTAAATCTGCAGGTTGAGGATAATTGAAAGTCGAAGCGACTATTTACATAATCTAAATAAATGAGGTTTCTTGTCTTAATTCAATTTATTCTTTTAACATTGAACTAGTTTATTTCTAGAAAGTAAGATATTAAAAATATTCTGCAGATGATAATTAAACGTAAGAGCTCTTTCTTAAGAAATATCTTGACTTAAAACATCTTCAACGTTCTTGCAAACAAACATACTTGTATACATTATGCGTAATTAATTTATTTATTAGCGTATATAATTAAAACACAAAACTACAGTTAGGATTTGTAGATTAATAACATTCGTTCATGAGGAGTATATTGCACATCTTTTATCATTTTCTGTGTTTAATATAAATGCATTGCGCATTAGATTTTAGTTTCCGACTATGTTGCACTTTTTTATATTTATATTTCTAAGTTCTTTTATTGTACATTATAGTGTGAAGTTTTCTTGATCAATTTTATTTATTTTTTACAGTGTTGTTTTCTGTTATACACTTCTGCTCTTGTTTATGAGTTGAAAACTCTGGAGGCCGCATGTACCCCAGGTCAACAAGCTCACGTAAAACAAATATTAAATACTTCTAGAAAATGTCGGCAAAAATTGAGACTTAGAAATGCGTTCTTGAATAAGCCTTAACGTCACATTCGTCAACTCGATAAACGTCCTGTATTTTCAAAAGACATGAAGGGGGATAAATGTGTACGATGATTCCAAGAAAAATATATTTGGAAGCCATCCAAGTGCAATTACAAAAGCTTAAATTTTCTCATCTTAGAAGAGGAATTTGCCCATTTAGATTAATGTGTCAGTATAAATCAAAATTCCTTTGAGATCAAATATAGTTTTTCCCCGAAAGTAATCATAACTTATTTCTAGAAACTAGTTATTTATAATTGTGTGATAAGAGTTAGCCAAAAAGCCGAAAAGTTATTTTAGGTAATGTTTGCATATTTAAGCGGAGCTATAATGTCAAATGATACGTCATATATGTCATAGACCATTGCATGACAAAATGAAATATTAAACGTAACGAATGAATATGTTATTCAAAATGAATGAAATCTATAAGCCTAAGCCGAATGCCTGTTCGAGCTTACGTTGTGGACTGCCTCCAAAGCTCACGTCGAAGCTGTTTGTATAGTGTCAATGTCATCAATGAACTGTGGTTTTGGCAGTGGATCAGCTGATAGTTAAGTAGTTTCACAAATGCTCGATAGAACGGACAGAACCACTGTAAGCTTAGCAGCTGTTGTCTTAAAACTTCTTTGACGCACTGTGTACAAACAGCTTCGACGCGAGCTTTGGAGGCAGTCCCACAGTGTGAGAGGAAATAGGCATTCGAACTGTTGCTAAACCGCTGTAACAAATGCATTGAAGCCGAAGGAGCTTATTTTTAATAAAAAGACTCATAAAATATATAATTACTGCTTTTTATTTCATTTTATAACCTTAGTCTTAAAAATTCCTTGACATACTGTGTATATATATATGTAAAAATTGTATGTATATATATATAAATTGTCGAATCTTCGTAAAACTATATTTTGCTTTTCACTTTTGTAATTAAAGAAATATATGCTATACATTAGCATAATATTATCTCAAAAGTAAAAGGATTACCTTTCTGCGGAATCATTGAATGAGCAAATGAACTTGTTTGATCACACATTTCACTGCCTGTACTGTAAAAAATTCCTTAAAAAATACAGAAAGGAAACTGTGAATGTTTCTGTAAAGTTGCATGAGAGTTTGTGTAACCAAACGACACAGTTTCTTGATAACAGTTTCTTGATAAAATTTTTGTTTTTCTCGCACTCAGTACAACTACAGAGTACTCGTTAAAAAGTCAAGAATAAAGTTTCTCGGTTGTTAACAGCTTCGTGAAAACCTAACACATGACATATGTGCTTACCAGTTTAAAAATTGCAAACAAATGCATTATATTGTTTGTGTGAGGTTTATTTTCAGATCTTGTGAACTGCCTAGCCTCGCCAGTCAATCCTCCAACCTTTGAGCTCCTTTTGCCGAGCAAGCTAAGGCACAGGAATCACATCAGCGTAGGTTAAAACTCTAAATACCTTCGACTTTGTGCACTAGAAATAGTAATTCAGCGTACTTACAGATGATGCCGCTACTGCGGCATCGTATATCTTGTGGCTAATTTACAGAGCTTTTTCTTCTCTGTACTTTTACGTCAGACTCCAGATAAATGATTTCCAGATGATTCTTATGTATTTTCGGACAAAACAATTTTTTATTGTACAGATCAATATCTATTTTGCGCAGTTCCTATCTTTTAGGTTTTATGCTTGGAGTTGGCAATTCTATTCACTTTTTATAAACAACGATGATTTATGTTGGAAAAACGTACTGCATATTTCGTACTCAGGTGCCAAAGATGAGTTTCATTGTAACATATACTTAACGTTATGAAGATCAAATTATTATTCGCACTAAAAATTGGGTTCATTTTAACCTTGAAATATTTGTAAGGAGAGGTTTTTTTTTCTTTGCGATTTCGGTTGAACAACGTTGGTTTGTTAGTTTATTAATTATTATTACTAGTTACCTTTGACTACAAAATAACCGATTTTGTTAAATCTCGACCATGGGAAAAGCATTATTTCACATCGGAAAGATACTCACGTAAATTGTATGCCAAACCAGCCCCATTCACATCAGGCTCCTGGTCACGAACCAACATATTTTTTGGGAAAGGGTAGCATGTCTCTTTTTCTCCTTTCTGACGAAATTCAAAGTAAAGAATCATCGCTGTTGGTAAAGCGGGTGTGAATGAATAGATTTGCCAACGCCAAGCATAAAACCTAAAAGACAGGAAGTGCTAGAGGGAGAAATTTGTTTTTAGGCGACGAAAATTGTATCTCGTTTATACAACATGCTGCTCAACCGTGGAGAAAAGGTATGAAATGCTATGGAGTATATCACAGAAAATTCATGGCTTGAAACATCTATAGTTAAAGAGTCATTAAATAGCCATGCATATTTTTTATGTACGTGCGAGTTTAATTATCTTCATTTGTTATAATATTGTCGGCGAAATGGTCTAAACTGTCACATCAATAGCGGCATGCATAAAGGGAAAAACAATATTTTGAGATAATTTTATTTTCGAGAACCTTACTAAAATTCAATATATTTTTGCTGGGAATAATATTAAGGTAAAGGTTCAACGATGTATTCTTCTGCTGTCATGAAAGAATAAGAATGTGTTAGTGTTTAAAAATAATGAATCAGTCGCTCGATATCAAAATTACTGTGATCATTTTTAAACTAAATTGTATTTTTTTCAGTGATTCTCAATTCAACGTATCTGAAAGGCAGCTCTATTCTTAACTTTCGAGGCCAATGTAATATGTATATATAAAAAACGGAACAGTTAAATGTATAAAAATGCAAATCTTTATAGTTTTTGACAAAACTTTGTCATTTAAAAAAATCTCCAATGCTTGGAGCAAAAAAAGAGGCAAAAGGAGTTAAAGATACAAAGGCGTATCTGTATTTTACCTCCTTTTCTTTACACTGTTAGAAATTTCATCATGAAATTACGGTTAAATGACCGGCAGCAGTCTGTCCATCTAATTCAACGTTAAATTTACGGTTTGGAACATTTTTCTATGTTTACCGGACCTAACCATTTCCAATTAACTTGGTTAAAAAGTCGTAAATACAAAAGTTTACGATTTTATAACCATTTAAAAATGATTTCAAAACAAAATTTTTGAACCATTTCGAGGCGTAGACACTCTGAGGCGTAGAAACCATAAACGAAGCTTGCAGGACTCGAACCGGCAATGCGTGGTGTACTAGTCTTGCTCTCTATCCACTCGACCACCGTCATCACGTAAAGCGGACGTTTATTTATCAATAAATCTTCTTTTCCAACAGGCAAACAGCCTTAAAATTGAGATTTCAGTTTTTGATTGGATCTAAATTTACTTTTGGTCTAAATTTACTATATATTGACGAAATTGTTTTTATTTGCTGCAAAAATTAAAATACAAACAAGCTTCAAACAAGGTTTAGCAGCTCAAATTATGGGTTCTCTCATTCGCAAACAGTTCGGGACTCCGATGTCTTCCATTTTTGATTTACGTGAGTATGTGTTTCTATTTAGTATCCACTGCTTAAGCCACTTTTTTTCTTCTTTTTTTATATACACATGCAGATTTTAACTGATAAATCCGTATTCCTATTTTAAAACAACGTACGACCGGTAAGTTTTCGCAACCAAGATGGATGCCCGATTCTTATTGAGCGCTTGAAAATTACGGTTAGTTAAACGTTCTTTAGGATAAACAGAGAATAAACGATTTTTTTCGCAATCAGCGGTTTGAGTACCATATTTTTAATGGTTATTCAACTGTTGTAATTAAATATGGTAAAATAACAATCAAATAAATGGTTATTTTACTATTTTCCTACGGAAATTTTTAACAGTGTATAGCATTTTAACTCAAACAAAATTTTAACTTGACCAAAAAAGACATTGAAAAAATTAAAACTATTTGTGAAAATAAATTTAAATATATTTACATTGTTTATCGAAAAGCAATTTAGACCTAAAATAGGTGAAGGATTTCGCGTGTTTTATTCTCTTTTACCAGTACCGCATTTTTTCTATTGACCAGCTTCAATTGTTTCAGGGAAATAGTGTTCGCCAAAGCAATATACTTTACTACAGGCCGTTATAACATCGATTACAGCATTCATTTTTCTCGTTTACTAATGCAAATAATTCTTGTCAACATGATAGCGAAAAAAATATTCAAGTTTAATGTTCTACCATAATGTTTCAAAATTTTTTCAAGATACTTATATTCTAAAACTAGATTAGCTATATTTAAAAAGAAAAAAAAGTCATAGAATCATGCACTTTTTATGTTCAAAAAAAAGCGCCCATCCCTTTACTCTTTGTTTTACTTTAGACAGTGACATATAATTCTGGTAAAAGTATATTCTGAGACTTCATCAAACGTATAAACGTTTTGCGTTTTACTTATATTTTGTTCAGATGTCTCACATCTTTACGACCTGAATGATTGCAAAAGCCTAAGGAAATGACACTTGATTAACTTCTCTTCCACACGATATTTAGGACTCAACATCGGCTTAACAGCCGAAAACTGCTTTTCGGAAATGCAATTTTGTCTATTAGCATTATTTCTTTTTCTCAACCTGCGTGAGACAATTGCAACTTCTAATCACGCAACTTACCCTATTATAATCTTTATTTTGCTTCAGAATGAACTAGCTATATAGATTGATGGGATTAGCCCAGCTTCTGCAAAAGTATTTTACACTAAACGTCGTCACAACATGAGCAATATATACATTCGTAAGTAGTAGAATATCCAAGAAACAATTAAGCCTAAAAGACGAGAAAATACATTTGAATAATTCATATAATTGCAAGTAACGCGCTAAAGGTAATATTATATCCCGTGATAAATACGATTATTCAATTTATTTAGTTCATTAGACTAATTAGGTTTTTAATTAAGCTTTTGTATGATCACTAAAATTTCTATTTGCATAAACATGACGTAACGTTGTAGTTTTTCTTTTTATTTAATGAAGGTGGCAGAAATCTAAGAGACGATTTTAAGACAATTCTTGAAACTTACGAAAGAGAAACGTAATCGGACACCGTTTGATTTTGTTAAATAAATAAGTTCCGTACAGAACTATACGAGCCTGATTTCCTGTATACATCAATATCAAATTGATACTCTAGCTATCTCTCTCTCTCCTTCTCATTTAGCTTTAGTTCTTAATTACTTCCAATATACCTTTCTCAACGGTTTTAATAATTGTTCTCAACGGTTAAATAATTGTTCACTCGTTCATTTATTCATCTATTCTCTCACTCACTCATTTATTCATTCATTCGGAAATGCTTTTTTAAAAATTCCGATCAAAACGTTTCGGGAAAAAAACGGCTCATTTGGTTCTAGATGAAATTTGCATATGCACTTGTCCTACGTCAAAATATCTTTTCTATGAAATTTCTTTCAGCAAATCCATCTGTTAGAACAGGATTCATATACGATTGAAATTTCTCCGCAGGCGCTAATGTTAAAACAAATTTTTTAAATGTCCAAAATTAAACAAAAATTGCTCAATTCAAAAAAAAATGTTTTCCGCTGAGAGCTTATTCAAAGGAACTTGGATCTTATGCCCAGAGTTTATATGATTTGCTTCATTTTTTTTCATAGGCGCTAACGTTAAGGATTTTTGAGCTGTTGAACAAACAATTATTCAAATAAAAAAGTAAAATATGGAAATGACATGTTCTCGCCGAGATCTTTTAAGTCCAAAAGAAATCGAATCCGACCATTTCTTTAAAAGTTATTAATAGCAGAGAGACCGACATACAGACCGAAAGACATACACTTTCCTTATCCCAAAACCCTACTTTCAATTTTTTTACTTCTCAATATTTATTTAATTTTGCAGCTTTTTTTTAACTTTTTTTTATTTTTAATGTTATTTTTAAGATACATTAAGGCTCTTTTCATTCCATTTTTCTTTCTTTTTTTTTACTTTTACTGGAAAATAGGCTAAAATGTGACTATATCAGGGATAAAACATTTTATTTTAGCATTTAATTTATTTAAATTTATGGTGAACATAACATCGCTCGTATTATGTCTGAATATTTATGCAGTGGGCACCGCGAAAGTGATTATATTTGCAGTCCACAGTACATTTGTAAGAACAAGGTTATCGAAAGTATTATATCCGTTTTGGGCAGACTACGTAATGTAACTTTTATACCCCAAAAGGCGTCTCTTAAAATTCAAAAATAATACCAAAAAAAAAAAAAAAAAAAACGAATCTGCATTGAGCTTGACATTTACCAAAAACATCATTACCATGAACGGTGATTGGTATATTGTCCTTAACAGCTATTGAGAAACCACAGATTTAATTTCGCTGAAATACTTAGTTCCGGCTGAAGATTATATATATATATATATATATATATATAATAAATAATGTCATTTTTCGATTCAGAGTTTTAAACAAGAACGTAAGTCTTCTTAATATCAATATCAATTTTTAAAAAAAATGTTTTCTGTATCGCAATTGGGACATAAAATCTTCTTCAGTGCACTAGGGATAGCTTGTGAATCAGGTCAGGGAGCTCTAAAGTATTGGAAAAGCAATATCGATACGATTATTGGGGATTGTTCTTGACATTTTCCAATCTTTCAAGGAAGTATAACGTAGCCAAGCTTTAAAAAATCGTAAAGCTTTCTATCTTTCTGTCATTTAGTTAATATTTTCGTCGACTTGAAAAATTTCATTGTATTTCATTGTAGACATAAAAAAAACACATAGCATAATTGATATATTGCAATTAATTTTAAATTAGTATATAAAACATTGTATTCACTGTTTAAATTTACGTATTTTAATGAATGTATATTCATTCGTTATATAGCATTAAAAAAAGCAAGTTTCAAAAAAGGCGTATTAATGGATTGAAATATGCTATTTGCTAGAATAAAAACTTTGAGAGGATTATATCATTTATTTTTTGAGAAATTATTTATTTGTTTTTATATTATGAAAATTTGGTTTAGCTTAAAAGCCCCAAGATTACATAATACAATTTAAAAAACATAAAAGCCATGTGTGCCCTTCTCATCCTGCAAGTATATTAGCAGGTACCTCTGAGGCGGCAGATGCAACACATAACAATGGGTTTTATAAGGAATATGAACAGCCATGTTTCTGAATGTCTGATTTTACTTGCTAGTCACTTGGAACGTCAACATTTATTAACGTTATCAACGCTAATCTTACACTTCAATCTTTGTAAACAACGAATATTGTACCTGATAAATTTTAATATTTATTTTCTTGCTTAATCTCGGATTGACGAAATGCATCGATACGCAACAAAGCAGTCTTTGGCTTCTCCAACAGTGGTTTCCATACGCGAAACTAGGGGGTAGGCCTAAAGGGAACATTCGACATATATTCAACATGTAATCTATTAACTACAACCATAATATGTTTACTACTCCTACTTCTACATCTGAATAACATAAGAGTAATTAATGCCCTATAAAATAGTACTGAATTGATTAAAGGAATTCCACATCAAAACTTTAAAATATTGTTTTGTCTCTTCAGAGTCCTACGCATAAGAAAATATATAGTTTATGATACACTGTGTGACACACAGCAAATTCGTTGCATTATGCTCAGAAGTGTTTCATTAATAACTAAATATCATATTTGATGATGTTAGTTAAGAAATTCGTCAATATTAAAGATAGCTACTTAATGAAACAAAAATTAATAGTGTGTTTCATCAGACAGATAAAGAACTGCCTCCTCAATTCTTTACATAAAACTGATCGAAATGATTTTCCTCAAAAGGAAATAGTCACTGTTACAAAGGGAAGATAATAGATGAAACAGGAAATTGAAAACTTTATCTGTAGTGGATTTTATCCCTCGGCACTCATAAATTGCACTCAAAACATTTGTTTTCAAGATGAATAAAGTCATTTCTATTGTCTTCAAATGGCAAAGAGTTAGAACTCAGTAACCAAAAGTGTTGCGCATGTATAAAAAGAACAGAACAAGAATATCAGGTATTTTTCCAATTGTATATTTTAGTCATTTTATAGAACAGCATTATATTTCAACAAGTAAAATCACAAGAGCCAGGTGATTTTTCAAAATCCTAATTGTTTACGAGGGTATATTGATAAAATGTTTAACAAAAATCATAAAATTAATGAAATGCACGAAATTCGCATAATTATTGGATACAGAATTACATTTGTGTATATCGGCATACTATTTATTTACGATAAACAGAATGCGTCACTTCTTACCCATCTAAACCAGCTAAATGCGTTTCTAATTCAAAACATAAATTATAGCTAGAACAGGAGATGCGGGGTAGCCTTATAGAGGTTCTCTTGTAATGTATCAGCTGGAAGTAGCGATGTATCTTACTAAAACGGTTCTTTATTTTTGTGATAATGTGGTGACTGCTCCTATCAATCGATCAATCTATTGCAAATCAATCTGAGCCTGTTTACCTTCCTTAATCTTGAGTAAATAACTTATGCAAATAATATGGTAGATACCAGAGTTACATCTTAAAATTTATTGCAAATTTTGTCCTATTTTTCGACAAAAATGTTTAAAATTCTGTCAAGAACTTTTCAAAGGTTTTGAAAATGTAACCGTTACGGAATTTTGACATTTAAAATGACTTAATTGTCATATTTACACACAAAATATTTCTTCTCCCTCACGCTTCTACTTTATTTATTATTAAATGTCTACTGTATTTTTATCGTAAGGCTAACTCCAAGCTGTACTCAATTAGTATTAGAACATTTCGGTAGAAGCAAATAAATTTTGAAATGTTTGTTTGAACTTATGAGGCTCAAACTCGAAGTTTATTTTTTAGCCTTTTGTTAGTCTGCGACAACCATGGAGGCTGCATCAATCCTTTCGCTAAAAATGAAAAAAAAATCAGGTAGTTTTATTATTGTCTACGGATAAATTTCATTACATAAGCAATAGATTTGCATGCAGTTTTCATAAAAGTCTAATAGAATTTCACATACAAATTAATGCTATAACAATACCATTATCGGATTTCGGCATTACCGTCGAGAAACATTTTTGATATTATCTGTACTCTATTATTTACCGTCACTTTCTCGACGGTATTGATCAAGGGTACCATGTTGGCGACGGTTTACCGAATTGTCGCCAACATGAACTTTTCAATTATAAAACGCATGTATTGCCCATATTATCAAATATGATGAACTCACAATATTAAATGGGTTTAAAAGAAATTTGAATAATGATGGATTTAAAAATTTTAATTAAATAAAATAATTTTTGGAAAAAAATAGAACCGACTTCAGATTATAAATTGCGCTGAAAAGTGAAAAATAAATTAATTCTTTAAACAACATCGATGTGACTTTTAAACATAGTTTTAGAGGTCGGTGCAAAATTAGGATAGATACAATCTTTTGTAATCATAAATCAATTACAAATGTAAATGGCCCAGAATTAGCAACAGTTCCAATATGAAGTAGCACATGGTGTAATGGTAATTAGGCTGATAATTTTGCACCGACTTCTAAAACTATGTTTAAAAGTCACATCGATGTTGTTTAAAGAATTAATTTATTTTTCACTTTTTAGCGCAATTTATAATCTGAAGTCGGTTCTATTTTTTTCCAAAAATTATTTTATTTTATTATTTTTAGTGTAAATAGATTTTTTATATAAATACTCCATTTTTAAAAAATCCATATCAAAGAGCAAACCTTCTTTGAATGAATGACACTAAAAACTAATCATTTGTATGAAAAATTCCGTTTTGAAGTCGGTTTTAGCAAACAAACTAATTGGATTTATTTTTTTGCCGCAGAGAAGCCATCAGTCAAAATCTAACTGTAATTGCATTTATTATTATAGCACAATGGCAACAAAAACTTTTTCAACAATGAGTTTTGTATTTATTAATAGTTTTCCCAACAAAGAAAAATCAAGTCAAGTCTTTCCAATTAAAATATAAAATACTTATTTTTCACCAGTAACATTTTTCTAAAAAACAAATGTAGTCAAATGAAAGTGCAATATTTGAGTTAGACGGCCCTCTATTTATTAAAGAAAAAGTCATCAAAATCGGTTCATTTAGTCAAAAGTTATGGATAAAAAAACAAAACAATGACCCTATTTCTGCCCATAACTTTTGTTCTAATTATCGAATACGGTCAAACGAAGGTATGAGACCTATGGGAAACCACCCACGATTGATTTATAAAAAATCATGAAAATCGGTTCATCCGGTAAGAAGTTATGAGTGGACAAACAAACAAACAAAAAAAAAAAAAAAACGACATACATACAATATGAATGTATAACCTCCTTCCTTTGTGAAGTCGGTTAAAAAGGGTACATCTGAAGTCAAAGATTTTTATCAAACTCCGCTAAAAAAATATTACCGATACATGAAAAAAAAAAAAAAAAAACATCAACAATTTTAATTCACCAAAGAAAATACCAATAATTACATCTGCATTTTTGGATGTTCTTGCGTCTTGGCGAGTTGACATCATTTTTTCTATATCCGATCGATAAATACCCGAATATTTTATAAGAGAACTGCCACTCATTTTATTTACTTAAATTGTATTATATTTTTGTTGTTTGCTTAAATTATGTAAGATTCTTTTTGAAGTTGCACTTCTTTTGCACGATGGATATGTAAAGATTTACATAGATGAAGACTATGGCTTAATATGCTAGTAAATAAATAAATAAATATAAAAAAAAACTGCTGATGTAAAGTTGATTTTTCCAATATTATAGACAACATTAAAGACTAAAGTGCAATTGCCGTCTCTCTTTGAGGATGATATGCTTTCCAAGAGGACATACTTCTACGGGAAAATATGTAAACTGGGGTGAAGGGTTTAAAGACTCAAACGGATACTGGCTGAATGAATTAAGAACATTTAATAAAAGAATAAAAGCTATATACAGGGTAATAATAAAGCTAACATTAAATTGGAATACAACTCAGACGGTCGACGCGACATAGTGTCATTCTGCTATAAATAGCGTGGGATTGTCAGCGCATCCTGGCGGAGGCAGGGAACTTTACTGATTTGCATCTCTCAGCTTGCTTCCAGATTCACTTCCACATATATATACCTGAACTTTTCCTTAAATAATAGAAAACCATAAACACTTACCTTAAGTACATTTCACAATTACCACATCCGGTTAAACCCTCGTCAGGGTAGGTACGGTGATAATATATGAGGTATAAATAAATAAGAACATTTCAGGAAGGCATGTTGCATTTATCCATCAACATGCGTTACAGATAAAGCAAAATATGATCTAAAATAAAAAATAGTATATTTTTTTAAAACTCTCTACAATATTTTGACTGTAAGAAATGAACTTTTGTGCAAAAAATTATTAAAAAATTCGTGACCTGTTTCAATATTTAATACATCAATTGATTATATTTATATAGAAAAGCATAAAAGGTATTTTTTTATGTCAGGAATTCAAAAATCGCACATAAAAATTAGTTAGAATATAAAATTGTGTAGATTTCTATTAACACGTTGAGTGCCACGCGGTCTTATAGCGACTTAACCGTCAGGCCACGCACGCAGGTAGCGCATTACAGCAATGCGAAATTTGACCAAAAAGGTTATAACATTGTGAGAGTGTGCCACCTCACATTTAAACTTTTTTTGTCTTGCGCTTTGCTTCATCGCAAACGCACCACATACCCCCCCCCCCCCCACCTTATGCTTTAAGGAAGGAATGAGTCGCCGACTGTACGAAAATTTGCAGAACGACGTAGGAAAAATTTTCGTAATTCTTTTTCATTCCGTTCCTTCTCTTTTCAAGCATGACGATTCACACCTGGTGTGCATCCAAGGTCATTCAAAGCCTTGATTAAGCTTTCTTGTTCCGTCTCCAATCTTTCTAGAATGTTCGTTTACCGTTGCACTGTGTGTGACGTAGTGCCTCGTTTGAATGTGATCGCACTCTCATTGGTCAACAAGTTGACTCGCCCCAGCATGCAATTCAGCAACGCTGCTGAAAATATTCGGAAAAGTTAGTAGCGTCTTTTCGTAAAAATGCGAAGGACGTGAAAAAAGCGGTGCCTTTTTCCCGAAACAAAAAGAGGAGGATTCCCCGTATTGATTTGGCCTGCCAAAAATATAATGTGCTAAGTATTCGTTTTAATACCAAATTTTCTGCTTTTAAATTAAATTGTGTAATGCCCATGTCTTCTTTTAAATTTTACTGTGCTGAAATTTGGGTCGGTGCATGGTTGCCGTTGTGCCGCCATTGCATCAGTAAGCTGTTCTTTCTGTTTTAAGAAAAATAATCTTTGACTAAACATTTAAAAGTGCCTTCCACTACTTACTGACAAGTCCTTTATTTATGAAATAAAGTGTTTGGCTTTGATTGAAATATGCTTTCCATTGTTCTGACCCCAACGGCCAAATACAGTAAAATCATTTTCATAGCCTTGTATTTCTCAATGAACTGAAATGTTGGAATTCGTACGCATTGTATACCTGGTCATTCAGGAAGAGATTCATTAACTCGATGAGATTAATGAGCATTTATATTCCGAAAGTGCCATATGTATTTCCTGTACCATAATTAGTATGTCAATATGCTGTCTTAATTAGTGCGATAGCGCATTAAAAAAAAAAAGTAAAAGAAAACTTGTTAAGGTATGACTTGATTTTACTAGTTATTTGAAGCGGTAAAATTTTTGGTGTCCGGGGGACTTTTACTTTCTCCCCTCCAAATTTAAAAAAAGTGAGTTTCTGTTTTGCCGTTATGTACTGGAAATCAAGTGTCATACATTATGAAAATCAGTCGTGAGTGCTACTTCTTACTATTCTCGAGACCATAATTAATATGATGGCTTCTCTAATGCCTATCTCATCATGTATTTAAGTGCAACTAAACTGACATCAATATGTTGGGTGTTTTGCTAATTATATTGAACTTCTACATCTTATACCGTTTGTTCAAATGTGCCACACAGTATTATTTTGATATGCTTGCACATGTTTAATAATTACGCACTTACAAAAAATAGCTCGTTATTGACTAGATAAAATGTTCTTTTGTGGTGACAAAAATAAAAGAATACATGATTTACAAAAACAAATGTCTGTCTTCAATTTTGTATTGTGGCAAACACATTTTCTTACAGATGAATTAATTCATTTGAATGCATAAAAAAATATGACCCTAATACTTACCTTTATTCAATTCCTATGAGAATATAAATTCAAACAACGCTGGATTTTAACAAACTTGTACACAAGATTCACCTACACAATTATCAGGGAATGGTTCCCAGGTATGTGATTATAATTATTGTTATTTTTGATGAAAAACAATAGTGCCATTCATACCTACTCCAACATCTTCCTAAACTAATTTTTTTTTATCGCGAAACGTGGTTGCAGTCTTATCTGGGTTATTGTGGCTCACAACTGCAATCTGCAATGTGAAAATTTATATTTATTTATTCCATTTTTAAAACCTCTTTAAATTATTTTTTTTTTATTTATTTATTTTTTTTTTTTCATTTTTCATCTGCACCACAAACATTTTGTTGCAAGGGACAACCATTTTTATGTTTACCTTGTTTCAATAAAATCCATTAAAGTTTTCTGAAAAAATTTTCAATTTTTACCTCTATTATCATATTTTAAACTGTCAGTCACCGGTGACTGACGCGGTCTGAACGGCAAGGTCGGTATCAGTCATTGGTGACTGACGTGGCACTCAACGTGTTAATTAAGTTTAAAGTAAATACATTAATTTAAAGTGTCCCACACAAAATAATTAAGAGAAAGGTAATTATAATTTTTAATATATAAGATTATATTTAAGCAGTTTAAATGTGTGTAGGTGTTACACAAAAACAATATAAATAATGATGATTTACAGTCCTTTATTTGGTCTTAGAGCTATTTGCATTTTCTCAAGAAGTTGTGTGTTTTTATAGTGCCTGTAGTTGTTTCAAAAAATCATAAATTTATGAATAGTTCAATTGTTTTTTTAACAATTTACAGAATAAGAAATTTCACGATTAAAAAGCATAATTTAGGAGTTATTTGCTTTGTGTAAGGTATATAATATACATTTCTTCCAAAATTCACTCATATTGTTCTGAATGAATAAACTTTTACTTTTGAACGGTTGCTATGAAATATATCACAAATAATACATTTATAATAATACATATTGAAACTCAATTAGATAAAAGTAAAAATGTATTTTCAGCATTTAAATAAAAATCCAATTATGCCTGAATATTTATTTAAAAGTTATATAAATAGGAACTCTTTAAAAGCAAAAAAAAAAGAAAAGTAATAAAGGTGCTATTAAATGGCTAGAATTATTATTTTTCTTTTTTGAAAGTAAATAATACAAGCAAATTTTAAAATATTGACTCTGTATGTTTGTAGCGCGTTTAACATCAAACTTAATAATGAATTGCAATTAAAATCAAGTATCAATTCATAATTTTAATTATTAAGAAATGAAACCCCCATTATTTTTTACATACGTTTCTATCGTCGAAGACTTACATTCAAAACTAAATTAAATTTGACTTAATGAGGAACTTTAAAAAAAAAAGACAAAATTCAATACTAGCTCTTTGTTTCCAGAATTGTAATCAAATGGTTGTAATGAAATATTTCTCAAATGAAAGAAAGAAAACAATTACTATATTTGTTCTGTCTTAGGAATAAAACAATAATTACTCTTCGAACAATCAATATGTTTTATTGATGTGTTTTATTATGTATTATTCATTTACAAAAAAAGGATTTGAACGTCTTTCTATAAAATTTTATTTCTCTCATGCATTATTGAGTGCGAAATAAGCATATTTTGCGCAAGATAATCAACTATCTTCTGGCATGATTTATTTATTTCAGGCTGATCCATATTGAACACAGTACTGCATAATAATGTAATAATAATTTAACTTTGTGCAAGTAAACTGTAATAAAATATAATTTCACGTTAAGAAAGCACAAATAAGCATTAAAATGCTGACATATATTTCGGGATTGCTTGGAATCTCTTTTTTAATGCTACAGGGAGATTCTAGATGCAAAACATTGCATTCTTATTTGTGCTTTCTTAACGTGAAATTATCTTTTATTACACAGTATTGCATGTCAACATATGCGTTATCGCAGAGTTTTAATACTCACAATATCTTATACAAAATTTAGAAGACATTTTTCACCCAATTGCGAATGAGACCGAAATCTAATACTCAAGATACAATATCTTAAAACTGGAAGTACTTTATATATTTTATGCAAGATCTTGTCTGAGAATAAGAACTCAAATTGAAAACGGATCGAATTTGCTCTTTTCTTGTTCTGATTTTAAATGAAATTTTTAATTTGTTTATATTACTCGTAAATGGAGAACATGGCTACATGTTTTCAGATCTTTACAACTTTAACCGAAAAAAAAAAAAAAAAATAGTTTACACGATATTTGAGACGATCTTCAGAAATACTTACTGGTATTTTTAGACAACTCTCACATTGATCGCATTTCCCTGATATAAAATAATCGTAACCGTGTGTTAAGATCATTATTGATTTGTAATATGTTGACTAAATTTTGTGGGTAAGTCCGTAGAAAAATAACACGATGCAAAAAAAAACAAAAAAACATGTATGAATAATTCACTTAGTAATTAACTCACTCCTATGTAAATTCGTGTACTCTGTCATATCGCAACTCTATGATGCAAGTCTTTCAATATGAAAACAATGGTTAAGAAATAAACACCAAGCTTTTCATCAGTAAATGTAAAAACGCTTCTAGTGGCAAAATGTAAAAAACATGCGGTTTTCGACCAGCACATCAGTAGTTAGACGGAGTGAGTTTGACTTCATAATATAGCATACACTTTACACGGGTATATAGCGTGATGCACTAGTCAAACTGAAGACATGACGATCGAGTTGATCCTAAAGATGCTCGTGTAAGTTCAGGCCTGGTGGATTTGGTCACACAGCGGATCACTTGAAATTGCTAATCACAAAGTTTCTGGATTATGAGACGTATTACTGTTCTAATGAGATATCCATTTGGAAAATATTCATAAAAAACACCCCCTGCTCCCTATATTCTAAGAAAAACCAGCCTTATATGAAAAGCGGATCAATAAACCAGTCCAGTGAGGGTTACCTTCTACGAATGCGATAGCACTCAGGAAATGCTATGTAAACATTCATACCACTACTATTTACTTCTAACAATGATTTTTCTCTTCGTATACTTGAAAGTTCATCCATACAACTGAGAGGAAATATCATAAGTCGAAAAAAAAGGTTCGTTTCCGATAATCGGAGTAACAAGTAGTAATATTCTACAAAAACGATCAAAAATGCTTCCTGCTAAAATATGAGCACAAACGCTCAAGACATAACTAAAATGTCACTTTCTAGTTGTGTGTTGAGCATTAATTTCCTGCATTCATGAAAAGGCTACATCTTAGCCTCGAAATAGCCATTTCCTCTATTGTTTCAATAATTTGTGCTTTATTTACGCAGTTTTCTCCCTTAGTTTATGTGTTTAAAATAGTAATACTGTTTTAAGTATACTTTCCTTGGGTTAGTGTTAATCAAAGCTGTTATGTGCAATATAGGCTTACTGTGATTAAACACGGATGTTCAGAAAATACTATCCATCGCAAATTTAAAAAAAAACTAAAAAGCTTTTTATTATTATTATTATTTATTATTTTATTATTACTTATTTATTTATTTATTTATTATTTTTTTTTGCTTATAAATTTTTAGCTTTTCAAACACAAAGATGTGATGAACCATCGTTTCGATTACATTAATAAAATAATTTTTATAAAAAAACAGAACCGACTTCAAATTATAAATTGCGCTAAAAAGTGAAAAATAAATTCATTCTTTAAACAAAATCGATGTGACTTTTAAACATAGTTTTAGAGGTCGGTGCAAAATTAGGATAGATAAAATCTTTTGTAATCATGAATCAATTGAAAATATATATATTTTCGTTGAATTAGCAACAGTTCCAATATGAAACAGCAAATGGTATAATGGTAATACCTCATAGTTTTGCACCGACTTATAAAACTATGTTTAAAAGTCACATGGATGTTGTTTAAAGAATGAATTTATTTTTCACTATTTAGCGCAATTTATAAGTTGAAGTCGGTTCTGTTTTTTAATAAAAATTATTTTATTTTATTCTTTTTAGTGTAAATACATTTTTATATAAATGCTCTATTTTTTAAAAAATCCATATCAAAGGGCAAAACTTCTTTGAATGAATGGCACTAAAAACTAATAATTTGTAAAATTCCCTTTTGAAGTCGATGTAGCAAAAAAACTGATTGGATTAAGTTTTGCCACAGAGAAGCCTTCAGTCAAACTCTTGCTGCAATTTCTTTTAATATTATTGCCCATGACAACAAGCATGTTTTCAACAATGACTTTTATATTTACTAACTAGCGGTACCCGCACGGCTATGCCCGTTTTAAAAAATGAAAATACCAGTCGATTTGCTATTGTGTATATAGTGATAACTTTTTTAGGTGCAAATTATGTTATTTTATTAAAATGTATAGCATTCCATATAATTAAAAATTAGCTGCCCACGGCAATCAGCCGGAGATCCTACACATTTAAGCATTTTTTTTTTTTTTTTACAAAACACACACAATAAGAAAGGAAAAAGGAAAGAAAGAAACGAAACAAAACAAAAAAGAAAATATTTGAAAGAAAACGCATTTTGTTTGTTTAGTTTAAGTACCCACACAAAAAGGAAGATTATAACAAATTAGAATAGTTTTAATTAATACAATTTTAGTACAATTAATTTTTATCTATTATTTATTGACAAAGCCGGGTCCAGACGCTACGTTTTGTACAACCTTTTGTCTGCGCAGTCTTAAGACTGAATGAAAACGTTGCAGTTTTTTATGCGTCTAGATAGTGCAGAGATATCTGTATATTTCACTCAGTTTAGTGCGATATCGTCATGAAGGAGGTACTACTCTGGTCAATTTTGACATGGTGTTATGTTAAAAAAAAAGACTGGAACGTCTCAGAAGAACCCGGCGTTCAAAGTGGTCAAATGATTACATAAAATAAACATTTTTTGTTGCCTGTTATGGTGGTTCGACAACTGCAGTCCCTTTATTTTCATCCATGGTATTCCTAGAATGCCTTGGTGTCTCTTGATTATTATGAAATGTCGCGTGAGAAATGTCGACGAAATTGAAAGAGGAATGCGATGCATCATTTTCTTCAGAATGGCTTTAAATGTTTAAATTAAGATAGCAGGCAAAAACCAATTGGAAAGTCTGCAGATGTTTTTATTGCTATTTATTTACAAAAAATTCTCGCACTTTTTTGAATTTCGGTTGTACAGCGATTTTTTTATAACCGAATTAAGTCTATATCTATATATATATATATGTATGTATATATATATATATATATATATATATATATATATAGTTCCTTGAAAAACGTATAAATGGTGCTTAACTATATTCCTTTGCTGAAAGACAAGTGAATGAATGTTGCCCAAAAAATAAGTGGACTTTATTAACTAACATTTTTCTTTTGAATAAAAATAATTACCATGTTTTTAAAATCCAAAATAACCGTTTAGAATAATTTTAAAACTATGACATATCGCTGTACATATTCATCGTCATATCTTCGAGCTTGGTTCTCATTGCTACTCTTCAGGCAGTTCTTACATAATGAATAATTCAAAGGCGCCGTTTTATGGAAAAAATCTAATTTAAAATCACAATGCTTTAAAACATTTTGTCATATTCTGCATTTATTTTCCACATTTTGCTTCCGCCTTTCAAATGACAAGAAGAGAACTTCAGAACAAAATAATGGAAAATAAATAATAAAACTAGAAAAATACGAAGAATAACTTTGCAGTTTCACTCAAGTTGAACTATTTTAAAGATTTAATTTCAACTATAAAAAATATTTCTTCTGACGAACTGTTGTGAATTGTGAAATTTTTGAAAATAGATGATTTATAAACATTCCTTATGAAAATCATACAGCATACTCTTGTAAATATTAAAAATCGGAGTAGGCTTTTTTAGTGCTAGACATAATATTTAACATGAAAACATGCGTCCGTCACTAATTGGGTGATGCGATTTTGTTATGGTAAGTTAAAATAATGTGTTTTCTTTGTAACTTTAACTCTTATTGCATTATGTAAGACATGATAAACACAGACGTTATCTTCCGCCATTTAATGCATTTTTAAATTTTCAACAATTTTTTTGTCAGTGAAAAACTTTAGTTTCTAACTTGAATAGACTTACTTTTTTAATGGAAAATTTCGTTTGACCCCTGAACAGTTCGTACTTTAGTTGATTCCTCGTGTTTAGCAAATTTATGAAATATAACTACTGTGAGGTGAAAATATGTTGATACAAAATTATTTTTAGAGTTGTAGTTTTTTTTTCAAAAATGAATTACAATACCTTTATCAAACTCCGTAGCTTATATTATGAACACTTATGTTAAAGTGTTTATATGGAATTTATTGTTTCATTATTATTGCATTTCGGCAAAAACTGATTATTTCGAAGTTGATGTTTAATATTTAAAAGTATAAAAAACAATACCTAAATGATTGAAATAACTAAATCCATTATATTTCACTGCACAGATCTGTTTGGCCGTAAGTACTACATTTTCTAAACTAAAACTTAAGAAAATTTGCGGAGAAATGCATTTGATTAACTTCGTTTTAACACGCTATGTGTGGTTCAGCGTTGACTAAACATTTGAAAACAGTTTCCAGAAAATGTAATTGTGCCTATTACTATCATTTGATTTTCCCGATTTGCGTGACACATTTATAGCTTGCAGTCACGCAACATTTTTGAACTGTAATGTCTCTTTTGATTCATTATATGCTTGTTTAGGTGCGAAATGAGTAATCAAACTGTTACATATCTAGTGAAAAATTGCACAAGTGGAATACATTAAAACCTGTAAAATGTACTTTTACTAAAATGTATTTCGGCGGGAAAGTCCTATAGATAGGTTCAGTTAATTGCAGTAAATTCACTACACGTAACAACTGCGTTTGCATTCCCTGCAGATTATATGTTATTTCTTATAAATAATGATGCGCATTTAACAGTTATATTTATCCTTGTACATGTTTTTTTCATTATAACTATTTTTTAATTGACATAAATGTTAAAATCACTGCCTGGCGGTGCTTATCTTCTATATTCATCGAATGGCGAAGATCATTCAACCAATCTTTTGTTTCCTATTTAACCTCTTCAGACCCCAGAACTAAGCACAAACAATTTTGACGCAATTGTTTAGTTCTATGATTTAAAAAATGATTACAAAACAAAATAACTGAAAACATTTTATTTTTAAAATTTTAATTAATAATTAGTTTAAATAATAATTAATGCCCAATGTCCATGTTTTCCATGTTTAAAACGAAATAAACTATCTGTTGGTTAATTTCAAAAACAATTGGGTGTTTTAGCTTTCAAATTGTACAAACAACAGTTAATAAACATTATTTTAAAATGTACCCAATTGGGTACACTTGGAATGAAGAGGTTAAAGAAAAACAAATTCAATAATATTGCACTGAAAAGCGTGAAACGTTTAGTTGTTATACCATTTAAAGTTCGTAAAACGTTTCATAAAATGAAATTCATTCCGAATTGGCATTATATAGAGCACCAGAGTTCAAGTGTGTCTTCGTTTGCCCCCCTGGTTCAGTTTGAACCAGGTGGTAAAATCAAGAAAAACCGTGCATTAATCTAAATACATGTTCTCCTTAAAAATTTACATTTAGCATTTGAATGGAACATGTTTGATCTTAGTTAGACATGCGCAATGAAACGAAATTGGAAAGTACTTTCCACACATTAACGCTTCTCAAATGTGAGTAACCCAGCAAATGTTTTTACTTAAACAGCGTTCCCATAAAACTAATTGGAAAAAAAACATCTAAATAGAATAATAATTTGTTCTGATAATTATTATCATCTTAGTTGTTAATTGATATGGAAACCATATTTTCATCAATGCTATCATTACTTTTGTTGGAATATCACCTTTTGAAGTAATTCAATTCAGAGCGTCAATACATAACATGAGTTTTCCTTCGAAACGTAATATCCTTCTTATTCAGTTATTTGAGTTTATTTAAACGACAAACTAAAAGGTATTATTGAATAATAAAAATAAATTACTCGATTTAAAATGCTTATCATTAATAAGATATATCAAAGTCATTTATTAAATGACCTAGGATTGAAATGATTTGCTTTTCAAGGAAGTTTTCTGTCAGCATAAGACTTTTCGAAAACTATTGCGCATATCTTCGTTCTCAAAATAAATTGGGATGGATGTTTCTTATTCATAATTAATGAATATTTAATGAGACGATCAAATCTAACGAGGAGTATTTTAATAGTTTTTTTTTTTGTCTCGATTTATTTGACAAATGCCTTTCAAATAAATTTTGCTCTAAGTATTCGTTATTAGAACGAATAAAATTACTTCCAATTCATAAATGCAGTCAAAATATTTTCGATTTATATCCTACGAAACTTAGAAACGTGCTTAAATTTCAGAAAAAGTTTTTTTTTAATTAAATATTTTATATAACTATATAGGAGAGGATGGACGACACAGGTCACCGCTTTGGCGCTTTTATTTTTTATAATAAAATTTAAAAAAAAAAGAATATCACTTGAAACAAATGGTACGCACTGCCTTTGTCCCGGGCTATAGTGCGCCAACGTTTGTTCTTTGGTTTTTTGTATTAAACTCATACATATATATATATGTATGTGTGTGTGTGTCTGTGTGTGTGCGTATGTGTATTTTTACTGGAATTCCTAATTTCCTCAACTGATTTATTCTAAAGAGCTTAAAGTAAACCACAATATAGGATAAAGTATAGAAACACATGTGAAAGAGTCATTTTTGAGCTCTTTAAACACACATTTGGAGGAAAAAGGGCTATGAGAATGTTTTCTTTTATTATTACGGATTCATTTTTTGTTTTTAGAAAAGCGAATTGATTTTCAAGTAACATTTACAACATAAATCTTACTGGAACACAATTCTCATTTGTTTTTTGGACGTTAAATTTTACGTTTTAGACTTTTTTTTTTTTGTAAATTTTAAATTTATTTTTGTAAATTTTACAACCACATAGCTACTATCATTAATGTTTTCATGAGATTCAAATATTTACTTTTCCCACCAGGAAATTGTCATTTTTATTAATTATCTTAAGATAATTAAGGCTTTATTTAATGTGCTCGATGTACATTGAAATAATAAGCTATAAAATAGAATTTGTGCACATTAGATATGCTAGAACCTGTTCCCCATGTTCTAGCGAAACAAATATGTACCTGAGAGCCACATTGTCTTAACCTTTAGGTTACGGCGCTCGAGTTCCCGAAATTCATCCATACAACGGCAAAACTGCGGAATATTTTTCCCCTCGGTGTAACCACGGGGGTCTTTAACTCCCAGTATACCTCTTTTGAGTGTGATTGACTTCATTAGAAGGGTTGCCAAAATATAAACTTTCGTTATTCAGTTGCTATTTTTTTGCTCCCAATCGCCAATTCGAAGTAATTATATGATTGCTAAAGTTAATTTCCGAACGAAAGTAAAAATGGAAGAAATCAAAATAATAATAATAATTTGGAAGCATGCCAGCTTTTTTTCTTCCTCATTTAAACTGCAGCTTATTATTGAAGTCTAATGTGAGGTTCCCTATGTTTGTCTAAAAAATTTTGCTAAGCAAAAAAGGCAATCAAAATTTCTGCCCAAATTAGAGTTAAAATTAACAATAAAAAGTGCTGTTCCATATAGTTGAATAGTAGTGCCCTTTCATTGTTTTAGAAAGTTAGAGCATCAATATTTTTTTTTTTTTTGCGATTTTTCTGCTCTGTAACATTTGATTTGTATTCTCTCGGGACATGTACGTAATTTGCCTAGTTTTCGACAAACATCTCAGGTGCGAAGTCATGATGACAGCATTTTATATTAAATATCTGCAAAATACATTAGGGATCATTCATAAATGATGTCACGCTGCGAGGGGGGGATTCGTGAAATTGTGACAAGAGAAGGGGAGGGGTAACAAGAAGTGTGACATCATGCATTATGCAACTTAGCGTGACGCGTGACGAAGGGGGGGAGGGGAATCCGCTGAAGTGTGGCATATTGTGACAAAGGGGGGGGGAGTCAAATATATGGGAAAAAAGCGTGACATCATTTATGAACGGCCCCTTATCAACAACTTCAATAAACAAGTAAAACATTTTAAGTATATTATTAGTACACGAACTCTATAATTCGCAGCGCTTTATTCCCCCCCCCCCCCCACCCTCCGTAACAGATTATTATTTTTCTCCTAAGTTAACTTCTTGCTTTACGTGGTATTTCATAATTCGAGTTTGAAACGATCACGAACTGAACAAGGAAGTAAAGTATCTCCTCATTGCTGAAACTGATATCCTTATAACGAATTTACTTTATCCTAATTCACTTAAAAATTGCAGGTATGAATAGACAATTTTCCTTTGCTATTTTCACCACAATGACTCATTGATTTACTCGTATAGTAACTGGAAAGTGGTCATTCACCGAAGATAATCGGGATTCGTTTCCAACTGTCTGTTATTATACTTCTAACAAACCCCTCTCTGCAGGTCCTTTGTTAACAAAAGCAAGACCGAATGTCCAGCTATTGCACCTTACATTCCCCTCACAATCACTCTTTTACTTCGTCGGTTTATCTTATCTTTTGCTTCACTGCTGTATTTTTAGTTGAATACACTTACCGGAATATATGACATGGGGTGGACTCATATTATTTCGACTTCGACACGCGTAATGCACATGTGGTTTTTATTTGAAAACCAAGAACCATAGCATGTTACCTCCAGCGCATCGAGCTGCTAATTGGATTATAACCCAGGGCGGCAGAGTTCTGAGCGCGGCAGAATAACTCTTTAAAATTAATAACAAAAAGATGACAATTATTGAAAGTTTTAATCCGCCCGTCATTTCAATATTTTCTACGGGGAGGGGGGAGCAAAGGGAACATATTAAATTTATAGATAAAAAGCAACAACACGTAATAATACGTAAACACACATATAAAACATTATATATCTAATATTCAGGTCGCAATGCCCCCCCCCCCCCCGAGATCGGTCAAGTGATTGGCTATGTTTCAGTGAGTATTTATATGACTATAATAAAAGGTATCCGGCGAATATATGTGTGCCTAAACCAGAAACATTCCAAATACCCGCCAGACAGTAAATCAACGCCGCGTATTTCGCCAAGACTATTCGCGAGGACAGGAAATGCTAATGACTCTCAGTAATTTTCACACCACCTGGTGATTCCCTTCCGCTCAGGAAGGGGACGAAAGGTCTGGTACACATGCTGTACCGCAGCCGTAAGGAAGGCCAAACTTTTCTGCGGTACATATGCCGTACCGCCGTAGTCTTTAACATTGTCTTAACAAGTCCATTTTTTGAGCTTTTGCTATGAAATTAAGAAATATATTTTTTTATCACTACAAGACTAGCCTTTTCCTCGCGAACCTTAGAACAATGATGTCCAATGGGAGCTTTAAAAGCAGAGTTCGAAATTAGCTGTCGTTAGTCGTATTTTGCAACTAAAAAACTCCATTTGACGACCGGGATTTCACATTCAGTCGTCACTTTTGACATCTAACCTTTCATAAAACTTAGTTTGATGACCACAATATTTCACCGTATTTTTTTAAATTTATTTATTTATTTTAATCGGATATAACTGTATACAATTACATTTTTAAGGACACATTTCACCTAATCTCCAGTATTTTGAGTTTTTACGATACCTGTGAAGACTATGGTAATTCTTCGAATTTCTGAATTGTGAATGTTTACTTATTTGTAAGTAATTTACAATCAAATGTTACTTACTTATTTGCAAGTAACACTTGATTGTAAATAATCTTGAAAAAGGTTTACTCATATTTTATTGGCCACTGATTAAAATAAACGCTTATGTAGATGTATACATTTAGTAAAATAACCAACTTCTCAAAAGGCACAAATAGAAGTATGATTTTTGAACATTTTTCTCTTACTTATCAATAATTTTTACATTAAGGTTGTGATGTTTTGGGATACTTTTTAACGAGTATACATCTGTCTTTACAGTTAGCAGTTGATATATCTGCTTAAACAATTTGAATTATTTAAAAATGAAACCTAGCAGAACATTTTTGGCAACTAAAACAGATAATCTAGGCGCCAATGACGCCTGACTTTTTATTCCTAATTGTAACCCTGTTTAAAAGTTCGGAGCCCTCATGCAGTTATTGGTTTTGTCGTCAGTATTTTGTATGTTCATTTAGTGTGAACTCGCACAAACTCTAAAAATGGACTTAAGATAATATGGCTCTCAGGTATATAAATACCAACACTTAAATGATATAGACTATACATATGCAAATAAATTTTAAGAACTTAAAACAACGACCTTTCTAGAAGAACTATATGGTGCTATAAGCATTTCTTCAGTCTCCACAAACCTTAAAAAATACTTCAAGATGGAAAAATTACTTTGAGCAACTCAAAGCGTAAAATTTGCTTAAAAATGGCTACACTAGTATTTCCAAGGTGCTAATTTTAATGGGGGGGGGGGGCAGTGGTTGTAAATAAGTAGTACGATGCTTTCATCTGCGAGGCTTCATATGGACTTTAAAGATTTGGATAGTAAGAGATTTAAATGAGAATTAAATGTGCCCATCCACCCATGTCCCCCCCCCCCTGTGCCCATCCACCGAATATGTGTATGTTTCTGCACTGTAAAACAGAGATCAACCAATGTCGATATTTTTTGCTCTGAGATTGTAGCACGAATTTTAATTACGGGTGGTTCTTTCGCTCTCATTTTTTAGAATTAATTTGTAAGTAATGCAGCACAAACATACTTACATGCAGCTTTGACTATTTTAAAGTTTATATTTCATTAGAAAGAAAGTCGAACCGAGCTTGTGTATATTGGAAAAAAAGGAAAAAGTAAAGTGATGATGACTGAGTCACATTGGGCTTCATATATAAGTCGTAACTTTTTAAAAAGCCCAAAACGACAGGCACACAGGAAAAGAATTGTTTAGAAAAGAAAAAAAAGTACGAGGTTGTTTTTTTTTTTCCCGAACAAAGAAATTATTTGAATAAAATACCGAGGCCTTTTGTCAATATCGCTTTAAGAAGAAATTCCATTAGTTCTATATAGCGTTCTTTTAATTTTCTTAAATAATCATTGAGCCAAATAAAAATTATCAGTTAAAAAACTTATGCTGTAAATTCGTAAACATTTATAGTTCCTAAAAGTGAGCAATTAAAATTTTTGTGTTGAATATCAAAGAAATACTGGGGAAAAATTCAATTCCAAAAAATAAAGTACACAATTTTTTAAAGTACACGTGTATGCTTTCTAGTATTGATTATAATATGTTTATACTCATTTCAATACATGAAGTATAAGAAATAATGTGGAAAATTTGGTGTTATGAATTCAAAACATGTTTCTTAACGTTACGAAAGTAAAGATTAGTTACATGAGAAGGTTTAACCACCAGACAGATGGCGAAAGTGAACAAGATTTCGCTTTCAGGACAAATGGAGGAAATGTGCTTTCGTAATTAGAAAATTAAGTCAATAATTTAAAGATGCAAGAGCTTAAATTTTAAGTTTCAAATTATCGCAATATTCCAATAATAAGGCATCGCATTTCAAAGGTTTATGTTCGATGACTATTTATTTTAATAATTTTAAAATTGAAACTGAGTTTGAACGTACTTACTTGTGCAAAAAACATACATACAGACAGATTAATTATTTCTTTAACCCTTCAGAACTCGCGTAAAATAAGTAACCTGAAAACTCGCGCATGAGCATTTTTTCACACTACCTATTTCCTTAAGAAAATTATAATGAAATGTTTTCACTTAAAGAGCATTTTTATTAACTCTAAACCAGAAATTTTACCCAAAATAAAAACATTATTTAAAGTAAATCGTACAGGTGTACAATTTTTATGAAATATTATTTCAAGCAACTTAGGCACACGTTATTTGCGAGATACAAAATATTTCTTATGAAAACTAAACAAAATATAGTTTTTCAAACAATGTATATTTCTATGAAGTTATCCTCTAAAATAAAGTCATATTTTTCCGTACAAAGAAGTTTAGATGATTCAACAACTATACTATGTAATTGATTGATTCATGTATTTAATGCATTTAGGTAGATACCTGGTTTAATATGTAAAACAAAATAAAAAAATAGTCTTCTGTAAATTACACGAGCACTCGTTTGATGAGAAAAAAGCTCACATTAGACAAAAAAAAATCACCGGAACTCGCATGATGAGCGAAACACTTATATTTGACTACTCCGAATAGCGAACGCCCTTGGCGATCGCCAAACAAAGACTTAAAGATTGCGAAACACATCCGAACATCAAGAGAAGGTTACCAAGAGAAGCCAGACAGAGCAGCACCCTCGCCTATGAACTAGAATAAACAAACACTTTTTTTTTAATTCTTGGTGTGAATATTTTTCTCCCGGCGAGCGTTCTGGAGGGTTAAGGATCAGATAAGAAAAACATTTATTAGAGTAAAAAGCATTTAAAAAACACTACTTAGAACTACCTATATATTTTTACGAATTATTGTTTGGGAGGACACATAGACCTTTATATTTTCCGAAAATAATGCATTATTTAAAAATCATTCACTTTGTCTACTCTTTTCTCACATACAAACACATTCGTCTACTGCCCAAACATATGTAACATTTCTTTAGCACCACCAAGCTAATTTTTGCAACTGATAATATACAATGAAAATATCTTTGAGAAAGACATGGATAAAATTTTAAAATATACATAAATGTTATATTTCCTCTCATGCCGTATGAACTAATTGGCATTTAATTTCCAATAATCCTTTAAAATAAACGAAATGTGATAATTCGCTATTGTGATTATCGCTAATTGAAATATTTAAACAAGAGAAACTGTTGTCAAGTAGGAAAACTAAAATACCTAGAAGTTGTTTAAACGTTCAAGGCTGAACTTCAAAAATGAATTACTGTCGAATTTCGACCGCTGGAGAACTCTAGTGCTCATAATAGGGTGAAAGTTTCTTTCAATAAATAATAATATTACATAAACGAAAATGTTTGTATAAAAAACAGTGTTTTTCTTGCGCACTAAAAATTTAGGAAATAATTTTCCTATTAGCCTGGCAGAATTTCTGAATAAATTGGTCACATTATGGTCACAGAGTTTCTAATTCTTATAAAACGAAAAACGCTGGCCGCATGAATTCATTATATTATTATGTTATGAATGTTTCTTTTACAGAATCATTGATGTTTATATAAAGTTTTAATGAGGAAATACTATGCAAATCAATTATTTTTGATGCTATGCTATTTTTAACAACCGACTTCACAAAGGAAGGAGGTTATACATTCGTATTGTATGTATGTCGTTTTTTTTTTGTTTGTTTGTTTGTCCACTCATAACTTCGTACCGGATGAGCCGATTTTCATGATTTTTTTTCAATCGATCAAGGGTGGTTTCCCATAGATCCCGTACTTTCGTTTGACCATATTCGATAATTAGAACAAAAGTAATGGGCAGAAATGTATTATTTTTTTTGTCTTTTCATCCATAGCTTTTGACTAAATGAACCGATTTTGATGATTTTTTCTTTAATCGATAGAGGGTCGTCTAACTGAAATATTGCAAATCAATTTGCCTACATTTGTTTTTTAGAAAAAACGTTACGAGTGAAAAATAAGTATTTTTTATTTTAATTGGAAAGGCTTGGCTTGATTTTTCTTTGTTGGAAAATCTATTAATAAATATAAAAGCATTGTTAAAAACATGTTTCTTGTCATGGGCTATAATATTAAAAGAAATTACAGCAAGAGTTTGACTGAAGGCTTCTCTGTGGCAAAAATTAATCCAATCAGTTTGTTTGCTAAAATAGACTTCAAAAGGGAATTTATTATGCAAATGATTAGTTTTTAGTGTCATTAATTTAAAGAAGTTTTGCCCTTTGATATGGATTTTTTTAAAAATAGAGTATTTTTATACAAAATGTATTTACACTAAAAAGAATAAAATAAAAAAACTTTTATAAAAAAACAGAACCGACTTCAAATTAAAAATTGCGCTAAAAAGTAAAAAATAAATTCATTCTTTAAACAACATCGATGTGAATTTTAAACATAGTTTTAGAAGTCTTTGCAAAATTATGGGTCTAATTGCCATTATACCATTTGCTACTTCATATTGGAAATGTTGCTAACTCTGCGGAAATATATATATTTGTAATTAATTGACTCATGATTACAAAATATTTTATCTATCCTAATTTTGCACCGACTTCTAAAACTATGTTTAAAAATCTCATCGATGTTGTTTAAAGAATGAATTTATTTTTTACTTTTTAGCGCAATTTTTAATTTGAAGTCGGTTCTGTTTTTTTATAAAAATTATTTTATTGTGAAAATTTTCCATGACATTATCATTAGTATTGAAGGGTATGGGTAAATGAATTCTGATCAAAGTTGTGATTATGATCTGTTACATATAAAGATAGATTGTGTTTATAAAAGTATTTTCATCCTAAAATTTTGTTCAAGATATATACAGATCAATTCATTTAGAGTAAATATCATTCATATCTCCAATGAAGGAAATTGACTATGATATAATTAAGCAGTATTAACCAGGTTTTCTGTCTTATAAATTTGAGATGTTAGAAAAGTCTTGATGTTTGCGTACATGCGCCCAACGTTTTTCGCTTTATAAGAATTAAAAACTCTGTTACCATAATGTGACCAATTTATTCAGAAATTTTGCCTGGCTCATAGAAGAATTATTTTCTACCTTTTTAGTGCGCAAGAAAAACGTTGTTTTTTATATAAACATTTTTATTTATGTAATATTATTTTCTACTTTTTAGTTTTTGATGGGAGAAATTTCGCAATCTTGGAAATTTATTCAGAACCTCGATGTATAATGCAATTATTCGAATTACAAAAGTTAGCGTTCGCGAGCTCCGCTACTTAATTTTGGTGGCAATTTTCGGAACTAAACGCCATATTTTATTTTACTGTAAATACAGGCTTTATTAGTGTCTTTTCGCTGAAAACTAAACTGATGTCTCTCTATTTGGAAAATAAGTTTGATATTAAAATTAAGCCAACACTATTTAACCGGAGTTGAGGAAACTGCTAATTATTATTTTTGGATCAAGGTAAGCCTTAAGAAATCGAACTAAAAAGCTCATAACTGGCGTTCTTATTGACTTAAAACTTTGAACGAGTTTCATCTTGTACGGAAAAATCAGCGCTTTCGATCGATATATTATATTAATATGTGCAAGGTTTTTTTTCCCCTCCATATTGGGGAATTTATGTCGATATTTGCGTAAAATTGGAATAAAAAAAGGAACTACCAGTCGGATTTTTTATGCGTGGTAGAATATTGCATTGTCATCTGGTTCTCAAGCTACATGCATGACGTGTTTAACGAAAATAATAAATAGCTCCCTCAAAAACTCTTATTTCCCCACTGATTGGAAGAACTCCAAAATCACTCCAATTCATAAGCCCACCACCGACTCAAGACAACCGCAAAACTACAGGCCGATTAGCCTTACCTCACACGTCTCGAAAATTTACGAGAAAATAATCAAAGTTAGACTGCAAAATCATATTGAAGAAAACAACATCCTCCCTCCTGAACAGTTTGGTTTTCGTAAGAAGCACAGTACCATCCACCAACTTGTTAGAGTCATAAACTCTTTAACTGAAGGCTTTAATCATGGAAAACAAACTATTGGAATTTTTTTAGACATACAAAGAGCTTTCGACAAAGTATGGTATGAGGGACTGCTCTTTAAACTGATAAAGCACAATTTCCCAATCTATCTAATTAAGTTAATAAAGAATTACCTTGAAAACCGCACCTTCCAGGTAAAAATTGGCAATTAAACCTCCTCCACAAAGTACATCGCAAGTGGCGTCCCACAGGCTGCGATTTTATCACCATTACTCTTCAACGTTTTTCTAGCCGATTTCCCAACCCATGAAAAAACAATGACCGCCCTCTTTGCCGACGACGCTGCCATTATAGCCAAGCAAAAGAAACGAACCCTTGTAAAGAAGTATGCCCAGGACCACTTAAATAAGATTGAAAAATGGTGTGACGACTGGCGGCTCACCCTAAACCCCACTAAATCCATAGCAATTCACTTCAAAAAAAAAAAAACAAAAAGAAAAAGAGCCCAGAGACCCTAGTACTCAAAAATAATACTCTTAATTATAAACACCAAGCAAACTACCTAGGAATCACTCTTGACTCCGGTTTATACTTCAATAAGCATATTATTAAAAAATTAGATAATGCTAAGCATAAGATCCATCTCCTCCGCCCCTTAATAGAGCGCTTCAGCAAATTATCTCTTTAAAATAAGATGTTAACTTTTAAGCAAATTCTTAGGCCCACCATTCTTTACGGGCTCACAGTATGGGGTCACGCGGCGCGTACCACTATAAACGAAATCCAAATTCTGCAAAACAAAACCCTCCGCCAGATCGGTAATGCCGGTTGATTCGAAAAAAATAAAGCACTGCACAAAGAACTATCAATCGATTCTATCTCCAGACACATTATCAAAAATGCTCAAAAGCTTTACGACAGCTTCCAAAATCACCCGAATGAAACTGTACGCTTCCAAACCCAATATAGAAACTTAACCCAAAAGTATCCCTACCCCTGCAAGACCTGTCTCTTAGACTACGACTCGCTAAGTACAAAGAACAACCCTCTCCCGAATCCTCAATCAGACATGCATTCTTCAGTGTAACTGTACGTGATAGAGGCTATTTTGCTTCATTTAACTTTTAATATTAAAAATATATATATATGTTATAAGTTTTAAAAAAAATATCCAAAAAAAATTATAAAATTTTAAAAAATTTATATCAAAAAAATTTATCTTGGTAGTAATTGTTTAATTATTACTAATCATTATTTTAACCGTCCGAGATGCGGACTCCCCTTTTGCCCTTTGGGGACAAGAAGTTAGCCTTCGGGCAAATTTAAACTAGCTCCCACAGTTGCACGCTCACAAGGAGATCCGGGTAAAAGGGCCCTTCGGGGCCTGATGGCCCATCGAAAATATAAGTGATGATGATGATCTCAAGCTACATGCAAAGTTTCGGAACAATATCTTATAGGGAAATGGTCGAAAATTCGATTGCAGAATTCCGCGGACAGACAACAAAGCGAGTTAAGAAAAACGTTGTGATGTAATAAAAATCCATTTTTCTCACATACCATTGCATTTAAATAATTAAACTTTGTTTATTAATTCAAGTAGCTATTTCCATAAGATTTTTGCCAAATCCTATCAGATTATGGTTATTAGAATTTGATATAAGCTACTTAGAGATTTATAAGCAATATCATAAAATACCATTACAATGTTGAATGTTATTGATTAAACTATGGTATTTTCCGTACGTACATTATGCTTCAAGATTTGATGCAAGAGTCAAATAATTTAATATTTCAAAAATAATTCAAAGTGAAATGTTTAAAAGCGTTCATATTTGCGTAAATATAAAACCGTATAGTAAGATTTTCAAAGTAAAAAATATTCCGTATTGATTTGTTTTGCACAAGGACTGAAAGAATTGCTTATTGCTTGTGAATCTGGTCAGTGCATTCTTATTTATTGGAAAACAAGGTCTATACAATTATTGGAAATTGCATTCGATGGTTTTCAATCTTCAAAGAAAGTATGAGATTCCAATGATTTGGAAATCGTTAGATATTTTTTTTCTGATAAAACTTTATCCAAACGTTCTAAAAAATTTAAAAACAAAGGCACTGAAAAGATTGGTTAAAGGTTATATGACATATTAAGTTACACTTTACCCGTATTGCATAATAAATACCAAATTATATTTACTTTTTACAATTACAAAACTCTCTAATAACAGATGAACGTTATGAGCTATTCAGATTAAAAATATTGTATTTGCATATCAGATTAATTTAGGAATGTTTAGATTTTAAAATGATAGTTTTTAATGGTCAAAGAAAAATGTATTAAGAAAAAAATACGTTTTGACATGTGTTATTTTCTAGATGAGGATAAGATTTAAAAAAATCAACCTCTTTTCCTTTTTTAGATATAGACGTTGACAAAACGCATTTTTTGTCAGCAAAAAATGTTAAAATTTTAAACTGTGAAAGGAATAAAAGAAATAAAATTATGCACGATTATTTAATGAAAAATATGTGCATAGGGGAAGATAGGGATATTTTGACCATTTTCTTAAATTCTTTTTTTAAACTATACTGTCTCACAAAAAATGAAATATTGTAGTTGAATATTTGACATTATTTCTACAAATAATGAAAATAATTTTTCGGTAAACCATTTTTCTTTGTTTAATAAATGTTTACTTTTTTGCATTGTGACTGTACTATCTCCACGAGAGGGATACTTGAGCCATCACTAAACAAAAATAAGTACAAAAACAATAATTTTCTTTTATAGATTTTATTTACTTAGTGCTTAAGATACAGAAAGTAATTCAAAACCGGTTATGAAAACTAAACTAGTAACACGATCTTTATTGTTGAAATTTCTTGTTGGTCGAAGGATAGTTTCAACTTGGGTTTTACCGATGATAGCAACATTTTCTTTGATAGCCATTTAAATTTGAAATCTGCAATTCTTCGAGCAAATGTCATGCTATTAAATCCTTCTTCTGAAGCATTAAATTCGGTCCAACAAGTATTTTCAGTTTTCTTTAGTACAAATTTATCAGCAACCGACAATCATTAGCAAGTTTTCTGTTGATATCACCACCATCAATGTCAGTATTTTCCACTATTGAGACTCTTGGAACTTACGCTTTTTAACTGAGTACCTGCCTGAATCTGAAACAGATGTATCAAGACAGTCTTTCAAGGACTGTTGCGTAAGATCAAAAGAGCTGATTTTGCTCTTTTCTTTCCCTTTCTCATAATGCGAGGCAAGGCGTCAGAATATACTATTTCTGGATACAGTCCAAAACTACACTTCTTCTTGTTCTTCTTCCCAAGCACTACAGCCGGTTACCAGCAAAGGCTATCTCAGTCAGCTTAAACCATCCAGATCTATTTAATGCTATAGTCTTCCATCGGTTAACGCCAAGTCCTTCAACCACTTTCCTAATCCTTGTTCTCAGTCTTTCTCTTTTCCTTTTACCCACTGTCGTTTGAAAAGTTAATTTCTTAACAGGATTTCCATCGTTATATCTCAAAATATGAAATAACCACCTAATTTGGGTTTCCTTGATCACTTTCACTATGTTGGGCTCTTTATGTTTCGATTAAAGTTCATGATTGCAACGTATTCTCCAGATTCCGTTTTCTCTAACTGTCCCAAAGACTTTTCTCAATATTTTTCTCTCGAAAGTCATCAGTTTCTCTTTATCTTCTTGTTAAGTGTCCATCATTCACTACCATATAAGACAAGTCGTCTTATTAGTGTCTTATATAGTTGTATTTCTGTTTTGCTGCTTATGTTCTTAATCCGCTGTAGCATCTGTTTTCCATATTGATTCTATTTCTTATTTCAGTTTTTATGTCATTACTATTATTTATAACTATCTGGAATGCCCGAGCGTAGAATAATATTGCATCATTCGCAGGCCAAATGACACATGTCCAAAATTCTGTTGTAAATATATAAGGAAAAATTTTCTTGAAAAATCCAAGTAGGAGATGGGCAACTCCTTAAAAATCTCATTTAAACAGTAAAACTCACTAAAAATCACGATTACATTAAAAGAAACAGCCTCTAAAAATTCCTTCTAGTCCAAAAATAACAGTCCTTAAAAATCCAGATTAAAGTCCTAACAACAGTTCATAAAAAATGTCAGAGTAAGGGCAACAGTAACTAAAATGCACATATGCAGCGGGATAATTGGGCCAAAATGATATCAAGAATTTGCAAAAATCCCAAATCATAATAATAGCTGTATTCTCTTTATAAATACCCATTAGACGAAGAACAACGGACTCTGAATATTTTTGCTACAATAAGGAAACATTTCTTAAAGCTTCCCATTTCAATAAAGACAACTATTCCTAAACATTCATAATAGAATAAGGACATCAAGCCAAAAAACTCTCCATTAGAAAAAGACGTCAGTGACTAAAAATACCCATTACAATATAGACTTTTAAGAGCTGCTGTTCCTAAAATTACCGACAGTTCATCTTAAATTCCCCATCGAAATAATGTCGCCTGTTCCTAAAAATCCCGCTTGCAAAATCGTCAAAACATTTCCTGAAAATTCAATTAATATCACTTTCAAAAATTTCGGCTTAAAACGAAAGAAAGGAAAGCATTATTTCCAAAGGCAAATGTACATTTAAATTAGAAAATGCTTATTAGAACTGAACCAATTCTGACGTGTGAAATTTAAATTGATAGAAAGAAATAACAAAATTATGTCCAAATGGCGCCAAATAGACAGTACAAAAATTAAATAAATGTTAGACAATAAATCACATTGGGGAGCTCATATTAAACAATTGTAAGCTTGTACGTATACTTGTTTGAGTTGCTCTGTCAATTCATCTATTAATTATAATTTTAAGTTTTACGTTATAAACGCTACAAAGCATTAAAACCCCGATATTCTTTTAGAAACGTCCTGTATATTTCAGAATATATAGTAAAACTCAAAGTCATTATTAAATTTTCAAAAGATTTTTAGTCGCATTGAAACTAAAGCAGACAATCTTAATCCGTGGAATAATACTTTTATCAAATTGAATTTCACAATTTCTCTTGATTCAAGAGTGTTTGCAGATGCACGTCCACATACAGAAGATAACAAATTCTTTATTCATTTGCAATTTTCACATAAAAGCCCCGGAATTTGATCAAGTTTTATTTTTTCTTATCATTGCATTAAATTATTTTACTGAAATAATACACTTTTAGGTAGGCGGAAATTTTTGTCACATAGTTCGATTTCTAGTAACCTTTTCCGAGCTGTACCATGGACTAGAGAGCAAAGAAATCAAGTGACAAATGACTGAATCCCCACCCCCGTCTTATTTGTTTATCAGGTTGGTAAAATTTTTGTTGGTTTCAGAAAGGATTTTAGCAAGTAAAATTCATATTAATAAATTTACATTCAAACTTGATAGTTGAAACAAGACGAAGCATAGGGGCAAACGAAACATGCGGGACTGGGGTATCGAAGTTCTACTGCATTATTTATTAAATGTACAAGAAATACATGTGCTGTACACAAAGAATTTTTTTATTTTTCATTGTACATAATTTTGGTTGAAAATTATCACCGCTCAGTTATAGATGAGCCTTAGTTCTTACTTTTATTCTTCAAAAATAAATGCAAAAAAAATGGATGTTATTGGCGGATGTAATTAATATTTCAGTTAATTAAAGCTCCCGAGCGGGACTCGAAATGGTTTTCTCGTAATGTTAAGAATCTGATAGTACCATATTTTTGAAGTAGTAGTATAGAACAGCAGATTTATATGAAAACTTTATGAGAAATAATAAAAACTAACTTTATTCAGCCTAACAAGATTTGTAAATATTTTGGCATCAAAGAGAAATTTTTTGTTTCAGTTATTTAATATTTGGTCTCTTTACATATTTAACTTGTCTTTAATTTACGGTGATTCCAGGATATCAAACGAAAGTAAATCGTAAGTTTTTATATGTAAATTAATTTATTATTTTCTTAAGTTAGGAAGCCTTACGTATTTGATAAAGTAAAATGTAATTATTAAAAAAATACGTTAAACTATTTTGCATATAATAATGTTTTATTATGATGTCTGATAAAGAATAATAATTTTTCCTTTAAATTGGGGACACTACATTTAATGAATTAATATAATTTTTCAGAGTCTCATAAGTTGGAATACAAATCGTGAAATACAATTCTAAATTTGGTGCTTTTCGCAAAGGCTAGTAAGTTTTTGAAATTTGAAAAAAATATTTTTTTGTTATTCAGCATTTAAATACCTTAAAAAACTAGAAGAATTTATATAACTCATACGGATTATGAGGATCATAAATTTTATACGCAAGAACAACGCCAACTTTTGGTTTACCATGGTTACTGATGTAATAAATAACTAATACTAATTTTCAAACTTTTGCAATCCGTGGACAGCGGTTTGATGCTATTAAGAGTCATTTCTTCTCAATTTAACCAATGATCGTGTTGGCGACAACTTGCCTTAATCATCTCGTGGCACAACGGCAATGGATATAGCGCGAAACTAAAAATGGCTCACTTTCAAATAATTTCATCGCCATTTCTGCTTTGAGAAACAAGAAAGTGGCACGGTTGTTGTGACGCATTGTCTAAACCTTATTGAATTTCTGGATAGCTGTTTTCCTACTCTTATTCTATTCAGCACGCAAAGGCACAGCCACTGCTTTTAGAAATCATTCACAAACGCACCCGCCATTTAAGATAGTCAGAACCGAAAAAAATTCTGATTGGCACATCGCACGCAGTCCGTTGATGCTTTAAAGACATGTATCATAGACACCACAATTCGAATTAAAAATTCGCCAAATACCGAAAAAATCACAAAACAACTTTTGCTTGGCACAATATGGCAGTCCGTTGATGCTTTTGAGCCATTCAACAGTCACCAAATATCGAATTGAAAATGCGCCAAATTGTGTGAAAATGATTTCAGTGAGCGGAATCTCTACTAATAATAAAGCAGCAAGTATGTGTGTGTGTGTGTGTGTGTGTGTCTGTCTGTCTGTCTGTCTGTGTCCGGCGTAGGGCCCAGACCGTCCGGCGGATTTTCATGAAATTTGGTAAGAAATTAGTTCGGAACATGGGGTGGTGCACCTCGGAGAGTTTTTTCTGAAATTCGAATTTGTTCTTTTTCTATTCCAATTTATAGTCGAAAGTTTTATAAAATAGTCGTTTTCTATAGGAATTAATTATCGCATCCTTTCGAGCTTGATACCGTTGAAAAGCGCGTAAAAAACTGTTCCAGAAAGAGTTTTTATCTTTGTGCTAAAATTTAAAGCCTCTAAATTCACTGGAAAAGAAGTTAGAAGCGTTTATCTCTGTAGTTCGAAATTATTTTTTCACGGTAATTTACTTTAATTTTATTTGAATTGTTGCTATGCCGACTGGCTTATGATCCTTTTTTTTTAACGAATTAAAATTTATTTCTTGCGGTTTTTAGCATTTTGAGTAACAGCCGATATTAAATTAATTAATTTATTTATTTATTCATTTTGGATTTTGATTATTCTTTTTCTTTAAAACGAATTAAAATTTATTTCTTGCAACTCACAGGCGTTCGATAGCTGTTTTTTTTACTACACTTTTTTACTATTTTGACATGCATTTTACGAGATCATTCTCCTAGTGTACAGGGGTTTTTAAATAAATGTTATCCTTTATAGCGATTTTTGTTATTCCAACTAATTATTACTATTTATATTTTTGTTTGTTTTATTATTTTTTCTCGAGTGAATTAGCACACATGTTATTTGCCTATTTGAGCTCGGCTGAAAGGTTTTTCCGCTTTCAAAGCTTTGTTTGCTGCTGTTAGTTTCTGAAAGCTACAAAATTTCGTAGTTCTGTTTTACTGTCAAGGAATAATAGTTAAAAACTAATTATACTAAAAATTTATTAATTAAAACTATTCTAATGGATTATAATATTCCTTTCTGTGTGGTTACTTGAACTAAACAAACAAAATGCGTTTTCTCTTGAATATATATATATATTTTTTCGTTTTGTTTCATTTCTCTCTTTTCTTTTTTCCCTTTTTATTGTATGTGTATTGTAAAAAGAAATGCTTAAACGTGTAGGATCGCTGATTCATTGCCGTTTGCGGAAAGAATTTAATTATGTGGAACGCTAAATGTTTTAATAAAATAACAAAATTTACACATGAAAAAAGTTACCATTATAGACACATTGGCGAACCGACTGGTCTTTTCATTTTTTAACACGGGCATAGCCGTGCGGGTACCGCTAGTATATATATAAATTGAAGGAAATGATTGTTCTGTTTTTAAAAAATGCATCCCTTTCTAAAACTTAAGTATCTTCAGTTGAGTTGTAGATTTGAAAAAAATATTGCACAGACATATAATAATTTAAACATTAACAATAACAAAAAAAAATAAACATTTGACAATTATATCTCTGAAAGTGTTTTTATTTTACTTTTGCTTTCTTGATTTTCTCAGATGGCCCGAAAGAAAAACATAAAATATAAGAAAAAAAATGGCACTCAACTGCAAAAATCTGCTGCGAATTTGGCCAACAAAAACCTTCCACGCAGTTACAGAACAGAAAAAATCGCACAAGCACAGGAGCCTTTAATAAGCTGTTCAATTTGTCTGGACACACAAGATCAAACCAGGAAGAAAACTACCAGATGCCGACACTCGTTCCATGAATCCTGTCTCAACAAGTGGTTCGAAAATAGGAATACCTGTCCTGTTTGTCGACGACTACTTTCGAATGCAGACATTGGACGACTTCCGACTGTAAACGTTAGACGAATTCCGGTTGCAACCTTTAGACGACTTCCGACTGCAAACGTTAGACCAATTCCGAGTGTAAACGTTAGACGAATTCCGACTGCAAACGTTAGACCACTTCCGACCGGGAATGTCATGAGACCACATGTGCCTTTAAATATACGGCTTCCTATTGAAAACGTTACAACATTTCGTTACACACGACGACTTCGTTAATTGCAAGCCGAACTTAAGCGCCAACCTTCTTTATTGTCGCAAAATTTTCAAATTACAAACTGAATAAAATTTTTAAGGCATTTGATTTTCCTTCATTTTTTTAAAACTTTTTACATGTTTTGATGATAGTTTTGAATGCAAATCGGTTATAGGACCCACGATATCTTGGTCACCAATATGGAGGAATATTGCCAAATCAGATACAATCAAATGTAATTGATATATGACATTTTATTGCGATAGATAAAATCGGCAATATATGGTTCCATATAGAAAAACTCTTGCAGATCATAATACGAAAAACCATCGCCAACTGGGTTCTATAACTAACGAGTACCGAATTTCAAAAGTATACATGCATAAACACGATTTAACATCAGCAATTATTTTAGTTGTTAAAAATCTTGCTAATGTTGAAAGTTTCTTACAACTGTATTGTTTGTATTTTTTAACCGACTTTACAAAAGAAGGAGGTTATACATTCGTATTGTATGTATGTCGTTTTTTTTTTTTTTTTTTGTTTGTTTGTTTGTCCACTCATAACTTCTCACCGGATGAACCGATTTTCATGATTTTTTAAAAATCGATCGAGGGTGGTTTCCCATAGGTCCCGTACCTTTGTTTGACCCAAGGCTGAAATTGATCGTTAACTGTTGAACTGTTATTCAGGATGTTTCCTTTTGCCATAAATGAAGGGACAAAAATTGGGGTCGGCACTCAGCGCCATCTATTCAACTTTAAGGCTTTTTAACAGATAAGAAACAGATTATTTCATTAAAAGTTTGAGAAATTTCAATAATGTCTATTAATTAATTGTAAACCTGTTCAAGATAAGTAACCTCATCCATTCTTTCCTATATTGCTTATTTCTGTAGATATATATAGTTCATCACACATATAAACTATATGCTAAACAAATGTTGTACGGAAATTTAATCTATGTGTAATATAGAATAAATAGCATTATCATAACTTTTGCTGCTCAGACAAAATTTGCAATGCATATATTTTTTGAAAAATTCACAATTACATTTAATTAATTTTAAGTTAAGATTTGACTAGGTAATTTTCTATTTTTTTTAAATAAAAGAAATATGCCGAAAATGGTGAATAAAACAACTATTTTATTCTAAGCATTTATTTCTGCACAGAAGAAATAATAAAATGCATACAAATGCATTAAAAAACACACACATATTGAATATAAATCAAAAGCCGAATATCATTAAATTCCAATTATTTCAGCGTAAAGAACATAATGAACTGGTAAAGAACTACATAAATCTGCCGAAAGTTGTTACTTCTGAAACAAGAATCATTTTCGGTATTTTTCAGCTTCAGGGGGGCTGGCGATGGCTAAATTTTTTTTCGTCATTCAATTTGTTTCGTGTGTGGAGTTTGTTTTTGCGAAAAATATTTAAACATCGCCAACGTCAACCCAAAATGGTACAGTAGTTTGGCGAAGACGAAAAAAAAACATATCCAACCTCCCCGAAACAGAAAAGTACCTTATTTTTCACTAGAAAAATCTAAGTGACTGCAAAAAATCTTTAAAATTACATTTAAAAAAAAGAGACAGGACGACTTTACACTAAAAATATTCGCCATCAGAACTTGGAAGAACTATCAGTCTTAGTTTTAACGCTATTAGATATGGCATAAAACATTTTTTCCTTTCCACAATTCCAATGCCTAAAACATTCTAGGTATTTTGCACAATGAGGAATAAAAAATGCATACAACAGACATAAAGACAGAATGAACAATGAATGACTGCAATTAAAATTTTAAAACTTTGCGTGAGAGAGGTTTTTTCATAACTTTCAAACTAACACTGACACTATTTGCAATATTTTTAAAAACAATATTCAAAAATGTTTTGCATATATGTGAAACAATAATTTGAGAATGATCTAAGAGTTGACACTTCAAAATAGGGCATTGCAAGAGCTCAGGAGTTATAATATTTTCGAAATTACGGGAAACATTTTTTCTTAGTAGAAATGGTACAGCTTTTTCAACAAAATCCAAAAGAAGTATTAATATTGAGACAAATAAAGTTGAAGTGTATCTTAAACCACCGCGGTCTTGATAGTGAATCAAATTGATAAGGGGTGAAGAGCACTAGGGAGAAGGAAATGTAGCACGCAGAGCTAACTCTGAAGGAAATTCATGGTACGAAATACCTTCTTTATCCTTTTTTCTTACTCTTTTTGGACGAGGTACAATACGGTACATAGCAATTAAATATTTCAGTAATATTTAGTTAATCATTTCCAACAATATTTAGCTGATGAAACCAGGAAAGGACATCGCATCAGCAATATAAACATACTTTTAAATGATGTAAACAATCTTTTTCTGGGTCACGAACTAGCGGCTCCTAGCGGGAAAATGTAAAAATATCAGAACGAAAAGTGCGAAGTCGGCTCTTTTGAAGTTTCCAGAAATGAAACAGCCTGATCCGTAACAGTTAACTAACTGGATCAAGTTCAGCCTTGGTTTGACCATATTCGATAATTAGAAAAAAAGTTACGGGCATAAAGATAGTCATTTTTTGGTTTTTCCATTCATAACTTCTGACTAAATGAACCGATTTTTATAATTTTTTCTTTAATTGATAGAGGGTCGTCTAGCTCAAATATTGCACATCAATTTGACTATATTTGTTTTTTAGAAAAAACGTTATGGGTGAAAAAGTAGTATTTTATATTTTAATTGGAAAGGCTTGGCATGATTTGTCTTTGTTGGGGAAAACTATTAATAAATATAAAAGTCATTGTTAAATAAAAAGAGTTTGTTGCCATTGCGCTGTAATATTTTAAAAACAATTCTAGCAACAGTTTGACTGAAGGCTTCTCTAAAGCAAAAATTAAATCCAATCAGTTTGTTTGATAAAATCAACTTCTCTAAACGGGAATTATCATACAAATGATTAGTTTTTAGAGCCATTCATTCAAAGAAGGTTTGCCCTTTGATATGGATTTTTTGAAAAATAAAGTATTTATAGAAAAAATATTTGCACTAAAAAGAATGAAATAAAATAATTTTTAAGAAAAAAATAGAACCGACTTCAAAGCAAAGCAACTATAAATTGCGCTAAAAAGTGAAAAATAAATTAATTCGTTAAACAGCATCGATGTGACTTTTAAACATAGTTTTAGAAGTCTGTGCAAGAAAAGGATAGATAACACCTTTTTTAATGATTAATCAATTGCAAATATAAATGGCCCAGAATTAGCAACATTTCCAAGGTAATGGCAATTATACTCATAATTTTGCACCGACTTTAAAACTATGTCTAAAAGTCACATCGATGCTGTTTAATGAATGAATTATTTTTTTTTACTTTTCAGCTCAATTTATAGTTGCTTTGCTTTGAAATCGGTTCTATTTTTTTCTTAAAAATTATTTTATTTGTATATAATATTCACATATGATACCACGTATTTCACTTACTAGAAGTAAGAAAAGTCGAGACTGCATAGATTGGCTTTCGATTGAGGTTCAGTTAAGCAGTATGTTATCAGAATGGATCAATTAAAAATACTCGTAAAGAAAAATAAAAGTGCGCACAATTTCATTGAATAAATATAAACCAAATCAAACAATACGATATATTATACAAACCAAGTGTAAACGGAGCTCAGGCGGGTATTAAAAATAAAATAACGCATGGGCATGTGCACATTTTCCGGTAATTTTTGCCCGTTTCAGACACGGGGAAATGCCTTTAGAGGTTGAAGGACTAATGCTCCAGCTATATAACCTCTCTTTAAAGTTAAAGAACGTTTATCCCAGAAACCAAATATTTAACCCAATAATCGTTACCCAGAACAAAAAACCTATGATACGCATAACAAATTACAAATTTGAAATTAAAAAACATATTACATCACATTTGAAAAAAGAAGTTTGCATCTTCTTCCTTTTAGTTGAAAGAAAATGTTTAACATTTGCTGAATTAATTGATCTACCCCATATTTTAGTAAATGAAGACTGCGGAGAAGCAGTTTTCGAGTTTAGTCTATATATACATATATGCAAATGTATATACATATATATAATATATATATACATATACATATATTTATACATATACATATATATATATATATATATATAATATATATACATACATATACATATATATATTAATTTGTATATTAATATATATATATTATATATATATATATATAGTATATTACATTTTAATTATAATATATGATATTTTTATATTTTTATATTTTTATATTTTTATATTATGTATATATATATATATATATATATATATATATGTTAGGTTTTTCGAAAAAGAAACTTCTATCTTTATATTTATCGTATGAGCAGTCCGAATCAATAAATATAAGATAACTGTGAAATAGTGCCTTGCCTAAAACGAAACCTAAAATATTAAATTATTGATGTTTATTTTTTTTTTTAATTTATCGTTGTTGCAAAAAATTGTTACTAGTTTTTAGATTAAAAACAAAGTTTGAATTTCTCCCTCAAGTCTAACGTTAAAGATTTTTACTATACAAAATATGCACTTAAACTTTTCAAGTTGAAAAAAATTTCGAATATGCTATAGGCATGTTCTACGTCAAACGTTCATTCCAATAAAACTGTTTGCAGTAAATCTGCCATTCAAATCAAGAATTATATATGATTCAAATTTGTTGCCAACGATAATGTTAAGTTCTAGAAGTGCTCAAAATTAAGCCCAACATGGTTAAAATCAGATCATAAAACAGCAATAAGATACAAAGCTGATATTTTCGAAGAAAAAATTTCTTTCGAATTGGATTATGAGTGCGAGGAGGAGGCATTTTATTTATTGATTTATTGAGTTATTTTTATCTTTTATATTTTATGAAATATTTTCTCCTCTTTTTTCAATGATTTTATTCGCTTTTAGCCTACTTTCCCGTCAAAATAAAAAAAATCTAAAACATGAAACAAGGCTTAATGCATCGTAAAAATAATAATTGGAAAATTTTAAAAAATGAAAGTAGGCATTTGAGATGGGGAAAATGTGTCTGTTGGTCTGTTGCTCTGGCATGTCTGCCTGTCGGTCTCCCCTCTTAATAACTTTTGAACGAATTGTTTGATTCAAAAAATTCTTTTTGCACTTGAAAGATCTCGGCAAGGACATCGCATTTCCATATTTCACTTTTTATTTGAACAATTTTTCTTTCAATTTTGAACAGTTCAAAAAAAAATTAACATTTGCGCCTATGGGCAAAAATAAAGCAAATTATGAAAACTCTGGGCACAACATCCAAGTTCCTATGAGCAAGCTTATTGGAAGAAGCCCTCGGCGTGAAATATTGATTTGAATAACTTTTGTTCATTTTTTAACAGTTCAGAAAAGATTAGCGACTTCGGGGAAATTTCAATCCCATATAAATCCTGATCTAATCGACGGATTTGCTTGCAACAAACTTTTTCGGAAAGACGTTATGATGAAAAATACGTACAGATACGAAGTTAGACAAGAACTGAACGAGCCTATTTTCCTAGGAAATTTTTTGATCGGGATTTTCAAAGATATTTCTCAATGAAATAATGAAAAAGTGAAATAATGAATGAATAAATAAATGAGTGAAAGAATGAATAAATGAATGAATCAATACTTGAATGAGTAAATAAATCAATAAATACATGAATGAGTTAATAAATGAATGAATAAACAAATGACTGAATAAATGAAAGAATAAATGAGTAGGTGAATAAATATGTATTAACCGTTGATAAAATGTATATTTTAAGTACTTAAGAACTAAAGTTAAGGAGAGAGAGTTACCTAGATTATAAATTTGAATTTGGTGTATACGGGAGAGTAATCTCGAATAGTCCTTGAAGGAACTTCTTGTTTAACTTTTATTTATGTAAGGGAATAAATACCTGACTCCCCTGTTCGCTACCGCTCATCTTTTTTACGCACCTATGGCTTCGTCAAATTGTAGAGATCGTAGAAGGTTTGTATACGAATATTATTTTTTATTTTTATTTATTTATTTATTTATTTTTTGTTTGTTGATCGAATGATTAAACCATTGTCGGAATGATTTTTTTTTAAAGTTCATTAAATTCTTTGTTGGCAGACCCGGGCTTTGAAAACTGCCTACTTAGCATTAAAAGTCACGGTTGAAGTTTAAATTGGATTTTTTCAACTTAAAAAAAATCGAATTTCAAAAAAACTGCTACGTTAGGCATAAATATACATGTCTATATCTTTGCATCAAGAACAATTGAAATGATGCATTAAAAATTGGACGCAGGGGAGTGCAAAAAGAAGGGGAAAATGTGGACTTTCAAATTAAGTAATTCCAAAACTACTATTTAAATATCTAAATGTTTTATTTCATCGTTTTTCTCAGGAAGTTTTATAACTCAAGTTCTATAACTCACATAAAAGTTTTAGGTTTTTTGATCCAATAGTTTTTAACTTGTAAGATGTTTTAGCGCAAAAGTCAGAATTTCTCCAAAACAGCGTTGCAGCAAAATTACTTATTTTTTTAACATTAAAAATGTGTTTTATTGATATTGTGACAAGATATAGTAGGAAAATTGGCTTTCATCTAAATAATATTTTAAACCAAGCTTAATCAATATAAAACAATGAATAATGGATGCAAAAACATGTTCACTTATTCGGGGTATTTATCATTCAAAACTTTGAGAAAAGTGTTTCAGGCAACCTGCTTTGCTTGCTCCCAAAAGGAAAAGACCTAACATATAGTAAGAGTGAATTAAATCAGAAAAAATTATTATTTTCCATTTTGCAAATGTTCTTTCGAGGAATTTCAATCCCTTTTCGTATGCAACTGTAAAAAGAAAGTTTTATTTTAATATTTATCTTTCAGAAAATCTAATAAAACTTTCTTATGCTACACACTTCTACCTTGTGTCACATCACATTTGCATTCCAATGAATATTTCCAAAACTGTACTCGCATTTTTAGTTCATGAAAATTACATTTTTATCAATTCCCTTCCGATTGTTCTTATATATATATATATATATATATATATATATCAAATACTTGCCTCTCAGCACCTTTAATAACTTCTTTAAAAAAAATCTTTTTAAAAAAGTCCGCCTCGGAATGCATTTTCTGAACATTGAACTAAGATTAACTGGTGAAATAAATCATTTTCAAAATTTGTTTTTCTAATGGTTACTTGGATACTAATAAAAATAAATTAACTTTCCAACAACTTTAATGATTTGTTACGCTTATCTTTGTAAACCACTAAATGCTAAATCATGCCCAATCGCTGAATTTGGACGTTTCATAAACATTTGCTGCGTGCCAAATCCGGATATCAAACTTATATATATTTTTATTTATTTCATGAAGTGTTTCTTTTACAATCGCATTTTATAAAATACTAACTGATTTCCCGCAGAACATCTTCGAACAATGAAACTCGTTAAAAAATGCTTCTAAATTCGGAAGGCTTAAGAAAAGATCGCTAGATGTAAACATGAGAATGATCTATTGATATAAAGAGAAGTGTTGCCAACCCAAAGAATGGGAAATTAACCATTTTGAAATCGGAAATTCGGAAATAACCTCTTAAAACTGTAAAGGCGTAAGAAAAGATAGCTATATCTTTTTAAAAGTCCGATAATAAATACAGATATTATGTTACTTTCACGTGCTAATCATGAAACAAATTTTTAAATAAATATCGTTCTACCATTGTTTGTTTTTCGCATGATAACAGTATCGTATCGTATCGTACTGCAATATTTAATCGTAACTGGTCCATGTTAAGTGAAATATAATATGGATGCATCTTAGGGGCCGTTCATAAATGATGTCACGCTTTTTTCAGATATATTTGACCTCCCTCCCCCCTTTGTCACATGTCACGCTATGTTGCATAATGCAGCATGTCACACTTCTCGTTACCCCCTCCCCTCCCCTTGTCACACTTTGTCACAATTTCATGAACCCCCTCCCCTTGTCACACTTTGTCACAATTTCATGACCCCCCCCCCCTCGAAGCGTGCCATCATTTATGAATGATCCCTTATGTGTTTTACAAAATAAGCTTTAAAAATCATAAGAATTAAAGCATGTTATTCCTATGGTCGGTAGTATTTGTAATCTACTATCAAATGTGCGGTTTTATGCCTTTGGGCTGAAACCTACCCCGCTTATAGACCAAACAGAATTAAAAATAATTCGTCCTTTATTTACCCCACTAATTCCCAACTCCACCTCAAGACGGACGACGATTAAAAAAAATCTTGGGCATTAGAGGGTTAAATCAGGGAGTGTTTTCATGATTTTTCTGGGCAATTTAATATGTCATAGTTATTTTAATTGAAACAGAGTGTCAAATTTATACGTAGGGATTTTATTATTTCTGAACAAAGTTATTCAACCAGTCAGAAGAGTTCGTGTATTTAACCTTGCTTGGTGACATTCATAGTACTTCATTATGCGAGTCTTAGCTTCTTGGAATCGTCATCAGAAGATTTATTTGATATTTAGCAATGATTGTCATGAATACGCCAACTAAAAAAGTTGGCATGTAATATTTGATGCATTTAAACAAATCGTTGTGTGTTTGGTAATTTTAATGTTAACAAATTTTTGTATTGTGATTTACAAACATTATAATAGTTGTAAGCAGCATCACTTTGTGGATTTTATTGAGATATGTGGAAAAAATAACATAAGAATATTCTTTTTATTCTAAATATTCTTTCTAAATATTTTTTAACTTGCTCTTTTAAATTCTTAAAAATATAAATTAATAATAGTTCTGAAAGTTAAACATAACTTATATGCAATGAAAATAATAATAGTAATGATAGGATTCACTTTTCTACATTTCATTATGTCTTGTTACGTAAATTTCGGCATATTTGCCATCAAAAGTCAGAATGCCTTTAAAAGCTTTGAAAAGTGATTAATCTATACCCAATATTATAAAGCTGAAGAGTTTGTTTGCTTGAACGCGCTAATCTCAGGAACTACTGGTCCGGTTTGAAAAATTATTTCAGTGTTAGATAGCCCATTTATCGAGGAAGGCTATAGGCTATATATCATCACGTTAAGACCAATACGAGCAGAGCGTCGAAAATTGCCTGAAATAGTCTTTTGTATCGGAAGAAATTGTCGCATCCTTTCGAACTTGATACCATTGAAAAGCGCTTAAAAAACTACTTCAGGAAGAGTTTTTTGCTACGTGCTAAAATTCGAAGCTTCTAAATTAACTAGAAAAGAATTTATAAGCGTTTTTCTCTGTAGCTTGAAATTATTTTTTCACGGTAATTAACTTCAATTTTATTCGACCCAGATGATGTCCGTTTTACTTTATTTGCATTATTGCATCGTTTTAACAATTGTTACAGTTGCCGTGTGAACAAACAAATCAATGCAGTTGCCATTGTTAAACAAACCAAATATAATAATAATCAACGTTTCTAGCATTTTGATGAGGCATCGCTGTACTTTCAAAAAATAATTTAAGATAGGCCGTGCAACGCCGGGCGTCTAAGCTAGTGTAAAATATTTTTACGTTAGTATTTAACTCAAATGTTTTAGTTGTTAAACTTTTATGACTTAAATTTTAAAATGTGAAAGAAAGAGTATTATTTGGGGAATATATCATACATTCTAATTAAAGGATTGCGTTGACTATACCAAGGCTGAGCTTGATCCAGCAGTTTACAGACTGTCATAACAAGGTGTAAACTGCTGAATCAAGCTCAGCCTTGACTATACATAAAGAATAGTGCAGCTATAATGGTCAAAATACGCAATAAAATTGAAGCACCCTAAAATAAAGCATAGCGTACTGTAGTTTGAGGCATTTCCATAGCGCTGTGTACTTCGTTTTTATTGTGTGGTTTCCTACTCTTAGGTGGGCTGTACATTTGTCGTCTTTGTGTGCATTACATTGATGATCGTAATGTACTATTGTTTTCATCAATGGGTGAATTCTAAAACTTCCTTTTGGGACATAGAACACCCACTTATTGCTTATTGAAGCATTATTTATGTCCTTGTTGCTAGTGTACCAATGTATTTTCTACCTGTTGAAGCTACATATGGGGAAAAATATTCAACTTACTGCTGAAATAAAAGCAGAAGAGCTCAGTTTTAAAAAAAATGCGTGTATGTATAAACACTTCACGAGACTCTCATATTTACTATTTTTTAAATATATTCAAGATTCATAAGTATAGTGAGGATTGAAGCATAATGATATATTTTATTTTCGGTTATGGGTATTGTATTCAAAGCTCCCCGTTGTTTCATACCTTGTTTTATTGTGCTCTACGCATCCAAGTCAATTCGGTATGTAAATTCAATAACTTAAATGAACAGGCAGATATTATATCAAAACATAACTTTAATGAGTCAAAATACAAACTGGCTATTTATGCCTTGTTCGTTCTATGTATATTCATGCAAGAGACCATAAGTTGAGTTGCATACATAACACGCCTTTTTTTTTTTAATAAATGCATTATTAAATTTAGAGTATCTAAATAAAAGTTAGTTCAAGAGTCAAGATTAATATTTTAAGCGTTGAGGAGCTTTTATAATCCTACCAAATCTTGAGGTTTTGACAGGCTTTTGTGGAGTTTTATTTTTAGGACTCTTTTGAGCAGTGTTACTGGGACTTTCCTGAATTTCGAGGTTTTTCTTTGGGCTGCGCTGAATTTCCTGATTTTATTTGCTTTCTTCAGCTGCTAATGCAGTTGTTTGTTTCTCCTCGTCATTCAAAGTGTCCTCCAACTCTCTCTCTTTTAAATGTATTCTGTTTCTTCGACATTGTTTACCATCTGGAGTTTCTACAATATACGATCTTATATAAGGATTTTTTGATATTACTTTTGCTGGTATCCAATTCCTGCGTCCTTCTTGTAACAATATGTTTTGACCAGGGAAAAGATCTTTTAAATTTTTATTATATTTTCTAGAATAAACTTCTTGAGATTTTTCCAGATTTTCAATTACATTTGGAACTTTAAATAGTATTTTTAATTTTTTCATAGTAAATGTTGATGATGTTCTTTATTTCTTCCCATTAAGAGACATGAAGGAGATGGTAAATTCTGTTTTATAGAGTTATTTTCTAAAACTGCTAAATTTGGATCTCTGTGTGATTTTATAGCTTTTACAATTAATCCTTTAACAGTTGGTATGGAACGTTAAACTAATTCATTTGACTTTGGATAGTACGGACTTGATGTCACATGTTGGAATCTATAATCTTCGCTGAACTTTTAAAATGCTTTCGAGCTATATGGTGGACCATTGTCAGACATAACAATATTGGGAATTCCATGAGTTCTAAAAATGCTTTTAAGCGCTAAAATAGTTGATGCTTCTGACTTGTTTTGCAGTCTTCCAATTTCAATAAATTTTTAATGATAATCAACTGCTATTATGTAATTTTGGTTCGACACATACATAAAATCTATTGCATTTTTTTGCCAAAGAAGTTGAGGAATTTCATGTAGTTTTATGGTTTCTGGAGAATTGCTTTTGGAGTATGCTTGACACATTTCGCATTTAATTACTTCATTTTTTATTTGCTGCATAATTCCAGGCCAGTAAATCGTTGATCTAGCTCTATTTTTACAAGTTGTGATTCATTGATGTGCAGCATGCATTAAATTAAGAAGTTCTTTCTTCATTGCTTGAGGAATAATGACGCTGTTTCCTCTGTAGATGATTCCATCTTTCAATTGCAATTCTTCCTTACAATGCCAGAATCCTTTAACAGAATCCGGTGAATTTTTTATGTAGTCTGGCCATCTATATTTTATTAAATTTATTATTTCTTGCAAAACTACATCTTTTCTTATTTCCTCTTTCAACCTTTCTACATTTTCATCTCTTATGCATATTGAAGTGTGAACCGTTTCTGTATGGCCCTCCCAATAGTCCGTTTTAAATTCATTTTCCAATGGATCTCTTGACAAATAATCAGCTATGTACATTTGTTTTCCTGGTGTGTAATTTAACTTTATTTTATACTTTAAAAGTCTCATCACCATGCGTTGTAGTCTAGGAGATAAATCTTGCAATGGTTTCTCTAGGATTTTTAACAAAGGTTTATGATCTATTTCAGCTTGAAAATGAATTCCCCACAGATTATAATGGAATTTCTCACATCCAAACACTAATGCTAATAATTATTTTTCAATTTAAACATATTTCTGCTGAGTTGCATTTAAACTGGAGGAAGAATACGATATAACTTTTCCTTCTTGCATCAAAACTGCTCCCAATCCATGCTGACTTGCATCTGTGGATAAAATTACATCTTTATTTTTGTCAAAAAATGCTAAGACAGGTGCTTCTGATATTAACCTTTTCAAATCATCGAAACATTCTTGTTCTTGTTTGCCCCATATTCATGAACGAGACCATAAGTTGAGTTGCATACATAACACCCGTCATGTTTTGGCTCAAAATATTGTCCCTCACAACAATAAAGTTGGGAGTGAGTGAACGTTAAGTGGTCCCGTTGTTCACTCACAACTTTCTTGTTGTGTGTTGGGCACTTTTCTTTCCATGCACTGATGAAGATGCTCCATTGTAACCTCGAAATAGCTATTTGCATTATCGAGTTGACAATTGTGCTCTATTTACGTTGTTTTTTCCGTGTGCTCCTAGTTGAACTTGGTTATAGTGACCTCGTTTATAGTGGTAAATCTGTTATAAAGTCAAAAAACTCTGGTTCTTTCATTCGCCCATGCACTATTTTGTCTGTCACCTATAGCGGCATTTGGCTATAATGTCAAAAATATTCCGATCCCTTGAATGACGTTATAACAGAAGTTCCACTACAGATATATTATTGTATTCTTTAATCGTAGTGACATTATAACTTTTAAAACACATTAACACAATTTTTCCCTTATAAAAGACTCCGCTTGCAGTCATTTCGTCTATAAGATGCAGGAGCACATTTCTAAGAATGAAAACGGAAAACATTCCGTATTGTAAACGAATTTGGTTCTTTGACCAAAAACATGACGTCATATAAGTAATGAAACAAAATACGAGCAAGAGTTTTTAACTATCGGAAAAGCGAAAACATAAATTGTATGATTTAATAATAATAATAATTAATCCTTATTTTTGTGAACATGCAACAGTCGTCCGCATAAATTAAGAAAATAAAGCAACAAATTACCCGATAAACATTTAAGGAAATACACAATTATATGTAGTTAAAATTTTGAACTGAGCCTTTTTGTAATTTAAAACTCGAACCGATAAGTGCATATCTTATATATTTAAACGGGCAATTCTTGTATATATTTATATTGAGTTCTTGAAAACGGCTCTAACGGTTTCGATAAAATTTCGTGTTTAGGTCAGGCTTTGTTTTTTGAGATTACCTATGTAGGTGTCTCCCTGAAAAAACGCTATGTTACACAAAAAAAAACCCCTTTTTTAATAACGCAATTGAGGTACTTGTAACAATGAACAAACGTCATATGCTATAGATATTTTATTTCAATTGAGATTGCAATATATTGAGTGGCAACACTTAATTTTTAATTTACCTTTTGTTGAATGAAATTTGTTGTTGTTACCATTTGTGAAATTTAAAATACCCAGGAAACCCATTGGAAAAAAAAAAGCGTTAATAATGCTGCTTATAATATTAATGTATCAGAAGGTGTATGAAACGGTGTAAGACTCATTGTGACAAATCTAAGTAATAACATGATAAAGGCAAAAATTGATATTGTGAACAATCTGGCAAAGGAAGTGCACATTACATGTACCTATATTCACTTCTTGGGTATAACTTTGGTGTAGGAGCCTGTTACTGGCTTTTTTGGTTGGAGAAGAAATTGTTGATTACAATTGGCAATTAGTTGCTTCGTGTTTGATGTGTGGAGCTCGGTTAGTTCTGTGTATATTAGTCTTTCGGCGACATCTTTCTTCGCCAACCAAAATAAATTTCCACTCGCTCTTTATACTAAAGCTATTCCTTTGTCATGGCAGTACACATATCTTAAGGTTAAACTTTCGAATTTGTGGGAGTGGACTAAAGATCATCAATTTTTATCCATGGCGTATTGTTTGTAGAATTCTCTCACAGAAAAGCGACTAACTATGTTAAAAGAACTCCTCCAAAATGAAATTCATTGACATACCCGCAACATAGTACGAAGAAAGTATTACATTAAGAGATTAAAATACCCGATGACACCATCGTGATGCTGACGAAACATTTAAATATATCTACTCTATATATTTATCGTATCCTCGTATCTCGGAAACAGCTCTAATAATCGGAATAAATGAAAATTTTTATTTAGTAAACACTGTACTTTTCCAAATATATATAAATAGGTATTTATTCGTAAGAAAAAATTAGAAGAAAAAATCAAAAATACTACCGAGTATAAGCTCGGTCGTCCAGGTATTGAGGCTTACAACGCATAAGATAATTAGTATAGAACCGTAAAATATATTAATTGTTTGAATTCTGAAAAATGACCCACGGAATTTTATCTTAAAAGTAAATGCTTAAAGAAATTTCCTAATAAACTTTTAACAAAAAGTGAGTTTAAACCTTAATCAGCATCGGTGTTTACAATACAAAATGATCAATGAAACTTTAAAATCAAATTATGAAAATAAAAAAAACTTTAAAAATAAATTTAATTTATTGATTTTAAATGTTTTTGTTAAAACCAAAATATGTAGTGTCACAATTCTTGCTTCCCCATTCTCTCTGTTACAAACTGTCGCAATTTCTGGAAACCCCCACCCCCTCTTGAAGCGTGACATCATTTATGAATGATCCCTTAATCTATAAGTTATCTTAGGGAATAGTAAACTAGCGTTCACGTAGAAGATGATAAACGAGTATTCACGTTTTAAGGGGTATTCTAGTGTAGAAGCATGAATTTCGCCCGGTTTTTGAAGCGCCGTACAAAGGAAACAAAAAATATTTTTACCATCCATTTTTATCATTTGTTTATTGATGTTTTATTATTACATACAAAAATTAACAAAATAAATAAATAAATAAATAAAATTGACATAGTTAGGAGCAGTCAAAGTGGAGGGTCCAAAAAAAGAGGGTGTCCTGGTGTGCATTATTCCAACCCTCCTGGTGATCTGAAAAATAAAAAAACAGACGTATTCTTAATTATTATAGATGCCGCAATCGTATGACCCTTGGAAAAGTTTTTTTAAAAAATTACAAAATGGCGGCTGTTTCAAAAAAAAAATTATTTTGCATATTTTTTTAAAAGTACTAAATGAAAGGTTACAGTGTTTAGCAAGGTCCACACGATAAAGGGATGTATAAAGAACATCCTCTCCAAATTTGAAGCAAATCGGTCCATTATAACTCGAAATATCCTTACCGCCAGCTCGAAAAAGTAGTTTCAAGAAAAACGCGTTCAAAGTTTTGAGATAAGTTGTCAGAAGATTTACTTATAGAATAGTACAAAATACTTACATATTTTTAATCAGAGATTCCTGCTCTATATAAGATTCCTAACTCTACATCAAAATGCTCATTCTCCGATGTTGTCTGGTGAAGACGAGCAGTTCTACCCTCCTTTGACGACTCTGAGGTCCGGAGTTCCGAGCGCTCGATACGCGCTTCGTCAATTCTCACTGAAAAAGCATTAGTTTCTGGGCGAATCGTGATTCCCATAACGACTAAGATTTTTAATATGGCTACAAAACCCTTCATTAAAAACTAACTGCGAAGGTTGGCACGAAAGTTGGCTCAAGACTAATTTAAAATAAAACTAAAAGGAGAATATTCCAACAAAACAAGTTTCTATGTCCTACAATTTAAAAGGGCTACTATACAATAAAGATTTTATAAGGGACATTCAACCGTAGGGACTCGGGAACTCCTACCGTCTTTTGTTGACTTGTAGCGGTCGGACCAGAACCGATGCCACGTCACTAAAACTGCTATAACTCATGAAATAATAGGAATTTTGAAAAATCCTCTCAATGGCATAGTTTTGAATGTCTAAACTTCAGAAATGTGAAAAAGAAAATTCTACATTAGAATACCCCCTTAAGTGAGGTGGTATTTTGTAAATCGTATTTTTTAGGGAACGGTAATCAATAATTACCCAAAAAGAAGGAAGAAAGGAAATAATGTTAGTAAAGAAAATGTTTTCGACTTATTAAGAATATGAAAGAAATCTGAGTTAGGGAGATTAGAATTACATTAAGAATTAATAAACTTTCCCAGAAAAAAATATATATAATATATTTTTTTTCTTCTTCTGAGATGTCAAGGAATTCGACTTTTCATGAGTTGGCCGTAATTTCTAAATTGTTTGATAACATTTCACATAGGTAAGGAATAAACTGATATTCGTCCGCTTAATAAGTCCGATTTAAAGTGGAATCACCAGAAAATTCAATGGCATACTAGTATGCTGATTTCAATGCACTTTTTCTGATGTGTCATATCCTTTCGTCGTAATTCGAACGTAAGCGCTTTTTGGAAAAGCTGTTTTGTGGCGAGTACAGTAAACCCTGTAATTTTGACCACCTTTGTAAGATGACCACCTGTCTAAGTTGACCACTATTGTCAGGAAATTAATTAGCCCTATATTTTATAATGTAGAGACACCATTGTAACTTGACCGCCTAAGTTAACCACCTGTCTATATTGACCTCTTATGTACGCCAAATTTGGGTGGAAGTATTATAAAAACCCTTTGTAAGTTGACCACCTAATTATTACTATACTTTTTATTTATCTATTTTTGCAAAGATAACAAAAACTAAAATATCTTCTTCTGGATATTTTTATTCTATAGTGTTAGACCAAATTTGTTTGAAATGATGAAACATCAATGTAAAGTTTGCCTAAACCTCTTTGTAAATTAACCATATGGGAAAACTAATATGAGCACTCTTTTATTCTTTAAATCAATTTCTTCTTTTTTCTATAGCCATTTTAAAAAGTTATGTTTTTTAGGAAATCTTTACCATTAAATAAGTAATTTATATAATTAATAAGATACTTATCTCAATTTTAACTAAGTACTTGCATTTTAAAGTTGTATAGGATACATTTGAAGTCATTCAGGTTAAATTTTTCTGGTTAAATTTATATTATTAAATTTACATTCGAACTTGACAGTTGAAAGAAGACGAAGCATAGGGGCAAACGAAACATGCGGGACTGGGGTATCGAAGTTCTAGTATATTATTGGTTAAATGTACGAGAAAGGCGTGTGTTGTACACATAAGATTGTTTATTTTGCAATGAAAGCCATTTAAGATTGTAATAAAAATAATTCCACGTTATTGCATCTAGAAGCTCCCTGTCGCATTGAAAAAGGGATTCCAAGCAATCCCGAAACATATGTCTGCATTTTAATGCTCATTTGTGCTTTAAAATAACGTGAAATTATTTTTATTACAGTTTATTTGCACAAAGTTAATATAAATTATCATTTAAGATTGTTGAAAATTATCGCCGCTGAGTTATAGATGAGCCTTAGTTCTTAGTTTTTAGTTTTTATTCGTTAAAAATAAATAGGAAAAAATAGCGGTTTTTGTCGGATTTAATTAATATTTACGTTAATCAAAGCTCCAGAACGATGCTCAAAATGGTTTTCTTGTAATTTCAGGAATTTGATAGTAACATATTTTTATAGTAGTTAATAGTACAGTAGATTCCCACATATTTAAAAACTTTATCAGAAATGTTGATAATGACCTTTATTCAGCTTTACAATATTTGTAAATAATTTGGCATCAATGATAAATTTAATATTTCAGTTGTTTAACATCTGGTTCCTTTAAATATTTAACTTTTCTTAAGTTTACGGCGATTCCACGATATTAAACACAAGTAAATCGTAAGTTTTTTTATATGTAAATCAATTTATTAATTTCTTAAGTTAAGAAGCATTACGTATTTTTTAGACAGAAATATATATAATTTCTTTAAAACACGTTAAATTATTTTTCAAATATGTAATGTTTTATTGTGATGACTGATAAAGAGTAATAATTTTTTCTTTAAGTTGGGGAAACTACTTTTAATCAGTTAATGTAATTCTTTAGAGTGTCATAAGTTGAAATACAAATTGTATACGCTTCTAAATTTAGTGCTTTTCTTAAAACTTAACAAAATGAAATTTTAAAGAAATAATTTTTTGTAAATCAGCATTTAAATACCTAATAAACTAGAAAAATTTATGCAACATTTATGGGTTATGATGATCATAAAAATTACACGAAAGAACACCACCAACTTTTGGTTTACCACGGTTAATAATGTAATAAATATTTGACACTTATTTTCAAATGTTAGCAATCGGTTGAAAGCGTTTTGATGCAATTAAGAGTCATTTCTTCCTAATTTAACCAACGTTCGTGTTGGCGACAACTTGCCTTAATCACTTCGTGGCCCAGCGGCAATGGATTTAGCTCGTAACTGAAAGGTCTCAAATCACTTCACTGCCATTTCTGCTTTGAGAAGCGAGAAAGTCACGGGGTCGTTGTGACACATTGTATAAACCTTATTGAATTTCTTGATCGGCGTTTTTCTTCGTTTATCCTATTCAGAAAGTAAAGGCACGGCCACAGCTTTTACAAATCATTCACCGAGGCACCCGCCATTTAAGATAGTCAGCACCAAAAAAATCCCGAAAATATTTCTGCTTGGCACAACGCAGTTTGTTAATGCTTTTAAGACATGCACCATAGACAAGACAATTCGAATTGAAAAGTCGCCAAATTGTATAAAAACGTTTTCAGTACGAGGGGGGGGGGGAAACTAAATTTAGAACGAAAGGATTGTTTAGCTTTGAAGAAACGCATCTCCTTTTAAGGCTTTAGTACCTTCAGTTGGGTTTGTACATTAAGAAAAAATGTGCAGACCAAATAATCATTTAAACATTAACAATAACAAATACATAAATATTTTTTTATAACAAATAAATAAATAGTGTTTTTATTTTGCGTTTGCTTTTTTGATTTTCTCAGATGGCCCGAAAGAAAACCATAAAGCATAAGAAAAGAAAAGGTACTCAACTGCAAAAATTTGCTGTGCATTTGGCCAGCAAAAACTTTCCCCGCAGTTACACAACAGAAAACCAAGTTGAACAAGCACAGGAGCCTTTAATAAGCTGCTCAATTTGTATGGACACAAAAGATCAAACGAGGATGAAAACTACCAGATGCCGACACTCGTTCCATGAATCCTGTCTCAACAAGTGGTTGGAAAATAGGGATACTTGTCCTGTTTGTCGACAACCACTTCCACCCGTAAATACAAGGCGTCCGAATGAAAACGCTCCACGGTTTGAGTTTAGAACCGCTCCACGATTTACGTTTGGAAACGGTCCACGATTTGAGTTTGGAAACGGTCCACGATTTGAGTTTGGAAACGGTCCCCGATTTGAGTTTAGAAACGCTACACGATTTGAGTTTGGAAACGCTCCACGTACTGAGTTTGGAAACGCTCCACGTACTGAGTTTGGAAGCGCTCCACGATTTGAGTTTGGAAGCGCTCCACGATTTGAGTTTGGACGCGCTCCACGATTTGAGTTTGGAAACGGTCCACGATTTGGAAACGCTCCACGAACTGAGTTTGAGAACGCTCCACGAACTGAGTTTGGAACCGCTCCACGAACTGAGTTTGGAACCGCTCCACGAACTGAGTTTGGAATCCTTCCACGAACTGAGTTTGGAAACGCTCCACGAACTGAGTTTGGAAACGCTCCACATACTGAGTTTGGAAAGGCCCACGATTTGAGTTTGGAAACGCTCCACGATTTGAGTTTAGAAACGCTACACGATTTGAGTTTGGAAACGCTCCACGAACGGAGGTAGGAAACGCTCGACGAACTGAATTTGGTAACGCTCCACGAACTGAGTTTGGAAACGCTCCACGAACTGAGTTTGGAAACGCTCCACGATTTGAGTTTAGAACAGTTCAACGATTTGAGTTTGGGAAGGCTACACGATTTGAGTTTGGGAAGGCTACACGATTTGAGTTTGGAAACGCTCCACGATTTGAGTTTGGAAACGCTCCACGATTTGAGCTTGGAAACGCTCCACGATTTGAGTTTGGAAAAGCTACAGGATTTCCGTTTGGAAACGCTACAGGATTTCCGTTTTGAAAACATTAGATTACTTCGGACTGAAATTGTTAGAAGATTTCATACACTTCGTTAACTGTAAATACTGAACTTAAGCACCAACCTACTTTATTGTCGAAAAATTTTGAAATATTAAACTGAATAAAATTTTTAAGGCATTATATTTACCGTTATTATTATTATTTTTTTAACTTTTACATGTTTTGATGTGATAAATTTGAATCGGTTATAGGACCCACGATGCCATGGTCGCCAAGATGGAGGAATATTGCCAAATCAGATACAATTAAATGTAAATAACATTAGGATATTTTATTGCAACAGATAAGATCACCAATATATGATACTCATATAGAGAAAGTTTTGTAGAGCTTAATACAAAAAACCATCGCCAACGTGGGCTCTATAACCAACACCGAATTTCAAAGTATACATTCATAAACACGATTTAACATTAGCAATTAATTTAGTTGTTAAAAATATTGTTAATGTTGAAAGTTTCTTAACGCTGCATTGTTTATATTTTGTTATGTATAATATTTACACACTATGATTCCAAGTTTTGCACTTATTAGTAGTAAGAAAATCTATATTGCATAGATTGTCTTTCGATTTAGGATCAGTTAAGCAGTAAGCTATCAGAATGGTTCAATTAAAAATACTCGTAAAGGAAAATACAAGTGTGCAGAATAAACAAATAAAAAATTTTAAAAACGTACATGAAGTTCGTTAAAAGATTAAACAAGCAATAGCTCTAGCTATACCTCAAACTAACTATACCTTTTTCTTAAAGAGCTGATGCAACAGCCTTAAAGAAAAATCCTAGACTGCACACTTTATTAATATACCCCAAATATCCAACTATCAGTTCCCAGGACTTGAGAAGTTTAGTTCAAGAAAGCTATAACCCAGCGTCTGACAAAATTAAAGTTTCAAGAGTACGCCACATTCGAAACAGCGGAATAGCGGTAGATCTACCCTCTCTGAAAGATAAGATTGAAATAGAAAAGGCACTTTCATCAATCCCAGAAATCTCTCTCCATGTCCAAATCCGTACTCCACAACAAAGACATCCCAAGATAGTGATCCATGGAATACCGAAAACATATAATGATGTGCACATGAAATCTATTCTTAATGCAAACTGCGATGAACAACTACAGTTCAAAATTCTATTCAATTACTCTTCTAGAGGTAAAAGAAACAATTGGGTTATTTCATGCAATCCTCGTACCTTTCATCATATCTTAAATTTGCAAACACTTTCCTTTGAATGGGAATCTTATAGAGTAAAGGAGTATATGGGAGTCAGAAGATGCTATTTTTGTCAAGATTTCGGTCACTCGGCAAAATATTCCAAAGAAGACAAACCCTTTTGTGCGCAATGTAGCGGTCGACATCTCACCCACGAATGCCACAGTGATTCAGTTTCGTGTATCAATTGCAAGTCAAAAGGCTTCGCCTTTCATGATCATTGTGCTTCAGTCAACATATGCTCTATTTATCAGTTAGAACTTTCAAGACAAAGAGAAAAAATCGAGTACTGTCATTAACGTTTTCATAATTTATTTTTCCCTTTCTTATTTTATTATTTTATTATATTTCACTTTTTTTTTATGGGCAGTTCTTCTAATTCCCATTCTAACAGCTCTTCAGTTTTAAGAAGTAATCCAACATTCTATAACAATTCTGTTTATGCCAATGGTGACCGCAATGCTGAAGATATTTCTACATTAACTGTTAATTTACTGAACATGCTGCAAATCAACCTGAACCACTGTGAAGCCGCAACAGCCATTTTATCATCTACAGTCGCCTCTCGAAATATTCAAATAATGCTACTTCAAGAACCATACATAAAAAATGGTCAAATCTGTGGTCTTCCTACAGCTTGGAATGTGGTGCTATCACAAAGCGGCAAAGCTGCTATAGTGAGTACATCAAATTTGCTTTCTCCTTTCGTTTCATACATAGGCCAAGACTTTGTTTCACTGAAAATAAACATTCAGGGTAAAACTAACATAATAATATCAGCATATTCATCACCAGCAGGATCTTTACAGACTCTCCGGAAAGAGTTGCAAGAATATTTTAGAGCTACTTCTTTGCCGATTTTGCTTGGGGGTGACTTTAACGCTCACAGCAGAGTTTGGGGTTATCATGATGAAGATGCTAGGGGTCCTTTGTTTTTGGACTTCATTGCAACACACAACTTAAACATGCATAACTCTACCAATTCTGCTCCAACCTTCTCAAAAGGAGGTCGTAAAGGATGGCCAGACTTAACTCTTTCAAGGCATATCTATTCATCTCTTTCTTGGGAAGTATTGGAAGATCTTTCACTCAGCGATCACTCGTACATTTTAATTCGTATATTTGAGCCAGTTGAAGCCATTAAATTTGTGCGTTTTAAATCAAAATATAATTCTTCATTTTTCAAATGTAAAATGAAACGGGATATTACTTTCTTTCTTCAAAATATTAATAAGTTAACTTCAACAACTAGTCTGGTTACGTTCTTGGACGGTCTTATCCTTAGATTACAGGATTGTGCTAAAGCAAGTTTCAAGCCAAGATCTTTTAAAACACCGTCTAAACCTTCTTGGTGGAGTGAAGAACTCACAATTTTCAAGAATAAGCGAAGAGCGTGTAGAAGAAGATACCAACGTCAAGCGCAGCCGGATTTAAAAGCTAATTTTCGTTCAATATACAACAAACCACTTTCACTGTATAAGAAAACTATACGCAAAACTCGCAAAGAATCCTAGAAAAAGTTTTGTACTAATATGACCACCGCTTATGCAAAACCATATAAAATAGCTTTTCGTAAAGCAGATTTACCTTCAATACTACAAGAGCAAATTGGCAGCAATGACTCTGAAGAAATATTTTTGAAATCCCTTTTAAGTCATTTCTTTCCTAACTCGTCTGACGAAATAAGAGATAATAATCAATTAGTTACTCTACCAGATTCATCAGTGTTCACATCTCAAGAAATTCAGATTGTTATGGATCAGATCCCAAAAAATAAAGCACCAGGTCGCGATGGTCTTGATGGTTATATTTGGAATTACGTTCACTCTGTTTTTCCCGACTTTTTGCTAAGCTTCTGCAATGTTTGCCTTCAAATAAGGTACTTTCCGAAAGCTCTGAAAGAAGGAGTTCTTCTTTTATTTCATAAACATGGCAAACCACTAAATTTATTCTCATCATATCGCCCAATAACATTACTTCTAGTATTATCAAAAGTTCTTGAAAAGCTTATTCTTAACAGATTACAATATCATCTTATCAGCTCTAATCTTAATAGTCCTCATCAATTTGGATTCACACCTGGCTGCTCCACAGAAAATGCTTTGCAAAATCTGTTTCATAAAATTTACAACTGCATAAATAACGGCAAACTTACCCTATTGCTCTCACTCGATGTAATAGGAGCATTCGACAATATTACATGGAACTCAATATTGCAACAACTTACTCGTGTAAAATGTGAAAGCGGGGTTTTGGGGATGTACAAAAGCTTTTTATCAGACAGAGCTATCACAATCATTTCAGGATCCCCCTCGGTGACATCGCACCCATCCAAATGATGCCCGCAAGGTTCCTGTAGTGGTCCAGAACTTTGGAATTTAGTTCTTGCTCCATTACTTGATAGATCATGGTCTGAAAACGTCCAAATACAGGCCTTTGCAGACGATATCATTCTCGTGGTTTCCGGCTCAACCCTGTATGAACTAGAATCCACAGCCAATAATGCACTTAGAGAAGTTCAAGAATGGCTCCAAATAAACCACTTACAAGCTTCTATAGAAAAAACTAAGGCTCTGTTTCTTAGTAAACCACAAAATTATAAGCGACAACCAATAATGAAGCTTGGCGACAATTTCATCAAAAGGAATCAAGAAATAGATTATCTTGGCGTAAGGCTGAATAAAAAAATCAACTGTACAGCACATCTGGAAAAAATTCATAAAAAAGCAATTCATCTCCTCAGTAAACTGCAATGCATTTCTGGAAAATCTTGGGGAGCTAATATCCAGTTACGCAGATTGTTATACCAGACAGTAATAGAACCTTCAATTCTTTACGCAGCAGCAGTATGGGGTCCATTTTTGAAACAGAAAGACCTAAAGAAATTAGCAACTATACAACGCCACTTCCTTCTTGTTGTTTTGGGTGCCTATAACACATCAGCTCACGTCACATTACATGTTCTTGCGGGAATTCCACCAATAGCTCTCACGATTCATCGAATAAGTTCTCTAGGTAATATCTTCTTACGCAAAGTTATAACTGAAGTTTCACCTAATAATACTTTTTCATATGATGACTTTGAAGAAAATTGCCATAAATGGACAGAACATCCAAACCTGCAGTGTATAACTCCGAATATTTGTTTAGAAGAACCTGATGTGTCAGCACTTCATTCTGGTATTTTTACGGACGGATCGAAATTAAGTGATGGAACAGCTTCAGCATTTACTCACATTTTCAATGATCAGGTTGTTTACGATTGGTCAGCTAAACTTTCTTGCAATAATTCAGTCTTTCAAGCAGAACTTTTTGCAATCTTTCACGCTCTGCATTATATTACAACAAATAATATAAACTCCGGCACAACAATATTCTCCGATAGCATGTCTTCTCTTAAAGCTTTAAAGGACCCTATGCATACTTCAAAATTAGTCCGTGATATTCAATCCCTCAGCAGAGAACATCCCATAATAAAACTGGCATGGATTAGAGCTCACAAAGGCCACTTCGGCAATGAACGAGCTGACTCATTGGTCAAGACCGCAGCAAAAAACTCTACTCATCCATTAGTATATAAAATTCCTTTACCTAAATCGTATCTCAAATATCTACTTTGGACAGATCTTCTCAACAACTGGCAACAGATATGGGACACCGCTGAAACTGGTCGCAGGGTTCACGATGTCCTGCGAAAAGTAAAGCTGAAGCCGCGCTGCAAACATCCATCGGAAGTACAATTTCTCAGTGCACACGGTCCTTTTCCATCATATTTACATCGCTTTAATATAATCAATTCTCCAGTATGTGTTTGCAGTCAACCGGGTACGCCAGATCATTACATTTTCAAGTGTCCTTTGATCAGTGCCTTCCACTGCATATATGATTCCAATAGCACTTTCTCTCAAAACATCATCCGTATTTTATCTCATCCAGTAACTCGAAAGAACTTGCATGCAGTTATGTTCCTCCTAAACACTCATGGAGATGACTTTTAGCTCCCTTCGTAATAATTTCAATAGGACTTTCATTTGCAGCTCTGAAATCTTTCTTATTTAATTGCTCATCATATTTATGTCATTTTTTATTATTATTGTTGCTGTTTGCTATTTACTGTGTGTTTTCTTTTGTTTTTTTTTATTTAAAGTTTGTACTCTATTTTCTATTTTTTCAAAATTTGTATAAGTAACATCACATGATCTGTGACACCCAGTGGGCGTCGCTCGAAGTGTCTTTCTTTTCTGTTATTTTTCTGTTATTTCCTCTCGATCACCACATCCGGTTAAACCCTCGTCAGGGTAGGTACGGTGGTGATTGATGAGGTATAAATAAATAAATAAATCTGCTTGCCAACTCTAATGTTAAGCTTTTGAAGTACTCAAAATTAAGCCAAACATGGTTAAAATCAAATAATAAAACAGCAATAAGATAAGCAGGGATTTTAAAACGAAAAGTTTATTTCGGAATAAAAAATAGGGCGAGGAGGGGCCTTTTATTTAATTATTTTTATCTATACATTTTATGAAATATTTACTCCTCTTTTTTATTGCTTTATTCCTTTTATACCTTTACTTTTAAAACTAGGCTGCTTCCTCCCCTGTTCACTGCCGCTCACCTTTTTTATGTAACTACGGCTTCAAATTAAACTTACTGCAGAAAATTTGTATATGAATATTTTGGTTTTATTTTGTGATTGAATGATTAAACCTTGCTCTAAATGATGTTTTAAAAATTTATTTAATTCCTTGTTGTCCCTCCCGGGCTTAGAAAACAGTCTACTTAGCAATAAAAGTCGCGGTTGAAGTTTAAAGTTGATTTTTTTAAACTTAAAAAAATTGAATTTCAAAAAAAAAAGGGCTACGTTAGGCATAAATATACATGTTCTTTGCATTAAAAAAATCGTAGTGATGCATTAAAAACCAGGAATTGTGTAAAAGGGGGAAAATGTTGACTTTCAAATTAAATAATTCTAAAACTGCTATTCAAATATGTAAATGTTTTGTTTCATCGTTTTTTACCAGGAAGTTATCTAGAACTCATAAAAGTTTTAGATTTTTTGATTGAATAGTTTTGGACTTGTAAGTTGGTTTAGCATGAAACTCAAAATTTCTCCAAAACTGCATTGTAGCGGAATTACTTATTTTTTTAGTATTAAAAATGTGTTTTATTGATATTGTGACAAGACATAGGAAAATTGGCTTTCATCCAAATAATATTTTAAACCAAGTTTAATAAACATAAAACAATGAATAATGGATGCAAAAATATTTTCACTCGTTCGGAGGATTTGTCATTCAAAACTTTGAGAAAAGTATTTCAGGCAACCTGCTTTGCTTGCTCCCAGAAGAAAAAGACCGAACGTATAGTAAGAGTGAATTAAATCAGAAGATACGGCTTTTATTATTTTCAATTTTGAAAATGTTCTTTCGAGGAATTTCAATCCCTTTTCGTATGCAACTGTAAAAGAAAGTTTTATTTTAATATTTATCTCTCTAAAAATCTAATAAAATTTTCTTATGCTACATATTTCTACCTTGTGTCACATCTCATTTTTATTCCAATGAATATTTCCAAAATGGTACTCGCATTTTTAGTTTATGAAAATTACATTTTTATCAATTCCCTTCCGATTGTTTTTATATATATATGCATCAAATACTTGCCTCTTATCCCCTTTAATAACTTTGTTTTAAAAGAGAGTACGCCTCGGAAAGCATTTTGTGAATATTGAATTGAGATTAGCTGAGGAAGATAAATAGTTTATTTCATTTTTTATATAATGGTCACTAATAAAAATGTAAATTAACTTTCGAACAACTTTAATGATTTGTTACGCTTACCTCTGTAAACCACTAAATGCCAAATCACGCTGTTACCAGATCCGGGTCTCAAACTTACAAATACTTTTGTTATTTTATGAAATGTTTCTTTTACAACTGCATTTTATAAAATATACATTTTATGTATTTTATAAAATACGCTTTAAAAATCATTCGATTTAAAATATTTTATTCTTATGGTCGGTAAGATTTGTAATCTACTATCAAATGTGCGGTTTTAAGCCTTTGGGCTGAAACCTACCCCACTTGTAGATTAGACAGTATTTAGAAATAATTCTTTCTTTCTTCAAAACAGGAAGATGTTTTATGATTTTTCTTAGAAAATGTAATGTATCATAATTATTTTAATTGAAAACAAAGTGTCAAATTTATACGTAGGGATATTATTATTTTTGAGCAAAGCTGTTCAACCAATCAGAAGCTGTTGTGCATTTAAACCTTACTTGCGGCATTCTTAATACTTCATTATGCGAATCTTATCTTCTTAGAATCGTCATTAGAAGATTTATTTGATATCTCGCAATGGTTGTTATGAATACGCTAACTAATAAAGTTAACCTGTAGTCCTTGATGTCGTATTTTCGCAAATTGTAATGTGCTTGATATTTTTCTAGACAGAAATTTTTTTGTTTTGTGACTTACAAATAGTATTGCACTCTCAAAAATGGAATCCTCATTTTCAACGATTCTTGAATCGTCAAGAAAATTTCATCATTTATAACGATTCTTTCCTCGTGCGATCACGTGACTAATATACAAATTTCTCCATTTTTCATGAAACCATTTCGTCAAATACGGCGAAAGTTTCGTGAGATTTGAGAAGGCGTTTCTGAGAGTGTGTTGTAAACAGCATGACTTTGAGGATCATTATTAAGGTAAATGATTTTTTTTTTAAGTATGTACTTTTTAGCCTACTTTCGCGTAAAAATAAAAAAAATAATAAATAAAGCATGAAAGAAGGCTTAATGTATCGTAAAAATATCGTTAAAAATAAAGAAGTCAAAAAAAAGTGAAGTAATTAAATAACGATTGAAAAATAAAAAATTTGAACGTAGGGTTTTGACATGGGGGAAAATGTGTGTCTGTCGGTCTGTCGGTCTGCCCCCCCCCCCTAATAACGTTTGAACGAATTGTCCGATTGGAAAAATTATTTTTGCATTCGAAAGATCTCGTTGAGGACATCTCATTTCCATATTTTACTTTTTGATTTAAACAATTTTTTGTTCAATTTGGAACAGTTCAAAAAATTTTAACATTAGCGCCTATGGACAAAATTGAAGCAAATTATGTAAACTGTGGGCACAAGACCAAAGTTCCTATTGCAAGCTTATTGGAAGGAGTTCTCGGCGTGAAATATTGATTTGAACAGTTTTTGTTCATTTTTGAATAGTTCAAAAAAAAAAAAAAAAAATTGCGGCATTTTTCCATTATACCGGCGCAGGCGATAAAGTCGCCAATAATGATGCAAGTAACGCTAAACGTAATACCGTCGTTGCTATCCTTTTGCGTGTTCCGTCGCCAAACATTTTGCTCGGCGAGATTTGCGCCTTGATAATGAAAAGGTACCAAATTAACATTAGCGCATATGGGAAATTTCAATCCCATATAAATCCTGATCTAAACGACGAATTGGCTCGCAACAAACTTTATCAGAAAGATATTACGCTGTAGAACATGTACTGATACGAAGTTCAACAAGAACTGAACAAGCCTGTTTTCCTATGATATTTTTGATCGAGATTTTTAAGGGCATTTCTCAATAAATAAATAAATGAATGAATGAATGAGTGAACGAATGAATGATTGAATCGATGAAAGAGTGAAAGAATTAATGAATGAATAAATGAATGAGTGAAATAACGAATGAATGAACAAATGAGTAAATACATGATAAAGTAATTAAATGAGTGAATGAATGAAAAAATAAATAACCGAGTGATAACTACATGAATGAGTAAATGAATGACTGAATAAATGAAAGAATGAATGACTGAGTGAATGAATATGTATTATCCGTTGAAAAAAGTATATTGGAAGTAATTAAGAACTAAAGCTAAATGTGAAAGAGAGAGAAAGTGATAGCTATCTTATAAATTTGAAGTTAGGTGTATACGGGAAAGTAGGCTCGTATAGTTCTACACGGAACTTCTTGTTTATATCTTGCCTTTTTACATTCTTAAGTAAAAATTGAAAGTTTTATAATAGTTGGTTAAAGCAAAGATAACTCATATGCCATGAATATACTCATAGTAATAATAGGCTTCATTTCTCCACATTTCATTGTCTCGTTGCGTAAATTTCGGAATCTTTGCAATAAAAGGTCTGGATGTCTAATTAAGCTTTAAAACGTGATGAATGTGAAATACTTTTACATTAGTATTTAGCCTAAATGTTACTAAACTTTGAAGATTTAAACTTACAAATTTGAGAAAAGATTATATTTGGAGATACGAGGTGTGATTGGAAAGTTTTAAGAATGGGCTTGTAATTTCACAATGGCGGTATTTACATGTGATGCATCTCCTTCTAAACAGTCCCCTTCTGAGTGAACACACCGATTCAAAAGGTGATTCCACTTTTGGAAACATTCCTAGAAAAAAAATTGAGTGTGTTAAGGACGCTCACCGGATTCGCCTGGATGTCTTCAATCGAGTCAAATCGCTTCCCTTTCAGTGAAATCTTTAGTTTAGGAAACAGGTAGGAGTCCGCAAGGGCTATATCAAGGGAACAGTGGCGTAACTAGACTTAGTGGCGCCCGGGGCGAAATCTGAGAATGCCGCCCTTTCCACCGTGCCGACAACGCAATAGCGATGAAGTCAAAACACGGGAGCGGGGGAGGGGGGGTACATGAGTTTGGCGACTACCACAATTTTTTTTCCGATCGGGAGAATCCAGATTTATATCTATGTACATATAAAATATATGAATGTGCATATATATATATGCACATTCAACAAGTACTACCCAGGGTTAACAAAGGCTGCTCTAGAATAAGAAAGTTAAATAGAAATTTAGTAAATTCCGAGTTTAAAATGATCAATAATAATATTAAACAAACAACAAAAATGTTGCATTTAGCTTTAATGATAATAACCTTAAGATAAAATTTTCCTGATAGAATACTATCTATGCATGATTAATAGTGTTTTGTATCACAATATCTGACTCGCAAAACCACTCTTTTCAGAATATACCCTTCATTATAAGACGGAAGATGAAGAGCGGGAGCAGAAAAAGCTAAGCAGCTCTGTTGATCGCTACACTCTTAAAGGTTTGCGATGTGGTTCAAGATATCATCTTTACATGACAGCCTCTAACAGTCTGGGAACGGGAGAACCCAGTGAATCTGTTTATGCTAGAACAAAAGGAGCAGGTATTAGTTTTATCGCATCAGGAATATTTAGTGAAGAAAAAAATATTATCTTGCACAAAATAAGACAGAGAATGGACCGTATTGTATTGATCTTTCTTAACATATTAGTTATTAATAATAATATAATTACACGTTAATTTAAAGCCCAAATGAGCAATAAAATGCAGACATATGTTTCGGGATTGCTTGGAATCCCTTTTTCAATGCGACAGGGAGCTTCTAGATGCAAAACATCCAAATAAAGCAGACCAAACAACAAAAACAAAGCTTTTATAGCCTAAGAATTAACTGTAAACCAATGAGAATAAAGGCAGTGTGAAGTGGAAGTAGAAGTAGAAGGGAAGGCACCAATAAGAGAGCAACAAAAGAATGCAGTTGAAAGTACATTAATTAAAAAGGAATATCAATAAAAACAAAGCGAAAAAGACAACAGCATGCATAAAATTGTGAAAATACATAAAAATTGCAAAATAATAAAATAAAATACGAAGAATAAAATGGAAATAAAATAAGTACAGAAAATACCAAAACAAAAAGCAAAACAAAGTACACATGTAAAAGAGGGGGGGGGGGAGAGAAAAAAAAGGAAAACTAACAAGAAAACCAAGAAAGAACAACAAATTAAAGGAACTTATGCCAGACCTGTGAAAAATAAGGAGTTGAGGAAGAATCATTTACCAAATTAGAACTATTCCTGTTAATATGATAAGCTTCCCAAAAGTTAAGCTCTAATGGGGAAGAACATTTTTGAATAATTTTCCCAGAATTGAAATCAAAAGAGTGGTTGGAATTCCAACAATGTTGAGCAATGCTAAACTTATTATTTACTTCTTGCTTGCGTACATAACCTTTATGCTCATTTAACCGAATTTTCGGAACACGTTTTGTCTGTCCAATGTAAGAAAGGCAGCAACGGCAACTAATTTGGTAAATACCCCAAGTGTTAAGTTGATCGACAGGATCTTTAAGAGAAGAGAAGGAAAGTTTGTTGCTAGGAGCAAAAACAACTTGAAATTGAATCCTTTTTAGGATTTTAGCAATACGAAAACTGATAGAATGAAAGAATGGTAACACAACCAAATTCTTTCTAGAAACCACATGATTGGGACCAGAAGTTTTTTTTAGAAAGTTTGTTATGAATAGAATCAATTAAAGAGTGAGAAAATCCTCTATCAACAGCTACAGCTTTCAGATGGTTGAGTTCAATCTTGAGAAGCTCAGGAGAAGAGCAAATATTAATAGCACGATGGACAAGAGCATTAAAAGCAGAATATTTTTGGTTGGGAGGATAAGACGACAGTCTGTGAGGAGGTAAAGAAACAGCGAAAGGCTTACGATAGACAGAAGTAGTGAAACCAGACTCACTCCTACAAATCAAAACATCAAGAAACGCGAGGCTACTATTAAGTTCATTCTCACAAGAAAACTGGATATTAGGATCAATGGAGTTCATAATCTATAGAGCATCATCAATACCTAACAAGTTACTGTCCGTTAGGACAAAACAATCATCCACATAACGAACATAAAATTGAAATTGCAATTTCTGGAATAGTTTTTCCTCAAAATAATGCATATAGAAATCACTTAAAATAGGACTAAGAGGACTTCCCATGGCCAGGCCATCTACCATAGCATAGAATTTACCATTAAATACAAAAGTGCTCTGTTGCAAGCACACACGAGTAAGAAAAACTAATTCCTCAATTTCCACAGAAGTAAAATGGAATTCAGAAAGCCTTTTCCTGAGGCAAGTCAAAGCGCCATCAACAGGAACATTAGTAAACAAAGAATTAACATCAAAAGAGGCCATAACCGAATTATTCGGAACGAAGTTTCTTAACAAAATCGGTGGAATTTTTAACAGTGAAAACATTCCGACTCCTAAGTGGAGAAAACACAGAAACTAAATACTTGGAAAGTTTATATGAAGCAGTGCCAATATTGGAAACAATTGGTCTGAAAGGAATACCTGCCTTGTGTACCTTCGGTAAAGCATAGAAACAAGCACAATTAGCAACAGAAGGAATCACAGACCGTTTAGCAATCAAAGGAATAGAATGAACAGACTTAACAGCAGAAGAAATAGCTTTTAACTCCTTGTCGCTAGGATCTTTATAAATTTAGAATAAGGACCAGAAGCAATTAAGTCATCAATTTTTTCAACATAAGATAGCTTTCAACTCCTTGTCGCTAGGATCTTTATAAATTTCAGAATAAGGACCAGAAGCAATTAAGTCATCAGTTTTTTCAACATAAGATGATTTCAAGCAATCCCGAAACACATGTCGGCGTTTTAATGCTCATTTGTGCTTTAATTTAACGTGAAATTATACTTCTATTACTGTTTACTTGCACAAAGTTAAATTATTATTATCGTGCAGGATAGTTCCTTCATTTACCGCAAATGTGTAAAAATTCTCTTTTCTAACATTTTTAACAAATTTAGTCAAGGTGTTTTTCCACTAATATTTTTGTCCGAAATTTCTACGAATGGTGGCAAATGCAGGAATATTTATATGCACTTTAAATTTTGCCTTTAAAAAAGGCTATTGGCCGAAATGTCTACGCATTTCCGGTAATGTCTGTAGAACAATTTTATTGAAACTACCAATCACGCCTTTTCCTCACCCTCCTAGTACCTTTCCACGAGCTGAAAAGTGTGATTATAGATTATATATATAAAATATATATACATTTGAACTTGTAAAAAAAATATCAAAAATTCTGTGTGCTAAAATATGAGTGCAAGGAAAAAAACAACGTAAATAAAGCACTAATTGACAAATCAATGATGCAAATAGGTAACGGTAAGTGGTCAAGTGGTCCCGTTTACTCGCAACTTTCTTGTGTGTTGAGGAGTTTTCTTTCCTCGCACTGATAAAGATTCTCCATTATAGCCTCGAAATAATTACAGCTGACGCTCGATATAACGACCATCTGCGTCCCACAGAAACGGGTCTTTATAACGAGTGGTCGCTGTAAGAGGTGGAATTTTCGTTAAAAAATATACATGCGTATTCAGTATTTCCATCAAAATTGGTAGTTTTTAAAAGATTCCAACTAAATTATTTTTTATCATTGGAATTTAAAAAAAATATCAGTGTAAAATATTGTAACAAAATATTAAACAGATTTTAAAGTAGAAAACATAGGGGGAAAAATTATATTCACACTTCTAGAAGCAGAATTTCTGAGCTGACATGACACCTGGTACGGTCGCTGTATTGGATTAGACGATTCAGAAGTTCGCTATACCGAAAGCAAATTTACGTAGACTTCATAGGGATAAAGTTGGGAATTTTACCACTAGTCGTTATAATGGAATGGTCTTTATAATGTGTGGTCGTTATAAAGAGCGTCGACTGTATTTGCATTATTGATTTGTCAATTTGTTCTTTATGTACGTTGTTTTTTCCTCGTACTCACATTTGAACTTGGTTATAGTGACCTCGTTTACAGAGATAACTTCGTTATAACGTCAAAAAACTCTGATTTTTTTTTCATTTGTCTATGCACTTTTTTGTCTATCGCTTATGGTGTCATTTGCCTATAGTGTCAAAAATATTCCGATCCTTTGAATGAGATTATAACAGTTTTGCTGCATGTATATTAGTGCATTTTTAATCACAGTAAGATTTAACTTTTACAACACATTAAAACAATTTTATCTCATTAAGTATTCAGCTTGTATTTCAAACACTGAAAGTGGAAGAAATTCCGAATTGCAAACGAATTTTGTTCTTTGACACGAAACATTGCGCAATATAAGTAGTGAAACAATATACGACCAAAATATTTTAGATATCGGTAAAGCGTGAATCTACATTATATGATTTGATAAAAAGTATTTAATCCTTATATTTCTGAAAATGTGGCAGTCGTCCGAATAAATTTGTATAACAAAGTAACAAATTATCCGATACACATTTAGGGACAACATTAGTGCCAACAATTACAGGTAGTTAAAATTTTGAGCTGAGCATTTTTATAATTTAGAAACTCGGGCATTATAACCTTAGATGCACCTATTGCTGATTTACGTGTAAGGAAAGCATTCGGCATTTGAATCGATGAAAATAAAAAAAAGACGTAAATATTCCGAAAACTTCAATTCTCTGTTATTTTATGAAATATTACGAAATATAACATATATTGAATGTATTCGTATTATGCATCTGCAAGTAAAGAATATCTTCAGTGTGTAAAGACTGTTCGGTGCAAGCGACGAAATTCTTTTTTTGAAATACTTTTCAAATCCCTTGACATTCAAGTCCGCAATTGCCTTTCCTGTTTCCACTAGAGCGCGCTGAATAGCATGCTCATATGCGGTAAAAAACACGCAGAAGAGAACCAGGACCATGATTGCTTCAGTTACGTTGCCTTTTTTCTAATATTAATTTTTGTTATAAAGAAGAGGAAAAAATTATAAAAATGGGCCGCAGAAAATATTGGAATAATCAGAAAAAATCAAAACATGTAGCGCAAAACATGTTTTTGCAAGGAAAATATATTTCAGCAATTCCCCTATTCATCTATGGTGCATTTCTTCAAGTACTATCCAGAATATTTCCCCACTTTCTCAGAAGAATAAAGTGCATGACATGAAAGCTTACTTTACTTATAAAAGGTATTATTTTTTCCTTTTTGCTGAGCTGTAAAAAGTGACGCATAATTTGCTGCGTCATCGTTAGTAGACGAAATATGCGGCTAATGAAAAAATATTTTGTTTAAGCTTTTTACCAAACATGGAAATACTTTCTATGCGTAGCACATCAACAAAAGGATAAACAATGAACATAATTTTAACGTTAAATATACGTTTTTAAAAATTTCGTTTTTGCTAATATTATAAATTAATGCTATTTTAAACAGCTTAACATTATCTCAAGGCAAGATGAAAATAAACATTCTGAAAAAAAGTTATGATTAAAACATGTAAATAAGATTTTAAGACGCACAACCAAGATATGACTTTTTGTTGATTATTTCTTATTCGTTCGATTTTCCGTTAAAAATCTTCTTCAAATTAAATAATTCAGAGGAGACGTATGGAGGTTAAATATATATTTAGGCAGAAATTAGTAAACTTTTTACAGATATGGAAGGCATCCTTGCAACTTTCGAGGAAAAATGAAACTCATAATAAACATGCAAAGTGTTGCCAAATTGCTACAACATAACTTCTCCAATTTAATAACACAGTTAACGTTGTCGTTGGCATATATTTTAACATTTTCTTTGCTGTTTTAAAATACAAACAATTTTAATAAACACGTTTGCTAGTATTAGCGAAGTCTAAGTATCTGGTTCTTCTGAAGTTTTGAGTTTGTAATTCATACTACGGAGTTTTGCGACTTTAAAAATTAAAATACTACGTCATTTATTCCATGACGTCACTTGCCGAATACAAGATAAGTAAAAATTGTATCATATTTTTTTTAAATCGCTGCCAGCCTACGGATGCGTCCATATCGAACACTGGCGCATAAACATGTTCAATAAGGACATCACCCTGGATATCGAGGCTCTACTTGGTACTAGAGTTCCTTTATGAAGACGAAAGAACTCTAGTTGGTACGGTAGAGAAAATGTATAAATTGGGGGAAGAAATCCCGCTTTCTGCAGCTTGGACTTATTTCTTCTTTCGGGAAGCACTTATATCTGCTGTGTATTGAGCACCTCTTCGAACCTGAAGTGGATCTGTTGCAAAAATCAGCTGCGCTCCCTCAGATAGGGGAAGATGGGGTAAAATAGGTCATGGGGTAAAATGAGTCACTTTATAAAAAAACCGAAATAATAGAACTTGAAATTGAAATTTTTAAACCAATATTTTTAATGTTAGTTTCTATGTGTTAGCAACAGTTTTCAATCTAAAGGTTAGGTTCTTAAGGATGGCAACACAATTTTTTTGTCAACTTTGGATGATCGTGTGCTTAACCAAGGCTGAACTTGATCGTTGACTGTTTAACTATTATTCAGGTTGTTTCATTTCGCCATAATGAAGGGACAAAAATTGGGGCCGGCACTCAGCGCCATCTATTCAATTTTAAGGCTTTTTAACCGATAAGAAGCAGATTATTTCATTAAAAGTTTGAGAAATTTCAATATTGTCTATTATTAATTTTAAACCTGTTCAAGATAAGTAACCTCATCCATTCTTTGCTATATTGCTTATTTCTGTAAATATATATAGTTCATTACAACATATAAACTATATGCTAAACAAATGTTGTACGGAAATTTAATCTATGTGTAATATAGATAAATAGCATTACCAAAACTTTTGCTGCTCAGACAAAATTTGCAATGCATATATTTTTTGAAAAAAATCACAATTACATTTAATTAATTTTAAGTTAAGATTTGACTAGGTAATTTTCTATTTTTTTTTAATAAAAGAAATATGCCGAAAATGGTGAATAAAACAACTATTTTATTTTAAGCATTTATTTCTGCACAGAAGAAATAATAAAATGCATACAAATGCATTAAAAAACACACACATATTGAATATAAATCAAAAGCCGAATATCATTAAATTCCAATTATTTCAGCGTAAAGAACATAATGAACTGGTAAAGAACTACATAAATCTGCCGAAAGTTGTTACTTCAAAAACAAGAATCATTTTCGGTATTTTTCAGCTTCAGGGGGGCTGGCGATGGCTAAATTTTTTTTCGTCATTCAATTTGTTTCGTGTGTGGAGTTTGTTTTTGCGAAAAATATTTAAACATCGCCAACGTCAACCCAAAATGGTACAGTAGTTTGGCGAAGACGAAAGAAAAACATCTCCAGCCTCCCCGAAACAGAAAAGTACCTTATTTTTCACTAGAAAAATCTAAGTGACTGCAAAAAATCTTTAAAATTACATTTTAAAAAAAGAGACAGGACGACTTTACACTAAAAATATTCGCCATCAGAACTTGGAAGAACTATCAGTCTTAGTTTTAACGCTATTAGATATGGCATAAAACATTATTTCCTTTCCACAATGCCAATGCCTAAAACATTCTAGGTATTTTGCACAGTGAGGAATAAAAAATGCATACAAAAGTCATAAAGACAGAATGAACAATGAATGACTACAATTAAAATTTTAAAACTTTGCGTGAGAGAGGTTTATTCATAACTTTCAAACTAACACTGGCACTATTTGCAATATTTTTAAAAACAATATTCAAAATTTTTTTTGTATATATGTGAAACAATAATTTGAGAATGATCTAAGAGTTGACACTTCAAAATAGGGCATTGCCAAAGCTCAGGTGTTATAATATTTTCCAAATTACTAGAAACATTTTTTCTTGGTAGAAATGGTACAGCTTTTTCAACAAAATCCAAAAGAACTATTAATATTGAGACAAATAAAGGTGAAGGATATCTTAAACCACCGCGGTCTTGATAGTGAACCAAATTCATAAGGGGTGAAGAGCACTATGTGAAAGAAAATGTAACACGCAGAGCTAATTCTGAAGGAAATTCATGGTACGAAATGCCTTCCTTATTCTTTTTCTTATTCTATTTGGACGAGGGACATTACGGTACACAGGAATTAACCATTTCAATAATATTTAGTTAACCATTTCCAACAATATTTAGCTGGTGAAACCAGGAAAGGACATCGTATCAGCAAAATAAAGATACTTTTAAATGATATAAACAATATTTTTCTGGGTCACGAACTAGCGGCTCCTAGCAGGAAAATGTAAAAATATCAGAGCGGAAAAGTACGACGTCGGCTCTTTTGAAGTTTCCAGAAATGAAAATGCCTGATCCGTAACAGTTAACTAACTGGTTCAAGTTCAGCCTTGGCTTAACAAATGGTTTACCAACTTCTGAAAAGCTCTATATTTTATCAAATAACAGACCAAATTTAAAGGATTTCCTCACTAAGAAACTTTGGAGAACAATTCCAGCTGAGCAGTTAAGAAAAATATGAAATATTTCCTTTTTTACATCAGTTTTTCTTTGATGGGGTAAAACGGGTCATGGTTAGGATAAGGTGGTTTTATTCTATTATTCTTTTATTTACTCTGTTGTACCTAACAGCAGCAAGTTTCTAAATTTAAACAATGTATGATGTTTATTTTATTGAAATTATTTTTTTATGTTTTCCCTAAAAAAAGATCATGTTGATATGGTAGAGAGAAGTGATGTTTCTGAAGTGTTATATGAACCAGAATCGAGAACAATATTATTTTTCAATTTCAATGTAATCATAATTCAAAATCTTGTTAAATATGTTACACTTACACATTTTTTTCAATTTCAAAGTAATAAAAAACTGTTTTTAGCATTATTTTGCAAGCTTTATAAGCTCAGTTCATAAATTCATAATATTTCATAATTAAAAAATAAATTTTAAAACTACATAAAATTGTTCTAAAGGAATTCAATGTTAAAATGCAATTGAAAAGAAATGAGAAATGTTTCTGGTTTTGTTGCTATGACACTTTGAATATGAAAATAGCTAAAAAGGGACCCAGTTTTCCCCCACCTGACCCAATTCAACAAAATCAGAGTGTTTGCTTAAGTGTACACCAATACGATTGTATCTCTCTTCGAGGTGGAAACTTTGAGCGTCTTTTGGAACACTTTAAAATTGTTTTCGCAAGTACATTCCCCCCCCCCCTCATCTCCAGCGACGGTAATTTTAAACTATGTTAACAATAGTGCATAATACTTCCCTTAGCATTTATGTTATGTTGCATTTGGACATGATCCACACAAGTCTTTGAAATGTTGATTTTTTTTTTTTTTTTTGATCAATTGCAAATACAAATTGATAAGCTATAAACCTGCAGCAATTGAATTGTTAACAGAGGGGCCACTTCTCACTTAAAAAATCTGCTTTCATAACAGTACACCTAATAGTGAAGTGATGAATTTATGTTACTGTCAAAAACTATACATTTGGTACATTTACGTCAACATAATACTGTAAGCCTTTTTTTTCCATTAAACATGTTAGCTTAAGTAAACCCAAAGTTTTAAAAAATGCGTTTGAACCACGAGGCCGAATCGACGAGAAAAGGTGCATGGTTTTCAATTGGAATTTTACAGTAAGCACTTTTCTAAAACAAATATTTTGGATACTTTGTGTAAGAAATTTGACAAATTATTATTATTTTATTTTTTTTTTTTTTGAGTAACCAAACATATTTTAAGCATTTCAGCTAGCATTAAATGATTCCGTCCCACAAAAAAATTTCTTCATAAACTCATAACTTTAAAGATGACTTAACTATTGTCCTATATAAAAGTAAAAATGTAGAAATTTGCTCTTAAATTTATTATCCAGTTAATTAAGCCATGCTCTTTAACTTCAAGTTATTGTGACTGGGAGCATTTAACTTTGATATACCTAACTTACTTTCACCTTTAGAAAGAGTTTGCTAATTTAAATAATTCTGACTTGCTTGAAATTGTCTTTTTGTAACAATATATTAATATAGTATTAATTTCTTATGCCTCTTTGTTCGAAAAAATAGCGATCATGAACGATATTTTAAGAACTAATTAACCTAGGAAGTAGTAAATCCAATTACCATTAATTTAATATTAGCGTTTTCTAAATGATTATTTAAGTGTTCTTGCTTAATATTTTCGTGAAGAAAAATTAACAAAATGTCCTACGATTTTCAGAAAATTAATTAATTAAACACACTCGTTTCAGATGCACCATTTAAAAAGCTAAATCTTTAAATATTATATTCTTGTTAACAATTAGCAGCGTTTTAAAATTTATGTGTTGAGCAATTTAAAATATTCAGGGTTTATCTCATTATACTCGTATATATGCGGAGCAGTTTCTCGAGGAAGTACATTAAGATGATTACAATTTATATTTATGGAGACATTTCTATTTATACTATACTTTAATTAAAACACCCGTTCATAATAATTAAACTGTTGACGTTATGCTTTCGAAACTTTTTGTGTGCAATACATTATTTTACACAATAGTTAAGTCCCTATTAAAGTGTTATGTTTTTCCTCGCAGTGTTACTTTATCATTAACAATATGAAACGTATTAACAAACATTCAAGTATAAATTTAATGTACCAGGTGTATGCATATCAAATGAGACGATTGCTAACAGATGTCGCCACGCATATATGCAAACATCGCTAAACCATGACACGTGATTTTTTTTATAGTTTGAACTTTGATACTCACGTTTAGTTTACATTCGGACGAGTTTCAGCGTGCATTGTGTATTTTTTACTGTGTTGAAAATGTCGAATTTTATGCCTTCCGAACTCGATTCGCGGACAGCATTAATTTTTTGTTACCATCTAAAGAAAAATGCTGCCGAATCGCATCAAATGCTTGTAGAAGCATACGGTGACAATGCCCTGAGCCGTGCGCAGTGCTACAAGTGGTTTGAAAAGTTTCAAAATGGTGATTTCGATGTGAGAAACGAGGAACGTGGCAGACCAGCAAAAAAATTTGAAGAGTCTGAATTGCAAGCATTACTCAATGAAGATGATGGCCAAACGCAAGACCATCTTGAAGAACGATTGAATGTTGACCAGAGCACTGTTTCCCGTCGTCTCAAAGCAATGGGCAAGATAATAAAGGTCGGTAGATGGGTGCCACACGAGCTAACGGACCATCAGCAGGAAAACCGAAAATCCATGTGCGAAATGTTGCTTTCCCGCTACAAACGCAAGTCATATCTCCATGGTATTGTGATTGGCGATAAAAAATGGATTTATTTTGAGAATCCCAAGCGTAATCGATCAAATGTTGACTCGGACAGCCGTCCAAATCAACCGCAAGGCCGAATCACCTCGGCCACAAGACAATGCTGTGTATTTTCTGGGCTCAGGAGGGTCCAATCTATTATGAGCTTCTCAAACCCGGTGAAACCGTTAATACTGATCGCTACAAGCAACAATTACTTGATTTGAACGATGCTATACTCGAAAAACGCGAGCAATACAAGAAACGGCAGCACAAAGTGATTTTCCTTGATGACAACACACCTAGCCACCTTGCTAAACCGACCAAGGACATCGTTAAGGCGCTCGGCTGGGAGTATTTAGCTCATGCGGCTTATTCGCCAGACTTAGCTCCTTCCGATTACCACTTATTTGTATCATTGGGACACGCATTGGCTGACCAGCGCTTCACTTCTTACGAAAACGTCAAAACTTGGCTTGATGACTGGTTGGCCTCAAAAGACTGATCATTTTTTTAGCGTGGTATTCGCAAATTACCCAAAAGATGGGGAAAATGTGTAGCTAGCGATGGATATTATTTCGAATAAAGAAATATTAACAGTTTTCGCAAATTTATTGTGTTTTTTTTTAAATAATCATCTCTTTTCATTTGCATACACCTGGTAAGAACAGAGAACAGGAATATAATTATCAAATTTATGACAAAAATATCAAACGAAAAGATAACGGTGATAAGAGTTTAAGCTCTTATCACCGTTTAAGGTGATCGTTAAGGTTTTAAAATTTGAAATAAGTTTAAGCTCATAAAATAGTAAAATATTTTTTTAGAAAAGGCTAGTCCTTGTAGAACTGAAATTTGCATTCATTTCCTTTATTTGGAAAATATGAATTTATCGTTGTTGAAATTACTGAAATCCTCACATAAATCGAAAATACCAAGAGTAATTTCATTCCAGCAAGCAACATCTATCTTAAAATGGGAATAGACTTGAAATTGCTTAATACACTTAAGCAAGTGGTATTGTGAAAATATGTTCGAAACCGTAGAATTTTTATTAATATTGCTCACTTTGCTTTTGAATTTAATGATATTGCTTAAAATCTAAATTTGCTTTGCTAATGCATAGAGCCGAAAGCACATGTTTCACTTGTATTTTAAAACTTGCAGCACCTGACAAGCCCATTTTATTTATTGAACGCCGAAGTGAATTATAATTTTATTGAATTTCTTTTTCAAACTTCGACATAGACGCAAAAAAGTAGTGAAATAATTTAAATTTTAAGAAATTTTCACCTTATTTTTTATGTGTGAAACCAAGAGAGTTTAACCCTTCATAGGGCCATTTCTATTGTATCTTTTCTTAAAATATTTTTCAGATTTTGTTTTGTTTCAAAAATGAAATTTATATAAGACAGTAAATAAGATTAGCGGGATTTTTCCACCCCCGCCCTCCTTTGAGGGGGGATAGTTATAATAGTTGAATATTGATGCATATGGTGTTAAATATATTTCCCAGAGTCTTTGCGAAATTCTGCCAATCAGAAAGATTAAAATAGCTTACTATAAACATCTATAATTTGATGAATTTGGTGAGAAGCATACTTCCCACCGCCTTAGAAAGGGTTAAGCAATCCTTTCAAGTAAAAACCAGTGATACATTCTGAGTTAAATTGTATTTAAGTGTGAACGAGTGTGTGAAATTCAGCATAGTAAAACAGTCTTCTTGCTTTCTTACGAGTAAATTTCTAGAAGTTGTAAATTTATAGTATTAACTACTTGGGTAATTGTTTGCCAATAATTTTTCAAATTTTCGGCGTTGTTTTTTGCTTTTTATTGCCTATAAAATCTCTTTTTTCAAAAAACTCCTATGAACCAAATAGCCAACCTAGGCTAAGTAATTTATCTTTTATGTTGAAAAATTTAAATGCTCAAAATTTCTTAACAAATAATGTATTATAATATGAATGTATGGAATAATTTCATGAACCTGTACATTATGGTAATTGCAAGTTATGATTATGATACGTTTCTAATGATGCTATTATTTAGCTAAAATATACACACGGTATAATTAAAAGTGTTGCGGATATGTGTTCATAAATTTGTCTGTACTTTTACACATACCTTATTTTGTAAAATACCCACAATATTTACAAATGTGTAAAATAGTTTAAAGGATAATCTGTTTGAATTAATAAAAACTTGAGCAATTGAATCGAATCTTGTGAGTCTTGATTTTTTTTATGTTAAAAAATATTGTGTAAATTCTGCGAAGGAAAGGAGAAAAAGAAACCCTTTAATTTATTATCACAGCGTTACTTCCGAGCATTGACTTCAACTGAAAAACAGATTAAGAACATTAATGAAATTCATCTTTTCCGAAAAAAAAAAAAAGGCTGTTTAACTATACAAGTAGGTACTACATTGTTTTTAACTTTAAAAGACAGCGTTTGGCAACGTCCCAAACGTAATTACAAGAGCTTAAAATTTTCTTATTGAAAAAAGACGTGTTCAAGCAAATTAATGTGTCAGTACTAATCTAAATTCCGAAAAGCAGTAAAAGAAAGAAATATTTTACGAAGAATATGGTGAAATAAATTAGTTTTAATGTCTATTATAAAACACTTCATTTGGATACTTTGAAGAGATTATTTTTAAAGTTCTTAACAACGAGTTAATTGTAAAATGTAAGGTAATATACATTTCAAATTATTTGTAATTTCCATGTTAAACTGATTAAACCATGTTTAATGAGTAACATTTTATTTTCGCATGAATTTTATACTTTAGAGTCTATAAAATTAACTACAGAACCATAAAAACGTACATGACTGAAAGATTCAATGGGCAGCGCTGCTTCAAAATCGTATGCCTAAAAAATTATATAAAATAACAAAAAATTAAAACTTAAATCTTAAAAATATATAACCAACCATATCAATGCGGAATAATTTCGGTAAAAGTAATTATCATACTTTGTACATAATGCAAACATTAACATAAAAAAAACACTTGTTATAATGTATTTTAAGAATCTCTATCCAGAACAATTTGATTACCCTTACGCTTCATGTAGTCCTATGTGGTCACGATTTAATGAAAGTGCGCATCGCATTCGTAGCATAGGTTAGTCCTGGGGTCTCCAACCACTATTAGGGGTCGAGGGCCACATAGTAAATTTTTGGAGGTGAGGCGAGCCAACAGTACAGCAACATTACAGCTCAGATGGTTTAGTTTGCGCTAGCAACCTCCCCCCCCCCCAACCCATACACCCACGATTTTTTTTTAATTAAACGATCAGTGGTGGTTTTTTGAGACTTTCTTTGCATATTTTTCCAAGTTGCTACATTTCCTTATATAGCCTTGCATATAATTTTTTTCTTCAGTTTGTAACCTTGCCGCAGGCCAATCAAAATCTGTTTTTGGGCTGGATGTAGCCCGCTGACCATAGGGCGGAGACCTCTGGGTTAGTCTATAGGTTTTCTTAGGGAAAAGTAAACTAGCGGTCATGTAGAAGATGAGATATGGTAAGTGAGAATTCAGGTTTTGAGTGCGATGGCATTTTGTAAACCCTATTTTTGAGGAACGGTAAACAAGCAAAAAGGAAGGAGGAAATAATCTTAGTGAATAAACACTGTTTGAGTTATTAAGAACATTAAAAAAGAAATCTAAGTTAGGGAAATTAGAATTGCATTCAGAATTAACGAACATGCCTTAATTAACAAATACTTTTCTTTTTTTTTAATATGTCAGAGAATTTGAGTTGACTGTAATTTGTTTAATAACATTTTACACAGGCAAAGTAGTGAACTGATAGCACTTCTATGATGTGTCACAATTCGTAATTTTAGTTGTCATTCGAAAGCAAGCGCTTTTAGCAAGCTTGCTTAGATTAGAAGCAAGCGCTTTTCTTTTTTCAAATCATCAGAAAGCTGTTTTGAGGCGAGTAATTTCTATGTCACACAGGAAGGTTGTTGTTGTTTCTTATCCTCCTGGTGTAGGAAAGCCTACACCAGGTTCATACGGTCATTTCGCTGAATTCGATTAATTTATGGTTTAGGGTGATAGGCAGCTTCACTTTGATCAAGGAACCTAGAGGGTTGAAGACTGACTAAACCTCATTTATATGGTCTCTTAATTTTTGAACCAGCTCCCAGATGAGAGACCATCACCTGGGGTTGGCACCCCAGAGCTATCGTTTCACTTGGAGGACACTGGAGCCACGACGTATTTAACGTGCACCAGCTCCCTTTAGCGCACACTGTCCCAAGCAACCAGCAGCGAAAGGTTGTCCCCCTCCCAAACACTGCCCTCAGTCAATGTTGCTTCATTTTCAGTGTGCTGCGGGAACCGAGCCTCTACCGACTGGTCCGCTGTGTTACTCACAGAAAGAAAATGTGTCTATTGGACGGTCATTTCCAAATAATTTCAACTGCTCATTATTACACGCATCATATGTGACAAGATTCACATCAGAAATTTGCAAAGCAGGCGATCCTAAATTTTTCAAAAAGATTCTTCAAGAAAATAACCCCAAGTTATCGTATCTGAACCGGAAGCTTTGTTCGAGAATATTTCGAGGAATAACGTTGCGCATTTTTAGAAGTTAAACAATTTAATGCAAAATGTTTAAGGATCTAATGTTTTAAAGAAATAGTATTTACGGTTCGGACATTTTCTTGCAAAACTAATAGTAATCTTATTATTTCATTATAATCTTTATATGCAAAAAACATTTCAATGTTAAGCATACCGGTTGAGGAAGTAATACAATTGAATCTAATTAAATATCCTTACTGCATTCATGATTTGAATGCAGTAAGGATATTTAATGAGATTCAAAAATTAGATTTCGCTTGGTTGGGAGACATTTGTTCCTCTTTGGTTGAGAGCTGCATGCTCCCCCCCCCCCTTCCCAATTGAGATAAATGTGCTGTTAAGGTTCGCATAAATTATTCCTCAAGAAATAAAACTTTCTTCACAAATACAGTTTTTTTTAAAGCTGTTACATTAAATAATAATTTTGAATTTTGAATTTTTTGGTGAAAAATGTTAGAATAGAAATATCCTGTGATAGAAAATAACTTGATGTATAAATTGGAAAATATGTCAGTTTATGATAGCGTTACATAAAATGCCTAAACATCTTTGCCGCATGATTACTAAAAATAAGCTCACACACCTTTCAACACTATCCATTAAAAACAAAATCTTAAAGCCAAATAAATCGCACTATAAAACACTGCATTTAGACTTGCATATGCAGTGAAAAATCTGCTGACAGTAGCAGTAATGGGCCATAAAATATACAAGTTCAGAGAGAGGGGCACTCTCAAGAAAATGAGCCGTAAAAATTGGAAAAGTAATATCGATAAGATCATCTGAAAGTGTTTTTGATGTCTTCTTATACTATCGATACTAACAGGTTGAATAAAGATGACGATTTTTATTGAGCGATAAAAACTTTCATTCTTTTGATATAGCCTTCTCCTTTCAGTAATCTTGAGAGACATTTCTCAAGGCTATTATCAGGACTTGCGCAGGCATTTGAACCGATTTAAGACATAAAATTGCAGAGTTATTTTTTAACTTGAAGAGTGAAATAGTTCTCAAAAACCTCCTTGGATATGAGGAAAGATGAATTATTAAAATTTGTGCAAAAATTTTAAAATTAATGTATAGTAATAGAAAAATGTATATCATCAAAGAGAAATTGAAACTAACTGGGAAAAAAAAAAAAAAAAAAAAAACACAACTTTTTTTTTTTTTTTAAATTTTAATGATACGTCATGCTGATGTTACATAGATTCCAGCAACGGGAATTCGCCGGCAGGGTGGCGTAGTGGGAAGGCGCAGGCCTCGTACGCCCCAGTTCGCAGGATCAAGCCTGTCCTAAGTCGGCGGATTTTCAAGGCGCAGAAAATCGACAGCGCCCATTTTGTATGATAATGCGGCATGGTAAAGATCCCTTGAGTATCCGGTTGGCATGGAAACTATCGTCTAAATTAAAATTCCTAGTGCAGGTGGCATTAATTAGAGCTCAGGTGCCGCCCTCTAGGGGGAAACTGTGCGTCCAAAAATTGCGACAATGGTACCACACTCATTGTGGTTTCGCTGAAAGAATTGGTACCAATCTCAAGGAACGCAGTAGGTCTGCAATGGTTAACAACCAATATACGCAACCTATTTAAAAAACGGGAGATCATTGGGGCACAGTTCCTGCAAGCATCAGTGATTCTGCCCAATTTACTTAGTATAGAATTTAATTATCATCTCACACGTTATATACATAACTTAATAAGCTACTACATGCTTACTTATTTGCTGTCAGTTATTCTATAAGTAAAAATTACTTTCCCTTAGAGGACAAGGATGTCTTTAATGCTCTGTGATGTAAGCTAAAGCTGAAACTCTGCTGATTGTTGGTATAGAGCCAGAAAGTAACTATAGCAACAGTCCGTCGAGGGGGAAGGGGGATCAGAGAAATTGTGACAGTTTGTGACAAGCGAAGGGGAGGGGTAGCAGGAGGGTGACTTACACAGTTTGGTTCAATTTAAAAAATTAAAATCAGAAAAACAAATATATTTATATAATTTATTTTGAAATTTCTAGCTAAAATCTAAATTTAAACGGAAATCTAACGGGCATTTATACTTATAAGACAAAATAGCGAGGGTAATTATTAAAAAAATCGAACAATTAATATTTTTTACTATTGTGCACTAATTATGTTTTTGCTGTAATCCTTAATCACATTTTATACTAATTAAATACAGAGAAAATCACTGTTATTATAATGTTCACAATAATGTAACTAAAGCTCAAAAATAAATTTTAATTAAATTACATTGATCTGTAATGATATGTTATGTTTCAGAACTGCAAATGTTAAGCATGTTTATGTAATGAAGCAGTGACATGCGACGAGGGAGGGTAGGGGGTATGTTGAAGAGTAATATTTTGTGACGATGGGTGGTGGTGGGTTACATATATTGAAAAAAGTGCGACATCACTTATGGCCCATTAAATACCTTTCAAAAAAATTTTCAGAAACAAATTGACATATTGCACTTATTTTCAGTGTTTAAAAACAAATGCTCACACACAAATCCTATCGATTTCGAGTAAAAATTTCAAAGATTTGTGCGAAAAACTTCTTTGAGCAGGATTTTAGCATTGAGTCTCCAAGACGCCCATAAATATTATTCTAGGTATCGTTGAATAATTTTCTGGTTCATTGTTCCAAAAATAGTAATTTGAACATCTGCGTTCGATATACAAAATATTTCAAAAGTGTAATACCATATGTATTGTCATAAATAATTCAATTATCTTTAACTGGTGCTATCCTTGATTGCATTTTCGGCAGTATCTGGCATATATTCCTCTCATAATTGTAATTATTTCGAATGTATACGACAGTCTAAAGAACATAGTGGTTTTATTTGATAAACAAATACTGACAGGAAAATGTTTTGTTGGTAATTAAAAGGCGTCTTTTTTATCTGCGAATGCTATTTACCATTTAATACACTATGAAATGTATTTTTGGTGATGGTTCGTATCAAAATATTCCGAAAACTGCAAAACAGGTGGGCTCATACGTGGAAAAGATAGAGCATGTGTGCGTGTAACACAAATTATCCGCTTTGTCCTTCAAACTTGAAACAAAAGTTTTGTTCATCTGTTTTTATTTGTTTCTATTATAATTATAGTTCGATTCAAATTGAGCAATTGCAGCCACTTGGGATTGCATTTATTTCGCATGTTTCTTTGAACATTAAAGCGAACATAACTGAAATTTTCGACAGTACAAAATGATTATGATTTTGACCTAAAATAATTCGTTGAGTAAATAAATCAAACCTGTCTGCCTCAAAATCTGCGTACGTCGAAAAACTGTATAACTCGATTTTTAAAAATTTCCCCGAAATTTCGGTTAATTTTTCATTTTTTCCCCGTTTTATCTCGAATATTTTGGGTGAAAACCCAGTATTTTTCTAAATTCAAAACGCATTCTTCTAAGAATTCGAAGAACGACCTTGCATTATTTTCACTTTTTTGAATGTAAAAAGTACGTAGCAAAATAGTCCTCAAGTGCGAAACAATAAAAGAAACTGGTTAGCGACGCTGGTTGCGATGCCGCCTAGTCCCTGCGGTATCAGTTGGTGACCCCCCTCCTAGGGGATCAGGGATTAGGAAATGAAACCAGTTGACAAGGCCCTGAGGGATTATAGTTCTGGGTGGTGGACTGCACCCCCTGCAGTCTCCTTCCGCACCTTCACGATGAATTCTACAGTCTCCTTCTGCACCCCCAACCCCCGTTTGGGGTGCAGAAGAATACTGTAGAAGTCCGTCGGTTGGGAGTGCAGAAGGAGACTGTAGAAGTCCGTCGGTTGGGGTGCAGAAGGAGACTGTAGAAGTCCGTGTGTTGGGATGCAGAAGGAGACTGTAGAAGTCCGTCGATTGGGGGTGCAGAAGGAGACTGTAGAAGTCCGTAGGTTGGGGTTGGGGGTGCAGAAGGAGACTGTAGAAGTCCGTGTGTTGGGGGTGCAGAAAGAGAAGTAAAAGTCCATCGGTTGGGGGTGCAGAAGGAGACTGTAAAAGTCCTCGCCCTTATTCGATTTCCTTTAAATAAAATGGAACAACCAGGAAGAAGAAATCGGAAATCATTCTCACTGAGATTTCAACTTTCTCCTTTTTGTGATTCAAGTGTGTAGTTTGAAAGTAGTCTCACAAAAATATGGCGGCTGTTAAGAAAAAATGAAGTGTTCTTCCTATAGAAATGATAAAAGGAAAATTAACAGTTCTCTGGATCAAACTTATTTCATGAAGAAAGTTGGCATCACTAAAAGTTAAAACACCGCCAAGCACACTTTTGACAAAAATAAAAAAACAAAGCTTCTTTGGAGAAGGACAACAAAAATGTCAAATAAGTTAAAAATGCACTTTCACAGACTTAGACGAATGTTTGACTTTATGGTTTGAACAGTGTCATGAAAAGAAACTTCTTTTAATGAATTGATGCTGCAAGACAAAGCTTCAGAGCTCGCGGAAAAGCTTGGATATTGCCACTTGGCTGGTTGAAAAGCTTTAAATGCAGAAACGGCAAGTAGCATCGTGTTTAGAAAGATTTGCGGATGATGGAACCTCAGCACTACAACAAAGCATGTGTGACTAATGGATGACATATGAGCCTGTGGACGTATTCAATACAAACGGACATATTAAATCAATTTCATTAAATTAGTAATCTTTTCAGCGTTCACTAAAAACTTGTTCACAGTTTTCCCATTTTTTAAAAAATTTAATACGTAAATAAGAAGGAATCATTGGACGTCAATTATTCCTTAAGACGCTCTGTACCCAGGAAAATCATGTGAAATATTTTTCAATCAGTGAAATCGCACAAAAATATTGGTCCGCCATAGTAAGTCAATGCCTTGAAGAAAACAACATGTTAATGCTGGTTTGGTTTGTTTTTGAATGTTATTTTATTAAAGTGCTATATATATATATATATATATATATATATATGCGTAGTAGATAAACGGTTGCATTTCCATGGTACGTTTATTAATCTTTTATTTAAAAAAAATTCGTCCGATAATTCTAAAAGAATTGAAGTTCCCTGTTTAATCATAAAAGGATTGTTTTTATTTTTGTATTTGTTTATTCCTAATTATTTTATTGTCACTTCTACCGTAATATTTCCTGTTTTTTTACCACTAAAATACCACTTTCGGGGAAGCATTTGTGGTTCTATGGTTGCTACTTAAATAAGAAAAATCTCCTCACTTTCCTCCATTCAATGTGAGACATACCGCCCAAAAATAAAATGTAAATTTTGTTACGCATTTTCTTAACGTTCGGATATAAAGATTTTGAAATTGTATCTCCCTTCCTAGATATATATAAAAAAATAAATATAATATATATATATATATATATATATTTATACAGCATTCAAAACGAACAAATTCAAAGACGTAATGAACATTTTTGATGGGGTGGGAGGGGGGGGGGGGAATTCAAGAAATCGAAGTGAAGCTGTGCTCCTTAAAAATACTATCTTTGCTTCCCATTACTCAAACATGACAACATTCTGTAAAAACGATTTTTATTTTATTATTATTTTTATTGTGTATTTATTTATTCATTTATGTTTTTCTTCCTTCAATATTTTGACGAAATTTGCATTAAAATGTGTCCTTCCTTCACAAAGCTGAAAATATGCAAAAAATGAAAATAATTTCCAATATCAGTATCTTATTAATTTAAATATCAGAAGAAAAGATTTAAAAAAAATATACTTTATTCAGCATTGTTTCTTAGCTTTGAATTGTTAACAATGTGATTGCAACGAAAAAAAGGTCTGATTAGATTAACATAATTGCACAAGAATTTCTTTTTTTACATGAAATATCTCGCTTTTATACACACCAACATACATGTATATAAATAAAGTATGCACATAGGAATATCACACATTTTCACGGACATAATTAGGATAGCACTACTATTTTGACTTTTTTTCGGAATGCATTTGATTTTGTTAGTGCTTGGTAACACAAAGTTTTCAAAACAAAATTTAGAAAATTATCAATAGATGATAATTATAAGATAATTGCAAATAAAAAATATTCTGATATTTTTATATATTTTGCTGTCCTATATTATCCATGCTAGTTCGGTTTAAACATTTACTGATGCTGCCATCTATGTTAACAACAAGTAAATATTAGGTTTTGCTACCTTTGCCAAGCATTTACCTATTTTAGCAAAATTTTTCACATAATCGCAAAGTGTTGCAAAAAGATATTCAGTGTTAGAAATTTCAGTTGAAATACATGCGGGTCATTTATGTAAAACTAAATAAAATGTTGAATAATATAACTTCTTTACAAATATGAAGTTATTGTTTTACTTTAATTGACAATATATATATATATATATATATATATATATATAATTAGGGTGGGTCGAAAAAAGGTAGTGTTTTTTTTTTCGAAACGCTATACCACGGAAGACTTGCCTCTGGGGTAGATAAGTAACAGTTCAATAAAAAACAGATTTTTATTGAACCCCTAGCTAGCGCATCGTACTTAAAATTTCGATTTTTTTGGAAAGGTCAAGTCATTTGACAAGTTTTTTCGCAGAAGTCAGCCATTATTATTTTTAACTGCTATAGCGAAAATCATTTATTAAAAGGTTTGAAAAGCACACAAAAAAATTTAAATTGTCAAAATCTTTCAATTTGTGGTAGCGCAAAAGACTCAAACATCGGTAAATTATTGCATTTAAAGTACATACTAACACCTCTTGTGAAAGACATAGTCCAGCATGCTGAATTATGTGTTAATAGCCCGTTTCTTTTTTTTTTTTTTTACTTTACATTTCAATTCATTGTAATAGAACAGAGTTTCCCATCCAGTGGTTCGCGTGGTGTCGGAAGGGGGTTCGCGAAAATAATATTGCCTAAGCGGAATTTTGTACGTACAAGAAACAAACTAAATAGTAAATTTACATACGTATTAGGACGGAGTGTAAAAATTATTTTTTTAAATAAATTGCTTTCCCGATAATGCACAAAAGTTGTGGATTGCGATAGGAAGCATGCGCACAAAATTTGAAATGCACTTATGTCTACTATTGTCTGAGTTCGAAATTTAAATCACAAAGTTGTATCGGAAGAAATTGTTTGATTAATTTAAAATTTTTATCGTATGTTTCTCCTACCATTTCCCACTCGCTGACGGGAAGAAAAAGTAAACTTAGATGTTTTACATAAAAGGTTGGGAACCACTGTAATGGAATGACCATATAAAGGAGTGACTCCCAACCTGTTTTTTAGTGCGAACCCCTTCTAAGATCCGAAAGAAAATGGCGAACCCTTTTCTGAAGTCCTTAGTAACGGGTAACAAAACTGTAAAATATGCTGATACATTTATTTTCCTTTTTGTACAATAGTTCATTACAAAAAAGAAAATGGAATTGCAAAATATCTAAGTGTAATCCAAAGCAAAAATACAGCTACAATAAAATACATATGTTTTTTTAATAATTATTACTTTTTATTAGATGTTCTTTTTGAATTATTAATAGAGCAGTAAAAAATCTTTAAAAATTATTTTACCGTTAGTGCGAAAAAATGTTAGTAGAGTGTCATGAGAACTAACCATAAGTATCATAAGAACTAACCATACGTAGAAAATTTTGAATCAATCAATAAATATCTCTCTGCTCAAAATTGCAAAAGTTGTGGAATATCACAATATTAAAATGCATTTGTTTTCAAACTTTTCATTGCGAACATGCAGAACAGTTGGAATAACTTGTGATAAATGCGAATACAAAATATAAAAAAATAAATGATTTTTTTAATGATCTTCGGTTAAACAGAAGGTCTGCATGGGAGAAATTAGCCGAAAATAATGCAAAATTTTACATTTCGGAAATTTTTCATATTTCCGACTTTTTCTTCGCGTTAGCGAGGAAAAAGTGGGAAATGGTAGGAGAAACACGTTCAAAATTTTAAATTAATCAATTAATTTCTTCGATACCACTTTGTGATTCAAGTTTTCGAAATCAGACAATAGTAGAAATAAGTGTATTTAAAATTTTGTACAAATGCTTCCTATGCCAGTGCACAACTTTTATGCATTATCGGAAAAACAATTTATTTATAAAAAAAATCATTTTTACACTCTGTCCTAATGCGTATGTAAATTTATTATTGAGTTCATTTCTTGTACGTTAGCAATTAAAAATTCCGCCATTGTAATATTATTTTCGCGAACCCTCTTCCGACACCACGCGAACCACTGGGGATTTGCGAAACACCGGTTGGGAAACGCTATTCTGTTACAATGAATTGAAGTGTAAAGTAAAAAAAAAAAATTAAGAAATGGGCTATTAACACATAATTCAGTATGCTGGACTATGCCTTTTACATAAGGTGTTAGTAAAATAAGAGCCGTATTGAGCCAAATAAAAATAATGAAACATATTTAAGGCTAAAACTAGCGGTGTTGTTGTCGTATCCTCGTGCAAAACAAGGAAGAATGGGTACGCTGCTCCTGAGTCTAACGGGGCCCTTATAGGCAGGAGTCCGATTTCCGCCCCTTTGAAAGGTCTCTTAATTTTTTGAACCAGCTCCCAGATGAGAGACCGTCACCTGGGGTTGGCCCCCAGAAGTATCGTTTCACATGGAGGACATTGAAGCTACGACCTATTTAACGTGCACCAGCTCCCTTCAGCTTACATGGCCTCACAGGAACCAGCCGCGAGAGGTGTTCACCCTCCCAAACACTGACCTAAGTCGATGTTGCTTCACTTTCGGTGTTCTACAGGAACCAAGCTTCTGCCGACTGGTCCACTGCGGGACAACTAGTGGTGTAAACGAGCGAATTAAATAACCAAATTATCTTGATCAAAAGGCCAAGTAAATAACCTCTTCATTCCAAGTGTACCCAATTTTAAAATACTGATTATTAACTACTGTTTGTGCAATTTGAAAGCTAAAACACAAATTTTTTTTAAAAATTTATCAACAGATATTTTACTTCATTTTAAACATGGAAAACATGGAAATTGGGCATTAATTATTGTTTAAACTAATTATTAATTAAATTTTTTCAAAAATTTGTTTTTTAGTTATTTTGTTTTGTAATTATTTTTTAAATCAAAGAACTAAAAAATTGCGTCAAAATTGTTTGTGCTTAGATCTGGAGCCAAAGAGGTTAATACAAGTAGTCGCCAAAAAAAAAAAAAAAAAACCCGCTATTCAGGAAGAAAAGATTTTCAAACGTACGGTGAAGTACATCTTCGTTATTTTAACTGTCATTAAGAACATTAAATTTCGTTAAATTTGACAGAGGCGTTTTTTAAATTTTTTTTTTATCAAATAATGAGAAACTACCCTTTTAAATTAGGGAATATAATATGCTTTAATAGACAATCAAGTTATTCTTATTAACATTCTTATAACATTGTAATATATATTATTTGTTTTAATATTCTTTTATTTTATTATCGTCTAGTTTATCGTCAACCAATTTTTCTGTTTAACATATAAACATATCATTGAAGAAACACAAATTTAAAGGCAATCCTTGATTACCAAAGGTTGAAATTTTCAGAGAAAGGAAATATTAATTTATACATCGCAAGAAGAACTAAAGAAAGGGTCAAAACAACAAGCAAAATGAGCACCAAATTTTAGACTAATATCTTAGAAAATGAATATATTTACGTTGATCAGCAGAAGATGGCAGCTCGAGCAATGCGCTAGTAAAACTGAACAAAAGTTGTGGACAAATTTCACGTTATGCAAGCACAAATAAGCATTAAAATGCAGACATATGTTTTGTGATTGCTTGGTATCCCTTTTTCAATGCAGTAGTGGAGCTTCTAGATTTAAAAACATCCAAATGAAGCAAACAGAACAACAAAAACTCGACTTCTATAGCTTTTCAACATCCATTTTTATTTTTTCCTGCTCCTTTGCTTAGTAGAGTATCTAATCTTATAACTAAAAATACAATACTGAACTCCCACGTTTTGTTTTTTCATCGTTCTTCGATTTTGAAGATACGAAAGAAATACAAATGAAACGAAATACAAAGGGGGGAATGCGGGGTGTGGGGGGGATTAAATAAAATTTTTAACAACACATAACAAAATATGAATGGCTTTTATTGCTAACGATAGATGGCGGCAGAAGGTACCGAATAAACTCGAAACATTTTTAAAATGAACTATAGTGGAGTATGGATGTTTATACCACTCCAAAGAGGACCATGGAAAAACGTCGTACAAACAATAACGTAGAAAAATCGATTTACTCTTCTGGCTAAATCCAAGAATTGGGACCACAATAAAATGTCGTATTAATGTAAACGTCGTATAAGTGGTCGTCGTATAAACGATAATCTACTGTACTATGCAAAAGCTTCTCTCTCTCTCTTTTGTTTTTTCAATAGTCATATTTTTTAAATACCTTCGCATTTATTTATTTTATTTCTTTTTCTTTTCTTTCATTCCCCTTTTTTTTTTTTTTTTTGGTCCTTCTGGAGTACAAATATATCTTTTAAGTTGCTCCGCTCGACTTCTGAGTACCTGCTTCAGCTCCTCCAGTCCGTGATATAATAGTTTTCATGAGGACAGTGGCGTGCGCAAGGGATGGTGTTTAAGGGTCTAAACTCCTCCCCCCCCCCCTTGAGCTGAAGTAAAAATTGTCTAACTGTCTAAATTAGGGAAATAATAGTGCTTTATTACATACAGGAATTCTTTTAGTAGTTTCAGGAAATTATGAACCCCCCCCCCCCTCTCTTGAAAAAATTCTGCTTACGCCAATGGATAAGGATAACATTATTTATTGCTTTTTAACCGACTTCACAAAGGAAGGAGGTTATACATTCAAACTTTATGTATGTCGTTTTTTTTTGTTTGTTTGTCCACTCATAACTTTTCACTGGATGAACCGATTTTCATGATTCGTTTTTAATCGACCGAGGGTGGTTTCCCATAGGTCCCGTACCTTCGTTTGACCATATTCGATAATTAGAAAAAAAGTTATGGGCAGAAATGAAGTTTTTTTTTTTTTTTTGTTTTTTTGTTTTTTCATTCATAACTTTTGACTAAATGAACCGATTTTGATGATTTTTTCCTTAATAGATAGTGGGTCGTCTAACTCAAATATTGCACATCAATTTGACTACATTTGTTTTTTAGAGAAAACGTTACGGGTGAAAAAAAGTATTTTTTATTTTAATTGGAAAGGCTAGGCTTAATTTTTCTTTCTTGGGAAATCTATTAATAAATATAAAAGTCATTGTTAAAAACATGTTTGTTGTCATGGGCTACAATATTAAAAGAAATTACAGCAAGAATTTGACTGAAGGCTTCTCTGTGGCAAAAATTAATCCAATCAGTTTGTTTGCTAAAATAGACTTCAAAAGGGAATTTATTATGCAAATGATTAGTTTTTAGTGTCATTAATTTAAAGAATTTTTGCCCTTTGATATGGATTTTTTAAAACATAGAGCATTTACATTCAAAATGTATTTACACTAAAAAGAATAAATTGAATAAAATAAAATAATTTTTATAAAAAAACAGAACCGACTTCAAATCATAAATTGCGCTAAAAAGTGAAAAATAAATTCATTCTTTAAACAACATCGATGTGACTTTGAAACATAGTTTTAGAAGTCGGTGCAAAATTATGAGTCTAATTGCCATTATACCATTTGCTACTTCATATTGGAACTGTTGCTAATTCCTGGAAAATATATATATTTGTAATTGATTCATGATTACAAAAGATTTTATCTATCCTAATTTTGCACCGACTTCTAAAACTATGTTTAAAAGTCACATCGATGTTGTTTAAAGAATGAATTTATTTTTCACTTTTAAGCGCAATTTATAATTTGAAGTCGGTTCTGTTTTTTTATAAAAATTATTTTATACTTAGTAAATTTAGTAGTAGGCGTGCATGAATGAGCTAGAAAACCGAAACAATATTTATTTATTATCAATAATTATTTATTTATCAATAAACCTATGATGTTTTAATACACCGTGCATGCGCGAGGGGAAAAATTCATTCATTTTTTGGTGTTTGGAATGTAAGAAAAAAATGAGCTGTGGGGATCAGATTTTTTTTTTTTTGTTCCTCCAGCTCCGCTCTAGTCTCGATCAATATATCGTTACTTCCCTGCTCCGCGCTTCTGCTCCATTCTCTTTTCCAGATCCCTAGTCTTCAATATATTTAGTTTTATATTACTCTTATTTTTCATTAAGTGTTTTGAAAATGAGGGAAAAAGAGAAGAAAGAAGGACTGTCCAAAAACGTAGTAACAAGGACTGAACTCGAATTTTTGATGAGCCAAATGTTTTCTGAACTATTCGCCAAAACAGTTTCCGAAGTCGCATTGTGTCTTTGCAGAATAAAATTGATAGCACATTACTGTTTACGTCAGTATTATCTAGCGTGCCTCAAGTATTATCTATGCGATGTTGGAAGCATTTTCCTAGTATTTGATAGTGAATGAATACTCGTTCAGAAATGTTGCATTGGGATTTGAGGCAAATACTGCTTCAATGTTTTCTTATTAGCTCAATTGGTTTTTTTCTTTTTCTTTTTTAATCGACTTCACAAAGGAAGGAGGTTATACATTCATACTGTATGTATGTCGTTTTGTTTTGTTTGTTTGCTTGTCTACTCATAACGTCTCACCGGATGAACCGATTTTCATGATTCTTTTTTGAATCGATCTAGGGTGTTTTCCCATACCTTTGCTTGACCATATTTGATAATGAGAAAAAACGCTATGGGCAGAAAAATAGTCATTTTTTTGTTTATTCATCCATAACTTTTGGCTAAATGAACCGATTTTGATAATTTTGTCTTTAATTGTAGAGGGTCGTCTCGCTCAAATATCGCGCATCAATTTAACTACATTTGTTTTTTAGAAAAAACGTCACGGGTGAAAAATAACTATTTTTTATTTTAATTGAAAATGTTTGGCTTGATTTTTCTTTGTTGGGAAAACTATTAATAAATATAAAAGTCATTGTTAAAAATGTGTTTGTTCCCATTATGCTATAATATTAAAAGAAATTATAGCAAGAGTTTGATTGAAGGCTTCTCTGAGGCAAAAAATAAATCCAATCAGTTTTTTTTTTTTGCTAAAATCGTCTTCAAAACGGAATTTATCATACAAATAATTAGTTTTTAGTGCCATTCATTCAAAGAAGGTTTGCCCTTTGATATAGATTATTTAAAAGCAGAGTATTTATATAAAAAATGTATTTACACTAAAAAGAAAAAAAAATATTTTTTGGAATAAATTAGAACCGACTTCAAATTATAAATTGTGCTTAAAAGTGAAAAATAAATCAGTTTTTTAAACAACATCGATGTGACTTTTACTTTTAAATATAGTTTTGGAAGTCGGTGCAAAATTATGAGTCTAATTACCGTTACACAATGTGCTACTTCATATTGGAACAGTTGCTAAGTCTGGGCCATTTATATTTGTAATTGATTCATGATTACAAAAGATTTTATCTATCATAATTTTGCATTGACTTCTAAGACTATGTTTAAAAGTCATATCAATGTTGTTTAAAGAATTAATTTATTTTTTACTTTTTTGCGAAATTTATAATTTGAAGTCGGTTCTATTTTTTCCAAAAATTATTTTCTTTTTTTAATGTCTATTCCGTGCTACAAAACTGAATTTAAAAAAATAAGGTTCTCTTATAAAAAAGAGTTTTATTAACTAAGTACTGTAAATCGACTATGAACTATAATAAATATATTAATATATTTTAAATACTAATATATATATAATATAATAATGTATTTAATATAATAATATATTTAATATACTAATATATTTAAAATACTAATATAACCTCCGGAGACCTGGCATCCAATAAAATGGATGTTTTGCTTTTTCTCCCTGTTGTGACAGATTTTATTTTAGCAAGCAAGACCTGGACTGGAGTTATAAAGGAGGAATAGGAAATCACTTTTTAACTTTGAGAATTTGGAAACAGTATTTATTTGTTTACAATGTGGCAAAGAGCACGAGTCAAGTTGGAATTCGGCGCTCTAGCGGTTGTTTTGATTTTCACATTTTTTTTTCTTTTTTAATATTGTTCTAGGATTTTTATACAAGTTTGATCGCTTTTCTTATGTTATAAGTAACGAATAAAATTTGTTGTTTATCTATTTTTGTGTAAGTATCGCATAGTTCTACTGTAGTTATGAGCTCAACATACATTCAAATGGATGTGCCCACCAGAAAATTTTGAAAATTCAAGTTTAAGTTGGAATTCGAGGCTCTAGCGGTTGCTTTGATTTTCACATTTTTTTTTTCTTTTTTAATATTGTTCTAGGATTTTTATAAAAGTTTGATCTCTTTTCTTATGTTATGAGTAATGAATAAAATTTGTTGTTTATCTATTTTTGTGTAAGTATCGCATAGTTCTACTGTAGTTATCAGCTCAACATACATTCAAATGGATGTGCCCCCCAGAAAATTTTGAAAATTCAAGTTTATTAGTTTTTTGAAAAACATCACTTTTAATGCCCAATTGTTCAGAAAAACTAATAGTTGAGAGAATATGTATATTTTATTTTGCTCGGGTCTCAGGAGGATATTTATAAACTAATATATGTATTTATTATCATAGTTCATTTATTTATGCTTTTATATTTTTACGATAAATTTAAACCTTTTTTTAACGTAAATTATATTTTAGCTTTGTTCACGATTGGTAACCCTTACGTAACGCTTTCTTTTCATTAAGTTACCCATATATTTTCATGCACTCCTTGGCATAACATTTTTACTTTCTTCTATATTTAATATATCGAAGAAAATATTGGATTCGGGAAAGTTTGAGGAATTTACACGGTTTGAAGTGTACTGAACCCATTTTGACATCTTTAGGAAGTGTGTATCTGTGTCTCGTTTTTTTTTTTCCTTTTTTTTTTTTCCTTTTTTTTTTTTTTTTTTTGGTCCCCGTCGCAACTCAAAAAGTAATGCCACGAATCTAACGAAATTTGGTGGACATATGGACACTCTTAGGTTAGGCCTAGGCTGGCAATCCTACGGGGCCTACGTGACAGGACGAAGCGGCCTACATAACAGGAAATGGTGTACGTGTGTCTCCTTGCCCGCAATGTCGGCCTAAGGTCAGGCACCCCCTATATAAGCTGCCCTCGAAACTCGAAAGTGTGGGTGAGGAGATCGACTTTCGCCTGCCTAGAGGTTGCGGTCGGACGTCAAAGAGATCTTCGGATGCTGGGCAGGAGCCCAAACCTTTTTTTAACGTAACAAACCCTTAGTTTGTGCCCATCCAGACATAACATTGTAAGGGAGAGCTTGTGCCCGTATGGAAACCGCTAAGAACTTTATAACATTGGAGTACGTGACAAATGATGTGGAACCTAAACGATTGTAAATACAATGTAAAGAATATGTAAATAAGCAGCGAAGTAAATAAAATTATAAAAGGAAAATATAGCCTAGAACCTTAACTGACGCTGAAGGGAACTGGTGATAATTTGTTTTTGGTGCGAATCCATTCGGAGGGGGAGGAGCAATCGAACGTTTTTCTCGATAAGCGTGATTGCTATATCATAAGAAGTAATGGAAGATTTCAAACAAAATTTCGTATACAAGTAGAGCTTAATAGACTCATGTGCTTTTCTCAACCAGACTCCTACCTGCTTGCCGAGGCCTTAGGATTGCTGGTGAATAGGAACAAGTACTGATTACATTTTTGCGCCATTCGCTCCAAAGTGGTAGATCAATGGAACTTTTTATTAGTTTGTTGTGGACGCTGTAACTCAAGATGGAATGCACAAAAACAACGAAATTCAGCACACATATACATTCTGATAGGAAGTGGTGTTGATTCAGTTTTGGCAGCATTCGCTCTAAGGGTGTTGGAGCAATGGAACGCTCTTCTTGCTAAGCGGATATTCCAAAAACCCAACAAATCAAACCAAATTGTAAATGTATCTGAATGGGAAAAAATGTTAATATTATTCAGCCGCAAATCGCGCTAAAAAAGCAGATAATAACAATAACATACAAAATAAGCATTATTTTGTATGTTATTGTTGTTATTTCACATACACATTAACAAATAAAATTCTTATCAATGTTTTTAGCATTTTGAGACTTTGCTGGTGGCAGAAAACCGACTTTGATGGTTCATTTTTGAATCGATCGAGGGCTCTCTTATATGTCCCTTTCTTTCGTTTGACCATACTCGATAATTTGAAGAAAAGTTATATGCAGAAATATATATTTTTACCCTTGTACATACTTCATCATTTCTTTCGCTTGCTGCGATGCACAAAATATTGAAAATGATTTGATGAAAAGTAAATATTTTAAAATAGTTGACAAACATTAATTTAAAAATTTTTACTCTTCTAATATTTTTGCTCTGAGTCAAAAGTATTTTAAAAATTGCATTTTCTTTGTTACCCATAGAATGAGATTCTCCCGAAAAATCCTGGAAACACATTATTTTTATAAAATCACATTTGAACCCATTTTGGTTGTTTTTCATCACATTTGTCATTGGTTTGCACAGCTATATGTGCTTATCAACCTCCTAGTTTAAAGGAGACTTTTTTACCATTATTTTTAATATATGTAGAAGATATTACAAAAACTAATTTAAATTCTACACCATCCTCCTCCAAAAAAGGAAAAAAAAGAGAAATGTCGGAAATTAAGCAAAGGAAAAAAAAGAAAAGTGTTGAAATATGTGCTCTATCGTCTTTATTTTGTTTATGCACTAAACAAACCCTTAGGCAGCGAGCCACTAGATGGCAGCATCAATGTCATATTCGATGTGTACTGTTGTTATGATCTGCACACGGAGTCTGCATGAGCTTCTTTGCTTTTTCGCCGTTCGTGTAAAATCTGAAATTAATGCTCACAAGGTAAAGTAAATCAGTACATATTTACAAAGGAAAAGAATAACACATTTAATACTATATATTAATAGTTTAACTAGTGTGTAAACGTTTAGCAGTGCACTATGATTTTTGCGTCCTGAAGCTAAACGTTTTCGCATTGAAAACGAAATTTTTATCCCCTCACATAAAACACATCTCCAATTATATTTTGTAATTTTTGGCATCTTTTCCCCTAACTTTTATAATACGCTGTTTTCGACTTTTTTTTTCCTTTTCTGTTCTCTGTTTTGCCATGTATGCGTGCTTATTTTCTTAAATTTTAGTTTTAGTTAAATCCTATCCTGCATTAAGTTACAGCATAAAATGGAATGCAAAACTTTCACAAATTATATTTTATTTGACAAAATAATAATCAGTTGCATATATTTGTGTTGTTACTTTGTAAATTGCAGTTTCTTTTTTTTTTTTTTTAGAGCCGAGAGGGTTTGGATGACTACTTATTTGTATAAATTCGCCAAACATTCTCTACGCACGATGAAATAGTATCGTAATTAAAATTTCATCTTTGTAGCATGGGTGCCCACCTCCTTAGAGCGATTCCGCACCCCCCTAAAAACTGCGGACCCCTCCAAAACAACGACTCCTAAAAATTGGTCAAACATTTAATCTACCCCCCCCCCCAAATATCTATGCTGCTACCCCCCCCCCCCCTCGAGTGAACAACCCTGCTTGAACTCAACTTATGCCATGGTTGAACTTACATTAAGGGTTCTGCAACAGAACTTCACAGACAGTGACTACAAGGTTGGAAAGAAGAATATTTATTGCTCAAAAGTTTTCGGCTAGAGGTGGGAAAACGTTGAAATAGTTTGGATAGCGTTTCCATTACACCAGGCCTTATTTACACATTATAAATCCGAAATTGCAACCTTTTCCCTAAATCTCGTAATAAATAACTTAAATTATTTCCAATCAGGGATCTGGAGCAACCAGTTTTTTGAGTAGCTCTGCTTCAACTTACTCCTAATACATACTCCGGCTCCTCTCCGTACTTCGAATAATTTAAATAAATTATATTATTTACTTCTATTTTTTTTTCTTTTTTTAATGGTTAAAGTTTTAAAAGTATTTTCTGCTGCTTTTTTGCAAAATCTCGTCGATCCACAGCTTTGCGCTCTGCTATTGCTCCTTGCTCTGCTTAGATCCTCTGTTTTCAACGATAAAATTTAAAAAAAATAAATAAATAAATACAAAAAAAAAAAAAAAACAAAGGGGGAAATTTTATTACAAGCCTTTTTTTTTAGAGTATTTTATTTTAGTTACGATTTTTAATAGTCGCAATCTTTTGAAGTATTTTTGCAATGATATAAAATTAAACGTATTTTAATGTAATTTTAATTTGCAAAGTTCTAGTCTCATTCTTGAAATACGAGACAACTTTAGATTAACGAAATCAAGGAAATTCAGCGTCACACATTATAAAAGAATACTTCGGAGAAAGAAATAGAGTCAACATCAGTTAAGAAAGTTTGCTAAAATGTATAAAAAGAATTAATTTTTTAAACAACATTGATACAACTTTTAAATATACTGGTTTTAGAAGTCGGCTCAAAATTATGACAGGCTAATTACCATTACAACATGTGTTACTTCATAATGGAACTGTTGCAACGTCTTGGGTATTGATTCATGATTCCAAAAGATTTCATGAAACAAAATTGTGCACCTACTTCTTCTTGTTTGTTTAAAAGTCGTATTGATAGTGTTTAGAGAATGAATTTTTAACTTTTTATCACAATTTTTAATTTGAAGTTGGTTTCTATCCCCCCCCCCCCCAAAAAAAAAGAAAGCATTTGAAAGGGAACGCCGACTTTGAATGACTGGCGCTAAGAATCTAATCATTTGTATGGTAAATTGCGTTTAGAATTTCATTATTTTTAAATAAAATATAATTAACTTAAAAACTAAATGAGTGTAATTCTTGTTTCGGAGAAGCCTTCCCTCAAACTTTTATTATATTTGCTTATAATATTACTGCTGAATGGCAACAATTTCTTTTAACAAAGAGTTTTATATTTATTAATAATTTACTCAACAAAAAATAACAAGCCAAGTCTTTCCAATTAAAAGAAAAAAACGTGTTTTTTTCACCCATAACGTTCCTTCTAAAGAACAACTATATCTAACCGATACGCGGCATTTGAGTTAGACGAACCACTATCGATTTAAAAAAAAATCGAAAATCTGTTCATTTAGTCAAAAGTTATGGATGACAAAATAAAACAATCACTACATTTCTGCCCATATTTTTTTCCTTATTACCGAATGTGGTCAAACCAAAGTACGGGACCAATGAAGACCAACGTTGATCGATTAAGGGAACCCGAACCGCTTTTGGGTGAAAAAATTCCCTTTATTTATATTTTTTTTAATTAAAACTAGAACTCTTCCTGGACCATTTGCTGTAAAAATTATGTAAATCTGAGCATTCTAAGTACTTGAAATGATTTTTTGAAAGTTGCGAGTCTATCGAAATTGGGTTTTTTTGCTTTGCAATTGGAAACACTTTACCCTTCCTTGTGTTTTCGAGTTTATTTCGATATACAGATATGATAGTGACAGTAACAATCGATGGCATTCATAGCATGGAAATATCGAACTAAGAGAACAAAAAGCCCGGGAATAGCAGGAAATTTGAACTTCTGGATTATCGACTCTCCTGAAAAGTTGCATTTTTTCCTCTTTCGGAACCGTTTTCTCGAAAACGGCTAAATGAATCAATATACTTTTTTTCGCATATGATTTGGCTATATTAGGCCTATTTTTACAACCAAGGGATTTTCAAAATTTTGAAAACAACCTACAAAAACCAATTTTTTTTCAATGTTGTGTATTCACTACGAAAAGTTTTTAGCTGACCATATTTTTATAAAGTGAAATTTTTAAATATCCCTGGTTGTGAATTCATTATAAGATGTGACAAATAAAATAAAAAAATAAGATCAATAAAATCTTGAATGGATTATGAGAAATATGTTCCGGAAATTATGAAATTGCAAAGAAATTTGATATTAAATAAAAAAATAAATATTCAATATTTTTGGATGCAATTTGGTCTACATATAGAGAAAGACCTACTTAAAAAACTAAAAAAAACCGCGAAGCAAAATTCCCTATGGCTGAGGAGTAACGCTTGAAGAAAGTTGACTACAAATTGGCCGCCTCAAAACGGTTCGGGTCCCCTTAAAAAGAGAATAGTCAAAATCGATTCATCTTTGTCGGACAAAGAAAAAAAAGACCCCAGATACGCATGATATGAATGAATAACCGCTTCCTTTGGGAAGTCTTTTAAAAATAGGGTATTTAATTTCCTTTTCAATTTATTTATTTATTTACTCACGAATTTTCAGTATTCGATATTATGTATTTCTAGCATTTCTTGTTAAATGTATTGAAAAGAATAAGTGAAATAAAACCTTTGCAAGGCTCTTCAGAAACGTTAGATCCTGTACTAGTGCTTTTTTATTCAAAAGATTTTACGAAGCACAATAATTTCACATTTCCAAAAGTAAGAATAATGCGAAAGGTATTGAAGAAATGAATTCCAAATTTAGAAGTACTTTATATTTTGCCTTTTCTCTATCTCCTAACGAAATTTCTGAGCTGTAATAAAACAAAATTTGGAAAAAATATTTGAAGTTTTCAGTTTCATTTTATCGCAAACTAATAGTGCGCATAGTAAATAAATACACAACAGAACAATTTAATAAATTTAATGTTAACTTCATGAGAATGAATTCTGTTTTTAATAATATGTGCTGACTTTACTTAATTACTCTATAAAAAATGAGTCAAAAGGAAAATGATATTTTTTTAAAAATCTTTTCAGAAAAATTTGTTGCATTTTGTACAAGAATGATTTTTAAAAGAAAATATTTATGAAATAATTCTACCTGACATTCTTTTTGCTCTAATACTTATCATACTCACTACTAAACAATAAATTAATAAATAAAGTAATACACAATTTTAATATTGATATGTGCTGCTTTTAAGAAGTTTATTGCCTTTTACTTAAACGAAAATTCCATTTGCTAGTAGTACTTTTATGGAAAGAAGAACTTTAAAGTGCCTTTTCTCTATCATTAAAGAAATCCTTTTCATATAAGTGTGATACATTAAACAAAAACCCTGCATTAGATAAATATTCTATAAACAATTTATTTTTTTAAAGCATGTTATACAAGATTCATGAAGATAACTTCTGATTTTTGACATGATTCCCAGCGTAACGTTTTTTAATTCATACATAACCACATATATACATAGATTGCAGATGTGGTTTTCTTACAGTTAAAAAATAATTTTTATTATTAAATAAACAATAAAAATATGCATTAAAAATGATGCATATGCTTTTTACATTTTTTTTTTAACATTTTTTCAAAATTTCGATAGTATTTCTAACTTTGAAAATAGTATTTATTGACAAATAAGAATTCATGTGAGGCATCCAAGAAATTATTTAACATGAATTTCCAAAAAAAAAATTATCACTGTATTGTGACTTTTTCAAATTTTTAAGTTACACAATTATCAACGTATTGTTTGCTCTTTATTTAGCTAAAGAAAGATAAGTACATACAGTGAACGAGGTAAAATTGTCATAAAGAAATTCAAGAAAATCTTATGTTTTATGCTGAAAGTTATAATAAAAAGAAACTTAAAATATTTTATTTTTACTTGCTTTATTTTCACCACTGCTTGAAAGCAGTAAAATTGCAGATTTCTTTTTGCACAGTAATGCCGCGAGACATTTTTTCTCCAAGCAGAAACTCTGAACTTTGTTAGAAAGTAACTTCGTTAAAGAATGTTTGCAGTGCTAGGTGATTTCGAACTTAATATTCAGCTTCTAAAATTAATATGCAGAAGACGTTATTACGTAGGGGGAAAGGCATAAACGTTTTCTTCCAGCACAAAATATTAAAAGAACATTTTAATCGAATTTTTGCAACATTTAACATTTCAGTCGGGGAAAAAATCGTTCTTAAACATCGTAAGGAGATTTATGTATCCAAACCAAAGTTTTTTTCGACAGATACTAATTCATTTATGGTTAGGTGAAGAACTTTCCCTCCTGTTTTAATCAGTTTAAGTATACTGAGAAAATTCTAAAAATTATTTTTTCCCGAAGTTAGAAACAAAATACCATAATGGTAGAGTAGTTCAACGGTAAAAATAGAAAATTCAAAGCAACACGACTGCAACAAGCAAACCATATTTTTCAAGTAACATATCAGGTATTTTCAGGTTTTGAAAGTCCCTTCATAAAAGAGAGCTAATAAGCAAAATATGACTTGACACAGATTAGACATATGATAGGGGTGATTCATATCCGGCATTACAAAATAAATTCTTCCAGACATATTTCAAACACATTTTATTTAAAATAATAAATAAATTACAAGAAACAACGACGAATCAAATAATGAAATCCTTCACGCAACAAAATAAGAACAAATATCCAAATGGTGCGAGTGCGGAAACATTGACTTTAATTGGTTCGCAGAAAAATAGTTTCCTACCTCTGACATATCAAAAATCAAACATAGACGATGTAATAAGCATCTTAATTGCTATACGATGCCTCATTAAGCTGAACTAAAAGTACTTTTCAGGCAAATCCTCTAAAAGTTTATGCTGTAAGCTTTCAGCTATATCACTAGTTCGACGAGCTTTAGTATTTTTTCATAGAGACTGGTGAATTTATTTAGAATGTATTCTCCAAAATTGTAGTTGCTACTAACAAAATAAATTCTTCGCTAATTATATGATGCTTTTTACATCTGACTAGCTGGGTAAATGAAGATATAGGGGTGCAATCGGATTTGTTCCTATGATTCAAGTACTTATTTCAATAAGAAAAATCTTATATATTATTTCTTTAGCCTGTTTTTCTGTCGGTCCCGCGAGATCTTCCTTATTCCTTCATCAAATTCCATGACTTACCCTTCATTTTAAAGCTTATCGTGCCGGATAATGACGAAAAATAGACCCAAAATCTAAAAGCGTACCGCTTCTTTTAAATTTGCGACTTAAGATTATCTAATAAGGGACTAAATCCCTTTGATGGATGCGTCAGTTTTTCGATGGATATCGAATCGGATTCGATCAATACAGAATCGGATATCCACTTGAAACATCAGCGTTTACATATTTCTTTTTATAATTACTTCCGTCGTAATAAACACAACTTATGATAAAGAAATCTGAGAGGATCTCTTAATTTAATCAAAAGAATCCATTAAAAGCCACTTAACTAAAACTTCTGCCACATCAGACTTCTTATATATAAGCGGCTTAAGTGTCTGCCGCCTATAGCTTTTTGGTTGCTTGCGTAACTGTAATGCAGTTACCATTGTTCTAACACATGTCAAATATATCACTAAGCAAAACATTTCTCAAGCATTTTGAGTGAGGCATCGCTAAATTTGCAATCTCTGTTAAAAATTAATGTAAACGCGAATTTAAGTTAATCATTTTTTCTTTGTTTTAATTTATTTACCGTCTGCGCTTTTTGTATATATTAAACTGGCAGCGCTCTTTTTCCCTGTTTCGTTAAAACTATTGTTTTGACGATGATTATGTTGGATGATACATATTTTTCACAAACAAAAATAATATTTTTATTTTACTAATTATTATACCTTAGATTTTTTTTTCGGTAAGAATATTTTCTCCGAAATTATTATATGTTTATTATTTATTCATTAAACTTTACTGTTCTACCTCATAAATATATCATTGATGTGCATTTCCGGTTACTGGGAGAATTGTTTATTTATTAATATCTAGAACAGCGGTCATTTCAAATGACCGCCGGGCTTACTAGTTTCTTATAAGTAAGTACTTCAGAAATTACTGTTGATATTTTGTATCACAAACATAACCTCTAAAATTTACTTCTTGTAGCATCATTTAGTCACAATACTCAGTATTTGAACAAGTTCTTGGCTCACATTGCAGGTTCAAAAACATTACGCCGTGTGGAATTCTGCACGGGACGACTAGTATAACATATTTTGGTAGCCTGTATAGCAACGCTGGGGAAATTCGTAAACATCCCATTCCATCGCGTAGGATTTTTTTAGAATTTTTTTGTTGCTATCTGTTGGAAAGATAAAAGAAGATTTGATTTTTTGATATGAGCTATAAATTTTTGACATCTTATATATAAGCCGCTTAAGTGTCTGTTTGTCGCCGATAGCTTATTCCGAATTTCTTACTCCGAGAAAACTGCATCGTGCTGCCATCTACGCAATTGTTTCTGTAATGAAAACGACAAATGATCAAAACATTTCTCTAGCATTTTGAGTGAGGCACCGCTAGATTTGCAATCTCCGTTAAAAATTAATGTAAACGCGAATTTAATTTAATCCTTCTTTCTTTGTTTTAATTTATTTATCGTCTGCGCTTTTGATATATATTAAAGGGGCAGCGCTCGTTTTCCCAGTTTCGTTAAAACAACTATTTTAAAGATGATTATGTTGGATATAAATAAATATTTTTCACAAACAGTTTGATTATATAGTAAATCCATATATATTTATTTCTCTTAACTTGGACCAGTTACGATTAAATTTTGCGGTACGATACGATACCGACATGTAAAAAACAAACTATGATAAAACGATAGTTAAAAATGTGTTTAATGATTAGCCTAGAAAAGTAACATAATATTTGTACTTATTGTCGTAACTTACGGACTTTAACAAATTTATTTCTATTTGTAAAAAAGTATTTTCATTCATAACCCGACTTTTAATTTCCGATTCTTGGGAATGGCAACACATTAGTTTGTTTATATGTAGCGATTTTTCTTCTGCCTGTAAATTTTAAACCGTTTTTTAAAATGGTTAATATCCTGCAGATGTTCTGCGGGGGAATCAGTTAGCAACAATTTTATTTTACAGATTATTATAATTTAGATGTTTTTTTTTTCCGGTAAGAATATGTTTTTCCGAAATTAGTATATGTTTATAATTAATTCATTAAATTTTACTGTTCTACCTGCTAAATATCTCTTTGACTTGATGTGCATTTCCGGTTAATTGGGAAATTGTATATTTATAATATCTAGAACAGCGGTCATTTCGTATGACCACCGGGCTTACTAGCGAGCTATGAACTATTATCTCAGTTAATCAATGTTATTTCAGTAATTTGAAATTTAAGCCTTCTTAATTTCAGATGTGTAACGTTCTTACTTTATTAATAACTAGCGGTGCCCGCACGGCTATGCCCGTGTTAAAAAATGAAAAGACCAGTCGGTTTGCCATTGTGTATATAGTGATAACTTTTTTAGGTGTAAATCATGTTATTTTATTAAAATGTATAGCATTCCACATAATTAAAAATTAGCTGCCCACGGCAATCAGCCAGAGATCCTACACATTTAAGCACTTTTTTTTTACAAAACACACACAATAAAAAAGGGAAAAGGAAAGAAAGAAACGAAACCAAAATAAAAAAGAAAATATTTGAAAGAAAACGCATTTTGTTTGTTTAGTTCAAGTACCCACATAAAAAGGACGATTATAATAAGTTAGAATAGTTTTAATTACTAATACATTTTTAGTATAATTAATTTGTATCTATTATTTATTGACATTAAAGTCGGGTCCAGACGCTACGTTTTGTACAACCTTTTGTCTGCGCAGTCTTAAGACTGAATGAAAACGTTGCAGTTTTTTATGCGTCTACATGGTGCAGAGATATCTGTATATTTCACTCAGTTTTGTGCGATATCGTCACGAAGGAGGTACTACTTTGTTCATTTTTGGCTGCGTGTCATGTTAAAAAAAAAAAAAAAGACTAAGACTGGAACGTCTCAGAAGTACCCGGCGTTCAAAGTGGTCAAATGATTACATAAAATAAATAGTTTTTGTTGCCTGTTCTAGTGGTTCGGCAACTGCAGTCTCTTTATTTTCATCCATGGTATTCCTAGACTGCTTTGGTGTCTCCTGATCATTTAGGAAATGTAGCAAATCAAAATACCAGAGAGATGGCTTGTAGATATCGTCTAAAGCCCCAGATCGAATCGATTTATTATCTTTTGCCAATTCTTTACGGTAAACACTTCTCAAATAATTAATTATTCACAACTGTTTCTCTGTTTGCGGTTGCATCAATTTCTTTGAATTTTTCCACTAAACTCGCATAAGCCTCCCCTTTTTTATCCCTGTCCCTATACTCCTTGGATTTGACACGCCAAATGCATGGGAAACTTTCGCATAATGCAATAAATTCTGTGAGAAACTCCCGAGAACATTGCCGAAAGTCGGCCATTGTCGCCTGACGAAATGAAACTGAGAAACAAAATGAATCGGGAAAAGGTGCTACCGTTTACGTGTGCCGATTTGTCTGCACAGTTCAAATACATCTACGCTTTCTAGCTCAGTTACCGCTGCAACTGTACAGTCTTCGCACCGGACTCAAAACTGCGCACTTTTCAAATCTACATGCAACGTTTTATCTGCAACGTGTTGAACGCAGACAAAAGATTGTGCAAAACGTAGCGTCTGGACCCGGCTGAAAACAGAAGGACGAAATTTTGTAGCTTTTCTAGCAGAAACAAACAGCAGCAAGCAAAACTTTAGGAATAAACCTTTCATTCCAGCTGAAATAGGAAAATAACATATGTGCTAATTCACTGGCGAAAAAAAAAAATTAAATAAGTGAAAGTATAAATAGTAATAATAAGCTGGAATAACAAAAGTCGCTATAAAGAGTAACATTTCTTTTAAAACAACTGTGCAGTAAGGAAAATGGTCCCGTAAAATGCATGTCAAAATAAGGAAATCAAAATAAAGTTATCAATCGCCTGTGAGACGCAGGAAATAACATTTAATTCGTTTTAAAAAAATTATAATCAATATCCAAAAAAATAAATTAATTAAAAATCGGCTGCTCCTCAAAATGCTAAAAACCGCAAGCAATAAATTTTAATTCGTTAAAAGAAAAAAGGATCAATAGTCAGTCGGCATGGTAACAATTAAAATTAAAGTTAATTACCGTGAAAAAATAATTTCGAACTGCAGAGAAAAATGCTTATAAGTTCTTTTCTAGTTAATTTAGAGGCTTCGAATTTTCGCACGTAGAGCGAAACTCCTTCCGGGGTAGTTTTTCACGCGCTTTTCAACGGTATCAAGCTCGAAACGATGCGATAATTTCTTACCATATAAAATAACTATTGTATGAAACTTTCGGCTATAAATTGGAATAATAGAAGAACAAATTCGAATTTGAGAAAAAACTCTCCGAGGTGCACACCCCCATGTTCCAAACTAATTTCGTGCCAAAATTCATGAAAATCCGCTGGACGGTCTGGGCCCTACGCCGTACACAGACAGACACACACATACTTACTGCTTTATTATTAGTAGAGAAGAGAAGTTTATGTAACTTTTGTTAATGGTAGTATAAATCGCCAAACCGACATCGGTTTTCACTTCACTATTTTGGAGCCAAATTTGATAAATATTCGCAAGTTGTCGCCAATTGGGTGCCAATATACTTAACTATGGAGTTGTTTTGAGTAATGCCCTTGGGTAAATATCTTTGTTTGAAAACGGCTGAAAATTTGCGTGTAATTGGCACAAAATCGCTTAAAATCCCCCTTTTGAAAAATTCGATTACAACCAAATGGGGAAAAGCACAACTAGATCGTGTACAGGTTCTACATACGAAATTTCAACTTTCTATGACTAACTGTTTTTGAGTTATGCGAGATACGTATATACGCACAAAGAGACGGCACGACGAAACTAGTCGAGACGGACTCGTCGGTGGTCAAAGTTGATATTTCAGTGATACGCAAGTACATATGTACATGCATACGCACATTGAGGAAAAAAACTGTTCAAACTGATTAATATGTGATTAAAATGCAAATTTAGGCTGAAATTTTAGAGATAAATTATTCACGATTACAATACCTCTTCCACTTCGTAAAAGGAGGTAAAAATGAAAGTGCAGTCCTGCCACAATTACAATTTCCTGTAGACTTCCATCAAATAACAACCATTATTGAAACTCCTCCCAGCACTGGAATACACCGAATATGAATCCAAGAACTCTTTAAACCAATAAATATTTTAAACAGAAGAATTGTTTAGAAATCATTTTATAAAACATTAATATATAACGTTTTGCACGTAGGGAAGGAAAAAGAAATCTATTTTTTTAAATACTCCAAAAAAATGTAACAATTGCATTGCGAAGGACTTTCCCTTGTCGCATTAAAATGCATAACGCCGCTTGTTTGAAAAAACACTAAACTACTGAAATAAAATTTTCAAATTTAATTACGTTTTTGAATCTCATTTCATGAAGAGGAATACATTTCTGAGAATCTACCCGACAAATAAGTACATCATGTAAAACTTTAAGAAAAACAATATATTTCCCGTTTAAAAAATTTAGCGAAAGTAAAGAGGCAATTCATACGTATAATATTCTTAATGTTAAAACAAATTGCAGTTGCTTCAGCAAATAAATAAGCTCGTAATTTTTTTTTCCTCCTAGCATTTCTTAATGTTTAAATTAATTCAAATTTCTTTGAAGTGATTTCTTTTTAAACAAAAAGCATATTGTTTTTTTTTTCTAATATTCATGAAAGGGAACTAATTTAAATTCATCATTGTTTGCTTGACTTCTCATTTGTTTCTTCAGTTCCCTTCTTGTGCTGAATTAATTTAAAAGTAACGCTTTGCTTTTGATTATATTCAAGGAACGTAAACTCCGATTTAAGAGGATGAATAAAGAGATTCAATTTGCAAATTTAAAAGAACAGCGGGGTATTTGGAAAAACAGCTCAGTCGTGAAAAAACGACAATAAAGCTTTAAAAACTAATTATTTTCATTTTGTCAGCCATAAATACATTATGTTTCATAATTATGTGCATTTATTTTTGCTCATTCGACTGCTGATAAAACTTATTAAATTTTTATGTTTTATTGTTAAACAAAAATTCGATCTTTTGTGTTGGCAAAATTGGGAGTAGATTTATCGAAAAGAATCCTGTTCTAACAGCACAGAGTTATAAGTTAAAAAGTCTGCAATAAAAATTTTAATTAGAAGAAAAATTTAACTGGAACATCTATTGAATCAGCAACATAAGAGAACTCATATAAAAATTTAGATAAAAGTAGAAAATTATTAGCGAAAACAGTTTTTATAACAAGATTGCAAGATGGATGATTAAATCAAATAAATTTAAAAAATATTGGTAAACTCAAACGCCTACAGTAGCCAATTTTAAAAATTTTGGTTGCTAGATTTTTCCCTTTACTTAGCCCCCCCCCCCCCCCGTCCCTCAAAAAAAAGAGAGAGAGATTGAATAGAAGGTGAATTTTAAAAATCCCATAAAAATACTATTAACGTGGAAAGGCGACTACTTCTAAGTCCTGAAAGAAGCTGCAAAATTATATTGATTTAATTGTCATCAAGTAATGCTTCTATTGAATTAAATTGATCTTTTCATTCTGAAAACCCAATGCAAATACAAGGAACAGAAAGCATAAAGACATTGAGAGACAAGCTATTTCTTGAAAAAAAAAAAGATTAGTATAAGAACTACAAGAAACATTGAAAATTTAGAATCCTGGATATGTTTACATACTTTTTTCATGTTAAAATCTCGATAGATTGTTGTTATTATTGTTGTGAAAAATGACTGTTTGCTAATAGTTCTTAAAAAAGTGTTTTATTTAAATATTGATTATTATTGTTTCATTCACTTTGGTTTTTAAAAAATAATGCTTCGTTATTGATTATTTCCTTTTGTAGCAAGACAACTGTATATTTTTTTTGTTCTAATTCTACTTAAAAATATTAATTATATATATATTCTTTTTTTTTTTGCAATGCATTTGCAATAACTGGCAGAAAAAATAAGAAATTAAAAATAAAAGAATCATACAAAATAAATAAAATATTTTTTCTCACCTAGAATTAAGAAGAATACATAAAATTTAATCTAATTCATGAATTATACTGCAATCCTGCCATGAAAAATATCCATGATTATGTTTTTTTTTCATTAAGGTAATTGTTTAATCTAAATTTCAAATTAAAGCTTCACAGCTTTAATACTATCAAATATTTTGACTCCAACAAAACAAATATGATTACGCTGTAAAACCCTTCCTTTATTTGAAGACTTAGCTGCAGCTTGGCACATTATTTAAAACTAATGAGTGGATTTTCTGAAACAAAGAAGAGCAAAAATCTATGCAAATCTTTCCAGGCATGTTTAAATCCGAGATAGCTGCGGCGCTTGTATATTGTGTTGCCATAATAAAAACATGCAATGTTTCCGCAAATTCATTTAATGGGAATTTGTTACACGACATTTTCTTAATGAACTTTGCAGAAACCACTAATGAGATAGCTTGTATCAGCCTAATGTTGTTTGATATGATGTCCATTACAGTTAACATTTGTTTGAAATGATATAGCGATTGAGGATACTTTGAATGCCCAGTAAAAATTTCATGAAATAATAACTTCATTAGCGATGGATTCCCATGTATTTAAACGCACGCTTCTTTTTTGCTATATTTCACGCATTACGTTGGTAGTGTAATTCGTAAGGAGTATATTAAATAGCTTATGAAGCTCATAATATGCCTCCAGTTCGTATAATGGTGAGCAATAACTGAACAAATGTTTACTTAAAGTGAAAGTTAAATTAGTTTCGTTTTAGTTTTATGCATTTTTTATGAGGTGTAACAGAGTAATAAGTTGTATTTAAGGCATAGTATCATTTCCTATAGATTGTTTTGATGCGTGCAAAAATGTTTTATTTTCAAAATAAAGCAGAGTTTCATCTTGTATCATGAGACATTCGATTTCCTAATCAGGTCAATGTATAAAGCTACAAACACCCCGACTTTTGAGTTTGACATTTTCATGAATAGCATCATTTCCCATAGATTGCTGTGATGCGTGCAAAAATATTTTCTATTTGCAAGATAAAGCAGAGTTTCATCTTCTATCATGAAGCTTTCGATTTCATCATCAGGTCAATGTATAAAGCTACAGATACCCTCACTTTTGAATTTGACATTTTCATGAATTGCATCATTTCCCATAGATTGCTGTGATGCGTGCAAAAATGTTTTATTTACAAGATAAAGCAGAGTTTCATTTTCTATCACGAAGCATTCGATTTCATCATCAGGTCAATGTATAAAGCTTCAAGTAACCCCACTTTTGAATTTTGACATTTTCATGAATTGCATCATTTTCTATAGATTGCTGTGATGCGTGCAAAAATATGTTTTATTTGCAAGATAAAGCAGAGTTTCATCTTCTATCATGAAGCTTTCGATTTCATCATCAGTGTCAGGTTAGGCCTAGGCCGGCAAACCTACGGGGCCTACGTGACAGGACGAAGGGACCCACACGACAGGAAATGGTGCACGTGTGTCCCCTTGCCCTCAATGTCGGCCTAAGGTCAGGCACCCCCTATATAAGCTGCTTTGAAACATCTAAGAACTCAATTATGTGGAATTTGAACCACTGTAAATAATATGTAAAATAATAATGTAAATAGGCGGCGAAGTGAATAAATGTAAATAAAGAAAATATAGCAAAGAATCCTAACTGGCGCACCACGGCAGGATCCGACCCAACCTGAGAAAGAAACTACAAGTGATAAAAATATACGAATTATCGCTTAATGAAGGGACCTCATCGGAGAAAGTGAAGAATAGCAAGAGGATTGCTGGTGAGCTGAATATTCTCGGAGAAAGTGCCGGAGATTACCCGAGGGAAAATTACTACGACGCTGAGAGACCCTGCAGAGAAGGCCACTGACGGGCTCCGGAAGTCAAACGCCTGGAGCAGCAGGAGCGAGTAGTGAAAGTGAAACCACCACCGTGGTCAACGTGCGGAGATCCAGAAATTGCTGGTTAGGGTAAGTCCCCACATTTAAGCTGTTTCCATTTTGGGGGTTTGCTTTGCATGTCACCTGTGCTGAGGAGTCAGCGTAAGAATAACAGAATGACTAGTGAGTTAGAATTAAAATTAAAAGAACTAGAAATTAGGGAAAAGGAAATTGCTTTAAGGGAGAAGGAATTATAAATTAGAAAATTAGAATTAGAACAGGAAAGTAATGGTCATTTTAGACAAAGGGAAAGGGAAAATCCAATTATGGATAATTTGGAAAGATTTCATAAGGTTTTGAAATCTTTAATCCCACCTGTACCTTCGGACGTTGGAGATCTACCCTTGTTTTTTGAAACAGTGGAAGGGGTTTTTGCTTCGCAAAAGGTTCCAGAGGAAGTACAGGGGAGGTTGATTGTACCATTGCAAGGTCACTTAGTGAGGCCGTTATTTGTGAACTTAAAAACTGAGGAATTAAATCAGTATGCGAGAATTAAAGAGGAAATTCTAAAGCATAATAGGTTAACTCCGGACGAATATAAAAAGAGATTTGATCAGGCTAAAAAGAGACCGAATGAGTCATGGACGCAATTCGCGGATAGGATTAATTTCTTATGGGCGTTTTACATTAAAAGTAAAAATGCGGAAACGGCAGAAGAGATTAATAACATAACAGTAGTAGACAGGCTAAAAGCAGAGATGCCACTAGAAACTAAACGCTATGTAGGACTTCAGGAGAAGGATCAGGATTTTAAACTTAGTGAGGCGGCTTACTTAGTGGAAATCCATGAAAAGACTATGGAAAATTCATATTCAGTTAAAAATAGATACAATTCGGAACCAAAGGATAGAAATAAATTTAAAGTTGAAAGATATGATGCGATAGAGAAAGTAATTGGTTATAAATGCAAAATGGAATGTCATATCGCGAAAAACTGTAAAGAAAATAGGGATAAAATAAGGGTACAAAAGGTGAAAATAATGAATAAAATCCAGAAATAGGGAAACTAAGGCAGAACCAAGACAAGGGAATAGCCAAAGTAAATAGAGAATTGTTGAGGGACAGTTTAAAGAGAAAAGAAAGGATTGTGGCGGATCGTATGAAAGTAAAGGTTAATTATAGAAATAAAGAAATAGAAGGGATCATTGACAGTGGAGCCCAAATTTCCGTTATAAATCAGAGTTTATTGCAGAAAAGGGATATAAAGCCAAGGGGTAGAATATTATTAGAACCGGCATTTGGCGAGCATATAGAAGCTGATATTATAAATATTCCTTTGAGTTTAGAAAATGAACAGTGCAAGCGAGTAAAGTCAGAAATTTATGTGACGGTAGCGAGCACACCAAAATTAAATGGAACTTTGTTGCTAAACCCTAAAGACCACAAAGTACTTAAAGCGCAAGCATCAGATAGCCTTTGTCCAGTGAATGAAGAAAGCTCAAGGGGTAGTGAAAAAAGGGGAAGCGGAGTTTTCGCAGTGGGTTGTGACGCGCCACCAGTAATAAAAGGGAAAGAGAAACCCCTGCTGAGGGCAGAAACCGAATTAGAAGCACAGTCGGAAAGAGAAAAATTAAAATTTCAGCAGCGCAGTTGTGAGACGTTAAAATTCAACTGTAATAATGTCCCGTTAGGAAAAGGGTCATCGGGAGTGTTAGGTGAAAAACCCAGGAGAGTGGGAAGAGCAGATAGGTTTAAAATGATAAAGGAGACAAAATCGAATATCTCTGTCATTCCTGAGATTAACAGAGCGAGAGCGAAGGAAAATTCGAGGGTGCGAAAGGAGGAATATTCTATGGGTTCAAAGGGTCATATGGAAAATATGAAGGATAATTACAGAAGGGAAAATCTGGATTATGATGAAATAGATTTAAGTGAAACATGTTTGCCGATATTTGGATCAGATTTAACTCATGAAGGTAGGAGTAAAGCCGAAGGAAATATGTCACTGGGGGGTCGAATTATCAATCGGACAAAATATCAGGAAAAAATGCAAATGACAGACCGAGGAAATTGCCAGGGGAAAGCGCCGCTGGTGGGTCCGGTTAAGGAAAAGGAATCCGAGGATAAGGAGTCGTCAAAAGCTCATAAGATAGGCCAACGAAAATTCCAGGACATAGAAAACTACAGGGGCAAAACGCTAAAGGGTCGAAGTCGAACGGGATCCGGAAAATTTTCGGGAAATTGTGAATTTGATTTAATAGGAGGTAGATGGCCTTCAAAGAAGATCACGGAAGGTCTTAGGTAGAGCCAAAATACGATGGAAGGCAACGGGTAGCAAGGAATTTAAGGAATTGCGAAAATTAATTGGACCGGATAAATGCTCGGGAGCTATGGAAATTTCAAGGAATCCTGAGATAAACTTACGAGTGGATCTTAGATTTTTGAGACGGGAAGGAGATGAAAGGGGGAACATATTGTTTGAAAATATAGACTTTTATTTTGAGTTAAAATTTGGTTATAATGAGATAACGGGAGTGGTGTGTTTCTTTCCAAACGAATTGGAAAAAGAAAATCCACTCACAGCTGTCCGAAAAAGGGTCAAGGAAAGGGGTCCATTTCCTCCGAAAGAAAAGGAAGAATCGCAGAGTAATAAATATCCTTCGTGTTGCAGGGTCAGAAAACGCGAAAGGGGGATGAAGAATCGGAGGGTCACTTCGACGGTGGCTCACTGTGATGATAGTCAACTGTTGGACAATGGAAGGGCGCTAGGAAGCAGCGTTCTTGCGGTCACTCGGATGCAGCTGGGCAAAAAGGGAACTATTAATGAGGTGCTCAAGTGTTTTGGATACGGTGTTGTGAAAGGGCGAAAGATGGCGAAATAAATGAGAGTTCTGATGAACGGAAAACAGCGGTTATTTGGAAAAGCAGCAAGGAAGACTTCCTTCCTTGCGTGGTTCAAAATTCGAGGGCGGAAAGGGGAGCCGTAGTATGGACATTAAAGAAAATTGAGAACTGGAGCTTTGGGGCTGAGGTAGAATTAATTAATGAGCATAATCCCCTAACTTTTATTTCACAGAATGTATCTCCAAGTCCAAAGCTACAGAGATGGGTCCTCGCGTTACAAAAGTACAAGTTAAAAGTTACTTATCGTAAAGGGGCAGCGCATCAGAATGCCGATGCGCTTTCCAGGTTATTTTTAAATGATGAAGAGAGGGATGGTGACATCCAAGGTAGGCTCTCAGAGGGAGATGGTTTAGGGGACTCCCAGTGTACATCTGCTGGACTGTCTACAGAGCTGTTAGCCCAGTAGTCAGTTTTGGGCCTAGGCCGGCAAACCTACGGGGCCTACGTGACAGGACGAAGGGGCCCACACGACAGGAAATGGTGCACGTGTGCCCCTTGCCCTCAATGTCGGCCTAAGGTCAGGCACCCCCTATATAAGCTGCCCTCAAAAGCGGGGGCGAGAAGACTTTCGCTTGCCTACGAGGTTGCGGTCGGATGAGCAGGAGATCTTCGAATTCTGGACAGGGAGGAGTTGCGCCCATCCAGACGTAACGGGAGAGCTTGTGCCCGTAAAGAAATACCAAAGAACGTTAGACGTAACGGGAGAGCTTGTGCCCGTAACTTTGAAACATCTAAGAACTCAATGATGTGGAATTTGAACCACTGTAAATAATATGTAAAATAATAATGTAAATAGGCGGCGAAGTGAATAAATGTAAATAAAGAAAATATAGCAAAGAATCCTAACTATCAGGTCAATGTATAAAGCTACAAATACCCCCACTTTTGAATTTTGACATTTTTATCGTAGTTAAAGAGGGCGTTCTTATTGTGCTTTTACACCTATAAAGTTTGTAGCACAAGTTTTTAATGTGAACTTTATGTATGTTGATTCATCAAGTACACTATGCATGCTCGGAAATGGCTCCCTTTCAGAATAAAAAGCCTCATAGAGAGTTTTAGGACAAGCAGAGCCGGACTGGACAGTTCTGTATGAAGAACACAGGTTACATTTATCCACGCTAAAACCCATGTGTTCCAAAGAATTGCATATTACTGAAAAATAAACAACTCATTAGTGTAGTTAAAAAATATTACAGAAAAAATAAGATATGACCTGAGTGAAACATATTTTCTGACACAAGTTATTTATCTTGGCTGCCACTTCTCGAAGCTTGAAGTTTAACTTAGACGTGAAAAATCGATAATAGTCGTGGTTTTGATTCATAAATTTTAACATTAATATTAATTATAAAATAAGTATATATTTAAATGCGCTAGTGTATAGATAATATAAACCTGAAAAAAAAAATAGAGTAAAAATATAAGGACTTTTAACGTAGTTTGACAAGGTGTTACCCTTGTGCGTCCCTTCTTACTAATGCGTTTTTATCCTAGTTTCCGTAAAAGCAAAAAAAAAATAAATAAATACATTAATTATGAAGAATGGCTTAATGTACCGTAAAAATATTGTGAAAAATAAAGAAAAGTTAAAAATAAGTGAAGTAATTAAATAAAGATTGAAAAATAACAAATATAAAGTAAATAAATGTAATGTTTTGAGATGAAAAAAATGTCTGTCTGTCGGTGTGTCTGTCAGCCCTAATAATTTTCCGATTCGAAAGATTTCTTCTTGCATTCGAAAGATCTCGGCGGGGACATCTCATTTCCATAGTTTATATTTTGATTTGAACAAATTGTCGTTCAACTTTGAACAGTTCAAATAACTTGAACATTAGCGTCTATTTTAACAGCGCCTATGGGGGAAAATGAAGCAAATTATGTAAACTCTGGGAATAAGATCCAAGTTCCTTTGAACAAGCTTATTGGGAGATGCTTTCGGCGTGCAATATTTCTTGATTTGAAACATTTTTGTTCCTTTTTGGACAGTTCACACAAACAAACAATAAAATAAAATATATCATAGCGCCTCCGAGGAAAGTGCACTCCTGCATAAATCCAGCTTGGAACAAAGTTTATCGGAAAGATGTTATGAGATAGATCATGTACAAGTAGAAAACATGTACAAGTACGAAGTTAAACCAGAAGTAATAGAGATTTTCCTATAAAATTTTTTGATAGCAATTTTTAAGGATATTTCTGGTGAATGAATGAATAAATGAGTAAATAAATGAAAAAAATAAATGAGTGAATAAATACATTAATGAGTAAATAAATAAATGAATGAGTAAATAATGAATGAGTAAATGAATAGGTATACTGTAAAAAAATCTCCTGAAAATAACGGAAAAAGTATGGCAGCAGAGTTGCCGGAAATATTCCGTTTCTGATAATGTTTTTCCGAGATTTGACCAAAGTTCCATTTCTTTTTTCTCCGTTAATTCAAATCAGGTTGTGAAAATACAGCAACCGTAAAACGGAAAATTTACATTCTCGTATTTTCAGGTAGTGACATTTCCGTTTTGGGAAGGAAAAACCATGTATTGAAGCACTACGGAAATCTTCGTTAAAATAAGTCAAAAAACACTCTGAAAATTCAGGTTTCTTTAAACAGTGTATTAACCATTGAAAAAAGGTACATTTATAGGAATTAAGAACTAAAGCAAAATGATAAAGAGTGAGAGATATAGCTAGATTATAAATTTGAATTTGGTGCACAAGATAAAGTCGGCATGTATACTTCTAGGCGGAATTTCTTGCTGTTCTTTCATTTTTCTCAAACCTAAAGATTTTTTTTTTGAAATTAGACAGGCGAAGGCGAACGGTTCCGGAACCAAAAACTTATTTGACTGCTCTGGGATGGGAATTTGGCTCCCTAAGTACCTTTATAACTTGTTATCTATAGGCTGGTCACGGTTAAAGTTAAATTGTTTAGCTTTACGTAGAAGTCCTTCTAAAATACGTGTGTCATTGAAATTTGGTCTATACGTTATATGATCAAAGTTTATAAAGAGAGCGGGAGAAAAAACTAGTTCTAATTTTTATTACACACAGGTGATAAGGGGATACGTCAAGAACAAAAAATAAAAGAAGCATATATTTTATTTCAGAATATATTGACTGTGCACTCCATCAGAGTCAAACAAATGCTCACAAAGCATGTTATGGCTTACTCAACAATAGGCGAAGGGTTCTTTATCAAGCGGAGCCGTTTTGGCGATGAGGACTGAAATTGATAAAGTAGCAAGAATCCCTTTCGTGCTGATAAAAATTTATTTTATCAGCATTTTATTATTATTTTGTCATTGTAAATTTATTTTCATAATAGATCATATAACGTAAGCACGATGCTTGAATAACAGTTGTCGATTTGAACGAATTCTACATAGGTCTAAACAGGGTAATAATGATGATAAGCACCCGGTATAACTAATAAATGTTTTAGCGACGTTTAGATTTATATATCAAGGATTATTTGATACGAAATACATTTAACCCTAAACACGCAGTAAAAATTGCAGTTTGTTTTCAATTTCTGGAAGCTTAAACGAGAAATATTTAAACCTTTGGTTTGTGTAAACTTAATCGGAATCTTCTATGGCTTTTATTCCATTTTCAGAAAGCTTACAGAAATCATTTGCACATAAACAGAAAGCAGAAGAAAATGACTAAAGAAATAAATGTTTGAAGCACGTAATCACTAGGCTAAATTTCTTCAATTGCAGTGTGGAAACAAAGAATGCAGCCTCGAAATTGTGGAAACTTCCGAAATAGAGTACGGTACAAAACAAAATCCAGAAATAGAAATGGAATTCTCTTCCGAACTTTTGTAGACTTCTTTTAGTGAATCCAGCAATTACTACCATCTTTTCGTAGGAGATTTTGGGAAGTGTAACCAATTTCTCAGATATTTACTAACCTTTATCTACGCGTAAAAGTAAATGTGTTTGCTGAGGCTCTTGAAGTTTTATGTACTATGTCTTTTAACAATAAATTGGCAGAATAGATGTGCTTGTGAAAATAAATGGAAATAATGATTTGGTATTTTTTGTGTGACAGAATAGACTTCGTGTGTGATATTAATTCCGAGGAAAAAAAATATGATGGAATAAGTTTTCTTTAGTAAAAAGATAATTGGTCTAATTTTTAAAACCAAGTTTAATGTGCTTTTCCCCCAATTATGTACTATATACTTCCAGGTAAATTTTTACACTATTTATTTCATTGCATTAGGAAGTATGGGTAAACCAATATAAGTTTAAAATATTTCAGAATTCTTCTCTTTTGACAATGTGTTAATAATCGAAATAATTCAATGCGAAATGAAACGAGGTTTGAAAGCAAAGAAAATGAAAATGTATAATGATTTGCAGGAGTGTATTTGGATTAGAACTGCAATCATAATTGGTATAGTTACCTATTGCATGACGTTTTAACTAAATTACTGTGAAGTATGTCAGCAAGATTCATGTTTTAATTAATTAAGAGTAGCATTTATTTTTAGTTAATATTTCATTGTAAATTAAGATTTTTTTATGCTTCATTTGCTGTAAGCTATTAAAAAAGAATCAACTGAATCAAGAGGGAAATTTTACATTATGTTTTGATTATTTGAGTGTTCTAATAATTTCATTATCTCCTATATAAATAAAACAGAGCTTGTGCGTCAGTGTATGCGTGTGTGTGTGTTTGTAGATCACCTCCTGCTTAGATGAACAGGTCTATAACTACGAAAACTTCAGTCAAATAGGTTTTTCAAAGGACTTTTGCCTTTAATTTGATTGAGAGTTTTAGATGTTAATGATGACCTTATTCTAATGAGGATTTTTTCGAATTGTTGTCCTCCTCTTCACGAAAGTTTTGGACACTTCTGTTCCAGGATAGTTGTATTTGTTTAAATCATAATTTTCAGAAAAAATGTTATTGCCCACATTCAAATGTGCGGTTCTAACTGAAATTTACAATGTTTTAGAAGATAATGTTTAATATGTATCAAGTGATTCCACTTCTTTTCCCCGCCATGAAATTATGTAATATTCGAAATAGCCCGCGCCTGCTACTCCGCAAGTTACATAGTTACTAAATAAGATGATGTGATTAGCGTCACATACTTGGAAATGCATGATACTGGCATATATTCTCCATACTCCCAAAAAATTAACATTTTTAACAATGGGACTCAAAATCCATACCAAAGGTACATTCCATTACTCTAAGATCCATACCTGCTTGTTCCACATACGTAAGTGAATTGGCGACTTTGTTATTCCAGCAATAGAATGCAATATAATTTTCAAACCTCATAATTGCGTTTAAATAATAAAAATTTTACGCATAAAAACAACAAGAACAATTAGATGATTTCGTTGAACTAGGGGGCTCGCTCACTGCTCGCTAGTACTCACCAACCTCCAGAACTGCTGGCAGTTCCATTCAGATCGCTTTTCAACCCGAGCTCGATGCACTTGCTCACCAGATAGTACTACGCTTTTTTAGTACTATGATTTTTGAAGGCGTTCCTTCAACAAAGGCCACTGGATCGAAATAACCGCTTTTCTTGTAGCGAAAATAAGTATAATTTAATAGGAATATTAACCCTCTGAGTGCTCTATTTTATTACTGAATTCGCTTCAAAATATGCATATTTTTGAAATTACGTATTTAAAATCGACTTATGTTTTGGAGTTTAAATCAGAAATATGTTTTTGCAACGAAGATTTTTATTGTTTTTGATCATAAGAGCAGATAGATGTTCTAAAGTGTCAATATTGGCATTAAGTTCTCAAAATTTACGCAATTATAGCTATCTCGGGAATGATACCTTAAAGTTAAAATACTTCAGAAACTGCATTACTGAAGTTTAAACAATGAAACTGCTCGTTAATATTGTAAGTACACGAAAAACCTAATGCCCGGGGAAAGCGCGGGATGAGCAATTTCCGCTACATTTTTACGTTACACGAGGAAATCGTGGGATAAAGCAGTCAGAGGGCTAGGGGTACAATACCTAGCTTTGTTACGAGCATCTGCGAAGCATAGATACCTACACCTGACCCACCGTTGAAATTGCATATAAAGTTACGAAATAATGTACCAACTCGGAAACTTCAAGGTAAAGCGAATCGTATCCTTAGGAAAATAAATAAATTTCTAACAGCAATTACACGTATACAAGGAACATAATTATTTGTCATTTATTTTTATAAATCTTGACAAAAAGGAAGAATTTAAATACTCAACCGTTTATTGCACTTTTTTTTTTTTGTTCTTCTTACTTCTAATGGGGCTGTGTATAGTCATTAATCTTTGCAGATCTAGTGCGTACCCCGGTAAACGGCATCCATGTTTTCAAGTAGCACCACTGTCGGTGGATGCCATTGCAACTGAGAACTTGGTCGCTTAGTTTCCCCTAGATGGCGGCACCTGAGCTCTCATTTGATGCGAAATGCACTAGGTATTTAATTTAGCCGAGAGTATCCAAGCCAAACGGATACTCAAGGGATCTTTAACATGCCGCACAATCATACGACATGGGCGCAAACGATTTTCTGCATCTTGAAAATCCACCGACTTATGCTAGGTTCGAACCTGCGATCTTGGGCGTTCGAGATCTACGCCTTACCACTATGCCACCCTGTCGACTTACTGCACATTTTAAGATTTATGTGAATACGTTTTCATGTTTGGCAACAATGAAATCGCTTTGAAGCTTAAAGAACTGTAATGTTTTCTTTGGCGAAAAAAATAGTTAAAACAAAAAGAAAAGCATTATATCGTGTCAGTTGTCAAGATGCGTAACTTGTTATTAAACACGACTATTAACTATTTAAACACGTTGTTATTAGCCGTTATGACTTCATTGGTTCCTGCGACAACATCATTAGATTTATGTACGAGGGTCATTCAATAATTAAAGAGACAAACTGACCTGGAAAAAAAAAACAGTTTATTTCAACAATATAAGAGTTTTCCTGCTTTTCAACATAATAACCATTAACATTTATGCACTTGTCCCAACGGGTTACTAGGTTTTTTATATCGGCTTCAAAGAACTCTTTATCTTGGTGTCGGAGCCAATTTCGCACAAATTTCTAGACACACTCGTTACCCTGGAACTGCTCGCCGTGCGGTGGCCGGCGTAGAATAGCGCCGACGTAGTTATGCGTGTCATACGAGGCGACTAAAATAGCAATATACGATCCGATTGACGCGAGGCTTATTTTGTAGTATGACTATGGCCCCGGGTCGGTAAAGCAGGTAGGCAACGCTCTGCCAGCCCAGCCCTATATGGCCGGTGCTGGTTGTCAAGTGTCTAGAGAGTTTGTGGGAAGACATGGAGGATAGCGCTGCGGTCGCATCCTCTCGTATTGGGGGTAGTCTGTGAAGGCCTCGATGCTACATACAGTATGACCGTAGTTAGGGATCATTCATAAATGATGTCACGCTTCGAGGGGGGGAGGGGTTTCGTGAAATTGTAACAAAGTGTGACAAGGGGAGGGGAGGGGGTAACAAGAAGTGTGACATCATGCATTATGCAACATAGCGTGACGCGTGACAAAGGAGGGGAGGGGGCGTCAATTATATGGGAAAAAAGCGTGACGTCATTTATGAACGGCCCCTTATTAGTAAATACCCTGGAACTACTTTCCACGTAAATTGGACCAAACAAATGGAAATCAGAGGGTGGTAAATCGGGTCTATAAGAGGGATGATGCAGTACTGACCAGAAAATTTTATAATTGGCTTCACGGGTAAATTGAGCCGCATGAGGACGTGCGTGGTCTTGCTGGTGAATCCCACCCCTCCTCTGTACCAACACTAACTTGAACATTTTCTGCAATCATGTTGACTGTGACACGGTGGTCTGCACGAATGTCCTAAATTCGAGTTTGACATGAGGAAGTTTGAAACTTCAATAGGCCGGCCCAGAACGGTGTTCGTCAGACACTGATTCTTGACCGCATTTGAACTGTTCTGTCCCCTTGTAAAAATTTCCACGGTTCATACTCATTTAACCATACACTTTAGTCATTCTAAACTATACATTAGCTGGTTTTTCACCTTCGGCAATCAAAAAACAAATCACAAAACGTTGTTCAACCAATGTTGAGTTTTTAACAGGACCCGACATCGTTTAACTTAATTTTGAGTTTATAAACAGAGCAACAATGATTAATCAGCTGATTAGAACTTATCCCAGTGATGCCAACTTAAGATCCTAAATGTATCAAACGTGTACTACCAACATTATTTACCAAACTGCAATTTGTCTCTTTAGTTATTGAATGACCCTCGTATATATACATTATGCATGACATTTTTTGCTCGCTTATGCAATGTATTAGTCATGTAATAATAATGGTAGACTATATATATATATATTTTTAGTATTGTGACATAAAATACAATATATTACTTTTTGATGAAAACATTTTAGACAAAAGACTGTTAGAAACGTGCGAGGTGCCCAAATCATAGGAAACACTGTACCTATTGAGCCTAAACACCACATTCTCTGTAAGCGTTTTAACTGAAAATATGTCTTTCAATTTCCGAAAGATTCTCATGAGTATAGAACGAAAGACGTTGAAATCAAAAGCCATTCTTTGCCTTTATGTATTTTTTTCGAGACATATTCTTTTCTCGGGAAATAACTTTGAGATATTTTTTATGTATCTCCTGAATAAGAGAAAATAATATTGACATGGATGGTCTTTTTTAAATTGAAACGAACACAAAGTAAAATAGCAAATAGGAACGAAAGCTACTTTTATTTTTTCCCCTCTTCTGGGTGGTTTTGCGAATTCATAAAATTTATCTTCTATTGCAAGAACTGTTATTTGCCGACATGATATTTTTCTTTCTAGGAAGGAACCATTTTTAGAAGATGGTTTTCTGAAAATCAAATTTAGAGAAAGAATATTGTTAGCTTCTTGTAATATATTCTTTTTTCAGTCTCTGTTACAATGTGTTTAGCCTTTTTAATGAAATTTATGTAAGGCTTTTTCAGAAAAGCTAAAGCACTGTGAATGTAATTTGGAATATTCGAAGAGATGTTAAGGCTGTAGCATATTCTTTTATTAGAATACGTAAAAAATCTGTTTACGAAATACGACACGTTCAAAAGCACACTTCCTCTACGATTAAATTCCAAGTATTATTATATTAATACGAATTCATAAAAAAAACCCTCATACTCAAAGAAGGTATTGAAAACTAACGCTGTCGCGATTAATTTTCAGTCTTTAGGCCCATGGGGAAGGCACAGTAGAGAAGTGCATTTTAAAATATCCATAAACAACTTGAGAGAATTTATACATCCATACACACCAGATATTTCTTTAGAGCAATAGGGTACCGTAATATTTAGATTCTTTTTTTCTTTCACTTGGCCCTTTTCTGCATCAAATCTTGCCGTTCCTTGGATTGAAAATATTAAATGTATTATGTCTAATTGTTTTTAGAAATGAAACACGGAAAAAGGCACTAGTAAGGTATTTTTCTTTTAGAAGTAGAAAGTTGACAGAAAGATGGTATCGAATGTCCTAATTTAAAAACCTACACTTGAATACGCTACTTGAATACGACAAATCGTCAAGGTGTTTTAAGAACTAGTTTTAACTACGGCATTGTTCGAGGTAAGTGGAATTTGTTATGTGACTATAAACTACTAACATAACGACGTTTTCGTGACCTATGTTCAGTGATAACGTAGTATCAGATGTGCATGAATTTAATATATACAAATTTAAACAATGTGTGTAATGTCTGGCCAGTTTCGCATTTTAGCTATTACGTAGTTGCGGAAAAGATTCTAAAACACGTTTAATGATGGAGATTCAAGAAAAATCAGAATTTCCTCACTAACAAAAACTAATCCGTCAACTTGACGTTAATGAACTTCCATTTACGCGCTGCAATTTCTAATCACTACCGCGTTGACGGTTCAACCACCTGTGGGATATTCTCGAGTGCTCAAAAAATAACAGCGAAAATTCTAAAACCATGTTACCTGTTTATTATAACATAAGCAAGGATTGCATTTAGGTTTTTGTTTCTTTCTTTAAACTTTGTAGGGGCGGAATTCGCCTATATCTATCTGAAATTCCTAATTCGCTTTGGGTTTCAGGGGAATTTCGCCAAATATCGCCAATATCGACTAAGGGACTTTGACACTTCATTTGTGGCGCAAATTTGGCACCTACTTGGCAATATTTGGCTAAGTTGTTGCTAAATGGTCCTGAAGTTATGACGTTATTTTAAAAATAAGACCAGTTTTACCGAAAAAAATAAGCAAATTTCTTGAGTGATAAATAAAAATGAACGTTCTTATATGTACATGTGTATTTTAGTGTAAATTTACACATGGTTTTCTGAAGAGATGTTTTAACAAATATGTAAGTTATATAATGCCGCCATTTGTTTTATTTCGGAAAACAGTCACCAAGTTTCGAACATTTACATGTGATTATTTTATACGTGATTTTTGAAAAAGTATTTTAATTGTTTGGTTGTACTATTTGATATTAAACTAATAATTCTATAGATATATATATCGCTACTGAAACATACATTGCCCTAGAACGAAATGCAGATTTCTTAGCTTATTAAGAACAGAAAGTTGCATCATGTTCTAAATATGATTGTAAGGGGTTCATTATATCAAGGAAATGGTTTTCATAAATATTACATTTTTGTGTTCATTGTGTCAAGTCTATCATAAGAAATTATCGTATTACACATTTTTTAGGCACACGTTACTATACAGGCTTCCAACTATTTTTCTGACATACAAGCCCAAAATTTTGAATCTTGTCCATTGGCTTTGTTTTCCTTTTAAATTCGATGTTTTGTCTATTAAGCATTAACGTCTGTCCACAATTAAAGCATACAGCTATATTCAGCCGTTTGCATATACATTTGAAATTTTGCTGAAATTATTAGATCTGCTGGAACTTGAATAAAAAGTGCTGGTTCGTTAAAAAAAAGTGCGTTATAGCAAGAGATATCAAACAACTGCATGCGGAAGCGAATAAAGTATCCACAGTGGTAATACTGTCAAGTATTTCATTTATGTAACAGGACGTTAAGTGACATCAAGTTAACAAAGCAAGTCCATAAAGCAAAGTAAAAAATACTTAGACAAATTAATTAATTAATAAAGCAAAACAAAACCAAAACTAATCTCTTAGCAGGGAAAGGCGGTTTATTAATTATATCATACCCATTATTAATTATTCTTCACATTCGAACACAGACTAAGAATGCTTTGCATCGTTGCTTTGATAACATATTTACGGCACGATAGCTTTCAGAAAGCGTGCTTTGAAGCCAATCTAACCACTATTCTAAGCATTTAATTAAATTTTAGCGTGTTGCTTTAAGTGCAGATCTTAACATTCTTCCCTGATGGAGTAATTAGTTACTTGTGAGTTTGGATTTGTATCAAACTGAAACTGTATTGTGTTGTAAAGTATACCATTCAGTCTCGAATAAGGATTAAAAAATAATATTGAACTAAATGATAAAATATATAATTTTTTGTCATTTTATTCAATAATTACTAAAAATATAAATTAACATAATGTCATGCGTTCTTAATAACAAACATATTGTGTATGTCAAGCAGTTCGTTCAAAAGTAAAGGAACCGATCCTCTCTTAGAAAACATTGTTGGTGTAATATTATTTTTCACAAATCTAGGCTTCATTATATTTTTAACCGAATTCACAAAGGAAGGAGGTTATACATTCATATTGTATGTATGTCGTTTTTTGTTTGTTTCTCCACTCATAACTTCTCACCGGATTAACCGATTTTCATGATTTTTTTAATCGATCGAAAGTGGTTTCCCATAGGTCCCGTACGGTCGTTTGACCATATTCGATAATTAGAAAAAAGTCATGGGCAGAAATAGGGTCATTTTTTTGGTTTTTCATCCATAACTTTTGACTAAATGAATCGATTTTGACGATTTTCTCTTTCATCGATAGAGGTTCGTCTAACTCAAATATCGCACATCAATTTGACTACACTTGTTTTTCAGAGAAAAACGTTACGGGGGAAAAATAAGTATTTTATATTTTAAATTAAAAGGCTTGACTTGTTTTTTCTTTGTTGGGAAAACTATTAATAAATATAAAACTCATTGTTAAAAAAGTTTTTGTTGCCATTGTGCTATAATATTAAAAGCAATTACAGCAAAAGTTTGACTGAAGGCTTCTCTGAGGCAAAAATGAAATCCAAGCAGTTTGTTTGCTAAAATCGACTTCAAAACGGAATTTTCCTTACAAATGATTAGTTTTTAGTGTCATTCATTCAAAGAAGGTTTTCCCTTTGATATAGATTTTTTAAAAATAGAGTATTTATATAAAAAATGCATTTACACTAAAAAGAATTTAAAAAATAATTTTTGAAAAAAAAAAAAAAAAACGACTTCAAATTATAAATTGCGCTAAAAAGTGAAAAATAAATTAATTCTTTAAACAACATCGATGTGACTTTTAAACATAATTTTAGAAGTCGGTGCAATATTAGGGCCTAATTACCACTACACCATGTGCTACTTCATATTGGAACTGTTGCTAATTCTGGGAAAAATATATATATTTGTAATTTATTCATGATTACAAAGGATTTTATGTATCCTAATTTTGCACCGACTACTAAAACTGTTTTAAAGTCACATCGATGTTGTTTAAAGAATTAATTTATTTTTCATTTGTTAGAGCAATTTATAATTTTAAGTCGGTTCTATTTTTTTTTTTTATTTTACTTTTTTTTTATTGACTGCGTTCTGGTAAAAGTCACCAAGTCCATAACTCCAGTGTTGCGATGTACTCATTTTAAATTTTCAAATCAGTATGAGAAAAATTGGAGCTTATACTACGCACCCCTATTTTCCACAGTCGGTGTATTTATGTACCTTTCAAACCGTGTAATTGGTTTATATCATGATGAAACTTCTAACTCACTGCGGCATTCTGTAAAAATGTTTCGTGGATTTTGTGATTTTTACCAGAACACCAACGATGCTTCCTTATCATCTGTTAAAAGTCGATCTATAATTCGATAAATATTCATGGACTTGAATCATGTTTTCAACCCAATTTTCATTCAAAAAAGCAGACGAGCCATTGAACCGAAAAATAGCCGGATCGAATCTAAATTGATATCAATAATTAATTACACGAAATTAATGTCATGAAATGAAATGAGTTTATTTTTCTGCTCAGGAAGAATTTCTTGTTTGCAACAATTGGGACTTGTTACAAAGAAAAAGTGCTATAGTTAAGTCTTTGCATGAAACCTATTTTTCTGCAAAGCTGTTCACAAACCTTGCATTTTGAATTCTTATAACATTCTTTTCCAAAATTAGGAAATTAATTTAATCAGAAAATAAGAATACTTAAGAAAAACACCTTCTTACAAGATTACTAGGAGTTATGGATTTTTTCATTATCATGAGAAAGTTATTACGGTAAAGGAAACAAAATATCACCAAAATCTTCTTGAATATTTTTACCAATAAGATTTAATTTATGAGATAATCATTTACGAAGAAAATGTATTCATAATAAAGCAAAACGAAAATTACTATATAAATTGATCCAATGATAATCCGCTATCCAACATTAAGTTAATGAGTTTGCAAAGAATCAATAAAGAGCAGGTTTATTAGACTGTAATGTTATTTTATATGGGGTCATTACCGCTAATATTTTACCAAAATTGGGCTAAGATGTTGTAAACTTGCAAATTTTGAGAAGCATTTAAAAAGGGAAGAATGCAGATAAAAGTAAATACTTTTCCACTAATATATATTTGTATATGGTTATGAGTAGTATTTTGAAAATCTAATTTCTGACATGCCTTTAATTTAGAGATTTTGTCCGATAAACGTTACAAAAATTTTGAGGGAAATATTCTCAGTAAAATGCCATCCAAAAATAATATTACGTAATTTCTTGTAATTGTAGTTTAAATATTTATCAGATTCAGTTTGAAAAAAAAGTAATTTTTTTATTAGTTTCAAGCGTAAACGATTGTAAAATGTCCTGTTTGGTGACTAACTGAGAAAGTATAAAGTAGTTATGACTTTTTCGATTTGCAACAAATATTGATTTAAGTTAACTGATGTTAGTTAAGCTTAAAGCAATTGGCTTGAAAATTCAGTTTTTTCAAAGCGACCTGTAACTTAAACTTTATATACTGATTTAGGATAAAACGCTTTACTTAAAGTTTTATTTTCATTTTACATTCATGCCCTTGCATTTTTTTTTTGTTTAGGAAGTCTATTTCCTGTATCGATAATTTAATTAATGGATATTACAGCAAAATTTCTTTTTCCAAATAAGTGCACTCAGGTTTCCTTCCATCACAGTTACAAAAATCTTTTCTCGTAAGTTGTTTTGATAAGGTGATTAATAGCCAGCACCAAAGCGGATGATTCCTTTTTAAATGGCAGTTAGAACTTGAGTGCTTATGCAGATTATGATATCTTGCGAATGATAATTTCAAAACATTTTAGAGGCATAAAACAGTTTTTTCCCCAAGTTTCGAGAGATATCTGTAGATTGACTACATTAAAGATTTTTTTCCTGTGAATTTGCAAACCGAATTGCATAACATTCACCAAAAAACAGATCAAGGTTTTGACTCATCAATGTCTGCATCTTGATTCAATTATCAATGCGCTTTCCCTCTAAAGGCAATAGGTAAATTTTACACTTGTTAATTTATTACTTTAATCCTGCATGAAATCTTTAATAATAGGTCGCATAAAATTTAGAATGTTGGGAATCTCCTTTGACTACAGAAGGAAGGATGGAGTCATTAATGTTATCGTCACTACAAAGACATGAATTTAGCACGATATATTTCCGGAAGGCAAACTTCAAAGTTAATTTCAGTCACGATTTTCTGCATTTAATTTAGGTTTGGCGTGTTGCTCTGAGCCGAGATTTTAGCCCTAATAGCTCATAAGACTAGTATGTAAGAGGAAAATGTTAAGTTGCAAGATTCTAAGCTGCATTAGAATTTCGGACAAGCGTTTTTTTTTCTTTTCTCTTTGATTAACGATGGTTTTAGAAAAACTAATTCATAAAATGAAACCTTTTGCTTCGTAGTTTTATCAGTTTTTTAATTATTGTATTTTTGACTTTAAGTTATATCTTCTGAGTAGGTAGAAATTCAAAATGTGTCTAAACTACATGCTGTCTAAAAAAAATTCATAAAATTGACATTAGTTAAGATACATAAAGACAAAAAGAATTTTTTTCACGATGAAAAGAAAAAAAATCAATTAAATAAATAATACACAAAATTACCATGACAATGTGCGAGGTAAGTCCATGATAAACAACTATGTTTTGACATGAATAACAAAAAAAAAAAAAAAAAAAAAAGAAAGAAGGAAAAAATTGCGTAAACAGGTATTTTCCTAGCTTCATACTATTTGAGAACGAATTTAATAAATTTTGTAATTCTTAAAGAAGAAGAAGAAGAAGAAAAAAAGTTTGAAGATTATGTGCATGAAGCTTCAAATGATTTTTGTCTTAAAAATACGTTTTTTTTTAAACAAATTTTTCCAATTTTGATTTAACGCAAGTAAGAAATGAGGAATTTTGAAAAGTTAAATATTTGTGCAAAGCCTAATTTTATTCCAGTATTTTTTTCTTTCGAAAACAGTGAAATATTTTTTTCATTGGTGTAATTTAAATATTTACTTTAAAGTAAAGAAGTGAACATACTTAATTTATCATTTGAATGCAAATAAGGAACAATTACATTTGCTTAAAAACGCAATGTTTTCCTTCGAAAAAAATAATTAGTTGTTTTCCTGCCTTGAACACATAAATTTCCTAGTTTTCCTTAATATATTTCTTTTAATCAAACCATGCTTAATCATTCGTATTTTTCGCTACACTAATTATTAATTTTACAATTTACTCGTAGAAAGAAGCTGACTGAATGTAAAGACGAAAATCACCTGCATTAATCGAATAGACTTTGATGACTTGATTTTTTTTCATTACAATAGCAAGGTAATTAATTTTACAAAAAGCAATTTAAAATTCAGCCCTAATATTGAACAAAATTATCCTTGTCAGAGTAGAGGCGCCAGTGATTATCTAGTTGGAAGTTGTGAGATCGAATCCTGCAGCGGAAACAATCTGTCTATATCTTTGAAACTACCCAAAAATATATTTAAGATTTGAAAAAAAAAGATTTCGAAAATGTTTTTAAGACTTAAATTAATTATCTCGAAAATTGCATTTCAGAAATCCTACTAAGTCTACTACATTCGCGTCAGATCGTGGAATCGGTAGAAATGCTAAAAACATTCCATTGTTATCAATTCTGACAATCAAACAATATCTTTTGAATGATTAAATTACTTTGATAAATCAATATATACATATATATATATGTTTATCATACCCCACCCTCCTTTTTTCGATTAATTTCAAAATGAAACTAAAATACATTATGCTCAACAATTTAACCCATTCATATTTTAGGAAACTAGAAGCCCAGATGTAGAAATTTTGTAAGAATTTGCTTTTTAAAAATCGGTCAGTTTCTATTTAGAAAAGCCCGCTTTACGGCTCCTTCAGTAAGAAGCAATGCTTCATAAATTTACTCAGATATTTTAAATTTATTTATAACCTTTGCTTAAAGTTATAAATAAGTAAGTAATACATTTTTATTAATTTAAATACTAAAGCCTAGTAATTTAAAATTTTGTTCGCTTTTGCATCTGGTGGACGGTGCTATCGAAGTAAATAAATTGTATATTCAGGTTTTAAAACTTTCGAAGCAATCGTTTGAGAATGATATCATTAAAAATTCGGAAAGGAAATTTAATTTTCTCATTATGTTGGCAAGAATAACAATAAAGCATAAAGCATAACAAGGTTATTAATTATGAAGCAGATATTGATTTATTGCTTATTTTCAATGCTTTAAAAAAAAAGAAAAAAAAAAAAAGAGCAATATTTCTATGGAAACCAAGTTAATTAGTTAATTGCATTCAGCTGCGTTTTAATTGATTTTATAATTTTTGTAGAATAATGCAGTTGCCAATAAAACTACATAGGGACTTAGTTCTAAAATAAAGTTTTCGAAATGCTTGGTTTAGCAATTTAGTATAATACAGAGAAAATTACTGTGAACATGTACATTTTCATTAAAACAATGTAATTGTTGTAAAGCTATGAAAATCCATTGCGTACAGCTTTACATGAGCGCATAAGGGAGCATTTTAAAAAGGAGTTTTAGCTTCACGGCAAAAGACCATGAACATATTTAAGAGCAACTCCGATACATATACATTTAACTTAATAATGAAAAATGTGTTTCTTTGCATGTCCTTTGTTCGCTTACATTATTTGATTTTGCTGAAATCTGGATTAAAAATGATTCTGAACAAAGTGACTTGACTTCGAAACGATTTTTAAAAAATTGAATTTTCTTAATTATGTTTGCTTAGATTTATAAGCTGAGTTTTTCCCATAAAATTGCTAGAATAAATTGGAATTTTTTCGACATTTAGCTTTCATTCTATTTTAAAACACAGAAGAAATGTAAGTAAAAAATTAAACTATTACTGTTAATAATACTCAAATAATAATACTACTACTAATAATAAAACAATAAATAATAATAAAGTATACAAGAAGACATATTTTTAATCACTTACGAATTTAGAACAACTCTAAAAAATGTGTTTTGAACATTTCAAAGATTCCTAGGCTAGTTCCTAGGCTGGAATTCTAATCGGTGTAAACTGTCAATTTACCTAGTAAAAAAACAAATAAATTAAATAAAAAAGTGGTGAAAAATAAGATAAAGTGAAATGACGGAATGAAAGATATGATAGAGTACATTAAATGCCATTGCTTGAGAACCAAATTAAACGCAATCCATTAGAAAAAAAACAATAACTATCACCAAGGATTGAAGGAAAACTCTGACAAAGTGGGGCGGGCAAAAGAAATAAGAAGTTCCGTCTAGAACTATACGAGCCTACTTTCCCGTATACACCAAATTCAAATTTATAATCTAGCTATCTCTTTCTCTCACTTTCTCATTTAGCTTTTGTTCTTAATTACTTCAAATAAACATTTTTCAACGGATAATACATATTCATTCACTCACTCATTCGTTCTTTCATTTATTCATTCATTTACTCATTCATGTATTTATTCACTCATTTATTGATTTTTTTAGTCTTGCACTCACTCATTTATTTATTTTATCATTTATTTATTCATTCAATCATTCATTTATTCATTGAGAAATATCCTTAAAAATCCCGATAAAAACATTTCGTAGGAAAATAGGCTCGTTCAGTTCTTCTTGAACTTAGTATCTATACATTTTCTACATCGTAACATCTTTCTAATAAAGTTTGTTGCAAGTAAATCCGTCGATTAGATCAGGATTTATATTGGATGGAAATTTCCCTGCAGGTGCCAAGTTAATTTTTTCTTTGAACTGTTCAAAAACGAACAAAATTTGTTCAAATCAATATTTCACGCCGAGAGCTTCTTCCAATAAGCTTGCTCATTGGAAGTTGGATCTTGTGCCCAGAGTTTACATGATTTGCTTCATTTTTGCCCATAGGCCCTACTGTTAAAATTTTTTGAACTGTTCAAGATTCAACGAAAAATTGTTCACATAAAAAAGGAAAATATGCAAATGAGATTTCCCCGCCGAGACCTTTCGAATGCAAAAAGAGTTTTTCGAATCGGATAATTCTTTTAAAAGTTGTTACGCGGGGGGGGGGGGGGGGGGCAGACATTTTCTCCATCTCAAAACCCTACATCCATTTTTTTCTCAATCTTTGTTTAATTCCTTCACTTTTTTTTGACTTATCTTTATTTTTAACGATATTTTTACGACACATTTAGACTTCTTTCATGCTTTATTTATTTATTTTACTTTTACGGGAAAGTAGGCTAGAAAGGACAAGGTAATCGTGCTGTTTGTAATAATGCGTAATTGGGATTTTTGTTCTCTAGACTAGTTATACATTTTTTTTTACAATTTTAATAGTGATCCAATTTAGGCAGCACGTTGACCAGTGTAAGAATATATGGGCCGTGGTAGCCTAGTGGTTAGCACGTCGGACTTCCACCTGGAAGGTCGCGCGTTCGATACCCACTGAAGACCACCATGTATACTTGGGGATATGTGCATGTAAAATCCGTAGACCCCACTACCTCTCCCCGTGCGTAAGCAATCCTAAGGCCTCGGCTACCTGGTAGGGGTCTGGTGGAGAAAAGTGTAAGAATATATAAATTTATAATTTGAAACATTGCTATACTTTTAGAAAATATGTTTATAATATTACATTATAATTCTCATATTAAAAGAATAATATTATACTCAACTCGGTTTCTCTGAAATGTCTTTTTGTTATGCTCTACTTTTGTAACATTTTCTACACGCAGACCTCTTTTCTTAGGGGGCCCAATATAAGCTGCCTTTCTCTATGTCGGTTTTGAAATGTTTTCGCCAAAAGTATGTAAAAAAATATGCAATATTTCTTTCAGTTATGCATCACTGATTCTGGGGTAGTTATGATTCGGTAATTGTTTTTAATGTTCTTTTTTTTCTCGTATTGTTTATTTTTTTTTTTTTTTTGAAAAATAATATTATATATCTCAAAACTGTGAGTGCGGTAACTGTGGATGCGGTATGACGCTGCTATATAATAAATATACTAAAGGCCTTTTGCTGTATCTTCCTTATAGCTTTTTTGCGTGAATATCTGAGTGAGATTTAAAAATATATTTAAAATAATAAGCTAAAGGTATATAAACAAATCTTCACTTTTTAAAAATTACGAAAAAAAAGTAAACTAGGTAAGTTGATAATTTTATTTTGCTTCATTTCTATTATCGTTTTTCAGTAACACATTAACTTATTAAAATGAAACTATTTTCTAGTTTTATACTTACTTAGTTTCTGCTGTTCACTTATTTTTGAAGTTAGTGGTGATCTAACAAAGTATTTTACAGTCAGACCACGATATAAGATCACTACACAGGACTTCGAAAAATTGACCTTATAACCAGTTCATATATAGTTGATATTTAATGAGCTGTTACTTCATAAAAATTACCTTATACTGTGGGGAAGGGGCTAACCTTATATCGAGGTCTGACTGTATTAGAGTCACGTCGCTCTTGCTTCTGCTTTTTAGCCTACTTTCACGTAAAAGTAAAAAAAAAATAATAATAATAAAGCATGAAAGAAGGCTTAATGTATCGTGAAAATATCGTTAGAAATCAAGAAAAGTCAAAAATAAGTTAAGTAATTAAATAAAGATTGAAAAATAAAAAATTTGAAAGTAGGGTTTTGAGATGGGGGAAAAGTGTGTCGGTCGGTCTGTCGGTCTGTCGGTCTGTCGCCCCCTAATAACTTTTGAACGAAATGTCCGATTGAAAAAATTCTTTTTGCATTCGAAAGATCTCGGCGAGGACATCTCATTTCCATATTTTACTTTTTGATTCGAACAATTTTTTGCTCAATTTTGAACAGTTTGAAAAATTTTAACATTAGCGCCTACGGGTGAAAATGAATCAAATTAAGTAAACTCTGGGTACAAGATATAAGTTTCCATGAACAAGCTCACTGGAAGAAGTTCTTGGCGTGAAATAATGATTTGAACAATTTTTGTTCATTTTTCAACAGTTCAAAAAAAATTAACATACCGCCTACGGAGAAATTTCCATCCTATATAATTCCTGATCTAACGGACCGATTTGCTTGGAACAAACTTTATCGGAAAGCTCTTATGACGTAGAACATGTACAAATAGAAAGTTTATCCAGAACTAACGAGCCTATTTTCCTATGAATTTTTTTGATCGGGATTTTCAAGAATATTTTTGAATTAATGAATGATTAAATGAATAAGCAAAAGAATGAATGAATAAATGAGTGAATAAATACATTAATGACTTAATAAATAATGATTGAATAAAATATGTATTAACCTTTGAAAAAGGTATATTTGAAGCAATTAAGAACTAAAGCTAAACGAGAAAGACAGAGAGAGATATAGCTAGATTATAAATTTGAATTCGGTGTATACGGGAAAGTAGGCTCGTATAGTTCTAGACGGAACTTCTTGTTTCTATTGGCTACTTGCATAAGCGAAAGATTACTGTTGTGTTTTATTTCCCAGTTTTAATTAAAATGCGTCATTCGAAATACGATGCTTAGAGAGGTGTATGTATTTTAATGTGTATTTTCTAAACAACATGCACAATGCTTAGGACTTTAAAAAAACATTTACTGCATTATGTAGCTCATGTTTGAAATATGTTTATACTTTTTGAAGGAGCATATTCTACCTCCTGTCAAAATACTTTCGCACAAAACAAAAGTATTCACTGAACAATGTCACATTGTATGAAACAAATAAAGTTACGTTGCTTAGTTTTAAGAATACCTAAGGCTTTTGTACACAACCAGGAGTAAATATCGCTTTGTTGACAAACACTGGTTTCTAAATAAAACTTAGTAGAGAAATAGGAAATATATTGACACATGTTTCAATAAAATACCCTACGTAATTTCAAAAAGTACATTTTATGATGAATTTGTTTGAATTTATAAACTTTCGATTTGGCAGAAAAACAATGTTACTGCCCGCGGTTGTAGACATACTAGGACTTCCAGGATAGTAAACGTGTAACATGAACTTGCGTATAAATAAGAATTGGATATGCTTCTAGCTTTTATATATTTTGCCGTTTCAGTCATGACTATTTAATGACCCTTTTATGTCTATGCAAATACGATGTTAAAACATTTGCTCCGTTTGTGTAAGATAATAATAGCTACGCTTTTACAAAGCGCAAAGCATACTACTTGAAAAATAACGGTATGGTTTTCTTACATGTGTAATGTACGATCTATTTCCGTGATTAAACGTTGCAGCTTTTATTATTAACATCTACAATTATTTTGTTGTGTTGGTGTCGCTTTTCTTTTACTTAAAATTAAAAAAAAAATTGTATGATAAGTCATAAGTACACTGTTAAAAAACCCCTGAAATTTCAGAGTGTTTTTTGACTGATTTTAACGGGAGAAAGTTTTCCGTTGTGCTTCAATACATGGTTTTTCCTTCCAAAAACGGAAATATCACGTCCTGAAAATACGATAACGGAACTTTTCCGTTTTACTTTTGCTGTGTTTTCACAACCTGGTTTGGATTAACGGAGAAAAAAGAAATGAAATTTCTGTCAAGTCTCGGGAAAATATTAGGAGAAACGGAATATTTCCGGCATCTCTGCTGCCGTACTTTTCCGTTATTTCCAGGAGATTTTTTTTACAGTGTATTCAGTTTCATTGGTTCAGCTTATTCACTCGTTAATGGATGCTTTGGACGGTTACGTCCATCCGCCCTATTTTCACTCTGTATGTTTGCTTGACTACGATAAATAAGGTGCAGATTACTTGAGGGGAAAGCTGTTTTTCCGAACAAAATCTAAAGGTGGCTGCTCTGAACATGAGCAAATATGGGAACCTCGTAATCGGCAACTCGATGGTAATTAAACAACGTGTCAAACATTACCGTCCCTATCTCGTTTCGTAGTGCAGTAACTTAGAATCAGAAATTAAAATAATATAAATATTCAGTTCAATTATCTCACAATATTCCTTTCGCTTTATTTCCTAAAAAGTTAAAGTGATAAGTACTCATGAAGATTAATTAACTCAAAAAAAATATGCTAAGTAATTAAAAGCCATTTTAATGGAACGCAACACGAAACTTTAAAACAGAATACAACTGTTGCCATTTTCACAACACAAACTATAAAGCACCAAAACAAAGATAACAATAAGGAAGAGTGTTAACATTCTCCCACCTAAGTTAAGTTTTATCTTAAAATTCCCCATGTACACTTGGGGATACATACATGTAAAATCCGTGGACTCCACTACCCCCCTACCTCGCGCCCGGCGGATGGCATCCCGTAAGGCAGTGGTACCTAAATATTTTTGACCACGGAACCCTTAACGATTCACTTTCACTTTGAGGAACCCGCATTTGTGTTCATATTGAAAATCGCATGTCTAACGAGTCGGACAAGGCTTATTTAAAACCTTCTTCTTGTTCCCTTCCCGCCGGAAATATATTCAAAACTACCTCTTTAAAATTGAAGGTTTTAATATGGTACAATGCTAGAAAGAAAAAAAAAATGTTTACTAAACTGTATTCTTCGTCTCCTTTCTGAGATCAAATCAAAAGTATTCCGAAAACTAACTAAATTTCCTTTTTTGCTCATTAGTCATTATCATCACATATCAACCTTCAATCATCAAACGACATATGCACTTTGACCCATCCCAATAGAGTTTCAAAGTGGTCTTAAGTAATACCATAAACATGTTGTTATCCATAGCTAGCAGAGTAGAGCATGCTGCAGTTTTAGCAATTAAGATTTTATTAAAATGATTAACAAGGCGAAACACACACATACAGAATAGATAAAAAGAACACCATATTTAACTTTCCATCTTACTTCTATCAAGTCCACGCGCCTTCTGCGCAGTTTCTACAATGTTCCAATAGGCGGTGCTGATTACGTCACAAATTGCGTAATGGGTTGCGAATGACATTGAATTATTCTCTAACATTAAGCAGGGCAGCGAGTCACTTTGCAATTTTTACTTTAATTTTACATTATGTAGCTAATTTACAAAATTCTCTGAACAGATTTCATTTCTTATTTTGCTTCCTTCCAAATGCATTTTTGTTTTCAGGAAGTGAATTAACTACAACTTTCAGGTAAATTTCATCGGGACACATTTTCTGCAGATGACTAAAAATTTTTATGTAATAATTAATTGCCAAAGGAACCCCTGTCAACATTATACGGAACCCACTTTGGGGAACGCCCTGGGCATAGTGCTAACAAGGAAGGATGTTGGAGGAGAAAAAAGTGTTCAAGATTGGAACCTTCGAAAACTGAGTGTGCCCTTCGGCAACACAATTCTCGGCGTTACAGACTACAAAGAAACAAAGAAAAATAACTGATACAACAGAATTAACTTGCTCTATTGCCCATTAAAAATTTCAGCTTTTTTTTTCAAGGCTAAAAAATTTAATGGGAACTGCAAATGGCTTAAATAAAAACCCCCAATTTCAGCCTCCCATCTGAAAATTTTGATGCTTTTATTTCTATAGAAAAATCGATGGAATTAACATATCTTGCCAGTACACTGGCATTAGCAGTGTACAACTGACCATAATCTTGAGTATTTATTTCCCTACTTGTGCGGATGTTTTCAAACATTATTATTATTTTATTATTTCAAAATATAAAACACGTTTTTCCTTTTCTTTTTTTTTTTTTTTTTGCTACTTGATACCAAAAGCAGGTAAAGTGCATCGTAATTTTATTAAATACTGTTATAATTTTTGATGAGTGAATTTTATGCTAGTCAACGTGACTTGTAAAAAATATTGTTTTGAATCTACTGTAAAAAATATAGTTACTGAATCTTTCAATATAAAATTTACTTAGATAACTTCAAAAAGAAAAAAAAACCCTCCTGGGAGAACAAGGAAAAAAAACATGTCTTACAAGCAAAAAATATATATATGCATAAAACCTGCTCGTAATTATTAAGCTAGAAATTATGAGTGAACAGGACTGTTTACTCACAACTTTCTAGTTATGTTTTGAGTACTTCTTTTCTGCACTGATGAAGAGGCTCCATTGTAACCTCGATTATTTTTGCATTCTTTGTTCTGACAATTTGTGCTTCCTTCCGTTGTTTTTTTTTTTTTTTTTTTGCCTTTTACTCATACATAAAAGTGTTTTCCGATGCAAAGTTAGAGCCAAGTTCTTGGGAACCTAAGTTAAAAAAACAATTAATAAACGGCTGCGATTTTATGACAGAAACAAGGAAAAACTGTGCTACAGTTCTTTCGGATTTGTATTTTTTATTTTTAAACAAACATTTTGAATAGAGTGTAAAACTTAATCATCTTCATAAACATTAAAGCGTAATATTAAAAAGTCTTTAAGAGCTACAAGACCCGTCAAAAGTTTTTTTTTATTTCTATATATTACATTTACACTTTGAAGGAATTCTTTAAATGAACTATTAGTGAATAATTTTACTTATGAAGGAAACACTTCAACAAATAATCTCACCATTTCTTTAAACGTAACACGAAATTTGCGTCAGTAAAAAAAAAAAAAAGAGTCAAACATTTTTAATTTTAATTAGTTTATTATTTTTTTAAACTTCAAGATATAAAACTCGGAGTGTGTTAATAAAAACATCAATTTTCTTCCATCTACATACTTTAAGATTAAAAAATATTTCAACTTTAATACGTAAAGTACTCGTATAATCATCATTTTTTAAGGTAAACAAATTTGACCGCCGTTCTTGCCTTCTTTAAAGTCGTTTTAACTCATTTAAAGAGTCTTTATTTTTAATGCTTGGCGTTTATTTAGATAAAATACATATGTATTAAACGCAGTACGCAGAATTTCGGTGTATGTCCGTTTCTTGAAGAAAGATAATTTGCATTATATAATAGCGGTGTTCTTTTATTCATGTGTTTCATAATGTCATTAATTTTAAAGCTTGGAACGAAATAAAGCACGCAAAAAGAATAAGATATTTTTTTAACGTGGAACGGAGTGATAGTTGAGTTCATGACTAAAATTACAAGAAGAAATTTCAAATTTAATTTAGAGATCCGCAATATTTTACAGATCTATAATGCAATTTAAAGGCTTATTTTTTTAAATTTCTAATAGGCTGCGTATATATTAATGCTTGAGACTAAAATAATTTGATTTGTAGCCAGTGTCGAGTAAACCCAAAAAAGTTAGTCGCCACTTTAATATTTTTGGTTGCCACTTAGAATGAAAATAAAAACTAATCAAGGAGTTTAATAGCGGAAATTTGCAATTTTCGTACTCGTACTTGACAAGGTCCATTGAGATTGCGATAGCGATTTGTATAAAAGGTCCGTTTTTGCGTTTGAGGATTTAATTAATGGCAAAGTAACAATAAAAAAACATAGTCGCCAGTTTTGGCGACCGACATGACATTTTGTGGAGATATATATTAGTTCTTAACTATTGCAGACCTAGTGTGATCTCAGAGATGGGTTCCAACTCTTCCAGTGGCATCACAATGAGTGTGGTACCATCGCTGCATGACAATTTTGACGTCCAGTTTCTTCACCTGAAAGGGTGAGCGCCGGACTGTGTTGATGCGAAATTGTACTAGGAATTTAATTAAGCCGAGAGTATCCACCCCAAATGTCTACTGAAGGGATCTTATACACGCCGCATAATTATACGACATGGGCGCAGACGTTTACTTGAAAATCCTCCGACACTGCCAAGCTCGATCCTATGAACTTGGGCGTACGAGTCCTGCGCCTTACCACAACGCCGCCGAGCAGGCTAGACTTATTATTATTATTATTATTATTATTGATTAAACCGATAATCCGTAAGATGATATTTGATATTGTAAATCAACTATTTACGAATAATAATGGTCCAGCACCGGTTCAATAATTGGTGCAATAATATGCGTGGAAGTTGTTACTTTATTTGAAATACTAATAAATATGAAATGTTAAAAAGACTACACTACTTATTGTAAACAAATTTAAAATGTTATTGAAAATTAATAAAAACGACTAATAATAATAATAATAATAATTTCTTAGTAATTTAATTAGTGAAACTTATCAGTGGAAGGATTAACCCACGTATGGTTTCCGTTAATTGTATTTGTTTTATCTATATATTATCCATAAGTATTCACCATGCTAACCAAAGCTAAGTGCAAATAATACTGTTCGAGTAGTTCTATTTTATGCTATTATGTAGTTTTAGTCGTTATCAGATCTTGATTTTTTTGTTTATTAACAGACATATTTCTTTCATAACGGAATGTATACATTACTACTTTTAATTTGTTTACACCAATAAAATGCGTAATCTCCTTTACGATTAGCATTATCTATTATTGCATATATCGGAACGTTATACTTTTATTAATGTTTCATACTTAATGCAGGAAGTTCAATCTAAGTACCAAAATACATCAAATATAGTAAATAAACTCCGAATACGTTGCTTAACTGAGAACCCATTTATCAGAAGTTTCCTCGGAAGTGTTCGGTTTTACAAAGAAATATCATTTGAAGGATTTGCTTTTTTTTCACCAAATATTTCCGAGTAGTTTATCTCTTTTCATCATTTGCTTCTATGATGATAAATGTTCCATGGGGAAGAAGTTCCTCCACATCGATTTATAGGTTTACTTTGGCAATCGAAAAGGAAATGAATGCCCTATGTTTTTGTCTTGCATATATTTCTGGATGCAAAGGTTGAGCGGAAATATGTATCATTAATATTTTCAGTCTGAATTGTTTCTTATGAATACCTATGTGACTTTAATCTGAATCTTTTTAGGGAGTTCCTATTTTAGGCACAAATATTTTTAATTGTTATGTCTTTTGCACTAAAGTACTGGCATTGTCACAAGAAAACGATTTAAAAAATGGAATTTATACATAGAGTACTTAGAATTTATAGTTAGTAAGCATGGATGGTTCCGCGTCAGGCCGACCACCTGACCTTTCTACTCCGTTCCTCTCCCCTGCTAGCACATGGCCTTAAGGATGCCCTCCTTCGGGCACGGGGAAGTGATGTCCGAAGAACGCTCATTACCGCTCCGATATAGGTTTGCTGAGCGCCAGCGGAACATGAACCCCATTGAGCATGTACCTATGTACCCGAGGGAACATTCACCTATGTACCCCAGGGAACATGTACCTATGTACACCAGGGAACATGCCCCTGTGAACCCCAGGAAACATGCACCTGTGTACCACAGGGAACATGCACCTGTGTACCCCAGGGAGCATGCCCCATGTACCCCAGGGAGCATGCACCCATGTACCCCAAGGAGCATGTACCTATGTTCCCCAGGTCCCTCGGTCTCGCAAGCTGTGTTGGGCACATAATGCCTTGGCCCTCATGGGCTGTTTTAGTTTATTTATAGTTTTTCACTAGCCCCTATGCCAGCGATTTTCAACCTGTGGGGCGCGCCCCCCCCTAGGGGCGCGAGCACACTTTAAGGGGGGCGCAAGAATATAAAATAAAATATATTTTCCAAAAAAAATTATTAACTGACTGAAAGTAAAGCACACATATACATAGAAAAAAAATACATTTCGACATATTTAATAAATTATCAAAGTAAAACAACCTTACTAAATTAAAACTTACTTATTCAAAACCATACTAAACTAAAACCAAATTTCATCATTATTAGTGACTTCCTTGGACCTGTCTTGGACAGCAAAGTTTTTCCAGCGAAGGCTTAATATTAGAAATAGCGACTCTCAGTTTTGTTTCAATATTTAGCCGAGATCTATACTTTGTCTTCATATATGTAGCCCATTAGAAAAAAAAAAATATTTTGTCTTCAAAAAGCCACAGCAGAAAATCCAGTTTTACAAACGTAGGATGGTGAAAAGGGTAGTGGAATGCAAAAGCTCTTGTTTTTCGTGCAGAAGGAGAGAGGAATGAAATGAATCCCTAACCCACACGTAACTTGCTATCAGTTTTGTCAGCAAGAAAATAACTTTTTAAAATTCTTTACAAGCATGGCTGATTTTCAATGGTTTCAAAAATAACTTTTACATTTTCTTCTTCAGCCTTGTAAATTTTAGTAGTTATCCACATTTGCAAACATTGTTAGGTTTTTTTTCATTTAAATTTCTGCTCCACAATTCCAATTTTCATAAATTTTATCACTCGTATCCGCCATATGTGTATTTTCTCCTTGGTGTTGAAGATTCAAGTTGTTTAATTTCTCGAATACGTCGACTAAGTAGCTATATTTCATCACAAATAAACAATCGCGAAAATTCTCGGCTTCCGGTCTGTTTTCTTTTTCTAGTAAAATGGCGATTTCTTCTTATAATTCATAAACACGTTGCAAAAACTTCCCACGTGATAAACCTCTTGCCTCGCAGTAAACCAGTAACGCTGAATGTACTGAACCCATGTCTTTACAAAGTGCGGAAAAGATTCTCGATTTCAGGGGTCTCATTTTATATAATTTACGACGGTTACAACCGTAGTTAACACAATATTCAGACGCACTGAGGCGATTTTTGTTTTACAAGTGCTTGTACACTTTAAAATCTTCAGGACATTGAACGAGCTCCATCGGTGCATATTCCGACGCAATATTTTCACTTTATGTTTTCCTCGTTCATGAAATCATTTAGAATAGCAAATAATGTGCTGTTGTTTTGAGTTCTGTTGGTTTGCAGAAAAGTAGTTCTTGTTCTACTGACATATTATCACAAAATCGGACATAGGCAATTAACTAAGCATATTTATTAGTACCTGTTGCTTCATAAAGCTGCATTAAAAACAATTGCCTCGCAAATTCGAGAAAAGCTGACACTGTACATCGACAGCTAATGGCGGGTTCAGAATGCAAGTGAACCAAGTCCACTTTTTGTCATTTTCGAGTTAGAAGCGCAATAGCACACACTAACTATGTAAAATTTCAGTGCAATAATAAACCAAGTCTGTCTTGGAACTTTAAAAAATTTTAAAATTTAAAGTTTTAAAAAATTAAAAGATAATTTTGTTATAAAGTTTTAACTTTGAACCTCTATAACACAAAGAAAATTTTTATGGACTTGGTTCACTTGTATTCTGAGCCCCCCCCCCCCCTATCACCAACCCGACGAGCAACAGTATCATTTGAAAGAGATGTGGACTGCAATTGTTTTGAAAAATTATCTCCAAGCATAGTTTCTACAATCTCAATTGCTTCTGGCAAAATAAGCTCTTTACCAATGCTGTGAGGTTTTTGTGAGGTTTTGCTGGCTATTTTATTTGAAACTTTGTAAGATTCAATCAAAGCCTTATTATTCTCAGACAAAGTTTCCTTAAAAAGTGATTTTTGTGCTTTTTAAATGATTTTAATTTTAATTCGAAGAAGACTCTGGGTTTGTTGACGTACTCACTATGAAGCGTTTCCAAATGTCGTTTAAGTATATTAGGTTTCATGCTGTCTGCGGCCAACATTTTTGAGCAAATGATACACAGAGGTCTTTCTTCTTCATTTACTTCAGTACTGGTAAACCCAAAATTTAAGAATTCTTGAAAATATTTTGTTGATTTTATTTTCGGAACCATGCTCGTCTGTGTACTTGTTGATGCTAGACTATCGTCTAATGATCGCTTACTTTTGCTTAAAAATTTATCTGTGAGTCTGCATAAATATTTAATATAGTGAATTGCAATTAACACGAAAACATATATAACATACACATTCCCGATAGATTCGATAGCGATAGAAGGATCGACTCTAATGAGACTGGCTGGAATTGAGACTTGCGTTATCGAGCGTTTTCCTTCTTCCTATGAGAAAACATTTGCTCTGCGCATTCTAGAGATGGCATCGGTCGTGTGTGTGGATTTCCACAAACATTTTTTTTCGTTCTAATGGGGCTGCAGTATTGGTCATCAACCATAACAGACCTAGTGCGTCCCCAGATATTGGTACCAACTCTTTCAGCGGCACCGCAATGAGTGTGGTACCATTGCCGCATTTTTTTTGACATTTAGTTTCCCGTAGATGGGACACCTGAGCTCTCGTTGGTGCAATCTGCACTAGGAACTTAATTTAGCCGAGAGTATCCATGCCAAACGGATACTTCGGGGATCTTTAACATGCCACATAATCATACGACATGGACGCATACGATTTTCTGCATCTTGAAAATCCATCGACTTGGGCCAGGTTTGAACTTGCGATCTTGGGCATACGAGACCTGCGTCTTACCACTGCGCCACCCTGTCGACATTTCCACGAACATTCTTTATTTTTTTATCTTTTTTTAGTCATGCTTCTGTTTTATTCCTTTTATTATTCGAAAAAATGTATTCCCAGTTTCTAAATTTAGCTCACCCCGTCTAGGTACTTTCATTAACGAATTTTTCTACTTTCATATTATTTTAACGTTATCTCCCTGTTTCGCTTTCGTTTCAAATATAATACCTTAATTTTACCCGCTTTTATTCGCTTCATCTGTCCACCGACCGCTTGGCAAAATGCTAGATGTGGTTTCTCGCTAACGTTGGCTCGATTTTACTTTTTGGTAGTTCGCAGTTAGCTCAAAATAATTTAAAAACAGAATCCAAAATACATTTTTGTTGTATACATTTTATTGTTAGTCGGGGGCGGGGGGGGGGGGCGATGAAAATTATGATTTAAAACTGGGCCGCTAATATTAAAAGGTTGAGAAACGCTGCCCTATGCACTTATCATGCCGAATTACTAACAAATATCAATTATATTCGTAAACTATCTTCGACAAATTGATATTTGATTTAAAATATTATTAGGCACATTAAATGAGACTTAAGATCATATTATTATTAATGCATGAAATTCACTTCCAAAATAAAAGTTCAATAATCATTCATGGAAAAGGTTTTCCAGAAATTAAGTGAAAGTTCCCTTTTTATGTTTGCTTTTTCCAACATTGCGCATTTCGCTTTGCACATCATGAATCGGATTTTTTGCATTTTAACAACTTTATTAATTTTTCAAAATTTCTTAGAAGTAATATTTTCTGAAAATTCTATATATAATAATGTGTCTTTAATACATAACCTTTTTTTTTTCTTTCTAATGGGGCTGCAGTATTGGTCATCAACCATTGCAGACCTAGTGAGTTCCCAGATATTGGTACCAACTCTTTCAGCAGCACCGCAATGGGTGTGGTACCATTGCCGCAATTTTTGACGATCAGTTTCCACCTAGAGGGCGACACCTGAGCTCTCATTGATGCAAAGTCCAGTTTCTTCACCTGAAAGGGGGGAGCGCCGGACTGTGTTGATGCGAAATTGTACTAGGAATTTAATTAAGCCGAGAGTATCCAAGTCAAATGGATACTCAAGGGATCTTTCACATACCGCATAATCATACGACATGTGCGCTGTGGATTTTCTGCATCTAGAATATCCACCGACATGGGCCAAGTTTGATCCTGCGATCTTGGGCGTACGAGACCTGCGCCTTACCACTACGCCACCCTGTCGGCTTAATACATAACATGTTTGTCCTATAGATCAGTGCTCCGCAACCTTTTCTCACCTGCGACGCACCAAAATTCTTTCTAGAATTCCGCGGCACACCAAAAGCTAAAGTATATAGTTACTAATTGATACACAAATTTTACAATAAATGTTTTTTTTTTATTTGAAAAGTATACATACATAAAACCATAAGATTATTTCTATGCAATCATAATAATTATTAATGTGATACCTGCGCTTGTTTCAATGAACACAAAAGTTTTATATTCGGCTGAATATTTGACAACGCAACCCGAAGTTCTTGGTCAAGATCTTTTAAGCATGACCGCTTATCATTTTTAATTAATACAAGAGTTGAAAAACTTTGCTCACATAAATATGTCGTCGAAAATGGAAGTAATGTTAAGATTACTTTGTAGGAAATGTGAGGATATTCTTTTTTAACGTAAATCCAGAAAACATCTAATGGAACTTCGGAGAAGTATAACTTTAAAGTCATGTCATTATTTAAATCTGTAAATTCCTCTTGAATTTGTAGAGGCAGCGCTTCCGTAGAATTTATTGCATTGGTTGCAAAAGGATTTCGAATCCAATCTTATTGTTCCGTATTAATGGAATAAAAATATTAATCAAATTTCTGCTGAAGCATAATTAAATGTTAATGGGCCAGATCCACAATTAATTGGCTGTTTTCAATTGTAATATGATTGGTCCTTTGGTACATTTCCAAACATCCTTTTTGCAACTCTTTCTGCCAAAGTTCGAGTTTTTTAATAAATCCTTGTAATTCGTCGGAGCATGTCAAAATATTCTCATTTCGAATTTTCATGTTTTTATTAAGTTCATTCAAATGCTCGAATATATCAGCCATGTATGCAAGTTTGGCTATCCAGTAATCATCATCGAGGTGCTGGCATATTTCGAGCATTTTCTGTGTTCAAAGAAATTCACGCACCTCGTGACGAAGCTCAAATAATCTAGCCAAAACTTTGCCTCGGGATAGCCAACGAATTTCTGTATAAAATAATAAGGATTCATATTCGGCTCCCATTTCTGCACAAAGTAATCCAAAAATTCACGAATTTATGGCTCTTGATTTAATTAAGTTTATGATTTTAATGCATTCATTCATCGTGTTCAAAAGTTCTTCCGGCAAATTCTTGCCCATCAATGCTTCTCGATGTATGCAGCAGTGTGTAAATTGTACCGTCGGATTTTTTTGTTTTACACAAGAGACAAAACTTTTTTTACTACCCGTCATTGCCGCAGCGCCATCCGTGCAAACAGTTGCTCCATTGAATATTACACATTTTGAAGAAATCATCGGTTACTCGAAAAATTTCTTCACCGGTAGTTCGCACTGGAACCTCCTTACAAAACAAATAATCGTCAACGAAACGTACAATAGCTATCAGCTGAGCTTTATTTTTAATATTAATTGTTTCATCGACCTGAAGCGCAAATTTTTCAGACGATAACAGTTTTTTAATCAGTGTTCCTAAAATATCGCTTGACATATTGTGAATACGTCTTTCAACAGTATCAGCAGACAACGAAACTTCCTTAACTAAGTTCAGTCTTACTTCAGTTCTTTGTAAAATTTTTGAAACTCTGATAAAAATCAAAATAGTGAATTTCCTGGAGGCAAATGGAGTGTTGACTGATTTTCAGTATGGTTTTAGGAAGGATAGGTCCTGTACAACTAATTTGTTGCATTTCTATGACAAGGTTACCATGGCATTAGATAATAAAAAGTGTGTAGATGTTGTTTACATTGACTTTCAGAAAGCGTTTGATAAAGTACCGCATGAAGCACTTCTTAGCAAACTTGCTTATATTGGTATTGATGGAAAAACTTTAATTTGGGTTAAAAATTGGCTTACTGGGAGGAAACAGAGAGTAGTAGTGAAGGGCAATAATTCTCAGTGGATTGATGTTTTGAGTGGGGTTCCACAAGGTTCAGTTTTAGGGCCAATATTATTTATTATTTTTATTAATGATATTACTCAGAGTATTTCTGGGAACATCAATATTTTTTCTGATGATGTCAAAATCATGGGAATTGTGAACACGGAGGAATAAGTCAATCAGTTTCAAGAGGATTTAAATCAAATTTCTAGGTGGGCAATTAAGTGGGGTATGTCTTTTAATTTTGGGAAATGTCAAGTGCTTCATTTTGATCATGGGAATAAACATGCAACCTATTATTTACAAGGTTCCGTCATCAGGGAAGCAGAAGCAGTTGTTAATCTAGGAGTATTGATTAGTCTCGACTTCAAGTCCAGCCAGCAGTGTAGCATAGTAAGTAACAAAGCTAACAAGATGCTTGGGTTTATCAATAAGGCTATTTTGAGCAGGTCTAAGGAAGTTGTATTGCCACTATGCAGAAGTTTGATAAGACCTCATTTGGAATATGCTGTTCAGTTTTGGTCTCCGTACCTAAAAAAGGATATTACCATATTAGAAAGGGTTCAAAGGAGGGCTACTGGATTGGTAAGTGGTCTTTCAGACTTAGATTATGAGGTTAGTCTTAAAAGGCTCAATATGTATAGTCTTGAGCAAAGAAGAGTTAGAGGGGACATGATTCAGTTGTTTAAATTCATTAAAATGGGAAATGTTGATGGACTGCAGCTATGTGCTGAAAGTAGAACCAGAGGTCATTGTTTTAAGCTTTTCAAATCTCAGGCTAATCTTGAAATTAGGAAAAAATACTACTTCAATAGGGTTATAGGCAATTGGAATAGTTTACCAGAAGCTACTGTTAATTGCAGCGGGGTAAAAAAGTTTAAGAAATCTCTTGATGTTCATTGGGGACTGCTAAATTGACTAGGACCAGCCTAGCTGCGCCCTGAGCCTGTTGCTGGTCGTCACTTTTGCATTTGTATTAACTTCATTGGGCCCAAGCATAAGTCTAACAATTTCCAGTCAGGTTTATTAAGTGTTTCGCCGACAGTATGTGGCTTCCGACGTGCAAATTTGCAACATGATAGCTAGCTTCTAATGCCTTTTCAGAAACTGTTACGGCCGATTTCATAATTTTCTTCTGTTTTTTATTTTGTTCTAAGCACCTCTTAAAATATTGTTTGTCTTTGTTGGCGCAGCTGGGATGGCTTGAATATAGATGCCGCTTTAATTTACTGGGTACCATTGACTCGTTTGATAGCTGATCGCCGCAAATGATGCACTGTGGTCTTATTGCCGTTTCGTCACCACACCACGAGAATCCATATTTAATGTAGTCTTCGTTGTACTTTCTTTTCACTACCTTCTTTAGGTTTTTTTTAAACACTTGTGCTGGATTCTTCATCATCTGTACGTGAAGACGAATCTTTCCGACGTGAAAATTTATCCATATTTAACCTTTACGAATAGGCTGAAATTGAGAGAAAATTTCCTTTCCGTACGGCTGCTTATTCAACTTAAGAGACAATTTCTTACCCCCACTTGAATGTTCAGTTCAGTGAAAGAATAACGCGCATGCTCCAAGTAGAGTCTATTGCAACTAGAAGGGGTGACAGTTAGTTGAGATGTGATTCTATATTTCTTTTTATTATATTTTTAAGCCAGTCAGTCAATGTTTTTATTTTGTACTTTTGATAAGACCTTAGTGAAAACTTTTATCTTCGGTAAACATTGTTATTATTATTTTTTAATTTCTCGCAATTGTTTTATTTTATTTTTCTTAAATTGAGGCATTCTTAATTCAATAAAAACTTTCAACGGTCTTTGTAAAAGTTTTGGCAACTCTTCGCATGTTTTTAATATTATTTTCATTCGTCGTTCTTAGTTTGATTTATGTCCCAAATTATTAATTTATCAAATTTGTAATTAATTATGTCCCAAATTATTCTTGAAAATCGGCCCCTTTCAGGGCCAAACCAAGACATAGTTTGTCAGATATGTCAAATATCTTTCGGGCAGAGGAAAACTCTCTAAGCGCATATGAGGAAGTTCCATCCAGAACGTGAATAAGTTTTCGTTTTGCAATGCAAAAACAATTCATCTGCAGTAAAGCAGTACTTTAGTAAAAATAGCAATTAATATTGAATGTAAAGTCAGAGAGGGGTATCCTTTTTATAAAAACTATTGGAAAGTTGAGCAAACATATTTTCCGAAAGCATGTCGCAAAAGTTGTGTTTAAGAACTGATAAAACTTCCTTCTTTGTATTAGATAACAGTTAAGCTGCAAATGTGTCTTTCTGAAAAAATAAAAGTTTTGTTTTATTAGATTCAAGATGCAGAATGTAATAAAAATGTTATGTAGTAAAATATTCAATGTTATGAATTCACTACTTTCTACCGATTCGATGCCACACATCCATTTTTATTTACTATTTTATAAACCTCAAAGTAGTAACTTTGCTTCAAAATTTTGCTTTTGATTCATTGAACTGTTTACTGAAAAGAAGGGAATTCCATGGACATGGCAACTTTTACGAAATTGTCATGTAACGTGGTAGGAACGTGTTTATTTAACTTTGTGTTTTAAAACAGTGACAAAAATGACATACGAGTGAACGTGATGTACCACGCGCAAATGCAAATAACACATGCGCATGAGTCTTTAACGACGCGCATAACGGTCATTTTGCTTTATCTATGATTAATTTGGTGGGCCTTGGTGTTTACACAACACACTGTGCAGTTTTCAACTGTTCTCACCAGGGGACCTTTGAATAATTATTTAGTTATGATAATTATTCTATAGTATATTTAGAAAAATAGACATTATTATGAAGAAAAATGTCATTTTGTATTAAATACATGATGAAAAATTGTAAAATGTCAAATACAATGTATTTGACTGCGGCACACCTGTATCTGGCTTATGACACACCAATGTGCCGCGGCACACCGGTTGCGGAGCACTGCTATAGATGATGATGCTCTGAACCTGCAATGTCTGCAAAAAGCACTGCAAAGTGTTGCTCTAAATGAACAGCAAATATCGGTGAAAATTTTTATAGAACTTTTTCTCTTGAAATAAAAGTGTTTATTTTATATATAAATTTTTACTTTCAAAAGAACGTTTAGAAATCTTAGTGTGTCAATAGCCAAAAATTTTCTGTTTTATACATTTCAATTTCTACATTTAAATCGAATAATTTGTATATGGGATAACTTCTGCTGAGCGCAAACATGCCTTAAAATGTTAGCAGTATTTTAAAGTTTAAAACACGATGATACAGATTTATAACTTTTGCAACTTTAAATATCACAAATTTTAGTTTATCAAAACAAAGATTAATAATATATTTTTTAGATATTTATACACATAATTTTCTAGAACATTTTAAATTGTCAAGCGAAGTAAATTTTTTTATTAAAAGGCAAATGCTATTTTCATCTGATTTTGAGTATAAAATGCCGAAAATGCATTTTATTTAGCATTTGTTTTTTTTTGCTAAAGTATTTTATTTCCAAAGTGCTCTAATACAGGAAGGAGGTGCAGCCTTCGGGGTCAGGTTGGACGTTGTCCAAACTGCTTCAAGGTTTACTGTTCAAACTGCCCCATAGGCATGCACTGGGGTAAAACGTTAAATATCTTTTCATTAAGGAAATTTGAATGAATAAAAGCACTCACACTACACCTCAAGATTGTACACATTGATACCAAACGAAGAAATCATAAAAATTACGTTGAGAATAATGAATAAAGCAAGAAAAATAGGGTATTAGGAAAACATACCGTATCAGGCTGTTTACAGTTAAAGAAACACTATTTAAATGTCCATAACCTGAGGAAATTTGCAAAACTTCGTTATCAACAAACGAATCATTATCAGCAAATATGCTTCCATAACCTGATAAAATTTGCAAAACTTCGTTATCAAAAAAAACGAATCACTATCAACAAATATGATTCCATAACCTGATGAAATTTTCAAAACTTCGTTACCAACAATCAATCGTAATGAGCAAATATAGTTTTCCCGCAAACAAATCCAGGTAATTTTAAATAATACCGGCTTACAAAATTTGTCAAATGTGCCCCGATGTCCAATGTGCCCAGCCTTCCCTTTCATATGTTTAGAAAAAAGTAGTTGTTATTGAATTAAATTGGATACATTAAAAACGTGAAGAAAAATGTAAAGCAATTTAAAAACTAAATATTTAGTTTCCATAGAAAAAAACGAATATAAATATATCTAGAAAAAAAAAACGCCCGGAATCAAAAAGCTTTATTAACATATTTCTAGTCACAGCTTATAAATTGCTAAGGCTTAATGAGATCGCTTTCTGTAGTTTGAAGCACATCTGATTTCGACCGTGATAAAAAGTTTTGACTTTTTCGCCCTGAAAAATAAAACTATTAATTAGCTCCCGTTTCTTTTTATGCTTTTTTCTAACATTTTGTTTCTTAGAATTTTGCCTAGTTAGCAACAGAATTCATAAATAACTTTATTCCAAAAAAAAAAAAAAAAACAGCTATCTTATAGCACATGTGTTAGTAATAAAAATATAGTTCCTAAAATGTGTACTAAAATACTAAAGTTTCATTGATTGAACTGAATTTATATATATACAGTAGAACTTGGATAATTCGAAGCTGAAGGGACCAGAGCCAAACTTCGAATTATCCAAAACTTCGAATTACACAAGTCTAATTTTTGTAGCCTAATTGCCCCACGAATGCCGGTAATATTTATTCCGTCAAGAATAACGTCAATAATCTTTTCTGGAAAATGTCAAGGCATGTATATAAAATAATTAAACATTGTATTTGTCGACAATATAAAATTTATTTCGTACATAACATAAAAGATAAAACTATAGCATATACATACGAAAACAGGAACATATAAGTAGAGTATTACTTTTATAAAATATTCTTTGGTAAAGTACTGGAAATTATATAAAAAAATTACCTGCTACAGTTAAAAAAAATTGAGAAATTTAGAATTGCTTCTCTGAATTGAGTCTTTTGATTTCATACAGAATAAATCTATTTTTTTTTTCGCATGATCTGACCATTCGAGCAACTAATAATAATCAGTCACGTGTCTAAACATCGTGAAGAAAGACGGATTAGGCGTAATTCACAGTTAATCAGTACCACTTTCGGTCTCAGGGATCAATGCGGGAGGTCAGTTGTCAAGTTCCCAACAGTTGAATGAAAGGAATCTTTCACAATAGAAAGCAAGGCAGAAATCTCACTAATCTACTATCTGTTGCAAATAAACAAGTCTTTTGCAGACAAAAAAATTATTACTTTTGTCGATTTCGAATGAGAAAACCTTCGAATTAAAGAAGTTGAACTTCGAATTATCGAAAAATTTTAACATTGATTTGAATACTAAGTTCAAGGGACCAAGCGAAATCTTCGAATTAATGGAAAATTCGAATTAAAGACGTTCGAATTATCCAAGTTCTACTGTATATATATATATATATATATATATATATATATACATGTATTCGTATTTTATTAATATTTTGTCGTATCTTTAACTGCATTTTTTAAGTAAAGAGAAACCGAATTTGAATAAATACGCTAACTGCTATGCATATTATCGTACTAACCAGACATCACTAGAACGCCAGTAAATGTACATCAGGAACATTAAATAAAAAAAAAAAGTGAAACTAAAGAATTGCTTAAACTTATTTAACATACTATGAAGACGCCAGATGTTATTTTGACAAGCTCTGTGATCATGTTCTTTCAAATCAAATCGTATGTTTTATTTTATCTTCAAAGACGGGAATAAAATATATCATGCGAAAAATATGCCGCAACATAAAACACTGAGATGCGTAAGAGCATTTGTCAGATAAGAAACAAGTTGCTGTTTTATGTCATTCTTTCAGATAGGCTTTCAAAAATATTTTCTTCTCTTTTGAAATAATATGCTTACAGCCTCAAACACATTGTAGACGGACAAAAATGTGTCATGTGGATATTTTGTCAGAATCATTTTATCAAGAATCAACTTTTCGCTGTAGAAAATATTGACTACTTACTCTCAGAAATTTTATATTTATTCATGTGCCATTCATTTTGTCATAAAATATAACAGACGATGAAAATATCCTTCCAGATGGAGATAGATCTTTTATTAAAAAATAATAAACGTGTATTAAAGAATTTAGATATGTTTAAATTGCATACCTTTCAAAACGCACATAATCTTTACCGCTGTTGTGAAAGTTAATAGTTAATGCGATTATGAGTGATAAATGTTTGGTAGGCGTTCTAAAACACAAACCGTTATTTGGTCTTCCGGACTGGCAACGCGTACACAACTGAACAGTTCCCCCTTTTGCATAATCTGCTGACTCTTCTACGTCATTACTTTCTGATGTCTCTGACTTTTTAAAAACTTATTTATTTACTAGCGGTACCCGCACGGTTATGCCCGTGTCAAAAATGAAAAGACCAGTCGATTCGCCATTGTGTATATAGCTATAACTTTTTAAAGTGAAAATTATGTTATTTTATTGAAATGCATTCCACATCATTAAAAATTAGACGACCATGGCAATCAACCAGCGATCCTACACATTTAAGCAAAAACACACAACAAAAAATAGATAAACGAAAGAAAGAACCGAAACAAAACGAAAAATTAAACATTTAAAAGAAAACGCATTTTGTTTTAGTTCAAGTACCCGCACAAAAAGTACGATTATAATCCATTAGAATAGTTTTAATTAATACATTTTTAGAATAACTAGTTTTTATCAATTATTCATTGACAGCAAAACAGAAAGATGAAATTTTGTAGTTTGCAGAAACTAACATTAGCAAGCAAAGCATTGAAAGCGGACAAACCTTTCATCTGAGCCCAAATAGGCAAATAACATGTTTGCTAATTCACTGGAGAAAAAAAATTAAATAAATAAAATATAAATAGTAATAATAAGTTGGAATAGCAAAAATCGCTATAAAGGATAACATTTCTTTAAAAAACCCTTGTGAAGTATTTTAATTCGTTTTAAAAAAATAATCAAAATTAAAAAAAAAACAAGAAGTTCCGTCTAGAACTATACGAGCCTACTTTCCCCTATACACCAGCTTCAAATTTATAATCTAGCTATCTCTCTCTCTTTCTCGTTTAGCTTTAGTTCTTAATTGCTTCAAATATACCTTTTTCAACGGTTAATACATATTCATTCAATCATTCATTTATTCAGTCATTCATGTATTTATTCACTCATTTATTAATTCATTATTTTGCTTATTCATTTAATCTTTCATTAATTCAAAAATATTCCTGAAAATCCCGATCAAAAAATTTCATAAGAAAATAGGCTCGTTAGTTCTGGATGAACTTTTTATCTGTACATGTTCTACGTCATAAGAGCTTTCCGATAAAGTTTGTTTTAAGCAAATCGGCCCGTTAGATCAGGATTTATATAGGATTGAAATTATGTTAATTTTTTTTTTTTTTTTGAACTGTTCAAAAATTAACAAAAATTGTTCAAATTAATATTTCACTCATGAACTTCTTCCAGTGAGCTTGTTCATTGGAACTTGTATCTTGTACCCAGAGTTTACATAATTTGCTTCATTTTCGCCCATAGGCGCTAATGTTAAAATTTTTTGAACTGTTCAAAATTGAACGAAAAATTATTCAAATCAAAAAATAAAATATGGAAATTAGATGTCCTCACCGAGATCTTTCGACTGCAAAAAGAATTTTTCGAATCGGACAATTCGTTCAAAAGTTATTAGGGGGGGACAGACCGACAGACAGACCGACAGACCGACAGACACACTTTTTCCCCATCTCAAAACCCTACTTTCAAATTTTTTATTTTTCAATCTTTATTTAATTACTTAATTTATTTTTAACTTTTTTTGATTTCTAACGATATTTTCGCGATACATTAAGCCTTCTTTCATGCTTTATTATTATTTTTTTTACTTTTACGGGAAAGTATGCTAAAAAAATAAAAAAAAAAAAATTAATTAAAAATCGGCTGATCCACAAAATGATAAAAACTTCAAGAAATAAATATTAATTCGTTAACAAGAAGTTCCGTCTAGAACTATACGAGCCTACTTTCCCGTATACACCAAATTCAAATTTATAATCTAGCTATCTCTTTCTCTCTCTTTCTTATTTATCTTTAGTTCTAATTATTGAAAATATACCTTTTTCAACGGATAATACATATTCATTCACTCACTCATTCATTCTTTCATTTATTCAGCCATGCATTTATTCATTCATTCGTTACCTCATTCAAGTGTTTATTCATTCATTTACGCATTCATTTATTTATTCACTCATTTATTTATATTTTCATTTATTCAATAATTTATTCATTCATTCTTTTCCTCATTCATTTATTCATTGATTTATTCTTTCACTCTTTCATTTATTCATTCATTCATTATTTCACTCATTGAGTCACTGAGAAATATCCTTGAAAATCCCGATCAAAAAATTTCATAGCAAAATAGGCTCGTAAGTTCTGGATAAATTTTCTATTTCTACATGTTCTACGTTATAAGAGCTTTCCAATAAAGTTTGTTCCAAGCAAATCGGTCCGTTAGATCAGGATTTATATAGGGTTGAAATTTCCCCGTAAGCGCTATGTTAATTTTTTGAACTGTTCAAAAATGAACAAAAATTGTTCAAATTGATATTTCACGCCAAGAGATTCTTCCAGTAAGCTTGTTCATTGGAACATGGATCTTGTACCCAGAGTTTACATAATTTGCCTCATTTTCGCCCATAGGCGCTAATGTTAAATTTTTTTGAACTGTTCAAAATTGAACAAAAAAATGTTCAAATCAAAAAGTAAAATATAGAAATGAGATGTCCTCGACGAGATCTTTCGAATGCAAAAAGAATTTTTCGAATCGGACAATTCGTTCAAAAGTTATTAGGGGGGGACAGACCGACAGACAGACAGACAGACCGACAGACAGACAGACCGACAGACAGACAGACCGACAGACCGACAGACACACTTTTTCCCCATCTCAATACCCTACTTTCAAATTTTTTATTTTTCAATCTTTATTTAATTACTTCACTTATTTTTGACTTTTCTTGATTTTTAACGATATTTTCACGATACATTAAGCCTTCTTTCATGCTTTATTATTATTTTTTTTTACTTTTACGGGAAAGTAGGCTAAAAAAGAAAAGGATCATAAGCCAGTCGGCATGGTAACAATTCAAATAAAATTAAAGTTAATTACCGTGAAAAATTAATTTCGAACTACAGAGAAAAACGCTTATAACTTTTTTCACAGTTAATTTAGAGGGTTCGAATTTTAGCACGAAGAACAAATTTCTTTCTGAGGCAGTTTTTTACTCGCTTTTCAACGGTATCAAGCTCGAAAGGATGCGATAATTCCTTTCTTTTGAAAACGACTATTTCATGAAACTTTCGGCTATAAATTGGAATAAAAAAAGAACAAATTCGAATTTCAGAAAGAACTCTCCGAGGTGCACACCCCCCTGTTCCGAATTAATTTCGTGCCGAATTTCCTGAAAATCCGCCGGCCGGTCTGGGCCCTATGCCGAACACAGGCAGACAGACACACATACTTGCTGCTTTATTATTAGTAGAGATTCCAACGGAGCTGCAGATGGTTACTAACCATTAAGTCTCTGACTTGGCATGTAAGTGACTAAACGCACATATAACTAAAGGTTTTGAACTTTTGAAAAAAAAAACTCGGAAGAAGTAGAAAAGCCTAATGCAGTTTCTTATTCAGAAATTGTCGCAACAAAGACTGAGTTTTAATTGACTAATTCCTTTAGGATATTACTGATACAATAAAAAGCTCTTTCAGTCTTTCATTTCATTTTCTCTAGTCTTTTGTTTGTACTAAATGTAACAATTTAATCACTCACGTGAAATCAATAAAGACATGAATGAATGTACTAATTACATCTAACGAATTTTAAAGAATGGTGACAGGCTCGCGTCGTATCATACTTCAAACTAACTCGGCTCGCTTCTTCACTATTGCTCCTATGATCTCTTCTGCTAATGTGAACTGCCCAATTGCCTTCTTCAATCGGTTGCTAAGATACTATTGGCACTATGGTACATATGTAACTTAGTCCTTATAATTCATCTGAAGAGGAGTCAGTTTGCTAACATACTAAGTGATATTCTTGCAGCTACTATTTCTGAAACTAATATTATTGTGTGATAACCGCTGAAACTGAAAGAATAAATGCAATTAAGGTGAAATCCTACACCTCCCTACATTTACTCCTTCTGGCTTACAGGTTAGTGAAGGAACATTGTTAAGTGTAATTAAAAAACTATTAGACCATCACAATCGTGCGAAATGCACAAAATAAGAAAAATTAGGGAAATTAGATATCACTTGTAAGATATACAATTTTTTCATGGCAACTGCATATGTTTTTACGCATTATTACATATTTTTTATATTGATGTAATTCCTGCCTTTTTTCAATTTTCAAAATTTGACTTTCAAATTACGTAACAATAATAAATTGATTTCCATAAATAAAATAAATTTGTATTACTATTTATGCGCCTTAGGTAATCATAAAACATGCATGGCACATGAAATAAAACATGTCAAAATCTTTTTTAAGTAAGTATGTTTTTTTTTCTCTCTTGGTTAAGCTACGTTTTCGCATAATATACCATACTATCGTATTGGAGGATAAAGAACTTGCATGCGGGTTCTTCATTTTGTTTATTGTAATTCCCGCAACATAATGAAAGCCTTACTGCCTGTAATCAGCGTCACACCCAATTTATCTGAACGATAAGGGTACATCTTCCCCAAGTAGGACTATGTTTGTAATGTAACACTGATACAGTACTTGTTGATGTCACTTAAGATATTCTAAACAAAAGAATATATACGAAAAGAAAAAAAAAACGAAGGAGATATAAAGGGCTCAATATGGGGACGCACCTTGAAGCAAAAGGGTGTAAGTGACAAAATTGAAAATCTGGAGAAAAATAGTGCAAATGATAGGGATAGCACTATTATATATTGTGGCAAGATATGTTAGGGATAAGAGATGGGTAGCCCTAACAGGTGCTGCCCCCAACATGAATTAGAAAAAATAACATTAAAGGTCCCAAAAGATCAAATCTTCGAACACGTTTTTCTTGGAATCCTTTTTTGGATCTACATCCATTGCCTTATATATGTTTTATGAATAACAACACATTCAAAAATGTTAATACGTGTCTTAAACTATTTTCCCACCACACTCTCACTTTACTTTGAACTTTATACACATAGTGATTTTTAATGTTTCTTTCTGAAATTTTAAAATATTGTGAAATTTTAAAATATAGGATGAAATTCATAATTTCCAATATATCTTTTGTAAAATGGTTTATTAAAATACAAAACCATCCATAAACAATTTAATACATATTTTTCTAATATATACAATTTTTAGGTATTATTGAAATTGCAGGAAAGATTACAAGAATAGATTCGGGAACAGTCTTAAACATTCTTTATTCTAGCAGTAGTCACAAAGCTTAACTGACTCAAAGCAAAGTATAAAAGGATTTCCGGAAAATGTCAGAAACACCAACATATATATTTATTTATAATCATATACCTGCCAAGGGTGGCCTTTTGTTTTTCTTTTTACTGAAGCAAAAACAAAATGCAAGAAGTTTTGTTGAGAAGATTATTAGTTACGTTGTTTAGATACAAACCTACTTTCCCGTCTACACCAGCATAAAATTTCTAAACTATACCTCTGTCTTTCCCAATCAGCGTTGGTTTTATTTCTTCAACTTTAGTTATGTCTTTCCCAATCACCATTAGTTCTTAATCAGCGTCAGTTCTTCTAATATACCCGTTTCAACGGTTAATACATATTCATTCACTTATTCATGTATTTATTCAGTCACTCACTCATAGTCATTTAAAATGACTTTTGTGATTCCATTATAGTTTATAAGACGTAGATTTATTTAGTTTTATCTATTGATTTAACATTGAGTGCAAAAATAGTATAGCTGTCGTAAGGGGTAGTAATGGGTCTAACGTAACATCCGTTACACAATTAAGTTCTGAGAAACGATATGTTTAATTTTTTATAACAGCAAAATATTGCTCAATTTTTTTCGACGCTCTAATAAATTGTCTGTATATCTTGTAATGTTATGTGTAAGTTACTTAAACAAATGCACTTAATACACTCACAGACTTTTACAACTGTTGACACGATGATGTTCCATTTCCTGTTACATCCGTTTTTAACATCCTTTGCAGTCAACGGATTTTCTTTTGGTACCTCAAAAAACGTAAAACAAACCATCAAATGTGTACAGTTTATCTGAGTTATCAGTTTTATTATGGGAAAAAAAAAAACTTATTTTGATTCTGAAGTAGTAGAATGCATCTAATGATCTGTTTTACATTTATTTTTGTGTATGTATGTAACGTCCGTTACTATGGAATTCACGTTAGCTAATTACTTAAAATATTTTAAATGGCAAAAACAAACTTTTTAAGATAATCGTGGAAATATTATCTGTAAAAATAATTTAGGTTGTTATTCTTCATTTATTTATTTTTTGTGCGTCCGTTAAAAAATTTAAAACTAAGAAGTATGCCTGTTTACGATGTGTCCTTTTAAATAAAAAATAAAGTTACTTCTCAGTCTTTTCATGGAATAATTTTTGTCAATTTTTCTGCATGTGACAGGAATGAATATTTAAGATTCTTCAGAGCATGAAACGAAATTAATACCCTTTTCATGGTAAAAGTTTAATTCAACATAAAAAAAATCATGGCTCGTTTTAGAAGATTTTTCTTTCAAAAGCAAATTGTTAATGAATGGGAAAGAAGATATATATAAAAGTGACTGTCAAAATAGCTGGTAAACATATGAAAGCCGTTATAAAAATAGCTTGGCGCTCTTTTAACTATTAACTTTGCAGTTAGACGAAATTTCTCTGCTCTTGGAAGCGTTGTTCTCCATGAAAAAATTGCATTTTATTTGGGTTTGATGATAGTAAATATTAATACCAGTTTTTTTCTATTGTTCGTAGATAGCTTTTTGTGTCTGTACATTTTCTAAAACTAAAGCGAAACTAAGATTTCTCGGAACACATTAATTAACGCTGTTTTTATATTAATATTAATTAATACAATATTATTTTTTACTAATATTTTGAATGGAACGTTTTTATTTCAACAGCAATAACTCACATTCAAAGTATAAAATAGATTCGATTTTGTATAGTACAATAAAGTGATCCCTTATTACTTTGAAATATTTTTCCCTTAATATCGTTTTAACTCGAAATTGTCTTTAAATGTATGTTTTGTATTTTCTTGTTACTAATTCAATTTAAGACGGATAATATTTTAACATGATGAACAGCTTACTAGAGGAAAAAAAATATTCATGGTGCTTTATGACATAGAATACATAGCGCTCAATTAGAAGTTAAATTTTCCATTTAAGGTAATGGTTCTTATAGAAAGCAAAAAGCGATAACTAAAATTGCATGGCATTGTTTTCCCAGAATTTCCTAAAAGTTACTCAAGTATGCAGTAATTTCTAAGTAACATTGCGACTTCTTAGCACTGTTTGACACTTTAAAACATTCTAAAAGTATTTATTCAACATTCGTATACAATTTAAGTTTTTTGTTGAATTAAATGGTGTAATATTCCTCGAATAATACTACCATTATTTTCATTAAACAACATACATTGATACTAAAAAAGCAATTTCACTTCATATACCATATCAAACTTGTCCATTAGTACTCGGTTCCTTGAGAACGAAAAAAAGAAGGAAACTGTATGTGCTTTTTTTAAAGTTTTCTTTCAAATAAATAACAGGCGAAAATGATACAGAACGCAGAAGTTTGTGTTTGGTTACATAAAATGTGTAATACCCACTCATTTACTTTAAAATGCAGTTAAACAATTGTAAAATTAGTGGTTAAGGATTTAAATCCTTATTTTCCGTTACAGAACCCATAATATTTTGAAGAAAAAAACGTTCTGTACATATGATCTGCTTACTATAAAATAATAGTACATGAGTTGTTTGAAACATGAGATTTTAAATAATATAATAGAAATAAAACTTGGCACATTTTATCTGTTGAATCAAACCTTTCTGTTAATTTGAAAGCAGATAAAATTTTTAAAGGCACCTTTTTTATTTTTTAAGTCTACTCATATTTTTAGCGGAAGAGTCACTTCTACAATTAAAAATAATTATGTGGTCTTCAAGGGAAAAAGTCACGACCGATTACTTTCTATTCAAGCAATTAAAGTAGGTTATGTTAAGAAACAGCTATACTATTTGCCTTCAAATTCTTTCCCATATTTTGCTTGAAGTTCCTTCCAAAACAAGACTATAACTATCATTAATCAAATAAATATGTCACGCGAAAAAGGAATTACAGCTTTTTTGGGAGGTATATTTACTACAAGAAATGATGAAGATAAAATATATGTGTGTAGTACTGAATCAGTTTTAATGATACAGATTCACTGAAAAATATTTATATGTTTACTTTCGAATACCTTCGGTTAAAATTGTTAATCAGTTGTTGCATTTTTGTCGCTTCGAGGGCAACATTTTATGAACATTTTAATGATTAACAAGAAGTTCCGTCCAGAACTATACGAGCCTACTTTCCCGTATACACCTAATTAAAATTTATAATCTAGCTATCTCTCTCTCTCTCTGTCTTTCTCGTTTAGTTTTAGTTCTTAATTGGTTCAAATATACCTTTTTCAACGGTTAATAGACATTCAATCATTCATTTATTAAGTCATTCATGTATCTAGTCACTCATTTATTCATTCATTCTTTTGCTTATTCATTTAATCATTCATTGATTCAAAAATATTCTTGAAAATCCCGATCAAAAAATTTCAAAGGAAAATAGGCTCCTTAGTTCTGGATGAACTTTCTATTTGTACATGTTCTACCTCATAAGAGCTATCCGATAACGTTTGTTCTAAGCAAATCGGTCTGTTAGATCAGAAATTATATAGGATTGAAATTTCCCCGTATGCGGTATGTTAGTTTTTTTTGAACTGATCAAAAATGAACAAAAATTGTTCAAATCAATATTTCACTCCAAGAACTTCTTCCAGTAAGCTTGTTCATGGGAACTTGGATCTTGTACCCAAAGTTTACATAACTTGCTTCATTTTCGCCCATAGGCGCTAATGTTAACATTTTTTGAACTGTTTAAAATTGAACAAAAAATCGTTCAAACCAAAAAGTAAAATATGGAAATGAGATGTCCTCGCCGAGATCTTTCGAATGCAAAAAGAATTTTTCGAATCGGACAATTCGTTCAAAAGTTATTAGGGGGGGACAGACCGACAGACAGACAGACTGACAGACAGACAGACCGATAGACCGACGGACAGACAGACCGACAGACCGACCGACACACTTTTTCCCCATCTCAAAACCCTACTTTCAAATTTTTTATTTTTCAATCTTTATTTAATTACTTAACTTATTTTTGACTTTTCTTGATTTCTAACGATATTTTCACGATACATTAAGCCTTCTTTCATGCTTTATTATTATTTTTTTTTACTTTTACGGGAAAGTAGGCTAAAAAAGTAAGTAGATTTTGCCTTCCTCTAAAAAAAGGAGAGTAAAAAAGTTTTAATTATAGCTTTGATCGGTAAGCATAAATGGAATTTTAGTTATATTGATCTTTTTGTTAAGATTTTGGATCTTGGATGTATCTAAACATAATTAAAATTCAACATTTCCATAATGATAAAAAGTACGTAATTAATTTTCAATTCTCTACCATTTACTGCATTGAAAAATATACATTATTTATTTATTGAAGATCTTAGAAGTATCATGGAACAAAGATTATTAATTTTTGCGTAACATAAGCGACTTATTACGCATACTCTAATCTTTAAATTTGTTTACTTAATTTATAATTTTCAAAACTAGCAAATAAGGTACGTTAATTAACACATTGTCATCAAAAAATGTTAGTTATTTACACCTTCTGATTTAGAAATATTCAAAAGAAACAAAAGAAAAAAAAAGTTTTAAATAATGGGAACCAATATGTAAATGGGCTATTTAAGTGGTTCGGAACCTTTTTCTCTTTGCGAACCCCTTCCCAACTCCGAAAGAAAAGGGCGAATCCCTTCTATAAACGATAGTAACGCGTAAGAAAATGCATTTATTCTGCAGCACGTAAGTTAATAACAAAAAATGAAAAAAAAGCAATTTTAAACCATCTAAACATAAATAAAACTAGAACAATAGTTATGAGAAATCTATTTCTTTTAAAATTTTAAATTATTACTTTTTCCGTTGGTTAGTTTCGAATCATTAACCGGGCAGTGAGAATTTGTATCCACAAAAACTATTTTTAGAAATAGTTTCCCTGATAGTGCTAAACAGTTGTAGAATAGCATGAGAAATGTACGTAATAGACTTAAATCCGAACAGATGTTAAACATTGCTGTCCGTTATAGAATAATAAAATATAATTTCAAGTTAAGAAAGCACAAATATGCATTTTTAATGCTTATTTTTGCTTTCTTAACGTGAAATTATTTTTTTATTACAGTTTACTTGCACAAAGTTAACATATTATTATTGCTGTCCGTTATTAGAAAAAGTTGGAATTAAAAAAAAAAAATGGATTTTCAGTCAAACAAAAAATATCATAATCCACAGGTGAAAGGCAGTTTTGTACTTTTTACAGTAGTACATAACGTGTCAGCTGTAAGAAAAACGTATGGTGCACAAAGAAGCAAAGGGATGTAAGTGACAAAATTGAAAAGTTGGAGATAACTGATGCAAATGATAGGAAAAGCACCATTCTACATTGTGATAAGGAATGTTAGTGATAGCTCTAACAAGTGTTCCGCCCCAATGTGATTAAGAAAAAAAAGTTACACTAAAGGTGTCATAAAATTCAAACTTTGAACGCGTTTTTCTCAGAATCGTTTTTTAGTCACTTGCATCCCTTTGCTTCTACTGCCTACAATACATAACTCCTCAACGGAATAAAAAGAATAATGATAAATATGTAATTAAATATTAAACTGACATAGAAAAGCTTTAAACCTACAAATGAATTCTGAGAAATTCATTAACGTAAAACACAATGAAAGTTCATTACTCAAAAAACAGTAATCGATGCATAAACAGCACAGGAATAACTAGGAAAGTTCTGAACGAACATGTTAATAATCTGTGATTTAAATTAAATAGACGGACGTCGGTGAGATGACAATCAGAGATACTCCAATGATTTCTGAATTAATTTTGGTGTGGATGAACCAGCCACAGCAATTACGAGGAGTTGGCACATTTGATTAAATACGTAACACTCAATTAACGAATTCCAGTTTCCTGCAGTTTCTGACACACCTGAAATGATCCCACTGAATATCTGAAATTACTAAGTAATAACTCTATTATAGTAGAGATTACCAGTTACACGATGACGTGCAATTTACGTAACATAAGTAGTAATTATTTAGAAATTGGTTGATGGGCTAGGACACTTGGTAAATGCTTGTACAAACCCTATAAAATATTCGTTACAAGGTAACATTTTTAATTTAGTAATTTTGTTTTTTGACATATTTTATTTCATATATTAAACAAATTTTCTAAAATATAAACTGCAACTTCTTGCTTTTCCATTCCTACGAGCGAGGAAAGGGTAAAAAGCATTATTCTTTACATGTCGCTGTGTTGATAATGTAATTTTAGGTTCTTCGATCCAGATGTAAGGTAATAAATATCATTATTCCTAGCATGATTGTCTCCCGGGGCGGCAATTCATGGCGTCACCACCCCCACCAATAAAAAAAAGAATCTTTGTTTCGATGTATACATTTGTAACATTGTAGTTCATATCATTTTCAATAGGGAAAAAAAACTTTAATAATTCTATTTGCTGAATTAGGAGCGACTTTCAGCTAACTATATTTATTTTCAGTTATACGTTTAAATAGCGTCAGTAAAATTGTATAATTCAAGTATATGTATTTTTCAAAAACTCTTTATCTCATTTTTGGTGTCACACTCCCAGCACCTCCAAAAAGGGTGTCACTCGGGGCAGACCGCCTCCTTCAACCGGCCCCCGTAGTGATGCTACTGATATATGTATTTATTACCTGCGTTCTAAATGGAGAAAATGGAAAAGAAATAAAGACAAGCATTGTGTCAATTTTACATAAATAATAGTATAAATTCTTTGAGATATAGTACCAAAATTGTTGTTTCCTTTAATCAACTGAAATATAGACTCAAATTAATAAAATATTTTTGAAAAATGAATTTAAACAAAATCTTAACTACAGCTCGAAGTAGCCAAATCCCTGTAAAAAAGGCAAGACAAACAAGATATTTTAAAATTTATTTCTAATGGCATATTTATAAACTGTTACAGCAGGTTACAGGTGTTAAGAATAAAAGAACACAAAATGGATTTTAAAAAAAAGTTGCAACACGACTTCATTATTCTAACATGTCCTCCCAGTACCGCTCGTCCAGGGAAGTCTGGCGAAGCGCAAGCCATCGAAGCAGGTGTCATCCATGTCATCACCAAGGCTGCACTGGTTGCACATTGGGAAAGAGACAATTTTAAATTTATAGAGATTTTTTCGAAGGTAGTCGGCTATTCGGTGGCCAGGCGGAAGCGTAATGCCAACTTGTAGATCTTTTAGCTACTATAAAGTGATACCAGGTGCACCACGAGGAGGTAGATCTACAGCGTATCCGAAAAACAAGATTGACATCTGTGGAATAAAACATATCTGGAGTTAGCAAAAAAGTTAAAAGTTATATATTTTATTTCATTTATACAATAAAATATATTTATTTTTATTGAAAATACACGTTTGTATATGAATTTCAAGTTTCGTACTAGAAGTTGTTTTTGCTACATCCTTTACTAATGCCAGAAATATGCAAATAGGCATACTTCATTTCATATTTAAACTTTTCAAAAGTTAATTCAAGGTAAATAGGTTGTGAAAGATATATTATTTTTATTGCAAATATAGTTTAAGAAGTATCTTTAATTTAATTTTTGTATATGACTGATTAGAGCAATATATACTTTCTCTGGAACGATATATACGGCAGAAATCACGGTCACGTTACCACAGTGTCTAAGCTTGCACACTTTAATTACTAAAGCACTTATTCAGAATCGTTCAAATTATTTTCAAAACATTTAATGCATTCATACTAAATGATTCAGGAAAGATGAAAGGTTGAGAAGAGATAACACAGTGCAATGGGGGGTACATAAATATGAGGCTTTAAAACCCTTTCATGTATCAAATATACGTAACGCTTCTACGAATGTTAATGCGTGGAGTCTTTCACAGAAATTACCTAAATGATGTTACTGAATAAAATCAGTTCTACAGAGAACAACGCGCCTGAATAAATCTGAAACGTGGCTGAACCAAAATTTTCCAACAGATGAATTCCCTACATTATGTTTATTGTTAACCCCCATTCATGTCTTATGATGCATCTCTTCAAAGAGATCAATGTTTGGCCTTTCATCTTCCGTGATTAATTATAGACGTATTTACTTATAAGACAATAAAAATAATGTGAAGAAAACTGGTAAATATTATTTACTTGTACTTTGTCTTATCAGCAGCACTTACTCGTATACGTGCACGTTTTTCTTAACATAGAATCAGGACTTTCAGCTGTATTTATTTGCTTCTTGAATAAATTAAGTGGAAATATTTATTACGATATTTTTAATAAAATCTTATTTTCTTTTCTTTTTTTTTTTTTTTTGTTTTTGTTTTTGACTTCTATTGATGTAAGTACACAAGAAAATACTACACTATTTATTGGTAATAGTCACTTAAATCATAACGTGTATGGGAAAACACTTGCTCGCATAACTTCATGTGTTTCGTATCATAGAATCATGACTTTCAGCTGTATTTGTTTGTTTCTCAACTACGTTTAGTATAAATGCTTGGGGTATTTTTAAATAAATGTCATTTATTTTATTTGTTCTCTTTCTTTTTTTTTCTTTTCGTTTGTGACTTGTGTTGATATATATACACACAAGAAAGTACTACACTATTTATTTGTGGTAGTCACGTAAATTATAACATGCATGGTAAGATACTTACTCACATACCTGAATGTGTTCCGTAAAATATATTTATGACTGCCAGCTGTATTTGTTTGTTTGTTTGTTTTTTTGAATAAGTTAAACTGAAATATTTTTTTGTGATATTTTTAACAAAATGTCTGTTATTTTATTTTATTTTCTATTCATTTATTTATGCATTTATTTATTTTCTTTTATGTATTGATGTAAATACACAAGAGAAAAAGCTACACTATTATTTTTTTGTCACTTGAAGCGTAACATATATGGCAAGACATGACATAGGGGCATATCTAAGGTACGAAAAGTGAGACATACATACCCGGGAGTCACTAAAAAGGTGCGAGAGATATGCTAGAAACAACCTGCCAGTGCAAATCCAGTAATTTTTAATAGTTTAAAGTTTTTTGTCTCGGATTTAATATGCTTGAGGTTTCATATGTTATGTAGTAATTAAACATGCTTAAAATAGCTCTAAAATGGAACAATTCGAATTATATGAGCCTTTTTGCAATACCCTTTTCGCCTGAAAGAGGCGCCAATAAATTGCGCCAATGTTTACATTATTTGAGATGAAGATGAAATATCTCCATCAAAACTCGATTTTTGAGAGTTTTGAGTTCAAATACTTCAAATTTTAGGAAAAAAGTAATAAAACTTCTACCGCAATGATTCCGTGATACCGCGTTACACCCAAATTTAAAGATTACGAAATGCAAAAACGAGTGACGCTTACTTAAATCTTCTTCGTCAAAAAGTTTTTAATTTTCAGTTCTAAATATGTCGATATGACACCAAATGTGTTCAATTTTTGGTTTTAAAAATCAATAGCGTAAGAACTAAAAGACCAAAAAACTGTAATTTTCCGTTTTTCCCTTCTTAATAGGTACAATATATGAACTAAGTGAGTTTAAAAGGGGCTTTTATATGGATATATCCTTTTTTAAGGTATAAATAAGCATTGAATTATTGAATATATTATAGAATTTATCAAACGCAAGTGTAAGATATTTATTTCCGGAATTATGTGTAATTGTAAAGAATAATTCAGCACTAAAACACAACTAGTAATTATGAAAAGCATTGTGGAATATTTAATAAGCTGTATACGAAAATTTTAAGGAGTTGAAACTTTATGACATTTGGCAGAGAATAAGCTACAAGTTCATCAGGAAATATACATTAAATAATTCATCCGGATACATAACTGTAATAAAAGAACATTTTACCGTGAAAATATTCTGAAAAATGGGGGAAGACTACTGAAAGAATAGTACGATTATTCATATAACATAGAAAAATTACTCCAGAAAATATACTAAAATATTAATTCCATGTGAAGCCCAGTGGCTGTGTAGTAGTCTGTCGTGCTACCTTGCCACAGGTCTCGTTATCGATTCCCGGGCTGGGCAGAGTCGACTCAGCCTTTCATTCCTTCAGTGGGGTCGATAAAATGAGGACCAAGCATGATTGGGAACTAACACTGGCGATTCCACGTCAGGCAGACCACTTGACCGGAATATCTGCTTCTGCACCATAGGGCCCTCGGTCTCGAAAGCTGGGATGGGCACAGTAGGCCATGGCCCCCATTGGGCTGTTGCGCACTGCGTTAGTTATTAATTCCATGTAAGTTTCCCAAAATACTGTTTTATATACCGTCAAATGACAGAGTAAAGGAATGAGTTTGTAACTCTAGGAAGGAGCTTGCGTGTATAATTGCTTCTTTTTAAAGGCAAGATGTACATTACTATCGTCTTGTTATACATAATGATTCAAAAAGAAGTATACAACTTCAATGCACTATAAAAAAGAACTATGTGTGACCCCCTTTAGTCACACGACACACATCAAGCCGGTAATTCATTTTTTGCTGAAACGCGTCTTTAGGTTTCTGACATGAGTTCATCGTAATGTCTGTGATACGCTCTGATATTTTAATACGCGTTTGGGCGGAAATGGATTATCAGTTCGATGCGTGTCGTGTGACTAAGTGGTCACACATAGAAAATCTGTGACTGTCTCTAACAAAACTTAAAGTAGTACCACACAATTCTGTCGTAGGTAACATGTAATCTTTTACATTGTTCTGGATTTATATTGCATTGAAGTTGTATAATTCTTTCAGAATCACCCTGTACTAAATTTTATACAGAATAACTGAATAGGATTCTTTTAAAATTGTACAAAATGCAGATCACGTCTTTAAATCCTTTTTTTTTAGTAATTAGATTGAAAATACTTTGTAATATTTAAAATAATGTGTATTATTTAAAATTTTTGAATTTAATTTGGCGGACGCAAAAGCATAGCAAATTTATGAAAACAAATAACCATATACGAGGCAGTGAGAAGCAAAGAGGTGTAATTAACAAAAATGAAAATTTGGAGATAACTGGTGCAAATGATAGGGAAAGCACCATTCTATATTGTGACAAGAAATGTTAGTGATAGCCCAAAGAGGTGCTCCGCTTCAACGTGATTTAGAAAAAAATAACCATTAAAGGTCCCATAAGATCCAAACTTTGAACGCGTTTTTCTTAGAATCGTTTGTTGGTCACTTATATCCCTTTGCTTCTCACTGCCTCATATGAGTTAACGAAACTCGCATTTGTAAAAATATTGCCTAAGTGCACTTTTTTGATTAGAGTCCTCCTAGAATCTCGAGACACCTGTGTGAAATATCTTTGGAGCTTTCAACTTTAGTGAATATGCTTTTGCCTACCTTTAATTATTTTTGCACAAAGGTAAGCACATTTACTTCTTCAGGTGAAGTGATAGAATGTAACTGCAATGAGCTTCAATTGCACACACTCTAAAAGCGCATAAGAGCTTTAATAATTCTTTTTTACGCCCTGTGTAATTACGGTCTCAAACAATTCGTAAGTAAACAATTTAGGCAATGCGAGAAACTGGAACATGTTGAGTTAAATTGAAAAGTTCGTTTCTAAAATTTTTTTAACAAAACAAATCACAACGAAACAACAACAACAAAAAAAAGAACAAAGGCTAAATAAACGTAAAATATTACCTTTTTGGTTTTATTTACTCTTTTTAAAATGCTATAACTAGGAAAAATCTAACAATTTCTTTAAAAAATATATAACGCTTAAATAGAATATTAAAAAACGTGACTTTTTAGACACATTTACAAGACAAAAAAAAATTATTCAGCCTCTGTTGCTGAAACAAGGTCACTTTAATGAAAAGAAATCCTGCGCAAGATGCATAATTTTTGAAAGCGAAATAATCTTTCAATGTGTCATTACATGTTTTTTGTTCATGAAAGTTGATTCATTTTATCCAGTTTTTTTCTAAGAAAAGATTTCCCTGCAACTGACGTTATTGAATTTAAAGAGAACAAAACCTTTTAGAGAACGAAATTTAATTAACATTTTTCTCGATGTTTCAAAATGCATTTTTTGTTGCCGCAAAACGAAAGGTTGCACTTTTTTATATTTTTATCAACCAATACAAGTTGATTTTTAAAGCATCAGTTACGATTACGTTTTTTGAACTTACGTTTTGTTTATGTAGCATGTATTCATATATTATATCATTCAATAATTCATCTTTCATACACTACATATCAATGTATTATACTATTCAATCATTCATACATTGTATTGCCTAACGTTTTAGTTATTTTGAACAGTTAATATGTTAATGATAGTCAAGCGTAGAGTTTAATAGTAATCAGGCCCATAAACATAAGAGAAAAAGTAAAACTGAATCATGGCAATGACGTTTATAATATGAAATTTCAAAAAGAAAGCAAAAAATTTGACTGATGAATCCGTGCGCTAAGAATAATCTTAATCCAGCGCAAGTACTCGAACACCGAACCGACAATTAAATCAGCCGGTGTCTTTATATCAAACTCCTTCATGGTTCGCACACCCTTAAGCCACGCCCCATTTTGTAAGAACACTCGCCCCTGTAATCGTACAAAACTATCTTGAAACTTCCTAATGAATGTTGAAATCTATTAAGAATTATAAAAACAAATCTGGTAAAGTTAGGTTAAGCGTGGTGGTAAATTCTTTTACAAAATGGATTGTAGCTGAAGAGCATGCGAACTATATTCTTATGTTTCGGTTTAAATTCTGGTAAGCTAAGATTAGCATAGCTGGAGTTACTGTTGAAATCAAACATAGAACACTTGTGTAATAAGTAATTAATGTATGTGTACGGATATAGCATTTTCGAGCTATTCAAACCTGAATATATATATATATATGTGTGTGTATACGTATATATATATATATATATATTGGACTGTAGCTCAAAATTTACCTGGAATTCAAATTTACCAAAAATTTATAACCTCGGAGCAAAAAGATAGAATCATCCATAAAACATGTCACCGACAGAAATAAATTATTCTTTTATACGACATAAAACTCGTACTATTACATAAAGAATTCGCAAAATGGATTCACAGTCAATTCCCAAGCATTCAAAAAATTCTATTAATGGTTTTCTATGCAGTGCAAAATGTTTAATGGGACGTAAAAATGGTCTTCACTAAAAATAGCCTTCTTTTCCGAGAGTCAATGAACCAAATATAATATCCTTCTAAGTTCAACATGCAATAAAAACTACTCTAAATCCTGTGGCAGACGTTAAATTTCGTTCAAATGATTGCGATCGTTTTGTTGATGTTAAGATATCGTGAGCGTAATTCTAAGTTTCTCTTTATCACGAAGAAGAAAGAATGATCGAGAGACAGAAAAAGTTTAAACGTTTTCTGGTCTTTAAATATTTATTTTCGTGATTCAAATAAAATTATTTTGGAAAGGTTTTAAATAACAGAAAAAATAGATGAAATTTAAGCAAATATTTTTAGTTTTAAAACTTTAAAATAGTGTTTTGTAAAATCGCAATCTTCATATTCTTAAGTTTATTTCCTAATGCTGCGTCATAAAATGTGTAAAAGAAAATATTTTATATATTTAGTAGTAAAATTAAAGTCGTCCCAAGAACTAAATACACCCTACTTGATGCACTTACCTTGTTGTGCAATTGGAATTTTCATTAGCTTTTGATTGGAACTGACACACAAGGCATGTTTACAAACACTCAGCCCTGTCTTAATTTGAAAAATCAGCGGAATTATCCATAACTTTCTTATATTTGCGTATACAGTATTATCTTTATTAAATGCAATTTTGAGTTCGACCATGCTTAGAAAAGAGCCGTACTAGAATTTGTGACAGTGTGACAAAGGGAGGGGAGGAGTAGCAAGAAGTATGACATCACACATTTCGGTCAAAATAAAAACATTTAAAAGCAGCAGCTATTTTTTAATAACAATTTTCTTACTATTGCGTATTAATTATGCTTTTTGCCGTTAACCTTAATCTCATTTTTTACAAGTTAAGTACATATGTAATCATTGTTATTTTTGCGCTCACAAATGTCAATTAATGACATAGTTAACGTTTAAACATAAAATTGGAAATTGGGATCTGTAACGCAGCGCTTTGTTTCTGAACTACAACTGCATACGCTTATGCAATACAGTTCATGAATGGCCCCTAAGACTCTTTGGTTCCATTATACTTTGGAATTGAAATATTTACTCTTGCTTTTTCTTCTTATTCAGCTATTGGGTTAAGAAACATGTTAAGGTGAAAATAATTTCAATCGGGAGGAGGGGGGGGGGGAGGGTCTTCAAAAAGTAGGTGGTTTTCACTTCGTCTTGCTTTAACAGTATCGTATTCGTACCGCAAGTTAAAAAATAAAATCTTAGTCACAACTTAGTCATCTACTTAGTCAAAAGTCATATATTAACCCTCTTACTGTACGGATTTTTCACATAATTATTTTTAAGAACAGCGTCATTAGATGTTTAAGCTGCAAGTGAACGTTGTCTATTTTGACCTAGAAGGAACTTGAAATGAATATGAATGATTTTAGAGAATTAAAAGTGACATAGATCTAGGTAAATGTCTTTCTGCTTTAAAAAGCATCATATGCGTTTGATGTTTACATTTTCAAAGAACAATAGAAATATCGGTACTATATATTTTATGTTTTCTAAATTTTCTTTTTCGTTATTCCTCCTTAAATTAAATTATATTGACTATGTTACATTTCTGCCAACACACCAGTGCAATGGTAATTAAATTTTGTTCATAACTTTACGCCGACTTAAAAAAATGCTTAGAAATAGTATTGATGTTAAGAAAGTAAAGCAGTACAAAGTATAATACGCGTACAACTTTTGAAAAATATTGCGATGTATTATGCATTGTATTATTTTGCTTTTTGTTCTATCACACAATGGTTTGCAACTTATTTCTTAGTATTTATCTTGTTTAAAGAATGATTTTAATCTCCGTTCTTATTTTCAGCGCATAATTATATGAGTGGTAACTTTAGTTTTACCCTCAATTCTGTTCTGAAGTAAATTTTATTTCATTACTAGCTGACATGCCCGGGTCGTTGCGCGGGATAACATTTTATCATTCCCAGGTCAAGTGACGCATGTCAAAAATTCCGTTGTAAATATATAAGAAAAAATTTAGTTAATGAATTCCAGTAGTCCCAAAAAATCTCCATTACAATAAAGACGTCAAAATGGAAATGCTGCAAAAATCGAAACGGTGACGTTTCTTCGATGAGATAATCCCAAAATTATCAGTTTTGATTAAATTCAGAATAAAAACAGGACAAATTTGAATTTTAGGAAAAACGCCTCTAGGTGCACAAGGACCTGACCCAAGGTACTTGTAACCAAAATTTCGTACTTCTGGACCCTTCCATCTCACCAGGAGGCGACCGACACACACACATACGCAAACTTTCAGTTTTTTATATAGATTATTATTATTATCATTATTACTATTTTCCCCATCTTAATTAAGACAATGCAGGAAACATTTTTATGGCGATTCTCCTTCCCATACGCTATTGATTTTATCTATAAATTGAGTTTCTGCCCCAAATGCATTAAAACAAGTTTTGTTCTTAAATGGTTAACCCTATTTCCCTTTTTGGAACTTTCATAAACAGCATTATTTTTCAAATAAATGCTTTTTTGATTAGGGTGATAAAAAATTCCCGCAAGTTATCATTTTACGCTGGAAATGCCGAATTATAACTTCTGAAAGTCATGATATTCGTTTGATTAATAGTTTTTGCTCCTTTCACATGTAATTTGCACTTATTTTAAAAAGGATAGTTCAACACCATATTTTTCTAAGGCATGCATTATGAATTTGACGTTTCAGTTTTCTTTAGTCATGTGTTTTATGTGCGTTTCTAAAGATCGTAAGTGTGTTTTAAAAATAACTTGATCAATAAGCATGGGTTTGAAACACGTTTCTCGCGGTATCATTATTTCTTTGCCATTAAAAATAGCTTTAAACTGAATGGTTTATTTTTCAAAAATAAATAGTAACCATTCAGTATAAAGAAATCAATAACCTTATTAAACACCATGTTCTCGTAAAATTTAATTTCCCAAACATTTCTTACTCATACCTTGTGTCCATATTTCTGAAAACATTTTCCAGAACGAAGAATTCGGCATACCCCTACTTCTCCAACTTTTCTGCTAATTCATGTTTACCTGATACAGATGTATCCTTTTTTCCCACTAAATAATATCAAGTAAAAATATTTGTTGGTATTTCAATATATTAACTAAGTTTTAAGGTATTTGAACAACAGTTTGCCTGAAATATCGTAAAATCGTTGAAGTAACGCCTTATTATTGAAAAATAAAAGTTCGTGAAGGCAGATAAAAAAATTTGTCTGAAGTAATGAAATTTGTACACAATGTTCTGTTGATCTATTGGCACATTTTGGCATATCTAGCTTTTTTTTATATAAAAAAAGATTTTTTCCGCCGTTTTCACTCCACCCTAATATGCATATGAGGTTAGTCAGAAGTGTAATAGAAAGGTCTTCGGTAATGCTGTCAAATGCTTTACAGGGCTTTTTAAAATTCGTATTTATTCATTTATTTGCTTTTTTATAGTTTTTTTTTTTTTTTTTTTTTTTTTACGTTTACTAAAATAAAATTGTTTGTCATTCGAAAAAGAAGGAATAAAATAATAATATTCTTTAAACACATTTGCAGGATCTATTTTTGTGATAGACGATGAAATGTGTTTTATAACCTTAATTTACTTGAAAAGCAGAGCAGAAAAAAAGTTTCTTGTCATAATAATAACTATGCTAACTGTTTTACTGCAGGTACTTTTTCTGAGAAGCGGAAGTAATTAAAATAGTATATTTTGCTGGGACTGAAATACAATTTTCTTAAAGACGAATAATAAAAATATCGAAATCTTTAACAGCCTTGCGAAAATTAATTACGTTTCACGTGAAGTAATTGTTGCATTAGAAAGGGAAAATGTCGTACTATTTGATAATTATTTTTACTCGAGTATTTTAGAGGAAGATGAGAAATCTGTTCCTATTATGTTAATTTTAGCGCAATCATTTTTTTTTTTTTCATAATTACTTGAAGCAACACTGAATCGGTAATGGCGTACATATTCAACATATTTCGGAAGAAATGAAATATACAGTAATTACTTTCTTTAGATAAGTTACATCGGTAACTAAATGTGGAAAAAAAAGTGAGCATTGTAATCGCACAAAATAATATTTCATTAATTATCCTTCATCCTATTTTTTGCAAAACGCTATCGCATGTAATTACGATGCTCATTTTCGATTTCTTGTGGTATTTATATTTTTGTCCAGTGTGGTTGGTTGTACTTTTATGTGGCTGTATGTAAATTTAAGGGGTCTTTATTTACTTCACCAGATGTCTTTCATGAATGAACAATAGTCGATTCGTATCAGAAATTTAACACAATTTAGACTAAAAAGCTATACTTCAGCTTGCGTTTATCTTTAAGAAGTACGGTTTGACGGGGAGCTAACTCAACACACTATTTTGCAATCGATTACTCATACTTATTTATAATATTTCACCCAAATTATGTGTTACTCAAAACGCGAAAAAATTAAGCTACTTAATTATTTTAATACATGTAAGATGACAATAAATAAATAAATATATATATATAAGTACACTCCTGTAAACAGAATGATGTATTACGCATGACTTTCAAAGACAAAAAAAAAATCTAAGCAAAAGGGGAAAACAAATTTGCTAATGCAAACTGCTGCCTTTTAGGCACAGGAAAAATAGATGCAGAAAATGAAAAAAGTTCGTTTCGTAAAAGGAAAATTCAAATAAGGAATTTACTCTTATTCTCATGTAGAAAATTTGTCTTTCGTCATAGCTTAATGCATCATGGAAAATACCTTGAAAGTGGGCACTCATTTTTCGCTCTAAGGAATAACAGGAAGAAGTTTTAAATCAAATTTTCGGTAATTAAAACATTCAGTTAGTCAACATTTAAGAGGCACAATTATGCGAAATAATAAAATAAATAAATGAACGTATTCACACGCAATAGTTCAATAATAATGCTATTAAAAATGGTAAAATAAGTAATTTTATCACTTTTTGAACATTTAATTACGTTGATTTTGTTATACTATTTCTACACAAACGTGCACTATTTTCTAATTCATCATTCGTCATTTCTTCGAAATATGTGACAACGAAATAATGGTTTGATTCCTCTCGAAACAGTTGCGTTAAATAATGCCATTTTATGATTCAACTTCACGACATACGTCTGTTGAAAAGCTGGTTTTTAGTTCAAACGTACGTCATTCATTCGCGCAAGAGAGAATTATTTTATGGTTCAATCTTTCACCAATCGTTCGAGTAAGACGAAAATATATTTTATGGTTACGCAAATGAGAGAAGTGCATCAAATTTCCCCCTCATTATGGTTCAACGTTTAACCGATATTTCAAACAGGGCATGTCTATATAAAAAATTCAATATTACAATATATACACTGAATTAAGTAACACTATACATAGAAATAATGAATTTCCCAAGTTTTAAAAAATCTCGCAGATGAAGCATTTTGTTTTAAATCTTCCATAAATGGATATGTCTTTTTTATCTTGTGAGGCATATATTCTTTTTATTAAGGAAATATGCCCTTGTATGGTACTTCTATTTAAACAACGATTACGAGTATATTTGGTAAACACTCGAACCGCCGACTTGAGCGTTCTGTTTGGTTGAGGAAGCCTTTGATATGTAGTTCGGAGGTTCAAATCGGCTGTTGAATTGGGATGTCAGATTATTTGGATATCTAGATAATATATGTTGTCTTGTTTGATTTTCTGACGTATGCATTACTTGGAACATCTCACCTAATAGGACATATTGCCTGGATAAACCCTATAAAATACAAAAAGCTAGAAAAATGTATTTTTGCATTTATAAACGGCCGGACGTAGATGCAGCAAGAGTCTTTCTTCAAGAAACTTCCGATGATCTGTTAATTCCATGTAAATTTAAATAAGATTCGAGATAATATTAAGTTGCATTTAACAACTGTTGGAGGTCAAATGTATAAGAACTGAAGAAACTAAGATTCCCTCACCCAATATGAATATCCATCTTAGGTAATACCGTATAACCATTCACTAAACTAGTATATTATGGGAACATTTCGCATTACTTTTTTACTGCATACTTCTTTTGGCCAAAACAAAAACAAGACTGGTTTTTGCTGTACAAACATGAAGTAAAATGTCTTATGTTATATGATTTAGTTTTATTTTCATTAACATTGACATCTGCTACATTTAAAAGTAATCACACGACAAAAAATATTTTCTTCCACATCTCTTGTTTAATTTTTGCAAATGAAGTAGATGATGAGAAGAAAGAATCATAATTTTTTCGCATCAACATTTTTTTTTCAAGATATTTTCGAAGCGTACATATAATGCTCATTAATCAAATGTATATGTCACGCAAAAACGAAATTAAGATATTTTTTACATTACACTAAGGAGTAAAAAGAAGATATAAAATGTTATGCCAGCATCGTTTTTGAAATATCTACCTCAGATCATCTGCCACTAGAAACGTCTGTAATCATTATCTGACATTAAAGGAAAGTTGTCGGGATATGCGTGATTTTAAATGTATTTTATCACAATTAAAATTTCTGTTCAAAGTTTATAAAGAAAAAGTTAAACGTTATATTTAAAATGTTTTTTTCGATTTTTATCCTTTTATTTATCATGTACACAAAGAAAAGACGTTCCATTTTGTACTAATTTCCCATTATATTGTTTAGGTTTCAATAATATTCCAAATAGTTGCACGTTAACCCTCTAATTCCCAACTCCGCTTTTTGGTGGACGGCGATAAAAAAGTTGGGTATGGCACAGGGTTAACCCATTCTTGTGTTGACTGATAAGTACTTTTACTGACGCAATAGAAACCGCCAATCCGTCAAAACGAAGGCGGAGTTACTGAGTTATTAAGAGCCAATTAGGTTAACCACAGGTTTCGCCAATCCGTGGTCTCGCCCATACCTGTCACTGTAAATGGAAGGGAAGGGCGTAGATGATTGTCCCTCTAATTAAAAACTCCGCCTCAAGGAGGACGACTATAACAAAAGTTGGGTATTAGAGGGTTAACTTATTGACACATTGCGCTTTTATGCGCAGATCTTTTTTTTAAAGCGCAATTATTCTGTTATTCATAAAGTGGTTCTCAACTTTCATCAAAAGAAGACAGTTTTTTTTTTTAAATCTTTAAAGAGATAACTCAGATTTTTACTTTCAAATACTAATTGAAAGTAGTACTGAAGTGCAATTAGCATAAGACTCTTTTACTTTCTAATTCTCTAACAAAAAGAATAATAAAGAAAAGAAACTACAATATACTCTTAAAACTTGAACATTTAAAAAAACTTACTCGAGTAATTTTTAACATAAAGATGACATAATAAGACAACTAAAAAATTTTCTTTTAAAAATGAATGTAATATTTTTCTAACGCAATAAATTTAAAATTTGGAAAAAAAAGTTAACAAGTAAACGTACTTGGAAAAAATAATATCGACTATTTCATTTTCTATATTTTTATTTTTGTAAATATTTCAGATGATTTCCATTACGAAAGCTTCCTCTTGGAAAATTGATATAATTAAAGCTGCCCGGTATTAACCGACGTATAACTCGTTCTAATACACATAAATCAATGAAATTTAGTGCATATGTTATATAAACCACGAGGGGGAAATATCCACTGACAAAATAAGAATTAAAATTTTTCTACATCAACAAATATGTATCTCTGACGGCTCAGGGATGCGAAATGGCATTATTTTACTTTTGCAGTCATTTGCACTCAACATCAGGGATAAGTTCATTTTCATATTTAAAAAAAATGAATTATTTAAAATATGTGAAAAAATAAAAGTACTTTTTTTAGTCCTTTTTTACAGCATTTTACTATATTTAAATTGTTAACAAAAATATACCTTGTTAAAAATTTCCGTAAGAAAATAGTAAAATAACCGTTTATTTGATTGTTATTTTACCATATTTAATTACAACAGTTGAATAACCATTAAAAAGATGGTACTCAAACCGCTGATTGCGAAAAAAATTGTTTATTCTCTGTTTATCTTAAAGAACGTTTAACTAACCGTAATTTTCAAGTGCTCAATAAGAATCGGGCGTCCATCTTGGTTGCGAAACCTTACCGGTCTTAGGTTATTTTAAAATAGGAATACGAAATTATCAGTTAAAATATGCATGTGTATATAAAAAAAGAAGAAAAGAAAAGTGGCTTAAGCAGTGGATACTAAATAGAAACACATACACACGTAAATGAAAAATTGGAGACATCGGATTCCCAAACTGTTTGCGAATGAGCGAACCCATAATTTGAGCTGCTGAAGCTTGTTTGTATTTTAATTTTAGCAGCAAATAAAATGATTTTCATCAATATACAGTAAATTTAAGCCAAAAATAAATTTAGATCCAATCAAAAACTGAAATCTCAATTTTAAGGCTGTTTGCCTGTTGGAAAAGAAGATTTATTGATAAATAAACGTCCGCTTTACGTGATGACGGTGGCCGAGTGGATAGAGAGCAAGACTTGTACACCTTGCATTCGATGTTCTAGTCCTGCAAGCTTCGTTTACGGTTTCTACGCCTCGAAGATTCTACGCCTCGAAATGGTTCAAAAACAGTGAAAATTTGGTTTTGAAACCATTTTTAAATGGTTATAAAACCGTAAACTTTTGTATTTACGGCTTTTTAACCAAGTTCATTGGAAATGGTTAGATCCCGTAAAGATAGAAAAATGTACCAAACCGTAAATTTAACGGTGAATTAGATGGACAGACTTCTGCCGGTCATTTAACCTTAACTTCATCATTAAATTTCTAACAGGGTACAAAAAAAAAAAAAAAAAAAACTTGTATGTTTAAAACGAACATTTTTTCACTACAATCATTTAAATTTCTTTCTTTCCCTCGTTCTTTCTTTTATTTATTTTTTCTTTGTCAAAAATATCATTCCGCTACATATGGATGTTGCCTCGCTACATGAGTTTCATAAAAAAAAAAACTTATTTACGGCATTGATGAATAATGTTTGTACACAATTTTAGTTTCAAATTGTAATTCACTTCTCCTTGAAAGCTTTGTATACTGAAGCACTCAGTCGGAATAGCTAAAATGATTCACAAAGCATTTATTACATTAAAACTAAAGGATTCGGGAAAGATGAAAGGTTAAAGCGAGGTAGCACAACGTGTGTGAGGTAAATAAATACGAGTTCTTAAAATCCTTTCATGTATTAACCGCGTGTAGCGTTTCCCAAATTTTAATGCGTGAGATCTTCTGTAGAAATTAATTAAACGTTGTTGCTGAATAAAATGAACAGGAGAAATGGCGGCTGAGTGAATCTGAATAGTTGTTGAATCAGATTTCTCCCCATGGTGAATTGCATACACTACATTTATTGCGATGTGTTCATACATCGTTTTTCATGCATGTATTTTACCAAATGTCACTGTGATTAATGTTTAATGTGTTATGCATCATATCAAAGTTTACTAAATTCTATTATGCCATTCAAATCATGTGAGGAATTTATAAAATAAATGAACTTTGTGCACTAGTAAAACTGAAAAATAATTATACACGTAAAGAAAGCACAAATGAGCATTAAGATGCAGACATATGTTTCGGGATTGCTTTTAATCCCTTTTTCAATGCAGTAGTAGAGCTTCTAGATGGCTTCATTTCGATGTTTTTGCATCAAGAAGCTCCACTACTGCATTGAAAAAGGTATTCCAAGCAATCCCGATACATATGTCTGCATCTTAATGCTCATTTGCGCTTTCTTTACGTGTATAATTGTTTTTCAGTTTCATGGAGGAATTGTTAAACGACGTTACAAATATCGAAGACATATGGATAGAGTTATCAAAAACATGTCTTATTGTAGACTTCTTATTGATTTATTATAATAGATTGATATATTGTTTTAAAAATCTGCTAAACATATTGTTTTATTTTTATAACTTTGCTGAGTTTCAGTCTTTCAAAAACATTTACTCTAATATGTGTAGTTTTTTTTTCTTTTTCGTAATATTGCTCTTCTTATAAGGTAAACAAAGACAAATAAAATAGTAACACCCATTACTCACTATATATATTTAATTATAGCTCATCACAATTCCGTAAAACATTTGCTCAAATCAAGACGTATTTTATATTCTTAAATCTGGATATGAAGTACTAGTAAGCCCGGCAGTCATACGAAATGACCACTGTTCTAGATATTATAAATTTACAATTCTCCCTGTAACCGGAAATGCACATCAAGGCAAAGAGAGATTTATCAGGTAGAACGGTAAAGTTTAATAAATAAATAATAAACATATAATAATTTCGGGAAAAAATATTCTTACCGAAAAAAACATCTAAGTTATAATAATCTGTAAAATAAAAATACTATTTACTATATAATCAAATTGCTTGTGAAAAATATTTATTTATATCCAACATAATCATCGTCAAAACAATAGTTTTAACGAAACCTGGAAAAAAGAGCGCTGCCACTTTATATATATGTAAAGCGCAGGCGATAAATAAATTGAAACAAAGAAAGAGTGATTAAATTAAATTTGCGTTTACATTAAGTTTTAGAGGAAATTGGAAATCTAGCGATACCTCACTCAAAATGTTAGAGGAAATTTTTTGATTATTAGTCGTTTTCATTATAGAAACTATTGTGTAGATGGCAGCACGATTTAGTTTTCTCGGAGTAAGAAATCCGGAATAAGCGATCAGCGACAAACATACACTTAATCGGCATTCTATAAGAAATCATTGTTTTACCGGTTATCATTTGATGATGGACGGCAAGAAATGTATGTTAATTTAACATTTTCTCCCTCTAATTAATTTTATTGCCATCGAATAAGTTACAATATCTGTTTTATATATTAACGTAAAGGTGATTTACCTTTTCTACTAACTAGTAGAAACTGCTTCTTGATAATAAATTGTTAAGCTAATTTAGTCTTTAAGTGCTTTTTAAATTAAATTCATAGGGACATCACCTCCGGTTTTGTAATGTAACGCTATACGCAGCATTTTTAAAAAAATGTAATATAGTTGCAGCAATAGGTTTACTCAAATTAGGGTACATAAAGTGGATTTTAATGGAGAAACAGTATAATTTATTACAAATAACATTGTTGCTTTAAAAATGTAATTTTTTCCTAATAATGTATTCTGTAAATGAAATATATTGAAAACAAAATGCATTAGGGACTCTATAAATAGAAAAAGAAAGTAAAGTTGGATAGAGCGAGAAACGCACAACACGTCAGAACTAATTAGAAAAGGAGTGTGTAATTGCATTAAAACAATTGTGATGAACGCACAATGATTATGTACAGAAAGGCAATCACGGATTGAAGGGGATATTAAAACAAAACTAATTTATTGCCTTTGAATGCACGTACTGGCTAATATCCTAACTTATTTCAGATACTAAAGTGGAAAGGAAATAGCTTAGACACAGAGGTTAACTTGTTATTGGTCTTAACGTACATTAGGAAAATAAATATCATTGTACTTCTGACACATTTTGATGCGAAATTTCGAAAATAATAATAAAGATCAGAAAAAAAAGAATGACATACAAAAGGGCTAGACAATTTGTATGTGTAATAATAATTTAACTTTGTGCAAGTAAACTGTAATAAGAAATAATTTCACGTTAAGGAAGCACAAATAAGCATTAAAATGTAAACTTATGTTTCGGGATTGCTTGGAATCCCTTTTTCAATGCAACAGGGAGCTTCTAGATGCAAAACATCCAAATGAATCAGACAAAGCAACAAAAACAAAGCTTATATAGCGTAAGAATTATCTGTAAACCAATGAGGATAAAGGCAGCGTGAAGTGGAAGTAGAAGTAGCAGGAAAGGCACCAATAAGAGAGAAACAAACGAACCCATTTGAAAATACACGAAGTAAAATAGGAATACCAATAAAAACAAAACAACAAAGACGACAGCATGCATAAAAATGTGAAAATATATGAAAATTGCAAAAATAATAAAATAAAGTACAAAGAATAAAATGAAAATAAAAATAAGTACAGAAAGTACCAAAACAAAATGCAAAACAAAGTACACTTGTAAAGGGAGGGAGGGGGAAAAAGAGAAAAATAGACACAAAAAAGGAAAACTAACAAGAAAACCAAGAAAGATCAACAAATTAAAGGAATTTATGCCAGACCTGTGAAAAATAAGGAGTTGAGGAAGAATCATTAACCAAATTAGAACTATTCCTGTTGATATAATAAGCTTCCCAAAAGTCAAGCTCTAAAGGGGAAGAAAATTTTTGAATAATTTTCCCAGAATTGAAATAAAAAAAGTGGTTGAAATTCCAACAATGTTGAGCAATACATGAGTTATTTAACTCTTGCTTTCGTACATAACCTTTTATGCTCATTTAACCGAATTTTCAGAGCACATTGAGCACGTTTTGTCTGTCGAATGTAGGAAAGGCCTCAACGGCAACTAATTTTTTAAATACCCCAAGTGTTAAGTTGATCGACAAGATCTTTAAGAGAAGAGAAGGAAAGTTTTTTTACTAGGGGCAAAAACGACTTGAAATTGAAACCTTTTTAGGATTTTAGCAATACGAAAACTGACAGAATAAAAGAATGGTAACACAACCAAATTCTTTCTAGAAACCACATTATTGGGACAATAAGGTTTCTTAGAAAGTTTGTTATAAATAGAATCAATTAAAGTGTGAGAAAATCCTCTATCAACAGCTACAGCTTTCAGATAGGATTTCATGCAAATCATCAGGTTTACTCGTATTTTATCAATGTATATTGCCATCGACAGACAATCCAAACGGCGATAGACATTTCCATAGAGGCTTACAATATCACTTTTTCATTTTTTAAAAGTTGCATAATAGTCTTTTTCTACTTTATATTTCAAATAATTAAAGATGTTCCATCAAATTAACCTTATGGCATGTATCTAAAAGTGTCAAAAACGCGAAAATGTATTTTGCTCTTTTGCATCACTTAGGCAACGTGGGCATACGTTAAAAATACTGAAAGGGATCATTCATAAATGATGTCAGGCTTCGAGGTGGGAGGCTGGGTTTGTGAAATTGTGACAAATTGTGACAAGGGGAGGGGAGGGGGTAACAGGAAGTGTGACATCATACTTATACAACATAACGTGACGCTTGACAAATTTGGAGAGGGGGTAAGTTGAAGTGTGACATTTTGTGACAAAGGGGGAGGGGGTCAAATATATGGGGAAAAGCGTGACATCATTTATGAACGGTATCAAACATCAAAACGCTTTTGAAATATTTCCTGCTTAGGAATAATTTTAAAAAGTCATCTATCAATTACATATTTTCTTAATATTTTTAATACAACAACTAATCGTATTTAAGCAAAATATGTAAAATATATTTTTAGAATCAAGCGCACATATATAAGTATAAACTTCATGTTAAAGTTACTACAAAGGAAGAGAATTTTTATTTAATTTGCACGCCACAGCCAGTCTTTAAAAATCTCCAAGTGACGTAAAACGTTTATCATAACCTACAGCACTTCAATATTTGAATTTCAAATTTTGAGAGATTTATGTTTGTTTCTCCGACTCACTCACATGTGAAAGTCTATTTAATTACGAAGAGCGGTTTCTCGCTGGTCTCGAGAGAAGTTTTCTTCTTCCAGATTGAGGGAAATGCAAGACGTGACTTTGCATTTCCTTTTCAGCTTTCGCCGTCTGAGTGAGATTAAAGAAATTGCTTTAAAATGAATCACGTTTCATAAACACAGGCTATTTAATTTTGGAGTGTGGACCTTTGAAAGTAAAGGAATATTCAATCGGGATTAAATCAATTTTTATCTGGAAGATTTAAATTTAAAATTAATCTTTTTGAATTCATCGATCTAAGATTTTTGTCAAAAGTAGCTGGAATTGTGAATTAACTCTCTACTGGAACGAAAAAAATTGCTCATTAATTCCATAAAGTGAACTGAAGAATTTTTTTTTCAATTTTATGCATTTTATATCCAAGTTTGTTTTAATACAGGTTCTAGTTTTGATATTAAGTAAGTAGGAGAGGATAGGGCACAGGGGGCACTCTTGTACTGTTTTTTTTTCCAAAAAAAAAAAAAAAACGAAAGAAAAATCTTTAGATTTTTTTTTGCAACGATATTCGCAATGCATTTATAAGGGAAAAAAATGTTTCGACTCACAGAGTGGACTACTGTGCCTCGTACCTGGAGGACAGCAATTTCAAGAAAAAAAAAATAATTTAATGTAAACAGCAGTCCAACCTTTCCTGTTTACATTAAATTAATGTAAATTATATTTTTTTCTTGAAATTACTTTCTATTCGGGAAAATGGGTGCACTTTCGGCATGCAAGTACCTTGACTTACTGTGTTTTGTCTTTGGTATCAAGAGCTGCTACATTTATTCTACTTTGACAATTTTCTAATTTTAAGGTTTATATGTTGTTAAAGTAAATTCTTTGCATTTCCATTCTGACAGACTTTACCTTTGCAATAACGAACGTTGATAATTTTTATAATATTTTCACAATTAAAGCTTCTTTATCAAGGCATTGTATAAGTACACAATGCAAGATTGCATAATATCAAAAAATCAAACTATCCCCTTGAAGCACGATTTTTTTTTTTTTGGAAAAATGCGTAAAAATTAATCTAGGTTTTTTTGAGAGAAAATGAATATATAGGTATAGCATAAATTGTTTTTGGCAATTTCAGCTGTAGGGGGTGACTAGAGGGCGGGGAGTGGGTCAAAATTATATAAAAAAATATTATACAAACAAAGTGCAAACGGATCTCAGACGGGCATTATAAATAAAATAACGCAAGATACAAGATCGCCCGTGTGAGACACGGGCATGTGCAAATTTGCCGGTAACTTTCGCTCGTGTCAGAGACGGGTAAATGCGTTAAAGGGTTAATGAACTTAACTGTCCACATTATTTCGAGCATTGGATCCCCGGCTCTCCTCACTGGTATGTTTCTTTATGAAACAACTATGCGATATGAACAAGTGGCTTCGTCGTCCTCAGTCTTCATTTGCTCTTTTCTTTTCCTTCCCCCATTTTTTTAGAGGGGGGGGGGGTAGTTTAAACTAAACTTTGTAGGATTAGTCTTAGATTCCCTATACTCTGCTTTGAGTGAATGGTGGTCGACATTTTCCTATTCATTTTATTTCTTCACTACTTGTTATAAATCTTTAAACTGTTCTACAGTTTCACCTTTTTTTCTATTCTTTTTTTAAAGTTTTATTCTGTTTGATTAAACATGAATGTTATTTTTATCCATGCTGGTCAGAGAATGGTTACCAATTGTTACGCAGGACAATGCAATAATAATAAGAAGAAGAAAAGGAAAAAATAGATGGACCAAACCACGATAATGAAATGTTCCTCCGCAACTAATGTTTTTTTCCACCTAAATAACTCAAATTATTAATTATTTTCTAAGTTCAAGTTTTTAATCAGTGCATAAGGAATGCTAAAAACATTCCCACGTGAAAATTAAACCAAGGATAACATAAAATAGTGCTTAAAAATAGCCAAAATTCGTTGCAGAGGGGAGGAAAAATAGAGTTACCGTGGTTTGGCACATTATACGGCAACGGGATGTAACTGTTTTCTTATCTTTTTCTTTATATAACAATTCAGCATTAAAATGTATACTATGATCAATTTGAGAGAATTTAAATGCAATATTGCAGGCCATATTTTCAGAATATTTGTTGCAATCATAATAAAGTGCTGTGCAATTTTAATGATGTCACACAAAAAATACTTAAAATTGTGTGTTGCATAGATACATTTTTAGCTATAAATCCTTTATTAGAAAATAAAAAAATAATTAAACCTCATTATTTTCAGACATGTATTACTATTATACTACTTTATTACTTTACTCACACATGCTCATTAATATTCCTGGTAAGATAGCGGATATAAAAGTTTCAAGTCTAATTATGTAAATATTGCTTTCAAAATGTCATTGCAATTAGCTTTTTTTCCTAAGGTTTCCGGGAAATCCTTTTTTCATGGAAAAAGATATTTTGAACCCTGTGATTAGTTGAGGTGTTCAATTTTGGTATGTAATTTACAGTGAATTATACACTAAAACATTTAGTGGTATGTGGTACCAAACAATGGTGCAGATTTTCTGGTTACAAGGGATGATGCTTAATTGTAACGTATTTTGGTGATAATTTGCTTATTCAGAGCCTAAATATAGTAAAACGAAGCAGTGCATTAATTTACACTGTTTGTTGGTGCAACATGCTGCTAAAAATTTCTTACGATGTAGATAGTTAAAAACAATGTGACAAAAATATTTCTTTCATTTACGTATTTTTAAAATATTGTTTAGGTTTGATACGTCAATCAACACGTGCATTTTAATGTAGTTAAGTAAAATAACATTGAAAAATGGTTCATCATTTACTAACTTTGTTCTTATTTTACAGACAACGCAATAAAATGGTATATGATAAGAAAGTTATGGACCAACGTAAATCGGTATATATTTCCAATATTCAAATGATAATATTTATAAAAATACAATTTAACTGTTGCTAGGATGAGCTAAGTATTAACCAAGCCTTACTCTGACAAAATTCAGAGAAACATAAAAGAGTGTAAAACAGTTTTACTTCAATAAGAATTACACAAACTACTGTTTAATTTCTATAAAATAATATTTGTAATACATCTTCGAATATAATAATAAAATGCATTTTTTTTAAACTTTTTTTTGCATCACATGTATATTATGTTTGTGACAGAAATATATACAGCTTACAAGAAATAGAACCTAACTGTTGCTAATATATGATAAATATTTATCAAGCCTTAACAAGTGGAATTCGGAAAAATATTTTTTGTTTCATAGTTAACGGTAATAATATAACAAAAAGAAAATATAGGCAGTTGTAGGTGATCACGACTTACATAAATTAAACGTAGATTGTTTTTATATAAAACAAATATTTTTTATGTAGAAATAGTTAGTAAAATCAATACGACAAACCTGATTCAACGATTTCCCGTACGTTTATCCCCGAAAAAAGCAAACATCCGCTGGAAATTTGTTCTTGTGTTTTTCGGAAAAGAGGAATTAAACTCCGAAATCTTTTCCCTTGAGTGTATTTACAGACATTTTGCCAAGCGAAGTTTTGAAATTTTAGAATTTTTCCTAGCTTTCAAGGATATGTTTTCTTGTTCGATTGGAAGGAAGGCTTACTCTCGAACGAGAATCACGTATCAGTTATTACTCTCGAAACCGGAAATATCAACTGCACTCTGTTACGTGAGCGAACTTTTACCTGTGATTCTATTTATTTTATTCGAAGCCGAATTGGATAAGATCGGAATTTACTGCGAAGAGAAAATATACTGAACAAATAAGATGTGAAATTAATATTCCGAGGCAGTAATTGGGATGATTTTCATCTTTCATACACTGACAAATATTTTGACGAATGAGTATAAATTTATTTCAAAAAGCCACCCAACCACCTATATTTATAAAATTACTTCTGTATATGTCAGAAAGCAAAGTGTAGAATAATGAACATAAAACAATGATCGACACTATTATTTTGCAACAAATGGAAACTGCGTCCTCCAACAGTAATAAAAATTAGGCACCTGTAACAACTACAAGTTAGGCAATGATGTTGGTACATTGGTGGGGGTGGCCGGCCGTCTGTCTGAGGCATGACCGCGGTGGTGAACCAGCCCTAGACAATTGAACGGCCCAATTTAGCGACGAGTGTTAGTTCTGCTTGTCAAGTGATAACCACTGGCTCATAGTTAGGAAAGCGTCAGGAAAACTGAGCGAATTCGATTAATCTTGTTAACACCACATTAATCTTCAACGCGATATATTAGTTAAGGTGCCATCAGAAGCGTTAGTAGTCCCCCCCCCCCCAGATATGCAGCAGAGGCGCTATGACGACATGGGGGTATATTGACGAGAGGTTTTTCTCGTTTTGGCCTCCTAACTTTCAGTGTATGTTAAAAAATCTATGTATTTTACAGCAGTGCGACGCATCAGTGCACATGATTCATCAGTAAAAAAAAGTTGCAGCATAGCCAGTTTTTTTACTTGCTATCTAGACCTGTAACAGCTTCTGATCTCTGATTTGTCAAGTAAATACTGTGGTGCACATAGTCGTCGTTTGTCTAAACCCTTCCAGCATATGAGTTACTTAGAGCATATAGGCTTTATTCCACCTGGTTATTACTCCCACGCTAACGTAATATGTATTTCGCCAAGTCGCCTACTATATTGTCGCAAAATTAGGTTTCACAATGAACGCCTAGCTATTTCTTCGATACATTGAAAATACTTTTTAAAAATAAAAATGGTATTTACTTCTGCTTTTTTTGTACGTCATGGAAAGTGCAAGTTCTCTAAAAAGCAGTAAACATCGCTAGTTTTTCCTTTATATTATTATTCTGAACTTTACTTTGATTCTTAACCAACAGAAAAGCCATTATTCCACTCCAATTAACCCAATAATCATTTTTCAAACAATAAAATTTCAGTGAGTTCAATAAGAAGTTTAACAGCACTATTTAAACTTTAAAAAAAATATTTTTTTGTTTGATAAAATTTTCCTGTACTTTAATATTTTAATTTTTGAAAATTAAAATTCTTCATGCATTCATAATGATTATTAGTACTTTAAAAATGTGCAGTCGTAAGACAAAAAAATTTTTTCAACGATCAGCAAAGTAAATAGTTCAGCTAATGTAAAAATTAAAGTTTATAAAGAAATATATGCTGTATGGTATGTGATTTTTAATTAAACGGTAGCTAAGTCTATGCCTGTTTTGTGATTCAGAGATTTAACAGGATTATAAATTTGCTATCTGGTTCTGAAGCTTCAGTTTTGATAAAAGATTTTTTGGGAATTCACTCTTATTTGCGAAATGGGAAAAATGTTTTGATGAAACGCTTGATTTAAATGAGTTACCGTACCTCTGCTGTGATGTATAATCCATCTTTTTTTCAAACCCTCTGTTTACCATGGTATTTTCTTTTTATTTGCGTTGAGGCACGTTTTAATGATAAATAGGATTGTTAATGCTTAAGAGCAATTTATTCCTAGTGAATTCATGCGGCAATAGGGATGCTTTAAGGTAGGTAAGGTAAAAATTAGAAATATACTTCAATGCCCGCACAGCAGAAAATGGCGGATTTTTATACATATTTTTCGCATTATTTGAAAATAAGTTTAAAATAATTTTTAAAAAAGCATTATTCAGCGATGATATTCTTATAGGGTACAAGGGGCGGAATTTCATTATTCTTTTATTTTTCAGTTACTAAGAATCTCAGTAAATATGTTCAGTTTTGCAACACTGATATATATATCCATGTGCAGTTTTATGAAAATACATTTCCCAGTTCTTTCGAATTTTTTAACAAAAATAAATGCATATGTGTGTGCGTATATATATATATACATACATAATATGTGTGTATGTATAAATTTTTGTGCAAAACTACATATTTTTAATTACTTGTTTAGTCTATTTGTATTTATAATTTTAAGGAAAGGGAAGAATAAGTGGATAATCGTAACATGATTTACATAATTTGCTTTCTTACTTTTGCTCTGCATGGTTCAGGTTTAACAGTGCTACGCGAAAAGAAATAAACGACTCCATGCGGGTAGTGTGGACATATAATTGTGGGGCTGCTGTGGACACTTCAAACTACCCTTATTCAACTTTCAGTGGGAAATTTTTTTTTTTTTTTTATGGGAAGACAATTTAGGCATCTTTTTTGACATGAAAATTGCGGAATTAAGAAATAAAAGTAATAGATATGACTGGAAAAACATACATCGAGGCAGAATTTTCTTTATACGTGAGAATAAATTGAGCCGTAGCACCTTTTTGACATTAATTCAAGAATACCGAATGTTAATTAGATAATTTTCTAAACGCGTAAACACTAATGAAAAGGATTGGGCAGTTTCGTTTTTTTGACAAATAATGTAACCTTGTTTACCCGTTTGTAAGATTAATACATGTACCTGAGAGACAGGATATTTTAAGTCCAATTTGCGAGTTTTTTGGATGAAGTTCAAAAATAAACATTTTTTAGCCCCTATAAAACTGGACTTTTCAGTGCGAACCTCAGAATAATGATGTCCGATGGAAACTTTAAAAGTTTGGAACCCTCACGTAGCTATTGGTATTATCGTCGGTACTTTGTATGTCCATTAAGTGTCGCCAAAAACTCGAAAAATGGACTTAATATACTATGACTCTCAAATACAGAACTATTTATCAATTTACACTGATAAATGTGTATGAAGTTAGTAAATAAATTAAAATGAATTTATTAGTGTATTTTATATTTAACGGTATTTTTCGTAATTTCGTAATGTATGTTATTCTCTCTTTGAAACAAATTTCAACCATACCTAATACAGAGCTTTATATAAAAAATGTAATAGATATTATATTTATTAAAGTACACTTTATTACATTTAATATTACCAGAAACATGTTTTGGTTAAAACAGTGTGGTTGTATCTGAAGGGTTGAATATAACTTGTTGTTCTTAATTTCCAGAATGAAATCATTTTTGCATCTAATTAAAATCAATTTAAAAACTGTATCTTAGCAAGTATTACGCTCTTTTCACTCATTTAACGGTTGTACGTTTTTCTAAATAAAATTTTTAACAGACAAGTGTAAGACAAATAACTCATAAATGATTATAATACGTGAAAAGATAGGACAGCATGCAACAATGTTATATCAACAGTGTAAGATCTTCAATAAGAAACAATATTTATATTTTATCACGTTTCGTAAAACTAAAAATAAATTTAAAAAATAATAAGAAAAAAATAAAAATAAATAAGTAAAATTTAAATAATATTAATAATAACATATTTAATATTAAATAACATTTGAAAATAAAAATAATTTTGAAAATGGAAACAATTTTTAAAAAGAGTGACATAAATGTTAATAAATAAAATAATGATAAGTAAAATGCTATATTTGTGTACTGATAATGTAAATGCTATACCGTGTGGGCTATTCTCTTCCGTGCATGTTCCTTTGTAATAATAATTTATCTTGCTTCCAAATTTTAAACTCTTGATATGTTTCAACAAGCATATAAATAAAAAGGTACAGCATTTCATAAAACATCAAACAAAATATTTTAAACAACTTTTATTATGACATATAAAAATGATTTATAAGATTGCACAAATATATAATTCAACGACATGATTTCTCGTCACACATAAATGGTGAATGGATTTATAATCTATTTATTTAATATATGTTTGATGTTGATTATAATCAACATCCGCTTAAGAAATTAATGTTTAAATTGCGCCTAAAGTGAAGAATGTGTATTTAAGAACAAGGCATTTTCGACAATATGTATAAAATTTTTAAAATGCAAGAAGAACAATAATTTATAAGAGCATTAATTGTAACACAAAAGAATTCATTTTGGAAACTATGATAGAACATCTTTCAGAATATCAGTTTATTAAACACCTTTGTTTTTGCTACTAAGAATAACATGAAACAATCGTTGTATTGTATTATTTGCGATTTGACTTTAAATGAATACATGTGTTCAAATTGTGAAAATAAAATAAATAAATATATTTGCCCATTACGATAAGTTTGTTCACAGTGACATTATTTGAGACGAACTTAAGCAATTACCACGATAAATAATGTTTTTTTTTTTATAAAAGGGAAGTCGCCGTCATTGAAAGAAAGCTAATTCAATTTTTGTCAGTAAAAGCTATAAACGTTTATTATTAAGCAGTAAAATTATAAGATTTCATTTTTAGAAAAGGGTCCATTGCTATATTAATATATGTTGTATTAATATTCTATTTTTAATTATAATATTAAATTTTTAAACTCTGTCTTTAACGTAAAAATTAGTTTAAAACAAGTGAAGTGATAGAAATATAATAACAAAACCAAGAACAAGTGCTCCGCGATCAAATTCACAATTAACTTTCATGCTAGCTCACATTTTCAAAGAGTTTTATTATGTAAGGACGCACGCATATCAATTGCAAAATATCTAAAAAATCGAAAAACGTTAAGCATCTTTCTAAGAAAACAAGTTGTATTTTTTGGAAATATTATTTACGTTAAGTCATTAACACAAAGGATCAAAGTAACTGAAAGTTATATATTAATAATACATAATTATCAATGTAATGTGGGGAAAAGTATGATTTAAAAAAAACTTAAGAAATATAACTTTTAAGTATTAAGTAACATTGCGTAGTAGATGTATCTTAACTTAGTTTTTTATTTGAATGAGTTAATAAGTTGTTAAAAGCCGAATACTCAAACCCGGTATATGAAATTGAGTAACTCATTAAGTACGTATTCTATGTTCCTATGTCAGCATTAAGTTCCTACAAAAAAAGTAAAAAGGGGGAAAAAAAACTAAGATTTTTGGGAACAAAAAGTACCTTTAAAATCCAAAAATAAGTGAAATCTGAATAAAGTAATTAGTGGGGCCTAGCTAAGTTTTGTGTTAAATCTTTAAAATGTTGCATGGGCAAAATATGCGTATGTTATACATACATACACACACACACATGTATTAAATTTCTGCAAATACTTTATTGCTCTTTTTTGTCATTTTCTGGAAACCTATAAGATGAAATTGTGATAAAATATTTAAGTAATTCTAGGTTAAAATGGAAATGTTCATAATTTGGATTGCTCCAGGATAGAATAATTCGAAGTATTTGACACACTCCATCGTGAGATCAAATGAATTCATGATTAGAATGTCAGACTAATTTGAATCTGCTCTCATTTCTAATGTTATTGGCGAGTTAGATTTTCCGGCCACATTTAGGATGCGATTTGAAACACTTTTATCTGAAATTACATTAGTACACATAAAAACCAAATTTTAGGTATATAGCTCATTTTAAAGCAAAGGTGACGGCACAGCAGTCTGACCTTTTGCTACCTTTTTCACCTGTCAGATTTGCGTTTCCAAAAAGTTAGATTGTATTTCTATTTTCCTCATAACACTTTACCCTTAGCAGTAACTCATATATTAACTCCTAGAAGTGCAAAAGAAAGCTCGAATTATGGATGCGAAACGTGCTGAATATATAAGTGTGTTCAGCGAGTCCTTTAAAAATATTGAAGATACTATTAAAAAATTAAGAAGAAGTTCCGGTTAGACCAACATAATGTTTATTATCTCTTTATTTCTCATTTAGCTTTCGTTCTTAATTACTTCAAACATACCTTCTTCAACGGCTAATATATTTTTATTTACTCATTAATTTCCTTATTCATGTATTCATTCGTTTAATTATTTATTTATTCATTCACTCATTCAATTGTTTATTCAGAAATATTCTTGAAAATCCTTATCCAAACATTTCAATGGAAAATAGGCTTGTTTAGTTCTGGATGAACTTCCTATATGTACATGTTCTACGTTTGTTAGACCCAGATTTTTATAGGATTTAAATTTCCCAATAGGTGCTAATGTCATATTTTTTGAACTGTTAAAACTTAAACAGAAACTGTTGACTGAACTTTCATGGGAATAGATTTATTTTCAGAAATTTACAGCTTAATCCCAGCTTTCTATGATGGAGGATTATCCAAACATTTTTCTACTTCTTTAATTTTTTTATGGTCTCCTAAATACAAGAACGAATGAATTTTTGCTGGAAAGTGTGAACATTGTAAATTATAACAAGACTAAATAAGTAAAAAACGAGTTTTTACATGAGATTGAGTGTTAAGTTAGAAATTACGAAAACTCTGTAGTGCATCTATTAATTTGGCCATCGACTGATATACATACTAGCGGTACCAACACGGCGTTCCCCTGCTAAATTTTAAAAACCTCATCTGCCACACTGTCCTTGCTAAAGACAACGTCGGATGCGCTGCTGTCTTTGCTAAGAATATTAAAAAACGTCCCCTGTGGCGCTATTAAAGCTCATAGTATAAAAAAAAAGTCGGCTAAGGCGTTGTCCTCGCTTAGAACATTAAAAGAGATCGTATGTGGCACTGTCTTTGCAAAGAGTATAAAAAACGTCGCCTGTGGCGCTGTTGTTGGAATAAAAAGAAACATAGACCCACTGTTAGAAATTTCATCATGAAATTACGGTTAAATGACTGGCAGCAGTCTGTCCATCTAATTCACCGTTAACTTTACGGTTTGGAACATTTTTCTATCTTTACGGGACCTAACCATTTCCAATTAACTTGGTTAAAAAGCAGTAAATACAAAAGTTTACGTTTTTATAGCCATTTAAAATTGGTTTCAAAACAAAATTTTCACCGTTTTTGAACCATTTCGAGGTGTAGAAACCGTAAACGAAGCTTGCAGGACTCGAACCCCGAATGCGTGGTGTACAAGTGTTGCTCTCTATCCACTCGGCCACCGTCATCACGTATAGCGGATGTTTATTTATCAATAAATCTTCTTTTCCAACAGGCAAACAACCTTAAAATTGAGATTTCAGCTTTTGATTGGATCTAAATTTATTTTTGGTCTTAATTTACTGTATATTGACGAAAATCATTTTATTTGCTGCAAAAATTAAAATACAAATAAGCTTCAGCAGCTCAAATTATGGATTCGCTCATTCGCAAACAGTTTGGGAATCCGATGTCTCCAATTTTGATTTACGTGTGTATGTGTTTCTATTTAGTATCCACTGCTTAAGCCACTTTTTATTTCTTCTTTTTTTATATACACATGCATATTTTAACTGATAAATTCGTATTCCTATTTTAAAACAACCTTAGACCGGTAAGGTTTCGCAACCAAGATGGACGCCCGATTCTTATTGAGCACTTGAAAATTACGTTTAGTTAAACGTTCTTTAAGATAAACAGAGAATAAACAATTTTTTTCGCAATCAGCGGTTTGGGTACCATCTTTTAAATGGTTATTCAACTGTTGTAATTAAATATGGTAAAATAACAATCAAATAAATGATTATTTTACTAATTTCTTGCGGAAGTTTTTAACAGTGCAGTTGCGCTGTCCTTGCTGAATATGAGAAACTTCGTCCGCTTATTTGTCAAATAAAACATTAGGAATTCTCAACACTTGAAAAAGTTATATAAGATGTAAAATGATCAGTTAAGAGGGTACCTTTGAAGAAGCAGAACTACTATTAAATTAAAAGCAATGAATGTAGTTACGTGAACACTTGGGAACAATTGTATTAATAGGTTCAGATTTGTCGCCAAGGATAATTAAAACTGGCAAATTGTAGCACGACGTCCTTTGTTGCGGTTTTTTTAATTATTATTATTGCATCTGGAACGAGTCTTGGCGATGATCTTGAATTGATTGCAAGATTGAAATCCTTGCAGTATAATATTGAAGTATTTTCTTTCATGTTTAATTGATGTCTCCCTTACGCAAAAATAAGTTTTAAAGTGAAATGACGCTGTGCTATTTACGTGGGGTTGACCAAACTGCTTTTTTAAAAATTGTCTATAAATTGAACTAAAAAGTTTAAAACTCGTGCTCTTTTTAACTTAGAAATTTCTAACAAATTCCACGTAGGCAGAACAATTAGAGCTTTCGATTGATAAAATATAGCAATATGTCCAAGGTTATTACCCACATAATTGAATAGGATGTATAAACCTGCTCCGTGATAATAAAGACAAACGGAAATTTTCAATCAGACAGGTAGTTTATGATATTAGCGATCTCATACATACCAGCATCCACTTTTATATGGTTATATTTGTGTTTTTCCCAGATAAATTTACCTTGCATTATACCGTTTGAAATGTATATATTGATTCATACACTGTAATGGTTTATTTTTAACTATATTTTTTCTTGCCAATGTCATAGCTGATTATGATACTGCGTTTCATATAAATATTTGATTATAACATTTGATCCTTTGTTTTGCATTTGTTCATAACGAAGTTTTATTTTTTTGGTTATTTGTATTACTTTAGTTTATAATTTTTTTTCTATTAGGGAGTTGTATTACAGAGTATTAAAGCTTGGACATTTTTTCTACTCAGGAGAGTTCTTCTTCTGTCAGCAGAAAGGAACTAGATAGTGCAACGGAACTTACACAACCCAACACCCAACTCCTTCCTAACTGAAACAATCGTTGAAATTGCAGAACCATCTAGGATTCAGTTTTAAATTTTAACCAAAAGGACATATCAACGTGTCGCATAATTTCATTCAAAATTGCGTGAAAATAGAAATAAATATTTCTCTTATATGCTTATTATTATGCTTATTATTATGCTTATTTAATCACGCCATAGTCAGTGTTTATTTTTCTGTATAAAATGTGATAGTTTCACGAAAATGGAAGAAAACATACTTTTTTGGCGTTTCCTAAATAAAACCGGTGCAAGGAGCTATTAATCTTAAATGAAATGATCCACTTAAGTATAAACGTTACCGGATGGAATTAAACCTTTAAACACTTTCAATCCCATTGCTGTTGAAAATATATTAAAGACTTTTCAACGATTTAGAAGAAATACTTAAGTCAAACAGATGGAGTTTTTCTATATTTATACATACTTCGTGGGAAAAAAGGACAATAAATCATTTCTATATTTGAAAATCCATAACTTAGAATAATATTCCCATTTTCAAACAAAATTATGTTCCGCTATGGTGGATATTTATCTTTCGTTTTTGGCAACAAAATGGCACTGAGAAATTTCTTGACCCATTAAAATTTCAGCAATAAATCAACACAACTTTCAAACACATGGAATAGTTTACGATATATATTATATATCAAGAGAGAGAGAGAGAGACAGATAGCTAGATACAAGAATACTTCTCATTAATGTTCAATGTGTCCTACAAACACGAACGAAAGAGGTCAGGTGGTGGCTGATAGATGACTTATTATTTTCGTTTAAATATCAATGTATTCTCAAATAAATGAACTTATAAACATCATTTATTATTACAAAAATATTTTTAAAATGCAGCATTTTTTAATGCCTTAATTATTTTTATTTTAATAATGTATTGATGTAAGATACTTTATATGTAAGCATGCTTGACAGAAATATGTCTTCAGCGTTCTGAAGCGTTTCTGCATTTTCAGGTAGCGTTCAGAAGGCTTTTTTATTTTTAAAACTTAACAATGAAAAAATAAATGCATCAAATGAATAATATTAAACCTAATGCCCCATGTTATTAGATGAAAAAAAAAATTATCAAAGAGCAGTTAATAAAAGTTTTAGGTATATATAAAAATAAGCTATCAAGAAACTGTGCATAAAATACGAAAATATGTTTAAAATAGTAATAAAATGCGTCAAAACGGTTTTTTACCTTTTCTCCTCCCCCTATATGCTTGAAGACTTAGAATTCAATGCGTTGCGACATTGCGTGGGAGAAGAGATTCTTTGATTACTTGGTTTGAGCCCGGGTCGTCAGGGTGAGAAACTAGTCGTAACCACTAAGGTGACATGTCAGAAATGGTGGGGGGAAAAAAATCAGCTGTAATTCGTACAAATAGCCCTAACAAAGCAAGGGTACTCTGAGATTGCGATTATTGCATAAATGGTTTTTATATCAAGTGAAATTAAAAATTTTGAATAAAAAATTATTCCTAAACTATGACTATAGAAATGATAGAAAAAAAAAGTTTGAATATGTACAGAGAATTGGACACTTAGAAATATGCTTTACGCAAAGAAATGGTACTTTTTATTGATACAAGGATTTGCTATTTTCAAATCTCGTTCCTGGCCTTTCTACGGTAACTACTCATTTAGCTACAAAATCAAAGTTTAGCAGAGTAGCAGTTTTTATGTTTTAATAACTAACCATTTCACTTTAAATTTTTGTTATTATTTATTTAACTTATCGTGATCAAAACAACATGAGTTTCGTTTTCACACATGGTGTGCTGTAAATAATGGTAATTTCTTTTTCGCGTGACAACGCATACTTAATTAATAGACATCGCAGTCACAGTTTTTAAAACAAAACTGCAAAAAGAAGCGAATAAATGCTTGTCTACATTAAAGGAAAATCTTTATGCTCCCTGAAGTATAATATACGTCTTTGTACCAGCGTTTCTCAACCTTTCAGTACTCGCGTTCCAGTTTTCAATCATAATTTTCATCGCGCCTCCCGCTTACAATAAAATGTATACAATAATAATGTATATTTAGTATTTTGGATTCTGTTTTAATTTTCTTTAAGTAATCACCAAAACAAGAGTAAAAGCGAGCCAACGTTGGCGAGAAACCACATCTGGCATTTTGCCAAGCAGAGAGTGACCAGATGAAGCTAATGAAAGCGGGGAAATTTAAAATGAAAAACAAACAAGGAAATAACGTTAAAAGAATATAAAAGTAGAAAAATTCGTTAATGAAAGTTAACCTAGACGGGGTGAGCTTTAGAAACTGGGAATACATTTTTTAAGTAATAAAAGAAATAAAATAGAAGCATGACTAAACAAAAGAGAAAACATAAGTAATGTTTGTGGAAGAAAATGCACACGCGCGAGACTGATGCCGTCTCGAGCATGCGCAGAGTAAATGTTTTCTCATAAGAAGAAGGAAACCGTTCGATAACGCAGTTTCAATTCCAGCCAGTTTCATTCGAGTCGATTCTTCTATCGAGTCGATTCTTCTATCGTTATCGAATCTGTCGTGAATGTGTATGTTATATATGTTTTCGCGTTAATTGCACTTCCCCTTGGTAAATATTCACGACAGCAGATTCATGGAGATTCATGTAGAAAATTAGAATTGTAGAGCAGAAATTTACAGCATGGAAAACCTAACAATGTTTGCAAATGTGAATGATTGTACTAAAACTCACAAGGCTGAAGCAAGAACATGTAAATGTTGTTTTTGTAACTATTGAAAATCATTTTGCTATGCTGTCAAAGAGTTTTAAAAAGTATTTTCTTGCTGACTACAAACTGATAGCAAGTTAAGAGTGGGTTAGGGATCCATTTCATAAGACTCCCGAAGACAATTCCCCGTCTCAATTCATGAGGACGAAAAATTCATAGACTTGACGAAAAGTTGCAAAACCCAAAGACAATTTAGTAAAAAATCGCTATTTGAATTTTGGGCAGGAGTAGAGCATGCTTTTTCTGCACTAAAAATGAGAGCATTTTGCATTCTATTACCATTTTATGCATCCTACCTTCGTGAAACTCGATTTTCTGCTGTGGCTTCTCTGGACACCAAATATAGATCTCGGCTAAATATACAAACCGAACCGAGCTATTCCTAATATCAAACCTTCCTTCGAAAAACCATAACATTTAGATCACTAGAGGGGCGCGAGCACACTGGTGGGGCCTGTGCCCTAACACCTGTACCCCACAGGTTGAGAATCGCTGCTTTATTCTGCGCTATATTTTTTAGAAGAAAGAGGGGAATATCTATATATTTATCTGTCTGTCTGTTTAAAATATACATCTTTTAGGTAAAATATGTTTGATGTGAACTTATTTTTGGGAAAACATTTTTAACACTAAATTTACCAGATATGTTACCAGAAGAAAAGGCTTATAAAGTAATATTTCATCAAAGAACAAGTAAAATGTGAAATAGTCATCTTAAATTGAGGGAGTATAAAATAATTTAAACTGTATGTACGTAATAATATTCCTAGTACAAGTTATAGTTTCACCAACTAATTGTTGTTTACTATTGTAGGAACGTCGTTCTATCAACATATGTCTTTGGTTTTCCTAAATGTTTCAGTGATGAAATTGAAATAACGAAACAACGTTTTGTATTTCTGACACGTGCAAGTATTTTATGGTAAACTGAAACTTGTTTCGTTCTCTCGATGCATTTTTCCTAAGTTATGTTCGACATGCAGTGTATTTCTCAAAAAATATTTGATCCTGAGGAATCAAAATAGCTCCAAAAGAAAATGTCTGGGGAATGAAACATTCTAAGATTACGAAAATAACTTCCTACGCATGGAATAAAATGCCTACAGTTTTGGTTGCAAAAAAGAAAAGAAAATAAAGAAAAAGAATAAAAATAGTGTTTACTATAAAAGTTAAATCTACATTTTAATGAAACTGTGCCACATTACACACATAAGATATGAATTAACGATAAAATAAAACACCAAGTATTTATGGTATTTAAAAAAATGCGCATACTTATAGTTAACAAACTAATGTGTTGTATTGGTTTAGGAAAAGTGTCTTCAATACTGAGTATGTTTGCGTCTAGAAAAAATCTAGCACATGGGTTGATGTGCTGTGCATCAGCGTTTCTCAACCTTTCAGTATTCGCAGCCCAATTTTCAATCATAATTTCATCGCGCCCCCCACTTACCATAAAATGTATACAAGAATACTGTATATTGAGTACTGATTCTGTTTTTGAATTATTTTTAACTAACTGCCAAAACAGGAGTGAAAACGCGTAATTTAGTAATAAAATTAATTTTGTAATAAATCACTCTTTCAATTTTGGGCATTAGTAGATTATGATCTTTCTGCACTAAAAACAAGAGCATTTCGCATTCTATTACCGTTTTCAACATCCTACTTTTGTGAAACTGGATTTTCTGCTGTGACTTCTTTGAAGACAAACTATAGATCTCAGCTAAATATAGAAACAACTGAGAGTGGCTATTTCTAATATTAAGCCTTCCTTCGAATAACTTTAGGCCCAAGGATGTCACTAATAATTATTAAATTTGTTTTAAGTTAGTATGTTTTGATTGAGAAAGTTTTAATTTAGTAATTTGTTTTACTTCAATAAGTTATTAAATATGTCGAAATGTATTTTGTTTTCTATGTGTATGTGTGCTTTCCTTTCAGTCAGTTAATCAATTTTTTAAAGTAATATTTGCACTTGGATATTCTCGTGCTCCCCTTCTCGTGTGCTCGCGCCTCCTACGGGGGCGCGCCCCACAGGGTGAGAATCGCTTCTGTACAGTCTACTAAATTTGTAATTTAGAGAGTAGTTACTTTAACTTTTGTGTCAGTACGAGAAATTTCCCCGAGATTGCTGATTAAATCCAGAATTTGATTAAATCTGTATGTGTACAATCATTTGCCATTTCCTTGTAAGTAACATGCTATTTTTATCCATTTTTGGACGACTTTAAAATACAACATCGGTATAACTATATATTTATAACGATAACAAAATGGCCATTGCTCTGGGAAAACACTCGAGTAGATTTTCTATAATTCAAAGCACATTTATAAAACTTAGATCGTATTTTTTGAAGACGCCTAATTCTTGACAACAGAAAATACTCGATTTCGTTACCGTCGTATTAAACACTCCATGTAAAAGAAAAATCCGTACACATTTTTTCAAGAATGTGATGACTCAAATTTAAGCTGAAATTAATACCACATGTTGCATTATTTTACTGACTATTGATTGTGATTGTGTTTGTGCTATTTTGTCTGCATCTGGACAACCGACTTTTTAAATCTATATAAATAAAAATGTAAGGGTTCGTTTGTACAAGCCGCAAATCTCCGAAAGTACTTCACTGATTGGTTTGAAATTTTGCCAGTTAACAGAGTGATTCAAGCGGATGGTTTATAGACCCGTTAGAAAAAAATCCGACAGGTAGTTCCTTTTTTATTCCAATTTAAGGCAACATTTCTACATTAATTTCCCATTATGTGGGTGAAAAAAACCTTGCACATATTAATATAATATATCGATCGAAAGCGCTGATTTTTCTGCATAAAATGGAATTTGTTCGAAGTGTCTAAGTAAAAAAGAACGCCAGTTATAAGCTTTTTAGTTCGATTTCTTAAGGCTTACCTTGATCCAAAAATAATAATTAGCAGTTTCCTCAACACCGGGTAACATAAGCTATGTAAATAAAAATGTAAGTGTTTGTTTGTTCATACAAGGCTGAACGTGATCCAGTTTACGGTTACGATCAAGTTCAACCTTGGTTCCTAACCTCAAATCTCCGTAAGTACTTCGATTGCTTTGAAATTTTATCAGAACATGTGTTTTAATATATCGCTTTTAAATTATTTCAACTTTGATTTAAATATTTCGATTTTTAATGTTTTATTAAGGAGAATGAGCCACTGCAACTATTGGCAGGGTACAGCTATTTTCATTTTGATTTAATAATTTTTTCTGTTTGTATTGAAGTATTTGTTAGTATTTTTGCACTCGAAGATTAAGGGGAACTTTAAAACAAAGACTACTAATTTTGAATAGCAGCAGTTTAATTGAGCTATTTTCATTTTGATTTAAAATTTTTTTAACCGACTTCACAAAGGAAGGAGGGTATACACTCATATTAAATGTATGTCGTTTTTTTTTTTTTTTTTTTTTTTTTGTCCACTCATGACTTCTTACCGGATGAACCGATTTTCATGAATTTTTTTTAAATCCATCGAGGGTGGTTTCCCATAGGTCCCATACCTTGGTTTGACCATATTCGATAATTAGAAAAAAAAGTAAGGGACTAAATTGTGGTATTTTTTTTTTTTTGCTTTTTCATCCATAACTTTTGACTAAATGAACCGATTTTGATTATTTTTTCTTTGATCGATAAAGGGTCGTCTAACTCAAATATCGCGTTTTTTTTTAGAAAAAACGTTGTGGGTGAAAAATATGTATTTTTTCATTTTAATTGGAAAGAATAGGCTCGATTTGTCTTTGTTGGGAAAGTTGTTAATAATAAAATAATTTTTATAAAAAAACAGAACCGACTTCAAATTAAAAAATGCGCTAAAAAGTAAAAAATAAATTCATTCTTTAAACAACATCGATGTGACTTTTAAACATAATTTTAGAAGTCGGTGCAAAATTAGGATAGATAAAATATTTTGTAATCATGAATCAATTACAAATATATATATTTCCGCAGAATTTCCGCAGCAACAGTTCCAGTATGAAGTAGCAAATGGTGTAATGGTAATTAGACCCATAATTTTGCACCGACTTCTAAAATTATGTTTAAAAGTCACATCGATGTTGTTTAAAGAATGAATTTATTTTTTACTTTTTGGCGCAATTTTTAATTTGAAGTCGGTTTTGTTTTTTTATAAAAAATATTTTATTTTATTCTTTTTAGTGTAAATACATTTTGTATATAAATACTCTATTTTTAAAAAAAATCCATATCAAAGGGCAAAACTTCTTTAAATTAATGGCACTAAAAACTAATCATTTGCATGATAAATTCCCTTTTGAAGTCTATTTTAGCAAACAAACTGATTGGATTAATTTTTGCCACAGAGAAGCCTTCAGTCAAACTCTTGCTGTAATTTCTTTTAATATTATAGCCCATGACAACAAACATGTTTTTAACAATGCTTTTATATTTATTAATAGATTTCCTAACAAAGAAAAATCAAGTCAAGCCTTTCCAATTAAAATAAAAAATACTTATTTTTCACTGTAACGTTTTTTCTAAAAAACAAATGTAGGCAAATTGATTTGCAATATTTAAGTTAGACGACCCTCTATCGATTAAAGAAAAAATCATCAAAATCGGTTCATTTAGTCAAAAGTTATGGATGAAAAACAAACAAAATACTACATTTCTGCCCATTACTTTTGTTCTAATTATCGAAACCACCCCTGATCGATTGAAAAAAAATCATGAAAATCGGCTCATCCGGTGCGAAGTTATGAGTGGACAAACAAACAAACAAAAAAAAAAAAAAAAAAAAAAAAAAAAAAAACGACATACATACAATACGAATGTATAACCTCCTTCCTTTGTGAAGCCGGTTAAAAATGAAACTCATTGTTACATTAAAAGCAATTATAACAAGAAATAGACTGAAGGCTTCTCTGAAGAAGAAATTAAAGACAATCAGTTTGCTTGCTCCAGTGACCCTTTAAAATCGGTTTTAAAACGAAATTTATCTTACAAACGGTTAGTTTTTAGTGTCATTCCCTCAAATGTTTCCCCTTTGATATGTATGTCTTAAAAATAGAGTATTTATATAAAAATGTATTTACATAAAAATGTAAAATTATAATGGATTTTGATGCATGATTCCTTTTGTAACTATGAACCAATTACAAATATAAATAGCGTAGGGTTTGCAAGAGTTTCAGTGTAAAATAACGCATGATGTAATTATAATTAGACTGTCATAATTTTTCACCGACTTTAAAAATTATATTTAAAAGTCGTATCGAAGTTGTTTAAAGAATAATGTTATTTTTTACTTTTCAGCGCAATTTATAGTTTATAGTCGGTTCTATTTTCTCCAAAAATTATTTTATTGTTTTTTCCGTTTGTATTGAAGTATGTGTTAGTATTTTTGCACTCAAAGATTAAATGGAACTTTAAAACAAAGATTACTTATTTCGAATGTTAACAGTTTCATTTAGCTATTTTCATTATGATGTTAAAATTTTGAAGTATTTTTTAATTATTTTTGGACTTGACGATTAAGGGAACTTTAAAACACAGATTATTTATTTTGAACGGCAATTTTTTAATTTATAATTTTTGTGTTTGTGTTTCTTCTGTTTGGATAAGGCTTATGTTGGAATTTTTCAATGTGCTGAGCCAGACAATATCAAAATCTTCACCGACAATGGAACAAAAAAAAAAAAAAAAATTGCCCGCAAGCATTGTGAAAAATAATAAAGCTCAAGACCTATCAATCAAATTGAGCAGTTAAGATTTTCTCATGTGTACAGCTATAAATTGCGTGTTCTAGAATGGGTAAACCAGACAATCTATAAAAATAATTTAACTTTGTGCAAGTAAACAATAATAATAAAATTACACGTTAATTTAAAGCACAAATGAGCAAAAAAATGCAGACATATGTTTCGGGATTGCTTGGAATCCCTTTTTCAATGCGACAGGGAGCTTCTAGATGCAAAACATCCAAATGAAGCAGACAGAACAAGAAAAACAAAGCTTATATAGCCTAAGAATTATCCGAAAAACCAATGAGAATAAAGGTAGCGTGAAGTGGAAGTAGAAGTAGCAGGAAGACACCAATAAGAGAGCAACAAACGAATCCAGTTGAAAGTACAGGAAGTAAAAAGGAATAACAATAAAAATAAAGCAAAAAAGACGACAGCATGCATAAAAATTGCAAAAATAATAAAATAAAATACAAAGAATAAAATTGAAATAAAAATAAGTACAGAAACTACCAAAACAAAATGCAAAACAAAGTACACATGTAAAGGAGGGGGAGGGGAGGGAGGGGGGAAGGAGAAAAATAGACACAAAAAAGGAAAACAACAAGAAAACCTAGAAAGAACAACAAATTAAAGAAATTTATGCCAGACCTGTGAAAAATAAGGAGTTGAGGAAGAATCATTAACCAAATTAGAACTATTCCTGTTAATATGATAAGCTTCCCAAAAGTCAAGCTCTAAAGGGGAAGAACATTTTTGAATAATTTTACCAGAATTGAAGTCAAAAGAGTGGTTGGAATTCCAACAATGTTGAGCAATGCTAGACTTATTTAACTCTTGCTTTCGTACATAACCTTTATGCTCATTTAAGCGAATTTTCAGAGCACGTTTTGTCTGCCCAATGTAAGAAAGGCCGCAACGGCAACTAATTTGGTAAATACCCCAAGTGTTAAGTTGATCGACAGGATCCTTAAGAGAAGAGAAGGAAAGTTTGTTACTAGGAGCAAAAACGACTTGAAATTGAAACCTTTTTAGGATTTTAGCAATACGGAAACTGACAGAATGAAAGAATGGTAACACAACCAAATTCTTTCTAGAAACTACATTATTGGGACCAGAAGTTTTCTTAGAAAGTTTGTTATGAATAGAATCAATTAAAGAGTGAGAAAATCCTCTATCAACAGCTACAGCTTTCAGATAGTTGAGTTCAATCTTGAGAAGCTCAGGAGAAGAGCAAATATTAATAGCACGATGGACCAGAGCATTAAAAGCCGAATATTTTTGGTTGGGAGGATGAGACGACAGTCTGTGAGGAGGTAAAGAAACAGCGAAAGGTTTACGATAGACAGAAGTAGTGAAACCAGACTCACTCTTAGAAATAAAGACATCAAGAAACGCGAGGCTACTATTAAGTTCTTTCTCACAAGAAAACTGGATATTAGGATCAATGGAGTTCATAATAGAAAGAGCATCATCAATACCTAACAAGTTACTGTCCGTTAGGACAAAACAATCATCCACATAACGAACATAAAATTGAAACTTTCAATTTCTGGAACAGTTTTTCCTCAAAATAATGCATATAGAAATCACTTAAAATAGGACTAAGAGGACTTCCCATAGCTAGGCCATCTACCATAGCATAGAATTTACCATTAAATACAAAAGTGCTCTGTTGCAAGCACACACGAGTAAGGAAAACTAATTCCTCAATTTCCACAGAAGTAAAATGGAATTCAGAAAGCCTTTTCCTGAGGCAAGTCAAAGCGCCATCAACAGGAACATTAGTAAACAAGGAATTTACATCAAAAGAGGCCATAACTGAATTATTCCAAAATTTTTAAAAGGGGGAATAAATGAAAAAAGACTTAAGGAGCCCGAAAATAAATAGGGTTTTTAACTCCTTTGGAACAACTAGGATTCCTTTTATTTTAAATTTCAGAAAGAAGGAACCAGAAGCCAAAAAAATTAAAGTTCAGCAAAAAAATTTTTTTTTTTTTTTTTTTTTTTTTTTTTTAAAAAAAAAAAAAAGTTGAAAAAATTGATGACTTAATTGCTTCTGGTCCTTATTCTGAAATTTATAAAGATCCTAGTGACAAAGAGTTAAAAGCTATTTCTTCTGCTGTTAAGTCTGTTCATTCTATTCCTTTGATTGCTAAACGGTCTGTGATTCCTTCTGTTGCTAATTGTGCACGTTTTTATGCTTTACCAAAGGTACACAAGGCAGGTATTCCTTTCAGACCAATTGTTTCCAATATTGGCACTGCTTCATATAAACTTTCCAAGTATTTAGTTTCTGTGTTTTCTCCACTTAGGAGTCAGAATGTTTTCACTGTTAAAAATTCCACCGATTTTGTTAAGAAACTTCATAACTTCGTTCCGAATAATTCAGTTATGGCCTCTTTTGATGTAAATTCCTTGTTTACTAATGTTCCTGTTGATGGCGCTTTGACTTGCCTCAGGAAAAGGCTTTCTGAATTCCATTTTACTTCTGTGGAAATTGAGGAATTAGTTTTCCTTACTCGTGTGTGCTTGCAACAGAGCACTTTTGTATTTAATGGTAAATTCTATGCTATGGTAGATGGCCTAGCTATGGGAAGTCCTCTTAGTCCTATTTTAAGTGATTTCTATATGCATTATTTTGAGGAAAAACTGTTCCAGAAATTGCAATTTCAATTTTATGTTCGTTATGTGGATGATTGTTTTGTCCTAACGGACAGTAACTTGTTAGGTATTGATGATGCTCTTTCTATTATGAACTCCATTGATCCTAATATCCAGTTTTCTTGTGAGAAAGAACTTAATAGTAGCCTCGCGTTTCTTGATGTCTTTATTTCTAAGAGTGAGTCTGGTTTCACTACTTCTGTCTATCGTAAACCTTTCGCTGTTTCTTTACCTCCTCACAGACTGTCGTCTCATCCTCCCAACCAAAAATATTCGGCTTTTAATGCTCTGGTCCATCGTGCTATTAATATTTGCTCTTCTCCTGAGCTTCTCAAGATTGAACTCAACTATCTGAAAGCTGTAGCTGTTGATAGAGGATTTTCTCACTCTTTAATTGATTCTATTCATAACAAACTTTCTAAGAAAACTTCTGGTCCCAATAATGTAGTTTCTAGAAAGAATTTGGTTGTGTTACCATTCTTTCATTCTGTCAGTTTCCGTATTGCTAAAATCCTAAAAAGGTTTCAATTTCAAGTCGTTTTTGCTCCTAGTAACAAACTTTCCTTCTCTTCTCTTAAGGATCCTGTCGATCAACTTAACACTTGGGGTATTTACCAAATTAGTTGCCGTTGCGGCCTTTCTTACATTGGGCAGACAAAACGTGCTCTGAAAATTCGCTTAAATGAGCATAAAGGTTATGTACGAAAGCAAGAGTTAAATAAGTCTAGCATTGCTCAACATTGTTGGAATTCCAACCACTCTTTTGACTTCAATTCTGGTAAAATTATTCAAAAATGTTCTTCCCCTTTAGAGCTTGACTTTTGGGAAGCTTATCATATTAACAGGAATAGTTCTAATTTGGTTAATGATTCTTCCTCAACTCCTTATTTTTCACAGGTCTGGCATAAATTTCTTTAATTTGTTGTTCTTTCTAGGTTTTCTTGTTGTTTTCCTTTTTTGTGTCTATTTTTCTCCTTCCCCCCTCCCTCCCCTCCCCCTCCTTTACATGTGTACTTTGTTTTGCATTTTGTTTTGGTAGTTTCTGTACTTATTTTTATTTCAATTTTATTCTTTGTATTTTATTTTATTATTTTTGCAATTTTTATGCATGCTGTCGTCTTTTTTGCTTTATTTTTATTGTTATTCCTTTTTACTTCCTGTACTTTCAACTGGATTCGTTTGTTGCTCTCTTATTGGTGTCTTCTTGCTACTTCTACTTCCACTTCACGCTACCTTTATTCTCATTGGTTTACGGATAATTCTTAGGCTATATAAGCTTTGTTTTTCTTGTTCTGTCTGCTTCATTTGGATGTTTTGCATCTAGAAGCTCCCTGTCGCATTGAAAAAGGGATTCCAAGCAATCCCGAAACATATGTCTGCATTTTTTTGCTCATTTGTGCTTTAAATTAACGTGTAATTTTGTTATTACAGACAATCTATATTTTCAGACAATGAAGCAACAAGCATTGTCAAATGAAACATATATGTGCTTTTTCTTGCTTTCCCATCGAACCATACTGAGCCACAGCAACGCATGGCCGGGTACAGCTACTTATATATAAAGTCCGACATTAGATAATTTCTAGGGAGCATGAATAAGAAATTTAACTTGCACCTGATGTAATTATATGAATAGAAACTATTTTTTTTAATTTGGCATTTTAGTAAAATACCCGCGTACACTTAGAAAAAAAATGCAGTTTTGCGGAAAAATAAAAATAAATGGGAAATATTTTAGATTATGCGGATTTCCGCATTCTCCGAATAATTTATGTGGTCTTAAAAAAATGTATATACGTAAGTGTATATAAATATATTACATTAAATATATATAAAATATATTAATAATTAATATATATATATATGTATATATGATATGATATTAAATGCAAATAGGATATCCTCCGCTTTGCGAATAATTTTATAGTTTATTTAGGGCACTTCAGCAATATTTCAAAACACCATATAACAAATGAACCCACATAGGACAGTTTTAACATTCTTTTCATACGTGCATCTAACTTGGCATTTGTTAATTTTGACGTCTTACTGCTACATAGTTAAAATTTTATTCAGCACCAAATGGTTAGGCTGAGCTGTCTTAACCGACAATCTAACGCAATAAAACGTCGTAAACTATGTTTACGAATAATTTCTATACGTGAAAGGATTTTGAGGCCAAACATTTATTAGACTCGCAGATGCTGCATTTCATGCTTAACTTTTCATCTTACTACAACCATTCGGATTTCAGGTCTCTACGTATTTTGAACATTGCCATTAATTCTTTGAAGTAAATTCATAACGTGGTGACATGGCAGTGGATAACTAAATATGCTAGTTTATGAACTCTGCTGAAAACGTTCAACATCGCATCATTAATAATCGTTCCACGCATTGGCCATAAAGTTATCAATTATTTTATTTTGAACTTTTAAATAAGAAAAACTTGTACCCAATCAAAATAATTAATACATTACTATAAATACATACTCTGAAATATACGTCTAAAATAACAATCTTAGATAAAGTGTAGAAAAGCAACATACGATTGTATTTTATAAGACCTTATTTTAAATTACATATTATAATAGGAGGACGTTAAAACACCTATTAAGGACGGTGCATTCACAAGAATGTATTATTTTCTCGTGATGATTTCATACTCATTGATTCATCAACGAATCACTTGCCATATACCTTCATTACAGCTACATCAGAGTTTCTTTACCTTTCAGTATTCGCGGCCCAATCTTCTATCATAATTTTCATCGCGCCCCCTACTTACCAAATAATGTATACAACAGTACTGTATATTGAGTACTGATTCTGTTTTTGAGTTAGTTTTTAACTAACTGCCAAAACAAGAGTAGAAACGAGTAATTTAGTAACAAAATTAATTGAGTAATAAATCACTATTTGAATTTTGGGCAGGAGTAGAGGATGATTTTTCTGCATTAAAATCAAGAGCATTTCGCATTCTATTACCATTTTTAACATGCTCAACAATTTTGTGAAACTGGATTTTCTGCTGTGGCTTCTTTGAAGACAAACTATAGATCTCGGCTAAATATAGAAACAACTGAGGTTGGCTATTTCTAATATTAAGCCTTCCTTCGAAAAACTTTGCTTTGAAAGACAGGCCCAAGGAAGTTACTAATAATTTTTTTTTTTTTTTAATTTAGTATGTTTTGATTGAGTTTTGATTTTGTAATTTGTTTTACTTTAAAAACTTCTTAAATATGTCAAAATGTATTTTGTTTTCTATGTGTATGTGTGCTTTCCTTTCAGTCAGTTAATCAATTTTTTAAATAATATTTTCTCTTGGATATTTTCGCGCCCCCTTCTCGTGTGCTCACGCCCCCTAGTTGGCGCGCCCCACAGGTTGAGAATCGCTGAGCTACATACTTTAATTTTAAAATGCTTTAATTTTAGAAGTTAAAAGAAAAATAATTATTTTAAAAAGAAGAAATTTAAAAATATATATTTATAATTTCGTAATGATTATTTAAAAACTTCCATATCGAAACCAAATTATTGATAAATTCATTTTCAATGTATTTCACAAAAGTAGTAATTCTTAAATTTTAAGTTTGATATTATTTATTGCACACATAAGTTTTGTAAGGGTAGTATTTTTAACTGAGCAATAATAATCACAGAAATTTATCTTTCTTATATGATTGATAGTTATGTTTTAAAAACAAACAGTACGCACAACAAATCAGAAAAAAGGAAGCATATTTTAGATTAATGATATGCTGTTGAACTTATCAACTGTTTAATCAACAGTTAAAATGTATGATGCACTGTCAGTTAAATCTTAGGAGCTTATCGTTTTCAAATGTTACGAAACATTAACCCTTCAGAACTCACGTTAAAATGGGTTATCCTGAGATCTTGCGCATGAGTTTTTTCTTTCACACCACCTATTTCCCTCAAAAAAATGATAGTAAGTGTAATATTTTCAGCTAAAATGCACTTTTATTTATTATAACCACCAAATGTTGCCAAAAGTATTTTTATTACTTATACTATATCGTACAGGTGCACTGTTTACATGAAATATTATGCAAAGTAACTCAGGTGCTTTTTATTTGTTTGGTACAAAATGTTCCTTATGAAAACTTAGAAAGATTATTTTTTAAAACTGTGTATGTCTATTTTATAAGTTTTATAAGAATCATTTGCAGCCACAGCCATTTGAATCAACAACCTCCATTGTGAAGACACCCTCAGTAAAAATAAACTTAAATAATACAATATCTACGTAGATCATTTTTTCATTTAATTTAGTCCATTTAGGTACTGTTAAGTCCTGTGCGCAAGGTGTATGTTAATCACTTGTGTCACGATGAACCGTAACATTCTTAAGTTCTTACAAAGAATTATTCACTTGCGCCATTTTCTTAAAAAGGTGCACAAGTGAATAATTCTTTGTAAGAATTTAAGAATGTCACGGTTTATCGTGACAACATGCCTGCGCAAGAGGTGATGTGCAGCGCTCTCTCAAACAATTACAGTGAACTCTCTCTATTCTGAACACTCATGGGGCCGAACAAAAGTGTTCAGATTACGGGGGTGTTCATTATAGAGGGAGAATCAGCAAAACGCATGTTTATTGAATTTATCGACTGTACTGAGTACTTAGCCTGGTTAGCCATGCCAGTTACCGAGATGGAGGTGCTGAATTTAGATTTGGCGGCTATTGCAATGTCAAACTAAACTCAGTCGGACCTGTACTCTTACACCTCATTGTTTTTTTTTAATTTAAAAAGTTTTACATAATGATAAACAAACAAACAAAAAAGGGAATTGCAATAATAATAATAAAAATACATAACAGTTTTTACCTAAAAAAATGTGTAATTTTAGTTTGTTTTTGCATTGTGTATACACGTGCAGCGTACATATTATCAAGTTGTTTCAAAAGTGGAAATGCTTCCTGATGATGTTCAGCTGCATAATTCAGAAGGTCTTGAATCCCTTGGCCATATTGTTTGAACGTTATTGCACTTCTTGTTTCTTCAGCTTCGTCCGCTTCTTCTTCACTATCCTCGTCCTCTTCAACGGTGATATTGCAACAAACTGGAAGGTGTCCATCGGCTTCTAGATAAGCACTTGGCTCCATTTCCGTATGTAGCTCCTGAAGAATTGACTGCAAGTCACTTAAAGCTGTTGTTTCTTGGTCATCAATTCGTGTTTGTTTGTCTACACGTGGGAATCCAGCTCGGTAAAAGCATTTCTGTATAGTGTGGGGGGTTACTGTCCAGGCCATTGATATCCAGTGGACAGCATCCATGACATTGACCTTCTTAGTCAGTTTGCTTGCTGAATTTGCATCTTCCATTGCAAGAGACATTTTCTTTAGAAAAAAAATTCTGTAGTGGGCTTTAAAAGTTTTTATAACTCCTTGATCCAATGGTTGTATTCTAGATGTGCAGTTTGGTGGCAGGAACTTCAGGCTCACGTTGCTCAGAGTTACATTTTTGTGTGATGCAGCATTATCCACGAAAAGAAGAATTTTTCTCCCTTCTCTCTTCATCCTCTCGTTAACACCTTCCAACCATTCCGTGAAAATTGCAAATGTCATCCAGGCTTTTCGATTAAATTTATAGTTAACAGGCAATGATGAAATCTTCAAATTTTTAAAACATATCGGTTTAGCACTCTTTCCGATCACAAGAGGTTTAAGTTTTTCACCCGTAAAACTTGCACAAAGCATGACAGTGAGTCTTTCTTTCGACATTTTTCCGCCGATGCATTTATCGCTTCTTTCTGCTAGGGTTTTATTTGGAAGGGCCCTAAAAAATAAGCCGGTTTCATCGGCATTGAAGATGTCAGCAGGTGCAAAATCTTTTGTTAATTCTAGAAGTTTAGTTTTCCATTCCTCTACTGTGTCCATGTTTACATCTGCTGCTTCTCCACTTATGGTTTTAAATTCAATATTATGGCGAACTTTGAATCGGCTAAGCCACCCATCTGATACCTTGAATTCACTAATGTTTTCCTTTTCGGCAAAATCAAGCGCAATCTGTTTCATCAGAGGTCCAGTGACAGGCAGATTCTTTGTGCGCATTTGGCAAAAAAACTTCCAAACATGCTGGTTTATTTTTTCATTTCCCGTTTTTTTCTCAAAAATTCTACACTTTGAGCCAGGTGCATTCTGCTCAAAAGCAGCTAAAATTTCGTTTTCTTTCTTACTAATTGCATTAACTTGGCCTACGGAAATCCCGAATTCAACTGCAATTTTTCTCTGGCTTACTTTTGACTTCAATTTTTGAACTACATGGTACTTTTCATTGAGGTTTAGTTCTTTCCGTTTTTTCGTTTTACTTATTTCCGATGACATATCTGACTTGTTCTTCAACACTGCTGCAATCGGTACACTGGCAAAAAACGTCACCTTTACCAGCGAAAAATCTCAAGGGAAGAGATAAGGCTGTCCAATGAGATGGGCGGAGGGGGGGGGGAGCGATAAGCCTTTTCTTGACCACTCCACCTGAAAACACCTGTCTGATCTGAAGCACCTGTTCGAAAGGGGGAGGCAATCTGAATTCCGGGAATTACGGAATTCCAATCGCACACCTGTTCAGTTTAGAGAGAGGTAACTGCTGAATGGGGGATAAAATAGCGTTCATAATACGGGGGTGTTCATATTATAGGGTGTTCAGATTACAGAGAGGTCATCCTATGTTAAGTGTATGAGTTTCGCCGGGACTATCGAAAAGTGTTCATAATACGGGGCTGTTCACATTAGGGAGTGTTCAGATAGAGAGAGTCCACTGTATATAACAAGCAGTCAGATGGACAGAAAAGAGAGTTCGTTTTTCTTTGATCAGAGTGCACCTGGAATTTCTAAACTCATGATAAGAAAGAAATTTGTTGCACCAAGTGTAATACTCGGAATTATTTCAACAAGCAATATACAGTCCACTAACCAACATCTAAACAGGTACGTACCTGGTTTGATACTTGATGAAAAAAAAAAGTTTTTGGTGAATCACACGCACACTCGCTTGATGAGAAAAATATCATTGAGCGAGTTTGCGAGTGTCACCGGAAACTCGCACAAGGGGAAAACAAATCACACCTGACTACTCCGAATAGCAAACGCCCTCGGCGACGGTCAGACAAAGACGTAAGGACATCAGTATATCAAGATAAGGTTACTAGAAGAAGCTAGACAGAGCTGCACCTTCGCGTATGAAGTAGAATATACTGTTTTTCTTCTTGGTGTGAGTATTTTACTCACGGTATGAGTTCTAAAGGGATAATACTCGTCGATTGGTGTATATCATGTTTTGCTGTTCTCAAAATACATTACAATCTATTCTTACAGGAGTGTAACTCTAAATTTAAAGCTTATAAATGAATATCTTACTATTGTCGTTAAAACGAGCTTTTCTTTGCATTAACAAATCACAATTAAAGTTTTAAAAATTAAAAAAGTCAAAGCTAATAATCTTTTTTATACTCCTTTCGGCTTAAATAATATATTCACAATAAGGCACTATAAAAAGCTGCTATTTTAATTAAATGTCAATATTAACTTTCATCCAGGTGCATAAAAACGTTTAATTTATTAAGCTTACAAACAGCTGATTCGAATAATTCCTTATTAAATTTTAAATTAAAAAATGTATAGCAAAACAATAATCCGATCAATTTAATTAAAAGTGTTATGTATGAAAGCAGCAGAAAAACTTACGAAACGTTAATTGGAAAATGCATCCTATAATTCTTTATAGAACTCGTACTTCCAGTTCCATAAACGGTTTTCTTTTAAATTCAAAAAACGCATAGTACAAATTGTTTTCAAAAAATAATATTCTAAAATTAAAAGCTTGAAAAAAGTGCTTATTCGATTGGAAAGTGCAATAAATGCTATCAAGAAGAAAACCATTTTTGAAATACATGTATTTGTTCTGCATTTTTCATTTAAATGTCTAAGCGTATTATTTTACTCAATAAATGCGAACAGAATTAAGTTAATTCGGTTGGAATAATGACTTTTAAAATTTTTACAATATCAGAATAAAAATTGAAATCATAAGTAATTTTGAAATATCACCACAGTTTTTATGGTTTCTTAAACTTTGGAAAATGCTATTTCATAGTTATTTCCATTAAAAAACATGTTTTCATTAAAAGCAAAAACGGATACTTAAAATAGTTTTTTTCACAAAGCCGTTTTTATTTCCAGCATAATGCTTTGTGAGCAACAGAAAATATTTTAGTAATGCAATTTCAAGCAGTGATGTGTATTTTCAATAATGCATTTTATAAATAAATGTAGTTTTCGTGCTAGAAGGGAATGATATGTTTCGCTCAATTAAACTGCTATTTTGTACTTTCAAAAACATACGAAATGAGTAAGTTCTTGGTGAATTTTACTGATTGTAGCAAACAGGACACATACGATAATATCGGTTAGATGAATTAAAGTTGAAAACCATTGTGAATTTAATAAAAAAGAAAATGCCCGCACACATTTTGAAAAACAGTGCTGATACGTCCTCTGCACTCTTTTGCAAAATTTGTGCGTTTTATTTCATTTATTTTTTATCGGTCAGATGATTTGGAGAAACTTTTGCTTTTTTTTTAAACTTTGTAACCGTTTTAGCATTCGTAACTCTTCTGTAAGCTCAAAAATCGTTACCAAAATGTTCGCGTATTATATTTCCCCCTTCATCTTAAATGTGTTTAGGATTCTCACCCATCTCGTCGTATAAGGATGTGAACTTAAAATGTTTATAAATGCTATTAATGAATAACAAATCTGGTTCGTTTCAATACGCTTTAGACATAAATATTTTCTTTCCGATTTCCTTTTTTACAAATAGTTAATGCAGCTTCTCAAGCTAATTGTATGAGAAAAATAAGTTGAATAATTTACAATGTGCATTCACGCAACTCATAGTTTATCATCACAAAATATGATTTATTTCTTAACTGGACATGTGCAATTTTGCTTTATAAATTCTGGTTCTACATTGTTATTAGTTTAAAATATTTAACAATGACTGTTTTAAATAATTGTTTAAATTATAAAAATCATATTTTCGTGTGTGTGTGCGTGTAAGGAGTTTCTGCAATTTTAATTAAAATTTTTCTAAGAACTAACTAAAAGTGTTTATGAAACGCCGTCTGGTGAAAAAGAGCAAAAAAGGGGGAGACGGACTGAGTAAGCAGCCAGGAGCATACGTGTTCCATTGTTGGTGTTCTGTTATTCATTAGTTATTGTGTGTTAATCATGTGTTTATATTTGTGTATTAGTCTTGTGATCTGTCATGATTAAATATGTTTGTTCCTATAAGTGAGCAGCCATTTTAAAAGTTGTTCTGGCTGACTGTATATCCGAGTCAAAGGAATATGCCTAAAATCTACATATATTTCGTTTTTGCTTTGGTTTGTTTTTTCCAGTATATGAATTTTAGATTTTTGAGTGTTTCTGGATTCAAGAAAAAAGCTTCATTTTTATTTCGAAACTGACAAAAAAGAAAAGAATATCTTTTTATTTTATTTGTGTTTATTTATTAATTTACTTATTTATTTATTTATTTATTTATTTTGAGTACACAGCATATTTAGAATATGCAGTTTTAAAAACAACACATCAGAGCCTCGAAATGAATAAAGGTTCCTGAAAATAGATTTATTTTATTCCTAAATTAAACTGATTTTTTTGGACGATGAAGACTACAATTTATTACAGAGATTAAGAGTTTGAGCTATAAAATATGCATTACATCTAATGAACGTATTCAAATGCAGAAAACGAAAATATGTTCCAAATGAAAACTAAAACTAAATGATCGATTCATACGTTGCAGGAAATTTTTTCCTACATAAATAAACGTTCAGGTCGATGCTCTGAGAAATACTTTAAATAGAAATAAAATATTTGGCTCTAAAATGTTCAAGGAATATTTTATTTAATGTAGCGGCATCCATTTAAAATCAAGTTCAAAGACTATTTCTGTAAATGTAGCAAACGTATTTTTTTAATTTAAATGTTATTTGAAACTCATTTTTATTTTCCACTTTGCTCAAGGTGTTCATTATATTTTATGCCTCAAAATTCCTTAACTTACGTAATAATTTGTAGACGTCGTCGCTTTGTTTCTGAATCATTAGTTTGATCTTTCATAAGCGACGTTATTAATAAATTCAAAACTCCTTATTGTTAACCCTAAAATCGAATAAATACGACCAACGGACAACTTTGTGAGTTCGAAAATAAATTATCTTTCCGTTGAACTTACTGACTGCTAATGAAATATTATTCTCCTTAATTTAATTCACGTTACATCATGTACAACAAACTGAAACATAAAGAGTTGAATTCTTATTAGTGGGTATCTTAATTCTCTTACAGAACAATAATTTATCCAAACCTTTTACAAGAATATTTAATGCATAAATTAATTTATTACATTTAAAATTAATTTTATTTATTTATTTATTTTTCTTTATATTTTTACTTTTCGATGAATACTTTTTAAACTTTTGCATCAAATTTTCCACTTTCGGTATTTTTTTTAAAGTGTTCGAGGAAATAATTTTAGTTTTACGTCTTTATCCCAAGCTGAACTTTACAGATACCTTCATTCATGATTTACACTTAATTAATGCACGTTTTTCATGAGAGAAGTTTCAGTAAGTAAGGCATGCAATCTCACTATGCATTTTATTTTTCATTTTATAAAGGAAGAATGTATTTATGTTTATTTTTTTATTATATATTTATCTTTTGAAATAAATTTAAATTACATTCTTATTTTTTTTTAAATTTTATTTCGTGAAAAACATGTCTTTTGTTCTAATCGAAATGTTATATTGTATTTGATTCTCGTTAAGTAGTTTTAAAATATAAAACTTACTATTGACCTTTATTATTTTTTTTTTAATTTAAAAGCAGAGTGAAGTATTCAATAAGAAACGTATAAAAATAATTTAACTTTGTGCAAGTAAACAATAATAATAATATAATTACACGTTAATTTAAAGCACAAATGAGAAATTAACGTGTAATTATATTATTATTATTAATAAGAAACGTACTTTTTAAAAAAAATTCAGTAGTATACATTATTATATTTTTAATAATTAAAGAATATTTAATCTCATTGACATATGAGTTTAATATATTTAGTTTTTGATATTTGGGACAACTGTTTGGTTTCGAAGTTAACATTTTTTTGGTTTGCTAAATAGATCTTTTGATAAAGTGAATAATTCAACAGCATTAATATTACCACGGGCAACGCCACGCTGATGCATCTAGGTATAGATGAAAGTTCACTTCATACGTACTTATGCATAACGGTATAATGAGAGTAAAATGTCATAGAAAACATAATCTTAACCTTCCGTGACAGGGAAAACATTAATAGTGTAAAAATATGCGAAAAAGAACACGATTTACTGAAAATATCTACAGCGATATACGCGCTGGCAATAAAAAAGTGCCAGAATTAGAAATGCCTGTATAAGAGGAATACAGGCATCTAGAAACTAATAACTTCCAAAGAAATATAGAATGTGTTGATTAAAACTGAGAAGATAAATAAAAGCATACCCACCATTTAAAGTTTATGTATTTTTCCCAAAGTCCTATATAATTAAAATATGCCTTATGTTGGTACGTGTTTCTGGAGAGCACATTATAACGTTGCTTATACTAGAAGGCATCTTCTTAATATAAATCAAATATACTCTTATTAATGCTCGTTCATGTGCTCCAACGCAATGACTACAAACTTATGTAAAATAAAACGTAATTCAACTCGACTTGCTCCTATTTTCACAACCCACTTCTTAAGCAATTTTCTAATTTGGAGATAATAGCATTTCCTGGGTAACTTACTTTAATATTTGATTACATTCCTTTGGAACTGCTCTGGGGAGTTGAAAATATCCCAGCATTAGGTACCAAAATGAGACATTTATACAAAATTCATGGTTAGTGGCTGGAACGTATAATTGTTGCAAAGAGATCGCTCGCTGATATTAAAATATATTCTACAAGGATTATTTATCCTAAAGTGAACGCATTTTGAAAACGATTTAGTTTAAATATAAATGAATTGGCAATATAAGAATTTTACTAACGTTTGTCTGTATAAAAGATCCTTTATGTTTATTTTTTTAAAACAAATTCATTTAAAGAGAATCACATGTTTTTAACATAAAAGTAGATTATGTTGAAATTCCACATTAGAGCATGATTGGAATTTAATAATATTCATAAGAGCAGTTGTTTGATTAAATATTCATCTATTTGCGAGAATCTGCAGATATTGCGCCGCTAAAATGCGTTTGGATGGTATTTTTTTTAAAAGAAATTAATGTTTACATTATCACATACACTTTAGCTGTATAGTGGAAAAATATTTTCAAGTTCAACTATTCTCTTAAGCAAGTGTGATATTTGATGATTTAAACATCCCCAAATAAGTCAAAAAACGGAACTTTACAGAGTGACTGAGTGTTACACGAGTTTGTAATGTGTAGGGCATCTAATAGTTTGCCGGGGACTGATTGATAGAATTAATGTAATAACTCTTAGATTTAAAGTTATTTTTTTTAATTAAAAAAAAATGAATTTTAAATTATCTATAAATTTTAGGCTATATATAAAAACTTGAATAAAAACAAATTGACGCGATGGATTTTTTTTTTGTAATATTTACAGTTCTACCAAAATGAAAGCTAAAAGAAAAATGTATAAAAAAATCATTGCAGTTTTTTTCTTACAGACCTGTGTTATTCATTTCGTTTATGATGTAAAATAAATATATTTTGATCGTTTTTCATACACAGCATACTAAGTTTTTTTCAAAAACTATTCATGTACTATGCTTTAAATCTATTTTGATGCTCATACAACGTTATTTTTATAACTGGCAGTGAAGCTTGGTTTCCCAATATATTTTATGTACAATGTGACTTTCTTTTACGGCATATTTTATGGCTAAAATAGTTCCGAAGTAAAAAAAAAATCTTCCTTACAGTCTAAATTTTTGTCTCCATAACTTCCACGGGATAATTCCAAGATTCCTATGAGTTCTAATATAAAATTTATATATATTTATATATATATATATATATACATATATATATATATATATATAAAGCGTTACAGAAAGCAGCAAGCGCACTTGAAAATAACTTGATATATGAATCTTTTTTAACCTACTTTTCCGTAAAAGTAAAGAAAAGAAAGTAAGAAAGGAGGATTTAGGTATCGTTAAAATAAAACAAAGCCAAAATTAGAGGAAGTAATTAAAATGAGCTGATGTGTGCACCGCGAGACTTCCTTGTACTAAACTAATTTTATAATACACCTTTTTAAGAACTAAAAAAAATTGGTGCGTGTATTAATTACGCACGCTAAAAGTTATGTTTCTTAATTTCATTGTTTGTATAATAAGAATGCATGTATATATATAGATATATACATGCATACATACATAAATATATATGTATATACTCACAAATATGTTAGACCTATTGCCCCAGTGAGTGTAACAGTATAACAACATGCGCCGTAGGGGGGCAAGTTGTTACAAAATAATTACTGCATATAACTATTCATAAGTTTAGCTATCCATATATTACCTTTTTTCAAAAAATCTGCTGCGAATCTACAATATTTAAAGTAAATTTTAAAGCAAGTTTCACCAGAACACTCGCAGTGGTTACATCTAGAAAAATTATTAACGATTTTGTAACTAGCCCTGGTCTCCCCTACGTGCATGCAAATTTGTCTTTTTGTATACGCGTTTTGAAGTTAATTTTTTTTTACTTATCAAACGTTGTCAGTTGAATTTAAATCAAGAATGTCTTGAAAGCAACAAGAAGGCATATTATGTAGTTTACCGATACTTTAACATATGACTCGTACTATTGTCACGATATGGTGGATTTTCTTTCAGAAATGTTTCAGAAAGAGTTTAAAAGAGTGCCAACTGTGCATGATTGTGGGTAGGGAAAGATACTGTCTTCAAAATTGCGTATAGGGAGAACCACTGTGCGCAGGACATGGCTGTGGCACATCACATTGCAGAAATTCGACCTTTTATCTTCCTTAAAAAGAATATTGATTCAATGTTAGGTGAAGAGACCAACTGTAAAAATATATCGGGTACAAAGAGTGTTTACAAAAGTACTAAACAGTACATCATATATCTCGTTTAATGTTATTACTTGAAATAAACTGTAAATGATTAAGTTTTTGTATTAGAGAACGATAATTAAAAGATGGATACAAAAACAATTTCATAATTGTACAATTGTTACCTATGCTAGTAGGAAAATCAAAATCAAAGCATAAAACACCGACATTTTAAGTGAAGAATAAAAACCTTTTTTGAATTTTGTTACCTGTTTAATCAGATTCAGTTAAAAAACAATGTTTTTTTTTTTTTTTTTTGTATAACAGCAAAAGCAATAACGAACAAAGAAAGAGGGAGGGCAGTTTAAAAAATCTAAGTTTTCGAACCAAATAATTTATTTAAAGTACCCCGGCTTTACTAATGTCAAGCATAATTGTTAATTCACACTTTTTAGTAATTAACTTTTTAGCATTAATTTAATCCGGTACTTTTTGCACTCTTATTTTCTTCAACTTAATTGTGTTACTTATTTTTACAAAATTATATGTTTTATTTTTTTTTTTTTTCGCATTGTAATTTCAAAAAAAAAAAAACCAGTGTGAAAAAAAAAAAAAAAAAAAAGCTTCGAAGTTATCTAGATCATTCGGAGAAGAAAGCAAATAATATACCTAATTAAGAGAGCTTTGCAAAGATTGAAATTTATTTAGCTAATTGACGCATTTGGCTAGAAAAAAAGTAATTGTATAAACGTTAAATCAATAAAAGAAAATTAAACATCTAAATTATAATGAAGTAATAAGGGAGAAATCTAACTATGTAATTAGTAGTAGCATTGGTTATAACTCATCCATCTTTTAAGGAATAGTTCTTTTCTCCGGTAAGATAGTAGCAATTACAAGAATATTAACCTAAAAAATTATTATAATATTCATTCGCTGTAGATTTTATTTTGAGAACATCAAATCAAAAACACTCACATTTTTAAAATGGTTGTTTATACCGTTTGATTGTTGCAGCGTTCTCGTTTAAAAAATGGAATTCGAGTCAGTTCTTAGGTTATCCGATTTTTATTTTTCCTCACCGTGAAGTTTTAGGTTTCGGACAAAGCATCCATTGCTTGATGAGTTCGTACGCAGTTTAATTTTAAGGAATATTTCTTTTAGTGCTCTTATCTTCTGTTCGTTCTCTTTGTCAATCTTTTCAAAACCACTGATATACAGTGGCGTGCAAAAGTTTCGGGCCATCCTATTTTTCATACATATTGCACATAAATACGATGGTGAAAGAAATATAAACGATCGATTATAGCAGATATTCACTTATATTTGAAAAGAATGAGTTATATACATTGATGTTACTTTCAAATAATTATTTCTTCAACATTTCTTTATTAATGAATGTGCAAAAGTATTGGGACACATAAGTAATTTAAAAAAAAATCAAAAAGAATAAAGAAGAATTCGGGTTAAATGTCTTGTACTCCTTCACGCGACTTGTTGCGACCTTGTTGCCATGCCCTTAGCAGTAATGACTGCAGCGCACCGACTAGGTATTGAGTTGATTAACCGCGAGATCCGTTCTTTTGGCAATTTCTCCCACTCTTGTCGCAATTGATTCCACAATTCCGGCTTGTTGGAGTGATTTTTCGTTCCAACACGAACCTTTAGGTCTTGCCACAAGTGTTCAGCGGGATTTAAGTCCAGTGACTGCGATGGCCAGGCTAGGAGGCGGACTTTTCGGCTCTGAAGAAAATTTTTCACAAGACGCGAAGTTTGTTCTGAATGGTTATCTTGTTAAAAAATCCAACCACGAGGCAAATTTTTCGTTGCAAATGGAAGCATATGGTCTATCAGAATGTTCTTGTACATTGCAGCTTCCATATTGCCGTGAATTTCCACCAGCGGACCAACGCCATCGGCAAAAAATTCTCCCCAAGCTTTGATGTTCCCACCACCGTGTTTAACAGTAGGAGTTTGATACCTTACTTTATATCTGGTACTTGTTCGAGGTCTTACGTATTTCCTACCATCACTTCCAAACAATTGAAATTTCAATTCATCAGAAAATAGCATTTTCTGCCAATCCGATGCCGTCCAGTGCGCATATTTTTTTGCAAAGTCCAGCTTAGCCTTCTCATTTTTTTTCCTAATTAATGGTTTCTTGACGCCAATCCGTCCAATCATCCCTACAGCCTTCAGACGTCGAGACACTATACTTTGGCTAACATCGGGTAGATTTTCACTTAGTAATTCTCGTGAAATATCGGCTGCGCTTTTTCGAGGATCGACAACACACTTTCTTCTTATAATTTTGTCGACACGATTCAAAGTTTTTCGCGGCCTACCGCTCCGTTTTTTATCACACGATTAGTTTGTTGCTTTATACTTAGAAATAATACGATTAACAGTACTCTTACCGACAGATAACGCCCTTGCATTGAAAACATCCTTCTGAAGAAAGTTTCTCCACGATTTCACGAAAGTGAATATTCGTGTGTTTTGGCATCGTCGATACAAGAAGAATAATTTTCCTTTGTGTAGTATGTTATGAAACCAGCGAGCCTAAAATGTAAACAAACCGGGAGTATAGAGCAGAGGCGAGTAGTGGCCCAATATTTTTGCACACCGACGAAAGTCATTTTACGCAGTACACGTAGAATATGCTATGAACCAATGTAATATTTTATTTTACTTTGTATATTCTAACTTTCTCATATATTTCGGACAATGAACGAGTGGACGAATAAACTTTTTTATCAACTCAATGGAAAAATCAGGGTAGCCCGAAACTTCTGCACGCTATTGTATATATAAGACATTGTATATATATTATGAAGCTTTAAAAAACTCTTTTGCGGACACCTCTCTGCACTGTGAAAAATTCTGGTTTATTTTTTCAGCAAAAAATGGTAATATTTAGCTATAACCACCACTTGGTACTAAATTTCACCATGAACGTGGTGGCTAAACATTGAACAATGATTACGAAATTTTCTCTAACCAGTATTACGGTTCAACTTTGAATCATGATCGCATATTTTATTTTTTAAACAGCGTTATGGTTCAACTTTGAACCATTATCATAGACTTTTTTTAACTGCTATCTAGGTTCAATGAACTGTAACATCTTGAGGACTTGTGTATATGCCGAGTGGTAAAGCATGACTTCGATGGTAAAACTTAACAAGATTTTATTTACATATTATTTACAGCTTCATCAAAACTTAGGGTTGGTAGACAGTGACCGAGGTCGGACGAACACGTCCGTCTCTCTCCTCGTCAAAAGATGTTCTCCTCGAACTCAGAATTTTCTTACTTCTCCTTACATGTCCGTTGGCCAGGACTCCGGAAACTGCCCAGCCTCCTTTCCAGATAAAATCGAGTGGGATGCGGCCGCCCCTTTTGTCGGCGGGCACACAACCCTGGGAACGGAAATAGTTTTTGGGCTAAACGGATGCCAGAGGTCAGGGGCCAAATTCGGACGGACAAAGTCAGCAAGCATCTGGATTTTTGAAGTATTATTTTTTTGGACGCTAGTAGTAGGTAGGCCACAATGAGAGGCAGAAGGAGGGAAACAACTCAACAGTCAGGAGGGGGCGTGGTCGTCACGTGACTTTCTCGTGATCTTCTACGAGGGTTGTCCGCTATGTTGGATGACGTCGTCCGCCATCTTGGATGGTCACGTGATTTTCCGTGATCTTCTACGGGGTATTTTTTGTGACGTCATCCATCTTGGATCCGTAATCTTGCACGTGGTGTCGTCCGCCATCTTGGATTATGTAATCGACTCATTTTAATTACTTAATTAATTTTAATTACTTAATTAATTCCAATTACTTAATTATATCGGAGTGAGTCACTTCATTTGAATATAGGATTTTTAATTCAGTCTAAAATGCACTTTGCCCCAGCCGGGATTCGATCCGACGACCCTTGGATTCGCAGGCAAGCGCGCTAACCACTAGACCACGATGTACTTACTACGAATGGTGAAATAATGTTTTAAAAAGATAAGAGTAGATTCAGGTGAATGTTAAACTTCTAAGAGAGGGGGTATAATACTCATGGCGCCATCTAGAGAAAACTTTGGGCATAAAAAGGAAAATGGTATTTTCGAGAGAAAATAAAATACGCTTAAAATCGAGAGAAAATAATGGTGGCGCCATCTAGTGAGAATAAATGTAAAAAAATATTTATTTGATAATTTATGTAGAAACAGCATTTTACAGTTTAATCGAGGGAAAATAATAGTGGCGCCATCTAGTGAGAGAAAATATTAATTCCTTTAAAATATTTTTTTCTGGACTTGGAATACTTTCCGTGATTTTATTTAATTTGAGTTTTCTCTTTCATAGCTCGGGAATCGAACATGCGACCTCCTGCTCCAAAAACACGCTTGGCCGAATGAATAGCGCGCGCCTTATCCATTCGGCCAACCGTGTTTCAAGCAATGGACGGTTTAAATGAATCTGAATATAATTCTTTTTCAGATGTTTGGAAAGAACGCTCGTGGTGCTATCTAGCGAGAGAAATTATTTTTGAGAAATAATATTTCATGGGATTCGAAACCAGGCAATATAGTATTTAATTACGAATATACAATTATTAATGAAGTCTTGGATTATTTATGAATAATAATAATAATAGTGGTATTAATAATAATTAAGAATGAACGAATTATGAAAACGAGTTGGTTATTAATTATTCTGGTTCCAACCTGTTTTTACGGCGGGAGTCATGTATTGCAACAGGATTTAGAAATGAGCTGTACGTCAGAGAAGAAGTTAATTACCTGACCAATCAGGGTCCTGATTTGTTATCAGATACTTATTACACTTCAAGTTTTATTCAGTCGAGACTTCAGTTGAGATCCTGCGGTTGAGTTACGAACTTTAATTTTTACACCCTGTGTTTGAGCTACGACTTTGATTTTTCACGATGAACTCCAAAAGCCAGAAGCGAAAATGTGAGGAATTGCAGGCAACAGTCAAAGTGGCAAAGGTTGACCCAATAAAAGTAAGTATTGTTTTCTATTCTACTCTATTTATTTGTTGTAACAAATCAATTTGTAATATGATTATTAGTTTTTTTTTTTTTGTTCACTTTCTTAATTATTTTTTCTTACTTTCCAGCCAGGAGAACCATTTATGCAGAAAGAGGTGCCTGAAGGAGTTTTCCCCATCGGAGACGATGTCTATGTTTATGCATCTACGTTTAGGTCAAGTGCAAGTCTTCATGTACGAAAGTTTAAGAAGTATGGCGACAAGTTCTACCCTACGACTGAAGGCGTAACTCTGCGTCCGTGGTGGATTCCCAGCATTCTTGGGAAAAAAAGTGTGCCGCAATCATCTAGAGAACTGCAAACATTATTCGAACATGAATTGATAATCGAGAGCTCTGATTTTGAAAAGTTCAAGTTCACCCGTTTAGCAAAGGAATCAGTTTCCCGCTGCATTACACTGTCTGGCTCACAGTGGGCAGAGATGATCCGTCAATATAACCTTATTGCGGATAGCCTTTTGGATCATGTATTTTCTGCAATGGACTTCTTCAACGCATTCCGTAGCATAGCTGATACTCCCATAGCAAAAGATGTCTTACCTGCTTCAATGGACGTTAGTCTGGGTACTCACTACTTAAATAATCTTGTAGAGAGTGTTTTATGTGAAATATTCAAAGACAAGGGACTTAGAGATCCGGAAACGCTGGCTGAAGAACTTTGGGGAAATAGTGTGAAAAGGTTCAATTCTCTTGCACTAACTCTGGACATTTCAGAAATTACCGAATTATTTCGGGAGAAATTGTGGGAAGAACAAAAATTTTTATGTTTGAAACCAGCAATGTATGTCACTGAACCTTTCTTAAAACAAGTGCAATTAAACAAAATTCTCACTTCTGTAAGGGAAAAATTCTGCCCAGCGAATGCTTTTGAAATTTTTGATGATTCTGAAAATATGTAAAACATTTGTGCTTTTTGTATAGTTTTGTTTCTTCTCATGTAGTTTTAATTTGTACATAGTTTTCAGTTTTTTAAATAAAATGTCATTGCTTAGAATTAAATGTGTTTTCATTGTAACAATATTTTACAAACACAAAAAAAAGTAAATTCATCACGAAATGGTTTTAATACTTAACAAATATTTAAAGTTCTTTGAAAATGTTGATTAAAGTGAAAATAAAATGAATAAATGTAGAAGTAATTATAAATGATTTCTTAAATGCATTCAACCAAATATTCTAAATTACAAAATGTATGCTCTTTACATTGTTGAACAAATAGATGCATTATTTTTTTTTTGAAGGAATCTAAATATTTAATATACACAATATATTTCAAATATCTTTCTCACAGAAGAAAAACTAAGTCGCGAGTCAATGACACTCGGAAGAATACGCATTGATAATTTTGCAAGAAGGTTGCAATATTTGGGGGAGCGCAACAAAGAAGCGCGGATCCTTTTATCTATTTCACTTCTCCGGGAGAAACTAGGGTTTCTCAATCGCCAGGCCTAAACGTCAATCAAGTAACCGGATTCTTGCTGTCACATATAAGAGCGGTATGTTTATCTAATTAATTTTTCCCCGGGTCAAGCGGATCTAGTTAGCTACTTATCGCAAGAGGGCACGTTTGATTAATGAAACGTTAGTTAGTCAAACTCGTGCAATACTACAGTTGCAGGGGTTTCAATAGTTAGGATTGCAATTTGGCGACGTCAGATACGTGATGTCATTTGAAATCAGGGTAAAATAGTTTACTAATAAATACCCCTTCGCCAGTTTTGCTTTCTCAGTTTCAGTTGTCCAGTGAGTGACTGCTCTTGCTGTCTTTTCAACATGTCTTTTGAAAGTAAGAGATCTTTCGAGGAACCTTCTAGCAGCTTTGTAAGTAGATGTTTGTTTTCATTTTATTCTTACTTTAGGATGTACACATTTTGCTATGTATGTTTAAAGATATTTTACATATTTGTTTATTTTTTTTTTATAGTTTGAAGACCAGTTGAGGGATTCTGACGATGATGTAAGTTTTTAAAAAAATATTTTATTTAGTTATATTTCTTTCTATTTTAAATTTAGTTGTATTTGTTTTCAACTGTTTGCTTATTTCTTTATTACAGTTCATCGGAGAATTGACTCAAGAGTTTTTGGAAGCTAATGATGACGATGTAAGATATTTTTAAATGTTTAAATTTAATTATTATTATTATTAAATTTTAATTTGAAGTAGGTGATAGTTGCTTTGATATATATTTTTAGGTTATAGGGGAAGACAGCCAATCCTTCATTGAAGCATCAGAAGTGTTTCATGGACTTCCATTGTACTATCAAATTGGTTCTGGTTTTGAGGTATTCAGATTTTGTTTTCCTTTTTGAATTTTACTCTGAAATAATGTTTTCCTTTTGTCAAGTATTTATGTATGTATTTTCTTTTTTAGAATTATGCAGAAACATCGAGTGCGAAGAAAATACCTGTAATCAAAGCTGATGTAAATATGTTTTCAGTAATTTTTATTTCAATAGATAAATTTATTAATGTTTGTGTGTATGCATATAATTTTGAATTTATTCAAAATGATTGTTATTTATTTATTTATTTAATTTTTTTTAATTATTATTATTATTATTTTTTTTAGTTGGAGAAAGCAATTTCGATTGAAGAAAGAAGCAGACGGAGAAATGGGAAGTATCAAGCAGAGGAAACTTGTTTTCGAGTACGAATTAATCCTGATCTGCTCCCTACTCACCTGCCCCAAACACCTCTAATTACGATAGTAGAAACTGTTCGGACCTTGTTTCAAATCTTGCTCTCCCGATCTACACAGAATTTGAGGGGAACAGATCTCATTCGATTTTGCATTAACGCACCCCAGCTAGACAGACCGATTTCAACACGGTTGCCCCCTCATCAGTGAGATGACTGTGGAGAAAATTTTTTCAGCAGTTGTAAAAGTTTTACAGTCAAAGAGAGAAGTCAAACTATATGATGGGTTCCAAGTAGACATAATGACTATAAACCGTGACCTAGAAATGCGAAGAAGCGGAAAGTGATTAACGAGCCAGAAAGTAAGTTATACAGAATTGTATACAACAAAAGAGTCATAAAAGAAGACTATTCAACAGTCCCTTATGGCTTTTAGACATAATTTCCATTGTGAAAAAGAAAAAAAAAAGGTTCTTCTCAGAGCCAAAAAAAAAAAAAGCTCTTTTCAGAGCCAAAAAAAAAAAAAAAGGCCCTTTTCAGGGCCATACAATTTTCCATGAAACGGAATGATGTTTATGGCAAATGGTCCTTGTTAATAAGATCAAAAACAAGGTTCTATTTAGAACCATAGAAAAAAAAAAGGTCCTTTTCAGGACCACATATGTATAAAAAAAAGGCTCTTTTCAGAGCCAATTTTTTTTTTACCCCTAGGTAAAGTGGATTTCCTATAAAAGGTGGTATTTTTCTTTATTTTATTTTATTTACAGCATGGAGCTCTTACGATTAAAACATCCCTCAACCTGTCTCGTCAGCGGCCCTACAGGTTCGGGCAAAAGTATGTTCGTCAAAAGGTTGTTAGAAGAAAATATGTTTTTCCCTCGGCCAGGGAGAATTATTTATTGCTATGGCGCTTATCAACCCCTCTTTGATACCATGAAGTATGCGGAATTTGTAGAAGGATTACCTGCCCATTTAAATTCTATTAGAGATGCTATTATCGTTATAGACGATTTAATGTCGGAATTAAGCCATGACGTCAGACTGTCAAATCTTTTCACTAAAGGCAGTCACCATAAGAATATTTCAATTATATTTATCGTTCAAAATTTGTTTCATAAGGGTAAAGAAATGCGTAATATTAACTTAAATTCGCATTATTTAGTATTGTATAAAAACCCTAGAGATAAAAGTCAGATCATGCATTTAGCTAAACAAATGTTTCCAGGTAACACGAAAGCATTTCATGAAATTTTTCATGATGCTACTTTCCCAGCGTATGGGTACCTTTTCGTAGATTTAAGGCCTGAAACAGACGAAACGTTGCGCTTGCGCACTGGCATATTTCCGAGAGATAAACACTTTGTTTACGAGCCTCGTTAATGTGTTTATTCTTGCTGCGTCATGTTGCAATATCCTGTTTGTTCTTAATAAAACGCGATACTTTTTTCGATTTTTCTTCATTTCAGTCAGTCACTTGGTAAGAGAAAGATGTCTGCCGTTGTCGTAGATTTCGAGGGATTTCAGTATCAGAAGGAGCTTTTTGTTGTGAAAGAGTTGGCTTTTTACACAGTTTACAACGATTATCACGCCCGGTGGACTTTTCTTCCCCCTCATTCATGGGATAGTTTATCGCCAAAAGAAAAGCAGACCAATGCTTGGCTTGAAAGAAATCGTCATCATCTTAGCTGGGAGAGTGGGAAATTGCCGTATTGTGCTTTACATACAATACTTCAATTTTTATTTTCGGCTTATTCTGACATCTATGTAAAAGGTTTGGAGAAAGCACGCTTTTTAGAACGACTTTCAGGAAAACAAATATTTAATTTGGATAACTTGGACTTTCCCCCGTTACGTGATTTAGAAAAGAAGAACGTTTTTTGCCCCCAACACCCCGCTTTTTTCCCTCATTGCGCTCTAACAAAAGCGGAGGCTTTTGCGTCGCACCTATTTAAACTGGAACAGCCACTGTGAAGAGATCATTTGAGATCAATATGCGGACAGCGCAGGACATTGAAACGTTGAAATTTTTGTCCAAGAGCAAGTGCAAAACAGCGTTGCTACGGAAATGCCCCAACAGATTAATTAAAAGGGTATGTGAATGCGCTTTGAATGTATTAAGGGGTAATGTGACATTAACCAGGCGTCAAAAAGATCGCATGACACCCTATAAAAGGACTTTGCGCAAACTCATTGATAAAAGAGTGCCTTTCTTTAAAAAAAGGAGACAGTTACTTCAAAAAGGAGAAGGTTTCTTGTCTCTCTTTATTCCTATTGCTATATCAGCACTGACTTCTCTTCTTCATGGATAACGCACGAAAATTTATCCTTTTACCGGCCGATCGAGAGCAAGTACTTGTAGATGAGCATTTGTCCGATTTAGACAAACAAATGCATGATATTTTGTCAGATAAGAAAACGGATGAGAGCGAAAAGGCAAAATTGTATCTACAAGTTCTACAGAAATACGTCAAGTTTCCCGAGTTGCAACGGTCCAACGATGAAAAAGAAAAAACGCAACAAGAGGAAAAGCCGCATGATGAAGAAAAGCTGATAGAAAATGAGATGGTGTCTTCTGCTCCAGTGAAACACAAAAATGTCATGCACAGCATTCTTCTGTTCCTAAAGAATCACAAAGACTTATTTTCTTGGAATTCTTCTAAAGAACTTGTACTCAAAGGTAGTGTTCAACCTGGCACAAATGTAGTTTCACTCATCAACTATTTATTAAGAAATGTAAGAAGTAAGCCGTATGGGTTTATTCCAATGAAGAATGTACTCGATGAAATTCATTTTCCTTTAGATTTTGTAAAAAATAAATATTTAAAAACTGTTGTGTATGCTAAACCAAGACATAAAAAGAGAAGTGTTGTAAAACCAATTGTATGGGAAAAATATTAGTTTTTCAATAAAAATATGTTTTAGTAATTATGTGTTTTTTGCTGATTACAACCCTTTTATTAATAATTTACTCCCGTGTTTTATAAAAATGTTTATTTTTCGTTTAAAAAAAAAAGGAAAGAAAACACATTTATTCTTTTAATTTTTCTTTATTTATGAAAAATCATATTTACACCAAATTTCTTTTTTACATATTGATACAATTGAAAATCACTGATTTTATGAAAAATGGTTTTTACAATAATATCCATACATAAACCTTGACATCTTTTTGTTAAATAATAAATACAATACTGCCCACATACATTTGAAGTTAAACCTTGTAGGGGCACTTGATTCCATTTTACATTTGCATATTTCTTCACAAAACTTGCTATATGCTGACCATAGGTAACAGGAGGTAATCCATAAGAGTCAAAAAAATCCAAAGTACGAGAATTTTCTATAAACAATGCAATCCAATGTTTTCCAGGTTCCGTGTGTTTATCTGTGTTAACGACTATCGCAGCAGGAAACGATACAACACGAGGAATTTTATCACAAGGAAAAACTCCTACAAAATGTCTTGCTGTAGGGCGATGACGAAGTAATACTCTGCGTATATCTAAGGAATTCATTAGTTACCAAAATCGTATAAGATGTTTCTAGCTTTGTTGATTTCAATCAAATTCTCGAATTCAGCATACACCAATAAAGAAATGGTTTGTACTAGAGGTGTATTGAATTTAAGTTCCAATCTTAAATTACTATGACGAATAAGATTGAGATGAGCTCCGTCACACAGGTCCGGCGATAAATTAAAATGAAACAAACAATACCCGTCCGGAAATTCTTCTCGTGACAAATAAAGTCCTTTGTCTTCCGATCCACAAAATAAATTATGAAACGCACGAATATAGTTGTTGTTGGTAAAGTCGGGTAGCAATGGGTTATGAGGCATAGGCTGTCCATCTATATATACCCCAATGAAATTGATATGATAATGTTTGAACTCAAAAGGCGACTTTTTATAGTTGCCATTAAAAGCATCATTGTCGACACAAGCTACAACCAGACGTTTTGGCATTTGTCCAGTAAAAATGTTGTCTTGTATAAAACTCATGTTTCCGGCAGGAATGGAATATACTTTGCACAGTACTCTGTTAATGGGGTATTTGGCCGTTGTCTTTTCCAAGCTTTTTGCATGACCCAATACTACACCGGGGCTGACTCGAACTTTGCGTACAAACAGCGACGTATGCTCTAGAATGACTTTAAAGTTTCCTTCACCCAATAAACAAAATTCCGGCTTGCTTCGAATAAGCTTAATTTTCATATCCACCATATTAAGCATGAGTCGATCCTGATGAAATAAATCCACATGTAAACGGCCCAGTAAATCTACTGTAGCACTAAGTTGAAACATTTTGGCTCTTTTAATAAATCCTTCGTTGGGAGCCTTTACGTCAGATAAATCGTAATTATTCATTCGACCAGCAGTATCTTTAAAAAATAATTCCGAAGAGAGCTGTGATGTCTTAGCTTCATAACCGTGGTTCAATAATTTTTCAATAATGCATCTATACGGATACGTATTATTGCTAGATGAGATTATTCTTTCATTCAAACTGACGTCCACTTGAGAAAACAATGCATGTAAAAATAAGTTGACAGAACCCACTTTATCTTCTGCAGTCAAAGGAGAACCGTCACTTTTCACAATTTTTACTTTAACAAATAGAAGATTTTGTGACAAATCCAAATAGTCATCGCCAGTTCCAGAAATATTAAATTCAATGGGGCTACCGTCCGATACATTTGCGACAGGGTGGTACTCTATCCATTGACCTCTGTCGATCACCGTTTGTGTGGGTGGTAAAGTAAATAAATTGAGTTCAGACTTTGCACATTCGGGGGAATCTTTTAACACGAAAGCCATTATTTCTAGGAGTCAAAAATATCACGTCCTTTTGCTTTCTTAACTTTGGAGTGACTGATAGGTTTTTGGGCCTTGCGCTTTCTTTTAAACCTTCCATGTCCAATCATTTCATCGGCTTTCTTAAGAGCTTTCTTTGCTAATAATTTTCCCGCTTCTTTGGCTCTTGTTTTAGCAGAATTTTCCAATTTCTCCCCGGTCAGCACATCATTAGCGATCATAGTTCCCGCTCGCAAAGCTTCTTTTCCTATTGTTTTTGCCCCACTTCTTAGAAAAGGCAACGCGGTGCGGAATAGTTTGGCGAAAAATCCCCCAATACCATATCCTTTTTGAAGAGATAGACCTTGGTAAAAAGGCATCCCATTTCCGGTTTGCCCCACATAATAATCTTCAAATTTTTTCGGACAACAAGTATAAGGGACAAGCATGATTCACGAGTTGTATGCAAATGGTGACTATGGTTATGGTCACGCAGTATTTATACAATTTGCTTCATGCGAAAATGGAGCACAATGTATACAGTGCCTCGTTCGAATGGAACAAATTCGCCAGAATGTAAACGTAAATCTATTTCAATTGTTTGAAAATGTTGCCGTATGATAGGTATGTAGTGAGGTCTCGTATAATGAACATTAACCATTTCACCATCCCTTCCTTCTACTTTGATAATTTTTAAAAGGGGGGCTTTAACATCACCTACGATTTGCGGTTCTAAAAGATCGCAATACACATACATGACGGGAAAGGACGCAGCTGGATCTGCTACGAAAGGACTTTGAACCACTCCGCTAAACTCACCAGCATTAAAACCTAAAAGTTCCGCTAAACCTTTGTAAAGTAGGACCTTACAACCTTCTTGTGTTTTGATCGTCACTCGCTTTGTTACAGGATGATACTGTAAATCAATTTTATTTTGGAATGATGATAAAGTCATAGCTTTCAAGAGATCTGGGATATTTTCATAAAAACCAGGAGGTATTCGACGTCCTTGCAATTGTCCATCTTCTAACTGAAATCCAAATAAATTGTTAGTTGATCTAAGGTTGTACCACGAATGTGGGTAAATAACATCCGTCAAGCCGAGTTCCCATTCATGGTGACTCAAATGAATATTTGAAGGTAACTGTGTAATAAAATGGGCAGTTTTATTATCAGGGAAGAAGTGACTAGAACTATCACTGATAAGTGTCACATAGAAAGACATTTCTGCAACTAAATGATAAAGGTAAGTACAACTCTCTTTTATATCCCTTTTACGTCAGTAACCCAATCGTTAAATTTTTCAGGATAACCTTGAAATTTAACGAAATATTCCGTCTTTCCTAAGCGTCTCCTTGTTTTTATGACCTTTTCAATCGGATAATACCCAGAATCTGTGATTTTCTGAAGCTCTTGCGAATAAAACGTGCCCTCCAATACTTCACCTGCTAGATCTCTTAATTTGTACACGATTGGATTTCTAAGTACAATCTCATGAATCGTAAATATTTCTCTAGTCCAATTTTGTTCATATCCTTTCTCAAATCGCAATTTCTCCTTATTGATTCGTACCGTGTCTCCTACCTGAAATAACGGTTTCGTTCCATGTCTTGTTTTTTCGAGATCCCCATAGAGATTTCTCCAAGCTTTGTCTTGGTTGTTTACGTTCACTGAAGATGGTTTCATTTTTATGCTTCTATGCCATGTATTATTGTAACTGTGTACCAATTTATCAATCACATCGATATATCGTTTCGTATTCATTTCTGTAAAGTATTTCCACATTTTCGTCTTGAGGGTGCGATTAAAGCGTTCCACGATGGAAGCTTTAGTTGAATTGTGAGTCGTGAAAAAATGCACATTTTTCTGCTTCAAATACTTTTGCATTAGTTTGTTTGTAAATTCTTTTCCGGCGTCTGTCTGCAATATTTCCGGTGTGCGCTCTGAAAATATAATTTCAAAAGCAGAAACGATTGCTTCACTTTTCTTGTTTTTAAGAGGTATAACCCATGCATATTTTGATAGTATGTCCACGCAAGTAAGTAGATATTTATAGCCATCATTTCTTTCTGATAAAGACTGCATATCTACCAAATCAGATTGAAACTGCTCGTCTATGCTTCCCACGATGACTCGATTTCTCTGGAATGTATGTCTGATAGGCTTGTGCAAAGTGTAGGAATCCTTGGTCTGCAACCATTTTTTGATCTCTTTTGTCTTGACGCGACCTTTTAAAGCACGATGTAAAGCATTCACACCGCCAAAACTTCCTGGAATCTGAGGATCTCGATACAGAGCTGTCAGAACCTTGTCCATTGCAACAATAATTATGATCAATGTGCACGTTGAAATTCATATCAATATAATGACGTTAAACTAATCATACCCTTATATTTATATCGCTTTTCGGATGTTAAGTATGTAAACTTTAAAATGCTGTTTCTACATAAATTATCAAATAAATATTTTTTTACATTTATTCTCACTAGATGGCGCCACCATTATTTTCTCTCGATTTTAAGCGTATTTTATTTTCTCTCGAAAATACCATTTTCCTTTTTATGCCCAAAGTTTTCTCTAGATGGCGCCATGAGTATTATACCCCCTCTCTTAGAAGTTTAACATTCACCTGAATCTACTCTTATCTTTTTAAAACATTATTTCACCATTCGTAGTAAGTACATCGTGGTCTAGTGGTTAGCGCGCTTGCCTGCGAATCCAAGGGTCGTCGGATCGAATCCCGGCTGGGGCAAAGTGCATTTTAGACTGAATTAAAAATCCTATATTCAAATGAAGTGACTCACTCCGATATAATTAAGTAATTAAAATTAATTAAGTAATTAAAATGAGTCGATTACATAATCCAAGATGGCGGACGACACCACGGGCAAGATTACGGATCCAAGATGGATGACGTCACAAAAAATACCCCGTAGAAGATCACGGAAAATCACGTGACCATCCAAGATGGCGGACGACGTCATCCAACATGGCGGACAACCCTCGTAGAAGATCACGAGAAAGTCACGTGACGACCACGCCCCCTCCTGACTGTTGAGTTGTTTCCCTCCTTCTGCCTCTCATTGTGGCCTACCTACTGACGCTGATAACATGAAAGGGGACCGAGGGGAAAGTGGATACGTCGGAACGAGGCAAAAAAGACCGGATGCCCCTTCTGACCGGATGCGGTCGTCAAGAAGACGCTACAACTCCTCCCCCCTTCAGAACTTCAAAAATCCATGACAAAATGAACAATTTCACACAATAAAGTAAACTTAATAAAACAAAGTATCCTTTCCTTATGAGTTGGCTGTGATACACAAGTAAACAATTGACTTGATTTTAAAGTTAATAATTTAATATTTTAATTGAAACTAATATTTTCAAAGTAAGTTAGTTATAACTAAATTTTAAAAATAATAATAACTGGTCTGTGCAGTTGCTTCAAAAAGTAACTCATACTAATGTATATAATACAGTCAACACAACTAGTTAAGATGTGTTTTTCACACAATCATTTGCTCTAACTCTGAGCTTCTCTTAAACAAAGATCTTAAATCAATAAACACAACCAATCAAAAATGAAAAGTAGAACTCAAGTATATAATTTATGATTTTAGAATCATAACTAGTTCCCTTACTTTACTTTTGGCTAGCGAATAACCATGACTTTCAAAACTCCAATTTTTTTCACTCTTTAAACTAGAAGTTTTTCTTTTAAAACAAAAAATGAGTAGTTGATTAAAACAAACTTTCCAGCGATAAATACTCTTTCCTCATCATCCCTAGTGCAAAGATATGGGAGTACTTAATAATATTAGAATAAACTTCCTGACAAGTTGAAAATTTTCAAAGTTAATGATTAATAATAATAATAATAAAAATCAATTAACGAGCTGATTATGAATTTTAACCAGTTCAGAAATTTTCTGCAATACAAAACTGCTAAAGCATTTAAACTCTATCTGTGCTCACAAATTACACCACAGAGAAATTTTTCAAATCAGCTACATCCTGAGGATCAGAATGTTGTAAACATAAAGTACAATTACAAATACACAACACAAAATTTTCGTATCCTAAACACATCAATAAAAATACAAAACAGTCGTCAACTTAAAATCCGCCCTGGAATTTTTATTCGGAATAGTTGGTTAGTCACAACTATCCGGGTGGAATATACGATGTAGTTTAGAGACTCCGGCATTTTTAATATTTGATTTTGACACCAAATTGTTATCTGTCACAAAATCATAAACACTTGGATTGAGCATAATCCCATTTACAAACCTACGGTTTTCCTTTCCTGCAAACCTTTCAACATACCGAAACCGTTTTGTAATCGGTTTTCCTTCCCTATAGCTCTTTAGCACCCGATTATCTAAACAACAACTCAGGCCTACAGAAAGTTTCTGCTTTCTTGAGGGGTCAACAAACCCTCTATTCTTCCCTGTGTAATTATCTACGATCCTCTTATTATCTGTTCGTATTTTCCTCCTTTTCCGACCCCAAGCTGGTTTCGGAGAGGGGGGGGGGGACATCCCCGCCCTCTTCCTGCTAAACTTCTCTGTCCTTCTCTTATCTCTTAAACCACTGCTAGACGGTTCCTGTGTTGAAGGATGCTTCGCCCCCGTAAGCACCCGGCCTACCGAGGGGACTTTTTCTACCCCTTTTTTGTCTCGGTTCTGACTGTCGCGGTTCATTACAGGGGGAATTTTATCTTTCTCCCTCTTCTTTCTACATTTCACTATCAAAGGAAACTTCTTTTCTCCTGCAATCAGTACCTTTTCCAGAGTCTGTGCTCTTTTCCAAAACTGCTGAAATACCATTTCCTAAACAATCGGAATTTTTTTCCTCAGTACCTATGTTCTTCTCTTCGATATCTAAAACTAACTTTCCTACACAATCGACACTCCTATTCTTAGAACCTGTGTTGTTTTCTGCAACACCTATCATCCCATTTCTGACATAATCTAAATTATTCTCCTTAGAATCTGTGTTCTCCTTCACCATATCTATTATCAATTCATGAGCAGGGTGCTCTACTTTCGTCTCAGTACGACTTATCTCTGCGATATCTAAAATCAACTTTCCTACACAATCGACATCCTTAGAACCTGGGTTCTTTTCTGCAACACCTATCATCCCATTTCTGACATAATCTAAATCATTCTCCTTAGAACCTGTGTTCTCTCTCTCTATATCTATTATCCCCTTGTCGACATAATCGAAATTATTTTCCTCAGAACCTATGTTCTTCTCTTCGATATCTAAAACTGACTTTCCTACACAATCGACACTCCTATCCTTAGAACCTGTGTTCTTTTCTGCAACACCTATCATCCCATTTCTGACATACTCTAAACTATTCTCCTTAGAACCTGTGTTCTCCTTCACCATATCTATTGTAAATTCATGAGCAGGGTGCTCTACTTTAGTCTCATTACGACTTATTTCAACTAAGGGTAACTTCTGTGACTCAGTATTTGTTTCTAAAATTTGTACGTTAGAGTGCACAACGATAACACGGGATTTGTGGGATAATCTATTTAAGCTTTTGATATATGCGATTTCGCGATATATTTCTCGCAGCTTAAACTGTCTTTCTTCATTTTCTTTTTCCCATTCTTTCTCTCTTTCGACCCTTTTTTTCTCTCTTTCGACCCTTTCTTTTTCCTCTCTTTCCTTTTCTTTTTCCTCTCTTTCCCTTTCGAGTCTAGTCTGAACAATCTCATCAGCAAAATCCTTAACTAGGTTTTCCTCGTACCTTGCATTTCCGGTGATCAAGTCGACCAAATCTATTTTTTTAACATGGGCGTAACCTCTATACCAAGCTCTGATGCAAGATTTTGCAAATCTTCCTTTTTAAATTTATTTAAAAATGCCATACTTAAGGAATTAAATCACTACAAAATTTTTTTACAACTCAAAATAAAATTATAAACAAAACAATATAGTACTCTAATTGTTTCCTTAGGGTAATTCCACATGCATTAAATTATTCTACAATTAACACACTGACATGATTTTAAAGCAATTCAAGAGAAAATGACTTTATCAAGCAAATGCACTGTTTAATTTTAGAAAATTTAACTCACAACCAACAATTTAAGAAAAAGATACTCACGTTTGATGGTTGTCCTCTCTGCAACATTGGTAATCCTATTTGGAACACATTTTTTTTCACACACAAACACATACACGCGCACTGATGGATTCAGCGAAAATTTCAAATTCTATTTGACTATTCTTCGGAGAACCGGATATCTCCTACTCTCAGAAAATTGTTGAAAACGGGTTTCTTCATATCAGTCAGGGTGACTGCAATATAAAAGAACTTCAACACGTAGCTGCAACACGAAATGACACGCGGACGCGAAGGTTTCCAAACTGCAAACTGGATGTTAGCAAAGCACAACAAAAAAAATTTTTTTTTTTTTTCTTCTTTTCAGCCAGGATAGCTGCAACACGAAATGACACGGGGAAACGGATGTTTCCTAACTGCAAACTGGATGTTCGCAAAGCACAACAAAATTTTTTCTTCTTTTCAGCTAGGGTAGCTGCAACACGAAATGACACGGGGAAACGGATGTTTCCTAACTGCAAACTGGATGTTCGCAAAGCAGAACAAATCTTTTTTTCCTCAAAACGAAAAATGAACGGAAGAAACACTTCTCGGAGCTCTCTTCCTTCGATTCAACGGCAAGGCTCACAGCAGGGTGCTGAAAGTCTCATTCACTCGGGGCGAGTATATCTTCTCTGCGGGGTGCAGAAACATCTCCTTTCGAAAGGCCAGCATTCGTTTGTCTTCATGGAGAAGGGAGAAATCGGATACTTTTTTATCACTGTCTACGCTTCGCACCGCTGAACACCAATATATAGCTGCAACATCTTGAGGACTTGTGTATATGCCGAGTGGTAAAGCATGACTTCGATGGTAAAACTTAACAAGATTTTATTTACATATTATTTACAGCTTCATCAAAACAGGGTTGGTAGACAGTGACCGAGGCCGGACGAACACGTCCGTCTCTCTTCTCGTCACAAGATGTTCTCCTCGAACTCAGAGTTTTCTTACTTCTCCTTACATGTCCGTTGGCCAGGACTCCGGAAACTGCCCAGCCCCCTTTCCAGATAAAATCGAGAGGGATGCGACCGCCCCTTTTGTCGGCGGGCACACAACCCTGGGAACGGAAATAGATTTTGGGCTAAACGGATGCCAGAGGTCAGGGGCCAAATTCGGACGGACAAAGTCAGCAAGCATCTGGATTTTTGAAGTATTGTTTTTCTCTACGCCGATAACATGAAAGGGGACCGAGGGGAAAGTAGATACGTCGGAACGAGGCAAAAAGGACCGGATGCCCCTTCTGACCGGATGCGGTCGTCAAGAAGACGCTACAGAACCATAACGATAAATTTTCTACAATCCAGTCATGGTTTACTGCTTAACCATGAAAGTGAAGTTTTAGCTGCACAAATTTATATTTCTCTCCCACCCCAAACCCCCAAATTTTGACTCTGAACTTACTCTTTCAGTATTTTTATGCGCAAGCGTAAAGCAGAAACGAAGTTTATTACCAATTTTAATTTACAAAGTGATTTTGAGCTATTTTAAAATTAAACTTTAGTTTTTCTAAATATTAGTTTTTCATTATAAGAACAGAATCAAGATTTCCAATAATTGAATAATTGATTCATTGTTTCAGATACATATGTATATATATGTATCTGAAACAATGTACATATATAATATATATATATATATATATATATATATATACACATGAGGGTGAATCAAATGACAAGCTTAAAAGTGCTATGAAGTTCCGAAAATTGAAGGATTGATCTGGTTGATGGCAGGGATACCCCTTGAAGTTCACACAATGACCACCAGGTGGGGTAGTGACCTTGCTACACGCACACTAGCAGTAACATTAGTAAAAATATGGCTGCACCACTATCTACTTGCACCACGTTAGGACAGCGATCAGTGATTCGCTTTTGAGTAGTGAAGGTGTCAAACCAATAAAAATCCATAGAAGGAGTACAGTACGGTATGGTGATTCGTTTTTGTCACTGCAGCAAGTGCATGAGTGCGCAGGCATCGACGCAACGCTCTTCAAATTCAGAATTGAATTGACGTGGAACCCATCTTGCCGAAACTTTATTGAACTTCCTTCCATTATGGACAATATTTTGTGCTAAACCGTAACTAATCTCCAAAATTTTGGCAATTTCCATTAAGTGTTATACGCCTGTTGTCCAAAACAAGTTCTTCCGCCTGCGCAATGTTTGTGTCTGTCACTACGCGGCGAGGCGGCTCAGGTCGTTGGACGCCCTCTATTGATACGATACCACTTTTAAACTTTCTGCACCGCTCATACACTTGCTCAGGACAAACACGAATTACCATACTGTACTTTCATCCTACGATGGATTTCTATTGGTTTGACACCTTCACTACTCAAGAAACGAATCACTGATCACTGTAATAGCGTAGTGGTGCTGCCATATTATAACTGATGTTACCGCTAGTGTGTTTGAGCAAGGTCACTTCCACACCTGGTGGTCATTGTGTGAACTTCAAGAAGTATCCCTGCCATCTACCAGATGAATCCCACAACTTTTCGGAACATTATAGCAATTTTAAGATTTTCATGTGATACGCCCTTGTATATATATATCAGCATCCCAATGCGCTGTATTAGAAAATTATAGTATTTTTAAAAGTAATTTTATTACTTAGTTATATCTTCTAAAAGTGAAATAAAAACCAATGTTGAATTTTTTAAGCTTTTGCAATATATGTACCTTTTTTTGTTCGTCAACTGATAGTTTTAAGAAAAATGACAATTTACTTTTCTTTTGTAAGTGTAATCAACAGCGAAAATTATAAATTTCTGAATTATGTCACTTTTTTAAATACATAGCACACTCTTTAGTATAAAAAAAAAATAATTGAATACAAAAATGACTGAAAATATATACCTAGAAGCAAAATTGAAAAACCTTATCTTTGAATTGCGCAAATAATACTATTAACAAATATTAAAAATTAGTGTGGGGAGGGGAGGGTTCCCGCACAGATGAGTTTACACCAAGGCGAAATCGTGCCGTAGATCGTGGTACTTCAGACCAGGACCGCCCAGATCCGTCTAGAACTTCATCCTGCAAAGATATAAAAGAACAGTCAGTACAGCATATTTAACTTGTATGATGTCTATCCAATGTTCCGTTAACAGTAAACACGTAGTGCAATGCACCATCTTTGTTTATAAAATCCGTAAACATTTATTTTGCATTTAGAGATATGTAATCTCTGATTGCAACTTTTCCCCCAATTTCAAAAACTATATTATTGAAATAGATGTTTGTTAGAAGGGTTTGGACGAAAGCTTAGAGGGAATTATGGGTGAAAATTCTGCAAAATGGGCAGTCGTGTTCGAGAAACGAAAGTTTAATTATTTTAAAAACCCTGCAGTAGTTAGGGTGGATCCAGGAATAATTTCTTGAGGGAGCACCAGGAAGTAAAAGTAGTTCACCCTCGTCAATATTTTTATAATATTATAAGAATTTTAATGTGTTTTCGGATGCTTTGAAATCAATTAATGTAGTTTAAAGTGTTTAATGCTTAAAAAATATTTAATGGGATAATTACATATTCTTTTTGGATGGGGACATGCTCCTTGTCATCTTCCTAACATCCGCCAGTGACAGTAGCTAATTATAGAAAATGCATGTAAAGACGTGAAAGACAGAAAGGCAACAGCTTGGGAAAGTGATTTTGAGTAGTAAAGAGGAAAAAATAAATGATTTAGAATGGAGATGCTGAGAAAAGGTGCCCATTTCAGTACGTAAACAAACCAATGTTACTACTGTAAGTGTAGAAAAAGAAGAGCAAATTGGTAATATAATAATAAATCAAGTAAGAAATAAGCATATATTAAAGCTAAAGAAAGTAAACTTGCACAGGTTGAAAATTATGAAAAAAGTTAATTTAACGTTATAGGTGACAAGACTGCAATTTTGAAAATCCTACTTTTACTTTAAGATTTCGATAAATTCATTAGTTTTTTAAACATAGTTACAAAATTCGTTATACATCGAATTCATTTTAATTTATTAAATGCATATAGTGTTAATTTAGCTTATATACAATGCTACTTTATTGCATATGCACGGTTACTACTTTTTTTTTACATTGAAGAAAATCAAAGAAAAGAAGTAAAAATCACATTTATGGGTTTCTACGTTTGTTCAAAATGATATCATTTCTTTCTACTAACAATCTAAAGAAGCACCAAAAACTGTATTTAGGCGAAAGTCATACAAAATAAAAGAAACAATTCATGAAAAAATTTTCGAATTTGCCTAGTTTGGAGATTTACCACCAAATACACCAACTGCACCAAAGTACTTCCAGAAAAATATTTGTAAAATCGAACGCCAACTCTATTATAGTCATTAATCTTAAAGAAATTCAAAACGTGTAGTACGTGTGGGATTCAAGGACGTACGTGTAGTGCGTACGCCCTGAACTATTTGGCCTACTGTTTAAGGCCGGATAATTCAGGAGAGTACATGTGGGAATCGTTCTCTCATGCAGTCGGTTTTAGCGGAGCGCATGGGGGTAAATTGCTTGAAAGAGTTTCCAAGATTGACCTGAAGGGGGGGGGGGGTGAGATAACACAGGCGTAGTAGACAGATAAAAGACAGATCGACGAAAATCAACATGACATATTTTAAGATCAATATTTATCCAAGACGAGTTGTAAATGGATGCAATGCTTTTTATTAATCTGTGTGATGTATAAATAGATGTATTATACACAATGTATGTATAAATAATGCAGAAAAATAGCGAATTTTGAGAAATTAAGTGTTTGCACACAGCTATTCCAAATTGCATTTGGAATTTTCAACGCCACTGCTAATTAAGCTGCCTGAATTAATTGGCTACCGTGATTTTTCCACTTATCTGAGATCTTTTTATTACTAGCTTTTTTAACGAAATTACCTTTTTTTTTGTTAATTTTAATTTAAACTCACAAATGAAATAGCGAAGAGAAGGATAAATTGAAATTATCTTGATTGCTGCGAAAAGAAAACAAATAGTCTACCTAATTAAGTGTTTTTGTTAGGTTCAAAATATATTACCTAAGTTCAAGCATTTTGTTTAAAAAATATAAGTGGATCAACGGTGAATCATCAGAAAGAATGGATTAAAAAAAGACCTAAAGCGTATTTGGATAATAAGGGACGGTGGTCTAACGATGCAATTGCGATTTTTCTGAAGTGTTTTTATTTTCCTCTTAAAAGCAATCGCATTCAAAATTGTACTAATATTCGTTTGATTGTTGTATTGTTACAGTTTACAAAAGACTGTTCAACAATGGAAACGGACCAGCTTATAGAGTGGAAGGAGAAAAAAAAACGTAGTTATGTATTCTATTTTTTATTTTGATTGATTCATCCTTTTCACATCATTCCTTTCTTCTTAAAAATTAAAAAAAAAATAATCCCCATAGATTTTCGGTTTTAAACTAAATGTTTGTGTGTGTTTTTTTTTTTTTTTTTTTTTGTGAGCGTCCGAAATAGTACTCTTTTTCTAAAATATTTCAATTTAAATGAGATACAGTACAATTAAGATGAAATAATTTCAAAAGAAATGTATACACATTATACAACATTTTAGTATGTAAGAAAGGAACATTTTTATGAAGTTCTACTTCAAACTACAAAAGCAAAAAGGTGAATTTTAAAAATAAATAACGTTTACAAATAATCATACAACAGTAATTCTCGATAGAAGAAAAGATAAGTTCCTGGCGATGCTTTTGATGTTCATGTCGTTTTAAGCTACCAGAAGGGTGGGGGGATGGAAATCTTACATTACTATTTCTTTTGTACCCATTTTTTAGTTTCCAAAATTGAAACGTATCACAGCGATCAATAAAGCATTCAATTTATCTGTTATATTTCTTTAAATTTCTTATTTTTATTGTGATCACTCTAGAATGGAGAATGTGGTTGAAAATGGGGAAATAAACATTTCTCTAAATGTTTTTATTTAAGGTTATTTCTCATTCCATTCCCCTTTACTAAAGGAATTTTCCGTCTGATAACTTTTTTATGCACACACACTCATATAAAGTAAAACCGCTTTATACTGAACTTCCCAAATTTAAATTTTCTATTCATCGAACTCTAAAAAATGTTCGAGTTCATGTAGGAAAAATGCGCAAGAGGAATTTTCCGTCTGATAACTTTCTTATGCACACACACATGTGTGTGCATAAGAAAGTTATCAGACGGAAAATAAAACCATTATAAACTGAACTTTCCGTATTAAAACTTTCTATTCATCGAACTCTAAACAATTTTCGTGTTTATATAGGGAAAATGCGAAAGAGCATTTTTCCGTTGATTTATCTGGACATTAATTTTCTAATATAATTCTAAAAAAAACATTCTGCGTGATCAAAAGGTGTAGCAAAATGAAGCAAAGTAGAAGAATGATATTTCTGAATTTACAATAATAAACTGTTTCACAAAAGCTGTGTTTTTATTATGTTATGCCAGTTACGATATAACAAAATGAATTTCTGCTTATCTAGCAGTAATGCGTCAACAAACAAAAAATTGGCAATTCCAAGGTCACATTATAGGCTGTATTCCTCTGAACGACTGGCGGCAATAAGTAAATTGCTGCTACATTTTACAGACGAAGACGTACCCAGTTCGTTTTATGAAACTGGAAAAGAAATCGAAGAACCGGAGTTTGTAGATTAATCTGAAAACATTCCCAAGTCATCTAAGAAAGAAATGGAAGAGGCGCTTGCAACAATACATCAAAGACTTCAATTCACAGAAAATATTTCTGATGACTTTTTTAGGGACTGAATAAATACGAACGTTTCTTTGGTAAACTTCCCGCAAAGGCGGCTCTTCAGCAAAATATATCTGTAGTTTTTTTTTAAATTATTTCTTTTTGTTTTTGTGACTGTTATCATTGTAACTTTTGTCTATTTTTTTTCTTTATTTTTTAAGGTATGCTGTATTTAATAAATCAATTCATATTTTGATTATTGACTTTTATCTCAAGTTTTTGAATATAAATTGGAAATAGAGTTTTGTACACGAAAATTAGCATTACTTTTAATGTCTTAATGGAGTAATAAGGAAAACTATTGCTTTCTACATGAAAATTTCTGTATGTCATTTTTTTTCTACTTCTATCATGAAACTTAGTTCGGTCATATATATATATATATATATATATATATATATATATATATATATGTGTGTGTGTGTGTGTGTGTGTGCGTGTTCCTGTCGTGTCCTCGTGAGAAGCGATGAAGAATGGGTGCGCTGCTCCTGAGTCAAACGGGGCCCCTATAAGCAGGAGTCCGACTTCTAACGCCTCTTTTTTATGTGGTCTCTTAATTCTTTTTTTCGAACCAACTACCAGATGAGAGACCGCCATCTGGCGTTGGCACCCCAGAGGTATTGTTTCACTTGGAGGGTACTGGAGCAACGAGGGGTTTAATGTGCACCAGCTCCCTTTAGCATACACGGTTTTAATGCAACAAGCAGTGAGAGGTTGCTATCCTCCCAAACACTAACCTCGGTTTATGTAGTGGGACATTGACACTGCGAGACTTGGATATTACCTTAGTCTCCGCAGGTGATTTATGTTTGCATACGGTCATAAAGTATCATGCATTATTCGATCGAAGTCTCTCATTACCACCATCTACATAAAAGTATTACGTCAGGAGCAACTAGATATCTGAGCGTTTTTTTATAAACTTTTTTTTTCAGGGTTTCTCAAAAAGCATTAATATTATCAATGAAATCCCACATAAAATATACTATCCCTTAGTGGTTTGACGTTTACCAAAGGTATCGTTTATATTTTATTCATAAAATATATTCCTGTATTTTATAGGACATAAATATACGTTCAAAAAGCTCTTTCTAACATCACTTTTCTTTAAGAGCTTATTTTATTCACTCTCTGTATTGAGTTTCCAGAAAGCTTTAAACCTCTTTTGTGAAACAAATCTAAAAACTATCTCTTAAAAGCGTCTTCTGGATAAACGAGTTGCTGTAAAAATTGCGGCTTTCATAATAAATTTGAAAATGAATAGATAAAAGGTAAAATAATATTTTGTGAACGAGTAGAAGAGCTTAATTTTCACGTTGAAGAAATAATTTTTTTGCGGTAATATTTTTTTAAAAATGGGATATTTCATATCATGATGACCTATATAAACCTTTTAAAACGAGTTGCATTTTTTCAACGATAAAAGGCTATTTTATATTTTCATTAAACCGAATCGGTATGATAAATACTGTGAGAATGAATAGGTAGTAAAATGGATAGTGTAACACTGGGCCATCATACTGAACAAGTTGGTGAAACCTAAGCAGTCAAGAATGAGAAGAAATCAATACTACACATTTACATGTTTTGATCAGCACGGAATAGGGATCCCAATGTGAAGTTTATTACGTATCAAATAGAAATAAAATAGGCATGTACTTCTTCGACACTCGAAAGGAAGGAATACATATTAAAAATGAATCACATGGCCTCCGTATTCGCTAAAAAACTGCTAGATATTAAGGGGGAAAATACGTGTAAAGGTCTCAAAAAATTAAACAAAAAAATTCTTCATATAAATCGATTCTACAACTATTCAATAATATACCCTTTAAATTTCAAAGCAAAATTCAAAGTCGTTTGAAAGTTATAAGCATTTGAGCGAGCGCCCCTTTTGCAGCAGTTGAGAAGGTCCCTCTGAATGATCTGAAGGGTATTCGAGAACATTAGCAGATGTATTTTTTTTTTTTTTAGCAATTGAGACCTCGGATAGAAATTTCTATAAGTATTAGTATCTATAAGTATATATAAAAATGATTGATTACTGCCTTTAATTTACCTTCAATACCACTTTTTTTCAAACGCGTTTTTCTCAAAACTACTTTTTTCGAATTTGCGTGCACTCTAGCTCGTAGAGTTTTTGATCAATCCTTATCAAATTTAGCACACATTGTTTTTATATATACACGCTTTAGTTGAACTAGAATCATAAATATATCTTTATTTTTACTCTTTTTATTGTAGAAAAAGAACAAAGAAAAAAAAAACGGTTAAAAACCGTACTTAATTTTCCCATTCTAAAAAAAAAGAGAAATTTTCAATTTTGTGTGATGATTTTAATTCAACTAGAAGAGACATTTATAAAAAATATATTTAAAAAAAAAATTGATTTCAGATACAAATTGTGACCTCCAGGATGTAAGAAAACTACCGATCCGAGTGGCGACTTACAGTGTGCAGCAGCCGAAATCTCCATGGTTTTTCAAGAAAAATGTTTGAAAATTTCAGTAAATGTTTTTCAGTATATTTATAAAATAACCACAAAATATCAATAAAATATATTTATTCTTTATACGTTAAAACAATTCATGAAAGTTACTCTTAATACGCCGTTTTACACGTATTTCCCCCCTTAAGTAATGAAGAGTTTTGAATTTTTATTGCTGTATCATATATTCTGTCTTGGGTCTGCTTACTTTAATAGCTTAACATTTCACAGATTTAAGGGGTTACGTTACTATTTGTAAAGCATTATAGCACAGTGTATAAAGGTCTATTATTACAGCATAAAGTTTATAAAGACAAGCTATTTTTTTCTTGTATCTGTGATATATTAGGTAGAAAAAATGATCATTTGTTCTTTCAAATGTGTACTAAAATATAATATTTTGATTTATTTATATATAAAAAAAAATAATAATGAAAACAAATATTAGTTTTGAGTGTATAGCACAAAAAATGTCATTATGCATTTCTTTCACATGAGTATTTTAAATTTAATCTGTAATGGTTCAAGTGAGTATACTAATGTTAAATGCTAAGTAAACAAAAATGTTTTACTTCCTTATTCTAAAGAAAACATAACTATTATTTTTATTATTAAACTACCCTTTAAAGTTTCAGACAAAAGAGAGTTTGTTGATCTTTTCTGAATATAGTCCACGATTTCAAAAAGTAAGAAAAGGAAGAAAAAAAAGGGACACACTTTGAGAGAGAGAGATAAAAAAACGAAATAAAGAAAGTTTTTCCAATTTAAGACCATGGAAATCATCACTAACATTTACGCAGAGAAAGCTGCTTGCAGTAAACGTGAACAAACCTGTTTTTCTTTGAATCATTAAGGAGAGAAATGTTATTTTTGCACTTGCATAGTCGATAGCAAATGCTGTTTCGAAAAGTTCTCTGGGGTTAATGTTTTTATTTCGCGGATATTTTCAAACCATTTTTTCAATTTGTCATTAAGTTACTAATTTTCTCTTTGTTGTAATAACATAGTTAACATGATATATCATAATAGTTTTATGGCTCCTACATGAACCCAGTAGGGGAAAATATAGATCATAAAATGAGAAGTATGGGGTGGTTATAAGTGTTTAAACCTCTAAAGAGCTCCTTTTAATAGACATTTCTCATTGAACCTACGTATATACGCTGTATGGACCATTGAAAAAACATAGTTCACAGTTTTACTATCAGGTGAGTGTTCTTTCATCTTCATTAATTGCAATTTTCATCAGCAAGTTCCTGCAAGTCGAATAGAAACTTTTCTCGACACTAATAAACACGCCTTGAACATGGGATCACGCTTCGAGGGATGTGGGGGTTCGTGAAATTGTGATAAAGTGTGACAAGGGGAGGGGAGGGGGTAACAAGAAATGTGACATCAGGCTTATACAACATAGCGTGACATGTGACAAAGGGGTTTAGGGGGTCCGTTGAAGTGTGACATTTTGTGACAAAGGGGGAGAGGGGTCAAATATATCGGAAAAAAGCGTGACATTATTTATGAACGGTCCCCATGCTATGGACACTAATGGAAACACATACAACAAATTATGTGTTAAAAAAAAGTTTTTTTTCTAATTAGTTTTCCTCATTCGCCTCTTGGTATTTAGTAGTAAAAAATTCAAATTAATATCTTCTTGTAGATTTCTTCTCTCCCTAGTCCACATGAAGTTTCAATAACATGTATCTTTTAAATCGAACTATGCGTAGGTCTAAACAAGGTAACTATGGCAGATGATCCATTCTAAAATGTGAGATGGGACAACATTAGAGCCCCAAAACTTGCAAAATAAGTTGCGTAAATATTTTATTTTATGTCCATAGGTCTTTGATGATTCTCAAAGTTTAATGTATTATAATAAAAACATCATAAATTAAACTTAAAATGTTCTTCAACATTGTTTGTGATACGCTTCGAAGCATTTAAACAAAGGATTCTCTCCATATATTAGGATACACAATAATAATAATAATAATATGTAGTCGCCGTAAGTAATAGCAATTAAGCTACACAGGTATTTCGTGCTATTTTGCAATTTCGTGAAGCCAGTATTTTGTAAGATAAAATATCGATATTTTCACAGTTAACTGCTTTACTTATTATTATTATTATTATTTATAATAAAAGGTTTAACGTAACTCACTCGACTGTGCCTCACTGGATTGCCCAACCAAAATGTTCTCCTAGCGGTGGGAAGAGGAAGTTGAGACCTTTCACGTACATATACTACCATAGTAGAATTGGCAATGTGACCTAAAAATCAAGAATTTTATTGAAGGGTTTGATTGTCCTGTGGTTCCGCTCCTACGGGGTTGTTAAAAGATGTAAGACTTTCAGCTATTATGAAAATAAATCCTTCATAACACCTGCCACTAGTTGTGAATGCAGATTAAACTAATTAACCTCTTGTAATTTCTGCTTAAAGATATTCAATGGATGCATTATATTTTCCACGATGACAGTAAAAAAATATGCAGCTAATTAACTATTTTCGTGTTTTTATCATTAAGAGACGTTATGTAATAGACTACACAACAAGATTTTTATGTGATATTTTCTCATTTTCAAAGTAATACTATATGTTTTTTCTTGCATTGTAATGTAATACTGTAATTGTTTTTTCAAACTATTTTCAAGTCTTTCGCTTCTAGTTTTATAAATTATTTTTTACTGTTCCTATTAGTATTATTTGATTGTAACACTTCTTCTTTTGTTTTATAACAACAACCAACAACAACTTATGAACAACAAAATTGTTTAGATTTTATTGTTTATGCATTTTCTGCATAAACTAAGCAAATAAAAACTGTTTTTTGAAAAAGGAAATACATTTTCAAAAAAAAATTGGAAAAAAAATTAAAATATATATATACTAGCGGTACCCGCAACGGCGTTGCCCGTGAAATGTTAAAATAGCGGCGCCTACGGCGCAACTTGTTTTTTGTTCCAAGCAAGCCACCGAAGGCGACCTCTTAAGTCACTTCTGAGCCGATAAAAACTTATTTCAACCAGCCTTTTCCCCCAAATGTATATGCACCTTGACTTAGGTGAAAATTGTTTCAATCTATCACTAATAACCTATATTTATTGATCTATATTTGTATCATGTGGCATATTTATCTTTATTACATCATCAAAACTTTTACATAGCTTAATTTTTACTCTGACTGATAGATAGCAATACATTCTTTCTGAGTCTGAATTCAAAAATATAACTGTTGTTTCATAAATGTTTATTTAAACCAATAAAAAGAGTAAATTGTTATGCAAAAGTAAAAAAAATAAATGTATTAGTAGCTTTATACATAAACATACATTTTGTAATCAAATCAGATAAATGGATTTATATAATTGTAAATATGAAACTTTAATTGCCACAAATTAAAGTAGTCTAAATGGGGAATTGATAAATTGATCAGACAAAGCCATTTAATAAAGATCATCTGAAAAATCTAACAGTTATTGATCATCCTTAGCCTATTCAAGAAAAGCAAAAGCTGCAGCAAAGAGATGCTGGACTATGTATATGTCAGCAATTTGATGAAATAAAAAAAAATCAGTGGCAGCTGTATGGGAAGTATGTTGATAGTGAAAATTGTGTGGAATGCAGTGGAGTATCTAGCATGTGTGTCACCTAGTAGAAAAGATTACGCCTTCCCCATCCAAAAAAAAAAATCATGTAAACTGTGAAGTACGCGTTTTAATGAAATATAATTTTTTGTTAAAAAAATTGTAGTTTTGGAAAAGAAGAACACCATTTGCATCATGAGCCTCAGAATATTTAAAGTATTTGTTGAGAGCACTGGTTATGATTAGCGGTTAAAAACATTGTGAATATTTTTTAAAGGAAACACTTTGCTCAAAAATAAAAAAATAAATTGGATATTTTTTTCTCCTATTTTAAGTATTTTTTTTATTCTAGGCAGCTTTTAAAGGTTCATTTTTTTCTCCGTCGGGGATGGTTGTCACCCCTGAATGGGTGACACCCGGGGCGGTCCGCCCCCCCCCCCCTTCTTAGCTACGCCAAAGACATTTCCTTAGTAGCGGATAATAGGAATATCCTGCCTATAAATTTGCTTTTGGAGTATCACGTCAATTTCTGGTATGCATCGCTTATGAGACATATCTTGACAAAAGTAAATTCGAAAGTGAATGTGAATGCTGAAAAGGGAAATTTTATGGTTCAAAGCTGAAAAAGAATCTATTACTAAATTAGTACACTAAAAATGCAAAGAAAATTTTATTCTTATCTCGGAATCCTACCTACAGTTATTAATGTTAATGCAATGGACACTTGCTTAGTTATGAGCAGAACATGGAATATTGCTCTTTTTTTTTACAGCATTCAATGCCACAAAAATGGTAATCGAGGTGATGTTCTGACACGAACATACATATTTTTAATATGCTCAAGTCATATTTTTTTATCTAGTGGTGTCTCTTGGCCAATTCAGTGGTGAAAGTTTTCTCTCTGGCTCTGATTTTGACTCTGTAAACAACACTTTCTTATAGGTAGGTGAGGCATTTTCAATGAAACTGATAGAGTAACGACTTAAATTTTCTTACAAATGATGAATTGTTGAAATTGTTGGGACCGCTATCCTTTTATGCTATAAATGATGAATGGCAGATTTCAACTCTTTCAAAAAGTATAATATCTATATTTTTGAATACATACCATTTTAACGCATTTTATTACGAATTCTGAAATTTAGGTTGAAAATAATCTGTAATAGTGGATTGTTTTTTAGTAATGGAGTTGAAAGTGAATGCTGAATCTTCCAGTATTGAAATGCTTTGCAAGTTTTTTTCCTAGTCCTTATGGGAAAGAAAATATTTTCCACTATTTGTAAAATGTCCACTATATACTGCTCCGTCCAATAAGAGTACAGTACATAGCACACAGAGGCGTAGCTAGGGTTTTCAGCGCCCGGGGACAACTGAAGATTTTGCTCCCCCCTCTCTCCGCACCCCTGGTAGGTAATTAAAAAAACTTTTATGCTTCCTAAATGACAAATAGAACTAAAAAGCAGACCTTTTAACTTGCATTTTTATTAGCGAGTATTCACTTTGAAGGGCAAAATGGAACACTTTGGCTTCGCAAAATTATTTGTTTTTCTTCTTTCTCAAGTGACCTTTCCCGAGTTCTCTGGGCGTCTGGTTCTTTTTACTCTGCTGCTCAAAGAAAATGCCCCCTAGCCCTTCCTAGAGAGTCATCATGGGTTCAATCCATAGAAAACATCCCAACTATAACTCAAAAGTTTTTTCACTGCCTTTTAAGGCAATTTTGCACGCACTCCTGCGCTACATCGGTCCTTCCCGATATGATTTGCAATGCTCCCACTTTTTTGTCGAACATATTCACACCTTTTCAGTTCAAATAATTTTCTTTTCACATTTAAAAATAAAATAACTTTACATTAATTTGGCGCCCCTTGACGCTGCGCCCGGGGACAGCTGTCCCTCCTTGCCCCTCCCCCCCTGCGCTACGACTCTGATAGCACGTAATAGTGACTGCTAACGAAATCTTCTTTACATTCGAAGTGTTGGAGCTTTGTTGGTTTATAAAATGGCAAAAAGAACGAAATTCTCCAGTTCCATACTGGAAACGAACGAACTTCTCACGCCTTGATAAACTCGAATAGCCCTTTTTTGAAATTTCTTGAAAACAAAAACAATCCTCGATTGTGATTTATTTTGTGAGAGAGTAATAATTAACTTTTAACAAAGTGCTTAAAGCTTTAAGAAAAGCACAAAAGGAAAAATATTTATAATTTTAGAACACTTTTTTTTCTTTTTCCATTTTCAAGGGAAAACAAAATACGGGGAATTCGATAAATAACAAACTTAGAACCCCGGATATTTTAACATCAATTAGGATACGGAAAAACTGGGACCTGATGATAAAAACGTAACATGCGGGAGAAACGTAGATTGGTGGGATGTTAAATCGGGGTTTCACTGTAGATATGAAAACTTTTCACATATAATATGATAGAATAACGATAAATGATGAATTCTTGAAATGTTATACTCTTTTAACACAAATGATGAATAGCAAATTCTTAAAAATTATGTGAGCAATGCATTTATTCAAATGAGTGAGTATATTTAGAAATAATAATGAATATTTAAGTAATCACAAAATATTAAGCAAACATTACAAATTTACATAATGAAAATGGGTAAATGCCTCAACTATTTTTTAAATTCTTTATTTAAAAACAACATACTTACTTTATTTTGAACATGTATATCATGGGAGGTTGCAACCAACCGCCCCTATAAATTCGTCACAGAAGCAATGCCCCGTCAACATGTTCAAAAGGAAAATAAAATTCTTCATCGATTGAGTGAAAGTTGTTTAGTACTTATTTTTTGTAGTTAATGAATATTATTTTTATGAATAGATACTATGTTACTAATAAGTTTAAGAATATGTTAACATCTTAAATTTTTTAGCCCAGTTGAATTAAACTTGTTGGGCAAGTCACTTAATTGAATAATAACAGTTGAAATCGATATATATTGTATAAGTAGGCCCAACAACGTTATAAAACAGAAAATTTAATTTTTCACCTCTGCAGTAAACCATGGGTGATTCTAAGCAAAAAGTTGGTTTATAAAATGGCAAAAAGAACAAATTTCTCTAGTTCAATACTGGAAACAAATGAACTTTTTCGTGCCTTGACAAATTCGGAATAGCCCCTTTTTAAAAAATCTTGAAAACAAAAACAATCCTCGATTGTAATTTATTTTGTGAGAGTAATAATTAACTTTTAACAATATGCATAAAGCTTTAAAAAAAGCACAAAAGGAAAAATATGGCTAATTTTAGAACACTTTTTCTTTTTTGAGGGAAAACATAAAATACGTGGAATTCGATAAATAACAAACTTAGAACCCGGGATATTTTAACATGAATTGGGATATGGAAAAACTGGGACCTGATGAAAAAAACGTAAATTGCTGGTAAAACGTAGGTTGGTGGGATGTTAAATCGGGGTTTTACTTAAGATACGAAAACTTTTCACATATAATATGATAGAATAACGATAAATGATGAACTCTTGAAATTGTTATAAATGTTATACTTTTTAATACAAATGATGAAAGACGAAGTCTTAAAAATTATGTGAACGATGCACATTTACTCGAGTGAGTATATTAAAAAATAATAATGAATATATTTAAGTAATCACAAAACATTAAGCAAACATTACAAATTTACATAATGCCTCAACTATTTTTTAAATTCTTTATTTAAAAACAACGTACTTATTATATTTTGAATGTGTGTATCATGGGAGGTTGCAACCCTCCGCCCCTATAAATTCATCACTAAAGCAATGCCCCCGTCAACATGTTCAAAAGGAAAATTAAATTCTTCATCGATCGAGTGAAAGTTGTTTGCTACTTGTTTTTTGCATTTAATGGATATTATTTTTATGAATAGATACTATGATACTAATAAGTTCAATAATCTGTTAACATATTAAATTTTTTAGCCCAGTTGAATTAAACTGGTTGGGCGAGTCACTTAATTGAATAATAACAGTTGAAATCGATATATATTGTTTAAGTAGGCCCAAGAACATTTTAAGAAAGAAAATCACCTATCAAAAAGAAATTTTTCACCTCTCCAGTAAACCGTAGCGATTCTAAGCAAAAAAAAATCGGAACTTCAGACAAAATTTTGGGAAAAAGTATGCACCATCAATTTAAAGCAAAGTATATAGGTTAATAATCCCCTCCCCTCTAAAAATAAATTTCATTAAAATAATCGATCAAATCTCAAAATACTTTTCAAAATGGGTCAGTTAAAACACTGATTTTCGTTACATGCAAGGCACTCGCCCTCGCCTCATGGCTCAAACGATGTTTTGTTTACATTCAACCGCGGAATTTCTACTCCACTTCACTTCATTTCTTCAAACAGCTCGTAAGAAGTAAAGAAAATACTGGAAGATTAATAGTTAATTGTTAAATTAAAAAATATATTAGATCGAATTTCAAAAAAACGGCTTCGTCTTGCAAAGCATCAGGCTATAATAGAATTTTGTGCAAATTTTTGTAATCGTATGTTGCGTACATTTTGCTGTAGAGCGCGCAGCCACAACGTCAAAAGTTCATTTTATATATATATATATATATATGTGTGTGTGTTTGTGTGTGTGTTGTATTAGGTAATTCGGGGGAAGTCGCTTGTTAATAGTACTTTTAATGTGTCCATAGATTGCAAAACTGAGCCACTTGTGTAAAGAGTCTAGTCCGACATTAAATGTGACCTTTGAGTTTATCTGAATTAGGCGTCATTATTTTTGGAGCTCGTGAGCAATTAACATGGTGAATAAACCTTTTATAATATTGCGTTCCTCATATTTAAAGTTTATAAACGTACTCGTTATTTTGAATAATATATTATCAAAATAAGTGAGTTACGCATAATGTTACACATACGATGCATGTAGAAGCGGCCATAACACTGTAGCAATAAGGAAATAAGCGTGATTGGCATATTCCCCCTATACTTGGGGGGAGACGCCACATGGTTCAGAAATAAATGAAATGAACTTTAAAATATGTTTTTTTTTTTTTTACTTTTATAACACAACAAATGAAGTACTAATTCTTTTCTGTCTTCCAAGCCACACCACCCAGTATTTACAGCCACTTGATCGCTCGTTTTTCAAACCCTTGAAAACATATTTGAACAATTGAATGACATTTTTTAACATTAAGTTTATCTTTTATTTTCATGCTAAGAATATAATTAACTTGTATATGTAACAAATACTTTGAAAAATATAGGTTTTCTTTTTTCATGATCTTCAATTTTCAATGTAGTAATCGAAAAAAACCGTTAAGTGTGGCCACTTCCCCCGATTTACCTTATACATGTATATATACATATTGTATATTTATAAATTGACATGAAGAGAAAATAACGTAAGCAAATTACAAAAATTAATGAATGCTAAACCTTATGTTATCCGATTCAAAGTATGTATGCGTATTGGAAATTCAGGAACTTGGAAGACGAGGAATATAATGACGTTCAATTAAAACCTTTAGAAATAGTGAGGAAATTTCCTACCATGCATAAAACGTATCTCATTAAATTCGACTACTCAGAAATTATTTGAAGTAACTGTTCATATGCAATTTACGATATTAGTATAAGGTACTGCTACATGGAATTTGACAAGCCATAGGATACTTCATATCATCATTTATGGCTCTGATTTTGCATTTTCAGATCCCTATATATAAAATGAGCCAATGCGATCCTATGAGGAATAAGAATAAAGCTAGTTACATTTAAGTAATCCAATTCAATCAGAGAACACATTGAAATTTAATTTTAATATTTGTATATCAAAGGGGTATTGAACTATAAATAACATATATATGTTTTTAATTTAAAAGCTGATAAATATGGCTATGCCGTTTTAAACATTTTTTTTTCTTTTAACGCTATTTTACTGGTTGCTTTTTATGGACTAAGAGATTAATTAATTAATATTCTTTATGATGAAACCTTCATATGCATTATGTACTGTGACTTGTACTTAATAAACAAATAATGTCAAATTTGAAGTAACAATACAGAGCTCGTAATGGGGGGGGGGCAGAAGTCTATAGCCTTGCTCAGTATCTGTGTGGAGTAAAACTAAACTCAGTTTAAGAAAATACATCATGTAGTTTCGCTGTCAGATTTGTTGTTAGCAACAGCAACGCTAAACAACAATTAAACTCCGCTCAGTGCATGTATGGAGTAAAACTAAATTCAGTTTAAGAAAATACATCACGTAGTTTCGCTGCCAGCTTTGTTGTTAGCAACAGCAACACCAAACAACAATTCAACTACGCTCAGTGTATGTCTGGAGTAAAACTAAATTTAGTTTAAGAAAATACATTATGTAGTTTAGCTGTCAGCTTTGTTGTTAGCAACAGCAACGCAAAACAACAATTCAACTAAACTAATAGAAAAGCTAACATTACTGCCCCCTAACTAACCTAAAGAAATCCAGAAACACAGTTTTTACACTTTTAACAACGCATAACCTAAAGAAATCCAGAAACGCAGTATTTACACTTTTAACAACGCATAACCTAAAGAAATTCAGAAACACAGTTTTTACACTTTTAACAACGCATAATCAGTTCGTATCTACGCAATCTGACAAAATGAATGCAAGGGACTCAACAGCAATAACTTATTTTTAAATTAAGAAATGTTCTAAGATTTAATTATTCAAAAACCTTAATGTTTTAAAAAATATTTCGTAAAAAGAAAAAAAAACATATATGAAACTACCTTCTTTTTATATGTAGTGTGAGTAACGCTTGTGGCACAAAACCTATACATGGGTTAGCATTAGTCAATAAGAATATAATTAGTGTACCATAATTATCCAAGTACCAAGTAGAAACGTAGAAGGGAAAAAATGGCTTCAAATCTATTATACTGCCACATTTTCAAAAAATATCATACTAGTTCTCATTTGTTGAGTGAGTCATACGATGGAACTAGCCTAATATTAAAAGAAAATCTTCAAAAATAAAGAAAAATAAAATGTGGCAAAATATGAGAGATTGAGGCTGAAAACTACATAAACCAAATAAAATATTGCCTTACAGATTTAGCGAATTGCGACTAAGTATGTGCGTTACTATGCATTTATTTTACGTGTTACAAACTGAAATGATTTTGCCTTGTTAACTTATTGAATATTTAGATTTAAATATGCATTAAAATGTAAATTCATCAATAGAAATAAGTAGTTTACACAATGTAATGTTTAATTATGTACATATAATCAAAAATTAACATAGAAATTTGCTAAAATTAATTTAGGCAAAAATATATAATATGCATAAAATAACAAAGATAAAGCTAGCACTCTGCATTGCTTATTAAGATGTGAACCTTTTTTAAAATTTTTAATACACGTACTCCTCTGCTTTAAAATTCATATTCTGGAAGCCGAAACAATTAGTATTTCAGTCCAATGACAAAAGTTAATTAGAGCAGACTTTTCGGTTTAGATAAAAGGAAACATAACGTGGAAAATAATTCTAATGAAGTAACATGAAAAAAGAAAAAATAACGCTGAAGCTTCATTTCAAAATTAAATCTATGAGCCTGCAGTGCAAAATGAGTTATCAGTTTTCATAAATGGCTACCTGTATCTTGTTTTAAATGCCAAAGAATAATGATTATATTTATTTTTATTTGCACTACATATAAACATAATTTACATTTAAATCGAGGCAATCAAGTAAATATAATAAAAAGTCTACTTTAGTTGAACAATTAAAATCCAAATTATTATTTTTTATCGGTTACATACTTTTCTTTTCTACTTCACTCCTTTACCCTGTTAGCACGTGGCCTTAGGGCTGCCCCCCCCCCCCGGGCACAAGTAAGTGAAGTTCGACGACAGCTCGTTACATACTCATCAAAAAGTAGATTACGAATTTAAACTGTGCCCTATTTGACTTTTCAATTGATTTGTTACGACTTTCATCTAATTACCATTTAAACAATAACAACAGATTGACTTGTTAGAATGAAAGCAATTACCAAAAGAATATAGTTGACACTCTTTCTCCCAAAGCAAATCAATTTTCATTAAGTTGCAAGATAAAAGCTTTTTCCTTTAAAAATGTGGGGAGTTTAATTTGTTTTAAATGTATTCGTGGGATGCTTGTTCAAACCTTGTTACCTACGAGCATTTTCTTGCTGTAGAGTTGAGTATGCCCCTTTTCTTGACATTTACCCTAGTGTTATTCCGTTAGTGACATTTATTACTTGCTTATATTTTACATTTGAAAAAAAAAGTTTATTTGCGTACACTGCTAGAAATGTCATCATGAAATTACTGTTAAATGACCGGCAGCAGTCTGTCCATCTAATTCACCGTTAAATTTACGGTTTGGAACATTTTTATATCTTTACGGGACCTAACCCTTTCCAATCAGCTTGGTTAAAAATCCGTAAACACAAAAGATTACGGTTTTATAACCATTTAAAAATGGTTTCAAAACAAAATTTTTACCGTTTTTGAACCATTTCGAGGCGTAGAAGCCGTAAACGAAACTTGCGGGAATCGAACCCGGTTTGCATGGTATACCAACCTTGCTCTCTAACCATTCGGCCATCTGCACCACACAAAGCGGTAGTTTATTTATCAATAATTCTTCCTGTTCAACATTAAAACTGCATTAACATTGAGATTTCAGTTTTTGATTGGATCCAAAGCCATCTTTGGTTTTAATTTACTGTATATTTACGAAAATCATTTTATTTGCTGCAAAAATTAAAATACAAACAAGTTTCAGCAGCTCAGATATTGGGTTCACTCATTCGCAAACAGTTCGGGAATTCGATGTCTCAAATTTTTGATTTACGTGTGTATGTGTTTCTATTTAGTAACCACTGCTTAAGCCACTTTTTTTTCTTCTTTTTCTTATTTACACATGCAGATTTTAACTGATAAATCCGTATTCCTATTTTAAAACAACGTATGATCGGTAAGGTTTCGCAACCAAGATGGACACCCGATTCTTATTGAGCGCTTGAAAATTACGGTTAGTACCTTCTTTAGGGTAAACAGAGAATAAACGATTTTTTTCGCAATCAGCGGTTTGAGTACCAGATTTTTAATTGTTATTCAACTGTTGTAATCAAATATGGTAAAATAACAATCAAATAAATGGTTATTTTACTATTATTTTACGGAAATTTTTAACAGTGTAGGTCACGCACAAAAGCTTTCCTGTCTTTATATTTGGTAAGTATGAAGTAAAAGCGTGTCTATGAGGCTAATCGCAGGGATTAATGTTTACAATTATCCATATACAGTGAAATCTGTGTAAGTTGACCACTTGTGGTGCAGCACTTTAGTGGCCTAAAGTGCTGCACCTACCTTAGACAGGTAGTCAACTTATAGAGGGTGAACGGCTAATTCCGTTTCTGACAAAAGTGGTCAACTTAGACAGGTGGTCAACTAAGACAAATGGTCAACTTACAAAGGTGTTCAACTTTACAGGTTTTGCTGTGCTGAAAATACTTGTGAAATTCTACGCAAAACATTTAACGACGTCTGCTCTACAATCTTGCCATTATCATTGTATAGTTCACGTACAACCATTTTCTAGCCTTTCTACGAATATTTGGCAAGTATGAAGTGAAAAGGTGCCGATTCTCATGCTAGCCCCAATTCTATTTTATAATGTTCAGGTATAACCCTGCAAAATACTCCAACTTATTGTTCTACTTGTTTAATTTATTTATTGTATCTTATTTATATATATATATATATATATATATATATATATATATATATATATATATCACTTATTTAGACTATTATTTTGTGTACTTAGTTGATTGGATAATTAAAGTTTACTCCAGCAGAATTCCATCATGTTTATGTTTAGTTATTATTGCTAAAAGTATTTTGTATAGACTTTTGAAAATTTTCATTTTATGCAAATTAGAGCCAATTAAGCAGTTTGTCGTTCTCTTTAACTACAACTGTTTCTGAAAACATGTGATCAAACGAGACACCTAGGAGCAAAGGGGTGTAAATGGAAAAATTGAGAATTTGGAAATAACTAATGCAAATGATAGGCAATAGTGATAACTCTAACAGGTGCTCCGCTTCCAACGTGATTTTAAAAAAAATAACATTAAAGCTCCCATAAGATCCAAACTTTGAACGGGTTTTACTCAGAACCGTTTTTTGATCACTTACGTCCCTTTGCTTCTCACTGCCTCAAATGAGCAATTGCTTTCAGGACGAGAGCTGAAGAGAGTGAGCGATGGTCATTATTATTACTATTCATGTGCTCCTTCATTTTTTGTATGTTTTACGATTTTTGTTTCTTTTGCAAATGAAAACTACCTTTAAGCTTTTTGCACCCTTCCTCATATCTGTACATACATAGATATAGATAGATATATAGATACTGCATAACATGCAAACTTTATAATTCATGAAAGTTAAAATTTTATATCATAAAATGTTGTTATACATGTAAATACCGTAATCTGGTAACCATGACGAGAGGGCAGCACGTGCCTCAGATCTGCGCAACAACGGCGTAAAAAGACATGAACTGTTCCACATGCGCGGATGACGACGGGAGGCTGGGAGAGAGATATCAAGGACGATGAGATGACGTGTTAGACAGCTACTACTTCTTTTGTTTTTTCCTTGTTGTGTTATACATTGTCTTGTTTACTCGGATTGCCAATGACCCTACCCTGCCTACATTTATCATCTTCAAGCATTGCTTACAATATTTTCCTTACCACAAGTTTTTAAAAACTAAAATGCATTAATAGTAGTCGAAATCCGCGTAACAAACTTCCGTGACAAAAATTAAGTTAAATAACATCGTTGCATTATCCAAACAAAGCTATCGTTGCCGTCCAACAAATAATAATTCTGATAATTTCCTCAGGGCCAAAATTATCATTTTTTTCTTATTAAAGTTATAAGAAATTATAAAGTGGATGGAATATTGTATTGTCATCGAAGATAAGATAGTGTGCAAAGTTTGAACATAATATATGCAGTAATAGTGGTCGAAAACCGCGTAACAATCTTCCGTGACAAATCAAGTTAAATAAAACCGCGTAAAAAGGTTGGCATTTCTAACGTGTGTGTGTATATATATATATATATATATATATATATATATAAATATATATATCACTTATAAAATACTTAGCACGAATAATTTCTCAAATTTAAAACGTTACAACTTTATAAATCATCTATTTGAACATTCTGTAAAAAGCACGAGTGCATTTGACAGGCTACACTGATAGCTTAATTTCTGATTATCATTAACGTCAAATTTATGCTAATGCCATTGCGAAGAATATCTTCTAATGTTTGTCTAATTATGAAACTTTTGATGTTGCATTAAACATTTCTACTTAACCCCCAAGCAACATTTAAATTTAGAATTGTGAAACAATTGGCAATCTTTTGCTACAATACGTAAACTTTCTATTTGTAAGATGACATTAATAATGGAACATTTTATATTGCTGGCAGCTGTAACAAAATCAGAAGCATATAAATCGCAGAATAATGAAAGACTTTAAAATGAAAACAAAATAATTTATTTTATAAAAGTATGTGCATTTTTAATATTTTTAAAAGCAACATTTATATTTTGCAATTAAAGAACATTATGGAATTCCTATAACTCAACTGAGACTGCGATTATAAATATTTCCCATTCAAAGTATTCTTAAAACATCGCCCATTTCGTTTCATTTTTCCTTACGACGGCAAAGAATTTTTCTGAAAAAGTACTAAAATAAAAAAAAAGGATCGATTTTTGAATTTTACTCTGTTTATAAGTTTTAAAGAGTTTTGCACACGTACACGTATGTATTTGTGTACACTATTTTTCGTTTTCTTACATTTTGTAGACGTTCGAATTCTGAAAAAAAAAACGTAAGCATACAATAGAACAAAGTTTTGAAAAGAAATGAAGTAAGAACTGGCTCTTTAAATTTAACTTTTTAAACATCAGTTGATTCAAAAATAGAGATATTTATCGACCGCTATTCCTCAAGAACTGCTCTGGGATCCCTTACTTGGACTGAGCCGGTAGTTGTGCCACCTCGCAGCGTGTGTGTGTGGTTCATATAACTGTGTGCGGAGCTGGTGTGTAAATGTACAGAAAAAACATGTTTATTTTTACCAAATCTAAACAAAACATTCAGAGGCCGATAATTTCTGGGGTGTACGTCCTGTATTCCTGTGGAACTTAGGATGTTCTAGGCATTTTTCTCAGCATGAATTCTATCCTTACTTTGATCCCTCCGTCCCAAATCAAAATTATGTATTCGCCACTGCTCTTCCCATATAGCTGAATTAATAAATTACGCCCCACATTATAAGAAAATTAAATCATAAGTTGTACGTTCTGCTATACACACTTATCTATAATTTAAGATTGTACGTTATAATTTTTGACGTATCCTTATTGGTAATGTCATTTATTTCGCAGAACTTTAATTTAATCTCGTGTAAGGGATTAATAATTCGTGAAGTCAGCCTTTAACTCCAGCTATGCTTGAATTACAAAATTAATTTAAATGTTCTGCATAACTAAACAAGAAACGAATAAACGTTATCAATGCCTCATTATGTTAGGTAAAAATTTACAAATCTGTTTAGCTTCAGAAGTCAATTCAGGTTAGTTTTGGTTAAGCAAAATTGCAACATCAGATCTATCAATTTAATTAAGGCCGTTTTACCTTAAATTTAATAAATAGTTGCAAGATGTATCGATGTATAAACCTTTACAGAGTCGAAAATGAATGCATCGATTTAAATTGTTTCGGAATGAAATTTCAAATTCTGAGGTAAAATGTAAAGCAAGATTTATATACTCGCTGCTTGTTGAGTTCCGATGTTTGATAGAAGACATTGAGCAATAAATTGCTACTGACTCAGATTTTGCACAAAACAAAGGGTCTTCAAATTGTGCGGTTCTTCCTTATTCGTACATTGCAAATTATGTTTTAATTTGACTACCCATTACGTCAAATCAACCAAAAAAAATCCTCAACCTGGACCTTTCGGATTTTTATGAAACTCTCAAATTACTCTCTGATATCTTAAACACCTTAAACAAACATACACACACACATAAACACACACGCACACACACACACATATATATATATATACATCTTCTCAAATTATCTTTTGTAGTTAATGGGTTCTTAACCTTGTTCCAAAAATGCACCTGTTTATACTAGTCGGCAGTTTTTTAAAATGCTGTAATTTCAGTTCTATGGGGACAAAAACATTTTGTAGCAGATCATGCAAAGATATGCAGATTTTGTAGCAAAATTACTCGTGGCGTTTAATTTGATGAAAATTTGACTATTTTTCGTTAAAACAATGTTTCACGTATTTTTAAAACCTAAAAATTCAAATTTCTTTAATATGTTTTTTTTTAAAACTTTCTAAAATACATGTCGTAACAGAAGTATGGGGGTCCCAAATTGAGGGGCATTTTCACAAATGACGGCGATAGTCCGTCTGGACTGACGATAGCAAAGGGTGCTATGGATACAAAAGCTTATCCGCGAAAGAAAAGCGTTGCTAATTTTATGACCCTGGATGGCTGTGGAGTCGAAAACACCGTGTGAAGCGGGATCACCACAGGCAAGAGCCTCTAATTGCGTGAATCTTCGCATCGCCCCACTCATAAAACTGCCAGCCAACGACCGACGTAGAGCACCATGGTTGGAGAAGACCGATGAAAAGGAGGGAGGTAAATTGAGCCCCTGAATTGGCCAATAGATCTCTATAAATCAGGAGAATGCTGCGGTGGAATTAAAATCAAAATATCTGATAAACATAAGATATTTTTCATGAGATTTTTCCAAAGTTTTGAGGATGAGATTCCCCCTACGTTTTTTAAGATATGCAGATCTTAGGAAAGATCTGTCCTAAGTTTCTGAAATGTATTTTTACTAAATCTTTAAACATTGAAGTCAAAGTTCAGTTCTGCCGTCTGTAAAGTAGAATCGGCAGACTTTTCTCCGGAGGAAAATTTCTGATTTGGTTTCCTGCCGAGGAGTTCCATGCGTGCGGTACCCATGTGCCAGATGACGAGGAGCATTATAGCTGAATAGACGGAGCAACGATCGAGATGCGGAACCCCCAAACCTGCTCGGATCGTGGCTTAAATCAACAAAACTGAATAGACGTGATGCCCATCTAGATACAGAGAATTATGGTTCGATACCTGCACATTTGACTTTTAAATACCTAGTTAATAGTCTCAGGGTATTAAGTAATCAATTGTTTGTATGTACAGCAAAACCCCATTAAAACGCGGGTGTCGGGAGACATGTTTGGCACCCGCGTTATAGCATAATCGCGGTATAGTGAAATTATACTACGGAAATATATTCATGAAATAATACTCCTTTTTGTTGCATAATTTTTAACTTTATCAATTACTCGTAACTTTTTTCTATAGTATATTTTTTACTTTTCTTCTTTGTTGCCATTTTATTCACTGTAATTGCTGTGCAAAAAGCACACATCTCAACTGTGCAATCAGTCTATCGAGCGATCAGTCATAAACCAACTGTGTTCCGAGAAATAGGGGCTTAAAAATCTCTTTGTGTTATAAACATGGGATTGTGAAAGGGGAGCAGGTCTTAAGAAAAAACTAGATTAGGAAGAGGAGGAGTGCATTTTTCAAAGAAACAATGCTTTAATGATAAAGGGTTAATGATTTATTTAAACGTTGGGAGACATGATATTCACTGCGGTATAACGGGGTTTTACTGTATATAATTTTAGATAGTAATTTACCTTGAATGAATTAATCTAGTTTCCCTTAAAATAGTTTGTTCTTTTTCTTGGCACCTAAAACAACTTTTGTTAGTCACAACCTTTAATTCTTACCAATTTATGATTTCACGCTCCTTTCCGTCGCGAACCTTGCCGCGGCAATGCAAGTGATTTCGAAAGTGCTTTAATGAACACAGAAAACTTTCAGAGTGGGACCGTGATCGATATTAACAAATTAATGATGACTGTGTTTGTTGTTTTCTTTTTAATAATTTCTGTTAAGGTTTTTTAGTAGGAAATTTAAGATTTTTTTGTTTTGTAGTCTGTTTTAAAATTTTGCAGATAATACATGTTAAGTGTTTAAATTTATGTATAGTATAATTTTGAGTAAAACCTTGAGAGAATTTTCAGTTTATGCAATATATAGTTAAATGACAAGAATTATTAAACGGAGACAGACATGATAATTTAAAAAAACATGATAATTTTAAAAAATAATTAAAAAAATGCTAGGGAACTACATTATAGAAAAAAAAACACTAATATATATATTTTTGTTTGTATTTAAGTTGCATTAAAATCAGTTTTTATGTATAATTTTTACTTGTACTTGATCTGGAAGTTAACTTTTCAGTTGCATTTCTATTTTCAGATTATGCTGAATGAAAAGATCTTGCAATTTGCGTTGAGGACTCTGCATTTTTTTTTAGTGTTTCAGTTTAATCTGCAATTAATACATCTTTTAAATACTCATAAATTAAGGTATATTTTATTAAATAGTCTGAGTATTGTTTGTAGACGAAATATATTGTTTACAAGGTGTCACAATTTGTCACCAGGGAAACACTTTTCTATGCAATTAACCGCGTAACTGTACAAAGACAAATAAAAGCTCAGGATCAAAAAGAAGAAAAAATAAGCTGCATCATGTAGAGGCTGCATGCAATAAAAACTTTTTTTATTACATCTTCATAAAAAACATTTATCTGGCATTATTTTAATAGTTTACTGGGATTTTAACGGGTTGCAAATTATGATATTTAAATTCCATAATACTTGTCATTTAACTGAAATTAATTAATTGCCATTTGATCTTCTTATATACTCTTACTCAAATATATTTGATATGTTTATTAACGCACATTAAACAAATTTTATATGTCTGTGAAAATCTTAAGTTACCCCCACCCTTCCCCCAAAAATAAAAATAATAATTAATTAAATTAAACCCTGTGGATTCGAAAACATCTTAAACAGAAATTTAAAAAACAAGAAAAGAAAGACAATTTTTTCTATTCCTACTTCTATCATGGATCCCACACTGAAAAGTTATGTATTTATATAACCATACATTAAATATGTATGGTCATATAAATACATACTGTTTTTATAAATAATAACTTTATTTATAAAAACATACATTGAAAACTATTGGAAGAGCAAAAGGTAGTCATTTATACGAATACGTTTATTAATGAAAGTAACTACGATAACAGACAAGGATATGATAATACAGCTAATCTACTTTGCAGCCTTCGTTGCATCTGCAATGATCCGCGTTTGACAACAGCGCAAAGGCATCTGGAGGAAAAGGGGAATAACTGACATGCGCATTATACAAAGTAGAAAAAAGTGAAAATTAATATTGAATTCCAATAAAAACTATATATTTTTTTGCATTTTTTGAACACAACATTGATAAAAAACACAACCAACTTGATAGTAACAGTTAACTGGATCAAGTTCAGGCTTGACACAACATGCAAAGAACGCAATTAACATTATTGATTTTGAATTGGGTTGCAGCGGGCAGAACTAGTAAATGTTAGAATATAATGTAAAAGCAGTATCTGATATTTGAAAGACAAAACTATTATGCACTCCAGAAGAAGAAGCAGAAATGAAACCTCACAAGATGCACTGTTAAAGAAACTCAACGTTTCGGCGTCCATTTATTCTGAAGTTCTACGAATACCATTAATTTCACCATTAGAATATAATCAACAAATTTTATTTACCTATGCCTAAAGCTTCAAATCATGTACGTTGACATTAAATTGAAATGTGAAAGTATTTTAATATGAAATAAAACTGCTCCAGGATAAATATTTAAATAGAACAAACATATTGCTTTTCAATCTTGAAAATTATTAATGAACTTTGTTTACGGTAAGAGAAGAAGTTTAATAACTTCTGCCACGTGTGAATATTAAAATAATATTTTTATGAACACAAACTAATTACAAATACTTAAGAATTAAAATTTTTGGGAAGAAATTGTTTGTTTGCAAATACATTTTAATGACATATTAAAAAGTAAAGAGCTTCTTTATATGCGTAATTACAATATTTATACTGAGAACGAACCCATAATATAAAACAAATAATTAAGCACATAAATGCATTTTTTAAAAACATAAAACTTAATTGTTTTAAGGGAAAAAACACATTACAACATAAACATTATTAAAAACTTCATACTTTTCACAAAATTTAAATTCAAAATAGTTTTTCGCAGTAGAAAAAAACATTAAGCAGTTACTGTTTTTAATTCCAAACAAATTGATAAAATTATTTGCTTCTTTCTTTTTTTTTAGAAAAAAAAAGAAAGAAGCAAAACCTTGGAGAAAAAAATCGGAACATTCTACGGTATAGTATTTTTGCACAGCAAATATCATATATGGTTCTTATCATGTAACTGCTTTTATACAAAAGTAGGGGGGGGGGGATTTCAAAACTGATTCAAAGTTAAAGAAAGTTATTAATTTATCGTGTTGATATTAATCATCATTTTACAAATTCGTACTCCTTGAATCTATGTCTCCGTCTTAGCAACTGGAACTGTACTGTTTTGATTTTACATAAGGCATCCATTTATTGGGTTCAATAATATAACTGGATCGGCATCTGTCGTAGAATTTCCATGTAGATTAGACAACAGAAAAAAAAGATAAATGAACTGTCGTAATATAAATAAAAATACTGCATGGTAGCGTCATGGTAAGATGCGGAGCTTCAAGTTGCAGAAAATCATCTGCGCCCATGTAGAATGGTTAGGCGGCCTGTAAACGATCCCTTGAGTAGACATTTCGCTTGGATGCTCTCGTCTAAATTAAATTGGTAGTGCAATTTTGTATCAACGGAGTCCGGGTGCTCGCCCTTTCAGGTGGAGAAACTGACCGTGAAAATTATCCTTGTACCGTCAGCATCCGCCGATAGTGGTGATACTTTAAAGAATGGATGCCGGTTTTCAGAGGAAATATATATCTATATATATATAAACATATTGAGAAATATATTATTTAGAGATGTGTAGAGGAAAAAGCGCAAAAAGGCAAGACGTATTTTACTTTACTTTTTAACTTTTCAAAATCATACCGTCGTGGATACCGCAAAAAGTCCTATGTCAAGTGACAGCACAGGCGTCAAGTGCTTTCAGGAGAACAGAGAAGTAAATTTATTTTTAACTAGCGGTACCCGCAACGACGTTGCCTGTGAAAAGGTTGAAATAGCGGCGCCTACGGCGCAACTTGTTTTTTTCCCCAAGCAAGACACCGAAGGCGACTTCTTAAGTCACTTCTGAGCCGATAAAAAACTTATTTCAACCAGCCTTTTTCCACAAATGTATATCTACTTTGATTTAGGTATAAAATTATTTCAATATATCACTATTAACCTATATTTATTGATCTATATTAGTATCATGCGGCATATTTATCTTTATTACATCATCAAAACCTTTACATAGCTTTTTTTTTTTTTACTCTGACTGAGATAGATAGCAGTACATTCTTTCTGAGTCTGAATTCAAAAATATAAATTTTTTATTTCATAAATGTTTATTTAAACCAATAAAAAGGGTAAATTGTGATACAAAATTAAAAAATGAAGTGTTATTAGTAGTTTTATACTTAAACATACATTTTGAAATCAAATCAGAGAAATGAATTGATATAATTTTAAATATGAAATTTTAACTGCTAAAAATTTAAAAAGTAGGCTAAATGGAGAATTGATACATTGATCAGACAAAACCATTTAGTAAAGATCAGCTGAAGAATCTAAGTTACTGATACCCTTAGCCTATTCAAGAAAAGCAAAAGCTGTGGCGAAGAGATGCTGGACTATGTATATGTAGGGAAGTTTGATGAAATAAAAAAAATATCAGTGGAGGCTTGATGTGAAGTATGTTGATAGTGAAAATTGTATGGAATGCAGTGTTGTAGCTAGCATGGGTGATCCCCAGGGCGGGTAGTGATAGGTGTCACTCGTGGAAAAGATTATCCCCTCCAAGAAAAAAAAATCATGTACGCATGAAGTATGAGTTTTAAAGAAATATAATAAATGTATTTTTTTCTAATCGCAAATTGAAAAATAAAAACACCGTTTGTATCATGAGCCTCATAATATTTAAAGTATTTGTTGACGACAACGGTTATGATTAGCGGTTAAAAAACATTGCGAATATATTTTTTTAAGGTAACACTTTCCTCAGTCCAAAAGAGAAAAAAATCCAATTTAAAGTATTTGTTTTATTCTATGTAGCTTTTAAAGATTTTTTTTTTCTCCGTCCTGGCTGCGTGTCACCCCTGAAGTCAAAGAGACATTTCTTTCGTAGCGGATAATGGAATATCCTGTGTAGAAGATTAAAACTAAAAATTTTCTGTTCACTCCCTGCTTGATAATAGAATAGCCCCATATAATGCAAAAAAGATCTTTTTATCTAAGATACCTTCAAACAACTTTTTGAAGATGAACACATTCTCAACATGTGTGCTTTAGCAGCACCATCAAGTTATTTCTTGTTTTATGCTGGTAACCTACTTTCTTCCATTAAAAATTTTCATTAGATCTCAAAAAATAAAGAAAGAGAAAAACTGTTGACTGAATTATTTCAAGATTTTTTTCCCTTAACAAATAACAGTAATTACAGATTACTATGGTGTTAAGATTACTATGGTGTTAAGATTAATTAGGTTAACCAATATACTAAAGTATTAAATTTCCCTCCACAATCAAATACAACACATAACTGCATAATACTGATTGCAACCATTGCTATTTGTATGAGGGCAGAGTGGATTTACAGTCCAGTCAAGGGGGCGGTGGTTGAAAATCCTGCTTCTCGCCCCTCCAAATGAAATGGTTTTCAATATTGAAGTAGTTGAAAACAACTTTGGAATCCGGCACTGCAGCAGTGCCCTGTCAACATTTTCAAAAGAAAAATTGAATTCTTCACTGCTCCAGTGAAAGTTGTTCGCTACTTGTTTTTGGTAATTAATGAATATTATTTTTATGAGTAGATACTATGTTACAAATAAGTTTAATAATCTATTAACATATTACAATTTTTCATCCCAGTTGAATTAAACTGGTTGGGCGAGCCGCTTAATTGAATAATAATGCTTGAAATCGATATGTATTTTTTAAGCAGGCCCAACAACATTCTAAAAAAGAAAACCAAATTTTCCACCTCTCCAATATCCATGGGTGATTCAAAGCGGAAAAAAAAAATTTCCGAACTTCACACAAAATTCTCAGAAAATGTATGCACCATCAATTTAAAATAAAAAACTATATAGGTTAACAACCCCCCCTCCTCAACACACAGTACATACGCAAATATATATACATATATATAAGCTCAAAAATAATCCTTCAAGAAATTAAATGAAAGGTTTTATATACCTGAAATCTTTTCTTTTTCTGGAAAGAGTTATTGTATTGAAAGTATTTTAAAGTAGTACAAAATAGGTAGAAAGAAAAACACAGATATTAATTGTCAAAGAAATCTTAAGATAAGTAAATTTTAAAAATTTCGGATTTTTAACCAGGACCAGGTGCTTTCTTTCGGACCAGGTGCTCGAAGATTTTCGGAAATGTCGGATCAGAATCACCCATGCAGTAAGCATTATTTGCTACTGATGTAATTGTAACTGCAATTTTGAATGGATTGCATCTTTTAAAAAATAAATTTCATTGAAATAATCAATCACATCTGATAAGACTTTCTAAAACACACTGATTTTCGTTACATGCATGGCCGGAGCCATTATTGTTTACATTCATTCGCGGAATTTCTGAAACTCACTTCACTTTAATTCACTTTCAAGAACTCGTGTGAAGTAAAGAAAATGCTGGAGGATTAATAATTTAATTGTTGAATTTAAAGAATATTGAACGGATTTCAAAAAAACAGCTTCGAAGTGCAAACCACCAATATATGATAGAATTTTGTGCCACTTTTCGTAATCGTACGTTGCGTTGATTTTGCTGTAGCGCGTATATAAACATGGGCGTTGCCAACTTGAAAGTTCATCAAACTTTCATTTTATATATATATATCAAATAAAATATTTTTACATTAATAATTAAGTTTTTTAAAATTAGTTATATTTTTGTTATATTGGCTGGTGACAAACGTCAGCTTTCAGAACCTCAGAACTGCTCATTTTAATTACAAATAAAACAAGATCCCAAAGCGGAAAATTTGTGACGTTCTACTTTATGCAGTATCAATCACGATACAATGTTTGTTAATTCCAGTTTTAATCACTGACAGTTGTTTAACAAGAAAGGCAGAAATCACATAATATGTTTTACGCAAAATGTATATAATATCAATTTCTTTTATAGAATGTTCATTGGAATAACAAACTGAAATTAAAATATTCTGTATTAGCTTGCGTTTCCAATTTCTATAATTGCAAGTAATCATTTTAGGTAGTGTTCTATAAATCATGGGCGTCGTATTTACTTATTTTCTCTTTCATGATTTTAAAGCGACAGATCCGATTCCGTGTAAAATAACACATCGTTTCCTGTAACGTAATCTTGTTTACACGATTCCAACAGACATGTACTATTTTCTAATTTGGAGCTAATAGCATTTCCGATGTATGTGTGTTGAATATTTAAATACATTCCTTTGAAGATACTCTGAGTAGTAAAGCATCGGAAAACGAGAATTTTATAAAAAAATTCATGGTTAGGGGTTGAAATAAACATATGCTGCACACGGTTCATATCTGAGGATTTTTACTTTCTACATATGTCCTTTGTAATAATAAAGGTTTAGGATGATATGTCATAAATATTCATAATTTTATAATGTACTTTCAAGTCAAATATTAATACATATTGTAAAATATAACTCTACCATGAAAATACAAGATCTATCTAAATCAGCTAAAATCCCTATTTATATGTAGATTAAGTTTATTATATAAAAGTAAGATATTCATACCTAGTTTGTTCCTCACTATATTATGCATAAAAATTATAAATAATGTATTCCAAGGCTATTTTGCGCATATTTAAACTATTTACGCAATAATAATCAAAAGTTTTTCATTTTCTTTCTTTTGTTTGTTAAAGACATACTTAACAAGAATTTCTTTATATAAAGCTGAAGGTCAGAAATAAGTAAATCTCTGTAACTATATTTATGGCTTACTGAGCATAAAGACTCATGTTTTGGCACTAATCCAAGACATTTTAATTGCGTACATTTCTAAAAATAATATACAACATAGATCTTATTATGATTTAATTATTAAGCCATTTATGTCTATTTATTCAACCAACACGCACACACACCATCTTACGTTATACTAAATACTTGACATTTTAAATGTTCGCATAGTAGTTATTATTCCGAATTGCTTTGAAGAAGAATTTGTGTTAGACGTTGATACATTTTTAATACGAATATAATATAGAAAAGTTCAAGTGAATTACAGGTAAAAGAACTTTAGCACATGAAATATAGGATGGAAGCAACAGAGTTCTCTTACAGCAGCACTTGGCAGATGTAAACACACAATAACTTAGCGTCTATTTTATACTGTAGGTTTGTTCTTCTGAGGGTCTATATGGATAAATCGTCGAGTTAATCGGTTGTTTTCCCAAAATAAGGGCTTGGATTTTTATTGAACTTCCTGTAAATTTCACTGCAATCAGGGTGCTACAAAATATTTGCAAATTAAATGGTTTTTTTTACTAAACTACTAATAACTTTCAGTAACAGTACAAATACTTACGATTATATCTAGAAGTGAATAATTTGAATAAACGGCCATATTATCCACGTTTTACTAAATTCGAAACGTTTTAAGTTATTTTATCCCTCATTTTACTCGTATTACAAAGTTTTCGTACACCTATTTTTGTATTTTGTGAAATACACAAATCATACTAACGTTAAAAAAAAAAAAAAAAAAAAAAAAAACATCACAGGGAAAAAAAAAAAATATCAGAGAATTATTATACTTGCATAATTTATTTGAGTTGTAAAAGCTTCGAAGTGCAGCGCTGGACCTTTAAACTGCGACAGATTTGCATGGAGGCGGCACACAAGTGTTGCCTTTTATATATAAGTAGGACAAGAATGGACAGACAAACCGACAACTCATAAGCCAAATTTAGTTTTTTTTTTTTAAATATTCAATAAACTTATTTAATTTGTTAGCGAGTTCTAACTACGTACTGAGCCATCTTTTATCATATTATTTACTTACTTATTTTTTTAAACAAAATTGGAGTATTCTAAAATGTGACATGCTATTTCTGAAAAACCAACGCGTAGTGTATTTTACATTAAATGGTAATTATGTGCATTGGGAAAACGAAATATTATGCTAATACTTTTTCATAAGGTGCTCATATCGATTTTTCCAATGCATGCATTTAGCTTCACTAAATTTCCGCTAATATCATTAACCAGCTAAACAGCCAACGAAAATCAAATCTTGACTTTCCGATAAATGAAGTGCTCCTTTAAAATAAAATGTTAACACAACATACCAAGAATAAAGCTAAGCGATTTGGATATCGAAATACGTTATGTTAAACTATCCTATACAATGTAACCTAAATGTAATTCGGGTTAACTTTAGTTAAACAAACTTGCATTGTTAGAGTAACTGAGCTATTAAAACTTGTTACGTATTTAATTTGATAAAATACTTCAATAAGCACTAATATTCAAAATTTTGCGCCGTTCAAATTGAAACTATTGATTTCAATTGTTTGAGAATGAATTTTCTAATTTCAGGAACACATAATTCAAAGACAAATTTCGTGCACATTGATTTTTCTTTGCAGACTGGAAACTTAAGCAAGTCGTACAATTTTAATCCCCTTAAGTTTGTACTGAAGGTAATATTCCAGAGTGAACTGGATGCAAATCAATAAGTAACAGGGTATAATAATTAACAACTGCTAATGCCAGTTACCAATAAAATAACTACAAGACGCGATTAAAATTTTTTAAGTAACTAAGCTCAATTTTTATTCTTTACAGTCACGATTATACTTTTTTTTTTAATAATGGTAAAAACATACCATTCAAAATTATTATATCTATCATTTACTCTTAATGTTCCTCTATTTTTTTAAACAGGTATTTTTTCGTTAGGTTTGTAACCCACTATCCAGTAAATGTTTTTAAAAATACAAAAAATAAATAAAATCTTTAAATAAAACCTAATATCCTTGAAAAAGTATCTAAAAATAGACTATGCCGTCTCGCGACGGCCAGCTAAATTTGAAGAAAACAGATCGCAGCATTCATTGGTGCACACATTACGTCCAGTGGCTTAATTGAGAGGAAAAAAACTGCCATTGCCGGTTTTTTCCAGCTCAGTGTTTCATACCTCGCTTTAATGTACTTTAATCATTAAAATCAATTTAGTATGTAGATTACAATTATTTCAAATTAAAAGGCAGAATTTTCAAAACTTTACATACTTTTAATGAGTAAAAATCTAAATCTTACTTCTTATGATTATTACTTCTCATAATCTTACCATTATGTAAGGGTGCTTTCACACCAAGACAATATTCTTGTCTTTTTGTATCTGCGCAAGCGCAGTGCATATTTTTTAAAGGCAAAAAATACTCTGCCCTTGTGTAAATGAGAAAAGATAACAATTTTGTCTTTTTCTCTTCTAGTGTTAAAGCACCCCAAGAAAATGCACGAGTCCTTGAGTTGAGACAGTGATATCATATTTCTATGGCATAAATATCAAGATGGCATGACCAAATACCGATTAAGTTGGCAGATGACTGTTGATCTACACTATTAAATCAGAATTTTTATTATTGGGATAAAGAAGCTTATTTTCAAGGACATCATGTTCGCAGGATAGCTTCGAGTGAAAATGAATAATGTTTGAAAACCAAGTTCTTATTTGTTAAGTAACTCTTTTCTAAAAAATAATCCGGTTACAATCTCATTTTTTAGACAACTGGAAAAAAAATCTTCACCTGGAGTTGGAATGCTGACTGTCTCGTCTCTACGCGAATAATCTGACCACTGCTCAAAGATTCCATCGAATGGAAAATGAAAAGTTGCAGGTGCTTAAGTACTTCCACGTCAAGTGTCTTCATAGCGCAATCCAGATGAACGTTACTAATTTACTCGTTAATTTTGTTTTCATATTTCACTGTATCCAATCCAAATCTGACGATTCCCCGCTTGACATCTTGTATCCCTGCTCTGAAGAGACGAACAAGCTACTCATTCTTGAATTATTTTGATGTCTCGCGTGGTAAATAGTTCTTTAATTTTTATACAAATACAATTTTAACTAAGGTTTTAACTGGCACTTAAAACTGAAAACTGTTGTTGCTCATTTTAAAGTCAAAATTACTTTAAAAAATAAGAGGGTATATTTTCTCATATTTAAGCAGTCTTTTGTAACAGTATATACATGCTCTGTTGATTTATGAAATATTTGGCTTCTTTGGGACTTGGCATCGTCCTCATTCAAAGCTGTATCTTTTCTGATTTACTGCTGCCAGGACCTTTCAACTAATACAACTCATCGGCTACCATGGTGATTGAGGAATCTGTTTGATCAATTCGGTATACATATAAGTATGTATGTGTATGTTTTAAACCAATGTATGTATTTAAAAATCAAACAAATTTAAATGTATTGAATAAAAACATTTCTGTACTTAATAATGTACAGAGTGTTTTGTTTATTTAACAGGCTATCTCTTTGATTTTAACTATATTCGATTTGCAAAAAGGAAGTATGATGTCGCATTTATCTATACCCATTCGGAGCAATCGACTTTGAAAACGCTAAGTGAGAAAATACATAGAATGAAAAAGAAAAATGTGTTATGTATCATTTGAGTGATACGAAACAGGGAAGTAAGGATACGTTAGAAACATTCTCATGGAAATATTACCAAAGACAAGGGTAATCATGCTGTATCAACCCCATAACATTTTGATGTTTCAAAGTGCCATTAATGCAAATGTCGGGTAATTTTCCTTTAACGTTTGATGCATTGTGCGTGAAACCGAAATTATACTTTCAAAAGTAGCCATTAACTGTAATTTGAGATTTCTATAGAATAATTATTAAATGGTTTGTTTTAAAGTGTAAATTATAAATAGGAGCACACGAGATGTCAGAAGCAGTAATTCCTATCGTAAATCGATCCATCTTAGATCTGTATTAAATCATTTTAAAAACTACCCAAAATCGGCCCTAATTTAGATGTAAGGTTTGGCAACAAGTTGATTAGGCTTCCCTAAAGCCTGTTTTGCTTAGATTAATTTTTGCAGTATTTTTTCATTTTGAGTGGCAACACGTTTGTTAGGATTTTCATTGCTTTCTGCGAGTTTTCTTTAACTTATTTTTACAGTAAAATAATGTAGAGAGGCACCATTTTTGGGAATATTTCAATAGCTTTTGCCGTTTATTTATGTGATTATTTAATTTTTTTCTCGTGTATTTTTTTAAATTATTTTTTTGGTCAAGAAACGTTTACATTTTTTTAAAGTTTGAAAGCTCAAATTTTCACTAAAAGGAGCAACATCAATTTAAGAATGATATTTGTATTGGAAACGATCTTCTAAGCGTAAATATATATTTGTTATAGCTATACATACTTACTACAAGTAAGGAGAAATTAACATTGGAAATAGAAGTGCTGCATTTAAATATCAGAGTGGTACCATATGGTAGAAACAGGCAATTTACAGTTTTGAATAACTTTTCTTATTTTACAATTGTTATATGTTTACAAAAAAAATAAATCGAACGTTTTTTATGTTAGAGTTGCTATTATCCTTCCCCATCAAACTAATCACATTACGAAATCCAGATTAACAGTTTTCTATGTAAAAATATACAATTTAAATGATTGAGGAATAAACTAAAATAAAATGCAATTGTTCCAGGTTTGATGCAATACACAATGCATGAACGGAATTTAAATTCAACATTTCCCGTACTTAAATTATACTGAGCAAAAAATAAATAATTATCGTTTTTTAAGCTTTGCACTTATGTTTCATAAATGGCGCTATTGTTTTTTACTTCAAGATGTGAACAATTTGCAATATTAATGTAGTATATTATAAACTCTATTAACTTATATTATAAATGTTTATTGCTATGTTTTGTAGCGAATTTGAAGAATCGATTTATTCCGCTAAAGTTTCCGTTGGAGACAAACTGGAAAAAGGATTGCAAATTTTATTATTGCAACGCAGTGTAGTGAAATTGTTTCTTGTGGGCGAACTACAAAAACATCGTCAGTAGATGAGGCATAAAATAAAATTATAACCTTAAAAATGAATGACATTTTAAAAATAAACTAAAACTGGACTTACTCTAGAATATTTTATTGGTTTGATCTTTCTTCCTGAAATCCCTTTCGACTTTCTATCCAACCGTGATGGCACTTGAAAACGTAAACACAGAGAAATTATCCTTTGATGCATAATTGAAATTAAGTACAGAAATGCAACAAGATGAAAGCATGCTTCTGTAGATTGAATTACAAAGCAGATATACTGCGTATGCAGCTTTAACATAACGTATGAAGTATATGTTATAATTCTTTGGGTAGTAATAAAAGTTTTAGCAAGATGATAGACGCACTGACATAACTGTTTCCTTATTATACAAGTTAACTTCTTAAGATCCCAGCACTAAGCACAAGCAAATTTGACGCAATTTTTTGGTTCTCTGATTTAAAAAATGATTACAAAACAAAATAACTATTTTTTTTAATTTTAATTAATGATTAGTTTAAATAATAAGTAATGCCCAATTTCCATGTTTTCCATGTTTAAAACGAAGTAAACTATGTGTTGATTAATTTAAAAAACAATTGGGTGTTTTAGCTTTTAAATTGCACAAACAGTAAATAATAAACAGTATTTTAAAATGTAACCAATTGGGTACAATTGGAATGAAGAGGTTAAAAGAATTAAGAAAGAAATAGTTGTTGTAATTTCTAGCTTTTTTCCTCGTAAAAGTAAAAAAAAAAAAGGTATGAAAGAAGGCTTATTGTATTTTTAAAATATCGGTAAAAGTAAAGAAAAGTGAAAAAAAAAAAAAAGTGAGAAAAAGTAAATAAATATTTTAAAATAAAAAAATTTAAAGTAGGGTTTTGATATGAGGGAAATATGTTTTCTGTCGGTTTGTCTGCTCCTCCCCCCCCCCCCCCGGGAAATTTTAAGGAAACTGTCCGATTCGAATGATTTCTTTTGATTTGAAAGATCTCGGAGAGGACATCTTATTTGCATATTTTAATTTTTGATTTAGATAATTTTTCGTTCAATTTTGAACAGTTCAAATATCATATCATTAGGTCTTATGGATCAATATGAAGCAAATTCTGTAAACTTTGGCCATAAGATTTCACTTCTTATGACCAAGCTTATTGGAAAAAGTCTGCGCGGTGGCTGAAGTTTTGACATTTTAATATAATATGCAGATATAAAGTCAGAAAATAAAACATGTAAATAACCTCCACAATGTGCAAATGCGGTTTAACAGCGTCAGTTCTGCACAAAATAAAATATCATTTTTAGCTTATTTTAATTTCCTTCACGATTGTAACAATCGAGTGTACATTCGAAAGTTTAAGGCATTTTATTTTTTTCAGTGCGTTTGTTAGAAGTTTTATTTTTTGCGTCAAAAACTATTCAGAATAAAGGAAGTTCCGATAATGTAATCTTACAAAATGATAATTTTGTACAAATTGTAGAACTAGTTCTTGCAAAACAAGAATTGCTAAAATTAGAAAATTACAATAAAAATGTACTGCAAGCTAATAAGGTTTATTTTGTGCAAGTTGTCTTTGTTGAATCAATGTTAAAAATGATATAATCTGTTTTTTAATGTAAGCCGATTACATATTTCCTCATTATGTGTGTCATAATTAGGAATCTTACTAAAAGGTGTAGTTTTTTAATTTTGCAAATCATTCTGTTAAATAAAAGGAATTGAATAATGGAAGAAAAAAATAAGCTTTTTTTCTTCCATTACTTTAACTGGATTTTAAAGCTTCTCAATGATATTTAAACTGTTTAGTAATTAATGCGATAATGTTATTTCTTTCTTCTGTATTATCAATAAAATGTCATTATGTGTACTTTTTTCTTATGAAGTTAATGTATAAAAACAATAAGATTTTCATTATTTTTTCAGTGTTCCAATCTACCCTAGTCACTTTTTCAAACACCTCAGGCAAGGGTCACCTGAAACAATTTTTCTTTTGCTTTTAAATTCCTTCTTTAGATAATTTTGTAGTGCAGATAATAACTTTATAATCTCTTCCATATGTAACTAATTAACTGAAACTCACACTCAGATATACTGATGACAAAATATTCTTTCAAAGAGCGAGTTCGACGAAAATGATTCAACCGACTCCAAACTCCCATACTTTACTGTGTGTAGATATAGGTTTTACTTAATATCACTTTAAAAATTGAGTTTTTAGAAGAAGAAAATCTTTTATTTACTGTTATGTTATTATTTCATTGGGCAAAATTTCGAAAGTTAATTTTTTTTTCAGAGTAGAACATAATATCGCATAATTCTGATTTTTACGCATGATTGTGACTGTCACTTTCTTGAAGGATAATTTCGTTCCCGGCCGCACCCACACTGTTCGTTTGTGTACAGCAAGATAGATTTATCTCTTATTTAAAGGGAAATATTATATACAAATTCATTCTAGCAACTAATTTGGTGAAAAAATCTATTTAAATTAAAAGAATAAATGTTTTGATAACACATAAAACAAATACTGATGTACTTCTTCTTAATAGAACAAAAAACGAATATTATTCGGATTTCTTACGGAACGCTAATGATTTGACTTTAATAAATTTTATCACGTTTTTAAAATTTTGTAACTTTTTCTTCTTTATTGGAAAAAAAAAACCGGCATTGCACTGAAATTCATCTGAAACAAGAGTTTCTATCCTGGCGGGACCCAAATGAACTCGCGAAGCATTTCTTGTGTGACTGCTACATTGTTTATATTCTAGAAATATTTAATATTGTTTACCTCTTACACTTTTACATAATTTTATTTTTTAGAACCATTTTCGTTTATTTTCATGACACTTTAGATGCATATTATTCTTTGATAGTGATTAAGAGAAGTAATGACGACGACCGTTTATGCTACCGGTGAAACATAAATCATTTGCGCGACGTTCAAGATGATTCCATACTTGCGATACACATTAAGCAGCACACATTAAAAAATGTCATACTACTTAAGTAGGTGGTAGGGGCCAACATGATCATATTATTAAAATTTTCAGATTAATTAATGTTGATTCGGGGTTTGAATAGGGGATCCAGCATTTACGATTCCAATACCTTACCGAAGCGTAAATTGAAAAAAAAAAAAGGCGGGAGAGTCATCTGGGTCATGACCCTTCTTCCTTGACGAGATAAAACATAACCTGAATTTATTGTTTATAATTTCAAAACATTTCCGGGGGCTGAACCTTTCTTTCCCTATGATCACCAAAATCAACCTACAGTCGTATTTTTACAGCTTAAACTTTAAAAAAATATATCGGAGTAGAGCTTCCGGACCCCACTACTCTCATGGCAATATTACACTTACGGCTAGATGTGTGTGGACAGTGCAATTGTTTAGCTGTTAAAAAATAGGTTCCAACGTGAGGGCTTGCCTCAGTAATTCTGAGGAAAGCTCTCAGAACTACTGGGGTAATAGTTTTTTTTTCCACTCTACAGGTGAATTTTTCAAATAATTTTTGGAGGTTTAAGAGGGAAAAAGTTGTTTTGTAGACGGTCATAAAGCGAGTTAAATTATAACATCAACAACAACAACAGTAATTATAACAATTATAAAACATTTTTGTGTTTGCAAAAATTACCTATACCTTTATTTGTTGCTTATAACGTATTCTAGAAAAATCCCAAAAGGTTTTAACCTGTTTTTATATTATTTATTTATTTTTTCAACAACGAACCGTAATCTTAAAAAACATAATGAAAGAAATCTTTATATCCAAGAAAAAACAAACAAACATGTTACTAAAAACAACCATTCTAAATGAAAAACTTTTTTTACAAGAGAGAGGGAAAAACATACACTATTTGTAGTACACAATTACCTTTGCCTTCTTTTTTCTTTTGTTTTTAAGGATCTTTTTTATATCGAGATTGGATGTTTAATTCCATCTATTGTCTCTAATTAACTGAAAAACTGTTAATCTATAACTTCTGGTAATTAAATGCGACGAGTCTATTTGGCGTTATTTTTTTTAAAACCCTGAACGCTAATTTTATTAAGCTCACGTAAATATACGTCTCTTCTTAACTTTATGCAGAAATAATTCAAAAAAAAAGAAAGAAAGAAAGGCGGTGATGTATTCGTATTTAGGGTATGTATATATTTTCGCTTCGTCCCCTTTTTCGGATTTTTTTTGGCAATGTATTTAAATAATTATAAAAAAAAGTTTTTAACTCCTAATTTAAGTTATCCCGCTTAAATTGACACTCACCCATCCAAATCATATTCAGGAACTCCAGATACTTAAAACTTGTTTTACTCAATGTAAATCTGAGCTAACTCCGGTCATTTTAAAAACTAAATGACATATATTTAAGTTTTTTTGTTCCAAAAAACAAAACAAAAAAAAAAAAAAAAAAACTTTATTACTCTGAATTTTTTAAAGCTAATTTTAGAACACAAAATAAGATATTTGAAATCGCTAATTAACAGCGCTTTAAAGTAACTTTCTGAACTGAATATGACACAAAACTATTGAAAACATGGCGGTGCTTTTTATAGAAACTTTATGCGCGCACGGTGCCGTAGTGGTAAGGCACTGGCCTCATGCGCCCAAGTTCACAAGATCAAACCTGCCCCGAGTCGGTGGATTTTCAGGACGCAGAAAATCCTCAGCGCCCATGTCGTATAATTATTATGTGGCATGTTAAAGATCCCTTGAGTATCTGTTAGTAAAATTTGATTGATGGGTACCTAAAATGGAAATTCCTAGGCTAAATGAAATTCCTAGTACAGTTTCGCATCAATTAGAGCTCGTGTGCCTCCATCTAGGGGGAAACTGAGCTTCAAAATTCTCATCTGGGAATGACATCCGCTCATAGTGGTGCTACTTGAAAGATTAGATGCCGGTTTCGGGGATGCTCTAATTCTACAAAGGTTAAGTGACCATGCGCAGCCCAGTTAGACAGAAAAAAAAGAAGCTTTATGTGAACAATAAGATAAAACACCTCGCAAGTAAAAAAAAATAATATTAAACGAAAGGAATAAATGCGCTTAACTTTTTGTTGAGATCTTAATTCTCCAATACGATTTTCTTTTGTTAAAATTCACATTTGAAAAAGGACTTAAAAATGAATATAGACTTTTACTATATAGAATTACTTGCCTGTCAATTTACAAATTGGTGTTGCCCAGCACAAATGGCGGTTCAAAATCAGCTTTTTAATTCGGGAAAAATGGAAATATTCATATATTTTATTATGCAATACATACGTTAAACTTCACGTACTTTTCTTTTTACTGACACGCTCATAATTTAATGAGTTTTTTTTTAATAAAGTATACCCCGTCGTAATATATATTTAATATTAATAAACAGTCTTAAGAATTATTACAATCAACAGCATGTGAAATGGGAATTAGTTTTATTAATTCCGAATTCACTAAACTACTTCCAGGATTTATCTGAAGTTCCACTAACAAAGCCTCTAAGATAATACTAAACATTAATGTCTATGACGCTATCGGTTGACACGTTAATAAATATTTAGCGACTAACATATTCGAATGCATGTACAAGGATTTAACGCAATTAAATGAGTATGGATATAATTACTACCCAATAAAGAGAAATTTGTCTTGAGACGAGATAAACATGAAAGGAATATTTATGGTGGATATTCAGTTTCATATGCAGGAGTCAGTTAGTTGCATGCTCCTATTTTCGTAATAACAATGCCTTGTCTGGCCTGCAATTCTTATAAATCTACTTTTCGTATATACTACAGGGGTAAAAAGGCTAATTTTGGTGACATGTGTTGTTTACTCAGTCAAATGTTTTAATAAGGATGTCTACAGTAGAATGGGTGTCTACATAAATATGTCTTAATAAAGATGTCTAGTAAGTAATACTTTGTACACATTTCATTTCATTAAGATGCAGCCTATGTTTTTTTGAAAACGTCTGACAGGGGCATATTAACACAATCTAAAATGCGCGCGTTCGATTTTTTAGAACTATTTATTGAGGCAGGGAGAAGCAAAGGGGTATAAGTGACCAAAAATGGATTCCGAGTAAAACGAGTATGAATTTGGATCTTTTGGGACCTTTAATGTTATTTCTTTTCTAAATCTCGTTGTTGCCGAAGCACCTTTTATAGCTATCACGAACATCTCTTGCCCCAATATCGAATGGTGCTTTTCTTATCAGTTGTACTAGTTATCTCCAAATTTTCAGTTGTGTCCATTACACTCTTTTGCTTCTGGGTGCTTCTACTGATTTCTTAACTAAGCATCTCAACTTTAATTAGGTTATGCTTTTCACTTTTCCATAATTTTATTTGTAATACTTTATCCCTTTTACTTCTGATATAAGTTGACAAAAAACTGCGCGTGTCATTTTTGACATACACATTTGAAGCAACGGTTGCCATCGAAAAAATGTTGAAGAGACCGGAAGAAATAACATTCCGTAGCTGACAAGTTTAGAGAATGTGTCAGATTCATTTTAATGAGTTTTTCCCCCTAAAATATTTTGCACTTTGAGAAAAATGCCCTTTTATTAAATGAGAATTAATATGCTGTACACGTGGAAATTGTACTCATCCAGCTACAGGTCAGTTTTACTTCTGTCAAAATAAATACGTTATTCAAAAATCTCAAGCACAAATTCATTCAAAAACATAACATGAAAAACATTTCAAAGTTTCATTTACTAATTTTTTTTTTTGTTTGGCTGATTTTATGGTATTTATTGGTGGATGAATTTGAATAGGTTATATACCCCCCCCAAAAAAAAAGTTGGAAGTCGAAAAAAAAAAAACGATTTTTCCCCCGCAAGAATTCATTTCAATAAAGTTGCGGGTGCGGATGCCTTGGAAACGAATGTGTATTTTTCAAATGGTGAAACTACTAATACTTTCTACATCATTTTGTTTTACAAATATTTCGCGAAATATGAGTTGAAAACAACGAAAAAAAAAAGTCTAAGAAAAAATAAGGACATAAATTAGAAGGCCTGCACTAAGCTACCTCAGTTATTTAAATGTGAACTTTCATGGATAGTAAGATATAACTTTTGTTAGCATGAAATGGAAACCACGCAATATGAATTAACTCATCTATCTTCCTCTTGACAAGTTCTGAAGCATTCCGAGATCTGAACAATGGAAGGAGCAATCCATTTTAGTAGATGAAGTTCATCCATAAAATATTCGCATGAAAGATCATCTAATCTACTTACAAAAGACTTGCACTTTAATCTATGTTTAGCAACTATAATTCTTCATCTACTGGAAGAATGTGCGGAGCATTTTAAAGAGAAACTTCTCCCTCAGTGAAACTTTTGAAAAATGAAACGCCCATTATATTTTCAAGATCCTCAGCTATTTCTTTGAATCATTTCAGTGAAAAAATACGATTTAATGAACTTCGAAGCATATAATGGTTTAGATTACAGCAAAATATGTTCATTATTTTCGAAAATTAAGGACAATATGAGGTTTCCAATAATATTAGGTGTTTTATCATGGAACAATAAAAAATGTAGAATTCAACACCATGCAGAGAGAATAGTTTTAATTAATATTGTTCACGGCGCAACATTTTACAAGATATTATGATTGTTAAATTACCAATTTCTCTTTGAAAGTTACACATGCACGTAGCTGTCTAGACTTATGCCAAAAAAAAAAATTTTTTTTTTCCTTTTTAGACATCGAATTTTTGAAACAAGTGAAGATTCGACTTCAGTCTTTATTTGTAATTGTATTTTTCTTGTGATTTTTTTCTCTTTGGGTTGTTGCATATTTTTCAACTTTTATATCAATATGGATATTTGTGTTCTATACGTACGTACATACGGACGTTAGTCAAAGTTGATTGATCTGTACCAAAAATGGAAATGGAGGTTGAAAGTTCGAATGATTTTTTTCTTTATACAATACTTCCTTTACTTCGTGCAAGGAAGTAAAAACCAATGATACTGAAATTCATTTAAACTTCGTGTATACATGGTGATCTAACTGTAAATAATCTACCTTGTCAGTACAATTTACTGTAGTTGCAACCACCAGAAAATATTCCATATACAGTTGAGACGCTGTAAGCATCGGGGGAAATGAATACTTTGAAATACACAAGGGGGAAAAATAAAATACCTAATATAAATTTTAAAGAAAGAGCATAATAGATTGTAAGAGAAACAACTAAAACTTTTATAACTTTTTAAACTTTATATCATTTTAACTAGCATTTCGAAGACTTCTAAAGTGAACTGAACTTAAAGATTTGACAATTGTACCAGTAGTGGGGATTTAATATAGTCTCAATGGGGATGAAACAAGCTCTTTGTTGGAGAACTTTTCGTTTGAAAAGCGATTATTATTGGTTTCGATAAAGAAAACCCGTAGGTTTGAAGAATTTCTATTCGTTTTAAGAGGCTACAAAACATTTTCTAGTTTTTTAAACTTTAGAAAAATAACAAAAAAAATAATAATTTTGTTTTTTTAGAGGTTAGAGAGCTTTTAGCAAACTTTTCGTGACTTAGCTTTACGAAAAATGATTCCTTTATTTTTAGTAATTTCTTCATAAACAAAGGAACTTTTCACATATACAAAAATAGGATACTTTTTTTTTTCAATGTAATATTCAGAGTTTTGAGAAAAGTTCGATAAAAGGTTATTAATGAATCAAAACGTAGCATTTGTTGTAAAACCAAACACATAATAATAATAATGATGAAAGTTTAAATTTAAAAAAATCTGAAAGGAAGAACTACACTAACTTTTCAATCAGGGATACTATGACGCTTCGATTATGTAATGCAGTAGGAAAGTTCTTGACATTACGGTCACGATTTTATTTCACATCAAATGTAATTATCGGAAGTTTTTTCTGTATATTTTTGGAAAAGTATTTCTGTTAAATTTGGAATTTAAAAGAATTTTTTTAAAGTTTATTTATTCCAATGCACGTAGTTGGAGTGAAAAGACTAATTAAATACTGACATAAAACTAACGCTGTTCTACTTTCCAGGAACTTAAGGAGAAGACTCGCTTTCTTGATTAACAAATTTAATAAATAATAACAAAGCATTGGTATTTTTAAGAATGAAACTTACCATGCGTGAACGTTTTTTTGATGACTACCTATGTGGCAAATGCTTCTGACAAACAAATTTTCGTTTTGACAAATGTTACTTTACACCTTCAATGTTTTGATCATTTTTGACAGGTGGAAGTTCATAGTGCATTTTTGAGATTTTTTTTCTTTTATTATAAAGTGGAGCTTTAAAAATCTTAGATAAAAAGAAGTATTTTCTAAGCATTATCCGTTCATTCGTTATAAATTTTCAAATTTCTTTTAACTTTAATACCTTCATCATTTTTTACAAGTATAACAATTACAGTTCGTCACATCTTCGCTTAATCATTTTATTAGTGGGATTTTTCTTGAGATATGTTGCGTAATATATCTTAACTTACTAAACAATAGAAATTAAATTATGAATAATTTTAAAGTAAACATTAGTTAACTGGTAGCTTGATACAATGCACTGCATTTCTGGTGGAAAAAAAATAAATATAAAATTTTATTTGATAAGCAAAAACATTTTACTTTTACCCTCGTTATTTTGCGGTAGCAATAAATTTGCTTGTCTCTCTCAACAAATATGAATATATTTATTTTCATCAGAGCAAATCTCTAGCGTAAAGTCTTTTGCTTTCTCTATTTTGCCAAACACATCTATCTATATTTTTTCTAAACATTTTTTGGGGATAAATTTTAATTTCTATTGTTCATGTTCATTTTTGTAGGTACGTTAGTGCTCTAATTAAAATACATACACACACGCAAATGTTATCCGTGAGTAAAAAGCATTTAGATGTGAATTGATACTTTTAACAGTAGGTCCATTTTTATTTGATTTAATTATTTATTTTGCCTTAAAGGCCTTATATGGTTCGTTGCTGCTGAAATGCATGTTTTTGTGCTCAATTAAGGAAATCATTTTTTACCATTTCACTTAAAAAATGAGAATTTGTTTTGTTGATTTTAAATAAATCCAGTGTTTTAATCGGAACTTATTTGTAGGCATATTTTGAAAGAAATGTTGTGTATTAAGGAAAAACTGCATTGAAAGGTTTACATTTGCATTGTGTAAAAAAGGGGGGGAAACACCCGTTTTTTACTGCAATAACGATAGTAGAGCAACATCGTGACGCTAAACAATGCAAAATTAAGTACATGTGTTTTGGAGATACGGAAAGGCTACATAAAGTTTTTTTTAAATCCGAAAAAGTTGTGAATTTAGTAGATCAAGCTACATTTACATAGGCCAAGCTGAAGCAAAAAAATAGTTGTACAACTTAAGCGCCTTTAAAAGCCAACATATGAAAAATGAATTAGTTGAACACACTTTCCAGTCAAAGGGGAGTAAAGCCTTTATGTACACAAAATACATAGTAATAAAAAAGGATGAAGGAGCATTCAAAATAACAAAACAATACATTGAAAGATATTTGTAAAGATACGGCGTAGTACAATTAAACAGTCTCCTCTTCAAGCGATTTTTTTAGGGCGGCCCTTCCTTCGCTTCTTGCTTCTTGCCCTTTTCTAAAACAACTGCGCCCTTCTTGCCCCTTGAAATCTGTGGTGAGGAGGTAATTAAAGAATATAAATAAAGTAGTATGTCAATTTTGGTTACAGTATAAATCCGAAAAGATTAAGTAGTAGTGGTAGTAAACATTGGAAGTGTGTTCCGCAATATTCTCTCAAGTTCTTATTCATACTCAACCACGTCACGGAAAGTGAAAATCAAGACACCATCAAACGGGGAGGTATGAATTGGCACAAGAATCATGGAATGAATTTCTCAAAAAATAAGTAATCATATACCTTTGTTCCTCCGTGAACGGGCTTGAAGGAAATTAAAGAGTGAATGGTGGCATAGGTATAATTGAAGTATTTATTTTCATATGACACACTAATACCTTGAGGCGCTTGATGGAAAAGATAATAGATTAGTGAAGCGCAAATATTGTGTAAGTCAATATCAAATTCTGCTGAAAATTAAGTTTAAAGTCAGAAAAGATAAATATACTTCAAGGTAAATCAAGTATTTATTTTTGATAAATACACCTGCTGAATTTGAAGATACTGTACACATCCATTGTCAAGTTGGAGTGCGGTTGAAAGGAGTAAACAATTTCAGTTCCTTTTTGTGTGGTTACTCTCTTTTCTAAAAATGGCCAGAAAATACAAACACAATATTATGCACATAAATGTATGACCGAATTATCAATAGTAAGCCACAGCTTTACTTTTTTTTAAAACAAACAAATGTTTTATCCGGCTCAAAGGCTGTGCATAAAGATAATTTTAATTTCAAGTTTCGAAGTAATACACATAATACACACAATTCATAGGATAGGCTCAGCTCGCTTTCTTTACAATTTCTCTGTTTATTCAACGTCATTCAGTCGGCGGAAATCAATAGAGCAACGGTTAATTTCAATTTTAAAATGAATTATCCAAATTGATTTTAATTCGGATGTTGGGTTTGGCTATTTCAATGAAGGAGTATTGCAAACTATATTTGGCAATTTTACTTTTAGGCCTAAGAACATATCCTTCTCCGGATGGGACAAATATGTAAACATAGCTCAGAGCTCAGAACATCTTGTTTTTGAGAATTTTCACCGTTAGCATTTAAACAACGGCAAAACAAGTAAAGACATGCCAAATAATTTAGCTGCCAATTTAAAGAATATGCATGAGCCATTAAAGAATATTGAGCAGTAGGCTCAATTCAAGTAAAGTGTTAAAACATTAGATGATAGAATACATTAAGAACAATGGCTCTCAAAAAATACGAAACAGGCACTATTTAGCTCTGACAGACATTTTTAGGTTTTAAAGGCACAGCAATTAAAACAAATCATTATTGACAACCGGAAATAATACTTATTCCCCGTGTACTGTCATTCTCCGTTCAGGCAGAACACGGCACCTTCCTCAGTCGGCGGAAAACGGTAAAATCAAGAGCGAATTTCTCGCTATGGTAACATCACAGATTTTGACATTACAGACTCGATTCAAAAATGCCTTCGATAACCAGGCAACGAAAGTCAGGCTAGCTAAAAAATTAAAGCGAACCGGAACGTCGATTGAACGAGGTTAGAAACGCCATGTGTTTTGAAATCTAGTGGCTACGTCATTACTTCGCTGCAGCGAGAATATTCTAGTGGCTACAGCATTACTTCGCTGAAACGAGAATACTGAAAGTTCTAGAAGAAATTCCTAACTGACTTTCTTGCAACGTATTTTTCGAAGCAGTGTATAAGTATTTTTTAATATTTAAAGAACGACCTTCATGGCAAGCAGGTGCAAGAGCGTTTTCGATCAAACGGTTAGGTGACTCATTCCGCTTTCAAAAGCGAAGAGGAAGTGTATTTGATTACATTTTGTGACAGAACAAAAGTACAAATTAAGATATTCTTTTAAATGTGATATCGCACTCTCACAAAATCCCTAAAATTTTCTTGCCCGTTTTACTATCTCTCTTGCATTTTTTCTCATTAGGTAATATTCGCCTTTTCATTGAAATGAAAGGAGAATTGGTCAGAGCCTTTCGTAGCTGGAATCACTTCAAAGGTTTGAGAGTCTTTTTACACAGGTGGTGAAGAATGTTACCTAGATCGGAATTTTTTTATTGCACTAACACTTGATTATATGACATCATAATTATAAAATTACACAAAAATAAATAAACTACAAAAGAAAGAGAAACAAAAGAAGAAAAAAGATTAAAGAAGGTAGTTTAGAAAACTTAAAAAGATTGGCAAGTCATTTTGTTTAATATCGGTGCGGCAGGCATCATTCTTTCTAAGACAAGTTTCTTTTAAAAGTGTAAATACTCCTTAAAAATTCGGTATGACTTCCACTACTACTTCTTGTTTTTTGTTTTATAATTTTTATCTATGCATTGTTATAAGTCCAGCTTGGCTATTGCATGCACTGGGCTCTCTCTACAGCAAAACATTAAACTTGTTTTCCGAAATTTGAAACATAATTCAAAATTTTTATTCTTTATAATATACTTTTTTATTGTATCTTGTTAAACACCAAGATTTTTTCTTGCAAGTTTACGTTAATAAAGAGCTCGGCGAGGACATCTCATTTCCATATTTTACTTTTTGATTTGAACAAATTTTTGCTCAATTTTGAACAGTTCAAAATTTTTAACATTTGCGCCTATGGGCGAAAATAAAGCAAATTATGTAAACTCTGGGTACAAAATCCAAACTCCAATGAACAAGCTCACTGGAAGAAGTTCTTGGCGTGAAATATTGATTTGAACAATTTTTGTTCATTTTTGAACAGTTCAAAAAAAATTAACATATTGCCTACGGGGAAATTTCAATCCTATATAAATCCTGATCTAAAGGACCGATTTGCATGGAATAAACTTTATCGGAATGCTCTTATGACGTAGAACATGTACAGATAGAAAGTTCATCCAGAACTAACGAGCCTATTTTCCTATGAAATTTTTGATCGAGATTTTCAAGAATATTTTTGAATTAATGAATGATTAAATCAATAAGCAAAAGAATGAATGAATAACTGAGTGAATGAATACATGAATGACTGAATAAATAAATGATTGCATGAATATGTATTAACCGTTGAAAAAGGTATATCTGAAGCAATTAAGAACTTAAGCTAAACGAGAAAGAGAGAGAGAGATGGCTAGATTATAAATTTGAAACTGGTGTATTCGGGAAAGTAGGCTCGTATAGTTCTAGACGGAACTTCTTGTTTCTATAGAAAATGTACTTCTAAATGAAAGCTTATTGCTTTAAGAAGTCAGGAAATACTATAGCTTGGGGATGAAATCCACTCACTTCATAGGAGTCTGGAACTTTATTGCGTTTCTTCAATTGCTAAGTATTGGTGAAGAAAGTTTAGGATTACATACAAACTTTCTATGTCAGTATGAGCAGCGCTAAAACAATTCTTAAGAAGAGCACTACCTGTCACTATTTGCTATCTTTTACTCTAAATGAAAAAAAAAAGCCTTATCTTCCTCTTAAATTTAAACTCTGCAAGAAATAGCAGGATCAACTGCTAGTGTATTATGTGTTGAATTTTGAATGACATCTTTTCGCATTGATAAATAAATCACAAAATAAATAATAAAGTACAAAACATCTGAAAAATAGAATATTATTACTTTCTAATTTAAATCTCTTTATTTCGTGCTCAAAGTTGAATCAATTTTGTTGAAATGGCGTAAGTAATTTTTTTATCAAAATGAGTTTAATATGGTTTTATATTGTTTGAAGTTAGACACTTCGCTTTTTGTTAAAAGGAAGTTTCTAACTGTATCCATAACGACACAATAATCTAGCAAACATGTCGATTTCCTGCTAAAGTGGCGAACGTCAATTCTTGGTTTTTGTTGAAAGGCTACGATTTAGCTAAAAATGCCAGAACAAGAAGGGGCCCAATGAAGTTGTTGTTTGTTCTCTATCGCTCAGTTATCTAAATGTAGTGGTTGAAAATGTAAACTATACAGAGCTAAGGCGGTTTTTTGACTGTTGTAGCGGCCAAACCAAGTACCAGTCTTTGTCCAGATTTTGCCTTTACCTTACTGATTCTGGGAAATTCGACAAACTTACTCAGTACTTCCCTGTGCGAGGGCATAGTTTTCTCCCTTGAGATCGAAACTTTGATCTCGACCAAAAACACACATCGAAATATCGATCATTACATCAAAATATCGGAGAACACATAACCGCATATACACTGTGAATGAAGTCTCGGACTACATTAAATCAAGAACAACAAGGTTTGACAAGTTTACAGTTTGGGAAACCTCTTTTTCAAACATTTTGGAATGAAAGTCCACTACAAAATGTCCTGCATTTACCAAGAGACCACAGGTAAAAAGGTTGGAAAAAAGATGTGTTGAAGGATATTCTACCATAAACAGTCTGGTTCTCTCCTCCACCGTTTTCATGTCTAAGACACAGGCTGTTCTACCGCCCACAGCCCCATTGTATCCATACGAGAAGGTACCGATAAAAAAGCCAAAATAATAGCCCTTGAGAACATGATGGAATGCATCTCAGTTCAATATCAAGAGTACTTCAACACTATCAGGAATTTGCTAACAATAGAAGCCGAAATTACTGATAGCGACATTGAGCCAGAGCATTGTGGTGATGGAAATTAGCTATTATAATTATTTTTTATGTTTTGTTTGTTGTTTTGTTGCCTAGGAATAATTACTAAGTACGTTCTATATGTGTTGCACTCATGAATAAAACTACTATGAGCATTAAAAATGTGATTTATTATTTTCATTCAATTGGTTTTCTGTATTCATTTTTCAATTTTTGTTAAAAGGGCAATTTTTTCAGATTTTTTTTCATTTAATTACTTAAAATGTACTGTTTAAAACTTTCTGAAACCTTCACAATACATAAAACAGTAACTTTTACTTTAAAATTAGTTGTCTGATTTTCTCTTATAAAAAACTTTTTTTCATTTCTTGAAAAAACTTGTAATTTGTGACTTACAAGGGTCAACAAAAACTGATTAAGTTGTACTTTACATTTTATCTCAAACAACAAAGTTTGAGACACGAACCACGTCACATCGTGTGATATTTTAATAATAAAGTGTTTTAACTTATATACAGTGTAAAATAGATAGTATATACATTAATCTGCGCGAAGAACAAATTAATCTTAAATATTTTAAAAAATAAACATTTCTTTAAAAGTTCTCTGAAGCATTATATATATATAACATTCTTGTAGTAACAGAGGCAAAAAAAAAAAAAAAACACAAGTGTATTGTTGCTATAAACCAAATTTAAAGAGAAATAATTCAATATGAAGGTTTAGGTGGTCAAAGAGAATAGAGCAATATCTGTTTGTTAAAAACGAATATTGCTGTCAGCCCAAAAATCAAAAAGGAATGTTTTAATAGAAAAACTTCGTATGAACTAACTATCCACATTTTATTTAGTTTTCTCATAAGCATATTCTCTCGTAACCAACTTATAGTTAGCATTTTTTCACTTTTTGACTCTTTGAACTGAATTTTCTGCAGTATGATGTAGTAACCAGTTTTTTCCATATTTAATTGAGATTTAATTTTTCATGTATCTTCAGCAAAAATCCTTATTGATTTCAAATATTTTCGGGAACGTTTAGCATCACTATTACTCCATAGCACTGGTCTACTCTCAAAATCTACCAGAGAGAGAAAAAAAGAGATGTGACATAAACTAATATGATGTTTAAAATAAATTGCCCTCATTTCCTTTATAAACATAAATTAAATTTTTGAGGGGGGGCAGGGGTTGCCCTGTTGTTCCTTTTTTTCAATTGCAGGTTTAACTAAGTGCTAAATTTTAATATGTTGCTCAAAATAAAGTTTTTATACTCGCATCTCTATTTCTTTCCAAGCAATTGTGGTGCTGTGTGTGAGTCTCTACAGTTTTTTTAATCTAGTTAACGAGTCCGCATCAAACTTCTCACAGAAATACGCTACACGTCACACTGAAATTAAAAACGCATCCGGTTAAAGGTCAGACGGCTTTTTATTCCTAAACTTATTCCTTTGCATTGATAAAACATTTATCTTAAACCTGAACTAAGTATTTTTAACTTAATTTGAATAATTTGGGCATTAAAACGATCTCATTACTACATTCAATTATCTAAGATAAAAAATGTATTAGAAAGTAATACATTTACATTTTCGCACTAAAGAAATATTAGTTCAATCTTGATTTAGCAATATCACTCCGATGCGTGAAGTTAATCAAAACTCTTTTTCCCAAGGAAATGTGACACACTTTAAGAAATTTATATTTATTGTATACATACGAGCAAATGTCCAAGGTGAAGATTAACTAATTTTATGTTCTTCGCTTGAGGATCAGCACCTGATATTAGGAGAGCTGCAATAGGCGAAGGTAGTAATTATGGGCATTACTTTGTTGAAATCGGTAAATTTTATCTGTTAGTCTCTAAACTGCAACGAAAAAACAGAAATTCGCGAAAATTTCTAACTTTAAAAAAGGAAGAGTAAATTTTTTTCATGCTGGTTAAACGAAAAAAGGGTTCTTCTTGAGATATCATGATTTCAATTTAGGTAAAATCTGTAAAAATAATAGGTAAATGTAATATAAATGTGTTAAGTGCTCTAAAGTTTCACATTTCAGAGCACTAACTAGTTGATTTAAAATCTTTAAACTTTGAAACTGGGTTGTTTTGATTGTATTTCGGGAGAGACCCACCCCTTCCCTTAAACACTTCCTTGTAATATGAATACATATAAATAGCGCTTTTATTAAACATAAATCTATAAACAGTACAACATTATTTAAAATTGAATATTGTATTCTACAATGTAAAAGGGACCGCAGTTTTGCACAATATAGAAGCGAAACTGAATTTTGTATTCTTACTATATAAAAGTTTTCCAGTCAGAAAATTCGACCTTTGCCATTATTATTTAGAATTTTAAATTAATCTACTGCGAAAGGTGTTATAAATCTTAACAATGTACTATTAATCGAATCCTCCTTTATTTCAGCATACCATTCTATAGTGTGTTTGTTTAACAAAGCAGTATGAATTGGTGGGCAATATTAACGCAATTCGATTCAGCAAAGTAATTAGTTGGCGTAACATAACCGTTTACGGATTAAACAAGCTGTTATGGTACACTGGCTGCGAAATAGAACTAGATTAGATCAGGCATCAAAGGCAGGAAATCGAAGTGGGGGTTGTCATCAATCTATAAGTCTGTACTTGCAGGATAATGTGAAATTTCTGATTTAGGTAGTGTACGGATTGATGTGACGAAATAACGAGGCATAAAACAACTGCTTCTGATGATTGGTTAACACACATGCACACACACACACATGTATGTATGCATCTTTTCTATAGTAGATAAAAGGCAGATAACGAGAAAAAACTCACAGCTAAAAACCCATTAGTACACATATGTCTCTGGAAAGACACAACATTTTCTGGCATGGTTTTAGTAAATGTGTAAACGGAACTAACATAATAAAAATATGATCCTCCTAAACAATACCCAAAACATCCAAGATGGCCTTTGTAAATGCTTCGCTCCTCGCTACATTGAACAAACACAAGATAAACTATAGATAAAATATAGAACTAAAAACAATTAAAATATTGATGCAAAAATGTAAAGTGAAAATCGCTACCTATCAAGGGATTAAAATATTAAGTTTTATTGAATAATGTAGCTCAAAAACTGTAATTCCAAACGATCTGCTGTTTTCGTTTTTTAGCCAATTTCCCCTTGGAGGTAAAAAAATAATAAAGTATGGAAGAAGGTTTAATGGGTATTGTAAAAATATCGTTGAAATTAAAGAAAAGTAAAAGGAAAGTGAAGTAAATTAAATTCAGAGTAAAAAATTTAAAAAAAATTGAAAGTACGGTTTTGAGACGAGGAAAATGTGCGTCTGTCGGTCTGTCTGTCGCCCCCCCCCCCCCACAGCCTAATATCTTTTGAACGAATTGTCCGATTCGAAAGAATTTTATTTATTTATTTATTTATTTATTTATTTGCTTTGGAAAGATCTCGGGATGACATCTCATTTCTTTATTTTACTTTTTGATTTTAACAATTTTTTGTTCAATTTTGAACAGTTCTAAAAAATTAACATATCGCTTACGGGGAAATTTCAATCCTATATAAATTACGATCTAACAGAGCGATTTGCTTGGAACAGACTTTATCGGAAAGGTGTTATGACGCAGAACAAGTACATATACGAAATTAACCAGAACTAAACGAACCTATTTTCCTATGAAATTTTTTGATCGAGATTTTTGGGATAGTTTCGAAGGAAGGAATGAATGCATAAATGAGTGAATAAAGGAGTGAATAAATAATAAAATAGATAAATGAGTGAATAAATGATAAAATGAATAAATAAGTGAGGGAATGAAGAAAAAATTAAATAAATGAGGATTAAATACATGAATGAGTAAATGAATTAATGATTACATAAATGACTGAATAAATTAAAGAATGAATGAGTGAGTGAATATATATGTATTAACCGTTGAGAAAGGTATATTTGAACTAATTAAGAACTAAAGCTGAAAAATAGCTAGATTATAAATTTGAAGTTGATGTATACTGGAAAGTAGGCTCGTATAGTTCTTTACGAAACTTCTGGTTGTATTTACTTTTCTTTGCATTAACCGTTATACCAAGACCTTTCAGTTCGGAGACGTTAAGATTCAGCACCTTTGTTAATGTTTTGTTTTTGCCCTTGTGTTGTCAACTTTGTTTTGTCCATTGTAAATGTTTTGTGCTATGCTGCATTGGAAAAACACAAGAAACATTTTGGATGAAGTTAAAAAGACTTAAAAAAATCAAACTCGAACTCGTCAGACATCTAGAAGCTTGAAGATTTGAAGTTTCTGGCCTTCAAGCTCTCGGGTTCAAATCTGAAGTTTTATAGAATTATATATCTCAAAAAATGGAAACCCAAAAAATCTGCCTTTTTCGTTTTTTGTATTTATTTTACTTTTTATTCTGATCATTTTACAAAACACTATCAGTTTGGAGATGTTGGGGTTCAACGCTTTGATTGATTTGAAATGGAATGAATATTTTTGTCAGAAGAAAAATTTCCCTCAAAGAAAGAAATTAAATTGCAGAAGAATCTTTATTATCATTAAAAATAAGTCGAAAGAAAAGAACTCGATTGTGTTCTATTTCATATTTTAAGATGTATCAGCTTCACTCACACAATGCATGTTGATGCATCCATTTCTCAAAAGAAACTTAACGACGGAAAAATATGGATGTGATCAATTTTACTGAAACGTAATTGAAAGAAAAAAGGCTTTTGAATTAAATTTATTTAAGCATTTCAAAGCCACTCGAGCTGAAAATGCATACTTAAAACTTAAATGTTCCAGAATAAACCGTGTGTTAAGATAAGAGTTTTGAAAAATTCAAGAATGCTTCTCATAAACACTTTTTCCAAAAATGATTTTATTTAAAATACTTACATGTATTTGAAACCTCATTTACATACATTATAAAAGTAATTATTAATATAACAAGTAGTTCTATACAACTAGTAAAGTAATTGATGCATATTTTATTGTGCTGATAAAGCTAAGAATATCGCTTAATTTGCAATACTATTTATTATAATAATTTTATTTATAAATATTCTTCATTTGAAGCGAAAAGGAAAAAAAATCCCCGACTATTGAAAAATGTTAGAAGATATTATTTTTTTACCTGTTAAGTTTCAATCAGATGCATTTCACGTATTTTCCCACATATGTGGAGTTATAAAACATGTTTTTTTTTCAATTATATTAAAATGGTACTATTTAAGTTATTAAAAACTAGATAAATAACTGGAAAAAAAAGCTTGTTATTAAGTAGCACAAAAAAATGCATTTTTCTTCCTTCTTTTAATTATTTAATGACTTAAACTCCTTTAGTGCATGTATAGATCGACTGACACACTGTCATGTAGTTTTGACAAACAGACGTTTGACCTTCACAAAGTTTTTTTTTTTTTTTTTTTTTTAATCTTGGGGAGAATTCTATCCTTGGCACAGCGCCAATAGCTTCGTTGTACGTTCCTTGCAGGGCAAATCTGTTTTCACCACCCATATTTTAACAAATGGAATCGCTTAATCCTTCTCTCAACGCGAGAGCCCTTCTACAAGAGCCAAATATAACATATTCTAAAAAGTAATAAAAACAGTAATTATAATAATTATTATTATACCTTATAAGGAGACATCCCAGGATAAATTTTAAGTTCAGTAAAACCCCGTTAAAACGCGGGAGTCGGGGCATATGTTTGGCACCCGTGTTATACCCTTAAAAATTTCCGTAAGAAAATAGTAATATAACCATTTATTTGATTGTTATTTTACCATATTTAATTACAACAGTTGAATAACCATTAAAAAGATGGTACTCATGCCGCTGATTGTGAAAAAATCGTATATTCTCTGTTTCACCAAAAGAACGTTTAACTAATCGTAATTTACAAGCGCCACTAGGTCTCGTAGTCAATAAGAATCGGGCGTCCATCTTATATGTGGAACCTTACTGATAAAAAAAAGTGGCTTAAGCAGTGGTTATTAAATGGAAACACATACACACGTAAATCAAAAATTGGAGACACCGGATTCCCGAACTGTTTGCGAATAAGCGCACCCATAATTTGATCTAGCTTGTTTATGTTTTAATTTTGCAGCAAATAAAATGATTTTCATCAATATACAGTAAATTTAGGCCAAAAATGACTTTGAATCCAGTCAAAAACTGAAATCTCAATTTTAATGCAGTTTGCCTGTTGGAAAGAAAGACCGTAATTTCATGATGAAATTTCTGACAGTGTAACTTAACCGCGGTATAGTGAAACTACCGCAGAACCATATTCACAAAATATACTAGCTCTTCTTGCAGACACTTTCAACTGCTAATTTGCTGCTATTTTATGTACTGTAATTGCTGTGCACGAAGCACACATCTCAATTGCGCAATCAGTCTGACGAGCGATAGGTTATAAACCAACTGTTCTCCGAGAAAAAGGGGGCTTAAAAACATATTTATGTTATCAATGTGGTATTGTGAAGAGGTCCTAAGAAAAAAAATAGATTTGGAAGGGGAGGAACGCACTTCTCAAAGAACCAATGTTTTAAGCCTGCATACACACCCACTCATACTGGAACATATATTTATTTTTCAGGAAGTCTAAAGAATCTGGAATACAAAGGTATACTTCTGAAAATGGAAGATTGTTAAGCATTGAACTGAACAGCTCCTGACAGATTGAGTTCCCCCCATGTCAAGACAAACAAGTCAGAGCCAGTGAGGACGATTGTACCCAATTTTGAAATCAAGCTATATAGTGTAGTAGGTTAAAAGACAAAAAGTCTGAAAAAGGCCTATCCCCATAGGGCATATGTTAGTGTGTGTGGCGGGGGGTGGCAGCGCTTTGGCTAAAATATTTGTGTGTTCAGACTGTCTTTATTTACAATAGTAAATAAGGAATCATCTTTAAATGGCAATGATAAAGGGTCGTTTAAACGTCAGGGGACATGATAGTCACCGCGGTATATCCGGTTCCGCGGTATAACGAGGTTTTACTGTATAAGGAAATTTAAGCTTTAATATAAAAGTAACGTAACGAGTAAACATCTTGTGCACTTATACTTGGCCACATATATAAGGCGAGCACTGAGCCTCGTTGAAGGACCTATGGCCAAAATTAGATTCAATAACCACAAGACAGAATAGGACGTGCTATACCAATCAATAACAACCTTACCTTGGCCAAGATTTGAAGCCTCCCCAGACGCTTGGGGATTTTGTTCTCTACCGCTTATGCAACTAGGTGGGATATTTACAGGAAAAAACTCCAGAACTACTATATTTCTCTTGTTTTCGAAATGAAAAATTCTGCAAAAACTAGTGATTTTCCGCTATTAAAACCTCCTCGAAGTGACTTCTCCGCATCATATGTTGAGAAAATTCAAATTTTTTCATAGTTTCTAAACCTTGCACAAATGTATAATTACTTGCGACTATCTTATTTTAACGTTTCAAACACTTCGAGTTTCTGCTTTGTCAGACTTGAACAAAGATAAAAGGTTTGTTCCTTAGTGCATGATCATCTTTGACAGATTGTGTAATTATAAAATCCACTACTATAAAATACGAACTTAAATTGTATGCACGTGTGCCACTTTCACTAACAATCATATAGGTATGCATACGCAATGTCTACATAAACCACTTTCTCTTTTCGATGCTTATATTTAGTTTCGTATTGCTACTTTCAGTCTATCACTCTTATTTCTTCCTATTGAGAAGAAATTTTTAAAGTTTTTATGAAGGAGAAGGGCTGGGGAGAAGCCTCTTCGAAAAACATATACGGAATTTTTATTGAAAAACATTTTCCTACTGCGTTGAAACCCTGCTTAGTGTAATATCGGTTCATTTTACGACTAATAACAAAACGAGAGAAAAAGCTTCATTAAACTCAATGCAAGCAACAGCTGGTTGGTTGGTTATATTGAGCAGCATAGATCATAAAAAGCCCGAAAAAATGTGAAATTTGGAAAACTGGTATGATCACATAAAATACTTAATGTAAGTATTGGGGGGAGGGGATCCTTATTACATGAATCTACATTTACATTTTTCTTTCGATTTCAAAAGTAATTTTAAAATTAAATAGTTGAAATAATGAAAGTGTATAGTTTTGTAATTCACATGTATTTTACCATGTACTGCTAGATAATATTGATTTGAAATATGTTTATCTTTTATCAAGGTAATTTGGGCCAACACATTTTATTTTGAAAAAAAAAAAAGCGCAAAAAAAAAAAAAAAATGTCTTTGTAACAACGTAAGGTGAAACCACAATATTAATAATAAATTTTATTTTGCTTTATGCTTCGATACTAAATAACATTTGCATACAAGCCCGCCTAAACGTATCATTTTTCAAGAATAAACTTGAATTTCTTGCCAAAATATTTTTTCGTTTAACGTTCAACAAACTGCAGCTTATTAAGATTCAACTTTTTCGCATTTTCGTTCTTGTTAATTTGATTTCCGTAAAACCAGTTTCGTGGAATTTTTTTTTAATTATTATTAATTACTTTTTAACTCAGACAAATGCTTTATTGAGCACGTGATTACATTTTTAATCAAAACAATTAAATCGATTAAACTAGAAAAAAACAGTTAGAAGTAGTTTAGAAAAAATAAAGCCATGCCTTTTTTTTTTAAATTCAATTTACATTGTTTTTTATTTTAGTAAAGAAGTTTGTTTTATTCCTCTTTAAATGTAAAAATTAATTAAAAAGAATAAAGAAAAAAAAAATCGAGGAAATGTTTTTCATTTGAATCACGCCGAATTCCAAAAATGTATGCAAGTTTATTTTAAAAATGTAATTCATTATCGCAGTCGTAGACAAATACGTAGAATATAATTAAACAACTGATGTTGTATCTGTAAATTTGGAAAATAACAGATTGCACTGTTTGTTGGGACTACTTCAAAATATGTGCGAGGTAATAAAATATGATTTGCAACAATATTTATTTTATATAAGTATTCTTTAACAATGGCATATAAGGTGTGAATTGTCTGAATTTAATTAGTTTTTAGTCATCATGATCGTACGCCAGAATTACCAGAATGATTTTTTTTTTTTTTTTTTTGAGGCATTATGCAAGACGTTTGTGAAACATCTATATTTAACTTGCCAATCGCAACTATTTAACGAGAAACATCTCTAAGGATATTCATGAATGCCTATTTTTCTTCATTTTCTCTAATTAAAACATGTGTGATAATTAGGCGAACTTTAATGCAAAATAATCGTATGGCTGTATTTCAACTAGTCCCATTATGCCTTCATGATAGAATTTCATGGATCTGTTAAAATCTTAAAAGTATTTTTTAACTTTAAGTGGAATTGATATACATGTGCAGCACTTAATCTGGAATAAAAGATTCATCAAGTTTTTTCGATTACTGGAGGCTTCAATAAAGCCAGTGTGATATCTATTTTAATCTTTCACAGTCATTAATAAGTTACTTATTTAAGTCACATATTATTAACATTAAACCGGAACCTGAGAGACAAAGCGCGCGATTTTCTACCCCTGTCCTGGAGCACGAATCTGTCATGTGACCATAAACAATTGTCCCGCAGTGGAGCAGTAAGTAGAAGCTCGGTTCCCGCAGAACACCGAAAGTGAAGCAACATCGACTTAGGTCAGTGTTTGGGAGGGTGACAATCTCTCGCGGCTGGTTTCTGTAGGGCTGTGTACGCTAAAGGGTGAACGTTAAATATGTCGTGGCTCCTCTGTCCTCCAAGTGAAACGATACCTCTGGGGGTGCCAATCCCAGGTGACGGTCTCTCATCTGGGAGCTGGTTCAAAAAATTAAGAGACCTTTCAAAGGGGCGGAAATCGGACTCCTGCCTATAAGGGCTCCGTTAGACTCAAGAGCAGCGTACCCATTCTTCCACGCCACGTGCGAGGACATGACAACAACACAACAACAACAGCCATAAACAATCGTTTTTTTTTTCGCGCAGCTCACGCGCAAGCCAACTGTTTTAGATTTTCTTATGATTATTTATGAATGACTTAGCAATACAAGTATCCACAGTGCTGTTCTGCAGTACAACTACCTGAAATCGCGGTAAACTTCGCACCTCCCCGTCCGTCCAAAAATTCAAGTGCGCCATATCTCCGACAGCGCAATCTCACCACGTTTCACCTTAGAGATCATTCATAAATGATGCCACACTTCGAGGCGTGGAGGCGGGTTCGTGAAATTGTAACAAAGTGTGACAAGGGGAGGGGAGGAGGTGACAATAAGTGTGACATCATGTATTATGCAACATAACGTGACATGTAACAAAGGGGGGAGGGGGGTCCACTGAAATGTGACATATTGTGACAAAGGGGGAAGGGGTTCAAATATATGGGAGAAAAGCGTGGCATCATTTATGAACGGCCCCTTATATTCAAAACGCTGTGCGTTTTATTGTGACTATAAAAAGTCATTTGGTCAATAGTTGTTGTATTTTCAAAATGCAAGAATTCTGCTGTTTTTTGTTTTATTTTTTTATTTTCAAGTGTATAATCATGCTGCTTTAAGCGAACATGTGTAATAATCATATTCAAATCATTCACTGTTTGCTTATTATTCTTATTAATTTTTATTGTTGGGAGATCACAACAAGTCGGAATTAAAGCATTCTAATTTTGTTTGCATTTTTCTAAAAGGACACACTAGATTTATAGTTGGTCTGAAACATTTTGTGTTAAAACACATTTTTGCTTTGATTTAGACGGTGATTTTGAATAAAAGTTATGGAAAACATCATAATTCTTTCAATTGAAATCCTTAACAAAACACTATTCTTTAAATTTTACCGAAACAGTGTATTTCTTCATTGGTTTTATCCCAAAGAAAAGCCTATTCGCGTTTAATACTTCCTGCCTAGAAAGATAAATTTTTAAAGTATGAAAAGTTATCCAGCAAAAGTGAGAGATAGAAACAAAGAATGAAAGAGATATTTCGGTTTGTTCGTCGTTTGTTATTTAGCATGTTTCCCAAATTTAAGAAAAAATATCATCTATGAAACTTTTTCAGCCCAAATAAATGAAAAATATCACAACGGTATTTCGTAAAAGAACGTACTACATACAGGGAAGAAAAAAGCAAAGGTATAGAAGCTCTCTGGATTTCAACATCCTATATTCACATGAGAATTTATTTGGAAATTGAAATATAAAAATGAAAAAAATATATATTTTCGATTGAAAATTCTATTATTTGGAGTTCCATGGAGACTTCACAATGTAGTATGTTTAAGACTTCAAAGTGGTTTCGTATTACTTATCAATACTCTTTCGTTACATTTTTGTTGAATTCTTTTCTATGGCGTATTAATATGTAAAATATGACCATGCAGATTTTTGTACATTCTCTGTTAAATCAAAAATTTTGTTATTGAAATAAAATAGCTCTTTTTCCGGAATATAATGTTCTCGGAATAGCTCCGAGTCAAAATGACATAGATTTAAACACTGAGCCCTTATCTTTTAAGAAACCCTTTATGAAAAATAATCCGGTGTAGTCTCATATTTTTAAGACACCTTCAAAAAAAGCAGATTTGTCACATATTTGAGATAATACTCTATTAGAGAATACCGCAACACGTGTGAAGCAAAATAATTTTGTCATTGGCAAGAGTGCACCGCTGTCTACGCTGGAGAATCGAACTTGGACATTCCTGACTATGAGCGAAAGCTCTATCGCTGAGGCAGGAGGAGATCGTGTGATACAGGAAAAAGTTCGATTATATAGCTTCTAAACATACCAGCGACGGTTGCTTAAGTACTTCAGTGTCAAATAATTTATATCCCTATCCAGAAGAGCGTTATTTAGCGTCCTCCCTTCTTTCTCGTTTTGCTGCGTCCGAAGTGACGCCGTCAAATTAATTATCTTGTATTCTTGCTCCATCCGGCAGGGCGGTGTCATTTGAATTTTATTTTAATAGTCGTTCCTAAATAGCCTTTAAGCTTTTTGTTCAATACATTCAAGTATAAAATTTCTTGCTTCAGCCGGCAGGGTGGTCTAATAGTAAGGAGCAGGCCTCGTACGCCCCAGTTCGCAGGATCAAACCTGGACCAAGGTGGTGGATTTTCAGGATGCAGAAAATCGACAGAGCTTATGTCGTATGATTATGCGGCATGTTAAAGATCATTTCACTATCCGTGTGGCGTAGTTACTTTCGGCTAAATTAAATTCGCAGTGCAGGTTGCATCAATTAGAGCTCAGGTGCAAAAAAAAAAAAAAAAAATTCGGCAATGGTACCACTCATTGCGGTGCCGCTGAAAGAGTTGGTACCAATCTCTGGGAACGCACTAGGAAACTGAGTTGTACGAAAATAATTGTCTTATATGTAAGTAAAACAACAAGGTGATGTTTTTTTAACAAAAACTAAACTTACGAAAATTCGCATTAAATTGATACTAGAACGCTGTTGTTCCTCTAAAGATATAGAGCAGAAGCAAGTGCAGAAACTGAAAATGTAAGAGACAAGGTGAAATAAATAAACTTTAAACAAAACTAATTTTCACTAGAATCTATCTGCTTTCCATTCTTAGAGCAGCTTATTCTTGTCAGACAGTTGACAGCTTAATCGCATAATAAAAGGGAAGTCCCAACTAAAATCGATTGCAGAGGCTTAATTTTAATCGAGTCCATGGAAACCTAGTGCTCGGGATTTCCGAACAATCAACAAGTTCTTATTAATGATTCAGCTCACAAAACTGTTCTATTATTTCCCAAATATTTTTCTTTTATCATCAAAGGCAGCGAATAATCCAGTTATAAATAAATATGAATTTGATGGCAAGAATTCAGTGGTAATAAAAGTTAATTTTTATTATGGAAACATTTTAAATTCTAATTTCAAATGAAAAAAAAAAACATTTAACAACGAAGTACTATATTTCCCGTACAATAGGTATAGTTTGGCAGATTGGCAGAATAGCATGTATTACGCAAAACTTTAGGTTTAAAAAGGTTTCATGCTGAAATTTCTTGTTTAGCAATATAAGTGTACCAATTTTGATATGATTTTTAAAAAAAGTAAATAAGGAGAAAAGAAAAAAAATCATGATTTTGTCAAATTTATTTTTTGTTCACATTAAAGCTGAAAACATCCATATAGTTATACTTAAAAAAACAAAATATTCAATTTATTGGTCATTGAATATGCAATTACAAGGGTGAATTCTCTACTAAGTTATGTTTCTTCCAACTTGGTGTTGCAATTCAGATCGACAATTCTCAACGAGACACATGCCTATACAACGTACATGGTCTTCATTCTTTTCAGTCTACATGTAAAGAAGCCGCGACATTACCGATTACTTTTCTTGAGAAATGCAGATTATTACTTTCTAAAACGCTGCAAGAATAAAGTCTTGCATTACGCCAATCAATAATGAACCTTTCCATTTTCAACATTTCCATTCACATTCCTCTGCATTTATTTAAGACTTCCTTTCATCTTTCATATTTATATTGGACGATGGTTGCGCGTACAGTAAGATTAAAACTTCATTCTTTTGTGAATGTACTAGATGATCTTTCATGCGAATATTTTACGGATGAACCTTTCTCGCACGTTTCTTTGTTCTCATTTTCATACTTTTCAGACCTTGTCAGAAGAAAGATAGATTAAATAATACAGATTACGTGATATCTATTTCACGTTAACAAAGCGTCATATCTAACTATAAATGAAAATGTATTTATACATGATGTTTGCATTCGAAGACATGAAAACAAATATATTTATATGTATAATGAAACTGAAAATCTTCGATTTTTAACTTTCTGTATGTGCCACTTACTATGTTGCGCATACAATATATATATATTATATATATATATATATATATTAGGGTGGCCCTTAACCATATGTAATTTTTTGAAGGTTAAAATTTTGCTGCTCCCAACCCCTTTTCCTGTTCAAATGATGAAAGAAAAGGGCTATGCAAAATTTCAGCTTAATCATTTAACGTTTAGGCGACCCTCAAAGAGCTTGAAGTAATGCATATTAATTAATTCCATTACAAACATGTATATTCTTTCCTAGCTCCTAGCTTGTCCGTTACTTCTTTGAGAAATGTTTGTTTATTTCTCTGGTCTTCCCAGCAATTGTTCAAAAATATTTCAAGTCAAATTTCACCAAAGTTAATAGTAAAACAAATTTCAAAACAGTATGAAAAATCAAGACACATTTGGTTTTTAAAAATAAATCACATAACTTCGATTAGAACCAAAGTGTTTTTATTTACTATAATACTTTTGATAGAATTACAACATAATTTAAGCGAAATAGCAATAAATATTATTTTTTCATCGCCTCCAAGAAAGATCATTGTTAACTCCAACAATTCTCGATAATCATCCCGCAGTTGTTTATGAGTAGCAAGCTGATCTTCAATAAAATGAATAATGGTAGAGCGGACATCATAAGGCACTTCATTTTTATCAGTTATGTAAATATTTTTGTCAATTTTAACACAAATTTCTCTAAATCTTTTGAAAAATGGCATGTCTGGAACAGTAGTTGCATCCATCAGCAAGTCGAAACAGCTTCTCAAAACTAATTCAAAAATGTGATGACGACAAGGGAGGTACAACAGGTCGCGATTAAACAATTTTTCTAGATTTATGCAGGCACCATTTATTCTGCCTGATTTGCTTGCTGTAGTATCACAGCAAAGTGCCTGAATTTTTGTTAGTTATACTCCATTTCTCGACTGCAAGGTAAACAGCCAACGCTGGATCTTCTCCTGAATATGTTTAATTTCAGGTACTCCCAGCAGTTGCTCTTTGCCTTGAAAGGTGACTGTTATTGCCAGTCTATCAACCTTTTCTACACCTGTTAGTGCTGGGAGCAACTTTCCATCCAAGTGTAACACTAATTCTTGGCAGTTGTCTAATTTAAATTTGTTCTGGATTTCTGTGTATCTTGCTTCCCTAAATTTTTTTCTGAGATTTGAAAAGAAGTACGATTTATTATTAGCTTTTCAGTATCATGCCCGAAAGCTTCTGCAGCAGCCATTAATATGAAAACTGCATTTCTAGCGGCAATTTTGCACTTTAAAAAACTTCACAAAGACGGGGAAGTAAAAAAATGTAATGTACCTCGACGGGCTGGATCTATGGCTGCAGTTGATGCTGTTGGTGATATCTTCAAAAACTCATGGTCGATGAGGGCCGTAAGAATGAAGTCCGATTAAGATAAAATTTTGCACATATCATTTTTTTGTTGATTAGAACAAGATAGGGGGTTGGGAGTTAAGCTTTTCGAAAGTTGAAAAATAAGGGCCACCCTATATATATATATATATATATATATAAGAGAGAGAGAGAGAGAGAGAGGGATAGTATAATTAAAATATTTACAGTGTTTATTTGGATGAAATATTTGTTTTCCTCAATCACTGACATGTAAAACATTACTTCACTGGTACAAAGAATGGGCCTAAAATAAGAAAATATACTGCTTATTTTTTTAAGTAGTTTTTAGAAGTAATTTTTTAGTAATGTTTAAAAATGAGCAATATCAGTTCTCAGTTTTAAGCACCGATGCTTATTTTTAAATTTTAATTACGTAGCGGTCAAGTATTAACTGCAATAAATTACAGATTTATCTTTACAACTTTACATTCTTAATTAATACACTACTTTTTTTAACAATTACTTCTTCAGAGCAATATTATTTGTACCAAAATTAAGGAACTATTTACAGCACGAAACGTCAGAACGATTCGAAAACTTGAGTACCCTGGTCATCTCTTCGGAGCAAAAATACAAGATGATTAGTTCTTTAAGTTCGAATCGGGAGCACCAAAACAAGAAAAGGGAATGAACGTTTGGCTAAATAACGCTATTTTGAATTTTTATATAAAGAAATTTGGCAGAGAAGTACAAAAGCAATCGCAGCTGGTACGTTTGGAAGCTATTTAATCCAACTGTCTCTGTAATCGCGTGATGTCTTCTGACATAGCGCAAGAGTTTTCGCCTTCAGTTCCGAGTTCAATTCCCCATGGTCGTCAACAACTTTCTTTTCTCAACGACGACGTATTCTTGCTTCGTAAACGTTGCGCTATTTGTGACAGAATGTTAACTCAAATACGAGAAATCCTTTTTTTCCTTTAATTTATTTATTTATTTTTTTTCTAATTTTATTTTCAGTGGTGTCTCTAAAAGGAGATCGTAGCGGATCAGTTTTAGGAAAAGGGTTACTTAAAAAAAATAGAATTCATTTTTTCAAGTATAAGTCATTCTGACTCGGAGCTATTCCAAGAGCATTATGTTCTTAAAACAGAGTCATTTTATCAAAATAACAAAAGTTATGATTTAACAGTGTCTGAAGTTTCGATGAATTACACAGCAAGCCACACAGCGCAGGTCAAAATATGTTGATCTTTTTAATTATTTTTTCTTATTAAAACCTACATGCACAAAGTTTGTATATATATATTCGAATTTAATAAAAAAAACAATACAGTGGTAGTTGCATGAATATGAAATGAATTGGGCATGGGCCTTCGGGTGACCATGCTGTCGTTATGCTTATACCATGAGTATTATTTTAACTTACCAGTTCACGTAAGGTATTGAAATAGGAACTCCTACAGGGGAGAGGAGGGGTACTTTAATAAACAAGTTTCATTAAAATTATGTACATTAAATAGCTGAGGTTAATTTAATTAAAAAAATACCCAAGGAAGTTGTGTGACGAGGTAACTTATAAACTTTTGAATATAAAGCCATAGATTAGGATTGCAGCACATGAGAAAATTATTTTTAAAAAAGTTTTTAATGTAAAGTATGACAACATTCTAACTAGTCTTTTAAAAAATGGCTTTTACTTTAATTTGACTTCAAAACAGATGCAAGATTTGAAGAGAATGAAAACCAGAGCGTTAAAAAAGCGTTTGAAACACTAACAAAATCATCATTAAATAAAAGTTTAAATTAAATAAACTGAGCTAACCAAAAATTATTGATGCAACTATAACTTAATTCCCTTTAGTTGCCTATGTTACTTATAAAAAATTAAGGCCTACAGACCTGATGGGTTTAAAATGTGAAATCTAAACACAAGTGTACAAAATATTATTAGATAATACATTTCGTTGGAAAATAAGACAAAATAAATCATAAAATGGGTGTAATCATGAATTTGCATATTTAAAATTCCTAAAATAAATACCGTACTACTTCCCATATTTTACCTTAAAGTTTTCAAGCTTCAATGTTTTTTAAAATGTGTCTAAAGGTGTGAACCACTGTTTCAGTTGACATACAAATTTATGGTACCAATGTCATCTCATTTTGCAGTAACAATTTCTTCTTAAGTAAGATGAAACAACCACTTTGGAAAACTGCCGGGAAACGTCGGTGATTAATATTACCAAGAACATTTGTTTAAATCACGTTCCTAAATAAATGAGACGATCTTGACTCGTATGACAAACGTCAAGTTTGCTAAAGTAACTAAAGTTTTCTTTATTATTTTGGTTAATGCCCACATTCAGGTATTTGCTTATTTTCTCATAAGTTTACACATGTTCCGATCTAATTCATTTTAAGTTTTAAGAAAAATGTTTATAATTAAAAATAATATTATTTTTATAATAATTATTATTATTGTATTTATATATTTATTTATTTATATATTTATTCATTTTGTATGCAATTATATATATATGTAGGATGCGAGTGCGAAGAGACATTGACAGCAGCGACCTCTGGCGATAGGGAGCGTAAGCAGTTAGTTTTAAGTAAGACTCCGTTCTGTGTGGACGTAAGCGCTGCGGTGCTCGGATGACGTTGTTGTTCGTAATTGAAGCTGTTCTGTATATAGTTTTGTAAATAGGAAAGTGTAAATATAGTCAGTTTTTTATATCGTTATGGTGAGTAATGATTTTAGAAACCACCCCTAGACACCCAAGACAAGAGCCTATATATATATATATATATATATATATATATATAATTGACAAATATATATTTTTTAAATTTCAATAGAGTGAATATTATTTGAGGTTAAAAAAGTTTTCCTAAAGTTACGCCCCTGCATTGCTCACCATTGTCGCTGGGAATATTAAATTATAACAAAAGGCATTACTTGAAGTACACGTAGTGTACGTGTCTATTCCCTAAAAAGATTTAATAAACTGGAATTCGAAACATAATCTTGACATCTAAATTCTGTTTTTTATTCAAGTCAAACTTTTTACTTGATACCAGAGAGCGCCAGCATGCACAACTCCAATTTGGCATCCATTAAAGAACCGCTTCCTAGATGATTTTAAATCTCAAATTTTAGAAGCGGTACATTTTTAGACTGTGGGTCTATTTTTCGTCATTAGCTGGAACGATAAGTTTTGAAATAGGAGGTAACTGGTGGAATTTGATAAAATAATAATGAAGATCTCGTGGAGCGACAGAAAAACGGGCTAGAGAAATAATATATATATATAAATTAAAAATAATAATTAATTAAAAATAATAATTAATTAAAATAATTTCTATTGAAATCGGCCTTTTTTTTTTTTTTTTTTAGGGTTCAGGAAACAGGTGGAACAAAAAATGCCGCACTTAAATTGCAAATATAAATAATACATAAATATATATATATATCCAGGAGTGCACTGCTGGGGCAGGAATGCTGGTCAGGTACGGATATTCAGAAAGAATATCTTGTTTTCACATAAAATATTTTCAATTTAGTAGCTTATAAATTAATAATAACAGAGTATGTTTGATGAATTCATTCCAAAAAGTTATTTCATGCAATGAATATTTAGTTTAATAAATAATTTTAATAGTATATTTTCTACTATTTTTTAATTTACGGTGTGCAAATAAAAGCACCAAATAAAATAGAAAAGAACCCTTTTTTTGTTTAGTTCATCAAAAATCAACGGTCCAGCCAAACAATTAATTGGAGAAAACGTAAACTAAACACGGGACTCGAACCACGTTTGTTGGGATACCAGTCTTTCGCTCTAACCTCTCGGCATCTAATCAGCATACACAACACCAACTTGGCATCCATTAAAAGACCTCTTCTTAGATGATTTTAAATTTCAAATTTAAGAGAAGCGGTACATTTTTAGAACGTGGTTCTATTTTTTGTCATTAGCCGTCTACATTACACATTTGTCTTACATTTTACCTACAGTACATTTTGTGTAGTTTAACGTACCCAAAATTATAAAATACCACATCCTACATTATTTCAAGACCACACTTCTCAGCGAAAGTATGTTAGAGAAAAGTGCCAACTACCTTGTTGGACTTGACTCTAACGTCAAAGTTAATGATCTGTCTCAAAAGCAATTTGAAAATATGGGAACTATATATGTGCTTAATAAAGAAGTAAAAGAATTTTTCATTGTTTATGCCATATAGATATTTGTAAACACATTTTATATCCAAATTATTCTTTATCCAGGTAATTATATGATTGTAGCATTCCTATCCAATTTTTTAAGTTATTTTTTTTAACATATCACATTTACAATTAGTATTGCAAAGTCAGTATATTTAGTTTGATTCAAAATGCTAGTTAGGATCTTTCAGAACAATGTTGGATAGCAGCACTGAGTAATAAAAAAGTATAAGTGTATTTCTAAATGTCTATTATTTATTTTGGGAAAAAATTCTACAGAACAATTTCTAGCTGCCTGAAAGATTATTTGGATTACTAGTTCTTTCTGTTCAATTTAGAAAATCGGCTATCCTTCTTTGTTTCAAACGGCTTCCCCCGGCCATGATACCGTACAGATGAATCTTCCTTTTCCAAATATTTCTAGGATCAAAAATGAAAACCCTATTATCTTTTCTTGTCGTTTACAAAGTAAAAGGATTACCGCACATTTTAGTTCTTATAGTTGAAACCCAAAAAATGTTTCTTTTAAATTAAATTTTGAAGCTAAACCCACAATGTACATTGTTGGTACTTTTTCAATTATTTTGTAGAAATATTGACATTGATGTGCGTTATTTTATATTGCTTACATTTTTTCCCTTTAAATCGCACTTTGTTTCGGAATATTTTACGATTTCCCTAATTATAAGATTATATAAAGAATATTAAAAAATGGGCTAATCGTTTGTTTTAAAAAATATTACAGACATGTTACACCTCAGTGCCCCTACATTACTTTTATTTATTTAGATATAAATGTGAAAGTGACCTAGAACATGAATAAAAAAATCCCTACAACTAACTTCTTTTTGTACTAACGTAAAAGAAAGTTAACAAAACACGGAGAGAATCGTTGAAACAGTATAGTTCTTTATTTAAACATAATATGGAAATGATATTGCTGACCCGATGACTTGCCGATATTCTGTTAGACTTGCTTCACGTAGATGGCTAGTGCATGTTTTCTTAGAGTGTATTGAATTTAGCGAGGTTAAATGTCTACAGTTTCTAACGCTAAATCGGGCAAAAAAATATTAAGCCTGACAACCGATAAAAAAAAAATTACAATATTGCTTTCTATTTCAAATAGCGGATGAGATGACAAAGCTCTATTTGAGCAGAAAAACAAGTATATGGTTTGCCTCAGAAAACAACCAAAACTTGAATTATGTTTGCAAATAAAAGACGTCAGGCTGGACTTCACTTTGTATCAAATAACAAAGTACTTGATGTATGTAGAAAATTGTTCCTATCATGTGTGTGTAAAACTCATCTCCACCATGTAAAACGTTGTGTAATACAAAAATTATGTATAAACAGTAAAATTTGTTTTATTAAAGGTAAGTTGAAATTTAATAAAACACAATATATTTTATTCCTGAAATATAATGTGCCATTCTTTTATGAAATTCTTAAAATACATAGCAATTAATTCATTGGAGCTTCTTGTTAAAATGACAGCCGAGCACGTCTAGTATAAAATTGTGATTTTTGATTAATCGTCTTATGTTTTAATTGGTTTAGGAATAACAGCATGAACACATATATGCCTCCAGTTTCCAGTAATGCGGATAAAAAGGCTTAGATATATGCTTTAATTTTCTAACAGATTATATGTATTTTGCTTGTTAACGGAAACATTTCATTATATTCAAATTCAGGCAGTGAAGCGATTTAAGGTTTATTTAGCGAAAAAGGGCTTGATTATTTTTCACTTTCTTTCTCTCTTTCTCTCTCTTTTTTGCTTTTAACTTTTTAGCCCCTGTCATTTTATTGAAAAGTCCGGGTTATCATCTTTCAGATAAAGAGTTTACGATTTTTCTTTTTTTGCGCTGTTCGGAAAGGAAGTATAATGTTCTAATATGTATTTATTATTAGATTCAGTTTTTAGCGTTTAGTTACTATCTGATTTTCAGCCCGGGGGAGGGCAGCCCTAAGGCCACGTGCTAACAGGGTAAAGGAGTGAAGTAGAAAAGTATTTTGTACTGAATGGTAGAAAAAATGAATAAACAGTTACAAAATTTAAACTGGTAACAAACTTTAAAATTGCTTCCCATCCGGTATCAAGAGCTTATCCACAAATTCTAAGAGAAAAATGATAATAGTGAGTTCAAAAGCAGTACCCTTAACGTTACCGTATAGTAAGTTTTATTCTGAAAGCACTTGTTCCATTTGACAACCTACATTAATAATTCAGCTTAAGGTAAGTAGCATTAAGTCGGTTTCGAAATACCACCTGTCGTGCATCATCAACAATCCATGGAAACTGAATGCAGTTGTGACTATATTCTGTTTCAGGAAATATATTCTTACAACTCTTTTCAGATATTTAGTACAAAAACACGTGTAACTGCTACTGTATGCTGCTATGCGCTGTCCAGCTCTCGACTTTCTGGCTAACTGATCTGCCGAATTGTCGCAAGGTGGCACACTAACTGGAATCATTCATGGTCGTTACACGCATAAGAAACCCAAGCAGTAGTAGATTATTGCATTCCAAACGGTCGGAAGCTATGACTTTTCTGTCTACGTTTTGAGCTTCTTACGGCTGAGACGAGGGATGCATTATATTAATTCTTGCTGAGTCTCATGTGTTGCCACAGACACCCACGTTTCGTTTCATGTTGTAAAATAAGTGCAAGAACGGATTTCTCTTAGCCTTTTCATATTAACTAACTATTACTGAAGAACACTTTTGGAAATTGGTGTGAAAAATTTTCATTTTTTTCACTCCATCCTAATATACGTAATACATTTTGCATAGCAATACAAAAGCAAGTAAAAATATAAGTACGCTTGTTTTACACGTAATATGCAAAGAAGACTTACCTGGATACATATGACAAAAATAACATGAAAAGAAATGATTGGAGACAAAGTTCTTAACATGGATAAATATTGTACAGAGACATTTTTAAAATTAAGTCATCAGCCATAAGACAATTACTACTTTAAAAGCCCGTTTATTTTAAGACGCATGTTAGTTTTTCTGAAAATATTTCAATGAAATGCAAATTATGGAAATATAAATTTTAATTTTGCATATTTTTTACATAATTTTTCCGCATAAGACTTTATAGAAAGAAAAGTCGCAATAATGTAAACATAATGTAAAGATTCAATCAAGGGGCTAATTAAAATGAAAGTAACAACTACTTTGGTTCGATTATTATGATATTTGAGAGCATTTTCAAATTATTTCAATTCAGGTAATCTAAATATTCTCTAGTCATGAGCTTGAATGTCGACACTGTCTTTTTTTCCATTTCATAATTATGCTATCCAACATGTCTTAATGTAGAATTTATGAAAGTATGTGGGGGGGAAAGGCACGAGGATCATTTTCTGCCTTGTAAATTCGAATCCAAACAAAGAAGAGAAATCATCCCTAACCGCAAGGATATTTATCAACTGTCAGCTGTCTAAACAATGCATAGCAAGTAGACGAAGATAATGAAAAAACGCCCTGAAAGAAACTGATGACACTAGATATTCTATTCAGAGTAAAGGTATTATGCATCAACGATATTAATGGGCTAAAGCGGACATATCTAAAGAATGTATTTCAATTTCGAAAAATAAATTACCTAGGAACAAGAAGATGTTAATATTTTCAGATATATATTTGTATTCAAAGAAAACAAAAATATTTGTCCAGATTCAGTTCTTAATATGCAGTTCCCATGTATATTTCTTTTATTTTTTCGCGTATTTCGGGTTGATTAAAATTAGAATTACCTAAAATATATCAATACTTATCAAACAATAAAAGAATACAGGAAATTTTAAGCGAAGCTTTTAGTTTTATTGTTAATATGCACAATAATGTGTGCATCGCTTACATCTAACATTCATTTTTTTAGCTAAGAAAAATCATTATTTTAGAGAAAATATATATTTATCTTTAATATCTTAAGGTGAAATAAAGAATACTTTATAGCATTACTGTTAAATATTTAAATCTTAACTGCTATTTGCACTGAATAACTTATTAAATGTGGCAAAACTCAAGTTGTTGTGTGCTTTCCATCTGTGTTCGACGTTGCTTGCATGCTGATCGTCGTGTATATATTTCTAATCTAAAATAAATATCATCTAATCAAAAAAAATCTGGTGTCATCAGTTTGTTATGATGCAAACTTAACAATCCCCCATGGTATAGTTGAGCTTGAAGAACTTTAAAATTTGTTAACATTAAAAAACCCATTCAGAAAGCAAACTTTCTTCCTGTAAATATACCACCACAGAATTGGATTGATATGTTTTAGATAATATGCTAAAACAAGTAAAATATTAGTTTTAACCTTAACAAAATCTTTGGAAACATTTGCGGAAAAGCAACATTTCAAACGAAAGCATAAACGTTTATGCAGCTGAAAATTTTAACTGCAATTCAGCTTTAAATAAGAATGAAAGAAAAAAGTATATACTGTTACCATTTTCATACAACCATTCACCTTTCAAATGTTACGTATTTTGAATACGTAAAAAGCAGCATTAATTCTTACAAAAGTACAAAACGATCCTTCCTTTATTCAACGAAAACTAGACAGGCGACGTTTTCAAAGTTTGGTAAAAATCACTGAACCATTGCCATTCGTCATTTTTCAGTAATAACGACAATGCGAAATAAAACGTCCCGAAGTAACATGCTGTAAAAATGCGGCGGTAAAAATCTAAATTATTCTTTGCATAAGACTAAACACTTCAGGAGGAGTAAAGAAATGCTTTCTTCTTCTATAGTAGCTCTTAGAAATTTAGATTCCTATTCTATTCACTACAAAGGAGTTTCTAATAGGCTTCTAGTTCAGATTTTATTCATGGAAGAGGCTTAAATATTATTCAAAAACGAGACGACAGTGGAATGTATTAAAATCGCTTTTCTAGGTAAAGTGGTACTTCTCATGGTACTACCTTTAAGACTCGCAGTATAAATATTGCGTTAAATAGTGTAACTATGTTTTACAAAGTAAACAAATCGATGAGAGAAAAAAAGTAAATGTTTAATCGTGCACATTTATTTTTTTTAAATGCAGTATTTTTCAATTTCCCTTTTATCACTAGTTGGAATTTATTTTTAAAATGCACTTTTCTAAGTTAATACATTTCGCTCATTCGTTACAAAAATGTCACAACTCGTAAAATATGATATGCTGTTTTTTAAATTAATATTACAGGATATTTGCAACTTCACTGTAATTAATCCTATACTATTAACTTGTGAATCATTATTTTTCGAGTTGTGATTTTTTAGTAAATAGTATAGGAAAAATTGCAATAGTGATTGCAATCAACCTGAAATATTACCAAAAAATTATTTTATCGTAACTTTTGAGTTATGACGTCGTTGTTGCAGAAAATTAGCGATGTATGTTTTCAGGTTTAGCTGTCATGACGTTTACATCGAGGCTGAAAAAAGGACAAAGGTTACAACAGCAACTGTATCCACTAAAATCCTGTAAGAATTTTGGAAGTGATGTTTATTACAATAAAAGTTTAGAGGGAGAGATAACTCTAAAATAATCTTAATATTCGGAAAGATTTGGTTGAAAAATTGCATGCTGATTAGTAGTTTAAAAAAGTTTCTTTATAATGGACAGTAAAACGTTAAAATGTAAATAATAATGTTATTAACAAATGTGGTACAAATTGAGTATGTGTGCATCCTTGAATAATCTGTAGAAGAATAACTTGCGAAAGTTATGGAATTCCTTAATATTTTGGAACAATTAATTGCAAAAAATAGCTTAGATTTTAGATGCTGCACAGTTGTTTAACGTGGGTGTATTTTTACAAATTGAAAATTTATTGCTGCTTGTAAAGGAACATCTGTTCGTGCAGTCAAATTATACAATTTTAATGATAGCCCATTTTAAGAAGCTTGTGTTATAATTACAGTCCAATTTGGAAAGCAGCAGATTTTTTGTACATTTTTTAATGTATTTCATTTTGTTATTATTACAATTTTAATATTATTCAAATATTAAGAAAAAAAATCATGTACCTAACTCGGTTCCTAAGAGATGCCCATTTATGGTAGATGCCCCTGCATTCATATTCATAATTTGTTCTTCTTTATATTCGCGACAAAGGCTTCTTCTTCTTAAGGGTCCAATATAGGCGGTTTTTCGCTATAAAGGTGACGAAGAAACGGCATATAGCATAATGAAGTTATTATCGTGCATGAAGTGCAATATAAATTACCAAGACAACTTTCTAATTATTTAGATTGATTAAGAGACCGCTATACTTCCTTTTAATTTCTAATTTTAGCTTTGATGCGATTGCATTTACAGCTATGAGTGTGATACTTACATCCTTCTTCTGTATAGAGATATTTTTTTGATCGGAAAACTCAGAATCAATACGTATTAATGATTTGCTTTTTTTCAAGTTCTCGACTTTTTCTAAACGTATTATTAAATATTCAATTTAACTTTTTTATAGCTGTATAACTATATTTGATTCTAGTAGATTTAAAGTTGAAAAGAAAATGTCATTTTCATACATTTCTTAGTATGTATTTGAGGCAGCTATTTCTTTTTTTTACTCCTTGCATTAGAAGAGCAATCAGAAAGAATATGACTTAACAAGTTGGGCATATGATTTTAAATATTTCGATACTTGTTTTTCATTCATTAAAAGATACCTGAATAAGCACAATACTCTCCATTTCAGTGTTTTAATTATTGTGACTAATGTCATGATATTCTGTAATATTTAAGGCATATTAAGTTTAACAAACGCTATCTCTACGCAAATTAGTTTTTTACTTTATGATTATCAATCATTTATTTAAAATAAGTAAGTAAAAACTTTCTAAAATGTTCTCTACTGAAGCAAAACTGCACCATTTGTTTCCTAAAAGAGGAGATACCTATCAATGAATATAAAATAAGAATTTTCAGCTGAAATCTGCGTCTCCTTTACTAGGATAAAGAATAATTCCTGCCAAATTATCATACCAGAGGAACATCAAGGAGCCGCGAGAAGACATGAATATCTTATTGCATTTTAAAATGCGCTTGAATTCACCTAACACAAATCCGACGTGTGTAAAGTGAAATAGTCGAAAGGATTTAGTGCATACGTTTTTTAAGTGCATAAATTTTCAATGTAACAAGGACATGAATTTAAAAATATGTTTGAAATAGTTTATTATAAATATAAACTCAATATTTAAATGTTGTTACACTACAATGTAATGAATAATAATAGAGTAGAGACTCTGTTAACCGGTTTAATTCGACCGATGGTAAGCCGGTTAAGTGGAAATACGGTTAAAGCAGGTGATAGCAAAAAAATGGGTGTTCTATTATGCACTTTAAAAGAGAGTGGAGGTGTGATGATTTATTGCGTTCTGGTACAGTTACATTGAGAGTTACATGCCAGTTATCAAGCGCTAATAAAGTATGTGACCAGTTTTTGCTGCAAAGGAGAAGCCCGGCACTTCCCCGCCATTTCTTTAGGAATATCACATCGATGGGAGCACCTGATGGTTACTGCTTGACGTATCTCAATGCCTCTTCAAGTACTCTTGCTCTGTCAACATAAGTGAAAAAAATTATCTCGGAGTACCGCAGCTCCTATTTCTTCCACATAACTGGAGCTCTACAAGCTATTTTTGCTTTTTGTATTTTGGAAATATGGACCGGATAAAGCAAAGGCCGGTTGATCCGAAGCCGGTTAAGAGAAGTTCTACTGTAATTAGTAACAAGCTTATAGCTACGTACGTTCCTCGTCTTCACTGTAATCACTCATCTTACTTTCTTACATTGTTCTAAACTTTAAAAGGTTGTTTTTAAGGTTACTTTAATATCATAAATTAGGGCGTGGCAGTGGTTTGTCTGGTGAAGGCTGAACTTGATCTAGCATGCTGTAAACAGCTGGATCAAGTTCAGCATTGGTCTGGTTGACAAATACGTCTTAAAGTAGTATCAAAAGCTTGGTGAACTATTAGGAAAGCAATTTAATTTTGTAAAAGCTTCTATTTTGAATGTAATGTCACCGCCTAATTGATTTTGTGGTTCATTTTTAAAAAAAGCTAGTTTCGTTATTTTTAATAACTTTTTAGTCAAATTTTTTCCCTACACCTATATAGTACAATAATATAGAGGGTGTATTTTTTCAGGGTTTATCAAATTTATTATTTGTATCGCCCTGAGAAATCTGAAATTAAAACACAACAGTAACTGAACAGAATGTTCAAAGGAAAAAAAACATAAGCATGCCATAGGGTGTGGCGTGAATAGGATTTTAAACACTTTTACCGCTAGTGTGTTAAGAACCAACTGAGGGGGAAGGGTTTTGCAAGATTCTAATTCTTGCAAATGTTTAAACATGGGAGTTCTACGGGAACGTCACCAATATCGCCTAAACCGCCGAACCGACACCGGATTCGGCTTCACTATTTTGTCGCCAAATTCGAAGAGATATCGCAAAATTTGGAGAGATATTCGCAAGTGATCTCCAAGTGGGCGCCAATATAAAATTAAACTATGTAGTTGGTTTGATTAATGCCCTTGAGTAAATACCCTTGGTATTGAAAACGACTGGAAATGTGCATGCATTGATACAAAATCCCATAAAACACCCCTTTTGGAACATCCGAATTCAACCAAAAGGGGAGTTGCGGAACTAGATCGTGAACAAGTCCCACAAACGAAATTTAATCTTTCTACGACTAACTGTTTTTAAGTAATGCGAGATACGTACGTACAGACATGACGTACATATAGACAGCGCGACAAAATTCTGCAAAACAAACTCGGGGATGGTCAAAATACATATTTCAGTGGTCCATACGCACCTGCGTATGTACATGCCTACGGACATTGTGAAAAAAACTGTCCAAACTGATTAATTTGTGATTAAAATGTAAGTTTAAGCTGACATTTTTCGCGATTACAATACTTACTGTACTTCGTACAGGGAAGTAAAAATGAGGGAAACACTGAACACACATTAATGTTAACCTCTTCAGACCCCAAAACTAAGAGCAAACAATTTTGACGCAATTTTTTGGTTGTCTGAATTAAAAAATGATTACAAAACTAAATAACTAATTTTTTTTTTAAATTAATAATTAGTTGAAATAATAATTAATGCACTATTTTCATGTTTTCCATGTTTAAACCTTTATCTACCGACGGTACTCATAAGTACCATTCTCTATAAATTCCATCCCAGCAATCATTTTTACCAATATTATGATGGTAATATGCCGGGACAGTCTTTAAATTCCCCTTTTTCAGGATGCATATCATCAAGGGTTCTATAAAGAGTATTTTAGCGAGCAAAGGAACATAGATACTTTTGAAACCGATGCTGTGTTTTGAACATCCATTTTGTTCAGATTGCTCCTTTAGAGTTTCGCTCCAGAAAAGCAGTAAAATTCAAGAATTAAGTAACTGATTTTTTTTAATGTGTTAGATAAGGACTTAGAAAACTATTTGACGAAATATTTTGATTAAAAAGTGTGTGTAATTGATTTCACAGGGTAAATACTCTGTGGCACTTATTAGCTGTAAAGAAATAAATACTTATAGACTGAGCATTTTATTTATGTAAATCCCTTAATATTCAGTGTAAATACCTAGAGAAACTATTTCTGTAAAAAAAATTACTGCAGATCATAATGCGGTAGATAAAGGGTTAAAACGAAGTAAACTATCTGTTGATTAATTTTAAAAACAATTGGGTATTTTAGGGTATTTCAAATTGCACAAACAGTAGTTAAAAAGCAGTATTTTAAAATGTACATAATTGGGTACACTTGGAATGATGAGGTTTAATAGTATGCGTCGGTTGAGTTGGCATTTATCTGATGATTTATATTTTGAAGCAAAAATTTAGTTCAAAAATAAACAAGCTTATTGTTCCCTTTATAAACATCAAATTATTAATATTAGTAACGTTAGGCCATGGTTCGAAATTATTCCGGAAATTTCTATTCATAGAACAAAACCATTATTTCAAAACGAATATATATAAATTATGTATCTATTAGTAATTGTGAAAAAAGTATGAAATTCAATATCTAAGAATGCTTGATTTTGCGTGCTAGTGCATCTAATCTGATTTCTTAGTAGAAAAAATTATTCTTCAATTTATGGATCCTTTGTTATGTATTTGCTAGACAGTAACTTGTCACCACGCATTTTGTTACACGAAAAGGGTAGATGTTATTTTGTGCTCTGGGAATTGCATCTGATATGATATTTTATGATAAAAATTTAATTTAGCAAGCAAAATAATAAAATAACTTTAAAAAAAAATACATGTATGAAAAATATATGTGATTGTAATGTCATTTCCTATTATAAGTATGTGTAATAAGTATAAGATAAACTTATCAAGCTAAGTTTTGACTTCTTAAACAGCGACTAAAAATGTCGCGTTTTAAAAACATTTATTTCATCTGAAGGGCTTTTCAACGCTCTCGACTAAGAAAATAAATTGTCGTTTTAGATTCGGATATATACTTGAAAAATCCGTAAAAAGCTTTTAAACTCCTGTGATACAAATCGATAAGAAATTCTAAGCGATACAACTTCAGACGTGACTCGAATGTAACTTCAAACATATTTATTTGAAAGATATATATTTTTTCGCTTTAAAATATCCCTCAATCACCTAAGGACTTTCAAATATTATATCAAGATCTCCTAAGATTTATTTACATGATAAGAAGTATTCAACTTTGCTTTGAAAATATTTCATTACAGAATGATGAGGGTATTAGTTTTCAAATAGTACTGCGATGATATTTAATTTTTGTGTTGTTTTGAAATTAAGGTCATTTCATCGTGACCAATGAAAAATTTACAGCAACAGAAGACAGTCATTTTTACAGTGCTGACAGGATGGATTGCATACTAAATGTTCTTGTCGCTTTTATAATATTACATTACATCCTGAAATAATAAAATATATCTTGAAGATTAAGCTTTGCAAGGACATGTAATTAATTGTGCCTAAAATATGGCCCATGATCAACGTAAAATTTTGCAACCTCATAAAATGTTACTTTAATTGTTACAAGTACTTCATTAAAACTTTCAACCCTACATTTTTAAGTTTTCTTAATATTTGTTCCTTTCTTTGAAATTATTTAATTTTTAGTCACCTTTTTAACAGCTGCTTTTTTTTTCAGAGAGGAAAAACTTTCGTGTCTGTTTTGAAACTTAACCTAGAGTATGGATAATTGCATTTGCTTTATCGGAATGCAGAATTTCAGAACAGTTTATCCTTTTTTTGTTTAACATTTTAAACATTCTTTTCTGGTGTTAAGTTGGTTTTAAAGAAAGGACTTCCATCTCAGTGGGTCCATTACCTAATTTTGTTAGGTTTGATAAATACCCTACAATGTTCTTAATCAATCACATAATTAAGTATAAATTCTATATTTTTAAAATATGAATTCCACAAAATTTTCCTAAGTTATCTTTGATAAATCAGTTTAAATCAAGTTTCTGAACGACTTATGTAGATTTAATAAAATATAGTTTAATGTTCACTACAACAGAAAAAAATTCGCTTACAATAGCACGTTTATTTAGTTGGTAAATCCTAGTTAAGACATGATCTTAGTGCTTATGACCATTTTTAAAAGTTTTAAATTTCAACCATCATTGAAACCAAAATCTAAAGCATAAAATGTAATTATCGTTAAGAAGTAACGTTTATGAAATTCGGACGAGGGTTATTATGATTCTACACAGTTATCCTCAACGGTAAAATTACTTAGAAGATTCATTTTTTAAAGAGCTATTTTTTTTTTTTTTTTTTTTGCAAGTGATATAAACTAAAAATACTGACTGTTTCTTAATTACTTTGCGATGACTTTTTATAAGAACCAAGTGAGCCCACCACAATGATTGAACAATAAATCTCCAAATGGTTATATAAAAAGCAGTTGAAGATTTGTTTGTGACAAACGTATTTGTGATACGAAATTATTGTATGTGAGGCAAGTTAAAATTACTAAGGAATATAAAACTGTTACCTTTCAAACAGGTCGAAGCAGTTTTTTTCTTTCTTTTTTCCCCTGCATTTTGTAGGCATTTTTTTGCGTGTCAAGTGCAGAATCTAATGAAATAATTTTTAATTTTAAATCTATATGCCACAAAATATTTTTTTAAATTCCCAAGAAGAGTAATTTCTTTTGCGAAAAATGAATGCAGCATTCCATCCACAGAAATGAGCAAATTGTATATTTCATAGACAGACTATTTTTAGACACCTTTTCACACAAATTATTAATCAACTTCAATTAAAACAAAAAGAGAAATGATTTAAAATTTCTTATAAAACGTACTTTATTTTTAACGCTCAAACGTTTTGAACACTTTAAAAGTTATTTTAGTCAGAACTTCTTTGATTAGTCTGTTATTGTCATTTCAGTACGAAATCTTTACTTTACAAACGTTTTTAATTGTTTATAATTTGAATATTTCAAATAAAGTGCAAGCAATTATGATAATGAGTGTTGACATAAAAACCATTTAAAAGATACGGAAAAAAAGAAGAACTTTAGCTATCTCTTACGCGTACCGTAAACATGTAATACGTGCGTTCATGTTGTTTCTTTAAAATAATGTATATATTATAAATATATATATATGTGTGTGTGCCATAGCGGTATTCGAAGCATTAATGCTTCGAATGCTACAATGATTTCAGTTGCAAAAAATGTAATTTTTTTCGTGTAAAGTTTAAGCAACAAAGGTCAGTCATCTATTGTTATATATATATTTTTTTAACTAATAAATCTTAATTGTTCAGATTTGCATTATAATATCTGCTTATTTTTTTTTAAGTAACTAAAGTTGCTTTAATGTTAATTTTCAGTTCGATGCTTCATGCCCTTTCTTTTTTTAATTAATCCAACAAAATATTTGATAAGGAATTTTCATGTACGTTTATTCATTCCATTTTATCTCCCAAAACAAATTTTAACATGTAATTAAATCTAATCTGAAGTACTTCAATTAAGAGCGATAAGCTCTTTCATTTACTTTATGTGTCAACAATTTCAGGCCAAGTAGTTTATTAAAATGTCAACCCTCAGCTTATATTTTCACCGGTTAATCATCCTAAAAGCACTTTGTTGATAAATTTGTGATTAAAGGTTGGATATTTATTTATCTGCTATGTTGGATTTTTTTCGATTCAAAAATGTGTTTGAAGTGTCCGAAATGTGTCTAACTAAAGAATTATAACTTAGCAAAATCAGTTTTTTTTTTAATAATCACAATCTCAACACACATTCAGTAAGCATATTGCTAAAGCTACACGGGCACACGCCGATGGGAGGGGACGAACGGGACCAGTCCCTCCCCCCGCAGAAATCATTTTACATAAACAATTTTTATTCCAAATACCGAGGAAGTCTAAAGAAAATGCTTTTATAAACTAACATATGAAATAAAATCCCCAATACAGACTAACTGATTAGAAATCATAATTAAGTGAATGCGATGTTCGAATCTCGGCACACATCGGCAGTGCGTCTCAGTAAGTTATTGAACGGCGGTGGTGCATAAACTAGCACGAAAATAAATCTTATTTAATCATCCAAACTCAAAACGCGACTTCCGACGCCTATTCTCAGAAAACTTCAGTGGTAGATTACTTGTGTTTCTCTTCCAATCAGGATTTTCTAGACTGAATGTATAAATTACAAAATGAATTATAAAAATAATGTATTTTATAGAGAGTGCCACACTATCCGACGAAATATCCAAAACAATCGAGAGGCACTGAGAAGGGCTTATAAGTAATGTGTTAAGGTATTTTATTATAAACCAGTATAAAATCTTTGGCTGATATAAAATAATTACACATTTCATCTTTTAGTGTTATCTCATTGTAAAAATATTTTTTAAAACCTTGGAAAACAGTTACTTGTGCATAAAGTAAAATTTCGAGGAGTTTGTGGTAAACATCTCAGAAACTCAAAATTTCAACGTCAAGGGCACGTGTTGTTTTTAACCAAATGAGTTCAAAAGCTGCATATATTACTTTTAATGATGGAGTCAAAAAGCTAGGGAGCGTCGCTAGTTGCATTCCCCCTCAAAAAATATCACATATAAATAAGGCCCACCCTAATATATATATATGTGTGTGTTCGTCTCTGAATTAAATGCATTTCTACTGTCTTATGCCAAATCAAGCATGTACTTTAATTGATCTTATTCTCGTAAAAATTTAAATTGGCTAAATATCAATTTACGATTGCAAGAAACATCTTAATTAGATAAGAATTTGATCCTTGCAAGGATTTACTGTAATTAAATTCTAGAAGTTGGACAATTAAACTAAGCATACTTGCTCTTATTTTATTTTTATATTTTTTTTCCTTGAATTTTCTTGTTAAACATAAAAAAGACAAAGTTGTTTTAAATTTAAATAAAACGACGTGAGATTATAGACAATCTAATGTCATGTTGTTATGCAACAACTGAGGAAAATTAAATTAGAGGTATCTCGAAAAGGAAATATGCTAGGAAAATCTAAATTCCAATAGAGTTGAAAAGGCTAGAACACGAAAACCCAATCAACTCACAAATGAAATTGAATTACGATTTTTTTAAACAATAATTTTGCCCGCGTTAAGTTTGAATTTACATGTACAGATACGAAATTCATCCAGAACTAAACGAGCCTATTTTTCGATGAAGTTTTGGATATGGATTTTAAAGAATATTTCGGAATGAACTAATGAATGAACGAATGAATGAATGAATAAATGAGTAAATTAATATATATTAACTATTGAGAGAGGTATACTTGAAGAAGTTAAGAACTAAAGCTAAATGAGAACGAGAGAGATAGCTAGATAATAGGGTAAATGTGGGACAGTTGCCAAACTTTTTGAAATGGGCGATTAACAAAGAGAAGATGAGAATTTAAAAACCTTTAACTATTGTGATGGTTGGCGTACTTATTAATGAACAAAATAATTTGCATAATTTAATACTATTTTTATTATTTATAGTTAGCTACAAATAAAATAAATAACCTTATGAATGAGGATAGATGCCTACTATGTGGGTTAGACACCGCTATGATATTTTGACTTGTGGGATGGTTGCCCTAAGGAATTAATGAAAGAATATTATGATTTTCTTAACTGTATTTAACATTTGCTAAATAATACAATCAACGGAATTTAAATATTTTGTATTAATTATAATAATTTATAATTTTTTGATAAAAAAATATGTCCTAACTTTACGTTAGATGGCCAATCATCTTTGTGCTAAATTAAAAATAATTATCACACATTCTTATTGAGCAGTGCCTTACAATATCTTAACTATATCTTATTTCTTTTACACATAACTTTTTAATATTTTTAATGTCTTTTGTTTGTTTTTTTTAATTTATAAGTTTTTCTTGACGTAGTTTTGAACGCTTACATTGATTACAATAAACCAGCATGTACATTGTGCTAGTTTCGTACAGCCAATTTCTACACATGATGCACTGAATCTAGTCTACCTTCGATTTTGTCGTTTCAAAATCTTCGAAACATTCTACACATTCAGTTGTCGTACTCTAAGAAGAGTCTGACTCATTTCAAAGTGTTTCGTCGTTTTCATTCGAAATTTTGCCAATTTTTGCTGTAGTCTGAATATTGCGAACAGGACGTTGAATTGTATTTTGAGTATTCACGCTTTCATTTTGATTTCTTCCTGTAAACCACTGTTTCCTAGATATTTCGTCTTTTGTCTTTTTCCTAACATTAGATTTATTTTCTATTAGTAGAGAATCATCAGAATCACAAGTCTCCTCTGAAGCTGATCTCGACCTTTTTTAGTCAATTTTTTGGCTTGTTTGCTGTTTTTACATGGTATGTTAGGAGTAACTTTACCTTTATTTTTCTTAGCAGCAATGTTCTCCTTATAAGTCAGAACTGTAGCAGACTGTTTTCATCTTTTGAAGAAAGGTACCGGAATTTTCGATACAGGAGAACATTCTTGCAAATACTTGCTAGGAATCTCCTTCTGTATACCTGCACTAGGATGATGAGAAAGCAAACATGGAGAAATGGGAAGATCCCGTTCCTCTGTGCTAGAGCTACCAGAAGACTCGTGAATTAGATCTGGATTTGGTGGTGAAGAACTTCGAGTTCGAACCAAAGTTGGCCTAACGTGAACCTTGTTGTCGTCAAAACCTAATGTAATTTTTTTTTTTTTGTATCTTGTTTCGCAAATCTTCTCAAAGTCAAGATGGAATGCCATAACGGCGAGATGCTTCATTAAGAGAACATTTGTTTTGTCTCGTATCTTCAAAAGCGCTTTTAAGAGCGTCTTCGGTCCACACGCCTCGGGACCGTGCTCCTTCTTTACGCACGTACTTGCGTAGCATGTCTAGAAAACAAGAAAATAATTAATTCAGTTCGTGATACGTTGTGAGTAAAAATGCCTCTAAGGGCATTTATACTCACAAAAACTGGGGCATCTATCTTTATTGCGTGGGATAGACACCCTCTAATTTAACTAATCAATCGTATTGAAAATAACTGATATAACATTTTAATGTTTGTATTTGATACATAAATAGATTATAAATACAAAAAATATACTTACTTCAAAAGTTCCAGGCGCGCCGCACAAAGATTATACGTTACCTAAATTCACCAATTTGTCGTCATTTAATTCGTTTCTCGCTGCACAACTCACGCCCCCTTTGGTTCAACAAAGTGCGAGGCATCGACTGGCGGAAGTGAGGGGGTAAGCTTACATTGAAACAAAACACTGCGGGTGTAATTCTCGGACAGATCACTACGCGTTTACTTAGGCATCTATCCCCCTATGGCGTCTATCCCACATTTACCCTGCATTTTGTGTTGGTGAATACGGAAAATTAGGCTCGTAAAATTCTAGACGGAATTTCTTGTTTTTTTCTTCACCTTTTAAAGTAAATTAAAAATGACAAGGGCCACTTAGTTTTAAGCTTTTCCAAAATAATATATTTTACTTTTCCATCAAACGAAAAAATAAATAAATAAATAAAAATATGTATAATAAACAAATAAACGAAATTTGAAAAGGAAAAAAATGCAAGAAGAAAAGAGAGGTTAAAAGAGACAATAGTGCTTTTTTTTTTTTTTTAGCGGGAAAAAAGGCAGGGGGTTATCTTTATTTATGACGACGTATATGTGTTTATTTACAAAAACAAATGAAAGTTATAGCGTACCCCCGCCGATAATGCGTGAAATATTAGTAAACATAATTTAAAATTATGTAGCTTCTGGTTATTTATATCTAATTAAATAACGCAGTACTACTACTAATAAAATGTTATTTAAATCCATTTTGTAGATTTTCAAGTTCATTAACGCTGAAAATTTTAATAAGATTATATTTTATTTCCTTAAAATAAATGTAGGAAACACGTTTCATACCTAGGACTAAATTAAGTCACATTTGTATTTTTAATTTATAAGTGTAAGCAATTTTTAGTTATTTCATTTTTGAAATCAATGTCTTCAGCAATTAAGTGGTATAAATTTTCATATTTTTTTTTTTAATTTGCTAGCGAAAGATAAATGAATAATATATGAAGAGTAAACGTTGAGTTACTGTTTACTTTAAAGAAAGGAGTAATAGAAGTTTTAACTAAATACACATAAATCGCATTAAAAAAAATCTTCATCTACTTTAAAAGACACTGGAGTGATTCAGATCTCATTACTCAATGGGGATTCTGAAGTTAAGCCGTAGAGCTCTTTTCTTTTCACCAAGAATTTTTCTTCGTGAACTTTAGGGTAATCCTTAACTTTCTCTCACGAAGCAGGTCATCTAACAGGCTTTCGCTCTCGAAAAGCCATGGAAGATTTCAAAGGAAGGGCAAGAATCATCGTTAAGCTGCCGTATTGTATCTCCTGTCATACAAAATGAAAGATCGTTACAAAAATCTTCAGAACTACCAAAAAGTTACTACTAAAGAGTGCCCATCTCTCAAATCTTCATTCCCTTATGTTTTCAATAATTTTTTTTCGTGAATTCTTAAAAAGAAAAGGAGAGGTTCTGGCGAGTGCTGCTTTGAACTGATTCGTATGGACCACTCGTAGGAGGCCACCAATAGCTTTTCCAAAATGTAGAGTACCCTTCTGATAAAGATTTGACTGAAAAGCTGATGCTGACACGTTGCTTTCCCAAAATTATTTTTCCTATGCAACATATGTACAACGTGGGGCGTTTTCCTTACAGTCGGCTGAAGTATTTCAAAATTAAATAAGTGGAAAATACTATTCATTCTTATTAAATTTGATGTGGTAGAGCATTAAGTATACAGCCTTACAGCTGAAAAGGAAAGGAAGACTAATAAAAATGCTTTATTTTTTATTATTATTATTATTTGTTAAAACAAATTCAAATGAAGATAATTTCTCATGAATTATCGTTATTTTATTTAAAATTTAAAAGTTGAGTTGAATTACCTTATTTTTTATGCATTCTAAATGTTTATTTCTTAACTTTGGACAATAGTACATAATACCTTTTCAGGCTGATAAAAAAATAGCTTAAGGAAAATATTTTGTTTTTTTTTTAATTCTTACACACACAGTATGATATTGAGATTTTCGTTGGGAAAAAATGGTTTGTTTTGCTTTGAGATTGCAAACGTAGGTTCTGTATACGTAGCTTTCAAAAGTAATTTTATACATTAGATTTTTTTACTTCATATATGGTAACAATCACTTCAGTATAATGGGGGATTATACATTAACTGCTCCTATAAAGGTGAATACAAATACAAGAGTAAATAGTCATTTTAGACCAGAATAGCTTTCTATGAATAGATTTATACATAAAAAGGATAAGGGGGGGGGGGTCGGATTTATTTATAGCTAGGGTAATGCCATCAAAGTAGAGGTAATATAGGCAGTAAATGATGTTTTAACTTGAAATTCTCAAAATAAACTTACGATCACTTCGACATTGACTTGACGAAATTCAGCTCTATACCCAATACAATGAAAATAATATCTTCATTTAATTTTATAATTGAAACGTACTTTTTTACAACATATTAACAAAAAAGTATAATTCAGACAGATATTGCGCCTTTTACTTGCTTCAAAAGGCAGATGCATACTATAAGGACTGTATTACAATGGATTTCTCCGTAAAGCACACCGAGATCATTATATCAAGTGAATAACAGGAAACGACTGAACTACTTGGTAAAAACGAAAACCTTCACAATCACGTGATTGTATCAGAAATATCTGAATAAGGAGTAGGGGTAAATATTATTGAACACAATTTTACGCTGCAAAGATATTCGGAGTTCTTTGTTTTCGTCAAATACAAAGATGCCTTTGGGTATATTATTACGCACAAGTAAAAACTCTTTTGAGTCATAAATTCACGGATGCATATCAGTGCGATGATTTAATTGGCAGTTTGAATATATTAATTAAAGCCCAAGGTAGATCTAAATAATGATCTATTAATAACTTCGAAGAAAATGGTGAATTAAGGTGTCAGCTAATGACTTTCAAACAACAGACTAATTTATTTCAAGATTAACGACTTCCAAGTGATTATAAATTTTCCTTTGGGAGAAGTAATGACTTCTTCATTGTACGAATTTCTCGCGAATAAGATATCATATTCAAGTAGAGTGCATATTTTGCGTTGTACTTATCTCAAAGCTTTGAACTTTGTATGTAAGCACTCTACTGATTTCTTTGTTAGGCAAAGTTTTAAACTTAAATTCATATGACAGCAATTTTACATTACTAGCGAGGTAATTAATAACGCAGCGCTGCAATTTATATTGAAAATTTAATTAATATAACTACAATGTGAGTTTCAGCAAAAAAAAAAAAAACGATAGTAAGAGCGATGTAATAAGAATCAAGTTTCGGGACAAGTTACGAACAAGCGATACTTAGGCTTGACATACGTCCCGGTTTGACCGGGACAGTCCCAGTATTTTGCTCTTGTCCCAGTGTCCCTCCCAGTTTTATCTATGTCCCAAAAACAGCTGAAAGATGTTAAAAGTAATGAATTTATGTTTTTAAGAATCTTTTATGAAGACATTAAGAATCTTTAAAATGACAGAGCATTAATGAGGGAGTCCACTGCAAGTTGGGAGTTCATTTTGTATCCACGCAGCATTGATTGTATGTAAAATAAACTTTGTCGGTTTCTTTGCTCTGACAATTATAAAAAAGTCAAGCTTAACAAGACATGTTGCAAAAAAAAAACATTCAAGTCAGAAATATGAGTGGGTTGAAAACAAAGAATAACATTCAATTATTAACTGCTTTTTTAGTTTGACAAAAATGTTTTTTGTAGTTAGTTAAAAAGTTGTAGTCTAAAAAAATAAGACTAAGTAATTAATTGTTCAATTAAACAATTCTATGAAGTATTTTAAACTTTATTTTATTTTCACTTCTTTCTAAATGATAGAGTAGTAAAAATTCTCATTAAAAAGGAAAACAAATCTTTTTAAGTAAATTAAGTCGCAAAAATTAATTTTTAATTTTTAAAAGGTCGGTAGACTAACAATTTTTAGGGTTCCAGATTCCCCAGTCACGTTACGTGCGAGGCTTTAAAAAAGGCTTATACTCACCATTTTGCTTTAATTTTTTTTTAAATTTTCACAGACCCCCCCCCCCCTTCCGGGGTATCCCCCCTTAAGATCCCCTCCCCCCCCCCCACGATATGCCCATCCCATATTATTATGTCCCGGTTTTACTAACCAAAAGTATGGCAAGCCTAACGATACTGTTTTGTTTCATGCATTTTTTAAAGTTTCTTATTTTTCTGTTTTGTATTTAGAGCAAACACTGAATATATTTTGGTTGATTTGCTCTCAAGACTTCATACGTACACAGTCTCGAGCACAGGAGAGATAAAGGGGACATGATTCAGTTATTTAAATTTATTAAAATGGGAGCTGTTGAAGTGCTGCATTTTTGCACTAAAGAAGAGCCAGAGGTCGCTGTTTCAAGCTTTTCAAATCCCTGGCTAATCGTGAAACTGGGAAACTTACTACTTGGATAACGTTATAGGCATTTGCAACAGTTTACCTGAAGCAACATTTATTTGCAATTCAAGTAAAACGTTTTAAGAGGGTTATCGATCTGCATTGGGGATTGATAAATGAAATAGGACCAGCTTAGCTGGAACCAGACATTACGCTAGTCGTCAGTTTTGATTTTGTATTTCAAATTTATATATAAAGTATACAATCGCAAGAAAGCATTATTCACTGAAATAGAATAAATTTCCTGTGTATTTTTATAAGAACCTTGATATATAATGTTTTTTTACCGACATGTTTTCAATAGTTCGTTTGCTTTGGTTTTTTCTTTGTTTTTTTTACCTTTTTTTATCCCCTCAGAATGTCTGTACAGGTATATTATTCATGAGAACGAAATAGAACTTTTGTTGATGATGGTATTCTAATAGTAAATAAAGCAAAGCGTATGCTGCGTTTCTTTTTTTAATTTTTCTTTAGGTTTAAAATATCTCAATAAGATATTTGAGTAAGTCGTCATTGTTATGCGCTTCAAGAATGTTTAAAACTACTTTTACCTTTAATTACTTAGGAAAACACATTAAGAATCAATTGACTTGTAAGAATCAAAGTAATTAGTTGGATAGGCTGGATTATATATGTAAGAGGGAATCGATTTCAATTACGTGCTAATTAAACATTCTTTATTTCCTTTCGTTGACAAATAGATTCTTTTACTTTACTTCAAGATTGATTGTTGGTACCACAATTTGATTTTTTCCCCTTGACTCTTACTTGCATTACGCGTTCTAAAGTGAACTTATTAGTGTTTTTTTTTTCCTATTTCTCTACGTTTTTGCTTAAACCTAAAAAAAAGTAAGATTTTTTGAAACTCAATATTTGTGTACAGAAAATTTATGGGAGAAATGCATGATTGTAAGAAAGTGGATTCTATCAATTAGTATCAAAACTTCATAAGCAACTGAGCTCGTAACAAAGCGTCATGTGATTTTCCAGACATCAAAGGCATGTTACGTTTATCTGTGTGATGCCATGTTTAGTAGTTAATGGTAGTTATAATTTTTAATAAGTTTACTATCCATTGATACATTGTATCCTATATTATTACAGACGAAAACATACAAGCATATATGCACTCATATTGTTTTTCGAAACAAACAATTCAGAAAAGAGAAGTGAGCTAAATAAGCGAATAAAAGAAAATTTATCGAAATTCTGTTTCGATTAGCGTGACAAAATATAATGTTTTTAAGAATCCCTTCGAACAAAAATGCGTTTCAGCGTAAAGTGCTTATTTAATTTATTTAAATAAATAGAAAAGAATGCTAGGAACATTAGACCAACGTTGAACAAAATCAGGCAATCGAATAAAACAGGCATTCCGATTTTTTGACCACGTTTTTATCATTCAATCATCCGAAAATAAACTTCAATTTTACCATGTGATAGTATCTCGTTCAACGAAAGGCTATGTAGGTGGTTGATTTGGAACTGCAAATATTTCGAAAAATAGGTTTATGAAAGTTTCGATTCTTAATTGCCAGTGATTTTATTCTGTTTATTCTGTAGTTACAAATTTGTTGAAGAGTTATTTTAAGCAATTAAAGCCTTTGTTAGTGGCTCATTAGACTATAATTTTAAATTATTGTTGTGAGGTGATAATTAAAGAAAACAAGAGTAGAGTAAATCAAATTGGGTAATGGGGAACAAGACGAAAGAATCTTTAAGGAGTGGCAGTAAACATTGGATGGGTGAGTGCCGCAATAACATTCAGGTTCTTACTCACACTCAACCACGTCGCGGAAAGTAGAAATCAAGACACCGTCAAACCAGGAAGTATGGATTGGATTGGCACAAGAATCATGGGTTGAATTTCTCAAAAAATAAGTAATCACATACCTTTTTTTCCTCCGTGAACGGGCTTGAAGGAAATTTAAGAGTAAATGGTGGCATAGGTATGATTGAAGTATTTATTTTCATATGACGCACTAATACCTTGAGGCGCTTGATGAAAAAAAATAGATTAGTGATGCGCAAACATTTTGTAAGTCAATATCAAATTCTGCTGAAAATAAGATTTAAAGTCAGAAAAGATAAATATGCTTCAAGGTGAATTAAGTATTTATTTTTGATAAATACACTCGCATAATTTGATGATACTGCACACATCCATTGTCAAAGTGGAGTGCAGTTGAAAAGAGTAAACAATTTCAATTCCTTTTTATGTAGTTACTCTCTTTTTTTAGAATGGCCAGAAAATACATACAAAATATTATGCACTTAAATGTATGGCTGAATTATCAATACAGAGCCACAGCTTTACTTTTTAAAAACAAACAAATGTTTTATCTGGCTCAAAGGATGCGCGAAAAGGTAATTTCAATTTTACCAAGTTTCGCAGTAATGCACATATTACACACAATTCATAGGATAGGTTCAGAACCCTTTGCTTACATTTTCTATCTGTTTATTCAACGTCATTGAGTCGGCGGAAATCAATAGAGCAACGATTAATTTCAATTTTAAAATGAATTACCCTAATTGATTTCAATTCGGATACAGAACATGGCTATTTCAATGAAAAAGTAATGCAAACTATATTTGGGAATTTTACTTTTAAGCAGAGAACATATCCTTTTTCGATAGTGCAAGTATATAAACATAGCTCAGAACATCTTGTTTTTGAAAATTTTTAGCCGTTAGCATTTAAACAACGGCAAGAACAAGTATAGACATTAGGGTGGGTCAAAAAAAGTTCGAAAAAAAATGTTTTTTTTTTTCGAAACGCTATACCGCGGAAAACTTGCCTTTGGGGTAGGTAAGTAACATGCAAATTAAAAAACAGATTTTTATTGAACCCCTAGTTAGCGCATTGAACTTGAAATTTCGATTTTTTTTTCGGAAATAAAGTCATTTTATAAGTTTTTTCGCATAAGTCAGCAATTATTATTTTTAACTGCTGTAGTGAAAATCATTTATTTAGCTTAAAAGGGTTGAAAAGCACACAAAAAAAAATTAAAATCATCAAAATCTTCCAATTTGTGGTAGCGCAAAAGACTCAAAAATCGGTAAATTATCGCATTTTTGGTACATACTAACACCTTATACGAAAGGCATAATCCAGCATCCTGAGCTATGTGTTAATATCTCATTTCTTCTTTTTTAATATACTTTACACTTCATTTCATTGTAATAGAACAGCGTTTCCCAACCAGTGGTTCGCGTGGTGTCGGAAGGGGGTTGACGAAAATAATGTTGCAATAGCGGAATTGTTAATTGCTAACGCACTAGAAAAAAAACTAAATAAATTTACATACGCATTAGGAAGGAGTTCAAAAATGATTTCTTTTAAATAAATTGTTTACCCGATAATGCACAAAAGTTGTAGACGGGCATGGAAAGCATGCATACACAATTTGAAATGCACTTATTTCTACTATTGTCTGATTTCGAAAATTTGAATCACAAAGTGGTATCGGAAGAAATTCCTTGATAAATTTAAAATTTCTAATCTCCTACCATTTCCCGACGCGAAGAAAATGTAAACCTAGATGATTTACAAAAATGGTTGCGAACCACTGTAAAATAAATTTCATTCAGTGGAGTGGTTCCCAGCCTGTTTTTTCTTGCAAACCCCTACTAAGATCCGAAAGAAAACAGCGATCCCCTTTCTGTAGTCCTTAATAACGGGTAACAAAAATGCAAAATTTGCTGGCACGTTTATTTTGCTTTTAGTACAATAGTTCATCACAAAAAGAATGGAATTGCAAATTATTGTAAAGTTTGAGGCAAAGAAAAAATACAGCTGCAAGATAATACATATGTTTTTTAATTATTACTTTTTATTAGATGTTCTTTTTGAACTATTAATAGAGCAGTAAAAAAAATCTTAATTAAAAATTTTTTTATCGTTAGTGCGAAAAAAATGTTAGCAGAGTGTCATGAGAACTAACCATATCATAAGAACTAACCATAGGTACACAATTTTGACTTAATCATTAAATATCTTACTGCTCAAAATTCGCAAAAGTTGGAAAATTACAATATTAAAATTTATTTGTATTCAAACTTTTCATTGCGAACATGCAGAACAGATGGAATACTTTTTGATGAATGCGAATACAAAATTTAAAAAAATAAATGGTTAATTATCTTTGGTTAAACTTTACGGCCTGTATATAAGAAGATAGCCAAAAACAATGCAAAATTTTACATTTAGGAAAATTTTCATATTTCCGACTTTTTCTTCGCGTTTGCGAGGAAAAAGGGGGGAAATGGTAGGAGAAACATACGTACAAAATTTTAAATTAATGAAGAAATTTCTTCCGATACCACTTTGTGATTCAAGTTTTCGAAATCAGACAATGGTAGAAATAAACGCATTTCAAATTTTGTTCGAATGCTTCCTATGCCAGTCCACAGCTGTTATGCATTATTGGGAAAACAATTTATTTTTAAAAATCAGTTTTACACTCCGTCCTAATACGTATGTAAATTTCTTATTTAGTTTTTTTTCTTGTACGTTAGCAATTAAAAATTTCGCCATTGCAATATTATATTCGCGAATCCCCTTCGTAAACCACGGGAACCACTGGAGATTCGCGAACCACCGGTTGGGAAATTACAATTACCGCTGTTTTATTACAATGAAATGAAGTGTAAAGTATATATATATAGATAAAAGAAATGGGCTATTAACACATAGTTCAGGATGCTAGACTATGCCTTTCACATAAGGTGTTAGTATGTACCAAAAATGCGATAATTTACCGATTTTTGAGTCTTTTGCGTTACTACAAATTGGAAGATTTTGACGATTTTAATTTTTTTGTGTGCTTTTCAACCCTTTTAATAAATGATTTTCACTATAGCCGTTAAAAATAATAGCTGCTGACTTCTGCGAAAAAACTTGTAAAATGACTTGATTTTCGAAAAAAATCGAAATTTCAGGTTAAATGCGCTAACTACGGGTTCAATAAAAATCTGTTTTTTAATTTGCATGTTACTTACCTCCCCCAGAGGCAAGTTTTCCGCGGTATAGCGTTTCGAAATAAAAACATTACTTTTTTTCGACCCACCGTAAAAGACATGCCAAATAATTAATCTCCCAATTTAAAGAATATGCATGAGCCATTAAATAATATTGATCAGTATGCTCAATTCAAGCAAAGCGTTAAAACATTAAAAGATAAAATACATTAAGAACAATGGCTCTCAAAAATATGAATCAGGCGCAATTTAGCTCTGGCACTCATTTGTAGGTTTTAAAGGCACGGCAATAAAAGGATTGGCAAGAAATCATGTCAGACAATTAGAAAAAGAATGATACTTAATCCATTCCGGAATTGTCATCCTCCTTCCACGAAGACAAAGAGGCATTTTCGCAGTCGGCGGAATACGGTAAAATCAGGAGCGACTTTGTCAGATGTCATGGTTTCGATGTAATATATAACAGTAATTAAATACAATATTTTTGAAAATTTTATCTTATTATTATTATTATTATTTCATTTTTCTGTTTGCTCTTTTTTACCGTGCCACTTATAAATCTCATGTTATTTGATTCCGCAATTTTGCATGCACAATCCACTGAGCTTCAACGCTAAAACTAATCGTCACTTGTCGATGTAGTAGAAGAAGTAAAATATTAATTATTTCCTCTCATCGATATTTGAAAAAAAAATGTGAAGAAAATGTCTTTTTGAGAAAAAAAATGTAATTTTTATAATATTTTATGGTTTGTGAATCTTTATAACTGTAAATTTTCAATTTGGGAATTTTATAATGAAACGTCTTCACAGTGTGTACTTACTTGGATTCAACTCTATACAAAATGCAACAAATTTCATCTTGGGAGAAATACATTCACCACCACAGGTTTAAACTATTTCATATCATGGAAATACGAGAAAGTTTTTTTCGCGGGGACTTAGAGAAGTTTTTATGTCTTTTTCGTATGATGCACGTACATATGTAGCTTCTTTTTAAAGGCGAATGATTAGTCTTTGGATGTTAAATGCACACGGACGCAATATGAAAATACCATTATTTAGTTCTTTACAAATATTAAAATCATTTTTTTTTTAATATAACAAAGCGATATTAGTATAAAGTGATATTGTGCAAAGTAACTATTGGGCACTAAAATAAATACAAAATCCAACTATGTTTTCAGGATTTTCATTTCTATGTACCCTCTCAAAATAGATCTTATTTTACATACGAGTATCAACAAAGAATAACTTATTCGATTGTAGGATATTTTGCAGAACTTAATCTTATCAGAACATATATAAGGGATATATATAGCTTTAACGTATAGTGAATGCAGTAGATACGTAGTAGCACAGACTTTATTTTGTAGAATAGCAAGAGATTTTATGTTTGCAATAAAAATTGAATTCAAGCGTATAAGCATTTATTTTTACCGAGATTTCTGCAAGTGAAATGTTTAAGGAATTGGAATTTAAGCAAAATAAGTTATAAGCAAAAGTGTGATTTTCTCCCTAGATGTATTATGCAAATGGATAATTAAATACATGTATATTTCATAAAACATAATTCTACAATGAAGACATATTCAAGGAATTTATTGCGGTTAGTAATGTTAATACATTACATCATTTTCTGTATAAACATGAGAAAATTATAAATGTAATTAAGTGCGTCGAATGATGCTGTTGAACGAAATATAAAAATCATATAATTATTACAATGGTATAATTTGGTCCTTTAAAAATATACGTAAGGATGGAGGTCTTTACAGTGATTATTTTATCATACAGACAAATAGATGTATTTGTCAAAAGCCCTTTTTCTCTGAATTAATGATTTAACCTTCATAATATATTTCTATTTGTTTATTTTTGTAAGAAAACTTGATACGTCCACCATTTAGCTCATTAGCATTCTTTTTACCAGTCTAATTACCAATACTTTTAATCTTAAAATATGTTTTGAACACGTCAATTATCTCGAAGAATTCGTGTTCTTGGAGTGGCTGTTTACTTAGCTATAAAGTTTTAAGATGCTATTGTTCATTGGGGATTGGTAAATTGACTAAGACCAGCCTAGTCGAGTCCAGAGTCCGTTGCTGGTTGTTAATTTTGTATCTGTATGTATATTTGTATGTTTAGACGGACTGTTGAAGTTTTGTTTGCAAAGTCCTGCCCCTATTATGTCAAATATTTTAAATGATGATTGTATTTATTCTGATAAAGATTTTTAGGGGTACAACTGATGGTCTTTAGAAACTGTTGCCTTCGTTCTAATGGAAATTTTTGGAAAAAATATCATGGTTGCAGTAGCTGATCCACAGGGGGATCCTTAGGGACATCGCCCCTTTACATATCAGTCTTCAACAAAGGAAATCCACGGGAGAGGCAACAGGCGTAATGGACCCCCATTCAATGAAATACTAAAAAAAATAAAAAGGTACGAAAACAAAGAAAACCGAATGTTTACTTAAAACCTACTCATGAACACAAATTCGGTCATACCTCTCGTTTAACGAAAGGCAATTGAAATTTTTTTAACTACCGTGATAAAATCCCAGTAATCTGAAACGCAGATGTGGTTTATTCTAAGTTTTGTTTTTGCCGTATCAAAAATTATTTTCAGGGTTACCCCTTGATGCGAAAAAAGCAATCAGCAGATTATCATCGTATTCCATGTTTTTTTTTTTTTTTTTTTTAATTTTTGCTTTTAGACTATTGACCTTTGTGTCCCTCATTTTCATTATTGATTGTTTTGTTTTCACACTTCCTTAATTTGGTTTTTTTTTCATATCCGTATGAGTACTTTCATTATTTTTTTATTTTTTAAATTGAATCTCAATTGTTTACTTTATTGATAATTTGCTCCCGTACACATAGAAACATAATCTCATCTCGGAATTATGTTAATTTTTCATTCCATGACGAAATAGAAAAAAAATAACAAACAAAATATTAAAACAAAAGGGAAAATTATAAAATATATTATTTATTTGTAAATCACAATTAAACCGATCAAACATGGAATTCGCAACTAAATAGTTTTTATACTGTCACACTTAAACAAGTATGTCAAATGAGGACAAAAAGAATCAATCTTACAGGCATTCCTGCAGGGGCGGGGAAGGCAGCTAAAAGGTATATATAATAAGTTCAAAACTTATTGCAGAATAAAACAGCGAAACATATGCACATAAGTATAAATATATTATTTATAGATAAGGCGGGGGGGGGGGAATTTGCCGTACCTGGCCCTTACATGACGCACCGAGAATCAAATCAGACTGTTATCCTTATTTTAGTGGTAACTGTTAATTACGTCACGTGACAGTAGTCTTTCTCCGGCTATCAATGGCGCAATGTTCGCAAAGACTGGCGACGCATTTAGTTTTTTCACAAATGAATCAATATTCAAAGGAAGTTTTTGTTAAAAGATTCAACTCGGTCATTCCTAAAAATGCCATTATTCGTCATGACAACTTTCATTTTTATTTCCTCTTTTAGTTCGGCCTCTAAAATTGCTTGTGATACCAAATAAACAACATTAAATGTACTAGAATCATCACATTCAATATCATTTTTTTCTACCTCTAATGCTTCTTTTATGTCTAATAAACATTATAAAACTAAGGAAATTTATAGAATGGCTGCGAACTGGAGAGCTTAAAGATGCCCATCTTACAAAAATACAAAACTTTTATTTACATATATCTACGGTAAACATAAAAATGATAATAAATAAATAAAAGCTTACGGCTTGCGTTTCACCAGTTATGATTGTTCAATGAGAAATCCCAAACTGCCAGTGGCTGATGAGAACGTTTTCACTTTCGGGTCACTATGTAAGAGACATACGAATGCATGTTGCTCACATCAAAGAAGGTTTCATGTGTCCGAACTTTTATAGCTCCTGAGAAACTATGGCTCTTAAAATATGTCTTCTACAGCACATCTTCTAAAAAGCATTTCCAAACGGGCATTAGATATGATTGAACAGAGTAACAATTGATTTTCTGTAATAGAAGGACTATTAAAAGGGGGGACATTGCAATATTCTAATTCTTCCCACAAGCTATCTTCGCACACATTTTTTAAAGAGCTCTTCGTCGCGCTGATTTATATTTTACTTACAGACAATTCCATAGGTACCATTACTATTCGGCTCAGAAACGTTAAATGTTTCATTTCCCATTAGCTTGTTGCAGGTATTATTGATGGTCCGGTCTCATATTATTCGCAACTAGTAAGGCTTCATTTTCAAATGAAAATGAAGCCTTATTAGTTACCAATTCTAATTTAGATGTATACTGAAACAATTATTTTGTTAACTACATCCACATAGTTTATAATGATTGTAAATTTACCTGAAAGACACAACAATGATAGAGAATTAATAATGTAATTGCATTTTTATTGTTTTGTTTCCATAACAAGCAAAGCAAACTGAAAAGCCTGTGTAATCGTAATATAACTCTGTTGCATTTTTTCTCTTAATTCAATTGTTGTTTAACACATCAAAACATTATTTTAAGAGAAGAATTTTAGCAACTAGAAATTACACTAATACTTTTTTCAAAAGAATGAAAATATTCTTCCTTATTATTCGTAAATGAAAAATTTTGTCGAAAGAGTCATTGCATTAGATTTGAATTTAAATCTTAATTCATGAAAATGCATTGTGTAAAATAGGTGTCAACTGAAGAAAAATAAAACATATCCATAGAAAGCACACATAACTTAGCGTCAACGAAGAATAAAATAAGCAATTAAAAGTGTAACAAGTTTTAAGTTCAACAAAATTATACAGTTTACTTGGGGTGGATCTTAGGAGAGCCCACCCCATTGGCGTGGTTGGGGATAAGTACGCAATCTTGGTAAACCAGATTCGATAGAAACCCTATTTCTATCGTTCTACGAAATGGACGCCAAATTGGCGATTTTGAAAAGCGGTGGGCTCTCCTAGGAGTTTACCGTTTACTAGTTAATATTGAATCGGTTATTTCAGAAAAGGCGCATGTGTCATTTACACTGCCATGAGTTGAGAGTTCTGGGTAGATAATCTGTAGATGCATCTTTTAATGCAAGAATCATATCTGGCATGTAACATGTTAAAAATCGTTGTTTACCGTTTTTTGTTAAATATTATCTTCAAATATTTTAGTACTGAAGTGTTTTTTGTGTTTGTACATAAACGATTGCAGTTGTGATAAGCAAATAAACTATAATTGCCGTTGCTGTCATAGATAAAGCTTTTCACCCTATTTTTGAAAAATAAAAATTAACGTTAGTTAGCTCTATACTTGACGAACTTCCTTCATGTGTCTGAGATACTGAAGTGCGCAATAAATTACAAGAAATTATTTGTGAACAGTACTACATACATCTTTTTTCTCCTTCTTAAGCTTTCTGGAAAAGAATGCTAATAGTATTGTCGCTTTTCCGTCAAAGGTCGAGACTAGCGAACGCCACTCGCCATTGGCGACTATGAATTTTTATTTGGCAACCACAAAATGTTATGTTGGTAGCCAAAACTGGCGACTAGAAAAGTTTTGTAATTTATTATTATATTATTAAAAATTTGGCTTTGTGTAATTTTGTGACAAAGTGTGGTTTGAGGTATATGTATGCACATGTCGGTATGCAAAATAAATACCCGGTTGGGGAGAGGGTGATTAGTTTGACACAGATTTCAAAGTGGCGACTAACTTTTTTGGGTTTACTGGCCATTGGCCACTATCAACATTTTTTAGGTTTCAATCCATCCGCTAATATTTTAAAACCTGAATGAAGTAATTTTTGCTGATCAAAAATGTTGTATTGCTGTAAATCTGTATTGACAATCAGAATGTGATTCACCAAATCGCGTGGAGCAAAAGAAAAGTAAAAACAAAGAATATAAAGAAAATTTCATTTAACAACTTATGAAACACAGTTTGACGCTGCATTGTCGTAGCCAGCTGGTCTCCCTTCTTTTCCACTATGCCTTTGACGATGACTGTTATGGAAAGCAGAAGTAAATGGTTTGCGTACTTACTATTTAGAAACTGCTTATTTCTATGCAACAGTTCCTGCTAAATTTTGCTGTTCCTGCCATAAATATATAATTATTGTGTTGCCTCTCACATCTCTCCAATGTTTTCTGCGTCTTGTGTAATTACACTTCCTAAATACCGTAAATTTATCAGTTTTTTCTTCACACCTTGAAAGAATTCTTTAAACATGTAAAATAAAACTATTTCATAGGTTTCTTTACAACCAACCCCTCAGCCAACCGGCTGAGTTATTCGTTAGATTCACAAAATTAATAAAAAAATAAATATTGACACATAGTATAATATTCTATGAAGTTGTACGAGACAGAAAATTCATTTTTTCATTGAGTTCACAAAAGGGGAGGGGGAGACTGAAGTTTCATCTCAAAGCAGAATATTTCATTATTTTAAATATTATATATTTCATTTGTCAGTTCTCACTCCTCGCACACAATTTATTAGGCAATAACTAGCTCAAAAGAACTACAAAAATGACTTAAAATATAAATAATGATTCCCGTATTTAAAAATGTACAAAGACCCAAGAAATTTTTTTATGGATTAATTCGCATTTGGTAATATTAATGTTTCGCTTATGGTATAACATGTACTTAATGCACTTAAATAATATGCACTTCTTCGAGTGACAGTAATAGAAATGGAATCACCATGTTTACTTTTAAATAAAGTTACTCAAAATAAAACTTAAATACAATTATTCTAAAAGTTCCATAAAATTCTCTATATTACGTGACATACTTTAAAGTTAACTCTCCCCTTCGGCAATATATTACTATTTCGTAACTTTTGTATTAAATTTAAATATACTTTCCTTAAACGTTTATAGATGTGAAAAGTTTCTGATTACCGTTTCACATTTCTCTGTTTAGTCAGAAATGGACACCTGTTTAATTCGTCAGCTTTCACTCTGTCAAAAACATTCGCGTGCCTGTATCACGCTTGAGCGATTGCGTTGATCCAGTTAAAATACGCTCTAATTATTAAATTCCTTAAATTTAAACTAATTTTCTACTTTACAATTAGGTTTAAAGTTCTAAATGTATTGTGCTATAAATTATTTTTTTTTATATTAAAAACAATAGTTGATAAAAAAATAGTCAGTTAATTTGGAAAAGTATAAACATAACAAGAATACGTTAAAGTAAAAAACGGAAAAGGAATGAAAAGAGCATTATGTATCATATTTCTGCTTCAACAAAACATCTATAATGATTTAGTTTTAATTGAATTAAAGCCCTATACTAAACTAACTAAACTCAGTGGCGCACCAGCCCTTTTGGGGGCCATGGCCTAATGTGCTCATCCCAGTTTTTGAGACCGAGAACCCTGCGGTGCAGACGCATAAGTGTCGGTCAAGTGGTCGGCCTGACGCGGAACCCCCAGTGTTTAGTTCCCAAGCATGCTTGGTCCTGCTGCTAAACCTAAAGTGCTAAACCTATTTTTTGTTTCAAATTTGAAACGGGTAACGGGCAAAATATACGAGTAAACTGTTTTATCATACTATGTTTGAACTTAAAGTTGGAGATTTCATTAAAACCATCAATATTGTAGTTTGCTTACTCATACAGTGCAAAATCATTTCACTACCATTTACCATAATATGAGCGTTTGTTATAAAATAAGTTTGTAAGTACCATTTGCTTCTCATAATATTGAAAAATCATTATGTAAAATAGACTACCTAACATACTTGCGAAATATTTTTCGGTAATTTTGTTTCAGTTCTTTTACACCACTTGTTGCCTGTCTTATTTTTACAGTTCTTTTATAATCGTGTTTAAAGTACAGCAATTGACATATAAAATGTATTTTTTTTCAAAAACTTCACTAAATTGTGTGTTACTATAAATTTTAGAATTGATTTTAGTATACAGCTAAACGGTTAAATTTTCATATTAATTATTTAGTGATAAAATACTATTTCTGTTTATGCGTGTAAAATTGTTTTCCCTATTAACGTACATAACTTTCTCAAAAGCTAGAGGCATAAAATCGATGTGCAGTATTCGAAAATATTTTCTATAAAAAGTATTTCTTAGTATACTACAATTATTACTTAAAAAAGGGAACTTTTCATTTGGCTAATTGTAGCTATACATTCTAGTAAAATTACTCTTCTAAAAACAATACTTTAATTTGCATTCGAAAGATCTGGACGAGGACATCTCATATCCATTTTATTTTATATGAACAATTTTTTGTTCAATTTTGAACAGTTCAAAAATTCTTAACATTAGCGGCATTGGGGAAATATGAAGCAAATTTTATTAACCCTGGACATACAATCCAAGTTCCTTTGAACAAGCTTATTTGAAGGACTTCTCGACGCAAAATATTTCTTGGTTTCTCCAATTTTCGCTTAATTTTGAAAAGTTAAAAAAATAACGATGGAACCTGCGAGGAAATTTCAATCCTATATAAATCCTGATTTTACACACGGATTTCATTGGAAAAAACTTGATAGGTAGGTTGTTATCACATATAACCATGTGCAGATCTATAGTTCAACCAGAACTAAAGAGCCTAATTTCCTATGTAATTTTTTTATTGGGATTTTTAAGGACATTTCTCAATGAATTCATAATGAAATAAATGAGTGAATAAATAAAAAAAGAATACGTGAGTAAATAAATACATGAATGAGTAAATGAATATGTATTAACCGTTGAAAAAGGCATGTTTGAAGTAATTAAGATGTAAAGCTAAATGATAAAGGGAGTGAAATAGCTAGATTATACATTTGAAGTTGGTGTATACGGGAAAGTAGACTCGTATAGTTCTAACGGTAACTCATTCTTTGTGTGTAATTCTTTGTTAGGCTCGGTTGGTATGTTAAGTTATTCTAACCATTGTTTTAGATTTTATTGAACTGTATTCATTAAAATAAAAGTATATTTAAAAGCATAATATCCCATCTCTGTCGTCCTCAGTTTCATTTAATATAATAACAGAGTAATAATTTTTAAAATGTTAGTAATCACATTACATATTAGAGATGTACTATTAATTTTACTAATGTATTGCTAAATACATATATCTTCTTTTAGTTGAAAATGAAGTTCTGAACTTAAATATAATGCATGATTTATTTTATTTTTTTCAATAAAATTGTGCGTATGTATTTAAAAATGTTTAACTTAGTTCAAGCACCCAATTAGTGTCCGAGTATCTTCTTTCTTCAGAAACAAATGCTTCCTCGCATTTAAAAGTTCCTGCAAACACTATTTAAAAATACGTTGCTTTTTAAAACCTTTGGCTAACTTTTCTGACGTAAACAAAAATTAATTACTGGTCCTCGCTCGAATTTTTCTTTAAAAGCAGCGTTGCATGAAAGTTTAATTGCGTATACTATTTATGGTTCTCTGACGTTAAAAACACTTCGTTTCTAATTTTGACTCGAAATTTGTGACTCCTGTCCCACTCTCTTTAATTTAAATATGTTTACTAACTGCACTGTAAAAAATTTTGTTTCCGAAATAAAGTATTGCAATGTACTTTTGTAGGAAGACAAAAGTACTTGTTTAGTTTTTTTTTTTTTTTTTACTGAAGTAAATTACATTTATCATTTCTGATGGAAAATAATGCGCACTGTTTTATGTGATTTTCTTTAGCCGTTTGCTTGTTTTTAACGTATGTCTATAAATACAGGTAGTAACTCTACCTTCAAGTGGTTAAAAAAGTTTCTACATTTTTAAAATCGCATTATTTAGGGTTTTATTTTTCTCCTTTTTTTCTCTTTTATATTATTGCGTATGTTACTATTTTCTCGTCATGAAGTGCAAACCTCGTAAACTTCAAAAATTTTTATTTTTACTTTAAAAAGTGCATACGTTTTCAGGTCATTAGTTTTGTTAGAATGTCTTACACATTTGTTCAAGAGGAGCTCTAACAATTGCATAAAAATTAATGTATTGAAGATTCATTCCACCTAAAGATATTTTAAAACACTTTTAATTGACTGAAGCCTTAATAATAGACATGGGTTTAAGGTTGGCTGGTTCATGTGTAACTTAAAAAAATAAACATACGGGAAACACAAAAAATAGAAGTAACCAAAATTAAAATTAATTTTGTTCTGTTTAAGGTGTTGATGATGACAGCTTTTTTAAAAATGGAACTATATTTTTAAATGGGGCTAAATATAAAGCCGTGAATTTAATTTTCCATGCAATAAGAATATAATGGACACCGACTGTACTACCCGTTTCAATTTGTGTTTTTATTTTTTAACATGTGTAAGGGTTATAACGACTTTTAATATTTTTTTTTCATTTATATAGTAATAAGTTATAACAATCCACATTTAATTTTGATATTTATGAAATCTTATCATATTAGAATAGTTTTGCAAGAGAGTTTTTTAAAGCATTAACTGTTTTTCTAAAAGGCGACTAAACGGTCGATTTTCAGTAACATCTAACTACAACTCGATGTAATTATTAGCTTTGGGGTGTATAATTTGTGTTTTCTGGTATTTGAAGTGTAAATGAAAGATTTAAAAAATGTTGTTTTATTAATATAATGTATTTGTTTAGTGCCGCTATAACTGCTCATTATAATATGGTTGTCGTGGACAGTAAAATGGTTTCATAAAACATTAGGTATTCTACTAATTTAACTTTAAAACGTTTCAGTGAAAGTTAGACAAAATGGAGTATCTTTTTTCCCCTACCGGTCGACGTAAACACCTACGTAAATTCCTCGATACATTCGCCCACGTGAATAAAATTGCTTCAATTTCCATTTGAATGATTAATTTGTCCTTTCGTTTCAAAAATAAATGTATCTTAACGTAAAATAATTATATTTTACATAAGATATGAATATATATTTGGAAGTATGTAAGAACTCAGTTCTCCGACACGGTTGGTAAAATTGGGTATACGAAGTCACTCATACTAGTTTTTAATTTACAGTGCTGATGTATTGTACTGTGATGACATTGTATTCGCTCTTCTATTATTCACGCCGTCTCACATTTCGTTCCTCGATTTAAAATTGCATTTATAATTTGTAGCAGTTTCTTCTTAAGCATTTATACTTTCCATATCAGCGAAAAATAAGTTTCAAATAGTCGGTATAAAATTTTCTGTCAAGTAATCACGAAGAAAAAAATATGCTGTTTTAAAACAAAATTCTAGTTTGCATTCATAAATGTCAGTTGCATATTTCTTTTCCTTTATAAATTAAGATCCTTTATAAATTATTTCAATTTTACAGAAAAATTGAATCAGGTATGTAAAAATTCTAAGTTTGGACTTAACCCTCTTTTACTGACATGGAAGACGACTGCTTATGAGTTTGTTTAATATGAAAAGAAAAACACATGATTTTCTTTATGTAGATATTGTTTTCTTAAAGTAAGTTTACAAAATAAACGCAAATTGCTTCTTATCTTTGAACGTGTTATTAGTTTGTTTTTGAAGAAAACATATTTTTCTCAAGAAGAAAACGTTCTTAAAGACGTTGCATGAAAGAGAAAAATATATCTTCAATGCTTTAAAAGCAAGCGCTTAATTATTTAAAATACTTTCGTCATTCCAATTTAACTTAGAGTTATTTACTTTTCCTGAAATATTTTTCTATGTTCCTTCTGAAAACATCCTAAGGACAAATGAAGTTTATTTCTAGAAGTTGATATTGCTTTATTATCTTCAGTCGAATGTCTTTAGCTTTTAGTACATTGAAAAATAACAAGTAGAAATTTTGCTTACGGCTATTTTCGTACAACAGGAAAACTTTCCCAGAAACTGGTATAAGAATTTTAGAATGTGTCTTTTAATTTCAAAGTTTTAGATTTTTTTCTACACTTTATTCGTTTTACTTTTCTAATGCATTACTAAGTTTAATAAAACTAATTGATTCCTTTATTCTAACTGTTACAATACGTTGTAAGGATTAATATTCAGTTTTTTTTCCAAAATTAATATTACGACAGTTTAGTCATCCTAATTTAGTTTGTCTATTATTACTGAAAAAATCAAATAATATCAGAAACCATATGTTCATTCGATAGTTAAAAAAAAAAATAAGCGTAAAAAATATTTGAAATATTTTTGCTTTTATTTTCATAGAAAGTACAGATACATGCACCAAAATTTATATTGTCTTTTAGACACATTTATTTTGTTTATTAAAAAATATTTCTAGCATAAAACCATTTTATTATTTTTATTTATTTATGTTTTATGGTTAAAAGAAAAGAAACCACCTACTTCCCAAAATTTTAAGACGTCTTCAGCAAAATCTAATTACTGTAAATGACGCATAAGATTTAAAAACAGGCAAACATATTCTTCAGGATAAATTTATTTCTACAAAAGGAAAGATACAAACAGATAATATTGACTAGTTTCTAAATTCAAATTAGTAAAGGTGTACATCGTAAAACTTTCTCTTTTTACATGCCTAAATTTACGCGGGAATCATCTCGAAGAGTGGTCGTCACATTGTCGACCGCGAGCTGCTAGTAGCGTAAAACAAAACAAGAAAAGCATCAACTAGTCTTCAAAAGTAAAAAAACAAAAAAAAAAAAAAACTGAAAACGTGAAAAAAAAAACGCAGTAGATATGAGTTACACTAGAGAGATGAATTGTAGTAGTATTTTAATTGTACTCAATATGCAGAATATATGTATAAAATTTCGTATGATAAGTGACCTTGTGGTTAAATTGTTGTTTTAAGATACTTTTAGTTCACATTTCAGAAACACCCACAAAAACATGATACCTAAGCAAGTAGGAATATTACTCTGTTTTAAACTCAAATAAATATATTGTTCAATTGTTGGGAAAAAAGCGAAAGCTAAGGACATAAGGTTTGACTCAACACTTGCAAAAAATATCCTTGCATTTACGCTGCTTTATATTTAGATATGTTCCTGAACTAATATAAAGAACATTTGTATGCATCGGTTTCATTGTCTTCTTTATAAACGTAAAGAACTTAGTTTAAGAGCGAAGGATGAAAGCTCACATAATGCATTAAAATGGTTTAATATTGTAAAATGCTCATTTTACATAATAATTGAGTTTTCCAATTAATGTTAAATATCAGCAATAAAATATTTAATTAAAGCAGGAAATTTGCTAACTATGTATAAATTACATTTTACTGCCATATGGTAGTTGCGTTAAAAGGGATGAATTGTGCATGAAAAGACTATTTCTTAGAACATATTATGAGTGTATTGCCTTTTTCGTTAAAAAATGTCCTTAAAATATATAAATTACTTCTTTAAATTATAATAATTTTTGTTCCATCTAGTTGGTATGCCATTTTATAGTTTTCAAAACATAAGTTGTAAGAATTTATGTTTTTGTAAGAAATAAACTACGTGCTTATTCATCGTTTTTTAAATCCATACTTAATTTGTTTTGTTATGTATACATATATTTAAATTATTATTTTTTGCTTAAAGAAGCAATAAATCTCCTTCGGGAAAAATATTTTTATAAAATTTTTCACTTTGCAGAATTTCAGATAATTTTCATGCAATAGAATTTTAATAATGTATGATGTATAAAGAAGTGAGCGTACCTAGGTTTTTTATTTTTAAAACATGCATTAATCCAGTTTTGCTTTCTTATCTTTTTGAAGTTTGTGCAAATCACAAAGTGGAAAAAATGTTAAACGTTCCACAGAAAATATAAAATGGCGAAGTAGCTGTTTACGAATGACTAATTATTTAACGTATTCTTTTTTTTTTTGCAATGTTGTGCTGTAAAATATGTAAAACCATAAGAAAACCTTAAGAAAAATAAATTTAAAAATGAGCTTGAAAAAATAAATAAATAAATAAAACACTCAAATTTACTCCTGCAATAGAGTGTAAAGTGAAAACTTCCCCTTCGATTTTCCAAGTGCTCGTCTTATTATTTTTGTCTTTTTTAATGAACAGATGAACATCAATTTGAGCAAACAATTCCTCTGTACAAGTTTTAAAAACTTTCTCAGAAACTGTTAATAACTAGCTATAAAGACATGCGAAGTTTCTGTGATTGATAGTTCCTTATGATGTTAGACATCATTTAAGTTTCATCTCAGAATCGATCTACGATTAACAAATTCCTTCGGGGAAAGTCGATATGTCTTGCACGTCAGAACACTTTGTTCTCCATACATTTTTTTTTTTTTTTTTTAGTTTTATAAAATCCACATGTATTTCTTTCTTTAGGAGCTGTCAGTTGCTCGATAAAGAAAGAACTTGATAACTGTAATTTATTTTTCCGGATAATACACGAGATTTCACCTTACTTTATTTAAGTGCTGTTCTAAAATTGCGTGACTAAAATTTGTTCTTTGTAACCCTTAATCTTGCATTTTTCAAGACACTTAAAAAGCTTTATTTATTCAACACAGGTAGCATTGGTTATTTTGCCTTGTCTGCCTATATTTTTTTCCTTTGAAACTTTCATTTCAGAAACACTTTGTATTTATATATTTTTTTTAATTAACAAACTTTAACTTTAACATAATTCTACTTCGCATTCATTTAACTGTAACAGTTATTGAAGTCTAAATATACTTACAATGTGAATTAATTAAATTACATATTTGGTTTTAATTTTGTTTGCAAAATATTATAACGCCTTTTTTAAACTAAAAATTGCTGTTTAAAGAATTGACACATTGATTTAGAATAATTAAAAGGTAAGCAAAAAATGTAAGCAATTAGAATACACAGAAGAGGTTATTTTATCGATTTTTCATTACTTATGATAAAAGATTCGTAACTAAGTTATTACTCTACCAAAGAAACATATTTAAAATACATATTGACACAGTTTTGAATACCAGCATGTGAACCGGAGGCTGTGAGGCAGCGACGCTGGCTTCGGAGCTCTAGGTAATTGGTTCTAATCCCGGTGTTCGCGGGCTGCGTTCTCTTTATTTGATTTAATTTAATTCTATTTCTATCAGTTTTCAGAATGTTCCAATTTATGTAAACTAATAAATTTGATTTGAATAGTTCTATAATGTTCTGTTAGTATATATAAGTTGCTATTCTCCGGTTGGAAAGTTAGTTCAGCTGTGTACGATCAAGTAGAGCGTACGCCATTGCTGTGTTGCCAATAAATTGTCTTAAATAATTAACGTCTGTCCCTTTGAGTTGCTACGTGACACAACCATAACGATGTAACTGTTAAAATAAAGATAAATGTATTTATTATGATTTTTTTTTAAAGAATATGATGCATTACCTTAAATATCGGTATTTCATCACAAATCTTAGATTTACTGAAGTAGACTAAATTTGTAATTAGTAAATAAGATATTCTTTCAAATACTTACTGTTAAAAACGTTAAATTTGTTTTTTAGATGTCGATATTTTTTTTAATATATAACACATTACTTCCGGTAACTATAGTTCAATACAAAAGTTTCATTTTCTACAGTACATAAATTTGGATTTAAAAAAAAAAAAATCTTATAAATATTGATTTTTAGATACGTTAAAATTTTATTTTGTCTTTATATTATTTATCAGAGACCTTCATCAAAATATTTATAAGATAATATAATTTCTATATTTTCTCTTAATATCAGTTTTCAATAGCCCTGCGTTGTCTCAATAAAGCTTTCTGAAGTTCTATCAGTTTCCGTGTTGCTTTTTTATCATAAAAAAAGCATTGTTTGTCTTAAAAGTTTAAAAATGATTTCTTCTGCGCTAAATAAATTAGATTAAAGTTTGGGAGAAAATATGTGCCTGAAAAGTTTTACTTTATTGTACTTAGAATTGATCGATATCGAATAGCAATATCTTTTAAATTTGAAGAAGCTTTCAATGAAAACAAAAAGTTCTAGTAAAGAAACATTTTACATTGATACTAACTTCATTATTATTTTCTTTTTAGTCGAAAATGCTCAGTTTTACTGAACAAATTTACTTCTAAGAAAACGAAACGTATCCAAGGAAACGTATGCATTTGTTTTGAAAGTACTGTGAAGTAAATATATTTTTATGATTAATTTATTAAGCTAGCATTGTTTAGGTGGAAGTTCTTTTTAGTTTTATTAAACTTAAATTCGCTTTCTTTTTACCTTTGGCATTTTTAATTTAAAAAAAAGTTTTTGAGCAAGGTTTTGACTTGGGAAAACCACCAGTAAAGCTTAGCTTAAAGCTTCCTTTTTTACGATCTGCAAAAATGTTAGAGAATACAGAAGGTTGGTACAAATTTCACACTACATTTCATCAAAATCAAAAATGGTGCCGCACAAGTTTTCTAAAAATGTGTTTATTTTGTTATGGAACGACAAATGAGTGTTAAATGATCACATAATTCATTTTCATTGATCTTACTTATTTTCTGTTTTTTTCTAGTTTGTTGAGAATCAATGCTTAAAAAATTCAAAACAGGAAAAGAAAATACGCATTCAATCGTTAGATAAGAAACTCAATTTAAAATTTTTGCAGTAATGTTGAAATAGAGGTATACATATCAGTAATTGACAATCAAGGGAAGACATTTATTCTTTGTGATGCACAAAATGTTAAACCAGTTTTGAAATATATATGTATATACACACGTTTTAGCAATGATAATATATTTACCACATTGACTTATAAGCATATTATGTAACATGTCAGTAAAGTAATCATTTTGTTTTTAAAATATATTATCTTTAATGGGGTACAGAATTTGTGGAAAAAGTTTGCATTTTCTTTAGAATGAGTCATCAGCGTAAGTTTTAAAATAAGAAATAAAAAGAAGTAACTGAAGGAAAATAATTCAGATTTTTTCAGACATTTGTTGTGTCTTTTTTCTTTTTACTTTTTGCCCTATATCCATAAAAATAAGCTGCCCAATTTAGTTAAGGATCTTTGGATTTCCTTCCATTATCTGCTAAGTTACTTGAAATTGAAGCAAAAACAATTTGAGCGTGGAGTTTGGTAGCCTTTTTTTTCTATTTTACAAAGGGAGATTTTTTTCCCTTCAGCAGGAAAAAAAAGCAATGGGAGTTAATTTCTTGAAGCAGCACGTTTAATAAATATTTTAAGCTGTAAAATGGAGATACCTTTGCATAAGCATATACAACCATTCGGTAAAAATATTTAAAAGCTTAGCATATATTATTTCTCTGACTTACACATAATTTCTAAATATATGAGCTTAAAGGATATAAAAATGACTTCTTAAAGAAATAAACAACTAAATATATGTTTCAAATATAACCATCATTACTGTGAGAAGGAGTTTTTCGTACCTGGGATGTAACTAATTGTAATCAGAGTGTAATCCACTATATCTATTGCTTTAACCCTCTGATTATCAAACGATTTCCACGTGCAACGTAAAAAATATAGTGAAAATTGCTCATCCCGCGATTTCCACGGACACGAGCTTTTTAAGTGTATTTAAAATATTATTCCCACTGTTTCATCGTTAATACGTCAGTAATGCAATTTCTTAATTATTTAGACATTAATTAAGGTTTTATTCCAGCGATGGCTTTAATCGCACTAAGTAGACCGATTTTTAGCGAATCGAATTCTCTAAAAAATGAACAGTCAGAGGGTAAAATATGTCTAAAAAAATTGTTTTCCCGAAAGCTATCTTAGGACTTTAAATTTAAATCAAGATCTCAACTATTTACTGAGTAAGAGGTGTCTAAAGTTTGTGTGAAGTTGCGGAACATGCAATGAAATGAAATTTTAGATTTAGGTTATTATGTGAACAGTTGATCAATCAGACTGTAATTAACAACTGTGCGTCAAGTTTTTATGATCATTTCAAATCTAGAATCGAAAATATGGTTTTCTTCGAATTTTTACCACGATGCAAAGTACATGAAAAAAATTGTGGTGGCAAAATATAGGTCACCTTTGGGTCTTTATAACTTAAAACTACGAAACCAACCAGTTTATATTTTTCACGTGTGACATGTGTAACATTTTGGTTTACGTGCATAAACTCTCTTGTGTTTGTTTTGAACAAGCCCCAATGACTTTCAAATATTGTTGAGTAAAAATTTCAGGCTAAATTGTTAAAAATGTAAAGCAAAAATTGCAGCCAATCAAACCCTGGAATTTCAAGAACTACGAAAATAGGTTTCGTGATTGATCACAAACGTTAAAAAATAGACTAGTTAATCCGGGAGTAAAACTCTCAAAAAAAGCAATAGTTGGAAAGATTGGTCAAAATAAAGTGAAAACACCATGAAATACCGTAAAAGACAACAAAAGTTACAAAATACTATAGTATACCAGTAGAAGTAGTACCATATACCAGTAAAAGTAATAGGTGTTTCAATAACACCGAAATGAAATGAATGCAAGCATATTACGTGTACACGATATGAGAACGATTTTTATTAGTGTCCGAAAAGTTATACGGTAATTCGAGGGAAGACGCAAGTTTGTTAATAGTACTTTTATGTGTCGATAGATTCAAAAGCTGAGCCACTTGTGTGAAGAGTTTGGTCCAACATTAGGTGTGGCTTGTGAATTTATATGAATTAACCGTCTATAATTAGCGTTATTTTTGATCTCGTGATCATTTAACGTTTGGAGTAACCCTTTTGAAATATTCATCTTCTTATATATAGCAAATTTGCGGTAGAAGACTCGAGGAAAGCTAGAAAGGGCGGGTAAAGGCAAAACAAATAACAAGAAACCTGCGAAAAAACGCAAAAAAAAAAAGAGACGTGTCTGCTTATCATCCTCAAGTGAAGAAATTCCTCTAGATACTAGTTTTGATGAGGATAATAATGTCGATTTTTGCTCTGTGTGTAAAGGGCATTTTTATGCTAAAAAATACCCCATATATAGACTGTTTTTAAGAAAATATTTATATATATATTTATATATTTTTTTTATTTTAATTTATTTACTGTTCCTTTTTTGCAGAGCCTTATATTATAAATTAGCAAGGTATATTAAACTGTAAACATTTTCGTAGAGACAGTTTATATAACTTTTCGAACACTTATAAAAAATAAAGATTGTTCTCACATAGTTTACGGCATTATAAGAAAAATGCACATAATACGTACATTTTGTTAATTTTAACGAAACTAAAAGGGAAAATATTCAGTTATACTCTTCCATCTGAATAGCAGTGTATGTATTTTAATGTCGATTATGTATGTTTCCTTTTTTCTCTTCTTTTTCTAAATGTGTTACATATATATATTTTTTAGACAACATTTTTAGCTCACTACAAGTAAAATAACATCTTTTTAAAAGAAATGTTCTTAAATTACTTTGCGTTTTCTTTACCAACCATAAAATAAATGTTTGCATTAAAAAAAATCTTAGGAACATATTTTTGCGTTTAATAAAACTGTTTAAAACGCTTTTTATGGAATTGACAAATCAAGATAGGTAATATCCTCCGTATACTAAATAATAACATGGAATTAACATGGTGATATGCTCTCGGTTCCTGTACTTAAAGGCTAAACGAAACCACGTACTCATTTATTACAATTTTATTGATCGAATGCTACTTGAATGTATATTCGTTGCTTAAAGTTTGTGATTGCCACACATCGATTTCCTTTCAGCGGTTATATCACGCTACATGAGGGAAAACATCTAAAAATGAAGATTGTCACGTATTTATTGGTCAAAAGTGATCGGCTTTGGCTGGCCTGCTTCGATTTATTACCGTGCGCTAAATGTCATCAACTCGAAACCATGTTTTTTCCAGAAAATTATCTTCTTTCCTAATTCAGCTCACTTGGTGATTTACATGATTCAGTTTCTCTAATCTAATAAGTGACATGAGAAGATATAATAGCCTCGTTTAATGAAACATTTTACTTTTTAAATCATTTCTTCTGCGATGCAACATACGAAATAACACTTTACAATATTGTAATGTTTTGATATGACATGAGAAAAATCCGTTTATCCAAAATGGAATTGTATTTTTCTTCTAAACTTATGAAAGATTAGTTGAACCCTAAGATTTCTGCATAGTTTCAATCACGTCTGTTTGGGCTATAATACGTTCGAGTGTGAGCATGCGCAATGCGCGCGAATGTCACTCAGTCTTCGTTTGAATTTCGAGGAACTCGGACGTCCGCTTCCTAAGTACGGAAATAAACCGAGTTTACGGAAAATGATCCGTTCCCTTTTTTATACAGTCCACTGTTTATTTTATCTCAGGAGTTTAATTATAATCTTTAAGCTCCAACAACGTCTTATAAGTAAAAACAATTTTAATATACATATATTCTAGGAAAATCCACACTTTAAGCACTTCATTTCATGTGAATTTTATTCGGCTCTAATTTGAGATTAATGTGATAATTTTACGTGTGATAAATTTCACATTTACTAAGTCATTCATAATTAAATAATTAATAAAATAATAACTCAATTATATTTCGAACGCATTGTTTGTTTAATATGATTAAAAGCTCCATGTTTGCATTAAACTACACCGCTGCTATACAAATATTCTTTGCGTTACTTGTGGATATATATATTATAGTTATACTGTTGATTACAATGTTCTTTTGTAGATATTAACATATAAAAGTTAAAAACAGTTTTCTTTCGCACATGCGCAATAACAAATAGCCTGTAAATGACCATAGTTTGTCAAATATTCGATATTTTTATTTCAAATTTTAGTATAATGTTTCTTTTGTATGCTGCCAAATTTTCTGAAAGTTTGGTACCTCTTTGGGGAAAATTAGCGTACTATATATAATCCAAAAATCGTGTTGATTTTTGTAAGAAGTGGTTATATTAATAACAGTATACGTAGAATTTTTAAGAAAATGCACATAATATTTGTACATAGTAAGTAAATTAATTCATGAAATTTCCAGTTTTTTTTTTTTTTTTCAAGCTATTTATGATGCCGAAGGCTGGAGCATTTTTTTCTTTCAATTCTTGTTCGCCCTTCAAATGTTTGAAAATGAAAAGAAATACATAAATAAATAATAATAATGAAAAAACTTTACCAAATAAGTAAAAAATGAAACTTCATCAAATTGCGACAAATATATAGTGCGTCTATTTATTTGACCAGGGACTGTGTACATAATAATTTGCAGCTTAAGATACTTGCGGTTGATATTTAGCTGAATGGATACCTAAAAAAAAATAATGTTGATCTATGGGGAAAATGTCTTGCAAATTTCTAATGTAATATTGCATATTGTGCGTAACACTACTAGATTAAATTATTTTATTCATCGTATTTAATGAATTATCTCTCTTAGGAAGTTGTCAGGCAAAAAATAAAGAAATATTCGTACAGCATTTCCGAACTCTAGAAGTCAGCTAAGGAACTATTAATAACATTTACTTAAGCATTAACAGAATCAATTCAAAGTTTCATATTTTTAGATTTTATTACATTTGCAAGTGTAAATCACTGAACGCAATTTACATTTTAATTACCTGAAATATAATGTCGCCGACTTCTTCACTTCTTTTATAACTGCAATTACAAAGTATTCATTTTCGTTTCCTAATAAATTCTCTGTTTATCAGCGTATTCATTTAAAACAAATTTATAACATAAGTTACAATGATATCTTATTTCTTTCGATGAAACTTAATTTGTCATAATTATTTCCACGAGTTCTCTTTGATAAGAGCTGGATTTGGCTTTAAAGCAGTTAAAGCATTATCACTTACACGGTTTTTTGCGTCTAGCTGTTTGATTATTTTTAAGCTTTTTCAAGCATTAATCATTATTGACTGTTTAAAAAATAATCTTTTTTTTAATCTTTAAGGTTATTTACTAGCGCTTTTTCAGTTAGCCGAATATACTTCATATTAACCGATTTATTGTTTTTGTTTAGCTAAATGTATTATGTTTTGTAACTTAAAAACTTAACTTGGAAATACATCATAGGCTCCTTTTTAACTATATACTTCAGCTGTTTAGAATAAAAATAATGCATAGGGTGAGTCAAAAAGGAGAAAGGAACACGAAGAAAATACTTTGGAGGAGAGCCGGGTGGTATGGGACAGGTAATAGTTTTAAGCACAATTTTTTGTCGGATTTAGAAAACAGTAATCTAATGCAGTTAATATATGTAACCTGATTCAAAAGAACATTTTAAAAGGTTAATTCAACGAATTGGATCTGGAATAAAATTGTAGTAAGCAAACATCATCAACATTTGTGAATGTTTGAAATATAGAGGGCGATATCAGACATACATTAACTTGAACAAAAATGATAAAACTACCATTTTCAATACAAAATTTTTTATTTATATAATTTTCACACGTGTCACATTCGTAAAGTAAAACACCTCCTTCGAGTTTTAAACAGTTTTCCTGGGTCAAACCTTTACAGTCACTGCACTGAAGGACAACTGACTTCACAAAAGGGTTCGTTATTTCTGACGTTTTTTACTGCTATCACCATGTCGCTCTCTTACCATTTACTTAGAACAGTACTCATGATTACCTAAAACTCAGGACAAAGTCCTTAGTAACAACGACAATATAAATCATAAGTGTTCGGTACCACCCAAAACAAGTGTCTAATACCAACCGAATAATACTGTACGGGGAAAAATGATCTACACAATATCTTCCAAAGATATAGCAATTCCAAATATATATGTAACATACTTTTCTCCACCAGACTCCTGTAAGCCGAAGCTTTAGGATTGCTTTCGCACGGATCTGGTGGCATATATAATATACTAATAAGATATACTGTTTCTATTCGTAAATTCAAAACTAAAACGAACTTACTTGAGGAGCTGAAACTGAATTAAACTCAACATCTCACTGACGGATTAATAACGTGCAAAGAACTACGGACACAAATGTTCACAAATAATAAACCGCCTACTGACTGAGCGGGAAGAAAGCTCACTTCTAAGGTTCTGGAGAACCTTCTCGTCACTAAGGAAGTGCTGACATGTGCTAGAATAATTAAGAAGTGCAATCGTCCGATATCACCCGAGTCTTCCCCAAGTGTATTTTGCAGGGGTATTTTTTAATTGCCCTTAAAAAAATCTTTTCCTTTTTCCAAAATCCTAAGGTGATTCTAAAAACGCATGAAAGTTGTTTCCATATCCTACAATAAAAAAAGTCATAAAAACCAATTACTTATCAAATCATAAAAAATGCAGCCATCGTCGGCTAGTTTAATTCATAATATATTATACTGTCTATAGAACAATGTAATTCATTCTGTTGCTCGTTCTATATATTTCGTGGCTTATTCAACTGTCTGTAATGTTACAACGAGCTTAAATACTTATCTGCAATGGTTGCCAATCCCCCTCTTATCGCGCAATTTTGCATACACTTTAGAATATGTTTGTAAATAATATATATGCAGACAAGTGTTTACCCCAATTCCTTAGAAGAACCCTTAGAATAATTTGTGTTATCATTATGTGAGTATTTCGCATAAATGTGCGTAAGTCCTGAAATAAAAATCGAAGAACATTATAAAAATATGATTAAACTAACTACATCTAATGATGCATATATTAATGTAAATAATAACTTAAGAGATTAACCCATAGCCACAGTATGAAAACTCATTTAACATTGCTTTGCTTTTAATTAAAAAGAAGAAGTTCCCTTTAGAACTATATGAGCCTACTTTCCCGCATACACCGAATTCAAATTTATAATTTAGCTATCTCTCTCTCTGTCTTTCTCGTTTAGCTTTAGTTCTTAATTGCTTCAAATATACCTTTTTCAACGGTTAATACATATTCATTTAATCCTTCCTTTATTAAGTCATTCATGTATTTATTCACTCATTTATTCATTCATTCTTTTGCTTATTTATTTAATCATTCATTAATTCAAAAATATTCTTGAAAATCCCGATCAAAAAATTTCATAGGAAAATAGGCTCGTTGGTTCTGGATGAACTTTCTATTTGTACATGTTCTACGTCATAAGAGCTTTCCGATAAAGTTTGTTCCAAGCAAATCGGTCCCAGGAATTATATAGGATTGTAATTTCCTCGTAGGCGGTATGTTAATTTTTTTTGAACTGTTCAAAAATGAGCAAAAATTGTTCAAATCAATATTTCACGCCAAGAACTTATTCCAGTGAGCTTGTTCATGGGAACTTGGATCTTGTACCCAGAGTTTACATAATTTGCTTCATATTCACCCATAGGCGCTAATGTTAAAAATTTTTGAACTGTTCAAAATTGAACAAAAAATTGTTCAAATGAGATGTCCTCGCCGAGATCTTTCAAATGCAAAAAGAATTTTTCCAATCGGACGATTCGTTCAAAAGTTATTAGGGGAGGGGGACCGACAGACAGACAGACATACCGACAGACCGACAGACAGACAGACAGACAGACCGACAGACAGACAGACAGACATACAGACAGACCGACAGACCGACCGACACACTTTTTCCCCATCTCAAAACTCTACTTTCAATTTTTTTATTTTTAAATCTTTATTTAATTACTTAACTTATTTTTGACTTTTCTTGATTTCTAACGATATTTTCACGATACATTAAGCATTATTTCATGCTTTATTATTATTATTTTTTTACTTTTACGGGAAAGTAGGCTAAAAAGGGTTCTTACTGAAAATAGCTCCACATATTTAATATAAAAACTTCATTACCAAAATTTATTCGTAAAAGTGCTATATAAATTTGTTGCTCCGGTTTTATTTGAAACCTCCTGTACGTAATGGGTATGTAAAAGAAGAAAAAAAAATATCTTCTGTTTTTGTAGAAAAATAACTGTAGTTATTATTCAGATTTACGGGCAAAATTTCTGCAGTTATTTGGTGAATATTCAATGAAGAATTTCATGAATATCTAGAGAAAATATTTTAATTTCGAAATGTAGCTATAAAAAGTTAACGACTGAGGTACTTATCTCATTCTATTTTAAATATTTATGCAGTATAAATCTCAGATTGATTAGAAAAAATGAAACGTTAAGCCATAACAGATTTTCGGAGATATTTTATAATATTAAATACTCTAGGTATTTGTACCTAAGCCTAAGAGTAAAAATTTAAAGTAAAAATATATAGAGCAGTGATTTTCGTAATGTACAATTGTAGAAATAATAGCAAGCATGTCATGCATCATTTTTTACAATCACTACCAAACTTCGTCAAATGCGTACGTCCCTTTCCCACTATACATTTATTCGATTTTTTTTAATTCTAGAATAAATCATTCCGTATACTTATCGGAAGTATAGCAAGTTCCACACACACACTTTAGCAATTCAAAACAAAATGTCTTTGTGTTTTTTTTTCCTTTTGTAAGCAATTTTCTTCAGACTATGCCACGCAAAACATTTAAGTAATTTTTTAATACCTTAATTTTTAACATGGATCTAGAAAGAAGGACAGCAAGTTATACTAAGTCATTTATTTATAAGGTATATTTCAGCTTATAATTTATGAAAGAAAATACATATAATAAATTCATGTCTTGTAAATCCTGTGTTAAAATATTAAAGACAAATAAGAAACGCATCAGTCGGATATTGGCATTTAAAATACTTATTTATCTAAAGAAAAAAAAAGGAAACTGAAAAACGATAGCGAAAGTGAGAGAGCAACAACAAAATATGAAGAAAGTCATTTTCATCTATTATGAACGAAATGAGAGCGAGCAAAGGCAGTTTGGAGGAAATACACACATTTTTTAAGTTAGTAAATTTAAATTCAAATTAATAAACTAAAACACACATGTTTAACAATATGTGGTTACATATTCTAAGTATTATTTACTTTCCAAGTATGTGTATGGTTAAGAAATTTCAAGTATAATACTCATCTAGTTTTGGCACCCATATAAACTGAAAAAAGGACCCCCAGTTAATAATAAGATGTCTCTTCTCCCTTTGCTGCTCGAGAGACATTTCATGTTTTTCTCTCGGCATAGTTTCCCTTATTTCTGACGAGATCTCTTATGTTTGCTTTTGTTTTTTACATCTGTATAGTTTAAGTTATGTGAGCTAAGGAAATGCAGAGGCAGGCCCCTATACTTTTGTCCTCCAACCTTCTTCCCTGTTAGCACTAGGCCTTAGGAATGCCCTCTTCCGGGCGTGAAGTAGTGAAGGTAGTAGGGTCCACGGATTTTACATGCACGTATCTCCAAGTGCACATGGTTGGTCTTCAACTTGTCGGGTATTGAACACCCGACCTTCCAGTTGGGAGACTATAATCCTAACCACTAAGCTACCACAGCCCCCTGTTCCATATACTGGTGAAGGCAACAAATGGTAAAAGTCAACCATCAATAGTTTTTTTCTTGAAAGGTTGTTGCAAGCGAAACCGCACTAGCTATACTCGAGGAAGCAACTTTTAGTTTAGTCTCACTAGATTTGCTGTTGGAAGCAAATGTCGGTGTAGGACCATGGCAGAATCTGGGGGTGAGGATGTGAAACTTCCGCCTTAAAGGTCGCGTAATCGATACCAGCTGAATACCCGCCATGTACATTTGGGGATATGTACATGTAAAATCCGTGGACCCCACTCCATCGTTCCCGGATGCAGGGCATTCCTAAGGCCTAGTGCTAACAGAGAAGGAGGTGGGAGGAAATAGAAGTTTCATCATGAAATTACGATTAAATAAAAAAAAAAAATACGTCAGCAGTCTAGCCATCTAATTCACTTTTGAATTTGCGGTTTGGAACATTTTTCTATCTTTACGGGACCTAAACCATTTCCAATCAGCGTGGTTAAAGACGTAAATACATAGGTTTACGGTTTTTTAACCACTTCAAAATGGTTTCTAAACTTAATTTTTACGGTTTTTGAACCATTTCGAGGTGTAGTATCTTAGAGGTGAAGAAATCGTAAACGAAGCGTGCGGGAATCGAACCTCGGGTGTATGGTATACCAACCTTTCGCTCTAATCAATCTGCCATCTACACCACTCAAAGAGGCTGTGTATTTATCAATGAATCTTCTTTTCCAGCAGGAAAACTGCATTAAAATTGAGATTTTAGCTTTTTATTGAATCCAACGTAATTTTTGGTCTAAATTTACTATATATTGACGAAAGTCATTTTATTTGCTGCAAAAATTAAAATACAAACAAGCTTCAGCAGCTCAAATTATCGGTTTGCTCATTCGCAAACAGTTCGGGGATCCGATATCTCCAACTTTTGATTTACGTGTGTATGTGTTTCTATTTAGTAACCACTGCTTAAGCCACTTTCTTTTCGTTTTTTTTAATATACACATGCAGATTTGAACTGATAAATTTTTATTCATATTTTAACAACAACGTACGACCGGTAAGGTTCCGCAACCAAGATGGACGCCCTATTCTTATTGACTACGAGACCTAGTGGTGCTTGTAAATTACGGTTAGTTAAGCGTTCTTTAGAAGAAACAGAGAATCAACGATTTTTTTTTTACAATCAGCGGTTTGAGTACCATCATTTTAATGGTTATTCAACTGTTGTAATTAAATATGGTAAAATAACAATAAAAGAAATGGTTATATTACTGTTTTCTTAAGGAAATTTTTAACAGCGAAGCAACAGCTCGTACCAGCGTATTGTCACATGGCCCGCTAGGTCAAGTAACAGCTTTATCATTGCTGGATGCAATGGATATAGCAAATTTATATTCTGTTATTTCTTGTTTGTTATGTTGGAAGAAATGTTATCTTCCTCGACGGGCGAGTGTTCAGCGTATTCAAAGGCGTGAACAATAATAAACTTTGCTTTGATACCACGGATGTGAAACACAAAACTGTAAATAGTGTTATAAATCAGATGTAATTTTGAGGAAAAGCTCTCTTATTAGTGCTTTCTTGCAACAATGTAGTGTAAAATTTAGCTCCTCGTTAAAATCCCAAAGTACATTGTATTTTTTATTAAATGCCATCTTTCTCTTTTAAAAAACTGTATCATGTGTGCATTGAAAATGTGACTTAATTACACGATAGCGTAATGCAGCGTTTCTCAACCTATCAGTATTCGCGGCCCAATTTTCTATCATAAATTTCATCGCGCACCCCCTTATCATTAAATGTATACCACAATAATGTATATGAGTACAGATTCTGTTTGTGAATTATTTTTAACTAACTGCCGAAACAAGAGTAAAAACAAGTAATTTTAGTAATAAAATTAATTTAGTAATAAATCACTATTTGAATTTTGGGCAGGAGTAGAGGATAATTTTTCTGCACTAAAAACAAAAGGGCATTTCGCATTCTATTACCATTTTTAATAACCTCAACAACTTTTGTGAAATTGTATTTTCTGCTGTGGCTTCATTTAAGACAAACTATAGATCTCGGCTAAATATAGAAACAACTGAGGGTGGCTATTTCTAATATTAAGCCTTCCTTCGAAAAAACTTTGCTTTGAAAGACGGGCCCAAGGAAGTTGCTAACAATTATTAAATTTGTTTTTAATTTAGTATGTTTTGATTAAGAAAGTTTTAATTTAGTATTTTTTTTACTTTAATAAGTTGTTAAATATGTCGAAATGAGTTTTGTTTTCTATGTGTATGTGTGCTTTCCTTTCAGTCCGTTAATCAATTTTTAAAAGTAATGTTTTCTCTTGGATATCCTCGCGCCCTCCTTCTCGTGCGCTCGCGCCCTACTAGGGTGGCGCGCCCCACAGGTTGAGAATCGCTGTCGTAATGGATATCTAAATTGCATGGAAAAAACAACGACGGAAGATTCCCTGAGGTATAATCCTATGATACATTCCTATTCTTTAAGTTGATGCTCAAGTAGCAATGTGCCATATAGCAAAGTCAGCAAGCGCTGCAACTGCAAGTTGAATACCAATATATACATATATTAAGAATATATTTTTCTAATTGATCATATAGCTAAATTCCAGTTGTTAAAAAGCAAGAAGTAACCAGCTATTTAAAATCTGAGAAGTATATATTTCCTATATCTGAAACATGTGCCATCTTTCCCCAAGTGTAAGAAATAAATTCCACTCACGCTTTTTTTCTTAAAATTCACTATCTGCCTGAAGCAAGATTTTTTGAGTTCAAAATGATCCTCATTTTTATCAACACATTAAAGCTGTTGTAAGTAAAAACTTACGTTTAGAAAATAAATATTCCATTCTTTGTTTAACTGTTTCTTACCGCTAGTTACGGTAGGCTTATGAGTAAATCTAACATGGGAGTTAGAGTGTGAAAATTTATTTTTACTATTTTCACTAGGATTTAAAAGATTAAATTGACAATATCTTAAAACTATAGCTAAAGATTTAGTGACTATGAATATACACAGGAGGTATTTCGCATTAAACCTCTTAGTACAATCTCATTGAAAAATAGTAATGTAAAAGATATATATATATATATATATATATATTAATTGCTAAAATAAAATTGAGTTTTTTTACCTGTATTGCTTTCAAAACATTTTCTCGTTGAAAAAAAAAGCGTCACTAAATATGCTTGCACTTTAGGATTATAAGTTGTTTATCACTAATTTATTTTGATAATACTTGCGTCTAGTAATTTAAGAAGTCGTGTTTGTTTTTTTAAGAAATGTTTGTCCTAAATGCCACAGCCTCTAAGTACAGGCTATGTGTCCACCATTATTTATTAATTATTTTTTTTAATTTATTTATTTCATTTTATTTCTTCCTTGTGGTATAAGTAGTTCAATTTTGAGTAGCTCAAAATTTTCCACTTTAAGAAAAAAACGTAAATGCAAAACGCGTGTATTACGCGCAATTTAACGTTAATGCTTGCGTTAAAAATATTTATTTTTTGTTGCCCTCCTTACACGTCAGAACATTTAACGTTGAACATTTTCTTACTAAAGATCCTAACTTTATCAACACGATCTTTTATAAAAGGAATACCATGCAAATCAATTGCAAGAAGTAATTAATTCGCGTTTGCGTGAATTCATTTATCACGTTATGACGTGACTTTCGTGCAAGACATAATGTAAGTTACAAAATAATAAATCCAAAGTGACATTTTGAAAATACATAACTTGACTCACATTCGTGAGATGAAATAGAAATAACGGAATGATTATGTAACACGTCATACGGAAGTCATAATCAATAAATGTGTTAATTTTTCCCTCACGCACATGAGAAATTAAGATTTATGTTCAGTTTCTTTTCATGCGAAAGTTTGCTTAATTTTAAAAGTAAAATAATTTGTCAACATGCGCATTGTGCAGGCTATTCCTTTATGTGTACTTCGGTCACACTAATAATTTTATACATGAGGTGGACAAAGAATAACCGTAAGGTGTTCAGCGTCCTGTAGTGCATACTGTACTAGTGAAATATACCAAAATATGAAGCAGATGCAGAATAGAGTATATGGTTTTGGTTTCCAAAATAATACCAAAATTCGGCACTAGAATAGGTTGGTTCTGAGGGCAACAAAAATTCAAGAAAAAGCTATCTGTATATAGATTTAGTAAATATGAAAAAAATGGTTGAATATTGTTAGATAATGTGCTGACTGCACGTAACTTGTTTTATTATTAATAAGGATTTTTTTTTTATGTTTTATCAGCGGAGCAAAAATCAAGTGCAGTTCTTTCCCGGATTGCAGCGATCGAAAATGATACGATGATGCTCTTTGCACAGTTTTTCATTCAATGAGAGCAGATGAAAAATAGTCTGGCGATTAAAATCTGCAGGTAGCCTCTATTGATGCCTGTTGAGTGAGCCAGTGATTTATTCTGCCATTTTTGCTTGGCTTACTCATGTACTTCAGAACTTTGCGATGGAGCCGATTGGAGCAAAACAAATATCTCTATTGCACCGTTTTTTGTAATAAATATAAATGTTGATTTTTTACTGCTAACAGAATTGTTTATTAGCATTTTTTAATCTACATTCGGATTTTCGTTTATCACAAATTTTACAACTGCAGCGCAAAACTTTTCCCTGATGACAGTTCTTGTTATTATATTTCTCTTGTTAGAAATCAAAACCGGATAATCTACAAAGCACGTTCACCACATTTTGAAACAAGTTCATCTAGTACTGTGTGGGTTTTCACACCACATGTTATTTTACACTTCTCCCGCATTTGTACGACTTAACGAGTTGGCCAATGTTGTAGACAGCAGAAAAACTTTTGCTCTGTAAGTATAAGTGATAAATGCAACGTTATTTAAGATCATACTTTGTAATTCGAATTTACCGGTCCCGAGAAACCCCTTTTTAAATGCAAAAGAAGTGAGCTTATAGATAAAGAAACACTCGACAAAAGTATTTCTAATTTTCACTTTTCTATGCTATTTTGAAAATTACTATTACAGAATCTTGCTAACTAAGATTCCCTAACATGTAACATCAGTACAAGAAAAGGAATTTTATATAAATCTTAATATGGATAATTCTTATATTTTCACATTCTGCGAGAAATATGTTTAGTATTGTTATATTAGAGGTATTTATATGACTATTAAAATAATGGTGATCTATCTGTGGAAAGTAGTATTTCAAATAATATAGTTCGATTGCATTGAGGGTAAAATTCAAGGGTTTTAAATAGCAAAGAAGTGTTATTTAGTTCTGGATAAATAAGTTTTTTTTAAGTTTTTTTTTTTTCTTATCTCTCTTAAATATGTTTGTTCTTTAGCCATAAACTAAAAATGACACTCGTAACCTTCACAATGTTACGAAACTGACTCACAAAAAATTATCTTCTTGGAAAGAAACTGTTCATGGCTTTGATTACTTAATATTTTTTATTACTTGTCTTTAACACTAAAAACATTTAAAAATGTGATACAGAATGACCTGTGAAGCGTGTCTGCCGCAAACCTACGGAGTAATGCAAAGCAGAAAAAAAGCAATAATGAAGAAAAATAAGTTTCTTTTTTTTAATTTTACGATAACAAATGAGTGCAGTAGAAAAAACTCACAATGGCATTTCACAGTCTACTTCCTTTATGTCATGATTTTTTGCGAGACGTTATTTCGAGCGTAATACCAACATAAACTGTTCATCTTACGCAATAAAGAAGGCAATAAATTTACTCATAGCAATTACTGACATTAAGGTTATGCAGAAGCGCAAAATTCCGAGTTTGTTATGTGTTTTTTATCGCTCATTTTTCTTTTTTCATAAAAATAAAATATTGTTCAATCTTATTTTTTTTTATTTGTTTGAATTACTAATTTTGCGCCACGAGCTCATTCGCTAACAAATAGTTCATAAAGTCGAAATTTTTGCACACATTTACTCACAAGTAGTGCAGTAGTGGCTACAATACTCACAATTTTATTTCTGAATTCATTCAAGAGGTAGGGAAGGATCAAAATTTAAAACATTGAAAAAGCGTTTACAATTACCCCAACTGACCCAAAATTCTATTTTTGTTACTTTAGTTTGAATATGAAATTACTAAGTCGTTTAAAAAAATCCGTGTTTTTATTTTTTAGTAATTTTTTAGTAAATATATTTTTTAGTAATGATTTTGAATTCCTACTTTTATGAAGAAAGAATCATGCTTTCCTTCCTATTTTTTCTAAAATCTTCATAGAAACTCGGTTGAAAATGTTAATAAACAAAGCAAAAATTAAAAAAAAAAGATTTTAATCATATGAAATGAAGCAGACGTAAGCAATCCCGCTTAAGGGTGGTATATTTTCGAAAATTAACATATATATCGTATACGTTATCTAAATCTATTGTTAGAACATTATTTTATAATATACACAAATTCTAATCTTTTGTTAAGATTTCATACATAAATGCAAACTTATATTACATTTATTTTCATAATACTGCTTAGATTTTACATGCTCTATATTGTAGATTCAATAGTTCAACATTGTAGTTTCCAATATTTTGCTTCATTTTTCTTTAAATTTCAGTATCTTATTGCACTTTTTGTATCTTAGTGAATAGCATGTCTTGAGTGATAAGGACAAAACCGTCTTTGTTATTGCTATATTGCATTACAAAAATAGCTTAACTCTTACTAACGCAATTAAAAAATTACGTGACTTTTACAATACTGCTAGGTTTACAGCTTTCAAAATTGTTGTTTGCGTAAATGTAAACAATCAGTCTGAAAATTTTGCCCTGAAAAATAAGTACAAATAAACAACTTTATATTGTTGGATATCAAATAAAATTTTCTGTTTCAGTACTAAATGCCACAAACAGCATACGTAACATAAAGGTCAAAATCCGACATACCTTTGATAAATAGTTATCTGTAAAATAACATGTTTATGACACAGAAAAGCGCAATTTATGTCCATCATTATGTTATTTATGTCAGTTTTTGAAATCGAAAAATTGTGTATCTCTTTAGTTTTATAATGAGGAATAGCTAGGTTATGATGTGAGTAGTAAAGGGGTTTTTTTTTAGAAGCAGAGAACTTGAAACGGAAATAAAACACAAAAAAAATGTAATTGATATTCATGTAATTTCCTTTATTTGAAAGATAATTGTATGGCATTAATGTTTGAATATAATGTCGGGCATGTGGCCACCGCGGCTGACACGTACATGGCGTAACCAGGAGGTCAAGTTTTCCCATTTTTCGCAGTATATCTGGCTGAATGCCGGCAATTAGGGGCCGAATCTTGACTTCCATGTGCTGCATTGTTCTTGGTTTATCAGCGTGAGCAAGGGGTTTCACATATCCCCAGATGAAATAATCCAAGAGCGTCAAATCGCAAGAACAAGGTAGCCAATTAATAGATATACCGCGAAACGTGTGTGAAAATTGGCCCAATTTTCACACGCATTTCCAGGTTACGTCATGTACGCGCCAACCACGGTGTTCACATGCCAGACATCCACTTCAAACATTATGCCATAAAATTATCATTCAAATAAAACAAATTACATGAATATTAAATACTTTTTTTTGTGTTTCATTTCAGTTTTAAGTTTTCTGCCTCTTAAAAATACACCCTATCTATTAATATATTTTAAAAAACATTCTGGGATAATTTTAAAATGAGCAATTAGTTTACTTGGATAAATTTGTAGTAGAACGTTTTTTATAAATAAAACCATTTATTATCTATGTAGTTAATTTTCAACATTTTTTTTTCTTCTTTAAATATATACTTCAAGTTAATGGACTTGACTACTTAAAGTACGTAAATGTGATATAATCGTATACGTAATGGATATTGGGTTTGTCATGGTAAAGGAAATGTATCTCATCATGTTATTACTCGATCCATCATGCTGGAGACATATCCTGCTTTCTGGATATTCTCCAAGTTTGTAATTCTTTGGTAATAATTATAGCTTAAATTCTTATTAGTGTTTTTTCCCTAAGATTCTCAGGCTAATTAAATATAATCGTAATTTCAGAAATGATCTATTTACGCTTTTATCCTAAAATTATCTAAAAATCTACACTGCAAAAACCCTCCTGAGTATCTAATAATTAATTTTTTATTAATTTCTTAATATATTGGTTGCTTACCAAAATGCACTGTTTGAACCTAAAACAATGACGACAGGATTAGATATTATTCTGCAAGTACAGGTCTTAGCACATTGCAAAATTTATGCAGAAAATCGTCAACGCCCATGTCGTATAAATATGCAGTACGTTAAAGAAATCTTGAGTATATGTTTGACTTAGACACTCTCAGCTAAATTAAATTCTTAGTGCAGTTTCGCATCCTTCAGAGCTCAGGTGCCGGCATATAGGGGGAAACTGAGCGTGAAAATTCTCAAGTTGTAATGGCTTCCAGCGATAGTGGTGCTACTTGTAATACTGCATGCCGGTTTCCGACCATACGAAGGTCCATTAGAGAGTAAGAAAAAAACATTGTATAAGTTAGTAACGTTTGAGTTCATTTTAAAAAGCAAAAGCTTCAGATAAATAATAATTAAATTAGAATGTAAAAATGCATGAGTGAGAATGCAAAAACTGTTTACTAGACTCTTCAAGAAAGTAAATCAGCATTGTAATCTTTAACAGCAATATTTAAATTAATTACTCTAAAATGAATTGCACTAACTTCAATGCAAAACCCGGCATATGCTGTTATTCTTATGATTTGTTTCTTTTTGCTTATGTCATTTGAACCTGTAATTATAAAGGTATCTATTTTACAGCTTCCGATATAATTTTTTTTGCGTAATTATTCAAAGTAAACTTGAAACAAAAGTTACATTTATACACTATTTCTTTCCTAGAAATTGAATTAGTCATAATTACTTTCGCGAGAATTCTGTGATAAATATGTTTTAAGCTTTAAAAAATGAAGTCATTATCTCTTACAAGACTTTTGTGTAACTGACTCTTTAATCTTCTTTAAGATTTCTCATGCATAAGATATTATTGACTTTATGAAGTTTCGGTTATTAATCACTTTATTACTCTTTTTTGCCAATGTAAAAAAGCATAAATGTGATGCTTTATTATTTTATTTTATTTATTTATTTATTATTTTATTGTTTGTTTATTTATAATACATATTTTTAAAATTAGCTGTTCATCAGTTTTAGTTAATGTTTTATGTAATTGTTTAGTTTTTCTTCCGACAAAAACGCTTTCTCTTTTTGGCGAAAACAAATATAATTTATTAGAAATGTTAAGGGTACAATACCTAGCTCTGTTATATATGTGTTAGGACGCATGAATACCTAACCCGGCGGATGAATACCTACTCCCTACTCCCAATTGAAAATTTACATAAAATTTGGAAGGAATATGCCTTAATTATAACAACAATGTATGATACGGATACTTATTTATTTGTTCTTATGACTCTTGGTAATGACAAGAAGAATTTAAGTACTTACCCTTTTCTCTCATATTTTAACATTTTTGAAGGAAGTTTTCGTATTTGTTAAGGAAAAGTTATCATATTATCGATAAAAAATTGTAATTGTTAATTTTAGTCACAAACATAAGTTAATTTCTACAGCTATGACAAAAATATGAAATGAACATTTATGATGAGAAGATCGTTTTCAGTATATCCCCGATATCGTTGATGCTCTTTTCAGTGAAACTTGAAGTTTTCAAACTTTAAAAAATGTAATTTTTTTCCTTGGGGAAAAAACAATTTAAAGTAAAAGTACGTGAGAAAAATCAAAATAATTACATAATAAAGAGCCAAGAGCCTCCGTTACAGTGCCTCCCTTATTGAAATATTTCCAAAAGTGTTTTCACTCAAGATTATTTAACTGTAAAAGTAGTTTTGGAAAACCAGAAAGGAAAAGAACATCCTAACAAAGATGTGGTCACTCAAAATAAAAGATAATTTTCTGAAAAATTAATTTAAACAAAACTGGCTGAAGGAAAACCTAACCAAGATGTTCCCGAATCTTATACCTAGATTAGGACCGATTTTGGGTGGTTCTTAACAACAATTAATGAAAAGATAACAACAGAAAATCACTGTGAAATATGTGAGCATAATTAAAGAGAAATAAAATACGCAAGAAACACTAAACGTTGTAGCAAGTTTGGTTACTTGTCTTTTTTTGAGAAATGCGTGCAATTCGTTTTATAAGAAACGGAGAACTAGTTTTTATTCCAGGATTTCAGAAGAAATGTTCAATTTTATTTAAAATTAAAGACAATAGCATTTGGTTTTCATGTTTCAGCTTGTTACAATTGGATTATCGTGGAAAGGGTAAGGAAGTTTCAATTTTCTTTTCATTACTTTATGTTTCCCTAAGTTAAACCCACATTTCATATCAAGGAGGATTTAGTAAAGACGAAGAGAAATTCTTAATGTTATGTTCCTTACAACAGAACCTTTATTTATTAAGTTTTAAAACCATATGATTTCGGTGTTTTGGTCTAAATGCCATTTTTGAACAATGAAAATATTTCAGGTTATTATAAGAGGTAATTTGAAAACGAGTCATTATTCTCTTAGAAAACAATTCAGCAATATGAAAGTGCATAATCTCTTAGAAAACAATAGGAAAACTAATGCTATTCCGCTGTGTGTGTATATATATGTAAATAAATATATATATATATATATATATATATATAAACTTTAGCGTATTGAAGAAAATATTTGTTGAAATTAATTTTTACATGCTTTTCACAAAAAAAAAGGCATTGCCCCATTTTAATAAAAACAAATAAATCTAGTAATTATAGTATTCTTCAATATTTAGTTTGACCACTATTTTTTCTTCAGAACAATTTTTTTTTATTTTTAATCGTAATAATAATACTCATTCCTTGTCAGATAAAACTAACAAAAAATTCAGTCATTTTGCAAAAGAAAAAACGTGGATAGCCCACAGTGAAATTCTAAACAGTGTTTACTTAATTTCATTTAGAAACTTAGTTTACAGACAGGTCGATAATTTATAAGAAAAACAAAAAAAAAAAAAGAAAAGAAAGAAAGAAAACGCACATTCTTAAATGTTACCACATGTAAAAGAAAATTTTCGAAAATCTGTTAATGAATGCAACGAAAATAATTGTTTTTCAACGAATTTGTGCTAATATGTGTGTGTTTAAACTAAATGCAACACTGTAATAAAAAATAATTTCACGATAAGAAAGCACAAATAAGTATTAAAATGCAGGCATATATGTTTCGGGATTGCTTGGAATCCCTTTTTCAATGCGACAGGGAGCTTCCAGATGCAAAACATCCAAATGAAGTTATATTATTATTATTATTAAATGTAACACTTTTTTATCTGTCAAAAGATTTAAAAAAAAACTTTTTTTTTTTAACATTTTTTTTTTCATGTAATTTCAAAACCATGTAATTAAATATAATCTGCGGCAAGTATTTTATAATAAGCCCACAATTTCAAAAAGCCTATTTTAATGCCTGAAAGAAAAGAATTTAAAAAATAATGTAATTAAAAAAAAACTAATGAAATAAAATAAATAAAATAAAAGAACGCATCATATCCAAAAGAATTAGGCATAATAATTCATTGATTCTATTTTTGGTGAAATGCTGCGTATTTTTATTTTATTTGTTTTTGAAGAATAAAACAAGTTATCATTTATGCAAAAAAATTTATGTATTTATTTAGCTACTTGAAAATAAAATGTATATTCACATACTATTATCCTTTTGAGCTTAGGAATGCTTTAATGCTAGTTTATGTTTTTCTTTCATGATTCTCCTTAAAATGTAATCCTACCTCATGATCATTTTACTGAAGCAATAATTTTTCACAAAATACTATTTTTAGTATACTGACATACATAACATGCTGAGACTGTAACCTGAGCATGAAACTGAGAAAACTTTTGTGCAATGTAGGATTTAAAATGAACGTCGGTAGTATTGTTTTCTGCGTTTTTCAAAAAAAAAAAGTAAATGAAAAGAAAATTATTTGTTTTACTGTGTGCATTACTTTTTTTACCGTGTTTTACGGTTATCAGTAGCTCTTCTTTTTGTATGAGAAAAAAAAAATAATTTTTATTAGCATTGTTAAGGAAATTCGTTAATTTCACCTTTATCGGATCTGCTGATTTTTAACGACTAACATCCATTTCAACATAACTAAATTTCTACTCTTGTTTACCTTTGTGTTTTTCTTTTTCTTAGATTTCTTGCCTCAACCATTTCTTCTTTGTCTTTTTTAAAATTTAATTTTTTTTTATAAAGGAATACATGGTTCAAATAAAAGAAATAAAATCAATGCTGTGAGGGAAAAAAATCGCTCACGTAACGTAGTGTAGTTGATATTTCCGGTTTGGGGAGTAATAACAGTTACGTGCCTCTCGTTCCGAAGTAATTTTTCGTTCCAATCGAAAAATAAAATGTTGGCTTAAAACACGGGGAAAAAAACCCTCAAACTTTCCAAGTTTCGTTTTTCAGGAAGTCTGTAAACGTTCTCTCGAGAAATTATTTATACGTTCAATATGCTGTAAAGAAAAAAAAATTGTTATTAATTGTTAAAGTTTTAATTCTGATAGGGATAACATTACGTTAGTGATGACACACGTGTTTATCTCTTTATCTCAACATGCCATTGGACTGCAATTGGCATTTAATTGTGTTAAAATTTTACTTAGTTCCTGGCAGTAAAAAAAATCACATGCCAAAATTTTGTTTAAAAAAAAAAAAAAAAATGAGTGTTATATATCAAATGTTAAGATTAGTTGTTCCTTTTCGGTTCCCGCAGAACACCGAGAGTGAAGCAACATCGACTTAGGTCAGTGTTTGGGAGGGTGACAACCTCTCGCGGCTGGTTCCTGAAGGGACCGTGTACACTAAAGGGAGCTGGTGTACGTTAAATAGGTCGTGGCTCTAATGTCCTCCAAGTGAAACGATACCTCTGGGGGTTCAAAACCCAGGTGACGGTCTCTCATCTGGGATCTGGTTCAAAATTAAGAGACCACAAGATTTGAGGTAAAAGTCAGACTTCAGACCTCGTGGTACCTCGCTCTAAATTCAGCTGCATAGTTACCCTAAAGTCAGTGGATTATTGATCTTCTGGACCTGGTAGGATTTACTATGCCAGGGGGATTAGTAGCAAACAAACAGTTGCTCCTTTCGATATCCATAAACTTTTGGTTAAAGACTTAAAACAGACGCATTATATCTTTATTTATCTTTTTTCAGGTGTATGATTAAAATAAAAATCATTATTAATTTAAAGGTTTTAGTTACGACAGATATAACATTACGTTAGCAATGACACCCGTAGTTCACATACACTTGTAAACCATATACATATGCATAATTAACAGCACATTTTACTAACTACAAAACAGCATTTTTTCCCGAGAAGTATTAGTTTATATACTGTTAAACCAGCGTTTCTCAACCTTTCAGTATTCGCGGCCCAATTTTCTATCATAAATTTCATCGCGCACCCCCTTATCATAAAATGTATACAGCAATAATGTATGTGAGTACTGATTCTGCTTTTGAATTATTTTTACCTAACTGCCAAAACACGAGTAAAAACAAGTAATTTTACTAATAAAATTAATTTAGTAAAAAAACACTATTTGAATTTTGGGCAGGAGTAGAGGATGATTTTTCTGCACTAAAAGCAAGGGCATTTCGCATTCTATTACTATTTTCAACATCCTCAACAACTTTTGTGAAACAGGATTTTCTGCTGTGGCTTCTTTGAAGACAAACTACAAATCTCGGCTAAATTTAGAAACAACTGAGGGTGGTTATTTCTAATATTAAGCCTTCCTTCGAAAAAACTTTGCTTTGAAAAGCAGGCCCAAGGAAGTTACTAATAATTACTAAATTTGTTTTTAATTTAGTATGTTTTGATTAGGAATGTTTTAGTTTAGTAATTTGTTTTTCTTTAGTAAGTTATTAAACATATCGAAATGTATTTTCTGTTCTATGTGTATGTGTGCTTTCCTTTCAGTCAGTTAATCAATTTTTTAAAGTAATGTTTTCTCTTGGATATTCTCGCGCCCCCCCCTTCTATTGTGCTCGCCCCTACTAGGGCGGCGCGCCCCACAGGTTGAGAATCTCTGTGTTAAACAAAAAAGGTTAAAACTGCGAAAGACTATAATTTAAAATTCCAACCCGCATGTATTTTTCTAAAATAATCACCGAAACATTAAAATTGAAAATAGAGATGTAATTATGTTAGCGATGACACATTTTGTTTATTTCTTTACATTATCATAATATTAAACTGTATAAATTTATTCAACTGTGTTCAACTGTGGTATTTAGTTCCCTTTAGCAAAAGAATCACACTTCAGATGTTCTTACAGTAAACAAATCAAGTGTTGATATCAAATAAGATTAGTTTTTTTCTTTTTTTTTTTCAAAATCAAACTTTTAACCAAATATTCAGAACAGACGCGTTATATCTTTATTTTCAAGTGTATGATTACAAATTTTGATTGTTTTCAAATTCGTGGCGTTAAATGTAAATATGGTATAAAACTTCTTAAAGTATGAAAATTAAGGGGACTTGGCACCTTTTGACATTTTTTTTTATTTAATAACTTTTACCTATTTTCTTTGTATATTATGAAGTGCTATTGTTCAACAAAATGATTTTCAAGTGAAAAATGCGAAATTCGACTAACAGAAAATTTTAAAATTTAATTTTTTAAAAATAATTTAACGATTTTAAACTTCCTTCTTCTTCTGCGTTTCTTAATTTTTTTTTACCAAATTTTTTAAAAGTACTTATTATAGTATGGTTTACAATTTTAGGGATGGGTTTTGCTATTAATGAATTAGTTTTTGAGAAAAAAGTTTTTAAAGTTACATCGATGGTTAGAACACCGAAAAAAAACGACTTTTGTTACATTTGCATTTTTTATTTTTTTTTTTTTTTTTTGCAAATATATAGCAAAATCCATCCTTAATTTTACCAAGTACATCATATTGAACACACACAAAATATTTCAAGTTGCTACATGAATATATGTAGAAGTTTTAGCATTTTAAGTACTACAATATGGCGAGAAAACACAGTTTAAAGAATGCAAAATCCTACTAAAACATCAGAAATTTTCGAATTTTCGTACATTTTAAGTACTACTATATTGCGAAAAAACACAAACCGAGAAAACGCAGTTTAAAGAATTCAAAACCCTACTAAAACATCAGAAATATTTGAATTCTCTTACTTCTTAACTACATTTATATTGGTTGTATCGCTTCAAAACTTCGATCAGATATACTAGGAGAGTCAAACCACATTTTAAGCAAAACATTGAAAAATCGGTATTTTCATCAATTTTCTACATTTGAAAGGTGCCAAGTCCCCTTAAAGTATGAAAATTAAACTCAAAACATCGAAGCATTAATCTCTTCAACTTTAGTTGCCCACTTAATATTTTTCTTCTCGCTCTCTTTCTATAAATACAAATAATGATAATAATATTGGCAGCAGTAGTAGCACTACCATTTTGAATTAAAATTCTTCAATCTTACATGCCGTAAAACATAGTATTAATACGAGTAAACATTTAAAAGTTATGTACCAGCAAATCGCTTTCATTAAAGCGAACACTATCATTCGTTAATTCATTTTTTTTTTCGTTGGGTAAGTCAGAAGCCCAAACATAATAAGCACTAAAAGTATGCTATTATATTTAAACCATAGTTATGAAATAGTGTAAAAAGCGTTAAAAAATTATTTAGCTATTTCTTTTACGATCACAAACAAAGCTTTGGAAGTAAGAAATTCAGAATGCCATTTCACACTCTGGTAACCTTATGGCATGATTTTTTGTGGGAAGTTACTTCGAACGTAATGCCAACATAAACACTTCCACCAACGCAATAAAGAAAGAAATAAATTCACACATCGTAATTACTGATGTTCAGATCATGCACAGTTGACAAGTTACGACCTTCTTATGGGCTTCCAAATGTTCTTTTTATTTATTGATTTTTCTTTTTATAAAAAAGCACTTTTTTATCGTCATTAAATGAAATTCTTTAATAAATTAAAAGAAAACATTGCATCCAGAATTTCCTCTTTATGAAATAGAAATACATATACAAATAAGAAAAAGAAATAAATAATTCTCTCTCTCTCAAAAAAAAAAAAAAAGAGAACGAAAATTAAAACTTCCGTCATGATTGTCTTACGAAAAGAAAAAAAAAACACTTTTTAATACTGCTAAAGCTTAATTTTTATATTCCCAATTAATGCTTGTTATTAGTTTCCTTCAGAATGAAACACACAAAAAAAAGAAGAAAGGAATCGAAACAACTTTATATAGTATTTAATGGTATGAAAAATATTTTTTTATCATTACACTTGGAAAAATGTGCAGAAGTAGAGAAAACTAGAATAACACTTTTTAATTATTCATTTTATAACTACAGATAACTGTCAGACAGCTATATGTTTCAAAACAAAATATAATTTATAAAAGCACTCATAAAAATAGTTGCTTAAGAAATTACACATGCATACGTATGCGACATCTTTAGCAATTTTTTCCACGTCAGAGTTATTAATCAATATTTTTAAAAATAAACGTAGCTGTCATGTGTGAAAAGTTATATTTTTCATGGAATAGCCCATTTGGCTTCATTACAAATCATACTTCCCGACTGAAGTAGCTCCCGACCGTGCGCGCACTAATATTCGGCTGTTGTGCACAATCGACAACAACATAGCATTTGAGATCTACATATAAATAGGCAATAGCAAAACAGTTCAGTACCATTCTTCCCTCTGTTTGTCAACCGATTGTTTTACTTTTTTTCATTTAGTGGCTATTAATGAGTTTTAGTATTATGAATAAAAACATTTTGGAAATAGTTTGTTATTTGTTTTATTGAACGTAATAGAAGTTTGAACGTAATAGAAGTATTTATTCGTCATACTCTTGTACTCCTCTTTACATCTATAATATTTGTGCAACACTGAATGCATTTTTACAACTTATAATTCAAAGAAGAAATGTCATGAATAAAATAAAATAAATAGCAATCTATTAAGTTAATGTCAAAGCAAAGTTATACAAATCTTAAGGTATCAGTTAATCAATTTTCAATATGAATCGATATATATATATATATATCTTTAGATTTATATTGATAAATAAAATACAATTCGAAGTAAACATTGTCTAATAACTTGCCAAAATGCCGAAATCGTGGTGCGTCCGCCAAAGGTGGTACTAGACAATACCTCAGACTTGAGGCCGACTTGCCGCAGACGAGACGCAGCTGCGGAAAACGTTTTTTGTGCGCCGAAGGCGCCTGAGTTAAATTCGCTCAAAGCGGAAATTGTGGCCGCCAAAGGCACTACCTAGTCACAGCCTAGTGTCTTATATACAATAAAATGCGATAATAAGTGCGGTGACACGTTATTTTGCATTGAAACAACGTTTCGTTCAGTTTGTTGATTTTAAGCTTTTCAAGCTCTTGATTAAACTCAAAGTGGGTGTTTGTATTTCTATTTTATTCAATAATAATAGGGAAACGTTTTATGTTTTCTTTACAGAAGAAGGAGTGGATAAAAATAAAATTTGTAATATGTGTTACAAATTCATTAAATTAATTTAGTGATCAATCAGATACACTGAGGAGAGATTATCGCTAATTAGCATATTTAAGCAAAATAAGCTGTTGCCAAACAGAAAAACAAGCACATCTAGGAGTTGATTGAACGTTCGAAAGTGAACTTGAAAAATTTAATTTATGACTGTCGAATTTCGACCCATAGGCGAACTCTAGTCTTGTGAAAAAGAAACTAGAATAGAAGAGATAAACCATGTCTAGACAGGAGAGACGGATCAGGTTTTCTGTCGAGAAAGTACGATCTTGAAATATAAATTTTTTTAAACACCTAAATTTTAACATAAATTAATTAAGATAATAATTTTAAAAAAACTTCAAAAGTTATGAATTTTTGCATTAGTTGAAAAGAAGAACTTCGTATATTATATGAATGCACTGTGAAAAGTAAAAGAGAAGTAAATATATAGCTTTTAAAGAGCAAAGAAAAAATATAGTATGTTTCTCCCAGTATAACCCTTGAACTTAAATTACGATAATAAATGCATCGCTAAACCAATATTTTATAATTTTTCCCCTATTTAATATCTTTATTATCCGTTTCCTATTTAATATTATTAGCAAATATGTTTTCAAAGTAAGATAAATACATTGTTGGCCCAATTTATAAACTATGCAGTTAAACTTTCATACATAAATGTTTTATCTTCTTTTACTTTCTAGTTTTTAATTTGCAACTGATGGTTTATTTTAATCTTAAGTTAATTTTTCTCTTTAAACTGTCTACTGAATATAGGAAGTGTTTAATGTGCAACAATATTATTATATACCATATTATGCCTGTCATTAAAGAAATGATTTTTTGGAAAATAAGCGAAATGCTATAGTAAACATGTATTTATTTATTTATTCATTAAATTCTTTTAAATCAGGATGAAAAAGAATTGAATTTATAGCTTATGTGTTTTTATTAAATTTAATTCAAAATGAAATTTATTTTTAATTAAGTTTATTCATCTTGTAGACTGAAGCATAGACAAATAAGGCCAACAAACCACAATTTTTTTTCTCCTCATATCTTTATATATTCACACACTTGTCGTATTCAACTGAAACTTCATCTTCCCGGGAAAGGAAAAAGTGTGTTTCAACCACTTGATATCCCTTAACCTGAAAAACATTCATTCTTTGCGAAAAACAAAAACTGTTTGAAAAATGTTCTTTTACTCGTCACCATGTGTATAATCATGGTATTTTTTTTCTTATCGTGTTCTATATCTGAACAATTTTCCACTTCGCGTGATTCCGTATCGTTTGTTACACAAAGGCTTAATATTCCTTAAAAAACGAAACAATTTCTCTTGTAACAAGATAATATCATTGCATGTTTTGTGCAAACAAACAAGAAATAGTGAGGCTATTATTGTAATGGAACAGTTATGTTTATGGGATAGTGTTCAACCAGCTAAATAAATAAACATATTCATTTTAGAATCCAGTACGTAGGAAGTAATATTTGGTAGTGTGCATTAGATACGTTATTTTAGTATAATGATAAAAACCGGTAAACAGCCAATGCCGTTAAATATATGATAGTCATTCATGATCTAGTATTTATGCATTTTTTAATATTTAGAGACAGTGTACTCATTAACAAATCGATGTGAAGGGAATACTGAGAACAGAATAATACGAAACAATTCCGTATGGGTATTTTCGCATCAGATCTAGCAACCAGTTTTAACCATTTTATTTTCTTTGAATTGTTACTTCCCTATTCACCAAAAAAGAAAACCTAGTATTTTCTCACTCTGATGTATGTTGATTCATAAAATTGTATTTCAAAACTATTCCGTAAACTATTCTTTTCAAAGCGAGTACGGGTAAGTGGAACAATGGAAGAGCATAAGTACAAAGGAAGCTGTTTTATTGGAACCCGCAAGCATGTGGGCGTTTTCCTCATGTTGTATATTTTAAGCCAAGTTGGTATTCATGTTATTCTTGGTATTACAGATTACATTTTCTTTAGTAAAAATTTAAAAATAAAACTTCACATCATTACATTTTCTTCCAAAATCTATTTAGCACTAAATTATGATCTAAATAGTTACAAGAGGAACTCAAAGAGTCAAAATAAGCCTCCAAACAAATATCAAGTCTTGTTAAACCACACTAAGTAGGGCATATTTCGTCTTCATCTAACCAACATGCTTTTTGAAACATTTAGTAGCATCTATGCACCAGCGTGCGGTAACTGACAGGCGAGGAATTACCTTCAAGGTGGGATTATCCAAGACGGCTTTCAAGCGTGTTTAAGTTTTACCACCAGCTCTCTAAAATGGCGACTTCCCATGTGTCCGACCTCAGCATTTAGTGACGTTTGCTGAATTTCAATGATGGATTGTCTTACTCCATTTGATATCTGAAGTGAGTGCGAGAGTGTAAGGGAGGGCATGGGGCATCAATTGTTCAACGTTCATTAACAAGATGTAACAGCTTATTGCTTATACTGTGTATGATCCCATTTCACCATGAGAATATTTTCGTAAAAGCAATAGTTGCTGTTCAATGACCACTTGTAATTAAATTCATTGCAAAAGTGATACACTACCATGCGTATTTTGCTGCAAACATTGTATTTTAATACATTTAGTAGAGACTCAATCAAGTAGTCAAATAGCCGCTGGCGATTTCAAGCCATAGGTTTGACGAGCCTTGAAATAGCCAGACACTGAGATGATTACACTTAATGAAATGAATTGAATTTAAAAATATTGAAACATTTTTCAATAATATTTATTACTTTATTGCTTGTTTATGCGTTTTGTTAAAAAGCGTAACATACAAAAACTGAAGAAAAAAAAGGTACAATTCAGTTAAACACAATAACTATCCCTTCGTCAGTTGTCCTAAAATTTCAGGTTGAAACGTCCATGAAATTTTTCCCCCTTCAATCCTTCATTTTTATAAGTATAATTTCTGCTCGATACGGCAGTCAAGTTTCAGCGAAGAATAGGTCCCTTGGTAACACTAACAGAGGTTTAAATTTTCTGAAAAGCAGATGAACTTGTTAATGAAAAGCTCAGTGACGTGTTTTTAGCTTGCAGATTTTTATGAATACCAATGTTCAGTTTTAGTAAAATTTAGGCAATGAACGATATCACACGGTGCTTATAATATATATATATATATATATATATATATATTACTTAAACAAACAGAACGTGTAGTTCATTGTTTGGTGACGCTTGTCGGCATTGAAAACATACGGCTTCTGCAGTTTTACTTCTGCCAAAGAGTTTCCAAGGGAACCCCAAAATTGCTCCTATTTCACAAAAAAAGAAACTTATTCAGTTTTAAGAGTCAAATCGAAGTTTAACGTTAGAAATCAACGCGCTTAGAAGGTTTCTAAAAAGTCGATGGTATCTTTAACCCTACACTGCGCCGTGTTGTTTTTAAACAACACCTCCATATTTCGTTCACTAAGGTTTTATTTTGAAATATTTTTAACATGTGGCACATTCTTTCGTTTCATTTCGTATGTGTGATCATATTAGTTAATATAGTTTCCCCTAGATCTTGTAAACTGAACTCAAGGATCATCTTTTTTCACAAAATCATAAGACATGTTGATTTCGTAAAAAACTATAACATCTTAATTTTTTTCTACAAATTTTAAGCAACAATTTTATTTTTAAAAATAGTCTCTAATTGCTTACATAGTTTTAAAATAAAATATATGTATAATTTGTCCAAAATATTTCGGGAAAAATATATATTAAGGCGCCTTTTTTACTTGTTGTTTTAAAACAACACCGCGCATTCGGAGGCAACTTTTATGCTCCTGCATTATTCGCAGTATAAACAAGAACAGTTGTCAAAGGTTGTTCTATTTCACTTTATTTAGTATCTTGTAGAAGATTATTGTTAAATATTTCACAAATTAGCTTAAAGTGGTCGATTAAATTATTATTTATGAATTTTGTTTAAGATCAATTCACACTCAACCGAAGAAGAAATGAACATTATCGCATAGACCCCCTACAGATGATAGGTTTCTTGTTTAAAATCTTTGATTACCAATAAAGTTTAATACTAATTTCACTAAAAGTAAAAATTTGCACATGTAACGAATAATTATTAGTTACATTTGCAAATTTTTGCTTCAACAAATTTTATAAATTTATAAATAATAATAAATTAAATTATTCTAATAAATTTTCATATTTTAGTGCTATTTTATGATTATAATGCATACCTATTTATTATTGATTTGGTTTCATTTGTTAAAATGATTATATAAAAAAATTACTATTGTTACCTCTAAATGCGCAGTGTTGTTTTTAAACAACATGTCAATTTTTCTCGAATTCTACTTTTCCAAATTAAATAAGAATTTTTTTAGTTTTTTTCCCACTTATAACACAAAACAAGCACAAACAAACACAAAAAAAAATATTTTACAAAGAAAAAAATGCGCAGTGTAGGGTTAAGAAAACCACTCACGTCATTTTTATACGACCTTTTTTTCACATTTCTAAAAACACCATTTGCGTATGATTACAATATAATTCAAGAATGACACAACTAACTTTTTCACTAGCAACGTCTTCTGATTATTTCCTATTACTACTTACTGCTATTACCAGTTTTCCTGCTAGATACATGTAATTTTTTAAAAAAGGTAATAACACATTTGTCTAACTTTTTAATGTATTAAACTTGTAGTCACAAAAAATACTTAAGGTCATTTAACATGCATTACAAAATGACAATGCAGTACATAAGATCAAAAAGTAGGAAGTACCAAGGATTTGTGAATCACATATTAACATTTCGCTAAATATGTCTTGTGTATAAATTATTCTTTCTTATAGTTTCATGAAAAAGTGGTGAACTACGAGTTTAACATTAAGCGACTATTAATTTATGGTTTAATGCTTTTACTACTGTCCGTAATGCAGAGCAGATTCCATAAAGTACTTAACGTTAAAATAGTTTTTTTTTCTTTTTTTACATTACAATATTGGCTTCTAATGATTAAATGTTTCTTTCCGCCTTCACTTCCATATCTTGTGACACTAACTCTAATAATTAAAATACCACATTATTTAACGTGCTTAACAATATTAAAAAACTGTTTTTCATAGGAGAATTTTATTAAGATATTAAGAATACTTTTTAATATTTGATGACTGACCATACCCATCTTCAATGTCTAGAATATCACAAACCATTACATCCGTTGGTCTTTAGTAAGGACTCATTAGCAGTGATTCTAAAGTAGCTTGTTAAATGAGAATTATGTATCAAATCATCTTTGAATATGCACGGTAAGTATTAAGGCTGACTTTGCTGCGCAAGAGTATGTTCAGAGGTCATTAGAACAGTGCAATACTAGGTTCATTCACTAAGCACATTAGTGATCGTGTTTGCTATTTGGCACATTCACACATATTAAACCTTTCAATTTATTTAGAATATTAATGTATCAGATGCCAATTTTAGTTAATACATATGCTGGGATTAGCACTTTATGCAATTTAAAATTGTGGCACAACATTTATAATAAAAATTATCAGGATCTTCAATGCAAAATAAATCAAACAATTTATTGTACCAGTAGTTCAGTAATGAAACATATGATTTCAACTTTTTTTTGTACCTAATTTCTAGAGTTTGAAGTATATGCCTTGCACCTTTAAAGAACAAAATATGTTTTATTATCATTAATAATAATATTATTTACTAGATTTTCTTAAAACGGAAACTAAAAAATTTGTATCATATGTAACGTAACATTCGAACGCTTCCGAGAAACATACAAACATACCATTATATTTTTAATTATATACATACAAATAGATAAATGCACGTAACAAATTGTAAGCTTTAAAATGTAAACAGCTGTGAACATAAACTCAAGCTGTAAGTATACAATAATCATTTGCATAAAAAATGAAGCTTTGAGCATCAAATCTTCGTTTGAAATATAAAGTCTAGCCTTATTGAGACTATGATCTTACGAGAAACAATAGTTCGAATTCGAAACAATTTGGAAAGTACTTGAGTTTCTAGAAATGTTTCCATCCATGCAACTCATACAACCTCTGCAAGGCCCCCCGGAATTTGAAAGTTTAACACCAATATTTACATTTAAATTTTTCAAGCTCATTAAAAGAGAACGCTTTTATTTTAAGAAAGAATATTAAATTGATTTTCCCCCACAGTGCATATTACTTGTTTAAAAAAAATGAAGGACAAATATTTCTACAATGCTAAAAACGGGAAATTGGTTCAAAGTTTATCAGTAAAGTATTATTGCATAACACATTTAAGCTTTATATTTGTATGCATTTTTGTTTTTGGTTATCAAAGGGCCAAGTGCAATTTCTGTAATTATATCTTTACCCACGTTTTATGCTGTGAATTTCTTTCTATACTCAAACATTGTACATTTAACCTTGTTGTAAAAGCAAAGTGGACGAAACGCCTTGAAAATTTTAATAAGAGTTCTGGTATTTCCCATTACTATTTTAGAAAGGATTGAAATAAAAAATGAACAAAAAAGAAAAAAAAAATATATTGAAAATTTTAAATGTAGTTGCTTCTTTCATTTTAAGTGTTATACTTATTTTAAAGAGTAAAAATATTTACGTACATAAAAGTTCATTGAGAGAAAATGCCCGGCAGCGGATGTTGAAAGAAAATGATACATCGTTATAAGAGTGATAGAGTCGTGGCGCTGGATATGATATTTATATTAACGGAAACAAGAAGTGGCAATGCCAAAAATTAAAAATATATAAATAAAAAAATCAATCTTGAAAATCAATCAGTGCTTTGCGAAAGTAAAATTGGCGAACTATCTAGTTTCAAAGACAAACTGTTGGGACACTGCTACCACAAGAAGAATGGTGCTCAACGCATTATAAAAATCACGGAAAGAGCAAAACTTTACAACCGCTTTCTGTTACAGGACACTCCGTTTCCAGCATAGTTCGAAAGAATTAAAAGCATCAGATCGACGCTATTACGTAAGCAGAGATAAAGAAATGAGGAAGATTTTACATATACAATTACAACGGACTATTGGCGAGGGACAACAATCAAAAGAGATGGTCAGACTATAAGACAATGATATAGACTATATGCCGACAGGGTGGCGTAGTGGTAAGACGCAGGTCTCGTATGCCCAAGATCACAGGTATCACCTGGTCCAAGTCGGTGGATTTTCAAGATGCAGAAAATCGTCTGCGTCCATGTCGTATGATTAGGCTGCATGTTAAAGATCCCTTGAGTATTCGTTTGGCATGGATACTCTCGGCTAAATTAAATTCCTAGTGCATATTGCATCAATGAGAGCTCAGGTACCGCTATCTAGTGGTAACTGAACGTCAAAATTCTCATGCGGCGATTGTACCACCCTCATTGTGGTGCCGCTGAAAGAGATGGTACCAATTACTGGGGAACACACTAGGTCTGCAATGGTTGTGGACCAATACCGCAGCCCCATTGGAAAGAAAAAAAAATAAGACAAGCAATGAGCCGCAAGATCGGCATGGAATTCCTTTTCCGCAGCATCTGTGATGATTACACTTTGTACTTTGTAGGAAGCTATTTAGGCGGTTTCTCGATTAAGCTGACATCCCCATTCATAGGCAACTAGTGAAAGGATACTTGCCCTTTTACACTTCCATCATCAGCTCTTGTTTAACCCGTAAAGGGTAATATTCGTCTGTGAGACGGATATGGTTTAGTTTTAATCCTATTGAGAATAGAAATAATAAGTAGTATAGAATAATAAATGAAATAATAGAAATAATAAAAAAGTCAGTAACAAGAAGTATTAAAACATAAGTAGTAATAATGTAATAAAAAAAGGCTCACTTCTTCATTTCTCGTTTTATTTTACCTATTTGTATTGTTACATTAGATATTTTCTTATTAGATATTAGGTAAAACGAGCTATTAACTGTGGTTTAATGTATCTTGTATGTTTCTTTCGTTACCCCTAATAAATGGAAACTGCCCTTGAGGGCGCTTCATTCTACATACCGATACCATTCGACGATGGATCTTCTTAGTACCATTTAATCACTACTTCCACAGGAACTATGCTATCGAACGCTGTACGGGATTGTTTCCTTCCATCATTGGTGTCAAAACTCGCAATGACGACGGTGAAAGAGGTGGGCGCTGTCTCATAGTGTGCATATACGTTGCGTACCATCTATGCATTTCACGTTCCCCACGCCCCTTTATGTCTTAGTTTTCCTTGTCGTATCTTGTATAGTTTCAATGCGAAAGCCGTAATCGGGAACTCTTTATGTGCAACACAGGTATACATGTTTTATGTTAAAAAAACCTTTTTCAGTAAAAAATTTTTTTGAAACAAGCTCTTATGTTTCCTTAGGAATAATCGTGGATAATATTAATCTTGCAGATATTTTGGTATATATTTTTAGCGTTATGTAGACGATCGTTAGCATATCAAAAACTGAAACTTGCCCGAACTGATAATTGCCTTGTGATTTCCTCTGAAAGATTCAGCGAGCAATGAAAGGGACCCATCATTACAGATATTCAAATTTTAAATGTATTTTTTCATTCCAAAAATATATATTTCAACTCTTAGCAGATATTTTAATTGTATTTTTGACATTGTTTATTTCCCCTATTTAACAAATATTTTTTGAAAGAAACAGAGAAAAAAGAAAGAAAAAAAGAAGAAAAAAGCATGTCTCACACGATGTTTTATTTATTTTTATGTCTTAATTTTAATTCATGTATTACCTTGTACTATGGTCATTTTTATAGCGGTAGAATAAAAGATACGATATAGAATGACATAGCAGTTATTACTTCCCCTGGATATCAAAATATTTTACAAGCACTTAATGGTTCTGCCTTCGATATGCTTTAGTCATGATTTAAAAAAAAAGATCTGCTTTGAATGTGTATATTTTTGTTGCATAAATTTTGTGTTTTCAGTTTAAGCCTTTTTTGTATTAGTTAAAGAAAAACGTTTTTAATCATACTTAACAGTAATCCGTTTAGACATTTAAATACATATTAAGGTACTTATAAGTTGAAACAATTCAAATTGTTTAGGTAATCCAAATTAACTTTTGCTAATATGTCCGATTAAGGATTATAATTCCGCTGTTTGATATAAAGATTTTCCAAGCAACAACAAAGGCATTGTCGAATTAGGATTAGTCAAACTTCTCTTTTATGCAGCGACAAATTCCTAAATACCTTGTCGCTGCATCAATTGTATGTCCCAGAAGTAATCTTCTGATCGCAGACTAATCTTTTATTCATTTTATAGAAACGCATGGAAGTCTCTGTGACTTAACGTAAAGTTTCTGCTTAGCCCTTTAGTCGTATTTTATGCAGCAAAATTATACATCTGTAATTGCCATTCAAATTGGTAAACAAATTACGTGAAAAAAATAGTCAGCTACGACTGTATGAGCGGTTATTAGTGTAGTGCAGTCAAATAGTGGTTTTGATTAAATCCAATTTCATCGCACCCGTTTCCCCTTACTTACAGTAAAGGTAATATAATTGTTTTTAAATATCATGCTCTTGCAAGTATAATAATATCTGAAGCCATTTTAGCCTTCCCTTCAGTAACTAATTAAGCACTAATGTTTTCAAGACTTTTGATGATATAGTTTTAATTTGTAGTTTTTAAACAATTTCAGCACAGCAAAGAACACAGTGGCATGGCACTTTTTTTTTTTTAAATTTTGGGAAATTGTTTCGTTTATATTAAAAAAATATACATAACGATTTGTTTTTTAATTGAATTCAATTGTGTTGAATCCATATGTCTAAGAATGATTTTCAATCTGCCAAAAATTAACAAATAACAAATATTTGTATATCTGTATATTTCTTGTTACAATGATTATTTACAAATAAAGTGTATATAATGTTTTTATACTCTGGCTTTCAATACAATTGCATAAAGAAAATGTATTTTTAAAAGGAGCTTTTTATTACTTAATTGACTATTTTTCACTATACTTGATTCTGTTTTCATATATCAGTAAATTCCAAAATGCCTACCGATAAAGTATTATTTGATATAATGCATCTTTAGTGATAAAATAAAAGATAGCAAATAACCATACACATTAGGGATAATACAGTTTTTGCTAAAAGAATTTCAATTCCTCATGAATATATGCACCAAAATTAAAACTTTTCTTCAGTAGTCTATCGAAAATATTTTTAAAAATATTCATTCGCACATTTTACTGTAAAAAAGTTGGAAAATAGTTTTTCGTATTTACTTGTAATTCCGATTTTCTTGATTTTTTAAAAAAATTTTTTATGCACGTGAGTAATGATTTTTAGTAGTAGACATAAATAAATGATTAAGCTTAGTAATAGAGCTTGCTAAGTAGACGTGGTATTATAAATATAAAAAAAATATCATTACGGAAGAAATCAATACGGTTTTTACTTTAATCAAAAATTACAATAAAGGCCGCGGCTTTTTTTTTCAACCACCAGAAAAGAGTACTTCCCATAATGACATTTCAGCGCAATATTTTCCTCTATGTGCACCAAAGAAAATGCAAATTCGTTCGGCAATTCATTTAGAATCATTGTAAAACTTTCAAAGAACTATTATAAATTGAGATATTCATCATTAAAAATTAATCGAAATAATAAAATAAATCCATACGATAAATTAACTGAAAATAATGTTTCTGCTTTCTGTGTTCGCTCGTTCATTAGTTTCTTTTCTTATAGAACGATAATTTTGTTTTTGCGTGACAAAATGTGGTGCATTAATGATAATAATATTCATATTTTTCAAATAATTTAAATAAAAAAATATTTTGTTTGTTTTCTAGGGTCAACTTCTTGTTCGGTTTTGCATTAAAACCTCAGATTATTTTCCCCGGTCATCATTATATATTCGGAGAGAGTTCTGATGTATTTTGAGTTAAACTAATTTGAATATTTATTAAAGAATAATTCGCCTAGTTGTTATATGATGTAGAATGACAATTCTGGTTAAATCAATTTTACTTTATGTCGATCAAATATAAAAGAACATGTTATCTGACTACTGAAGAATCAGTCAACTTCTACTGAATTTCTATTTATAACAGGTTAATTAATCCTTCTCCCTCCTGCAATGTTGCTAAGTTCAAGTCTGCTTATACTATTGTTTTACCTTTTTATTCAAAAATCAGTCAGCAAATTGCTAAAATATTGAAGAAGTTTGGGTTTGATACTGCATTTTCTTCTGTAAATAAAATAAATCTACAAATTTGAAGCATACCATTCATGTGCACAGCAACTGGGGTATTTATAATATTTCTTGTAAAAGTGGTCTTTCTTACATAGGTCAGACTAAACGTGCCTTAAAGCACCGTCTGAAAGAACATGAAAATTGTGTTAAGCGTAAAGAACTTGCGCGTTCTTCTATTGCCCAGCATTGTTGGACTTTTGATCATTGTTTTGAATTTTCTTCTGCTAGAGTTATCAGTAAATGCTCTTCGGACTATGAACTAGGTTTTTGGGAAGATTATCACATTTGGAAAAATTCTTATTCTTTAGTAAATGATTTTTCCAGTACTCCCTATTTTCCCGACATTTTGAAACAATTTTTCTTTCCTTTCCCGTTCCTTCCCGCCTTTTCCTGTTCGTTTCCCACCCTTTTTTTTTCCCCTTGGGCTCTGCTCCCGCCTTGTTCCTGGCCTGCGATTGGTCAATCGCTAATCCGACACATTTGATATAAATACCGGTTGTCTATCTGGTTCTTGCCTGTTCACTCTCAGCTTTCTAGTTGTGTGTTGAGCGTTTCTTTTCTGCTCTGATGAAGAGGCTATATTGTAGCTTCGAAACAGCTGTTTGCAATATTTATTCTGAATTGGTGCTTTTTTACGTTGTTTTATCCTTGACCCTTATATACTTTTCCTGTCATTTTACAAGGCAAACTTGCTTACATGATTAGTCGGTGTGAGTAAAACTGTTGACATGCACGTTTCTAGGCATACAATTCTTTCTAAAGTATTTTACTATTTTCAATATTGTAATGTTTTTTTTTTTTTTTACATTTCTAAATGAAAAAGTCTAAATCACTTTTTGAGCGGAGGTTGGCATTTTTAAAGTTTGAAAAAAAAAAAACTTGTATTTGTTTTGATTTCTCCTTTTTCACGGTTACAAATGATTCTCTTCATGCAGCGGTAGATAAAGGAGATACGGAAATTAAATCAATTTTTTGAGAATTTTAATGTTTTATTCTCTACAATTTTACATAACTATTTCGGCTTAGCCTATTAATTTTAACTACTTTATTTTTAAAAAAACTCGTTGAAATTAACCCCTTTACTACCACCAGGACATATGTTTCTCGAGAACAGTTTCAAACGACCATGTGTTAAATTTATCTGTGTGAAACTATCTTATCCCTTACTTTTTCAATTCGTATTTCTGTACCGTTGGGAAATATATATTCACGCTGACTCATATAAACGGGAGAGATACATATCACCGCACAATCACTCTCCTCCCACTGATCCATATTTTCTGTCTTCTTTTCAGAATATTATAGAAATTAATGTTGCAGTTGATGTGTTACAGTATTTTTTTTTCTTTGGGAAAAATATTGGTAGTGTAAAGATAAGCGTCACATTTTAATGAACGTTAGTATAAAACAGACTTGAATAACGACAAAAGTTTGCAAGCTTCATACGCGTGTTTTATTGTGTAGGAAATCCTAAACTCACTTTACAAAATGTTAATATTTATAAATTGATTACTGGTACTCACACAAATGCACTACTTTAGAGAGCTGGGTCATTTGACCGAAAAGTAAAGGATTTGAAAATAAGCCTTTACTTTCCTGCCTATTTTCATTCATTTATTTATTTTGGTTTCTGAAAATATTTTTCGAAATGCATGTATAACTATAAGATTTACCAATTTTAGAATAGCAACCAGCAAATACTTAATCCGAAGTTTTCCACCAATGTTTTGAGCTATAACCGACGTTGAACTTGTAAAAGTTGCTATTTTTGAGGTGCTTATATGGTGCTGCAACTAATGTGCTTATTTTGAAAAGTAAATAGATTAAAAACGTTAATTTCTCATGAAATAGATTATGTATTTAGCTTCACAGTTTAATACCTGAGGTAAAAAATTATGTTTTTTTTAAAGAATAATCCCGTTTCTCATTCCTACAATAAGGCAAATAGCAGTTTAATCTAGAAAATAAAAGGACTTTAGTTTTCTTTCATTAATAAATGTTTAGAAACACTTTTTACATAATGGGTTGGATGTCTTTCGAGGCAAGGAGGTGATATGAAGCTATTTATCACAGAACACATTCTAAACTTGATTTCAAAAAGTCATGCATGCTTACTTTAAGAATGTGTTCCAGTCATTCGGTTTCGCTGAATAGTTTGCAAGGTTGCACCGTTACCAACTATCTGACCGTATTTTGGGTTATAAATAGTTTTTTATGTCATTAATGTTACGTTTTCTGAAGTCTTTACCCCTTTAACGATATCAAATGTTATATAAGAGAAAGCATGTCTAATATTTTCACATATGTTGAGACTAGCATAAAATTAAAAATTTTCAAAAAAATAATAACGTTTAATTTTTTTAGTATTTGTAGCGCACGAAGGAATAACTTTATTTTCGCCACGATTAGGATGATTTTAGGACTAAAAGTTCCCTCGTTAATAGTAAGTGGGAACGGGATAGGTTCGGAGACTATTTTTGCGTTCCACTTTTAATTCATGTATTGTTAAATTCTTACAGAAAAAGTAATCTATTAGTTCAGATAAAAACAATAGGAAAATAGTTTCCTCAAACTTTTTTGCGTCATTTTTACGTATATCCCAACTATCAGTGCTTTTCTTAATAGGAACATTTTGGCGTACAAACAAGAGCTGATATTTAAAATTAATTTACGCGACAATAATCACTGATATCAACTTTGTAATCATATGCGTCCATCGGTTTTATGGCATATAAATAATTTGTTCCGTTTCACAATTTTAAAAGCAGCCAATGGGCAACTTTATCTATTTTTTATTTATCTCAGTCATTACTAAAAATAAATCTATTTTAATATATTTTACGGGGTTTAAAATTAAATCAGCTCTGAATTTCTATCCTGAACATAAGCGTACAAGAAACGCAATTTTACACCAGATATAACCAGTCAAGATTTTCTGCCGGAAACTCTTCCTTCAAACCTTTTTCCACATAGTTGAGCTCAATTGGAATTCTACGCACGCGAACCGGCGTCAACAAAACGATTACAATCATTTGAAGGAAATTTACCTCTGTGCAGCCAGACCCTGGAAAGTTTTTAAAGCATGTGGGAAAAGGGGATATAGTTTATGGTTCATTGATTGTCAGAAAAGAAGGTTATTACCTCAGAAGACCATTATTTCGGTCCATTAAATATTTCAGTTCCCTTCAAGTAGTTAATAGATTTTTTATTCTGTGTTACCGAAGAAGTTAAACTAAAACTTATGTGCGAACGTTTTCTCTTCTTGCTCTGTTTTTTAAGAAGTATTAGAAGGTAATGTTCATTTTTTGTTAAAAAAAAGGTAATGCATTTGAATATTTTCAACAGTTAACGTTTCACTTAATGTAAGATCAGACATCGCACTTACATATTTTTAGTTTTCTCTTACATTCCCACCTTATTTCTATCTGAAAGGTAGTTAATGTTCAGAGATTATTAACACATATTATTGGAGTTAACGCTTATTCAAAAAAATCTAACAGTGTTTTGTATTAGTAGAATTTTAAGAAGGATATTGTAGAACATGGAATCAGGATTTGAAATTAGGATCCAAAAGTTAGGCGTCATTGGCACCTAGCTTTTTTGTTTTAGTTGTCAAAAATGTTCTACTACACTGTGAAAAATTCTAGTTCAACCTTTCACCAGAAACATGGTGAAAATGTTGAAATTTAGCTGCAACCAACATTTTGGATAAAAGTTGAACCATTATAATGGTGAAGATTCACCTAGTTTCACCATAAATGGGAAACAAGGAACCATTATAATGGTTCAACTTTTATCCCAAATGTTGGTTGCAGCTAAATTTCACCATTTTCACCACGTTTTCGGTGAAAGGTTGAACTAGAATTTTTTACAGTGTAGGCGTTATTTCAAAATAATTCAATGAAGACAGTGGTGCAATTGTTAAAAAATATATCAATACATCACAACCTTACTGAGAAACTGTTGATAAGTAAGAGCAAAATGTTCAAAAATCAAATTCTAATAGTAACTTTTGAGAGGTTGGTAATTTTACTTAAACTTATGAATAAATATAAACGTCTATTTTAATCAGTGCCTAATAAAGTAAAGTATGAGTTAACAGGCTTAACTATTTTTCAAGTGTTATTTACAATCTTGTGTTACTTACAAAACTTCCTTTGTAAGTCAAATTTCACGATTCAAAATTTTGAAGGTCAAGAAGTTGCGATAGTCCTCATAGGTATCGTAAAAACTCAAACTACAAAAGATTAGATGAAATATGTACATAAAAATATAATTGTAGAAAGTTATGCTAGATTGACAACTTGGTGAAAAATTACTGTTGTCAAACTAAAAGTTTTATGAAAGGTTAGGCGTCAAAAGCGACGACTGGATGTAAAATCATGGTCGTGAAACGGGAATTTTTAGTTGCAAAATACGACTAACGACCGCTAATTTCAAGCCTTGCATGGAATGCAGAGCTTTCCGCTCCATTGTGTATTGCTGCTTAACGGCAACATAATGAACTACCCTCAAACATCCATGATACTTTGTATTTATTTTCTCCTCTCAATACATGCTTGTGTTCGAACTCTTAATAAATAAAATTTTTGCAGGTTATTTCAGAAAAAAGGGGAATTATTATCAGATTTATTGTAAATGTAAAATGAAATCAAGCACACTAGTAGTGTTCCTTTTGTAATCATAATTTAGTTGATATCGGTTGCTGTATAAGTGCGAGACTTATCTATTTCATAGTGGCTCGACTTGTTATATAGAATAGTATGTTCGAATATTCAAAATACAACCCCCACAAGTGGAAAATGAGACTAAATAGAGGAAATACTTGGTACATTTTGTATACCATACTTTAGTGTTAAGCAATAACCAATGGGCAACAGGAATTCTAAGGCAAATTCATAAAGTACCAAAGTCTGAAGCGGCATATAAACAATAAAATGCCAATAATAATGTTTTAATCAATTGTAATTTGTGTAAAATTTACAAATAAAAGTTATTTTCAGGATAACTGAATTTCCTCTCCTTGCAGCTATGTAGACGAGATCGGTTCACATTTCCCCCAAAGTCAAGTTTTCCAACTGGCTTTAATTTTAAAATGAGCTTCTCAGTGCTCACTTTCGCCAGCGGCTGAACTAGCTGAAATTGCAACACTCCACACAACACCAAAGAAAGTTTTGATTCACTCACTCATTTCCTCAGAAGATCTATTCACTTATTTTTTCAACGATGAGTAAAACTACAGGTCTTACTTCAAATTTAAATTCAACATGCTAGCGTTAAACATACTGTTTTGACACTGCTGATTATGACTGCTTATGATAGGATTTTCAGTAGTTTACGATATACTGTCTATTTTGTATTAAATGCATTAACACTTGCAGATCAAAAGTATCCGGTATTTTTCACATTGCATCCTGAAATATTCAGAGACTCGGATTTTATGGCATCCGATTTCTCTCAACGGCAAATTTCTGCCGTATCAAATAAAAAAAAGTATTAGTGTTAAAACATCAAATCATGAAAAAAATGTATAAAAACCTGCTATTCAAGAGAAGAAGATTGATTGTTTCTGCATTATTGCATTGAATATTATGAGGATTTTGGCAAAGAAAAGGATCTGCAGGGCAAAAAAATGCATGAAATGTGTCCATGAAGATTTCACCAAGGAAAATTTTACAATTTTAGTTTGTGTTCATTGTGATTCAAACAATGACAGTGATGTTTTTAAAAAATTCGCCTTTCTAAAGTAGTTGAAAGTTTTTGAAACAGCAATAAGTGATATTAATATTTTACTAAAGTTCACCTCAGGATCAAAATTCGATCGAAATTCATTAAATGTCGTGCAGCCTCAAACGCTTTAACTTCTAGACATTTTTGTTTTGCTGTTTGACAGCACTTCGTTTTGTTTTAATATTTAAACTACTTTCTGGAAAAAACTTTATATATATTTTTTTTTGAAAAATAACTGCTAATTTGAAGATAAATGTACAGGAACTTTTATTCTACTTTTTTTCTAAATCAGTAGAAAATAAAAATTTCAAAAATCATAAAACTTATTCTGGTCTAAAGAAAAGTTCAATTGCTTTTATAAATAACACCAGTGTCTAAAAATCATAATTTACTGAAATGGCGTAATACCCTCAAGCAATCGTAACCCTGATACTTCCTATTTCAAGAACTATCACTACTACGTGATTTTCATTCGGAAATGGCGCTTCACTTCGTCACAGGGAGAAAATATATCTTTAGCCTGCCAAACAAAGCACCCTTAAGGCTATTTTTCAGCAGAATACTTGTAAACACTCTCAAGTGCGGAACACTTTTATTTTTCAAGAAAACGATGCAGCATAGCAACCCTCGAGAGTTGGTTAGGACATTAATAAACAATTCCAATGTTAACTAATTTTATGCAGCAAGAAAATGAAGTAATACTGTTATAAAATTTTTCGTTAACGCTATTTCAACATTTACGGTACTTATTTTCTCATTATTATTCATAATTCTAAATATTGGAATTACTGTAAGTAGAGAAAAATACATTTTGGACAATTTTTAAAATCAAATGCATTTTTTTTTAGTTATTTCTGAAATCTTGCATGTCTCACTTTTTTAACTCTACACTGCGCATTCTCTTTTTCTTTGTAATTTTTTTTTGTGTTTGTTTCTGCTAGTTATAAGATAAGTATAAAAAATAATCAAAAAATTCTTATTTAATTCGGAAAAGTAGAATTCGAGAAAATTTGACATGTTGTTTAAAAACAACACTGCGCATTTAAGGGGTAACAATAATAATTTTTTATATAACCATTTTAATAAATTAAACAACATTTAATAATAAATAGGTATGCATTATAATCATAAAATAGCACTAAAATAGTAAAATTTATTACAATAATTTATTTTATTATTATTTATAAATTTATAAAATTTATTAAAGTAAAAATTTTGCACATGTAACTAATAATTATTAGTTACATGTGCAATTTTTTACTTTAATTACCAATAAAGTTTAATAATTCAACTAAAAAAGTTTTAAACAAGAAACCTAACATCTGTAGGGGGTCTATGCGATAATGTTCGTTTCTTCTTTTGTTGAGCGTGAATTGATTTTAGACAAAGTTCTTAAATTATAATTTAATCAACCAGTTTGTTATAAATATATAACAAATTACCGTAATCTTCTAAAAGAAACTAAATAAAGTGAAATAGCAGAACCAGTGACACCTGTTCTTGTTTATATTGCGAATAATGCAGGATCATAAAAATGACCCCCGAATGCGCGGTGTTGTTTTAAAACAAGTAAAAAAGGCGCCTTAAAATATAGTTTCCCCGAAAGTTTTCGGACAACTTATATTTATTTTATTTTAAAACTATTTTTTAAATAAAATTGTTGTTTAAAATTTGTAGAAAAAAAATTAAGAAGTTACTGTTTTTTACAAAATAAACATGTCTTACGATTTTGTGAAAAAAGATGAACCTTGAGCTCAGTTTACAAGATCTAGGGGAAACTATATTAACTAATATGATCTTACATACAAAGTAAAACGAAAAAATGCGCCACATGTTAAAAATTATACAAAACAAGAGCCTATAGAACGAAATATAGATGTGTTGTTTAAAAACAACACTGCGCAGTGCAGGGTTAAGAAATATCTCAGGCAATATGAACAATCAATAAAACAAATATGTTTAGGAAAGTACGTTTCTTATAATATACTTTTTATTTTTACATCAAAAATTAAACTGTTTCATTTTTAGCCTACTTTCCCGTAAAAGTAAAAAAAAAAATAAAAAATAAAACATGAAAGAAGGCTTAATGTATCGTGAAAATATCGTTAAAAATCAAGAAAAGTCAAAAATAAGTTAAGTAATTAAATAAAGATTGAAAAATAAAAAATTTGAAAGTAGGGTTTTGAGATGGGGAAAAAGTGTGTCTGTCTGTCTGTCTGTCTGTCGGTCTGTTCCCCCTAATAACTTTTGAACGAATCGTCCGATTGGAAATATTCTTTTTGCATTCGAAAGATCTCGGCGAGGTGATTTGAACAATTTTTTGTTCAATTTTGAACAGTTCAAAAAATTTTAACATTATCGCCTATGGATGAAAATGAAGCAAATTATGTAAACTTTGGGTACAAGATCCAAGTTCCCATAAACAAGCTCACTGGAAGAAGTTCTTGGCATGAAATATTGATTTGAACAATTTTTGTTCATTTTTGAACAGTTCAAAAAAAATTAACATACCACCAACGGGGAAATTTCAATCCTATATAATTCCTGATCTAACTGACCGATTTGCTTGAAACAAACTTTATCGGAAAGCTCTTATGACGTAGAACATGTACAAATAGAAAGTACATCCAGAACTAAGGAGCCTATTTTCCTATGAAATTTTTTGATCGGGATTTTCAAGAATAGTTTTGAATCAATGAATGATTAAATGAATAAGCAAAAGAATGAATGAATAAATGAGTGAATAAATACATGAATGACTTAATAAATGAATGATTGAATGAATATCTATTAACCGTTGAAAAAGGTATATTTGAAGCAAGTAAGAACTAAAACTAAACGAGAAAGACAGAGAGAGAAAGAGATAGCTAGATTATAAATTTCAATGCGGTGTATGGGGGAAAGTAGGCTCGTATAGTTCTAGACAGAACTTCTTGTTTCATTATTTATTTTATACTTTTTCTCTGAAGCCTAACTAATTCATTTGATGTAAAATGTGAGTTTATTAATAATATTAAGTTAAGATAAGCAATAAACATATCAGGATTTATTTATTTGTTTACGGTTTTAATTTTGAAACAATTTAAATAAAACTGAAACAGAAAAGATTTAAAGATCGAATTATTTATTTATTTTATATATTTATTTATTAACTTATTTGCTTTAAGTTTGTATGCATAATTGCTTAACGTGAATAAAAAATAGCAATACATATGAAACATATTAATTCAAGAATTATTAAAAATGCATATGTTTACTATTGTTGAAATCAAAACATCAAAACACTGAAAAGAAAGTGATACATAATATAACATTGTTTTCAAAAAGTTATCGTCTGAGTCATAAAAATAAAATGAAAACAATAGAATTGAACTGTGGTGTAATTTTTTCACTAAACGATAATATTTTACGAGAAGTATTTCAAGACACGAGGTGATATTTAAAATATACATTTTAATATGAATAAGATTCAAAACGTCGTTTTAATTTCCTGAGCCCAATGAAGGAGTTAAATTAAATTTGTTTTCTTTTCTAACTAATAAAGATATTTAGAAGGAAAACTTAAAACAAAACCCACAAACCTTTTTTTGAATTCTTTTAGTTTACTTCATAGCTTAATGAAGAGGAAAAATTAAAGGGAAAAAAACCATTTTTGCTTACTTTTTCTAAAAAATGTGTTCTTTTTTTCAGAACTTGACAAAAAGAAAAATGGGTAAGAATAGTGTAATGTCCATTCATGTCGAATTATTTCTGATTGTGAATATTTCATATATTTTCTGTGGCATCACTAATTTTATTAAATTACAACTAAGAACCTTATTTGTAACAAGTAACCAATAAATAAATAATCCAAAGTAAATAAATAAGAAAAATACGACGCTATTCGTAACTGAAGCTTAATTTTCCTTTTGAATACTGCGGTACAATTACATTTCGAAGATACCGTATAATTTTAAATATAAGTGTTTAAACGTAGTTTTTAGGAAACATTTACAATCTACGAAAGCAATTTTACATAGGTAAACAATATTGATTTATTCCTAAACATTTGCATTATATTTTACTTTGGCAAATATTGCATTAATTGCACAACTTATCCAAGAGTAAGTACTTTTAGTGTTTAAAAACATTTTAAAGGAAATAAATAATTTGTAAGCCAATAAATAAATAAATAAAACAAAGTAACATCACATTTTGTTTCCTTAATAATTGATTATTGTTATGCATAAACACTTACTTTAACTTCACAAGTTATCCCATATAATGACCTTAATTGTTAAACTGTTTTGTTCTGACAAAAATAATACTGTTACTTATGTAATGCTGTAGTCTGAGAAAGACAAACTTACATCACCGCCAAACGATTGTAAATGTCTATGAATCCATTAGCAATATTAAGCGATTCAAGAATCAAACATCATCGATCTTTGCGGAAAGCATCTGATTTTGACAGAGGGATCATTTTACGTCGAAAATGACTTGTATTTCTTCCGTTTTGCCGGAAAATTGCCTTTAAAGAAGATAAAGTGTTTTTTTTTTTTTTATAAAAACACTTTTTTTAATCTTAAATTTTTAATCTATCCCTCATGAAGTTCTTTATCAAAAGCCGCAGGATGTTTTTATTAGTGTGAAAGAAATGTACTGTAGTTATTACTTTATTAGCCTACTTACCCGTAAAAAGTAAATAAAAAAAGTGTGAAAGATAGCTTAATGTATCGTTAAAAAATAATAAGAGTTAAAAATAAGCGAAGTAATTAAATAAAGATTGAAAAATAAAAAAATTTGAAAGTAGGGTTTTTGAGATGGGAAAGGGTCTTTCTGTTGGTCTGTCTCCCCCTAGTAACTTTTGATAGAACTGTCCGGATTCGAAAGATTTTTTTTTTTTTTTTTTTTTTGCATTCGAAAGAACTTGGCCAGGACATCCCATTTCCACATTTTACTTTTTGATTTGAACAATTTTTCGTTCGATTTGGGAGAGTTGAAAAAATCTTAACACTAGAGCCTATGGGCAAAAATGAAGCAAAATATGTGCATAAGATCCAAGTTCCGATGAAGAAGGCTATTAGGCGAAGCTCTCTGAATGAAATATTTTTCTTTTTGAACAGTTCAAAAATAAATAAATTACCGTTAGCGTCTAAGAGGAAATTTTAATCCTATATAAATCCTGACCTAGCGGACAGATTCCCTTGGAACCAAATTTATCGGAAAGATGCTAGGCCGTAGGACATGTACAGATACGAAGTTAAACCAGAACTATACGAGCCTATTTTCCTATGAACTTTTTTGATCGGGATTTTTTAAGGATATTTATGAATGAATGAGTGAAAGAATGAATGAATAACTGAATGGGTGAATAATTGAGTGAAAAAACGAATGAAGGAATGAGTAAGAGAATGAATGAATAAATTAGTGAATAAATGAATAAATGAGGGAAAAATGAAAAAATAAATAAGTGTATAAATACATGAATGAGAAGATTAATGAATGAATAAGTGAGTAATTAAGAACTAAAACTAAATGAGAAAGATAGATATATAGCTAGATTATAAATTTGAAGTTCGAGTATACGGGAAAGTAGGCTGGTATAGTTCTAGACGGAATTTCTTGTTTATTTTGGTTTTTATGAAAGCGTGTTTTTAGTTCAAGTTGTGTAATTAAAATGCAATGAAACCTTGCGATGTCCATTATGAGGTTACTTAACGACCTTCAGTGCAAATGAGATGGTAGCCTTTTCAAGCAATTAGCTTGATTCAATAGTTTCAGAAAATATCTCTTAAATCTCAAATATATCTGTTTTGAGTAAAATTAAGATATTTCTTGAAAATGCTTAGATAAATTAGTCTGAATGAAGACGTCTTAAACATCGGTTTATAGAACGAGTGGATTTCTTCGCCCTGCTAAACGAAAATTGCGTTTAATTTTTTCCTACTTCTCACATTTAGAGTTTATTGTTTCACCGCAGCCTGTTTGAAATCTAAATTATGAGAATAATATAAATAAATAAACCTTGCAAGTGGATATCACAAACCAGCTCTTAGTAAACACTGTATTGCAAATCATGTGGAAAATAGACAATAGTTAGAAAAAAATACAAGATAAATAACAAAAAACTACTAATTTGAAAAAATTCATCCTTTTCCCTTGATCATCCTTTTCACTTGCAGTTTTGAACTCATAGGAAAAGAAAATGGCGGGCACAAGCTGAAAATTTATATAGTAACTACTGATTTAAATTATATGTCCATAAAAATTATACCGTGGCAAGTATACAAAATCAATATTATTTGAAAATTTCAGTAAAACAAACACCCAGATGTGACTTCTTATCATATAGTTTTAAAATAGGAAGTGTTAAAGTAAAACAACATAAAAACGAGTGTTTTTTTAATTATTTCATACTTCCCTCTTCCATCCATGTTTTATTCCGGAAAGCTAACCACACGAAAACACAACAAGAAGAAAACATATTTCACAAATTACCGTGCCGAAAACAAAAAAAAAAAGTGATTTTAACATTTACTGGTTCTTTGACTAACGTACTGTAAAATATACATAATAGGTGGGATTTTTATGTCTACTGATTGATAGAAGAGTTTTTTAATTAGGGTTTAGGGTTTAAAAGGAATTCTGGCAAACTTTCGGATTTTTACTTCTGACCGGTTTCACTAATTCCTGTCTGAGACTAGTCAAGAAAACAATGTAATCATAAAAAAAAAAGGAAATTTGTGCACAAGTAAACTGTAAAAAATAATTGCACATAATTAAATGTTCATTTGTGCTTTAACTATTTTTTACAGTATAATCGTCGCTCGCCTACAACGAATAATAAAATCCTACAGTGAAATCATCAGATATTACAGACTTACCTGAAATATATTTTATCTTTCTGATAAGAAAAGTTTTAGTAATGTACATTACCTTTATTTTCCTAAAAATGGATGTTTTAGAATGTTTCACCTTTTTTAAGAGCGTCCGTAGGATCTCTCAAATGAATTCCCAAATGTGCGATAGAATATACCGCTGATACAGGCTTTATCTGATTTACTCTGAATTCTTTAAATTAAGCAAAAGTTTTATGTATACAAGTATATATGAATTTCTAGGTTGCACAACATAGCAGTGGCGTAGCTAGAAATTTCTAATGAAGGTGGCCGGTGTGCAACCATGGCGTAACCCGACTTGTTTGTGCCCCCCTCCCCTCCTCGCTGCATGGAAAGGACACTCCTACTGTCGTAAATTGCCTTCTTGATTCTAGAATTTTATAACAGACTTTAAATTTTACCAATCACTCTTTAACCTTCTGCTGAACAGAGGTGTCTGAGCCCGGGGCCATACGTCACTGCATAAAATAATCTTATGGAAATTATTAATAGTCTGACACATTAAAGTAAATATGAATTACGAATAAATATGGAACAGCAATATTTCTAAACATGTGTGATGTTTTCTTAATAATCAACAATGCACATCTTGATTTATCCATTACATTTTTGCACATTGTTTTGAAATTAAACATACTTCATTGAACATATTAAAAATGCAACACTTTTAAATCATTTTGTTTTGAAATGAAATAAAAATATTAACAAATATATTCATACAATAGAAAACTCGAAAAATCAATCGTACATCTAAAAGAAATGAATTTCTTTATTTCGGAGTCCCAATGCTGATAGAATATAAACTCTTCTGTTACATAAAAGCTAAAATACGCATAAAATATCCGTTTAACACTACTCTGATCGTGCTATGAAGAAAAGAAGAAGACATATCTTGAGCTGTGCACTTAGAAAAATGAAGTTTGGGATGTGTACGAGTGCTTGAAGAAATTGTTTTTCCTTTTTATGCATTGAATCCGGCACATGACAGAGTAAACTCGAAAATATTTTAGTCACGTAATAGTTTCATGCCACCGATGTAGGTTGTATTTAACATATTCTTGAATTTCGTATACATTCTTGATTTAAATTGTTCTTGGCGCTTTATGTATTGTATTTAAGCAAAAAAGATACTAAAGCCTTTTCCTTCCTAATTTCTACCAGTTAAAGTTTAAATTTACGATGATTTTGAAAAGTTTCGACAATTCTAATAGTTTAAACTTATAATGTTTAAGACAGTTAAGATACTAGTATAAATTACGTGTATCACGCATGCTATATACGTGGAATAATAACACTCTGCAACAAATTTGAACTTTTTTTTCTCCTTTAGATGAAACTATGTGATTCTATATAAACAAAAGGTGCTTGATTCAAATATCCAAACCAAAATGGTCCATCACGTAGCGTTTTTGCTGGAGACCCACTTCTCATATTTATACAGTTTGGTTATAGAAGAATGTAACTCAGGCTTACTTATTGAAAACACAAACGCTAAAATGATTTTTTTGGCCAATTCTTCTTGTGGGCATCTATTGGTCTGCCCTGATAACAGTTTAGCAATATTCAATTCGTATACTTCCATTCTATCGAGCGCTGAAATGATTTTCAAACAGAGATGTCCTGATGAAACCTTTCCCCATGCTCATCATTAATTGCACCAAAGTTTTGAGAAATAAAGTCCATATGGGAGCCCAAAAAGTGTAGTTGTAGTGAAATATAGCAACCTAATAATAGAAAAGCGTTTTATCATGTCACCAGCAAGACGTAGTTTTTTGTAGTTTTCAGCAGTCTCCATTTCCAAGGAAAGGTGAGGGCACTGATTTAAAGGCCAGCCAGGCTGATTTTTCGGCTTCTGACTTTCTTTTCATACTCTTCATCATGAAAGGACTTTCTTAAGTTGTGGGCCAATAAAAATCCTTTCTTTTACTTTTGCCTCACTTAAATTTCTTAATTTGTTCCTGAAATGCAAGAAAGCCACTCCTTCTCTGTCCAGAGCTTTTACAAATATTTCGACAAACCAAGTTTATTGTGCAATTGTGGAAAAAAGGCACATTGTAGATCCTCATAGGCTCATTTGATATGCATTTGCCACTTGTAGTTTTGTAATTTTGAAATTTCCTTTGTGTTTGCAGAATGTGCTGCAGGAATGAATAGGGAAAAAAATACTTAGATGGAGGAGCACTGATAAACAAGCGCAACTCTGCTGAATTGTGCTCATGGACTACTGCATGAAATAGTGCATTCACATCACAGCAGCATACCATTTTTTCTTGCTCCGTAAAATAGTCTACAAAATGCCTTTGTCGTCTTGTAAAAGATTAAAAACTTCGAGAAGTAGATAAAGCTTTTGTTGCCAAAAATGCCGCTAAAGTATCCTAACTTCATTAAAAAGGTCTCTAAAATGGCAACGATCTCACTATCAATGAGAAAGATATAATTTATAATAATTTAAGTCGATAAATTACAAAAATATGCACATTTATCCAAAAAATACGTAAAAAGCTAAAATGTGGAATTTTGAGAAAATGGTACGTGATAGGCAAAATATAATTGCAGATTCGTAATTTTCAGCCAAAAATACATAAGAAACAGACACTTTTATCCAAAGGACATTTTTCGTGTTGCACAGTGTAATTTGTTACTCTGAAAATAGTGTAGTTGACCATAATATTAATACCTCCTTTAGACATGTTATATGTACGCAACTACTTTAATCCAATTGTACTTTTAGCTTTTATTTCTTAATGAAAATATATTATCGTATAAAAATATATAATATAGTGTTGAAATCGGATTCTGACAGCGCACTGTATAAAATGAAAAAGAAGTTATGGCTCGCAGTTGTAAGTTTTTTTGTTTTTGTTATTTTTGAAATTATTTTTTATTGTTACTACTTACAGTTTAAAAGCCCTAAAAACCTTTTGAATGCTTTATTTGATACAACATTATAATATTTATATGAATTGCTCCAATGACTGCAACGATTTTGTTGCACTTATTCTCTTAATAATTATTATATATTGATAAAGAATAATTAGTAGTACACATAAATTGTCAATGTTTTGCATTTATAATATAGTAGACAAAAACGCAATAATATCACTAATATGTCACACTTTAACAGCAAAGAGTTAAATATTGTTTAGGGAAATCCAATGCAAATTCGACTTATATTAGGTACGAGATATGGCAATAATGAGATAGGTTTTTAAATTTCTTTCTTTCTTTCTTCATTACCAATTTATTTTTGTTCTTAGACTCTTATAATTATCATATAATAATTTACTTATTCTTATAACCAATTATTCTATAATTTACTACTTTTATTCTTAAAGTAATGTAAATGCGCTTAAAATTGGAAGATACAAAGGCTTGCATCATTTAATACACACGTGTTCTAGTCACCTGGATTTCAAAAGTACTAAAACTTAGAATTATGTTATTGTAATTCAAAAAAAAAAAAAGAAGAAAGAAAAAGAAAAAAAAAAGAAATTAAGGGAAAAGCATAGACAACAAACATACAAAATCGTTTTTACGCACCATTTTAACTGTTGAATTTAGTACCTTAATTATTCAGAGAATAACATATTGCAAAAATTTTGGCTTTGGAATTTTAAATTCTGCCATATAAAAGTACTAGAATGTCTTACTAAATAATCTAATAACGAGTAAGACACATCATCCAAGCTGAATTAAAAACCAACAATATCCTACCTCGGAACTTGTGCTATCGAATTTCTCTTGTTCTAACTTCTGTTAGTATTCCTTTCCTTTTGCCCTCGTGGTTAACTAAATATAAAAATGGTAAAGAAAATTAATTCTTACTAGTTTCTATAAAAATATAATGCATTTATAAATAAAATAAAATAATATAAGCAATGAAGTTAAAGAGCAATAACTATTTATTTGGAAAGATAAAAAAATCACATGTTAGCAATGCATTACTTTAAATTTATAAACAAAATTGAACTTTCTCCAGTAATTGGAAACGAAGTATCTAATTATAAACAAAAGAAGTACTTTTCTGGAAATAGCGAAGAAAAGATGTTGCTACTTTATGCAAGAAAGCTGATATGATAACCAGATTAAGAAGTAATTAAGTGGTATTCATAAATGGAAATCTTTCCTGAGTTTCACCAGGGAATCTTTGTAAAGAGTTTGATCAAAATAGAATGAAATGTGAGAATCACGTTGTTGTGGTATTCGGCCTTAGTGGAAAGTTAATGCGAAAAATAAGTAAGATACTGCTGCAATTATTTTTTTTCCAAAAACATTTTAAGCGTAGTTAGATTTCATTGTAAATACTTAATTTGTACGATTTATTGGCATGCATAATGTTAATGAGAAAATGGTGTGAAGTATTTATGACATAATTTGAATACAGGCAACTAACTTTTCTGCATATGATTTTGGTTTCCAAAAGTAGTGCACTGTCGAACATATACACAAGAGCATTTGTGATTTTATAAATATATAACTTTAAAATGAGTAGCTATAAAAAATAAAAAAGTTTTTTTTTTTTTTTTAACTACAAATATTTATGCATTTTTTCATGTTTTATTCGTGTACTTTATTTTATTTATGTTATCGTTTTTTTAACGTTACGTGACTAAACGTTCAAGAGTAAAATTGATGCTGTAGGGAAGTTTAGAGCTCACCTTTTTGCTTTAATTATTTATTTTATTTATTTTTTTTAATTTAAATCAAAATCACGGTGTACTTCAAAAAGAAATAAAATAGACACGTTTTGAACGTTTGTTGTTTTGTGCTAACTTTTTTAAACAATACTTACTCTGCCCCAGGGTACATACAGCAAGCTTTGCTGTTTAGAATAAATAATGTTTTTCTGTGAAACTGCTTTGGAAATTTTATTCAGTGAAAATAAGTTAAAATCAGCGAATGTTAAAACTTTGTAGTGCAATATTGGAAGACGCGTTTGAAAGAAACATGTTTTCATTTTATGAGGACGCATCGGAATCAGAGAGAACCATGAAATTTTTTTTTTCAATGTAATTTCTTTTACGTCAATAACGAACTCAGCTACTCTTTCTGGAAATTTAATTTGAAGTGAATTTCCTGTTTAAACATAAACCAGTTTCTGAGCAGTCAATTCTGCATAGCAAATTTTGTAGAAACCACCAACTTATTTTCAGACTATTCTAATTTTGAAAAATGTTTTACAGACGTTAATAATTTGCATTATATGTGTGCATGTAAATTTAGGGGAAATTCATAGGCAAATAAACCCAAGTTGTGCTTTTGTATTCATTGGGTGGTCCTCTGTGTTCCATGTCGAAACAAAAAACTTTAAAATTACACATATAAATGTAGAAATAGAGTGTAAAGTACAGACTAGAAATGTGGACATAATTTTAAGCATACCGCATAGACATGACTTAGAGTACTTATAGACATTATTAGAGGGCTTATAGATATTATATTAGACTTGGCTAAAACATAGAGTGATATGTTCAATGCGTTCAAATTACTTTGAGCATCTTAAAGCACTAAATCTCCTGAAGATGGCTGCGTTAGCATTCCCCCATAAGGTTGACTATAAATGAACATCCTGTAATTATCTAGTGCTGCCGTCTGTGAAATTTCCTTTGAACTAAGATTTGATAGTACAGTGAAACCTCTGTAACTAGACACCCCAAGGGAACATGAAAACATGTCGAGATAAGGGGTTGTAAAATACAGAGGTTCCGTAATTTCAATTGATATTGTTGGTCTGTATTGTTATTTACTTACCCTTCAAGTCATAAAAGATAATTCCGGCGAATGAAATTCCCGCCCGTTTATTATTTATCTATTATTATATTGTTATTATGGTTGAAAAGTTATACATTACAAAGAAATAAATATATAAACAAAACCGAATATCTTATGAGAAAAAAAATCTATAATTTTTGTTTGTTTTCTCTCTAAAAAAACAAATTCCTAAACACTGTTAAGCTTGCTAATTCAGTTTTTTCTTGTGTTTGTAGAAAGCTTCGGATGACATCTGCAGCTTTTAATACCTCGCGCCTAGACGGAGCTGCAACTTGGTCATTTTCTCCCGAACTTCATTTTTTTCGACATTTAACGGATTCGCAGCTTGATTAATATATCTTCTTAGATATCTCTATCTTCTAGAGGTCCTGAAGTGATCAGTTCAGAGTCAATATTCATATATTCCTCACAAAATTTGTAAATAGTGTCAATATTTACAAATTCCCCACAAATAGAATCGTCGGCAGTCATTTGAGTGTATTCATCACTGAATCAAAACTGCAGGAAGAAAACGTTAATAAGAATTCAAAATGGAGGTCGACTTACATGCACACCCCCGGCCACCCCGTACCTACCGCACAGGCGGTTTACACAGGGTCCTGGAAATTGTGTGTCAAGTTAGTTTTTCGCTCATTGAAATTAGCATTGGGCCAACCATTAGGGGAGGGAGATGTCGACTTACCGAGATAGTCGACTTATCCCCGTGTGGAGCTACCGAGGTTCCACTTTAATAGCTTTAAATGAGTGTTCGACTATGCACTGTATTTCGTTCATATCTTACAAAAATTTAAATATTTCCTACATGAGTTGTGAAAACACAATTTGGAATTCAAATTCTGTTTTAACGATTTTTGTGGAGCATATTACCTCTTTAAGTTTAAATTGTTTTATTCAAAGTAAAATATTCACAGTAAATTTAAAGAAAAGGTTGAAACTGTTTTGAACCATGAAAACACTTTTCAATGAAAGTAAGTTTCAATGTTATTGAAAAAATATTATCTTCCATAAAATTACCATAATCACGCAAAAATTACTCTAATTTTGATACAAAATTCCAAGATTTATTGAGGTATTTGTCAGATATATTTTTTTTATTTTTTGTATTTCCTTGATTTCATCGTTAACGCAGACATTTTTCACTTCATGAAATATATATTTTTTACACATCGAGATTACGTCTTTCAAAGAAACGTTTTTCTTTCGGTATGGAATCATTCTTTAACGTCATTTCGAAACTAAAAGTGCAAGTGAGAAATGAAAAGTTGTCAAGATCTTTGAATTATGTAACTGCTGTTTTTTTCGCTGAGATTGTCTGTCATTTGAGGCTAAGCTAAATAAGAACAAGTATGACGAATGAATTTTCTAAAGAATTATTTTGCGTAACGTAAGAAAACGGTCTTACAAATTAGAAAAAAATAGCTTAGTTCAATGCTCTAAAACTCCTCTACATCGGACACCAATAGTACAAAAGTAATTGTCCGTGCTAGACGGGTTTCCACAAGGAAGGGGTTTGTTTCAAGCTCATTGAATTGCTTCCAGTTAATTAAAAACTATGGGATGATTCATAAATGATGTCACGCTTCGAGGAGGAGGGGGGTTTGACAAATTGTGACAAGGGGGAGGAGGGGGTAACAAGAATTGGGCATCATACTTATGCAACATAGCGTAACATGTGACAAAGGGAGGTAGAGGGTCCGATGAAGTGTGACATTTTGTGACAGATGGGGGAGGGGGTCAAATATATGGAAAAAAGCGCAACATCATTTATGGACGGTCCCTACCCGCCTAAGAAGGGTGTACGTTAAGAGGAGTTTTACTGAAGAAATTTCGGTAATGGATACTTTAAATCAGGGTTCCTTCATTTTTTTCATGTGTGGATGAACATTTTAAATCAGGGTTTCTTATTTTTTTTTCATGTGTGGAAGACTTTTAATGGCCAAATGTTCTCATGGAACCCATGTTTTCTTCAATAACATGGAACTAATGCTACATTCTGAAATTGGATGATTTGCAATAAAAGTTAGTTGCTTCAAATAATATTTTCTCTTCAAAAAGTAATTTCAAGTATTAATAGTTAAGAGAAAAATTCTTTGCAAAATTCGAAAACTATATTACATTTTTTTTTTTTTTTTGAAAATTTTTAAAAGAAATTTTAATGATATCAGTGATATTTATTATCGCAGCTTTACACAGTAGTAGACTAAATGAATGAAATTACAACTCTTATGGCAGGACAGCATTACGTCTGTTGCAAGGCGCAACTTGCAGAGTTTATTCTTCATCGGCGCATTAGCCGAGAGCTCCGTTTCGGGCAAATATGTAGCTTTGCAAATGGTAAAATTTCCTCCGCTCCATTTTGAGACAACGGGAAGAGAATATTATCTTTTGAACTACCCCAGAATAACACTACAAGCATTATTTATAAACTGTTTAGCAAGAATAACTTTTTAAAAATCTCACGGCGCACGGGGGTCCATTAACATTTTGAAAAGCAACACTGTGACAAAATCACACATGGTATCAATGAATTGCACCAGAATAGGAAGTCATTTGAATTTTTATGAGGCCAAAAAATGAGCGTTACCAAAGTTTTTTGGGGAGGAGTTAATACCTCCATAGAAAGCTTCTAAGGGATGTTGTGTCTGGTTAATCCTCTGAAGACGGTACCTATAGTTACAAGGAATAATCGGGTGTTTTTTTTCAATACTTATAGCATAACGCTCAAATTACTATATGAGCGTTATATTATTTCATTCAGTACTCTTGTAGAGACACAAAGGTCGTTCAATAGCAGTAAATGTGTTTTTAAGACACACGAGGTAGTGTCGTATGGCTGAACATGAAGTCTCGTATGGGCGTAGGCAAAATTAAACTAATAAAAGTTGTATTCTTAAAAAATACACGCACCTCGTCCTTTTGCGTCAAAATTCTCGTTATTTAGCTCTTAAGCCACTTTTTATCTAAGCCACTTTTCATTCTGTAAAACCATTAAATTTGAGGATAGTTCTGTTGTTAAAGAGCGCAAAGCAGGATGTCTTATGAGGTGCAACCATCACGGAGTATTTTACGTTCACTCGAAATTCCCCCAAAAATTTTGGTTTTAAGCGATATTGCCGATCCTAGTATGTTAACCATATATCCCTGTAATATTTTTCTCCTGAAGTTGGTATATGATTAATAACAAAAGTCCGCTCCAGGAGAAAACCCTGATTCCAAGACTGAGGAGTTTGGGGGAGTTGAACCCCTAGAAATTTTTGTTTCCAGCTATATTGCAAATTATCAAAGGTTTGTACATATATACCTCCTCCTCCTCAACCTAAGCGAAAATTGTGGTTGTGGAATTGTTGCGAAAAGGGGTTTTAAAACGCAAATAACTATTATACACATTTTTAGGTAAATAACTCGATCAACTTATGTTTTTTTAAGGGACACATCACAACACTTTTTAAAAATTTGTTTACATAGGACTCTAACGTACAGGGTGGGGCAAAAGTAACGACCCGGTTTTAAAGGGTTAGAAAAAAAAAATAATACAGTTTGAGACTTAAAACATTTTTCTTATTTTTATCTGCTTTTTATCCCATTTTCTTACATTAAGTTTTGAATACCACATCAGCAAGATAGCGGCCTTCAGCGCCAATACACTGATGCAGTCCGTTTCTAAACTTTTGGGAAACTTTTCTGCACATTTCAAGGGCTATGGCGGATATTTCCTCGAGAATTCGGTCCTTCAGCTCTTCTAAAGAACTTTCTCTTTCAAATAACCCCACAAAAAAAAGGGTTAGAGACCGTAACATTACTCGGGATATTGAAATGCACACAAAGATGCAGTCTATTCTCTCTGCGTGGAAAAATGGACTGCATCAGTGTATTGCTGAAGAAGGTCGCCATCTTGTTGAAGTGGTATTCAAAACTTAATGTAAAAAATGGTATAAAATACAGATGAAAATAAAAAAAAGTTTTAAGTCTCAAATTGTAATATTTTTTTTATAACCCTTCAAAACCGGGTCATTACTTTTGAACCACCTTGTACTTCTTGATCCATGAGATTCCCCATCTTAACCAAATAAACTCTACACGTGAAGCGATTGCATTTTCCTCAATTAAATTACAAAATGAACACGACGGTTAACTATTAATATATTTTTTCTTATTTCAAATTTCTCGTTTCATAAATTTTAATAGTTTATCTTTTAATGTTGTGACAGAAAATAATGAGTTTCATGGAATTCTCGAGTGAGCTCTGTTAAGCACAGTTTCGGAAACGCTTATTTAAGACGTATATATACATATATATATATATATTTGTGTGTATACGTATATATATGCACACATATGGTATGGTGTGCGTTTGGACTAAAATATTTTTATCAAGTAATGAATTTTAAAACTGCACATTTCCTTGCACGATCTAACAGGACGTTCGTACCACCTCTCAACCACAAGAAAAGGGAAAAGAAAACAAATAAGGCAGACTATGGCCCATAAAATCCCCTAAGTTAAGTATATAACCAAAATATAACATGACACTAAAATAACTACACCTGAATGTGTGAAAAAATACGCTGTTGTTGAACCTGTTTGGTTTAATACTTTCCTTCAACAGCAAATGACTTCTGAAACAACCTGTTTAAAAACCACAAACAAATGTTTTTTTGGTAATTCACGTATTTTTAACTTTTCCTAATAAACGTAGAGTATATTTGCACATACACACACATATTATATATATATATATATATATATATATGTATATATATATACAAGAAATAAGCCAAGACAAAAGAAAATATAACTTTAAATCTCCCCTCATTTACTACGCGTTTTTTGATTTTAGCACTAAACAAAATTATTCTTAAGAGAAACTTTTATTTTCCTGCATGTATATGCATAAAGTTAAAGTTAAGTTGATGTATGGAAATACTTTTGTTCATAAAACATACCAATCGCAGTATGTATGCAGGAGCGCCATTCGTGGTAAGGATGATCCGAAACAACATTTGAAGCAAGGATGATCTAACATAACATTTGAATTCAAATCGGAAATCGTTCTGACTGCTCATGAATATATTTTATTGCTTTATGACGAAAGTAGTTAGATATTCTACACCACAATTTGATAAATGAACTTCGCATTGCTTTTGGCGTGACTTTTTCGCAGTTGAATTCCCCAATAGAATGCTTAGAGATCTTCAAATATGTTTTGTATTTTCTATGATGACGTAAAGCTATGTTTTGCGTAAATGTCTTAAGGTTATGTAAGTAGTGTGAAAAATAATTTGATAATATCCTTTGACTTAATGATTCAATCGCTATAATAATATTGATTATTCTTCTGATTGATGCTTTGGGTTTTTTTAATCCTGAAAACGTAAAGTACTGATTTGAGACAGAATCAGTTCACCATTTTAATGAGTTTTTTAAACTTCTTTTTGTTATGCAGACTCACACACACAGGGTGTTCCATAAATATTTAGACAACTTTTAGGAGGAAGTAGGGGGTTTGAAAAAGAATCAGAACTGCAAAAGAACTCAACACGACAAAAATGCCATTTTATTCCACTACTTGCTGCTGAAGGTGAGATATCAAAATATTAAATAATTTTGCTCTATAGATTTAAGCAGCATGGATTACTTTATTTTGGAAGCCGTTTTCTTAAACGGTTTTGTATGAAACACCTGTAGAGTCTGAAATCAATCAGGTTGGAAGAATCGTCTGTGCATCAGCAGATATCCCAAGAAAGACAGATGATTTAAAACGTCATGGGTCCGTCTCTCACACATTATCACCTTTTGCTACAGTGAAAACTTAAAGCATCTTTTGTAACAACCATCTATCACAACATATGTAACATTAATGAGCAGCAGGGGCGGACAGGTCCAGTCGGTTATTCCTGACTGGCCCGGGATACTCGTACCCTTGCGTTTTTATCTTAGACAAGATTTTCTTGATTACTTCATGCTAAGTCATGTAGAGAAGTATTTAATTATAACTGCAAGCAAGTAATTAAGAGCATACTTTCCAGCTCAGCAAAACTAGTTTGACTGCAAGATAGTTAAGTGGAAAATCAGTACCCCGTATGCCGTAATGGCAAATTCGTAAATAAATATGGATTATTATTTAATTTTAGTTATTTAATTAATTACAGTGTAATTTTAATTAATGCCTGCGTAATTTGAACTAAATTATAAATTAAAGCATTTAAAATACTTATTTGTCATAAAATATGTACGTTTTAAGTAAATTTCAGAGTTGTCATTTTTACGTGCTTCCTACGCGGGTTTCTTGTCGATCGTAAATCTTTTAGATACAGCTTACAGGAGGGCCTATATAGCTTTATCTGTAGAGTAGAAGTATGCAATTTTTTTAGATATTTATGGACAAAGTTGGCAAAAAATATAATTTGGCCGACTTTGCCTGAGTTGGCAACTCCACCCCTAGTTATGAGTAATAACTATTTCCGGTAATTCTTGTCATTCATCTCTAGTTCATCTGACACTATGTTCGGTGAGTTTCAATGCGGTTATGAATCCTTTTGACACGTCCATCCTTCCCCGAAAGTTTTCCGTATAAATTTCTCTTTCTCAAACTTTTAAATTTTTGCATAGAGATGAACTAATTTAAACTACGCACAAATATCAAAAGGTATATTTGAAATTTTTCTTCATTATTCTTTGTTTGTAACAATACATTAACAAATATTTACATTTTGAATGTTGGGGTTGTGTTTTTGGGTGATTTTTTGCCATTATTGTCCTTTTTTTTTTAAATTCATTTTTACCGAATTTACAACTTGTGTTTTGGACGATCAATTTCCTTGCTTAAACTGTTTGTATGTCAGATTTATTCAAACATTTTTTCAGTTTCACTTTTGAAGCATCAGAAATAATTTCAAAAACATGTGTACATAAAAACAATAAAACTGTCATTCCTTTTTAACTATTGACATGTGATTGAAAACTGCAGAAAAGTTTTATTTTCCTTTTCTTGCATTTAAACTAAAGCTAGAAATATTTGAAACTGTTTTATATTCTTTGTTGCGTTTCTTCCCTTAACTTTTTATTGATATTTTCTTGACAGGTTTCTATTTTTTTTTTTATTTTATCGATGTTTATGTCAGGTGGAAATCACGCTTCTGAGACAAAACCAGAAAATGGTTATAAAATAAAACAAAACAAAGAATACGCATGAAGCATGAGACGCAATTTAAATTGACGTGAAAGAAAAATACTGCGTCATTTTCAAAATAGCAAACTATTTTTCCTGCAGTTTTAAACATGCGCCTGTCATATTTATTTTCTGAGTAAAAGCTAGCAAAAGGGTGGTTGAAAACTTTAACAGCCTTTTATCACAAACATTGTATATTTCAGTAATGTTATTCATAAAACAAAATTATATAGAGTATTATTACCGGATACGAAACATTCGATTATCCGGAGAGTCAAATTTAATTTCACAATTTAAGAAATTAACATATTTTTTAAATATATGTCAATTAAGGATTTTGAGAAAAAATATGGGCCTTACATTTATTTCTAAAGCATATATAAACTCACTAACATTAGACAATGAGTTTAACTAAGAGCTTATTTTACATTTTTGTCACTCCCTTTAAAAAAATTACGTTTTTCAAAGTCTTATTCAACACTTATTCAAAGTTATCAAGCAGTATTAGAACAGCAATAAACTATCAGCTGTAGCGGACTGGATTTGGGCAGCGGGCAATACTTCGGTGACCCTGAAACTAGGTAAAAAGGACAAAACTAGCTAGTAGGGTGACACGAAAAAATACTTTTTATTTTCAATCAATGTTGGCATAGTGCGCAAAAGTTGTTTAATGGGATAGTTAGAGCACACAAAAATGTTCTTGAATATTGCCCAAAATTCAGTTACGCCCCTTTGACACTAAACGTCAAAAAAAGAGAAAAATTCATTTTCTTAGAAAAAAAATTGAAATAAATTCCAAAATTTTTATTCGCATACAATAAAATGTTACATAATGGTTCAGTTAGATCCAATAAAAAGTTTTAATAAATTCTCTCAAAATTTAACCACGCCTTCCTGACATCATAATTTGGAAAAAATATCGGATGTTCAAAGAAAAAAAAACCTAATTGAAAATTACTTTTTAATAGCATTTTCATTGATTAATTAAATATCACTATAAACAGTAAAATAATATAAGTATTAGGTAAAAATATGTTTATTTACATGTAGACAGAATGCAGATTAAAACAAAAATTAACAAATTTGAAATGTATATAATGTGTCTTGCGGATTTAATATTATTGTCACTTGCTGGCAAAGTTGGAAATTGCTTCCTCTCTAGAAGTTTGGCGCGAATGAATCCGTTTTTTTTTTTTTTTTTTTTTTTCATTCTCACAAAGTTTCATTCCAGCTTGAGATATTAAAAACGCATCTTTGTTTGACCATTCAATTAAACAAATAAAATTGGTGAAATTGAGTGGAGGCAGCTTGAAAAAATGCAAACCACTGAGCATCCCATTCTGAAATAGAAAGGTTGCTCATATTCTGGACCTATTGGGTTGCTTCTAAAATATTGAAAAACTCTAGCCATCAAACGTGATCATATTGACTGTACTCTTTAGCGTTTGGATCTGAAGGATATCAAAAAGTTAAGCACAGACCAACAATACTTTTATCTTATGTTTCTTGCCATATACTAGTATGACAGAAATTTTCCCGGGCAGCTCAGCCACGCACAATGGCGTTTGTTGAAACCTTTTGTTACGATTATACATTTTCACTCTAAGTCAGACATATATATGTAATCATATAATACTCCTAAACTATTATTCCCCAATGTGACTTGAAATAAAAAAATAAATCAAATTGCTACCACGGTTCTCAACATTTATGGCACATTGCTTATGCAAAGGGATGTAAATGGCAAAATTGAAAATGGAGACAACTTGTGCAAATGAATAGAGAAAGAACCAAGCCATATTGGGGCACGAGATGTTAGTGATAGCTCTAACAGGTGCTCCACCCTAACGTGATTTAGAGAAAGACATTATAAGTTCTAGCGGATCCAAGCTTTGAGCGGGTTTCACCCAGAATCGTTTTTTGGTCACTTACATCCCTTTGCTTGTCACTGCCTCATTTCTGGACAATATTTTTTGTTAAAAGGCAGTTCCCATGCAATGTTAAGAGAACTATATACAAAATATTGTACAATAATGCACATTTTAAACACATCCTAAACACATATTATTAACAATGCTATGCTATTCTAGGAAACACATCCAGGGAATTCGAAGTTTGTAGTATTCTCGGTGTTAGAAATAAGAAAAGCGAGCTCGGGTGTTTTGCGCTTTTGCAAGCAGTACCTTCACTCAACTTCGAAGCAGCCGATATTTAATTCAATGGTCAAAGTGTGTTAAAACAGTCACATCCAAAAATTCGAATGAAGGACAAAACCTTGAAGGAAATGTGCAAAGAAGGACAGTCTCCAGAACCAACTTTCGAGGATTTCCCATGTGACTCGCCATATGTTGAGCGATGTATTTTAATATCTGAAGCTGCAATGCAAGTTCGTGGTGAGATTGCAAAAAGTAGATTTTTTGTCATGCCAAACTTCAAAGGAATAAACAACTTTCAACCTTTGACAGCAAGGGACAATATTATTCTAGCACCTGATATTTAATATGCATGAGGTATTGTATGCGATTTAAATTTTGTTTTAATCTGCATTCTGTCCGAATGTAATTATAGAAAGAAACATGACATTATTACATAATAATTATATTATTGTATTGTTTAAATTGCTCCAAATTTCAAGGACAGGGGAGTACGGTTAAATATTGGAAAAAGTTAAGTTTTTTTGTATGTTCTGACAGAGCCATTATGTAACGTTTTAATTTTATGCCAGTAAAAATTTGAGAATTAGAAGAAAAAAAATACAAAAAGATGTATGTTTCTTTTGTTCTCTGATTTTTAGTGTACAGGGGCGTGTATAAATATTGAACAATGTTCAAGAACATATTTGTGTGTTCTAACTACCCAATTACACAACTTTTGCGTAGTGTGCTAAAATCAATTTCGAAGAAAGTTTTTTTCGTCCCACCCCTACTAGCTAGTTACTTGACCCATTCCGTTCGATGACATGCGCCTTGAAACATACAGGAAAAACAGTCAAAATATTTTTAAAAAATAGTTTTGACTGTTTTCATTTCTTTGCATTTGGGCGGCATGTGTCACTTGACGGGCATCATTCTTCCGATTGAAATAACAGGTTTTGCGGTATTCCAACCGATTTTAACACGTTGAGGACGGCTCAGATTTTTGCTACCTGTAAAAAAAACTTCAGTTTTTCAGTATAAGAGTTATTTTTAACCATATGAAGTCTTTTTCATCTAACAAAATTGTGTTATACTACAGCTGATATAAGCCACCAGTGGTACACGCCGCCAGGTGGACCATTCGTTTGTGACCCTCCAGTGGTACACGCTGCCAGAGGAACCATTCGTATGTGAGCCACCAGCGGTACACGCAGCCAGATGAACCATTCCTGCGGGAGCCACCAGTGGTACACGCCGCCAGATGAACCATTCATGCGTGAGCCACTAGTGGTACACGCCGACAGATGAACCATTTATGCGTGATCCACCAGTGGTGCACTCCGCCAGATGAACCATTCGCGTGTGAGCCACCAGTGGTACACGTCGTCCTCATCGTGTTAAACTACAGCAATCCAATTCACCTATTCTAACGATCAAATTCCGCAGAAAAAATCCTTAGAGCCGATTAGTGCGCAGTAGGACAACAGATGACAGCTTAAGGGGACTTGGCACCATTTGACAATTTTTTTATTTAATAACTTTTACCTATTTCATTTGCATATTATGAAGTGCTATTGTTCAACAAAATGATTTTCACGTGAAGAATCCAAATTCAACTAACAGAAAATTTTAAAATTTAATTTTTTAAAAATAATTTAACGATTTTAAATTTCCTTCTTCTTCATTTCTTGATTTTTTTTTTCACCAATTTTTTAAAAAGTACTTATTATAATATGATTTACAATTTTAGGGATGGGATTTGCAATTAATTAATTAGTTTTTGAGAAAAAAATTTTTAAAGTTACATCATTGGTAGAACACAGAAAAAAGCAACTTTTGTTACATTTTCCTTTTTAATTTTTTTTTTTGCAAATACAGTCGACGCTTGATATAACGACCATCTCCGTTCCACAAAAAAAGGTCCTTATAACGGGTGGTCGCTATAAGAGGTAGAATTTAAAAATGTATATGCATGCATCATGCAGTATAGTAATTCCATTAAAATTGCCAATTTTTCAAAGATTCCAACAAAATGCTCAAATTATATTTTATCATTGGAATTTAAAAAAAAATTATCAGTGCAATATGTTATAATAAAATGTTAAACAGATTTTAAAGTAGAAAATATAAGGAAAAAATTACATACTTGCAAATCATTCATTTTCGGAAGAAAAAATCAGAAATGGTTGTTTGCCTTTTTAGCACATGTGATTTTTGCAAAACATAATTTTCCATTTCAGTTATTGATGACAAATAGTGTTCTGTATTTTCTTGCCTTTCAAAAAAACATTTTAAAGTCTCGATAGCATTAGACACATTTTTTATGCTAGGAGTTTTTGTTACAATTTCTTCCTCTTCTTCATCTGATGATGATGCATCAATTTCCTCCTGTCCACAATAACGTGAAATTAGTTCATCTTCTGACAGATGCTCGACACATTCCAAGTCATTATCGATTTTAGCGTAATCGTCAAAGTTCAACGTTGCATCCATGTTCATTTTCTGAGAAATTTCTTGCAGCATTTCCTCTTCTTCAACGAAATGTTCATCTTCGATTGCCGGACTAATTATTTCAGCAGTAGATTCCCTTTCCTCTTGCTTTTTAAAACCAGCATAATGGAAGCAATTCTTGATGGTTTTTTCTGAGACGTCATTCCATGCTGCTTTAGAGAGATGCAAAGCTGTTAGGACATCAACTTTGTAATCTTGATCTTCGTCGAGTGCAGAAACAACTCTTCGCAGTAGTAACTTCCTATAATTGCGTTTAAAACTCATAATGACCCCTTGGTCTAGTGGCTGAAGAACAGATGTGACATTAGGTGGAAAATATTCCACGGTGATTGATTTCAACCCATTTAGTTTGGGATGAGCCGTGCAGTTATCAATTACAAGAATAATTTTTCTACCTTGAATTGTCATTTGCTTATCCAAGCAACCCATTCCTCAAAAATGACAGATGTCATCCACGATTTGGAGTTGTTTTTGTACGTGACAGGTAAGGTTTTGAGTCCTTTAAAACATCTCGGCTTTTTTGATTTTCCGATCACTAAGAGTGGAAGTTTTTCAGTACCAGACATATTTGAGCATAAGAGAACTGTTAGTCTTTGCTTGGCTTCTTTCCCTCCACTCGCAGTTTCGTTTTTTAAAACGAAAGATTTATCAGGTTTCATCATGAAAAACAGTCCAGTCTCGTCTGCGTTAAAAATATCCTCTGGAGTATAATTTTTGATAATTTCTTCCAGCTTTTCTTTTTTCCATGTGTCCACTGCTTCTTCATTCACAGAACCACTTTCGCCACAAAGCTTCCGGAATGAAAGACCATGTCTGGTTTTAAATTTTTGCAACCATCCGTCCGAAGCTTTGAACACAGTTTCGTCAATGTCCATTTTTTGAGCAAAAGTTAGAGCTTTTGACTTCAGCAAATTTCCATCTATTGGGACATTTTTTGATCGCATTATTTTCAACCATTCATATAAACCTTCTTCGATCTTCTGAAATTTCCCTTCACGGGACCGATTTCTAGAAGATTTGACTCCAATTTCTTCTTTTCTTAAAATTGAGTCCCGGTTGTTAATGATGCCAAATAAGGTGCTTTTGGGAATTTTGAAAACTCTAGCAATTTCGCATTTTTTTAAAACTTTTTTATCAACTTCATTTAAGATTTTAATTTTAGTATCTAGACATATCGCATTGCGCTTGTTTGAACCTGCCATCTCGTTCAATAGCGAAAATGCAACTCCTGTTTGCAGTATGCATTTCACTGAAGAACCTTATTCTTTTTTCGCTCCTTCCCCCAGAGGATAACTAATCCAAGGCACGTGACCTGGAACCTGTCAACATTCAGGTTGAAGAGCAGGTTAATTTTTCTCGAACCCTCTCATTCACATTTCTGGAAGCAGAACTTCTGAGCTGACATGACACCACCAGTCACGGACAGCAAGACTCCTCGTATTTCGGAGAATCGACCCTTGGGAAAACACGTGATTCAAATGACAAAAACTACCAATACATCTGTCAACCCCTTTTCCTAAAATCCGTAAAGTCCACGTGCTCTCTCCCCCTCTCTATTCTTTCCATACTATGGTGAGTGGTAATCCCCTCCCCCTGTCAAAGTTGGACTGACTGAACACTGAAGGCTGCATGCAGCTTGTCAGTAAACTATAATCAAGGTCATTTCAAGTTACAAATTTAGAAACATGTTCTTTTTGGAAAAATACCGGAAATAGTGTCCGTTGAATGCGGTCGCTGTATTGGATTGGGCGATACAGAACGGTCGTTATATCGAAAGCAAATTAACATAGAGTTCATAGGAAGAAAGTTGGGGCTTTTATCACTGGTCTTTATAATGGAATGGTCTTTATAATGCGTGGTCGTTATAACGAGCGTCGACTGTATATAGCCAAATCCATCCTTAATTTTATTAAGCCTATCATATTGAACACACACAAAAAAATCAAGTTGCTGCATGAATATATGTAGAAGTTTTAGCATTTTAAGTACTACAATATTGCGAAAAAACACAAACCGAGAAAACGCAGTTTAAAGAATTCAAAACCCTACTAAAACATCAGAAATATTTGAATTCTCTTATCTCTTAACTACATTTATATTGGTTGTATCGCTTCAAAACTTCGATCAGATATACTAGGAGAGTCAAACCACATTTTAAGCAAAGAATTGAAAAATCGGTATTTTCATCGATTTTCTACATTTGAAAGGTGCCAAGTCCCCTTAAATTAGGATCCAAGGTGCTTTTTTATTTTTGTTCTTGTAACTATTTTCTGAATCAAACAATCAATTCCTGTTCCAATATTAAGTTTTATTTTCAATACCTGTACATGCTACCAACATGTACATACACGTGTCTATCAATTTTCCTTAGGTTAAGTTAATTCCTTCACGGGATGTGTGAAGTATTAACAAATTATATCCTAAATTGAACTTGTTAACTCATGATTTTATGTTAAACACACACACGCATATTTCAAGCAATCCTGAAATCATATAATAAACATGCATTGTGAGAACAATTGAGCGCATGCAATAAGCACTTAAATGAATAATTATCGAAAATGCTTTGTACTTAGGTGTTAAAGGAAGAAATCGAGCGCACATTTTCATAATATTTCTACAATTTGAGCTTTATGTGAGTTGTATTTCCCTTTTACCCAAATAAGAACGTAGTTTTAATCTCCAGTTTGTTTAAAATATATTCACGCTATATTTTTAAAAAATCGAATAGCAATTATCCAATTTCTATGCCAATCAATCATGCTACTTTGACTGCACTTAATGTAAGGTCAATAATTAATTTAGGTGCACACTGCTGATATATTTAAACATTCAGGTTTCACTTTTTTATCATGTATTTATACCTCAGTTGTCTTTGATTGTATTGTAATTCTCTTGCAAAAATAGAATCCAAAACAAAAATAGCATTTTATTAAGTTCTCTTTATAAGGAAATACAACTGATTTCTACACAAAGTTCGGTTTAAAAGTTTAACAATCAATTTTATTGTCATTTTGCAATATGAGATTCAAAACGTCAACTCAGAATACACCAAAAAAGCACACTAAGAAAATCTTTGGCTTTTACTTTTAACCGGGTAAATCAATATAAAGTTTCTATCATATTTTCCTTTCGCTCACATTTTTCAAGCAAATACTTTGATTCAATTGAATTTCGTATAGCGTCGTTAGTTTCAGGAACATATTTCACGATTTCTTTCTCTTTAGCTTTTATCGGTATCAGAAATAATAAAAGAAAAAAAAAAGCTTCCTTTTGATGCATTTCATCTCAACTGGCTGCTGGCGTGACTGAAAATTGAAGATTTATTATGCATAGCCCTTTAATATCAAAATACCCTTCTATCAAAACATAAAACACTGTTGTTGACTTTAGAATTTAGTTGTGAGTAGAAGCGTTTTTTGTTGTTTATGTAAGTTATACCTCAAATGTGATTAATGCGAAAATTGAATTTTAATGCCATGAATATCACGGATATAAACATTTACTTATTTTTCAGCATAAGGAGAATGACTAATCATTTTTAATACAAAAATAATTCCACCAAAATTATGATATAAGACAAATTGTAACTAAAACGTAAAAGATTCAAGGAATAAAATATTCTTACTTAAAAGACATTTGTAGATATCCAGGGGAGTACAAGACATGAAACTAGCACTATTTAACATATATTTGTAGGTGTCCATAAACCATTTTACTTAAAAGCAATGTACATAAAACACTACTTACAGGGAAAATTTATATTCAAAATATTAGGAATACACTGATATATGATGTTTGTTTGTTTGTTTGTTTACGACCATTTCAGGTCACATAAATATTCGAGTTTATTTGCTATTCTCAAGGATATGCCTCAAACTCTCGTCCAATATGACAGATAGAACAAGACAGCACAACAGATTTTAATATACAAAGAAGGAAATACACCCAGGGCAAGGTGGGAATCGAACCCACGCCTCTTTCTCTCCGCGCAGGAAAGCACCGGAGCCAGTCGATTTGACCGCTCAGCCCACTGAGGCCCCATATATGATGTTCACATGGTGCAACAGCGTGCAGCCGTTGCCACTCATTCCGAAACATAATTCGCTTTGATAAGCAGTATTCAAACTGGGTTCCACGAGATCCCGAGGCTCTGTAGAGCTTGCACAAGTTTTTTTTTTGTATCAGTCAATTGATATGTAATCAATAATCACGCTTTTTTAAAGAATTCAATTATCTTTATAAAGGTGAATAGTTATTAAAATAAAGCTTATAACAATGAAATTATAATTTTTAAATTTCGCCCGTAAATGTTTTATCACAACCTCTGGAATCAGTTGATCGAGGGTCTTACTTTTGCAAGTTGCAGCTGCAGTAGTCTGAACTGCTACAGGCACTGTTGAGTTTGTTTTCGCATGGTCTTTTGTGTATGGATAAGTTTTTAGCTATCGGTAGAAGAACTATAGTACGAAAGTACAGTCTATTGTGAAAGCAAAGGGAAGTGTTTTATATTTAAAATTTTTCGTTTGGAAAATATAAGTACAGTAGAACGTCAGTTATACTAGAAGTCTAATTCTTGGTCTCCGTTAAAACACGGATATATCCATATTATAACGAATGATTTGGCTTAATTTAATCACGCAGTTTGAATGAATGATGTGTGGTGATTTTTCGTGATATTGCATTTGTACGCATTGCCATGCAGTGCATAAAGACTTCATTTGCACTCTCAGAAACACATGCTCAAATCTCAAGAAACGTTCGGCGTATTTGACGAAATGGCTTCGTCAAAAATGCTCCTAGTAAACCTTTCGTCAAATTGGCGAAATTTCTGTATTAACTTTTTCAAGTCACGTGATCGCAGGAGGAAAGAATCGTTGTAAATGACGAAATTTTCTTGACGGTTCAAGAATCGTCGAAAATGAGAGTTATATTTCTAAGGGTGTGAGTGTCTTGAAATTTTATATCAAATCCCAAAACTTTAGAAATTAATTATTACTTAATAAAACAAAGTACTATTCTTTTGAGAACAAACACTGTTCATTCACAACCTTCTAATTATGTGTTGATCACTTTTTTCTGCACTGATGAAGAGGCTCCATTGCAGCCTTAAAATAGCTATTTGCTATTGTTGTTCTGACAATTTGTGCTTTTTTACGTTGTTTTATTTTTGTTCTCATATTTTGGCTCGAAGTATTTTGATCATTTGTCTTATGCCATTCCTTTGGTTTCAATTTGCGAACTTTAACAGATATCCGTGGTATGAAGATTTTATTTGACTGTCTTAAAAATTCACGTCTAATAATTTATTTAAAGGGTCCCTTTTTTTCACCCTGTCCCATTTGAAATTCAAGAACAAGTTTCCCTATACCTTTCGTCACATTCTACTGCGCGTGCGATTATTTATTTTCATCCTGGAGGCATATTTTTTGTTTAATCCAGCGATTCTCAACCTGTGGGGCGCGCACCCTACGGGGGCGCGGGAATGTCCAAGAGAAAATATTATTTAAAAAAATTGAGTAACTGACTGAAAGGAAAGCACACATACACGTAGAAAACAAGATACATTTCGACATATTTATTAACATCTTAAAGTAAAACAACTTACTTAATCAAAACATACTAATAGTAAGAGGGTCAAGAATAGGATTAAGATTATTAGTAGCACTATCTCGCTCTCATAAATCTTCAAAAACAATAATAATTTTAAATTTAACCTTTGATAAAATTCATTCTTCCTTTACTATTATTACTTATTAATCGAAATACAACAATATTATTAATAATAATTCTGTTATTAATTTATTTTATCGTTAATCAAAATAACATCAATATCCTCCTCAAATAATTTATTTTTCACAGATTTCCTAATTAAAAACAAATTAAAGTGTTATTAGTGATTTTTTCGGGCTTGTCTTGCAAAGCAAAGTTTTTCGAAGGAAGGCTTAGTATTAGAAATAGCCAATCTCAGTTCTGTTTCTATATTTAGCCGAGATTCATAGCTTGTCTTCAAAAAGGCAACAGCAGAAAATCCAGTGTCACAAACGTACTATGTTGAAAATGGTAATAGAATGCGAAATGAACTTGTTTTTAGTGCAGAAAAATTATTCTCTACTCCTGCCTAAAATTTAAAAAGTGATTTATTACTAAATTAATTTTATTACTAAATTACTCGCTTTTACTCTTGTTTTGGAAGTTAGTTAAAAGTAATTCGGAAACAGAATCCAAAGTATTCAATATACATTATTGTTGTATACACTTGTTTGTAAGTTTGTACAATAATAATGTTCGCAATGAAAATTTTGATTGAAAACTGGGCCGCGAATACTGAAAGGTTGAGAAACCCTGGTTTAATCAGAACATGTCATGTTCTAATTAATAATAATCTTTACCTATGTGTAAGTAATGTATCTTTTAAGATTTGAATCGTGCAATAAATGAGACACATATCGTAAAGTAAATAACAATACGGATTCCTCTAAATTTAAATATTCACTTTTAAGGAAATATTTCCGATAAAACTTCAAATGTGAAAAAACAAATATTTTGTTTATGCTATATCAGTACCCACTTGTATATATGTACTTGATGTTGCGGAACATGAATATTCTTGCAATATACTGTATGATAATCCAAAAAGGAAACTTGAGAATAATCTTGGATATTTTCTTTGGGATTTCGTTACAGTGTGGAAAATTCTTCCACTTCGAAAATTTCCGAAGAAATAGCCAAAAATAACGCTTTTTCACCGTTGGACAAAATGTACCCTTATTTCAGCTCTACTGCAAAATGGAAGTAAACTCAACAGAAATCTTACTCAAAAAGACATTGATTGAATCTTATTCCTTTTGTGACAAATATTTTTTTTATTTTTTCCCTTTCTCCATGAGTTCAGTTGTATTTTATTATATTTTTGTAAAGATTTCAATCGTAAACATATTTTTCGAACAACGTTTCTGTAGCTTAATACATCATTGTTGTTGTGGTTTGGTTATTCAAACGGAACCAAATAAACAGCATAAATAATGTAATTAAAAGCATTTATCCATGCTAAGTTTATTAAACTTGAAGAACTTTGATTTGTATAGTTTTGAAATAATAAATTTAAACTTCAGATTTTTCAGTTGGCAACAGATTACGAAAATTTTATTTATAAATATATCTTTTTTTTTTTTTTGGCCCGAATACAGTATTTGCTTATTTGTGCCATTCAGACAAATAGATTCAATAAAATCTGTAACTCTTGAAAACAAAAGCCCATTACCAATTTCTATATCTTATTATTTATAATTCTTCCAGAAACAATTTCTAACAAACAAATCACTGTTTATAATTTTTATACGCATTCTATTTATTTGTAAACTTTCAATTTAAGAAATCATTCGAAAATATAAGCATGCGGGAAAGGAAATTGAAAACATTTTGACATGTATCGAATATTCGTACCTTTAGGCAAGTAGTAGGTCATAATCACGTTTTACAAAGCAACAATAAACGTCAAACTACTCAAGAAGCAAACTTGATTGTCTGCTAGAACATTGAAACTACTCTAGATCTGTTTTGAGACTGAATCTTCTAAAAGACTTTTCAAGACGCAATTCTGATATCGATTTTTCCCGCTTATAAATTTGTATTTTCAATGGAATGCAAATCAACGCGTTTCAACTTAAAATGCGCTTCAGGTACTAATGTGGGAAAAATTGTTCCCAGATGTGGATAAAAGTTATTTCGTGCATGAAATCGAAGACGTTATTCTTGAAGGCATAGAATCTTGTTAGGATATAATTACCATATATTTGACTGAAGGTGTCTTTCTTTCCTGATTTCAAATGCATATTTTATTCAATCACTCTGTTACATATTCAATAAAAACAAGACATTATTTCGAAACCCACATTGAGAATGACATTTCAAAAGAAAGTGGCCAAAGACATTTTGTTATGTGAAAACACGATGTAGTTACTTGTATTGTTCGACGCATTCCTCATCAAAAGTAACACTAATTATCTTCCAATTGTAAATTACATTGAATCATTGCAATTATTCCTAAAAGTTAATTTTAACAAACATGTCTTTATAACAGATTTTTTACAATGCACATGCAAGACATTATAGTTTAACGCTTGTAACTTTCATAAATACGTTCCTGGTTACATACATTCACTACATGGATGCACTCTGTTTTATTGCTATTAGCGAAGATATTTGTCACTATATGGGGGCCTTTTGATGCGTGATAAAAATATATTAAATCTATTGCAGGTTATATTTTTTTGAATAATTAATTTACCTATTTATTCCTTTCTTAAGTGTATTGAGGATTTAAGGGGGTATTCTAATGTAAAGGCATGAATTTCGCCCGGCTTTTCAAGCGCTGTACAAAGAAAACAAAAAATATTTTTAGTATCCATTTCTTTTTTCATTCGTTTATTGATGTTTTATTATTACATACAAATTTAAAAAAAAAAAAAAAATTCAAATTGACAAAGTTACGAGCAGTCAAAGTGTTGAGTCCAGAAAAAGAGGGTGTCCTGTTGTGCATTATTCCAACCCTCCTGGTGATCTGAAAAATAAAAAAACAGACGACACTTAATTATTATAGATGCGCTATCGTATGACCCTTGGAGGATTTTTTTTTTTGTGAAAGCGGGGTTTTCGGGATGTACAAAAGCTTTTTATCAGACAGAGCTATCACAATCATTTCAGGATCCACCTCGGTGACATCGCACCCATCCAAAGGATGCCCGCAAGGTTCCTGTAGTGGTCCAGAACTTTGGAATTTAGTTCTTGCTCCATTACTTGATAGATCATGGTCTGAAAACGTCCAAATACAGGCCTTTGCAGACGATATCATTCTCGTGGTTTCCGGCTCAACCCTGTGTGAACTAGAATCCACAGCCAATAATGCACTTAGAGAAGTTCAAGAATGGCTCCAAATAAACCACTTACGAGCTTCTATAGAAAAAACTAAGGCTCTTTTTCTTAGTAAACCACAAAATTATAAGCGACAACCAATAATAAAGCTTGGCGACAATTTCATCAAAAGGCATAAAGAAATAGATTATCTTGGCGAAAGGCTGAATAAAAAACTCAACTGTACAGCACATCTGGAAAAAATTCATAAAAAAGCAATTCATCTCCTCAGTAAACTGCAATGCATTTCTGGAAAATCTTGGGGATCTAATATCCAGTTACGCAGATTGTTATACCAGACAGTAATAGAACCTTCAATTCTTTACGCAGCAGCAGTATGGGGTCCATTTTTGAAACAGAAAGACCTAAAGAAATTAGCAACTATACAACGCCACTTCCTTCTTGTTGTTTTGGGTGCCTATAACACATCAGCTCACGTCACATTACATGCTCTTGCGGGAATTCCACCAATAGCTCTCACGATTCATCGAATAAGTTCTCTAGGTAATATCTTCTTACGCAAAGTTATAACTGAAGTTTCACCTAATAATACTTTTTCATATGATGACTTTGAAGAAAATTGCCATAAATGGACAGAACATCCAAACCTGCAGTGCATAACTCCGAATATTTGTTTAGAAGAACCTGATGTGTCAGCACTTCATTCTGGTATTTTTACGGACGGATCAAAATTAAGTGATGGAACAGCTTCAGCATTTACTCACATTTTCAATGATCAGGTTGTTTACGATTGGTCAGCTAAACTTTCTTGCAATAATTCAGTCTTTCAAGCAGAACTTTTTGCAATCTTTCACGCTCTGCCATTATATTACAACAAATAATATAAACTCCATCACAACAATATTCTCCGATAGCATGTCTTCTCTTAAAGCTTTAAAGGACCCTATGCATACTTCAAAATTAGTCCGTGATATTCAATCCCTCAGCAGAGAACATCCCATAGTAAAACTGGCATGGATTAGAGCTCACAAAGGCCACTTCGGCAATGAACGAGCTGACTCATTGGCCAAGACCGCAGCAAAAAACTCTACTCATCCAGTACAATATAAAATTCCTTTACCTAAATCGTATCTCAAATATCTACTTTGGACAGATCTTCTCAACAACTGGCAACAGATATGGGACACCGCTGAAACTGATCGCAGGGTTCACGATGTCCTGCGAAAAGTAAAACTGAAGCCGCGCTGCAAACATCCATCGGAAGTACAATTTCTCAGTGCACACGGTCCTTTTCCTTCATATTTACATCGCTTTAATATAATCAATTCTCCAGTATGTGCTTGCAGTCAACCCGGTACGCCTGATTATTACATTTTCAAGTGTCCTTTGACCAGTTCCTTCCATTGCAGATATGATTCCCATAGCACTTTCTCTCAAAACATCATCCATATTTTATCTCATCCAGTAACTCGAAAGAACTTGCATGCAGTTATGTTCCTCCTAAACAGTCATGGAGATGACTTTCAGCTCCCTTCGTAATAATTTCAATAAGACTTTCATTCGCAGCTCTGAAATCTTTCTTATTTAATTGCTCATCATATTTATGTCATTTTTTATTATTATTGTTGCTGTTTGCTATTTACTGTGTGTGTGTGTGTTTTTTTTTTTTTTTAATAGTTTGTACTCTATTTTCTATTTTTTCAAAATTTGTATAAGTAACATCACATGATCTGTGACACCCAGTGGGCGTCGATCGAAATGTCTTTCTTTTCTGTTATTTTTCTGTTCTTTCCTCTCAATTACCACATCCGGTTAAACCCTCGTCAGGGTAGGTACGGTGGTGATTGATGAGGTATAAATAAATAAATAAATGACCCTTGGAGAAGTTTAATTTATTTATTTTTACTAAATGGCGGCTGTGTGAAAAAAATCTTTTTTGCATTTTTTTAACAATTCCAAATATTTAAAAATAACTAAATGAAAAGTTATAGTTTTGGGCAAGATCCTCACGATAAAGGGATGTATAAAGAACATCTTCTTGAAATTTGAAGTAAATCGGTCCATTAGAACTCGAGATATCCATACCGCCAGCTCGAAAAAAGTAGTTTCGAGAAAAACGCTTTTAAAGTTTTGAGACAAGTTTTCGGCAGTTTTACTTATAGAATGGTAAAGAATACTTACATATTTTTAATCGGCGATTCCTGTTCCATATAAGAAACCTTCCTCTACTTCAAAATGCTCATTCTTCGATCTTCTCTGGTGAAGATGAGCAATTCCACCCTCCTTTGACGGATCTGAAGTCCGGAGTTCCGAGAGCTCGATACGCGTTTTGTCCCGTCTCGCTGCAAAAGCATTAGCTTCTGGGCCAATCGTTATTCCCATAATATCTAAGATTTTTAATGTGTATATACAACCATCATTTAAAATACTAACTGCGAAGGCTGGTACGAAGGTTGGCTCAAAACTAACCTAAAAAGAACTAAAAGGAGTATATTCCAACAAAACAAGTTTCTATGTCCTTCAATTAAATATAGATTTGAAAGGGATACTATACGATAAAGATTTTGTAAGGGATATTCAACTGTAGGGACTCGGGAACGCCTACCGTCTTTTGTTGATTTCTAGTGGTCGGACCGGAACTGATGCCACGTCACTAAAACCGCTATAACTCCTGAAATAATAGGAATTTTGAAAAATCCTTTTAATGGCATATTCTTGATGTCTAAGCTTTGGAAATATAAAAAAAAAAAGATTTCTTCAAAATTCTCCACTAGAATACCCCCTTAATCATTTAAGTCAAAAAAATATTTCGTTAATACTCTTACATCACGATATTAACGTTTTTTTTTTTTTTTTGTATTGATCTTAAATTGTTATAAACCGTCTGACACCTGCGGCTGTTAAAAGTCATATTTAATGTAGTATGGGGGATATTAAACAAATATTTTAAGATAGTTTTTTAATACATTGAGCATTATAACATGCGTACCTACTAATTCCATTTTTTCTTGTTCACGGAAACCACTTGTGCTTTTGCGCATGTTTCACAAGGCCGTATCCAGAGGGGGGGGGGGCGACGGGCCCGCCCCCCCCCCCGAAATCCCAAAAATGTTCACAATGTAGCATATATTCTTCCTTGAAACTTTCCCCTACACTAGTGTTTCAAAGTCAGCCCCCCCCCCCCGCCCCTCCCCGAAAAAACTTTCTGGCTACGGCCTTGATGCTTCAAAACCTGCTTCAATTTCAGTGAAATACAGATGGGAGGAGATATGATAGAATATTTACTTTTCTGACGGATGTACGTTGTCAAATAATGTAGCAATATAATATCCCACTTAATAAGGAATAATTTAGCTTTTTTAAAATTAACATCCATCTATAGGGAATATGTTGATATTAGTATATCAACATAAAGAGGTGAGGAAACTCGTGGAAGCGCCACGGAATGTACATAGGTCCATGTACCACCCTTTTCAGGATTATATTTGTTAGCCACATAAGCGTGGCTTTCGTAAACTAATAATGGTTACCAAATTGCTAAGGATACAATGTAATTACATATTGTTTTGTTTCCTCTAAATATACTGTATTTACCTGAAACTTAACTACATGAACAGATTCGGAACTTTAAAAAAATATTGCGGATATTAGTGGATAAAGTTCTAAAATATCATTCTTGAAAATTAATTGACGTTTTTACTAAAGATCAATATTTATTACTTGCTTTCAAGCAAAAGCTCATCTAAAGGGGACATTCTATTTTGTATATTAGACACATTCGTTTCGCTATTTTTGAACAACGTAACTATGAAACTCAAAACGTTTTCCTAATTCATGTCGTTTATCGAAAATGGTAGTTTGTCCTAGTTTAAACACCAATACTTTAAATGATAAAATTAACTATATGCACATATATCTAGCTATGTGATGGCAAAAGCAGGTGCGAAAATATTTAGTCGAAATTTTCTTTTCTAAATATCTTCATCACCTATATATATTTATTTATTCATCAACCAAGGAGAATGAAGGAAAAGCAGATAAAAAAGAATGCATATATTAAGCAACTTCGACTTGAACAGCAGATTTTATCCTGCTTTACATAAGATAATACTTTTTTCCTACTTTCAAGTTAGGAGACGCATTTATCATTTTGCCATGTCTTATTCAAGGCCTATAGCTTCAGTTTTTTTTTTTTAATCAGTATTCTGGTTCAGTGTTTTCTTCAGTGTTAACTGAGGGTGTTCATATAAAATTTTTAGTTTATTTGTTAATTTTATGAATGTTCCTGATAAAAAATCCCTCATAATTCAAAATTTTGAGTAAAACATCACAACACTTTTTTGAAAAATAACTATTTTTGCTTTACTTGCAAAATAACAAAATCCTCATTATCTTAAATGATGATCAGGAATTTTTGACATACGAGGCATAACAATATCTAACTCAAACACTAGTGAATGATGCAACGTGTATAATACATTTTGAGATCATCTAACTCATCTTGCTTAAGAAAACTGCAATAAAACCAACATTTTTTTCTTTTTTATTCTTTACTTTTATTTAAGAAAGGTAAAAATATATCATTCTTTCTATATTTAAGTAAAATAAAATAAAAATTTGGTTCTAAAATTGTATCTTGAGAGAACACATGCACAGTCAGAAAAGGCTAAAAAACAAAGCAAATCGTTAAGTTATCGTTATACATAAGCATATTTTGACCCCCTCCTCCCTCCTAAAATACTGCATAGTTATCAAGATTGATAATAATGATAATAAAAACCCACACACACGCTATGACTCTACTGGAAATATATTCAATTCATAATTTTTCCAGTAATAAAATATAAATCTGAGCAAATTTACTTATATTTGTGCGCCTCTACAGTTTTTCTATCTATTTAAAGTGTTTGAATGTTTTCTGAAATTTGTAAGTGCTTGGAATCGTAATTGTACGAGTTTAAGCAGAAAAACGTGTTCCATGGGATTTATCAGATTTAAAGATACTTTAATATTAATAAAATTGAGAAAAATGACTGTAACCCGAAAACCAATTCCAAGAAGATAAACTGGTCCCATGGGCTTCTTAAATTTCGCTTATTTTCGATGCTATTTGCAAATTGCTTTCCGTGAAACATGAGAAGATAAACAAAATATTAAAAGTTCTTAATGTTCGTAAGTGATTTCGTAAATCGTAAATGCAAACTTGTTTATGGTAGAGTTCAAGAACCAAGAAATTGTTTCTAAATAGCCCAAAATCAAACACAGCAGAAATTGCGAAAAATCAATTATAAGACATTGGCACATTTACTAAAACTAGCTTTTTTTTTATATACATGGTTTAAGCTTAGGTGCATGCAACCTAATTTGGAATGTTAATGATTTTTCTGCAAATAAAAAAAAGTTATTAAACTAGTGTATTTTTAGCCATACAAGCATACATGTAATAAGCTATCACTCTCATTCACATTCTTTTACCTAAACATTTATTTTAAGGTGCTTTTTATCCAATATAATAGAATTATAATGTACAAAAATAAGTCATTCCTTTATAAAATGCTATTTTTAATGCTAAATACCAGAGTTATATTTATGTCCAGTATGCTTAAATTATTCTTCTGTTTAAATGCGGAAATAGGTTGTTTAATGCATAGAAAAAAATAGAATATCCAAAGGCACTTCTGCTCTATGCTCTAAAACGTAGCTTTTAAAATAAATCTGATAAGCTTTTCTGTTCTCAAAACATATGTACACGAACAAGAAGCTATAGGGAGGTGCTTGTACCAACTAACTAAAAGCAGCGTTAACACTTTAAACATGGCTTTATCCTGAGCCACTGGATTTGGCACCCTCGAATGGTTCCTCGAATCTTGCGCAAAAGCTGGTTTTTGTGTGTGTGTTTATGACGTCATGCTAATCCTGGGCTAAAGTCATGGTTGTCAGTTTTAATTTTACATTTGAATTTGCTTCAGTCTGTGTAAAACTTCATTCATTGCAATAACTTAAGGGGAGTCAGCACCCAAAAATGTCGAAAAAACAGAGTTTTTTTATTGGCTTAACTAGTAAAATAAATATAAAAGGATGTTGCCGGAATGTTTAAAAAAAATGAAGCAATATTTATTGATTTTATTGCCGGTGCGATTGGCCACCTTTTCATCCCGAAACTGAAACTGTGCTGAATATAAACCATATACTTATCTTTAAAAATAAAATAAGCGAGAAGAAGTAATTTTACCGTGACTGTAACTAAAAAAAACGTTTCCTATTTGAAATTTTGATAAAGACATTGCAAGCCGAAAATTTAAAAGGCTGTTTACTCTCGCTTTGTGTTTTGTGCTTTCATCTTAATTAAAATGCAAAGGCTTTTTAAAATTTGTATCTACAATATTGATTTTTGTCCATATGTTCCTGAAACTGTACATAACAAATTCATGCATTATTTTTATGATGAATTAGGAATTGTTTTAAAAATTCTTTTAGTAGGGTTGTTTAATTTTTCGCCCCCCCCCCCCCCCCGAGTTACTTCAGTTTTTTTCTCTCAAAAAGTATTTGACTTATAAAAAAATAATTGCATAAAAGTTTTGCTTTTTTAATAATGAACCAATAAAAGAATATTTGAGGTTTATGCCAATTTTTGTAAAAGAAGATGCGTTTTAAAAAATGCTATTTTTTAAAATTAAACTTATCAACTTATATTTTTAAAAATCCATTTTTTTAAATATTACATTTCTTATGAAGTGATATACCATGACACAAGACAAAAATGGTAAATGAAAACACCATAGAGAAAAAAAATGGTCTTATCATGCCGACTCCCCTTAAGTAATACCAAAATTGTCCGATTTTGCCTAAGGACAAATATAGAAACGGATAGGTGTTAAATTTAATGGAGAATATATTTTATAGCGTTATAAAATCTAGTATTACTTAAAATGTCGCCAAACTATTCAGAAGACTTAATCGAAGTAAGTATTGATTCGTTTTTAACGCCAATAGCTAAAAGTGAAGGTGAATCAATTTAACGCTCCCCCCCCCCTAATCCTGACCTATATCTCAAGAAGTAATTAGGAAGGATTTAAACAAAATATTATATACAGGTGGACCTCAAAAGGAACATATACTGAATTTTCTATTTATTTATACAATTTTCACCAAATGGGCCCCTCAAAACCAGTGACACAATGATGCACTCAAAGAACAAAAGAGAGAAACAATATCTGGGAAAATTTGCTTTGATGTTTATATAAGGGCATGAATGTGTGTTAAAGGTAAAGAAAAGCATAGAAATATAATTATTTGAATCCCTTTTTCTTTTACGCTATATGCCGGCACAGTGGCGTCGGGGTAAGCCGCAGAGATCGTACGCTCCAGGCCTAAGGATCAAGTCTGACAGTGTCGGTAGATTTTCAAGATGCAGAAGAACGTCTACGACCATACCGCGTGAATATGCGGCATGTAAAATATCTCTTGAGTAGGCATTTGGATTGGATACTCTGCTAAATTAAATTCCTCGCGCAACTGCGCATCAACAGAGTCCGGGTGCTCGCCCTTTCAGGTGGAGAAACTGGACTTCAAAATTTTCATGCGGCAGTAGTACCACACTCAATGTGGTGCCGCTGAAAGAGATGGTACCAATCTCTGGAACGCACTAGGTATGTAAATGGTAGAAGCCAACTGCGGCCAATAATTAAAAAAAACTTAAAATCTTTCACTTAGTTCAAATTAATTATCTATAATAATTCTAATAAAAAAAATATTGATGATCAGTACATTAAAGATAGGAATTGTGAATTGTTTAATTTTGGATTTGTGACTTTTTCTTACCTTATAAATTTGTTCATTTTTTTTTTTTTTTTCACGGAGTGTGCCATTCGTAGTTTTTTGTTTTAATTTTCCCCAGAGCAATTATGTATTATGCATGCGTTGTTAAAACACATCTTTAATAGCATCTTCATTTTTGCACCTATTTTGAGTTTCTCACTTATTTTCTTGAACTTTTTTTTGCACATTTTAAAGTCATTCTTTTTTTCCCCTAAAAAGGGGGGAGGGGAATGTTCATACCTAAAGAATGCCACACATTTTCTCGGATTCATGCCATAACCATTAGTAAAGATTTATTGGATCCCAATAGAACATGAAATATGACTTGTCATTTCCTTTTATGCTTCACATTTCGATTATCTTCCTGTATGTAACTGCAAAAACCCCGTCTGAAAATTGGAAAATGATTTTAATACGATACATTTTACGCTTTTCAAGATACAGAGGAAGGATACAAATGAAAAATCATAATTTTCAAGTCACTAAGCAAAAATAATATGTATTGTAAGAGTGTGGGGATCCGATTTTACAGCTAAGCAACGTGCATTTCTTTTAAAACTTTTGATGCTTACTGTTTCTTTCTTTATTTCATTTTTATTTATTCTTCTTAAGTTTTATTTTTTATTTTTATATACATATATTACCTATTGTAAAATTACTCTAATGCTTTGTACTAAAATATGAGAAGTAAACTGAGGCAACGTAACAAGATGAATAAATAAACGTGATTTAAAAAAGGGTCAAAAGCGTGTAATCGGCTGTTTCGAAGCTAACGAAGCGAACCTCTTCAGCGGCCCTCTTTGACGCTGACGAAAGTGGTAACGACGAGACTTCTGTTGCTAGACTCGAAACGTCTGTTTACAGGCTTGAGAATTCTTTTTATATCTTTTATTTGTACTTTGAATACGTTGTCTCGTTTATTGTACCATCGTACCTATTGTATTAATTCTGCTTCTAGGACGATTCTTTGCACACACTTTTCCTTCCCTCCCTCGTAAATTGGATACACACACAAACACAATTATTGTAAAAATTCACATTTATCATGAAAATTGGAAGATATAACGTTGTCAAGAGTGCGCAGAAATGGAATAATTGACAAAATATTTCTCAACCTCGATCAATTAGATAAGCAGGTTATTTAAACTCTGAAGTTCGATTTCAAATCCGTAATTAGATCTTGTTACGCAGTTTTTTTCCCAATTATTATATACTTATTTCCGCTCCTTTAATATCGAAACGCAGTTCTCTCTTCAAATAAAATCATGAATTACTGATACTATTTTTTATAGTTTTTTTTTCTTTTAATTTCTTTAGTAAATTAGTTTTAAATAATAGGTACATTTTTAAAATTATGCCATACGTTTTATCCAGGTTACTAACTATTTGATGATAAAAACTATTTATTTGTTCATTTAAATTCAAACATGAGAAACATATTCTTAAGGTCTTGTTAAAATAATCCCTCTGAGAAAATATTTGTATGGTAAATATTCGAAATGCATAAATTGAAACATGAGTATCATAAATAAAACATTTTTCCGTATACATATTTCTGTCAAAAAAAAACCTAGTACTGAAATAGCTGTGAAAAACATGTTTACGTACATACTAAAATTCTAATATTTTTACTGGAAGTATGGAGCAACGAATGCAGCATGTTTCTATTTGCACACTATCTATACTTATATATTAGGTTGTTTCAAAAGTTTTGTCCGTTTTTATGAGTCTATTTTAAACTGTAATATCTCAGTGAATATTTATTAAATTTAATCGAAATAAGCGCCATTTGAATCAGTGCACTTTTGCCGACGTAACACGAGTCAATTAATTCCGTCGGCATAAAAATTGGGTGCTCAGGGTTCGATGAAGTCGACGAAGGCCGTTTTTGCTAGGTCCTGATTGGCAAGGGTTTTACCGGTGAGAAAGTTATCGAAGTGCTTAAAAAGATAGTAGTCGGTTGGCGAGGGGTCTGGGGAGTATGGTGGGTGGGGCAGAACTTCGACGAACAATTCCTTTAATTTTCAGACGGTGATTTGTGAGACGAGAGGCTGGGCACTGTCGTGCAGCAGAATCGGACCTCTTCTGTTGACCAGTGCTGGCTGCTGCTGACGCAATATTCGGTACATTTCGTCGATTTCTTCACAATAGGACTCTACTGTGAGGGTTTGACCTGGTTGCAGAAAGTTATAGTGAATCACACCAGCCGCTGACCACCATACAGTAACCATGATCTTTTTTTTTTTGGGGGGGGGGGGTTGCCTTTGGGAAGTGCCTGGGTGGCTCATCGGTGTCCAACCACTGTCCTGAACGTTTCCTATTGTCGTAGAGAATCCACTTTTCATCACACGTGATCGGATCCTAGAAGGATCGTTTATATTGCGCAAAAGCAATGAAGAACAAACCTCGAAACGTGACAATTTCTGCCGATCGTATAAATCGTGGGGCCCCCACTTTTCGAGTTTTTTATCTTTCCAATACGTTTTAAACCATCAAAAACCGCATAGGAGCTGACAGCCACTTCTTCCGCCATCCCCCGCACCATTTGTGATGGGTTAGCCTGCAATAAGGTCCTCAAATCCTCGTCTTGTATTACTCTAGATCGACCACTTCGGGATTCATCTTCGAGTCTAAAATTTCCGGAAAGAAATTTCGTAAACCAACGTCGAACAGTGCGTTCATTAACACTATCATTGCCAAATGCCTGGTTAATTTTTCGGGCTGTTTAGGCAGCGCTTTGGTTCAATTTCAATTCATAGAGAAAGATTGGCAGGAAATCGCTTAATGACATCATATAGTAATTGGCTGAAAATAATAAAAAAAAATTAAAATTAGAAAAAAAAAATGAACAGCATCAATGTATAGAAAACTAAATTCTCCATCGATCAGTATATACCACGACACAGTAGAATAAATATTTATTGAGATAATGGAGCTACAAAAACACATGACATTAAAACGGACATAACTTTTGAAACAACCTAATATAAATAGACAAAGACAAACAGTTAAGTGCCTCTGTCTCCTCTGTTTGTCAACCGATTTTCATAATATTTTAATTAAGTAGCTATTGATGAATTTTGGTGTTATCAATAACACTTTTTGGAAATAGTATTTCGTTTTTACTACTTTCGACGTAGATGTGAAGTCTTTTTTTAGAAGTCTGTATTCGTCACACTACTCTTTTCATCTACAATCTTCAATATTTGTACAATAATTAATAAATTTTTCACTATTTATAATTCAAAGAAGAAGAAATGTCAGGAACAACAGAAAAAAATGTAATATATTAATTCAATATCAAAACAAATACTAATCGTAAGGTGTCGGCTGCTAAGTTCCCAAATTATATATGTATGATAAGTCAGTCAGATTGTTTTTCCATGTTCAATGCAATTTCAAACGAAATAAAACACGATTTAAAGCTACCATTACCTAAAATCAAATAAATTGTGACAATAAGTGCGGTGACGCGTTATTTTGTTACAAATCAAGGTTTTGCTTGTTTGTTGATTTGCATTAGCGTTTTGAACTATTTATTAAATGGAAAATTAGTGTTTGTATTTCAAATTAATTCAGAAAGATAATATTCAGGTGTAATATGTGTCGCAAATGCATTAAATTAAAGCTACTAATTCAATGGTGAATTATTTGAACTGGGGATAGATTATCGCTAATTGAAATATTTCAACAAATAAAACCGTTTTCAAACATAAAAATTAAAATGTACAGCAGTTGTTTATACGTTCGAAGCTGCATTTGAAAAAAAAAAATAATGATCTATGGTCGAATTTCGACCGCTCGGCGAACTAACAATGAAAGATTATCGCTAGTTGAAATTTTAAACAAAGAAAACTGTTTTCAAATATAAAAATTAAAATGTATAGCAGTTGTTTATATGTTCGAAGCTGCATTTGAAAAAAAAATAATGACCTATGGTCGAATTTCGACCGCTCGGCGAACTCTAGTAATTAAGATCACCCTTTAAAATTGACCACAATGAAACAAAGGGTTTAAAATTTCAACTAAATTTAGACGGTCTTCAAGTTTTTAAAAACTATTAAATAAACGTGAATCTGAATCATTTCTTTCAAGGTAGATATACATTTTTCATCAGAGCATATGGCATTTTCTTTTCGAGCTCGGAAGGAAATTCAGAAATCCAAGTGCAAAAGTTTCAGAAGAACATTTATCATCAGGAAAGCAAATGATGAAAAGAGATAAGGTACATAGAAGTATTGCCTAGGAAGAAAAAGAAACAAAACTCCTTCAGACAATGTTTCTTATCTAATTCAGAATATTTTGCAAACGTCGTGATAAGTGGTAAGAAAATATTTTTTTCATAGTAGTCTATTGGATAAAATACTGGAAGTTCGTTATTGGCGGAGTTAAGTTTCCCAATTATTTAGAATGAAGTTACTAAAGTTAATAGGCTGCTTCGAAGTTGATTTCAGGTAGCTTGAAATAATGCAAACAACTGATCACCTTATTCTGGAATTGGACGGTTGCTCAAAGGGACCATATTCATATTCCGGAACTGGATTGCTTCTAAAAGATTCTTGGATTGCTTCTAAAAGATTGAAAAGAATTAAATTTGATCATATTAAAGGCACTTTCAGCCTTTCGATCTGAAAGATATCAAAATCTAAGTACGACTCAATAATATTCGTATCGTATATTTCTTGCTATATTCTAGAATGACTGAAAATATCCCAGGAAACTCATACACGCACGATGGCTGACCAACGGAAACCGTTTGTTACGATTATACACTAGCATTCCAAGTCTGTCACATAATCTTATAATGCTCGCAAAGTATGTAATCCCTGGTTTATGCTCCAATGTGGCTTGCAATAAAAGTGAAATCGAATTGCCAGCATGGGGCCCAACAATTCTGGAAATTGATTTCTGTTTAAAGGCATTCCCACGCAATGTTAAGAAAATTATTTACAAAGTTGTTAAAATAATTATGTTAAAAAGATTAGTTTTAGATTGGTTTTTGGATTGAGTATAGTGGTAGTACAATGGAAGATAGCAAAAATGTTAATTAAATTTTTATAAATACATTTACGTTGTGAAATTAATTGCATATCAAAAATAATTTAAAACTATTAATTCTTCGTTTACTGAAATATAAACACAATTAAATGTATGTGAAAAAATTCATAATACTGAATTAAAATTAATTCAATTTATTGACAAGATCTAGATTATTTATATTGTTAAATAAGCTTTTTGGACAATCAAATATTTTTATATGGACCCTTATTTAAGTTATAATTATTTGATAACCGTTATAATATAAAAATGATACGACCTGGAGGGACCCTTTGATGCATCAAATTTGACCGTTCATCTCTTTGTTGACACTATTTAATATCGTTCGATATTTTCAATTTAATATTCCTTGAATTGTTCCTTTTGATCAGAAGTATTAGTTCGTTCTGAATAAATGAAGAATATGCGAATATAAATAAAAAGAAAACATTCTTTCAGTTGGATCAGTAAGATGACTCGTTTTGCCGTTGTAGTAATAATACGTTAAAATTCAATTAACTTCGATTTATTTATTTATTTATTTATTTATTTTTGATGATGTCTGCCTTCAATGCTTCTGCGTTCAGCTTTTGAAGAATCAACAATTCTTATGGAATAACGAAGATCATACGATTTGAAATTATTAATGAATCGTTCATGTTGAAGCAGCAGATGAGGATTATTTCTGTTGAACTAGTAAAGTGACACAATTTCATTCGGAATCACATCCTTTGAATCCAATGGTGATGATTGCCTTTAAATATATTGCGTGTCCAATGCTTGAATAATCACAAATATATACATATCACTCTGCATTATGGAACTTCATTACAAAATGTAAAAAATAAACTTTGAAACAATACTGCATCCCCAGTCATCGGAGACATAATAATCTCCAATGCTGGGGAGCGTTGCTGGGACGCGTCGTACTGTTTCGCTATCAAGTTACCAACTGACGAAAAAAATGCACACAGCAAGGCATTCCACGACAGGAAGTTTACGCCGTAGAATAAAGTACGTGTAAACAAATTGCTGTCACTTGAATTCTTCTGACTAAAATACTAAAACTAAATTGTTAATTAAATTTGTAGGTGTTTTGAAATATTTGTATTACAAAAATTAATCCCGTAATTTAATGAAAATTATAAATATAAGTCCCCTTGAAAAAAAATGGCATGACGCGCAAACCTACATTAAAAGTGAGTGACAAGTTCAGTCACGGATAAACAGTCAAGCCGCAGTTAAGCGTTTAAAATGAAATTAATATTATTCAAGGCTTGATTGAGGGAATTTTGAATAATCAATAATTTATTATTTAAATAATTAAATGTAGCAAAATAACAATAAATTGAACTTTTGTTACATTATAAAAGTTCAATTTATTGTTCTTTTGCTACAAAAGTATTCTACAATAAGGCACATTTTGCGCATCCTGAACACATGTTATTAAGAATGCTACGTGATTCTAGGAACACATCCAGGGGGAAATTGTAGTTGAGAGTGTTCTCGGCGTTAGAAATTTAAAAAACGAGCTTGGGTGGTTTGTGTTTTTTTAAGTTGTGTCTCCACTCAATTTCAAAGCAGCCAATTATATATATTTAACTGAAGGAGCAAACTGTTGTAACAGACCCAAATCTAAAAATTTATGTAAAGGACAAAACCTTGAATGAAATGGGCAAGAAAGAAAGTTGTTTCCCTCCAACGGGGCTTCATATGGTTACTAACCTGCAAGAAGGAAAGTTGCTGGAACTTCGAGGATTTTCCTTGTGAAACGCCACCTGTTGAACGGTGCATATTAATATCTGAAGCTGCAATGAAAGTTTGTAGTGAGACTGCCAAAAATGAATTCTTTAGTGGCAAACCTTTTTCAAGGGAGGAAACTACTTCCAACTTTTGTTAGCAAAGGACAATATTATTCTAACACCTAATATTCAATAATCAGGAGGTGTTAGTTTTAAATTTTTTTTTTAATATGCAATTTGTCCACATGTAATTATAGGAAAAACTGGACATTATTACAATAATGATTATATTATTGTTTTGTTTATAGTGCTATTTAATATCTCAATCTTCTGCCCCTTTTTTTTAGCCACGCCCACCATTGGCTGTTGGGCTATCAGGTGACGCGCTGAACAGTAAAGATGGACCTCTATTTAATAACTGAATGGAAATTTTAAAAAAAAAATAAATTGCGTATCAGTTTTTTCTTTTTAAAAATCCGGTATTTTTTTTTTTCCTTTTTCTCCAAATTTTGATGCCAGGGGGCGACGTAAATATTGAAAGATTTTAATAAAACTTTTTGTCTGGGTTCTAACTGAGCCATTACGTAACATTTTTATGGTATGCCAATAAAAATTTGGGAATTTATTACAAACTTTTTTTTTGGCTTTTAGTGCCAAATGGGATCGGCTAAACATTTAGAAATATTCCAGAAACTGTTTGTGTGTTGTAACTACCCATTACGCAACTTTTACACACTTTTCCAAAATCGATTTTGAAAAATACTTTTTTTTGCCCACCCTATCGTATATGTTAAACGAGAAACACTGTTGTTCTTTTTTTTTTACAAATTTTCATGGAAGATCTGTAAAAAATATGAACAACAATGTTTTTCTTAGAATATATTCTGTGCGAGGAAAATTACGTTGAACATGCATTATAAAAGCATTAAACAAAAACGTGTCTAAGTTTACATGGAATGAACCAACGCATATTTTTGGATATTTCGTCGTTCATGGAATTAATCGAAATAGAGATCAATTAATTACAATGGACAGAGTAATTACAATATATTTAGAGGATATATAGTCTGATTACCATTTTGAAAAGCATAGCAGAGACATTACCGTCAGGAGACAATTGCATAACAATCGCTAATGTCCACTGCACAGCTTCACTAAATATAGTTCCCAAGGCGGGGAGGCACATTCCATTATTGCAATGCAATTACACTACAAAACAGTAATAATTAAATGTCACCACATATATCGAATAAATACGTCATGCTAGTATAAACATTTAAGTATGTGAATTACACGCTTTCAGAAATTAAGAGAAAATATGAAAATGTGACAAATTTGCAAGTTTCATAAGTAAAATATTTATTAATTATTCCAAACGTTGAAAACAAACAGTTAACTGAATCTATTATGTGGTAATTACTTATAAACTTTATATTTTATATAATATGAACCTTTTGCTTATGAAATAATAATACTTTTGATTTATGTTTTTTACCTCTTTTAGACCTTAGTAATACTTTATAAATTCTAATTTAGAAACAAAATACGTTTTAAATATACAGATTTGCTATTTTTACCACTGTTCGTTACACTATTTTAATGCGGTTATCTTTAAAAAAGTTTTTAAAATGTACCAAATTTATCTTGGAAAGCATTTACTATTAGTTGCAAAGTTTACAATTTTTTAAAATAAATACTATATTATAATATAATGCCTACTATAGAATACAAATTCATTTTGCGACACACGGTAAAAAAAACTGCAAATGTACAGAAGGGAAACTGAGAATTCATTAAATTTACGAAGAACTTGATTTAAATCAAATATGCAAGTTTCTTGATAACATATTTTCAATAAAATTCGTGTTTTTATGCACTCTGTAAAAATACAGAGGAAGATTTATAAGGTTTCTCAAAACTGAATGCTTGAGATCTGTAACAACCAGTTAAAAAGTTGTTGCATTCATTATATATTGTTGGCGCATAATTTAACTTCAGCTCTAGTGAGCAGCCTGCTAGCACTCGGCAACCAGCCTTCCCAACTCAGGAGGCCTCATTGTCTTAAGCACAGTAATCAGAGCAGCGTGGGCTCATTTAAACTCACCTTCGAAATTACGTACCAGGAATAGAAATTCAGCGTACTCAGAGATGACGCCTCTACTGCGGCACATTATCGGCTACAATAAACTCAAAGAATGTTCTCTGTTTTTTTATTCTCTGTCATTTCATTTTCTGAAGTCTTTGTAGTTCCTTGTTTTTTAGGCTCTGTAATTTTACGTCAGACTCGGGCCAATTTTCTTTACAGTGCGGATAGGATAGCTATGGGCACGAGAAAATTTAGTAGAAATTCGAAAAAACTAAATAACTGGAACGGCATATTTTTAAATACCATTGTGTTCATTTAACTTTCAGAGCGTTTCTTTTAATGTATATATGGTTACTATTTTTTTTTTCTTCATATTTATAACTTTTCACGCTCCTAACCAAAAAATAAAATAAAGAAAGGAAAGGGGAAAATATTTATGAAAGGGTCGACAGGGGACCATCACAAAGTTTACGGAATACGAAATTAACTATTTGATGTAAATGCTGATTTCAAGCAATTTAAAAACTATACTAATTTATATGTTTCAATGTAAACACATTAATAATAGTGGAAAACCTTCAAAAATATAACATAACGCCAGGAGAATCATAAAAGGCAATCATAGAATACTGGTTATCATAAGGTATTTTTCATTTCTACTTCATGCCAAAGACTTCTTGAAAAGAAGTATATCAATTTTTACTCGTTTCATATTTCTTACCCAAGAGACAGCAGAAATAAAAGAAAGCTTGAAATAGTTTTCGAAAGTGAAAGGCATTTTCTAGAAATTCAAGTGCCTTTAGGTATTTGCTGAAAGAGTTGAAGGGAGAGAAACCTTTATTGATTTCCGTTTCCTCAATTGCTTTTTTTTTTTCAAAAGCATTGACAAAAATTTTTAAATTTTGCTTTTATTTGATTTTTTTCACGTAGTAACATATAAATGATTATTTGGCATTTGCTTTGTATTTCTAAAAAGAGAAGAAGGTCAATTGTCCACCAGATGCAGAAAAACATTAAGTAAATGATAGATAAGTAATGAAAAATAGATAATTAAAAAAAAACTTAAAATATATTTATTTCTTAATTTTCAAGTTAAAATTATACATCACATTCTGAACATGAAGCGGCAATATTTTCTAATATAATAATGCCGCTTTACTCTAAATTCATTGAAATATATTGCTGACATTGTGCATTTTAATTCTTTCTAAGAGTAATTGTAAAATGGAAATGTTAGTTCTGGCGAAATAGGTTTTAGAAAGCAAGGAAGTGAAGGCGAGAAAGTTTCATCGTTTTTGTATTAATTCAAAAATTTACTCCTGGGCTAGAAAAACATTAACAAAAATACTTCTTTAAGCTCGCTTATACAAAAATACATTTATATATGACACATCATTTCAGTTTATTAAAACAAAACATTAATATTAAAATTTTAAACTTTCATTTTTTAAGTCAAATGATTGTTTTATAATGCATTAAGCACTTGTGCCATTCAAGCTACGTACTGCTGAAATTAAAGTAATATAATTAGTTTAAAAAATAAACTGTTAACCAACAGTTTTTAATTAATAAAGGCCATAGAAACCGCTGAATTATACTGCTTTCCAGAGGTTAAGTTATCCTCATTTAAAATTAAAAAAACCCAATCAAGCGGCAGGCTTAGGGACAGAATTTTTCCTTAAAAAAATCAAAAACTTAAGTTCATTTAGTTTTACTTGATTACTTATACTGTTTGAAGTGAAATTGGAATTAATAATTACTAATGAAGATTTGCCTGAAGCTTCATTATTAGAAATTGGCAAAAATGTAAAAAACGAAGGTTTTTATTAATTTCCCTGCTGAAATATATGCGCAGAAATGCAGCATTCATTCCCGTCATCTTTTAATATTCATTTTTTTGTGTTTGCTTTACATGTTGTTAATTTTATGCAGGTATCTTTTCCCCTGAAATAAGAACAAATGAACCCCAAACGTAAAGATCTGCTTTTCAGGCTTGCAAATTATGCAAATGCATTAAAGACTTAATGAAGTCGAGTTTGGAATAAAGTTTGAGAATACATTTTTGCTAAAACTGAAGAGTGTTTCCTAATTGGAAAGGAAGTCTTGGTGAAATATTTTCCAAACTTTCCTAATAAGGTGTTTTTAATCATTCTGTCTCTTCCGCTCTAGGTCTTTTAAACCTCACAGTTTTTTTTACTTTTATGTTTCTGTGTATTTAGGTGTCCAATATAGTCAATTTTTCAAAGTTTGGACTGCTAGTGTCGTTTCTCCCAAATGTTGATTTGCCATTATTTTTGACAAATAAATTCCCCTCAAATCTGAGGAAAATTTTGTACCTTAATATTCACTTTGAATAACAAAATAGCAAACCATATTTCTCATTTACAGCGCAGTTATATTAAAAATAACAAGACGATGATTTTATATATACATGAATATGTTAATGAAGGATATAATAAAAGGTGCTATAAGAAAATTTTATGTATTTCATTTATGTATTTATTTCATTCACTTATTTACTTCATTTATTTATTTATAATTAGTTTATAAAAATATATATTATTTATTATTGATAACTATTTTCAAAGTTATTTAATAATTCACAAATATATTTGCGGTCCGTGCAAGGAAATACTTTTGCAACTGTTCATTTTGTAATTTTAGCTATTAAGTCATTTAAAGTTAAAGGGACATGATTTTTTAGCTCAATGATCCTTTTAGACATTTATTTCTTTATGCAGAATTTGAGGTATACTTCGTTTTCTTAAGCGAACTTTTCGGAATCCATATTGCAGCATAAAACAAATAATTTTATGTCCGAACAAGGAAAATCATTTTTTTCAGAACAAAAAAAAAATAAATAAATAACAATGTAAAAAATAAATAAATAAACTCAAGCATTTTTTAAACTTAAAAGATTAGCAATAAGAGTGGGGGAAAGAATGAAATGTTCAATACTGTAGTTCTATTCCTTAACTATTACTTTTGACATTCAGCCTTCTTGAGTTTGAATAACTGAGGAAATCCTGAATACTTCAACTTGTTGTACCACTTAAATTTCTCAGAAACAAACTAAAACTGCTTCTATATATTTGCCTTTGAAAGTACACCCATGCAGTCGTAATTCCTGATTTAATACAGAGTAAAATATACAATTGAATGAAATAATAATTTCTTTCATTGAAGGTTTCAATTGAAGGTTTAATTTGATGCAGAGCAATTATTTCGTAATAATTATAGGTTTCTGCGTAAACTTAATTGCTGAATTTAAAACGGGTATTTGACTTTAAATTTACGCACTACTAAAAATGAAAGGAGTCGGAGTTCAAGTAACTTTTGTCGTCGAACAATAATAAACTTTATTCGCTATACTGCAATTATGAAGACATTTCTTATCTCAATTCAAGAGGAATATTCATTGTAAAATAAGATTATTTCGAACAATTTCCTCTATTTAAAGTATATAACTAAAGACTTCCACGAAATTAATTGAAGCAAAAGGAAATATAGTTGTTGGAAAAAAAATTATATTTTTACATGCATTAATTTAACAAAGTTCAAGTTTTCCGAGATGTCATGTAACATCTCCGAAATGCGTTATAAACGCGGTGATGTTAGATTGTAAAATCATACTTTTTAGTAGTTAATTTTTCAGAATTTTCTCTGTGAGCAAAATACTCACACCAAGAAGAATAAAAATCCTCTGTTATTTACATTATCGTGACGGCGTTGTGGTAAGGAGTAGGACTCGTACGCCCCACGTCAAAAGATCGAGCCTGGCAGTGTCGGTGTATTTCCAAGATGCAGAAAATCGTCTGCGCCCGTCTCGTATGATTATGCGGCATGTGAAAGATCCCTTGAGTAGACATTTGGCTTGGATGCTCTCGGCTAAATTAAATTCCTTGTGCAATTTTGCATCAACCAGTCCAGATGCTCGCCCTTTAAAACGGAGAAACTTGCCAAAAAAAATATCATGCGGCGATGGTATCACAGTGATTGTGGTGCCGTTGAAAGAGATGGTACCAATCTCTAGGAAACGTACTAGATCCTGCAGTTGGCAGAAGAAAACAGCAGCCCAATAAAAATTTACGTTATCATAATATTTCATAAAAGCAGTATACCTATGCGATATATTTTGAACAATATTATTATTATTTTGTATAACAGTGCGTGTTTAAAATGAATAAAAATGGTTTTTCAGTTGAAAATATTTCATTTACCAGCCCTTTTTAATGAAAATAGCTGCTTTGAGAAAAATTCTCAAGGGAGAAAGTGTTCCGGTCACTCATTTTAAAGAGAGTTCCGAAGGATTAATAAGTTAATGTGAACAATGATCATGCAAATTTAAGGTGACCGACAACCTTAAAATCATAGATTTTTGACCTCAAGGATGAAATTTTTTTTATTTCCTTTTCTAATACTTTGAACTTTTCTCTTTCCAAAACTGTTTTCCTTTTTCTTCTATGTAGAAAAAAGTTATAGCTATTATTAAAACATATCGTCTGCTACTCCTCATGTAATTCCAGCTTGTTTTTGAACGAACTGTAACTTTCAACTGCAATTTTCTCGAAAGTTATTTTTTCGCAAAACCCATTTACCATTATCATGATATCTGAAAATATAATCAATGTGCTCTCACAAAATTTTCAGTGTTTGTTTTAAATAGTATCAGCTATCATATGAACTGCAATTTTTAATGTAAATAAAATACTTTTTTATATACAAGGGTTTTTATGTGGATTGCACGTTAAAAATTCGGAAAAACGATGCGTTAGCATACATTTTTACTTGTAATTTTCATAAATTTTAACATTTCTCACTCATTTTAGTTCATTTTGAAGATCATTGTTACTTGTAACTAATGGATGAAAATAATTAATATTGCAACGATATTTTTTCTTTTACAGTGTTAACCGTTTTGATAAAATTTAACTATAATTTTCCTCATTTTACCCACTCATTCAAAAACTGCAGTACATATGGATTTTTTAAAAGTATTTTTATGTTCATAAATCATTATTTAACCAAAAAAGTGTAAAACATGTGCAGAAATTGCATTTTTTAAAAAAAATTGTTCCGATAGTCAAGGTCACCTTAAGAAATAACTTATAATTTATTCTATTTACTGATGTTACATTAATTATGTATCAAGCGAGATGGGAGCATTATTGATATACTATTTAACTTTGTAGACAGGTGTTTGAAATAAATGTTTGCAATGCGGTTTCTGAAAATTAGTATACTTTGATTTGGCTTCTTACAAGTGGAAGACCAAGTTTTTCTGTACATATAAAATCTCTTTAAAAAATAATTTTAAGCATTAGTTCAAGGGTCATAACTTCAAATATTCCAATGCCTGTTCTAGCTCACATTGTGGGACTGCTTCCAAAGCTAGCGTCGAAGCTCTTTGTAGCATAGTGTCAATGTCATCAAAGTAAAAAAAAACCCAAATGATTTGAGGTCTTGGCAGTGGACCAGCTGATAGTCAAGGAGTTTTACGAATGCTCGATAACACAGATAGCGCAACTGTATGCTTGGTTCCAACTAAAGTCTTAAAAATTCTTTGACAGCTGTGTACAAACAGCTTCGACGCGAGCTTCGGAGGCAGTCGCACAATATGAGTTAGAACTGGCATTACAATCGTTTTTGAACCGCTGTAACAAATGCATGGAAGCCGAAGGAGCTTATATTGAATTAAAATACTGAAAAAAATATAATTATTTTTTTTAAATTTTATTTTGTAAACCTGGTCTTAAAAATTCTTTGACGCGCTATGTACAGTAGAGCCTCGATTATCCGACGTAATGTGGACCAAGGGTACCTCGGATAATCGAAAACTCGGATAACACGGACTCTGTCCAAATCGAGAGGAAACATGGGTTGAAATAAATGAAAATGTCGTCAAATATGTAAAAAAAGGCATTTACTGCACATATTATTAAATGAAAAAATGACGTTACATAAATACAAATATCTAACTTTATATGTAGTACATGTAAAATTAAATATTTGCATGTATGGAAGATGTACGCTACTGATGTGTACATTGTACACATCAGTAGAGTATATGTTCCTGTTAAAGTTGTTTCTTGAAGAAGTCTATATTGTTTTCTGTTCAACGGAGCTCGCTCGCTTCTTCGCTGCCATTTTACGCAATGGTTGTAGCCGTAAAAGGTCTGTTGAAGTTGTCTCTGACTGTTGTTTTAGGTCTTTATATCACCAGAAAGTGAAATGAAAATGCAACTTACGATATTGGTTGACTGACGGCAGTCAGTGACGCCACCATCGGCCGCCAAAAGAACATTTTTTTTTCAAGGGCAAAGGTACCTCGGTTAACCCGGAACTCGGTTAGTCGGGGCTCGGATAACCGAGGCTCTACTGTATGTTCTCGAAGCTGCATCGTGGTAATCCATAATGACCCTAAATCATGGATGCTAGAAGACAGTTAAATATTTCACTTTTAAATATTTTTATTCAAGATATGATTGTGCGAAAACCAAAGTAACTAAAAAAAATCTTGTAAAATATATAACTTCCTTTTTTTCTTATTTGCTTCTTTTTTTTATTTCACTGAATTTGGCTCAAATCATCCGTCATCAATCGAGGTCCGTAAGCACAATCTGTGCGACGTTCTTCAGTATTTGTATAATTTTAATATATATGAAGAAAATATTGCCAATGAATATGTAATGAACATTTCAGAAACATTTAATATTCTCACTAATAATTGATGGTAATGGAGTTTATCCCAGATTGTTTAGTGTAGTTTGTCTACGTACATATTAATAAGCTCATAAATTTCGAATTAAGTGCAACATAAAAACAACTACGTATTCGTGATTATGGAAGCTTTTCTCTACTAACTTTTAACCTATAATTGAAGGTTAAAATTTTAATGTTTTTAAATAATTGATATTATTCTACTGGTTGACGTTATTAAGCCCGTATTTTCAATAATGAATACGCAAATAAGGCAAACAATATCATTCATTTGGTATTTTGGAAATTTTTCTGAATAATTGATATATATTTCTTTGTCATTTCAACTAGACGTTAGTTTTCAACGAAAAACAATTTATTTGTGTTAATATTGATTGTTTGAGGAAAGCAGATATTTCAATTTATTTTAATTATAATTAAAAATTTCTCATCGAATGAATAATAGTAATAAAAATAAATTATAATGAATTTCCTTATTATATTTTATTGTATTTTAATCACTTTTACTGATTAGATTATTTAAATGTCCTATTAAACTTTAATTATTATCATTATTATTATTAGTAGTAGTAGTAATTTGGTAAATTTCTAGCTTAGAGAAGCGTCGCCTGTACACCCTTAGCGCATGTGGGGTTTTAAACTACCTTCACTTTTAAACTAATTTGAATGCTCTAATTTTAGATATGCGTAACGTGCAGGGTTTTGTCACTATTACGGCCATTCTATATATCACGATATTTTGCCATTTTTCTAGTTCCGAAATAGCTAGATAGAAACACCGTAATAAAATCACTAGCTAAAGCCCTGACAAAACCACTGAGGTTAAAACTGTGGCATTAGTCATTGCGATAGCACTCCTTACCCGGTTTTAAAAATTTCTCAAATAGAATAAACAGAAAGCATTACATTTACACAGTAATGGCAGATAAACCAACTATATATTAAAAAAGATGGATTTATTACTGTGAATTACTATGGTACGCTATTGCTCATCACAAAACTCAAACACTAACTCCTATTTCAAAAATATCTCGAACAATGACAATTTGCACTGTTGCCATGTACTTTCTACATTAAATTATACAATGCATATCACTTGAGGAAGAAAAAGGTAATTGTACTAGTACAGAAACTCCTTTTTTGACACCCGAAACTACTGCCCATTGTTAGATACATAAATTGATTGTTAGATACATAAGAGATTGGTGATTAAAGAACGCGTTAAAATTGACCACGTTTTATGTAGGGGAATGTGGGGCAAAGTGAAAGGGTAAACTACTTACTCTGTTTACAAAACCGCCAACTTGATAACATTTTACATAACATGTAGTCGATTAAAAAAATAATTTACTCTAAAGATCAAGCAATATGATACAAACCCTTTTCATAATTTGATGCTCATGATGTAATACAGCCATGGAAAAGATTAAAAGGACACGTTGAAAAATGAGTATTATATATTAAAATAATCATCACCTACAAACAAAATCAAATTTAATTAACTACTTGTAATTAGGAAACATTAGAAACTTGTTAATATGAAATTAAATTTCAATAAAATTATTAAATCACAAATTAATACAAATGTATTATATGAAATACGGAAAAAATATAGGGACATTAACACATATGTCTCGAAATAAATTAGTATTCTACAAAATCACCTTTTTTCTCAATTAGTCGTCCAGTCATTGACTCAGAAAGTTTAGTTAAAGTTTGTTTAAAAATGTTTTTCCACGCCAAATTAATGGATTATATCAGTTCGTCTTTATGTCCATATTGTCTCCCATTTTTATAAACTTCTGTAGCTAAAATGCCCCACAGATTTTCTATGGGGGTTTAAATCAGGGCTTCTTGCCGGCCAGTCCAAAAGTTTCACTGAATTGGCCTCGAACCATGAACATGATGCACGAGACACATCGCAACTTGTATTGTCTTGTTGAAACAAATAATTACCACTTGTGATAAGGGGTGCTTCAGGTAATAAATTTTCAGCTAACATGTCAATATAAGATTCTGAATTCAAGCGACCTCGAATGGACACTATTGGTGTTGTTCCATTGGCTGCAAAACCTGCCCATACCATCACAGAACCGCCTCCGAACTGTCGTTTGGAAAAAAATGGTGTCTTTTCGCAAATTATACCAGTAATGGCGAAAGCCATCTAGTCCGTATAAATTAATTTTTTTTTCATCAAAAAATACGTCTTTCCATCTAGACCCAAAAGAAACGTATTTCTTAGCGAATTCCAATCTACACTTTTTGTGAAGTTTTGTAAGTGGCGAACGTGACTGTAGTTTAGCATATCTAACATTGGAATTCTTTTGCAGAACATTACGCACTGTTTGGCTAGAGCATGGTAAATTCTTTTCTGTTTTAATTTGAGTAGAACTCTGTTTTTTAAGCAAGCTTGACGGACAATTGAACGTTTCTGGCGCATAGTAAGAGTGGGAGGCCTACCTGTACGCTTTTTTTTTCCATACTCCTTTGGATTCTTCAAAAATTATAAATTACTGTTTTAGATCTGTTTATCTTCCTTGAAATTTCACGTCCACTCATTCCACATTTTCTGTATGCAATAATTGTCTCTTTTCACATTCAGAGAGTTGTGTGCTGCGCGGCATGGTAAAGAATGAGATAAAGTGAAAAATTTTACTGCGTAACAGTTTTGGGTTATTGTAAACAATCATATGATACGACTTTTGCTTTCTATTTCAAAAGAAATGTATGTACTTATAATTTTTTCCAAGTAGCAAACTATTAAAATCTTAAAAATTCATGTATTTTAGTAATTTTCAAAATTTTCGGAGTAAATTTTGCTTTAAAATGTCTCTTTTTGCCTATTTTTAGCACAAAAATTTTTGCATACTTTTCTAGACAAGCAACTCCTAGAATTGGCGACTTTTCGCATGTCCTTATAAATTTTTTCCATGGCTGTACTTAGTGTGAAGTCAAAACATAATTTTTGCTATTTGTTATATTACGATACAAATCCTGTTAATATTTTTAAAAATAATTATGACCCACTAGTATCCAGTGCAGTGTTAATTTATTTTAAGTTAAGCTTTTTTCGATTCAAAATGTTTAGTAAAATTTGTCAAGAGAATATGGGGCAAAGGGAAATGTTATTTCATTTCTTTTTGTCCCTACACTAGCCATCAGATAATTAAAGTTGCCGTTCATTTATTCACTCATTCAATTATTAATTCTTTTATTAACTAGATTTTTCATTTGTTCAATTAATTAATTGTTTATTTTTTACATTCATTAATTCGTTTATTCATACGCTCGTTTAATCAATCATTTATTCATGTAGTTATTCATGTTTAATAGAAAAAGTATGTTTAATCCTCTGTGCTAGTAAATATGAATCAATACATGTTATTTGGACTACGATAAGGCTACACACGAATGGAAATGGTTGATTATCACTTAGAAGAACATATTTCAATTTTTACTTTGCTTTATCCATGGGGCAAAGTAATAATTTTCCATTTTTATTTTAACATACAAATTTGCTGCCTGAAATGAAAAATAATATTTAAATACAAGGTATATTACAAAACTCATAGTTTTTTCTTTATGTGCTGTTGTTTTCAAAATAAATTTCTCAGTTGTTTATTTTTAAAAGGTTATTTAGCTTAAATGTTTCACTTTATCCCACATTCGCCTACAACAATGCATTTGTGTTATGCATAACATGAGACACCCAAAATGTAATTATATCGACAGAATATAAGGTTAGGGACAAATATTAACTTTTAAACTTAGTGTATCGTGGTGCTACTTATATTGCTGATGTATAAAAATGGTGTGAAAAGATGAAAATGGTGTGGTTTCCTCGTTTTTCGTGCAGCAAATTTTTCGTGATGCACCTTGTAATGAGGGATGAGCACCTGTTATTGAGAAAATATTGCGCCACTTATTTATTTGAAATTGTACGCGATAAAGACATCAGAGCTTTCCTAACGCAAATTCTACTTTATATTCAGTGGGGAAAAAATCTGAAAAAATAATAAGAAACTGAGTATTTCCACAAAGTTACGGAAGAACGTGTTTAAAATCAGCTGATAAAGTTTCCTGATAAGTTTCTTGGTAAACTTCATATATCCCTGCATTCTGCGCAACTACAGAGAAGGAAGCAAGCATATCTGTTGCGTTTTATTATTTTTAAACGCATTAAAAATGAAATTCTTCGAATGCAAACCAAATACGTTTTCCCCCTGCTATACATTTTACTCTTAAACAGAGATAAAGAATGGTATTTCAGTTGAAATCAATAACAAATAACGGAAAATCTGAATTCTTTCATACGTTGATTGGCATTTCGATGCATCAAATTGAATTTTTTTCTTCTTCCAAACGTAACTTCAGGAGAGAAAATAACAATAAAAAATAAACACAATCTTTGATGATACCTTTTCCAAAGGAAATGGATGAATATTTTCGATAAATCCAACTGGTACTTTATTTTGATTGTCGTAGCATATTCATTCTTCCGGAAAAACGGAATATTTTTTTTTTCTTCATGAAAATCAATCTCCTAACGGGAAGGGTTCTAGGTTGAAAGTGAGAGATAATAAGGTATCTAGGCATTAATATATATTTTCTATCTCTAGGAAAAATAAATATTGTGTATCGTAAAATTTTACTGAGCTAACGTACTCAACGTAAGAAGGGGATATGTTATTGATTTGCAAATGAAGCGGAAAATGAAAGTAATCATCCTTTAGATAAGAGCACTAAATATGAAAAATATCCCCAAATAAATAGAAATTCTAAAAGTGTCGTGCTGCTTAGGAAAAAATCGTAAAATCATCATTTCTTATGTAACGCATAATACGTTTTACTAAAATGAATAAATAAATAACAGAAATTAAAGACACGTTAATTTTATAGGGAATGATTATGCAGCGCTAAATCATGTTAAGCCGATTTTTTTTTAAATTAATGTTATTATTATTATTATTTTCAGTTATTGTTGTTGCTAGTATTATCCCATTCGTTATTGTTATTATCATCATCACTTTTGCAATTATTATTATTATCAGTTTCATTATTCCTGTTATTATTATTATTAGTAGTAGTAGTAACATTATTATATTTAGAATTATTAATAAATGTATTTAAAATGAGCTTCAAATTATTATTTGGAACTATGATATTCGTAGTTTTGGGATTTCTATCTGAAAGCTGAACAAATAAATAAAATTAATATTAAATTTATCACACATAACTTTTCTTAGATTGATCGTAGTTTAAATGTGCGTTTTTATTTAATTTTTATTATTATTTAACATTTACAAGTACATATTTTCTCATTAACAACAATATAAATGTAGACAACAACAACGCCCATTGGTCCAGCACGACAGAGGGAAGGTTTGTCTGTATAGCACCTAGCAAACGCTAGACGTTATTCTTCCTGCTATACACTCAGCTTCGGCGTCCACAGGGGCCACTTCGCATCCCGCATTTTTATTCAAGTGTAAATGCAAGATGCACTGAACGATTCCGAGCACATGCAACAGTTTGTGAACGACCCCCGGGTGATTTATATCTTTCCAAAGATTTTTAAAAAAATCAACTCACTTGAATTGCCGATATTTTTGAATTTTCACGATGTTCAACTAAATTTTTTTAAGAGTCGCCCTGTGTACTAAAGTGAAACTTTTCGGGTTGACGAGATGAAAGGTAAAATTCCTATCTTTCGCACATGCGCAAGAAAAATGTTTTGCCTTAAGCACTGATTTTAAAATATTTTTATTTGAGTACAATAATTTTCTTGTAAATCTGCAACTTTTTCTGTAAGTTTGTTAAAATTTCGTGCACAAATCTGCAGGTTAAAAGTCAAAAATAGGTTGGGGAAAATTGGCATGTTTTAAACAAAATTATTCTACTTTATGAATCTACGTGCTAATTTTATGAAAATGGGTATAAATATCATACATAACAAGCCAATTGTGCGAAATTTACAACTTTTTTTCAAGCATTTCAAGAGACAGGAGGATCGAAAACATCTCTTTTCTTCAATTTGCCTCCTAAATGCAAGCGTGATGAAGTTTTAATGGAAAGTGTGAAATGAAACATGCCTTTTATATAACCGAAGTTCCTGAACATTTCGTCATGTATTTCTCTTTTTTTTACGTGTAAAATAAAATTTTCCCACGACTTTTGGCTATATAGTGTATTTTTATTACATTTAAAACTTCTACTGACACTACAAATTGTAATTAGATGAGATAAAATATTGTTTACGTATAAAACAAAAAAAAAATTACGCACACGCATATACATATATACATTTATATTGCAAATGAGTTTAAAACGTTTGAAAAATTGAGCTCATTACCGAGGACAAAGGGACCAAATTTTCTTAAGATAGGCAACAATTTTTACTAAATCTTCCTGTTCTTTACAAAAGAGACAGAATGAATAATTCATTGCTTTAATTTAAGAAAATCGTGTTTGAACGAGTTCATTACTTTTATTCTTTAATTTTCTGTTTGAATATATCAGAGATGTGATAGGATTTTCTTCTAACTTGCTTCCAATTCGGGTCCACAGAGAGGCTTTGTTTCCATTAAGATTTTTAAAAAAAATCTTAAATTGTTTATGTAACTTATTCTATGCTTAAGAAAATTTCATTGTAAACGAATACATTGTTCTCTGATGCTTGAGTTTATTTACAAGAAAATGGTAGTTTTTTAAGAAAACCCTTAACATTTTAGATTAATGAGTTTTATAATAAGAAATAGTTTGGCTGCATTCGCATGTGTTTGTTCAAAAGCATCAACATAGAAAATAAAGTTTTATTAGATAATTACCAACATATGAATGATCTCTGTCCAGAATGAATGTTTGAAAAAAATGTAGTTAAAATTTGCACTATAATATAAGCCAAGGTTCTTTTACTGTTAAACGGCTCAAAAATTAGTTAATAAATGTATTTATTTATTAACTAATTTTCATAAGTTTAATTATGTTCACTTATTGAAATTGCAAATTTCAAGTACAGAATACACACACAAAAAAGCCTTTAAACATGAATTAAGCATGTGAGGAATGAAAACTTAAATTTGGCGTGGGCTAGTCGAAGTTATTTTAGCAAGAATTTTAAAACTTAAGAGTCCCTTACAGAAAAAAAAATTACATATAATTACTAAAACGTTCCTACTAAAAAATTTTTGATGTCATTAAAATAAAGAAATTAAATTAAATTCTCTCAATTTAATTTATTCGTCCATTTGTTTGAAGAAAATAAAAGCATATATTTTATGTAATCAACAAAACATTTATCTTATTTTGCAGTTCTTTCCACTAATTTTGCTTAATTAAATTTTAATATGCAAAATATTGAATGAAAAAAAAATCTTTAACGTATGCTTATTAATTGGGCTTCAATAATTTGTGTTTGTATCAATGAAAGTTTATAAACTCATTTTTCCATTCCGTTTTGTACAGAAATTCCATAACTTCGTAAGAAAACACTGAAAATGCAAAAAAAAAAAAAAAAACCAGCTTTTTTATTAATTCCTGCTACCAATTAGATATTATTTGGCCTGTAACAGATGGTAAAATATTTTCACTCAATTAAAGTTTCACATAAAAGTACGAAATAGTACCTCTTGAATTGGACTTGATAAGAAACGTACAGTGAATCTAGTTGTATATATACTTTTGTAAAATAAACTTTGAGATTTATACATTCTGAAAAGAAAATTGAGTTAAGCTGTAAGTGAAAATAATTTATAGTATTACATTTAGTTTTTCCACGGACCGACACGGATGGTAACCGACTTCATTACATGAATTTCGATCAATGCAAATGAAAAATATTTGAAGTAAAAAGAACTACCTTATTTCTGGTAGTACTACTCAATCCCCCCCCCCCTTTAACTGTGCTTTTAATTTCGTTTCATTTAGCCTTGAAAACCAATTCCGATATTCCATTTAAGGAGTAGGTTCTTTTTTATTGGATAATATTGTGAATCTTTTAAGTTTACATTTTTTATTATGGTAAATGGAGCCGAGTTTTTAATTTTAAGGAATGAAACATACGATCCATAATAGATGAATAAGGGAATAATAATCTCAATTAGTTTAAGTAATAGCATAGATATCGAAGATTATGCGAAATTAGCGAAAAGGCGTTTAATTTGTAAAGATGCCATATAACGAGGTGTTTCTGAACTGTGTAAAATGTATGGTTAAGCAACTTCATATAAAGTTTGAAAATTAAAGCAGAAATTGGCGAATGATTTTCTAAGAAATTCTACAGAAAAATAGTAGATTTGTTTATTTGATTCGAGCCAACAAATGCATTTCCAATTTTCAAAACTTTTTTTTTGCAAATAACAGGGTTTTGCTTCGGATGTAGAATTCCCTTGAGATTCTCAGGTTGCATCCGCAGAAAATACTTTATCCGTGACTTTTTACCTATATCTGTGACTTCGATGTCGAAATTCGAGAAAGCCATTCTCTGATTTTACGGGATTATTAAAAGACCAAAGGAAAGAAAGCAATTACCTTTCCAGTAGGGAATATTTTGCGGCAGCAAATTTAAAATCTATCGGAATACCTGTATATAAAATTTTGAGCTTCAAGTATTAATACAGAAATTTACATAACCTACTGCTCTGAAAACGTGATTCATGATGAAATTGAGTTTCTTAACAAATTCGTTTTTGAGTACATAAAAAGAATATCGTGTACAACTAACTCAAAAGATCATGAACTGATGCAGATTTCTAAAACTGCGTAGAAACAAATAATCGTCTCGTTTTGTAAATATCACATTTTCAAAATAGTCTTAAAACTATTTTTACAGATGCCTTATTCCATGTTCGTCCCTGTGATTTCTACTTAAATTCAACTTTGTTAAATCAACTCATAAGACGTTAGAAAATTTATCTCATCCAAAACATCTGTAAAATGGCAAAGACTGATAGCACGCATATGTTCAAAAAAAGTGTTTATTCGCCCCCTTTTTTTTTTTTTTTTGAATGGTTAGATAAACATCATTAAGAGCAAGTAGGTAAGGTATTACATAATTCAAAAATTTCAAAGGATATTCTTCAAATAGACTTTGATAAAACAAGAATGTTAAAGTTGATTTTTGTCAATTCACTTATTTTATCAGTAGGATATAGCTTTGTAAATTAACATTGTGAAAAGGAAGGCCGCATAAGACATTCTTTAAACGCATTTCTAATTTGAAATAACAACTTATTAAATTAAACTTTCTGTATAATAAATGATAGAAATAACATCTAAAATGTTCATATTTTTCACATGAATTTTTTCACAAAAGCCTTATAAATAATTTTGGTTTTGAGTAAGTTCTGTATTGGAGTACAACATATCAGCGAGTTTCAAATAATAAATAAATAAATCCAGGAAACACTGCGGGAGTTTGTAGTTTTTCATAAAAAGAAACAGAAATATTCTTTGCATTGGTAAGGAGAAAGAAAATTAAATCAATATGCAAGAAAAAGCAACTCAGGAAAAGGTAATTAATTTTTTGTAGCGGAAGAAACTTTTAATTGGATTTCGCCTTATTTAGACGTTTAAAATATTAAAATCCAATTAAGTCGTAAGCAAAAGTATTAGCAAAATAATGATGCATTAAGATTATTCCAAAATAAAATTCTGATAAGCTTCTTTTTTTTTCTTGTCTAAAATATTTTTGTCAAATTTTAACGAGGTTTTTTTTGAACACATTGGATGTCTTTCATTATTTTGCATTGTTAAAAATTTTGTTCCCAAACACAAAATATGCTCTTCATTTATTTTTTTATTTAAAACAAACAATAAGAACTATTTTTTTGGTTTTATTAATTTTAAGTTATTTTATTTGTTTTTCTTAAATATGGGTAATTAATAGGATTTGCCATTATTTCCAGTTATGAATATCCTGTTTGAAGGGATGCCAGCATTTTCTTTTCTCAAAAAACAAAAACAAAACTTATACTTTAAAGAATTATGTTTATTATTTATTAGTTTTGAAAAGTTATTAGTTGCAATTTCATTGGACATTGGGTGGTTTAATCTTCCTTTTCCGGGATTTTTATCATATTTTGTGAACTAATCAGATTTTTCTAATAATTGTTCGTACTTGCAAATATTTTACAGAATGTTTAGTTTTGATTTATGTAAAAACAGTTACATCTCTGAAACAAAATATCCTTCAGAATGCAAACAAATACATTTCAATTATTTTTAAAATTATTCAAACTATAAAAGGTATGTATAAAAATGTTGTGTACTGTTGAAACATAGATGTACGAGCTGTAGAATTCTTCAAATGTTGCACTTTTCGAAATAACTTTTCTTGAAATGTTGTATCTGTTTTAAATAATTCAATTTTTTATTTCATTAATGATGATGATATAGATAATAATATTGCATAATAGCAATGATATCTAATTAAACTATTAATTTATTAAAATTAAACATATTATAGCTTTTCCTAATAGTTAAATTCAATTTCTCCATCATTATGTATTTTATTCTATAAAGTTTTAAAAATATTAGCATTTTTTAAGTAATAACTAAGAGCAAACTAATTTTCAAGCTTTTATATGAAAGGATTTTTACTCCCAATATTTTTTAAAAATGTGTTTCCGGAAAAAATATTGCACATAATATTTTTTTCAAGTATTAATATTTTTGAATATATTATACTTTCAAGCTTTTCTTACACAAAATGTATTGCAACTCGGTTTCAGTATCTTTTATCTACATCAGCCACTCAGCATACATTAACAATTGTTTAAACGAATTACTTAATAATTTGTGATTAGTTAGCATAACGCTTCCTTTGTTGCAAATTCGCCAAACAGAATAAATTTTCAGATGTTGGTGCATCAGGGAAAAGTTGAAATTAACGACATTAATTACAGATGTCATTTTGTTTTCAATTTACCTTGAAGGAAAGCTTTAGAGTTAAACAAATAACACACTATGAATTACACATTAAGCGTTACATTTTGTGTTTCTTATTCCGTTCTCATGCATAACTGATGGGAAAAAAAGGCAAAATTTGTTTACATTTTTTAAAGTGTAGTAAAAAGGGAATGTGTGTTTTTTTTTTTTTTTTCCAATAATGATTAACTTAAGGATTTCAATGTACTGTTGCTGATGCATTGTTTACTTAAAGAGACCGATCTAAAGACGACTTAGTAATTGTTCATTCAATCCGGTGTTATGAAAATGCAGCAGATGAAATTTGTCAATCAGTATTCGGGATCATTCATAAATGATGTCACGCATCGAGGGGGGGGGGAGGAGGGTTCGTGAAATTGTGGTAAAGTGTGACAAGGGGAGGGAAGGGGCTAACAAGAAGTGTGACATCATGCATTATGCAACAAAGCGTGACGCGTGACAAAGGGGGTGGGAGAGAGGATCCGCTGATGTGTGACATATTGTGACAAAGGGGGAGGGGGGGTCAAATATATGGGAAAAAAGCGTGACGTCATTTATGAACGGCCCCTTCAGGTATAACTAAAGGAGAAAATATTAATAGTGAAAAATTGTTCAACACAAGATTTAAAAAACAATAATTATAGTAAAAAAATCATTTAAATTAAAATAGTGTGTCTAGCAACGGTAATGGGAACGTCGAGAAACGTAAAATATTTTTTTTTCCAGTTGAACAAAAAGGAAATAATTTTACAACGACACCTTAGCTATGACGGTGTGCATATTTGACTTTAAGAAAATAAATGTTCTCCTCTCCGACGGCAGCAAAAATTACGTCTGCTCACATATGACGGAAAAAGGTAGGCATAAAAGTTCTTTATTTCTTCGGAATAACATGCTATACGTTAATATTACGCATGGTTATTTCCCCTGAATATAACAAAAGTAAGACTGATGACATGAAACTTGCTAAACTTTAGTGTTTTCCTGTTTTACTTTCTACTACTCAAAATGCAAAAAGATAATTGAATTCATGGATAATTCCGAATTTTGCGAGTTTTGACAGATTTTCTAGCTCTAAGGGTTGCCGAGTTCAGTTGGACCATTTTTTAAATTTCTATCTATGTACCTTTGTGCGCCTGTCTCTGTCTCTACATGTGGTAACATTTTTTGAGGAAGCTCTTTCACCAAACATTAGAAGGAAACGGGCTAAACTTCGCACACAGATGATTAATGCAAAATTATTCGGATGTGTCTCTTTATAATTTCAAAGAAAAGTAAGAAGCGACATTAATATAAAATTTAAACTGAGCTAAAAGTGTTTAAAGTCATGTTGAGGCACCAAAATCATCCATTAAAAAAGCACAGTAGTTTAAACGCTAATTTAATGTCAGGCATTTCATCTCCTCCTTTATTACAATATTTGTTCTTATTTTTTTCCATTTTTTTCATCATTTATATTTTTCCATAAGTTTCTATAGTTTCTAAAATAAACTGGAAAGCTGGTTTCTAAAATAATATAAAAGCTTAGCTTCCTGTTCCTAGAGCTGACCAATGGTACCTTGTAACACATTATCTGCAGGAAGGCAAAACGGATAAATGTTTCCTCTCACTGCCAAGAAGCATAGAGGAATCCAATTACGAAAGGAAAAAATATGTTCCGCGCATAAAGTAGGGGCCCATTTAATTACCTCTTACTCCTGTTTGCTACACATGTTAGATTGGTCCCAGAAACATCTTCCATTATTGCTTTTTTTATCGTTTTTCTAATTTTCTATTGCAAGTGCTTAAAGCAACAGGAAAACGATTAACATTTGAATTTGATATACAAAGTAATTTATTAAGTGATGCTTATTCGCTTCAATAGTAGAAATGTCTTCAAGTTTAGATGCATGAAATTAATTAGGTACGGACATTGCAGGAAAAAAATATACGCACATATGTATCGGAAATATTTCATGAACCAAACTGGAAAGAGCTTATACAGCAGAGCTTAAACAAAATTGTGCATTTCGAACTGTTTCATATGCTCTTTTAATAAAATGTAACACTGAAAGGGTTTTAAAAACATTCACAATAATGTTTGTGTGAAGACTAAATGAGCTATTCCGCTGTTCAAATTATCAGAATTTTTAAGCCATATTCTTTGTTCAAGAACATGCAGAATTGTCTTTAATGTCCAAACGTTATTTTTAAAATAGCATCAAGTGTTCTTAGCAACAACTCTGGAAATTTTTGCGTACAATTCAAGCACACATGAAGTCTTTAAGATGAATATTTTTAAAAAAAGTATTTGCATTAAAATTGAAACTAATCATATTTAATTATACAGTTTATTTTTCACTACAGTTTGAATTCTAAGATGTAAAATAGAGACATTTTTAGCAACTTGATTCAACTTTTACCTTATTTTTTCTATAATATATTTTAAAAGTATATTTGAATCAGTTACTTAACTTTTTTATAAAGAGAAATTTACGCAACACAGAAAATTCTGACGTAAATAAATCCCAAGATAATGCTATTTACATCCTTTGATATATTTTATTCAAAGTAATTTCATATATTATATATTTTTTTAAATTTTTTAGTTACTTTTAAGAAAAAGCATTTTCTCTATTATTCTTCAAACTTAAACTGTAGGAAAATGTTATCCTTTTAACTCTAATATATATATATATATGTTTGTGTGTGAGAGAGATTCACCTAGAAGAAAAGGGATGTAAGTGACAAAATCGAAAATTTTGAGATAAATAGTGAAAATGATAGGGAAAGCACTATTCTATATTGTGGCAAGAGATGTTAGGAGTAGCTAAAACAGGTTCGGCTCCCAGGTGCGAATCCAGGAATAATTTCTGGGACGGGCATCGGGTGTAAAAAGTAGAAGAAAATGCGAAAAACATACCTACTTTACATCAAATGAAAAAGTAAAATACATTTTACATATTAAAATATTTTAAACGCCAATCCCTTCAGATAATTTTTCAAAATACCGTTATAATTAGTTCGTACTAATGAAAAAAACTGTTTTGAAGATTATAATAACGCTAAAGAATGAGTGGTAGGTCAAACAGCGTTTTAAACATTACGACTGTTCTTCTCAAAATTCAATATTTCAAATAATACAATGTCAATGCAGTGATTTAAATGCTTTTTTACAGTTCTCTAGTGACTTATAAGACAGCTGAAATTTTTCCAAGATGAAGTTCTAAAAATACAATTTTAAAGATTTTCGAGGATGTGAGAGGACGGAATGGGGTGTTCGGTGGCTCAGCCCAGGAAATTTTTTGAAATTTAAGTCTTAAAATTGCATATTAGGCTATCTTTGGCGACATTAAAAGACAAATGTATTCAGGGGATCTCCACTGGAAACTTTTCGAAAATGAAGTTCTAAACTGGCAATTTTGGGCCGAAACGTCTGTTATGACGTAAGAGGAAAGGTGGGTTCTACTTTTTTTTTTGAAATTCAAGTCTCACAAACACACACCATCTTAACGACGACTGTGAACAAGAAACAGAAAAAAAAAAAGATTGTGTCAGTGTGTGTGGAATGGGAGAAGTTCTGACTCTTCTTCAAAGCACCTTGGCTATCCTTCTCCCTGCCTTCTTTCATTTATTTCAAATAAAAATGCTTCAACAGTCCCTTCTTTTTTTTTCCCTTTTTTCAAAAAACATGTTATTGCTTTCGTCTTCTAATTTTTGATTTCCAACTCAATTATGATTTATTTGAAATTCAAACAACGTCTTCGGCCCCTACAAAAGACTTCTCAGACTACGGTATTATTTTGCAGTGATACTATAAGTAATGTTTTCCATTTTTAAAAAAAAATTAAATATTATGCCTCCTTAATCTTAATTTTGAAGTTTTACTTTTAGTGTGACTTTTCATTACAATGTTTTGAATCTCTCTCTCTCTCTCTCTCCTTGTTTTACCATCAGTTTGTAACGTATTTCGGCGGCCCATGCATTTTATACTTTCTGCTGTGATTTTTTTAATAATATTTGGATTAAAAATTCATATATATTTATATAGAAATATAGAACTTTCGACTGCCCGACTATAATTTTTTTTGTTTATTTATCTATTTATTTTTTTTCATATACAGATTTGCATTGTGTTTCTTTAATGTTTTGAATAATTTTATTTTTCTTTCCGCTAATAAAGGTTTGAAACGAAACGTGCATTTCGGCGGCCCTTAATTAAGTAATAATAATAAGAATTTTTGGTCATCCATTCCTTCTTTTTTTATCCATTTTTACTGCAAAATTTTTCTTTTCTTTCTTTCTTAATTTTTTTCATTAACTGACGATTTGGCGGCTGCTTTCCTGAAAAACTGCGGGGGAGGGGGAGTTGTAGCCCCCCTTGGTGACTGCACTGATTTCCTTTTATTTCAGTGTAGTTGCTGATAAGAAAGCGACGGTCATCTGTTTGCTTAAGTTACGACGTAGATCCATAGCGCACAGCCGGGTCATTCGGAAGACGAAAAAAGATGTTTTTCAGGGTTTTTCAGTAGCGGAGCGATCTTTGAAAAGTTATGTAAGGATAGGAAGTACTGCCGGGCGGCACTTGATAGCATAGTGACTTGGATTGGCGAAAAAAATTTTACTCATTCAAATATGTTTTTTTTTTTTGCATAATATTTTAAAATTTTCTTTCTTTCAGTAAGAAATTTTTTAAAAAAATAACAGAAAAAAACCCTTTTGGAGGGGCACGTGCCCCTTCCCCCCCTTAAATCCGCTGCTGGCTGCCCCCCCCCCCCTCCCAGCATGAATGCCACTGCCTTATATATATTAGAGACGTAAAGATAACATTTTCCTAAAGTTTAAGTTTGCGCAATTGTATATAAGCGTAGTTTTTTTTTTTTTTTTGTTTGTTTCTCTATGGAACTAAAAATAAATATACTTAATTTGTCATCCTTATGTTTTCCACTATTTCATTATATAATCTATGATTTTTTTAATTTCTCAACTTTTCTATATAATTCTTTCTTCTAATTTTCTTCTCAATTTCTCTTACCTTTTTTCAAAATAGTCATTCTTTCAAACAGGTTTTTACCTCTTCAAAATATTTCAAATTTATCTTTTTACGAAAAGAAAAATTTCGTTTCGCAATCGGAACGAAAATGTGATAAATCAGAAGCAGTCATGAGATTCTACTGAAAATTTATTATGGGATATTCTTTATCGCTCTTTCTTCTGAAATCGATACAGTCATTGTTCCAGTTCCTTAATGTTTAAATATTTTCGAGAAATAACTAATAAATCATATGATCTGATAATAGTTTTAGTTAAGAACGTACAGTGTAAATAAAAATGTGCCAATAACAAGTTTTGATATTTTGATTTTTAGAACGTTTGCGATTGTAAATATATATAATAATAACTATTAAGTAAATGCAGTATATATTATCATACTAAAGTATGGCATGATGGTTTTATATGAGCCATTGTTATTATAATTCAAGCTGAATACGATTGACTAGTCGAGTTGTATTGATATCAATGATGAAAGATCTATGTGCGACCATAGTTTGCAATCTAAAATTGAACCACTTCAAAATAATGATCCTCCAGCAAATTAAAAAAAAATAGTGATCAGCATGACAGGCTACTTGGAGCATATGAAGATAAACAGCTGGACAATATCTTCATCGAACCCTTTTAAGACATTATTGTTTTAGTGTAAATAAATGGCGAACATACTATAAGAGAGTAAGAGAGAATATTTAGTTTGATCTAGGTTACTGTATTTATTGTTGTTTGAATATGGGTACATCAAATTCCAAACCCTGTATTTATTTAAAAATAAAATTTTGAACTGTTATATTTCAAAATCAAGCTGTAAAACTGAGAAACGGGAGACGAAACAGTATAAAACATTGCGTTGGAATTCAATGCTAATTTTCACTCTCTGTCTTATTTGTATAATGCGCATGTCACGTATTCATTTCCTCCCAGAAGCCTTTGCGCTGTTGTCGAGCGTCGAACTGTCTGTTACTGTAGTGATGGATCTATATTAGTTCTGTTGTTAGTCTTTGTCTATTATCGTAAGTTACTTTTATTAATAAACGTGTTTCTTTAAATATTGCATTTTACTCTGCCTACACACATAATGTAAAATAAATTTTAAGCTGTAAACAATCTATTAGAAATTATTTAAGATAAAACTGGAAATAGTGTGCAAAGCAAACAAGGTCTTTAGCTCTTTTATGTGAAGTAAATACAATACATTGTAAATGCTAAAGAAAAAAGAAAGAAATATGAAGGACAAATTTTCAATTTTTCAAACGTTTGCCAGAATTTGTTCATTTTATCGGAACGCTTTTGGGCAACGTGTCAGTGCTTTAAACGATACTTCATACTGTAACTTTCCCACAATCAAAAAGAATTGGAATAAAATGTATACTCTGCTCAAACATTTACAAGCTCATAAAAAAATATTATGATGCTCTCAATAAAGGAATTTCTGCCTAATTGTAAGTTAAAACTAATCCATGTTTTTATTTCAAGAATAATAATATTAATAATAATGATAATAACATACACCGTACAATGAGCTTTCTTTACATTAAAAATAACTAATGATATTAGAAAAACGAATGGTTAGAAGAGAAAAAACAATATAGAAAACGAAAGAAAATTCATGTCATACGAAATGACAATACTAAGTTGCATTTTTACTGCTTGGTAAGGTCGGATGAAGTCCATGGTTTAAATGTAAATATAAATTCTTCATGTCACAGGAAAGGCTGTATTACATAATCTTTATGACTTGTCTTAGACAATTTAAATCCTAACATACTTAGTTTGTATTTTCTACTTGCAATTTTTAGAATAATATTTAAGTTAAGACAAAATAATAATAGTGAAATAAAAGGAAATTACGGAAACAGAAAATGCAAATATAACTGATATTTTGAAATTTAAAGGTATATTTTTGCAAGAAAAAGTAACATGAGCACCAATTTTACAGTGCGAGCAAAACAACGGAGATTCAATTCCATATTTCCGAAAAAAAAACGAAAAACTGTGAAGTTTTCTTTTTTGATATTTTAATTAAAAGAAAGAAGTGTCATATTCAAGGAGCAATAAGCAAACAGAACTCGAAAACTTTCGTGTGAAAATGAAAGGATAAAACTATATTTATCAAGAATAGTTATGATCCTATGTAAGAATTTCAGAAAGGAAATGACTTTTGTTTTTCATTTTCCTGTAATTACATTGGTTTCACCATGGCACTTTTCCAGCTTCTCATACGCGGAGAGAAATTTTGAAACAAAAAAAAAAAAAAAAAAAAAAAAAAACAAATTAACCAAAAAGTAATTCTCTCCATTTTTCCTCAGAAATAAGATCATATCATATTTTTAAAAAGTATGTTAAAGAACAGACGAATAATGTATGTGATATAACATTCTTGATGTTATTTTCTCTTGTGCATTTTAAATAAGCTGTGTGAGTGTATTAGGTTTTAAAAACTGTCTGCTTAAAGTACAAAAAAGAGAGTTTTTAAAACCGAATAAACAGTGCTAAAATGCCTAAACAGTGTTTTAGTACCATATTTTGCCACACATTCTATTTTTTTTCTGACGTAATTATTATAACAAGTAGAAAACCATCTATATTATACAATCATCTCAAACAATATCGAAAACGAGTTTGTTCTTGTTATCTGTAATTTATCACATGTATATAATGTAGAACGAAACACATATTCAAAAACAAGATGTGCTCATAGCGAAATGTGTGAAGTCCTTACGATTACTTTTACTTAGCAAAAGTAACTTCTTTACAGAATGCAAGAGGTTTTTTTGCAAGCTGTAATTACTTGCAACAGGTTTTCTTTTTACAAATTTATTTGTCCTGAGGTTAATGCGAAACGAGAAAAATTTTTGTTCTTTAGATTTTTGTTTTCATTGTTAAGCCTTGCTTAAGATGGCTTAAAATACTTATTTTACGCGTGATTTATTCGCACTTAGAAATTACTTTATTCTAATTACATCGCAAATAGTTAAATTCTACACAATAAGAAATTGCTATCTCCTAAGGGCATCTTAAAATAATACTTCGCATTTAGAAATTACTATCTTCTAAGGGCATCGTAAATCCTTAGACCCCCCCCCCCCCCCTATGACCACAATTGCAGTTTCACCTCAATTTCAAAGCACTTTGTCAATTTCAAAGGCCTTTTTTGGTGAGAAATATAAAAATCTCCGTAATAAATTTAAAATATATATATATGTTAAAAATGGTAAGGTCCTATTAAAAATGCAAATAATAATAAAAATAATGATAATAATTTATTTTCAAAAGAAATATGTAATACTTTAATTACATGTTTCATGATTCAAGGTACAAACAATGACAAAAATAGATGTTATGTTTTACATTAATGTACGATAGATATTAAAATGACACAAAATGAAATAGAAGAATGAAGCATCTTATTTGGTTTGGCTTATTGGTTGTATACTACGAAGTACTGAAATATATTTTTAAAAGTTACAATATGTAATTGGGATCATTCATAAATGATGTCACGCTTCGAGGGGGAGGGGGGTTCGGGAAATTGTGACAAAGTGTGACAAGGGGAGGGGAGGGGGTACCAAGAAGTGTGACATCATGCATTATGCAACATAGCGTGACGCGTGACAAAGGGGGTGGGGGGTCCTTTGAAGTGTGACATATTGTGACGAAGTGGGGAGGGGTGTCAAATATATGGGAAAAAAGAGTGACGTCATTTATGAACGGCCCCATTGCTTATCTAACTCTTGCGGCGTTACTTCTCAAACCGGGCTTAAAGCAAAACACAAGATACTAACATAATAATAGCCACAAATATGATGATTTCAAATGATGCATTTATTATAAGACAAACGATCTAAACATATTTTGTGATAAAATATGAGAATACAAGTAAAAAACAACGCAAGTAAAGCACAAATTGTCTAAATCAAAAATGCAAATAGCTATTTCGAGGCTAGGATGGAGCCTCTTCATAAGTGCAGCAAAAGAAAAGTGCTCAACACACAACAAGAAAGTTATGAGTGAATCTCACAATTTTATGCAGAAAAGAAATTAAGAATAAAATTTCCGAAGTTTTCGCCATTTCGAGATTTATTGCCAACTGCACCAAATTATTGCGCTTCCTTAATTCCCGCAAACAGTTCATAAAATTAAACATCGACTTAATTATGTACATTAATTTTAAAAACATTAGAAGTGTTAGGCTGAGTACCGTTTAAGACCATAGTTCAATACGTATGGGATTCATTCCCCTGTACACATGGCACCGCGTATGCATAGGAAATTGCCTGATAACCTCAAACATAGACTATAGGTGGGAGAATTAATATGTATATGACAATAGTATTGTATTAATGCCTTCTAGACTACAAGCATGTAGTATTCGATGAGCGAGCATAACGAGCTTGAATCACGAAACGATCCGAATGGAGCTGCTCGAAGTTCCGGGCGCTGGTGAGCCACAGAAAGCAAAGGGCGATCCCCCAATTTATTATAATTCAAGCAGAATACGATTGACCTGTCCAATCGAATTGATGACAATTATGAAAGCATACACAGTTCTATATTTATGAAGTGGTAACTTTTATATGCGATTTTTGCATTGAAAGCGAATAATTAGCCCAACAATGCTTGCGTGCAAAAAGTAAAAATGAAAAAAACATGACAAAAATCAATGATTTTCTTTGTGTCTTTTCTCTACTTAATTATATTTTAAAAAAGGAACTTTTTATATTGTCAGTTTCCATAGCAATATCAAATACTGCATGCATTTAGTTCAAGGTTGCAAGCTTTGCATTACCATGAGAAATATATGTACAAGGGAATTTAATCTCGTATACAAAATTCAAAATTATAATTTTAATAGAGAATGTCATTTTCTAAATAGAGCGATAGTTGCAAAATATTACTGTAAACAAATCTTGTTATTTCAGTTATTTTAGGGACTGGAGTATATTTTCTGTTATATTAAGCCGGCAAAAACGTTGATAATATTACAATTCTACTTGTTTTAAATATTAAACGGACTATTTAATATTAATTTGACATTTTACCTTTTTTTGCAATTTAATACACTTATAACCTAATAAATTTAAAAAACAATACTTTTATAAGTAACAAAAGAAAAAAAAACACAGATGACAGTGTGATGACAGTTTTGAAGAGTTTTAACGTCACAATTCAACTCATTTTATTTAAGATCTATATACGGCATTTCCTACTATCAATGAGTATCGTACACATAATTGCTTGTAATTTTAATAAGAGAATAACATAGATTTTTATGGGATTAATAATTTTCTTTAAAGTAAAAGTAGTTCTCGTTAGTCATTAAGCAACTGGTTTAAAAGTTAAACGGTTTATAAGAGATAAAGTTACGTAAGAATATGTTATGTTTCACTGCATTTACAATTTGCGTTAATAATTTTAATAATAGTTTAATTAACTAACCTTGTTTATTGCGTATTATATCAAAACTTACCCTCATAAATTTATAAAAACCTTTAGTCGCTATCTAAAACACAAAAAAAAAAAAAAAAAAAAACACGAATTTACAAACATAGAAGAATTATGCATGGTGGTGTATTAGCGTGATATTTTTAATGCACCAAAAACAATATTTTCTTTCTTTTTTTCTGTTCATTATTTTATTTATGAAAAGATGCTCTTGACCGCTCCGTAGTGAGATGTTTTAATTTGTCATTTTGCGTCAAATTTTATTAGTTTTACGAGTCACAAATCTTCGAGAGAGCTCGAAATTAAGAGATGACTACTACGAAGGGAAAATAAATTCAATTAGTCAGGCATATCATACAACGGACGACATTTCTATTCGGTGAAGAAGAAACAATAAATTTTAAAATGCTTAAAAAATATTTTGAACCAATAAAGCTTTTTGTTGTAATGTTTTAATGAATAGAAATTTAACAAACTACTGCTTTTTTATTTTTAAATAAAAAGAACACGTTTGTTAAATTTTTCTCTTTTGAGAAAAATATGTTTTTTAACACAAATTGAGGCCTAACATTGTACAGTCTGTATGAAATTATACTATACAATGTATATATATATAGTGGTCTCATTGAACATATTGCTCCCGTCCATTGGATAAAAGAGTTATCAATTATATGTTTAGAGCGTGCAAAGCTTGACAGATGCAGGTGGCATATGGTACAGAGATTGTTATTTATGAACAGTGAGCGCTCTAAGAACCAGAGAATTCAGTAGCTGACAGCAGACATGACGTAAGGACAATAGAACCATATGTTCCTTCCAAATGATTTCCCTCTGAAACACCCTTAATATTTAATAGCAGAAAGGCAATTTTCTTTGGTAAAGAAAAATGACACAATAACTTTTACAATGTGATAAACTGCCAGGTTTTGTTTTGAGGGTTATTGAAGAATGGCTTTTGCTTTCACATGAAGGTAATTATTTTTTAATTGACGTAGTTTTAAAAAATCTACTTTCAACAGTTAATTTTTAAACCTTTTTTTTTTCCTCATCAAATAAAATAGAGTGTAATGTCGGCATTGTATACATCATTAGTCGACCTGTTTTGACATATTGTCAATTTAAACTTTCAAGTCGTCGCGAAAAAAGAACTAAACCTATACACAGAGCTTTAACTTCTGCAGTAGATTAACAAATGTAATTACTAAATTGCACTGTAAAAACTTTTGTCCCGAAAATACATGAGAATCTTTTGGAAATCATTTTTCCGGAATCTAACGGACTTAAAAACTAGATTTTTTTCAGAGACTTAAAAAAACTAGAAACTGCAAAGTCTTTAAAAAGATAAATTTCAAAGAATACAAAACAGAGAACATTCTGTAAATTGATTGCAACTGATATTGTGCTGCCTTTTGTAAGCGCCATTGTCATTTCTGGTACACAAAGTCGAAAATGAGCCCATGCTGCTGATGCCTCCGCAGTCGTAAAAACTGGCCCTCGAGGCTTTTCACTGGAGTTTAATTACACGCCAACAATATATATTGTATTTTTGACAATTTTTTGAACTGTAAAATGCAGATCTCAAGCGTTTAACTTTGAATTTGTTTACTGGTAATTTTTAAACTGGTAGTCCATGCTCTCAAGCTTTTATTTCTGCATTTTATTACAACTTTTAAACTGGTTGTCACAAATCTAAAGTTTTCAGTGAAATTGGCAAATCTTTCACCGCAGTTTAACAGGGTACTGAAAAAGAAGATTTTTCATTGAGAAACTGTTATCAAAAAACTTGTCACTGCAGTATCCTGAATTTTATTTGATTTTTTGAACATTGACGATATTTCATCATTAGTTGAGATAGAAAAAAATCAACGCCATTTATAGTGCACTTATGTATTTTTGCTTTAATTTTTTTTGTCTTGCAAATTCAAGGCCTATTCTTTACCTCCAAAAGTAACAAAATAGGGCGACACAAATTTTACATTACAAGGATCTAGCTCTTATTTTTTATTATTCCTTCAAGATGAGAAGTCGAGGCAAAAGGGAAGTATTGGGATAGGAAACGAATGATAAAAACAACGTTGCACGAATAAAAGACCTATTAGACTAGTTGCATATCATATAAGCATGCCTAGTTTGCAGTAAACCTAATGCACATACGAAAGCAATATTGCGTTTCATCAGAAATATATTTAGTTGCATACTTTAATTACTAGAATTTGCACCTTAATAACAATGAAAAAATTTAGTTTTGAACGTCTTACGTAGAAAATATTTTCTATGTAATTATTTATGTTTGATAATGAATTACTTTGTCCTAAACCTGCATGTTCTATTCAGTACAACTCCTTTTATGACGTTTTCTGGATATACACATGATGCGTTGCTAGTCAACGAAAATATTACACAATAGGTATTAAAAAACATTTTAAGTACGGCATAAAGTGAAGGAGGAAAAAAACGATTTAAGTTATAAAAATATTTTTTGAATGTTTTTCCTTTTTTGAAAGAAAAATAAAGTGTTTTTTTTTATATAATGTAAATAGCAATTTGTAGGCATTACTAAGTTTTCCACATAGAAGCTTTCAAATATATTCTTAAAGCTTGAACTTTTAAATGAAAAGCAACTTAATACTACTTTACCGAAACATAACAGCATTGCAGAAAATTTTATTAAGAAAAATGTTTTATTATTTTTTATAAAAATGTAAACATTAATTCTTGTGCCTGCTTCATGAAAATTTTTTAATAATGCAGTATTTTGGGAATTATCGTTACCATTTTTATTGTTGAATATGTTTTTAATAGGGGGGTCCACCCCCTGCTCGCTCTCGCTCACCAACTCCCGGAACTGCAACCAGTTCCATTCAGATCCAAACTTGTTGCGTTCACCGAATACTACGTTCTTGTACTCTATTAGGCATTTCTACAATATTATGCTCATACGTATATCACACTTATTAATTAACTAGTAAGCCCGGCGTTCATACGAAATGACCGCTGTTCTAGATATTATAAACATACAATTATCCCCGTAACCGGAAATGCACATCAAATCAAAGAGATATTTATCAAGTGTAATGAATAAATAATAAACATATAATAATTTCGGAAAAAATATTCTTACCGGAAAAAAACATCTAAGTTATAATAATCAGTAAAATAAAAATATTATTTACTATATAATCAAATTGTTTGAAAAATATTTATTTATATGCAACCTAATCATGGACACAACAATAGTTTTAACGAAACTGGAAAAAAGAGCGCTGCCATTTCAATATATATAAAAAACGCAGACGATAAATAAATTAAAACAACGAAAGAAGGATTAAATTAAATTCGCGTTTACATTAATTTTTAACGGAGATTTTAAATCTAGCGATGCCTCACTCAAAATGCTAGAGAAAGGTTTTGATTATTAGTATATTTGACATGTTACAACAGTGGCAACTGTATTACAGTTACGCAAGAAACCAATAAGCTATCGGCGACAAACAGACACTTAAGCGGCTTATATATAAGAAATGCATTGCATCCATTTATTGCTCGTTTTCGGTAAATAAAGTTATCTTAAATATTAAAATCAGTTACGTTGATTTTCGTTCTTCCATCTTTTCTCTATCTATTATACATCTGTAATTACTCATTCCCCACATCGCGTCTTTCTTCAACAGAAGTGCAATTGGAGATAAATCTCCTAATAAGGCAACTAATAATTTTCACTCTTAAATGTTTTCACTTGTGTTGCATAAATTTTGAAGAAACGTGTTGCCTAGACAAAAGATGATTATCCGAAAAATTAATTTAAAGAAAATAGGCTGAAGAAAAGCCTAACCAAGGTGTTGCCAAATCTTATATGCATATTAGGGATGTTTCTTGGTGTTACACAAAGAGTTATAAGATGATTGAAAAGTCAGAAAATAATATACTCTTTTTGTTTTTTTTTTTTTTCATGTTAAAATTCAGCCTACAAGTTTTGCTCAAAACATGATTGTGTCTGAATAAATGCTTACATACAAAAAAAAAAAGACAAATAATAGCTAAAGGTCCACGATTTATTTAATCTGATTTGTTTAGCGTTATGTGTGTATGAAGATTTCTTTTTTTTCTTCAATTTATTGATTTACTGTTTTTAATAGCATTTGTTTCCATTAACATTTTTTTCCTGTTGGTTTTACGTTTATAAGAAATACGAATATTAAAAATAAATTACATAAATGAAGTATAATTTTTAATAAAACCACGGAGTAAATCAATAATGCCTGACATTAAATTTTGTGGTATTAGAAACATACAAATATTTTATGAGTAGTTAGAATGAATCAGACTGTAATTATCATAGAAGAGTAACAACCACTGGTATAATGAAAAAAAACATTTATTTGTAATAACAATTTACATAATTTGATTGACTAGAATAAAAATTCGGATTTGGCAGGGTTGATTTCACCATCCCGTCAAAATGTTAAAAACGTCAACGATATTTCATTTTTGTTCTTGTTACAGTGATGAGGATATAAATGACATTGTTTTAGTGAAGAAATGTCATCGTATGGGTTTGTGACTGTTTGATTGATTGTTCCACTTTTCTGTATCAGAATGACTTGTTGCTTCTAAGTTTGGCGGCTTTTGAACAGCAATACTTCCTTCAGACCGACAGGAGAAACTTGAATTTTGGTTCGGAGACAAACCTGGAACACAAAAAACAAAATTCATGTGCCTTAAATCCATTCAATGAAGTTGCTACCAAATGTCCAATAGGCATTGCTGTATTTACTGCATTATTTATGCTAAATAAATAGATTTTTATGTGTATAATCGGTGAAAAAGTAATCAACGCAGAGTCAAGTATTAATAATTGCAAATGTTTTTCTGATTAAAAAATAATTATGCCCCCTTCCCTCTGTTTTTTAAATATAAAAATTATATTAATATACGATATAAAAATTATAATAATTATATCGTAATTTATACGATACATAAATTACGATATAAAAATTACGATAAAAATAACCTTAAAATATGTAGATGTGATAGTAGGAACTGTGTCGTCTAAAAAGTGAAATATATTCCAGTTGACTAGACATACTATATTTTCGTTACTGTGTGAACTTTTAAATATTCATTACCATATCGGATGTATTATATTTTTCAATTTATTCACAGTTCAAAATTATAAGCTATATTTTAAATTTAGAGACGAAACTGCAAATGAAAGATCAATGTATCCAAAAAATACAGCTCAAATTCATTTATGAACAAATATGAACAAAAATAAGAATGTTGCAGATGTATCGTGTCAAACATGAAATAGTTTTCTTTTATATGCTAGCGGCTTTTCAGTTGCTACCGTAGAAAGAGAATAATTGAAATAGTTTCAAAATGTATGATGTATTACTCTTCTAACAATTTATTTTAATGGATAAATATCACACATTATTTGCAGATATACCATCAAAGTATATTTTCATTATATGAAATTTCATTTAAACAGTTTTTTATTTGTTTATTTTATAATTTATTTAAAATGGGAATACAAAAAATTTTATCTGCGTAGATCGACTAAGTATGCAGTTATAAATTAACTAAACAGTACGCAGTTCTAAAAAAAAACTTTTTTTTACGAATATCGATATCGCAGAAAAACTTCCTATATTAAGCAATGGATTTTGTTTTCCTCCCTCCCCCACTCTTTAAAGGTACCACTGTTTAAACCACTGTTTAAAGGTAGTTTATAGGAAGTGAGAGCATTGCGAACTGTAAAATACTTACATGCTCAAATACTTTTTCTTTTACTTATATACTACTCGCAATTAACACTGAATTCCCTTCGGACACTTATGTCATTATACCATAATATGGAATAAATTACGTAATTATTCCGATAAAGTATACTATATTTATTGAAATACTTTTCTTCACCAGACCCCTACCTGTTAGCCGATACCTTAGTATTGCTTGCGCACGGTGCGAGGTAGTGGGGTCCACTGATTTTACATGTACGTGTCCCTACGTGTACATGGGTAGTCATCAGCGGGTATCGAACGCGCGACCTTCCAGGTAAAAGTCCGACGCTCTAACCACTAGGCTACCACGGCCCCTTTTTTCCCGGCCTACTTTCCCGTAAAAGTAAAAAAAAAACTATATTAAAGCATGAAAGAAGGCTTAATGTGCCGAAAAATATCGTTAAATATGAAGAAGTCAAAAATAAGTGAAGTTGAGATGGGGAAAAAGTGTGTCGGTCTGTCGTCTGTCTGTCGGTCTGTCCCCCCCTAATAACTTTTGAACGAATAGTCCGATTCGAAAAATTCTTTTTGCATTCGAAAGATCTCGGCGAGGATATCTCATTTCCATATTTTACTTTTTGATTTGAGCAAATTTTTTGTTAAATTTTGAACGGTTCAAAAATTTTTAACATTAGCGCCTATGGGCGAAAATGAAGCAAATTATGTAAACTCTAGGTACAAGATCCAAGTTCCAATGAACAAGCTCACTGGAAGAAGTTCTGGGCGTGAAATATTGATTTGAACAATTTTTGTTCATTTTTGTACAGTTCAAAAAAATTAACATATTAAAAATAATTTAACTTTGTGCAAAGTAATAGAAATAAAATTTCACGTTAAATTAAAGCACAAATGAGCATTAATGCTCATAACACATAATGCTCATTTGTGCTTTAATTTAACCTATATAAATCCAAAATCAAATTTCAATCCTATATAAATCCTGATCTAACGGAGCGATTTGCTTGGAACAAACTTTATTGGAAAGCTCTCATGACGTAGAACAAGTACAGATAGAAAGTTCATCCAGAACTAACGAGCCTATTTTCCTATGAAATTTTTTGATCGAGATTTTCAAGAATATTTTTGAATAATGAATGATTAAATCAATAAGCAAAAGAATGAATTAATAACTGAGTGAATAAATACATGAATGACTGTATGAATGAATGATTGAATGAAAATGTATTAACCGTTGAAAAAGGTATATCTGAAGCAATTAAGAACTTAAGCTAAACGAGAAAGAGAGAGAGAGAAAGATAGCCAGAATATAAATATGAAGCTGGTGTATACGGGAAAGTAGGCTCGTATAGTTCTAGACAGAACTTCTTGTTTATTATTGAAATACAAGTTTAGTAATGGTAACATTTTAATTAATATGGACATTTCTTAAATAAGTCAATCTTAAGTCAAAAAAGGCCGCAAGAGAAGATTATCAGTAGGCTGATAGTTTTTGTCATAAACGTCTGGAAGATTAATAATGGCAGAATAAAAGTTATTTTTTTCACCTTGTTTGTATGATGAAGACATGTAAATTGGTCGTGTAGGGCACCTTTTTATTGTAGCAAAGAGACCATCTGCCTGTAAAGAAACAGAGCATTAGATTCTTGAGAGGAAATTGATAAAAACTTTGCAAGGGTCCATTTACGTATTAAGAATAGAAATAAAACCCAATGAAGAACTAAAAGTAATAACTATAGATCACTTTCCGGAACGTTGTTCTATACGGATGGAGGTTGAACTAGTTGTCTACGAACTCGTGTTTAAAAAATGCATAAATAAGGTTTTGCGATCATGTGGAAAAGTGGTCGACTAGTACATCACTTAATTCTTTTCTTTTTTTTTCCTTTGTATTATCTGCTTGCTATTATTAAATAGCTTTTAAAATAAGAATAAATTAACTCGAAATAAAAAATCAAAATATTTACGATAGCAAGAAACAACGATAACTGGAATTTTATATTTACTTGGATACTTATATCTTTACTTGGAAAGCTTTACAGTTGCAGTTATTTTTGGCGCTATTAAGGTAGAACTTTTACTTAAAACATAAGTAATGAATGAGCGAAAGTGATATCATTTTTAGCCGAATGCTCGTCAACGTAGTACTATATGGACACGTTAACGTAATAATTCTGCGCGAAAAAATAAGATGCCAAATCCAATGCCAACGTAGATATTGGCGACATTTAACAATTTAACCGCAAAACGGCTCGTTAAACTGTTGGCAAGATTTATCTCGGCTATTTCTGTCAAACTAACTTTCGTACATCGATTAGCAGCAAATTAGGAGGTGTAGAGATTTAAAATGCTTCTCATCTCAGTCTAAAGTTTCTATTTAGCTGTTATTATTTCAATTGCATATTTTGGATTTCAACAAATACGTTAAAAAACATTCAATTCGAAAATGCCGTTCTCTTTATTTATTTGGGAAATAATAAAAGTGACTAAAAACTGGGGTAACTAAGAATTCATTTTAAAAAATAATAATCATAAACGTATATTAGGAGTCATATTTCTAAGTCCACACACTGTTTTTTTTTTTCCCCGAATACAAACTGACGTTTTTGATAAAAAATATCGTACCCAGTGTAAAGAAGTTAGACAAATATTTGTCTAGCAATAAAGCGATCTTTGAGCTTTTAAAATTAATGACGCTTTAATGAGAAAATATTGACATGTAACTAATTAACTTTACTTTAATTGCTAAAACTACTTTAGTCTTTTGAATAGCTCATAACCTTGGGATTTATGTTTCCAAAAATACTATCGTAATAAATTGGAAAAAAAAAAGAGATTCATGAAAAACAAGAGAGAGAGAGAGGAAAAAAAAGTTCTTCACCTGATGTGGAGATACAGAATCTATGCATGCGTAAGGCTCCGCGTAATCCCCTTTAGTTCCTAGAAAACAAAGTCATAACAATTCACTACATCAGAAATATACTTATTGTTCCAAAAGTTTTCAAGCTAATAATCAAAGCTAATATCTTAGTAGAAAAAAAATATATATATGTTTATTTTCTTTTTAAAAAACCAGCCTAAAACTTAAGTAATGTCTATAAACTCTGAACTGATATTCCTAATAGTTTAAAATTTTGTGAGAAGGGTCCTTTTCACCGAGATCAAATATTTTTCCTTAAAAAAAAAAACTGTTCTATTAATGCATTGATGTTTCTAAAATGTTTTATTCATAAATAGCTTCCGCCCCCTGCTGGTTATCGCTCGCCAACCCCCAAAACTGCTTACGCAGTAACTTTGGATTGCATCGTAAGTTTGTGCGAGTTTCCACTCGCTCATGACTAACTAAACTATTCTAGAGTAATTTCATGGAAAAGATTTTAAGGAGAGCCGAAACCTGATGAGATTAAAAATTCCCCTAAAACCTTCATATCCGTCTTACAGCAAAACTCGCGCCCCTCAGTCATACCTCCTAAATAGTATTCCATGATGTTTCTAACATTGCATGAATTAACACGATTTCACTGGTTTATACTATTTTGACGTTGATTTGGAGGACTTTTGATGTTCCTCAGTTTATTTGTTTCATTTCTAACTGATATCCTTTGAATAATTTCTTCCCAAGTTTCATTAAGATGTAAGATGTTGTTCTTTCTCATTACGAGAAATATTATGAGCGCTGCATTTAAATAACTGCCTTCAGCAACAGGTTTCAAATTTTGTTCAACGCAATTCCTAGCAAAGTAGCCAATAACCTTCGAACGTCAAAATGGCGCATAATCCGTATGATTTTTAAATTCATTCAAAAAAATAGCGTTGTTTGTATTTAAGTTGGATATGCTGCTGCCGCATTTCTTAGCAAGTTTGTCATCATGAATTCTTTAACTAAGGCAACCATCATACGTCCCGTTTTAAACAGACAATCCTGTTTTTATGGGTGATTTATCCTGCTGTCCTTTAAACATAGCTTCGGGTCGTCAAAATGTTCTGAAAGCGGATAACCTAGAGAACAATATATAGCAATAAATACAAGAAAGGAAAAGAGTTTGAGACCCTAAGGCAGGCATTAATTTAACTTATGCAAGCCTTTGCATTATTATTGAATGTTTTTTTATTTATCCGGAACTCATATTTATAACTGAAAACTGGCGAAAAAACGCAGTTGTGACTTGAAATTCTTCAATTTTATTACCAGACTAATTTTAAGCTATCACTCCAAAGATTTCATTCATGTTTGAAATAAATAGCAAATGTATGAAAGTATTTTTTTCTTTTTTCAGAAAACATTAGAACACAAGTTTCGTGTTTACGTGCTCATTCCTGTTTAATAACGACAACCTAATATAAATTAATTTTTTCCTTCTTGCTTTTTTGTTTACAATGGGGACTTCGGTGCTGGCCTATTCTAGTGGTTTCCAATTGAGTCGGTCGATGAATTTTGTCCCGATTGAGAATTTTTCCCTTCTTCTGCAAGTTTCAAATTTTAGTAAGCGTATCAGAGTAGCAATATACAGTTTCCTACAAACATTAACATACTGCAAAATCAAAAAAGTGCCACTTTATTTCGACGATATATTCCTAAAATTATAAATTTTGCTTAAAATTGGAAGAAAAAAAGAACAAATTAAAATTTTGGGGAAAACGCTTCAGGAGGTGACCGACACTCGCACACACACACGTTCACTCAAACTAACCCACAAACTCTTTGGTCTATTTCTATAGAAGGTTTAAAATCAGGGTTATAAATTGCGACTTATATTTCGTAGGATTTTTTACCCTGTATACCGGGTAAAAATGACGGTATTTCTTGCACTCTGTTTCTGGATTACCTAGCGACAATATTTTGAACCTGCCAAGTCAATTTTTTATATCTCTAAAAATAACTTTGTGTTGTTTGGAATTAATGTTGTTATTGAGCACACTTAAGAAAAAAAGTTTCATTTGCTGAAGAGCCTGTACTTGTATTGTATTTTCTATATTATATTTTGAAAAACATTATCATATTCGTAAAAGAAGTATTTTAACATATTGAATTACAAGGAATCACTTTTCTTACTGAGAAGCAAGAAAACATTAGCGCGGAACAACATATTTATTTTTCAGATAACAATCTGAAAGCGAAACTACTATCCATTTTATTTAATCAACCATGTCGCGGCCAGGTTCACGACATCAGGGCGCGTGATACGCAAAGTGGCATAGACAATAAAACACAAATTCTTTTGGTTAACTAGATTAATTTATTCACTTATATAGATATTAACTTAGGCCCATGAGACTACTATTAAAAAGGAAAATGAAATGTGCAGGGAACGAACCATGTCCGGATCCAACGGCAGCACTTGTTGTGAATTTTAGTCCATATGTGTCGGTGGGCGATCCTTCCTCGTCCGGAAGCGAATGGTGATCATCATAGTCCTGCTTGCAGAAGAGGCCTGCCGCGCCTATTTTATAGACGGCAGATGTTGTCAATCAAAAATTGTATAGAAGGGGCCCATCTCTGCCTTGGAAGATGAAGTGGTTTCAGGGAAAAACTCATCACCTCTGTCCAGATCTGATGATGCTCTGATGTAGTTCTTATGTCACTCTCGTGTTCTCTGACCATGTTTTCTGATGATGTTTTTTGGTTTTAATTCACCAAAAGCCCCTTGCTGATTTGATGGGAGGTCTTGACCAATTCAGGCTCTTCTGGCCTCCCATCTTTTCTTAGATTTCTCCCAACCAGGGCGCTTCCCGTCGGCCGTTGGCTGGCGAGTTTATCTGTGGGGCGGTACGAAGATCCACGCAATCAGAGCGTTTTGCTTCTGGTGTTCTCACGGTGTTGTTGCCTCCTCCGCCATTTTGAGTTATAAAATTTATATTTATCTTATCCCTCCAATGGGCCTTTGTTGAGAAAATCTCTTCAGCTATTGTTGGTCCAGACGGACTGTCGCCGCTGGTCGTAAAAATGCCTATTACATTGTAACCCCCCATCTTTCTGTTACGACAGATTCCTTCCCTTGCACATCAAAAAAAAGCAAAAAAAAAAAATTAATAACTCATCTTATTTGCTAAGGCTCATGGGTCAATATTTACAATACATTAATATTTACCAGATATTTACAACTCCTTCCACATGGGTTGCTTCCCACCTAGTCATGGGAAACATGGTGCTACAATTGATAATAACAGCAATAGGACAAACCTGGAGAAAAATTATATATATACATCACACTTAATAAATTGGTAATGGTGAGGATGCCTAGAGATCGGTTGCTCTGGACGTGGAGACAAGTAAACAGACAAATGGAGAACCCACTTGTTGTGAAAATTGACCATACCATTGACCATAATGTATAGTCTGTGTTATGCCATATAAATTCGATTTTGTACAACCATTAGCAGTGGAATTGTTACTAAATTGATCTCCTTTATACACAGTTCAACGGGTGCATTTTGCTTGAACACGGAAGAGGCATATGAGTCCGAAATTGACTGCACTTTGAGCTACACAGTTCAAATATCCTCGTGTTTTTTTTTTTTTTTTTTTTTTTTTTTTTTTTTTTAATGTTGAAATGGAACATCATTCCCTGCACGCAGCTGACATATCTTTATTCAACTGAAGTCAATTAGTCTCATGGTGCAATAAATTTTAGTACAATTCATATCTATTTTTAATAAATCATTCCCCCCCCCGTGAACTCATGAGGAAAGAAAGTAAAAACATTATTACTTTTTATTTCTACGAGCAATCACTAGGAACATTCATTTGTATAGTAGGAAACTTTTATTCTCATATTAAACTTATGAGTTTCATTAAATACATTAAATACTTCAGATAACTTATACATTGAAAGCACATTGTCAATCTTTTTGGCAAGCCACCATATTTCCTTACAACCAATCCTTTCCAGTTTCAACCCTCTTTTTCTGTCATAGCAATTTCCCTTTTTCTTAGGCTTTGCTTTCTTTTGCACTCCTTCTGAGAAAAAGCCCCCCGTTGGGCAAAACGGATTTCTCCTGACCTCGCCTGAGTAGAACACGTGATTTCGAACCCCCTTTCGTTCGCAATGCTTCCCTAACGGGTCTTTTTTTACTTGTGCTCCTACCTGAGGCATTGATGACGTCACATCCTGTTGACCAAAAGTCCCCTGACGGTTTAACAAAACCCCTTCTCTCTTCCAGTCCTTTCTGCGAACAAAGTGGCTGGTCACATGGAATAACTGCACTTATTATACTCAAGTGGTGATTTCGTTCCTCTAATTATTAATATTTTCTTATTAATCTCATCATTAATACTCATTTTCCCTTACAGAACCAAATATTATTCACCTGCATTTCTTTTATGCCCCCAATATTATGTCTATTTTATGGTTTACAGCGCTCGTCGGCTGAGTCTAACTTAAAGCAGAATGTAGCTGCATTGATGACTGGAATTTTTCTTCAAAGCATCCGAAAATCATGCGGTAAGTTTCAATGTTGTGCATTCATAAACAATTTATTCCTGTTTATTTATGGTTGTTGCAATGACAATTTTTACCCATTGTTGCTAACATTACTGTGATTATCAGTTTTTTTTTTTTTGTTTGTTTTACTTTAAATGCTCTAGCCGTTCAGGCAAAATTTTAATTCTGCGCGTATTGACTTTCGTCACGAATGGGTGGCTAACATGTGTGCTTTCAACGGTCACGACGTTCTTGGAATTTATTTGAATTATTTGAAATGGGCCATCATATTTTGTCCTGAATTTAGTTTTTGATTCTATAAAAACTAAGTCTCCGACTCGCAGTCGCGTTCTCACCGCTTTCTTTAATTGGATTTCGTTTTGCTTCTTTTGAGCTGCTTTCTGATTTTGAACTGACTGTTCGGCCATAATTTTAAATGTTTTGGTTATTTTTTCATAATAAGGGTCGTATCTTATTTCCCCCTCTGTTCCACTTTTTTCCCATTGATCACTGAGGGTTCTTAATTTTCTACCAAACATTAATTGGTGAGGGGTGAATCCAGTAGCAGGGTGTATTGACGCATTATAATATAACTTATGGAGATTTAATCCTAATTCAAAGTCCTGGATTCCCTCCTGGGCTAGTGCTGCCACTGAATTTTTAATTGAAAAGTGGGATCACTCAACCTTCCCATTCGACCACGGAGTATACGTGCAAGTTTTCCAAAGCTTCACTCCAAGTTTTTTATTCAACGTTTGAAAAATTTGGCTGGTGAACTGCGTGCCATTGTCAGATAAAATTTCAGTTGCCACCCCATACGTCGAAAAGTATTTCAAAAGTGCATCAACAATTGTTTCCGCCTTAATGTTGCGCAGAGGATACAACTCTAAATAGCGCGAGAAATTATCTATAACTGACAAAAAATAATTCCCCTGGGGTCCGGTTGGCCCACAAATGTCCACAGAAATCCGGTTTCCTGGATATTCGGCAATTTTATTATTCCCAAATTCACGTTGGGTTTGATGACTCGGCTTCAATTTTGCACATATAAAACAAGTCTTAACAAAATTCTTGACGGCAGCGGTCATTCCAGCAAAATAATAGTTCCTTTTCATTATTTCTAAGCATTTGTTTTCCCCCAGGTGCGTTATGTGGGCAGTTTTAATTGCTATTTTTTGTAGTGGTTTGGGCAGGACAATTCGATTTTTATTCTCGTCTTTTTCATCGTGAATATTTATCGAACCAAAATTTTTCTCCTACTCTGGGTTCAAAAATCTGCTTCCGACATAGTTCGTCTTTAATCGGGCCCAGTACAGAATCGAACTCTGTAAGGGCACTAACATTTTCGTGTGATAAATCGCATGTGTCCACTTCTCCGTGGATTTCGTTTTCTCCCCTTTTCGCTCCCAGACCCCCTGTGGATCCCGCTGGTTCCACCAAAGTTGTCAGGACTGGTTTTTGCTCCTGTGTCCTTTCAATTCCATCTGTTTCCATGGCAACCGCTTGTCCACTATCTACACTACTTTCCTTCGCGTCGTTTTGTCGACCCGCTGTTTGTTTACAATATGGAATAGCAGTACTTTCTGTGTTTGTCTGATAGTTATGTATTTGGTTAGCAGGATTCCGCGAAATATAATCTGCAAAAATATTTCTGCGCCCCTTGATATAAATGATTCTATAGGAAAATTGTGACAAAAACATTTGCCAACGCGCTAATATTCCGGAAACTTGGGTCGACTGAATTAGGTACTTTAGCGGTTGATGATCGGAGAGAATCACAAAATCCTTGTCTATTAGAAATTCGTAGAAGTATTTGATAGATTCTACTATCGCAAGTAGTTCTATTTTATTTGCTGCGTAGTTTTTTTCAGAATTTCTCAATTTTCTCGAAAAGTACTTTACTGGCCTAATTTGTCCATCTACCATATGACCCAAAATCCCACTAATTCCTAACAAACTTCCGTCTGTATTGAGGTAAAACGTCTTATTCATATCGGGTTGCACCACAAAAGGTCGGGAAGTAAATATTCGTTTAAATTGCGTAAACGCATTCTGACATTCCTCATTCCAAGCAAACTTCTTCCCTTTTTTCGTCAGCTGTTCCAATGGGTCAGCTAGTGCGGCGCAATTCGGGATCAGATGGCGATAAAAATTGACCACCCCTAAAAATTTCTTCACTTGGCGTGGTGTTTGAGGTTGGGGAAAATTCTGGATCTTTTCCATATTATCGGGGGTCGGTTCCACCCCTGTTGGTGAGAGGTTAAATCCCAAAAATTTAATTTCGGTTTTTAGGAACCGTGCTTTTGCTGGGCTTAATGTCAGGTTAAATTTTCGTAGTCGCTCAAATACTACTTTTATTTTGCGAAACATTTCTTCAATGCTATTTGCAGCTATAATTATGTCATCCAGGTAAGCATGAATACCCTCTTCTTGCATGTCAGCCAGCACGTGTTCTAACATCAATTTCATCCAAAAGGCCCCACTATTTTTTAAGCCAAATACGAGACGCGAATATTGGAAATTCCCGTACATTGAGGTACATGCCAAATATTTGCGTTCCGATTCAGGAACATGTATCTGCCAAAACGCATTGGAGAAATCTAGTGTAGTATAATACTGTGCGCCCGCCAATTTGTTTATCAAATCTGCTATCCGCGGTATGGGCACCGGAAACAAATTAATCTTTTCATTAAGCCGGCGAAGATCAATCGCCATCCTATATTTCTTTTCAGGTCCGCCTTTTTTCACCAGGAGGACTGGAGCTGCGAAAAAACTATTTGTGTATTCTATGATGCCACAAGCCCTCAGATCGTCTATTTGCCGCTTCAGTTCCGGCTGTAACGCTAAAGGAACCTTATATGGTTTCGCTGCGATTGGTTTTTCATCACTTACGTCAATTTTTACTTTAACTGCGTCGGTTTCCCCCAATGTTTTTAAGCTGGACGTAAAAACGTCGGCATAATCCACTAGTAACTCTTCTAATCTAGCTTTATTTTCAGTATCAATATGCTCCAACTCAAAATTATTTAAGTCGAATTCTGCCCGCCGTAATCGTAAGACTTCAGGGGTTGCTTTAATTAAATTTATTGGCTTCGATTCTAGCTCTGACTCCTGTATTTTAATATCAGTATGTAGTAACCCAATCTTTTCCTGCTTATTGATCGTTATTATTTGATCTGTATTATTGGTAGCAATAACATCAATTTTTCTCTTATTTGTGTTCACGACAGACTGATCAATTTGTACGTTAGAGGTATATTTCTCAAAGGGGTTAAACAAACCTATGCTTCCCTCCTTAATTTCTGGCTGACAAATCAACGACACAATGTGGGTAGTCCCTGGTTCCAACCTTACTTTCTTCTGAGAAATGCACATTATCCCCATATCCTGTCCTTCATTACTGTGCCCCAACTCAAATTTAGCTTTTCCCGCGCTAACCAATCCTGAATCAAAATCAATTTTCAATTTTAATTTTTTAATAGCGGGGTAACTCAATACCAAATCATACGAATCAAATACTATGTCAGTGATAAAAATATCCTCTAAAATTGTACAATCCCCTATTGTGATCCAGGCTTTAATGCAAGTTTTGTAATTAATGCTTTCACCCGTCAAAGTTTTTAATGTAACTAATTTTGTTGTACAATTTACTTTACCCTTTTTAGACAACGAATTTAATAGAGCTGTTGAAGCCACAGTACAACACGCCCCCGTGTCGGCAAGAAAAGTGACCGGTTGACATCTATCTTCCTGAAACAATCCGATGAACCCGTGAAGTATTGGTAAGTCATTATTCAACTTATTTTTCGATAACGTAGTTACTGTTTTGACCACTTCATTACATTTTATCTGGTTTTGCTCGTGAACCAACTCGCATATATTTTTAAATCCCGCTATCTGCTCATCGCTCATAGTATTTTTCTTTGAGTTTTCACTTCCTGTGTCGCGAAATTCTTGTCTCTCTTTTTGAGGGTTCCCTCTCTTCGCGTTTTGATTGACAGGTAGGTGTGTTTCTGACTCTTTCCCTGCTCCGCTCTCCGAAATGGGGGATTTTCGCACTAGCCCTTCTGGTTTTTGTCCGATTCCCCCCTTTGATGACGTAGTCTCACAAGCGATTGGTTCTTGTGTCGAAACTGGAATAATGCTCCTTTTCATGTATTGTATCGCTAATTTATTTTCGTCTACGTTCCTATGTTTTGACGCCTGTCTTGCTCGTGTGTTTACATTCACTCTTTGCTGGGGACTACTTATTTTATCTTTCGATTCCTTTCCGCTATTATCACGAAAGCTTACTCTACACAACTCGTCCTTTTTATTCTTATTTCTGTCGTGAGCTACCAATTCTTCCTGAATTTGACGATTGTTTTGTACTTCGTTTGAAATTTTCGTCTTTTTATTTAACTGCCCCTCATTTTTAAACTCTCTCTTCGTACGCTCCCAACGTCTTTTAACAAGCGGACTCCTTGCTCCCGAATGCTGCCAATCATTAGCGTGATTCCCTTCCATATGTTTAATATTGAACTGCATACTTTTTAATTTTTGGTAGCCGGGGCATTCAGTTGTATTATGACCTACCTCTCCGCAAAATGCACATACTGCGGTACATTGTTTAATGTTACTTATCTGCTCTGTCGTCTCAATATTATCTTCTTGCCTTAATGAATACGCGTTGATTGCGTTAACACGTAATTGCGAGCATACCGACGATACTTTTTGCAAAGTTTCCGCGTAACTAACCGCCTCGTCAAACGAACTAGGATTTTTCAATAAAATTTCTCTTTGCAAGTCCGGCGTTAATCCTTCAATAAAACGGCCTAATAGTAACTTATTTGCAATTTCGCACTCCTGTGGTGCGCTCATTATTCCCAGAAAATTTACTCCTGCTTTTCTTAACCTCTGGGCATAATTTCTAATCGGCTCTTCGGCGGACATATATATGTTTGAAAATTCAATTTGCCACTCAAGGAATGATTTTTGACGTGAGAAAAATTTTATGAATTTTGCCTTGACCTCCTCATAACTTTTGGATTTACTTAATAGTGGATCATCAATCAACAACTGTTGCGCGTCACCCTCTAACTTTGCCTTAAATATGATTAATTTTTGCAATTCATTCCAGTTCGCTAAATTTGCGATACTCTCAAATTCCTCAAAATAATACCTACAACTCTCCGCTTCTCCGGAAAAAGGTTTAACAAGGGAAATTAGATTCGGATCCATTTTTGGATATTCTAACAAACGATTGCTTCTAAGCTTTATCGCTCCCTTCTGCGTTCAGTTTCCTATTTTCCACCATTTATCCGCTAACCAAAGTTGATAAATTATAAATTTCCCACACAAACAAATAATCCTTTTACGTTGCACATTAAACTATCTGCATGACTATTTCCGCCTCACCAAAACAAATAAGTTCTATACCGAAATATTTATCCTTGCTCACATCCATTTCACTACCGTTAACTACTAACATTTTCTCTGCCCGCCGCATTTTCCAAAACTAATTTTTACTTTAACACCATTCACACTGAAATGGGACAATATCCTACCTAATTCTGTAACTTTGAAAAATCCAAATGTGCCCACAAGAACAAACTGCCTCAGCATTATGTGCGATTTCCCCTAACCGTGGCACAACAATCATAAGCTTTAACGCCTAAATTTTTAAACATGCTCCCCCAAAATAATTTTCACAGCGAATTGACTCTACAATATCCAGTTCGTAAGAGCTTGTTTGATGGAGAACTATACCAAACATAAAGCAAGTTGCGAAATTTGACTTTTGAGTTCGAATTAAAATGCATAAATTTTGTTTGATATTTCGCACTAACAACCCAAAAACAAACAAACAAATAATTTTTTTTTCTAATTCTTTTGATACTCTCACTCTCTGGATATCATAACATCATTTTACACAAGAAATACCAATTTTTTTTTTTTTTTGACTGAAAAGAAAATTTAATTTTGACTAAGTGATTGAATGTTATACTTCCTCGAAGTTAGCAATAAAAATAAAACTTTGAATACATTTCAATTAGAAAGGCATTAATTTTCAATTTCCTCATAAGTTCACTACTCCCAAATTATTTGAGTTCATGGCACAAAACCTTAAACATAAACTATCCTATCATACCACTGGTCACTGCACCAATATAGGACCAAAAGTGACCCTACTAAACACGGAACCATTATCTAGACCACCAGTCACGGCACCAATATAGGACCAAAAGTGACACTACTGAACTCGGAACCATTATCTAGACCACTGGTCACGGCACCAATATATGTCGCGGCCAGGTTCACGACATCAGGGCGCGTGATACGCAAAGTGGCATAGACAATAAAACACAAATTCTTTTGGTTAACTAGATTAATCTATTCACTTATATAGATATTAACTTAGGCCCATGAGACTACTATTAAAAAGGAAAATGAAATGTGCAGGGAACGAACCATGTCCGGATCCAACGGCAGCACTTGTTGTGAATTTTAGTCCATATGTGTCGGTGGGCGATCCTTCCTCGTCCGGAAGCGAATGGTGATCATCATAGTCCTGCTTGCAGAAGAGGCCTGCCGCGCCTATTTTATAGACGGCAGATGTTGTCAATCAAAAATTGTATAGAAGGGGCCCATCTCTGCCTTGGAAGATGAAGTGGTTTCAGGGAAAAACTCATCACCTCTGTCCAGATCTGATGATGCTCTGATGTAGTTCTTATGTCACTCTCGTGTTCTCTGACCATGTTTTCTGATGATGTTTTTTGGTTTTAATTCACCAAAAGCCCCTTGCTGATTTGATGGGAGGTCTTGACCAATTCAGGCTCTTCTGGCCTCCCATCTTTTCTTAGATTTCTCCCAACCAGGGCGCTTCCCGTCGGCCGTTGGCTGGCGAGTTTATCTGTGGGGCGGTACGAAGATCCACGCAATCAGAGCGTTTTGCTTCTGGTGTTCTCACGGTGTTGTTGCCTCCTCCGCCATCTTGAGTTATAAAATTTATATTTATCTTATCCCTCCAATGGGCCTTTGTTGAGAAAATCTCTTCAGCTATTGTTGGTCCAGACGGACTGTCGCCGCTGGTCGTAAAAATGCCTATTACATTGTAACCCCCCATCTTTCTGTTACGACAAACCATATATATAACTCTGGATTTATCAGCTGTAGTTAAAAATTTGCAAATTTGGGTAGTCTCTGATTTAAATATGAAAAAAAGGAAACTTACCAGCCGGACAGGAATAGTGTGAAGGTTTTGCCGACTTAATGTTAATTTGTTTGCTCATGTCATTCATCATCAACGAATCCTTACGGTTTTCATAATCTGAAGCAAAAAAAATATAAAAATATGTAGATGTCCTTGAATCAAAGCCAGTCGTTCATTAGATTTAGCATCTCCGCGCATACATCTAATGAATTCGAGGAAACCAAAGCCCAACGAAATCAAATAAGGACTCCTTACAAATTCTTCAGCTCCTTAAACTAAACTTTTAAATATTTTGGTTGGGTCTTTACACTATAAACTTTAAAAATACGCCTAGCGTACAGGCACACACACACATAAATATAGTTTTTTTCCTCATTGATGTTCCTCGGTATCCTTGTAGCCAAAATTAAATACTTCCTAAGAAATATGAAATGATGTATTCCTTACCAACAAAGTAACAAAAAATTAAAGAACGTATCCAAAAGATTTTCTTTTAAATTTATTCTTCTGAACAACGAAAACTATTTTAATTCTGAATGTTCGATTTCTTACTATACAAGAAGAGCTAGTCCAGTATGAGGAAAGTGATTTTAACAAAATCCTTTGATGTTTCCTCTCCTCCGCCCCACCAGTTTCTACGTTCTCACAAGTTAAAAGAGGAAACAATGGTTGTTTTCTCATAAGAAATAAAGAAAACGTCGATTGATTTCAAAATAACAATGAAAAAAAAAGCCTTTGAATAAATTGAAAACCATGAAAGGAAAAAAATAGAAGAATTATTTGATGCTAAGTAAAATACTTTTTTTTTTCATTTATACAATGCAAAGTGTTTTTAATTAGCACAGTGAAATTTAATATTATACTGGTGAACCGTGCGAATTTTACCAGTGATTGAATATGTTGTTAAAATCAATGTTACACCAATAAAAACAAATGAGTGTGTGTGTTAACCGATATAACAATTTTTGCTATTGTTTAGCAGTTATAGAGATGTATATGTAATATTTTTCTTAACTGAAAATTGGCTATTTTAGAATGTGCTCTATGTATGAATGCATATGGGTCGGGTTATTCTTTGATTTTTGCATTTCACAACGTCTCACTGACGCATTATCTATGTATATGTCATTAAAAATTTTAAATTGCATTTAATTCAAGGTCATTAATTTCATTCGATGCCAAACCAACCATACACTTAATTAACAGCGTCATTTTAAATCCTTCTGTGACTATAACGCATTGAAAATTGTATGCAGTTTCATAAATATTGCCTGCATAATCAAACATCTACTTTCTACTAATATGTTTAAGTACTTTTTAAATTAACGAAGTTATTAATTATCAAGTCGGAATGTTATTCTCCCAGCAGTTTTCTAGATAATGATTTATCTGGATTCCAATTATTTTGTTAACTTTGATCGAAAACCTAAAATTAAGCTAGGTGATAGTGATTTGTAGGCAGAAGGTACTTACGAATATATTAAATATAATTACAAAGTTGTTGGGAAACGCACAATGGGAGTACATGTAATGTTCATGAATTCTTAAACCCATTTTGGGTGTACTCTAAAAAAGGGCCACAGGGCGCCCGCAACCTCCTTCTCGTAGTGACGCTACTGATATGCATATTATTTATTTAAGGTTTTTGATCAAAGTCGTCAAGATAACCGAATACCAGGTAAATTCACATCTAGGTAACAGTGAATACATATATCTACTTGCGGAATGTTATACAAAGATGGAATGCAAGTAAGAACAAGAAGTTCCGTCTAGAACTATACGAGCCTACTTTCCCGTATACACCGACTTGAAATTGATAATCTAGCTATATCTCTCTCCCTTTCTCATTTAGCTTTAGATTACTTCAATTATTTTCTCTACAACGGTTTATGCATGTTCATTCACTTATTCATATATTCATTCATTCATCCATTCAAACACTCACTCATTCATTCCTTCGGAAATATCTTAAAAATCCAGATCAAAAAGTTTTGTGGGAAAATAGGCTCGTTTATCTCTGGATGAGCTTTGTATCTGTGCATGTTTTACTTCATAACATCTTATCGATCAAGTTTGTTCCAAGCAAATCCGTCTATTAAAACAGGATTTATATAGGGTTAAAATGTTCCCGTAGGCTCAAACGCTTTTTTTTTTTTTTTTGAACTGTTTAAAATTGAACAAAAATTGTTTAGCTCACAAAAGGTTTCCCGTTGAGAGCTTCTTCCAATAAGCTTGTTCAAAGGAACTTGGAGCTTATGCCGAGAGTTTATATAAGTTGCTTTATTTATGCTTAATGTGCAGTTTTTTGAGCCGTTCAAAATTGAGCGAAAAATTGGAAATGCAATATTCGCTCCAAAAACTTTCGAATGTAAAAAAAAAACCTTTCAAATCGTTGGATTCCCTCAAAAATTATTGGAGGAGGGAAGACAGACTGACAGACACACATTTTCTCCGTCTCAAAGCCCTATTTTAAATTATTTTTATTTTTTAATCGTCATTTAATTACTTCCCTTTTTCAAAACTTTTTTTGACGATATTTTTATGATACATTAAGCCTTCTTTTTTTCCTCTTTTACGGGAAAGTAGGTTAAAAAAGAAATTAAAAGGCAAACAAGAAGAAGAAGAAAATCGAAAGTCGATAGAATTGCCTTCTAACTTACCAGACTGTTCATCTCTTTCCTCAGAATGTTTTCTTATACAGACGACAACAATAAACACAACAATTACCAACACCAATGCAGACACCACGACAGGAATGACCAAAGTGACGTTTTTATAAAAGGGTAAGTCCGTCTCTCGTTTCCCAAAAGCAGGAGATGAAGTCGGAACTGTGGGAATAACAATTTATATACCTTTCACAGAAAATTATATCCAAAGTTATGGGGTTCATGTTATGCAAATGCTTCTTTACAATTTCTTCTCAACAGCAACGGTTGTTTTTTACTACATGTATGAATCTTGAAATGTGATTCCCATAATAGTATAACAGTGATGCTTTCAAATACAAAACTCCCTTGTACTATTATGTTCTTTTGTAATTGAAAATTGAACCAAAAAATATTTTATCTTTTCTTCAGGTTTAGCAAATAACTGTTAAATATTAAAAATTGCTTTTCTTATAAATTCCGAAGGAAAAATGTCATACATATGATATTTGTAAAGAAGCATTCTGGTACATATTTAAGCAGCACGACCGTATTCGAAACATGCTTATGGTATGTTTCAGTAAAATGAAGGAAGAAGCGACCATATTTAAGAAAAATATACAAAAAAAAAGGAAAAAAAAGAAGAATACATACAATTGTATTAATAAATTGAAAAAAAAAAAGGGGAATTGCATTTATCATACAAGTTTAATAATTAAATTATGATACAGGTATATGTTCATCATCGCTCATTTAAAAAAAAAAAACTATCCTGACGTAGGTTATTCTTCAGGGGATATGAAATTCCTATAAATTTTTATGTAATGTATAAATGAATATTTACGCGTTTTGAAAGCACAGTGAACTCCCAAGGAAATATATAAAGTTTTTTTTTTCTGTTTTCGTCAAAGTGATGTCGTTAAAAGTGTGGCTGTTAACTGTACATAATCTCAACATTAGGCATACCACATATTAACAAAAAAATTTTGCAAAAAATGTGTGAAAAATCCAATAAAATACCTAGATACTGTATTTAAGAAAAAAAAAATGAACGAAGAAAATACATTTGACCTTGCTTTTTTAAAGGTTTTTTTAAACCGATTCTTCAGTATTAGTTTGTCATTATTATTAAATTTAAACTATGTTTTATTCCATTGTTTACTGTATTGATAAAATGAGTGGTTGTAGATATAATTTGTGTAATATTAGGACTTCTCCGTTTGGACCGTACTACTAGCAGTTATGATGTAACAATATTGTAAGGATTAACGTAACAATATTGTAATGCTTTTAATATTAGTTATATATTAGACGTAAATGTTTTTTATTAACTAACAACAAACAATAGAATTGAAAAAAAAAAATAAGAAACTATTATTTCAAAGTATGTTTTTCGCTTTGTTGGAGGAGGAAAAAACTTTTATTTTGAAAAATCTTACCAAATAAAGCACCATTAAAATAAATCATTCAATGCTTGAGAATAATTAACGAGAATTCTAAGCTAGGTTGAATGCATTGCGACCTGATATTTTGCACCTGTGCTCTCTATGTATGTCAAAATGAATGAAAGGCAATATATCTCAGCATAAATGATCACACTTAGTAATGTGCTACCTATGGAGCTTGCAGATAGGGTGCGGAATAAATATTCTCCTTGAGTGAGGCCTGCATCGCTGTGGGCTGTCACCATAACAACGTATTCCCTGTCCGGAGATAAATTCGGCACTACATACACATCTCTGGGCATTTCCAGCTTTTCAGACACAGTGGTCCAATGGCTCTGGTATTTTGGCCGGTGTTGCACCACAAAGTGACGAATCGGACATCCCCCGCTTTGCCACGCGTTGAGATTCAACGTCACTGACGTTGAATTGGGGAGCAGGAAAGATGATTCGTGAGGTGACATTGGCGCTGCAAAGATGAAAGAGGAGTGTTTACGGAAAATGTTATGCGAGTTTAATTGAGAGGTAAAAGACATAAGTTGCTCATATAAGAATAGTTGCAGTTTATAAATCACTCAAAGTGTTAAAAATATACACCGATACAAAGTATAGAATTTGCATTATAAATTCAATATGCTGCATATTTGGTTCCGAAATATCAATTTCTAAGCTATAGTAATTTGCAAATAATTTAAAGTATTTAACTTTTATACATTATTTAAAATTCAAAGTAAAGTAATGTGTGAAATAAAGATGGCTATTCTTTGTGACTTTTGGAAAGGAAAAAAAATCTGAATGCAGATTAAGTATAAACAAAAGAAACAAAGAAAACTATACGTTTTCAAAAACGTTCAATATTTATTCCTTATTACTTCCGTATCTACGTATTTATTTACTTCCTTAATCTTCATTGCCTTTTTAAAAAAGTCAAGTTCCGCCCAGTGTAAATATGTCTGGTTTATTCAATAGACTTCGTTTTGTTGAAATTTGATGGAAGAAAAGTGTTTCTTGACTATCAAGATCATACTAAATTGTATTTGAAGTGTTTTGCCAACTCAGCGCAAAATGCTAAAAATATGGTAATATGTATAAAATGCTCAAAATGTTAATGATACAACTTAAATACATTGCTTTTGTGATAAGATTAGGATTTAATTTTTCTCATTTTGCGAATATTGCGTTCAAGAACACAGCTACTTTAAATACATAAGTGATGCTTTTTATTTATTTATTTATTTATTTATTATTTGTATTTATTTTTTTATTTTTTTTCACTTTCACTTTTGTTTTTCCCGTGCTAAAATTTTACATTTTTGAGATATAAAAAGATAATGTTTTCAATAATTAATAACTACACTAGGTACCTGCACCGAGTGTTCTTCCTGAAACTGTTGGACTAGGTTCTCCAGTCCCCAAACTGTTAGATGCGGTCATATAGAGTTGATATTTGGTTCCACAACGTAATCCAGTCAATGTGTAACGATCTTGCCTATTGCTGAGAGCTTCCTGTACCCAGTTTCCATCGTCTGTTTTGTAGTGTAAGGTATATTCTGAAGAAATTAAGAAAATAAAAGCATTCGTATAGTTTAAGTTATTATATTTTTAGGATTATTATAAAAAATATTTAAATAATATACTATGCTATATACTATGCTAGTGCTATAATATTTATTACGCTAATAAAACCTTCCTAACAACAAAAATATATATAAAATATATGTAGGTTTTATATATTTGAAAACTTTTGGATACAGTATACTTAGAAATATATTCGCTTTGAAGAATGTGCTACAGTACTTAAGAATTAGTTTTAGACTGGTTATAATTACTGCACATTGAGATATATTAAAATTTTTATTTTGAATGTTAAGTAAAAGCATTAAATATTTTTTACACCATTATATTCTTATTTATTCATTTTTAAATTAATTTACTTATTTTTTAACCTTCTTTTTCGTTGAAATTTTGACATTATCTGGCTTCTAAAATCTACAAATAAATCGTTTTTGTTTCGTTTTAATATTTTGGTTTTATGTTTTGCGTCTTATGGCCGCACACTACATACTAAAAGGAGGTAGATTTCTTTCTTAGTAACCAAAAAAAAAACCCTGGCATTTAACTTTGTGTCTTAAGATTAATGTGCGCATGCAGAGCTATTTATTCCAAAGTTTTTAGCGAAATAAAACCTAGATACTAAATTTCCTTATATCTTTCATTTCCCAGAATATTTTTTTCCCTTTTGAATCTACACAATGCACAATTTTACAACCTGGAAAAATTACCTGTGATTGCAGATTTGTCCTTTATATCCTTCTCCCATTTGAAGTCAATTGAGGAGGAAGTTGACGATATAATTTGAACAACTGGGGATGTTGGAGGTGCTAAAGAGTATAAAAAAATCAATATGAATAATAAAAATTTTTTTTTTTTTGCTTCAAAGATGAACCCTAGTTTTAATATAATTATAGTTTTATGCGAAAGAAAAATTTAAGGATTCATACACAAAAAACTCTTTCTCGGCGGCTTCTCAAAAATGCTGTTTGGTTTAAAGGCAACGAAATCATACGTTTTCCCCTAAGCCAACGAAAATCCTGTGAGATCAAGAATTATTGTGAGTTAAAGGTTAAATAATTACCGTGTCTCAAATGAATAATTAAAATATTTCTCTAGCGCAGTATTTCACAAGTAATTTCAATATTTGAAAAAGAAATTAGTAAAAAAAAAGAAAAAAAGACTGATTTACGTTACAAAAGCAAAATACTGGTAAAAACATAAGTGATACATAATGATAGACATTTTGGAATAATAAAGTGATAATACAAACATGATTAGTAACACCATAAACACTGTAGAGAATACGATCGTGCTGCAGACAAATTGAAACATGACAGATTGGAAAAGTCTTTATTTCAAACAGCAAACATCTATTTCTTATTTTAATACCTGTTTCTAATGTCTTTCCAGAAATTTTGTTTGATTCAGGACCGGCACCTGCCGAATTGAAAGCTTTGATCACGATATCATATTGTGTGAAAGGCTGCAGTCCTGTGATGTAAGTTGACTGTTGTTCATTTGTTGCGGATTTCTCAACCTGTTTAAAAGTGTAAGTGTCCTCAATACCGGATATTTTATATCCAATATAATATCCTTTGATGATTCCGTTCCTTAGTTCCTCAGGCGGAGGCTGAAAAAATAATCCAATTTCAATATTTAGTTATTTAGTAACATGATATTCTAAAGTAGCAAATGGAATAATAAGATCTATTCCGTGAAAAGTGAGTAGTAGAAAAGAAATACATTTATTTGTAAAATAAAGATTCTCTATCCTTCATGCTTATTTTTTTTACAACACTTACGGTAGTATTGATGAAATCAAAAAAAGCAAAATACAATACTATGATGAAATGACTCAAGCAAAGTTGTACATATACGTTTCCGTTATTTGATCATGCTTGTTTTCAAATGCTTTCAAAAGGTATCTTTGTGTTTTTTTATTTTATTTATTTATTACATTTCATATGAGTTTCTCCTCTCTTTTTTTCCTTCCTTCAATGCAGTTTTCAAATCTATAAATCATATTTTTCAAAATTTGAGCATGAAATTTAGTAAACAAAATTTAGTTAAACAACAATACGTATACGGTTTCATTTTTAACGTATAAAATTTTTACACCCATTATTTTTTCTAATTATAAATGGAGAAAGAGTTTAAATTATTCATGTTCTAAAAGACATGTTTTTATTTTATATTCATAAAAAGATGTTCAGCAGGGGAAAAAAATACCATATTGATTCTTGTATGCATATGTACCATTTTTTGAGATGATTGATCTTAATCGAAGTATTTTACAGTGACATCATATCTCCGTGATCTACTTAACCATCTATTTTGCATTATTTAATCTTATTAGTGTTCTTATTAATGCGAAATAACAATCTTTTCAAGTAACTTAATTATTTTAAAATGTATTTACATATTTTACAAGCGACATATTCAAGCACGGCATATAATTTTAATTTAAATGATTTCAGCTAGCAAACAGTTTAAACATTTCATTTTTCGAAATCTTTAATCAATTATTGTATTCACTTAAAATTTGTTTTTCCTTAAATCGGTAATCAGAGAAAATTTAATTTGGACATATAATTACTTTCCACGTGACTTTCATGGATTGAGCTCCTGTTGAATGAACATGGACTTCTGTCGGGGATCCTGTGGGTGCTGGAAATAAAATGAAACAAGAAACTTCTAATGTAAGAAAACTTACTATTTTTTTAAAATCAATTTGATTCAGAAGCAAAAACCTATTGTACTTACATTTGAAAACATAACTATGGTTTGTATGTACCAGAATTGCATTCTCTCTAAGATAACATACCAGCGTTTTAAGAAAAATAAGTAATCTTTGTTATTTATAACAAAATCAAAAATTCTGTCCTTATTAAAGATTGGGCCAGTGTCTGTATTGTACCAGTTATTGGTTCAAGGTACATGTTTATCAGTTTAGTCTCCATTTTTAACTACATAATTAATTGAAAAACAATTATTCACGGTAAGAAAGCACAAATGAGCATTAGAATGCATTGAAGTTATGCATATGCATTTTAATGCTCATTTGTGCTTTCTTAACGTGAATAGTTGTTCTTCAGTTTTACTAGTGCACAAAGTTCATTTATTTTATACATAAGTAATTATTTAATTATTTTAACAACGTAAACTACCATTAATATTACAACAACTCATGAATGATTGAACATAATTAAACCTACAATCGATGCTCTAAAGCCTAAGTGTTTCATATCTAAAGCACCTATAAGTTTTAACCAATCATGTGTAACAGGGTGTCTACTTAAATAACCAAGCTCTTCGGGGAACGAGTCGAAGAGGGAAACTATAAGAGTAAATCGCAGCAGAAATCAATAGTAAAAAGAAAGAACATGCACTTCTGAAAAGCATTTTTATGAAGAGTTGAATGCTGTACAAAATTCTGTCGAGGAAAGTGAGAACCCTAGTTTCAAGAAACGAATTTTTGACTCTGCTTTCCGTCAACCCTACTAAATGCAGTGATGATGCAAAGTTCCGCGGATGAAAACGCTTGCACTCATGCTTTGTTCTGGTTGAAATACCAGAAATGAAAGGTAAAAAGCATTAGATTGCATAAATTACGTATGTAACTATTGCTCGATATAGCTTTAAATTTTATACAAAATTGTTTAACTCAAGCAAATTACTAATGAACGTGATGTTTCTGAAAATTTTTGAATGTGATATTGTACAGAAATTGCTTTAAAAATTAAAGATGTGCTTTTGACTAACAATTTATCCGAACATATTTTCTTCAGAACTTACATGTAAAAATTTACGTTACTAGAAAATTTTAAAAGTATTTCAATGATTTATTACTTGGGTACTACATTTAGCATTAATTTGATTTATTTTAGCTAAAAGAAGGCTACTTTAAAACTTCATTTAAAATAATATTATTTGTATGAATATCCAGCTTTAATTAACTAACGAGTCGAAGAGACAAGAGCTAGAAAATGACAGTCAATCAAAGTACAAGATAAAATGGCCCAAGATACAACACCATGTTGCATTTCCTACCAATTTTCCTTACATCATTTCATTTTATTTTTATTAATTTATCTAATGTATTTCCACAAACAATTCTAACTTATTTGAGCGATGAAAAGCTGCATAAAAAATAAATCAAAGTTTAAATTGATTGATTGAAAAGTTACAGTACTCCCCAATATAATTAAAAAGATTTTTTTAATGAATTCATATTCTGTATAAAACATAATTCCGAAACGTAACACACTCTTTTAAAAGTATATTTCTGTAGCTGAGTATCAAAATATCACATCATAACGTGATTCATCATCGTCTCCGTTTCTTCCTTTGTTTCGGGGAAAGTATCGATCGTTTGTAATTAGTTTCCTTACCTTCCTCTTCTGTTGTCAGTTGCACCACTTCACTGGGCTCACTCCTGCCCAATGCATTCTCCGCAATCACTCGAATGTAATAGGAAGTCACTGGGGTTAATCCTCTAAGGGTGGCGGTGGTTTCAGCGCTCGATACAATCAATTGCGATGTCTGACCATTCCAGTTCTTGTCTGAAATTTAGGGATGATGAATGGGAAAAGATTACCTCGACTCAATAAGATATTTTTAAAAACTATTTAATGATTAGTGTACAATGTACATTGAAAGTTAATTTCATTATAGGAGTAGTGGATTTGTGTTACTAATAATAGTAATAACAATAATGACATTAATAGTATTAATTAAAATTCAAAAAGTACTATTTAGTTATTATATTTGTGAAAATATCTGTATTTTTCGTATGGGAAGTTATTAAAAATAAAAACTATAAATTTTGTTACATTTTAATACTTATTTATGGTATCTATAATTTCTTAGAAATTTTAGAAAATTTATGAAAAAAAAAAATAAAACATACATTAAATTAATCTGAACAGGTGCAGGAGCACTTTGATAAAAATTTTCTATCCAAGCTTAGATTACTCTATTTTATTACGTTAGATATTGTTGGCCACAGCTATCGAATAAAACATTAATAAACATATGATTTTACTTATTGGAACTAATAAATAACAACTATCACTACTACAAAAGCCACTAGTACAAAAACAAATCGCAAGGACGTCCTCCCTTAAAACACAGAAGTTTCTTCTAAAACATTCATATACATTCAAGTATTCTTTAACGTTTGCAAGAGAAACTGGAAATGACCTACCTGAAAATGTTTGATACTGAACTATGCTTCCTGTAATGTGAGTGTTACCAGAATCGAGAATCTCCCACAAAAGTGTCACCGATCTACTAGTGACATTTGTGATTGTCACATTCGTTGGAGAGTCAGGTTTACCTAAATGATTTTACATTTCCTCTCTTAATATTTTTATGCATTCATGCAAAGCAGCATACACAGTATTGCTACAATTAAAAAATGCATACTACTATTATTATTTCTGTGCCTGAGAGCCATAGTATCTTAAGTCCATTTTCCCAGTTTTTTCGCGTTGACACTTAATGGACATACAGAATACCGATGACAAGTTCACTATCTACATGAGGGTTCCACACGTTTAAAGCTTCCATCGGACATCTTTATTCTGAGCTTCATACCAAAAATTCTAGTCTTATAGTTTAAAATTTGAAAAGTAGACGAAAAACACTATGACTCCCACGTACAGATATTATAAATGATATCATTTATCATCATTTATCATCATTATCTTAAAAGATTAAACAATAAAAATAAACCTCTAGGAAATTGAATAGAAACTAAAAAAAAATATTTTTAAATTTATTATTTTTTACAATTTTAAATTCCCTGCTTTTTTCTCTGAAGTCATAATTTCAAAGTTTCCGCGGTGAAGATTCAAGAATTTGTTTTATTTTTATTTTTTAAAATGAAAAACGTATAAAATAAATCCAGAAAAGAGAATGTATTGCATTTACTGGGAAAATACATATTGATATGATTTTCTTATGAACGGGCGCACCTTTTGGAGAGGATGAATTTTTTTGTTGGAAAATATTTTTCACGAAGCATTTCAGAGCACCTAAAGCTCAACAAACACGTTTTTCACAGCATACTGGAAATGACTGGTTCAGGCACCAACATATACAGTCAAAGACGTGTGAATTAAATATTGAAATAAACATAACACCTTATGTTGAACAATAATACAACTGTCATTGCTGTCAATGGGATAAGGTTATTTTATCCTATAAAACACCACATTACGATATTATCTTGGTTGCGTTTAATAGATAAAAAATAACTGTTTTGGTGTAACGCTTTATTCAATTAAAGAGGGCATGTTTGTTGTTATAACTTATTTGAGAAATTCAGTGTTACTACTACGTAATTTGAAATGGATGCTTTTAATTCAATCGATTACCTTGGACAACTAATTTTATCACAGCTTCATCGGCTCCTATATCACTCACAGCCGTACACGTAAAAATTCCAGTGTCGTTTCGAGATGCGCTAGCAATGTGAAGTTCAGACGATGTTGTGGATTTTGTTGTTGTATCCCGTATGGAAAATCTGTATGAAAACAAAAGTAAAACAACACTTATCATCTATTAATATAAAATGTTTAGTCAAATATTTCCTATACTCATGTCAACTAAAAGAAAAAAATATTGTTGTTGCTAATAAAGGTAAATATTGAGAGTATTTTTAATAATTGAAGTATATTAAAGGTTTTTCTTACCTTGGAAACGTTTTAATGTCTAAAATAGTTTTATTTTTTAGCCACTTAATGTTTATTGGCGGGTCACCCACAGCACTGCACAAAACACTAACGCTTGACCCTTCAGACACAGTTTTACTTAAATAGGGATCTTTGAACCTTGGCGGAACTGCAAAAAAAAAGAGAGAGATAGAAATTAGCTACATTAGGGAAATATAATCTTTTTTTCTCCTCAAGTCAAAAAAAAAAAAAAGTGTAAAACTACAAAATTTTAAAGAATCAAAATAAAATAAAGTAAGGGAAGAGATATAATCAATCCACGACTTATCTCGAGACATACGTAATGCATAAATTTACCTTTCATTATTATTAACAATAGGTGAATATTTTATTTTCATTCATATATTAATTGATCAAATTTCGAAATAAGATGATATAATACGTAAGCATTTTTTTAAATTTATTTATATTCATTTTATAATTATTATAATTACTTTATCTTTTTTAACCGTGGTTAAAAACTCGACTGATCCGACGAGCAAACACTCCTATTCGAATAAAAATTAAGAATACTATGTAGCTGTATTTGACCAACTGCTAAGTGACTTGACATATGGAGAAGAAATCCTAGGGACAGCTGACTATATATATATAAATCAATATGGTTAAATTTAACATATCTTGGCAATTTAAATTCAATCTCTACAATTAGAATAATGTTATGAGGCTGTTTAAAGTAACTTTTGAATCCATATTTTTATCGAAATATTGGCATCTGTCTTAAGATAAATGTGTTTTTATGTGTAATACTTAGTTTAATAGTCCGAACTATTTCACAGCTATATTATTTCAAGGACTATATTTTGAATAAGTTAATCAAATTATTAATTTCAATGATTTTGTTTTAAAATAAAGGGCTGGTCAAATGAAATATCTTCACTTATTTTTAAATATTTGCATTAAATGTAAAGTGCATTTTTCATACAAGTGTTTTAAGTAGTTTAAAGTCAAATCATAATCATAAAATTATTTTACAGAGACACTTACCCAATACTTTTAAAGTGATGATTTTGCTCAAACCAGCTCCTATTCCATTGCTTGCTTGACACAAATAAGAACCAGCATCACTTTCCTCGACGTCGGATAGAACTAGTGTTCCGTTATTGTAACGGTGGGCACGAGGACTAGAATGGACGTAAGTGAAGTCGCCTGCCGTACTCTCTAGACAAAACCAAAAAGTATAAGTTAGGTATATAATAATTTTATTTCTTTAAAAAATAGAGTATAAATTTGGAACTATGCAGTTTTCTTAAATGTGTATTATTTTTAAACAAGATTTAATTTACACTGGATTTTAAAAGACAAATATTTTTGTACTTCTGATCTTCACTAATCTTCCGTTTGTAGATATATGTATAGAAATTCTTTAATGCTTAAATGCAGCAATGTATTAATAAAGTAAAGACGAATTTGTGAGTGATGGATTCGCAAGTCATAATTAGCGTTACTACATAGGTCAAATAATTCTTGAGGTATTAACATGTTCTCAAACGGAAGGTCAGCAATTTTTTTTTAAGTACAAAAGTATTTTTCTTTTAAAATCCAGTGTAAATTAAATCTTGTTTTAAAAAGAATAAATTTTAAAAAACTGCATAGTTCCAAATTTATACTCCATTCTAAAAAAAATGTGTTCTTGAAAATCCTTTGGATTGCTAAGTTAAAACACGTATTTATCACAAATTCTCCTAAAAATAATAATTACATGTGATTTTTATATAGTTTTTTAATAATACGCGAGAAAGAAGGAAAAGTTAAATAATTATTCAGCATATAACGGGGCAAAGCAAATAAAAAAATTTAAAAAAGCACCTCGCACGTGACCAATTATAGAAATTTGATTTAAGCGATAAAACATTGTACGCCTGGAACATCACTTTATTAGTGGAGCGAAATAGTTCAATATTACCATCAGGACATCTTTGTGCAAACGAAGAATAAATTTAATTTAAGGTTGTTCTAAGTTAAAGTATCCCAGTTAAAAAGATAAAAAACGGAAAATTTGTTTTAAAATTATGCATGGTTCTTTATCAAATTAATAACCTTCTGCCGCCGTTTTCATATTCTGTAATTCAATTTTGAACCTAAACACAATATTTATGCATGAGCTAAATGTAAATTTATGAAGTGCGTGAGTTCTAAGACTAATTGCTAACCTAGGAAGAAAACCGTAGAAAAAACGCTTATGCAATGCATTAAATTACATTAGTATATGAAATGCTTCATTTAAAAGAAATGTGCTATCACCAAGTTAGTGAAATCACATAAACATCGTTTAATAAATAACTAGCCGATGTATTTAGAATTTATTCAAGTGGTGCGAAAGATGGTGATTCTTCTAAAGGATAGAAGATGTCCTGTGTTGTGTTGTATTTTCGGCTTTGGTCCCTAATTTGAAAATTTCCTTCAAAATATTTGAGAGGAAAAGTCTAACAACGAGTAACGGAAAAATATAAATTAGTAGTAATCTACAGAAAAGGAAACTTAATTATGATCATACAAATTGTCTATTTCGTGGAAGTGTATCGTTGTGAACAGAAGAAATGAAAATTCAGATACATTCTAAAAGTACACGTAATTTCCTTCAGGGTTGTCATTTAAAGCTTTAAATAAAAAAGATAAATGAAAAATAAATAATCAGATAGAAAAATGAAAATTCCCTTCAAATTTAAAGCTCGAAAGCTCAATGAAATAAAAAATTAGCGTATTTTTCAGTTTAGAAATGGGTGTACCATTTGTGAATATCAACATACTGTAGGCATGAGTTTGGAGTTAATTTCCTTAAGTAGTGTTTATAAATTATATCACGTCTTCAAAACCATTTCGTCGATCATCATAGTAGATCGCCCATGATCGTTAATGGTACCCAGATTTTCAGGAAAATAGCCAAAATATGAATTCACGACAAAAAATATTTTAGTTCGAATTTAATACAAATTTTACTAAACTCAGGAGCCAAAGGAAACCCACACACAACCGCTAAATACTAGGAAACTATGACACAATTTTATTTGTACATTTGTCAGACATCAAATGGTATTGTTGAACATTTCTCGAGTTACGATTTTAAAAAATATGTTTTTTTCTATAATTTTAAAACAAAAGTAGTGTGAAAATGTACGAGTGACACATCCAATATTTAAAAATTTAAATAAACTGTTATTTACAAACAAAGGAATAGAACTAAACATTTAAAAAACAATAGCAAAATTTATGTTAAGTAAAATTTTAAAATACATTTTCATGTTTGTTATTTGTTTATTTAACGTATTTCCTCAAATTGTATTGCTGTTGGTAATTCATGAACATGGAAATACTAATAAAATAAATAATTTACTATTTATAAGAAAACATGTAAGCAGAATTATACATGTATTTAAATTTAATATTTTAATGTAACAAACACTCCAAATACTTATGATTGCTAGCACTAGTGATTTTTTTCTATATGTCTTTTTTACAAAAATTAAATTGCTGCAATTCGCTAAACCAGCACAATTACTTACTTTGTTTAAGATTTTGAATACGCAATGAAGTAAAAATAGCAAGTATAAAACAACAAAATTAAATATGATATCCGCCGAAAACTGCTCGAAAAGAAATACATCTCATAATTTAAGGCAAATTTATCAAACATTACGATTTGAAGGCAAAATATGACAAACAAAAGAGTTTTGTTTATTAAAAAATATGACACAAGACACAAGTTGAACAGATTTATTAAATAAAGGAAGATATATTATGCGGATCCCTGGAACAAGAGCATACTGGCAAAATATTGATTGATTAAACTTTGCACAAGTAAACGGGAAAAAAATGAAGGAAAATATCTATGCAAAGTTTGTTTCGATAACGTAGCAGCTGTGTCAACTCTAGTTCACTTTTTTTTCTATTCATAAAGCAATGGAGTGAAGAAATTAATCCTGAATTTTGGTGTCACGTTATATTAAATTTCTTCCTTGCAAAACTTCAGGAAATTAGTTATCATAGCATCTGGAATGATTGTTTATTGTTATTAACTATGGAATTTGTTGTTACGAATCCGTGTCAATATTTTTTTTTCTCCCGAGGATAATGCAGAAATTTTGAAAGTCATCTTTAATGTTAGTTAGAAAATAATATTGATTCAATTAAAACTTAAATAAACAGCGGCGATTGCAGTCTTAATTATATCACCAATAAAGCATTTCTTTATTTTTGATTGTGTGTTGATATTATATGTATTAAAGCATATGCTAGAAAATAAATATTATGAACTATTTTAAATCATATTTAGTAAGTTTTGGTACTTTTACTGAACATGATTATTTTATTATTTTATTTTTTAATATAATGCAGGTTGGTATGAAATGAAGGTTATTCTATAATATAACAAAATACAATTTTCACCAAGAAGATATTTGAACACCTATTTATAAACAAGTTGATACTGTTCGTTAAAAGCATATTTTTGGAAAATATTTTTTTCACATATAAACATATTCTGTGCCATAAAAATTGTTAACTCTTTAGAACTCGCGCCGTGAGCAAAATACTAACACCAAAAAAAAAAAAAAAAGAAAAAGGTACAGGTACTCTGGTATCCTACTTTATAGGCCAAGGTGCTGCTCTGTCTAGCTTTTCCTTCTAACCTTCTCTTACTGGCCCGATGCGTTTCGCAACAATTCAGATTTTGCATGACTGTCGGCAAGGGCGTTTGCTTGTCAGAGTAGTCAAATGTGAATGTTTTTCTCGTAGCGCGAGTTCTGGTTATTTTTTTCTTTTTGAATTTGGGTGTTTTTCTCATCGAGCGAGTGCTCGTGTGGTTTACCTAAAACTTTTTTTATAGTTTTGTTTTGATTAATATTGAACCAGGTATGCAGTCCCGCAGTGGACCAGTCGGTAGAAGCTCGGTTCCCGTTGAACACCGAAAGTGAAGCAACATTGACTGAGGTCAGTGTTTGGGAGGGTGACAACCTCTCGCGGCTGGTTGCTGTGGTGTCCGTGTGCGCTAAAGGGAGCTGGTGCACGTTAAATAGGTCGTGGCTCCAATGTCCTCCAAGTGAAACGATACCTCTGGGGGTGCCAATCCCAGGTGACGGTCTCTCATCTGAGAGCTGGTTCAAAAATTAAGAGACCTTTCAAAAAAGGGCGGAAATCGGACTCCTGCCTATAAGGGCCCCGTTAGACTCAGGAGCAGCGTGTCCATTCTTCCTCGTCACGCGCGAGGACTCGACAACAACCAGGTATGCACCTAAATATACTATAAAATAAATAAATAAATAAATATATTACAGAGTATAGTTATTGAATTATTTAAAATTCTTTGTACTGAAAAATTGTTTTTATTTTCTAGGATGGTCACAGGAAGAAGGTGTTTGGTTTTAAATGGCTCTGACTAAACATGCTTCTTATAAAACTCATAAAACAGACGTACATAATTTGCCAAATCATTTTTACTTAGCCTTCATAAGGAACATTTGTACCTCACAAATAAAAATTACTCAAGTTGCTTGACGTACTATTTCAGGAAAACAGTACACCTGAACGATATATTTTGAATAATAATATTATTAGGGGTGGTTACTTTGGTGGTTAGAATAAATAAAAATGCTTTTTAGTTGAAAAATATTTCATTTAACATCATTTTTTAAACGAAAATAGGTTCTGTAAGAAAAATGCTCACGCGCGAGAAGTTCTCAGGTTACTCGTTTTGACTCGAGTTATGAAGGGTTAACGGTATGTATATTAAATTCATAATCAAAATGATACCAAAGATGAAAGATCATATGCTTATAAATCATAAAGTGGCCGATTTATTTAAATATACCGTAATTTCTAACCTGTGTAAATCATTTTCTTCCACAATATATTTGGTGCAGGGAAACCAACAGCAGCGCAATCCATCCAAACAGTATTACCAAGGACGACGGAAGCATTTCGAGGCTCCACAGTCCATTGTGGGGGAACTAAAAAGTATTTTAATGAATGATAACAATATCATAGCTATTAAAGTGCTTCCTTCTCTGTAATCCAAAATAAATTATTGGTAACATTTATCAAAATGAAATATTGTTCTTTCTTCTACTTGATTGTTGTTTACAATGCCCTAAGTAGTGTTTCTAAATCGGGATTAAATATACTTACCATCACGAAATTTCATCATCGAATGTTAAACTAATATTTACGTATCATTTTACCGGTTAAATTCCAGCGCATAAATTCGTGTGATTTTATTCATGTGATCTTATTTTAGCATGAAATTCAAACATTTAACTCTTATTCTAATTTAGTAAGTTTTGTATTTTAAACGAAAGAAATACATAAGTATATGTTGCTTGTAAAATGACATAAGATCTGAAATATTCTTTGAATTTTAGCTATTTAAAATATTTAGAAATTTAGAAAATTATACTATAATAAGGCTAAACTTATTATCAAATAAGTGCTTTTCAAGCATATGTTCTCATAAAAAAGAAAAGAGAGGAAGAAATAGATAATAATAATAACAATAAGATTAAACATTAGTGGCAGAATACAATTAAAAATTAGTTTTGATTTATAAATGCAATAACTGATCAAAGCTAATAAATGGAAAATAATCATTATATTGTAAAAAAAATCTTATTTTGCTGTTACTTAGCGTAACTCAGATATTTTATCTTTGTAAAAAAATAAACACTTTTCCACTCTAAATGATTCGTATTGCATCCAAAGTAAATCTAAACATTATCTACAACCTACAATTAAAATAACATTATTCTAAAAATTGAAAAGTATTAATATTCCTTAATTAAATTGCAGTAAACTTCAGTTTCCAATGAAATTTGCCTTAAAAAAGTATTTTATCTTATTAATGGTATTCTTATGAAAATAACAATAGTGCGCCATCTAACATGACACTCTCAGTAAAGTAATAAATTATGAATATAGCAGGAACTGTTTTAATTAGTTAACAAAAGGTCAAATTAATTATAAATTCATAGTCATTAAAACTGAAATTTCCAAGATACTCCACGATCTAACAAAAATAAAAGAAACTACATATCGTTTATCCACATGGTCATATCCGCACATATTTTTTACATTTCAGAATAATATCCAAAAGAAAAGTTTAAAAGTGAAAGGAATATTTTGCATTTTTTGTTCAAACTCACCATTTACGATCAGCTGCATGGTAAGGTTAGTTGAAGAAGCCATATTTGATGCAACGCACGTGTAATGGCCTCTGTCCCCAGAAGCGACTTTTTTGAAGGTCACTATTGATGAATCTTCAAACGTCTGGACCGTCGTTTCTCCGTGGGCAAGGAAAGGAAGACCATTTTTTAACCAGTGAAATCTTAGTGGTGGATCTCCTTTGGTAACCACACACATTAGCTTAGTACGAGATCCTTCATCTACTGTCACACTCTCTCTGAAGAAATGCGATTCTATCACAGGTGAAACTGCAATGATTATTAGTTGTAACGTTACAGTGAACCTTTTTATACGTTTCATTGATGCGTGAGAAAAAGATACAATCCATTTAGAAAATAATAATTGTAACGTCAAAAATAAGTTAGTAAATAGTTTGTAACTATTATAATGATTGTTTGAGGCCTTTCACAAAGAGAAAAATGGAGCATAATAAAAATGAGATGTATGAGTAGATATGTGAGGGTAGTGAGAAACATAGTGGTATACGTCAAGCGATTATTTTTATGAGAAAAACGGTATTTCGCATCACGGTTTTTACGTTACGTTATGTAATATTTAAAAAAAAAACTGATTATGACATCATGCTTGAAGTATTTTTTATTAGTTTACTGTAAATACAAGTAGTGTCATCCCATATTATAGAAAATTGAATTAACATTGAACATTTAAAAAAAAATGACTTACACCAGTATGTTTCTCACCACTTCATACATACATTATGTATAACAATATGGTAGACAACACTTGCTTAAGAGTTAACACTTGCTTAGGATTTACACTAAACTCCTTTTTCATTGCAAAAGGTGAGAGCACTGGTATGAAAAGGTATCTGAGAGAAATACGCTTCTCTTAGAATGTCACCTTTTCCAAATAGTATCCTGGAAGCCCAAACAACGGGTATGTAATTTTATTCAGTTATATTGAACATCATTTTAGATGTATTTTACATTGTAGAGTTGTTGCCCATCGTACTGTGATGTTTTTTCCCTTCGAAAAAATGTTTACTCAATAAAATCCGATTTCCAGAAATGCAGCGTAATTGAAACGAGCGTGGAATAAGGTGGGTCAAAAAAAAGCATTTTTTTTGCATATTGTAATACCGCTTTAAAGTACCTAAAAAACAGTGGAATGTCCTTTTTGTAATCTGCTAATATTAGATGAAGCTGCTTATTTTTTTTTTTTTTTAATGTAAAATTCATGATCATTATTTTTTTATTGCTTAAGACTGCAAATTAAGTTACAGTTCTTACAAAATGTGGCTTAAATGCAAATATGGATAAGTAAGCATACCGACAACAGTGACAAAAGTAGAAGACGATGCTGTTTGTCCGTCGTTATCTCTAACAATGCAGCTGTAGTCTCCTTCATCAGCTAATCTCTCCACACTCTGAATGGTTAGGCTGCCACCATGATTTATTTTTTGCCGGTGATTTAGTGGCAATAGTATACCACCTGCAATAAATAACAGAATAATAATAGTATTTGATATTAAAATGTTTCAGAATTATACACGTAATGTGCATTTGAACACGTTACATTACGCAGAAATTCTTAAAGAGAGAGAAAATAATTGATGTTATTATCTTGATTGTATAGATACATTCAACTAAATAAATATATGTGTAGTTGTAAGCACAAAAAGAATGGGTACTTAATGTCATAATTTATAAAATATGTTTAGTTAAAATATAGTTGACTTGTTTCTATGCTTATTAGCTTATTATATTAACAATTTAAGTTAAGTTTAAAAAATATTTAGATATAGATCGAAGAAGCATTAATGCACACAATATCTTCACATTGTGGACATTTTAGAAATCAAAATTACTATTTTTATTATTGCCTATCATTTTTATTTTTTAACCTTAAAACGTTTTTATACAAAAATCCCAGTGGTTCCCAAAGTAGTCCAATATGGTTGCCGCAATTCTTCTGCCCATCTTACTGTGGGCATCTGTATGTTGTTTTTTCCTTCGAAAAAATATTTAATAAAATCCGATTTACGGAAATGCAGCGTGATTGAAACGAGCGTGGAATAGGGTGGGTCAGAAAAAAAAACTTTGTTTTCCATATTGTAAGACCGCTTTAAAGTTGGAATTGGGGAGATTGAAAATGGGTTTAAAAAGGAAGAAATAAAAATGATTTATTTCGTCTGGTTAAATATTTCATTTTAATATAATAATGCACAAGAAAAGCATAAAATACGATGCATAAAATTCGCTAAGATTTTCAGTTATTAAAATATTTTCAAAGGTCTTGTCACTCCAGATATTTAACTGTAAAAGTAATTTAAAGGAAGCAGGGGAAAAAACACATCCTGTTGATAACTGCAAAATTAATTTTAAGAAAACAGGCTGAAAGAAGCTTAAAAGAGGTGCTGCCAAATACATGCAAATTAGGGCTGATTTTGGGCGATATGTAAGAGAAATTAAGGTAAGAGATATTGCGCTATTATTTGTAACTGAATGTAGCAGAAAAAAGCAAAAAACATTATTTTAATAAAATGCAACAAAATTTATCAACTTATAATTATTAAAGTAACAGCCTTAAGTTTGATGAGATATATTTAGGAGAACAGAGACATATATACATAATTTCATGTGCATAAAGATAAGCACAGAACGGCTATTGTTCTGATAAAGATTTAAACTTGGAGAACAATTCTTTCCCGGAATAAATAAAAATGCATTTGAATAGATGGCAATCATATTGACATAAAAGGGGGAGGTAGATGGGAACGCGAAAATATGCAGTAACAGCAAAAAAATAGTTCTGTTCTAAAACTCCGCTTCCCAGTCTCACTCAAAATCGATCAAAACTTCCTCTTGAAGGTAAAATGATAGAGCGATTTTTTTTTCTTCTTTGATGGCGTATCAAAAGAATGATTCGAATATGTAGCAGTACGAAAAAAAATACAGATGGAAGAAAAATTTATTTTAAAGGAATGACAATGAATAGAAAATGTTACTTAAAGAAAAGTTATGTAAAAAATATTCGTTTGAGATTTCTATGAATTCGGATGGAACAGTAGGAAGACGGAGTAAAAAGTATCTGCTAGAAAATTACTTCCTTTGAGAGGTACGGACAAACACACCTTTGGTGGGAAATCTTTCTGTATCTTATAAGAGCAAATCTTTCAAAGATTTTACAAAAACGGAACATAGCTGAAGAAATGAGTATGATTTTCTTTGGATGCATTTGGGAGAGAAATGTTGATACAAAATATTCCTAAAAAACTACAACCCTTGCGACCACAAAAAAGCGCAAACTGAAAATTTTCTATTACCTGGTTTCGTACCCTGGTTTTATATATACCCTGGTATTATATATATTTTTTAATTTATAATAGAATATGCAATTATTCTACTATAAATTTAGAAATACTCTATAGGAGCATCGGAATTATTTTCTGCGAAGAACGGAACTGTTCTCTTAGAGAAAAAATTCTTAGTAAAATTTCAAATTAAATTTCCATTTTAATCATCCATGAATCAATTTTGAGTTTGTTCACGACGTCCACAAGTACGTACGAATGGAGTTTTGAAAGGGACTCTTACTCGTCTTTGTGTGAAATCCTTCTGAATTTCAATTCATTTTTAGCATTAAGATATTTCATCGATAGTCTGACGTAATTCCTTTATTTGGCTGTTTGTTGGACGTAAATCAATTTGTTAAATTGCTACCACTTGGTGATAACTTGCCTCCAAAATTGAAACTTCAAACTCAGTGTTAGTTTGTGAAGTTGGCAATAGTTGGGGAGTTTTCTGTAGAGTTCCAATGCTAAAACATTTGCGAGAATTATATCTACTATGTCAGCTATTCCTAAGCTGGGTGCCACTGCACCCTCGTAGGCCACAGAGACAAATTAGGGGTGTAGCAAGGCTCTCTCATGTCAACTCTTTGTTCTTAAGATCACAAAAAAAAGGGGGGGTGGCTACAAATATTGTAAGTGTTTTCGAAAATTTTAGACATGAGTTATAATTTTTATTTCATTACCATTATTGCTGACTTTTTGTTTACAATCACCTAAATATACAATTTCTGACAGATATTATGTGACTAAAAGGCTATGAGAAAATTCCAATTCTTCCAAGGGTGCCACGACTTAAGAAAATTTGGGAGCCAATGCACTATATTGTAATATAACCAATTCCATTACATAGCTGATATATAACATCATCTTCCCTGGGGTTGACTTTTAGCAACACATTCCTTAAACCTGACAATGTTGTTGTGCATATGATATTGCGGTTTTCGACAATAATTCAAGCAATAATGGACGGAGCTGAACGGAACTTGTGGACAAAATGTATACAGCCTTTTGAAACACGATTTTGAAGAACGATTGCACGCTCATAACCACCAGAGGTCCCATAACAATTTTTTGTTAAATACTTAACTAAGTCACTAATCCTAATATATTATGTACTTAAATTTAAAAAAAAAAGGGTTACGGTAAAGTGTAGGACAAAAGAGAAATAAATAAAGTTTATTTTTTCCAGACACATAATTTTAGTAATCATAAATACAATAAAACGCGTCATAATCTTGCATTACGCAATTTAACTTTTTATGTTAGATGTAAGGATGTACAAAACTTCTTGTTTGCATTTAAAACAGGAGGAAAAAGGAGATTTAATGTCATTTAAACATATTAAAGTTTTTTTTTTCGTGAGATGAAAATTCCACTTACTCTTCAACCAACGTATTCCTTTAATTGGATGACCACCGTAAGGACACCTGATGATCAGATCTTCGCCTGAAATAGCTGTCACATTTGACATTCTTCTAACAAAGGGCGGACCGAAGATGTTGAGTCTGCTGGCATGGAACACGGAACCAACGTCGTTGGAGGCGTGACATTGGTATTCACCGCTGTCCTCCACCCTTGTTTCGCTGATGTTCAAGAAACTGATCACGTGGCCTAACTCGCTCACATTGTCTCCTGCAGTGATCCTGGGACTTTGACCGATTATACTATCGTCCAGATACCAAGTAACTTGTGGTACTGGATTCCCAGTGGATATGCATTTCAGCGAAACAGAATCCCCCGGATGTGATGTATGGTCTGGAAACGCTGATATTAGAGTAGGCGCGACATCTGCAATTAAACAAATTATTGTTATTTAAATTTTTGGAAATAATTAATTAAACTATAAATTATGTACACGCACACAGACACAGACAAAATTTTTTTTAAATGCAAGTGTAAAAATATATATTATTAGATACAATAATGTAAGTACGCATTGAATCAAAATGCACGTGTTTTTAAGGAAGAATCTATTATAAAATTCATAGTAATAAGAAATTTCATAGAACAAATTTCTACAGCTTCTTTTGTCAAACAAAAAATGCTCTAGACAGAATATAACCAAAATTTGTGACGAAATATTTAAAGAAAAATTGAGGGAAATTCTACTACTACCGTGTTAATCTTTTCAAAAAACCGACCATTTAAAATTCAATTCAAATAATATCTTGGAAATATTAAACTGTGGTCAAATGATGATTGCTTTTCTAATCCGTCTGAAAAATGTCGCAGAGTTTAAGATAAGACCAAGAAAACGGCAGAAAGTATACACACTGGGGGAAGTAAGGGGGAAAATATCTTAATGCTGGTTGAAGGAGGAAAACTTGTAATTGAGTACTGGTAGTACTAACACACACTTACAGTTTAAACAAATGAGCTCTGATCAGATATATATTTTTTATACATAAAGTGCACTTTTACAGCAAATAATTTGTGATTCCAACAAATTGGATGCATTGGATCTGAATTACTGCATTATGAAGCTTCAACTGTAACCTGAGAAAAATGTTTACGTTTTGCAGCAAAAATAAATCAATGCATTTGCAGTTCCTTCAGAATTATCTTGCTGAAAAATGTAATAGTTGATATTAAACTCTTTTTTTCATTCACCTCTTTTTAAAAGTTCACTAACCTTCAAATTATTTTCTTATTTCATATTTACAAACGTAAAAATTAAAAACAATCTTAAACGCAGTAATAAAATATAATACAATAATGAATTTGCCTGCATTTGAAATATCTGGACATGATTAACGTAAAATTCAGCTCAAAAATTTCAGACACGTGTTTTGACGTTACAAGGAACTTCTTTTTCGATAAAAAAGAGAGCTTCTAGATGAAAAGAAATGGTTTAAATAAATTCAAGAATTATTTTACTTTTCCCTTAAAAAGAAAATAAGGAAGTTTGTTTGGCGTTTAATTTTAAACAGTTGTTTACGCCAATATCCACGTTTAACCATGAACATTGGCACACTTGTTGTATGAAATGCGGGAGCTTTTACCTCGAAACCCAAAATTTAAAACTTTGTCTAGAAAGATGTAACTTCTCTTCAAATGATTCAATAAGAACCAGCAGATCGTGCAGTGACATAGTTTAAATTTTTACTACGAACATTTTTACCCGTATCATTAGTCATTTCATAAAATAATAGGTACATAAGTAAGTAAAAAAAAAACATTTACAAATAAACTAATGCTTATTCTAGAAGTTTATTTTCAATTACATATTCATTACATATTCTTCATGTTTCAAGTAATTCCAAATATTCAGGATTTTATCTCTGAAATATTTTATATTTGAACATCGTGTCTTTGTTTTAGTAATTTATTTTCTTTTTATACCTATTTTGTGTGCCCAAAAACGTAGGACAAATAGATAAATAAATTAGAAAAAAAACAAACAAAAATCTTAGTGTAACATAAGTTCACGAAAAACAGTATCAATTAAAAAAAACACAAGTTTGAACTAAAATAGATAGAAGTTCAATGAATATGTGTCCTTTCTTATAATGTTCTTAGCTAAACTCATAGATTATTAAATACTTTTACATGCTTGTATAAATGACCAAAATTTTGCAAGATGCATCAAATACTGAAAATTGCCAGTATGTGTAATGTTCCATCTATCGGTAAATAAATGATTGCAGTTTGCAGAGGACATCTCCTTCGAAAAAAAGTAGATAATAATCCAAATAATGCGTGAAACCATTTATGACGCAAAAATAAATAACAATCTCAACGGTCCCTGTGGAAATGTTAAGTGTTCTTTGAAATGAATTGGTTCCAATTCAAGTAATTTAAAGCCATGATGTTAAATTAACCGTACGGAATGTTAACCCGTATTAAACTAAATTGTTATTGCTGTAAAATTAATTATACATCGCATCCAATACGATAAAGACCGTAACAAATATATATCTTTCAGAACAATGATATATTTTAAATATAATTAAAACATCTCAAACTGCTCTCATTAGAGATTTCTTTGACTCACTAGAGGTTTTACCTATAGATTATCAACGTAGCGTTTAACCTACTTTGCGGGATTCCCCAAGGCTCACTGTCAGGCTTTGATTAAGGAATCTTGACGATAGCATTCACGAGCTAACGTCTCTTTTCGCGAGCTCTTAGCCCCCAGGGAAACGAAGTATTTCCAGATATTTAATGGCCTTCCTTACTCCACATAGATCCTAGAATGATCATTTGCTATTCTTCAGTTAAAATCGCAATCTCATGGGGAATAGCAAGTGAGTGAGTGTATCAAATCTGAGATAGTGTTTTGAATTTTCTTTAGCAGGAAGTCTAGTGGATTTCTCATACAATTGATAATTTCCATGAGCTTTAAAAGTTTCAATGAGAAATCCGAAATGATTTATATCATTCTAGAATGCACCTTCCGTTATAAATTATTCACACACAAATTTAGAAAAAATACCAATTCAGTTAAATGTTTTAGATAATAGCATTTTAAGATAATAACTGTTTTTTAAATTTGATAAAAAATATTAAGAAAGTAACTACTAATCTTAAAATAAGTAATTCAGTTACATAATATTTTATGCTCGAAAAACATTACACTTCTTTTTTCAAACAGAGATTTTTATTCAGAAACCGGAGGGCATTTTTATAACAAGGCACACGTTTCTTACATTACAATTGGTTAGGTTACATAAATGTGTTTATGTTTCTGCTCTACATATAACCGATTCATTATCAACGCAAAGTTCGCCATGAACTAAAAGGGTAACACCGTAATTATCTGTGTATAGCCCGCGGGTTATCTACAAAAAAACTCCTTTTTTAACTATCTGCGGGCAATATAACGAGGCGGGCAATACATGAAATTGTATATATATGTATATAATATATATATATATATATATACAATATATTATTAAAATGACAATTATCGTTCAAAAATATCTAAATCTCATTTCCTGCAATATAAAATTCAGAGAAAGAAATCGTAGCTGTCGAAACAATGGTCGAAAGCAGATTGGGGCTCGGGAGCTAGGAATGAAAGAACTTTATGGGCAAACACAGTTAGGTTTTAGGCGAATGTATTGTTTTTTAGGGGTGTTTCCCATGAAAAATTGGAATTGTGCGTGAAAACTTCGTCGGAGACCTTTCCTTAGCAGCGACGTCGTATGACGCTACAGAATTAGAATGCTATTCCATTATTATGAGAGTTTTTAACTCGGTTCATAAAAAAGACAGCTAATCTTATTTCTTGTATTGCTTGTTAAATAGAATGTAATGCATAAACGACAAAAGACCAGAGAGAAGGACAGAGATAAGCAATCTAGCTGTCATAATAGGAACCTTTTCCTCCTTTCCAATTTAATCACAATAGTAGGGTAGGATGAGAAAACAGGTGCCATAGCTGTACGTACATGCAAAAGGGAGAACATCATGAAGCTCTCTTCTATGTTTTTCATATGGATACTTAGAAATAAAAGCGCAGCTGCGTCTTTCAGTGATTAGCGCCAAAAATTAGCAGTCGTCAAATCTTATTTATTATGAATGATATAAATACTAAACCAAAAACAAGAAATCAAATTAAAGGTTTGCAAATAATTTAGTATTTTACTGTGCAACTTTTTAATGAACTCAAGAAACCAATTTAGTTCAATAGTTTTGACAATATCATAGCTTATATATTTTCATTCATTTGAAAAATGGTAGTATTATTGTGTTAAGGAGAAAGTTCTTTTCAAGTAATCAGTAATAATTACATACCATATTGGATCCACATAAGGCAAAATTAATCTCAAGGAAGCTTAGGAAATGTTACTATATTTCAAACAATTTCAGGTCAACTACTAAATAAAACATTCGATTCGCTTTCTTTGTCATTTCTCATTTTCTGAAGATTAAGCAAACAATTTTGTCTAAATCAAAAGTCTAATTTCTAACTAAGCGAAAAAGATAAATATACCACCATTTCTTAAGCATTTAAGCTCAAACCAATCACATCGGAGATTATTCTAAATTAGATAACTTCGTATTCTGTATACTCCAAATGGAAAAATGAAAAACAATTGAAGGAAGCATTCGTTAATAAACTTGAACTAATATTGAAACTGGATTCTGCTTCCGTGGAAATGGATAATTCCTATATGCATGAATGAAGAATAGTAAACAATGGGTCAACTTAAGTATCTTATTTAAGAATATAAATGCGTTTCAAAAAATAAAACTGATTTTCATTACTGTTCCTTCGAAGATGGGGATGAATAATTGCTTTCCCATTTTTGCATCTCAGCTGAAATTGGAAGCAGATTGAAGAAGGACATTTAAATTAAGTAAGCATGTAATAGATAGAACTATAACGGAATAAATGAGAACAAGAGAAATAAATTAGGAAAAATTCAAAATGCAAATACATAAATTGATTTCGAGAAGGATGAAGCTTTATGGTGATTAGGGACTGGTTTAATCGTTATTCCTAAAGATAATATTAAAAAGATTATTAATATGCAAAATAAATAAATGAAGGGAATAAACTTCTACATTAAATAACAGGAAGTCCTTATAATTTTAATAAAGTGCGACTGTGCCATTGGAGTTATTTTACAGTGGATCTATTTGCAACTGTGTAAATAATTATAAGTGATAAATTTAGAAATTATATTCGTTTTTCCTTCGGAAAATACCTTTCTATTTTACTGCCCGTTAAAAAAAAAAATATCTAAAAATTTAGGATAAAATTAAATTCCACACAATATGTGTACAAATCACAATTTTAAATACGTCTCTCCGGTCTTATTTAATAAGTAAAGAACTCTAATCTTACCGATTTGCCCAAACGATACCGTAATTATTACACAGAAGCAAGAACTCTTACTTTAGAACTTTTTCTGTTGCTCATAGAAACCCTATTCTGTATTCTATACTTTATGTTCTATTGTTTATATTATTAAACTTGACTATTATTTTCGTACTGCATAGGGTTCAATTTGATACAACACGTTACTGCAGTAACTTCAATAGACAAATATTGTTTTTTGTTTTGTTTTTTAACTTAAACTACCTATATAGAGAATATACACTAAAAATTGAAATTATTGAAATTTTAATGTATTTTCTCTCAACGAGAAAAAACTTTATTTCTATAATCTTCCTTTTAATTCTTTCTTCTTTTTTCTTTGTTACAACTTATGGAACCACTTGGATTGTGTTAGGTGATAATCGAAACTCTACAAACTATCTTAAATGAGATACAGATGCAATTTGTAATAATTCCGTTCAGTTACCTGATATCTTAAGTTCCGTTGTGCCTTGAGCTGCATCCACGTCATTGTAAACAAAACACTGGTACATTCCTCTGTCCTCTCGTCGTACGGAAGTGATATGTAGAACATCTCGAGACAGAAGACGGACACGTGATGAGGGGGAGAGCAGTCGCTGGTCCTTTTTCCAGGTGATAGTATGAACTGGATAACCAGTCACATTACAGTTAAAGGTTGCTTCCTGTCCTATATTCAGAACCTGATGTGGAGGTCTAATATGTACAGATAGTGGAGCTATTTAAAAAAAAAAAAACAATATGAAACCAATTATTTCCTACACTTCGATACAAGCTACTAAGCATGACAACAATGCTAGTGCTTTACGTCAGTGAAATATTCGTTTAAAATTTGTTGCATTTGCATTATTTTTAGTTTAATGTATTTTTCCTATAACTTTATATTCTATGACATTGTTGTATGTCTTAGGCAAGCAGGTTCAATAATAAAATATACGAAAATATCTGTATGCAACCAGCTAAACTGAAAATTAAGCTACCTGCGAGATATTTTTTTTTCTCTTCCCATTGCTTAAACATGTTGGTAATACATATGTTGTATCATTGAGCCAAATCCAGTATTCACTATTTTAAAAGATAATTACCAGTGCATTAAAAATTGACTAAAGAAACATTAATCGTGCTAAATTTATGAAAATAAGTCTTTAGTTTTGCTTTTGATAAATAATTAGATCTTACCAACAAAGAAGAAAAGCTTAAGTAGAAAAACGGAGCGATATAAGAAAAGTTAGGATATGTTTATTGCGCCTAAGTTTTGTTTGAATAAAGCAATTACCACTTCTGAAATTTCCTTATTTCGCATGAAATATTTCAACATGGAAATAATGAAGTTCAGTTTTGAGACTCTGTACTGCTTTGGGGGATTAAATTTCATCATCTTCCTTTAAAAGTGATTGCAATGTATATAATTATTTCAAGGAACTAGTTTTCATCTTCTAGATATATGAATCATCCTGCCATCGGCTCATTTTATAAAATTTGCTCCACCATAGCAATCCTTTTGCGAAATAAAATGTATTATTTGAGCTACTTGGCAGAAACTTTATCGTATGCTAGACTTAATAATTACATAGTTCCGACATTTTTTTTTAAACTTAGTTGTATTTTCATATCAAAAACACTTTCATTCCATCGGAATACTCAAAATAAATGTATATTCTGGATATAGTATTTACTATTCGTGTTTCTATTGCTTTCTTTATCCTTCAATTGTATAGGCCTTTTAGGAATAATCACTTTACAGTCGCAAACAGATTACTATCGTTAAAAATCAAATCATTCTGGATTAAATATTCCACAGTGCTAGTATAAAAACTACCAAAAACAAGCATATCCAAAAACTCTTTAAACATTGATCTATTTCAGCTTTATTTGAGATTAAGATTAATGCATTTAAATCAGCGAAAAAAAATAAAGGAAAAACACAATAACAATATTGCAAGAAACTGCAGCGGTTTTTTTAAGCTATTCGTTCGAACTCATTTGTTCGCAAGCATATTTCATAGTTTTGAATTAGATAAGTATAAGTGAAATTTTTGATTTTAGACATTAGGATTATGAGGATAATAAAAATTTTAATTCAAATCAAAGTATTATTATTTTTTGTTTCACCTTTATAAAAAAAATCTCTGCTGCAGATGAAAATAATAGAATAATATTGGGGGGAAAAGGATAAAAACATTTACTGAAATAACTAAAACATGACACTGAATAATGTTTCTTTATTTATAAAATCGTCAGTCTTTAACACTTAGCCTTCTGACTTTCTAATACTTCTGTACAATAAAATTAAAATTTATAGGTGCAGAGTGCAAATCAAAGCAAATATAAAAAATAAGCAAAAAACCGTAGGAAAAATTAAACTGTTGCAAAATTAGGAAGCTAATTGCGTTAACAAATTCATGCAAATTTATCTACTGATAACGAACATATTTTTTTTTCTTCCTCAACAAGCTCCAGTTCTAATTTGTAAGGCGAAGAAATAAGAAATAATATCTTCTGGCTCATTCACAATCTGTGGGCTAAATTGCACAGGGAGAGAGACCTTATTTCCATTGGTGGCGTTGAGAAAAAAGAGCCAGTTCCTTGACTGTCAAGATTCCCCTTTTACCCAACAGCGACATTTTACGTTAGAGCAGTTAGCAGACGTCAAATGCGATAAAAACCTGTTTTATAAAGTTAAACTAATATCTGAAAGAGCTATCAGCAAATTTTGAAGTTACCTAACATTAACCTTCAAGGAATTCGAAACTATAGAGTGAAACCGGTGGTGTAAACATCTTTGTTTTTCCTTTCTAATGGTGCTGAGTATTGGTCCTCAACCATTGCAGACCAAGTGTATCCCCAGAGATTGGTGCCAACTCTTTCAGCGGCATCACAATGAGTGTGGTACCATTGCCGCAATTTTTTTGAGTCTCAATTTCCTTCTAGATGGCGGCACCTGAGCTCTCGTTGATGCAAACGGCATAAGGAATTTAATTTAGCCTAGAGTATCCATGCCAAACGGATACTCAAGGGATTTTTATCATGCCGCATAGTCTTTCGGCATGGGCGCAGACGATTTTCTGCATCTTGAAAATCCACCAGCTTGGGCCAGGTTTGAACCTGAGATCTTGGGCGTACGAGGCCTGAGCCTTACCAGGGGGATTAGCTTATATAGGGGGTGTCTGACCTTAGGCCGACATTGAAAGCAAGGGGACACACGTGCACCATTTCCTGTCGTGTGGGACCCTTCGTCCTGTCACGTAGGCCCCGTAGGTTTGCCGGCCTAGGCCTAACCTGACACCCCCCGCCAAAAACTGACTACTGGGCTAACAGCTCTGTAGGCAGTCCAGCAGATGTACACTGGGAGTCCCCTAAACCATCTCCCTCCGAGAGCATACCTTGGATGTCACCATCCCTCTCTTCATCATTCAAAAATAACCTGGAAAGCGCATCGGCATTCTGATGCGCTGTCCCCTTACGATGATTAATTTTTAACTTATACTTTTGTAACGCGAGGGCACATCTCTGTAGCTTTGGACTTGGAGATACATTCTGTTCAATAAAAGTTAGGGGATTGGTAATTAATCCTACCTCCGCCCCAAAGGTCCAGATCTCAATTTTCTTTATTGCCCCTACCGCGACACAGACTTCCCTTTCCGCACTCGAATTTTGAACCAAGCAAGGAAGCAAGTCTTCCTCGCTGCTTTTCCGAATGACCGCTGTTTTCCGTTCATCAAAACTCTCATTTATTCCGCCTTCTTTCGCCCCTGTAGGCCCTTTCACAACCCCGTATCCTAAACACTTCAGCACCTCATTAACAGTTCTCTTTTTGCCCAGCTGTTTGCCCTGATATTTTGTCCGATTGATAATTCGACCCCCCAGTGACATATTTCCTTCGGCTTTACTCCTACCTTCATGAGTTAAATCTGATCCAAATATCGGCAAGCATGTTTCACTTAAATCTATTTCATCATAGTGCAGAATTTCCCTTCTGCAATTATCCTTCATATTTTCCATATGACCCTTTGAACCTTCAGCGCATTTCTCCTTTCGCACCCTCGAATTTTCCTTCGCCCTCACTCCGCTAATCTCAGGAATGACAGACATATTCGATTTTGTTTCCTTTATCATTTTTAACCTTTCTTTGCTTCCCCCTCCAGTGATTCTCCTGAAGTTTTCACCTAACACTCCCGATGACCCTTTTCCTAACGGGACATTATTACAACTGAATTTTAACGTCTCACAACTGCGCTGCTGAAATTTTTATTCCTCTCTTTCCGACTGTGCTTCTAATTCGGTCTCTGCCCTCAGCAAGGGTTCCTCTGGTGACGCGTCACAACCCACGGCGAACACTCCGCGTTCCCCTTTTTCACTATCCCCCTCTGCGCTTTCTTCGTTTACCAGACAAAGTCTATTATCTGCTTGCGCTTTAAGTACTTTGTGGTCTCTCGGGGTTAGCAACAAAGTTCCGTTTAATTTTGGTGAGCTCGCTACCGTCACATAAATTTCTGACATTACTCGTTTGCACTGTTCATTTTCTAAACTCAAAGGAATATTTATAATATCAGCTTCTACATGCTCGAAAAATGCCGGCTCTAATAATATTCTACCCCTTGGTTTTATATCCCTTTTCTGCAATAAACTCTGATTTATTACGGAAATTTGGGCTCCACCGTCAATGATCCCTTCTATTCCTTTATTTCTATAGTTAACCTTTACTTTCATACGATCCGCCACAATCTTTTCTTTTTCCTTTAAACTATCCCCCAAAAATCCTCTATTTACTTTGGCTATTACCTTGTCTTGGTTCTGCCTTAGTTTCTCTATTTCTGGATTTTTATTAATTATTTTCACCTTTTGTACCCTTATTTTATCCCTATTTTCTTTACAGTTTTTCGCGATATGACCTTCCATTTTGCACTTATAACAAATTACTTTCTCTATCGCATCGTATCTTTCAACTTTAAATTTATTTATATCCTTTGGTTCCGAATTGTATTTATTTTTAACTGAATAGGAATTTTCCATAGTCTTTTCATGAATTTCCGATTCATGAAGTAGGCTGCTTCACTCAGTTTAAAAACCTGATCCTTCTCCTGAAGTCCTACATAGCGTTTAGTTTCTAGTGGCATCTCTGCTTTTAGCCTGTCTACTACTATTATGTTATTAATTTCGTCTGCCGTTTCCGCATTTTTACTTTTAATGTAAAACGCCCATAAGGAATTAATTCTGTCCGCGAATTGCGTCCATGACTCATTCGGTCTCTTTTTTGCCTGATAAAACCTATTTTTATATTAGTCAGGAGTTAACCTATTATGCTTTAATATCTCCTCTTTAATTCTCACATACTGATTTAATTCCTCACTTTTTAAGTTCACAAATAATGGCCTCACTAAGTGACCTAACAATGGCACAATCAACCTCCCCTGTACTTCCTCTGGCATCTTCTGCGAAGCAAAAACCCCTTCTACTGTTTCAAAGAATAAGGGTAGAACTCCAACGTCCTAAGGTACAGGTGGGATTAAAGATTTCAAAACCTTATGGAATCTTTTCAAATTATCCATAATTGGATTTTCTCTTTCTCTCTGTCTAAAATGACCATTATTTTCTTGCTCTAATTCTAGTTTTCTAATTTCTAACTCCTTCTCCCTTAAAGCAATTTCTTTCTCCTAATTTCTAGTTCTTTCAATTTTAATTCTAATTCACTAGTACTAGCCCCATCCATTTTGCTATTCTTACTTTGACTTCTCAGTACAGGTGACATGCAAAGCAAACCCCCAAAATGGAAACAGTTTAAATGTGGAGACTTACCCTAAACAGCAATCTCTGGATCTCCTACTACGCTCTCCGCCCGCACGTTGACCACGGTGCTGGGTTTCACTTTCACTACTCGTTTCTCTGCTCCAGGCGTTACTTCTGGTGTCCATCAGTGGCCTTCTCTGTAGGGTCTCTCAGCGTCGTAGTAACTTTCCCTCGGGTAATCTCCGGCACTTTCTCCGAGAATAATCAGCTCACCAGCAATCCTCTTGCTATTCTTCACTTTCTCCGATGAGGTCCCTTCATTAAGCGATAATTCATATCTTTTTATCACTTGCAGTTTCTTTCTCAGGTTGGGTCGGATCCTGCCGTGGTGCGCCAGTTACGATTCTTACGGTTCTTGGCTATATTTCTTTATTTACATTTATTCACTTCGCTGCCTATTTACCTTATTATTTTACATATTATTTACAGTGGTTCAAATTCCACATCATTGAGTTCTTAGATGTTTCAAAATTACGGGCACAAGCTCTCCCGCGCAATGTTACGTCTAAAGTTCTTTGGTATTTCTTTACGGGCACAAGCTCTCCCGTTACGTCTGGATGGGCGCAACTCCTCCCTGTCCAGCATTCGAAGATCTCCTCCTCATTCAACCGCAACCTCGTAGGCAAGCGAAAGTCGATCTTCTCGCCCCCGCTTTTGAGGGCAGCTTATATAGGGGGTGCCTGACCTTAGGCCGACATTGAGGACAAGGGGACACACGTGCACCATTTCCTGTCGTCGCGAAATATTTTTTGAGTTGAACAATTTTTGTTCATTTTTGAACAGTTCAAAAATATTAACGGTACTTTTTCCTTTATCCCGGCGCTGGCGATAAAGTCGCCAATAATGATGCAACCAACGCTAAACGGAATACCTCCGCTAGTAACCTTTTGCGTGTTTTGTTGCCTTGGCGAGATTCGCGCCGGGATAAAGGAAATCATTTTGAAACAGTTCAAAAAAAAAAGAAGATTAACATTAGCGCCTACGGGGGAATTTCAATCTTTTATAAATCATGATCTAAAAGACCGATTTGCTTAGAACAAAATTTATCGCAAAGACTTTTGGCCATAACATGTACAGATACGAAGTTCAACCAGAATGGAACGAGCCCGTTTTCTTATGCTATTCTTTGATCGGGATTTTTAACGATATTTTCGAATGAATGAATGATTAAATGAATGAGTGAAGGAATAAACGAATAAATGAGTGAATAAATAATAAAATAAATAAATGAATGTATGAAGTGAAAAATAAATTAATGAGTGAATATATACATAAATGAGAAAATTGAATGAATAAATAAACGAATGACTGAAAAAAAATGAAAGAATGAGTGAGTGAATGTATATAATTATTTCAAGGAAAATGTATTAACCGTTGAAAAAGGTATATTTGAAGTAATTAAGAGCTAAAGTTCAAAGAGGAAGAGAGAAAGAGATAGTTAGTTGGATTATAAAAGTCAAGTTGGTGAGTATGGAAAAGTAGGCTCGTATAGTTCTATATGGAACTTCTTGTTATTTCTGAAACTGGTTGTTAAATGTCTAGAGATTTTATGTGTTGGAATGAATGACGAGCAATCCCTGTCCAAAGAGATCAGTCTCTGATATGCCCGTAGGTAGCTTTGAACAGGGCATGGGGGTTGTGTTGGGTACCCTGAAGTTTGTACATTTTCAATTGTTTTGAATAATGGTGCACCTTAAATGAATTATGCATATATGCTAACATTTTGACAATTTATGATTTTAAATAAATATTAAGTTAAATTACGCAGTATATTTCAATTCTGTTATAAGGACATTATCAAATCCTTTCATTTGAAATGTTCTAAATGAAATTTAATTATTTTGATTGAATTTATCTTCATAAACACAACGCAAAATAAAAATCTAACCACTTTACTTTCACACTGTGTTGGTTTGTTGCTTTGGTTATATAATTTGATTCACATAATTAAATTCAACCACTGCAGCAGGCTAACACACACCATAACATATGAAATTTTTGATAAATTTTTAAATGGTAGCCACCGAGAGACTTGATTCGTGGGTTTTTAACAAGTACCAATCGTGGCTTTTTAGCCTTACCAAAAAAGCAGCTTTAGCAAAAGTACCTTAACAGATATGTCTCTGTAGTTGTGGAAAAGAAGACTTATGGAAAATCTTGTCAAGAAACTTGATTATTTGAACTTAAACAAGTACTTCGTAAATTTACAGAAACACTCGTCCCGCAGTGGACCAGTCGGTAGAAGCTCGGCTCCAGCAGACACCGAAAGTGAAGCAACATCGACTTAGGTCAGTGTTTGGAAGGGTGACAACCTCTCGCGGCTGGTTCCTGTGAGGCCGTGTAAGCTAAAGGGAGCTGGTGCACGTTAAATAGGTCGTGGCTCCAAAGTCCTCCGAGTGAAACGATACCTCTGGGGGTGCCAATCCCAGGTGACGGTCTCTGATCTGGGAGTTTTTTCAAAAATTAAGATACCTTTCAAAGGGGCGGAAATAGGACTCATGCCTATAAGGGCCCCGTTAGACTCAGAAGCAGCGTACTCATTCTTCCTTGCCAAGCAAGGATACGACACCAACCAACCACAGAAACACTCAATTTCCTCTCTGTACTTTTCCAAAAAAAATTTACACTGTAGAAAATGAATTCAGTTTCAAACATACTTTATTTCGCCAACAGGAAAGAGAGTGAATGTGAAGCATAACGCTACGAAACAAGAATGATCTTTATGCCTGTAGGCCAGTGGTGAGTCTTTCTGTCATCTAAGGGCACCGTACTGATCGACGAATATCTTCTAAACATCGCTGCATACATTGAGCATGTATGCAGCAATCAGGGGTGTTGGCTGTTGTCGTGATGTCGAAGTAGGGTAAATTCTTCGCAATACCCCTGTGGCAGAATATTTTCACTAAAAGCAAAGCGGGACGTGATATGTCCAATCCCCTTTTCCAGCCCCCTTTGCCCGTTCTTAATACCCCCGTCCCTTTCATTAATGGTGACAGGTAAGTGCAAAGCGACGGATGGGCAAACTGTGAAAGGAACCGCTGTCTGTTTTCTGTTAAGTGAACTGAAGAAGGCCAACTGATCTGCCTTAAAACAATACTTCCAGTTATTCACATTGTTTCAAGGACTTAAGGCATCCGTGCAATTGTTTTCCATCTAATGTTCTGTATTGTGTTAAATAAATAGGTATTTTCCCAATTATGATCATGTATGCGTGATTACGCGTAATATATTATAATTATTGTTTTTTCAATTTTTGTTTGATCTCTAATTTTTCAAAGCAGTGCAAAGGTCTAAATAAAGCACTAGAAATTCATGTACAGCTTTACAAATACCATTTGAACAAAACATTTAGAATAAAATGTCAATAAAAGCATTGAAACAATAAATAAATGTAATATAAGTGAATCAAGTTTAAAATTTCGCAATAATCCATAAATTAAAACAAGAGGAAGAACTGATTTACACCATGCTTTAACTGGACCAAAACATGCCTCAAAACTTTTCATTGCTGTTGAGTTTATGGACACATTTTTTATTTCAAAGAGCTGATTCTAAGTTGTACAGCGCTAAATCTGGCTAAAGTTGTACGTGTTTGAAATACAAGTAAAATAATAATTAGTTTAGTCTCTTGCTGCCTTAAGAAATATTAAGTATGCTTGGGATTTCCTGAACATGCCAAAAAGTAGGCCGAAACGGAAACCGTAATTGAAAACGGGAAAGTGGTGAAACATGAAGAATCAAATGGTGGATAGTAAAGAAAGAGTCGATCCAACGTTTTTATTCCGTACGTGAAAACGTCATTGTCTGGAAAAGCCTTCATTTCCTGAAACATGTATTTTAATCTTCGGTTTGCGCTTAATAGTTCTAGTCACATTATCACACTTATGCAAACGCTTTCATTTTTGATCTAAAGTAAGTTTATCTTCATAAGGTAACTTATTTTCTTATAGTCACAATAAAAGCAAGAAGTAAAATTATATATATATGTATATATAATACACATGTCCTTTGCGAAACACCAATACAAAAATGAAAAGATAAAATCTTGTTAATTCATTCAGAGTAATGTGGGTTTTGAAAGAACTTTCTGTTATCTTTTTTCTGAATATATCTATTCCTAGTTCGTTATAAAAATGCCATCTTGTTTGTTAAATAGAGATACATTCTGAATGTATTAAATTGCTATTAAAAGAAAAACATGATGAGGATGGGTTTTGCACTCCTTCAAATGGTGTAATAAAAACAACATATTTCTACCTGTTACAATGAGAGCACTCTCTATTCTTCGTTCCCCAATGCTATTCCGGACAATGCATTGATATTTTCCCGCATCTGAATGCATAACTTTTTTGATGTTCAATGTTCCTTGACTAATCCAAATTCGTCCATCTTCCGTTACGGGTCTTAAACCTCCATTCACGTCTTTCATCCATCTAAAAATATGGAACACATAAAATAAAATGTAAATGAAATAGATGAAAAATATTGCATAGCGCAAGAAAATGTGTCACTAATGTGTGAATGAAACTCTTTATGTGAAGTTTTCTTTTTAGCTATCGTGATGGCTTTTCGATTTTTCCAAACTTTTTTAAAAATACGTTTATATTCTAAATTTTAGCCTTAAACCATAAATGTACAAAAAGGTAAATTCTAAATACGTACCACATTAACTTCGCGTCTTAACTTTTTAACTGTCAAGTTTTTTTGATGATTTGGGTACATAAGTTGTCAATTTTTTTATTGCAAAAATCAAATGTTTAATACAAAATAAAATATTTTGTAGTTAAAAATTGATATTTTGCAGTAGTTAAAAATTGATATTTAGAATTACGTGCATAAAAATTTTAAGGTTTTGTAGCCAATGCATATTCACTTGAGTAGGTTGCCACTCCGCGTGGCAGTGGTAAAGTTATATTTGAGTGGAACATTAAGTTTTTAAAAACTGAAAATTATAATTAATTTACTTATTTAATAAATAAATAAGTAAATAAAAGTGAATACGTATTAGTAGTTCAGTAATTCAGTTTTGTGTGGTATAACTGGAAACACTTTTCCAAGCCAAACCAACTCTACAATCAAGTACTTCACATCAGAATCGTGTTTCCTTCCTTATCTTTTTCCCATTTGTATCCTTTTCTGATCAACGGATTTTGCAGTCTTGTAGGCTCAATTCAGCTCAAATTAACTTTTCCCGAGATAGATTTGCGTTTGACAAAGTGATTAAGCCGAAATAAACCTGCTTCGATATATATTCGGGTATAACAATATGATGCAAACACACAAAAAAAAAAAAATCATAATAATAGCCCGAGTAATACTCGGGCGTGACATTTTGGAAGGCCAGCGCTGTGCCCAGGATAATATAGGGCATGACAGTTAAAAGGTTTGTAATGATGGTGTCACAGGAGCCAATGAAATCGTCACGGTTAATAGAAGCGAGCTCGCACCAGCGCTGCACGCGAATGGCGTACCTTGACTACTGACGCAATTGTTATGCTTTTCGTTTATTTGATTCCTTAAACTACTTTTACGGTGTTAAATATCTAGAGTAGCAACACTTTTGGAAACATGTCAATGACAGACCCTTTGCACTAACTTTTCCTCATGCATTTTTATTTTAATTTTTTTTTTCGCCAAGGAAAACGTTACATTTCTTAAAGCATTGAAGCGATTTCTTTGTCACCAAAAATAAAAAACCTATATACAAACCTTAAAATATGCAATACACACAGTGTTGAGTACTTAAATTATTCCTGTTGTCGCCAAAAGTCTTACTAAACACAAAAATCTAATGATAGTGTCGCATCTTGAAAAATTTAAACAAAACTCCGTTTTTTTATGCATCGGTAATTTATTAACAGCGACATTCGGAATCTCACCAAGCTCTGACATTGGGTAAAATCTATGTACATTATGTTACGAGATATATTTTTTTAATTCCAAAGAGTTGTGTGCAGTAACGAACGTTATTTCTGACAAAGAAGCGATTTTTTCCATAAAGCTGCTCTAAAATAGTTTAGTTTGTAATAAGCAAGCGAAGCGAGCTCGAAATCTCGAATTATCGAAGCAATCTGAAGGAGCTGCGTAAGAAGGGGGATGACAAGCGATTGATGACAGTGGGCAGGTGTCCTCTAGTAAAAATAATAACTATATATTGCTAGTTAAATGATAAATTAAAATACGCTGATAATAGTGTCTTGTTTTTGCAGAAAATTTCGAAATAAACTTTCAACAACAGAGCAAAACAATATATTTATATATTTGTAATTTTTCCTAATTATCTCCGATATTTTTTTATGAAGAAAAAAATTGCTTCAAGAAGATTTTTTAAACAATCCTCAGACGAAGCACATTTTTTACTACTTCACTGTAAACTGAAATGAGTTTTCTAAAAATTAGTCTCGTGAATTGAATTTCAGAGCATTCAATATGTGAAGCGTAATGTTGTTTTCTACTTTTCTAATTTTAGGTGGGGTTGTCATCAAAAGTTCATTTGCTGATATTTGTTCGTGGGCTGAGTGTGTTCAACTCATAAATCCTTGGAGTCATTTTTGTTACTGCAATATTATACGACGAAATGATTCCCTGAAGAGGTTTTTTTTGATAACTGCCTCTCACTATTTCATTCTTTTCTTATGATTTACTGTAATTGCTGCAATAAATTTAGCAAATTGCGCTTGCTGATACTCGAGTGATCATCAAAGGATATAAATGTTGAGTGGAGAAACTTTTCGCCTAAATGAGGTTTTCTCATTTCGGGTTTCGTTAAATGAAAAATAAAACTCAATTTTCATTTAGCGAAAGGCTTTGCCGTAATTTACATCTTTTGGCAGAATATTAAACGTCAAACATTAAAGCTTAGTACTATTTCCAAAAATATATCATTTTTTATTTAAAAAGTCTTTTTTTGTAAAATCTTTATTTGTAAATCTATGCCTTTAAAAAATATTCCGTAACACAAATATTTACTTCCTTTTCTATTACGAATAAACATTTCATCGTTCTCAATACTTGAATTCTGGCCGTATATGATTTTTATAGAATAGCAGAAATCAGTGCTTTTAAAAAGTATATTTCAAACATGAATTCGTTTCAAAGAACTTAACACACTAATATTTCATGTACTAATTACTGCGTTTGACATACAATGCAATATATAATTGTGTCACTTCTGTATATATTCCTTTAAGTGGAAATTACATGTTTCAAACGTTTCGTACTGAAACTCTTCTTGATCATTCTAGCAAGCTAAACGTCCTCCACTGAACACCACCAATTATCAGTACAATGAAATAATCCATTTTAAAGCTACATTTAACGAGACACAATGAATTATAAAATTCACCAAACCATTATTAAGATGTATGCCGAGTAAATAGTTATGGAAGACATTTTAATTTACGAGCTATACTTACGTGTTTACACTTTAAATATTTAATTCTTTTCTTTAATGTAAATCGATTTGACAATTTTTACAAATATGTACATCCAATACAAAAATGAAGTCATCCCATACAGCGGTATAGGAAAGACGGAGATCCACGGACCCCGCAACCCATCCCGCTTTTTTTCAGGAGTAGGTTATGGGGCGCTAGGTCAAAATTCAAGTATGCCATATGACTCTGGGAGTGTGAGAGCAATTTACGACTGTGGGGACGCTTCATGTTGCGAAAAACGAGTTAATGGGGGGGGGGGGGGCACAAACAAGTTTAGCTACTGTAGCACACCGAAATTCTTATTAGAAGCAATGAGAAACCAGTTTAGAGGATTGATCAGCCTTATTTTTGATGTATTTAGTTTGAAAGTTTATAATCACTTTCATTTCTTTTTAACGTAACTCCAGCGGAAAAATCTGATTTTTAATCTGATTTATTATTATTATTATTATTATTTATATAGCCTATGAATTTCTTGAGCGAAGTATATATATATATATATATATGTATGTATATATATATCAGAAACATATATAAGCATCAATGTTGGTTTTATACAACTACGTATTATTTTTAAATATCTTTCTCAGGCTTTTGTTTACACCACATAAAGGCTTTTTTTTTCTGTGCAAGATATAGTCTTTATGTATTGATTTTTCAATTTTTTTTTATTTAATTATTTATTTATTGTATATATATATATATATATATATATTTTAATTTTATATTGTAGATGCTCTTATATGCTAAACAAAAGATAGTTTAGATTTATATAACACAGTATAGCTATTTACTAAAAAAAATTTAAATTATTATTTATAATATCTTGTTTTTTGAACTTCATTTAAAAAGATACTTATTAAAATTCAGCAAAGAGTCATATTTTAAATTCCATATTAACTTTTAGTTCAAATAACTTGAGAAAATGTGGATTTGAAACAATATTTCTCATAATAATAGAAAAATATCAAATTTTAAGTTTTTTTAAATTTTTTTTTTTTTTTAATCTTAATTTTTTTAATGAAAATAACGGCTAGTCAAAGTGGTTTTTTTAAACTTCAGAAATAAGTTTAGGGTTCTCATTTAAAAAAAATCCATTGATGATTTTTAATATTGCTTTATCCAGAACTTTTTTTCAAAAAATAAATAAATAAATAAAGCGTGCTATGTAGCTTCAAGCGTTTATGTGTAGTAATAATTGAATTTTTATTCAGTTTTTTCTTCCAAGATATTAAGTAATCATAGCCGTACCTCATCCTTTATGCAAATACACTTTTTGAAGAAAATTATTTTTTATAAATTCGTCTCATCCACGAGACATTTCTCACACAATAAGCAATGCAGCCTTCACGAAAGGTAAACAAAACAACACGGATAATGAAGAAAGGGAGATAATTCAGAATTACAAGTAACGCATTATTTGAAACTGCTTATTTTATCCCATGTGGTAGGTGAGTCATTTGATGGCTTTTTTCTTCAAATGTTCAATTAGGGAAAAAATGTATAGCGCTGATTAGAATGCTTTGAAGTTATATATATTGTTGTTATTTTTTAAAAATGGAGGTCGATAACCAGTTTTATTGATAGCTGTCACTACTGTTGTTCCAACGAATCACGAGATCTATCAAGTCAGTTATCACCAAATTATACTGATGCTTATTGATTACACAACATAGCTTTCTAATTTAGCGATCAAAATGGCCTAAATCTGACTATTTCCTCTTTTTTTTACTTTTTTCTAAAGAAAGAGATTTCTATCTCTGTCGATCGTGACGGACCGATTGTCAATCATTAATTGATTTCCCTAAAATTTCCCTTCCTCTCTCATTAATTCAGTTTTTACCTTTTATTAGTCTGTTTAGAACTTTTTTGCTGTGCTTTAAACCTTCTTGCACAATATTTTATTGAAAGTAATATTTAGACTTTTTGTTTGAAAATAAAATAAAATTAACTCTATAGATGTATGACGTATTGTTTTAAATCTAATGCTTTGCAATATCATACATGTTTTTGCAGTTTAACGTAAAATGAAAACCATTTAGTTCTATTAGCATAATTTCATCATTATGATGCATGACGGTGAAATGCATTATCTATAAATTACTTCATTTAACTTAAAGTTACCATTAGAAATGAAATTTGCAGATAGGTATGTACTGTATGTTTTCTGTAAATATGAAATTACCAGAAGCAAAAAAATGGGGGGGGGGTCACATTTTTCTGCTTGATTACTTCTATGGAATAAAATTTTGAGACATTTGCAGGTTCAATTAAATGATATTTAATCTTTCGCAAAACCATTATTTTCAGCGAAACCATTTACACTTTAATTTAGTCGACTCTTATTTATGGTAAGAGTTCTCTCCAATGCTAAATAATTGATCTCCAAGTTAAGTTATGCTATGAGATCTGCCTAATGGATTATTTAATCATTAATCATACTTTTTTTCTCCCCACTACCTTTACATTTAGAGACGGAAGCATCCTTAGACTCCAACATTAATGCTGCAGGTTAATCCTAAATGTGATGGGTATCATCAATAATCAGGAACGTTAACGCTTTTTTAAACAAAACGGCGAATCCAATAATTTGCATAGCTAAAAGAAGAGGAAATGCTGATTACGAATGTGATTGAACTGAACTTCTCCTCATGATTAAATCAATACCTAAAGCCCTTTATGAAATAAGGCTGAAATGGTGAGGTTAAGATGAAATTCTGGCTCTTTTACTCCAAAGCAGAGTTTCGAAAACTGTGCTCCATGATAGGATAAGTTCAATTTTTAAAATATTTTAATTTAACGTGATTTTAATTTCTAATGAATGTGATTAAACTGAACTTGTTTTTATGATTAAATCATTAAATCTCTTTATGAAACAAGGTTGAAATGGTGAGGTTAAGATGAAATTCTTGCTCTTTGACCTCACAGCAGAGTTTCTAAAACTGTGCTGCAAGATAGAGCGTGTTTACTTTTTAAAATATTTTTTATTTAACCTGTTTTTAATTTCTAAATTTTCTCCTTGTACGCAATAGGAGATTAGTGCAAGGGAGAAAAAACGTTAAACGGTGAAAGTTTAACGGTAAGAAATAAACGGTATATACGCCTCATTACGGCAATGCGTTAACTGCCCCCTTGTGTATATATACAACTTCAGAAAGTGTGATTCTTTGCCTTGTGTTGCTATCAGTAAAATTACAGCCGAGGCTTTGGAAATCGCCCTTTGGGAAGGCGTATATATATACGCAGGGTAGTTAACACATCACCATAGTGAGACGTATATATACGGCGGCCGCAGTTAAGGGGTTAATACGTACAATATATAACTAATAGGCAACATTTAGTGATTCGCGTTGACTTTCTATTTTTGTAGGTAACACGTGACTGAAAAATTTATGTTCTGAAGAATCTGAAGGAAATAAAATAAGCAAAAAAAAAAAAAGAATTACACAATAATTTACAGTAAATATAGATAATTAGTTCCTTGTAATCTCGAAACACGTGTCTGCAATTTTTACAAATTTTGAACTTTCATGCCTCTTTCTTTTGCAGAGTATAAAACGGAAAATGGTACATTGTACCTCGTAGCGAATAAACTCAACTTCAATTACATTAATTTAATAATTTATATAATTATAACATTAAAATAAATTCGGAAATGTAGATGTACATCAATTCACTTCCTTTACAATATCTTAAAGTAAAACTATAGTATACTCTAGAGATTCATTGATGGCCCAATAGCTAATAGTACTTCAATTTAATAAACTAACTGTTGTTAAGCAAAAATTTGAAATCACAGCAAAAAGAAAAAATCGAACGTACAGTTTTTGTAGAACTAAACGAATAAAAGATCAATTTTGTAACGTCGCTCATCGCTATATTTCGGCTTCATATTATATCATGTGTTTATCACTCATCTGTCCTTCTCGTTGGTTGAATAAATATTCCAAAACAAAGTGGTCCTTTTATTTGTTCATGAGACAGTGAGTATTAAATACTGTAAAAATAATTTCAAAACATACCTTTAACTTCACAAATGTGATATTTCGGTAAATCCAATACCCAATTAAAGTTTTTATAGCTTAAAAAATCTACGAAATTTATTGCATTCACAGAATTCTTCAGACACATTCCGTTTCTGATAATATTTTCACGTGACTTGACCATTCCATTTATCTTTTCTCCGTTGATCCTTTTAACGGAGGATACAGCAAGAGAGCAGCCGTAAAACGGGAAAGTTCCGTTCTCATACTTTCAGAAGCGTGATATTTCCGTTTTTGGAAGGAAAAACCATGCTTTGAAGCACTACGGAAATTTTCCGTTAAAATCAGTCAAAAAACAATTTGAAAATTCAGGGTTTTTTAACAGTATATAGAGCCTCTTCTTATTGATAGTATAATGATTAACTGTTACCGTTTTCTGAACATATTATTAATAATAGCTGACCTGCACATGAATTATGATAATTACAAGCAATAAGTTATCTGAATTATTTTCCCACTGGACGAATTACAATAAATCCTCGTGCAAGAAAAAAAAGAAAATAGTTTTCTGCATTAAAAAAATCAGTCAATGCGATAACTTCTGTTTTTTTAGCGTACGAAATAAATTTAGAGGTTACTTACTTTTTCTGCCCCTTTTTATCGTAATTCATCATAGATATTATAGTGTAATTTTCTTAAGAATATAGGTAAGTTCGTTACATAAAACTTTTGTCATTCACCGATTTGTAGAATCTGTCGTACTCTAAAAGTGTAAGAAAGTTGGCTTTTCACAATTTTTGATTCGAAATTTGAATTCAATGTTAGAAAATCAACTACAAAAAAGTTGCATAACTACCGAAGTAGCTCCCTAATTATTTATTTTTTGTTATTAACCACTATCGCACCTACCTTCAGCGAAGGTTTAACCGGATGGGTGATTGAGAGGAAAAGAATATATAAATTGAATGAAACCACAAGCGACTAAGCACCCGCTGGGAATCGCAGGGCGAGATATGTTACATTTGCAATTTTTGAAATATGGAGACATAACTTAAAAACGTATCAAAAAAAAAAAAAAAAAAAAGAAAAGAAAAGAAAATAGAAAAAAAAAAAAAAAGAATCACATAAATACGAAGCACAAAAATGTAAGAAAAATTTAAGAGCAACAAATAAAAGTCCTATTGAAAATGTTACACCGGGGAGTTGAAATACAGCTCCATGGCTATTTAGTAGTTCTCTATGCAATAATTTTTAAAATTTGAGCTCCGTACCTGGTGAGTTATATTAGTATTTCAGACATTGTCTTTGATAGTTTAATGAAAAAGCCTTTCCTAAATATGTTACGTAATTCCGGGAGAGATGTTCCACGCTCTTTTTTCGATCTGTAGCAGTCCCATATTTGCAAATATTTTATTTTTTTAGTTTATACATACATTGCCTCCATACCCGGTACCGTTTCGGGCAAACCTAAAGCTACCTGTTAAAACGTACACCTTTTTATCCTAGTTCTACCACACCCGAAGTAGATCGGATGAGATGGACCATCTTATATATAAGCCGCTTAAGTGTCGGTTTGTCTCCGATAGCTTATTCCGAATTTCTCACTCCGAGAAAACTGAATCGTGCTGCCATCTACAAAATTGTTTCTATAATGAAAATGACTAATAAACAAAACATTTCTCTATCATTTTGAGTGAGGCATCGCTAGATTTGCAATCTCCATCAAAAATTAATGCAAACGCGAATTTAATGTAATCCTTCTTTCTTTGATTTATATTATTTATCGTCTGCGCTTTTTATATATAATAGAGTGGCAGCGCTCTTTTTTCCAGTTTCGTTAAAACTATTGGTTTAAAGATGATTTTGTTGGATATAAATAAATAATTTTCACAAACAATTTGATTAAATAGTAAATAATATTTCTATTTTACAGATTATTATAACTTAGATGTTTTGTTTTTTGGAAAGAATATTTTTTCCGAAATTATTATATGTTTATTTTTTATTCATTAAATCTGTTATATGTATATTATTTATTCATTACTGTTCTACCTGATAAATATCTCTTTGATTTGATGTGCATTACCGGTTACTAGGAGAATTGTATACTTATAATATCTAAAATTTCGTAGGTCATTTCGTATGACCGCCGGGTTTACTACTATGATTATAAGAAGAGAGCCATAATATTAAACTTAAATAAAAGTCATTATACAGAAAACATTTAAAAAAAATAAATTGACAATTAAATGAACTACAGTTAATTAAGTAATACTATTATATTTGCGTCTCTCTCTCTCTTTTTTTTTTTTTTTTTTGACCATTTAACATGTATAACATAGAGATGTATCTGGAATTGCTACTAGTTTTAAGCCGCATGTATGAACATGTTTTATGTATTATTCGTTAAGGCTGTTTGAAGAAACTTAATTCTTGATATTTAATTTTTTCCTTTAATAATTGCATGGTGCTTCAATTCAGATCGCGCACGTCAGGCATGAGGCGAAAGCAAAAACAAACATAATTATATTCAATCTATACTTTCTGTTTGGTATAATTACAATTTTCGCCTCATTCTACACCATTTGCTTAAAACTTTACATTAAAAATATACACACAAGGTTATTTCAAAATGTGCAACTCCACAAATAAAGACCATTAGTCTTAGATTTTGACTTAACCAGTCCATATCTTGCAATAAATCAAGACAAGATTTTAAAAAATACCACACACAGTTTAAAATGGATCTAGGCCAGGGTTTCTCAACCGGTAGTTCGCGAACCCCCAGGGGTTCGAGAAAATGATATTGCAATGGCGGGATTTTTAACTGTTGACGGAAAAGAAAAAATGAAGTAATAATATTGCATGCGTATAAGGATGAAGTGTAAAAATGATTTTTTAAAAAAATAAATTGTTTTCTCGATAGTGCGTAAAAGTTGTGGACTGACAAAGCGTACGTGCACAATTTGAAATGTACTTATTTCTACTGCTACATAATATCGAAAATTTGAATCTAAAAGTGGTATCGTAAGTTATTCATTCATTTATTTTTAAGTTTTGAACGCATATTTATCTTTCTTTTTTCTCGCTAGCGCGGAAAAAGAATCGAAAATATGAATTTACTAAAATGAAAAAAAAAAAAAAAAAATGCATTATTTCGGCTAATTTTTCATATACAGATCTAAAAGTGGAACTGGAAGATATTTCGTCATTAATTTTAAATTTTGTGACTGGTGTGCATCCTCCATTACTGGAGGAAGAGGCAAGCAGTTTTCGAAGAATAAAATTAGTTTTAGTTTTATTGTTATTATTATTATTTGCAATAAAATATAGAAAACGTTATTTCATTTCAGAAATTTCATACCCTTCTATAGTTGGGAAAAACGCATCAAAAAGAACCCACTCTAAAACTAAAATGAGCAAGATGTTCAGTCTACGAACTTACTTTACCGAAAAAAAAAAAAAAAAAAAAACAATATCAAATTGATAATCTAGTTTCTCTCTTGTTCTTTCTCATTCAGCTTTAGCTCTTAATTATTTAAAATGTATCTTTCTCAACAGTTAATACATATTCATTCACTCCTTCATTAATTCCTTCTTTCTTTCGGAAGGATCCTTAAAAAATCCAGATAATAAACGTTCCGTGAGAAAATAAGCTTGTTTTAGTTCTAGATGTAGGGGCCGTGGTAGCCTAGTGGTCAGGATGTCGAGCTTCGAATCGAAGGATCTCGGGTTCGATATCCGGGCAGCTGAAGACCCCCCCCCCCCCCCTGTACACTTGGGGATACGTGCATGTAAAATCCGTGGACCCTGAAGACCCGAGGCAGTTCCGAGGTTACCGGTGGGTGGAGATTTTCCCTTTCCTTCGCCCATAGGTCTAAAAAGGAAGGTAGTGTATTTGTGGTTGCGCAATCTGATGTCATCCAAGTACATTACGAGCCAAGTCGTACTTCCACCACTAGTGCTCATCTAGAAACGGAAGGCGTCCTTGATGCCTTAATTCCTAGTCACTCCGCGAAGGAGAGCTTGGATATACAAGTGATATTAGAAACAAGAAGAGTTCTAGATGGACTTCTTATCTGTACATGTTCTACGTCTTAAGTTCCTTGCGTAAAGTTTATTCCAAGCAAAGCCGTCTATTAGATCACAGTTTTTATAAGATTCAAGTTTCCCCATGCGCGCTAATGTTAAATTTTTTGAACTGTTCAAAATTGAACTAAAAAATGTTCAAATCAAAAAAAAAAATAATATGGAAATGAAATGTCCTCTTCGAGATAAAAAAAAATCTTTTGAAACGGACAATTCCTTCAAAAGATGTTACGCGATGACCGACAGACTGACACACACATATTTTCCCCATCTCAAAACCCTACTTTCATTTTCTTTAATTTTCAATCTGTAATAACTAAACTTTTTTTTTGATATTTTTTTTTAACAATATTTTTACGATACATTAAGCCTTCTTTCATACTTTTTTTTTTCTTTTTTAAACACTTTTAACGGAAAGTAGACTAAAAATGTACTTTGCATTGAGCAAAAGAATAAAATAACATCTTCCACGGAAGATAAAACAGAAGGTTTGAGGGGAAAAGGATATTGATTGCACCAAATAAAACAAAAGTTTGTGTATCGTTTGTACTGTATCCTAATATATTTTACCCATGCTATGCTACTGGAACAGCGATCAATTCCTCTTGGCTGTTCCTTTAAACAAAGTTTCTAAGATCAACAGATTGTTTTTAATCATCTTACCTATAAGTCGGAGGTGGGCTTCCCTGTGCTACACAAGGCAGCTGTGTTGTTGATCCCTCCTCTGTCCGCACCTGGGGCTGATGAAACGTTATCCGAGGCAAAGTGGACGCATGTGGCTCTGGAACAAAGAGAAATAATCAACTCGGTCTTAAATCTGTTTTCCTGTTACCTATACAAACAGATTTCAATTCACTGAAAAAGAAATAAATGTGCGCGGTTGAAGTTGATTTTCTTTTACAGAGGATATTTTATGAAGTACTTTATTTGAATAGCCGATAGAGTTGACGATATTATATTTTTACTGTACTTTTGATGAAATTATGATAGGAACTGCTAAGTAATACAATTTACTTAACCCTGCTGGTCTGTTCGGGTCTATTTGACCCAAAACGTCTTTAACAGTTCAGAAAAAATGACTGTGTTGGGAAAATCGTTTGAAATTTAGTGACTTTGTAAGTCAAGGTATTCTCTCATTCTAAAAAACGGATTTTATTTTATTTAATTATTTACTATGTGTTTTTTAATTTTGTATCGGGTCATAATGACCCGAACCTATTTTTTCAATAATTATATGTAAAAAGTGACTTGATGTATTATTAATTCAACATGAAGTGATAATAGCAAATACTGTTAAGTGGTCAAACGAGTTTCACACAAGATCAAAGGTCAGTCAAGGTTAAAGATGTGGTTTTTCAGATCTATTTACTTGACACGTAGTAGCTAGATCACGTGACTGAATTTAGGCAACGGTATGAGTCACCTGTCCACTTTTACTATTTTGTGTCTTATTAGATGAGAGCATGATTCAGTGCTATTATGAAAATACTAAAAATAAGGAATAAAAATTTTAGCGAAGAAATGAACTTGTGGAAAAATCTGATAGCGACGTAGAAGACACTTCTGAGGATGGAAACCATTACCAGTGAGGAAAATTATTTTTTTCTTTTATACTGACGGTGATAATTTGGTTACTCATTCAATTTATAGTTTGCTCAAAATACAAAAAAAAAAAAAAAAAAAACGTCGTTTGATTCACCTGCAACCGTTGGCTGCCAAAACTCTGAAAATGTAATAAAAATACCTCCAGATTTTACTAGGTATTCAACATCCTGTTAGTAGAGAAATAATGATAAAACAGTGCATTTGAATGCATGTTCAATTCCACCATGCAGAATCAAGTCATTACAATGACAAATATTGAAAGAGCAATTGTTTATGGAGAAGAAGGAAAAATTATGGAAGTTACAGCTATATTCAAACTTATTTTAGATAGTAATGCCAGCAAAGCCATTGGGGTCACTTTGGATCAACATTTCAGCTCCTAATATACTTGTTAAAGAACCAGAAATTGCTGGAGAAGGGTTACATTCCAGGTTACATGCTGGACTGGTGGGCTTGCAGCGCATTTATCAATCTGGGAATTTATAAACAACATATAAAAAGATAAAAATTGACACAAAAAGAAAAATGCTCTTTTTGCTAAAACTTGGCAAGTAATTATTTTCTCTACACTTTCAGGTAATGCAAAATCTCCATAGAAATGAGGAATTTGTAATATAGTAGAAAAAAATACAACGCAAAAGAAAAAAAAAATATTACTTCTAATTTACTGTTGAGCAATAAGTGAATCGCATGCAAGTTTAGCCAATCAAGTCAGAAAAATATACAAATATATTGCGCTAAAATTGCAAAAACACATCTTTAAAGCACATATAATTATATTGCTCACAGTGTAAATTAAAAAGAGGTACAATGTAGAAATTTTCGTTCATTTAATGTTTTACAAAGTAATTGTCATGTAGATACTTACAATAGTACCACAGGATACTTATTTTTAACTTTAAATCGAGGGAATTCTGTTAAAATATGCTTATTTTATCTAGATATAGTGTATTATTAAAAAACAGGGAAAATATACCACCCCTTTAGTGAGTATTCAATCTTCGGGTCATATTGACCCGAACGGTACGTGTGCGTAGTAACTGCGAACAGAACAGCAGGGTTAAACCGATATAGGAGGAGCAATAGGAATACATCATGGTAAAAAAAAAAAATACTAAAGCAGCAATGAATCGCAACTTGGCAAAATTATTCCTAACGCTTGCCAATTTGTTAATCTGTTCCTTAAACGTATTTTTGCTATTTAGTTTATCTAATTTTGATATGTACTCATTTAGTTATTTTTTCTGAAAGATAAAATGTTTTGCTTCGTATAGTTTGATAACACTTCCTATAATGAGGCTACAATATTATTTCTGAATAGATATTATGCCATTTCGGCGCCATATGATTTTAGTCATTTAGTTCATCCGTGTAATGTCATTAACGTTCATGGAAGATCATTTATATGGGGGGGGGGGACATGAAAAATATTGTAAAGGAGCATTTTGTTAATTCAATTGTGACTGTATTAAATTGAATTAATATTTTTTGTTGACGAATAAAAAAATAAAAAGATATATGTACATGGTTTAGTGCCGATTCAGTTGCTAACGTTTGAGTCGGAAGTAGAAAATTGTCCCATTTCAGTCGGTAAGGGTTATAATGAGTTTTGGTTGTTCTCATTTGAGTCGGTACGTTTTGAGGTTACCACAATTAGCTATATAGCGAGGATACTTGCCGTAAAAAAATCCTTATTTTGAAAATAAAATTAAAATACATGTAGTTATGATAAATGTTCCAGTCATTATGAAGTTAATCGATTTAGTTCCTAAACCGTTTAATAAAAAACGCTTTTTTTTATTATTATAGATTTTTTTTATTCCTAAGAATATTCTAAAGTTTTCTTATGATTTAACCGAATCGAATCTTACTAAAAATGTTAATAAGGAAAACATTGCAAAGTATTTATAGTATAAAAAAATGTAAATAAGAATGTAAACTGAAATTTTAAATAATTATATTGCAAATATTATTGAAAGAATTCCCACCACCTCTAGATAAATGGCATTTGATATGTTTTTTCAGTTATCTGAGAAGGAACTCTCATCAATTTGTTACAATGTTTTCCACTTATGACAAATTTGCTAATAATAAAGATTATAAATTCTGCCTCCTCAAAACAGCTAAACTTAAGAAAAAATCAGAATTTACTGCAATTTAAATTATGACTATGGACTTTTGCTTCAATAAATCACAAGTGCTCTTAAATTCAATTTCATTTTTATAAATGTAATTGATAAGCTTTATTTTTAAAATTATTATTAGGAAAGTTATTTTAACACGAAAAAAAACTTTCTCAAGTGCACGTATGATTTACTTCTATGTTAGATGGAGTCGGAACCACCGGCTCAAATGTGAACACAAAGCTATCTCTAACTCCCCCACCGACTGAATCGGGACAAAAATCCTTTACCGACTCAGTCGGGAACGACTGAAATGAGACATCACCATGTATATATTTGATAACACATCAGATGTCTTGAAAATGCATAGACTCCCCATACTCCACAAAGCGAAAAAAAGAAAAGGAAAAAACATTAATTTAAAATAGATAACAGGCAGATGTCGTTAGTAATTTCACATCACAGACAACAAATTAGCGGACCCTGCAGTGCGTCGCTGTTGTTGAATTTGCGCTTGAATTGTAAGAATATTTTTTTCTTTTTTTTATGTTTTACATATTAGTGTTAATTTTAATTTTTAATTTCTTTTGTTTTTACATTCAGTGTCTTAGAACAAAATGCATGGATATTAAAAATAAAATATACTAATTAGATACTTAGAAACAATGGTAACGATTAATTTATTTATTATTGCATGTATATATTTACAAATTCTTGTGCCTTACGCCAAATTTTGATATTCAGTGAATATTAAAGGGAATGTAATGCATGAATATTTTATAATGAAAATAAATATTGCATGAGTCATTCCATTAAACAAATGGTTCGTTAAGGTTTTTTTTTTAAACGAATATATGTATTAACTAGAGCCAGCTGAATATTTTACAAACACAAAATAAAATATACTTGTTCACGGAATCTTGACTTTGTTTGAATTTAAAATGAATTTTTAATTATGTACCTTTAAGACAACTGCAGTGCTCTAGAATATACAATGGTTTCAGTGCTTTCCTAATTAATATAATATGAATTTTAGTTTGCATCGCGGCAACATATACTCTCTTTTGAATTTGCCACTTAAAATTTTTACATCAGTTTGTCAAATAAATATGTGGCTGTAAATCTTGTACAACTGCACATATTAGGTGAACCGAGACTACTAAGTTTGCATGAAGTGTAGAAGAGGCATGTAAAAGTGAATTTATTTTCGATATGTTACAGAAAGACTTGGAGGGACATAATATGCCTGCAAAGAATCATATTGATTGTACATAGCTACTTGGTAGCAATACTAATGGGAAGGTAATGGCAGCATTACTAGTGGGGAAGGTAATGTCTCAAGGTACCCGCAGTATACAGTACTACATCTAGTTTAATGCTGTAAATTTAACATTTTTTTTTCCAATGGGGTTGCGGTATTGGTCCTCAACTATTGCAGACCTAGTGCGTTCTCCAGTAATTGGTACCATCTCTTTTAGCGGTACCGCAATGAGTGTGGTACCTTCGCCGCATGAGAATTTTGACGTTCAGTTATCACTAGATGGCGCGCCGTGCGGTGGCCGGCGTAGAATAGCGCCGACGTAGTTATGCGTGTCGTAAGAGGCGACTAAAATAGCAACATCCGATCCGGGTGACGTAAGGCTTGCTTTGGAGCATGACTATGGCCTAAGCTCTGCCAGCCCAGCCCCTATGGCTGGTGCTGGTTGTCAGTTTGTCAGAGAGTTTGTGGGAAGTGCGAAGGAGGACAGCGCCACGGTCGCACCCCCTCATACTGGGGGGTAATCTGAGATAACCGAAAAGGTTCAGTCAGTATGGCCGTGGTTAGCACTCACTACCCCTAGATGGCGGTACCTGAGCTCTCAGTGATGCAATATACACTAGAAATTTAATTGAGCCGAGAGTATCCATGCCAAACGGATACTCAAGGGATCTTTAACATGCCGCATAATCATACGACATGGACGCAGACGAATTTTTGCATCTTGAAAATACACCAACTTGGGCCGGGTTTGAACCTGCGATCTTGGGCATTCGAGACCCGCGTCTTACCACTACGCTACCCTTTCGGCGTAAATTTAACATTGAATATAGAATAAGAAATTGTAATCCTGTAAGAGAAAGCAATTGAAATTTGGATTGTACTGTGCATTAAAAATGTAATTCTGATTTTTACCATTCTTCGACTGTTACACGTACTCTATAAACGTTCCTAAAACCCTTGCGGCACATGCATTTAGGGCACCAATTAACACCTGGCACAAAACTGGAGTCAGGAACTAATCAATAAATTATTCTCAGCTGTGTTCATTATCATTACAGTCTTCGATACCCACCACCTATTACGTAATCCTGTCATTAGCAAATTATGGATGCTTAACTGATGAGAATCACTAATACCATTTTAAACTTGGTAAGTGTTTGCTGAACCAGTAATTATTTTCGAAGATGGAAAGTATTAAAGACAGATTGATTGCCTCAGAATGAGCTTTAACAAAAGATTCGCGACTTTGGATCAGTTAAATACTAATGAGTGGGGTGGTGATATTTTTTTTCCACGAAAATTGCCAGGTCAAATTATTTAAATATTTCTCCCATAAATAGATATTTTTCAGTAAATATTTTTGCAGTTTGTGAAATATAAGGCAATTAATCAGACATCTTTTAAAGTGAAACTGCATAATGCATAAGTCATTTTCCACTGAGGAACTGTATTCATAAAAGTTAATTGATCAATTTTAATCAGCTGAATATATTAAAAGCTTTTTTATCATGTTATGTTAAAAAGTAAAAAAAAAATATATTGTACTTTATAAAACTAAGATAACAAACGACGTTTTAACTACAAACTTGTAATTCAAGTTGCAGACACTTGTTTCGGAATTACATGGAATTTCTTTCAATGGGAAAATATATGAGCTTATGGATGCAAAGACATTAGAGGGGGAAAATAACTAATATTACTTCATATTAGAATAAAGAATAAAAGAACAAATGAAAAGAACAACTGTCTCAGAAATTAAACAGTAAGTCGGAAATAAACAAATATGCATGAAAAATAGCAGATTAACATATAGCTAAGGGAAATGTTGGGACGAAATCCAAGTGAAAAGAACTGAATAAAATAGATGAAGAACTTGGCAAGTAACTAAAACCTTTAAAGGTGAAGTTTTAGTGATCATTATTTGCATCTTTCAAAAACTAATAAAAAAAGTTCTTTTTTTATGCTTTTCTATTTTACTTATTTATTTATTTGGTTATTTTTTTTATTTTCATTTATTCGTTTACTTTTTAACTAATTAATTAATTTATTTATTTTTTGAGTGATAGAAAGAAGGAAAGTAATTTCGGCATGCAACGAAATTATCAGTTAAATTGACGGCATAAATTTTTGTAACCAAACGGAATTGTTTGCTAATTTCAGCACAGAAATTCAACGTCGCAATTTTGACCTTGATGAACTGCGCGCTTTACGATATTTCTAATCATAGAGTTAATTCACTATGATTAGAGATGTCGTAAAGTGCGCGGTTCATCAATATTTAAATTAATTCGCTATGAATGCTCGTACTATTTTATATAATGTACTATTGCTGCACTACACCGTATTCCTTTGCGATAACAATTTTTTTTCCTTTGTTTAAGTTTTAGCTACATCGATTTTTGCTGAATATTTTGTTGTTCCTCATTTAAATAGTAGTCGATAATTTATTGTTATTATTTTTGATCTTCAATGAGGAGACAGAGATGCATACTCAATTTCGGCAGGCACTGTATGTTTATGAAAAAATACCTTGTACGGAAAAAAAATCTTAATCTTTTACTGAATGCAAGATCTTGCAAGAGCGACGAGGTCAAGAACTTATTGCATTAAAATATTCATAAATGCAAACATATCCAAAACTTTTTAATGTATGAACGTTTATGTATAATTTTAAAAATGATACCTACTCTCAGTTTATGATTCAATTTCTTACACAAACTTCTTTAAAATATTCGGGTATAATATTTTAAAATTATGTTTACTTAGATACATAAAAATTGAAGAACGCACAGAAAAAGGCCATAAAACGGAAAATGTACAAAATTTAGATCATTAAACTTTCTTCTAAAAGTTTTTGGTGGAAGACGTTATGCCTACGAGACGAAATTTTCTTTTCTCTGAAAGTGGAAAAGAACATATAACTACTTAAGTACCAAATGCAAAGATATCTCCAGGATGCAGAAGGGAATTCGAAGTACACCCCATCGTGAATTCGAATGTTCCTTTTCAGATCATCCATGCTTGAAATGATATTTCTACATTTGCATTAGAGCTTCACAGTTTCTGTGTGGAATGTCTTCGAAGTCCTATGTACCTTGATTCGAATCTATGCTCTATACTCAGAAACAAGATTTAGGAAGAAATATTTTTGAGTTATTTTCGCTACAAGAAGCGGATAAAACACAGATCGTTAAAAATTTTCTTTAGAATATTTCTGGCTCGTTTGCAAATTTGTTCTTGAAATGATATCGGGATAAGAGTGTTTTGCTTTTCTCTTTTTAAATATACGATCTTTATGCAGTTTCTAGCAGAAAATATGAAAATGAGTAAACTGATTTTTCAAACTTTTATTTGATTTAAGGAGAGAAAATGTTCAGATGCATACACTTGATTCTTTAACTAATCAGAATATTCACCTTTTGCTCTTTAAATTGCAATTTCTTTCGACCGAAAAAAAAATACAATAAATTATTTTTAAAACGATAATACGAGATTGAAGATTAAAACAACCTGCGTAATTATTAAATGCACTGAGCACGCAGTTAGTTAGTAGCTTAAAAAATTTATATTTTAAAATATTATTTGTATACTCCTAAATTATCTCTTATTACGTTTAATTTTTTATAATACAAAGTATAGATTTGCATCTGTTATCTGTGTAGAGGTGTATCCGACAAGCAAAGGAGAAATACATGTGAGGTCTGGTGTACGTAACTTTTTTTTAAATAAAAATAAAGTATTTTCCACACAAAAAGGCGTGTGAGGGGGGGGGGGGGTCGTAAATGATAGGTTACATGTAATTAGGCCACACTTTTTATACAATTAATATATATATATATATATATAAAACGAAGCAATAAAGAAAGGCCTATCCAATGATTTTATGAAGTACGCCTTATCAAGATATCGTCTGACCAACATCTTTTCTCAATTTTTTAGCATTACGTTTCTATTAAAAGGCGAATAACTGCATTGAAGGCTTGCGATCCGCTTACTCTAATATTTTGTTAGTACATCATTGAATTTTGTAGTATCTATATTAATATTATAACGCTGAAGTGTTTGTCTGCTTGAACGCGCTAATCTCAGGAACTATTCTTGTCCGATTTGAAAAATTCTTTCAGTGTTAGATAGCCCATTTATCGAGGAAGGCAAGGCTATAGACTATATATCATCACGCTAAGACCAATAGGAGCGAAGCATCAATGAAGAATGTATCAAAATCGGGTTTTTTTAATTTTGAGAGCATATGCTTATAAATAATAATGTAATATTATTAGTTGCTAAGTAAATAAGAATATTAATAATAATTTATAATAAGATTATAAGACCCAGTACTTTATACGTATATTTTTTAATGGAATATGATAAGTTTTTCATAGAAATACGTGACATCTCTTTTTGTCCTCCGCCAGAAAATGAGCATTATTAAAGAGAGACCGTGCAACGCCGTGCAAAGCCAGCTAGTTTGACTATAATTTTAAATACTCTATTTAGTAAATTAATGTTTCTTTTTTTTTCAGTGAACGACATCCTAGGGATCGTAATCTCCAAGTTGAGAAGCAATGATCTATATCAGGGATGATGTTAACTAATATACGGATTACCTTACTCACTATAAGGGGGAAATGAGTACATTCGGGCAGAGGCTTTGATTTCACCACAAAGGTTGTAAACATTCTTACAACATGAGTATTTGTGTGTAGCTGTTAAGTAATATTACGAAACTGATTTCTTTCGAAGTAGGAAAGCTATTTTTCGGACATGATAAATAATGCTACTTAGATAGTCAATTGTTACTATTGTTGAACTCGGCATTTAATGATGACATAGCAGTCATACATATAAAATAAATACATCATTCATATTTTCACATTCCTACTGAAAATATTGTTAAATCACCTCCATTTTAATGTTTAAATGATGATCTTGGTGTTAACGTCATTTTACTCTAGAGCTCCCATTCGGAAAATACGAATAAGTGCTTTTTCTTTTTTTCAATGAAAATTTTTAAAATTTGTTTCGACAATTAAAAAAATTGAACTAATCTCATTTTATAAAATTTTATGTCAACCTGAAGTTGATAAAAAAACAGATAGAATTTGTGCAAAAAAAAAAAAAAAAACCTCTAGAACAAATATAGAACATGAGTTATTGCCCCGAATATTATGGGCAATGCTGGATAATTCGGCGAATAGTACAAATAAGCTATTTTTATGGCATAAGAATTTTAATTCATAAAATTAATTATACCGCATGCAGAGAAAATCTAGCTATGCCAGGGTTTTTTTTTTCTTCTAATCTTTATAACCCATCAACACACAAACACGGTAACAAAATACATTCAAAATTCATATTGCGCGTACTTTTCGATATTTCGGTCTTCGCTTAAGGCGTTCAACGTAAATTATGAAAATAAGCTTAGCGCTTAATTAAGGAAGGTCCTTATGTAACTGCGCATTGAAAGGAAATGGCGAAGCGTAAAGGCATCCGGTGACTAAAGCAGAGCTCATTTCGTTGATGAAAATAGCCCACAATTGAATCACAGTTGAATGCAAAAGTAGTTGTTTCCGTCAAATTAAATATTACGTATGGAAATACCTAAGATGCGGCATTTCAGGCTGCTAAAAGTCATTTGTGAAATTTACGTTTGGGAAGATTATTGCTAACATGGGCGAGAAGTAATTTCTTAATTTTTTTTTGAGCAGTTGTTTTGAATTTCCAAGATTTCATTCATTTACTTGATGCTAACTGTTTAGAATTTGTTAAAAATAAAAACAAATGTTCAATTTATGTGCATCTGATCCAACTACCAGTTATTTTACGTTACATTTATAATGCACAATGAGCATTTCAAAACGTTTAAACCAGAGATAACATATAATTCAATGCATTTTACATTAATTATGCATTTTATTTTAGTAGCTATTAACTCTAATTTTCCTGGCTTATTGAAAGTTGCAGTTTGCATTGCAGCATGAAGCAAATATCATACACTATATCTTTTAAATAGAATGTTTGCTGTTAAATATTTCTCCTACCTTATAAAATTAGATTTTTAAAAAGTAAACAGAAAATCAATTCGATTTCCAGTTTTGCAATTACTTGAAAACATTACATTATTTATTACGATTTGTAGCTTTAAAGTCGGCCTAACGATTAAAATTGTCTTTTGTTTTATAATTCGATTTGAAGCTTCTAAAGCACGAACGTTTGCAGGGAATAAGAAATAGAGCACTTATATATATTAAATATTTAGTTTATTAAAACGATAAAAATTCAAGTTGTTCCTCTTTGTCAAATACAAGAGTCTTATATCATTGATTTTTCGCTTTTATTTCTTTATTTTCGCCGGAGTTGAATTGTTGCACAAATAACCGATTTTCAAACATCAATATCACGTGTTCCTTATTCTATCTGCAAGAAAAACATTTCTTTCATTTAATTTCCACGTTTTCAAGTCCTTTTCAATCATTGAAACTTACCTGTAACGATGATTTTCCCCGCACTGAGGCTGGTCACCATTTCTCCCGTTAATTTATGTCGAGTTTGACATCTGTAACTCCAGTTGGAATCTTTTTCTTGCGTCTCGTGAATCAGAAGTTCTCCAGAACGAAGCACGGTGTATGATCTCGCTGAAAAGGAAAAGGAGAGCAAATTTGAAATATTGCATTAGCAGCACCCAGTGACAAGCTGCAATAGAATCTGACAAGCACTCACGGTTTCAGCAGTAAATGTGTGAAAGCAAGAATGGGGCAACTATCAATTTGGAGACAGGAGTGACGATTGGATTTTGTAGCTTTCACCCAAATTGATTTTTCAGCCTTTAAAGATTTATGTTGCAATACACGAGAGTTTGCTTTGATGCAATATCATACCTCCTATTTTAATCAAAATAGGAATAATTGCAGTAGTAAAGCCATAAAGGCAGAAATGGATATTGCGTTATAAATATTTTATTTGACACGAGTTAAATGTGATATAAGAGATTCTTTTGCATTTTCTAAATTTAGTTTCTCTATTTTAAGTTCACATATGTGCTTATAAAAACAGTATTCTTTTAAGCCAGTACTTTCCCTATGTTATTTTCCAAAATAAAATATTTTTTATAAGAAAATAGAACTTAAAATTAAAAAGTGCGCTAAAAAGTGAAAAAGAAATTAATTCTTTAAACAACATCGATGTGACTTTGAAGAAGTCGGTGCAAAATGAGGATTGCTAAAATCTTTTGTAATCATGACTCAATTACAAATAAATATATATTTCCCCAGAATTAGCAACAGTTCCAATATGAAGTAGCAAATGGTAATGGTAATTAAGACCCATAATTTTGCACCGACTTCTAAAATTATGTTTAAAAGTCACATCGATGTTATTTAAAGAATTAATTTATTTTTCCCTTTTTAGCGCAATTTATAATTTGGAGTAGGTTTTATTTTTTTATAAAAAATATTTTGTTTTATTCTTTTTAGTGAAAACATTTTTTTAATATAAATATTCTATTTTTAAAAAATCCATATCGAAGGGCAATCCTTCTTTGAATGAATTGCACTAAAAACTAATCATTTCTTTGATAGATTCCGCTTTGAAGTCGATTTTAGCAAATAAACTGATTGGATTTAATGTTTACCTCAGAGAAGCCTTCAGTAAAAACTTTTGCTGAAATTGCTTTTATTATTATAGCACAATGGCAACAGCTTTTAATATTACAGCACAATGGCAACAAACACTTTTTAAACAATTATTTTTATATATATTAATAGTTTTCCCAACAAAGAAAAATCACGCCAAGCCTTTCCCAATTAAAATTAAAAATACTTAATTTTCACCCGTAACGTTTTTTTCGTAACGAAAGGCTGAGTCGACCCTGCCCAGTTCGGGAAGCGAACCCCGGATCTGTGTCGTGATAGCACGGAAGGCTACCACTCAGTCATTGTTCTTCACTGAAAAATTTCCCAATTTAGCATACATTTCTCCCTGAAACTATTCTCAATGTACTGCGTCGAAGTCAGCTCCTCCCCCCCGCATGCCGTGCTAGCCTAGTGGTTAGAGCATCAGACTTCCACCTGGAAGGTCGCGTGTTCGATACCCGCTGTAGACCCACCATGTACACTTGGTGATACGTGCATGTAAAATCCGTGGGCCCCACTTTCTCGCCCCGTGCGGAAGCAATCCTAAGGCCTCGGCTAACGGGTAGGGGTCTGGTGGAGAAAAGACCCTCCCCCCGCCACTGAAAAACTTCTCGATACGGTCTTGATGGCAACCATACACGTACCCCCTATTTTTTTTTACATATGAAGATAAAATGTGGCATAATATAATGAACGTGCTTTGCATACATGTACCAACTTCTTTACTCCTAAAATGGGGAAAATTGGAGTGCAAATTCGTATCCGAATCTTACTCTTTTTCAATTTTCTGAAATTCTTTATAACATTACTGAACAAACTGAGTCCAAATTATTATTTACTCCAATTAACACGAAATATAAATTTTCATCTTTGGGTAGAAAGAAAAAATCCCGTATAAATCTTAAATAGGTTTGGATTAAAAATGCTATAAATTAGAGACAATTATGCCATTTAGCGAAATAGAATATGCAAGGTTATGAGCCATCTACAATTACTATAACCAAGATTTGCAAATCAAAATTCTTCTAATTTTTTTCTAACTTACAAAAAAAAGTAATTGATTTTTATCAATTGTTCAAAAAAAGCAACGCAACAAAAACTAAACATACAAAACTAGCTGAAAAAGCAAAATAAGTGTTTTTTCTCACACAAAGTGCCGCTCAAAGCAAAAGCAAACAAACAATAGCAATGACTTTAAACATTTCGTATGATATTAAAAGGTGAAAACAAATCAATATTGTAAAAGTATCTACTTTTCGAACTGGGCGTCAAAATTTTGACATTGTTAAAGGATGTAAATATAAAGACGTCTGATTTTGAACGTGAAGGAGAGTTCTCGAGGGGAAACACAGGAAAAACATTTGCTTTATTAATGTTTGCCGCTTGCAAACAAGTCTTGTGTTTTGTAAATAAGTGATGACTGTATTTGACATTTAATTGACAGTATGCAATTTTGTGTTGAATAAGTTGAATTTTTACCATACAATATGCTTTGCAAAAAAAGTTATTCTAAATGTCTTACATTGGAGGAAAAAAAAATCAGTCAATTTAAAGTCGGTGTTTTTTTATTGCATTCCATGTAGTAATTTTCCCCAATCTAAAGATTAATACAGGCAAACCCGCTTAAAAAGTTTTCCAGGGGACCAAGAGAAAAAAACTTTTTATGCGGGAAAACTTCTTAAACGGGTAGGCTCTAGGTTTGAAAATGAATTTACCTTATGACCGATAAGGGTCTACCCCACACTTCGCCCTTCTATTGTTCGGCCCTACCTGTCACCATGAATAGAAGGGTCTTGGGGGATTAAGAACGGACAATAGGGGTTGGAAGCGAGAATTGGACAGCTGACGTGCTCCTTGAATTTAGGGAAAACATTCTTTCATAGGGATATTTAGCGGGATTTTACTTATCGTGTGGCCCCACATTTCGCCGCTCCGGAGACTGGCTCCAAATTTTGATGGATTGGGGACACTCCCCCTGCCAATCAAAGCCGCAGGAAATTTCCCCAATTGCAGGACGGGGTAGTGAAGGGATTTTTTCCCCCTCTAACACCGACACGTGGTGACTTTCGGACTTTGGCCATTTTTATTTCCTTTTCATTAGCGCATTCAAGTCTTTAATAGTTTAATGAAGTTTAATTTCACCGAATCAAGGCGGGGAGGGAAGTTATTGATGCACAATGAGTATGTATTTACTATACACTCCAGAAGTGGGATATTTAATACGTGCTTCGCATAAAATTTTATGTCGCATTTCAACTTTCAATCTTTCAGCATCCTGTATGTATTTAAAATCATTTTAAAAGTTCGACATAATTTCAGCACGTGCTAATTCAAATCTGCATATTTTCTGATTTATTTCAATAATTTATTTATTTTCTAAACGATCTTAGAGTCAGTTTTCAATTCTTATTAGCAATTTTAAAACGTGGCGACTAACAAAACTGAGTCTACCAGCCACTGACGACTAACCAAATTTTCCAGTTTTCACCTATATTGCAAGTCCTTATTAACTCTGCACTCTGGTACTGATTAATAGAGACCCATGTAGTCCTTGTTTTCCAATTTGTCAAAATTTAAATTTGATAGTTGTGCTACTTTGGCATTTAAGCAACTTTGGTGGTTGAATGTATATCCCAATATCAATCAGCTTATATCATAATTATTGTGATATTTATCATCTTATATAAATATATATATCTATTAACACTAATAATATTCCTGTTCCTCCCTTTACAAAGTGCTTATCTTTCGCTAAGCAAATGATGTATGAATGGTTGTATGAAGATAATAATATTTTTTATAAATAAAATGCCGTCTTTTTGTTCTGTTATCAGTTTGCTACTTATTTATAATGCATAAGGGCAAAGTACCAAATTTCTTTAAAGAAGAGTTAAACTTTACTAGCACCATTCATTATCATATTAAGGGAGACCGGGTAGGAATGGGGTGCTTAAGGTTTGAAGAGAAGTTTTAGGTCTAAGATACTAAAAAAACCATATCCTAGGTTAAGAAACAGTTTCTTAATATATTTTTAAATACACTTTTATGTACAAAGTTTTTTTTAAAAAGTTAAGATATAATTTCTATCAATGAAAAATAAAAGTAACTCGATCAACCCCATTCTGCCCTTTGCATGGGGCAGAATGGGGTACAATGGTTTTTGGAATATTATAGATTATTTTTTGTATTTAAAGCATTTCGAAGTTCACACATGAGTACTGAATGTAATAAAAAGAATTGGGGGGGGGGGGCATTTTATGGCCATATGAGTGTGTATCATATTATAGTGATATGAGACTCAGACAGAATAGGGTAAGAGTTTTTTTTTAATTTTAAGACCCAGTTTGGTCCGAAATAAAACAAAAAAAACTTATTTTTAATGATAAAATTGTGTTTATTTTCTATGAATTTGTAAATTATTAAGTATTAAGTTATACAGTAAAGTAATAAGTAGTATTAAGTTATACAATGCTTATGGCTTGCAAAAATCACATATGAATATTGATTCATCATCGTCTTCTTCAATACCTGCACATGAGTTGTGTGCTCACTTTTCGCATTTAAAGCATATGATGTTGAATACAGATCATCACAATACAAACACAAACATGACGCATCTTTATCTTCTTCAGAGCTTTCATCTGAGCGGTCCTCTAGCGCCTCAGTCTGTTGGTTTGGTCTCTGCTTACTGGGCTTAGGCCCTTTTTCTGAAGCAATAGGTATATATGTATTATATATTTGTTATATAAACGGGGCGGAACGGGGTTCCACGACCCCGTTCTGCCCAGCGCGTTAAAATGTGAGAAAAGTTACGTGACTAATATTAACCATTTATGTTTCGATCATTGCATCATGGAAAAATATATTTAAAAACATGACTAAATCAATCGAATTAAAGTTAATTAGGGGAAAAATACGGAAAAGAAACCTTATCTCGCTTCGAAACTTTCCAAATATTGCACTTGCACACAATTTATAGCTAAAAGCTGGCAAAGGCAGTTAATGAACTCCAGCAGTCAGACAGACGCTACCCATCAATGTCCGACATGCAACTGAGGCTTGTGAAGCTTTGCTGCGTTACTCTAAAATAACGCCACTGGGAGGGGGGAATAAATGCCGTATCTCGTTCTATCCCGGTCTCACCTACTTATAAGCTCTTATTTTATTATATAGGATATAGATAATTTCCATAACATTTCCATAATGCACTCTAACGGAAGTTACTGAATTCTATTGCAAGCTGCTTCTTAAGGCTATAGCAAGAGGGATCTACAGTGTGCAACAAAAGAAAAAAATTTGAATAAAAATAGTTAAATATAAAAATAATCTACTCATCTATAAACAGAATACCTAACGAGTTTTATTAACCCTACTCCTTGCCGCTCCTAGTTCTAATAAAAATGATGTTAAAATATTTTTAAGTATTAAGTGTAGAAGTTCAAATCTGTAGTTTCAAGCTAATTGTATACTAATGAATTACCCAGCTATCCTCTTCATAACCCCCTCCCATTCATTTTATTATCCCTTTCCCCACAAAACTTGTAATGACTAAACAGAAAATGAAATAATTAAAACCTGGTTTACCTTATTGAACATCGTTGTTCTGTAGAGACTTACTCATAAAATTGAACAGCAGCGTTGTCGCTCGCATTAATGTAAGGAAGAGTCACTTATGCGAAGTAACATGAATTATTACTTTAAACATTGGGCGATGAACTTTTCCAAAAATATGACTGCATATGCAATGCGAGTACTTTGCAACAAATTCTCAGACAGCTCCAGATCTTAACCCATTAATAACTGACGCGAAAACGCATTTTTTGCCGTTCTTCTTATGTATATTTTTAAGTAACTTTTTTTTTTTTTTTTTTGTATGTGCTACACAACGTTTCAATGAGTATAGGGATAAAATTTCACCCAAAAAAAAGTTACCTAAGCAAAGAAAAACGGCAAGAAAAAAGTTTTCACTAACGTTGCGAAAACGCAACGTCAGTCATTAATGGGTTAAATCATGCAAAGAACACAGCTGAAAACATAAATTGAACCGGTTCAATTTGCACCATTCGTTTCGAGTTCTTTGTTTTGAAGAACAATCCCTAAGTTTTGTCTAAGAAATTTACTAAACATAGACAAATTGTATAAATATCGATACAAATAAAGTCGTACTGAAATATCAGCATTTATTGAGGAAAAAAAAATACTGAAATATCACGACAGAATGTTGTAAGCTTAATAAAAAACCTTATAATACAAACATAAATTACTATGCAAGAGAATAATAATACAAAGCAAAGTTAAGTCATTACTTTTCACTTTAATATAAAGGAGTAATTAAGGCTTAATGTCTAACAAAAAAAAGTGCAGAAGTCCTAAATTCTTCGGAACTTAGTGAAATCAGTGCAAGCTATAAAAACTAATTCCATTTTGTAAAGAAATAAACAGGCTTTCAAGCATTAACGTTTTAAACTGAAGTAACTGTTTCATATCTACCAACTATTTAAAACATTAATGAATAATGCGTGAAGTGAAAAATCTAGGGAAGTGAAGAAAAATAAGAATTGCAAAAGTACCAAAGCATTATATGAGAACAAGATGATTAATACGCAATGTAAACACACAGTACTTTTATTTGGAAATACAGTAAAACCTGTAAAGTTGACCACCTTTGTATATTAACCACCTGTCTAAGTTGACCTCTTTTGCCAGGAATGGAATTAGCCCTTCACCCTCTATAAGTTGATCACCTGTCTAAGTTGACCACTAAAGCGCTGCACCACACGTGATCAACTTACACAGGTTTCACTGAACTACTTGAATAATGAACTTCTAATATATCAAAAAGAGACACGATCAAAAACCTTAGGTTTATTTTTTTCTCAAACTTAACAATTGTTTTATAATATTGGAAAAATCGCCCAACAGGCAATTGCCGATTTTTCTCATGCTTTTTAATTATATACTGAATGAAAACAGAAGAAATTGTTAATGCATTTTGTAACGTTATGTACTCGAAAAGAACAATAAGTACTTGAAAAGAAAAAAACCCTAATGCTAAAGACAACCAAAAATTTAAAAAACTGAGATTAAATTGCATACAAAAGGGGGGGGGGGTGCGAAAATTACGTCCGTGCAAGTTGTTTATTACAGAAGTTGAAACTTTAAAAAAAATGTTAAGCTCAAAGTTGTTAATGTTAAGATTCAGAATCGGATAGTAAATGAAAACTAGGAAATTTTACCGAAACCGAACCAATCGGATTTCGAAATGCACTAAAAATCGGGACCGATCCTTAAAAGCACAAAAAAAAAAAAAAAAAAAAAAAACGGACAAAATGCGTAAATTTTTCTCGTATTTTTTAACAGTTGGAAGTTGTGCTAAATTAATAAATAAATAAGTTTCCTCCAAGTAGGCTCCTTCACTAAGAATTTACAATATAAGTTGTAATTTGATAGCATATTTATGCATCAAAGTTAGCTAGTTCCTTCTGAAGGAAAAAAATCATGTAAAGAATCATCCAGAATTCTTGGAAAATCTCCTGCCACTATTTCCAAAGCAGGTATGAAGATGTGTTAGCATACTAAACAATATTAAGGGTTTTTTTTTTACTATATGAAATCAAACAAAAATTTGAGTTTGGTCACGTCTATCACATACACCAGTGGTTCCCAACCTTTCCTTCCTTGCGAACCCCTTCTAAAATCTGAAAGAATGGCATATATTTTGAAAGTTGCATACTTTTAAGCTCTTACATTTTCTAGATTATATTTCAAAATTTGTTCTTTTAAAGTAAAATTCCACTGGAAATGATGTATAGCATGAGACATAGTGCAGTACAAACCATTTGAAAAGAAAATACTGCAGAGAACAACAAAGGTCTTGGGTCTCAACACTAACCAAAGATTTAAACAGGGAAAATCTCTCTCTCTCCCCCCCCCCTCCACATTTCTGATACTACACGTAAACAAATTTATACATTCCCTTTATTACCTTAAAAAGTTTAATTTCCGAATTAAAAAAAGAAAAAATGCACTGAACCACATGTAAGGTACAGTTGTTTTCGTAGTGTTTTTTGTGTTAAACCAGTTTCTATTATTTTTCTCAGTACTTTTTAAACTTATATAGAATTCGAATGCATCAAAGTTTTCTATTTGAAGTACGTAGTACTAAATCCAGAAAAAAAAAATTGAGGATTGTACGGCAGTAATAGAAAAAGATTTATTAGAAAAATTGTTTGCTCTTTTACCTTAAAATATCAAAATTTCTCTTTTACAATTAGTTTTTAACGATCAAATTTTACTGTAAATGACATAGCGCATACATTTTAAATAAATACATTATTAAGGCAACAAATAAGGTCACATGGTGCGGACTCCCTTTAAAATTGTAAATGACGTTTCAACATTATCAAAGATTTAAACAAGGAAAGTTTTAATGCTGGTTCAAAAGTTTTTTTAGTGAGATAGTGTAACATATACTCTTCCATAATTGCGAAAGTTATGTTTTTTGTAACTGTAAGAAAATAAATCAATAAAATTTTTTTCAAAAAAAGGAATCTTAATACTACATTTAAACAACAACAAAAAATAATAGTTTAGAAAACCTGAGAAATGCTGAAGTTAATAATGGCCGAACAACGAATTAAGGTAATAGAAAAAGAGAAGTGAACTAGTAGTGAAATTTCACCAAACATCCCTAGGAAAGAATGTTTTCCCTAAATTTAAGGAGCACGTCTGCTGTCCAGTACTCCCTTGCAACCCCTATTGTTCGTTCTTAATCCCCCAAGGTCCTTCCATTCATGACGACAGAGAGGGCCAAACAACGGAAGGGAAAAACATGGGATCGACCGTGGGGATCAGTGGAAAAAAATCCCTTCATCACCCCGTCTTGCAATCTCCTGTGAGCTTGATTGACAAGTGGGCGTGCAGCCCACTTGTCAATCCATCAAAATCCGGGGCCAGGGCGAAGTGTGGGGAACACTACAAAATAGACACCCCGTCCCCTCTCCCATAGGAGACTCCATAAACATTCCTTTCTCCCCTTATGAGTCATCATTGTTCTCGTGTCTACTGACTAATCCTCTCTGCCACCTGTTTTCCTGGAACGTTTGGTGTTTAGAAAAGGGTACCCTTGTTTAAAAGCTGACCAAAACAGCTTTTCTAAACCTTCTTCTGATCTTTTTTTCATTAGAAAGAAAAATAACTATGTAGATTAAAACGGGGAAAAAATAAAAGAAATTACAGAAGTTTAAAGTGTCATTTGAAAGAAAAATATGACCGATATGAAACTCATTAAATGGCTAAAAAAATAAAATCAAAACGTTTTAAAAGGGTTTTTTAACATTGAGATGAGAATGAAACTAGTATTGAAATTAAAAACTTTATAAACGGGAAAACTTCTTAAGCGGAAAGTTCTTAAACGGGTTTTACTGTATATGTTTACATAAAAATGATGAAATTTTCAATCACTAAAAGAAATACTTGAGGCTTTGTCAGGTTAAAAAAGAAAGAGAAAACTTTAACAAATGGGCACTTTTTTCTGCAAAGTGCTGAACAAGTGTTTAAAAAGCGTCCGATATTTACTGGTCATTTTTACGGAAAAAAAACCCTTTAGGTTTGCTTTTCTGTTGAGAAATGGCTCACATTTCAGAAGTAATCTAAACTATTTCGAGAACTTATGTATACAATATTACAGCTTGCTGTTAAGTCGTATGAAAAGCCAAATGGCGGTTTTCGCTGTAGCGGATCACTCACGTACTTCAAAGAAAGGACTGGATATAAATAATGCTTAGAAAGAGATTCTGGCTTCTGCTGAATCAGGCCTTCTTTTCTTTCGTTGAGAAGCAATATGAATTTTTCCGTTTTTTAGTTTGTGATCTGTCGTACAAATTAACCGCAGGATACCTTTCATTAATTAAAGACTACGGCATACGGTTAAAGCTACACTAGTTTTTACAATAAAAACTATTCATCATCTTCACTACTGAAGCATAAAATCAGGCTGCAAAAAAATATGTAAGGGTTTCAGATTTTTATTTTACTTCCTGGATATTTTTAAACACGGAAAGTTATAAGTATTTACAACACCTAATAATTAAATACTGAAATGAAGTACCCACAAAACTGTTTCTAATGAGATATAGATATATCATCACCAATTTGTAGTATCATGCAACGGGATTTCACTTGATTGCTATCATATTCGTAATTTTGGCCACACAAACGAAAATAGATACGTGTACCGATTAGCTTCGTGTCACTGAATGTTTTATTTTTAAATATTAGGTTAACATAAAATAATAATTTCATAGAGATGGCAGAACTAATAAAGGGAAGAAAAAAGTTTTCTGAATAACTAAATCATGCAATAATTAAAAATAATTATGCTTTCGGGCCTACTGACGTGTCTCTATATCCTGCAATTCAATTCTGTAATTTTTAATTAATTCTTCCCAAATAACTTAGAATTGATCAATTCCATTGGAATCATTGACCAAACTACATACATATTGACTTAAATATATGTCGAACCTCACTAAACCACCAAACTTAATGTCGGGCTTAGAAAAGTCGGGGAAGAGTCGGGCTAAAAGTCGAGGTGGGCTGTTTAACAAGATTTTACCGACGTTTTCTACGCCTGTTGGTATGATAAAGCCCGTTTTCTTTATATTTCCAAAATAAAGCAATATAAAATTATATTATAGATTAGAATTTGGATAAACAGGCCAACGGAACTTGTTTTTAGTTATTATTTCCAAGGAAAGAACAATTCTTGGTGAGTATGAGTGTGTCGGCTCGCAATTTCACGAAAACAGATGAACGAAATTTTGTTTGGGGTAGGCGTGACCATCCAGAGGTCACGGGGGAGAAGATTTATGTCCCGCGTCCATTCAATTCGTGGTAAACTTTCAACCTCTTCCTTCCTCCTTGGCTATTGGGTGTGGTTAGAGACGCGGGACGGAGCTGTGAATACATGAGGATCACTAATCCCCTTTTTTTAAATCCTTGACCAATCAGTGGTAGGAGTATGTGACTTACTTGTGATTCTTTCCGTGGCATTTTGTCGCTCGCTGTCGTAAATGGCTTGTCTCTCATGATTCGTTTGACGTATTCTTTCAAGATGGCGGTTTAAACAGTATGTATTATTATCATACGGGGGGCATAGTTTTGTCAGAAAGTGAATAGCGGTTAGAAAACAGCGGTTATATCTCTATAAAGCACGCTTTTTTTTGTCACTGCTTTTCTTGGTCATCCGATCCTATCACTGAGCATAGTTTTATATTCAAAGATATATCAGTTACTTTTTAGTCCATATTGCTATGAAAGAGTAGTTTTCCCTTTTTTAAAACTATATTATATGTATAGATATATTTCATTTTTCATAGTACTTAAGTCTCAGTAATTAATAAGAAAATGAATAGAAATTAACTTTCATTGGATAAATTATGAAACGCTTAAAATTTGCGCAAATAGCAATGACAATATTAGACATGTGTTTCGGGTTATTAGATGCTTTTGTTTAGTAACTATCAGGAAAATTACTACCTTTTATCAAGTGTAATTTCATTCATAAAACTTACTTATTTTTTTATGGTAAATGGGTTTCTTGTAACCCTGAAATACACGACTAAACTTCGTATCACAATGTCTGCTATTTTATTTTTATTTATTTAGTTTTTTTTTTGCTTTAATTATTCATCTATTTTATTAGTCTTAAAAGCGTTTAATAAGCAATGTAGAAAAATATTTAATAAGTGTCTGCTTTTTTTCTCAATATTCTTCGTTTATTTTACACTAAACGAAAAATATCTAAAATGTTGAAATTAGGGAAATTTGAAAAACATTAAATACGGCTCCTTAATTTAAGAAATTACTTAATTACAATCGAAACGTATTAAGTTGCACGCAAATATTTACAACGCTCCGTGTAATTGAATCAGGACGTTTCTAGCACATCGGAACATCAATTTTTGTTCTTATATAGGTTGGGTACCAACCAGTAGATCGCAGAATGATTTGTAGTTCATTTGCATAAATTATTGAATGGCAATCACACTTCTTGCTGAGTGGCTTCTTTAAAATTTGCTCATCTAAAAGCAACAATCAGTAAACATTTCTCTCTTTTGGCAAATTCGTATTTTATTTCAGTTATCTTTGTCTACCTCTACTCCATAATAATAATAATGGGAAAGCCTATAACTTTTAACTGGTTGATGCAGTATGTTTGCATATTGTTGAGTTAATTATTTTATATATATTTTCATGTATACACTGTTGTGCAAGTGCTTTTGAAACAAATTCATCTAACATTTAAAGTGAGTGGCTGCACTTATTTTATATCTTCAACACTACTTCATAATCTGGGAATGAGTTAAATTAAGTATATGATAGAAAGAAAAAATACCTTTATTTTCCGTGATCTTGAGTACATGTTCATCATTCCGTATCCAAGAATCAACAACAACATATTCTCGGACGAATGTTGGGAGATTGCATTTGAGGACAGCAGTATTCCCTCGAACCACATAATCATCATATACTTGTGGATTGAATCGTTGTTTTATAACTGAAAAATAAAGAAAAAAACATTAAAAGAGAATAGCAAACATCGACAACACACGTACAGGAAAAAAAACCCACATCTGTTTGGCTTTGACATTTAGTTGCTGCTTTTATTAGAATTGTTGAAACTTTCCTTTTCGTAGCATGTTTGATCCTCAGAACTCCCTTTGATATTTTCAGTAGCATTGCGTCATGTATTGGCATAGTTGTTTTGTTAAATTTTAGAAGTTCATTCAGCGTTTTTTAAAATTTTGTAGCCCCATTAAAGTGTTTAAATTTTATTGTTATTGTTTCTAAAGTTAAGTCGCAAAATGTTTAACAAAACTCGAGTACTATGTATTTTTACAAACAAGAAGTTGATCCAGAGCTAAACGAGATCGCTTTCCCATGTAACAGCATTGAATTTTTAAATCTAGAGGCATATATGTCTTTTTTAGCTCATGTTATTTCATAAATAACTTCTCAACTGAGTGGAGCGTGGGGAAGTAGCACGGACCAGTGGAGCAGATTTTGTTCGAAATTGGTGCAGAGCCGGAGCAGAGAAATTTGTTGTGCTCCGCTGCTCCCATTTTCTTAAAAACCTGTTTGTTTTAATCAAATAAAAAAATTAATGAAAAGTAGAGACAAATAACAATTTATTACAGTATTTCGGAGCGCGGAGCGGAGCCAGAGCAAGTATTAAAAAGTCGGAGTGGAGCTCGAGTGGAAAGACTCAAAAAAATGGCTGCTCCAGTCCCCTGGGTAACACAATATACGAACAAAAAAATATATGTACCTTAGGGGCCGTTCATAAATGATGTCACACCTTTTTTCCATATAGTTGACCCCCTTCGCCCTTTGTCACAATATGTCACACTTCAGTGGACCCCTCCCCCCTTTGTCACATGTCACGCTATGTTGCATAATGCATGATGTCACACTTTTTGTTACCCCCTCCCCTCCCCTTGTCACAATTTGTCACAATTTCGCGACCCCCCCCTCTCGAAGAGGGACATCATTTATGAATAACCCCTTAATGAAGAGAAAACCATTTCCTGCTATGCGAACACACACAATATCACATTCATTCACGCACACTGATATATTTCAGTAACCATTATAATTGACTGTATTGTTTTTCAATAAATTTCCGCTATCAAAAATTTTAATCGTAGATTTTTTTTCTTCTATGAAGTGGTTTTCCGACTGTTTTGGTACAAAACATGAAACTGTCTACAGGCGTTATATGTTCTGCTTAAAATTAAGAAATGTGTTTTTTTTCTGCTGAGATTCAGTTCTTTAATTCTTGCGGATTGAAAAGTTACTTTATTTTTTAAAGTTCTCATAGATTAAAAACAATGAAAGTTGGAAATTATTGAAATATCCTGTCGTGGGAAAGAATTAATCTGACATATTTTTCATAAGAGGCAATACTTTTCTTTTTCATTAAAGCGGATTTATTTTCCACATTTGTAAAGCGCCGAAAAGGATGTGTTCTCGCCGGCACATAATAATAATAATATATCACATTATATATTATTATTATTGTATATATGAGAGAGAGAGATAGAAATAATTTAAAAATAACAAAAAATAAAGAAAGAGTTAACATTTCGTAAATGGGAACAAAAAATGTTCCATAAAACATTTTAAAAATAAAATACCCATTTACTCTTTTTAAGCTACTTTAAAATGCATGTAAAGCATAAATTGGGCTGCATATTAAAGAGACCCTTCGTTTTGCAACAACAATGTTTCCTTTCAGATAAATAATTAAAATAAAGCAAAACAAATTTCTGCCTTTTAATCTCCCCCTCATAATTATGCGTTTTTTAATTTTCTTTCCATCGTTTTATTTTCATCAATATTTTTCTACAAAATGTGTTAAATGGGTCGAGCAGCCTATTTTCCTTTTAAGATCATAAAGCATCTGTCTTTTTGGAATTTATATATGCAGATGCGAACAAAGCACCAAGAAAACAAAAAACGAAAAACGGATAAAAGCAGTTTTTGAAGGATAGAACTCATTATTTCCGGACAATGGGACAAAATTTCTTTGATGAAGACAGCCGCTTTTACCCAGGATTTCTTGCTTCGACGTTAGAGTTTCAATGAATAATTCATTATTCTAATTCAGGAAACGACCGACTGGAAGACGTTTTTTATTTCGCTCTTGTTCCCTAAATCTTGTGTCGTAAGGTATATAAGATACAAAGAGACTTTCTGTGATTTTATGCTTTACATACTCAGCGGGTTGTAGCTCCATTCATTTCGAAAATCTTTAAGGTGCTTAACTCTTTTACTCGCTCAGTGACTTAAGTGATTGCATGTTATCTGTGTTTTATGAAAATCAACTTTTGACTTTTGCCTAATGGAACAAAATTGACTGTTATTTTATATAAATTCATGGTTATCCTGTAGTTACAATAGAATGAAGATATAATTACAATGCACTTCAAAGTAAAAAGAGATGCAGTTAGCTTATTTATGTCCATAACATTATTTTTACTGAGTTATCTGTAAAATATTTGAGGAGCTGTTAGAATTGGTTGAAATCATAATCGTAGCAGCTAAGTGTCGACCTCAGGGCTTCCACAGATGAAAGTTAGTGTTATATAAGTTTGTGCTGGCTTTTGTTTAAAGTTAGAGGTTGTCTACTTTCATATTCCTAGTTCATTCTATATCAGTGGTCGGCAACCCGTCGATCGTGATCGACCGGTCGATCCCGTGCCCATTTTCGGGCGATCGCGGGACAGTTTTGAAAAGAAAAAAAAATCAAATGACTTTTGGATCAGAAAGCGAAACTTTTTTTTCTTCAGAAAATGCTTATTAATTTGTCAGACCATTCTTCGGACCTAAAAAACTTGGCAACACAATATGGAATCTCAGTCGTCAAAGTATCTGTGCTCTCGGTGAGTTAATTAAAATATGTAACGGCGTTTCACATATGTGTTTTATTTAAAAAAACAAAACAAAACAAACTACTAGTATTTTATCAAATTTAAAAGAAATAATACGTTAGTATCTGAGTTCTTTTACAATGCGAGGTGACGGTTGTTAACATAGCAATATTTTCGGAATTTTAAAGTAGGTATTTTATAGCATCAAAACCTGTTCTGACAGGTATTAACCTATAATTTGAAGACAGGCGCAGCCCCAGCTTGTCCTATTAAATATTAATTGTGTATGTACCCCCCCCCCCCCCCGTCCTGAGTCGATCTTGGTGTTTGACATTTCTTGGAAAGTAGATCTTCAGCTAATTTAGGTTTCCGACCGCTGTTCTATATTATTTATTGATGTCAACAATTTGGCGATAAATAGTTGAATTCATTATCCATAAGAGTGGAAAGATTTTGCACCGTTCATTAAATCAATGGAACTGTATTACTGTTTAAATAACAGAAAATGCCCATTATTTTATGACGTACTTTGAAATTATCAGAAATTTGCAATTTAACTGTCAGTGATATCGTACTGTTACGGTCATCTGTTAAAAAAGGCTGTTCGGCTGAAATGCCCATCCATCAGTATTTATTTTTACACGCTTTTATGTTATTTCATAATGCATTTGCATGACCTCGTCTTTCTTGGAATCAATGAGTAAGGGGCAAAAAATTAAACACGCATAATTTATGTTCATTCAAAGAATAAGGGTGAACTACCAAATTTAATTTTGCATTTACACAATCTTAGTTCTACAGTCTAGCCCGTTTAATGGAATAACCAATTTGATACGAAAAGCTATTATACGCGGGATATTTAGTTCCCCGGGATCACATTGAAACTCTCACAATGTTTCGCGTTAAACGAAGGAAGTATTAAAAATTAACAAACTAACAAACAATCTATTAATTGAAATAGATAAACAATACGGAAAATAGATAAAAAAAATATTGAAGTAGATAAACAATACTGAAAAATACTGAAATTTTGAAATTAGATGAAAAATTGAGCTAATTAAATTGTAGAATTTACATATTTCACTTATATTTTTGGAAAATAACAACTATGTTACTAACTGATTTGCTTACAAAGAACTCGAATATTTTAGGCTGTTTACTGTTGTGTGAATGAAACGAATCTCTTATTGATTTTCTGCTTATAAAATAAATGAAAGTCGATAATTGGCTTCGTAGCAAGAAACAACTTATAATATCAAAAGTGTTTATTTTTAGTCTTCTTTTTCTTTTTGTTTTGTTTTTTATAATTTCGAAACATGAGATTGGGATACATTACATCAAACTGATTTACAAGCTCTAATTGCATACCATTTATTTTGCATGCTCATTTACTTTTTAAAAAAGAGCTTTAAGTTTCAAGACACTAAAGTAAATCACACAAGAGCAGAAAATGGGTGAAAAATGATTTCATGAAAGCGAACTGTCGAACTGATCGCCGTGAAGAAGGAACAGCTGTTCAAAGCTAAAGATCCTACAGGCTAAATGTCTCATTTCTTGGAAGGACATGTTGATGCTTCACCTTTTCTTCACTTCCCCAGTCTCTTATTAATGTCTCATCTTGGGGTGATGCTTATTGTTCATTCTCTGAAAATGGAAACCTAGACCTAACCAAAGCGACAGACAATAGAAGAAGGAAAAGGGACAGCGCCCTCCCCCCCCCCCCCCCAAAACTGATTGAATACATTCTCTTTATATGCAAGAAATCGCCATTTCTAGCGATTTCACTCTTTCTGCGGCATGTGCCTACTGGACCTTCAATATTGAAATGTACATAAAATAATTCTGAAAAGGAAAAAAAATCGATAATGCTCTGGATAAAAATCAATCCCTTATGAGGGATGTCTAGAAAACACAATATTATCTTACCTGAGAGAGTTAACACTGAACAACTTATTGTAGTTTGGTACATTAAAAATTTATTACACTACGCCGGATAATATTCTTTAAACCGATATTCCATTGAGAAACTTCGAATATAGAGAATTAGTTACTATTATAAACAGTTAAAATCAATTTCAGCCATTTTACACAAACAAATGTAAGCTCATTTAGTCGTTACTAAAGAGTTTTCTTTTCTTTTAGTCCTCCCTTTTAACGTCGTTAATTATTATTATTATTATAACGCAGATTATTTACATACACACACACACACACATACATATATATATATATACATATATCTTATTTCCGTGTTCAGTGTGGAGTGTTACGTAAAAAAAAGAGTAATTCATATTTTTTCCACTTTCAATGTTTTACTCGTGCATAATATTTCTTTCTCGATGTATAAATGATTAGGTTTGTAGCACTAAAATTTTCATTACCGTAACCCAAGCATAAGAAAAGAACGCCATAATTAATTACATTCGTCCTTTGAAGTTAAATGTTATATTTCTCAACTAAGATATATTCTGCAACGAATTTTCAGTTTTGTTGTTAGAATGAAAAATTAATTATGATATAGGGAACGTAAGAAAGATTTTTCTTTCTTTTTTCTGTTTTTGTTTCTGTGGTGTTGGAAAAATGATTTATGAGCGAAAAGTACAAAGAAGGTACCAAGAAAACGAAATCTGGAAAACACTTTCTTTTTCTCGCTGCATGCATTAAACTTGTATAAACTATGGGAAATACGAGTTTCCTTTCGTATTTTTTTACTACTCCTTTACTGATGTGTTATGCGAAAGGGAAAGAAAGGTGACCATTCATCTAAGCAACATAAATTTCGCTAAAAAATGTAGAGGAATATTCATATTATTATTTTTTACTTCAATGTTTTATTTTGTGATGATCATTTTTTTGAATCCTCCACTTTTTAAAGGTGTTGGAGGAAACAGAAAACATAAACAAGTAGATAAATAAATAGAATGAAAAATAACTCGAAAATATTAATTACAATAGAAAAGGCCTTGTTGAAACAGGGTATCCCTTTGGAAAAAGGAGACGATACAAATTAATAACAATCCTGGAAAATACTGAGTACAAAACTAAATAAAGTAGAAATACAATTTATAATACATTTAAATAATAGTCCGATAATTTTGAGTTTTTGGTTCATTTATTCTTACTTTCGATTATTGCCATTTTGGAATATATGATAAACAACTTTTAAGACCATAGGCAAAATTTATTACCATAAAGTACAGAACTAAACTAGATTTATTTACGGAGTATTAAAATGAAATTTCCAACTCTCTTCCTCTCTATCTATCCTTCTTTAGCTTCAGATTTAAAATCATTTTAAAATATTCCATTTCAACGATTAAAATCGCATCTTCGTATAATAAATATCAAATTTTCGTTATGTAAATCTAGATATTGGAGTCAATAAGATTTAAAGCGAAATTACTTAAATGTAAGGAAGGCTTTATGTAGCAGTCAAATTTTCCCGTATGTGGTAATATGAGGCTTCCTTGAAGTGTTCAAATAAAACAAAACATTATTCAAAACAAAAAGCTAAAATATTGAATTGGGACTATCTCGCCGATATCTTCTTGTGAACAACAAAATTTTATTCGATCACTTTTAACTGAAATGTTGTGCTTGGGGGGGGGGGGGGGCGACTGACTGACTTACCTATTGACTACTTTTAAAATTTTAAAGTAACAGAGAATGCTATTAATTGAGACTACCAACTTTTCTGCAGGTAAACTTCGGAAGATTGTGTAAAAACATGTCTCAAACTCAGTTAAAAAACATAATACATATTCTAAAGCACAAATGAGTGCGTCTTTTCCTCTAATTTTTAACAAACATCACAATGGAATTAGACTTCCCGAAGAAACTTAATTTTTCTAATGGTTTTGTAAGTAGACAAAATCTAAACACAGTGAAACTTCTCTTAAGGGTCGATATTTTAAGGAACATTTTTTTCCCCATAGACATGATGTTACTTTTTACTTATTAGGAATCCATACGTTCTCTGACTCTCCTCATAAGGACCATATTTTTCTCAAAATCTGTCTTTAAATTTTTATTTTGGGAGCTTAATCTGATTCAGACAATGATAATGAATCTGATCAGTCTGCAAGAGCGATATATATACTCCCTGTAAGGAAACCCCTAAGAGAAATAAATAAACTAATACCTCATTCTAAGGCATTATAAATTCTTCAAATTTAAATAATTTGGTGCATAAAGTAAGATAATTATTAGGAAAACCAAAATTGTCTGCGAAAACATTATGAAAAGTAACGAAACTTCAAAAGAATACTTTTTAAGCATGTATAGAGTTTTAAAATGTTGTAAAGCTTCGATTTACTTATTTTAGTTCCCCCACCCTTCCATTCAAGGGTCACCCCTCATAAAGGCCAATTTTTAATGGAAAGCCAGGTGTTACACATAAGTGTCACACATAGCAATATAGTAAGCATATTTGAAAAATATGAAATCTCAAATAATATGGAGCATTCTGATTTTTCAACCCTAAAATATTTCATTATTTCGAAGTGCTTAAAACTAATTTCTTAAATGGAAAAAAAAATAATAATGTATTTGTTTTTTAAAGCACTTAGTAATTTTTTATATTGCATTAGCGTAACCATATCATGTTTTACAACACCAAATTTGCACAACAATATTATTAAAAGTATTGCTGATTACCTTTTTAATTGCAAAATTCGCTATAAGCTGTTCTTGGTTGTAATGTTTACTCTAAAAATATTGATCAGGTTGCATCACTTATTTAAAATTACTTCTAATGAAATTATGCGTTGGGAAAAGGAAAGACAAAGAATGTTCTTATTATCTACAATCTAACACAATCAATGTGCTTCATTTTCTAACGGTTTTACCTGGGAGGATTTATGCAGGAAATTGTAAAAGACCTTTCCTTTTTTAATTAAAAATTCAAACCTGCTAGCAGACAACATCGTTATTAACTACTTCCAGGCACCAAATATTTTAATATATTTTGTAATATTTTCCTAAGACGAGGACTGTTTTCTTGATAATTTACCTAAGAGAATATCAAAGGTTTTTCGAACGTATTTCGTACAGTGTAGTTCTGTTCTTCGACTACTTTCTATTAAATCGCAATTGCATGACATATTTATCTACTAAATGTACGTGTCTTGGAGGTAGCACGATTAATTTTCTCCTATTGCTAAATAGATGAACCACCTTTGATACTTTTTATTCTTGTAAATATTTAATCTCGCAGCATTTATTAACTTCCGTTAATATCTTTACGAAATTATCAACATGTTATTGAATCTGAATGCTTGTCTACCCTTCAAATGAGAGAAGATAAATTTCCCTATATAATTATCAAAATCAAAAATTACAACGCGATAGTCATTGTATTCAAGAAGATTAAATTAATGTTTAATGTAAGTTTTAAAAAAACTGGTGCCCGGTTTGATTTTTTGATTACTTTTTATAAGTTACTTTTTCCAAAATTATTTTTCACATAACTGTGGAAATAATCCAATTTTTTACCTATCCACTCTGCTGAAACTTACTCAAATATTCTAAAACAAATAAATATCAGAGCATATCGTCCACTTTTTATTTTAATTTTTAGTTTTTGCTCACGCATTCCGCCCCTGTAATTTGGCTTTTATTTCAATCGACTGGTGCCTGCTTAAATTCATCTCTTTTACTCCATCCGTGCAATTCCTTACAAATCCGCGCAGTTTTATTTTTCGTGTCTTATAATTGTAACATGATAAATAGCATCATAATTAGAATCAACACAAAAAAAATCCCCATCCACTCTTATTTTCTTTATACGTCTAACAAAAAATTATCATAATAATATCAGCAGTATCACATGTGCAATAAATTCATTCCACACGATATTAAATTTTGAAAGGTTGAAAAAACAATTTTATCTGCAAAGAGAATATTGACCTAAAGAAAATCAATAAAAGGCTTCCTTAACGTTCCTCTACTCTAGAGTAAATACTTACAGACACTTGAATTTCTGGTAAATGTCTTTCGTTCTTAGAACTATTTCGCAATTTTTTTTTCTTTTTTCTTTTCGATAAAAAGTACTGAAGTTAATAAAAAATTCCTAATATACCTTTTTTGAAGTTGCTCTTGGCGAGAATAAAAGTAATGATATTTCAAATAACCCTGAGCTCGGTTGTTTTCCTTTCAACTGAAAATACTGTTCCTATCTCTTCTTCGGGATTATTTTTTTTTCTTCAGAGGTCTATTTCGTAACTGTTTTCTAAATTTAATACTAAGATAAATGATGTTTACAAAGAAATAAATCTTAAAGACGGAATCTTGAAACAAAATCTTTAAAATAAACTACTTGTACTTTAAAATATATTGTCCAATAATGATACTAAGTACTACATCTGAAATCTTAGCGCGAAATTGTTTTTAAACTTATTCGGGTGAAGAGTGCTACAAACTAAAATAAAAATGTTAACATTTAAAAAATTATATTTGGCATTAGAAAAATAAATCTTATGCATAGTTTTCTATTGTGTATTAAATTATCCTTAATCTTAAAATGAATTTTAAAGGTAATTTCTTTAACCACGAACGCTTAAAATAATAATTTAATTTATTTAAAAAACTTTTGACAAACTTCATTCAAGTTCGAGGGCATTGCAAATGCGTTCTGATTTCGAACTACTATATTTAAAATTAGGTCTGTACATTTTTGAGGAGTTATTCTTGCATCTGTTTAGAGCTCTATTCAGATACGTATATTTCTGTGAGATAAATGTAAAATTCAAAATAGCTATTACTTTTTGACTTTGCTTATCAATAATAAAAATCCCGTCATAAATAATATCCGGAAAATAACTTTGTGTTTTATCTTCCAAGTACCGCAAGCAGAATGCAATCTTTCCGAGAAACTGATACGTATATAGAAAGACTGGTTTGTGAAAATCTTTCTTTCATTATGTGCAATCATTTTTGTGTAGTACATTATTAAATATGGAAAGTCGAAAGTATTTTCGACATGTTTTACTTGTTTACTCTCGAAAAGGTATTCATGCTTTTAATGTATTAAAATAAGAATTAGATGTGTATGGAATAGATGTATTGTTTGAACACCAGTTATAAAACTGGTTTGCAAAATTTTGTTCTGGAAATTGGAGATGAAAAACGGTTTGTATCGATTGATGCAACGCCGCCGAATTAAAATTCGTAAAATCGCTGTGAAATAAAATTGATCAAAAGCGAAAGTGTTAAACTTCACAATTTACCTAATTATTTTCATCTTCTAATTGTGCTACTATAGGTGGATGAAGACTACAATAAGTAATTTAATTGCATTATGCATCATATATTTTTTAATTTATACGCAGTCACTAAAAATCACTTTTGTTACAGAAGGACATATTAAATTGGTAATTGTGATTGCATAAAACATTTCTTCTAGATTTTTTTTTCGCTTCGTCACATGATCCTTTTTTAAAATGATGTTATTTTTTCCTTTTCCCTAGTTAAGATTTCCAGTGATTTCCACTTTGCATGGCAAAGGTACACTCACGTAATGGAAGTTTCGGTTATGATATAAAAGCAACCTAATTCTTAAAAAGGAGGAAGCTCTAATTTGTTTAAAACTACTTTATTTGGATGCTTTTAAATATCAAATAAGGGATAATGGATGTGTACATATGAATATATGCGTGTGTCTAAAATGCCATAACCATACTATGTGAAAAAATTGAAATCTTCGATACCAAATATGAGTCTTAAGTTATGTACGTTTAATAAGTTATTTAAACTTGGCATATAGTAAGAAGAATATTTATGATTTTCTGCATTAGATATTTTTAACTCAGATGCACAGTGGCGTAGCTAGACATTTCTGAAGGGATGGGGGGTTCAGTGTGGAATAGTGGATTAACTTGAGTTACGTTCGCACAACCTCTCCCCCTCTCCTCGTTCTTCGCGGCATGAAAGCGCCCCCTCAGCCATAAACTGCGTTCACGTTCCCAGATAATATAGCATATTTGAAATTTGACTGAGTGCCCCTTAACCTCCTGCTGATAGGGAGAGTACGGACCTAAGGGCCCTCCATGGGTCCGCCACTGCAGATACAATGTAACACAGATTTCGCAAAATTATGATGTCTTTCCACCTTAAATATGTATCAACTGCGTCGTTTTTAGCCTACAAAGTAAAAAAAAAATAATAATAAAGCATGAAAGAAGGCTTAATGTATCGTGAAAATATCGTTAAAAATCAAGAAAAGTCAAAAATAAGTGAAGTAATTAAATAAAGATTGAAAAATAAAAAATTTGAAAGTAGGGTATTGAGATGGGGAAAAAGTGTGTGTCTGTCGTCTGTCGGTCTGTCTGTCGTCTGTCTTCTGTCGGTCTGTCTGTCGTCTGTCTGTCGTCTGTCGGTCTGTCGGTCTGTCGGTCTGTTCCCCCCTAATAACTTTTGAACGAATTGTCCGATTGGAAAAATTCTTTTTGCATTCGAAAGATCTCGGCGAGGACATCTCATTTCTATATTTTACTTTTTGATTTGAACAATTTTTTGTTCAATTTTGAACAGTTCAAAAAATTTTAACATTAGCGCCTATGGGCGAAAATGAAGCAAATTATGTAAACTCTGGGTACAAGATCCAAGTTCCCCTGAACAAGCTCACTGGAAGAAGTTCTTGGCGTGAAATATTGATTTGAACAATTTTTGTTCATTTTTGAACAGTTCAAAAAAAAAAAAAAAAATTAACATAGTGCCTACGGGGAAATTTCAATCCTGATCTAACGGGCCGATTTGCTTGGAACAAACTTTATCGGAAAGCTCTTATGACGTAGAACATGTACAAATAGAAAGTTCATCCAGAACTTACGAGCCTATTTTGCTATGAAATTTTTTGATCGGGATTTTCAAGGATATTTCTCAGTGACTCAATGAGTGAAATAATGAATGAATGAATAAATGAAAGAGTGAAAGAATAAATCAATGAATAAATGAATGAGGAAAAGAATGAATGAATAAATTATTGAATAAATAAAAATATAAATAAATGAGTGAATAAATACATGAATGCGTAAATGAATGAATAAACACTTGAATGAGGTAACGAATGAATGAATAAATGCATGGCTGAATAAATGAAAGAATGAATGAGTGAGTGAATGAATATGTATTATCCGTTGAAAAAGGTATATTTTCAATAATTAGAACTAAAGAAAAATAATAAAGAGACAGAAAGAGATAGCTAGATTATAAATTTGAATTTGGTGTATACGGGAAAGTAGGCTCGTATAGTTCTAGACGGAACTTCTTGTTTTTATGTAGTTCTAATCATTAAAAGCATTTCTGACAAACATGCGATTTTTAGTAGACACACCGTCAAATAAAGTTATCAACACACGTTCACCAAAGTTTTATGTATTTTTTGTCGATAGCTTTGTTAGATTTCATTTCTGTGGTCTATTACGCTTTTTTTAACGCAAAAATATTGGAACATAAATTTGATCCCTAGAAACGCAATGCAGCCTAAAGTTATAGAAGAATGCGTCAACTCTAACAAAAACACTTTGTACTTTTTTCTCATATAAGCACAATTTACAGCGATTTGCAATTTCATCTACTGGTAGCAAAATTGCTTAGTATGTGGCTATTATACAAGCAAAAGCCATACACACATAGCAAATTTAGAATTAATTGCCAATGTATTAGTTATTTGTCGAAGATATATATATGCAGTCCAATTCAGATTAACATGAATCAAGATGCATTGCATCAGGTTTAGTTCTCAGTATTTAAACTATCAACAACTCTTTGATTTTGCAGCATAATCGGCATAGCTTTCAATTCTATAAACCATATATCGTATGTGTCTACTCTGTTTGTGTAAATCAATTTTAACTTGGTTTGTAATATTTTATTAATCGTACAAGTCATATAAATTATTCTTAATATACATACATTTTGTTGCGTTGAGCATTAAAAAGATCAAGATATGTTTGGCCATGACTCGTGTTTTACTTGTCATTGTTTTCATGTATAATCTATTTTTAGCTGATGTTTCATATCCTCAAACCGAAAATGTAGTTGCACTTATAATTACTCATAGCCGCATGATATATAAAGAGAACAAAAATATTTCGTTGAACATTAATTTAACTCTTCGTACGTTAGAACTAATAGAGCATATTTTTCGTAAATCCACATTAATTTCCCAACATCATCTATATCTCTATCGGTCTAAATTCTTAGCCTCCCAAAGTCTTACAAGCTCCGGCTCCACTCCAGTTTCGAGCAAAATATTTTCTTCACTGCTTCGCTCCTGATCCCTGCCTTAGTGTTTTCAGTAATAAAAAAAATCTATTTTATTTATTTGGTGGAACTTTCGGTAAACTACATTTATTTTCAGTTATGACGCATTGAAATAGCATCAGTGAAATTGCATAAGCAAAGTACTATATGTCTATTTTTCAAAAACACTTTATCTCATTTTGGGTGTCACCCCTCAACACTCCCAAAAGTGTGTCATCAGGGGCGGACCGCCCCCGCCGTAGTGACGCTGCTGCTTTATGTTAGATGCTATTTGCAATAAAAGTAATTAAAATCCTCTTGCCACATTTGTGAATTTTTCACTACCGTCCCCACGCACTGTCACAATCGCCCCAAGGGTGGAGTCGGTTGTGACATATATTTCTTTTTTTAAAAATTTGCTCCTAAGCGTTAACCATTGTACTAAGGGACGAAATTTTAGTATTTATATGTTGTTATAAGTACAATGATAACAAATGTAAAATTTTAAATGAAAAACACCTTTCTTCCAACAAACCGGAGTATTAACAAAATTACGCGAGATAAATAAACTAAATTAAAAATAAATATCTGTTTTTTGTTTTTATGTATATTTTTTCAAGCTATTAAGCTTCTTAATGCTTTTAATCTTTACTTATTTATTGATTTGTCCTATTTTAAAGGAAATCTGTATATTATATCAGAGTGGTTAATTAAACATATACAGTAGAACCCCGGTTATCCGAAAAGCACGGGACCGTAACGTTTTCGGTTAATCGAGGTACCATAGAAATTTTCGGATAAGCAAGAATTATAGGCAAAGGCCATGTTTATAACCAACATGTTCCCCCTTGCGCATATTATTGCGGCAGTTAACAATACCGAAGACGAGCCCATTGAAAGGGATGCCGGTATTTCTCATACGGAAGCCACAAAAATATTGAATGAAGCTCTTCAATACATTGAAGCACAAGGTGAGGCCACGCTTGTAGATGTTTTCTTGTTTAAAAGGTGGCGCGAAAGGCTGCATTCAAACGAACAAAAATCGAACAACAAAAGAAAATTACTTCTTATTTTATTAACCCGAATGTTCTATAAGTAAAACTATAATGTCACATAGTTGTTGCAATAAATTATATACAAAATATTAGTATTTTACGTTTATGTCGTTTTGAATTATACATTTTATCGTGTATTGCAAGTTTTTTTTTATAGTTATGGAGAAAACGGGCCATTTGCTCGTTATGAAAAACAGAATTCAAAAAAACCTGAGCATTTGCCCGTTATGGAAAAAACCCAGACCCATTTGCCTTTTCGGTTAAACCGTTTTCGGATAAACGAGATTCGGATAACCGGAGTTTTACTGTATAATAATTAGCTAATAAGGTATATTTGTATAAAACGTTCTCCTCTCCTCACAATACTTGAAAAAAACCTGTTTCCCACACTTCTAAGAACGATAAATTTGTATCCGCAGAGTTATATGAAAAATGTCGCAAAATTGATGGATAAAAATCCAAGAAGAGTTAATAATCCCATCCCCCCCCCCCATTGTTTTCTTTAAGAGCAATGTTCCAGCAGACATTTAGTTAATAAAACGTTATGAAAACGAAGAAGTGTATTTTCTTACCTCCGCGTACATGAACTTCTCTACTTAGAACATTTCCCACTACGTTAGAAGCAACACATTGGTAAACCGTATCATGTACGTCTTGACGATAGTCTGATCTTGCAAATGGAGGGAATACTAGAGTACCATCTGATCGTAGATGCCTTAATCCAGGAACATCTCTGGCGACTCCACCATCTCTAATTTGCCAAGATATCCTTGGCGATGGAATTCCATCAGCACTGCACCTGAGTTCTGTACCACTGCTGTTTGAGAATTCCACTCTGGATTGAGGCTCTGTTCGAAACATCGGACCTCTCGCATCTTTACTTCTGGCCGTGTCAACTCCTCCTACCATAAAAAAGTAATGACATATTTCAACAACGTGTTTATAAATACGACACAAGAACAATAAATATAAGTTGCATAATTTTTGGAGGAAGCATTTTTTAAAGAATAGATAAATACTGTATTTTTGTTGTTGCTAGTCATACTGCACATATTTAAAACAGTCCTAAATACCCAGTCTGCAGATAATATGGAGGATATGTCAATTTCATTGGCTCTGTTAAGGCTGAGTTTGAGGTAGCCCTAATTATTAGGAAGTATATCCCTTCCAAGACAACTTAATAGAAAGAATGCCTCGCGTTTGCTGGTTCATTAAATGAGTGCGAACAAAAAAAATCGCAATTTGCATCGTGTCAAATAAGGTAGATTTACATTCATGGCGACAGCAACGTTAAAATCCACCATAGGCTTTCAATACGAGCCATTGGCACTACATTGTTTCATATCCTAGCCGTCATGAAGGCTCCATGACAGTTTCTACTTCGTCAAGAAAAAACTGCGCTTCTGGGACCTCCTTTTTACACACCTCTGGGTGTGAAAAATATTAACAATTTTAACACCCAGAGAGGTGATATAACACTGCGGTCGCTATTATGTCCCTTTGAATAAATAAATGCTAGATGTTAGTTAGATGAGAAACGATCTATTAGGACTAAGGATGTAACGAATATTCGGCCACTATGGTAGCCGCAGTATTCGGCCAAAGGGCCGATTCTTAGATTGTGTCTAATTGGTGTTTGACTTTGTGAATAATTTTAAATTTGACAAATACTTTCGATTACAACGATTTTCTAAAAATTTTAATATTCGGCCGCCGAATATTCGGTATTCGGCCTTGAGAACCGAATATTCGGCTCCTAAATATGGCATATTTATTCTATTCGTTATTCGTTACATCCCTAATTAGGACAGAGGCCTTTTGTCCACGTCGCCATTGATGTGAAGGCACACATATTGTAAGTGTTTCGCATTTTCTTATTAAACTTATGAAATTGAGGCATTCGAACGTGAAAAATGTATTTCTCGAGCTTAAAAATGTATGCAATATGAGTTTTTGTGGTCGACCACTAATTTGGTAACTTCAAATTTTTACAACCTATTATTTACGAACTGATGTGGATTCCTTTGCGATCAAGATCGCAATTATACGGGATGCATGCATTTAGGAAGTTTTGAAAATAGCAAGTAAATTATACAGTAAAATGTTAATATATATCTAGTTTTAAACATTTATAAGAATTAACCATAATAATAAATAAATGAATTAAAGTAAAAATCATAGATACAAGAATAAAAACAAAGTACTCAAAATGAATCGGCGAACAATAAAATTTCTATTTAAAAACAGTGAACGATAAAATATGTGAAGAAAAAATTGAAACAAAAAGTTTAATTTATAGTATTTTGCAATTTTAGTGACAAATTTTTTTCTCTCATGAAATATATTTTGTGTATGGTGGCACTTAAAGTTATAGAAATCAGTTTTTTTTAACCTTACAAAATTATGTTGTTAATCTAATTTAAATATTTAAAAACTCTGTTTCTTTGTTCCTCTTGTTATCGTAATTATGATATAACAATATCATAACAAAATAATAATAATACCTGTGATTTTTTAAAGTAAAATTATTTACAGTACAATTCCGTTACTAGCGAAGTCCATGGGCCCGGAAAGGTACTGAGTTGTAACGGAAATTTCGTTGAATCGGTATTCACTGTAACAAAATTTTACTAGGAAACACATTTTAAAAAAAATAATATTTTTTTAATATTTCTTTTTCTTAAAAATGGCTTCATGTATTTTGTCATAAAACTTGTTATTTTGTAGCAAAGTCTTCAAAAAATGCACTTTTCGGATTTCAATAAACGTCCGAAAACTGATACTCTCGCCTAATTTTAATAAAAAGAAAAAAATAATATTAATTAGTGCACTTACACATTAAGGTATTTTTTAAATCTTTGTATTATATTAATTTTTTAGATGATAATATTCACATATAGTCTAAAGGACATTACATCTATGTTTTCAGAATCCACCGAAACTAATCTTAAAAACAATACAAAAAGCTTATTAATTTATTTTTATATATTTGATTGTGTTATTTTGCTTATTATTATTCCTGCTATTGCTGCTATAATTGGTATTACAGCAAAATCTCACTACAGCCAGTACCGCTACTGAGAAATTTCTATTATAACGAAATAAATGTTCAGTTTTGTTTTCAACGTTATTAAAACATCGTATATTCCGTTATAACGAACATTCCATTACAACGAAATATTATACCAGTACCTTAGAGTCCGTTATAATGGAATTTCGCTGTATTATTATTATTATCATTACGATTATAGTAATAATACTAATCATTTATTTATTCATTTTATACTTCTTATTTGATAAATTTATTTAATATTTTTTTTAATTTAAGTGCACCCACAAGTGAAAGCATATGTTTCAATAAGATCAATGATAAAACATATTAATATATATACATTTGAGATATATAGCCTTTGTCTTCACTCCCTGTCATATTCATCTCCATTTTTAGATTTTCAGACGCATTTCCGTGATCTTCAGAAATAAATCACAAGGGAAAAAATCGATCCACTGTCCAGTTTTAATGGTTTATTGCAACAGCAATCTTGTAACGAGAATGTTCTCACAAAACTGTGTCTTGCACTGTTTCGAATGTCAAACAATAGGCCACTGTCTGTCTACAGCATTTTATTACATTTTACATTACATTTTACATATGCAATTTAAAAGCGTAAATCCGAATAACCTTTCAAGACTAATGATACTTCTGAAAAATTCCTTAGATTAGTTTTGCGACCGTAAGTATGAACACGGTAAATATTTATATCTAGCACATTATGCTTTCAGGTATTTAATGAATTATTTTTCTTTTAATTTTGTGCCTCGGATTCTGGAAGAAAATGATATAAAAAAAATAATTTGTTGGTACTTCGTAAATATTTAATTGATACATTTTCAAAAAAATAAACAAGTTAAAACATATCCGCATTAGCAGTCATGCTAAGCTTAATGGCTGTAATTACGAATCCGGACAACGTTGTTAAAATGAGAAAAATAAATCTTTATTGCTACATATGCGGTATTCAAATTTGCATCCATTAGTAACTGTTACAAAAAGTAAATGACTTTTTGTTTCCATTTTATCTAGACAGACGCAGATGCTTTGAGTAAAAAATAACAAGATTTTAGTGCTTTTACGAGCATTATATTCAGTAATGACATCGAGGCTACATTACGGAAAGCATATTTACCCTCCTGAGAAATAGACATTATCGTGAACTAAGTTCATTTAATGTGAAACTATAATACCGACAATCTTTTTGCATTTCATAATGCCAAAAATTAAAAACAATAAAGTCGAACTAGTTTGTAAAAGTGTGATGGTGAAAAATGAAATGATCTACGTGAAAACAAGTTTTTTTTAATAATCATAATTTCGTACTTCATTTATTTAAATAGAAGTGTTCTTTCTCTCCTTTTTTAAATTTTCAAAGCTAGCCGGCAAAATTTACTTAACTAGCACCTTTAAAAAATAAATTTCATTTTAATCAAATAGTTAAATCTCACCCATTAAAATGAAATGACTTTTTATACTCAAATTGTTCAAGTAAATATAGGGCACCATCATTTTAGGGTAAAATATCGTTTTCCACAAACTCATTAACAGAATTAATGTGTGAGGTCGTGGGCTTTTAAAAGTTTATACTTTTTATGTAGTCATTTGAAAAAGAAATAGTTACACGCTTACAGTATTTTATAACCCCAAATTCGCCAATATTTAGTTTATTAATATTCCATATTTTGTTATTCCGGTTAAAGTTTTAATTAAGGGGCGTTCATAAATGATGTCACGCTTTTTCCCCGAGAATTTGACCCCCCTCCCCAATTTGTCATAATATGTCACACTTCAGCGGACCCCCCGCCCTCCCTTTTGTCACATGTCACGCTATGTTGCATAATGCATGATGTCACACTTATTGTTACCCCCTCCATTCCACTTGTCACACTTTTCGCAATTTCGCGAACCCCCCTCCCCCCTCGAAGCGTGACATCATTTATGAATGATCCCTTATAAAAAAAAATCAAATTCAGCTTTCTATAAAAGAAAAAAAAAATAGTTATGTCTGTATTGTTATTTTCTACCTGTTAAAGTTATGTTTATGCTTGTAAGTGTCAAGAGTCTACCTAAAGAATTATTTTTCATTTGTTGGCTGTTAATAATTGAAGAATCTTTTGGTTACGTGTGTGATGTCGGGCAGAAAAAAAAAAAGAAAAGAAAAAAGAAAAAAAAGCTCTATTATTTTTATTCTTTTGTTTCCAATATTACGTTGTTGAATTTAATGATAATACCGCTGTATTTTACCAATTAATTAATACCAGTTTTTTTTTTTTTTTTTCACATTTTTACATACACTAAAAAGATGTTAGTTCAACCTTTCACCTAAAAAATGAAAAAAAAATGGTGAAATTTAACTGAAACCAATATTTGGTACTAAGATTAACCATTATAATGATGTACTTCCACCTAGTTTCACCATGAATGTGAAAAATTAACTAGAAAACATGAATGTAAAACTAGGAACCATCATAATGGCTCAACTTTAGTACCAAATGTTGGTTGCAGATAAATTTCACTATTTTCGTTTTTTTTTATTTTTAGGTAATTTTTACAGTACAGTTTTATTTTCTCCAATTTTGTTTCTCTTACAAAGTTTTTATATTATTTTTTCTGTTATATTTTCGAGCCCACCTACTACGTCTTAAATAGTACACCAACATACACAGACACACACAGGAAAAAAAAAGGGAAGAAAGAACATAATACAAATCAATATGTATAGTCTTGATCAAAGGAGAGTGAGTTAGAGGGGACATGATTCAGTTGTTTAAATTCATTAAAATGGGAAATGTTGATGGATTACAGCTATGTGCTGAAAGTAGAACTAGGGGTCATTGTTTTAAGTTTTTCAAGTCTCAGGCTAATCCTGAAATTAGGAAAAATTACTACTTCAATAGGGTTATAGGCAGCTGGAATAGTTTACCGGAAGTTGGGCCCTGAGCCTGTTGCTGGTCGTCACTTTTGTATTTGTATTTGTATTAGTAAATTTCCACAAGAACAGGGGCTGGCCAGACGCTACTTGGCTTGTATACACTGCTTGCACATTGTAAAAGGTATACTTACCAATATTTTGAGAGAATGAATGCACTAAAAGAAATTTTATATAAGAAAGCAGTAAAAATAAAAACTATATGCTTGATTAACGGGCGAAATCTAATTTTTATGTAAATAATTAAATGACCGACACAACTATTTATTAATTTATAAACACAGCAAATTAGTTTTTTTTTTCCTAAGAATTTTTTTTTTTTTGAAATGTGGTAAGAAAATATCATTACGTGCTGAATATTTCTAAGAACAAAATTAACGTTTAACGATCAGAGGAATCCTGAATAAGGTTAAATGTTAATTCCTTCGATGACCTTTTGCTAGATAACTCTAATAGAAAAAGCACAATTATTTCAAACATACGTTGTTATCATGAACCGTTCTTTTCCTTAATCTACAATCAAAATATAAAACTACTTTTAAAAACTGAGATCGCTTCCGAAAGGATTTTTTCCAATTTATTGATTTAGATTTTTTTTCATTGAACCATTTCAAAGCAATCGATAAGCACGCAATAATAAAGGAACAAATGCAGAACTTTCTTCGATAAAAGAGAGGCTCACAGATGTGGAGGAAATCTCTTTTTTGCCTTAATGCAGATGAGGAGAAACATGTAGAAAATAAAGTTTACATCTCAAGTCAAGGGAAGCGATCTTCAAAAAAGAAAAGAAGAAAAAAAAGCATAAATATGTAAAGAATAAAATGCGGAAAATGTAAAGGGAACAAAAGAAAGAGGGAATAACGATAAAAAGTATTCTCTTTTGGTATTGGTACATACATCGATTATAGGTTTTCTTTTTTCATCGATGTTTCGTGATTCAATATTCTTCGTATTCTGGTAAGAACCATTTACGAAAACTGATTGATCCAACTAGATTACTGCACAAAAAAATAATGATGTATTACATTTGGAATTTCTTTTCTCTTAGAAACGTGAATACTTTTACATTAGAGTAAAAATATTAGATTCTGAAAGTTTTAAAAGTATCATAAAAATGATGATGTAACGAAAGGGAAATAGGAAACGATTTGTTGATAGTTCTGAAAAGAGAAACACTAAACGAGAGGAAGGAAAAACGGAGTGGAATTTTAAATTCCTTTAAACGTGCACACGCAGTAAATATTTTAAATTAAATAATATGTGATAATTAAAAAGGCATTGTCTAATATTTTTCAGATAAATATACAAGTGACTCATTAAACAAAATTAAAAGTTTTGAAGTCGAGAATCAAATTTATTGTATCATATTAAAATAATATTTTCAAATAATAATAACGGCAATATGTTCGTTAGCAAAAACAGTTTTAGGGAACAAATATTTATAAAAACGTGGCAAATGATTAGATATCTTTAAAAATGTATACATATTCTTTAAAATTACATTCGTTCGATTTTATTTTTATTACTATCTTATCCCTGATATTAAAAGCATTGACTTGAAAGATTTTAAGATTTCGGACCGTCTTTTTTTTAATTCATGCGTTTTTCATGTAATACAAAAACGTAAAAAAAAACAGAACTATTTACGATGTCATTACACTTTTAAAATGCAAGCAGTGTTTTCAATGAAATCGTTTATTTCTTCTGACGGTTTTTAGAATTCAGAAGTATATTATTTAAATTAAAAATAGTTTCAAATATTCTTGCATTTATTTCACTTTATATTGACGAACATGTATTAAAAAATAATTATGATGTGTTTATAGTTTTAAAATGGAAAAAATGCCCTATATGAAAACTTTTAGTATTCCTGAATTGGGATGGCTTTCAGATTGCCAATTACCACTGTATTAATTAAAACAAAAATATTTTGAAATAATCATGCATTTGTTTTAGGTAATATTGAAGAAATTGTATGAAAAAAGCCACTTATAGTGACATAAAATGCAAATAGTGAATAAATACTTTTATTTTTCCTGAAATCCTGATAACTTCCGAACTCTAATATATTCTTTTAACCTGAATTATAAAGCAACATCTTTTTCGCTATTTTATTCTAAATGACTATTATGATTTTTTCTGTTAGTGTACATTAAAAAAAACCATAACGATAAAAAGTTTTTAACATTTAAAAAAACAAATAAAACATGCGACACTACATAACTTTTTGATTTATTTAAATCTTAAAATTAACACAAAATGACAGGCAACGGATATTGTGTAGTTTTGAAACAGTTCATAATATTAATAATTATAACTAAATAAAAATAGTTTTTGATTTTAAATGTATTAAACGCTTTGAGCTTTGAATATGAGTAGAATATTTTAAAATACGTGTAGTTAATCACACTTGTTTCGTTCGCGCGCGTCTATAAGCACTCAACTAGCAAAAGAAAACATTAAAATAATAATAATAATAAAGAAAAGATAAAAAAGAAAAAATAAACAATCGACGGTCTGCTTACGATGAAAATTGAGTCTTGAAATTCCTAATTAAACATGTAGATATATGTTTTTATTAAATTCCAAAGTTAAAATATATATCCTTAAATCATTTCATTATTTTCATGCAATTTTTGAACCGTTCAAAAGTATTAGCATTAGTATCTAAAGGATAAATTCAATGCTATTTATTTAAAAAACCGATAATAATAGGAGAGAAAATGGCAAAAAACAATAAAATATATCATTAATTAGAAAAAATATGAATATAAATCGTTAATGAAATCATTAAGTAGAAGAAAAAAACTCTGTTAAATTCAGTTTTTAAAATTCTGAATCATCTGTAGTGTAATTAGTCACAATATTAGTGACGCTACACTACTTATGCAACACTTAAATATCCCACAATTTCTTATCACTACGATCATAGGTTACCTTTCCTTCGAAAACCTTCATTCAGTATGTAACCTTACATACTGAATGAAGGTTTTCGAAGAAAAGGTAACCTATTTAACTAATTATAGCACGTAACTTCGTTTTTAATGATTTATTTCTGAAAAATAACATTTTTAATAACATCTAAAAAAATTATTAGATCAGACGTACATAAATCAAAACCCGACTCAATAAATGTATAAATAAAAAATGTAATAGCTTATACAGCCAAAATAACCCTCAAAATTCCAGAAGACCGAATTCTGAACTTTATTTTTCTCTTCTTCCTGATGTATTTAAAATTGACGGTCGTTTTAAATTAAGCACTAATTGTTTTAATATCAATGCAGAGTATAAGACGCATCAAAATTTTAAGTGCAATTTCTCGAAATAAATGAGCGGCTTATAGTTCGTAAAATAAAATATTCGAGAACTATTTTAAAACATATTTCATCTAGTGCTCGCGGAAGAGTGATTTAAATGTTCCCACAAACATAATGCAATGTATATTAATAAAATTATGTGGAATAGCATAGGAAGCGACTATACCGGTTAATTTACTTAAAAATTCCTTTAAAAGCTACCAATCAGATTTCCATTGCAGATTTACAGAACAACTCATCCTTTCAAACAATTTCTGTAAAAATGCGGAAAATCAGATAATTTCTCCGCTAATCTTCACAAGTGCTTGCTCAAAAACTAGAAATCTAGAGCTTTGATGAGGACTTTCATTAAAAGAAATCCTTTTTTCCCTGTTACAATGATTTTCTTACAGGGATTTTCTTCAAGATATTTCCAACACATTGTTCATTATTAATTTATTAAAAAATAGTTTTAATTTTAATGAAGTAAATTTACTTATTTTTTCCATTATAATCGCAAAAGTAATAACTTACACAAGTACAAAAGTGACCACAAAAAGCACACCCTGAGCCCAGCTAGGCTGGACCTAGTCAATCTATCAATTTTCAATAAAGAGCCTTCTTAAAACTTTTAACCCCATCGCGTAAGTTGCTTCTGGTAAACTGTTTCAAAAGCCTTAAAACCCTATTGAAGTAGCAATTTTTCCTAATTTCAATATTCGTCTGAGATTTGGAAAATGTTTTAACCGATGGCCTGCTGTTCTGCCTTTTGTGCTAAAACGCCGCTCATCAGCATCGTAAATTTTAACAAATTTAAACAACCGACTCGTGTCCCTTCTAACTCTGCTTTGCTCGAAAATACACATATTAAGACTGTTAAGTCTGATATCATATTCTAAGTATTAGAGATCACTTCCCAACCTAGTAACCTTTCTCATAACACTTTCAAATAAGGTTTTAACTTTCTTTTGTTTAGGATACCAAAACTGAATAGCATACTCCAATTGACGTCTCACCAAACTTCAACAGGTTTGTAATGACAGAAGAATTCTTAGACTTATACGAAATAGCTGTATTGATAAACTAAGGTTGCAATTTATCTTAAGTCTGAAAATTTAGCATTAATAAAATTTAAAAATTAATAATGAAATAAAATGCATCAAAAGTAGAATGAGCATTTTTGAGGGAAATTATGTTACAAGGAAAATCCAAACTAAATGGTTATTTTTTTATCCCCAAACATTCGATAATTCCAATTTTTGGAGTTTATACAACATAAATATTTTATAATGTGTACACATTCTATAAGATGTAATGGATGTGAAGCCTGTACGGAAAATAAATATATAGCTTATTTACATTTATGCGAGGAAAAATAACGTTTATTTATTCCGGTGGCATTTGTGTTCTAAAGAAAAAACAAACCTTAGAATCAAATATACAGTATTTGTTTCCTTCCTTTAATGACTTGAGTCTTTGAAAACCATGGTAGCTCAATAATTGCTAGAAAAAAATATTTTGAAAGCAAACTTCTTTTGTATTGAGTAGCAAAAATATTCAAAGATATGAGAAGTAGCTATTATATTGTGCTTAAAGTATTTATAAATGCGTTATGGTTCTCCTACAGTAAACATAACATAATGCATATTTTACTTTTACAATACCAATTTTAAAGTGCAGTGGTATTACTACCCCTTTCTGCCTGAATAGCTTTAACTTTAATGAGGTATATTCTAGTAAAATTTTCATTCTAATTGCGTTTTAAAGAAAGGGTTTGTTAACATGATATTCGAAAATTTTAGACCAGCAGTTATTTTTATGAGTAGCTGTTTATTTTCATTCGTAATAATGATAACGGTGATACAAGAACAGTAGCAGAAGAGGAGTTTATTCGAGGAAAAATAATCATTTATAAGAAACATACTCTTTCGTGGAAATATTGTTCTGAATTTTATTTGGGTGCAGAACATATGAATGAATGCAAAATAATTAAAAAGTTAATAGGAATTGTTTGTGTACTGAATTTTATTGGAGCAGAACATATGAATAAATGCAAAATAACTGAATAATTAATACGACATGTTTGTGTACTGCTTTAAGCAAAGCAATTCCCGTAATAGTAAGTTGTTCATGTTTAGTATATTTGTTTTTAACAGGTATTATAAAAAATAAAAATGGTGAGAAAGCTAATTTTTTTGACTTGTGATTTTGTGATTAAAGCTTCTTCTACCAAAGAGCAATTAGTCAGGAGCTCAGAAACTTTAAGCTTTAAAATTTAATATCAATTTAAATTTGAAAACAAAAAAAAAAAGTGACTTTTTTGGTATTTTCTCAGTATTCTAAATTACGTCTCAACACTTTTTTTCCTTAATGAAGTTCACTAAATGAGTAATTAACAAGAAGTTCCGTCTAGAACTATACGAGCCTACTTTCCCGTATACACCAAATTCAAATTTATAATCTAGCTATCTCTTTCTCTCTCTTTCTTATTTATCTTTAGTTCTAATTATTGAAAATATACCTTTTTCAACGGATAATACATATTCATTCACTCACTCATTCATTCTTTCATTTATTCAGCCATGCATTTATTCATTCATTCGTTACCTCATTCAAGTGTTTATTCATTCATTTACGCATTCATGTATTTATTCACTCATTTATTTATATTTTCATTTATTCAATAATTTATTCATTCATTATTTTCCTCATTCATTTATTCATTGATTTGTTCTTTCACTCTTTCATTTATTCATTCATTCATTATTTCACTCATTGAGTCACTGAGAAATATCCTTGAAAATCCCGATCAAAAAATTTCATAGCAAAATAGGCTCGTAAGTTCTGGATAAACTTTCTATTTCTACATGTTCTACGTTATAAGAGCTTTCCGATAAAGTTTGTTCCAAGCAAATCGGTCCGTTAGATCAGGATTTATATAGGGTTGAAATTTCCCCGTAAGCTCTGTGTTAATTTTTTGAACTGTTCAAAAATGAACAAAAACTGTTCAAATCAATATTTCACGCCGAGAACTCCTTTCAATAAGCTTTCAATAGGAACTTGGCTCTTGTGCCCAGAGTTTACAGAATTTGCTTCAATTTTGTCCATAGGCGCTAATGTTAAAATTTTTTGAACTGTTCAAAATTGAACAAAAAATTGTTCAAATCAAAAAGTAAAATATAGAAATGAGATGTCCTCGCCGAGATCTTTCGAATGCAAAAAGAATTTTTCCAATCGGACAATTCGTTCAAAAGTTATTAGGGGGGGACAGACCGACAGACAGACAGACCGACAGACCGACAGACGACAGACAGACAGACCGACAGACCCACTTTTTCCCCATCTCAATACCCTACTTTCAAATTTTTTATTTTTCAATCTTTATTTAATTACTTCACTTATTTTTGACTTTTCTTGATTTTTAACGATATTTTCACGATACATTAAGCCTTCTTTCATGCTTTATTATTATTTTTTTTTTACTTTTACGGGAAAGTAGGCTAAAAAATGAGCGCTCTCAACTGTACATTAAACTGTGAAAAGAGTCTAGTAAAGATTTATATTATTATTTTGGATTTCTTTGTTATTGCTTAGTAATTGCGCTTATTTTTTTGAATTTTCTAAAAAAGTGATTCTGGCCTCGCAGTGACAGAAATTAATCATTAAATTCCTATTAATTTTCCTTATTACGCTTTCCGTTGTAAAAGCTTCTAGAACATTCTACGTTGTGCCAGCAGGATTCTGGGGCACTTTCTAATATATATATATAAGGGGCTGAGTGTTCGAGATAGAGTAGTAGTTTGTATTTAGTTACTCGAAGTTTGAGCAAGAATTGAATTTCATCATGATAATATTTCAAACAAGAAACGATAATATCTAAGTTATCGAGAGTTAAGGTTTATCAGCTTTACTCAGCAGAAAAAAGAAGCATATTGAAGGCTTTCAAAAAATATTGTCACTCAAAATAAAGCTTCTAAATATCTGAAGCATTCTTAATTCATTGATCTCTCGAAACATTTTCCAGCGATTTCATCTGAGCATTTTTAATTATTCTTAAAAACAAATGAATGATTTTTGTAACTTTTTTTTGTCAAAAAGTGACTAATTAATGACTTTGAAATAAAAATATATTCCCAGTGCAATGTGAAAAAATAAGAAAGCTACGTATTACATACCTGTCGCATCTGTACATCTAAAATATAAAAAAATGCAAAATGTTTCGATATGTTTACCATAAATTAATAGACCTTTTTCGCGTATTCTTGATGATCGTTAGTTCCTTACGATAGGAAGCTCCAAACTTTCTAAGACTCCAACTAAATAAAACGGAGTTATTATTACATTGCGTTTTTTTTCTTAATATACAGCAAAGACAAAGATAAGACATTAGCTGTCACTTGCCGGATTTGGACCACGGACCGTAGTTCAAAGACCCTTGTTATAAGAAATAAGTGAAAAAAAACATCATTAGAAAGGTTGAATTTGAATAGTGTTTCTTGATGTGGAAACTGGATGAGAACCAAAAAAACATTCAAATGTTCAACAATGTTTAACATCGTGCAAATTACTTCTCGCCAAAACATTTCAAAAAATCGAAATCATCAAAAATAAAAGAGTGACGATAAAATTTTATCTGATCGAAAACATGGTTGAATCATGGAGTATCAATTGCAAAAGAATACCTACATACTTTAAAATGCCTCACAAACATTATTCCTTTAGCAAGAAAATAAAAGAAATTTCCAACCAGTAAAAATGGAGATTTAGCATTTCTTTTCAGAGATCGATCGCTTTGATCAAGGGAAGCGGATAGAATGTGTCCTGTGATGTTCCGATTCTCCAAAGCCATGGAATTGGACGACTGGTCAATCCGATTTTGCTTTTTTTTTTCCACGTATGTTGAAGATCAATGTGGTTTTTCCAGTTGAAACCAGCGTTCTCCTCTGTTTTTATATTTGTCTGGTAGGTTTCTTTGTGATTTACTCTCCTTGTTTTTAAAATTGTGCAATTTTTCTTCCATTTGCAATGTTTAACAGAAACACTTTACCATATCTTTTTTTACGGTTTTTAACTCTCTACATTATTTTCAGTTTAAAAAACTGATCATTGAAATGCATGTTTTGTAGAATTGAATTTATTGAAAAAAAACAACTTTGACAGAAAAAATATCAAAACAGCAACAACATATTTAATTAAATTAGATTCCTATGAATATCAGTGTAAGAATCCATGTCAATTCAGATAGATAGGGAAAAATACCTTCCTAGTCTCAGACCTTTTGAATTGAACATATGTCAAAATTTAGGACAAAGTAAGGTATAGGTGTATTTTTAGTTTGCTTAAAACAATTCTGGCCCGAGATATAGGCCACCAAAGATGGCTCCCCGGTGCCTTTTCTCACTTGCGATTTTCGACAGAAACTTTAAAGTGATTTATTTCCTGAATGGTGTGCAAGATATTTTGTTGCGATTTTTTTATTTAAAAGGATAATTATATTCTGTTTAAAATGACAAACTACATTCAAAAATATCTGTTCCCTTTTTTTTTTCTCTGCAGGCTTCTTATTTTTCTTAAGATGCTATTTCTTGTCTCAAAAAAGCCAATCTCATTTTTAAAATTTTTTTTTACTGTTAGTCAATAATATTGAGTACTACATTTCCTAAAAAGGAGAGCTTCCACTTTTGAGTTTTACGGTTTTTAGAAACAATTTAAGGTTTTTGCCGTATATTTTGCGAGTTTTGTTTATAACATAGTCATATAATGGTCTCATGAAATTAAAATTACCCAAATCTAATTCTCTTTGACCTGGTATTTAATTCCTAATAAATAGAAATATAGAAATATATCTAACTCCCCTCCCCCCCCCCAAAAAAAAAAGTTCCAACAGACAGACACAAATTTCCCAATCTTACAACCTTCTACTTTAGAATGTTTTTTTTAAAAATATTTATTGATTTACATTTTTTTTCTCCTGCTAGAGTTCTAAACGATTAGTGGTTAGCTTTAAAATGTGATATTTGACAAAGGAAGGCTTTTCATCTCGATGTTTCATATCTTGTTATTGATCAAAAAAATAATTTCTGAGGAACTCTACTAAAGGGGGGGGGGGAGATAAAATCAACTTAGTATTCAATCACTACGCAAATTCAAGTAATAAGTGCACTTTTTCTTTTTTTTTTTTCCTAACTAAAAAAAGCCTCTAAGTGGTAAAAACTCTTCCTAAACAGAAGTGTTTTATAAATATGAGAACTGAAATATGGGATAATTCCATAATAATTGCATGAAATTTCGCGCATATTTAAAAACAAAAATTTCCTAGTATGACTATGATAGTACCAAGTCTTATTCAATCGGAGATAAATGAATTAAAATGAAAAAATGAAAACTAGATTTGAAAATCATAATGAAATTTTACAACGCCTGTTCTGTTTGCAATTGATCGATGTTTCTACTTTAATTTTATTCCAAATTCTGCAAAAATAGTAAAAAACCGCAAATTCTAGAAATTCAAATTTATTTTTAATATATTGCAGAATCGAATGAATAAATTAACCCTTATTCTCATAAAGTAGCATATATGCTACCTGGGATTTTCCCTACTTTCTATTTGTTAAGTGACGTCAGCGAGTATGTTGGATTGTTATTTGCTGGAGGAACAGTATAGAAGCTTCGTTCAGAGTGAAAAGACTGTACAGAGTTAAAATTATTTAACTTTTAGTGGAAGTTAACTTGTTGGGTTGTTGTGCTTGTGCATCATGTCTCGTGGTCTGTACAAGGTAAGTTCAATAAATTATTTTTCATATAAATTTTGATTTTTTTACTTTGAAAAATATTTTTCACATTTATTATGTTCTGTAGTTTTAAAAATTGTTTAAGTTGTTTGATTATCACTGTTTTTGGAAAAATACAAGCTAAAAACTGAAGGTTGCATATATGCTACTTCGTGAAATTAGGGCAATTGTTGACATGATGAGTTGTTACTTACACTTGAATATATATTTTAAAAATTTTACCTAATTGTTATTTTACAATAAGATTTTTTTAAATTTATTTCTTACGTGGATTTTGACTTGATTTAGGATTTCACATCTACAGGGCAATTATTATTGTCTCTCGTTCCTTGATCTGGGGCAATTTCTGAAGAAGAGGAAGATGTTGATGAAAAAATTCCCGACCAAGAATTAAATTTAGAGGTTTATAATTTTATATAATGCTGCTTACATTGATGTAGAAGATAAAGATGAACCGGAATTGCTTTGAGCAAGCACATCATTAAATATAAGAATATTGTACTGTATATAGATGTATATAGTTTTGTATATATAGTTTTTATTTTTTCTTTGTTTCATTGACTTTTATATTTTATGATAAAAATTTTCATTAAAATAATATTTGTACATAGCATAATTTTGTTGACTTATACTGCCTTTAACCTCTTCATTCCAAGTGTACCCAATTAAGTACATTTTAAAATAATGTTTACAACTGTTTGTGCAATTTGAAAGCTAAAACACCCAATTGTTTTTCAAATTAATCAACAGATAGATTACTTTGTTTTAAACATGTAAAACATGGAAATTGGGGATTATTTATTATTTAAACTAATTATTAAAATTTAAAAAAAAATAGTTATTTTGGTTTGTAATCACTTCTTAAATCAGAGAACCAAAATATTGCGTCAAAATTGTTTGTGCTTAGTTCTGGGGTCTGAAGCGGTTATCATATAACACAACTACAACAAGTCCCATGAACTAGTGACCCCAATCTCATGCAGTAGCATATATGCTACCTTTTATAAAACTTTTATTAATTTCTGTACTAATTAGGTTAGAAAGGTTATGATACTAAATAATCTTTATTTTAGCTGTAAAAAAAAACAGAAAAAAATTTAATATTTAAAAAAAAAAAATAAAGAAAGAAATTGAGGGTCATGATGATAAATGTTAACTTGGAAATTGTTTCTGCGTGAGGGCTGAAAAGTTTTGGGTAGCAAGAGGAACATAGACACAACATTTTAACTTAATCAATTAATATCTTCCGGTTCCAGTTTTGGCTCAAAAAATGCAAAAAACGTAAAAAATAAGTTAAAATTCAACAATTTTACCTTGCAGAGCGAAAAGTGTAGATCATGAAGAATGCATACGCACCTTTGAAACTCTGGAACTGAAGACTCATTTAGTTACACGAAAATGGTGTTTTTTAGTAACATTTCTCAATGTTCATAATTATTATTTTCAAACATGTAAATTTTTCATGTTTAAATATTTCAAAAAATAGTGTTTTAGCAAAATATTTATCACTTGTTATTAAATTGTGATTTTTTTTTTCTATTTTCGCCAGATTTTGGTAATTTAGATCAAAAAGTGTAGCTCAAAGATAAGTATTATGCAGTCTATAATTTAATCATAATTTTTCATATCATTACACAAATTTTACACACTTTAGCTGATCGGAAACGTGAAAATTAAAAGTTATGTCAAAATATACTTCATTTTCTGTTAATTTCGCCCATTTACCCCTGAGAGTGGAACCGGAAGGTATTGATTGATTAATTTAAAATTTTTATTTATATTATTTATACGTTCTACTAAATATTCATCATCATCACAAAAAGTAAATTAAAGTTTTAAAAATTTACAAAATTGTTGAATTTTACCTTAATTTTTACGTTTTTTGACCCAAATCTGGAACCGGAAGTTATTAACTGATCAAGTTAAAATTTTGTGTGTATGTTCCTCATGCCACCCCACAACTTTTCAGCCCTCAACCAAAAACAATTTCTAAAAAAGGTTTTTACGCTCCGAAAAAAATATACTTGAAAAATCTACTAGAAATCATTTAATCTAACGTAAAGTTACAGAGAATTAAAAACAAGAAACTAAAGTTTTTAAATAAAGGAAAGAACATAGAATAAAAAAAACCCTAACACTCTACAAATTGGCAGTAAATACCGAATGCAATAAAAAAGAAAAAAAAAACTAGGTAGCAGTAACGCATACGCTTACTTACTATTTCTGGGACACAAAATCGAAAGTGAGTTCAGATTTTTTTACCCATCCTTGATACATTGTCTTTATAAGGTTGTAGCTGTTGATTAGTAATTTATGAATGCAAAAAATATCATTATCGAAATCAATGCTAAATAGAAACTCGTAAGAAAATACTACCGTGACTTGCGGAATTCTAGTAGTAAATGTAATAAAACAAGAAAAATTTGCATCAAAACAATTATAAAAGCGAAATTTTTAATGAATTAAATTACTGAAAGTAAGTTAACACATTTGAAAAGAAAACCATAATAAATATATTTTTTTCCTTTTTTTTAACAAAACAGTAACGTTATACAGTATCTTTGGGATCATTCATAAATGATGTCACGCTTCAAGTGGGGGGGGGGGTCATGAAATTGTGACAAAGTGTGACAAGGGGAGGGGGTAACACGAATTGTGACATCATGCATTATGTAACATAGCGTGACATGTGACAAAGGGGGGGAGGGGGGTCCGCTGAAGTGTGACATATTGCGACAAAGAGGGACTGGATCAAATATATGGAAAAAAAGCGTAACATCATTTATGAACGGCTCCTTTCTGCGTAGCATTAGTATTGGTACAATAATGTAATTACTTTATGAAAAAATATTTTATCAATTTTTCACTTATTAGAACCCTGAAGCATTTTATAAAAGCAAAAAAAGGCTCTACCTAAAAATTATCGGCTACTGAAGGTTTTACTTTGTAACTACATACTAAAAAGATAAAACACGAAGTATTTTTAATGACCTGCTATTATATCATACTTATTATGGAAATAAAAAGACTATTGATGCATTAAAAATTAAGATGTGCGTAATTTTTAGATTAAAAGGTAATTTTCCGAAATTCTATTCATGCTCCCGCTGAATATCTTTATCATACGGATATAAAATATTTTCAAAAGAAAGGAAATTAGTAACCTTTATTCTCTTAAACGTCCTCGTAGAGTCAACAATGGCTTGTTTAATTATGAATTATCAAATGTTCTGAACGTATAAAGGTACACCGATGATCCTTCTTTAAATAAAGTTACAAGAACGATAATTTTTATGCCGACATGTCATTGTTTAAGAATGTATACTTTAAAATCAAACAAAGGAGATCTTACCAAAAGGGCGTAATGACAGACTTTTGATAATCTATAAATTGCTTTTTTTTTAAGCTATAAAACCATTCTTTTGTCAGAAAAAAAAAGAGTTGTACTTTTTTGTCATAAATGCATTCATAATTTCCTGCACAAACCAGAGCTAGAGTTGTGTTCTTAGGTAAAAATTACATGCAAAACGCGTAATTAAAAAAAAATTGTTTTTTTAATTTAAAAAGGAAAAATATGTAACTAAAACAGCAAGAAAAAAACAGTTAATGCGGTCAAATTGTAAATCATTTATCAAAAGAAAACTTTTTATCAAAGTGCTGACAGTTGGTTTTCAAAGTGTTGAGATAATAAGATTGATCCACCCGTTATTAGAAATTGCCTATTAGTTCACAAAAGCAGGTATTGGTCATGCCCATGCTGGAAGAACAGATTGGTTTTCAGGTGCCACCTGGCCTACTTCTAACTAACGAACTGAATTCACTGGTAATACGTCATTCACAAGAGTGATACTTGGTACTCGGTACTCAACTGCTCTGTCAAATTATTACGTTTAACAGTGATAAGCACATTCAAATATAAATTAATAATATGCATAATAATTCTCTTCTGATAGATTCACAAATGACTGTTTAATACGGAAGGGTTAAGAAAAAAGTACCAATTGCGAAAAGGCTCTCAACTAGACCAAAACAAATCTCCACCATGTCCTCTAAAACTATCCTAAAAACACTAAGAAAAAGCAGAAATATTTCTAGATGAATATTTCTGCATTTTGCAAAAATGTTACTAAATGAAAAGTGAATTAGTCTGCCGCCATCTAGCTGTCGAGCGGAATCATTTTATATTAAGTAATATTCATTTAGTTTTATTTTTAATTAAAACAAAGACTTTATCTGAAGAAAAGTTTTAAAAATTCCGAAACTTTTCTAATTTGTTTGCGAAACAAAAAGTAAGCGTAAATTGGTGACCTGTAGTTAAGATATACCGTAACGTATATCCAAGTTTTTCCCATATGACATTCACAGAATTGCTTTCTTTCAAAAGAAAAAGAAACAGTGCTTCAAGTTCCGCCGTAATTACTGAGGTAAAGGTTTTGTAGACCATTTCTTCTATTTTTTCCACTTTTTCTGTTACAATCTCTTACACATACAGCATTTTATTATCTTCGTTCTCTTATTTCGTTCCGGAATCTTTTCTGAGGCTACTTGATTCGTGATTGGTTGTTTGCTTTTATAGTTCCCTAATGTATTAGAGCTCCGTTAAAACACACAGGCGTGTGAAGATGGTATAACGTGGAGAAACTTTTTCGGAAGGAATCTTCATCTTGATTTGTTAGAAAATATTAACTTTGCGTTGTTACATAAATGTTACCTATGTTTATACAAAATAAAACAAAGAAATAAAGAATACATGTTTTATTTCCGTATTCTTGCTCATCTGGTCAGTAGTGTAGTTTCAATGGATTAAGTTACAAACTACCTAAGCGAAAGATAGCTAAAAATTTCAGCATAACGCAATACAAATCTCAACGAACATGATAAACCTTCATCACGGTTGATCAAAATGTCACAGTTATATCACATTTTAACTTTATTTTTAAAAATGTTGAAAATATAATTCTATCTCTTGTAAAGAACCATAAAATGGGAGAAGCAACCAATTGTGAGATGGCTGAAAGTGTGCTAAAAATAAAAGTATTATTTTTCTTCTTTTCTTCTTATTATTATTTTAAGCGCATTTGGTATCTTAATATATGGCGTATTTATTTCACTTAACGTGGACCAGTTACGAATAAATTTTGCGGTACGATGCGATACCGACGTTATGCAAAAAACAAGTCATGGTAAAACGGTATTTAAAAATTTGTTAAACGATAAGCATAGAAAAGTAACATAATCTTTGTATTTATTATCGTAACATACGCACTTTAACAAATTTAGTTCCATTTCATAAAAAGTGTTTCAATTCATAACTCAATTTTTAATTTCCAATTCTTTGGAGTGGCAACACCCTAGTTTGTTTATATGGAGCGATCATTCTCAAGTTTTATTGTTGAACTTATAGCCCGCAGATGTTCTGTAGAGAAACAGCTAGTATTTATTCAAAACATTAATACATTTTGCCTCTGCTACCCCCAAAAATGCATAAAATGTAAAACAATATAAAATTGTTAAAAATGTCGATTTTCCTTTTCCCCCCATTTCATATTTTCAATACTTTATAGCGATAAAAAAAATCTTTAATATTAGCCATGCAACACTAAAATACTTAGTGGGATGAGATGACACGGTGGTAAAAACTGGCTGAGCAATAGCAGAATTTTTTAATTAGACAACAAACGAATTCATGATACATAAATAAGTATTTATCAGTTGGAGGACGTAATGGTTGGGACACAATAAAACTAAGCCATTATGCAGGTTAACAATTAAACAATTTGTATCACGCAGCGAACCGAATATTTTATTTATTTTGAAAACCTTGTAACCTTGGCAGGAATAGGTAACCCATAAAGAAAGGGGAAAAACGCACCTTTATTGAGATGCAAAGTTAATAGAACATGCCACGTCATTAGCTCAGTTCGGAGGCTTTAAATTCCAGATTTAAACTAAATTACGTAGATCATAGGATTTCAATTACGTACATCGTGTAGATTAGAACAGTTTTCTTCAAGCTATTTTGATACACGGAACCCCTTTACAGTTGTATATATTTCAACGGAAGAAACCCCCCCCCCCCTCGAATAATATTGTTTGTTTCGATTTAGGTTTCCCATCAATAATAACGTACAGTTATGTTTATCAAATAAAGTGATTATTATTATAAGTAGAAAATAAACAACTAATTTAATTTTATATTTCATATGCAAATATTCACTGCATATTTATGCACTGACATACGGAAATTTTATCATTATTAAAATTAATTTTTTTACATTTTATAATTCAGGAACAAACCGAAAACTGAACCTAATTTATGTACGTAAAAAATAAATGTAGGGGTAATTGATGTCCAGATAATCGACGTTCTACTGAACTTATATTGGTCAATCGGAGAATTTTAAATATAAAACAATTACGTTCGCTTTCATATACCATTAACCAGAAAACCATAAACAAAATAATATATTTCATTAACCAAAAATTAGTATTCGTACACTGAAAGAGGATGTCAAAATAAATGCAACACTTCTTGCATCGCTTCATGTAGCTGCGACTGCTACCACTGCAACTTGTAAAAGTGAGACAGTGATTACAAGTCTACCGGCAAAAAAAAAACATCTGACCAGCGGAGTGCCAAGAAGAATCTATTCATGCTGAAATGATAAAATGCTGGTGTAAGGAATGTGCCAAATTCTGTTCTCGTTTTAATTCGTTTAGCATACTTGATTTCTTCTGAACTGATGCTGTTAGCTAGGTTATAAATTCGGTTGCTTTCAACAGAGAAGTAAACGTTCTGTTCGTGTGCTAATAAACGTACCTTAAAACGAACTTTCTTAAAACTCGAATGGATTCGTCCTTTTTGTCATGCGCAGAAGCTTCCAAATATTAGAACTTCGTGTTCGAACTGTGGCTGACTCCAGCGTTGCCAAACGTCTTGGATTTTCCGTATTTTGAGAAGGGATCATTCATAAATGATGTCACGCTTCGAGGGGGGGCGAGGGGCTCGCGAAATTGTGACAAAGTGTGACAAGGGGAGGGGAGGGGGTAACAAGAAGTGTGACATCATGCATTATACAATATCGGGGGGCACGTGACAAAGGGAGGAGGGGGCCCGCTGAGGTGTGACATATTGTGATAAAGGGGGGAGGGGGGTCAAATATATGGTAAAAATGCGTGACGTCATTTATGAACGGCCCCGAAATTACTCCGTGTTCCGTTGATCTTCAACGGGGCGGCAAAAGTCAGGTATTATTCCCAGGATATTGATTTTACCGGGTATCCGGTGATCATTGTGTGATGTGCCCGTACCGGATATCCGGTTCTGATGTTTGGAACTTGTAAACTCTACGCATTTTTTACCCACAGCTTCCAAAGACGTAATGGGTTGTTCACTTACATGTGTCCTAAAAATATGCTAAATAATTAAATTTTGAAAATCAAAATTGACATTCCGAACAATTGCTGGTAAATAAAAAACTATTTCGTAAGAAGTGGAAATACAATAGACTCTCTATAATTCAAAACTTGAAAAGAGCTTGAAAAAAGATCAAATTACCGAGAGTTCAACTAATTAAATAGTTAAAGATTAGTAGAAAGATGAATTTATAAAAAATCGAATTAAAGCGGTCACAATCAAATTTAAAAATGTATATGACTTCCAATTTCACACTTTCAATCGGTATGTTTTGCCTTGAGTTTGCTACTCGAATAAACATGCTTCTAGTTTCAAGAAATTCTCTTTGTGCTTTCGTTTCCTTCCTACTTCCGCTCTAATTGCAAAGATCGCATCTTTGTTCTTCCAAATCGTTGACACTGTGGATAACAGAATTCGAAAGGTTCTGGCAACATCAGATTTTACACTGCTTCGATTAATTGTTCATTTATGAAATTAACAAGGGTGCTTTTGGAGAACGCATTGCACTTAAAAACGAGCTTAAAACTAGCACGCTGCAAGTGAACAAATATAGTGGGCAAAGAAGAGACGATAGAAAAAAAATGCATGCCATCTAACAACCTTGTTTTTTTCTTGAAATACACTTTCTTGGCAAAAATAAAGGCAGACAGAGATGCGTTTGTGGATATTGTAGGTGTACATGCCAACATTATAAATAAGAAACAACTTCGAATTACAGAGATGTGCGCTCCACTGACTTCGAATTATAGCGTGTTCACCTCGAATTACTAAGTGCATCTAAACACATGGTAAATATTTGATTTAACGAGAGTTTCTCAAGGGCCTACCAAACTTCGAATAATCAAGAAATTCAAATTATCGAGTTTCGAAGGTGTACAGACACTTGTTTTTTTAAACTGTAATGAATTTCAAATAAATAAACCAACAAATAAACAACAATATGTGGAATTGTAAAATTCCTAAACTTGTCTTTAGCCATTTTCAATATAATAGAGACTGAGTCGGGTTTTCCCCTTAATAACGTGACTATTGCTTTAAACATAAATGGAAAGCAATGTTGAATCTAAAGCAAGGATCTACATAAACCTGTTTAGCGTGATAAAAGTAGCTGTCAGCCATCTAACTTGTCGAGCAAATAGAACAAGTGTCAAAATAAAGATTAAATCTCGAATGACGTATGCTATAAAAGTCTCTACTGTTGCGCATTTGTGCAGATAGCTGCACGAAAGTCTTCGTGCTCCACAGTTCCTGGAAATGTTTTAATTAGGCACGCATAGTTTCCTTTCTCCAGAAGAATTCATAACATTATTATGCACGTTTTTCGCCAAAAAATAAAAATAAAAAACAAAAACAAAGAATGATCTTTGCTTTGGATAAATGTAATTATAACTGTACGAATTTTTTGTGTGGTAGTTCCAAAATGCTGTTGAAACACGCTCAATATCAAAGTTCATTTACTTTAATAGTTGTAACGTTTTAGGTAGGTAGACCAAGGCTAATGATCCATAAGGGCACATCGACCAAGCAGCCCGAAACTTTTTTTTATTATTATTGCAAAAGCACTTGATTGTACATCATTGGCTCCCATGCATCAAAAATGCATGAGATTGGAGCTAAAACAATACATAAATGGAACAGTTAAACAATACAATAAATGCAACAAAAATTATTAAAATGAATTGCATAAACATGAAGAAAAATCAGTCGCTGGAAGTCAATTGCATCAGTTCCCTAGCCCGCCAATATCGACTATATAAGTTGTCTTCGTTCAATGACGAACAGCTCAACTTTTTAGATATAAAACGTTTCGGGATCATGAGTTTAAATTCAACCACAAACAAGAAGACAAGAGTTGGAGAACAAAAGTTCATAAGCTATTTTTTTAGTATTTTACTGAAATGAGTAAATTTCATAGTTTACAAATAATAATAATATACATGTTTTTTTAATTTTTCAATAGATTGTTTTTCATTTTGACAAATAATATTCAAAAAGACTATTTTTCGCAGTTATTTCAGGACCTGTTTTTTATTGAAACGCTTTCTGAAGAATAACTTGCACTCATGAAAAGCAAAAATGCGGAGCTAGTTTCCCCATATGATTGGGCCAACGTATCCCATAAGGTCTCCTGTACTTTTCTTATATGATTTCCATAAATTTTGTTTCTTGAATTTGAAGGATAATAAATATATTCAATACTGAAATAAAGCAAGAACTTTGGAAGGAAATTATTACATTTTAGCATCACCCTTCTATATACTTGATTAAGATACCACTTTTCTGAATTTTTTGAAAAATATTTTTTTGTTATAAATGATCACAAAAATTTATTTAGGTAAAATAAATTACCATCTTGTGCTAAATTTCGCGTAAAAGTTCAGATACAAATTTTGTGCTTAATACGGCCTCTATTTTAAGGCAACGTTCAGACTTCAGATCTTGCAGTCATAACATCTTCCAATATTCTTGCTATCCAATAACATGCGGTTATCCCCAAATCCACAACAATCTGGTCACTCTTAACTTGTTCATTGGTATCGAACAGTTACATTTGATGTACTCAGAAATATGGAAGTAACATTAGTAACTAACATAATAAGGAAAATTATAATACAGGTTTACGAAGACTTGTTTTTTATAACAGGAGGTAAAAAATATGCAAGAAGTGATCAATTACAAGCACTCCTTTTTTTGTATTAGATTGACCATAAAATGCATATTATGTATGTTTATCAGAAATTGTTTTAAAAAGTGCAATTGGAATAATAAGTATTTATTTTTAAACACAAAAATCAATAATATATTATATTTTAAGTAATTTATAAATTTCATACTTGACTGGTTTTTTTCAAAAACCAGTCAAGTTTCAAAATTCCGAAAATGAACATTTAGCATCATGTAAAATTTTGTCAACAGTATATTTACACTTTTTTTACTGAAACTAACACATATTTGAATATATTTCTTTCAGTAAATCATATGAAATTTATCAACAGGGATTAGAATCTATAAAGCTCAATTTGTTGATTAAGATTGAAACAAATATTTCTACTTATTCCAGGTTCTCAAAACAACAAACTGAACGGGCAAAGGATCAACAAACAATGTATTAAAGTGCAAATTAAGAGCGAAATCATTAAAATAGGCCAATTTTTCATTTGACATTTTGCTCTTTGTTAGAAACATAGAAGATAACAAACGTACGAACTGCTTCACTGATTTAATAAATAATTGAAAATGAAAAAGTTCAAAAAAAAAAAGGTTTTTGACAAAACAAATATGATGTCGGAAATGCGTTCTTACATTACGGCAAAATGTTTAGAGAAAAAGGATTCTGGCACAAGTTCAAAATCTGCTCGTAAGTTTTAATAAGTTACTTCAAAATCTTTAAGAAGGAAATGAGCCGAAGAAACATCACGCATTCTTTTGCTTCCAAATATAACTTCCATTTTTTTCTAAGTATATATAAATCTGTTGAACAATGCTCCAAGAAAAGAACAACTGCAAATTTTTCGAACGAGTTGAAGATTTTGTTAAAAAGCAAAGGAAAACACTTTTTTTTGAAGTTTGCAATCATATTTTATATCATGTATGTTATAAATGTTATAAATAACATACATTAATTCATTTTTCAAATTACTTTTTTCTTTAACATAGAACAACTGTACATATATATAAATATATATATATATATATATATATATATGTAATATGGAAAAATCCTTTGTATCCTTTGTCAGGCTGTGACATGGATAAGTCCTTTGTCTCCTTTGTCTGGCTTTTTCCATATTAAACTTGACAACTCAGGGTTGTCCCACTCATAAATTTCTCTAACGCGTTACCATATATGGTCATGCCTAAGCTCAATTTGGTTTCCCTCAGTAATTCCCTCCAGACTATTTTTTTCCCCGTAGACTTAGGCCAGCCTCTGTCTACGGGATTAAAGCCAATAATATATTTTATTTTCCATATGGCCCTCCTATTTAAACCACGTGCCATCACGTGGTGTAGGGAACATTGTCTGCAGTCTAAGAGATTTTCCCCCATATAAATACGACTGCCCGAACGAAAATCGTGGTTCTTGCTTCTTGATACTTGCTGATGACTTCGTGTCTTTCCTCCCAACTATAATATTGTTATGATAGTTGTGTGTTAAAGTGCACTAATAAAGAATTGCAACGAAGCCCTGTGCCTCTTCTTACATGGGTTTTAGCGGCCACTACTGTAGAAGATAGAACGGGACAGCCGTTCTTACAAGCCGGTAGGATTTATGTTCCTATCCGGGCTCCTGCAGGAAAAAAAAAAGAACCATCAAAGAAAAGCAATACTAAATCTGCAATGTGCCGCGCCGATGTAGCAGCGTGGATCATCTTAACAGACGGTTCAATGAACCATTGTGCGCTTCTTTCACCGAGTGGGGAAAAGCTCGCCCCCGTTGTGGCTTTTAGAAGCGAAGAGCGTTGGCGTTCTGCTGCGTGATTTCACCAAAGAATCGTGAATGTGTGGTGCTGTAGAATTGAAATTACTTTCATGTGCTAAAGTGAATTTGGATAAAGTAATTTTTAATGTGTTATTCCAAAATGGTATTATTTCGAATTTTCTTCATAAATATCTCATTTATTATATGAATATCTTTTTTTTCCCCTTTTGGTTTTTCTACATAATATTGCTTTTGAATTTATTATGATATAAATTGAATATGTGCTTTGGAAGAATAAGTTCTTTATTTGATGATATATTAATTATCGGTTTAAATTTTTAAAAGAAATCTTGTCAGCACGGTTTTTTTTTTTTTTTTGGACATTAAGATGTTTGAAATAGTAAATTTAGTAATGTGCTGTGTAATTGAAATTATGGTATACTTTTTGCAGTATTATGAATAGTTCTGTATATATTTTAGATGTTATGCATTTGTTTACGCGGAATATTTTTGTTGTTAAAGTGGGAAGGTAAAAAAGGAAAAATGTCAAAAATTTGTGTGTTATTAGAATTATGTTATTACGTAGTGGTAAAATGAGCAAGACCATTGAAAATGAAAAAAATTCTGACTTAGAGTCTTCCCACAAAGAAAATTCAAACATGGATGGAGATAACTTAAACCGTAAGGATGCGGAAACTCAAGCAGAGGCAACTGCCGATTTAAGCTTAATAAAAATGGATTCAGAATGTCAAACGATTAGTGATAAAATAAAAGAGATAAGTTTGGCAGATGGCTCTTCTACTTCAAAAATTGAAATAAAAGACAAAAACTCGGGTAGCTCACCTGAAATTTTATTATTTGAACCAGAGTTAGGGATAAATTTTTCAGCATGGTTAGCTCACTTTAACCAGCAAACGGCTCAGAACAACTTAAATGATAGTTGGAAATTAAAAAATTTTCAGAAGTTTATTCGCGGTTCAGCCTTAAAGCTCTACATCAATCAATGCCTTTGCTGTAATTCCTTTCATGAAATCATTCAAATTTTTGAAGAACATTACTTTACTCCAGCAAGTAGTTTTCTTGATTTTCAAAATTTAAAATTTTCTGGAAATCCGAAAGAGTTGTACTCCTATTTTACGGAAAAAGTAGAAATGGGAAGAAAAATAAAACTTAATAATCAACATATCCTTGAGGGGCTTTCAGTTGGGCTACCTGCCCAAGTTAGGGCATTTTTGGTAATAAAAGAGCCAGAAACTCCCACCGAATGGCTTCAGGTAGTTTCAAAATTAATAAATGAAGTTCCACATGAAACACCCAACTCCGCTTATAAAGGGGAACAGCAAAATATTTTTAGGGTGAAGCCTCCCTTTTATCAAAATTGGATGCCAAAAAATCAAGACCAAAGTAATTTTCGTCAACGATATAACTATCCTCGTCAAGATAGAAACAATGTGTACCAACCTAGTTCTTACCAACAGAACAGACCTAGATTTGTAGGTCATAATGAAAGACAAAATGCAGTAAAAAGACAGACTGCACATTTTTCGCAGGAGTTACCCCCTAATCCTTGTAAATTTTGCGCACAACAAGGAATCTCCAACGCATATCATTGGGGACAAACATGTGTGAATAAGCCAAATACATCGAATGCTGGATTTAAACTACCACCTCAGCAAAAAGATAATCAATTAAGAGAAGAAAATCAGAGAGTTAACGAAGTATGACAATTAATAATACCCGGGTATATTATTAAAAATGAGGCGAAATTTAAAAATGATTATCAATTATCTAATGACGCGTACACTCAAAATACAAATTCGAATTTAAAGACTATTTATTTAAATGTTGATACCGGTTCAACATTAAATATCATCCCGAGTGCAATTGCAAAAACATTAAATGTTTCGATTAAAGAAAAAAAATCGCTGTAAAAATAAAACAAACGAAGGGAATGCTACAGCTTAACCAAACGTGTATTCTTTACCTTAAGGTCGGCAATATAGTTAAACCGGTGGAATTTTATGTTCTAGACACCGATTTACCTTATGCCATATTAGGTTTAAAGAGTTGCGTGGGATTTCGTTTGGTCATAGATTGTGTAGGACATGTCGTTATGCAGGATCAGAGAAGACTGATCACCTTTTCTGATTCCGAACCGAATGACTTGTCTTTGCATATTTTACCTGAAATCCTAGTTAGGAACTGTGGAAATAAAGTAAAAGAAAATAAAAACGAAAATAATAGTACGGGAAAAATACGCAAGAAAATTGATAAGGAAATTAAAAGAGTGAAAGATCCGAAAAAAACTCAGGGTTGTCCCACTCATAAATTTCTCTAACGCGTTACCATATATGGTCATGCCTAAGCTCAATTTGGTTTCCCTCAGTAATTCCCTCCAGACTATTTTTTTCCCCGTAGACTTAGGCCAGCCTCTGTCTACGGGATTAAAGCCAATAATATATTTTATTTTCCATATGGCCCTCCTATTTAAACCACGTGCCATCACGTGGTGTAGGGAACATTGTCTGCAGTTCTTGTCTGCAGTCTAAGAGATTTTCCCCCATATAAATACGACTGCCCGAACGAAAATCGTGGTTCTTGCTTCTTGATACTTGCTGATGACTTCGTGTCTTTCCTCCCAACTATAATATTGTTATGATAGTTGTGTGTTAAAGTGCACTAATAAAGAATTGCAACGAAGCCCTGTGCCTCTTCTTACATGGGTTTTAGCGGCCACTACTGTAGAAGATAGAACGGGACAGCCGTTCTTACATATATATATTTGTAAGGGTAAAAACCGAAATTGAATATTTAAAAATTGTGCTTACTTTCAGTTTTTGATATGCATGCAAGGCTCATCATACATTCATAATCAGTTACTGCGTTTTAAAGTAATATATGAAAATACAAGTAATATATTCTACATTGTCTTTGATTATCTCTCCTAAAGGCGCTGTAACAGTCCATATGTTTGGCAACAACTTAGAAGGTTATTAGGGATGAAATACTTTTTGTCTATCTGATTTATTTGTAGGAGCGGGCATGTCAAGAATACCTTTAATATGGCCTGAATCTACTTTGAATCCAGTGTTAGAAATGATTTGGCCGATATATTTATCTTCAGGGATTTAAAACTGAAACGTTTCTGGATTGAATTTGAGATTTACTTTTTCAGCCCTGTCTAAAACGATTAGTAATATAGCATCATGTTTTTTCTCATTTTGTATTTGCGTTGAAAATGTCTTCAAACTAAATTTTTTGTCGTTGTTGTGGAAATTCTAACGTACGTTACACGAATACACATATATTTCTGTTTCACTTCCATTTTTCTCATTTTTTTTTTTTTTTGCAGGTTAGGCTATTTATGACTGTATTCGTCAGCAATGTAAGTTTTATTTTCCGCATTCACATTTTTAAAATTTAATCATGTTATTATTTTTCATTTCATATGTTAAACAAATACTCTATTTGCTTATCTTTTAAAACACATTGTTTTGTTAGTATACATACAAATAAATATATACTTTACAGTAGTAATGAGAAAATTTTAAAAACCTCGATGTTTAGACTTTTCGAATTTATACTAATAGTATTTTTTTGCGAAATAATTTCTAGATATGGAATTGGAATTGCGTACCAGATAGTACCCAGAAGACCAAAACTGAATTTTTAGAAGGTAAAAATACGTAACGCAAAACTTCGAACGAAAATATCACTCTTATTTAAATGTTAAATGTTTTTATGCGTTTATGAAATGAATGACACAAATCTGAGAGAGGAGGAAAAAAAAAAAACTTAAATAATTTTGTAACTTCAACTGTAACGGAAAGAAACCGTACGAGACGAGATAAGTATATTTTGCTTGATTACAGATTTATTCAAAAATACTTTCATTTAATGACAGAATGGTTTAGTACTAGCTGCATAAGAAAATATGAAACCTTGTTCCAAAATTATACTAAATATTCTAACAACTTTCTTAGCTCAAAAAGTACGTAAATGAATGTACATCAATCCATTGATAAAATTTACTTTAAGTAGGTAGCAAATTTAAGTTACATATTTAAATTCGATGAAAATAATTGTACAAAATTCCACTATCAACATCTGATATAAAATATTATATGGCATAATCAAATTTTTTATTAGAGTAGCAAACGTTTCGATGCATAAAGTGTGAAAACGGTCTAGATTAAAATCATAGACATAGTCATAAAAATGAAACGCTTAAATTCATCACATCTTTCTTTTTCTGTTACGAATCCGCTTTCATTAAATATTCAGTGTTCAGCTGAATAGCCTATTGAACGACTGCGATAAATCTGGAAAACGGGAATGGTTGTAGTAAGTTGTACTGTTACAGCCTCATGCAATTTAGCGCTCCACTGCTTACTGCGTGAAATAAGGGAATCAATAAATTATGACTGAATGGGAAGAAATGGCAGTTTCCGGAAAATATATTTCTATTTATATGGAATATGGAAACATACCCTTGCCCATATTAAATTTGGTGTAGTTTCTTTTGATTTTCTTCTTCCCTTCATGTCTTTAAAATGTTAACAAACGTTCGGAAGATATTACATATATTTGTAATTTTTTTTGGAAATTAATATATGCTCAAAGCTTAAACGATCAATGTAAAAAATGGCATAATGCTCCATTTAAGGTTTTTTTTTCTATAATGCTTCTTGTTTTTAAAATAAATTATTTATTTTTCTTTACATTCGTTTCTAACGTCATTTTTTACTTCGTATTTTAAATTTCAAATACAGGCAAAACGTTAAAGTAACGTATTATAGTGTTTTTAATTAAGTTCATATAAACGAAGCTCAAAATTTTCAAAGGCAGTCAGTTTGGAAAAACACTGCAATAGATTCGTAATTAAATTTTAGGTTAATTTTTCGCACAAAAAAAGGAATAATTTGAAAAAAAAAGTTTGAAAGTTTATGTTTAAGAACCTTTTGAACTTATTTGTGCCCTGAAAGAAGCCTGATGAAATTCAAGACAAAATGTCCGCCATTAACACGCTTGGACTACTAGATCTTAAATTAACTCTCTCGGATAGACGTCGACCGTGAAATTCTTAGTGCTACTTCTTACTTCTCTCTCTCTCTCTCTCTCTCTATGTATATATATATATATATATATATATGTTATGTATAAATTAGCAAAATACCACTTTCTGATTAATCACAAAAATCTCAGAAAGAATAAATGCCAAAGACTTAAATTTGACATGTAGATTTCTCATAGAAAGTAGGTATCCGCAAAGAAAGTATTTTTAAAAAAATTCTTATTAGTTTTTTTTTTTTTTTTGTAATTAATTTTTTAAGCAAAATATCTATATAAATGTCCTATCTATATAAATATAAAAGAGAAATAACACTCTCCGATTAATCACGAAATATCAGAGGGTATAAATGCTGCAAATTTAAAATTTGGCAGGTAGATTCCTCATAGGGAGTGGGTATCCTTTAAGAAAGCATTTTTTAAAATTTTAATTAGTTTTTTGTCATTATTTTTAAGCGAAATTTCCGCATAAGTTCCCTAATGTAAAGGTGGAAAAAAGCCTTGCACATATTAATATTACATATTAATCGAATGCGCTGATTTTTTTGCACAAGATTCCGTTAATTAGAAACTCCTAACTTGCCTAGAACAAGAGAGGATTTTTAGCTTGATCTAAGACAGGCTCTTCTTAACCCAAAATATACTGAGTGCGTTTATTGGCCCCCTGTGATTGCCCCAAAAATTTAATATATATTATCTTTGTTTTTCGTGGATATTACTTTATAACGCTATGCTCTATTCAAATAATTAAGTTAGCGCTTTCTGTAATGTAAAACTACACTAGCTTGATTTTATTACACATTTTGTGTCCAAAATGTAAATAATATCATTATAATGAAATTTTTAAAGATTACATTTGATTTGGCGAAGTAAATATCTCTTGACAAACTTGATAATGTCGGATCTTCTTATATATAAGCGGCTTATTCTGTCTGTGTCTGTCCGCGATAGGATCCTATGCCGTTTTACCGATCGGGACCACATTCGGCACGGTTAATGTTTACGACCCGAGAAACGCATCGCCGCAAAAATGAAAGTTGTGACTCAATTAGTTTTTTTAAAGTTATATTTTTTAAATTTTTCAATGATTTTTTTGACCCGTTTTATTTTACTTTTGCATTGTTGCCCTCATTTCCAAACATATAATTACAGTTGCCGTGTGAACAAACAAATCAATGCAGGTGCCATTGTTATTGTCATAAATGTAACAAATATACTAATAACAATCGAAACGTTTATCTCCGTTAACGTCATATTGAGTGAGGCTTCGATGTATTTCAATCTCCGTTAAAAAATAATGTATACGCGAATTTAATTTAATCCTTTCTTTCTTTTTAATTTATTTATTTCGGAGCCCCCTACACTAAATGCCCTCCGATAGCGCTTTAAATCCATACGAATTTTGGCCGCAACTTTTTATATAGAGGGAGCTAGTTCCCTACTCATAATACTGCTTTTATTAGTAGATACATATGGCGAAGATTAATGAACTGAGTGTTTAAATTGCATAACCTATTTAATTTTAAACATATCAGCAAACAAAATATTCCAAAAAGCCAATTTTGACTTGTTATTTAATTAACTTATTGAAGACAGTACAATACGTTATTCTAAAGTTCTCATATAAAATATTTTTCTCGTGATTAAAATTATAAAATATTGGAATCCTTATTTTTTCACTTCGCAGGTTATTATATCATAAAAATTAATAATCTTCTCTTGGAATTAGTTCTTTAATTCATACTATATAATCTTTTAGGTAAAAATTTACTTTCGGGTGCCCCTTCGCAAAATTGGCGATTTTTGTTTGGCGCCATTCCTGTTAGCAGTTTTGCAACACCGCTAAGCTTGGCGATCAACCACGACCAGAACTTGGCGAAAATCAATGGCAATAGGCTGCCATTTAGGTACATTTGAGAATGTGTACTAAATTTAAATTAAATTGAACTAATTACCGTTTCGGTGTAGAAGCGGGTACCCTTTAGTTTGGCGTTATATTTTGGCGATAATATTTTATTTCTGGTTAGACAGCGGACATCTTACTAACCACATCTTGGTGTCAAAAAAAAAAAAAAAAAAAGCCAAAAAATCAAGTGGTACCACCCGATTGCAAACTTTTATCCTAATTAATGAAAAATTGAAATTCTTAATGTATTTTTATTCTTGAATAAAAGCATTTATGACATATCCACTTTAAAATAGGAAATAGTAGCACTGTTTCCATCAATTAAATTAGCCAAGAAATAAAGAGTGGTATAAAGTTAAAATGTTTATTTGAATCTGTAGAACCTCATCTTTTTGAATTTTGTATAAACAATTAAGAAACATGAACGTTTCTAATATACGAAAACGAAACATGATCTGTGATATCGAAAATAAAGCAAGCGGCAGCGGTTTGAAAATAATAAACATTTAAAGTTTCATAAAACACATTGGAGTAAAAAAAAATAATTACCTTGTTTAGACAAAGCTGTTATCCACTTTGTTCGTAGTCCTTCGTCGGAAGGGAATTCACGAAAACTTATTTCTTCAGATTTTTAATCTGAAGAGCAATACGGCACAACGCAATGCACCATAATTTTGATTAAAATCTAACTAGTTTCTTAAAAGAAATTTAAAGATGAAAAAACAGGTTATCTGCGCCACCTAGCGGAGAACTTTTCACGGCCGTTTTTTCTCTCATATCGGAAGGCATTTAGTATAGGCTCTGTCTTTAGGTAGCTCTGACTTATTTTGTTGTAGAGAGTACATGATACAACTCAACTCGTTCTTGTATTATTATCATCAATGTCTAAATAAATGTTTATTGTTTGCTTTATACTTAGCTCTGAGATTGTGTACTATTTACCGATATTTACATCAGGTTATGGGGCCCAGCATGCTTTATTTTGTGCAAAATTAGTACATGCCTCTTTAGAAATTAGGTGAAAAACGATTTGATCACAAATTGGAACTGATTCTTGGAATTGAAAGTTCGTTAGGCCTAAGTGTCATGTCGGATCTGAAGATTCAGATTGAAAAGCTAAGTGGTTCTCAGAACTGGAGCAAATGGAAATGGCAAATGCTGATGCAGTTTGAACAATATGAACTGACAGCGATAGTTGATGGAAGTTTAAAATGTCCCGGAACATCAGAAGCAGAAGTGAAGAAGCTGAGTGAATGGCGCCGAGACAACGCGAAAGCGGCATCGTTGATTGCTTGTTCTTTGAGTTCTGCTGTGGCTGATCTTGTAATTAACCATTCAAGTGCCAAAGAGATATGGGATAAACTTGTTAGTGTGTACGAGCAGAGCAGCATTCAGAGACTGAATCTTCTTATGACACAATTCTTCCAAGTCTGTAAAGATGAAGATGATAATGTTGCGACGCACGCCGCCAAGGTCGAAAGAATTTATACTGACATGAATAATGAATTAAAACGCATTGGTTCTGGATCAATTCCGGTTGAACTGTTACATGGTAAAATTCTACTTACTGTCGGCCCTGAATATCAAGAATTCAATAATGTGTGGGAATCGCTAGATGCTGAAAAACGTACAACGAATAATCTTGTTGAAAAGCTGTGCACAATAGAACAGCGTGTCAAATCTTCTGCAACAGTGGACTATGGTGCATTTTCAGCTCGAGCTCCTGTTGAGAAAAACGAAGCTAGTCGTGGTGCTTTTCCAAAAAGTAATGTCAGTCATTCAAAAAGTAATTTTGGAGCTGATGGAACGAAGAATAAGATAAAGTGCTTCAAATGTGGTGGTGGACATTTGTGTAAAGATTGTCCAAAGAAGAAGAAGTTTCCAAATAAGTATGTTTCTTCAAGAAACAACAAGGGAGCATTTACAGCATCTGTCGAAGGTACTCAGCCAGACATCTGGATCTGCGACTCGGGGGCTTCTCATCACATGACAGCAAACAAGCAGTACTTTGTAACTTATGAGCATTTTCCTGTACCAGTGGAGATTTCTCTTGCTGACAAGAACAAGATCTATGCATATGGGTCAGGCAGAATAAACATCAAAGTATGTATCCATGGAAAATGGTATGAAGCTCATATGGAAAATGTTTGGTATGTTCCAGATGTACGAAGACATCTTTTCTCTGTTCAACAAGCATCGAAGCACAATGTTGAAGTGAAAATGAATGACAGAAGTGTAGAGTTTCATCGAAATGGAGAACTTGTTGCAGTCGGCTCTTGGAAGGAGGGCACATACATTATGGCTATGCGTGTAGTAGTACCTGCATGTCCAGCTGAAATAAGTGTGGCAACAGCTTCTGAAACTTTACAACTGTGGCACGAGCGTTTGGGTCATCAGAACAAACGTCATGTTCGAAAAATATTGGATAAAATGGACATTCATGTGCCTTATGCTTCAACAAATGAGTTTTGTGATGGATGTGCTCTTGGTAAATCTCACAGAAAGCCTTTCAAACCACGACCCTACAGAGCTGAATCGGTGGGTGAAATAATTAATGCTGATGTTAATGGGCCCATGTCAACTGAGTCTTTGAATGGTGCAAAATATTTTGTGTGTTTTAAAGATGACTATAGCAAATTTCGTAAAATTTTCTTTCTTAAACATAAGAGTGAAGTCAGCTCTTGTCTGCGCATGTTTCTCAATGAAGCTGCTAATCTTGGCCATGTTGTGAAAGCATTGCGTTGTGATGGTGGAAGGGAATTTGACTGTGCTGAAGTTCGTCAAATTCTTGCTGATAAAGGTATTGCTCTAACGTTAAGTATTCCATATACACCGGAACAGAATGGTTCTGCGGAAAGGGAAAATAGAACGATTGTAGAACTTGCACGTTCTATGCTTGCAGTGTCTGAGCTCCCTCGATCATTGTGGGCTCATGCCTGTGAAACAGCAGTCTATCTGCTTAACCGAACTGGTGTATCTTCAGTAGAAAGTAAAAGTCCACATGAGCTCTGGACTGGCAAAGTAGTTCCTAGGTTGAATAACCTGCGAGTGTTTGGAACGGAGTGTTATGCACATATACCCAAGATCTTCAGACGTAAATTTGACAACAAAAGTGTCCCAGGTCATTTTGTGGGCTATGTAAATGATAAGGATGGTCATCAAATTTATGTGCCTTCTATGAATAAGATAATAAAATCTCGAGATGTGGATTTCAAGCCAGAAAGACTCTGTATAACTTCCATTTCAGTGGAGGAAATCTCTGAAGGATCACCTCAAGTGGAGGAAGACTTGGACACAGAAATGGAAAATTCAGTAGAAGACAGATCTTCAGATGTTCAAAGAGATGAGACAACAGTTCGACAGTCTGAAAGAAAGCGAGATGTGCCAGCTTGGATGAAAACAGGAGAATTTCTTTTTGCGAGTGCTGCAACAATAGATGAATCGGAAAACCCAACTACATACTCGGAAGCTGTTTCCTCTGACGAAAAGAACTTGTGGCTAGCTGCCATGAAAGAAGAAATAGATGCTCTACATGAGAATGAAACTTGGGAACTGGTCGACAAACCAATTGGTTCTAAAGTCATTAATTGCAGGTGGGTACTGCGAAAGAAATTTAAACCTGATGGAACTGTTGATCGATATCGTGCACGTCTGGTAGCTAAAGGCTATGCACAGAAAGCTGGTTTTGACTACGATGAAACATTCAGCCCTGTAGCACGATATGATACAGTAAGATCTGTTCTGTCTATAACTGCAAGAGAGCAATTGCATCTACAGCAGTTTGATGTAAAAACTGCATTTTTATATGGAACTCTTCAGGAGGAAGTGTTTATGCTGCAACCAGAGGGATTTGAAGACAATAGTGGGAAAGTTTGCAGGCTTCGAAAGAGCTTATACGGTCTTAAACAGGCTCCTCGCTGCTGGAACATGTGTTTTGTGGATTTCATGAAGAAACAGGGACTGAAAGCTAGTGATGCTGATCCATGTTTGTTTGTGAGACAACACGAAGGAGCAAAACTAATAGTTGTCATCTACGTCGATGATGGACTAGTTGTTGGGACTGATGAAGTTGAAGTGGAGGAGTTTATGTGTAAACTTCGTCAGTCATTCAAAATCACCACAGGCTCCATAAGTCAATTTCTCGGTATGAACATAACCAGACTGTCTGATGGTTCGGTTTTTGTGAATCAAAGTACCTATGCAAAAAAGGTGCTTTCAAAACTCAACATGGATACCTGCAATGCTGTATCAACACCGTCTGACAAAAGCTACATGTGTAGTGACAAAAATGATCCGGTGATAGGAGATGAAGTTCCTTATCGTCAAGCCGTGGGCAGCCTAATGTATTTGGCTATCGTAACAAGACCAGACTTGGCCTATGCTGTTAGCGCTGTGTCAGAGAGTCTGGAAAATCCTAAGTCTTCAGATTGGTGTGCCGTCAAGAGGATTTTAAAGTACATAAAAGGAACTCTTGAATTTGGATTGCTCTATCAGGGAAATGAGCAGTCGGAGGATTTGAAAGCATATAGTGATGCAGACTTTGCTGGGGATATTAAGAAAAGACGTTCAAGATCAGGAGTAGTGACTAAGTTTTCAGGTGCTGCTATAAGTTGGTTGAGCCAAAAGCAACGAAGTGTAGTTCTATCAACCACAGAAGCAGAATACATTGCTGCGAGTGAAGCTGCAAAAGAAGTGATTTGGCTAAAGCGACTTTTTAGGGACATAGTTGACATCAAGGACTGTCCTTCTCTTTTCGTTGACAATGCTAGTGCAGTGAAGTTAGCTCGAAATCCTGAGTTTCACAAGAGATCGAAACACATCGAGGTCCGTTACCATTTTGTTCGAGAAAAGGTTCTCGAAGGTGAACTTAACATCGTTCATATCCCAGGAGAAGACCAAATAGCAGATATCATGACTAAACCCTTGCCTGTTGCAAGGTTTACTAAACTAAGAAAAATGTTGGGATTGACTTCTATATCTTAATGTGTTTTTCTATGTTCTAATGATGTGTGAGTTGTGACATGTGGAGGAAGTGTTGTAGAGAGTACATGATACAACTCAACCCAACTCGTTCTTGTATTATTATCATCAATGTCTAAATAAATGTTTATTGTTTGCTTTATACTTAGCTCTGAGATTGTGTACTATTTACCGATATTTACATCATATTTATTGTCTGCCCTTTTCATATTTTTCTTATTAGAGTGGAAGCGCTCTTTTTTCCCAGTTTCGTTAAAACTGTTGTTTTGAAAAGCATAATAAAATTTTCAAAGTTCTTTCGATGATAAATACATAATTTTCACAAACAATTTGATTATATAGTCAATAAATGTATAGTAGTGTGGGGCTGTAAGCGAAGGAGCGTCCTCGCCACCTGATCTGGGTAATTCAGTTTTAATTAGCAGACACCTTTGCACCAAATCATTTTAATTACAATTTATAATATCTAGAACAGCGGTCATTTCGTATGACTGCCGGGCGTACTAGTTAACAGATAAGTAACAACGAATGTGGGAACAAATTATACAGTTGATATTTTAAAGTATTGTAATTAAGTTATAAATTATATCGTTGGAATTACATGAGCAATTAATTGGCACTCGGCATATTAATTTCAACTTCGCACACATACCTTTAAAATAAACCCAGTTTTGTGACTTATCCACTTTCTGAATCCGAAAGCAATAATTTTGAAAAGGACTTTGTAAGCAATATATATATTATATATATACTATCTTCAGAAATAAAGACAAATCGAAAACTATTATTTAGATTGATCAAAGCAAATGTAAACCTAAATCACCTCTATGACGCAAACAAACCCAGCTCTCAAGCAACCACAGTCACCTTTAATTCATTGTGTTCTAGGGCGTATATTTCTTGAAAAATGAGAATTTTCCAAGAAACTGCTGTTAAAGCAGTTGAAAAGGGTTTTTTCATCAAAATCAAACAAAACAAAAACTCTATGTTTGTCCAAAATGAAGGCTGCAAGACCCTTTAATATCAAGAGCCAACATTATTTTTAAATATATTAGGTCTACTGCAATATTATTTGTTTTTTAGTTCAGCTTGAGTGGAAAAACATTTAATATGTAACTGCAATCACTCTGCATGAAAAATAACGTAACGAATGACGTCGCTCCACAGTTTGGCGGCTTAAACTAGCCTTTGGCGACAATTCGGACCTTTCTAACGGAATTGTTCCTACGTTTTTTAAAGCACGATTTACAAAAATACTTAATTTTATTTAGTTAGAGTATTTTGCTAATCCTATACCCTTTTTCCAACGTTTTGTAATAGTTTCGATATCGTGGTTTTTCTCTTTAATTTGACAATTTGTCTGAACGTTCCGACTACATTATTTTATTTACTTGGCACACTTTGTAACCTATTATTAATTCAATAGTAGACTATTAAGCTTCAACTTATCACTTCAATTTAATAATTTTCAACGTAACTACAAGATTGATTTTAATTTAATATTACTTTGGAGACTTTTGAGGGACCTTCTTAACTGATCCTTTTACATGTTACATACTGATTTCAAGTGTCGACAACATCGAAGTTATTTGAAAAATAGGCAGACGGCGATTTTAAATACTTATAACAGGCACCGCCGCACGCAACGCATTTTAAATTCCGCATGGACAACGCCAGGTGGTACTGATAGTATATACTAGCATGCAACTAATTATCATTACGCGATTCGGTCAATGGCGCCTACATAGGACAACAGGTGTTTGCTAAAACTGTTATATCGATTTCTGCTGCTACAATAGCAGTTCATCAATATTTATATGACATTCATCGTAGCTTCGTAATCGGCCCCGGAGAGATGGTAGTAGCATTACTCACATATTGATGCAAATTGCATTTTCACGTTCCACCATTTCACTAGTATACCATAAAATTAGAAAAAAAAATTAAGCATCAAATCTACAGCAGAGGTGCAGAGAAAAAAAACCATGAAAAAAGAAGATTGACAAGAACCCTTAACCTCCCCTCGTCAAATTCCTGCTAATTTTAATGGTTTACAGTTTAATGCAATCATTAACACGTTTGGTCGGGAGAACTGTTGAATGATTCGTAACTCATTTTGGAAAAAAAGGCCACTCTTATACAGCTAATGACTACATCGTCCAATCCTATACGCCTTCCCTGGAACGCCAAAATATCCACTGCACTGGTGATGACTAGAAACATGTTGTCTGGTCTGATAAGTCCAACTACGTGCAACGTGTATGACTATGGAGGTAATCTCATGAACTCATGCAGCCGGCATATATAAGATGATGGGAAAAAAGCTCCTGTAGAAAGTTTTAAACACCAAATTAACAATAAAGCAAATCAATAGGCTTTATTTAACACATATTAAGGTAACAGTTTTGTAAAACAATTTTTCCGGAAAATGGTGATACAACAAATTTTAGCTCATTATGGTAATATTATCAGTACTCATTTTCATAGAATGTTCATGTTTTACTATTAATATCACACGTAACAAGTATTTAATGCATGACTGATAATACCTTCAACAAAATTAAAATTTTGCAATAACAATATTTTCATTACTTGCTTGGAATGAATTGTAGAATTAAAAAAAATCCACTCATACATTTTTAGTTCTAAAATATATATATATATATATTCATATTATTCTATTTTTTTAATGGATAAATTAATGAGTGTAAGACGAAACGCATTTAACATACACAGAAATAGAAATACATTTGGAATAATAATTTTACAGAAAATAGCTGAGAGAAGTACATTAAGTTAAAACATATGAACGTTCTTGAAAACGAAAAAGGGAAAATGTGTTACACCTGTAATTTAGTGTTATGATTCGCAAGGAAATCCCTGTAATTTAAAACACATTAGAAAGCTTTTGTGCAGTCGAAGTGTAAAAAAAAAAGAGAGCTAGAAAACTGAAAACTTACAGTTATGTTAGCAGTCAATTTTGAGGAGGCAATAAAACTATATTTATGGCTTTCTTTACGAGGAAAATGTAGGAGATTTTTTCCTATTCTCGGCAAATCCTTTTCAGCAGAAAAATTATTGAATTTTCGCAGAGTTTAGAAAACAATATCAGTCTTTGTATTTTGGAAAGCTATTCCGAAATATAAAATATGAATTACACGCCAAAGTAAAACTTTCAGCTTTGTCATCCATTTCTAGACTTTTTAAAATACAACTGGATATAACACTACAAAAAAAAAATAAATAAAAAGCCAAAACAAAACTGAAAGGAGTTGAAGCTTTTCATAAAATAAATATTGCTCTCTCTCTCTCTCACACACACGCATCACAAATATTACACATACATAATATATTTATCTATCTGTATACATATGTGTGTTTTTAGTCTTCATATATATATATATATATATATATATATATATATACATTTACGACAAGCAAAAAACATAATAAAAAATTTCAAATATTTAATCCTAATGAAACTATATTGATATCAGGGTTCATCTCAAAGTAGTCGAAGTTTTATTTTAGACGAACTTTTTATTAAGTTTTATATTTTTGGCTATTGTATTTGTAACATTATTTTTTAAACATTTCTTTGTTTACGGGGAAACGTTATATTTTATTTAGATTAGGAATTTAGATCTATTCTGTAGAATTTCATTATTAACCTTTTAATTCCGTTATCTCCTTTATGTGATGCTTAAGTAGGGTCATTTGGGGTAATTGTAAACTAGCTTCATAACTACACTTGTGGTGATTTTGAAAACTTAACTTCTTGTGAGTGATAAACTGGAAGCATGGGGAAGACATTGAAACAGTTTCGTAAGTTTCGAAACAGCTGTGGAGTCGTCACTATTGTTTGAAAATGGCACAGTGAAAAAAGTTGTTTAACAAAATTTAGTGATCTTACATTTTCCTCTCCAGTTCAGCTACAAAAGAGGTGTAAGCGGTTTCAACCATTTTTATTTGTCATTTGGAATGCTGCTAAAAACATTTAGTTATGAATCTAATCCTCCCTTATGAATTTCATTCTCCATCCATTTCTCCATATAATATTAATGAGCCCCCAATGTCCTTTCAATTAGAAGCAGAGGTTGAAATTTTTAAAATATTCCCGAAATACGAAGTAAATATGTCGGATTTTAATGAGCAATAAAAAATGAAAATGTATTGCAAATTCTGATAAAATTAAGAAATATATATGAAAATAGTCTGACAGAATTTACGATAACTTCATGATTATCTTGATCTATTTCATGACGAATGTCGTTTCTGCTTCCCCCGGAGCTTTGTACTTCCAAATACCTGCGTTCATCATTTTTAATTTCCTTTATCTTTTAAATTGTAAAACTAAATGATTAATACTTATCGGACCACCATTACAAAAAAAAAAAAAAAATAGTAGTAGTAATTCATTTTATAACGGTTGAAAACGGTGATAAGTTTCTTACCCAAAAGTACAAAATCACTTCTGTCGAATTTTTGGAACAATAACGAACACTTTAAACAACTACCTAAAACAACTACCGATCCACACCGTATTCTAATATTCCCAAATACCAAAGGTTATTTATTTTCTGAATTTCTTAGTTAATACTTCGTTCATTTTTTGAAGTGCCCTGCAGCTACTAAGGGCACAGTATGCGCCAACGAAAAACAATTTTCTCTTATTCCTCATGCAGCAGTTAATATTTCCTGCTTCACCAGTAATCATTGGTACGTGATTTTCATGCGGAACAAGAGTTTCGCTTTTGTATTTTTTATTATGGCTCAACCTTCTTAACCGAGATAGCAGGGGCAGAATATTTGATCTTTTCTCTCACGATGCATGGAAAAATTTGTTTTACTTAAACAGTTACGATGGATAGGTCCAGAACAACCATTTATATTCTCATACTATAACAGAGCTTTCTCAAAAGGGACTAAACTTCATGTTTTATATTATTTCAGAGAACAAAACACATAAACTTCTAATCAAAATATAGTAGGCAGGATGATTTATTCATTTTCTAAAGCATATATACACAATTTGTAGAAATCGAAGTATTATGCAGTAGGGTTAAAAACATAGATACAAAACCATAAATAAAAATGCCTACGTGTGGAAAATTCTACTAATATTACGAAACCCTAGATAACCTAACAGCATGAGGAAAATAAATAACGATAAATTAAGTAAGTTGCGATTTAAAAGCCTTTCGGCTCTCCTTTTTTTCTCTGAATAGTGCAGAATAAACTGTCATTTATATCAAAAGTTTGACATTTAATATGACGATGAATATTAAGGGAGAAACCCTTTTACAGGAGCATGCTTGTCCATAGAATCACTTTCCCCCTCTTTTACCGTAAAAGAGGGAGAACAGCGTCAACGCGTTGCATGCTGCATCAACACTTGAAAGATGCTCAACTTGAACCGCGGCAAGCAGCTTACCCGAATGATTGCTCGCATGCTCAAGTCATGCGAAGAAGCTGTTTTTTGTCTTCGGGAAGTCAAGCTCACTCTGAATTGGGGGTAGCCTTGATGTACTTTATTTTTACTAACGTGATTAAGCATATGCAGTCGTATGTGCTTAATTTTTATTTATGTGATTAGGCGTTTTATTTTGTGTTATTTTTGTCCTATACATTTCATTTATTAACCGCATCGATAAATATTAAGTTAGAAAACAAAAGCACGTGCAAAAATAACGTGAAAGAGTTTAAATTCTTAGCGAAGTTATTTTCAGCCATTTAGAGCTTTTTACAGAGATTAAATCGATGGATTTTAACTTTTTTAGTATTTCTTTAAATTGCCCTTTTTAACCGACTTCACAAAGGAAGGAGGTTATACATTCGTATTGTATGTATGTCGTTTTTTTTTTTTTTGTTTGTTTGTCCACTCATAACTTCGCACCGGATGAACCGATTTTCATGATTTTTTTTTCAATCGATCAGGGGTGGTTTCCCATAGGTCCCGTACTTTCGTTTGACCATATTCGATAATTAGAACAAAAGTAATGGGCAGAAATGCAGTATTTTTTTTGTCTTTTCATCCATAACTTTTGACTAAATGAACCGATTTTGATGATTTTTTCTTTAATCGATAGAGGGTCGTCTAACTCAAATATTGCAAATCAATTTGCCTACATTGGTTTTTTAGAAAAACGTTACGAGTGAAAAATAAGTATTTTTTATTTTAATTGGAAAGGCTTGACTTGATTTTCCTTTGTTGGGAAATCTATTAATAAATATAAAAGCATTGTTAAAAACATGTTTGTTGTCATGGGCTATAATATTAAAAGAAATTACATCAAGAGTTTGACGGAATGGTTCTCTGTGGCAAAAATTAATCCAATCAGTTTGTTTGCTAAAATAGACTTCAAAAGGGAATTTATCATGCAAATGATCAGTTTTTAGTGCCATTAATTTAAAGAAGTTTGCCCTTTGATATGGATTTTTTAAAAAATAGAGTATTTATATACAAAATGTATTTACACTAAAAAGAATAAAATAAAATAATTTTTATAAAAAAACAGAACCGACTTCAAATTAAAAATTGCGCTAAAAAGTAAAAAATAAATTCATTCTTTAAACAAGATCGATGTGACTTTTAAACATAGTTTTAGAAGTCGGTGAAAAATTATGGGTCTAATTACCATTATACCATTTGCTACTTCATATTGGAACTGTTGCTAATTCTGCGGAAATATATATATTTGTAATTGATTCATGATTACAAAATATTTTATCTATCCTAATTTTGCACCGACTTCTAAAACTGTTTAAAAGTCACATCGATGTTGTTTTTAAAGAATGAATTTATTTTTTACTTTTTAGCGCAATTTTTAATTTGAAGTCGATTTTGATTTTTTATAAAAATTATTTTATCATATGATGTTTTTTCTAAATTTAGCCCTCTTTAAGTTATTAATCCTCTTACAAATTCCCTTTAGTAATTTAGTCCCCCAATTTTTTCTGTACATTTCTGCTTCCAAATATTTCAATAAATGTTGTGATGGTAATTCAAACAAACCATCATTAAGGTCATGTCAGAGAAAGCTCAAGATTGCTTATGATACTATAATAACCGCAGTTTCATCATAAACAACTTAAAACTTTGAAAGAACAACATTATCCTCTAAAAAGATAATTAATATGATTGTTTTTGTATGTTGAAAAATTTCATATTAAGACATGACAAGGTATAATGATCTTGGATCTGAAATGGTATAATAACCACTGCCTTATCCCCTATCAAATTCATTAAGTTTATGACAATCATTTTTAGCCTACTTCATTAGCCTCAATCATTCTTTAGCCTCAATCATTTTTAGCTAGTGATATGCACATATACTGTCTTGTTGTTTTACATTACAATTCAAAACTTAATTCTTCATTTGAAACCCTAGAGACAAGAGATCCCTTACTTTTTTGAGAGTAACACACACTTATTTACTTATACAATGAACCCTGCCCAATGTGACTACCCTCGAGACCGTCAAAACTGGTGAAGTTAAGCTGGTGGTCATTATATATGAACATTTTTCTTACAATCAATATGTTTAAAAGCTTAGAAAATATTTTTCATAATTGATCATATATATTTATTTATACACACATATGACGAAATATTTCCACTTTTCTAGCGCCATTACCAAGTTACTACGAACACGTTTTTAGTTTTAGAAATTCTACAGAGCCAACTGTTCTGGAGAATGTTTCCTCAGATTCAAATGACATTTCACATTACAATGCAATCATTTCAGTTGCCAACAACAATCATTTACGGAGTAAATATATTGTTGAGAGCAGCACTAGGCTTCTGTCCTAAATCCCGAGCAATCGCAATGACTACGCGAAAATTAAACCATTTATCTTAAGATAATAGCAATCGAAATAGAGCGAGGGACTCCAAGAACAAATGCAGATTCGTCACAGTAAAGATATACGTAAGCTGAGAAGAATAGTAGCATCGAATCGTAAAACTATAAGAATTTCATATACTTTATGCAGTTTACTTTGTCTTTCACATTTGTTAATATCGAATCTAATTTTTTAAATCAGATTTAGGAATAACATTTTACAAAATTAAACAATAATTTCAGTGCGTTACCATTTGCTGTTAAACCAGAATAATGAGAATCATGGATTGTGCAGCAAAACAAATGTATGAAACTTATTTAAATTTTTATTTTCTTAGTCATTTGTTTCTGCTATACTTTAAACAAGTAGAACTGTTTGTTTGGTCTATTTTGGAAAACAATGTATCTTTAAATTTTAACTTCCTTATATTTTAAGCATAATGGAGGTAAAAACTATGTTGTGTTGTTTCGTAAAATACAGCCTGATCTCTGGCGGTCTAATCCGGCAAGACAACTGGTATATACGGGGTATCCGTGCCATAAACCCTTCTACAATAGAAAAAAAAATTAAAAACGAAAAGATATATATATATATATATATATATATATATATATACAGGGCCGGCCCGACGGTATTCGGCGCCTTAGACTTTTTAAAAATAGTCGCCCCTAGCCCTCTTTCATCATACAAACTAAAATACTATAAATTCAATTATGTATAATTTTATTGCGTTTTCAATTATTTTAAAAAGTTTAATAATTACATACATGAAACAAATAACTTATTTTTTCTTTCTAATGGGCTGCTGTTGGCTTCTGCTAATTCTGGTAATTGCAGACCTAGTGCGTTTCACAGGGATTCGTACCATCTCTATAAACCAACCACCAAATGAGTACCAACGCCACAAGTTCTTTCAATGGAGTATCTGTGAGGAGTCTTTATGATTGGGTCTGCCTACGTTAAGACAACTAGAATTGTTGAATTAATTGTGTGAAACTGGGATTATTGTTTTTTTTTTCCTTTTTGCTCTGACACTGAGGCGCCTCCAAGAGGCTGGCGCCCTTGTACTTTGCACACTTTGCACATTGATAGGGCCGGCCCTGTATATATATGTATAAATATATATATATATATGCATATATGTATACATATTTAATGTATGTACGTTATATATACATACATGCGTGTGTGGGATTGAGTGTCCTATGTATGTATGTAATTTCTAAAAAAACTATGAAAATTTTGTTGCAGCATACTTTTGAAATCAGGGAATTTTACCCTACCATCTCAAAAACTGTTACGAAGTTCACGTTTTTATTTAATCCAGCTTTGCTTAGCGCACATTTTTACACACTTGTTGATGTAACTTTTACTAAATATGTACCTTATCTACGCATGTGCGCCTATTTTATTAATATATTGCATTTATTGAACATGTATACCGAGTATGCAAATTTATTTTCCTCATTTGAGTGCATAATTAGTGTGTTTTCTAAAATGTAGTAACTAAGCTGCGTAGTTGAATCAATAACTGACGTTTGGCATGAAAGGAAACAGTTTCGCATAGGAATATCTTTGCATATTCTTTCATTCCAGTCCCAATTTCATCTGATAAAATGCATGAACAGATTTATCTTCTTACTTATCTAGGTTTCGTGTTAAATCTTTGCAATTTTCTTCCTTTCTATATATCAGACATTTTCAATCTGCCGTAGGTAGTCCCAAGTTTCCTCTAAAGCAGCCGCATAACTCGATAAATGGAGGACAGATAAAATCTTTTTCAAGAATAAATGAAGAAAATGCGGAACGCAAAAAGTTCATTCTTCAATTCTTAACTTGCCAAGGCTTTAAAGAAAGAAAAGAATTGACTAAAAGTAATACTAACTACGTGTAAAGAGTTTCAAGTGGAAGACATATTTCAAAAATATTTTTTCCTGTAAATTCTTTGAACTCTCCAAACTAAATTAAATCAACGCGATTAAAATACGTGGGAGTTTTAGTTACTTCCAATTTATGTAAATACAAGGAAAAGATAATATTTTGCGTTTTAGTGTCTTATTATTTTCAACGTAACATTTTCAGCTCACATACATTTTGCGACATTAGACAAACAAATAATCAAGTACAATGGTGAATTTCTCAATACGTGGTCAACGTTTGGTTTACAGATTACGACTAGACAAGCATTTCTAAACGATATATCAACTGCACGTTTCCAAAATACTTTTTTAAGCCTTTTTCGTAGTTAGTTGTTTCTCGCATGGAAATAGCACGTGAGACTCATAGCTACTTCGTACCTTTTAGACACATAGTCACTAGTTTTAGGTGATGCTTTGGAGAAGTGTTCTTCTCCGGCAAGAAATAAATGATACTCAAAGTGAGAACATAAGCTTGTTGAACGTAAATTGAAGAAACATTTTGTCCAGTCAGAATAAAATACAACCCTATATTTCGTAGATAATATATTTTTTAAACATATTTTCCTACATATTACTTCCAAATTATGATAGTATATTTTTTTATTTATAGAAAATTTCATATTCCCTCCTGCACCACGTATGTCAATTTAGGTTTATTTGCAAATACGCTAATATTTTACTATGCCCGTCACATTGTTTCATCTCATTATAAACATTAAGCTGAAATAAATAATCAAGTTACTTTAAAAAATGTGTATACAAGTGTATAAAATAATGCAAGTAATCCATGCAATTGCTAATTAAGTATACATAGAAGCATCCACGATTAGTGACTGAATAATGTGTCATTTTCCCATCTAATATTATAAAAACATGCATTTTCTTCTCTCTTTTTTATAAAAGCTGATGCGAAAAGTTTAATTTGCGAAATCTGAGAGAAAATAAAACAACATTCCATACATTTATTTTTGTATGATCTAAGATGATCAATAAGGATGTGTACAGGCAGATGATTTTTTTCCCATCCACATATTCTATAATTGTTACGCGTGCAGTAAGTTTAACGATTTTACTTTAGAAAATGTTATAAAGTGTACTTTAGTCTTTCACCAGCTTCAATATTTGATTTAAAAAAAAAAATCTTTAGAAGGACTTTTGTATAACTTCTCAAGGAAAACAGATAATATTTTTATGTATTTTTACGAATGAACGGTAAAATGTAATGCTTCTAAATATGCCTTTCATCTTGTATTTTTTTCAAGACGAAAAGATCTGAATACATGCTTATTATACATTTTTTCCTCTAAGCTTTTTAGGAAATATGAATTTAGAAATGACTTTGAGAAACATTTATGCTTTTTTAAGAACCAATATTTTCTTGAAATGAAATGAGTAAAATACTCTACCATAATTTGTTAAAAATACTTTTCAATTACATATAATTGTGTTTATTTATTTATTGATTTATTTATTCATCAGGAGGCAGGGGGGCAGTACATTCCATCATACTTAAAGATGTTACGAAGATTACCTTAAAATTTTATTTAAATTTTTTTTTTTGGAATTTAATTTTTTATAAAGTTACTGGATCTTTACAGGTAGCTAGAAGGTCTAGTAATGGGCTGAATTTATCAGGAACATGTTTTAATGTTTTATCTGTCTTCACTCTAAGAAGACATTAAAAGTAATTCAAATATAAGGCAAGGGTTCCCAAGTATCCCTACCGTCAATCCAGTATGACTAGTGCTGTTAGGCGATGAACCCTGGAACTATTACCCACCAGAAACAGCAATCAACTGAAATCATTATTTTTTTGAAAGAAAGTATTGAAGATATTATATTCGGCAATGTTTTTTTTTTTTAATTCTAAGATTTCTTTTTTGTCGAAATGAGGTTCTTTTCCTCTTCGTACATGTTGAGAAATTGTATTTGATTTCGATAATTATGCGATTAAAAATATTGAACTTTAGATAAGGAATAACTGAAATATAATACCCAAGAGTGCAAGGGTAGGAACTTGATATTATTTACATAAAAGTTTGTTAAAATAAAATGTATTTCAGCTACTCCACGCCACTTTACGGCAGAAACGAACATTTACAGACCCTCGTATTATTTATTATAATTTTGGACATAAGTAACGTATTATAATGATATTGGACTTATATGAATTGGTTGAAATCGAGTAAAGTATATTTTCAACAAAATCAATATTTTATTGTTTATAATTTTGTAGAGTATGATGCGTTTCGAAATACTCCCCAATATGCAGGCTGATTAGGGCATGTTTGACAATAATAAGTTGTTTGACGCCTGCCACCAAACAATAGCTTTCACCAAACAATTTATTCACTAAGAAAAGAATCACTTTTCCGATTTTCTCACTCGTTAGATTTGTGTACTGCTCGAAGCTTCAAATCAGACTGAGCGCAGCTTTGAAAATCGTTTCCTTCCAGATGTAAACTTTACATACCGACCTTTCTTCTACAAACTCCCCTTATCGCTCTTCTCAAGTTACATAATAGAAGCGCTCGGAACGTCGCGAGCGCACTTCGTTGTTTTCTTCCGACGCAAAACCGATTGATATATTTTTTATATACTTAGTAATTGTACAATATTTTGATTTGATTTCTAGTGCCATTTCAAGATAAAACTTCAAGGAAACATGCTTGTCTCAAAAAGTTGCGCTGAAATAACTCAAATCCCCGTAATCACTAATAAACTTGAAACTCCCCTGAGAAGGGACATCCGAGCTATATGCTAGAATTCGGATGTCCCCTGAGAGGGAACAGTGGAGTGCAAAGGGTTAAGAGCAGAGAGCTAAACGAGAAAAAAAGATAAAGTTAGATAGATTAAAAATTTTGATGAAGGTACAGGGGACAGTAGGCTAGTATGGTTCTAGACGGAACTCCTTTTTCTTATGAAAGGAAAAATAAAAAACCTGACTTGCGTATCAGGTAACTTTGTTGTCTTTCTACTAGTGATTTTACATGGAATAACGGAAAACTCGCCAATTATTGCCGATGCCGCCAAGTTGACAATGGATTAAGCATATGATTTGTTGGGCTAATTTGGTGAAACATCTCAAAGTTCTCTCCAGAATTTTGCCAACTTACCTAACTATTGATATTGATTGAGTAATATCTTTGGCAAAACATACTAAAACGAGGAAGCACTTGAAAAAAATAAAGATTTGCTACAAAAAACGAGTAAACATCCTTTTTGGAACATATTGCAACAGAAGAGAAGGTGGAGAACTAGGCGTTATACAGTTTTACATACGAAATTTCAACCTTCTACGCCCTAACCATTTTGGAGTTATGCGAGATAAATACACACGTACGCAAACACGTACATACATATGGGGAGCGTGAAGAAAATAGTTAAAATTGGTTCGTGAGTGATTGTAAGAGAAATTTAGGCTGACATATGAGTGATATGTTTTTCGGGAATACAATACTCTCTAGTACTCTAGTGGGGGGCATTTATCTTTGTCTCTTTTTTTTGTTTGAAAAAATAACTGATAAATAACATATAACGTTTACGGGAAATAAATGAAACTGTTCTATATTAACGCATAATGAGAAAAATGCTGCAAATGATCATATTATTAAAATTAAAAAGAAACAATGATCTAAAACATTTCCCATTTCTCCTCTGTTTTTTAATTCTTATGGTTTTGAAAAATATTTAAATATCAATTAGCGTAGAAATTAAAATCAAAGTCAAAAACCTTCTTTTTTAAATGATAATAATGTACGCCTAATTATGACATGTATTCCTGGAATACGCTGTTAACATAAGTTTGTTTGTCGATTTAATTTCTAATTTGAAAATTTTGTCATTTCAAAATGCAAGCATATAAAAATTAAAAAAAATATATTAAGCCATCTTTTTTTTTCAGATTTTGAATTTGAATATTTCTTTTTTTTATAATGCTGCTGCTACATAAAAAAGGTATTTTAAACCTTCTTCTACACAAATTAATACGTTATGCTTTTTTTCGTTAAAGAGAAAAAATGAGTTCTTAACTCATTTTTTACTATACGAGGAAAAAAATGATTAATTGATGTTTTATCGAGTTTTTGTCCTTAAGCTACAGTGAAGGTTTACATTTTCCAAACATTGATATTAATTCATTTTAATAAACAATAGGGGTTTTTAAACATTGGTAAAACATTTTCTACGACATTTCTACACCATTTTTTTTATTAGTTCTTCTGTAAACCGAAATTTTGTCTAAATTAAAAGAAATGCATACATTTACTACAAACGTGTAAAAAAAATGAAAAACTGAAAGAACATTATCGAAAAAGGTGCTAAAAACTTTAAAAAATAGCTAATGCCTCAAAGGTATTTATTTTTTCTTTTATACTCTCGGTTTTTAATAATATATATATATATATTAATGTTTCTTCAGTAACACTTTTTTTCATTTTTAAGTTCAATATTCAATGCAAGTCAGTGTTAAAGCAGATACTTTTTAGATGCTTAAAAAACTAATTAAACTTGTTGATTTGAGTAAACTATTTAACGGAAAATGTCACTGCGTAGAATAGCCATCATCTTATTTTAATCTTAGACAATCATATCTTGTTTAAATTCTGATTTTGTGTAGTCGATGTCATTTTTTCACTTTTGCGTAGAGAAGAATTCTGGTATTTTCAATAATTTTATAATTTTTATTTGTACTACAATACAATTTTGCGTACAGGCTTTAACCTTATTATTTATATTTTAGAATGAGATATATTTCAATTTGTTTCGCTTTCCCGTTAAAAGATATGTATATACAGTATTATAAAAATGCCCTTCTAAATGTTCGAAAATTGAGGAATTGTGAATTTTTATTTGTCTTAATATTTTGACTATCATTCAAGTATGTTCACCTTAAAGCACTTTAACTCACTTTCATTTTCTTTTTCCTCTAACTTTTTCATTTTCCTAAAGTTGAAAACGTATGTGTTTTAATTAAATAGTATATTAAACATGCTTATATAAATAAATGAAATAGTTGAAACACTATATATGAAAACAATTCACGTTCCTAATAGTTAATTATTCTTTGAAAATAGTAATTAAGTACACTTTAAAAACTGTTGCTATTGCAAATGTTCTTTCACTCTCAGAATTCAAAACCCTGATCATTTTTACACGTATGTCTCCATGAATGTTCAAGTATAGAAAAATACCTTTCCTAATGTAACGAATGATAAAAAAATCACGTAATATATAAAAAACATTTTTTTTTTGCATTATAACAAATTTATACTTTACGCATACATTAACCTGAAGCAAGGGATTGAAACTCAAGTGGTGGATCCAGAGCTCCCTAGGTACTTTCGCGTTCCTAAATCCACCAATTTAATTCTAAATCTCAAACTTGCTTTAGAATAGAAACATAATAATCGTAACTATTATTTCATGTTTTACGTAAAGCATCGTTCGTCCCCAATCTAAGCTTTTAAAGATTGTACTCAGCTCTAAAAAATATTTAACTATAAATAAACATAGTCACCTCTGCTAACTTATACTTAAAGCTCGTGTTTACGTTCGTTAATTTTCCCTGGTGTATTTGCTTTGTAATGAGTCATCTCTTGAATATTATCAGCATGCTAGTCGTCCCCATTAAACCTTACTAATTGATCTTTTTCACTCGCTAGAAATGTGGTAATATCAGTTTTTATCAACAAGTTCAGAGTTTTTTTTCAATTAAACAGTTTCTTCGATTTCAAGTGACGTCTTGCTTTGTATAATAAAACTTATACAGACTCATTTTCGAATGGATCCATGATAAGAGGTGATCACAGGTGAGTATAAAGAATCGAATATCTAGGTGTCACTTAACGGTTACTGAAAGCCCTGGGTGCTAGGCTTTAGAAAGTTCATTTGAAGTTTTGCTGCAATGGTCTAGAGCTGAATTAAACTTATGTGAAACACAAACGAAAGGATGGTTCTGTCACAAAAAAAGTCTGTCTAGATTTTACCACACAATTTCACATTCGATAAAGAGAACACATACGTTCATGTTCTATATGGGATGATTTTCCTTTACCTTTCTTTAGTCTCAAAATATGTTTTAAAAATAAATCAGATTAGTTGTTGAGAACATGCCGAAAAATCAAAAATATAGACTTTCATGAGCTTGAAAATACAATTCAGGAAATCGTATTTGTTTCCTCCCAGATATTCTAAGGAGGACATTAACAAATAGGGTTAAGTGTATGGAAATGAGGCTCACTATTTCTAAATGTTACATGGATACATCAGCTTCGTAGATAGAACAAAGAAGGAAAAGCTAAAAGCAGAACGTGAACGATGCAAAAAAAAAAAGCCCGTAAATGGAATAAAATTGTATTCGTCAACAATATGTGTGAAGGGAGTGGGTTACCATCGGCATATTATACACTTCAATATAATTGCTAAAATAAATTAATTTTGAAATGTACTACAAAAATTTAGCTGAATTGCCTGAATATTTTCATTAGAAATTAATCGGGCCAACCGATCACAGCACTTTTATTCTCAGAAGCTTCCCCTGTTAGGATAATGCATCGTATAAGACAAAAGCGGAATAACTTACTGAAAAATAACACCTTACGTCCATTTTTGAGTCAAAAATTTTCAATTTTTACCAAAGTTTGATTTTGCATTTTGAAATATCCAACTTTTTATTTAAGATAAAAATTACTTGTTTTTGTTAGTTGTTGGAATCTGGATTAGATATAACTATTGAATTTAAAAATGATTAAATAAATAAAAAATTACTTATAGACAAAAGGTTTCTCATATGCTATTGAGAATCTTTTACAATTATCAATTCCACTTTTCCCTGTATAAACCAATGTGAAATTAAGTTTATCATTGTTTAGACAGCAATACCTTTTGTAACGTTTCAATTCAAAGTGTTCAATTATACGTCAACGATTTATGATATTTCATTACTTCCCAAAACTTAAAACTTTGCATTTCAAATCCTATTTGAAACCTCTCTGAATGAACTATTACAAAAGAATATTTTTCAAAACCTCATTTTCGAAGAACTTCAGGATTTGCTGATTGATTCTGAATAATCTTTACTTAAAATGCACATACTACTTTATTAGAAATGAGTTCTTAATTGCTTTTCGTAAGGAATGACAATATTGGTTAACTTTTCATTTGTCAAACTCTTAACAGAACTGCAAATGCTTTTTGAAACATAAGCAAATTAAATTGGAAAGTAATCGGACCTTTTCAATTGCATTTTCTTAATATATCAAAAAATATTACAGTGAATACACGATTTAGCACTCAAACTTAAAAGGAAGTGTATGTTTTGTGTTAGTTTTAACGAGACTATTTTTGTACATAAAAGGGATTAACTATTTTCCATTTATGAGGAAAAAAACCCTGTTTTGGTAAGTTTGAAATAAAGATATAACTGGTGTAACAGGTTTAATTTATGATAATTTGTATAAAATCAATATGTTTAAATTTAAAAAAAGTTGTAGAAGTACATGTATAAAAACAGTAAACGGACGTTGTTTAAATCTAGATCATATTTCTTATAATTGTTTTTTAAAAAATACAAAATATTAAAAAATATATAAAGGCATTTTATATATATTCATTTAATATTTTATTTTACTTGAAAATCAAACTTTAATGTGTTCAGATAAATTGGAACATATACGTTATCTCATACATTACAGCAACATAAATTAAAAAAAGAAAGACAGAAAAGAAAGTACAAAAGAATGTTTAATGTATTGTAAAATGTGATTTGAAAAATAAATATATATTTAAATAGAGATTGAGACAAGAAAAAGAAATGAAGATGGAGTTTTGAGGCACTAAAAACGTAAATCTATCAGTGTCTTTCTGGGGCCATAAGCCCCCTAAAAACATTTGTGCAAATTATCAGATTACATTTTGCTTTTTCGTGTTCAGAAACTCTCGGAAAAGACTTCATCTTTAAGTCTTCTTTATATTTTTTGACTTGAACAATCTTTTGTTCAACTTGGTTGTTGCAAATCCGGAGAGGCTATGACAAAAGTATGTACATGAACACAAAACCTATTTTACGACGAAATTTTTTTTGAATTTGTATTTCTAAGTAATATTTCTGAATGAATAAGTAAATGAATGACTGAATGTGTAAATGAATGAGTGGTTAAAAGAATGAATAAAAGAATAAATGAGGGGAATATTGAATGAATAAATGGATAGGATTTTACTCCCGTCCAGTAAAATTTCAAAACATCTAGCTGGTTCTTCAACCCACCAAAATGGTTGGATTGCTGAAATTTCTCCGTTGACCGTTGGCTGTCCGCCAGACCACTGTTATGAAGAACTTTTAATACATGTTATCACAGAATCTTTCAATCGTTGTACTTAAATTTAATTTTTAAACACAGCTGGAATAGGCTATGCGTTGAAATAACTAAATATATCGCATTCATACCGAACAATACCAAGCCAGATTATTGTGTATTATAGAAATATTATGAAATCACAAAAAGTTTAAAAAGTGGAGTAGTTCCACTAGGGTATCTATTTTGGAATTTGTGCACATAAATATTATATCAACTTTTTTGTAGTGTATTTAAGCTATTAGAACGTATAAGGGGATTAAACCCACATATGAAAGTTGATCAGGACTCAAGAAGCAGATGACATTAAAAAGTAACTTTTCTTAAAATTATCATGGGAAATTACTTGTAACACTTAACATCATACTCCCTTTCAAAGCTCAATATTTTCCTTTTGCAATTAAACACTACGCCGCGTATTTATTAGCTTGCACAAAATATCATTCGTAAAGACTCACAGTTACGTTAAATTAAATTTTTTTTGCAACATAAATTTCCCTCATCGGCACACTTATAATGTATGAAAAAATATACATTATAGAGTAAAAATTAAAACATTTTTATTGTTACGCTGGCATTAACAATATATTTGTTGGAGAAAAATGCGGCGAAACATAGTAATGTATTGTGCGAACCCACAAAAGTAACTCAAGTTAGATATAGAGCACACGCATATACTATATATACACTGTAAAAAAATCTCCTGAAAATAACGGAAAAAGTATCGCAGCAGAGTTTCCGGAAATATTCCGTTTCTGATAATAATTTCTCGAGATTTGACAGAAGTGCCATTTCTTTTTTCTCCGTTAATCCAAATCAGGTTGTGAAAGTACAGCAACCGTAAAACGGAAAAGTTTCGCTCTCATATTTTCAGGACTTGATATTTCCATTTTTGGAAGGAAAAACCATGTATTGAAGCACTACGGAAATCTTCCGTTAAAATCAGTCAAAAAACACTCTGAAAATTCAGCTTTTTTAACAGTATATATATATATATATATATATATATATATATACGATTAAAATTATTATAATGCTTTGCTTATAAATATTTGAACTATTATATATTTATTATTTTGTTATTATAAATATCTAATTAAATGAGGCCCGAAAATACTTTCTTTTATTAAAGCTTACGTGAAAATAAATATTTGCTCATGACAAAGAAATAAATAGTTTTTGACATGACATTACAACACGATTTTTATTTATATATATCTCGCTCATTATAAAACAAATGACACATATTAACCAACAGTTCTAAAGAATGGCATTTATAGAAACTGCTTTTGTAATAATTTAAAATAATACACATTATGCTCACATAATTCAATGTCAAATTTCTTAAGTGTAAGACTTACCTTGATTGTAAAAAAAGATGAAAATCACGTACACAAAAGCCATTCTGTTTCTTTCAATTTAAAAAATCAGGAAGTAAGTTTCACTGCATACTCCTTTAGGCATCGAAAGTTAAATCTGTTCTCATTAAGATATCATAAAAAATACTGCAAGATATACTTTTGTAATTTTTAAGTCATGTATTTTAAATTCCAATTTTACTTCTATATTTCGAATCAAAACTCTTTACGAAAGATATTCTGTCGGCAAAATAATATTGCAGTACATCCTAATGTTATATACTTAAATTACGAATTTCTGCGCTGCGCCGTGAAACTTTTGAAGAACTATACAAAAGTCAAATATATTTGTGATTCATCTCCAGGAAGCTTCATGTTATTCAAAAAGCAGTCATTATAGAAGAAATGAACGAATATTTTAATATAAATCCATCACGCAATGCGCTTTCACCAAATCCTTATTTTTCATTCCAAAGTTTTTAAGTCGAAACTTTTGTCATAAACTGTTTTATGCGTGTCTTGAGACAATGGTAAAATTATGTTTTTTTTTTTTCATGAAACTTAAAAAGTTTGGAAACTTTTCCGTTTCATATCAGAGCACACGCACGTCATTTTACGAGATTGACGATTCCACAACATCCGCTGCCGACAAAGTTTTGATCCGAAATGCCGATTTTCTGAAGGGGCACACGTGAAGTGAGTGGGCACAAACGATTCCCACAGAGTGGCGCTGTAGTGCAGAAAGATGCTTCAGAACGTTTCTCCCCATACCGTTTCAGCCAAGAATCAGTTTCTCTAAAGACGATAAAGAAATGTTCTTTCCGACCGCTGTTCCAGCAGGTGTATTTGGTTTGAGGAGGAATCTTAAGGGGAGTATTATTAAGGAATCTTAGAAAATAACAACAATATTTTTTTTAAGGTTACGTTACACATCACTTTAATTGGTGTAATATTTTTAAAGTTTCACTCTACTTTTTCTTAATTACGTTTTACAAAAAAAAAAAAAGTCTTGGAATTAAAAGCTTAAAGTTCTTTATGTCTTTACTACTGCAATTTCAGTATAATAAAGATTGTAAGATTAAAATAAAGTGATAAGGCAATATCTTTCTAGGGGTACCCGAAGGTTTTCCTTTCTTTTTTCTCTTTTTTTTCTTTTTTTTTTTTGTTAATAAATATTTTAAGCATTTTTATTTATTTATTTTATCTATTTATCTGTTTATTGATTTATTTTGAAAGCAGTTAAAAATTCCTATAGTTTAAAAATGTATGTGTATATTTGTTGGATCTGTTTAAATATATCACAAGTTCGTCTGTGTTTATTTAACGATCGAATTTCAAATTTTTGGAGAAGCCTAAGTCTCCGAAAAATTAAAATCGATTGTAGCTATTTTTCCAATTGATTTTGAAATACATTTTGTGAAAATAGGTACATAAATAGCTTAGATCCTTTTTGCATGCGCATTATGATTAAGTTGAAGAAATTCTTTACTGATCCTTTTTAGGCAAAGAATCATTAAGAAAAAAGAGATAGATGAGAAAATCGTCACAGTAAATTAAACTGAAAAGAGTGATGTTAAAAGCGATAAAATAAAATAAAACATTATTAAATAAAATAGAAGAAAAAAATGTGTAATTGCCGGTAGAAATATCTGATTGCCAAACGAGCAGTCGCGGAAATTCAAGTCACAATAAATAATAATAATAGTAATAATAACAACAGCAATAATAAATATAAGAATAATAATATTAAATATAACACCTCCCTCTTTTACACATGTTATCCTACCTACAAAATGTGTATTTACAAAAATTATATTTAAGCATACCTTCATTGAAATAAGTCTTAGTGAATGTAACTTTTCATTTTTTTCTTTTGTCACACACACACTCAAAGAAAACAGTGTCAGACAAAATAATTTCTGAAATTTTCTGAGCAAAGTACCGAGAGGAAAACTTGCTTTCCTCAAAAAGCTCCAATAGTGGTTGTTCAACAGGACAAAGCAAAGATGACTCCTATCTGGGGAGTTCGACAAGAGTTGTGTTTGGAAGCCCCACAATCAGGGATCTGGAGCAGCCACATGTTTCGGCTGCTCCGCTCCAGTTCCGTTCTGACTTCTAAATACTTGCTCTGGCTCCGCTCCCGTTCCACTCCGTGCTCTGAATAATTTTAAGAGATTATATTATTTATTTATTTTTGTAGTCAATTATTTTTTACATGATAAAAAGCTAAAAAAGCTTTAAAAAAGAAAAATAATCGGAGCAGTGGAGCACACATTTTTTCATTTGGCTCTGCTTCAGTTTCGAACAAAATCCCATTGCTCCACTGCTCTAAGCTCTGCTTCAGTTTCGAGCAAAATCCCATTGCTCCACTGCTCTAAGCTCCGCTCCAGTTTCAAGAAAAATCTCGTTGCTCCAATACTCTAAGTTCCGCTCCAGTTTCGAGCAAACCCTCGTTACTCTAATGCTCTAAGATCGGCTCCAGTTTCGAGCAAAATCTCGTTACTCCACTACTTTAAACTTTGCTCCAGTTTCGAGCAAAATCTCGTTGCTTCATTGCTCTATGCTCCTCTCCAGTTTTGAGCAAAATCTCGTAGCTCAACTGTTTTAATCACCACTCCAGTTTCGAACAAAATATCGTTGCTCCACACTCCGCTCCAGGTCTCTGGGAGCAACAACAACCACGCCTGATCGTTGCACAAAACAGCAATATCAGTTCCATTGCCTAGAGCCTGAGGCGAGACCTTCTGGATCTGAGACAACTAGGTTATCACTTTGCCACAGGGCGGGGTACCTTTATCGTTTTTAAGATCTGTTAATATTTTTTTGGGGGGGAGGGGGTTTATGAGCATATGATAAACTAGAAACCCGGCGGTTCTACGAAATGACCGCTGTTCTAGATATTATAAATACTAATGCAAACAAATGTTCACCTTCCCCCTGAGACACTCAATTTGCGTTCAGTTGTAAACCGTTTCAAAAACAGATGATTGCTAATGCAAACAAAAGTTCACCTTCCCCCTGACACGCTCAATTTGCATTCAGCTGAAAATTCAGTTTAAAATGCAATGTCGGAACAAAATCGAGCAAAATATTTAAATGTTCTTACTAAATATCATGATAATTTAATTAAAACAATGATAACTGCATGTCTGGTATCAGTGTATATGGATTATTTGAATGCCGTGGCAACTTCACCCCATTGGCTAGTACAATTACGCAAGCAACCAATAAGCTATAGGCGACAAACAGACACTTAAGCCGCTTATATATAAGATGTTATTTACTCAAAATTAACATATTATAACCAACACTAAAAAAGTTCATATTTTAAGTCAATACATGATCCATAATATCAAATACACACATGAATATATTTATGTGAAAAAAGAAAAACAACTCCGTGCAGGATTCCGAACTAAGTGATGGCTAAAATATTCAAAATAGAGCCGAGAATACCTAATGCTCGTCTGCTAAACCATTACATATAGATAAATAATAAAAATGCGAGTTTAGAAAATCATTGTGCAAGTGTGAAACTTTTCTATCCTAACCGTCAACTCTAAAAACAAATAATCATGAAAAATACATATTTTTGGTCTCGAAGTTTTCGTTTCATAGCTTAATTACTACACTGTATTGTGGTGTTTAGTTGCCACCTCTTTTGGTTTTCTATCGGTGTACAGTAACACCAAAGTTTAAAATTATTCATTTTTGATGCATATATTTTTTTATGTGTCTGTATAAAAAAATATTTGCAGTATAATGTTTTTTGCATATAAAGTTCGTCAATTCCTTTACGTAACAAAACATCATTACAATTGCGCATTTGTTGAAATCCTAGTGCTTAGGCATAAGCACATCATCATTAACCATTGAAATTTTCAAGTCAAAAATTTTAAGTCCCCCACCCCCTCCCCCAAAAAATATATTAAAAAAGATATGGGGAAACAAAGAAAGATTTGAATTTTAAAAATAGCACTTAAAGTGAAAATTATCATAATTTGAATTTCGGGTATTCTGTCAACAAATGTTGACATTGAATAGATGTTGTGCTAATTGCGGTCGACCTTTTTTGTTTTACACTTACAGTTATTTAAAATTAAACGTTAAACATGCATAAACATCACAACTAAATTAAAATAAGTACGAATTTATTTATAGATTCAATTAATTCTTCATTTTGTCTGATGAGGTAATTTATTAATATTTGGAAGTTTCGAATATGAGTTAAAAGTAATGCCTCGCAATACGATAAAACGTATTGCTTCAATAGCCATTCAGGAAAGCAGTTAATCTTCTTAACAAAGATTTGAATCTAGTCTCTTACCTTGTATAACGATAAACAGGATTTCGCATTATTATGCGCCGAGTCAGACATTTGCATACGAACATGTTCACGACAGCCGCGGTCTTCGCCAAGTTCCTGATATCTTCAAAAGCATTTGGAGAGCTGCCGAAATCAAGCATTCATTATGGCATGTAGAGAGAACTAGTCATAAAGCTGGCATTTAATAGTAAATGTCTTTGTTTCCAAAACTAGTAATCTGTTTCTCATGCTAACAAAGTCAAAGCTTTATTAGCATGTCGATTTTTCATTGCTGTGAGTTAGAGATGTAAATGACTTTGCTCAAGCTGAATTTACACATCAGTAAATGGAAAATACATTAAGCGAGTAATACTATGGGTTTCCATTTCTTTAAAAACATTTATATTTATTTTGATGATGAGAGCTAGCAGGAGGGATAATAGTTTGGGAATGGCATATCTGAAAATATAATGTAGCCATGCGAACTATCGACATAATTTACTGTTAGTTCCTCCTATAAAAGAATAAAATTATAACTACTTAATAATAGTTTTTGAAAATTTTCTCAAATCATAGTTCCTATCATTGCCGGGTTCTGGGATTATGACAATAAGTTTGAAGAAATTGTCAAATTGGCAAGATTTCTTTTTCTTTACCAATTCAGGATTAGAGAAAAAATGACAATAAAACTGCATACCATGTACGTACCATAAAATGGGGTGAGAACGCGCCATCATGAATTCAGTGAGCAAGTATACTCCAGACTAGAAATGTGCTATTAAAGTAAAGGAGTTTCTTTTTCATTAGGTAGTGATGTGGAAGCAACGATCATTGCAACATTGTTGTGACTGAATTCCATGATGGCACATTCTAACCCCCATTTTACGTAACGTTTCATAAATTACGAAATATAATTTGCAGATTTTTAATTATCTTAAAATCTACTAGGAAAAATTGCTAGTTACTCAAGAGTTCAAGATGGATGATACCGGAATATCGACAATGAAAAAATCTGGTGAAATAATTGATACTTAGGGTTATCGTCTGTTGTGTCTTCGCCGTTTCTTCCCCTCCCCGTCTGCGGTTCTATTCTAATACTTGACTTTTCAGTGAAGTTTTTTCAGTGAACTTTTGCCCCCTATCTTTGCAACTTTATTAAATTAACTATCAGCTTATGAAAGAGAAGCAGTACATGTGTTAATTTTCATTAATCCTTTAAAAATAAGTGATGTGATAAGTGTGATACAGCTACCTAACTCTGAGAGTATAGCGAAATTTAAAGGCCAAGGATGCGGTGTTATGTTGCTACTTTGTATAGTTTTGATGTATATTATTTTCTAAGTTTTACACTACTCATGGTATTACTTTTAATAGAATTAAAGTGATTTTACGACAGATAAAATGTTTTATTCATTTATTTTCCTGTTATTTTTGTGGTACGATGAAAAGAAAAATAAAAAAATCTTAAATTGCGCGATCCGGTCTTCCCGAAATTAATTTTTAAAGGCAGAAGTCTTACTGAAGTCCAATTGAGGGTGAGGACAGGACAATGCTTGCATGTCGAGATGATTGCCCCTAACTTAAATAATTATCGTAAAAAATCAAACTATGTTTTCTATTCATTAAATGTGATAAATTTACGTTCCGGAATTAAGTGTTCTTTAGTGCAGATGTTTGGTTCAAAGACAATATTTTAGCAAAGGGGCGATTACTCTTTAACTTACGACATTTGCATACTGTGACAAGTGGTAATGTATGACAACTTCCAGTTGGTACACTGGACCCAACTTTCTTTCCTGAAATCATCTTCAACGGTCCCTCCACTTACATTATAAGTTTCAATGTTACTGCCATCCATCTATTCCATTTAATTTTTTAAATTAGTTTTTTCCCCGTTATTGCAATCAGAAACTCAAGTGAAGTCACATATTGGGTGGTAGTGATTATTTTTGAAAGTTTTGTATTGCGCTCTGGTTAAACATGTTATTTTACGATTTGAACCTAAAGAACACAACAAAGAAATATTTTTCCTGGCGTTAAGCGAGCAGTCAGCCAGTATGCAAATTAAATTTCAGTAAGTTATATGAATCGACTAGTTGTACATATTTGAATATGTTCTTCGCAATTTTGCACTAGAGCAAGCCTGCATTTCAAAAATCTACTATTGCCACCCCCCAGTTGTTTTCTTGTAGTTTATTTTAGCAGTATTTGACTCAAGAGTAGCTGAAAAAGAAATGATGATTTCTGATAATTGAAAAGCATTTAACATTTTTTTCATAATTGTATTATTATAAACAAATGAATAAAATAAACTTAAAAATATTGCATGCAATTATACTTGCTTGTCCAATAAAAAACGAAATTGAATTGCAGGATAGATAATAAGAAATTAAATTAATTTGTTATATGTATATCTGAAGGCCTTAGATAAGTTGAATTAATAATAAGATGCATTGCAGGTATTGAAAGTAAAAACACAAACTTAGGAGTTTAATGATTAAGAGGCGAAGCTCATAAATACATAAAGAAAAAAATCAACACTATTGATTTTAATAACTGTTGTTACTTATAACTTTTATTATATTACTTTTTTAACGCGTTTTTTAAAAATGTCTTTGTGAATGAAATAGTATTATTTTTAAAATCTTTAAAATTTTTAATATATATACCTATATGTATATATATATATATAGTTTTAAAATTTTCTAAAACTAAAAATAAATTTCTGTCCAGTTCAAACAATATCGACAGTGAAATTCAAATTTGCAATACCCAGACTATATATCGTTAACATATTTTCCTTGTCAGAGAAAGTTTATCTATACAACTGTAAACTTTCAAAACATATCCTAATGTGACATTAATTAGTTTGTTAGGAAATTAAATATCTTCCACCAACAACTCTGTGGTTCAGAAGCGTATAATATAAGGTAAGTCATTACACATATCCGTCCAAATATTCCGGCCCAATCCCAAATCTTACGTCTCAACAATAAACTGATTCTCCCGAATACAAGCTAGTCATGATGCGTAATCAGAATTGCGAACATGAACACAACCGTTGCGCTATTCACCGAGTTCCTGCTATCTTCAATAGCTTTTGGAGTGCAGCGGACATCAAACAACTGGGAGGATGGGACTCGTCACGTGGCTCGCATTTAACATTAATTGTTCCTTGTTTCTCTGAATTTGGTCAGAATCTTTAAAGTTAAGATTTAGTTGCAGTTACACCGCGTTTCAAACCATGACTAAGGTTTGACATTGAAAGTTCTTTTTAATTTTGTGTTTCAATTAGGGTTTATTTTATAGTGATGTATACTGTCATTGAATAGATTTCTTCTTAAAGCTATTATTTTCGAATAAATTCTAGTTTTCAATTTATTCAGTATAAAATTACGATGCCGTAGCAACACATTGCTTTTTTTATTTTAGCAAATTAAGCAACGCAGATGTTAGTTACGTTATTATTATTTAACAACCGAATTTCTTAGTTACATATGTATGATTATTACAAGAATTATTTTCTTTACTTTATTACATATGTATGCTATTAAATTAATTGTTTAATAGCATACATATGTAGCTATGTTACATATGTTTGCTTATTACAAGAATGATCTTCCTTTGAGAATGTGTCAGACTGGAAATTAATCTAGTATATATTTAAATACTAACATTTGCATTATTACATAAAAATAAGTACAAACTAGCAAACATTAAACGTTTGCGCTGACTAATGACTTCTAATAGTCAAATAGGATACTAATTAACATTTAATAAAGTAAGCATGAGTTATGGGAGAACACTACATAACGCTATTTCAATTATCTGACAAAGAATCAATCAATCATCTTTTGAGACATCTGACTCCATTTTAATACATGTTATTACAATAAACCGATTCTCGCTTTAATATGAATATACGAGAATATTTTGAACGAGTTGGCTACAGCAAGTGAGACGATGTCACTTAGCTGCTGCTCGTTTCAAACAGGTTTCAGCGCGCTCTTATTTTACCACTTACGTCCTTAAATTTCTAAACTGATAAGCATATTTCTATGATTAAGCTATTCCAAAGCATAACATTTGATAAGGGCATCAAAAGGTTATAAATCTTTCTTGGGCTTTCAAGTAAAACTGATCATGTCAAAATGTGTTGCTTTTGGAAAATGAGTTTTAAAGTTTTTCTATTGTAAGAAATGGCTTTCAAGTGAAAACGGCCTACAGGAGAAATTAATCTCTTGGTACATTTTTAGATATAATATGAGGCAGTGAGATGCAAAGAGATTAAGTGCCCAAAATACGATTCTGAGGAAAAAGCGTTCAAAGTTTGGATCTTATGGAATGTTATTTTTTTCTAAATCACGTTGGGGTAAAGCACACATTAAAGCTATTACTAACATATCTTGCCACAGTATAGAATGGTGCTTTCCCTGTCAATTGCACTAATTATCTCCAAATTTTCAATTTTGTCACTTACACCCCTTTGCTTCTAGGTGCTTCTTATGTCCTCATTATGTAATAAGTAAATTTTAATGCAACAGATTTTTGTTGGCAGCAGTTGAACAAAAATCTTGAAATGATTTGACTTGGTCAGTCTCAGTTGCTAGCCGTTCATATATTATACATGACTGTTGTGCAGTATTCTATTATTAATTTCCGGATAATGTGACGAGCTCTTACATAAATAAAAATGTGAAAGCAAACATGATAGTAATGTGAAAAAAAAAAATATGTGTTTAAAAATAAAATTTAATGAATTCCAACCAGTGTATAAGAATCAATAAATTTCAAATTCTGTAAAAAGAATGTCAAGTGTATAGTTTGTATTAAAAAATTAAAGATTTGATTTAGTTTGCGTCTTGCTTTTGCGGGTGAGACGTTCACACACATGTAAAACCTCATGATATTACTATGCTCTTAACTCAATGTTAACTAAAAATACAGCGTTTAAGGTGTAAATAAATTTCACACATTTCATATTACTTACTGAAGCCCATTTGGACTAATATCTGTACGATAATTAAATAACAGAAAAAGTTCTTGTTTCTTTGTAGTTAGTTTTCCATAATTCTAAAAAGTTTTTGCTTTAAATGCATGAAAATCTACTGGAAATCATTTATCCGAATTCTAACGTAAAATTACAGGGGAATAAAAACAGCTAACAACTAACGAGACGACAAAAAACGAAATAACAGGTAATAAAAAACAGTTAACTTGCAACCAACACTCTAAATTGACAGCAGTAAAGGTCTCAAGACTTATTAAATGAACATAAATAAAGTGCTTAAAATTCTGTAAAATTACCGAAAGTAAATTTAAGAAAGAAGAAAAATTACTATTACCAGATAGAAAAACTGAAACAATTAAATCATCGAACTTAATAACAATGAAATGATAATACATACGGTGAGACATTTAAGGATAGTTTTAGCAAATAAGATTCGATCCTAGGGAAGAAATGCAATTCATGTTGTCATTCAACACGTCAGAAGCTGAAAAATAACGCTCGACCAGAAGAAGCATTTAGGTATACAGTTCTGTAAAATATACAACGTTTGGTTACGGTACTCAAATTCATTTAACTTTTTAAATAAAACGCGTAGTTTGAAATTTTTCGATACTAATTGTAATTTTTAAACTACGATTTCAGCATGCATGTAATATTTCGAATTTTGATCCTTAACTATTGTAGTTCCGCAACTCCTTTTGTACCAAACCTTGTATCTTATCTATCGGTCATTAAAGTCGTGGTAACCACAACCCTCCAAATGATTATCTTTTAGCATGGGGGTATGAAGGAGGGCTAGGTTCACACAGCAGGAATTAGTAAGGCTGGGTTGGCGCCCAGCAAACCTATTTCGGCGCGGTTATGAACGTGCGACGGACTTCACTTCCCCGTGCCCGGGGGAGGGCACCACTAATGCCCCGAGCTAACGTAGAAAGGTCATTAAAATCGCGTGATCGATGTATTTTGAAGTCCTAGTTTTGTTACCTACTGTATATCAAAGGATTTTTTTTTCATTTGACTGATTCGCAATTACTACTTTTTTTTGGATCAAAGCCACCAAGAAAAAAGCACACTAAATTAAGTTTGCTCTAAAAGGTAGGCGACCCTAAAAAAATTCAATTTTTTTAAATACGATGCAGATAAAATAAATAGTTAACTGCGATTCCTACTTCCGGAATCAGCCAACTATCATTAGTTGTTCCACAACTAGTTACCTTGCCTTAAATCCTAAAGTGAATCCTTTGTGAAAATTAATCGTGTTGTCGAGTCAACAAAGATTTTAGTAAAAACGTTTAGTTTGAAATACATTTCAAAAATATGGTATGGTTACTAGTTATTTAAAAAAAATAACTTATTTGTGTTTTTTTTTTTGCAAATGTAAGAAATTATAACTTTAAATAAAACTATAGAGACTTTGCGTGAAAGAGAATACTAGCTTGACCTTTTGCTGCAGAAACGGAAAGACAACATTATGGAAACTAATAATTGACAACGATGATGGTTTCAATGTAAATTACTTGTTTAAATTCACAATTTAAATGTTTTTACTTTTTTATTTTCCTATGAAGAAATTTTTTCTTACCTATTTATCTAATTATGATTTGTAGAACACATCATTCTATCATAAAGCTTTCTCAAAGGAGAAAGAAGAAAAAAAAAAAAACGTTCTGCTAAAAATCTACGTTCTAGAAAAAAGAAAGAAAGAAAAAGATCTAAAACTAATCCCTCACTCAAAAATTTAAGAAGTCCTTTTCAATGAGCACATGTATGATTTTTTTAAAGAGTAAATTTTGAAGCCATAGTGGCAAAAAATAAGGTTCTATGGGATGAAAAGCTTAAATGGATTCTAACTAAATTGATCAAGCCTGGTTTTTGCTCTTGCTTTACCGTTGTTGATTTTCTTTGGAGATTAGGTCTCTGTGTTTTAAGTTTTTGTTTTTCAATTGCATGATGTAAAACAATAAGATCGAAAATAAAGAAAAATTTAAATCAAAGTTTGTTTTTTGAACTAAGATAAACTTTTTATTGCTAATTAAAAATATTATTATTATTATTCTTTTGAGATTTGGAATTGATTTTTAATCTGAAAGTTTAACTGATTTTTTACATGTTTGATTAAAAAATATTAAGAAATATTTTTTGAAAAATAGTGTTTGATAAATTTTACTAGATGTTTAATTGAGGATTTTATAATTTATTATTTTTCTAAATAATGCAGATATAGTTCAAAAAACATATTTCAATACATTTGAAGAAAAACATTGCAAAATGAGTTTAATTAATTTTATTGTAAGAAAAGGGAGTAGTTAATATTTTTGTTAAAAATATCCAAGTTTTTTTCTTCACATCGAATGTATAAACGCGTGCGTTGATGATTTGAACAAACCGCATTTTCAAATGTGTTTTAAGCGGTACCCTACCGTACTACTCTCCCCTCCTTAAAGGCTGCGTAGCTATGTTGTCGAATAATGTTAATCTTTTAGGTCGAATGGAACTTAACACTGAAGATCTCCGAAATTGTAAATTATATGATTCTGGTAATAAGTGAATAAGTAAATGAATTTAATAAGAAATGTATATGAGTCTAACAAATCGTTTTCTTTTTTGATGATTTTCAAGTTGTTTCTCTTTGATTTAGACATAATATAACAAGTAATAAATACTGTGCAATACAAGCTTGACTTTTAAAGTAACGTTACAATAACTCATGACCTTTGACATTCAAATGTCATATATACAGTTTATCTGAAACGTATTTCGTGAACATATTACAATAATGTGATTTCAGAGTACCCTATAGAAGCGATTAATCCTCTTATGAAAGGTATAAGTCTATTCAGAAACTTTATGTAATACTATACTGAATCCCTTATTAATGTAAGTGTTTTGTTGCAGTTCAGAATAAGCTAACCTTAGCTAGTTCCGATAATTTATTGCCAACCAACTCTGCGAAAGTGGGATTTTAACGCGACTATCTTTGAACTCAAGCTCGTAAAACTCTTAAGCTGGTAATCTGGTATGCAGCTTTATACAAATAGGTTAGTCGATGTCTATGTACACTTACACATGTTGAGTTCAAATTATTTTCAATAAAGGCAATTCAAGCAACGTCATCGGTCACGTCAAAGCGATGAAAGCAATGTAAACAAAGGAAGCCGTAGAATCGTTTTACTACGAATTCGACAAACCTAATTTAAAAAATAGGCCTAAATAAAGTTCTTCTACATTGCATAAAATTAACACTAAATAAAACACTATAACTATTGTAATAAATAATAATTTTTTTTAATAATGTTAAATTAAATGCAAAAACTGGGTTATAATCAGAAAATCTGTGAAAATTGTCTGATTAATTTTAAGATAACTAATTTGCCTAGTGAACTCCACGTAGAACTCAATTGAAAACCTTAGTAAACAAAGAGTGGATATCACGTGACAACGATGATCACTCATTAGTCCCTCTAGCGGTGAACTGCATCCATTGGTAATGAACAACGTAATTTCATAATATAAAATTCTTAAACATTTAATTGAATGATATTTGTTTTTTAAATCGCAGGTACAAAAAGCTTCTATTGTAGTATCATACCTTCTTTTCCTAAACATAAAGAAAAGAGTTTTTGCAAAGCATTTATTTAAAGATACCTTGCAAACTCATCATTTGTTCTGATGATGTTTTAGAACATAGAATAATTATTTAACTTTCTTGCAATTCACAAGAGTACTAATATATTTATTGCTTATCAGAGGAGATAAATATAGTATTTTTTGAATCTCAGTTAAATTATTGAACTATAATAAAACCATATGGTCAGTGCTGACAATATTTTCATAAACCTGTTTTTACATTTTATTAATGACAGAATGGAACGGATGCTAAAAATAAACTCAAATGATTTTCATATGATTAAATTATTCCAAGATTGTACTACTTTTAAAGAAATTTGACACATATCATGTATATTAACAATAGAGTGCTAGATAAAGGGGGAAGTCAAATAGTTAGATATCTAGACGTAGAGTGTCTCAAATCCCAGCGCTTTAATTTAGTTAGTTTAATTAGTAAGTCAATCACCTTCTTAGAGAGTTTGGTAAATGACAGAACTTTAAAAGATTATATTATTTATATCTTTTTCTCAGTTAAATTATTTTTAATATAATTATATAAAACCACTGTGGTAATGTTTTAAAACAATTTGTTTTCCTCCATTTTCGTGCAAAATCTTGTTGTTCCACTGTTCCGTGTTCTTGCTCCACGCTCTTCTCTAGATCCTTAGGATCCAAAACACGAAGATGACGGATTTCAAATGTATTTTGTTTCAGGAATTAAAGAAAAAAAATGTATTATCATAAACCGAGTTTTTGCTCAGTAAGTTTGAAATGCTCCAGTTTTCGTCTAAGGAAAGAGATGCAAGCGACATAGTTTTCATGAAAGTAATTTATTACTTTTTAATGTGCAGAAAAAGCATAAAGATGGCTTTGTAGAATATGTATAAAACACGTCCTTAATTAATTTGTTTACTTACTTATTTTTTTTGTTTTTGTTTTGCTCGAACTAAAAACTTTGTATTACAGAAAAAGTGTTGTAATTTAGTTCTACAAAACTTCATTTTAAATGGTTTCTAATAAAAGGTTCGTTAATAGATCTAATTTGCTTAAATATAATAGTCAACAGTTTAAAAAACTGTATTTCTTATTGCTCTTATAATAATTTTCTACTGAAATTCTTAAAAGAGACCATACGCTGTTTTCAGAAAATGTTTTAAATGCTAAAAATATATATTTGAAAGGTTTTATAGTTTATGTCAACTAAGAGATAAAAAATGTAAAAGTTGTTAGAAAATCCATGACAGTATACGCGATAGTAGGCTTGTTTGGTTCTGAACGAGCTTCTTGTTTTGACCTATAATTATACAGACAACAGACATTAAGTTCTCTAAAATATATTATACTTCCAATATTTCCTTGGATGATATGTTATATTTTAATATAAATATGCAATCTATCTTTTACATGTACTTCTACAAGTATGTTTATATAGATTTCTTGTAAAGAAACATTTCTTTTATTTTCTCTTTATTTTCTTCTCCTGTTTACCTTTTTACTTTAGCAACTGTCTCAGTTATCCCACCTAAGGTTTAATGTTTTATTCAACATGTCTAGCTACCTTATTTCCAAACACCATGTAAGTTTATTTCCTGTATTATTTATACTTCTTTTGTTTTGCAATTCGTAGCTTAGTAGGGTCAATCCTATGCTTAGAGGAAACAAACTTTAGCAAATACTTCAGACAGAAATTGACCACAACTGGGAAATCTGAAAGATAAAATCATCATGCGATAAAAGAGAAACTTTCTGGACCCCATTCAACAATGATATATTTTGCTTTTTTTTAACCCTCCGTTTTACGAAACATTTGATTTTTTTTTCTGGAATTAAACATAAAAATAACGATGTAGGCTTCTCAGGCGAAATCTCCTATGGGAAATAAGTCAACGATGTAGCTCCATTATTACGAAGTTACAAAGAAAGCACTCCTATAAATAAGAATTGGAATAGAAAAAAAGAAAGCAGAAACTTAATTATTTTTCTCGCGTTTTTTTTTTTTCCCAGCAGCTGTTAGCAATAAATGTTCAGCAATTTAATGATATATTAATAAGAACAGAAATAATTTTAATGAAAAAATAAATGTGAGAATAATGTGTAATAGTGTTTGGGCATTGTAATATTTACATATCAGTGTCTATACCAGTACTGTGAAACAATGGTGTGAAAACTTTCAGGCAGATTATATTATGGAAATCATGTATATAAATTACATTACGAGATATTATGTATTTATATACATATTCATTTAAAATTTTAACTTATTATTAAACGATTTTTTAAATTTTCGTTTCTCCGAAAAGATAATCATTTTTATCTACTATAGCTAAGAAAGTGCTAGTTTCATACTAATTCATATCTAGTTTCCTATTGCTTGTTGGATACACAGTGATCCATTTATAAACTCTTTGAAAGAAATTAATCCTTGATTCTGTAAAAATACGTAATTATACCAAATTAAGCAGTTATTCAGTCAAACAAGAGCATTCAGTTTTAATACTTACCGTAGAGCCTTTCTTCAAAGAACACTTTAAGGTAAACTATTTATTAAAGCTTTATATAAATTTTAGTAATAGAGAACTATTGCGTTAAAAAAAACAATTTAAAAAAATGGACTTATTAATACTTAATTAACTTTTAAAACTAGTACTGCTTTTGGATTTTTATGCACAAATGATTACATTAATTTTATTTTTGTATTTATTTAGTTGGTTTTTAAATGCACCTTTGGAACAAAACATGCGTACAATATAATGTATAAATTAACTTTTTTAAAGATCTTTTAAAACACAAAGCATTGCGCTGTCTGAACCAAGTAAACCAACTGACAAAGTAGATAGTTTCTATAAAAACTACACGTGTGTATTTAGATTTCTAGAAACTGTTTCTTGAACGTATTCAGTTGGACCTATGTGGCAAAAGCACTCAAAACTAAACTAAATATCAAATAATAAAAAAAAAGGAATTCTTCATGTTTGCATATTAGTTTTTGTTTTACACATTTAGACTGCATTAATATGTACAATATTAAACTCATCATAAAGAAAACAGCAATATGATTAACACCATTTTTAAATCAAATTAAGTTGAAATTCTCACCTCATTTAAATCTTTTGAGAAATACTACTGAAAACAGGATTTAAAAATTAGCCATAAAACTTTGGAGCATTTTTTACAGCGTGAACTTTTTCCAGTCTTCTAAAATTCTATTTTTCTAAGGTTAAATCGTAAAAGGGTAAGAAATACAGCTCTTTACATTAAAAATATGAAATAGACAAAAACTAATTGATTAAGTAAGCGATTTATTATTTTAATCTTTTAAAAGTTTACTGCGATTTTGGAATGATATTTATTTCAAAGTTTTCAAGTTGTGCGAAGGTTTGATGGCGTAATGAAAAGAATTGAAATGAGAAACTTACCTGTTAAACAAATTCTTCACGAAAACGCATAAAAACCTAATGAAAATTATTTATCCGAAGGCTGAAAATAGAGAATTAAAAACAAGATTCCATAAAATGCCTAAAAAAGAAAATTGCAGAGAATAAAAAGCAGAACGGATAAATAACTGTTTGTAAATTGACAAATGTATATATATGTATACATATATTTACAGTGTGCCATTTTGTGCTTCAGCACAGGGCGGCAAAATTATAGGGGTGGTAAATTTTTAATTCTATAAATATTCAAATAAAGTGATAGTTAAAATGCAAATAAAATCATTACTGGAAGGGGTTTTAACTCCCAAGAAGCAGCTAATGATTTTATTGGCCATAAATCATTAAAGAAACATTGTAAAGTAAGGAGATTTTCTTATATAGGGCCGTTTGTGTTCGGTTGGGTTTGTGATTACTTTATTAAGTTATGCGCGCCGCTGCGCTACGAGCAAGATCATGTTTTCATGTAAAATATTTAAGTTCTTTCACAATCAGCACCATTATACTCTTTTTTTGTTTTGACTTGTTGTCTTTTGCGTAGTCAAGTACTGGAAGGTAATTACCTAAGAATTCCCAAAAACGCAGAAAAGTGCACGAAAAATGACACACGCGTGCACGCACATACACAAAAAATCTTTTTTAACCCGGAAAAAGGCTTTTAAAATGTTGAAAGATGACTGTCAAGAAACCCATTAAAAAACGAAGCATTAAAAACACACATCCACACACAGAAGGAAATTTTTAGTCATAAAAGTGATATTCGTGAGTATATTCGAATGATTTATTTTAAAATGTATTTTTTTAAATAAAAAAATAATTACATCTACAAAAAATCACATGTAAAAATATATTTGTACCTGGGGTAGTATATTAAGTCCACTTTTTGATTTTTTGCGCGTTTATACTTATATAGTACCGACGACAAAGCCATTAGCTACATGGGGGTTCCGAACTTTTAAAGCACCCATCGGACATCTTGATTTTAACGTTCGCACGGAAAGGTCTAGTCTTACAGTACTAAAAATATTGATTTTTTAACTTCCTCTCAAATACTCGAAAAATGGACTTAAGATAGTATGTCCCTTAGGTATAAATATACTTTATCAAAATCTAAATATTTATTTCCTACTGCAAAATAATAAATGAATAAAATAAGACTTTAATATAGACATTATTAATAACTTTATGATACTAGTTACTCAATTCTAGCTGCTTTGTGCAAAACATTTGGGGATTTTTTTTTCAATTCAGCGTACGTGGGGGGGGGGGGGGGGAGGGGAGGATGAAATTACTTAAAGCACTGAGGCGCATTATGCCCTAAATAATGGCCTCTATACAAACACACACACACACTCATCTTATATACTATTTCTGTAGCCTATTTTTCTGTCAGTCCGCGATATCTATCGGTCCTTCATTAATTCTTCTTATTATTCCTTCATTAAATTCCATAATTAACCCCTCATTTTAAAGCTTATCGTGCCCGCTAATGACGAAAAATAACCCCTCGGTCTAAAAATGAATCGCTTCTCTTAAATGTTTAAATTTAAAATCATCATCTTTCGATAGATATCGAATCGGATATTCACTTGAAATATCAGCGTTTACATATTTATTTTCTAAATTGCACTTCCGTCATAATAAACAGAACTTATGATAAGGAAATCTTAGCGGGTCTTTCAGCTTAACCAAAAAATCACATCAAAAGATCATTTAATCAAAACTTCTGGCACGTCAGATTTTTCTTATACGTAAGTACTTTTGATATTACTGTTGATATTTTGTTTTACAAACATAACCTCTTACATTTACTTCTCATAGCATCAGTTAGTCGCAATACTCAATACTTAAATAAATTCTTGGTTCACATTGCAGATTCATTAACATTGCGCAGCTTTCAAGTTCCATTTATTATTAGACTAAAATTGACTTGCATTGTTTCTTACCTATAAAAGTGTCTTCCATATTCATTCAATAAATTCATGTGCTTGATCCGACTAAAAAGTGAACGATGATCACATTATCACTTACAACATTGTATTTAAAATAGTTTTGTAAACGCGTACATTATTATCATTATGTTTGAATATAATACTTCTGTAAGAAAAACATTATAACAACTATTTGTATTGATGAGTTCAATTACATGTCTTCTTGTCTTCTTTTGTACCAACACTCGTTTTCTTTTTCTATTATTCTTCATAATGTACTTTTTTCCAAATTTTTAAACAACGGAATGCCACACAAAACGATTTGGTGCGCAGTGCAGAATTTCTCATGACTCGACTAGTATATATATATATATATATATATATTTTGTTAAATTACGTAAGTACTCGTTAAAAAGCCTCGAATAAAGTTCCTCAGTAACAGCTCTACGGGAAAGTATTTCCAATTCACTCTGCCAATTGACTTTTGTAAAACTACAGAGAAAAAACTTTGCACTTGTGGCGTACGTTTAAGGTATATTTTTCCGACCTCTGGTTCCCAACCCCACAGACATCTTTGGCGGAAAGCCTAAGACACCAGAATCTCAAGAGAGTGGATGCCAGCTCTAAAACCCCTGATCGGAGATGGCATGCTCCTATCTTCGAATTCATATACTGGATATAGTGATTTAGCGAACATACAGGTAGAGCATTTACTGCACACACACATACATGTATATATATATAGTTATTAAACATTCATTAAATTTTCACTTAATTTGAAAGTCTTATTTCTTATTAGAACTGAAAACACGTGTGTTTTGTCATTGTTTTGTATTTTTCAAAGAAAATTCTTCAAAAGTAGGCAGGTAGTTTAAAAATTTATTTGCTCAACTAAATTTTGAAATCACATCTGCTCCATTTACGTTTTTAGTTGAGCTTAATATGCATCTAGCATTTATCTTTATAGTGTTTTTCAAAAACAAAAGCATACTGCATAGAAGTCATGAAATAAACGTCTCTTGTTTGAACACATTTTTACTATGCTCTTTTCGTCAAGCAAGACCAAACTAACAGGATATATTGGATAATTCTTTTTTCCACAGTAAATGGTTAACAATTTTTTTAAAAAATCAGATTTCAAAGGTTAAAGGGATTAAAGCTAAAAAATGATGAAGCTGCATCGGAGAAAAAGATTATACGGACTTAAAATAAATTGATCTTGGAAGTTCTTCATTGTTTTTACAATATTAGTTTCATGCAACTTTTAGGGCGGATTAGTTGACAGTTTTTCCAAAAAAGCTTGCCTTTAAGTATTATGCAGCATAACAAAATAAAAATAAATATTATTATAAAAAATGTTTTGAGCAAAATACGAAATAATGAAAAAAAAAAAAATATATATATATATAAACGTGCAGTTTTATTTTGGCGGATTTCGATATTTATTATTATGAATTGTTATGACAAAAGAATAAATAAAAAGGTTGAACCTTTTTTTAAACGTTTTCCTCAGTGATAATTCATTTTTTTCAGTTGTCAATTTGTTTAAAATTTACGTATGTCTTATTATTATTACTACTACTATTATTATGAGTATTACTGTGGTGTTTTTTCATAAAGTTTTTGATTGTTATTTAGATGATTTTTTTCGATGCTTATAATTTTTTAACCGCTCATTTATACTGGACACCGAGTGTAGGTAATACACCTTCTATATTATGTGGTTTTTTATTATTTTTTTCAACACAAGATTAATCAAATTTTCTCTCTATACCAGAAATGAATAGCTAGCTTATCCATTTTGAAATAACGCTTTGAAACTGGAAAAAAGTTTTATATAAGAAAAAATAGTAAAGTAACACAGCTTTGTTCACATATAAATCTTTTTGGAAAAAAAAAAAATAATGAAAAATTAAAAAACGGTCTCAGCAGTTGAAACTTCATCGATCGAGCAAATCCTGAAGACAGGCATACATATAATTGCCATTTTCTTCACTCTTCAGAAGGACTGCCTTCTCCCCAATGTATGAGTGTCCAATATTTTCACCGTAAAAAAATGTTGCCCGAAAGTACGAGCTAATCTCGCGGAAATCATTTATCTGAAAGCTGACGTAACACTACAGATAACTAAAGACAGGAAACGACAAGGCTCTTAAAAATACAGGGAATGAAATATAGAGAGCATTGCGTAAATTTACAGCAAAATATAATGTGCCGCAGTAGTGGCATCATACACGGAATTACTATTTCTGCTACGAAGGTGAGTTCAGTTGTTTGCAGGCTGCTGTGATGTCTATATCTTAGTCTGTTCAGCCAAAGATGCCAGCGTTGGGAGCGCTGACCGTCGAGGACTAGGCTGCTCTCTAGAACTGGAAGTAAACCGTACAACCATAACAAAAAATGCATTTCTTGTCGTTTTTGAGCTGGTAATCACAAATTTCAATTGTTTATTTATGCAACACCTTTTTAAACTGGTAGTCACAGATCTCAAGTGTTAAATTTTACGCAATAGATATTTTTGTGTAGTTGTACAGAGTGCGGAAAAACAAGAATGTTATTGAAAAACTGTTAAAAAAATCATTACTTGATTTGAAACGAGTTCTTTATTGAAGCCTTCAGTTACCCTTCTGTAGTTTTACAGAAAATTTTAGTGTACATCAATTTCATAGAATTTTGCCATGTTCAACTTTTCGCGTATATATTCAGTAATTATAGCCGGAATTAAATGTAGGAGACAACCCATTATTATTTCAGATAAGTTTACATACATTCAAAGACAATAATACATCCACGTAAGATTTCATTAATGCATAGTGTTATTTACCCTCAGATAAATGGGAATTAGAAAGAAAACTAGGTTCCAAAATTATGATCAAGATGTTTTCTTGAGAATCACACCGATTTTGGGTTGGGCCCTCTTGCATTGGAGATGGGACACCTACAGCAAATTATGATAGATGCAGAATATTCAGCGTTTAATAACATAGAATGAAAATGTTTGAAACAACAGACTGTCCGCAATGTCTTTGCAAGCATTAAAATAGTAACGAACTAATGTTCGCCGAGTCTTTTGTTTCCTGTTCTGCATTCGTTGTGTTTTATTGGCTAAAAACACCTCAAAAAGAAAAGAGAGAGTGAGAGAGAGAAAGGAAAATGTACTTAACTAAAGGGATATTAATATATGAATTTTTTAAATCATTAACATTATTGTCCAATTCTTTCGGTGTAAGATAACCATAAATTCTGAGCAATTTTATTAAAAATATCGTTACTACAAAAATGATTTCATCATATTTATTTTGGCGATATTTTGCTTCCTTTTTTATTTTGGAAAAAATAAATCAATGAAGTTTATTATACTTTTATACTTATAGCTACGTTTAAATTGAAAGTTGCGAAGTTATGGCTTTAAGAAATTGTATTTTCAATTTATTTGTGTTGTCTCTAATAATTTTGCATTTGGAATTGTATCATTTTGATTATATTTTGTTGAAAATGCTCTTACGGAATTTAATTTTTATGCTTAATAAACTTTGCATTCCTTTTAAAGTAATTGAATTTTATGGTAGATTAAAATCAGATGGATGAAAGAGTTTACGTTTCCAATAAAAACGATTATTATATGTTACGTTTTTATTGGTTGCATTAAACCATCCCATTTATCTAAAACAAGTATATTACGTTTTATCTTATGACAGAATATTTTCCGCGTACTTCTTAAATTAGAATTACAAATAATTCGATAGTGTTCCTTTCGATAAATATGAAAACTCATCCTTTCCAACAGATGCAAATTTATTTATTTATTTTTTCAAAAGATAAAACTACACAAATGCAAAGCGCTAAAATCCGAAACAACGCAGCGGATGTAACGTTGGTTAGTCGTATAATTTTTCATATTTGGTACCGTAAAATGTGGTGAGATTATCCACTTGAGGTGAGGGCCATAGAGGTGGGGGCTCGTGGTGCGGCCTGAGTCACGCTAAATCCCCACCTATCTGTTCCGGCGGATGTGAGACTTACTTTGTAGTGAGTCTGCGGCACCGGGGCAGTAAAGCAGGTAGGCACCGCTCACCAGTCTGGTGCCTATGGCCGGTTCTGGTTGTTAAGCTGTCTGAGAGTTAGTGGAAGGTTCGAAGGAGGAGCGCTGCGTTCCGTGTCCTTCGGGATAAGATGTGAAGGCCTTAGATGCTATGGACACTAGGACGTATGTTGCATTGCTTACCACTTGGGATGAGAGTGTGCCATCATGAATTCAGCGAGCAAGTGTACTGTAATGACTCGCTACTAAAGTAAATTAGTTTTTCCCCTTAGCTACAGATAGTAGGAAGCAACAAACATTGTTACATTGTTGTGGCGAAATTCCATGATGCCATAACTCACCCAGACTGGCAGAATCTCTCCCCATTTCACGATACGTAATGAACGTTTCGGTCCATCCGTTTTCCTCAATGAAGAAAGTATCAAAATATTAGCTGAAAAGTTTCATACACAATGAATAGTAGAATATGTTTAAATTTCTGAGTAAAATTAGCTTTTTTCTTCCTCTTCCCGACCCATCTGATCCTCTGATATTTTTCCTTTATTGATTCCTTTTAGTTGCACTGTGTACTTATATGGGTTATTTAGAGAAAAGAAGTTAGTTGGAGGTTATGTTTACGATAAAATAGTTAATAAAAATAAAAGGATGAACTTAGCGGAACGTAAAAAAAACATTCACGAAAAGTAAAAAAAAGGAGTTAATTCTTTAAATAAAATCGATACTATTTTTAAACATAATTTATTAAGTCCGGGGAAAATTAAAACAGAAGTCATAATTACCGCCACTCTAAAATGTTATTTAATCAAAATGGAGTTTTCTGCAAGCTCTTGAATATTTACATTTAGATTTATAATTTATTCCTGATTTTCAGATGATTTTATCCCTCAATTTTACACCAGCTTCAAAAACTCTGTTTAAAAGTAGGATCGACGTTGTTTAAAGAATGAATTTATTTTTGCTTTAAATTTATAATTGTTCTGCTTTGAAGTAGTTCTATATCTTTTCCCCAAAATTATATTATTTTATTATTTTTAGTGTAAATAAATGTTTCATAAGAATACTCCTTGTTTTTCTTTCTTAAATATCAAAGGGTACACCCACTTTAAGTGACTAACACTAAAAATGGACGTTTTTGAAGGGGACTCCTGATATCTTCGTTTTGAGGCGATATATAGATTATCCAATTTTAATGATTTACCCGTCAACTTTCTTACACAGCGTTACAAAATACCTCTTAAAATAGGCCTAATAGGAATGAATTTATTTTTGCTTTAAATTTATAATTGTTCTGCTTTGAAGTAGTTCTATATCTTTTCCCCAAAATTATATTATTTTATTATTTTTAGTGTAAATAAATGTTTCATAAGAATACTCCTTGTTTTTCTTTCTTAAATATCAAAGGGTACACCCACTTTAAGTGACTAACACTAAAAAAAGGGGACCCGAACCGTTTTGAGGCGGCCAATTTGTAGTCAACTTTCTTCAAGCGTTACTCCTCAGCCATAGGGAATTTTGCTTCGCGGTTTTTTTATTTTTTTTTTATTCAATATCAAAGTTTCTTACAATTTCATAACTTCCGGAACGTTTTTCTCATAATCCATTCAAGATTTTATTGATCTTATTTTTTATTTTATTTTTCACATCTTATAATGAATTTACAACCAGGGATATTTAAAAAGTTCACTTTATAAAAATCTGGTCAGCTAAAAACTTTTCGTAGTGAATACACAACATTGACAAAAATTGATTTCTGTAGGTTGTTTTCAAAATTTTGAAAAAACCCTTTCTTGTAAATATAGGCCTAATATAGCCAAATCATATGCAAAAAAAAAGTATATTGATTCATTTAGCCGTTTTCGAGAAAACGGTTCCGAAAGAGGAAAAAATGCAACGTTTCAGGAGAGCCGATTTAATCCAGTTCAAATTTCCCGCTATTCCCGGGCTTTTTGTTTTCTTACTTCGATATTTCCATGCTATGAATGCCATCGATTGCTACTGTCACTACCATCGATAGTCTGTATATCGAAATAAACTCGAAAACACAAGGAAGGGTAAAGTGTTTCCCCTTGCAAAGCAAAAAAACCCAATTTCGCTAGACCAAATTTCGACAGACCCGCAACTTTCAAAAAATCATTTCAAGTACTTAGAATGCTCAGATTTACAAAATTTTTACAGCAAATGATCCAGGATGAGTTCTAGTTTTAATTAAAAAAATTTTTAAAAAGTGAATTTTTTCACCTAAAAACGGTTTGGGTCCCTTTAAGTGACTAACATATCATTTGTATGATATTTCGAGTTAGAAGTTGATTAAAAAGTCATCAGATCATACAGACTGAATGCATTTATTTTTTGTTTCAAAGAAGATTTCACTCCAAACCGTTAATGCTATTTTTTAATATTACAGTTTAATGGCAACAATTTATTTTCAACAACGAGATTTATATTGTTTTTTGTATTTATTAATAACTAGCTGACATTCCCGGCTTTGCGCGGGATAATATTGCATCACTCGCAGGCTAAGTGACGCATGTCCAAAATTCTGTTGTAAATATGTAAGGAAAAATTTTCCTTAAAAATCCAAGTAGGAGATGGGCAACAGGCCTTAAAAACCTTAGTAATTGCAACAGTAACTAAAATGCGCACATGCAGCTAGATAATTGTGCCAAAATGATATCAAGAGTCCATAAAAATCGTAATTACAATATCTGCCTCAATACATCTAAGAATTAACATCAAAATAAGAGCTGTATTCTGTTTTAAAATGTCCATCAGATGAAGAACAACTGTCCCTAAATGTGTCAGCTACAATAAAGAAAAAAATCCTTAAATCCCCACATTTCAATAAAGAGAACTATTAATAAACATCCCCAATAGAATAAGGTAATTAGTCTCAAAAAATCTTCATTAGAATAAAGACGTCAGTGACTAAAAATACCCATTAGAATACTGACCTTCAAGAGCTACCGTTCCTAAAATTACCAACAGTCCATCTTAAATTCTCCATCAAAATAAGGACAGTTCCTATAAATCCTATTTAAACGAATTTTCAGGCTTTCCTGAAAATTCGTTTAAATAGCACTTTTATAAAATTCGGACAAAAACGGAAGAAAGGAAAGCATTTTTCCAAAGGCAAATGCACATTTAAGTTAGAAAATGTTGGGTACTTAAACAATCCTGAAGTGGGAAATTTAAGTTGATAGAAAGAAATAACTAAATTCTGTCCAAATAGCGCCAAATAGACAGTAAAAAAAATAAGTAAATGTTTTATAAAATAAAATCACTTGAGTAAAATATGGAAAGAAAAATCAACCTCAAGATAAAGTAACTGAAAATCGTCTGCAGTTTATAATCCACAAAATATGCATAAAAACGAAATTGATTTTTAGAATTTGTTTCGATGATAAAACGGACACTCTACCATAAGAAATAATATGTTTCATGAAATTGTTGAACTGGAACCATATTACTAAATCGCCAAAAAACGAAGAAAAATCAACCTCAAGAAGTAATTAAAAATTGTCTGCACTATGCTAAAAAATGAAATGAATTTTTAGAATTTGTTGCACTCATAAAACGGCATGAATAACGATAAAACATCCTTTTTAGCCTACTTTCGCGTAAAAGTAAAAAAAATAATAATAAAGCATGAAAGAAGGCTTAATGTATCGTAAAAATATCGTTAAAAATAAAGAAAAGTCAAAAAAAAGTGTGAAGTAATTAAATAAAGATTGAAAAATAAAAAATTTGAAAGTAGGGTTTTGAGATGGGGGAAAATATGTGTCTGTCGGTCTGTACCCCCCTAATAACTTTTGAACGAATTGTCCGATTCGAAAAATTCTTTTTGCATTCAAACGATCTCGGCGAGGACATCTCATTTCCATATTTTACTTTTGGCAATTTTTTTTTTCAATTTTCAACAGTTCAAAAAAATTTAACATTAGCGCCTATGGGCGAAAATGAAGCAAATGATGTAAACTCTGGGTACAAGATCCAAGTTCCAATGAACAAGCTTTCTGGAGGAAGCTCTTGGCGTGAAATATTAATTTGAACAGTTTTTGTTAATTTCTGAACAGTTCAAAAAATTAAACATAGCGCTCACGGGAAATTTCAATCCTATATAAATCCTGATCTAACGGACGGATTTGCTTGAAACAAACTTTATCGGAAAGCTCTTATAACGTAGAACATGTACAAATAGAAAGTTCATCCAGAACTAACGAGCCTATTTTCCTATGAGTTTTTTTATCGGGATTTTTAAGGATATTTGTTAATAAGTGAAATAATGCATGAATGAATAAATAAAAGAGTGAAAGAATGAATCAATGAATAAATGAATGAGAAAAATGAATGAGGAAAAGAATGAATGAATGAGTGAATAAATTAAAAAATAAATAAATGATTAAATAAATAATGAATGAGTAAACGAATGAATGAATAAATGAATGGCTGAATAAATGAAAGAATGAATGAGTGAGTGAATGAATATGTATTATCCGTTGAAAAAGATATATTTGAAATACTTTAGAACTAAAGCTAAATGAGAAAGAGAGAAAAAAGAGATGGCTAGATTGTAAATTTGTATTTGGTGTATACGGAAAAGTAGGCTCATATAGTTTTAGACGGAACTTCTTGTTTAGCCTACTTTCCAGTAAAAGTAAAAAAATAAATAATAATAAAGCATGAAAGAAGGCTTAATGTATCGTAAAAATATCGTTAAAAATAAAGAAAAGTAAAAAAAAAAGTGAAGTAATTAAATAAAGATTGAAAAACAAAAAATTTGAAAGTAGAGTTTTGAGATGGTTGAAAATGTGTGTCTGTCGGTCTGTCTGTTTGTCTGTCTGTCGGTCTGTCAGTCTGTCTCCCCCCCTAATAACTTTTGAACGAATAGTCCAATTAGAAAAATTCTTTTTGCATTCGAAAGATCTCAGCGAGAACATCTCATTTCCATATTTTCCTTTTTGATTTGAAAAATTTTTCGTTCAATTTTGAACAGTTCAAAAAAATTTAACATTAGCGCTTATGGGCGATAATGAAGCAAATGATGTAAACACTGGGTACAAAATCCAAGTTCCAATGAACAAGCTTGCTGGAGGAAACTCTTGGCGTGAAATAATAATTTGAACCGTTTTTGTTCATTTTTGAACAGTTCAAAAAATTAACACAGCGCTTACGGGGAAATTTCAATCCTGTATAAATCCTGATCTAACGGATGGATTTGCTTGAAACAAACTTTATCAGAAAGTTCTTATAACGTAGAACATGTACAAATAGAAAGTTCATGAAGAACTAACGAGCCTATTTTCCTATGAATTTTTTTATCGGGATTTTTAAAGATATTTGTTAATGAGTGAAATAATGAATGAATGAATAAATGAAAGAGTGAAAGAATGAATAAATGAATAAATGAATGAGGAAAATAATGAATGAATGAATAAATGAGTGAATAAATTAAAAAATAAATAAATGAGTAAATAAATAGATGAATGAATAAATGAATGGTTGAATAAATGAAACAATGAATGAGTGAGTGAATGAATATGTATTATCCGTTGAAAAAGGTATACTTTAAATACTTTAGAACTAAAGCGAAATGAGAGAGAGAAAGAGATGGCTAGATTATAAATTTGAATTTGGTGTATACGGGAAAGTAGGCTCGTATAGTTCTAGATGGAACTTCTTGTTCAATCTTACGTTAACAAAAATCATCTAGTTGGAGCCAAAAGTAGTATTTATTTTGGCAAAAACACGCAAACTGAGCAGATAAATTTAGAGCTAAGCCTCGTTTTAAAGTTCGAAAGCTACTTTAAAGGAGTAATGCGCGTGTTCTATTTGTTCTACGAACTTCAAAAAGAGATCATGTTGTGCAGTTTTTTACGGCCATTCATATGCTGCAAAAATCGAAAGCGTGGGACGTTTCTTCGATGAAATAAAGCCAAAATGGACAATTTTGCTTAAAATTGGAATAAAAAAAAGAACAAATTCAGATTTTAGGAAAAACGCTTCGAGGTGCACGAGGACCTGACCCAAGGTACCTGTACACAAAATTTCGTACTTCTGGACCATTCCATTTCGCCAGGGGGCGATCGACAGACAGACAGACAAACAGATACACACACAAACTTTCGGTTTTATTTATATAAGTTAAACCTTTCTGATTGAAATAAATACTAAATTTTCATGCATGACGTGTTACTTTCAAAGAATGAATGATACTGCCATCAAATTGATGTACGATTTTTAAGTTAGACGGACGTCTATCGTTTACAAAAGAAACATTGTAATCGGTTTATTTAATTGAAAGTTATGAATAAACAAAAAAAGAATAAGGAAAAAAAAAAAAATAGACCTCTGAATTTCCACCCATAACTTTTTTTCTAATTAATTAATTTGGTAAAATAAAGGCTTGAGACCGACGGGAGACCCTTTATCGATTAAAAAGAAAAAAAAACTCCAAACTTGGTTCATCTAGTGAAAAATATAAATATATAAACATATATAAAAAATTACATAAAAAATATACATACATACATGCAACATCTGGCATGAGGACCGACTCTTTCTCTAAAGTCGATTAATGAACTAAAGCATGAAATTGAGGCTTTTGGAATACTTGACATCATAATGTTATTATAATTGACGAACAGAAACGATAACAGAACCGATACGGGAAGGGACCGAAATGGCAAAGGGACCGAAAAGGCAAAGTTGCCGAAATGGCAAAGGGGCCGAAATGGCAAAGGGACTGAAATGACAAAGGGACCAAACTGGCAGGACCAAATTGACAGAACCGTCGTAGTAAGAACAGAGTGAAATAGATCATAAATCCTTAAGTATGCGTAGCAACTTCAATGCTAGAAGGATAGCGCACATTGAACTCGACTTATCCATTTTCAGAAGATTCACGTCATCGCTATCATGTAGTCCAAACGAGATGCATTTTCTCCCCCCTGGAATTTTTGATATAATATTGGATTTTTAAGCAGAAAAACGTAGTGTGTTTTCATGATTATAAAGTTTTTATAGGAATAATGGGATCATAAACATAAAAAAAGAAAAAAGAAATATATACGTTGCTGCGATATTTAGCGAACAAATGTTTCAATGAAACACATATGGTGCGAAATTACCTCCTCTTATACTCACTCCATAAAGTACGATCGAAATAGCAGCGTTAATGTTGTTTTTCCTGTATAAAAATCGCTGCGCAAGGGGTAGCGAAACACATGTCGATAACTGCCAAGACAAGTGCCATTATTCTTTTCGAGAAGAAGCGAAATATTTTTCTTGGAACAGGCCTAAGCTGTTTTTTTTTTAAGTCCTTTTGCTTCATTTGTTTCATAAATTTGTCTAATGTGCATTGTTTTATTGTTTCTTCAACATACTTATTAGTGTGTGTGTGTGTGGTATGGTAATATAACCTTCTTAATATACTGAACATTGCTACAGTTGATGCTAAATTTTGAAGTTTTAGAGACCACCATAAAATTGATGAACACTGCGGTTGACAGGATCATATTACCTACTTTTAGTTCCATCAATAAAAATCACAAATTTTACTTTTAAATAGCAATGTCTTTAAAAAGACGTTTCAGTTATTATGCTTCTAAGCGCTCTTTATTTGATGATCGTGTCCGGCAAATTATTTGAATGATTTAAAAAATAAACCCTGGTATGAGACTGTTTATATATATATACACAGTAAAACGTGCCTGTATCGGTTGTTTGTTCTTACAATTCTTTTCTAACAACATATACGGTAAAACTATAGATGTGGAAACTATGTATCCAGGTTCTAATGTCTAACTTTTTCTTCAAGAAGTTGTTTTTGGTGTAAAATATTTTGTTTTTTGTGATCTTATTTTGATTAAAGTTTTTGAATGTATTTTCATAAAATTTTGCCCCTAAGTGATAACAAAACTTCAACGTCTATGTTTCTGAAATAATTAAAAGTAAACAATGTACAAATCTTTTTAATAGAAAGTTTCATTCTTTATAATAAAAAAATACATATATTGACATTATACGAAAAAAAAAAAGAAAAAGGAACATTCTGACTTTTAATCCGATTTTTAAGTCAAGCTTTCTTTGTCTACTTAAACCTCAGGGTAAAATTTATCAGAAATATTGAAGAAAAAAAAAAGCTTCGTTAATCCACTTAAATACTTTAAGAGCTTAAGAACTCCATTTGTGGCTCTTGGATATTTTTTCTTCTTTATTTGGAGATCGGGGAAAAAAAAGAAGAAGAAAAAGATGGTTTGTTAAGATACAGTTGCGTTCATAATACTTTGGCTAAAACAACTTAAAACTAATATTCCAAGGGTACTAATGTAAATGAAAATAATATATATGTTTCAAAGAAAAAAAATGGCTCTTCAAATATTATAATAAAATTAATTATCTTAATTAATGTATCTATAAAATATTTAAGTTATACCAAATATATTCCTTACACTTTGTCTCTTAGCATGTAAATCTTCTTGATTACAATTTAGGTAACTTAGCTACTGCAGTAGATTCTAAATATAATTTTCTGTCAAATTTTTTATTTTTATTAATTTTAAGTCTTAATTATAGCTCTCAAAATGTACTATATATTTTGCTTACGTACCCCAAGAAAGATGATAACAAGCAGTTCCGTCTAGAATTATACGAGCCTACTTTCCCATATACACCAACTTCGAATTTATAAGCTAGCCTTCTATCTCTCTCTCTTTTTCTCATTTGCATTTCAATCTTAATTACTTCAAATGTACCTTTTTCAACGGTTATTACAGATTCATTCACTTACCCATTGATTCATGCATTTATTAATTCATTCATTTATTCAATCATGTATTTATTCACTCATTTATTCATTCTTTTATTTATTCCTTGTTACATTCATTCAATCAGAAATATCTTTAAAAATCCCGATCAAAAATTTCGTAGGAAAATAGGCTAGTTGGGAGCTTCTTCCGATAAGCTTGTTGAATGGAACTTGGATCTTATGCCCAGAGTTTACATAACTTGCTTAATTTTTGACACCAATGTTATTTTCTGAGCTGTTCAAAACTAAACAAAAAAAATGTTAAAATTAGAAAGAAAACTATGGAAATGAGATGTCCTCGTCGAAATCTTTCGACTACGGAAAAAAAAAAATTTGGAAGTGGACAATTCCCCCAAAAGTTATTAGGCTGCGGGCACAGACAGATCAACAAGCAAACATACAGAGACACATTTTCACCATCTTAAAGCCCTACTTTCGATTCTTTTATTTTTCAATTTTTACTTAATTACTTCACTTAGTTTTGTCTTTCTTTATTTTTAACGATATTATTACAATACCTTAAGCCTTCTTTCATACATTTTTTAAAAAAACTTTTACGAAAAAATGATGATGATAAAAAATAGCAATACTTCAAGACTAAATATTAAGTACGCGAATTGACTTGGGTTTATTTCATTCTCTAGTTTTATATCTAAACACAAAATGCAGTAAAACGTCTTCTGATGGACTCTCCTCAAATGCAGACACCAATCTTATGCGGACAGTTTTTAATCCCTCTGCAGCAAAGCATTGAGCCTCAAAATCCCCTCTCTTTTGGACACCCCTCTATTACGGACACATATTTTTTTCCCAATGGTGTCCGCTGTAGAAGGAGTCTATTTTTCTTTTATATTGGAATAAAAAACATACATGAAATAAATACACTCCTTTTCAATTTTGTTATAAAATAACATTTTCGTTTAAACTAATCTATTAAAAGTGTGTTAATTTAAACTCCTGACACGATTAAATCTAAATTGTATGATATTTAATCGTATCTAACGACTACAAAGATTCAATTTATGTATTGATGCAGGCGCTTTTTGTCGAATCCATAAAAGAAAGTAAACTTGTTTCGTAACCTTAATATCCTTTCCTAATTTTCGCCTTTTCCAAAGACTTCTAATTTCTTCTCGCAGCTTTCTTTCAAAGGTTTTTTCTCTTCGCTCAACTTCATGCATTATTTAAAAGTCTTTTAGCTCTAAGAGATCTGGGAAAGTAAGGTTTAATGTTTTTCCAATTTGCAGTTGAATTTATTTAACACTTTTCGTTGCCTGGAATAAAACGTTGAATAAAGCAGAAGCGTTTGTTTTGTACATCTCGACGTATACCCAAGTACATATGTTGTCAAGTACAACCCAAACCGTTGTCTTGCCAATGGACTTATACTCGCATTGTTTTTTTATTCATTATTATAGTTTATTTATTTATGTATTTATCCTTTTTTTAAAAAAATATCTTGGAAAGTTTAATGCAGTCGTCTTCCAACTATTTTGGGGCATGGAACCCTTTTACAGTTATATACACATTCTACTTAGGTTTCCCCCAAAAAATCACAAACAAAAATTTAGCAAATAATTGGATTATTATTATAAGTTTCAAATAAATAAAAAAATAATTCTGCATTTCAGTTGCAAATATTCACTGCATATATATGTGCACTGCACATACTAACAATTTTCATTATTATTAAAATTAACGTTTTAATGTTCTATAGTCGAGAAACAGAAACGAGTTTATTGTGGAAAAAATTATAACAAATTCTAATGTTTTGCAAACCCTTGCTCGATTTTCACTCAGAAAATGTTTACCCGAAAACCGAACCTAATTTATATACGAAAAAAATGTCCGGATAATCGAAGTTCTACTACACTCGTATCAGTCAATCAGAAAAATTAAAATTACTTACCTTTGCTTTCGCAATATAGTTCAGGTAAAGATAACCTAAAAACTTACTCATACACAAAAGACATGTCAATATAAATGCAACAGTGCCTGGCACTATTGTGGCTGCTGCTGCTGTTATTTCTTCCTTTCTTTTTTTCTTTTGACGTGCTGCAAGACCTTATGTTTACGTTGTTAAAACGTGATAATATTGAATCAATATGAAATTTATTTGCAATAGGATAAGTTACGGTTCATGCATCAGAATAACTGATCTTTGTTACTAGACAAATGCTTGCATAACACGTCCGCATAGCTACATGTAGCGGCTGCATCAATCAATAATTTAACGTTTTGATAAATTTAGTGTAAAAAAATAAGTATGCACGGTAAATGAAAGAAATTACCTTACACACTTCATTTTTTTAATGTTAATGCTTGGCAAAGCGTGGAAGTACTGGCTTTCCACCGTGGAGGTCCTACGTTCTATCCCCGTCTCCGGCAGACCTCCTCGTCGTCCGCCATAATATAATAGCTATGAATGGTTTCTACGCCTTGATGATTCTACTTATATAGTTAATTACCATAGTTGCAGTATGCTATTATAAGTGCTACTAAATGGTTATGAAACCGTAAACTTTTGTATTTACGGCTTTTTAACCAAGCTAATTGGAAATGGTTTAGAACCCGTAAAGATACAAAAATCTTCGAAACCGTAAATTTAACGGTGAGTTAGATGAACAGACTACAGCCGGCCATTTAACCGTAATTTCATGATGAAATTTCTTACAGTGTATGTGCAATTTATTTCATAGGCTACCAGTATTATTTACATTAGGGATATAAGACAAAAAATATGCTAATAGTACTTCGAATTGCCATTGGTGATAGCGTTGGAATACACTTTTGCTAAGTCTCAATAATAAAGCTATATATTGATTAAATTATGCTTGCCCCATATTGCATAAAATTTTTTTTTTATTGAAATAAATTAACACTTTTTTCACCTTCACTTGTTTTACCTATTCTTTATCGTTGCGCCTGCTAAAGCTAATACAACAATATAATAACTTCCTTCAAATAACAAGTAAGGTTATCAAATTCAATTATGGGCATGAATTTGGAGGGTACTTTAACTGGCAGGTTTAATTCTGAAAACTATTTTATGCATACTTTTTATGTTACTGATTCTCCGATTCATATTTGATTGAAGTATACGTCAAACTTGTTATTTCCTTTTCTTCTGTTGAAAACGTTAGACACAGCTTTATCTTTTCAAATGTTTACTGTTGTTTCTTATAACCCGTGCGTAGGAAAGCCTACACCAGGTCCAGATGATCATGTCATTGAAGGTGCGACAGATCCATGGCTAAGGGGGGTATGCAGCTTCACTTGAGCGAGAAACCACATGGGCTAAGATTGACTAAACCTCTTTTATGTGGTCTGATAGTTTTTGAACCATCGACATTTCGTGATCTGTCATTAAAAAGAGCTGAAATTATTATTTTTTAGCTATTTATCATGAAATGTATGCCAAAAGACAAACAAACAATTGATCAAAAATTGCCCCAGTAATCAATATTTACCCCACCTACAGGGGGCAACATTTGGTGCAACTTTAAAAAATAAATTTTAATGCTTACAGAAGGTGTGAAAAACCAATCAAAATCTTACACAACTTTTAGATAATATGAATACAAAGTAGAACAAAATATTTTTTATAGAAGAGGAAGAAGGAACTTTGGTAAAAATGTGCATATTTAGGAAACCATCTTTGAAATGGCAAGTTCTGATTGAAGTTTAAAAATTGCTTAATATAATAAACTTAACATCAAGCAATTATTTAGTAAATGTAGTTATATTTTAGCAACATGCCCATGAATTGCTGATTATATCTCAAATTACACAAAGATTAATTTTTTATTAATAAAACATGAGTGATCAATATTTACTGCAGAAACACAGTAAGCGGGAATTATCCCGGATCACCCAACCGCATTGGGGCTTTGTTGACTTACACTGTTAAAAATTTTCGTAAAAAAACACTAATATAACAATTTATTTGATTGTTATTTTACCATATTTAATTACAACTGACGAATAACCATTAAAAAGATGGTACTCAAACTGCTGATTGTGAAAAACATTGTTTATTCTCTGTTTCTCCTAAGGAATGTTTAATTAACCGTAATTTACGAGCGTCCATCTTGGTTGTGGATCGAAGAAGTGTGAAGATTAGAATTCCATCGCATAATATTGTATAGTTTCTTTCGTATCTGAAGGGAGGAATGAAGAGAAGATGAAGTTAGTAATAGTCATAAAAACTGGTTGTGGAAATATATCCCATTTAAATAATTTTTTATATTGCATTTTTATCTTTCTAAGAATAAAAAAAAAAAACTTCTCAAAATCTTGGACATCCAGCAGGTACCTCTTGGCAAAGCATGGAAGTACTGGCTTTCCACCGTGGAGTTCCAGGTTCCATACCCGTCTCCTGCACACCTCCGTGTCCTCGCACCTCGTCTTCCGCCATAATATAATAGCTATGACTGGTTTCTACGCCTCGAAGATTCTACTCATATTGTTAATTACCATATCCTGTAGTATGTTATCATACGTGCTACTAAATGGTTATAAAACCGTAAACTGTTGTATTTACGGCTTTTTAACCAAGCCGCTTGGTAATGGTTTAGAACCCGTAAAGATATAAAAATGTTCCAAACCGTAAATTTAATGGTTAATTAGATGGTCAGACTGCTGCCGTCTATTTAACCGTAATTTCATAATGAAATTTCTAACAGTGTAATTTGAGACGAGCAGGATTTACTTTTTCGTACACTTACCAGCTTAAAATTGATAAGTGCTAATTTTAAAATTCACTGTTTATTTTAGGATCTCACAACAAAGTTTTACGAATGCATATCGTTCGCGTTGTGTCAGGTATTCTAAAGTGACTAACTACCCGGAATTTCCGCATCGAAGGAAATATTTACTATGCAATTCAATGATCTTTACATCCCGCCATAACTTCTATTTAATCGCCAAATTTTTAAAGTTAGCTTTTGAATGCTGGTAATGTGGCGTAGAATTTAAACTTTTACCTAATACATTGTTTTTAGAAAAATTAGATTTAGATTGCTCCTATACCATAATTGCTATCAGCCGCATGGGAAATACTATTGTGAGTGTATAAAGACATTTGATATCATACTCAATTATTTTTAATAACAAAATACTCTTTTAAACAATTAAATGACATATTTAGTTATTCAAAACTTGAAAAATAAGTAATCTAACATTATGATTAAATTCAAAATAACAACTATTTATTTTAAATATATCAGTAAAACTAAATAGATTTGAAAATTCATTTCGTTTCAACTTAAAAGTATAAGTTTAGTAAGTAATTTAAACTTAATTACTATATTTCTTATTTTTAACTGTAAGTTAAACTACAGATTTAAGCAGTGTTGCCAAAACATCTCTTCACCTGTATATATTTTTGGCACTTTTAATTTCAAGAAAACCAATCCGAATGATATGTGACTCCGGAATGGCAGAACTAAAGTCCTCCTTTTTAACAGCCTATCTTACTCCATTTTATTTTACTCTATTTTATAATTTGAGAAATTTGTTTATACATAATTTTAGATCGCACGCAATTTTTTGATTTAATTTATATCGAGTATAAGTTTCAGAAAATGAAATTTTTAAGTAAACTTTTAAATTTATGTGTTAGCCTTTTAATAATACTATGGTATTAAGCCATTGTCTTCGTCGATGAAAATCTTGTACACATTCATCGAACTAAAAGAAACGTAACTTCGGGGTGGGGGTTGGGGAGATTTCACATTATTCAAGTAAATGTAATCGTGCTCAAAATTTAAGCCGTAATGCTATTTCCAACACTGTTTCAATGATGCAGGTGAAATATCTCGGCGTTAAGAAAATTCCCTATTCAGTTATATAGCTAAGTGTTAACAGCTAGATTAAATTGAAAAGACGCAAAACTAAAAACTACTCATAAGATAGCATAAGCGAATATTATTACAGGGGCTGTTCGCATATATATTAGACGATTTTCCTGATCACGACCGAACCAATTTACAGAATGCTTGTGAATGGTTAACATTATTCTGCACTGTAGAAAGCTCCCTTTCTACAGTTCAGTTTCAAATGAAAGTCGTAACTTCCACAGTATCAAAAGATATATTTTAGAAGTTGACTTCTGAATTCTGAATATAGCACTTTTTAAGTCCGAAAGCATAGATATCCATCTGGAAATTTAACAGGAATATCGGTGAAGCTTTTAGCCTTGATATCCCTTTCTCGCTTCATTTTTTCCATCACACTCGCAAATAGAAAACAACATGCTCATTTCAATGAATTTAGTAATCACTGAATCCGAATTAGCAGGAATCGTTTTTTCGGGAAATATTTCCTTTCTGTGAGAACCACGTCTTCAAACGTGGATGTAATGATAGTCAATAACTTGCAATGCTTTTGGAACTATTATATTTCTTTTTGAAGAATTAACGGTAGAAATATATTATTTTAAAGTTAACCTATGTTAGAATAGAGTTTTACGTATGACGTAATTTCGTATATCAAAGCTGCAAAACGGTTAAATTGTCAAAATTTTTGAAATTTCTGGCAGAATTGCAAGTTTTATGTGTCAAAAAAACCAGAGATAAATTTCCGATGGAATTTAAGGTATAACTTGAGTTTTTATTTTGATTTTTGCAGATTTTTTAAATTGAGATTAAAGAAGATGAAAAGAGGCAGATTATTTAATTAATTAAATGATTTATTGATTGATGGAAGCGGTAGAAACATAATCATGAAAAACACCTTTTTAGCAAGATAGATAATAATAATGCGTGAAAAAAATAATAGTTTCTGGGTTCATTTTGTGACAGCATCTGCCAGAAAAATATATTATATTCACACTATGTAAAATGCGTGCAAAATACTCTAAGGGCAATAAACTAACTTTAATATATATATATATATATATATATATATATAAAAAGTTAAATATTTAAATTTTGCATTGTTTGGTAAAGATCTGCGTTACATTGGTAGACGATTCATAATATTTTCTACTAATCTAATACATACGCTCCTCACGTTTAAACGGAATTCGATTTCGGGGAAAAAATACATAGTCTTTTAAAGTGCGGTGTAGAAATGTCGACACTTCTTGGGAAAGGAAATGATAATGAAGTTATATACTAATAGTTAGGCCATGTAATAATCCTAATCTAAAAACATACATTACATTAGATTAAATCTCTCAGTTTTTCAGTTGTAGGTTGTGAATAACATAAGAAAGAGATTTTTAAAAGAAAAAACGATCAATTATATAGTGTGACTTATTCGCATTTTTCTTTCTTTTTACATGCAAATTTGAGACAGAATTTGAATATCGGTACTTCAAGCTAAAAAATAAATCTCATGTTTCTCCTCACACATTGGATCAACTAAATATTTGAAATTCAAACTAGGTAGATAATTCTAAGCTGCAAATAGGAATGTATATTCCACGCTGTTATCACATAAATTTTTCTATCACAGTCATGCATAATTTATTGGCACATCAAATCCGCGTAATGTCGTAGGATATTGAACGTTCGAACTGTTTTTATATATTTTTTAAATTATCGATTTTACACTAAAAGCCACCTTTCTGCGAAAATGCTCTAAGGAACAAAACTTCAGAAAAGTATTTTCTTCGCATTCGAGCTTTCTAATATTGAAATTTTATGTGAATCTATTGACCAGTATTATTTCTTAAAATATGAGGTATATAACTGAAAGTAATTCAAGCAAAGCAAAACCGAAGAAAAGCATAATCGCTGTGTTGTCACTCAAGATGGTTGAAAAATTAATTTAAACAAAACAGGTTGAAGCAAAGCCTAGCCAAGATAATTTTAAAAACCTTATTTCTAAATTAGAGCCTATTTTGGGTGGTTTTTGAGAGAAGTTAAAACAGAAATTAACCTTTTTTATTAATATTATTATTATTATTAGTAGTAGTATTAGTATTATTATTATTTATTAATATGACATGCAACGCATTCAAGTACAAAGACATATATTGTTTTTTTTTAATATATTCGGCTGCCTTTTTTTTTTCTCTTTTCATTTACCGTAGGAAACTATGTTTGTTAATAATATCCCCAAAATATTTTATTTCTTAAACCTGATAAAGGACAAAAATATATATCAATTTTACGAAACTTTTTCTTACGTGTACTTTTTCTTTGTTTCGTCTGCAGCATATAAATGTACTGAAATGTAATTCTTTAAAATGCGAAGGAGTTCTTTCTTTCAAAAGTAAACACATGAATAAGTATGAATATAATTCCATCTGGGAGCTGATAGAATATTTTTTGTAGTACTTATATTCTGCTATTCAAAAAACGCAAAGAAAAAAATTCCCTGTGTCAAAAAATGTCAGAAGTAAACATCTTTTTCAAATGAAAATTCCAGTCAGGAATTTCACTTTCTTAAATTTCAAATCAGAAAGACAGCTTAGAAGCCCGCTCTGCAAAAGATTAAAAAAATTTTTAAGTGTATGTTGGTATGCGTATAAAATGTACTATAATGCATCAATTTATGATGCCAAAATAATATGTTTTTGAAACACTGCTTTGAGAAGTGAATACTCATAAAAGCTTACAAGTTGGAAACTAGTCTTGATCCCATATAATTTATAAATTTTATTTCGAAAGCTAAAATAACGCAATAAAGAAAACCCGCAATTTATTTTCAATAATCGTCTATGTACATTAATCAAACTAAAACAGATCGCTATTAATATTCATATAAAAACACGTATTTTAATGTAATAATTTCAATAATTTTTTTCCTGGAACAGGTTTATTAGTGCATTATATGAGATGCATTATATGATTAGGGGATAGTGTATAGATTTACATAATTTGGGGGATTACATACAGGAAGGAATATTTTGTTTAAAAGAAAATACCACTTTAAGAAAAAAATATCTAACAAAATATTCTTACTTTTCACTCAGGAAGATATTTTATAAATGTCATTACAGCATTTTATGCGTTTACTTAATTTTATGATGTGTAATGTGTTTAATACCAACAATTACTGAAATTGAAGGGAATGATTCCTACATCATAATTAGGAGGATCATAAATTAGGATTTAGTTGAGATTTATCTTAATGAAAGATATTATGTTTTAGTGTAATATAAACCTTTTAATATTTAAAAAAACCGCTAAGCATTTTATTTTTTTCAGGAAAGCTTGTTCGTTAAAAGTTATTTCAAAACTATAAATTAGCTGACTACTTAAACGCAGATTTTCGACTATGACGCTATCAATTTTTAAGGAAAAGCGGGGAAGACCAGCAAGGTGTAATTCAAAGACTTTTGCAGTTAAACTTTTATTAAAAGCTTTCTGAAATGTAATTCTGATGTGTGGTTGGCTGTCGTCAATTCGATTATTAAAAATTACATTCGGATAGATGGCAGTGGTTTATTAATTGCACTTTGGCGAGGTTTTTTTTTCCTACATGTGGTGACTCATTCTACCAGTAAGCAGGATTTACATAAGCATGCCTTTATATTTTACCCGAAATAACATTTATTATTAATTTTTAAACAGAATATTCAATTTGTGTGGATCATTTTCCATCATTCAAGTACCGTTTTTCATACAAAACGCAACGTAGTAGCAATTTTGACACTTTTTTAAAAATAATTTTATTTATTTTTTTCAGAAATAGCTTGATAGTATCTCATAATCTCCTGGATAATCTGTTATGCTAGGTTTGAAAAATAAAATTGACATCTATTTTTATTTTCAAAATTATTAAATCAGCGCTATGAAAATGAAAATTAGAATTTTTAATGGAATTTAGCAATTAATTCATTTTAGAATGCATATATAATAATAATTTGAACATATATAATCATAATTTGAAATATATATATATATATATATATATATACACCAGTATTGTATCATTCTTTTACTCATGTTTCAATTCTTTAGGAAAATTATTAGAGAAATATTCATAACATAACGAATCTTGATATATTGTTGAATAATTTAATTCCTTAATTACGTCGTCCTACTAAAGTGAAGTAATAATAGGAAGGGGGAATTGAATAATCTTCTCACGAGGTGTCTTTACGAATTACATTAATTAAGTATCTAGCATTTTCAACCGCACAAAAGAAGCAACACGTAATCACTTAATCAATAAAGAACATGTATCCACTCGATTGACCATCTGCGTCCTTGCACTTCGTGTCATTAATAAACCGAAACAAGCAACCCATCCGACAGGTGATACGTATTTCATGTCTTGCCACACCTAAACTGCTTATCATACAACTAAAATTTCAAACCTAAAGAAGACATTCGAAACGGAAAAATATTCAATTGATTTTTTTTCTGAACAATATGTAGCGAATCCCAAGCTGTTATTTATTTATTTATTAATTTACTTTAATTCAAATTTGAGTATTGAAGTGAATCACCCCTCAACTTATCTAAACTGCTAAGTGTTTAAGTTCGTAGATTTCGAGGCAAAATTCAAAATGTAGTAGGAAAATTTTTAGTCATTATTTATTTATTTATTTGCAGCAAAGAAAAGAGAAAGAGAGAAAGTTTCTACCAGGGAAAATATTATTAGGTGTTGATTATTAAGTATTTTGATGAGACACTCCTTATATAGTAAACTTAGTTCTTATGTTGATGATATGATAGTTTTCTGAAACATGTTTTGCACAGTTAGATATGCATGTACGCAGTTTTCTTTACTGTAACTTCTAAACTATGGCATCATTCTTACAATAAATGCATGAATTTAAATAAAGATAATATTTTTTTACAGAAACTTGAATTTCATATAGTTAAATTATTAGAATAACGATGTAAACTACAAAAGAAATAAATTAAATTACATTTTTAAAAAGCAAATTAACTAGTACATTAATATATTATACTAAGAAAACATACAATTACTTATCTAATTTTCAAAATTTTGTTATAATCGTCTTTCAGTTTTGAAAACGCATTTTATAGCTATAACCTCTAAATGTTCTGCGAAGAAGCTGACCGTAAAGTTGCAATTCATGTTTAGTCAAAGAACGAAATAATTTTTTGTTTCAACGAAAGTTATTATTTTGCAATTTTTAACAGCTGTGAATTCATTCTTGGTAACATTGGACAGGCAAAAAGAAGGGCAGTTACATAAAATGACAATTTTTTCGAAATTATTACGTTTCTGAAAAATTGTCATTTGTGAGCAATTTTCATTTTCAGCTCAGTGCATTTGATTGGGTAACGTTAAATGCGTTAGGAACAAAAAAAATCGAATGAAATTTAAAGTATGATCACTTTTTTGCACGAAGTGAACATAGAAAGTTCTTCTCATTCCGTCACAGCACATGAACCCTTAATTATTTCAATTCAATGCGAAAACAATATTGGAATTAACTGTTTCTTATTATTACTTATGTAACTTAAAACTCCTCATCAGTTTAAAGAGTGAAGATCTGCATAAGTCACAGAAATTAATTTTTGCACTAAAAAACCCGAAAGCTTGGTTGACAAAAATGGCATTCTTTCACAAAGCTAGGAATTGCATAAAAATAAAGAAATAAAATGATTAAAATTCCTTCTTTAGTTTTTTTTTTCATAATTTCATTGTTAACATTGAAATTCAAAGAACAAAATGTGGATGAACATAATTTCGTTGAAAACATTTACATTTTATCACATTTATGACATGTCCATCAAGAATATCATTCCGTCACTTATGGAACTTTCTAAATGCCAGCTACGTAAATTGTAAGGCTAGAAGCTTTAGTATTTCAAACTTACATAAATGCGCAATGTTTGAAATATTTACCTATTTCAACGAAATGCAACTAAAATGTTGCATAAAAAGTTATCGGTCTTATTTCTTCCTTATTTGAAATAATTCAAGCTTAAAACGATTCTTTAAAAACATCGTTATAATTTTTCATGTGAATGAGAACTTACATGTCGACATCGTTTGAATTTTAATATCGAATCATGCTTAGGTTTTTAATCTTTATCTTTTTCATTTATTTATTTATTTTTATTTTGACACAATTCAAAAAGTTTTGTTCAACCTATTTTTGTTGATTTAAAATTCAGTGATAACTGACGATATGACTGATATAGCTGAAGTAATAATTTGTTTGTGGAAAAACGCTGCTGACTAATGAGTACCTGAAATGATATTTTTTCCATTAAATTGCACATTGCTAGATTTTTCAATGAATCTACATAACATTCGATTTACTCATTCATTCATTTATGTTTCTTTGCGTACTAAAATACATAGGGTTCACATGCTCTTCAGCCACCCTTCCCCCCCCCCATTATGTAAGTACTCTACCACTAGTAGGGGAGACTGAGGTAAACTGTACCACGGGGTAAAATGGACCACCCCTATTATTTATATTATTACTTTCTTCATATTTCGGAACATAGATAGTATCATTAAAATAGTGATAATTATTTTGAAACTGTGTATCTTGGTGACAATTCAGCTATTTTGTACTAGAAAGTTGATTTGTGCTTAGCAAAAGTAAATATTTTCATCAAAACTTTTTTCTTTTCTTCATTCACGAATTTTGATTTGAAAGATATTATGCAGCACAATAAAAAGATAAGATCATATATTATTATATTCAATGTAACTAAAGATATTTTAAAAAAGAGATCTTTTTTTTTTTTTGGACACTTTTTGTTAGACTTTCACAAGGGGTACAATGGACCACCATGGTACATTTTACCCCATTTCTGTATTCCATGTACTTTTTTTCCAGTTCATATCACGTTTGGAATTAAAAATTGATAAATTATTTATTTTTAATGATTCAATCATTACAATCAGTGATTCATTTGAAAATGTTATATGTGTATTATATTTTCAACTTTAATCTAAATTAGACCTAAAAGAAGAGTAAACATTAAACCAATATAATATTCCTTTATGTTTGTACTGTTAAGGAATGTATCGCATTAATTTATTTAAAACAAAATTCCCTGTGGTCCATAGTACCCATGCCATGGACCATTTTACACCGTTCCCGGAGTAAAATGGTCCACTTCCTCACTTTCTATTTAAAATATCATATTAAAAAAGGTGTGCACAATAAATAGTTTTGATTGAGTATATCATAAAACCTAATATATAAGCTATGTGCTTGGTTATTTTCAGGCTTAAAAACGCATTATTTTGAGTGTAAGCACTCAAAATTGTCAAAAGTGGTCCATTTTACCACAGTCTCCCCTTAACCAGAAATATTTGTTTCTTCTTAATAAAATCACGATTTATTTTTCTAGAAGTTTTATGCGATTACTAGTGGAAGAGTTCTTTTTTTTTTTTTGAAATGGAGCACGTCTTAAAAGTTTGCGGACATTGATGCATCTAAATTTTTGTTATGGTAACGATTTCATAAAGTGTCTGACTATTGCTGGGTTAGAATTAAATACTGAAGCAATTATCGAGGTTTACTCTTAATGAAGGATGCTTTCTATAACTGTACTAAAACATTTCTTCATTCAAAACGTGCATCTGACATGTGTTGAAAGATATGGCAGAAAGAAGGAAATAAATACAGAAGAAATAATAATGTATTAAAAACAATTACAACATGGTAGCAAGTATAAAATATAAAGTTTAATTTTATATAGTAAAAGAATATGTAACCAAGAATGTAGTTTTCTGCTCTAATACTGTTCTGCGGAGTGTCGTTCAATAGTCATCAACAGTAAAACATATAACTGCTAAAATTAACTTATTCACAAAAATAGTAGTTCTATCCATTTTTCTTTTTAAAACAAGTGCCGCATAGTTTCAATGTAGGTTAGCTAACTACTTAAAATAATTCTTCAGAACCAGTAACAAGCTAGTGATAATTTACTAGAAAAATATTTTTTTTTACTACGCAAAATTAATTATTCATATTCTGCAAAAACACTTTACAAGAATAATTACTGCTTGAAATTTATTGGTTAAATAATAAATTTATAATAAAACTGATATACACGCATAAGGAAAAAAAATGTTTGAACTATTGCTTAGTAATTTATTATACTGTAAGTTTTCACAGATTAATAAGAAAATAAGAAAATATCTTCTACGGATCGAAAACCAAATAGAATGTAATCTATTACATGAAATAGAAAATTTCAAAATTGATAAAAGTAAGCTATTAACCTGATTAAAAAAATAGTAGGTAATGAACTTATTCGGAGTGTATGCGGTTTTACATTTACATCTTCTTTTGAAAATAGTATTTTTGATTTTCTGACTTATTTCAAAATCTAGAAAAAATGTTTTAAAGTCTTACTTTCAATAAAAAAGAAAGAAAAAAGAATTTCCTCATCTTTCTTTGATTGAATTAAATATTTGAGTTCGGAGTTTTGGTAAAATAGATAGAATGAAAAACTTTTAAATGAGGTTGCATTAGATATTTTTATTTTACATGCTTTCTTCCAACTCCAGTCATGCATAATTTATGATAGCCAACGGAGATTTTGATTAAGGAAGTTTCAATATTATGAAAATGTGTTTCCCATTTTTATACTTATATTAGTTGTGTGACTTTTGAATACATTTCATCATTTCTTGATTTGGTAAAAATGTTTTGGACGAACTTACGGAGTATTTACACAATACGCGCAACATTTATACAATACGGTATATAAATACATTTATACAGTTCGCGTTTAAAAGAAATTTGTAACTTGTGCATTATCTTCCATATTTTGTATACCATGTTTTTTTATAATTGCTCTGTTTGGGATAGGACTCAATAAATATAGAAGATAGAGTGAAAATGAAACACAGATAAAGAGGAGACGAAATTTAAAAAAAAAAAGGAAAAGAATTATGTTTATTACTTTCTTCTGCATCCAAAATTTATAGAAAAACTATTGGATTCGTGAAGGTATTTTATTTTCGAATTTGGACAGATTTACTCATTTTATGGTATTCTGAAACCGTTTTGATCAATTTTGGAAAGTGTCTTAATGTCTGTATGGGGTGTATAGTCTCTTGAGGTGACTCTAACACAAAGCGTAATGCATGGAATCGAATGAAATCTGATACAAGCGTAAACCCTGATAGAAAAGGGTGCTGATTAGGTTTTGGCACGAATCTTTTCTAAAAGGGGATCATTCGAGCGATTTTCTCGTTTCTGCTATGTCTCAAGAAGCAATGGCAGAATTCTAATAAAAATTGGTGTGCAAGTGAGCCTTGATAGGATTATAGGAACAGATGTAGATTAAATTTGGAAATATTTGATTCAAAAGGTTGGATCAAACGATATATATATATACATATACATTTGAACTTTCTTAATACGAAAACGGTTAATACGAAATGACGGCTAAAACGAGCATTTTGTTCATCAAGTTTAGTTTACTATTTATTTACGCTAAATGTCTCACACATATTACGAAGGGTAAAATACAAATTTCGGCTAATACGAACAAAATTTCTGACATATTCACGAAAAATTTCTCGATTGCTATACAAGTAATCTTTTTTTCCAGAAATTGTTGGTTATTTTTGGTATTTTAAACCACCAAGTATGCATATGATAAAATTCAATGTACCTAAAAAATCCATTAAGGATTTTTTATAAAATTGTTAAATTTAAAAAGGGAAGTTCACATTTTCTCAATGTACTAGTACTTTTTTAAAGTATACTCGTATTAATAAAAATAAAACATTTGCTTTCACTATTTATTTTGCTTTGTATTATAAATAGCAGTAATTATTTTTAAAATATAAACATTCCTTTCTAATATTTTCTTTTACACAATTTTACGTATTCACGGTTGTTGCGAATAACGGCTAATAGGAACAAATTCGCGAATTTTTGGCATTTCGTATAAGCGAGTTCAACTGTATATATATATATATATATATATATATATATATATATACATTATCTCAAGAAGTAATACAAAGATTCAAACGAATGTTAGTATATTTCAAGTGTATTTACTTCAATGGGAACAGGCACAGATTAAGTTTTGGTGCCAATCGCTTCAAGGGACAATTGCAGTACTTGACAATTTTACAAAGAGCATTCATATGAAAGATATAGAAGAATGTTTAGTGATCGCTGGAGCACATCAATAGTTATTACAATATTGGTCTTTTATAGATGCAGCTACAGTTGCTTTGCAATAATTTCAATTAACTAATATATAAGTTTTTGCAAACATTTGTAATGATTCTTATCGTGCTATGTTTTTACATTTTGTAAGTTTTCACAGTAAGTATAAAAAACATAAACATAATGGTATTTTTGAACTAGACTTAAATACATATTAACTGAAATGTTTTGCTTTTCAAAAGTTTTTCCGAAAAAAACAAACAGTAAATAAAATGACTATTTTTGAAAATTTAATACCAATTAATGCTTTAGTTAAAAACAGCATTACATTTAAAGTATAAAGATGAAACAACAATTTTCAATATATAGTTTACATTAGAATTTAAAATCACATTTACGATCATGTTTATTGCTAAGAATCATAAATTGCTAAGAATGTAGCGGACAAAACTTCCTCCCATCGTAAGCTGCAAACGTAAAAAGGAAAACAACTTAGTGAAACTAATGACTTTAGAAACTTCGAAGTTGTTACTAAAACAAAGTATTTTATCCATTAAAACACTTAACGAAAATTGGATATACTACAGCATTACATCAATTGGTAAAGCATTGCTCCTGTCATTGTAGTTAACTGAAAAGAAAAAAATGGATATTTGATTAATCTTTTATGGACAGCAATCAGTTCAGATGAAACATCTGCTTTCGTGCTAAAGTTAATTCCGAAACTTTCTTTTCTTTATTTAGATTTCTGAATTGTAAGTTGTTTTCTATCCGATTTAGGGTAAAGCAACTCTTCTTTGCGTAGTAATGATTAAATTTGTGCAAAGTAATAGAAAAAAATTTAGTTAAATTAAAGCACAAATGAGATTTAAAACGCAGAATATTTTCGGATGGCTTCAAATTTGGATTTTTGCATCTAGAAGCTCCCTGTCGCATTGAAAAAGGGATCCGAAACATATGTCTGCGTTTTAATGCTCATTTGTGCTTTATTTAACGTGAAATTTTATTTCTATCTTCTTTGCGTGTTTTAAATCATCAACTCTCTTCTGTTATCTATTGCTTGTAATGATTTCTTCAAAACGTTTTACTATTCTCAATTACTGAAAAGCTCATTTATTTACAATTTTAAAGGTTTGATATATGTCGTTTGAATTGAATTCACAATTATGTTTTGTCATACATTTTGCAGTGTCAATACATAATATTGCCATTTTTAACCTTTACAAAAATTCTTCTTAGTATCGAACTGATAGGTTTCTTAAAATCATTTATTTCTTATAATAAATAATATTTCACACCTAAAAAACATGATTGCTCTTAAATTTAAAATTTTAAGATTAAAGAACTCTCCTAAAGCTCATATATTTTTAATAAAACATTATTCATACTGTAAATAACCAAGCGGAAAGGGAAAAAAGACATAAAAGACAAATAACAAAAGGATTGCCACTTTGCTATGGAATATACAAAATAAAACGAACTTTGGGTGAGAGGAACGATAGAAAAAAAATGGACAGAATAAATTAAATAAAAACACAATAGAAAGAAACATAATATTATTTAAAATGAGTCTAATACCTTGGCCAACACAGTATCTACTATGTCCCGCTTTCTAAAATCATCCCAGAAGATATTCAAGTCATATTTTGACCGGTGAGTTTTTTTAATACTTATCGGCACTTATGTTTCCAATTTCTAAAATATATTGATTTAACTCCTTTAAATGTACGTTATTAGGTTTTATGGTTGCTGTCTATCTACTTTCGGTAACAGATGCAGTAAAACCTATCTATAGCGGACATCAGAGGGATATAAATATTTGGTCGTAAAAGAAAAGTGCCCACAAAAGAGGATTTATTTATTTATTTTTTTAAAGTCTTGATGATTTTTCGGAGACGAGTGAAATACTAAGAGTGTTGTCCATTAGGATGGGTGTTACTGTAATTGAGCATGCAAAAAATCTATAGTCATGTGTATTGCATTAACAGATAAAATTAACGAACTTGGTCTCTTAGTAACGATTGTACTAAAATTATTATAGTTTCCAAGCTATGAAAGCATATAACGGCGATGTTTTTATTTTTCCTGGGAACACCTACTTTTGTTGATGGAAACAGGTAAGAAAAATAATCACTAATGCTTTCTCAAATATATGCTTTGTATTAGGATTACCAATAAATTTTCCAGTGAAATGCTCTAATGTTATTAAAGTTTGGAAGAACATTTATGTGTAATCTCTGCAGACAATATCATCTGTCTTTCCCTTTTCAGGGAAAATTAATGTTAGAAAGACAAGAGGCGCAGCTGGTCAATTGTCCAGATATTTGTCTCTTATTGATTAAGTGATTATGTGATGTTTCTTCTATCCAGGGGAAGATGTTTAGCTACTTAATTAATGCAATTCCGAAGGACATTTTCTCAAACAATTCGTTACGTTCGGTAAATTATCTTTTCGAACAAGATTTTTCTATAGTAATTAAGGTATTAAAGATTTAAAATCTTAAGACTCAATTTTAAACAAGTTTAAGAGATAAGAGCGATTTAACGCTGTGACTTGGGTTCCATATCGGATAACACTGAGATAAACGATATGATATACAGCTGTTCAGTATAAATGCAAACCTATGAAATAGAATTTTCTTGAAATATTTTCTGGCATGCCACTGTGTTTTATATTTTTTAATATGCTGATTAAAAAGTGCAGTTTAGGAATATGTAATTTCCTTTCTGGACTTGGATGCAAGCTATGTTCGGAGATGAACTTTTTCCCTCTCCTCGTTACGTTTAAACGTTACATGTTCAATCCCAGGGTTAATGTGACTTTGGTTTATTAGTTCCTCTCTTCAGGGGAAATGGGGTCAAGTTCAAAATCGGAATGTTCACAAACTTCTCACAGATTTTCATGATGGAAAAAAAATTCCGCAATTTTGAAAAAGGATTGTAAATATTGACTGCAAATTTGTTTTTCGTCCTAAATATTTGTTAGAAAAATTTAGCATTTAACTTAATGCCATGAAAAATTTAATTTGAGGCTGAACCCAAATTTCCCTGTCATTTACATTGTTTGAATTATTTATGAACAAATACTTATACAACTTGTCTTTTTTAAAAATAAAATAAATATTTTGGAAAAGCTAATATGCATATTAAGGAGTGTGGTAATAACAAGGTTGTGACGCAGGAGCAAGCTAAGTTAATTGCGAGCATCTGCTTCAGATCTACATGAAGCAACACCAAAGTGAGTGAGCTTCCAGAATATAAGACGTCCTGCGCACATATATCGTTATTCAGCGAAAAAATACTTCAATACATTAAATAACTGTAAAATGAAATTAGATAAAAAGTACTAAATTGTCTCTTCTTTTCAATGCTTTTACCAAGAAGAAAGCTCACATACAATGCCAGAACATCAAATTACCAAGTTGAACAATAACTGTTGGTTATAGTTTTTGTTTGATTGTGTTTTATATTTTGGTTTTCTCAGTTGCACATCTTTTAATCCAAGGGAAATTTTAATCGCTGTTAAATTAACACATTTCTCGTAAATTATAGAATTTGAATATTGTAGCGTTCCCAACAAGATACACATTGTATTTTTACGTACCTTGAAGTTTTGTGCAATGAATATAGTTCTTAAACATATACTAATGCACAACAGTACAAATCTATACAATACAAATCTAAAAGTTAAAAAGGAAATTTCACTTTTCCATTAATCAACTTATTCATTTAAAATCTTCATTCACAAACTAACTGATCATGGTTTAGTTTATTACTTTGAATTAAGATCATAGTTAACTATAATTAAACATTCAAACTAATGTTTTCCTTTCAAAAACTAATTTCTTGTTCGACTTAATTTTCGTAAAAAAAAAAAAAAACAAATATATATATATATATATATATATATATATATATCCATGTGTGTTCCATTACTTTTTTCAGTCATTACTACTGTTGCAAATTTCAGCCTCAAAAAGAAGGGATTTTTAAGGAAAAACCGCTTGCTTTATTAAAGAATAAATTACATTTAAAAGTTAGGTTAAAATACCTTGAAAATAGTCGATATATTTTTCGTTTCGCAAGACACACAAAGAGAAAAACTCATTCCTTAGAGCTTCATAATTTTCAAAACCTATTACATATGAGGCAATACGAACTCAAACTATATAAAAAGATTAAATGGGATTCTTATGAAACACAATCCAAGTTTAGATACCTGTAAAAAGATTTGTGAGAAGAAAAGAGAAAAACGTTCCATTACTTGTTGTCCAAGTCCAGCTTTTAACGCGATACAAAACTTAATGCTACAAATAAAGGGACCTAATTTTTTCTGGTTTCTCTTTCGTTCTTGAGTGGAAGGTAATGGCCGGGGTGTGATACGGAAATGAGGAAGGATGTATCGGCTGTCATTTGGTGTTTCTAGAAAATTAATGACTGGGAGGGAAAGCGCAGATGGCGCCTCTGAACCAGATATTGGTCCACCATTGATTTAGTGATTACGTGATGTACATTTGACCTGGCTCTAGATGTATTAGTTCCCCAATTAATTTAATCATGACCTAGATTCCCGTGAAAAGACTTCAAAGTTCGTACTTTTGAATAAAATTCGCTAATGTGATTTTTTTTCCCTTCTTTTTATACGGTAGTTCTGAAATAAATCTCTCTCCTAACTGAATTAGCTTTTTTTTTTGCTCAAAAAATATAGATGCAAAGAAATAAAGTACAATGTATGCATATTTTTATCTAAAAATAAATATTAAGCCAAACTGATTATTATTCATTTTCTATTAAAAAATTAATTTATATGAAAGTGGCGCGGGAACTTATATAAAAAATATTGACCTGTTTTTTTGTATTAAGAAATTTTAATGATTGAAGCTATTTGACGCGCATTAAAAAATTTGTTTATTAATTAAACCCTAAAAATCATGTAATACTTAATTGAGTTTCAAAGGGTTTTTTTTAATTTTGGGAAGACCATGAACAATAAGATATAAACAACTTGAATGTGTTCTTTTTATATTTCTGTCAAATACATCGTAAGGACAAAAGTCCAGACTTAAATAATCAAACCTTAAATTAATCTTTCTTTAATTTTCTTTTCATGAATTCAAGATCAGAAATATTAGCATTCTGATTATTTTTCAGGGAAAAACTTATTTAATTTATTATACCGTCATCTGATACTGATAAGAAAGTTAATAAAAAATAAACCACCGTGGGGGAGTAATCTTTATTTAAGCGATCATTTTCCAATTTTCAACTTCGAAATAAAAGGGAAGCTTTTATTGTGTTTTTAAAGGTATGATGTGATGATAACGTTACTGGTGCTGAAAATAATGACAATGAAACATGCAAATAAATTTCAAAAACTAAATTGAACTCTGACAGTTTGAAGACACAAAATAATATATTTATGATTTAAAAAATATATTTTATCAGTTTTGGTAATAAAATGGGGCACTTGACATAATTCTGGAAAAAATAAATTGCATGTGATTATATATTAAACTTTGTTTTTAACCCAACATAAACTTGAAACAATGCGTCAAAAATTCCTTAAAATAGGGAAAAAAAGTAGCACATTATGCGACATAGTAATTTATTTCTTAATTACCATATTTTGCCTAACTTTCTCTTATGTACATATAAGATAAGCTCATTTCACAGTATTTATAATATTTTAGTTTTCCTGTCCATAAATGAAATTATCTAACTAAAGCACTAGATTAGAAATACAATATGTGTCTCTATTCCTCTCTAATTTTCTTTTAAGCACAATTTTTAAGCTTGATTATGCAAAACAAATTGTGGAAAGAAAGTAGTAAAATTCTTGAAGAGTATCTTAAGAGTTTAAAACTACATTTCAAAAAAGAATTATAGCAAAATATAATGTAATAGGTTAAGACTAATTGCTTAAGAAAGCTTTTCCTAATTTCAACTGTCTCATCAGAGCATTTTTCACCTAAATTGTGCAATTATAATATTTTTTATAAAGCAATAAAGAATGATCCTACCTAAGCTAACAAAGCCTAAGGTTACAAGTCACATAAAATTTTACTTTTGGTGAAAAAAAAAATTTTTTAAAGGAAGAGAAATTATAAACTTTTGAGTATAATAATTTATTTAATATGTTGTCACGAAACTCGAAATTATTTAAGTACTTCAAAGATATTTTAGAACCGAAAACATTGCGCGGTTTCTGTTTAATGCCCTTAAGAACTAATGATAAATGGAATTAAAACCTACTTAAAGGGAAAAAAACGTCTAAAATACTCATGTATTTATATCGGTTGAAAAATTTTAATATTTTAACTTTTGCTTCAATTTGTTTTCCAAGATGTTTCTTAGCTATCAATGACACACCTCATATTAAACTTTTTTTTTTTGTTCCTCTTTAGATTTGAAATCTGCATAAAGTTTTTTGTTTCGATTGAAAGAAAATAATATTGATTAACGTGTCGCTAAATATAGGTAACCCATATACAAACTGTAGGAAAAGAGCATTATGAGAAAAACTGAATGAACGTAGGAAAGACTTCGGAGGTGCTTTTTATATTTGAGCACTTTTATTTAGCCGACAAGCGTCCTATGATTGCATGATATCTGGAAGAATCATAGTTTTTTTTCCAATAATTCAGCCATTTGCAAATAGAATGTAAGGTACATTTCATTTAATACCATTTTTACTCAATTAACTTTTTTTTTGTTGTCTGCTCTTTTCCGTCGTACAAACTATAACCACCATATATAAAAGCAAATTTTTTTCTTAATGTTCAGGTTATTGTGCCTTAAAACACCATAATAATTATTTCTATTAACGTTAACTTTTTCTTCTTCTGAAATGACTTAAAAGCCATTTTAGATGTTTGGCTCATGTAAGTTCTTTGAAGTTTTACCTGTGCCAAACCTACCCATTTAGTTTCAAGTATAATAAAGTAACACTTTTAATTGTACAAAATATAGTTAGTTTGAAACAGAAAATTTACTCAAATGACAGAAAATTCCTTCCGAACTTAGGACCAAAGCTCCGAAAGGGCTTCTTGTTGGTCCTCAACCATTGCAGGCCTAGTGCGTTCCCAGAGATTGGTACCAACTCTTTCAGCGGCACCACAATGAGTGTGGTACCACTGCCGCAATTTTTTGACCCTCAGTTCTCCCCTAAATTGCGGCACCTGAGCTCTCGTTGATGCAAACGGCACTAGGAATTTAATTTACCGAGAGTATCCATGCCAAAAGGATACTCAAAGGATCTTCTACAAGCCGCATAATGCTACGACATGGGCGCAGACGATTTAACGCATCCTGAAAATCCAGGTTCTGCATCTTGGGCCAGGTTTGAACCTGCGAACTTGGGCGTACGAAGCCTGCGCCTTACCAATATGTGACCCTGTCGGCAGCTGACAATACTAAATTCACCAAATGCATTTATTTCCTTTTAAACGCTTGAAATCCTTACGAGTCCTTCAACGCTTTCTGTTAAAGATATAAAGTTGAATTCCATTGCACTTAGATCGGTAATTTTTTTCCAATTAATTTCCAACTGAAACGAATCCTAGCAAAATGAAAAATATGCCTTGTTGAATATAGACTAGTTAACTTGTACTCAGTTTGCATCAGAGTACGCAATCAACTTATAATCATTATTATATGACTTTTTTTAATTTTCAGTAGTAATACACTGTTAAAAAAACCCTGCATTTTCATTGTTCTTTTTTTACTGATTTTAAAGGAAGATTTCCGTAGTGCTTCAAAACATGGTTTTTCCTTCCAAAAACGGTTACATCAAGTACCTCATGATCCTGAAAATACGAGAACATAACTTTTCCGTTTTACGGTTGCTGTATTTTTACAACCTAATTTGGAATTAGCGATAATCAACACCAAATTTCGAACTTCAAATTGTTGTTTTAATAAGAAATTTGTATTTATTTCTCTTGAAAATTTCTGATTTCATATGAGGCTTTGTGCTGTAATCAGGATTATTTGGAAGTGCGTACTACATAACAAACTTCTTCCAAAAAAGAAATTGCACTTCTGTCAAGTCTCGGGAAAATAACATCAGAAACGGAATGTCTCCGGCATCTCTGCTGCCGGTACTGTTTTCGTTATTTTCAGGAGAGTTTTTTACAGTGTACATAACAAATGATATCTACAAGGATTGGCCAATGCTTACCATTTCCCTCATTTTAGACGAGATATGTCGTCTTCCTTTCCGTCGCCCTATACGTTACAAACGAGGTAATTTGACATCAACAGAATATTTTTATGTGCTGTGGAATCATGCCATTGATGCTTATCAAATTTTCAGCACATCCCAGTTCATATTATTATGTTATATTTCTAAAATTTCTACGGAATGAAAAAAAAGGGCGGGTCCATTGTCAGACTGAGTGTGTTAAAAGAACAATCATTGCAAAAGGGAGGCATTATGTTCACATAAAAATAAATACTATTTGCTTCTACCAGCCAAAAGTGTCAAACATACAATGAAAGTTCTCTTTGGGAATTTTCATTATGACATTTTCTACAGTTTCATTCTCGTTATTTTTTGACGGTAATTCAATCATATTTTCAAGAAAGAAATTAACATGATTTCTAAGCAAATATCTAAACTTTTCAATTAATTTTTACTACGATATTTTGCTACGCATATATGTTCTTTATTTAATAGGACATAAATAACATTGTTTAAATCATAAATTTCAAAATTTCTACTGCATTTTTATATTAAAAAGTATCAGATTCGTAACCAATATTTGTTTAAATTAAAAATAAGAGCAAATTAGAACTAAGCTATCTGGTGACAGTTATCAGTGAAGAATTAAAGTTCAATTTTCATAAATTAACATTAACCAGAATGCCTATGCGTTGTATCAAATTTATATGTCACAATTTCGAACGAATATTTCTAATGTGCAATTCATATTCCAATTATGAAAGCTGCTTTTCAAGCTTGCTACGCTCCATTAAAACTTTAGTTTTCAATTTCGTAAATATATTTGCAAGCTTCCATAATGATGTAACCTTTCCATACCATTTCCTGGTAGCAATTGCCTTTTATTTATTAACTTTCAAACTGAATTTATGGATAAGCATATGAAAAGGAAATAATCCAAAGTTAATTAGCTATCAATATTTAAAGCATTTCCTATTTTCCTGTTCCATATTTGTGTAAGCTATTCGATTGGGAAGCAGTCATTTTGATAATTGTTATTTTAAAATCGTTCAATTAAATTGAACCGTGGAAGAGAGCTATTACATTTCTGCTTGTTTCAACTTACATTTGATAAAAGACGTATTTTATTATTTTAAGCTCATAATGCATTCAAAAATACGATTTGTTGATGTTTGGGGTTTTAAAAAAACGTTCAGTTATAAATATATATTTCTTATAAGTGCGTGTGAAGTAAGTAGTTATTACATTATGTTTCTAAGCATAGTATTACTAATGAAAGACATATTAAAAATAGTTAAAGTGCGGTGAACATTAAAAAAAGCCTTCTTTCAGTTGAAATGTTACAAAGTAAATCAAAATAACAGTATGGTTTTTATTGTGCATATCGTTCTTCAATTCTGTATTCCAGAAAATATCAGTTCTTATTTATTTAAGTACTTGGTTTTATTTATTAATTAATTTATTTATTATTTATATTTTTCACATTTACGAAATATAACTTTTAAAAATGTTTCTGTTAGTATGTATTCTTGTCCCTCTAACACTCGTGAAGAGTATTTAATTATTTGCATTGTAAATTTAAATTTGTCCCCGATGGTAGTGCTATGCAAATGAATTTAGAGTGAAATTATATTTTCAAATCCCTCTGACCATGTGTATATATATATGATTTAATTTAATAGAATTTAATGCAAATATATTTTCCAGTTTTAATTTGCTTATAAGATTTTTTACTGAAAGACGAATGCAAATTCACGATATGCTAAACGCATATGCAAGGATTCAAGGACGCAATTATCTGGATGTCTGAGCGGATTTAAGACATGGACTGAGCGGCCTGGCAACCGCCTATCAGATCTCATCCATACCCGTGTTTGGTAGTTCATCGTCGCCTGCGTTGCAGTGTGTGTGAGGCCTGCTTTCCAGAATGATTTCAGCCTAAGTGTCGGTGCGTTCGACGATCTTCAAATATGAGTTGAAAGTTCTCAACCTAGTTCTGTGCTGCATCCCCGGGGATTGCTTTGTGATTAAGTTTTTTCAATCAAGGGCAAATGAATTTGAAGATTGCTTACCGGCAGTTTGAAGATGAGACTATTGATGAACTTAAGTAACTGTTTTTCCCTTTCCTGTATAACACTGGATTACCCTTGTTGGTATTTAGAAATTTAACAAAATTAATTAATTTTTATTTTAAGAATGTTAAGTAAATTGTAATTTGTTTTTCATGTTGAACTTTGTCAAACTCATTCGTACTCTCAACCACATTTTAAAAATATAACCTTTTAAGTATAAATTTTTATCATTCTTTAAAACACGCAAGAGTTAATCCTTTCCGTCAGCCTTTCGAATTTTGCAGACAGTTTCAAATCAGAAACATAATTAACAGCAAAGCAAATGGTAATAAATACATACCAAGTTTCAGTTTTATCTAGGGCGCACCGGAATTATCACTCTATTTATTTTATTTAATCATTTATTTATTTTTTGATTTTCACGCGTTTCTTGAGATTATAAAATTTGATGCATGGAAAAATACTGCAATATTCCAAGATTTAAAAAAAAAATGTTAAAAATAACTTTAGAATGTATGTCTTTCGACACTTTTGCAGCTACTAAAATCAATCTTCGCAATTTTGTGCCAAAACCTACTTAAACTTTAACCACTTTAACTTATAATTTTATTAAATTTCAAATCTTTCTCGCGGTAGCGATAGGTTGGATTTATGAACTTTGATTCTTTATTGGGAAGTTTCGACATTTTACCTTCCGAATACCATTTTCAGTATTCTCCAGACAGCAATCTTAATCTTTACCGATTTATCTTCCCTTTCTCAGTTACAATCCCAGTACATTTAATCTTCCTAAAAGCCCTCCTGCTGACAACCTCTTTTAGAACCACACTGAAACACTCTATTCTCTAAGTAGCTTCCTACTCTTTAGGAGTCCATTGAAAAAAGAGACAGGCAGTTTTCATGAAGCTAAATAAATGTTTTAAGATGGTTTTTACAAAGAGGCCTCCTTCACCGGAGCAAAAGATGTATACAGTGTGGCGTATTATTCTCAACAGAATTACAAATTAATGAGTATGCAGTTAACGTGTAAATTCATTCTTAAAATACCAAACAGTAACTGATCTTTTTCTGAAGTAAGATTAAGGTGCTTTCTTGCATAAGAATATCTACACGAACAACAAATAAAAATAAAATATCTTTGAAACTGAAAATGTGTTTGTATGAGCGACGATGACTCTAGTGCTATATATATATATATATATATATGAATATTTGTTAATTAAATAAAGATTACTTATATCGTCGAACACATTAAAATTTACTATGCATTTTAATCAATGAAGCAACAGTGAGAAGTTTTAGCATGACTCCAAATTTTCATCTTGGACGTTTGATGCTTATTCACAAATGCCTGAGATTACAATAATTATAAGGAATAGTTAAAATGTTAATGCACAATGGCTTTCGGTTTGCTAAATTATATGTCGTGATTTTGGGAAAAATGTAGAAGAATTCTTTTAATGAATAAAATTAACAATATTACTTGTCAGTACTTTGATTTTTTAAAATGTGTTTTGTATTGAAATGAAATTGCAATTCTAAGGCCTTAAAATATTTTGACAAATTCAGAAATTATCGCAATGTTTAGGCGGTAAGTATTTAAAAGAGAGAAGACATTGTAAATGTTTCGTGTAAATTGAGATAGTTCAAATGAGTTATGTCATTTAGTATGGGTGTGCTATATTTTTTGTACTGTTAGAAATATCGTTTCTCTGTTTTTTTTTTTTTTTTTTTTTAAAGAAAGCAATTTATTCGACTACACTAAACGTGTTATGCATTAATAAAAAGATATTAAAAAAAAGCAAGATAGGCGTATAATAGCAAAAGAAAAAAAAGGGGGGAAAAGGAAAGATATGAAAAAAATAGGAGGTAGGGAAGAAAAGAAACAGAAATAATATACATTATATTCAAGTTGTTAAAGCGATGAGTAAAAATAACATCTGTAAAAAAAATAAATAAATAAAACTTAAAGGAATATTTTTCGTTCAAACATTTTCTAAAAGCAAGAGCACAATTGTGTATTCTAAGATTAAAATATGCACATTTTGCACGGACATGTATTTGTTGCATTACTGTAAGTTTTTAACTTATACGCATTTTATTTCATAGCACGCTGGTAAATCTTCATGATGAATTGCAACATGTGTCATCTACGTTTTAAGTTTATTTAAAAGTAAGTAGATCGCAAACAATGTATTTTTCTTTTTCAAGCCTCATACTAAGGCTAGTAAGCATTTATCCTGCAGTGGACCAGTCGGTAAAAGCTCGGTTCCCGCAGACCACCGAAAGTGAAGCAACATTAACTGAGGTCAGTGTTTGTGAGGGTGAAAACCTCTCGCGTCTGGTTGCTTGGGACCGTGTACGCTTAAGGGACCTAGTGGACGTAAAATCCGCCGTGGCTCCAATGTCCTCCATGTAAACGATACCTCTGGGGATGCCGCCCTGCGGTGGCGGGCGTAGAATAACGCCGACGTAGTTATGCGTGTTGTAAGAGGCGACTAAAATAGCACTATCCGATCCGGGTGACGTAAGGCTTGCTTTGTAGCATGACTATGGCCCCGGGTCGGTGAAGCAGGTCGGCGAAGCTCTGACAGCCCAGCCCCTTATGGCTGGGGCTGGTTGTCAGTTTGTCAGAGAGTTTGTGGGAAGTGCGAAGGAGGACAGCGCCACGGTCGCACCTCCTCATACTGGGGGGTAGTCTGAGATAACCGAAAAGGTTCAGTCAGTATGGCCGTGGTTAGCATTGGATACCTCTGGGGATGCCAACCCCAGGTGACAGTCTCTCATCTGGGAGCTGACTAATGGAAAAAATAAACGAGAAGTATAGATCAAAATATAAAAAAAGAGGATAGCAAATCTTTAGTGTAAAATTTACAAGTTCATCAAATAAATAAAACCACCCAATCAGATGATGCTAAATTCTTGTTGGATGCTATTCCTCAAAATATATCACTACACAGCTATTATGCAGTTTATTATGATAATGATCCAATGTACGTTTGAAAAGCTTTAAATAGAGAAGGAGATCTGACTTAAATGAAGTTTTTAGAAAAAGATGCAGGCAACTTCAGATCGCCAAAAAGGAACAAAATTGAAAAGATAAATGAAATACATTTTGTTATGTTGCTGTGACCTTAAATGGAGCTGACCCATTCAGTTTGACGACAATGCCATAGACAGTTCATATAAGTGTTAAACGAAATTTTGCAAAGATTTTTAGAAAATATAGTTAGTTTTTTTTTTAATAAATTAACTTGTCAGCTGCAAAAGTATGTGTTGCCTACCTATTTATTTTTTAATGTATTAATTGTTAACTAATATCATATACACTCAAGAGCCAAAACATTATGACCACCCCAACATTTTGCAATGAACTCGCCTGGATGACGTGGAAGGCACGTGATCAGGTGGAAGTGGTATTTAACTGCTGCTGGAGAGTCTGAATAATCATTCTTTCACTTATTTCGGTGTGTGATGGGAAAGGCTGTGGATGTAAGCGACTTTGATAGAGGCCGGGATTGTAATGGCTCGAAGGCTAGGAACAAGTATTTCCGAAACTGCACGACTCGTGGTTTGTTCGCGATCTAGTTGTTAGTACTTATGCAAAGTGGATGAATGACGGTGAAACCAGCAGTAGACGACATGGTGTTAGACGCCCACACGCTATCAAAGAAAAAGGTCGTCGGAGACTGTCTCGCATGGTGAAGCAAAACCGGAGCCAGGCAGTTTCTCAGCTGACAGCCCAATACAATGCAGGGCCAAGTAGAATAGTATCGGAGCACACTGCTCAGCGGACACTGTTGGATATGGGGCTACGCAGCAAACGTCCCACTCGTTATTGACAGGTGGTCATAATGTTTTGGCTCTTGAGTGTAATTATCTACGAAATTCCTTTCGTCAAAAGAAATTTGGGTGATCAGTATTTGCCCCAGAAGTGATCAAGGAATAATCCATTCTATGAATAATTCCTAATCACTGAAAATTTTAAATATTGCAATTTCTCTATTTATTTTCAGAAAAGGAAAGGTTGCATAGGAAATTTCTATTTAAATTTTAAGTAATTGGCTCAGAAGTCGAATGTTATTCTACTATAAGCCAGTGGCTAAATGAAAAATACCATATTAAAGACACTATTCCATGGTTAGAATTACTAGCAGGCATGTGGAGCAGTAGCGCGGAGCATCGGAATAGTGAGTGTAACGGAGCCAGAGGAAAGAAATTTGCTGTACTCCACTGATCTATGTTTTGACTTAAAAAAATCTGAATATAAGAAAAAATATATTTGTTTAAAAAATAATTAAATAAGCAAAAAAAAATATTATGTGCGCAGATTGTAAGCTTTGCAAGAATTTTGAAGTAGGAGCGAAGCAACTCAAAAAAAATGGCTGCTCCGTTCCCTGAATTACTATTAATGAGTTATATTAAATCAAAAACGGTCTCGATGTTTTATTTTTAAATATTTTAAATTTTAATTTAATGTTCCATTACACATGTTAAACAGCCCTTAATAAAGGAGCCATGTTGCGCATAAGACTAATCCTAATTGGAATGAAACAAATGAGATAAGTGTATGAGTTTTTACAAAACTCATAATATTTGATTGTACCGTCTATGTGGAACATACATTTAAAACTAGATTGATAGTAATTGCATACATTTAATATATAATTTCCAATCGCTATTTTTTTCTATACGTTGAACTTTTGTTTAACGAGACAATAAATACATTTTATTTATACAGAGGGAAAAAGGAAAAAAGTGAAAAACATTACACATGTTAAATTAATGCAGCTAATACATATTTTTTCCCAAAGTTAAGTAAAAATTAAAGATAAAGTCTCTTAACTAATGCGTAACACTTTTAAACAATTTACTTTACATTGTGATAACCAATTCCTTAAAATAACGTAACAGATTAAAACATTACATGTAAAAAAATATCTTCAAGGCAGCTTGCATTAAATTGGTTAAATATTTTTTTTCATATGCACAAAAGTTTCTACTACCTAAAATTGTTACAATACGCATCAATGGTAAAAACTGAGAAAAATACTTAAAATGAAATAAAATGAATGCTAACTTAAATCAATAAATGAGTACGCTATTAAAATTAAAAAAATGTATTTATACGGACACAATAATAATCTCCTGAAGTTGGAAAGGAACATTCTTTTGTTGGAAGTCCTCATAATTGTTTGCTTTTCTGCGTTTTACTTATTTAATACAAGAGAAATCTATCACAGAAAATATTACGTTCTTTATTATTCTTTCTTTTGTACCATTTCCAGGTCCTTTGGGCAAAACGTCATTATCGGAAGAAGACATTCTCAGCAATGGCTTAAATGGAGTAAATCCTTTTCAGTGAAGACAGGAAAATCTTTTCAATTAGAGATAGCATTACAAAAGGCGGAAAAGCGATACTCTTGATGTTTCCTTTCATTGTATGATCAGCTTATTTCATTTGCAGGAAGGCATCACACAGTCAGTATTCAAACAGATACCTCCGCAAAAGACATTACGAACGCGTAAATTATTCATAATAATATTACTGATTTTATATTAAATTCTAACTGTGTCTATATTTAAATGATACTGTTACATTATTATTATTATTTTATTTTTTTGCAGATCAATTTCTGAGATGAAATCAAAGTGTATTCTACTGATACGGATTAGATCATCGAATAAGAAGATTTAAAACTGCGTCTCCGAGCAGAACATGTGTCCACAGCAAAAGGACTGTACTTGAAAATAAAAGCATTATTTTGTTAAAAACATGCTGTCCAATGTTTTGACGCTTAAAATATTTTTATTTATTCAAGTAAAGCTTTTAATCCTTTACTGTATGCGTCGTAAAATATGTAGAATAGAATCGTTGTGCATGGGCTGAGATTTAAAGAAACAAAAACGTAGCCTGTATTACGACGGATATTTTTGCTTTAAATTTTCAGTTTTTTTGTTAGTGCACTCAATTTTGATCTGACCGTCTACTGAGCATCAAGGTTTGAGAAGAAATGTAAAAAGCAGATATGGATAGATTTGTGTTGCAGGAGCCACTTGAATTCTGTATTTTTAGAATTTTATTGAAAAAAAGAACATGATGCAGAGTTTTGCTGAGTGTGTCTTCGCACGAAATAATTTAAAACTTTCCTTGTGTTTTATGCCTCATGAAATAAGGTTTTTTAATCGCGTAAAAGAATATGTCTTAGATTGGAACCGAAAATCACTGATTTTCTATCAAGATGCATTGAAGAAAACTTCGCCTTCTCAACACTTTTCGGCTGACTATATATCCTATTGAGAGCCTTATTATCAAATAAAGAATCTCTTTTTCTTCTTTACGTGATTGCAAAAGCGTAGTTGGCTTGTGGCCAAATCATCACTAAACATCAATTTGCAGTGTCTTATGTGAAACCCTTCATCGCAGATAGTTGAGAATACATTTATTAAAATCCCATAAGTTGTAGAGACATAATCATGTGTAAATAAAAAAAAAGAAAGAAAAAGAAAAATTGGTATTTGTTGAGGGAAAGCGACGAATGAAGAAAAAGCAATAAAGTATATACAACAAAGATAATATAAATTATTCACTTAAATTAAATGGGCTGTTTAAACATCGCAATATGTTTTGAAATAGGTTCATAAAACAACTGTTATTTTAATATTTACAACTTAATTTTTTCTTTCTTTTTCTTCTATCTCTTTCTCTGTCTCTTTTTTTATTAATAAATATTATTGCATATTTTCTTCCATTATACGTGTCGTTATGATTTTTTAAAAAAGTTTAGAAGTATATTACTTTAGCAACCTAAACTACGAGCAGTTTCATAAAAATACACGTATAAAACACATGAAAGGGTTACAAAAAATAAGTTTTGCTACACATATTTTTTGCGCAATTTTCACAAGAATGTGGCCTCTGTGTTGAAAGTTTATAATGTGATAAAAAATAATATTAGCTGATCTATACACGAGTATAATGCATTTCTTATATGTTAGTAATTTTATATATACATACATATACATCACACCAAATACTGAATAAATAAACAAAATTAAATGATGCAGATTAGCGAAGAATAGAAGGCATCACAAACTAAATTAAGTACTTTTTCCGAGACGATGGCTGCCTAATTACTTCTAATCCCACTTGTCTTACGTCTTTCTCTCATGCAGTGACAGCGGGGATCAACTTGAAAGCCCAGCCTTTATGAATTAAGATGGGTGTCCAAAGCACCATTGTTCTGATCTAAAAACTCTCGTTTATCATTACTCAGATCAAGATGGGTCCAAAATGTTCTTAATTGTTCGGGGGAAAAATGAGGAAATAAATGATAACGGTTTGAATGTGTTTTCGCTTGTTTGACGCTTATAAAGTTTCAAACTTTTAATGGCGAAAATATTTTTAATATTGCTTCACTTTTGTTCATGCTGATGTTAAGATTTCTTTATCGGTAAATTTCCGCACCAGAATTACTTTAGGGCAAGAATTGATTTCCTATGAGCATATGATGATACTTATACTTAATTTAATTAGCTTTGCTTGGGTCATTCAATATTGCAAACTATTGATTTCATGATTTAATTAAAGATAAGCTTGGTAATTCTTAAACACTGGTCCATATATATTTCCTTTACAATATATATTTTAGAATGGGACAATGCTTTAATGCGACGATACCGAAAAATAATCGATATTTATGTGTCAGAAAAACTCCTGTGAGTTTTCTAAGCTAATTAGTACATTTCTTTAACTGTATAATAGAAACGATAGGAAATCATATATACATACACTGATGACATTACTCGCAGAATTTTATCAAAAATTGGGATACAAAACACAAATAGTTATGACTAGCTGACATTCCCGGCGTTGCGCGGGATAATATTGCATCATTCTCAGTCGAAGTGACACATGTCTAAAATCCTGTTGTAAATATATAAGGAAAAATTTTCTTAAAAAACTCAAGTAGAAGATGGGCAACAGTCCTTAAAAATCCCATTTAAACAGTGTAACAAAAGATCAATTAATTCTCTTTTGATACATTTAGTTATCAAAATAATAATTTCTCATTTATTCAAGGTTTACTGTATTCAAGCCTCGAATAATATTTATTTTTTTTAAACGCTTAACTGTTGCTTGACTGTTACTCCGTGACTTAAACTTGTCACGCACTTTTAATGTAGGTTTGCGCTGCATGCCATTTTTTTTCACAGATATTTAGAATTATAATTTCCATTAAATTCCGCGATTAATTTTTGCATGAACTATACTTTAAAACACCTACAATTTTTATTTACACTTTTTTCTAAATCTTTTGGCCAGATAAATTCAAATCATAACCATTTTTACTTATGCACTATATCCTGTGGCGTAGGCTTCCTGTTCCGGTGCCTCGCCATGTGCATTTTTTTTTTCGTCAGTTGGAAACTTGATATCATACACGAGTGACCCTTTTTTCGCTAGCTCCCCAGCAGAGGAATTCCTTTGGGTTTTCTTCTGACTGGGGATGCCTCATATAACTGCCTTTTGAAAATGCTACTTGAAGTGAAAATCACCCTTGAAAAAATGCATTGATCGAAGTACTCAAGGTGCTGTAGATTTTAGGACAGCATAGTGAATGCGTTCATCGACCGATCAAAAGAAACAAGTCTTTTTTTTTTATATAGTAATTGTATGATGTGATTCACGATCCATGTGCTGAACATGAAATATGGAAATGACTTCATCTACATTGAAGGACATTCATTAATTGAGGACGACTCTTCATAACGAAATATGCTATGCCAATAAACGACTGCATCACGGACATTATGTGTTTTGAAACGAATATGGAAGTATAATATGAGACCGTTGAATCGCCAATGGAGAGCATTATACAGCAAAGGCGAGCTTTCTGGTGATGAAGTTTATTTCATGCAACAATCAGCGAAGGTGTTCATAAGAATGCTAATTCAAGCCGTGGATCCGCAGGTCATTAACATTTTTTATGATTGATCAATCATTACTTTATATTTTTTTTGTTGGCCAATTCAGTTTTTTTATTAATGCCTAAGATGTAAAATTTTTGATTTTTAAGGTATTTAAATATAATCAAGAAATTTTTATGAAATTAATGAAGTAACTATTATGAATAAATAATTGATTTTTTTAATTATGAATATAGACTTATTCACAATAACAACTGATCTTCTATTTCAGCATATGAATAATGATATATTTAATTCATTTTTTTATAACACAACGCAATATACTTTGAATTAAGTATTTAAATCTAAAATATTTGTTAATTAATGTGTTTAAATATGTTTTATACACGGTACATGGTGTTTAATATTAATAATTAAACCACACATCGTAACATAATTGTAACAAACAGTAAACTCATTAAAAGTCACAATTGCATTAAAAACAACAGCCTCGAAAAATTCCTTTTAGACCAAAAAAAACCGTTCATAAAAATCCACATTAAAAGGCCAAAAACAGTTCATAAATTTGCCGTCAGAGTAAGGGCAACAGGAACTAAAATGCACATATGCATCAGGATAATTGTTCCAAAATGGTATAAGGTGTCCGTAAAAATCGCAATTACAGTATAGATAACGCTACATCTAAAAATTTCTATCAGAATAAGGGCAGTATTCTCTTTGAAAATGCCCATTAGATGAAGAACAACATAACAGCCCTGTATATCTCTGCTACAACAAAGAAAAAATTCCTTAAAGTCATCCCTTGAATAAAGACAACTATTCCTAAACATGAGTAACACATAAGGACATTAGCCCAAAAAAATCCCCATTACAATAAAGACGTCAGTGACAAAAAGTGCCCATTAGGCTACAACCCTTTAAGAGCTGCTGTTCCTAAAGTTACCAAGGCCAGCTTAAATTCCTCACCAAAATAAGGACACAATTTCCTAAAAATCCCGCTTGCAAAATCGTTATTTCCTGAATATACCATTAAATAGCCCTTTTTTAATAAAATGCGGATAAAAACGGAAGAAAGAAAAGCATTACTTCCAAAGGCAAATAAGCATGCACATTTAAGTTAGAAAGTATTCAGTACTAATCCAATAGTGACATGTGAGATTACTAACTGTAAATCATGTTTTACATACTTCACATTTTCTCCCGCAAGAGGGCAGTACGATTGACAATTTGTCTTCTTCCTGATTGCACTACGTGACAGCACGTGACTAACACGTCATAGCGTGGAACTTCGAAATCTTTTTTGACTCTCCCCGATTTGTTGTGTGGTGTGAAGGGGTGAAAATGGCATGTTCTCCTAGTTTTGCTTGGAAGAGACGCAGGAAGAAATATTTTTAGTCGATTATGTCTTCAAAAAAAAAATGCCTCGATGAAATGAAATGAGTATATGGACATGTTACGGCGCTGTTGAAGTGAATTAAATAGAAATGATTTTCGGATTAAGAGCGAAATATGGACCGATGCTTCAAGATTGAGGATTTGGAAGAGGATCAAGTATTTTTTTCTCAACCAGAGATCTGATGAACTCAGTGCACGTGGTGCAACAATTCAAGATCGAGTTTTCGTCTATCCTTTGATGAAGGAAATCTTGTAGCCATCTTTCATAATTACAGTTCCATCTAAAATCATGATCCTCATAAGAAGATTTTAAAAAATATCTTACAATATATTTAATTATTATTTTTGAGCTGTATTAGAAATTTAAAACAGATAATCCGGAACTCTATCCATCTTTGATAATGCATCGCCACTTACGAAATTCATCGCTCATTGTGGTTTATTTCATAATCAAGAATTTTAGTATATTTGTTTTATTTTTTATGCAAATTTAATACGAATTGAGTATAGTGCACCAACAATGTTTAATTCTTAACATTTTCATATTTATCAACGTATCCAGCTTGGCCAAGCAAATTGCAATTGTTGTCTGTAATTATGGAAATAAATCAATTCGGTAAGTCATGTTAAAATTTATGTTATTTTTTTTCTTGTATATACAATGCATGTTCATGCATAAACATTTTCATGAACACACCATTTTTAGTTACTTTAACATTTTAAATTAATTGGTGTATTTTCATTTTAAAGGTGCCATTTAATTATCTAATTTTAAATATTTCAACAAAATCTATTTTTAACATTTTTAAAAGCACCAACCACACAAGTCTATTTTTAACACTAACATTTACAGTACTAAACATTTAACTTGGTAGAAAGAATTATCTGAATTATGTCGAAATGTCGCCAAATAGACCTTACAAACAAAGAAATAAATGGTAGAAAATAAATCACTTGAGTAAAATATGGAATCAATCAAAACCGCTGCGTAAAGAAGTTAACATGAAGATCGCCAAATTTCACTATATAGTAATGGAAGCGTAATGCAAATGCGCCATGAGCCTATAGTGCAAATCACATGTTGAATTAAATGAGAATATTACTAAAAAGGATTATTGGCTCGGTTTGGAAAAGTTACGAAGCGCAAAATAATATATTGAGAGCAATTAAATGGATGGGGGCGAAAAAAAAAAGTTATCACCACTTGGCAAAGTTTTAAATTTCATAAAAAATAGGCGATATCGAAAACCTTCCTACCTAGTTTTTATCGGAGGAATAAATATTAATTCGCCAAAAAAGAAAGAAAATTCAACCTCAAGATAAAGTAATTGAAAATCGTCTGCTGTGTTAATAAGCCACAAAATATGCATAAAAAAGAAATGAATTTTTAGAATTTGTTTCTTTTATAAAACGGACACTCTACCACAAGAAATAATATGTTTCATGAAATTGTTAAACTGGTACTAAAATATTTAATGGCCAAAAAAAGAAAGAAGAATCAGCCTCAAGAAAAAGTATTTAAAAATCATCTGTAGTTAATAGTTCACAAAATCTGCATAAAAATGAAATAAATTTTTAGAATTTGTTTCGCTCATAAAACGGCATGAATAAAGATAAAATAGCATTTTTTCAATCTTACGTTAACAGAAATCATCTAGTTGGCGACAAAAGTACTATTTATTTTGGCGAAAACACGCAAATTGAGCAGATAAATTCTGAGGTAAGCCTCGCTTTAAAGTTCGAAAACTACTTTAAATGAATATTGCGCATGTTCTGTTTGTTCTACGAACTTCAGAAAGAGATCACCTTGCGCAGTTTTTACGGGCATTAATAGGCCACAAAAATCGAAAAGGTGAGACGTTTCGTCGATGAGATATTCCTAAAATTAACAGTTTTGCTTAAATTGGAATAAAAAAAGAACAAATTCGAATTTTTGGAAAAACGCTTCGAGGTGCACGAGGACCTGACCCAAGGTACCTGTAACCAAAATTTCGTACTTCTAGACCGTTCCATCTCGGCAGGAGGCGAGCGATACACACACACGCACATACACACACACACAAACTTTTGGTTTCATTTATATAGATTAAGCTCTTGCATGATTGAAAATTTATTTCCCGAAACATATTTTAGGAAACGTGGGTCTGTTGTATCTCGTTTTCCAAAAAAGTCCATGTAATAATCGTCCTAAACCTGAAAGGCTTTGGAAGCACCTGAAACTTTTCGTTAACATGAATGAGATTATGCACCTAAATATATTTTACTGCAGCTATTGCAAGCTATATGAAAACACCTTACTATGATGTAAATATTCCGTACAAATTGTTTAACATAGAAAACCGTTAGCTGCATTAAATAAACTGTTAACTCTATGAACGTATAAAAACATTATATATATGTATACATTAAGAATTAAACAATACAATATAAAACATTACAAAATAAGTAAAATGCTATTTTTTTTTTATATGTTGCACTGTTTTGTTACTACAACTTCCAAGCATGAATAAAGTACCGTATTTAAAAATGTTAAATATTTAAAATTTAAAATCAATGTTTGAAAACATTTGATAAAATAGTTTTGGTTTAGTACAATACAGCTTATTTAACTCTATATTCAAATCTTTTTTTTTGACGAGTAGAATGTAGGCACTTTATAGTAAAAATAGTGTTAGAACTTGGACTCTCATTTATCGCCAGAGGAAGTACTTTTTTCCCACTTTCATTACTTAGGCTCAGATGATAAAATAACATTTAGGACCAGAAGAAGGCAATAAAAGAAACGATCAACAATGTTGTTGTTACTAAACCCCTGACATAGGAAAGCTTACTACCAGGTTCAGAAGATCAATAATCCACTGGCTTACGGTGATATGCAGTTTTATTTTAGAGCGAGGAACCACCAGGGCTGAAGACTGACTTGACTTCAAATTTTGTGGTCTCTTAATTTTGAACGAGATCCCAGATAAGAGACCGTCACCTGGGATTGGCACCCCCAGAGGTACTCAATGCAAACTGCAGCCATACCGTAAATAGCATCAAAGGCCTTCCCGGACTACCCCCCCCAGTATGAGGGGGTGCTGCTGCAGCGCTGTCCTGCCCCGCCCAGAGGTATCGTTTTACTTGTATGACTTTTGGAACCACGACCTATTTGACGTGCATCAGCTCCCTTTAGCGTGCACGGCCCACAGGAACCAGCCGCGAGAGGTTGTCACCCTCACCAACACTGACGTAAGTCGATGTTGCTTCTGTTTCGGTGTTTTGCGGGAACCGAGCTTCTACGGGACGGGTCCACTGCGTGACATGCTTAACAATAACCGCTAGTCATGGATGTGTAACTGCATTTGAGTCTCTGATTGCAATGAAGAAATGAAGAAAAAGTAATGATCTGAGAAATGAAGAAAAGTTGTTTTAACGTGAAATATGCCAGGAGTAGACCAATAAACGCCTGTATGAAACATTTTCTATGCGCTAAATGTATACAGTTACGGAAAATATACACTATTTAACTGCGATGCTCAAATTCATATAAGTTCTAGGGTACAGTAAGTAGTTTGTAATAGTTTTGTAATTATGTCCTTTAAAATTAATTTGTGGGTCATGGAGGTAAAACGTTGAGCTTTGAAATACAGGTAGCAGCGGAAACCAGTTTCAGATCATATTTTGTATGTTATCAGTGTGTTAATAATGAAACGTTTCTGCTAGTATATAACTTTTTTTTTCTTTGACTAATCCGTGACTGGTACCGGTGTACTTACTAATTGTCGAACCAACGTCACGATTTTACTTTTGCAGGGCAGAAACACTGAGAAGTTGCTGAAAAAATAAGAAGATGATTAATTCACACAAGTAAATAATGTGCACAAGTAAAAAAAAATGTCTTTAATTCTTATCTGCAAAACGAACCAAAAACATTCACTAGTAGAAGACAAAATTGGGATTTTAAGTGCTATTTAAAGTTCTGGGAAAAGATACAATGTAAATTATATTATTTTCCTATTTAAAAGTTCAGTTACAAATGTCATCATTTGAGAAAGTAATGATAATGTAAGAACGCTATCATTTCTTTCTTTTCTGCATTTGTTTAATTTAACATTTAAGTAGATTTTTAAATGAGGTATTTAAGTGATGAATACACATTTCCTGACCACCATGTTCATTTGGTACATACTGGATTTAATTAAACATCCCATAAATATATATTAACCGAAATGAAAATTGTTTTATTTACAAGGATAAATAGGCAATTTACTATTATTTTCATCATTAAAATAATGATTAATTACCATCGTTTTATTTTATTGAAAAAGCTATTTAAATTCGATGAGAAAACATTCTACAGTAATAATATCCTGTTATGTAACAGCGACAGCTTTGAACTTATTAAACAAATTAATTTTGACTTACATTCTCGCAATGCATATATGGCTTTTAATATTTCTTGTATCTTAGTAAAAAAAGCTAATATTTTTAAAAATTTAATTTCATCTCATTTATTTGCTAAGTTGTAATTAAAACTTTTTAATTACAATGAACAAAAACACTGAAGTATGAGGCCGGTCTACTTTTTTTGGCGAACATAAGGTTGTCATTGATGTTTCTTGTTATACGTTTTTTTTAACTTAAATCTGTATTGTACAAAAATTTTCTTTCATTGTCATATTTTAAAATTGATGTTCATTTTAACCTACTTTATAACAATACAACAAAAAAAAAGCTTTGTAGCAACTGACTTCTGCTTATTCTTCAAATTCTTCCTAACTGCAAAGACATATCTAAGAGATGTGCATACTTGTCCCTTTTGCAACGTAAATTTGCACATTCAACAGAATTTTTTCTCAATTTTAGCTTATAATTATCACTGCTGTTTTCACTATTAATGGATGTGCAATTTGCATTAATATCAATTGCATCGATCTCGGAAGATTTAAGTATAACAGGAAAAACGTGCTGATGTGTGCACCACATGACTTCCTTGTACTACACTAAATATAATACAACGTTTAAGAACAAAAAAAAAAAAAAAGAAGTTCCGTCTGGAAGTATATGGGCCTACATTCCCGTATACATCAACTTCAAACTTATAATCCAGCTATCTCCTTCTCTCTCTCTTTTTCATTTTGCTTCAGTTCTTAATTACTTCAAATCTACCTTTTTCAACAGTTAATACATATAATACATATTCATTCACTAACTCATTCATTCTTTTATTTATTCAGTCATCCATTTAATTATTCATTCCTTCACTCCTTCTTTTAAATTTTCATTCATTTCTTTTTCCCGAAAATATCTTTGAAAATAACGATAAAAACATTCATAGGAAAATAGGCTTGTTTAGTTCTGATTGAACTTGGTATCTGTACATATTCTACGTCACAAGAGCTTCTCGATGAAGTCTGTTAGAGAAGGATTTATGTAGGATTGAAATTTCCTCCTAATGAAGGGTCAGTTGGAGTAATTGTAAGCAAGCTTCATACCTACACTTGTGGTGGTTTGGAAAACTTAACTGCTTGTGAGTGATAAACTGGCAGCATAGGGAAGACATTGAAACAGTTTCGCAAGTTTCGAAACAACTGTGGAGGCGTCACTATTGTTTGAAAATGGTACAGGGAAAAAAGTTGTTTAACAAAATTTAGTGATCTTACATTTTCCTCTCCAGCTCATCTACAAAAGCGATGTAAAAGGTTTCAACCATTTTTACTTGTCATATGGAATGCTGCTAAAAACATTTAGTTATGAATTTAATCCCCCCTGCTATTTTTCATGTGCAAGATAGGTGTTTACAGATAGGTTATTTGGAGGGGAGAAAGTAAAAGTCCCCTGGACGCCAAATATTTTACCGCTTCAAATTTTAAAAAAAAAGTAAGTTTCTGTTTTGCCGTTAGTCATGCACTGGAAATCAAGTGTCATGCATTATGAAAATCAGTCGTGAGTGCTACTTCTTACTATTCTCAAGACCATAATTAATATGATGGTTGCTCTAACGCCTATCTCATCATGTATTTAAGTGCAACTAAACTGACATCAGTATGTTGGGTGTTTTGCTAATTATATTGAACTTCTACATTTTATACTGTTTGTTCAAATGTTCCACACAGTATTATTTTGATATGCTTGCACATAGTAATGATTAAACTTTGTGCAAAGTAATAGAAATAAAATTTCACGTTAAATTAAAGCACAAATGAGCATTAAAACGCAGACATATGTTTCGGGATTGCTTGGAATCCCTTTTTCAATGCGACAGGGAGCTTCTAGATGCAAAACATCCAAATGAAGCAGACAGAACAACAAAAACAAAGCTTATATAGCCTAAGAATTAACTGTAAACCAATGAGAATAAAGGCAGTGTGAAGTGGAAGTAGAAGTAGTAGGAAAGGCACCAATAAAAGAGCAACAAACGAATGCAGTTGGAAGTACAGAAAGTAAAAAGGAATATCAATAAAAACAAAGCAAAAAAGACAACAGCGTGGATGATTGTTTTGTCCTAACGGACAGTAACTTGTTAGGTATTGATGATGCTCTTTCGATTATGAACTCCATTGATTCTAATATCCAGTTTTCTTGTGAGAAAGAACTTAATAGTAGCCTCGCGTTTCTTGATGTTTTGATTTCTAGGAGTGAGTCTGGTTTCACAACTTCTGTCTATCGTAAACCTTTCGCTGTTTCTTTACCTCCTCACAGACTATCGTCTCATTCTCCCAACCAAAAATATTCGGCTTTTAATGCTCTTGTCCATCGTGCTATTAATATTTGCTCTTCTCCTGAGCTTCTCAAGATTGAACTCAACTATCTGAAAGCTGTAGCTGTTGATAGAGGATTTTCTCACTCTTTAATTGATTCTATTCATAACAAATTTTTTAAAAAAACTTCTGGTCCCAATCATGTGGTTTCTAGAAAGAATTTGGTTGTGTTACCATTCTTTTATTCTGTAAGTTTTCGTATTGCTAAAATCCTAAAAAGGTTTCAATTTCAAGTTGTTTTTGCTCCTAGCAACAAACTTTCCTTCTCTTCTCTTAAAGATCCTGTTGATCAACTTAATACTTGGGGTATTTACCAAATTAGTTGCCGTTGCGGCCTTTCTTACATTGGACAGACAAAACGTGCTCTGAAAATTCGGTTAAATGAGCATAAAGGTTGTGTACGAAAGCAAGAGCTGAATAAGTCTAGCATTGCTCAACATTGTTGGAATTCCAACCACTCTTTTGATTTCAATTCTGGGAAAATTATTCAAAAATGTTCTTCCCCTTTAGAACTTGACTTTTGGGAAACTTATCATATTAACAGGAATAGTTCTAATTTGGTTAATGATTCTTCCTCAACTCCTTATTTTTCACAGGTCTGGCATAAGTTCCTTTAATTTGTTGTTCTTTCTTGGTTTTCTTGTTAGTTTTCCTTTTTTGTGTCAATTTTTTTTTCTCTCTCTACCCCCCCCCCCCCTCTCCCTCTTTTGCATGTGTACTTTGTTTTGCTTTTTGTTTTGGTATTTTCTGTACTTATTTTATTTCCATTTTATTCTTTGTATTTTATTTTATTTTTTTGCAATTTTCATATATTTTCACATTTTTATGCACACTGTTGTCTTTTTTGCTTTGTTTTTATTGATATTCCTTTTTACTTTCTGTACTTCCAACTGCATTCGTTTGTTGCTCTTTTATTGGTGCCTTTCCTACTACTTCTACTTCCACTTCACACTGCCTTTATTCTCATTGGTTTACAGTTAATTCTTAGGCTATATAAGCTTTGTTTTTGTTGTTCTGTCTGCTTCATTTGGATGTTTTGCATCTAGAAGCTCCCTGTCGAATTGAAAAAGGGATTCCAAGCAATCCCGAAACATATGTCTGCGTTTTAATGCTCATTTGTGCTTTAATTTAACGTGAAATTTTATTTCTATGCTTGCACATGTTTAACAATTATGCACTTACAAAAAAGGCTCGTTATTGACTGGATAAAATGTTCTTTTGTGGTGACAAATAAAAAGAATACATGATTTACAAAAACAAATGTCTGTCTTCAATTTTATATTGCGGCAAACACATTTTCTTACAGATGAATTAATTCATTTGAATGCATAAAAAAATCTGACTCTAATACTTACCTTTATTCAATTCCTATGAGAATATAAATTCAAACAAGTCAACGCTGGATTTCAACAATCTTGTACACAAGCTTCACCTATACAATTTTTCAGGGAATGGTTCCCAGGTGTGTGATTATAATAATTGTTATTTTTGATGAAAAACAATAGTGCCATTCATACCTACTTCAACATCTTCCTAAACTAATTAATTTTTTTTTTCTCGCGAAACGTGGTTGCAGTCTTATCTGGGTTATTGCGGCTCACAACTGCAATCTGCAATGTAAGAAAAATTTAGATCATTTATCCCATTTTTTAAAACCTCTTTAAATTTTTTTTTTTATATATATATATTTTTTTTTTTTTTTTTCATTTTTCATCTGCACCACAGAGATTACATCGAGAAGTAACACCAATTTCATTGTTTTCGAGTGAGTAGTTAGTTAGAAAAAAATCGGAGGCCTTAGGACTTGAATGCACCTCGTATATACGGACGTTGTGAAAGAAACAGTCCAAACTGATTAATTTGTGATTAAATATCAATCAAGTGTCGGAAATTTGAGTGAGAAATTTTTAGCGATTACAATACGTCCTGTACTTCGTACAAGGAAGTAAAGAGCGAAGGCAAAATATTTAACACTGTTGCAATTAGCAGCAGTGAACCCCTAAGAAGTTAAAGGCACATCTTTACATGTTCTGTTGAATGGCAACAATATCTACTGATGAATGGACCATCATTTAATATCGTAAACGGAATACTGTAGAAGTAATATCGACTTCTGTAGTATGCCGTTCACAGCTAAAGTTTCTAAATTATATTTGGCAATGCATGGCAATCCGATAAAATTGTACAAAAGAAAATCTAGCTTAAGGGCCGTAAATACATTGATTAAAAAAAAACATGTATGATCTCATACAACTATCTATAATATAGTCACATTTTACGAAATCTATTTTCAATTGATGTTATTGTTATTATTAATGTGCTAGTTACTTATTAATTTTTGTAAGTTGAAGTATTCATTACAATTTGCACAACCTCTTTTTCTCTTTTTATGACTTTTTTCCCTGATAAATTCATTTCCTCATTCATGAAAAAAATAAACAACCAGCAGTGCAAATTTAAATCACCTGAAAACAATATAGGGACAGCGTATTTGCATGATTCAATAATGTGTTTTTATCGAGCATTAAAACACATTTAAAAAACTAACGCAGTATATTTCTATTTAAAATGAAACTTTTGTTAAAGAAATTCATTTCACCCCGAGGGTGAAATGAATATTCATGGTAATAACGCACTTTACTTCTTTAAACAAATGTATTCATTAAAATGTTCCTTCCTTAGAGGTTTTTTTTAACTTACTTATTTTTGTTTTGTTAAAATTAAAAAATGTATATGGAGTTATGTGAGCTTTCGGCTTTTCCTAACGTCTTTATTTTCGATGAAACAAAAACAATAAAAAAGAACGATTAAATAGAACTTTCTCAAATTAATAATAAAAACCTTTCAATTATATGTTTAAGGGCTCGTTTCTATATGAGTTTAATCACTTAAATTCTTTATTTAAAATATACCTACTTAAAATTCTAACACACCTACTTTAATAATTTAAACCATTCGAAGTAAGACTAGATTTATTTTCATTGCAATGGCTTTTTAATATGTTCCACAAAAATTCGAAGACATTTTTCTGTGTTATACATGTGTTTTTCAACAACGTGAAAGCTTAACCACATGAAAAATCTTTGAGCATTTTGAAGAAAGAAGTGTTCATTTAAAATCAGTATAACGTGATTTGATTATTACTATGCAAATAAATAACACAGCCTAGCATGTTACCTAGCATTTCAGGCCTTTACAGATTACTCCGAAGGACACGGAACGCAGCGCTCCTCATTTGAATCTTCCAAAAACTCTCCGACACTTAACTACCGGACTGCCGATTGTTGCCCACCTGCTTTACTGTCCCGCTGCCGCAGTCTCTCTGCAAAGAGCGCCTTCCAACCGTTGGAAGCAGATTGGTAGAGATTTAGCGTTACCCAGTCCACACCACGAGGTGGCTCCGATCACTAAGAACCACATTTAAGACCTATTCTATTAAGAACACTTCAAATAAATCTGACCAACTTCGAAATCGGGGGTCTCATAGACCCCATAGACCCCTAGACCCCATTACTCGAGAAAACGTATCAGCTATCCTATTCAGTAAACCAATACGATAGGAGGGCGATCTTCGCAGCAGTGAATCCGCGAATGCCCACTCAGCCACCACAGTGTCTCAGGTTGCCCTCATGCAGCAAAAGCGTTAAAGGGTCGAACAGTCAGAAGAGTTTTCGCGTCTATACCAACACTTGTCACTCATTTGACGACAACTACATGTTTCAAGGGGTAAAGCTTGATTTTATGAGCGCATCGTGATCGATCTCAACAGACCGTATGCTCGAGGCATCGTTATTTTGTCTGGGAGCAATAGCACTAGAGAATACGTAACTCCAGGAAGGCCGCAGACGGTGAAAAGAAGTATGACATACGCATAAAAACCAAGCCTGTATCAAGTCATAGATTCAGTATACAGTTCGAGGTCGAAGTCTGAACGTCTACTCAGTCAATTTGTCTCGAATTCTTCACACAGCAAGTGTCTATCACTTTTATGCTGTAAAATGTCTGAAAAGAAGAACCTGATGTTCAGTGACTAATCCAGACATTGTTTCTGCCACCACTGACCTCTTCCGTGAGCAGGAGGATGTCGAAAATTCAATTTGGATTTTATTACTGAGCCGATATTTTGTCGTTGAAGGCAGTGAAATGATTTAACAAAACGTAATACATGATCGTACATTTTGCAGGTAACCACTAAAAAAACTTTTCCCTTTTGGAATCAATGACAGATTCAATTGTCCCTGAAATGGTTCGTTTGTGAGACCGGTTCCGCGTCAAAATCAAAGAATGATTTATTTTAACATACATTCGTTTTCCCTATTTTGACGTTGGGGCCAGTTTTCATGTATGTGTGGCCTGATAAAAAGGTGGGTTGCATTATTTTGTGTTCCTTTATTCGGGTTGGAAAGTTGCACTTAAAACCCGTGCTGAGGCAGGCTCAACACCTAATTTATAAAACCGAAGAAAAAAAGTAAAAATAGCTGTATTCTTTTCCACTTAATATATATGCGTAATATTATTCATGTAACAAGAGATTGAATTTTAGATATGAATAATTTCAAATCATTTGTGATCAAAAGTCATAGGACCATTATAAATTATGTATGAAATCTTTGAAAATTTGGTGCAATATCAATATTAAATGTAAGAAGTTTACAGTCTAAAGTTTTATAGATAATTTTAAAGTCAAATATTTAATTTAATCAACGTGAGATAAGAAACAGAAAGTTTTTCGACAAATCATTGAATTACGGAACAGTAGAAAGATATTTCTCACGATTTTTGTTTTTTTTCCCTACCGCATTGGAAATGAAGAAGGATTTAAAACAAACGATGAATTAAAATATATTGAAAACTTCTAAAGAAAAGTTTGAAGAAACTGAATCCCAGTTTTTTTCTAACCCTTCTGCTGGTTGTTTGATTAAAATTGCTTTAACTTTTATTTGAATGATAAATTAGTCCTTTAACTCCAAAAATGAGTATTATTTAATCCAAAAAATATTTTGAGGGTAAATTAATTATTTTTGGGGGTATGCAAGTACCCTGCTTTATCACGTACATTAGTCCATGGTCCTCCTACACTTACGGGGTTTAAAAATAACATAATTTATAATAAATTAGGTATGAGGAGATTTGTACGTCTTCTAGAAGCAAAAATCACAAACTTTGATCGTGCACCTCTGAATTGCTATGGGCTTCATGTGCCCATCCTTTAGAGGTGAGTCTATGTACTTCAAGGACCTGGATATTTACTGCAAAATTTACAACTTTGGTCATTTTTTGCGTTTCTATCTGATGCCAAAAAATCCCTTTTAATGTTGAATTTAGTACATTTTCCTCCGTGTTATGAAGGTTTCGTGCTCAACAAGCTCCAGTTCTGAGGCAAAAGAGTTGTAATTCTACTGTCTTTAGTCTGCGTTTATTGGGGTTCCTCCCAATTCTTAAGCTTTTCGCACAGGCAGAAAACTCATTTCCATTGGCGATGTTGAGAAAAATAACCTGCTCTATCTGACTGACAAGGTTCCAGCTTTGCCAAACAACACTAAAGAAATATACTTTATATTTTTACATTTGGCACAGGTTTAGCCTTTGCTTACCTATTGACAAACGAATAGCTAACATTGTCTTTCATTCAACAACAAATAATATGGTGGTTATCTGCAACTAGTTCACATAATTTCTGATTCATGACAACAGTATTTAGCCAAATGCGACGGGTACGAGTTTTACCTACTTTTCCGGTTTTATCCAACTTTCCCCTTCTTGCGAAAAGAAAAATTCAAAATGTTTCAACATTAAAGTACTGTTATTTAAATTCTGCATGAGAAAATTTTTATCAAAAATATATACACAGACAAAGAAATATTCATCAAAACTAAGTTTCAAATGTCTAAATGCATCATTTCTAGAAATATGCAATGAGAGAAGTATATTGAGGCCCTTATTAATTTCGTAATCAGTGTAGTGTTATTCAAAACATAACGGTGAATATATTTTTCACTAATATATTAAGATTTAAAGTTTCTTAAGAACAACCTCATCTAAAAATAAGCAAACTTATCAAGACAGGTTCTTGTTTTCTGCATGAGTGTGCGTGTGTTTTATAAGTATATTTTCATTTTCTGCTTTTTAATTTCCGTTTATTTTATAAAAATTACCTATTTTTGTCACTTATTTCTTTAAAATATATATATGTATTTATATATATGTATAATGCTTATAGAGTAAACCTAATTTCTTTCAGCTGAAGATCCAACGAAAACATAAAACACGATTACCTGTCAGAATATAAAATTTTGCTATTCGAAAAAATATGTTTAAAGCAGACAGTAACACATAAAAACATTTAACTGTTCATATATTGCCTAGTACTTGTCTGTCCAACACGAAAGCTTGTCACGAATCTTTATTTATGGACCTATTAATGCTTTCAGCTAGAAACACTTTGAAAGCTCACGCGAAGCATATACAAATTCTTTATTTTTGCTGCTCCTTATTTTCGCTCTGCATATGTTTACGAAACATATTAGTTTCATGTGCTGAGCAGTAACATGCTATTAAGGAAAATATTTAGAGCACTTAAGCCATGTATTTCAACTTTTCTTTTTTTAATGGTGTATTTTTAAGAGTATTACGGATACATTTCTTCTAAGATAACTGCGCTTCATTTTATCAGCAATTCTTATTAAATATTATTGACTGTGCATATTGTAATGAAAATATCATTACTCCCAAGTACTGCATTAAATTTTTGTTTTTTATTATTGTAGTGAATGCATGATGTAAAATGGTACAGGAAGACGCCCTAAACTGGACCTGAAGCACAAATACCAGCACATAGTTTATAGGCTTCCAAATATTAACCGGGGGGAGGGGGGGGGGTACGTCCCTAGGATGCGAGGAAATTTCAACATCTATCAATTACGTTACTTCCCTTACAATACGTATTATTTTTTGCACTCATAAAATCTTATTTTACGCACTTGTCCCAGTGGAATAACAAAGACTTGCGTATTGAGGTAAGTGATATTATGCTAATAAAAGTATGTAAGTGGTGGGCAGATTTTTGAAAATAAATGTTTGCGTAAAAATAAGTAGGAAGTTCAACCAGAGTTGAAAGAGCATACGTTCTAGTGAATCAACATCAAATTTGTAAATCTAGTTATGTCTTTGTGTGGCTCTCGCTAAGTCTTAAGTCCTAACTTATTTCAAATATACATTTTCAACGGTCAAAACATTTAATATTGAAACATAATAAATATTTTTAATAAAAAATAAAACTATTACCGGTTTTGTATACGATATCAAGTTCATTCTCTCACACTCATGTGCATTATATTTCAGTAATTTTATATGTAAATATAAATGTTTTTATTAGAATAATTTTATAATCAAATGGTTCCTTTAAATATAAAGGAAATCGTAGAAGATAATTTCAACAAACAATTTTTCCACTGTAAATAAACAAAAAGAAAACTGATGTGTGTTTTTTATAGTAATATAGTAATAAACAAATGAAAATAAATGAATAAAAATAATTAAAAAATGTTATAAAATACTTCTGAAAGGCTGTAATGATGGGGCTAATATATAGAACCTTAAATCATGTCATTCAACAAAAAAATCATAATATTTAATCATTGACCAAGTAAGGAAGAAAGTGTTAGTAATGAAATCCAACTATGAGGAATAAAATCATCTCAATAAATATGCGTACCAAAAATCGCCTGCGGTCTTATATTTTGTGCAAAAAACGATGCGTTTTGATTTCTATTCGCTTTCATTCATTGAACCAGTCCCATAATTTTCGTCAGTGTTAAGTAAGTTTAAGGGAAATATCAATTTCGGTTTTTATGAATAACTTTTTCTTTTCCCTATTTCTTTCAATCACTCCTTTTTTTATCGATTCAATGACTGACTTGTTTATACTGCTAGAAATTTCATCATGAAATTACGGTTAAATAGCCGGCAGCAGTCAGCCCACCTAATTCACCGTTAAATTTACGGCTTGGAACATTTTTTGTATATTTACGGGTCCTAAACCATTTCCAATCAGCTGGGTTAAAAAGTCGTAAATACAAAAGTGTAAGGTTTCATAACCATTTATAACTAGTATGGTTTCAAAATTGTAACTAAGTTTCTACGGTTTTTGAACCATTTCGAAGCGTAGGATCTTCGAGGCGCAGAAACCGCAAACGAAGCGAGCGGGAATTGAACCCCGGGTGTATAGTGTACCAACCTTGCTCTCTAACCATTCGGCCACCTTCACCACTCAAAGCGGCCGTTTATTTATCAATAAATCTTCTTTTAAAACAGGCAAACTGCATTGAAATTGAGAATTCATTTTTTGATTGGTTCCAAAATCATTTTTGGTCTAAATTTACTGTATATTGACGAAAATCATTTTATTTGCTGCAAAAATTAAAATACAAACCAGCTTCAGAAGCTCAAATTATTTGCTCGCTCATTCGCAAACAGTTCGGAAATCCGATGTCTCCAATTTTTGATTTACGTGTGTACGTTTTCTATTTTTCGTTCCTCAACCAAGATGGACGCCCGATTCTTATTGAATAGGAGACCTAGGTGGCGCTTGTAAATTACGGTTAGTTAAACGTTCTTTAGGAGAAACAGAGAAGAGACGATTTTTTTCACAATCAGTGGTTTGAGTACCATCTTTTTAATGATTATTCGACTGTTGCAATTAAATATGGTAAAAAAACAATAAAATAAATGGTAATATTACTATTTTTTACGGACATTTTAACAGTGTATTCATTCATCAAGATATTTATGCATCCAATTATCTATCCATTCTTTCTTTAATTCTTTCACTCATTTACTCCTTCAGTCATTCACTCATTTATTTATTCCTTGATTGATTAAAAAAAATTCTTTAAAATTATAAATCAAAAAATTTCATAGGGAAGTTGATTCTTTTAGTTCATGATAAAAGTTTTGTTCGTACAGGTTCCACATTATAAGCTCCTGCCGAAAAAGTTTGTTCTAAACATATTCGTCTATTAGAGTACAATTAATTTTCATTTCTCCATAAAAGCTGATCTCAAATTATTTTGAACTGATCAAAATTAAACAAAAAGTTGATCGAATCAAAAGAGAAAACATGCTATTGGGGGGTCCTCGCCAAAATGGTTTTCAAAAAAAGTCTCTTGGAATATTTATCTCAAAATTTATTAAAAGGGAGGGGCCAGACTCTGACAGATACAACTTTTTCTCCCATCTCAAAATCCTACTGTCGTTTTTTTTATTCGTATTAATTTTCAAAAGTTTACATACTTATCTTTGTTTTGTTTTTTTTAATTCCTTCCGCTTTTTCTGTTTTTGTTATTATTATATGTTTATTTTTTTGCTTAGAATATGAAAATAGGTCGTCTTGGATTATTTTTGAAGTGTGAATAATTTGATACTTTTCAAACAACTTACGCGTAATAAAACATCATTTAATTAAAGTCATCCAGTGTCTGTTTACTTGCCTACCCTCACTATTATTATTGTGAAATCATAATACCAAAAAAGTAAAACTATTTTTTTATTTAAAAAAGTCTTTGAAAAATGCATTTTCATGCCGAGTTCCATGTAGATTTTTTAACTTAGTCAAGAAGTAAAAAAATTACAATCCATTTTGGAGTTATTTGTTAAGCAAATAATTTAGTACTGGGTTCAACAAATGCTATTACGAAGACGCTACAAAGGCTATATTCTAAGTGATAAGTGAGCAAGAATATATATAAAAAAAAAATCTTTAATCGTGAAGCAAAGTAACAAAAAAGTTGAGTTGCGTAACGGGGAAGGAAAACCCAAGGATCCTTTTATATGGTTATCAGCAGATCGTAATATTAAAGGATCATATCATTGTTATTTTTTTGTTTAGCGTAATCATGATATTCATCTTCACTCTTTAAAAGACTTATTGTTGTTCTCCCTAAGTACAACATTGTATCATTTCCTTACTCCTGTTTAACTTGTAAAAGAAAGCGAAAGTATTCATTATGTGTGTACAATTGCAGCAATACGTTAATTAAATGAAATGCAACAAATGCTGAATTTGAAGCAACGCAAAGAAGCAGACGACTAGTTGAAGGCAAATCAAAATTTTAAAGGGTCCAAACAAAACTTTGTGAAAAGAGAAGTTCACCCTTCAAAAGTCAAATGGAGTAAAAGAACGGAGAATAATGCCCTCTGACCCAATTGTCGCGCCCCGCAGTGAACCAGTCGGTAGAAGCTCGGTTCCCGTAGAACACCGAAAGTGAAGCAACATCTACTTTGATCAGTGTTTGAGAGGGTGACAACCTCTCGCGGCTGGTTCCTGTGAGGCCGTGTACTCTAAAAGGAGCTGGTGCACTTTAAAGAGGTCATGGCTCCAATGTCCTCCAAGTGAAATGATACCTCTGGGGGTGCCAACCCCAGGTGACAGTCTCTCATCTGGGAGTTGGTTCAAAAGTTAAGAGACCACATATAAAGGGGCGGCAGTCGAACTCCTGCATATAAGGGCCCCAATAGACTCAGGAGCAGCGCACTCATTCTTCCTCGCTTCGCGCGAGACTACGACAACAACAGCAACAACCCAATTGTCACGTATTTTGAATAATGACTGAATATTGACTTGTTGATATATAAAGGAAGGAAAGTGTATAAAATGAAGTAGAGCATAGTTTCGAATATAACGTCCTCAAATAGAATTTATACTAAATAAATTTGTTCGAATACATTTTAGTATGAAAATTTGAAGTGTGAAAGTAACTTGATGGATTCTCGCCTTCATAATAAACCAAATCTTAGTATTATTATTATTTTTTTCTTTCAATTTTAAAATCTGGAAAATCAGGCAATTTGGCACTGTTGAGACTCCTTATTTTGTTCTTAACACACGTGTTTTAAATAAAACTGCTATACGAAAAAAAAAAAAAAACTATATCTTTGGAAGACGAATTTGAAGCTCACGATTTAGTTTTTATATAAAAAAAATATCAATTTGCGTAAGTTGATACTTTTTGCACTAAAAGTGAACCATAACACTGGCCATTATTTTAAATTCAACTAAATCAACACTATCTGTGGACGTAATTACGTAGTTAATATTCTGCTTATGAAAAAGATAGAGAGAGAGAAATAAATATATAGAAAGAAAAAAACATTCAGAATAGCACTATGAGTGTGTGTCTCTCTCAGTCGATAGGTGCGTCTATCCCTCCTAATAAGTTGTAATAACTTGGGTGTGTGGGACTAGGCATATTCAAATAAAATAGATTTTCTTACAATTTCCTTGTTCAGGACAATACCTTTATACTTTTTTCTAGCTTTATCAATATTTTTAAAAGCCAGAGCAATTGCACCTTAGCAATGGCTATATGTAAGCCAGACATTGATTTGCATTGTTATATAATGCTAATAATTAATATTTGAAAAATATTTTATTGAATTATTTTTTAAAAAATGCATTAAGCGCAAATTGTTAAAAATGGCACGTAAAAGCAAGTAATATATTTTTCAATATTAAAAATTAACTGAATTAATGAATAACGTATGTAAAGTTCCATAATTTGCAGTTTACACAGCATAGCAAATAATGCTAATGATGATTTTAGAATACTATTACAAGCTTTAAACGGATCTTTTAAAATCTATAGTATTCTAACAGAATAAGTAATTTTTATTAGTTCAAAAGAAAAAAAACCAAGCTAATTAAGTATTTTTGTTTGAAAATGATTGCCTAATTAAACTTAATGCTATGCGATATTTGTCTTTCTTAGTCGTAATGACATTAGGGATTAAGAAAAATGTAATTTATGGGTTAAGATTAGTACATATATGAGATGTAATTTTCTCAGAAAGTATATTAGATACATTATATATTCTGAAAAAAATGGAATGAGTGCCACTACTTAAACAAAAGACCTTAGAAAAATTTCTATCAACGATTAATTAAAATTTCACTTATGGAAATTCATGTGTAGGCTTTCTTTATGATTATGTAACACAAGTCTGGATAGCACAAATATTGGTGATTTTAATAGTTTATAGCTTAGAAAAAAGAACACACCTGAAGAATCAAATGTAAAAAAAGAACCATCGATATAAACATTATCTAAAACGTGTTAGGATGGTTCGAAGAATAAAACAAATCATGAATTACCATCACAACCTTAAAGGAATTATCTAATCAACCTTAAAAGAATTATGTTATTTATCTATATTTAACTTTACCTCATTTATAAGGGCAATAAAGTGAACTTTGCAGTACAGCATTTTAAATATGACAGCTCATTAAGAATGCAAGTTACAACCAGAAATTTAAAATCCCTTTGGCTGTTACTTTAGAGCAGTGTTTCCCAACTTTTTTAACTTTACGAACCCCTTCCAAGATTCTAAAGAAAATGGCGAACCCCTTCTACAGTAACGTGTAACAGAAATACCAAATTTGTCAGTACATTTTCCATATTGCACAATAGTTCATACCAAGAAATAAATATGTATAATTGCAAAATATCTTAAGTTTAAATAAATACTAAAATTACTTTTTATTTTTTGTTATTTTTGACTAATTAATAGGACAGTAAACATATGTATTCGCAAAAAATATCGTTAAAAACTATTTTCCCGATAGTAAGAAAAAGTTATGACACGGTATGAAGAATAAACGTAGAAATTTTTGAATCAAGCAATGAATTCATAAGTTGGAAATAAAGAGTGATAAATGTGAGAACAAATTTAAAAATTAATGAATAAATATCTTCCGTTTTCACTTTGAGGTATGTATATCAAAAAATAGCCGTAATAATAAAACATTACATATTTCCGGACTCCTTCTTCGCGCTAACGAGGAAAAATAAAATGAAATCAATGCTCAAATTTTAAAATAAATAAATGAATAAAGTTCGACACTCCTTTGCTGTTCAAATTTTCGACATTACCTAGCACAAAAAGTAGTTACATTTCAAATTCTGTTCGTATACTTCCTATGTCAGCCCATTACGCATTATCGAATTGACTTATAATATCGACTTTTACGCATTATCGAATGAACAATTTATTTTAAAAAATGATTTTTACACTCCATCCTAATACGTTACGTATGCAAATTTATAACTTCGTTTTTTCTTTTACGTCAGCAATTAAAAATTCCGCCATTGCGATATTATTTTCGCGAACCCCCTATCTACATCCGGTGAACCCCTACGGGTTCGCGAACCACCGGTTGGGAAAGGCTGCTTTAGAGCATAATGTGGTACCATACTTCAATAATTAAATTTTAAATATCTATAGTGTTAGTGAGGCCAATATGCCTAGCTGTGACAACCCTTGAATGAAACAAAATTCCTAAATTCAAACAAGTTCTTGCATTAACGTTTCAAAATTCATTTGGAACCCTACTGCTAGAGAGATATATCAACGCAATATAATTAAGCATTTGCATTTCTGAGACCAAAAGAAAAAATTTCCATTCCCTTAAAGTGCGTTCCTAATGTAAAAAATTTCATTCATTACCGATTTCTCTAACATCCCTTACATACTAAAATCGTCAGAATACTAAAAGCGTCAGTGAGCAATGGCAATTGACCTTATGTCGGGGGGAAGTGTTTTAAATATGCCTGATGGAGATATTATTTAATTTACTATTATACTAATTAAAAATCCAACAATTGCAAATTGATAAAAAGCTATTTTTACTGTCTAGTATCAAATGCATCGTCAGAATTGTTAACACCATTCAGATATAATTGCCCTAATTATAAAAAAAGGACCTACATGTGATGATGGTGATATATTATTTAATTTTACTGTTAAAAATTCAGTTGAATAAGTTTGTTTAGCATTGAAAGAATAAGCACATCTAATATTTTTTCCTTGCATGCTAATGCGCGCTAAAAGGAATACAGAATTTATTTTACTTTTATAAATTTTGAAATAACACTAGATAATATTGTGTTATAGTAATAATTATATTTTTAGTACTAAAGGGGGGAAGGGCCTTATGGAGAATTGTGTGTCATTTTATCATGATGATCGTATTGTATAAATGTAAAACAAAGGTTTCACCTTCTTTACTATTAAGTTATGCTATTGTTAAGCTAGATCACATACAATGCAATTTAAATTTATTGTTGCAGTTAATGTGTCATTTTCAAAATGAAGACGAAATATAGTCAGCGAAGGGAAAAACTAAAATGAAATCGGAAATATTTGTCTTAAAAAAATTCATAAGATACTTTATATTATCTCTGCTGCTAACGAAATTGCATATTGATCCATACTATTTCAAATTCATTCTTGGCTCAGAATTCTAGTTTTGTAGTGTTTGATGCTCTGATATAGAATTTCTCTTTTTCTGTATTTTTTATTATGACTTTTTCTTTCCTTTTCCCTAGATTCACTATTTTAGGGCAGAGTGGACCACTATAAGAGAGATTATGAGAATATCTTGCATTAGGCAATTAAACATTAATGTCGATAAACTGTGTGTTAAAATATTCCATTAATGTGATTGGAGTGTTAATATTTGTAACGATCAAGCTATCCCCTTACGTGAATTTAAGCAATTATATTATTTTTTTAGATCAGTTTTTTATTTAAAAGTTGGCCTACCATTATCCGAATTCTTCGAAGTCGCAAACGATCAAAACGAAAAAAGCGTTTTATGGCCACTTCTGGCAGAAATCTACTAAATAAATTTAGCTCTCAAAATTTACAGAATGTCAATGCCTTTTACACTGTTGAATACGTTACTCTATAGATGGATATGAATACATCATTATCGATATTAACTATACTTATTTGCAAGATGTTTTAAGCATTCACCACCGTAAATGGCTCTGAGGCTGAAAACACATGTAGTTATGATAAAATATTGGTTTTGCATAAATTATAACGAATGCTTTGTTTGCTAAAGGAAACTAAGCTTGATATATTTATGAGAAATAGACTACGATCTATTAATGTGAAATAAAATTTATATGACTTATGTGTATGAGCCTTGATCTGTTTAGTGTGAAAACATCGTTCACCAATATTTGGTTTATATTTTTGTTTTTCTCAATTTTATATTTCACAAATGTCATTAGTACTTGTTGTCGAGCTAGCTAATGTTGGGTCTAGTCCCTTCCGTTATCCAAGAATCAATCAGTGTTTTAAGACGAACGCAGGTTTATTGGCGAAGACAAGACAGTTAAAACATTGACATTAACACGTAGAAACAAATAAACATTTCGGTTACGTCAAGGTGGTTGAAAATACTTCTAAAGTTAAGGGTTACTTCTACGTGGAAAGCTGCACGTCTATCTCGCTTTCTCCGTCTCTACCTCTCTCTCTGCCGTTCTTCCTGTGAGTGCGCTCGTGGTCAGCTTGTAGAGAAGGGTTGAGGTGTTTACATGCTCCACAATAAACATTCACTCCTTTTTTTTTTTTCAATGCAAAAGTTATTCTAAGTAAGAAAATAAACTCAACGTAAAGTTAACCGAAGGTACGTACACTTGTTTCTGAGTTGTAAGGAATTTGTTTCTTCAGTATTTGGGAAATGGTTTTGAAAAAAGCAATGGTTTCCACAAAAAATTTCAGACTTTGGAATGGTTTTCGTAAATATTATTAAAATAGTTTTTACATAGGTTATTTTGGTACGTAAATCCATTTCACCTATGAATAACCTTTTTCTTGAAACTTCAAAATACATTTATGTAACCTTAGAGACCTTTCAATTGTCATTTTTCTTTATTTTACTCCAAGCTTCTAAGTTACAAACAGCATAAAGTAATACTTTATGATTTATACATGTGTTCTAATGAAGAAATATATTTTATTTCATGCTAAAAAAGTACTTTTTGTATTTGTACATTTTTTAAAAAAATGTTCTAGAATTTTTCATTCGCGAGTTTTTGTAAAATGTTTTAAAAAAGTAATTAAACTGGAACAAAGCTGAGTTTTAGAAAAATGAACCCGTGTGCACATTTTGTGATGAGAAGTATAGAATTCATTTTATTTTTATAAATTTTGAAATAACACTAGATAATATCATGTTATAATAATAATTATATTTTTAGTGTTTCTAATTTTCTAAAGTTGTTTAATGAGTTGTCAATAGAAGAGAGTAGTGTAAAGTAAAACAGAAGTTTTTCCATCAAGTTATTGTTTGTGCCGCTAGATGTCAAGCTGTTCAGTGGCGCTTAGTTTCAAGTAATTGCCCCCGCAGTGGCCAGCGTATATGTTCTTTATATTGGAAGTTTTTTGAATTTTTTCGCAAGTGTTTTTTGAACATGAACATGAAATATTTAGCACCACTACATATCGTGCATCTTCAGTATCTCATATTGTTTTATTTTGTTATATTCACAGTGAAATAGCACGCATGACATGAAACCGTGGTAGGCAGTAAAAAATGCCTGTGTACAATTAAAAATAAATGTATTTATTTTGAAGTGACATCTCTGTTCGTGTTTCTTTTTAAAAAAATGAAGAAATGTTTGTGTTTCGACGGGGGGTAATATTTTTTAAATATTTTTTTTTTAAATTAAAAATGTTTCACTGCGTTCTAATTGTTGTATACATTAAGGTACATTTTAATATTATTATACCGTTGATTCTTTCTACTTTCTAAATGTCATGCGTTAATAAATTTTGTACTAAAGAAAACCTTGTAAATAAAAAGATGCAAACATCCAATATTTAAAACTTCTTAAGTCGCTTGGAATTAGATAACTCTTTTTTTTAAATTTAATTTATTATTATTATTTTTTTAAAATCAGGTCTGTAATTTTGAGCATAGAACTATTGTTTGACGACGGATTTTCGCAATGTTTACATACAGACGGCGGTAGTTTGGATCATAATCATGAATTGAAACATCTGTTTAAGAAACTTCTCTTTTGGGGGAATTTCTAAGGCGTTGGAAAAGCATCTTCTTTCGATTATCAAAAATTAAATCAGTGAGCAAGATTGAGTGTCGAGGCATAGAGAATAATAAAAGAGTTTTAACACACTTAAGAAAGTACATTTTTCCGGAATGATGATTGTTTAATTACTTTTAATCCCACACGTCGAATATTTTCCGCCTAGCAGTGACACTTGAGATTAGATTAAAGCTCCAAACTTTATGAGCTAAAAGATGTTGTTTGCATTGCCATTGTTCAGGTCTAAAAACCCTCGTATGTCATTATTAAATAGCGTATGCAACATTCCTTAACCTTTAGGTAATACTTAAGATAGAAAATGATAAGTTTTTTTTTCCTTTTTCAAAATTAAAAGATTATTCGGGAATTTAGGTGTCATCAAAATTTTAAACGTCGAAGGGTAACTGATTATAAGATGATGACTTCTCTTCACGTAGCTGTTAAAATATTACTCTTACCTCACATTTTGTACCGTGCAAGTCCTGGGTTGCCGAGATTATCTCTCTCTTTGAGTCAAAGAGAGAGATAAGGCTCAAGAGAGAGGCTCCGGTAAGTCGGCACATGACTAAATTTTTAAAGAATATTGTACCTGAATGTAAATTAAATTTATTTAATTCCTGGTTTTCTGCACTATCTTGCAATATTGAACTAATTATCTGTATACGCCAGACTTATTAAAAATGAATGTGCAAAAAGAAAAAAAAAAGAAATATTCAAAATAAATACTTAAGTAAGCGAATGTTTTTCTTCTTTAAAATTGTAGAAATACTTCAGTTCATAATATATTTTCTGGTAATCATGGTATTAATTACAAAATTACATTAAACTAATGACCAATTACAGCTAAACGCATTAAAAGGAAAAATAATTATCTTTTAACGATTAGTTAATATAAAAGACAGTACCAGTTCTCTTGCTTTGACCTTTGTTGTCTCATAACATTGCATTAATTGCATCTGGGAAAAGATTTTACTTTGTCACATTTATTTTACAATAATTATTGTCCTTAATATTTTAAGAGAAATCTATTCCAACATATTTTTTAACCATGGTTTCTTAATTCAATATTATCATATCACGACGCGGAAAATGTACGCTTTTTTGCGTAATCCTTTTCTTATTTTAAAAAATTAATATATTTCTATAAATAAATTAAAGTGCTAAAATCACAAAAATAGTTTCTTGACTCAAAACTATTATTATTTAGCTTTATATATTAAAATGCTTTATGATGGTTTCAATAACAACCCAAGTTTTCTCTCTATTTCTATTTCCTGTTGACCCCTTTTTTCTAAGGAGGGAGTACTGTCTTTTGAAAGAAACTGATTGATAATGTGTGTTACTTTTTATCGACCAACTAACTTGGGTTTTTATACAAATGTCTCACATTTTGAGCACACTTTTTATATAAAGATTAATTCCTTTGTACAAGGCTGGACACAATATGTAGAATAGTCACGCATAGTCTAGCAAAAAAATGCATTTATACATCAGTTTTCACCCTGAAAAAAAGAAAACAATACTTGCTTTTGTAAGTGTAATATTTAATAAGTATTGAGTTCAGAGACCTTAACTGAACGAAAATTTATCTGGTGTATTTTAATGTATAGAAAGGGTAGAAAAGATGACCGTCACTAACTTATTAAATACTCTTCCTTTATTAAATAAACATACACAACTTATAATGACCAACAGAATATATAAAAGAAAAATTAAACTTTTTCATCCGTAAGCAGTACGACATTCACAGTAGTGATTAGGTGTGCATAAAAAATATTAAATAATGTCTTAACTTTCTAAAATTTCTATTTATGTCTAATAAAAATATTTTCTAATCGAAAATATTTTAAAGGTCACTACATTAACTAAACCCTCCCTAGACGCATTTGAACTAAAATATTTGTGTTTCTAGATTAAACATTAGATTTTCTGCTACCTAAACCTTAAAGTATCATTAGAAAGCATTAATGCAGACCTCACATCACATAGAATGGAAAAGTTCCTTGATATGTATCGCTTTAGTTCAACACAAAGATCTTCCGTACAAAGGAAATTTTAAGGTAAAAAAAGTAATACTCAAGAAAAGCCTAGAGTAGCATTTTGTATGAATAGTGAATATTAGGAAATAAAGCAATTTCTAACTCAAGTAAAGGGCCATTAAGTGTTTCAGAAGAGATATTTATTATCCAAGAAGGGGTACCACATGTGATATAAACAGAATTTTAAATATATTTTGCGCTGATTTAACAACAAACATCATTAAAAATCAGTTTTACCTAAAGCACTTCAGCTGATGGCTTAAAATTATCTTAATGCTCTCTACTCGAAGAAGTTATAATGCGTTTTAAATCTTCTTTTAGATCATTAACTCTTGCAACGTTATCAAATAATCTCCGATTTAAGACATTCCAAAATTGAATGCATTCTCAAAACGTTCATGCATATCAAGTAAATCTTTTTTATGTTATATTTGTTTGAGAAGATGTAAATTAGAGATAATACAATGCTATAAAGTTAAATATTAATTATATCGCTTAAAGTTTCAATTAAATAAATCTTTTTCGCTAACTTTCCCATAAGTAAAAATTAATAATAATTTATTATAAATTAAATATAATAAGGGGAAGTAAATAAATATATAACTAAAAGAGGCTAACATCACGAACAATAAATTTGAACGGTAAAGAAGTCAAAAAATAAAATAAATGAATGCAATAAGTTTTGAAAAAATAAAATTTGAGCGTAGAACTCTGAAACGGAGTATATGTCTCGGGCGGTCTTCATGTCTTCCAAGCCCTTCGCTCCCGCTGAAAACTTCTTACCTGTTATGTCGATTAAAACAAATCATTTTTTTGCTCGTAAGATTGCGACCAAGGTCACGCAATTTAAATATTACTTTTTTTAAAATTTTCTTTCAACAATTTTTGGTGATTCAAATAATTCTGTACTAGTTTGTGACTATGGGCAAATTTGAAGCACGAACAAGCTCTGAACTGTTGCTTCAAATGCACTAGAGAACAAGCCCTTGATGTAGAACACGTAAAATTGATTTTGTGATTTGTTATTGAAAAGGCATTTTAAAATACTTCAAATTGCTAATTATTTGCAAGGGCGTAGCCAGGACTCCCGTTAGGGGGGGGGGGGGCAACGTTACTCAACTAACATCAGGCAGGAAAATATGCATATTTAAAAAAAAAAAATGAAAGGAAATTAAAAGAAAACTAAAAAACACCCTTTATTCAGTTATACAGTATGGGACCCCAAATTTGGAATCCCGAAATCCAAAAGACCAAAAATCCGGAACTTTTTCAAAAAAAAAAAAAAAAAATCGGCAGCTAAAAAAACCCCAACTTTTGTTTTTTGAAGAAAAATCGAAAAATATTTTGCACCGTTTTTTTTTTGGAAATAGGCATTTTAAAAAGAAGGGAAATAAAATGTAATGAACATGTTTAAGATCGGAAATGTGCAGTTTTCAAAAAAGTTATTTCGCGATTTTCTGAAAGGGGTTCGTTTTTGTGATTAATGTTTTTATTAATTGTTGCTTTAATTCTAATAGCATTAAATTTTGTTTTTTTATTTCTTGTAGTTTTATTATATTTATTTTTTTTAATGAGCTCCAATTTTCGCCCAATACAGAACATTCGCGAAATTTAAATTCGGCGTTTCTCGCATTTTCTAGACTGTCTGATCTTTTACTTCAATTAAGTGGCTAGAGAATATAAAATCATATCAGAATGTGACGGAATTCTTTTCTTTTATTGTTTAATGAAAAAGGTTAAAATAATATCGGGAAAAGTATAAATTTTTCGATGTTTTGCCTCAAATGTAAGCCGACTCCAACTTCGTTTTTTGTGCTAAATTTCGCGACTTATAGGCGAGTATATACGATAATAAAAAATGCTATAAAAACTGAGCAAAATGCTAATAAAAACTGCCAGAGCAAGTTATATGGGCTTTGATACCACTTACAAAAATTTTGAATGATGACCCAAAATCCGGAACGATCGCGGTCCCGAGCGTTCCGGATTGAAGTCCCATACTGCTAAACCCATATATATGCTCCCATATGCTAAAAACAGGGAGGTTAAAGGCTACTCCCTGGCTAAAACACGTTTTAAAAATAAAATAAACGCGAGAAAATATTTCTAAACGCTGTATTAAAACTATTTCTGCAAGAAATACCTAATTATTCATAATCACAAAGTAAGGGCACAGCAATATTTTCTCATAAAGGTTTCTTTTTAAGTTAAATGGGTAATAGAGAAGCTTAAGATTGATGAAATCATTCGACAATGTTGGGAAAACCATTCTTGTTTGTCACGTTTTTACATTTACAGGGAGGAGGAAATGGGCAAAAGTTTAAAGTTCAAAAATTATTAAACGTCTGAAATGTTTTAAAATGCTTAAGAAAAAGTGAAATTTAGACACATTTTTAAAGAGTGTCACCCCTTTAATATATTTTGAATGAAGTAAATTGAAGCTTCATATACTTTAAAATTTTAAAATTCATGCACTTAAGTCAATTAAATTAATAACAAAAAAAGGGTGAACAAGTTGGTCACCATCCATAATAGTTAAATATAACCATGAAGGTTAAAAATATGTTTTATTCTCTCTTCCCAGTACCTCAGTTGCTAAAAATTCATGACAGCAAACCATGTATAGCACTCAAATAAGAGTTAAAAGTTTTTTTTCAAGAATTTTCGGCTTACAAATTTCATACGAAAAAATGCATGATTTATATTAAAAAAAACTAAATAGGTGTGAGACTAAGGCATCCTAAAGTGGAAAAACATTCTCATTCACAATGTTTGTCAAAATAATAGATCACAGAGGAGAATTTAGCAGACTCAGCAAACATTACATCTTTAGCTTTCCTTATTAGATCACTTTTAAGTCAAACATCTATGGAATAAGAAATAAACAAATACTAGTAAAAATATTTTTAGGAAAACACAACAATTATGTTTATCATTACGCTGTTAAGAGTTAATCAATAAGTTAAGAATTTCTACTAAATCATTTGAAGAGATATTTCATTAAATATCATTTCAAGGATATGTATATATAATACTGATTTTCAAAAAAACTATCGTAAAAAAGAACACTATTAAAGCGTATAAATATGAAAAATATACCAATTAAATTAATTAATGCCACCACAAAGATCAAAATTCTAATATAGACCTCAAGAATTAGGGTGCGCCGAAAAAACATTTACTATTTGAGATTATGCTTTAGCCATTGGTGACACAAAGTGCACATCATATAAGTTGAAGTTTCTAGAACAATTTTTTGATTAGCCGCACACGCTTTGAATTTTTTGGGCAACTATACTTTTTGGAACAAAATTTTTAAAAAATATGTTAAAAAAAACTATTTTTGAAGTTTGGTGTTTTTTTATGTTGTAAACAAATTCTTCCAAAATGAAACACCTACTATAGTTAGTCGTATATATTTTAATGGAAATTTCTGCGCTTTTTTGAAAAAGAAGGAATTATCTTGCACACTTCAATTTTTTTAATGAGAATTTAGTGACACCAACGGCATCTTTTCCTCACTATCCGTAATCGAGAATTAGAAGAAGAATTTTTTATTAAAAAAAAACGCACCTTGACGGAAATTTTAACGTATTTGCGGGAAATGTAGAAATTGTCCTAAAAACTTCCAAGTTTTTACATGCATTTTGTACCACCAATAGCACCTTTTCCACAATACCCATCAGCAAAAATTTCAAAAAAGTATTTCCCTTTTTATCTTGTAAATGTTGAGATTCATATTTCACATAAAATTTTGACAGTGGTATTGTATACTAAATCGAAGGTAATCAAATCCAACTTCGTCAAGCGAGAAATTTTAGCAAGTTGGCATACTTCCCATAGCTTGAACGGTTCAAAAAGAAGGAAATATTTAAAAGCTCTTACCAGTAATACCATTTTTTGCACTAGTGAAACTTAACTACCAGCTCTGAACAACAGCAGTTCCTCAAAAATGGCCACTGTTCTTTACACCCGGCCAGCCACCAAAGAAATAACATTAAAACCTATTCCTGTCAACTACTAGATGGCCACATTTGACGGACTCCAAAAATTACTTTTTATCTTTCGGTGGATCTTTTTACAACCAAAGGCTACCGAAACGAACATATTTGTCCTAAGGATTCTTATCACTCCTCAAGAAAGTAGAAATCTCCCCCACTGCTTCAAGGAATATTAATGTCATAATATGGTAAATGCCTTTTAACAACGTCTGCACCAAACAATGATCGTCAAAAATAATCCCTCTAATTCTCAAATTAACGGCCTGAAAAAGGTACAAAAGAGAGAGAAATGGCTTTTTTACTTGCTATTTTTATCAGCATTCCCAGAAGTAGTTTATATTTCGATTGGCTTCTAATGATTGAAGAAATATAATAGAAGAGAGGGAGATGTGAAGAAAATGCCACACACATTGGATGAGCCACCACCCTTGAAGAATCTTATCTTCATTCATCTCGTATTCTGCATTGAAGGATGGTTTTATGACACCTTTGTCATTGAATGGTCAGTCATTCAAAGGGTCTTTTGCTTATTTGTAACTGCAACTTCACACTCTTGATGGGTAAGTGCGAGAGAGCCCGAGAAGGGAAAGTATAGATAACTCGCATCGCCTAGGGGTACTTGCAACGGGGTCTACTCGCTTCATCCAGTTTCGGTAAAATGATTGAGTTTCTTTCTGTAAAACAAGATATTACAGCGGAAATCTTGCATTCACGACGACTTCAAGGAAATAAACTGAACTTGCTTGATCAAGGGAGTTGCAACTGCCCCTTCCTTGATGCCCCCCCCCCCATCTAGGAAGGGGCATTTGCTCCTCCCTGCCCCCCTGGCTACGCCCTTGATTATTTGCGCTCACTGAAGAAACTTTATTTATCAAGAAAGCTAAGAACGCAAAATACGTATTTTATCGCTAAATAATTAAGAAAGTTGCAGAGGTTTTAAATAGTTTTTTCAAATCGAGAAAAATGTTTTAATATTAAGCGAACTACATTTATCCGTTGACTTAAAATTGCCATAAATTGGACTAATTGACTGCAAGAGTATACTTGAAGCGTTAGTTTCTCTTACAAAAAACTACTGTAATCACTTTTATTTCTGTAATGCGTGAGCTTAGTGACGAAAAATGCTTACTTTTATTAAACATTTTTTAATTCAATTTTAGTTTTTTGACTACTGCTGAACACAGAAATAAATTGAAGGGAAAACAAGCCTTATTTAAAAAATATTTTCTGGTTAAAACTAGTTACCTTTCTAAAGTATTGAATAAAAATAATTTGTGATTCATTTATTTCTTTACTTTTTGCCAGGTATATTCAAATTTCTAAAAAAATGGGCTATTTGAAATGAAATACAAATGTATTAAATGTATAACTGTTGGTTTTAATCGTACTATGTTCAATCATACACATTAACTTTAACACAACGAAAAATGTCATTTTATATGTAACAAATTATTAAGACCATCAGATAAACTGTATTTTGAAAAATAAAGAAATGTTGGTTCCAATAAACTTCTAGGTGAAAATAAATAATTTAAAAATTGAGTAACTTTAACAAACATCAACTTTCAAACACAGTTAAAAGTTTCATCTTAATGGAAAGGAAATATCCTTAATGCATAAAATATGTGAAGATTTTAATGGCGTTTAAGTGATTTAAATCTCATCAACGTTTGATTGACTTGACCGAAGTGTTAATGATTGCAATTAATGTCATTTTGATAGATAACCCTATTATTTGATGAACTTTGAATTATCTTGAGATATTAACATTGCATTTTATCCGCTTACTGAAAATATGTGATGTTGGATTGCTGTTTTTACGTACATTTTTTGTAAATTTCAAAAGTGTGGTTAACATTCGGTTACTTGGCAAAATAAATTTTATTAATTTTTAGTTCCAAAAAGCAATTTCATTAGCAAAACAATAAAAGAAATTTCAATCTACCTGGAATAATTTCACTAAATGCTTGCTGGCTATAAGTTTACCTTTCAGATTCATAAATATTGTGAGCACTTTTATAAGAAAACTGCATTTAGTTGATATAATTCATATATTTGAGGAAAATATTTTGTTTTTTTAGTAAGATTTGATTACTAAAATTAACACGTACAAAATATCAATTTCCGAAAACTTGAAACTATTTTTGGGGACGAAAAAATTGGTCTAATTAAACTTAATAGTTAATTTTTGAAAAATGTAATCGTCTTGTATAATTACTTTAAACCTCCTTCCGTAGTTTAGGGAACCTAGGCTGCAGCAGAGAAAATCATTTACTTTAATTTAATTTAAGAAGTTAACATTTAAAAATAAGGAAAGAGGATTTACACTTAATTCCTAAAGTCGGGAAATTTTAATTAAACTTTCTGTTGTGTTTAACCTGATTCTGAAACTTTCGAGGTGAGATATGCTTAATGAATATATGCACATTAATGTATAAACGTTCTTACACTTTATAGTCACATTCAAAGAGTTTAAGTCAACTTATTTACTCTTTCGGAGAATACTTTCTAAGAAACATTATTAATGATGTTCGAATTAGTTTTACGAACTTAAGTTTCTTATTTTAACTAACAGTATTTTTGCAAATGGAACTTAGAACTATGTTTCTCTAAAACAAAGTATAGTTAATTTATTTCCTTCTTAATCGTTGTTTTTTCTAAACAAATAACTCAGCTTACATGTTTTATTAAAAAGGGAGGCTGTGTCTTTTCAAATTTTCCATAAAATGTAAGGAAATTTTCGTTAAACTTTTAATGGTTCGTTTTCGAGAACCAAAGTTTTTGTTATGGTTCAAAATATTTACTTGTGCTCTTTCATGAAATCTGTATTTGGTGAAAATAATAACTTTAAATTGTATTATTTTATTTTAATAGCACATTTTAGATTTCAATCGCTGTGCAGCTGCAATGCTCTTGCTTACAAAATTATAAATCGGAGAAAATCATGAAAATCGGGGTTTTCTCCCTTTAGTCGCTAATGCTACTTTTAACAAGAAGTTCCGTCTAGAACTGTACGAGCCATCTTCCCCGTATATACCCAGCTCCAGATTTATAATCTAGCTACCTCTTTCTCTCTCTCTCTCCCTCTCTTTCTCGTTTATCGTTTAGCTTTTAGTTCTTAATTGCTTCAAATACACTTTATCCAACGGTTAATACATATTCATTCACTCAATTCATTCATTCCTTTATTCAGTCATTCATTCTCTCATTCATGTATTTATTCACTCATTTACTTATTTTTTCATTCATTCTTTCACTTATTCATTTACTCATTCATTCATTCAAAAATATTCTTAAAAATTCCAATCAAAAAATTTCATAGGAAAATAGGTTCTTTAGTTCTGGATGAACTTTCTATCTGTACATGTTCTACGTCTTAAGAGCTTTCCGATAAAGGTTGGTTCAAGAAAATCGAAGCCGTTCGATCAGGATTTATATAGAATTGAAATTTCCCCATAGGCGCTATGTTAATTTTTATGAACTGTTAAAAAATGAGCAGAAATTGTTCAAATCAAAAAATATTTCCCGCCGAGAGCTTCTTCCAATAAGCTTGCTCATAGGAACTTGGATCTTACAGATTTTACATAATTTGTCCATAGGCGGTAATGTTAAGATTTCTTGTACTGCTCAAAATTGAACGAAAAATTGTTCAAATCAAAAAGTGAAATATAGAAATGAGATGTCCTCGCTGAGATCTTTTGAATGCAAAAAATAATTTTTTGGAATCGGAAATTCCTTCAAAAGTTTTGAGGGTGGGACAGACAGACCAACAGACCGACCGACACACTTTTTCCCCATCTCAAAACCCTACTTTCAAATTTGTTATTTTTCAATCTTTATTTAATTATTTCGCTTGCTTTTGACTTTTATTTTTAACGATATTTTCACGATACATTAAGCCTTCTTTCATGCTTTATTATTATTATTATTTTGTACTGTTACGGGAAAGTAGGCTAAAAATCGAAAGATTTAGTTGATGTGATATGCATCTAGTGCTTATAGAGTTACTTACATTTTTTTGCCCTTATGGGTGCATCAAATTCAAGCTCTTTAAGCTGAAAGAATAAGTCTATGTTTTTTTCTTGATGATAGCAGTCATGAAACTGACCCTCCTCAACTGCCTATCCTATTCTTAGCCTTTTTCAAGAGAAGCCCACATGTTGATCTTCAGAAATTCACCGAATGTGTACCCCGCATTATGCAAAATGATTGTTTTGTTGAACACCAGCAGAATTGAATTGACTCTGAAATCTACAAAATACTATCTATTGTACTAATTTAATTTTGCACAAAACATGCTAACTGATGAAACAAACTTCAGTATTAATAAGATGTCCTTTTTGTTGAGCTATACTCCTGCTTAAGCCGTTAATATTATTCAAAATTCTAACCATATTGCTTCTTTTTATTTCAAAAGCATCAGAAATGCAAAAGGGTGGGTGTGCTTTTTCACGGTCTTTAACCACAATACATTTTGATACTTTTATTCTAAATATTATATTATTCATGTGTGCGTGATAAGATACGACATATAATCTAAAACTCTCAGCATTATTTACATTTTCAGCTATTACTAATATATTCTGTTACATAATTCTTTATTTAAAGCCCTATATTCCCCACCTCTTTCCACAGTGTAATAAAATATGATAGAAAATTTATCTCGAATACACGTGTTTTAATCTTACAGTAAAAGAACGAAGATAAATCCAATTTTGTTATTTTTTTCAACTGATAAGATAATCTCCCAGGAATATCATTTCAAACTTTTGCCGAGCATAGCTTATATTTTGTTATCCGTGTATTTTTGGAGCTATGCTTCGACAGATTCAAATTTGGTTCACGTTATAAAGCTATAATTTTCCGTATACGTATCTTCATATTTATTATTTTATCATTCTGCAATCTTTTTTTTTTTACGTTTAAACATCTTAGACTGAAAAACTTATTACAAATAAATAAAGATATATGCATAGATGAATTTCATCCAGTCCAAAAATATGCGTTGTTGTGACATTTAACCATGGGAATTGATTTTGTAATATAGATTCAATTACTTTCGATAACCTAATAAAACAAAGTATTACAATTACTTTCTTGGCAACACTCCTCGATTATTTAATTACTCCTATTTATATGAAACTATTCATTCAGCTTTATTCCTTCCGAAAACAAAGAGCTGCATTCATCTGAAATAAGGGTTAAATCTAATTTCCTTTCTCTTCGTTGAATACAGCTCAACGAGATATGCTGCAATGAACACTCTTTTTGGGTTTTCTTTTCGTAAGCGCAAAGAATAAAATTACTGAACTGTATTGAAAAAGGAGAGCTTTTGGATGTTAGTTAGAGAGAGATAAAACTGGTTTCCTGCAGTCACAGAGAAAGTCGCGTTAGAGAGTCCCATTTAACAGACAACCGAGAATAACATTTAAAATGAATAAAAACAATTTTAATTCTCCGTTGTTTTGCCTTATGACTTTGTTAGGGAGAGTTTGGTAAAATTTCAATGATTAGTAGTGAAATCTAATCATGGGTAATTCTTACGAAATACCCCCCGAGAAAGAACTGTTACAGTAAAATAAATCTAACATTGCACCATAACAATGATATTTTTTTCTAGTTTTATTAACGACATAGTTTTTGATATTTTACAATTATTTAACAAAAATATGAAGAATTTATCACATTTATAAAAAAAAAGTTAAATTTCGAAATACTGTTTTCCTGGCAAGTCACAAACACTGTGCAATAATTAATTGCTTCAAAACCTGTTATGAATTTTTTCTGCCTTACGTTTTGACTTTAAAAGATAGAAAAACTTCTAGAAAACATGTACAACTCCTGATTTCTAAAATACTTTTATGAATAAGTTCTATGCAAATGATTGGTTTGTCATATAAAAATTTTTCAGTGCTCGCCACTCTATTTTATATCTCTTTCAACAACGTAGAAGGCACTAATTTATTATTATAGGTTAAAAGTATGATTGAAATGATGTCTTGTTATTATATGTTATTCATTAGGAACATAATAGAGAGTTTTTAGGAAAAATCTATTCTATTATTTTTTAATAGAACGTATATTTTGATGCTGTCGTTAAAACATGCTGTTTATAATCCAAAGTAAAGTTTTACGTAAAAGCAGACTGAAGATAAAAAAATGTTTTAAGAGCTAAAAGTGGAAGAAAAATCAATTTGAAACAGTTATAAAGTAACAAATTCTTATTTTCCTGGCGTATAAACTCCTGATAATTAATCCAAATACAAGGAAACTGACGAAAAGGCAGAAATAGCTGTGTTTAATTTAATACTAATATATGAAGTGGAGCCAAAGTGATTATAATGTGAAATACTATTCGAACTGAAAAGATTATGTATATATATATGTATATATATATATAATTAGAGAGAATGAGAGAAAAAATACCATTCCTAAAATCACAGCCAATATAAGTTTATAATATGATTTTGCATTTTTATCCATTGATTTGCTGGTGTAGTGTCGAGTTACAAGTTTATTCTGTACAGATAAACTGCGTGCTACGTTTCACAGTACACATTGTAAAAAAAAATCCAGCTATGAAATTTATGTACTGGTAGGTATACTGCCGGTCTAAGCACAAAAGTCGTATCTGCGCTTTTTGGCAAAATCCAGTTATTGCCACCAGGTGGCTCTTTGTTACTTATTTTACCTAAATACAATGTTTTGTGGTCAAATAAGAAACATTTTTCTAAAAATCCGAAAAAGTGGTCTTTGAATCAAATACATGGATTAGAAAAACTTTAATCGTCTATGTGCTTAGTTTTGCAGAACACGTCATATCTATAGTCGCTTTGCAAAACTGCATCAAATGTTGGGTCAGAGTTAAATTTGGCAGAAAATTCAATAATTTTTATGGACACCTATATTTTTTAACAGTGCCATTTATTTTACGAATAAGTGACAAAAATACATCTATTCTGGTATGTAAAATTTGCAGCAACATTATACGTATATTGATATATACTGTACTGATTGCTCAAAATAAGATATTTTGCCCTGGCGTTAGAATCCAACATAGATGACGTATATACAGCGCTGCTTAACAAAACACATAGGTCTGCGATAAAAAAAAAATGTAGCATATTTAACTAGTGGGTTAAGCAGTATTTATTGTGCTGCTTACGGAAAAAAATAGTTAAAAAATTTCATCACCCCTAAATAAGTCAAAAATTTCACCTGAAATTTTCTTATATTCAGGGGTTTTCAGGTTCAGCATGCGTACGATTTTTCAATATTATAGTCTACATATGTGGTAAATTTAGTCTGAATTATGAAGCTTTGATGATGAACAGGTTAATAAACAATGTGAATATGTTTTTATTATATTTATTTGAATAGTACAATGAATCTAAACTGGAAAAATCCAGTTCCTATTGAAACAAGACATATCACAGTCTGTATGCTCCCTCCCCAATCCTACTGTATGCTAGATGTCGTGAGGAATGTAATGAGTCGTGACCTTGATTGCAGTCAGTCAATCAGTGTGGAACTAGGCACTGTGGTGTACACATCGAATAGTTTTGTGCTATTTAGAAGAAATGGCTACTAGAGGATGTGTCAACTCTCCTGTTTCTGTTATATGTGTAGGTCTTATACCGTCAAGAAGCAACAAAGGAACATTTTTGATTTCGTTCAGAAGGTTGCGCACTTTGGTGTTAAATTAGGGGACCAAGATAAATCTTGTGATCCCCATATAGTGTGTTCTGTGTGTGTTGAAGAACTGAGACAGTGGTTTCAAGGTAAGAAGAAATCATTTCGTTTTGGAGTACCGGTGATTTAGCGAGAGCCTAAAAATCGCAGTGATGACTGTTATTTTTGTTCTTGTTCAGTGCAAGGTTTCAATTTAAAAAATAGGAAAGACATTTCATACCCAACCAACATACGTTCGGCTATTCACCCTGTTCCTCATGGACCTGACTTGCCTATTCCTTTACCTCCGGATACCCTGGAAAATAGTTTAGATGATTTAGACCAAATGTCACATAGTAACAGTGATAGTAAGGACATCAACGATCCTAAATTTTGCTCTCAATCAGACTTCAACGATTTAGTACAAGATAAGGGCCTCCCAAAGGATTCAGTGGAAGTTTTAGGGTTTAGACTTAAAGAATGACATATGTTAGCCTCCGGTGTTTCATTTTCATGGTACCGATTTAGAGAAAGGATTTTGTACCTTTTTTTACACAAGAGGGTGACCTAGTTTTCTGGAACAATGTACCTGGAATGATGGAAATGTTCAAGATCGCGTATGAACCAGAGAAATTGAGACTTTTCATCGATTCATTAAAAAGAAGTTTGAAAGCTTTACTTCACAATGCTAACCGATATGCATCTGTGTTAGTTGGACACTCAGTACATTTGAAAGAATCGTACCAAAATCTTGAACTTGTTCTTCATAAGCTCGGCTATTCTGACCATAAATAGACCATTTGTGGGGATTTGAAAGAGTTTTCCATATTACTAGGTCAACAAAGTGGTTGCCCAAAGTGTATATGTTTCCTCTGTGAATTGGATAGCCGTGACAGGAAACAACATTATGTCAAGCAGACGTGGCCAATCAGAAAGGTTCTTATTCCTGGAGTTTAAAATGTTGGAAGACAAAGTTAATGGATTCTAAAAAGATCTTACTTCCACCACTTAATATCAAATTGGGGCTAATGAAACAGTTTGTGAAAGCATTACCCAAAGAAGGAGAGTGTTTCAAGTATCTTTGAGAACAGTTTCCTGGTCTATCCGATGCTAAGCTGAAAGAGGGAGTCTTTGTTGGACCTGACATCAGAAACCTTTTTAAAGATGAAAGCTACTACAATGGAAATGGAAGAAAAAAGTGCCTGGATTTCATTTAAACTTGCTGTAACAGGCTTTCTTGGAAACAAACCCCCCCCCCCCCAAACTACTAAACTTTGGTTGCTGAATTGTTACAAAACTACAAAATGTTGGGCTACAGCATGAGTGTCAAAGTCCACTTCCTTCACTCACAACTGTACTACTTTCCAGAAAATCTTGCGGCTGTAAGTGAGGAACAAGGAGAGCGTTTCATCAAGATATAAAAGAAATGGAATGCAGATACCAAGGTCGATGGAATGTCAACATGATGGCAGGAATGGGAAAGCCTGCCATCATCTTTTTAACATCCAACGTTGCCATGGGAATGCGAATGTTGCATGTTGAAAAGAGAAAATTCAAAGAACACCGCGGAAAAAGTACCAAAAATAGCTTTGATGGAAACAGAAAACGTTTTTATAAAGACTTATGAGAACTTTGCAACAGAAGTTTATAACTATTATGCTTATTTTAGCAAGCTATCGTTGGTTTTTTTTTTTTTTTTTGCTTTTACTTCCCATGCTAAAATAATAACAGCAAATCCAAAATTTTCCGTGTTTTGTACTTTTTCCAAAAACTTCCCCTTTGTTTTGTAGGCAAGCCTTACGTGATGGAAAAAACTGTCATTTTTGAAATCAGCACAAAAAAATACATAACGATCAGTTAACTAAATCAAAAAACAATTTAACTTTTTTTTTTCGCAGACCTGTGATATTTATGTAAGGAACGGTGGATTAGAATAGTTTATAATTTTCTGCCATATTTCGGTTTAAATATTCAACAGTGAATTTACTTCGGTAAAATGAAATTTGGTCAACCCGAACTGGTATCGGTCCCAATTCGTTCAAACCAGTCAGGTATCTCTCTATTGTATTTTTAAGAATTAATAATGTCTACAATTTGAGTCCTCACGTTTAATGTTGAAAAGTGTATATCATTCTATATATTTACCTTTTATATGGTAAAAAATAAATTTATCCAGGATCGCCCTCGGGATGTAAAATATTAGCATCAACAAAAATCTCATTATCTCTTTCAATACATTTTTCTTTAACACATAAAAATATAATTTAATACGAAAAATTCAGAAATGTTTTTTCCCAACACTCATTATCCCTTTGTATTTTGTAAAATGATACCCCGAAGTCATTTTTGATTCTCTAACGTAAACAAAAATTAATTACAACTTAAATCATATTATATTTTGTTGAAAAAATGCCATTTTTTTCAGTTCTTAAGCTTTAGGCTATTACTCATGAAAATATATTTGCCTACCCTAAATTAAATATGACGCGAGCTACCTCAGAGGATGTTAGTTTCGTCGTTCATCCTCATTATATCATATCAGGAAAACTGATACACTTTTCGCTGTTCATAAAGTAACTAAAACAATGCAACCACTAATTTCATTAGTTGTTTACAGAAGCTAATGACCATATTGCATCTTTTCCTTATTATATTTCATAGCTGTTACAGTGCAAAATAAGGAAAATTATTGTGTGGCAGATAACTTGACGTCAGAAGAAATTAATATCAACATTTTTAAACAAAGAGTGTGTTTAAAACATAACTATCTTTTTTCACGTTTTACGACTTATAAATGACCATTTAAGTGTGATGAAAATCAATTACATTTTAATAGATTATATATATATATATATATATCTGTATATATACAGAAGTGTTGTGTGTGGCATATTGGAAATTAACTTTTACACTCGCATCAACTATTATCAATATATGTGGTCATCAAATTTATTTTAAGTTACTATTTTGAGCTTTAGGTATGACATGCGTTCAACTTTCTCAAAAAGAATTTAATAATAATTTCAAGAAGAAGAAGATAGTATTACTTTGCATTTATTTTTCATTTACATTGAACAAACATAAAATTGACAAGTAAAAACACTTATCTATATAAATAAAACCAAAAGTTAGAGTATGTGTGCGTAACGCTCGCCTCCTGCCGAGATGGAACGGTCTAGAAGTACGAAAATTTGGTTACAGGTTTCTAGTGTCAGGTCCTCGTGCACTTCGAAAAGTTTTTCCAAAAATTCGAATTTGTTCTTTTTTTTATTCCAATTTTAAGCAAAACTGTTGATTTTGGGAATATCTCATAGAAGAAACGTCACACCTTTACTATTTTTGCAGCATATTAATGCCCGTAAAAAACTGCGCAAGGTGATCTCTTTCTGAAGTTTATAGAACAAACAGAAAGTGCGCAATATTCATTTAAAGTAGTTTTCGAATTTTAAAACGCGGCGTACCTCCGAGTTTACCTGCTCAATTTGCGTGTTTTCGCCAAAATAAATATTACTTTTGTCATCAAATAAATGATTTCTGCTAAAGTAAAACTAATGAAAATTTTTTTTGGATTTAAACATATACTTTTTCGCCAAGAAGAGAAAACTTTTATTTTCGTGTAGTTACTAATTGTTTGTAATTTTTTATTTTATGTTTCGTAATTTTCGTAATTGCATAAAATGCACAACTATTTTTTCTGCATAACTGCATAAGATGATGTCCTTCTGAAATTTGTTGAACAAATAGAACCCGCGCAATATTCATTTTAAATAGTTTGTGAATTTTAAAACAATGATCAAATTACCTCTGAATTTATTCGCTCAATTTAAGTATTTTCGCGAAAACAAAGAGTAATTTTGTCACCAAATAGATTATTTCGTTTAACGAGAAAATAAGTTTTAGATTAAGGTGCATACTTTTTACTAAGTAGGAAGGCTTTCGATATCGCTGATTTTTGGTGAAATTTAAAATTTCGCCATGATGTGATAACTTTTCCCCCCGTGCAGTTAATTCTTCTGAAACTTTTATTTTACGCTTCGTAACTTTTTCAAACCGCTCCAAAAACCATTATTATACAATAACGTTGTTCTCATTTAATTCAATACGCGGTTTACACTGCAGGATCTTGGCGCATTTGCGTGATGCGTCCATTATTGTAGTGCAATTTTGCGATCTACTACTTTATTTTAACTTTTTCACGTAGCAGTTTTGATGTATTCCATATTTTACAACATTTATTTATTATGTGTACCACCTATTTGGTGCCATTTGGACAGGATTTAATCTCCTTCTATGAACATATATTCTCACAGTATTGGCTACGTACTGAACATTTTCTAACTTTAATGCGCATGTTCATTTGCCTTTGGAAATAATGCTTTTCTTTCGTTTTTTGGCGACTGTTATAAAAGTGCTATTTTATTGAAATGTTTTGACGATTTTGTAAGAAGGATTTTTAGGAACGGCTGTCCTTATTCTGATGGAGATATTAAGATGGACTGTGGGACATTTTAGGAACAGCAGCTCTTACAAGTCTGTCATCTAAAGGGTATTTTAAGTCGCTGACGTCTTTTCTAACAGAGATATTCAGGGACTATTGTTCTTCATCTGATGGGCATTTTTAAAGAGAATACAGCTCTTATTCTGACAGGAATTTTTAGATGTGGAGTTGTCTATATTGTAATTGCGATTTTTACGGACTCTTGATATTATTTTGGAACAATTATCCTGATGTATATGTGCACTTTAGTTACTGTTTGTGAGAGTGTGCCACCTCACATTTAAACTTTTTTTTGTCTTGCGCTTTGCTTCATCGCAAACGCACCACATACCCCCCCCCCCTTCTGCTTTAAGGAATGAAGGAGTCTCTGATTGTACGAAAATTCGATTCACACCTGGTGTGCATCCAAGGTCATTCAAAGCCTTGATTAAGCTTTCTTGTTCCGTCTCCAATCTTTCTAGAATGTTCGTTTACCGTTGCACTGTGTGTGACGTTGTGCCTCGTTTGAATGTGATCGCACTCTCATTGGTCAACAAGTTGACTCGCCCCAGCATGCAATTCAGCAACGCTGCTGAAAATATTCGAAAAAGTTAGTAGCGTCTTTTTTAAAAAATGCGAAGGACGTGAAATATAAGAGGTGCCTTTTTCCCGAAACAATGAAAGGAGGATTCCCCGTATTGTGTTGGCCTGCCAAAAATATCATGTGCTAAGTATTTGTTTTAATACCAAGTTTTCTGCTTTTAAATTAAATTGTGTAAAGCCCACTTCTTTTAAATTTTACTGTGCTAAAATTTGGCTCGGTGCATGGTGTGCCGCCTTTGCATCAGTAAGCTGTTCTTACAGTTTTAAGAAAAGAATCTGTTTTCCCAGCTTAAGGGATCGACTTTTGTCAGGAACGGGGTGGCTTCAACTTCTTGAATCAAACATAACGCAGTTTCAAATTAAGGTCTTTATTTTTGCACGTCAGTGCGGTGAAAGTCGAAGCATACAATTGAATGAATTGAATTGAAATTGGAATTTGAACCGCACCTGGCGGCGAGCTATATATAACTGAAAAAACGCACATGCGCAAATGAAATTATGCAAAAGTGTGATGGGCGAATCCAAACATACTCCCGCCCAAAATTAATTTACAGTTTAATTAATTTTGAAATGCTTCGTTTGAACAGTCCTTTTGCAGTTCGGATGGTGACCACTCGCATTCTCCCGTCTTCACCGGGATGAACTCTTTCAATTCGGCCCAACGGCCTCGTGGAAGGTGGAAGGTTAGACTCTTTCAAGATGACGAGGTCCCCAACCTTCATGTTTTGATGAGGTACTTTTCACTTAACTCTTTGTTGGAGAGAATGCAGATATTCTCCATGCCAGCGCTTCCAGAAGCGTTTCGGATGTTTTGACAAGCTGCCAGCGAGTTCTAGGAGGAATGTCATTGTTGAATCATCTGGAAGAAATGTCAATTTCTCTCCTATTAAAAAATGAGAAGGAGTTAATGCAAGATTCTATGCCATTATCGGGTGATACCAAGGGTCTAGAGTTGAGAATCGCTTCAATTTGGCACAACAGTGTGCTCAACTCTTCAAAAGTGAGGCGTTTGTCGCCAATGGATCGTTTTATGTGAACTTTCACAGATTTGACCCCCGCTTCCCAAGGAAGCGAAGTGGGGAGAAGGGGGAATAAAATGCCAAGTAATTTCTGAGGTGTCAAAGAAGTTTACTATTGTGGGTTTGTCGTTGATTGTTTTGATAAAGTTTTGAACTTTATTAATTTTACGGCGTGCCCCTACGAAGTTTGTAGCATTGTCACTATATATGTGTGATGGGCAACCACGCCTAGCAATAAGTCTTTTAAGAGCTGAAATAAAAGAATCGGCTGTAAGATCCCCTACTAATTCAAGATGTAATGCCTTTGTGGATAGACATACAAATAATGCTACGTAAGATTTGGTCGACTTCTGCCCTCGACCCTTACCAATCTTTACGTCTATGGATCCAGTGAAATCACAACCAACGTTGGTGAAAGCTCGACTGATCTTAACTCGAGCCTCCGGTAGGTCTCCCATCAGCTGTTGGATCGGTTTGGAGCGGTACCTGCAACAAGCAATGCATTTGTTAACAATTTTGCGAATCAACCGTTTGGCTCCCACGATCCAATAGGTCTGCTTTAGAATGTGATTCAATAGAGTTGGTCCAGAATGAAGATTCAATGTGTGTGCATCTTGAATGATCATTGTACTGATCTTGTGCTTTTCGGGTAGAATAATTGGATGTTTTTAGTTGTAGGGCAAATCCGATTGTTTTATTCGCCCTCCCGCCCGTAAGACACTCTGGTCGTCCAAGAAAGGATGCAAAGAAATAATCTTGATTCGGGGAGAAAAAGTCTTGTTAGATTGCAGATTGTCCAATTCTTTAGGAAAATGAATTTGTTGAACATAACGGAACAAAATAAATTTTACTTCCTTGGTCTCAGATAGGGATAAATGAGTAGATAAGCTCGAGGTTGCTGAACTAGCTCTTGATTTGCATTTTAGTATGAAGCGCCGACAATAAGCTAATATACGGATGATTTTTCCCAGTGATGAATGCTTCTCAAACATATCATCTAATGTAGAATTAACTACACACGAGTTAGCAAAAATAGGGTCGTTTCTTTGTTCAAGTAAAACATTGGGATCATCTTGAAATGTAGGGTTTTCAAGTGGCCAATGATTTGAATTGAAGATAATTTGGTCCATGCCACCATAGCTTACTACTTCCTAAATTTTGAGGATTGATACCTCTTAAAGCCATGTCCGCGGGATTTTCTTTAGATGGGACAAAATGCCAATAATTGGAGGGTAGGGAGTCTAATATTTTGGATGTTCTATTTGCGATGAAAGTTTTCCAACGCCTTGGGTGTGACGAGAGCCATGCTAGTACTATTTTGGAATCAGTCCACGCATGTATCTCAGCATCTTGCATGCTTATCTTGAGACAATTTAAAACTGCTTGCAAGAGCGAGGTAAGTAGAGTTGCACCTAATAACTCAAGCCGAGGGATCGAAACTTGTTTAATAGGTGCGACCTTGGTTTTAGAAACTAATAGGTTTACAGATTCTTCATTTGGTAAGATTTGCTTACAATACTTACGCGGCTTACAGCCGCGTAAGCTTGCTCCGAAGCGTCACAAAAGCAGTGTAATGACATTTTAACCTTGGAAATGCTTACACATCGGGGAATTTGTAAGGTTTTAATCAAGTTAAAATTGTTTTGAAACTCCATCCATTCAGCGACTAACTTTTCAGATAAAACATCGTCCCAATCGCTTTTAACTAACCACAATTTTTGATAAAATATTTTAATCCAAATTACACACGGACTTATTAAACCTAAAGGATCGAAAATTTGAGGCGCGTTTGATAATATTTCTTTTTGTGATTGGAGAATCAACGTTAAGATGAGGCGTAAAGCAAAAAATATCACTGATAGAGTTCAATTCTAAACCCAATTTACTTTCAGTTTGGAGAATGGGTAGTTTGACTTCAAATTTTCCATCAGAGTAAATTTTATATTTCGATACAAAATGTTCCTCACAAATTTTTTCTTCTGGTGTTAGTTCTAATGCGTTAGCAACTGGAACTGATTCAATTTCCCAAAATGTTTTTAGAACTTCATTGAGATTTAAATTTGCAAGCGTAAGACTAGCTAACTGATTTGCTTTTTGATTCCCCGTTATAACCCAACCTAAATGGGTATTTTGAGCTATAGGCTCTCCAGTGTCGCGCAGCACTTGACCTGGGTGAATTACCGAAAAAAACTTATCGGCTCCAATGATTAAATCAATTTCACTTGTTTGTGAAATATCACTGTCAGCTAGTTGTAGCCCTGATAATAGCTTACGATCTTGAGTCTTAATTTTGTACAAAGGTTCAGGGGCAATCAATGACTTTAAAATAAATGCTTTTAACTCGAATTTAACATCTTTATTATGCTTTGAGTAGATGCATAAATCCATATTACCTAGAGTGTTGGTTGGTGTGGTGGACGAAATGCCGAACACATTTATTTTAGCCTTTGAATCATAATTAAGATTATTTTTCTTAGCAAATGATTCAGATAAGAAACAAGCCTGGGATCCCGAATCAAGAAGAATGCGAATGTTAACAAATTTACCGCTATCATCTTTAACTGAAGCTACGGCTGTTGGAAACAAAGCTTTATTTAATTGATTTGGATTTACCGAAATTTCACATTGGATCAGGTTTGATGATTTAGGGTCGAACTTCCGTTGTTGATCCGGTTTTGCACAATTCGAACCTAGATTTTCCTCATGTAAAGGGGAATTGTGCTTGAGATGACAAAATCTACATGTAAATTGTGAAGTACAGAACTTTGTTGTATGTTTCTCTGAAAAACAATTCAAACAAAGATTTCTTTTAATCACAAACATCTTCGAGATGCAGGATTCAAATTTTTAAAACTTGAACATTTAGTCAAGTAATGAAAATCCTTGCATTTTGGACATTTTGAATAACAAGCACGATTCGCGTTTACTTTTGTGTCCGTTTGACTTGAGGAGTCAATTTTTGAATTTTCCAATGCTGATGCTCTATCATTTAAAAATTGTCAAATGACGGATAATCAGTCTCATCTTTTCTATCTGACCATAAACGACGAGTTTCAGGATCAACTTTGTTTAAAAGCATATAAATTATCCGGTTTAGTAGCCTTTTCATCAACGCATTTTAAAACTCTGACAACTTGCTCGGAAGTGTCAGCAAGAGACCTCAAGTTACAATCATTAGCTTGAGTAATCGCGTTTTGTGCGAAAAAGGTAGCTAATAGAGTATTAGTGATCTGTTTTTTGTTATTGTAACGATTGAGGAGTTTCGTCCAAGCTTCCTCATAACTAGCGTTTGTTACGGGAATGTGTTAGATTATTGATTTGGGACCTTCATCTAATAATCCGATTAAGTATTGAAACTTTTGGATATTAGATAACGTATTGTTATTGTGAACAATACCTAGATACAAATCTTTAAAATTAAGCCATTGAGTGTAATCACCATTGAAAACAGGTATGTTCAATCTAGGCAATCGAAAATCCGAAGTGTTTCCAAAGCTTGCGTTTAGAAAACTGGGATTTGGATCAATTTGATCAACACGTGATGTCGACTTCAATAGTTCTTGAAGACCCGATTTTGCGACGAAATAACGATTTTCAAGCTCTTTAATTTCAGATTGATCGTAGGGTATAACAGCGTCGTACTCAAGTAATTTAGCAAATATTTCTTCTAACCTGACAAGTCGATTGTTAATGTTGACTGAATTCGTATCAGAGCTGGCGGTGGTTAGAAAGGTTTCAATACGGGTCAGAGCCGCTTTTTCGTAGCCACGCAGTCTGATGAATTCTGCGGCTTCCATTGTAAAAATAAAAGAAATTTCTTACTTCTGATCAGATGAAAACCACGACGAAAATCTCGGTGGAACCTCCAATGTTTTCCCAGCTTAAGGGATCGACTTTTGTCAGGAACGGGGTGGCTTCAACTTCTTGAATCAAACATAACGCAGTTTCAAATTAAGGTCTTTATTTTTGCACGTCAGTACGGTGAAAGTCGAAGCATACAATTGAATGAATTGAATTGGAATTGGAAATTGAACCGCACCTGGCGGCGAGCTATATATAACTGAAAAAAACGCACATGCGCAAATGAAATTATGCAAAATGAACTGTGATGGGCGAATCCAAACAGAATCTTTGACTAAACATTTAAAAGTGCCTTCCACTCAGTATTTTACTTACTGACCAGTCCTTTATTTATGAAATAAAGTGTTTGGCTTTGATTGAAATATGTTCTCCATTGTTCTGACCCCAACGGCCAAAGGTGGTAAAATCATTTTCGTAGCCTTATATTTATCAATGAACTGAAATGTTGGAAGTGATACATATTGCATACATGGTCATTGAGGAAGAAATTCATTAACTCGATCAGATTAATGAGCATTTATATTCCGAAAGTGCCATATGTATTTCCTGTGTCATAATTAGTATGTCAATATGCTGTCTTAATTAGTGCAATAGCGCATTAAAAAAAAATAAAAAAGAAAGAAAACTTGTTAATGTATGACTTGATTTACTAGTTATTTGAAGCGGTAAATATTTGGCGTCCAGGGGACTTTTACTTTCTCCCCTCCAAATTAAAAAAAAAAAAGTGAGTTTCTGTTTTGCCGTTAGTTATGTACTGGAAATCAAGTGTCATACATTATGAAAATCAGTCGTGAGTGCTACTTCTTACTGTTCTCGAGACCATAATTAATATGATGGTTTCTCTAATGCCTATCTCATCATGTATTTAAGTGCAACTAAACTTACATGTATGTTGGGTGTTTTGCTAATTATATTGAACTTCTACATTTTATACTGTTTGTTTAAATGTGCCACACAGTATTATTTTGATATGCTTGCACATGTTTAATAATTATGCACTTACAAAAAATGGCTCGTTATTGACTGGATAATATGTTCTTTTGTGGTGACAAAATAAAAAGAATACATGATTTACAAAAACAAACGTTTAATTTTGAATTTTGGCAAACACATTTTCTTACAGATGAATTAATTCATTTCAATGTATAAAAAAATATGACTCTAATACTTATCTTTATTCAATTCCTATGAGAATATAAATTCAAACAAGTCAACGCTGGATTTCAACAAACTTGTACACAAGATTCACCTATACAATTTTTCAGGGAATGGTTCCCAGGTATGTGATTATAATTATTGTTATTTTTGATGAAAAACTATAGTGCCATTCATACCTACTCCAACATCTTCCTAAACTAATTTTTTTTAATCGCTAAACGTGGTTGCAGTCTTATCTGGGTTATTGCGGCTCACAACTGCAATTTGCAATGTAAAAATTTAAAGTATTTATTCCATTTTGAAAACCTTGTTAAATTATTTTTTTTTTATTTATTTTTTTTTTCATTAGTCATCTGCACCACACTGTTGCCCTTACTATAACGGTAGCTTTTATGAACTGTTGTTTGCATTTTAATGTGACTTTTCATGGATTTTCAAGGATGTTTGGTCTAAAAGAAATTTTTTGAGACTGTTGTTTTTAGGGCAATTGTGATTTCGTCATCATGTCCCGGTTTATAATAAATCTCTCCAAAAGGGATTACTGAATATTTTAAGAGTACCAACCCCAGATAAATAATAGATCATCTTGACTTATTTTACGGTAACTTTCGATAAAAAAAATTTAAATGCAACAATAAATAAGCACATATTTTGCGAAAGATTCCGTGTTTTGAGCTTACAAGGTGTTCATTTTCAACTTTTGTAACTGCGGAACAAGTGTACGAAATACTTTGCATAATGATAATTGCTCATTTAGGGTTGTATTTAACCTTCATTTTTAGTAGCACAAAAGTATTCTACCACCTGGTGATTAAAATTAAAATTGAAAAGTCTAATACAGAGAAAAAAACATTTGATGTGAAAAATTTATATCGATTGGTTTGAAGTCATGATACATATAACTCTGCTGTTGTGTGTAACTTAAAAGAGAGTATCGCAAAAATAATTTCAGAGAAAGTTATTATCTTAACGTAAATACATTTTACAGTATAACATGCAAAAAAAGGTTTTTATCTACGATATTTTAGACGAACCTAAAAACGGTGTTCCACCTTTTCCCATAAAATTGGGTTTGATGAAAAGGTTCATAAAGACTTATGGGCTTAAATGGTAGAGTTTTTGTACCGAATGGCAACTACACATGCTCCATCATGTTTGACAATCAGGCTTGCACAAAGTGCTTGACAATCAGATTGCGCAAATTGTTTGTGGAAGCCAATGCGCATAAGAGCTTGCACAAGCATTGTTGATCCTTGTGCAGACATCGCGCTAGTGCAAAAATTTCTTCTTAACATGCTCAAGTTTTCTTGAACAAACATGCTTGTCAAACGTGTTGGAACAAGTGTCGTCACCGTAAAGGAGATATTTTTTAAAATAAGGACCTTTCGTATTACCAAAGGTTATATATAGCTCTTATGAAAGATGAATCTTTTGAAGAAAGACTAAATATTAGGATATATGGATGAGGATCTAGAAGCATTCTAAGAATTAGGCTGCAATCCTGCAATATGTCCGTGAAGAGCATGGTAGAAAAAAAAACAATTTTTGAATGCAGCGTGAAAAGTGTATCAGATTATTTTAATACAATATTTAGGATATTTTTTTGTTTGTTTGTGTATGTACCAAAACAATTAAATAATAATAATAAACAGTTCTTTACTACGTTTTATGTCATAAGTTCTTCCCAGTGTAGTTTGTTCAAAGTAAATTATTCTGTAAAATTGAAATACGATTAAAATTTCCCTTAGGAGCCTAATGTTAAAGTTTTGTAAATTGTTCTAAATTAAGCAAAAACATGTTTCAATCTAAAAATAAAACATTTCTTAATTTCGCAGTCTTTATTTGAATCTTTTTCATTGAATTAATTAATTTTATTTTCTGTATTTTTTTCGTCGTTTAATTCGATTGAAAATAAAAACCTCACACAGAAAAGCAACTTGAAAAACATGAAAAAAGTAATAAGAACAAGAAAGGGAATCCATTTTTTTTTAGTGCTTATGATTTTTTTTTTGCACATTTACACATTAAAAAATCCTAATATCGTGTTTTACTACACATATTTAGAGGAGATGCCTTCATAAGTTTAATCATGCTGTTCTAAAAGAATGATGCAGATTAATATTCACCGTGAATTGAAAACTAAAAGAGAGGAAAGATGATTGATCACCAAACTTTTTCCTCATCTTTTACTTTTAATATCAGATATTCTTCAGTCAGAATTTCTTACCGAGGAGGTTTAGCTTTAGATGACATTTAATCGGAAAAAAGTGATTGAATGAAGTTATTAGATTCTTTGTATGAATTATTAAATTTCCATAAAAAAACATGCGAGACTTTCATACTGAAACAGATGTTAATGTTTTCCATAGGGAGGGCTTCAAAAATAATTAAACGGCACGTCACGAGGATTCTTGATATTTTCCTAAGTTAAATTTTAAATACAAAATACATAAATTGTTAGTAAATAAATCACAGTCATAATTTGTTGAACGTCAATAGTAATGGTGTGCTAATCCTCAAAAGTCAATAAGTTAAATAAGTAAAAAAAAAACTTTTTGTGTGTTTATAAAGTACAAATTTAACTTTCACAAAATACTTTTAAAGTTGATAAAACTGCAAAACACATGAGTCATTGTATTAAGCAGTAGTATTAAAGTCAACATTCCAAAATTGAATATTCCTTACATAAATAGAAAAAAAAAAAAACATTTGTACTGCAAAAACTGAATAATGATTGTGATAAAGTATGGAACTAATAGTACGTATTTATTGACTGTAAAATGTATCTTCTTAGCTCTTCATGCTAGCGTCTTCTTAGGTACTTCATAGGTTTTTGACTGTAAAACATTTTAACCCTTCTGAACTCGCGTCAAAATGAGTAACCTGAGAACTCGCGCGAGAGAATTGTTCTCACACCACCTATTTCCTTGAAAAAAAAAAAAGATATTTTTTTTCAGTTAAAAACTTTTTCATTTGTCCTACACACCAAATGTCGTAAAAAATATTAATATTATTCAAAAATATAATGTAAATGTGTACTATTTTCAAGAAATATTATGTCGAGCAATTTAGGGACTTTTTATTTGTGGGGTACAAAATGTTCTTAATGAAAACTAAGAAAAAAATGTTTTTGCAAACTATGCACGCCTATTTTGTAAGTTTTATAAGAAGCATTTTTAGCCAGAGCCATTTTAACCGATAACCTTAATCGTGAAGTCCGCTTCGAAAACAAAAACATTTTTTTAGCACAAAGAAATTTAAATATTTCAATAAATGTACTTACGCAATTGATAAATTAATTAATTTTAGTACATTCCTTCTTTAATATTTGAAGAAACAAATTAAAGATAATAATTTTCGAAACATTTTCGGATCACTCATATTCAAAACAAAAACAAGTTTCACCAGAACTCGCCCAATGAGAAAAACCCTCTCCCTTGACTACTCGCACTAGCAAATGTCCCCGTCGATAGTCAGACAAAGACTTAATAATTGTGAAACACATCGGGACTGCAAGAGAATAGTTACAATGAGAAAATAGACAGAGCAGCTCCTTCACCTATGAAGTAGAATACCATATACTTTTCTTGGTGTTAGTATTTTGCTCACGGCGCGAATTTTGAAGGGTTGAAATGCCTATCGTTTAATACCACATAATTGAGGGGGCGGGGGTCTCCGCCTGATTATATTGTTTCTCAAAACAAAGTTGTTCTATCCCAAACTGTACTGTTTATGTAACGCAATTAAAACCTTAGCCTGTAATTTTCCACTGTCCTGATTTTCTGCTTACTCTTTTTGCAGTTTATGATGTTTAATGCGTCTCATAGCTAAAAAACAGCAATACAATTAACAAAAGAATAATTCTGCACATGTACATTCCTGGGAGAAAGAAACGAAACACCCCCTTTTACAATCAGGGACTTCAAAATCATAAGGGAACGAAAATATTTTCAGAAAAAAAAACCCGCGAATGCTTTATGAATTTTTTTAATGAAACAAAAAATAAGTTAAATATGAAAAAAATGCACCCATGTCGCTGAGATTTAAAATAGTAAGTATTAAACCACTTGTTAAGTTTCAAATATAAATAGATTGAAAAAAAAAAAAGAATTCGAAAAGAATCGAAAAACTATTCCTATGTTTAAAGAACTGCGTGTTAAAATTAAATATCCCTTAAATTTTTACTTATTTGGACACGTTTCGTAATAAAAACTGCAAAAAGTCAAGAATTAGCTTGATTTGACTTATATAATAGCTGCCTTAAACGTTTCCTTGAAACTCGCGAAAATTTACCAACTCTGCAGAAAAGAAATAAACTCATTAGTTTAATGAATCGGCAAGTTTTCTTGGATAAAGGGAAAACTTAAACGTACTTTATTGCGACTCGTTAAAATAAGATTTTGCCCGAGGGTAAAAGTTTAATGCAAGGCAAGTATTATAACACGAAGTTCAAAGTTAATGTCCCTTCATTATCTTCTTGAGTCAACAAAATTTTGTTTTATTTCTTCGCCGAGAAAGTCACTATTTTCTTACCTCCAGGTCACCTGAATTCTACTGACACTTCAGGAGAAAGCTGTTAAAAAGATATTTCCTCTTTAAAATTCGCATCTTTCTGCTTTAATATCAGCTCAAATGAAACACAAGCTGTAGGATGAACTTCGTTTTACCAAGCATATACACGTGTGGTTATTTTAATTGCCTTTAGCCAAAAAATATGCAAATATAAAGATGTCAATTATATATTAAGCTTTGCTTTTTTGTTATAAAATAAATAGTGCTTGACATTAAAAGGAAAAAAACAGCATTTATTCATTAAGATTATTTTCTCCATTTTCCTTAGGGACCGTCGCCTTAGGGATACATTGGGTCCCACTGTTTTTTAACATATTCGACCCCTCCTCTCCGGCTTGTCCCAAAATGTCAAGTTGTTTTTCAATATATTTGACAAACTCCCCCTTTGTCACAAAATGTCACACTTCAACAAACACTCATACCCCCCTTCGCAACTTGTCACGCTATACTACAAGAATTTAAAACTCTTAAGGCCTTTTCACAAGCGTAGAAACGATTTAAAATGTTTCTGTTTACTGGTTATTCACGGTGATTCAAATATTCAACTTCCTTATTTTTTTTAATTAGATTTAATTTATTTGTTTTTTTAAGATTTTAATTTTTAATCGAATCGGTAAATATGTTACTTATTTATTCATCTATTTCACAAAATTTGTATTAAACGGATTATGTTTTCCCTGTTTCTTGTTTACAAACAAACCTGATAGTGTCGAAAATTCTATCCTCATAATAAAACCATTTATTTATTGCTGTATTTTTGTATCAGTGAGACTTTTGTCTTGAAATTCATTTTCTACTCACTGTCTTGAATTGCGTAACTTTCATTTTTAGTGTTCATTTTTGTTACTTATAAGTGATATTTATATAGTGTTAGAAATGTCCTTTTTTATATTACATAAAGCTTCTCTTTTATTTGCAAAAGACTTCGTTAAAAAAAATATCAAGCTAGATTTTATTTTGATTACATTTAAGTCCCTAATATGGTAATTGAATAAAATACTTAAAATATAACAAATGCATTTTTCATGGCTGCTTACTTGAGCTAATTGCACCATGTTACTCGAATAAATTATTTTTAAACTAAATATTGAAGCAATTTTAAAACACCATATCCTTTTATGTTGATTTCAAAAGCGAAAAACGTTAACAAAAATGTGAAAATGCATTCCGCATCAACTTTTGTCTCTTAAACCAGTAAATCAGAAGCAGTTCTATTGTGAAAATTTATCACGTACGCAAACACAAAACAAGTAAAATCATCCATGGAACTAAGTGTCTAAATAAGTGGAAATCTGTGCAAAACAAAACTTCGAACATCTGAAAAAGTACAATTACCAGGAGGATTACAGACTGCCTTAGGCGTACAATAAGAGCTGTGTGAAGGCAAAAAATAACATAATCTAAAGAATTATTTCGAAAGAAGATGCAAAATTGAATTCGCGGAAACTGCAAGCACAAAGGCTTTTAGAGTCTCATAGGATCTACATCCTAAAGGCAGCTAAAGCATTATGATGTTGTAGTTTTTACCAGTTAATGTATTGCATTGTTTTCAAAGTTTTAAAAGCACCATTTAAAAACATTATGCTCGTATTTTCAAACGATATTTATTACATCTTTTGCTTGTGCAATATATTTTTAAAAATATAGATGTAATTATCCATTTGAATTGTGTGAAGATTTTTTTCTATTCGATACTTTTTAAAATAAAATAACGCAGCAAAAGCTTTTGAGAAGCACTACTTGATTTGTTTTCGTTCACACCCCCTATTTTTGTTCAAGTGAATTGCGTATATCTTCAATCCACTATTATTCATGCCAGTCGATTCAATGAAGTAAAATTTTCAAATTTGATTATTTTTTCTAACGTGGTTAAACATTTTCCAGTTCAGTTAATGAATTGTTATCAAAACATGACATGTGTTTTTTATCTTTATATAGTAGCTTATAACACTGTGCAACAAATTTGATTTTTTTTTTTTTGTCCTTTAAATGAAACTATGTGATTCTATATAAACAAAAGGTGCTTAATTCAAATATCCAAACCAAAATAGTCCATCACGTACCGTTTTTGCTGGAGACCCACTTCTCATATTTATACAATTTGGTTTTAGAAGAATGTAACTGCGGCTTACTTATTGAAAACATAAACACAAAAATTTGGCCACAATGTCGCCAAATCGTGTTTCATCTTGTGGATATCCGTTGGTGTGCCCTGATAACATATTCGCAATTTTCAATTCGTATACTTCCATTCAATCGACCGCTGAAACGCTTTTAAAAAAAGAGATATCCTGATGAGACCTTTCCCCATTTTCATCATTAATTACGCCAAGATTTTGAGGAAAGAAGTCCATATGGGAGTCCAAAAAGTGTAGTTTTAATGAAATATAGCAACCTAATAATAAAAAAAGCATTTTATCATGTCACCAAAAAGATTTTCGTAATTTTCAGCTTTCTCTTTTCCCAAAAGGAAACGTGAGCAGATTGATTTAAAGGCCAGTTAGGCAGATTTTTCATCTTCTCACTGTTTGTTTGCATACTCTTCTTCATGAAAGGACTTCCTTAAGTTGTGGGCCAATAAAAATCCTTTCTTTTAAATTTGCCTCACTTAATTTTTTAATTTTTTTCCTGAAATGCAAGAAAGCTACTCCTTCTTTGTCCAGAGCTTTTACAAATATTTCGATAAACCAAGTTTAATATACAATTATGGAAAAAAGGCACATTGTAGATTTACAAGTGGCTAATTTGATATGCTTTTGCCGCTCAAAGTTTTGGAATTTCCTTTGTGTTTGCAGAACATGCTACAGGAATAAATAGGAAAACAATACTTAGATCTAAGAGCACTGATAAACAAGCGCCACTCTGCTGAATTGCGCTCATGTCCTAATGCTTGAAATACTACATTCACATCACAGCAGCATACTATTTTTTCTTTCTCCGCAAAATAGTCTACAAAATGTTTTTATCGTCTTGTGAAAGACTCGAAACTTCGAGAAGTAGATAAAGCTTTTGTTGTCAAAAATGTCGCTAAAGTAACCCGAATTCATTAAAAAGGTCTCTAGAATGGCAACGATATCACTGTCAATGAGAAAGATATAATTTATAATAAATTAAGTCGATAAATTACGAAAATATTCACATTTATCCAGAAAATACGCAAAAAGCTAAAATGTGGAATTTTGGGAAAATGGTACGTGATAGGCAAAAAATAATTGCAGATTCGTAATTCTCAGATAAAAATACATAAGAAACAGACATTTTCATCCAAAGGACATTTTTCGTGTTGCACAAAATGAGTGTTAGTTTATACTTGAGCATTACGCTTAGCAAATACTTGAGCAAATACGCTTAGCAAATTCGATATTTCAAAATGTGTTATTCACAGTGGCGAGAAGAAGAAAAATCACTTCAATAGAATGAGGAAGTTGTTGCAAAATATCAAACAGAAAACCGCACTGTTTCGTCATCCTCATCACTTTCTACTACCCCCCCCCCCCTCTCTCTCTCTTTTAACTGCTCCTTTTGGGTTTTTCTCTTTGTTTTGTTACGATCATTTTATTTCTTTTTTTCTGGAAATGAATAAAAATTGAACCGGCTTTTTAAAAAGGTATTAGCGGCTTTATGAATATGCTGTACTATGCTCACTCTTTCGAGACTCATACCATTCTCTGAAAATAAATAAATAACATTAATTTAGTAGAAGTGTATAAATAGAGTAACTGAGAGCAAATTGAAAATATGAATTTAAAAAAAAATTTAACGGAAATTGCATGCATAAATTGTTTGTCGTTTTGTTTTTGTTTGTTTTGTTTTTTTTTTTTTTTTTAATTTTAGCACTTTTTGAGATTTTACTGACAATTTTAATTTTCTAAGGAGAGCATCAAGATGAAGTGGTTGAAAAACTCTCTTCAAAAGAGGAAAGTTGTGATGAAAACATTTCATTTGCAGAAGTTAAAGAGCTGTGTAACCGCTGGGAGAGAACACAGAGAGAGGTGAAAAATGGCATCCTAACAAGGCTGCGGTAAGCAGGAGCATTAACTTGTTCACTGACAATGTTATTGACCATCTTAGAAAAATTCTGAAAAATCGTCAAAAGTAGGCAACATTGGACATGTTTTCAGAGAAAGAAATCCAAGGTTCTTCTAGTGCAAAAAGACAGAAAAAAGAAAGAACAGAAGAGAAAACACCTGAAGGAATGTTACCTGATGTTTTTTCAGAAGGTGACTCTTCTCCAAACATCAACATTTCTCTTCCTCCTCTCACCATTCCACTTATGCCATCAGCTCACCTCAGTACCAGTAAAGTGCAGTTGAATTTTTATTTATGTATAAATTCATGTACAGTCTGTACATTTGTTTTTCTAGGGGGTTTTCTTTGCTCTTTGCTTTCTTTGTGGGATCTAGGGGCGTCCTTAAGGTTAGTGATATGGTTTTGGAGGCTACGGATTCAAAAAACTAATTTTGGATGGGGGGATGGGAAAATGTCATGGTGTTGACTTCTGTTCTGGAGGTTTTAAAAATGAGGGTAAAATATTAAGCAATAGTAACATTAATAATAGTGATTTGAGGCATCATAAAATGTTTAAGACAAGCAAAATGGGCATGCTCAAGATTTTATATACTAATGCTCGCAGTATCTGGAATAAGATGGATGAGTTAAAAAGTGTTATTGTGTGTGGTGAGGAGTTGGATATTATTGGAATTACGGCAACATGGATTACTGATGATGATGAGGATTTAGTGAGCATTGCTAGATATAATTTGTTTAGGCAAGACAGGCTTTGTAAGAAAGGTGGAGGGGTTTTATTCTATATTAAGGACACTTTTATTTGCAATGAATTGGTCATTAATAATAAGGCTAAGGATATTGAAATGATCTGGGTGGAGCTGCTGAGCAAAAAGGGTAAGAAGTTACATTTGGGGAATGTTTACAGGCCACCTAATGTTAGTCAGGATCAAGACGAGGAGATGTATAGAGTTATTAGGGACAAGTCTGGTAAGGGCTCGGTCATCATAATGGGGGATTTCACTTTCCCGGGCATAGACTGGAATAGTTTTTACATTAGCAATGGTAGGGAAGAAGATTTTCTGAAAGTGATTGGTGACTGTTTTTTGGATCAAGTTGTTACCCAGGGAACTAGGCATGGCGCTATTTTGGATCTAGTTTTTTGTGATATCGGAAATTCTATTCAGGGATTGAGTATAGGGGAACATCTTGGAGATAGTGACCACAATACTATTAGGTTTTGAACCAGCTTCGATGCTCACAAAGGTGAAAATTCCAGATTTGTACCTAACTTCAGGAATGTGGATTATGTTGCACTGAGGCAGTGTTTGAAAGAGGTTTTTTTCTTCTGGGTTGGAGAATAGTGAAGTTGATCTTCAGTGGGAAGAGTTTTAGGGGAAATTGGAGAAAACAGTGATGGATTATGTTCCTTTTAGAAAAAAAGGGGATTTCACGAAAATTTAGCCCATATGGTTCTCTAGGGACGTGAAGCTCTCGGTTGCAAGCCGGCCACTTTTCGGGGTCTTAAAGAGACTGGGTGCCATGCTGACAAGATTCTCTATTGTGAAGCTAGACGTACTTTCAAGTATTTGCTACGGAATAAGAAAAGGCAATTGGAGCAAAAGCTTGCAGATAACATTGAAAGGAATAATAAGAAATTGTTTGCTTATGCTAATTCAGGGAAAGCTTGTAATACTCAGGTAGGCCCTTTAGTGGATGAGGATGGGAACTTGATTCAAAATGAGGGGGATATTGCTCATATTCTAAATAATTTTTTCCAGTGTATTTAACAGAGACTGTATCTCAACAGTTGACATAAGCGAGACGCAAGCTAATACACAGCTTGAGGATTTTGTATTTTCTAGGGATGATGTGTTGTTTCATTTGAAAAGGATTAAAGCAAATAAGGCTCCAGGACCTGATAATGTTTATCCAAAAATTTTAGTAGAATGTGCAGAGGAATTAGTGGATGTTGTCTTGACTATTTTCATATCTTCATATAACTCGGGGACTGTGCCAGCGGATTGGAAGCTGGCAAACATAACGCCGCTTTTCAAGAAAGGGTCTAAAGCTAAGGCAGGATTTTATAGGCCTGTGAGTCTTACTTCAGTTCTTTGTAAAATTTTTAAAACATTGATCAAAATCAAAATAGTGAATTTCCTGGAGGCAAATGGAGTGTTAACTAGTTTTCAGTATGGTTTTAGGAAGGGTAGGTCCTGTACAACTAATTTGTTGCATTTCTATGACAAGGTTACCACAGCATTAGATAATAAAAAGTGCGTAGATGTTGTTTACATTGACTTTCAGAAAGCGTTCATTAAAGTACCGCATGAAGCTCTTCTTAGCAAACTTGCTTATATTGGTATTGGTGGGAAAACTTTAATTTGGGTTAAAAATTGGCTGACTGGGAGGAAACAGAGAGTAAGTAGTGAAATGCAATTATTCTCAGTGGATTGATGTTTTGAGTGGTGTTCCACAAGGTTCAGTTTTAGGGCCTGTGTTGTTTATTATTTTTATTAATGATACTACTCAGAGTATTTCTGGGAACATCAATATTTTTGCTGATGATGTCAAAATCATGGGAATTGTGGACACGGAGGAACAAGTCAATCAATTTCAAGAGAATTTAAATCAAATTTCTAGGTGGGCAATTAAGTAGGGTATGTCTTTTAATATTGGGAAATGTCAAGTGCTTCATTTTGGTCATGGGAATAAACATGCAACCTATTATTTACAAGGTTCCGTCATTAGGAAAGCAGAAAATGTTGTTGATCTAGGAGTATTGTTTAGTCACGACTTCAAGTCCAGTCAGCAGTGTAGCATAGTAAGTAAGAAAGCTAACAGGATGCTTGGGTTTATCAATAAGGCTATTTCGAACAGGTCTAAGGAAATTGTATTGCCATTATACAGAAGTTTGGTAAGACCTCATTTGGAGTATGCTGTTCAGTTTTTGTCTCCGTACCTAAAAAAGGATATTACCTTATTGGAGCATTCGAAGGAGGGCTACAAGATTGGTAAGTGGTCTTTCAGACTTAGATTATGAGGTTAGGCTTAAAAGGCTCAATATGTATAGTCTTGAGCAAAAGAGGGTCATAGATGACATGATTCAGTTGTTTAAATTCATTAAAACGGGAAATGTTGATGGACTACAGCTGTGTGCTGAAAGTAGAACCAGAGGTCATTGTTTTAAGCTTTTCAAATCTCAGGCTAATCTTGAAATTAGGAAAAATTACTACTTAAATAGGGTTGTAGGCACTTGGAATAGTTTACCGGAAGCGACTGTTAATTGCAGTGGAGTAAAAACTTTTAAGAAAGCTCTTGATGTTCATTGGGGACTGCTAAATTGACTAGGACCAGCCTAGCTGGGCCCTGAGCCTGTTGCTGGTCGTCACTTTTGTATTTGTATTTTCATATGTTTAAATAAGCAACCATCTGTGGGTCTGGAACGGATTAATCTTATTTACATTGTATTTTATGTGAAAAAATAACTCGCCATTCGTACAAATCGCCATTCGAACTACCTCCTGGAACGAATTGTGTACGAATAGCGAGGTTCCACTCTATTACTAAGTATAAACCACTTATCTGTTCTGTCTTAAATTATTTGGTAGAACAAAAAGGAAACAAAAATGAAGCTCTCTCATCGTCCACCACAGCTGTTTATGAGTCAGGTGGGATATCAATGATTGTGCTTCACCTATGTAGACTAAAGCTAATTTAGCGGTAAGAACCATCACTGGGATCTCATCTAACATCTGTAATGTTTGCCAGAAGTTTCTTCATACTGGAATTTACATAATGTTAAAATGATGCTCCCACCCCAGTTAACGCAAAATTCCCATTTCATTTTTGTGCTTACAGTTTTTTAGTCTATTAATAATAGACAATCACTTTTCCTTCAGGCAACGTTTATTTCGCATAAATTCGCGATATTTGGCTTTGTTTGTCCGAAAAAGATAGAATAATTTACTTAAACGGGCACACATAAAGTACTTAAAATTGGTGAGGCATATTATTTGCAACAATATTTCCTTGTAACAACATTTTAAACATAATTTTGATTATTCTTGAACAAAAGTAGAGGTTTAATAAACTTTTAGTCATTCGTTTTCTCTATTGCAAACTAAACTATGTAGTCGCAAGAGCTGTAATTTCGCATATTTCACGGTGTTCAATACTTGAAATTGTATTCTGCTTTACAAGCATACATTTCAAACTTGAAAAAAATAAGAAAGCAATAGATTGACATTTTCACAAAAATCAAAATTCATACGTTTTTAAAACTAAAATTCAGAAACGAATTGTAGCATATGTTAAAGTGGGAAATACTGTAGGAAAGGATGCTATAATTTCTGCCGATAGAAAAGAAGCAATTTATGCATATTTCGGCTACAAATTGGAAAAAAAAGAACAACGAATTTCTGATACATTTCTCCGGCCAGCACACCCTTATGCTCCAAACTAATGTCCTGCCAACAGACATACGTGCAGCTTTATTATTAGTAGAGATAAAGAAACAATGCGCTGCATTTTGTGACTGCTTATACTTAACTTATGGCGACGATAGATATCCATATTTTGAAAAAGAAAAAATGTTAAAGGAAGTGTGTTTGCCTTTAGTAGTTGAGATAAAAATACGTACTTCATATCCTTTCACTTGTTAGACAACCAATCATAACGTCTTTCTTTTGAAATGCACCTAAGTTTAAGTATGTTTTTATTATGCCTTAATAACGTTGAGCCAGAGACGTATGTTCTTTAAACATTTAAGATACTGCTACCATTTTTTCAAAGAAAAATACATATTTCAGAAGACGGTTCTATAGTTTATATCAAAATATAGGAAGTTTCCTCGAAAGAAATTTTCCATAAACCATTCAATATTTACTTGGCAGACAATTGATTATGCAAGCTCTTCAGGTAAACATATTGAATGATATCCACTACAGTTTCCGAGAGCCCAATCAATAATTACGGTACTATCTCTTGCAAGATTTATCTCATGACAAACTCAGAGGTGCCTTTGACGTCTACGGAGTGTAAGCATCCAGCAGAAACGGTTAACATATCTTGGAATATCTATACTCTCCTCACATAGTCGTTTGTTCATAGAAAATTCCTTTTGACATGTTCTACTATGTTGCATTGTTACATTTCTCGGGATTTTGAAAATTGATTTTGTTTTGCTCTTACATTTTTTCGGTCTTTAACGTCCTAAATATTTTTTGTTTATACATAAGGCTTTAATATTAAGTGCAAGGGGATACGGATTTCATACAACTACTCTTACGGGCATCAAACGCTCATGCTTAAAATTTTGATTTATATGATATTTAAATGACTTAGGATATATATAGAGATAATACTACTCGAAACATTATAGGAATCTTGAGTTTGAAAATTGGCGAAAAGTAAGAAACCGTTTGGTGCAAAAGATGTAGCTCTTCTGGCGGTCGCAAGCCATGACTTTTGTCGGTAAAAGGTACTTTATTTTTTAAGAAAAAAAATGTTTATGAGCAATACTTCTTTTTTGAAACTTTAACAACTTTCTTTTTTAAACATGTTCCTTTGCCAGTTTTCAGCATGTATCTTGTAAAATATCTTTGTTTCAGTGTCTCCTGGAATGAAGAAAAGTAGTTAATGTATTCTCATTTAAATGCATGTTATTAAAACAACGGTTTTCAACAAAGCGCCATAGAAGATTATAAATCAATCTTAAACAAGATTCGACAGGAAGTTTTAACTTAAAGAAATGCTTAGGTAATCGCCTTCTGCGGTTATTTTAAATTCATAAAATGAACTTCAAAATGGTTTTCAAAGACAGAAACTAATCTCATTGTCCCACCAAGAACATAAAATTCGGAGATGCTTAATACTAAGTTTGAATTCGGAAAAATGAATCGGTAAAATAATTGATTCAATATTTTAGTAATATTTTGCTTTTAACTTTGTGGTATATTTTGGTATACTCAGAGATACTTTTGCTTTTTATGGGTTGCTATTAAAATTTAGGAATGGAGCAGAATTTTGGCTTGTCCGCATTAGAATTGTTTATCATTAAAAAAAAAAACACTTTTAAGCGTTTCGACTTTAGGACGTTTAACTAAAATGACTCACAAAGTTTCGAAATATCTATATTGAAGGAAATACGATGTAAAAGTCGGAGAAAAATGTTAACGCTTTATGGTTTTGAATAGTAAATTGTTTGCAAATAGTTTCAAATGATGTGTCGATAAAAATTGCCGTTATTTTTACGATTAACGACGGTGAACAAATGGGACAAAATTGTCATGTTTATTGCGTGACGTAAACTCTCTCATGGAGCATATCTTTGTCGCTATTCTTCGAATCCCCGATACCATTCGAGTGTCACAGATGCGCAGAATTAATAACACCTGATTTCAAAATCATTTGCATTCTTGAGTTGCCGTTGTTGAAGAAAGGGAACCAGGAAATATCTCAAACAGAAACTTGCGGTACAAGCTCTTCTAAAGTATTGAGGATGGAAACGCTAACTCAAAGTGTAGAGCTTGATATTCCATCAAGAAGACAACATGAGCCATGTTCAGAGAGTGAACATGTTTAATAATGGATTTGAGGTTTCGTCTGAAGGATTTGTTGCCGAATTCCATATTCTCTTTAAAAAAATTTCAATCTCATTCAAAGATCTTCGCGAACACCGAATATCATGGAATTGGCAAGCATTGACCGCCTAAGTTATCACCACACAAGCGATCACCTTTCCATTTGCTTATTTCAGCAAGCTATAACCAACTACACAATTGCAAAAGTTGTACTAAATGTCAAATTGCATCAAGTCCGAATCCTGTCGCACACGATAACTCCCTGGTATATGCAAAGTATGAGAAAAGTAGTTTGCCGGTAATGAAACTGGGGAGTGCTGATAGGTAAAAAATTAAGCATAAAAACTGTGAGTTTGAAATTTTATGTAAATGTCAGTAATTCACAGTTTGGTTGAAACTGGATTTACACTGATTGTAAAAGTTTTGGTAAATCGTAAAGTCGCGTTCTGTATCTATTGCAGTATTTTTGAATTAAAGTTTTAAACCATTATTAAAAAGCGGGTTTTAATGCAACGATAAATTTCTTATAATTAGGATTTTAATTTGTGAATTGCAAGACGATGCAATTACAGATAAAAATTGAAGTATGTATGAATTTATTACAATACATTTGTGTGCAGCATGCTAGGTAATATACATTATTTTTTCCTTTAGAAAGTATTCTTTTAAAAAACGTTGTTTCAAGGAACACAAAAGTGAAATATTGTGTCAAAAAAATATGCGCTGCAAAGCTAACAGCCATTAAATGTTTTACTTTTTCAGCTTAATTTATTTTCCATTTTGGATGAAGTTTAATGACAAAAGATCAATCCATTACGATCATAAAATTTTGTCTATTAAATTGATAAAAAAATAAAAAACTCAATGCCAGGGTCGTATAAGAAATTATATATGGTTTATTTCTTTAAAAAGCAGATCATATATTATTTTACAGCCAATAAAACTAGATCTATCGTAACGACTGATTATAAATTTAATCTTTATTGCTTCTAAATAACTTTTTAATGCGAAATTTGTATTATACTTCGATCATTAACTTACTCTTCTTGGACAGTATTTCAATCATTTCATTAGTTTATTTCGAGTATACTATCAGTAGGATTAAAATACTGTTGTACTACATCGTTGTTTTTCTCTCCTCTGTGTACAGTAGAGCAGGTGTATTCCACTAAATGAAACGTTACTGAAAAGTTTTATCTATTTATTTATTTTTATTTTTTAACGTCAAATTTATTTCTTATTACTTGCTTTTAAGCTTCTGTTATATCTGCAGCTAAAATATATCAAGTGGAATAAAACGCACATACTTAATTTTACATCTAATGTTGCATTTTATTCTTCTCAAAAATCAACAACAAATTTTAAACAATAGGAATGACAGCTGTTTTTTTATTTATTTGATTTCCCAAATGGAAAAAAATGTTCTGCGCAAGTGCAAATTTACATTTATTTTTAGGTATATAGATGTTCCATGCTATAATCTTTTCCCCTTAATTTGAGCATTTAATAAAAATAAATCATTCAAAATTAGTCCTTATTTAAAACTTGTTAATGCGTGAAAGATTGATTTTTTAAAGCACCGACTACAGCAGTTAATTGAAAACAATAGCAAATCAGAAAAAATATATGGCCCTCAAAAAAAGGAGGGATTCTGAAATTTGTTGAAAGTGAGACATAACGCAAAATGGAACCAAAATTGATGCTGTTTGATTAATGCTTATTTTACTTGTGAAAAATAAAATTAACGTTTCTAAAAATAAAGTTTTGGGGAAATTTGTCGGCATATCACAAAATTTCTGGATAGTAAAAATAATCGGCAAATTTGAGTTCAAGGAGAACGCAGATTCAATAGCCGATTGTTATCCAGACACGTTTCAAGTGCATAGTTTTGCTGTCTGAAAATCCATTGCGTTGATTCGAATAACTTTATGTGACGTTGCTTCACTGCAGTTAATACAGAAACCTTCGTTTTTAAGTGGTTTGTCGTTATAGTTTAGTATCAAAAAATCGTAAAACGAGTAAAAATGCAGACTTCATTCAAGTCTTGCGTGTGGAAACTGATCTACACAATTTTGAGAAACGTCTTTTCAGTAGGCAGAAAGTTGAAGCACGGCGCGTATATAATAAGTTCATCAATATTATTGTGAACATCAATTAAAAGATGCCCACAGTTACTCTCTATATTTCACAATTTAAAATCGTACAAAAGTGACTTATCATAACGTATTATATATGCATTTTGCGTAAATTTTCAATTCCTGAGTTATTTTCTTCAACGATTCGCAATTTTACTAACAATGTAATTTTTTTTTGTATTTAAAAATGATTGGAAAATGTATGTTAAAAATTGGACTTTACCAATTATATATATATATAATATAAATAAAAACATCCATGACTTTCAAGCAATATATTTATCTCATCGTCTTATTCCTTATCTTGATCCTATAAGTATAAATAAATAAATTTAAAAAACAAGCTACATATCACTGCTACATATCACTTTCCTGGGTAACAAAGCTAATATACTAAATAAAGAAAAAGTTTTTTCTTCTATTTTACTCTTCCACCCTACAAATGTATGTTAATTTAACCAAAGATGATTAGAGAGCGTATACGAAATATTATACTTTGATATAAATAAAAACATCCATAACTTCCAAGCTACATATCTATCACATCGTCTTGTTCTTAACCTTAATCCTACAAGCATAAATAAATAAATTTCAAAACAAGTTACACATTACTTTCCCTGGTAACAAAGTTAATACACTAAATAGAGAAATATTTTTTTTTCCTATTTTACTTCCCCCCCCCCCCCATATAAAAAATTGAATCTTGCATGAAATCAAAATGGCGCTTTCCAAGGGACAGAGATTAGAGTTATGGCTAAAAATGGAAGGCTAAAGCTACTGGTACCATAAAAGGTTAATAAAGATCTTTGACGAAAATATGTGTTTTCTCCCCTTACTATCCATAAATTTACAGCAAATGAATTCATTAAGAGTTTTTAAAAAATGAAATACCGCATTCTTGTATAAATGGACATAATTCATTACTTTAGGCGCAACTGTACTCTCTAACCCCTTTCGTAATCACTTTAAGGATCACATATTATTTAAAAAGGAAACGAATTGTCTCACGTCTTTGATATTAATGTCAATGTAAATCTCATAAAAACATTACTATAAATAAATATTGTACATTAATATAAGTACATACATGTGTGCAGAAAAGTGAAATTGAAATGACATGTTAGAGTTAAACCATTTCCGCAGGAGAAGAAAAAACTACTTGAATTTCCCCAAAGAAGGAAAAATCGTTCCATAAGAAATGTGATTGAGCAAATAAAAAAGTATATAAAAGAGAGAGTCGAAGATACAATTGCCAGGAGAATTAAAGAAGCTATACGCAAGAATTCTTCTAAAATAGAACAACATTACGATAAATGGATTTTGAGAAAATTTTAGGAACAATGGTCTTTAGTCTCTCATGGGTTTAACTTTCTTTGGGCTCTAAAGACTAGGGGCGTTATCATATTTTAATGTATCTTCAGTTTATTTAAAATTGTCTTCAGCATTGTTAGAACATTTAAAGTTTAGAAATATAAATCAATTTTACACAATTCGACTTGGGAAACTGAAAATGTGTTCTTGGAAGGAAAACAATTTACTAGTGTTTCTACTGGGAATATGCCGCATACTGAACTACAAAAATATAAAACGTAGAAAATTGCACCAGGAGTAATAGAACCTAATTTATATATTTCCAGTACAACCTTTTGCTCCATTAAGTGTTGAAGCTTTTCAGTGCCTTATTATTTGACGTGGCTTCTTTATATTTTAAAATATTTGCAGAAAAAACGATAGTTCATAAAAATGAAATTTCAAGCAATTGAAGTAGTAGTAATTACCACTGGAATGTTAAACTTGAAGATCATCCGAAAATGATGATAATATTTTTTCCCTTTTCTTAGTCCATTCCCCCCAGTAGATGTTCCATAATACTTAAATTCAACTTTCATTGGTATTTATTTTTCATAACTGAAATGTCCTCATAGAACCGTTCTCTATGTTAATAACTAACGACCAAGCCGTGGTAGCCTAGTGGTTAAGATGTCGAGCTTCGGATCGGAGGATCTCCGCCTCGATACTCGAGCCGCTGGAGACCCACTATGTACACTTGGGGATAAGAGCAATTAAAATCCGTGCAGCCTGAAGTCCTGAGGCAGTTCCGAGGGTACCGGTTTGTGGAGATTTTTCTTTCCCTTCACTCTTAGGTCAAAATAGGAAGGTGGCGTCATTGTGGTGGTAAGTCGTAATTCCACCGTTGTGGTGCTCATCTTCAAACGGAAGGCTTTCCTTACTACCTCAATTTCTAGTCACTTCTGCGAAGCGGAGCTTGGATATCCAAGTGGCATGAGAAACAACAACAACAACATGACTAACGACGCAAGGCAAGCGCTGTTGTTAAAGACGTTTAAAGGAAAGTTGGCTCTTCAGGGACATATTACAGAATTGCATCCTTTAATGCTTTGAATAAAATTTCAAGCAATTGAAGCTGGAATGCTTGATAATATGATAACCACTGAAATCTCAAACTTGAAAATCATCCGAAAAGGATGGAGCAGAAGTAATTTTATTTTTCCGCATTTAAAGTAGCGCACGAACCAACTTAGAAACAGAAAAAAATATTCAAGAAGAACGTGTCAATGCATTGAATAGAAACTCATTTCGCATGATCTATTGGTTAAATATGGAAACCAAAATAATTTATAATATTTAAGTGATACTTCTAGCATAGAATCACTATGATTAATCACATTTCTCCTGAAGACAATGCTTGCTTAAAAATTAAAATATATATGTATATATTTTATAAAATTTTCTGCAAGCGTAACACAATTAATCTGGTTCTTATCGTAGCCGATATAATTATGACTAGAGCAGTTACGTTAAAAAATGTGTTTGTCTAGAGATTCTTAGAAACGGCAGATCCTTTTAAAAGATGCTCTCTCACATATCATTCACTAATTGGAAGTAAGAGTGTGAAAAGAAAACTTTGCACATAAGAGATAAAATCTTTTATAAACAATGCGTAGGATAAACACTGGAAAAGTCATTTTTATTTGCGTTGATCAAAAGATTAATTATCAATTTTGCAAGTCTTATTCGCTGATAAAACACCTGTTTATTTTTCCAGTCTTTCAAGTTTTAGATCTTGTTGAGAACATTAATTAACTTCACCGAAATTGTTGGTAGTGTTATTTTTTGGTAAAGCTCAATGTACATAACACATAAACCTTTCCAGCTTCAATTATTGCTTTCATTTTTCAAGAAATGATAAAGCGTAAGAGATTAGTGTCACTTAATAATTTTAAAGAAGTAATCCTGGTCTTTATTCTGTTTTGCTGTTTTGATTCCATTTTAATATTTTAAAAATGTTCGTGCATTTTGTCTTAATGCCTGTTAAAAATGTTGTCAGTTGAAAACTCCATTATTTAGTGGCTAAAAATTACTCCTTCATGCATATATGTACAGTGTGGTTACATAGTAAAAGGGCTATAAACTCGTCATGAATCACGAATTGCATTGATGATAAAGAATTTTTGAATGCTTCAAAAACAAACAGCATTACATGATTAACTCAACAAAGGTCAATTAAGATATTTCAAAATCCAAACGCGATATCTGAGTAGTGCACGACAAAAAAAGCGGTTTTATAATTAATAATTGATGTGTAGATTAATAGATTCTCCAAGTGAGAAACAAGATCCGTGCTACTCTTCTACACGTAGATGTTTCAAAAAATTACACCGCGTATAAAATATTCATCGCATAATTAAATTTCGATGTGAGCGTCTGGCGGAGCATGGATACTTTCAAGGAAGTGCAATCGCCTTTGTTCGACCAATAACATAGATATAAAGCGGAACACGTGCTCACTCAATACGTGCCGCGATGTTTTTCTTACTTAAATCATTTACTGAATGTCTTACGAAAACAAAAAATGAATATTACGAGAAAGCATTTCTGTAAAATACATTTATTTATAACATTCTGATTTAAGGTTGTGTTTTTATTTCATTTTTCTTTTTCATTTAAGCACACAGATAATAAGTTACGCTGCAGTAAATTCCAATTTTAACATATTTTGTGCTTAGAAATAAATATTTAGTTGTTTTGAGAAATAAATAAGTTACTCAGATATAGTTCAGGATTGAACCACTTCTCTCGAAATTTAGTTGTATGAAATTGTCCACAAACAATATTTCATTGAAATTGTTGTTATTTTTTGTCGTTTGAGTAAATAGCCATATGAATGCACAATCATAAAAAATCATAAACCAGGAAACTGAAACTAAAAGATAGTAATAGTAAAATGTTCTATGAAAACATTTATTAAAAACATCAGGGGGAATGAGAGTGAAGAAAAACGAAGTAAATTATTAAACTACTAGTAACTTTGTACCTTACAGAAAAACAGTATGTCACTTAAATGTTGTAAAAAATAATGATGTTCTCGGCGAGTTTTTAAGAGACAATTTCCATGAAAAAAGTGGGAACTTGTGTAAAAGCAAACGACATAATTTCTTGATAATTGTTTCTAGATAAAAGTCAAGTTCCTCCGCACTATGTAGAACTGAAAAAAATCTCTTAAGTAACGTAAGTATTCGTTAAAAAGTACGAATCAAGTAGCATCAGCTCTCGGTAAAACTAAACACTTGTGATCTGTGGTTATCAGTTTAAAAATTGTCAACAAATGCCTTACATATTGTTGGCGTACAGTTTATTTACTGCTCTAGTCAGCAGCCTTCCCCAAAGCAGCCAATCCTCCCAATTCGGCCACCAACTCCGTGTGAAAGCAATCCTAAGGCCTCGGCTAACAGGTGGGAATCTGGCGTAGAAAAGTCCTCACAATTCCAGAGGCATCTTTGGACGAGCGGTCACAAGACCAGAATCACAACAGTAAAAATAACATTAAATACAACAGATAAACTATAAACTCATCTTTTGTACCAGAAGTAGTAATTCAGTGTACTCCGGATGACGCCCTTGCTGTTGCACATTATCTTTTGCTGTCCATTTACGAAAGGTTCTTTGCTTTGTTTTTTTAATTCATTGTAATTCTTCATTGTGTAAAGACTTTTCAGGCTCCTGTTTTTAATGCTGTGCATTTTCAAGTTCGGATAAAGGATTTTCAATAAATTTTCAAGTATGCTCGGGCAAATAATTTTTAGTGTGATGTGTGTTAACAGCATATTTAGTACATTTTTATTGAAAAAGTTCCATAAAAGTAGGTCTACTAATAGTCTATAGAATATTAATAGACCTACTTATTATAAAACTTTTGAGGGATTATTTTCGCATAAAGACCCACTCTGATTCGCACATGACCCATTTTACCTCACCATGTGGTAAATGGGTCAAAATTTTCGTGACTAATTTTCGTTAATTTATTGTTATAAATTTTCCCATTTTAGGAAGGGCACCAAAGCGTTGAGAACGAATTGAATCTAACAATGCAGCTGAAAATGGACATAAAAAATAATGGTTTTGAGGTTATCTACCCATCCATTGTGATCTGTGGTTATCAGTTTAAAAATTGTCAACAAATGCCTTACATATTGTTGGCGTACAGTTTATTTACTGCTCTAGTCAGCAGCCTTCCCCAAAGCAGCCAATCCTCCCAATTCGGCCACCAACTCCGTGTGAAAGCAATCCTAAGGCCTCGGCTAACAGGTGGGAATCTGGCGTAGAAAAGTCCTCACAATTCTAGTCTATTGCTATTAAAAATGTCCTCTTGACTGCATGTGTACAAAAGTCACCAAAAACGTTAAGTCTTTATTTCTTACTTTTCAAGAAAGAAAACCGCAAACTCATTTTTTAGCATACTTTCCCGTAAAAGTATCCTTTCATATTTTTCAAAAAAATATGAAAGGAGGCTTAATGTATTGTTAAAATAGCGGTAAAGATACAGGAATGTCAAAACTAAGTAAAGTAATTAAATAAAGAATGAAAAATTTAAAAAAAACCGAAAGTAGTGTTTTGAGGTCTGGAAATGTGACTGTCGTTCCCTCCCCCACAATAACTTTTGCTGGAATTGTCCGAGCTTAAAAAGTTTTTTTTTTTTTGCATTTGTAAGATGTTGGCGAGGACACCTCATTTCCATGTTTTATGTTGTTGATTTGCACAGCATTTCGTTCAATTTCTTTTTAGTTCTAAAACGTGTAACATTAGCGTTGTGAGGAATTGCGAAGCAAATTATATACCCTTGACATGAGATCGAAGTTCCTTTGGCCAAGCTTATGGGAAAGAGCCGGCAACATGGAAATGTTTTTCATTTGAACAATCTTTGTTAATTTTTGAATAGTTCAAAAAATAAATAATAATAATAATAATAACACAGGAAAATTTGAATCCTATATAAATCCTGATCTAACAGACGGATTTGATTGGAACAAACTTTACCGGAAATATCTTATGACGTAGAACATATACAGATACCAAGTTCATCCGGAACTAAGCGAGCCTATTTTCCATTAAAATTTATTGGTCTATTTCTGAATGAACAAGTGAAGGAATGAATGAACGAATAGGTGCAGGAATAAGTACACGAATAAGTGAAAAAATATGTTTTAACTATTGAAATATCTAAAGCACTTAAGCACTAAGCTAAATGATCTAGATTATAAATTTAATGTTGGTGTGTACGGTAATGCCAAGAAAATTCTTGTTACTTCATTTACTATAAGATGAAAGCAATCACCTAATATATGACTTAGAAAATATTTTTTTTTTACTTCTTATGTTACAATTTTATGCCTAGCTTAAATTATATATTCTCATTATTTAATTAATCTCCTACAAAAGATGGATTTGATCTTTTTTTTTTTTTGCATTAGGTGTTTTTGTTATTTATGAAAACTATGTACAGAGCGGTAAACAAAAATGGAACTGCTAAGATTTCACGATTTTGATTAATAAATGAGAAACATATCACAGAAAAAAAATAAAATAATGTAAACACCAAAGCGAAACGTAAGAAAAAAATGGTTTTTAAAGGATTTGAATAAATAAAGCGATTAATATTTATATACTTAATTGTACTCATTTCTTTTATTGTATTTTGCAACATACATTTCTAATATTTTCGTAAACATACTAAATTATTTAAACTAATTCATATCTCTCCCAATTCGATAATTTTCTGTTATGCAAGCTATTTAAGGTTTTTCGACTTGATTTATCCTCATTTTATGTAATATTAGAAAACAATGACACAAACTCTTATCCCGTGCTGAAAACAGAAAAAAAAATTAACCTATTTTGTATTTTATTTTCTGTTTTCTTTGAATGTACTGAGATTTAATTCATTTATTAAGCACACGCTGAGTAAAAAATGGCAAAAATCAAACTATGCTTAATAATTAAAAAACTAGAATTTATTTTTCATGCATGTTAAATGACTCTAAAATTCTAACTCATTAAAAACATAAATAATTAGAATATTTATTTATTTATTTTAAACTTTGTGGTGCGGTAAACCGAGGTGGCCATGATAAAAAGCGATTTTTTTTCATATCAAAGCTACCATATTTTCCGGAATTTTTTTTCTTCATTAGCCGGAAACACGATTATGTTTAATTTACGTTTAGTTTTTAGCCTACTTTCCCGTAAAAGTAAAAAAAATAATAATAAAGCATGAAAGAAGGCTTAATGTATCGTGAAAATATCGTTAAAAATCAAGAAAAGTCAAAAATAAGTTAAGTAATTAAATAAAGATTGAAAAATAAAAAAAATTGAAAGTAGGGTTTTGAGATGGGGAAAAAGTGTCTGTCGGTCTGTCTGTCTGTCGGTCTGTCCCCCCCCCCCTAATATCTTTTGAACGTATTGTGTTATTGGAAAAATTTATTTTGCATTCGAAAGATCTCGGCGAGGACATCTCATTTCCATATTGTACTTTTTGATTTTAACATTTTTTTGTTCAATTTTGAACAGTTCAAAAAATTTTTTAAAATTATCGCCTATGGGTGAAAATGAAGCAAATTATGTAAACTTTGGGTAAAAGATCCAAGTTCCCATGAACAAGCTCACTGAAAGAAGTTCTTGGCGTGAAATATTGATTTGAACAATTTTTGTTCATTTTTGAACATTTAAAAAAAAAATTTAAAATACCGCCTACGGGGAAATTTCAATCCTATATAATTCCTGATCTAACGGACCGATTTTCTTGGAACAAACTTTATCGAAATGCTCTTATGACGTAGAACATGTACAAATAGAAAGTACACCCAGAACTAAGGAGCCTATTTTCCTATGAAATTTTTTGCATCGGGATTTTCAAGAATATTTTTGAATCAATGAATGATTAAATGAATAAGCAAAAGAATGAATGAATAAATGAGTGACTAAATACATGAATGACTTAATAAATTAATGATTGAATGAATATCTATTAACCGTTGAAAAGGGTATATTTGAAGCAATTAAGAACTAAAACTAAACGAGAAAGACAAAAGAGAGAGATAGCTAGATTATAAATTTGAATTGGGTGTATACTGGAAAGTAGGCTCGTATAGTTCTAGACGGAACTTCTTGTTCTTTTTGATTTGAGTATAAGAGTATGTTTAATTTTTCTTTCGATATGATAAACACATTAGATGTATTTAAAAAACAAATGACAGAATGCAAATTGTGAATGGAATGCAATGAATAGCATATGTCCGTTGTAGAATTAAAAATGTAGTTATTAACAATATACGAAATAAATGCAAGGGGCTCATTGCCAATTATTTTTTGACTTGCACCATGCTTGCTTGTGAGTAGAGCACCACTCCTTGAGATTGTCCACGCTGTAACTAATATATACGAGGAGTACACAAAAACAACATTTTATTACTATGCTCTTTAGGCAGCGCAATTGAGTATGATAGAGCTCCTTTTGGACATTGTTCCTTCTGAGTCGCAGACTGTAGATGACCAGAGAAGGTTTTTTTTCTTTTTATTAATTTAATTTTGAAACATGAAGCCTGATTGTGTTAAATAAACCGCTAATGGTAATTAATTTGTATTACTGTGAAAACGTCGTATCGTATTATCAATTCCTCCTGAAGGAAAAATACCACAGTTGCTTTAAACCAAGAAGCGCGTTTGACACAAGCTCAAAGACCTCACCAGATTGCTCTTTTGAGAGTGGTTAAACTCAAAGCATGAAACTGAATTTGAATCAAAATGCCGAGGATGAAAATCGTGCAAAGAAAATATGGAGGAGCGAAAGAGTCTGCATTTACTACTGTTTTAAAAGTTGAACTTTTAAAGACTTGTGTACTTAAGATCTGGGCATTAACGACCCAATGTGTGATTTGCATACTTATCGCCTAAGAAAAACCATTCAATGCACACACATGCACGAAAATAAATAAATACAAATTAAACAACAAAAAAAAAAAACCGAAGAAAAAAAAATAACACAAAGGGTAAAATAAATAAATAAATAAATAAAATTTATATATTGGACGAAGGAAACATTTTTTCCGGACAAGGAGTCATGTAAACGTTTTTTTCTTTTTTTTTTTTATGACTCCAAATTTAACAAGTTAAAAGGTGAAAAACTGAAGCTTATCAAACAGACTGAATATACTAAAGTGTGAAATTCTCAGATTTCAATTTATACCAATATCTTGGAGGTGAATTGTAACATGTCAGTTGTTCACAATATTTTTTAATTTGCAGAAAAAAATATTTTTTAAGAAAGATCAACATTCTGTCCTACAGCAATATCAGAAAGTAGATACAACCAATTTCAAAATGATCTTGTTGCGTCATTCGCACTGTAGAACATGTGCATTGAGATGTCGGTTTTTTACTTTCATAAAATCTGGTTACGTCAGCTGTAAGCAATTTAAAAATTACTGCAGTTTTTTTAAGATTTAAAAGATAAAAAAAAGCCTCTGTAGATTTTCAAAAAATGAAAAAAAAAAAAAAATGAAAAAATAAGAAAACATATGTTGAGGAATATGATATTTTGTTTTTAATCCTTGTATAATGGTCTATGAAACTTCATTTAAACCTGTTGTGTATGATGTGTGCATAGTTTGCATGCATATAGACTTCCAATTACCGTTTTCTATTATCATTAAAACAATAAGACTAATGTGGAAGCCATAAGTGAGAGAAATTGAACAAGTTGTCAAGAACACGAATTTCGTTGACAATATCCCGTTTGAGGAAATTAATGATACTGACTAAGAAAGGTGGATATGGTTAATGATTTATATATTGATATGAGAGCGGATTCGCAAGCAGTTTGATTATTAATTTGCTTAAATCGAAGTGCCATTTCAAAATTAATTAATTCCGATTCACAGAAAATTATATACGAAAATAAATGACAGGAGTAAGGAAGGAAAATAAATTAATGTGTTTAAATGGATTTTTACGGAATGGGTAATGTTAATCATGAATATTAGCGGTACAGTACTGTTGAAATTATCAAACAATTATAAAACAAGAATATATATTTATATGTAACATACAGCTTAAGGAATTTAGTTTCTTAATGTTCAATTGTAGTGTGCGTAATTTTATTGAAATAAATTGGACCTTTGTGTTAGTATAGCTATATTTTTCTATCCATATCTTTAACTTACTTACTGTTTCGTTTTTTTACATTTATTTATTTCAGTTTTTTCTTAATTTTAAAATTAAAAACAGTTTTTAACTTATCATACACCACTGCGTACTTATCTTTTCATGTTAGAAATGGTATGTGTTACTATAAAAAATTGAGCCTCAGTTAATATATTTTTTTTTTCTTAATTTATAATTTTTGAAACGGTAAAAAATCTTTACTAACTGCGTCTGCTTCGAACGAGATTTCTCAATTAGAAATGTACGTTGGTACTTAAAAGACAAAATATATTTATTGCAACTTCAAAGTAATTTTTTAAATAACATTTTAGTATCATTGTTCCATTAATTTTAAAACTAAGCACATTTCTTTTACTGTAGCTAACGTGAACGACGAGTGTTTTAAACTTTTCAATATGTTGTTTTTATGTCTTTGCTTATATCCGTAAATTTCGGTTTGCTTGGTGGCTTATCGAATTTGAATAGATTAAAGCTCCAACTAGCCGTATGAAACAAGAACATTAACAACTTTTGTTCCCCGGAAATTTATCATTTGTTGCACTCACAAATATCATTAAACCTAATAAAAAACATTGTCTGTATACCTTGTCAATGAGTAGACAGTACACGAACATTTTTTCACTAAATTTGTGTAAATGTCTCTGCTGAGTACAAAATAGACACAGCGCACATAAAAATGTACAATGTAAATTTGAGAGAAAAATGTATTATTAAATCAAAAAATATGTATTATACTAACACATTTATTTGAAAACGTCCATTAAAATCACAAAAGGAAAACTGAAACTAGGTATTCGATTTCTTTCCGGAAATTCTACAAACAGAATGAGTTTAGAAATGAATGTTAGATGTCATGATTTATGCATGAGCACCAGAGAAATGCACAGAAAAGTTTCTTTCTACGATTTTTTTTAAACTGCAGTCTGACAAGTATCTAATTTAGATTTTCTGTTAAAGCGCTAGAAATATTTGAACCTAAAAATGCGGACTTCCCACAAGAATTTTAGTTATGTTTGTGTAATATGAGGTAGAATTAATGACCACCCCTGAATATTATATTTAATTTAAAAGACCCAGAAAGTAACTTTTTTTTTCAACATCCTTTGAATAAAAAAATTCAAAATAATCAAATTAATTTCACATAATCCAAAACATAATCTGCCTGAGAAACATACAAACATTTTCTTTTTTTAAAAAATGACTTCTATAAACAAGAACAAAACAAAAAAGCACAACATTGTTATTTACAAATTTGTATGAATATTTGTACTAGCAATTCGTAGAATTTTTATTTAAGTTACATAACATGTACTCAAATAAAAAGGGGGCGGGGTTATATATCATCTCTCTTGTATAGTGAAGACTGTAAATAAAGCCTTTTTTTTAAAATGAATACCTTAATTCCAAGATACGTTGACTGTAAAAATCACGAAATGTATATTACTCGATTTCAATATATATATATATATTTATGGTGTGTTTAATCTATGAAAACTTTTGATATGACATATTTTTTTACACTTTCGAGGCAGCCTTACGTTATTCGATTTTACGGATATAATTGATATTTTAACAAAGCTAAAAATAAATCTTTATTCTTTTTTTAGTCTAAATTCAATAAACATGTTAAAAAACTTTTGAATTGCGATATCATAAGATTTGCGATAGCGTGTTTATTATTTTATTTTCTTCTTATCATTGCATTTTTATTTTTTATGTTTCGTAAGAAAAGGACTCTTTAAGCCGGTTTTTCTTCTCGCTAAGAATATTTTACCTCGTAACCCGATAAAGTATTTTATTTATTTACTTGGTTATTATTATTATTATTTTAAATATGGGATTATTGGTTTTGCATTAATGTAGATTTTCAACTGCAAAATTATTTCATTTATTTGATTTTCGGAACAGAATACACAAAAGAGGTTTATAGAAATTCTTATTCTTTTCGAATGCATACTTAACATTTTTCATTTTTGATTGATTCTAGTGTGATATATTACCCTTTTTTTTAAGTGTATTCACTTATATATATATATATATATATATATATATATATATAAGTGAGTGCTGCTGGGACCTTTTAATTTTTTTAAGTTACATTTTTTATTAACATTAGCTCTTGTCAGCAAACTATAACAGCCTAATGTTTTCAGTTACTAACCATACATAGGGTCCGTTCATAGGACCATTGTAAAGGTTTTTTTCTATTATTCGACTTCTATAGCACTTACTGACAGACGTTGTCTTTGTGTTGCTTTTTTATTACGAACTAGCTGACCTTACCGGCGTTGCACGGCTGTTCTCCAACATTGCATTATTCCCTGGCGGGGAAAAGAGATGAAGTCATGAGGCACATGTCCAATATTTAGCTGTAAATAAGTAAGAAGAAATTTAGTTTAAAAATATCATTAAAAGATGGCCTGGAAGAAACCTCTCCCAAAAATTTACATTAAAACAGCAAAACTTCCTAAATCTTCTCATTTCATATACTCTAAAACACAATATGCTACAGACAACAGTTACATATTATAAAACCCTATAGGCTACAGACAACAGTTATATACTCTAAAATCCTATAGGCAACAGACAACAGTTATATACTCTAAAATCCTATAGGCTACTAGATAGCAGTTCTTACATATTGTCAAGAGTTAATCTCAAGATCCCCATCAGAATAAGGGCAACGGATCCTAAAACCCTTTTACAACGCAGTTAAGAGCCTCTAAAAAGCTCCGTTGAAATAAGAACAAAATTTCTTAAAACTGCATACGTATAAAATTGTACTTGAATTACCTCCCCATTTATTAAGGTAAATGACTACAAATTAAGTTTACAAATATAAGGCCCGTAATCATTACCGCACTATAAAATAATTTTGACTGAAAATACATGAGAATTTCCAGAAATCATTCATCCGGAGTCTAGCGTAAAATTGCAGATAAAACTAAAAACAGGAAACTAAAAAGTCTATAAAAGCAAACTACAGAGAATACAAAACAGAGAACATTCTGTAAAATTATTGCAAAAGATAATGCCCCGCAGTGTTTCGCCATCTGTGAGCACGTTGAATCACTTTTTTTGGTACACAAATTCGAAGGTGAATTCAGCTGAGCCCACGCCGCTTCAATGACTAACGTTGCAGCCTGGGCAAATTATACGCAATAATATATAACTATTTTTGACAATTTTTAAGCTGGAAGTCACATATCTTAAGCGTTTGTTTATGCATTTGTTCACAACTTTTAAAATAGTGGTCACAGTTCTCAAGTGTTCAGTTTTACGTAACTGAATTAATATTTACCTGTTGTTTTACAGAGTAACGAAAAAACAAAACAAAAAAAAAAATTCTGTCAAGAAATTTGATTATTTGATTTGAAACTAGTTCTTCATAAATTTAAAGAAACACTCAGTTTAGCTTCTGTACTTTTAGAGAATGTTTTCATAGTGTGACGCATAAATGAAGTTTGAAGGAAAAAAAGATAACTACATCCAATCTAAATGGTTTCAATTGCAGTAAAATTCCTCCATGAGTAAAAGTCGGGCATGCAAAAGTTATAAAGACGTCTTGGCGAGAAAATATGTTCGTGGTTTAATCCAAAAACAAATTTCATTAATTTTATGTTAGCAGAAATTTTCCTATTGGCCACAAAATGAATCCTCATTTTTTCGAAAATACTCAACTTTAGCAGATAAACTCGGAGATAAGTTTTGAAATTCGGAACCACAGAAAATGAATATTAAGCGTATTTCTATTTGTTCTACGAACAATAGAAAAAGATAGTATTGTGCAGTTTTTTTACGGGAATTAACGTGCTGCAAAAATTGAAGAGGTGTGCCATTTTTCTTTTTTGTGCACCTTTTCGATAAATAAATTAGATACTCCCAATATTATGTTTTACTTAAAATTAGAATAAACAAAGAACAAGTGTGAATTTTCGGCGAAAACCCTTCGAGGTGACCAAGGAACTGATCCAAGACACGTGTAACCAACGTTTCGTATTTCTACAACTTTCAGGAGACGACCGACACACACACATACACACAAACACGCACAGACACTGATGCACAGATACACAAACTCTCTGTTTTATCTATGCAGATTTATGACCTTCTTTTTACTATATTTTCATTTTTTTTTACCTTTTTGTGAACCAGATGTTTTTTGGTCCATTATAAGCAGAAAAAATTCCTCCAGCACAAAGTATTGACATTATTGAAACCACTTTCATTTACTGTATCAAATGAATTTTATTATGTGTATTTCTTTACTCGAATGCTATTAACTCCTAAAACTATTATTAGTTTTAATTTAATTTAAAAATAAAACATAAAAGTTTTGGTTTTTATGGAAAAACATACGGAAAAATGATTGTCAAAAAAAAAAAAAAAAATAAATAAAAAATAAAATAAATAAATAAATAAATAAAAAAATTTCCAATATTGCACATTATCCAATTAAATCATTGCAATCAATTGCGCTAAATGTATAATTTTTTTTCTTTCACTTATCACTGTGGTATATTGTAATATTTCTGAAGAAAAAACCGTATCAGAAGATTTAAAATACTAACACTATTTTAAAGATAAAAATCAACCTCCCAATGAAACCACTCATAGAGGTTTAAGAAAAAAGCATTATCCTAAATTTAATACTATACTATTAAATTCTGAATAAATATAACAAATTATTTGAAAACCATTAAATGTATGTTCTTCGAAAATATAGACAGTGTAATGTTTCATGCTCTACACTAAAACGTTTTCAATCCACCTTAGTTTAAGATAAAATGCGAATAATTTATCTTCAGTGCTTGCTTATTTCGACATACTTCATACTCTGGCAGCCATTTATTTTTCTTATGCTGTGAAACACATTTCTTTGCTACAAACACTCCTTCCTAAATCTATACACAGTCTTTACTTTAATATTCTTAGGATATCCCCCAGGACTAAAATGGAAGAAACGAATTTCCATCCGTAGAGCGTTTTGAATGTGTTGGTAGTATTTCAGCAAATCTTCTTGAAGTGATTTATATCAGATGACCCGACAACTATATTGTACAAAGAGGATGCGCTCATACATTTTAAATATTTATTTTGATTCTCTAAATATAGTGTATGCTCTGTATTTTAAATGAATATTTCAAACGAAAAAAGTTTTTGCGTTTCTAGGCTGTCTTCAAATTTATACTTTAACAAATCAGATAAAGATGCATATTTCAGAATTTGTACGTTAAATTAATTATTAAACTCAGTCATAGAGCTGTTTTACAGAGTCTCCTTACAGTCCGGTAAAGAAGTAATATAGGATTTATAAATAAGCTATCATGAACATATTAGTTTTATTCTGTTAAAAGGATTTTTAAAAAATCTAAAATTTTCAAGCACTTTACTACGCTTAATTATAATGTGTTTATGTTCCGTTTTATACTTTTCAAGAATTCAAATCTAGAATTTAAATATGAATCAATTGTTCAAATGCATTTTTAATACTGTACAATTCCAGTTGGTTATTTTTAAAGTTCCTTCTATAGACCCAACGTAGAATTTAATCTAGCAGACGTAAGTCATTCAAATTTGGCACACATGTTACATGGACAATGGGGAAAAGAAACTTTTTTAAAAATATTACTACAAATGTTTACCACCAGGTGAAAAGGGGGGCGTATGCAGAAGAAAAACATAAACATTATTCTTTGTCACGAAATTTATTGACTGTGCATATAATTTACGCCAATCACATGCTCAATGTGTTTTGTAGTGTATTTAAGAATATTGAAAAGTGTTCCTTTTTCAATTGCAGCCATTTGGCAATGGGAATTGCTATTGATTGGGGGTGGGAGATCCTATTATTTTCTTTTCAAGGGGATGGGTCCCTTACATGGTCATTGCGTGTATATAGTACTTCGGTGGTGAGAGACTCGATTATAATAGTGCGGATTTATTTTTCCCGTAAACAAAGTAACTTATATACTAAGTTACTATTAAATGTACATTAAAGCATGTTCTATGTACGTCTACACAAGATAACTTTACTTACTGCCCCTGTGTTTTTAAATAAAATAATAACCAATTATACTTTTTTTCATACTTATAAATAAATAAATGAATAACATTATTAAAATTATCACTCACGTTTGTCATTACTGAAAAATTACTTGTTTATCTCCTAGCTTTGAAGTCTACATTTAAGATATATTTAGATTGAAAACACGGATTCCGTAATTTTGAGCAGAATTAGAAAATCCGCGAAAGTAAACTATAAGAAATATTGCTGAGCATTTATTACTTTTAAAAAGTTTCAAGCATTAAAGGTAAGAAAGAAAGTCATAGATTCGATGACTTCTATGGGTATGAAGATCATTGTTCAAACGTCCGAAGACAACTTTCTCCTTATGCCCGATCTCTCATTAAAGAGCATTTAATGAGAGATCGGGCATAAGGAGAAAAACAAGTAATTCTTTAGAGAAAAATGCGGCTCATAGCAGAAAAAGGGAGCTTTGGAGAAATTCAGTGTGCGGATCAATTTTTGAATTCTAGACATGCCTATAAGCACTTCGTAAAAAACGGTTTGCGGTGCGCTTTTTTTTTTTTTTTTGAAAATTTCGCAGTTCCGACTTGTTTGCTGCTGATTTGAAAAGTGAAAACTTGGCCGTACAATATTTATGGGATGGAAGTTAGCAATACATAACCGAGTAGTTTAGGAGACCATTTCCATTTCAGATGTTCTATTAGTACAATGTAGAGTAAGTGAACAACATCTAATCCGCTTGCAAAGCAACTATTATCTATCAGAAAATTCCATCTTTGTCCCATTCATTCAAATCATTTAGAACTCTGGTTGATTCAGAAACGTGTAGTGCAGGACCACCTTGTCGTTTATCAGTGGTCCATTCTTTTTGTGATGAGAGATTTTCCTGTGGGCTATTCTTCTGTTACTCTTTAAATCACGTTGAAAACAAGTTGAAAAGAAATAAAAGGTAAACCTTTGTTTTACAAAGAAAAAAAAAAAAAATCAACTAAAAATTAAGCAGAACATTTGAAAAAAAAATGCTCAAGATTTTTTTTGAAAAAGTGAATGTCAGTTGGATACTTTTCATCTAGAAGCCCACTCTTTTGCATTGAAAAAAGGATCCTTTAACTTCGAAGCACGTGTCTGCTTTTTTTTTTGCAAATTGTGCTTAATTTTACATTGATTTTGGTTTTTAAGATGCGAAGAGATTAAATATTTTTTAATGCAATAAACTACTTAAAGTAATTTAAAATCAAGTAAGATAAAGTTTTTTAAAAAAATCCCGCAAGATTGGAAGGTATAATAAAGGTCACCTTCTATTTATTTAGGAGTCCCAATCAGCTACATCACTTAGTGATTATTCTTAAATGATGTCACACTTCGAGGGGAGTTCGCAAAATTGTGACAAATTGTGACGAGGGGAGGGGAGGGAGTAACAAGAAGTGGGACATCATGCTTATGCAACATAACGGTACACGTGACAAAGGGGGGAGTTAGGGTATGTTAAATTGTGACATTTTGTGACATGGGGGGGTCAAATATATGAGAAGAAAGCGTGACATCATTTATGAACGGTCCCTTATCGTGGATTAACAGCGAGGTGCACCGTGCCAAAATATGTTTGTAAAGAAAAATGAGTAGGGAAAACAAAGTGGATCCATCTTGTGATAACTGCGTCTCTCCGTTTGGCTACTTACGCTAAGTAGACGTCAAATGCCCCTCCAAGTTTGTCACGATATAAATCTTCTGAAAGATGGTCCTGCCAATATTGATTGTTGTCTTAGAACCTCTTGAATATAGTAGTCTTTGCACGTGTGGAATAGGGGAGGGTCGATTGCTTTTAAACTTCTCCTGAATGCATCATAAAAAATGTAATTTTAGTACAAATTTTGAAGTACACATTTCATGTAAACTTTAACTCCATCTAATGTATACACTTAAATGATGCAAAAAAAAAAAACTAAATAAAAAAAGTAGTCCTTAAAACTTTTTTTTATAAGTTAAGGATATGTTTATGTTTTACCTATGTATTCTTAATTTACGTCTGAAATTATTCTACCGAATAACGTAAAAAAGAAAAAAATATTCATAAAAATATTTTTAATAGTGACATACAACTACGTACAAGTTAACTATTGACATTAAATCTTGAACACAACAAATGGCATCTAACATGAAGAAGGATAATATAAATGAAGAGACAATACGAAACAAGCAAATGTTAAATATATATATATATATATATAGACTATATATACATCTCCCCTCTCTCGGTATTTCTCTCGTGTTATATTACGCACTCTTTGTTTGAGTTTGTGTATGTTCATAAAAAATTTAAAAGTCATAACAATAGGTTTAGTTAGTTTAGTTATGTGAATTTTAATGACGACAAAATAAGTAATAGCAATATGTCGAAAGAAATAAATCGATTTACATAAGCCAGTTTCTGATTCATTTTTATTAACTTAAATTTTTTAATATGTTGAGCATTCATCTTGATTTAGGGTTTTATTTTTTTTTTTTTGCAGTCATACAAGATATGTGCAACGCCGATTTTTCTCTCGAGTTTCTTATTTAAACTAATTCGTAATTTATTTCTTTCAAATCTGAGCTTTTTTACTTTACACGTCAGAGCAGTTTTTAAAGTAACTTATGAGGTAATTACACTCTATTTTATCAAAACTTTTTCTCTTAACATAGTTCAAAGTACAAAAAATATGCCCAGAAAAGTATTAACCTTACATATTACCGAAAAATATTCTATCCTTCAGTTAATTTAATTGGCTTATCCTTAAAAAGACGTGGAATATCTTAGAAAAACTTCTTTGCAACTCTTCTTTCGTTTCGAATTCATGCATAATTTATAAGGCTTTACGCACTTGAACATTTTTATATGTCTTTACTAGTTTCAGTCTTTACTTCTTTCATGGCTCTGATATTAGTAGCAGTTTTTCTTTTGCGCTACTGAATACTAAGAAGTTTTAATGAAAAATTATTTAATATTCCAATCCATCACATCTGACATCTTCATTAATGTATTATTAAATGCCTGAAAATTCAAAACAAAAATTAACTTATAATTTCTTTCTTTTTTTAAATATGAAAATTTAAGTGTAATTATAAAATTATGCTGTAACAAGTTGCTATTTATCGAAAATGTACGATATAAAAAATGTGTTGCACTTATTTAGAAAGCTTGAGAATGAAAAAAGTAAAAAATATATGTTACTTTCTGCGAAGAAACGACGACAAAAATTTAATAGTTCTAGTTATGTGGATGTGTGAAGAATTTAATTTATCATGCGCACATTTAGCAGGTGCATGCACTATGGAAAGTTTTCCAGCTATTACTTTCAGTTCAAAGCTATAATTGTGTTTCTATAACCCAGAGCTTTAAATTTTACTTAAAAAAAAAACTTCTAATTAAGAAGATAATTACATAGAACATATAATAGGATATTCTTCAAAAGCATTAAAAAAAATCATCATTTATAGACGAAACTTAGATTAGGAACTTTGTAAAATCAAGGTTATCTAACTTTTACTGATTAGAAGAAAAAAAAAGAGTATAACACATGTCACTAAAACACAATCGCACAAAAGTTGTTCCACGAAACAAAAGAGAATGAAAAAAATATAATGAAAAAATTAAAAAATATTACCATATAAGGTACTTACGTTTTATTCCATCGATCATAAATCTATCCAAAATTAGCAATTTTAAAGCTCGCCAACCTTAAGCTAGTCATTTATTAAGGTATGTGACTACCCAAAAATCCTTGTTTTGGCGAAATTTTTCGATTTTTTTAGCCTACTTTCCCGTAAAAGTAAAAAAAAATAATAATAAAGCATGAAAGAAGGCTTAATGTATCGTGAAAATATCGTTAAAAATCAAGAAAAGTCAAAAATAAGTGAAGTAATTAAATAAAGATTGAAAAATAAAAAATTTGAAAGTAGGGTATTGAGATGGGGAAAAAGTGTGTCTGTCGGTCTGTCGTGTCTGTCGGTCTGTCTGTCGGTCTGTCTGTCGGTCGGTCTGTCGGTCTGTCTGTCGGTCTGTCTGTCGGTCTGTCTGTCTGTCGGTCTGTCGGTCTGTCCCCCCCTAATAACTTTTGAACGAATTGTCCGATTGGAAAAATTCTTTTTGCATTCGAAAGATCTCGGCGAGGACATCTCATTTCTATATTTTACTTTTTGATTTGAACAATTTTTTGTTCAATTTTGAACAGTTCAAAAAATTTTAACATTAGCGCCTATGGACAAAATTGAAGCAAATTCTGTAAACTCTGGGCACAAGAGCCAAGTTCCTATTGAAAGCTTATTGAAAGGAGTTCTCGGCGTGAAATATTGATTTGAACAGTTTTTGTTCATTTTTGAACAGTTCAAAAAATTAACACAGAGCTTACGGGGAAATTTCAACCCTATATAAATCCTGATCTAACGGACCGATTTGCTTGGAACAAACTTTATCGGAAAGCTCTTATAACGTAGAACATGTAGAAATAGAAAGTTTATCCAGAACGTACGAGCCTATTTTGCTATGAAAATTTTTGATCGGGATTTTCAAGGATATTTCTCAGTGACTCAATGAGTGAAATAATGAATGAATGAATAAATGAAAGAGTGAAAGAATAAATCAATGAATAAATGAATGAGGAAAAGAATGAATGAATAAATTATTGAATAAATGAAAATATAAATAAATGAGTGAATAAATACATGAATGCGTAAATGAATGAATAAACACTTGAATGAGGTAACGAATGAATGAATAAATGCATGGCTGAATAAATGAAAGAATGAATGAGTGAGTGAATGAATATGTATTATCCGTTGAAAAAGGTATATTTTCAATAATTAGAACTAAATATAAATAAGAAAGAGAGAGAAAGAGATAGCTAGATTATAAATTTGAATTTGGTGTATACGGGAAAGTAGGCTCGTATAGTTCTAGACGGAACTTCTTGTTTATGTATTCATTTTATAGCCTAAACGTTTAAGGGGTTAAAAAATGCTTCGTTTTTGTTTTTACGATATTTAGAAGTAAAGATATCATGTAATTACTACACCAGAAGTCAATGTTTTGTGTTCTATTAAAATCTTTAAATGTGTTTTCTGAGAAATTGTGTTTTGCGTTATTGTTCTCTACGATAAACATCACTAAAAAATATTTTAAAGATATTGAATTAAAATTTTGAGGAAATGTTTTATGCATTCTATCTGTGTTATGAACTAAAATCTAACCTATATATATGTATTTATTTTTTTTATTGCCTCTTTTGTGAAAAAATACCGTTAGTATTTTTTTAAAAAGTGAGGTTTGGCACAAAATATCCAATATTTCAAAAACTTTTCAAACTATTGTAAATATTTTAGTTCATAACACAGATAAAGATATTATTTGTGTCTTGTATAAATATTTTTGAAATATATTAATTGGAATTTTGAGTAGAAGGTTTTCCGTAACTACAATTTTTCGCTTAAATTTTACAAAATTTGCCAATATTTCCAAAGTCAATGATAAACTTATAGAAAATACATTTAAATTATTAGTTTTGTGTCCAATTTCGATAAAAACATGTTCTATTAATTGAAAATTCATATATTTGAAAAAAAAAGAACTCCGAAGGTAGTCACATACCTTAACGCTTTCAGTAATGAAGTTCTAAATTATTTTATGAATTCAGTAATTTGGTGCGCATTTGAAATTTTAACCGATGATTTTAACGACCATTAATATAGCGAGATTTCCACAAGGAATATGAATTTTGATTTGGTGACAATAGTCGGCGGCGTAATACGTAAGTACCAAGTGTACTTAAATAACAAATGGTGCATTCAGAGGTCTGTAGCAATAGACTACTGTTCTGGCTATCACACTAAACTTTGATAGCGCACTTAACAAATGGCGGTCGTCTGCGTGAAAATCACTTTTAATGACGACGTAAAATGCATCTCAGTCAATATGAGGGTGTGGTTATTAAATTTAATACAGCCAATGACGGGTGTTGAAATATTTTGTCGCTGTTCGGTATGGAGTGAATGCGCCTTTAGAGTTACATGCGTGTATATGAAGAGACGTCTTTAATGGTAAGTCTTACTTCCTCTCCTATCTAAACAACTAAATTTTTGTAATGCATTAGGATTTTTTTAATGCTTTAACGAATGCTGCATTTATTCTTCTTTTGTGACGGAATAGCATACACTGCTAGAAATTTCATCATGAAATTACTGTTAAATAACCGGCAACGGTCTATCCATCTAATTCACCGGTTTAAATTTACGGTTTGGAACATTTTTCTATCTTTACGGGACCTAAACCATTTCCAATCAGCTTGGTTAAAAAGCCGTAAATACAAAAGTTTCCAGTTTATAACCATTTAAAAATAGTTTCACAACAAAATTTTACCGTTTTTGAACCATTTTGCGGAGTAGAATCTTCGAGGCGTAGAAACCGTAAAGGAAGCGCGCGGGAATCGAACCCAGGTGTACGGTATTCCAACCTTGCGCTCTACTCATTCGGCCATCTACACCACTTAAAGCAGCCGTTTATCAATAAATCTTCTTTTCCAACAGGCAAACTGCCTTAAATTGAGATTTCAGTTTTTGATTCTATCTAAAGTCATATTTAGTCTAAATTTACTATATATTGACGAAAATCATTTTATTTGTTGCAAAAACTAAAATACAAACAAGCTTCAGCAGCTCAAATTACGGGTTCGCTCATTCGCAAGCAGTTCGGGAATCCGATGTCTCCAATTTTTGATTTACGTGTGTACGTGTTTCTATTTAGTACCCACTGCTTAAGCCACTATTTGTTTTCTTCTTTTTTTATATACACATGCAGATTTGAACTGATAAATCTTTATTCATATTTTAACAACAATGTACGACCGGTAAGGTCTCGCAACCAACCCATATGGACGCCCGATTCTTATTGAGCGCTGGTAAATTACGGTTAGTTATACGTTCTTTATCTCCTATAGAGAATAAACAGAGAATAAAGTTCAAACTTAATAAGGAAATCATTGTGTTTACTTTAAGAACCCCAACTGCCTGAGATTATAACCGTAAAATATGTAAAACGTTCGCAATACGAAGTAAATGAAGTTCAAACTTAATGAAGAAATCATTGGGTGCATTTTAAGAGCTGTTGTTTTCTTATTATTTTAAGAGCTGTTGTTTTCTTATTATTTTTTGCTGTTGTTTTCTCCTATTGTTATAGGGATAGCACATATGTATAATCCTGTAGTTTGCGATTAAAAAAAAAGCTTAACAGTTGTTCTCGAAGTTGTAAATTATTTCACGTATTAATTGCTACTTCATGCTTCAACAAAGCCTCTACTTAACTATTGACTATGTAAGAGACAAAAACAGAGCTCGTTTATCCTAAGTTCGAATAATAGGTAAATAAATAAATTAAAAAGATAAAAGCTATATATATATCTTAAGAAAGGTTTAATATCTCGTATTGACAATATCATTACTGAGTAATTTCAAAATGCAGTTTATAAAGACACATGTCACAGGCAATTTCCTATAAACTAACTTTAATTACTCTTTTAAATATTAAAACGAGTAAAATATGTTTGAAAACATAAATGGTCACATTACTTTAATGCGATTTTTTAAAATTAAATTTAGTATATATATTTTTTTAAACATTTACATGCACTTAATTTGTTGATCAAACATTTATTTTCCGAAATTAAAAATATTGTCGTGTTTATAATTTATTATTTTTTTTAATTTTACGCTTTTGTTTTTTAATTGAAAAAAAAAATCATACTTTGTAAAGCCCTGATGCGTTTTCATATTTGCACATCTTTCAAAACTCCTTTTTTTTCTTTTCTATTTTTTTTTTTTTGTTTAAGTGACCGTAATGTTCTCTCTACAAATATGTGTATTCATTGCATTATGTTTGTATTAAACATTTTTTTTTTATCCCTTTTGTTAAAAATAGAAAATGTTTATCATAAATGTTAGGTAGGTTTAGTAAAAAATTTCTATTGATAAAATACTTATTACACTGTTCTTAAACACGCCCAACTGATTAAAAGAGCTATTATTTTAATGCTGTAACTTAAATAAATTCTTAAAAATTAACATGAAAACATATACACAAACAAGCAAATAAAAATAATTACATAAATAGTAATCATTAAAATATTATTGAGAAAAGGCACTTGTAAGATGCTTTTTCTGTAAAAGTATTACTCTCAAAGTAAAATACAACAATGCAATAACAATTCTTACTAAATTAAAAAAGTTCAGAGTTTCCTTTTTATAATATAACAAAGAGCAGTCACTTTTTGAAACTGAGAAAACATTAATGGAGAAGTTATCTGTTGCAAAACATTCGATCATCCAGCTATTTTGACACTTGATTGACAAAAAATCACTCTAAATTTTTAAGGCATGCAACTACAAAAAGGAAATTATTTATGTGTGTTTAAAATAGTTTTAAGTACTATTAGAAAAGGCAACTAAAAAATCGATATGTTCGTCGTTTTTCATGTACTGCGATTATTTAATTAATTTTGTTTTGCTTTGGAAACTATATGTTTGCATGCCATAAGGTACTCACAATTACCAGGCTTGCTTCTGAAATACTTAACTCTTATGCTGCTAAAATGATAAGATAGATTCAAAAGCCACGAGTGAACAAGTTGGAAAGCACGGGAATTTCGTTGGCAGTTTCCCGTTCGAGTGAATTAATGATACTCACTTAGAAAGGTGGATATGGTTAATGATTCAGATATTGATATGAGAATGGATTCAGCAGCAGTATGATTAACAATTCGCTTAAATCAAAGTGCCACTCTAAAATTAATTAATTCAAATTCTCATAAAATGATAGCTGGAAACGAATTAAAGGAAATAGGAGAGGTAAAAAGGAGAATTCAATTTCTTAAATATGTGCAACGAATCGTGAAATCCATGATTCGGTCTTCTAATGATACTTTATAAGAAATTCGTAAAAGATTAACTGTAACATTATAGTTTAAATATAAACAGGTTATTGTTTACTAAAACAGTTACAGTTTTTACAATGTATTCGTAGAACAGAAGAAAAACATATAAAATCCGCGTTAACTTATGGGTAAATCTTGGGCGCTGTTTGGAGATACGTGTAAATCTAATTTAGATTTATTATCTTTACTTATTTTTCTTTTTCTGTTATTTTTTTCTTTTCAAAATATCTGTAGTTGAAAGCAATTTCTACCCCCCCCCCCTACTTTATTTCGTTTTTTTAAAAATCCCAAGTAATTATATTTAACAATATCACATACTTAGTTTCAAAAAGCTTTTCTTCAGTTTTGGAAAACAAACGCATGTCTAGAATACGCACCATAACATAAGCTTTATAATCGCGTGCAGAACATAGGTAAACAAATTTACACTCAACCGAAATATTTCGTTATACCTAAAATTACCTAGGCAATTATTGTCAATCCATTTGTAAAAATACCATTAACCCTCTAAGTTTATATAGTGTAGTACAAAAAAAAAACCTTAATTTCATGGAAGGACTCGAAAAAAAAAAAAAAAAAACTCCCGAAAATACATGAGAATGTCCCGGAAATCATTTATCCGGAGAAATACGTAAAATTATAGACTTAAAAACAAGAAACTAGGAAGTCCTTTTAAGGAAATTACAGAAAATAAACAGAGAATTCAGTGAACTCAGAGAACATTCTGTGAATTGGTTGCAACAGACAATGTGTCGTAGTAGTGGCGCCATATGCGAGTACGCTGCATTATTTTACACAAAGTCAAACCTGAGTTTAGTTGAGCACACGCTACTCTTATTCTTGTTCTTCATCCGCTAGGCCAATGATGCTTCCACAGTCAGGAAGGCTGGTCGCCGAGGTCTAGCAGGCTGCTTATTATCTTGAAATCGATGAAGAATGCAGTATTCGAAACACGCCAATTGCTGCTATTGCGTTATCTCTTCTGCCGCGTTTTTACGATGCCAGTTGAAGAGACAATTGTCAGGAGACAGCTTATTGGCATAAAGTTATTGCCTGCGTGTGAACAATTCAAGCCAATTGGCGAGCCAACTGCCTCGACAGTTGTCCTGAAATTCAGTTGGCTCGAGGAGTAGACAGAAAACAATGAACTAGGCCCAGTGAGGCTAACCACCACTCTGAATCCCACATGTCGAGCCAGTTGGCGCCGTTTAAACGATGCAGCCAGTTGATTTGCTTTGTGTTGTGCCAATTCACTCGTGTCAGTTAAGTCTCTCAGCCATTTTTCGTCATCGACTGCCATGCCAATACTTTCACGGTGTGAACAGGTCTCTTCCAACTGGCCTGGCTATGACATTCCCCCAACTTCCCAGAGACAATTGGCCCCTACAATTGTCTCTTCAACTGGCATCGTGTAAACGCGGCTTTCGAGCTAATTGAGAAGAAATTCTTAGCTAATAGGCGCAGGAGTAAGGCGATGGCATAAATTTGTCGGTTCAAAACCGGTCCAAGTCTGTATTTTCGGAATGCAAAAAATTGTCTGTGCTCATGTCTTATGATTATCTCCATGTTTAACATGACTTGAGTATCTATTTGGCTTGTACACTCTGGGATAAATTAAATTCCTATTGTAGTTTCATATCTTCAGATGGTAGATGTTTCCCTTTAGTGAAGATACTGGCATCACATTTTTTATAGTGGTAATGGTGTCCGTCGACAGTGTTACTTCTTCAAAGAATGGTTGCCAATCCTTGGGGAACGCACTGGGTATGCATAAGTTTAAGGACTAATTCAGCCTAATTAGATGCAACTGCATTTGAGAACTTGAAAACAGTTGCATTTTAATTTCCAGAGAAATCTGCTCCCCCACCCTTTTTTTTTCTTTTAAGATTTTTAGCTGCTTCAGTGTGAAAAACGCATTTATGTTTAAAATGCATGTTTTATTGCATGATATTTTTATTTCTCTTCGTCATGAATCATGAATGAGCTTGAGTGAATGATTGAAAAATAATAATAATAATATTTTTCTATACAGCCAAAAAGTTTACTTTCCATCAAAAAGAGTTTCTCGCTTAGGGGCTGATTTATTTCTGCACCTTTGGAAATGTCTCATTTATTCTGTCAACAAAGACATGCTACAGAGTCATCCCTTCAGTTTAAAGATAGTTCTTTAAGATAAATATTTTTGTTTCCAAAAGGCAATGATATATTTCCAGGTTTCCTTCCTTTCTAGAATAATATTTATCTCAAGAAGCATAAAGTTGAACGATGAGAAGAATGGATATGTATCCTGGGTATTGTTATCACCGCATTGTATATGTAAATATGAATCCGTGAGAATCAATTGTGTCTTTTCATGATTAAATGTATGATGATTTAAGATGATAAAACATGAGCGAGAACTTTTGAAGGAACGTTTTTGTCATTAAAAATAGGACAAAGCTGTACATGAATTTTGTGCGTTATTTTTAAATTCTTTTGACGGATTTATACATCTTTGGCAAAAACATCTGATGTTTAAAAAACGCTAATTTTGTATTACTGATGAAACGATATTTCATGTGTTTATTGGTTGCGATAATTAAAATGATATCTAGTTAAATGAAAGTATAATTTAAAATGTAATCATTATTGTAACGTTCTGCTCTTTTTGTAGTTTCGTTCACATGACTCTATTTGTTTAATAGGCAATATATAACTTCATGGATACATAATGCTTGAAAGACAATTTTTCGTAAGCTGTTTCACGTTTTCTTTGGTAGAAAACAAAATGTAGAACTAAATAAAGTTTTGTGCATTTATCCAACTTCTATAATATTATGACATTAAATAGTTTATGTTGGACAACTTTCACAGCAATCCGGGACAAGTTGGGCCCAAGCGCCTCGCTTTCAATCTTTTCCTCTTAAACAATACTTGTAATTATTATTATTCATATTATTATATTATGGTATCTTTATTTTACAATAGAAAAGTATTCCTAAAGGTATAAAGTGTTATTTATTAATTTATTTATTTTTTGAAACATCATAGAAGTTTAAGCGAACCAAATAGCTCAGTCTACCCAACTAAATATATAGAAATAATATTGCATTTAGGCTGTGCATGTTCTGCTATACGAGCTTCAATTTGTATAATGAATTTGTTTAACGACTTTATTTTATTTATTTGTTCTTGGAATCACATTTTATAGTTACTAACTCCAACAACACGTTGTAACATCGTTCGAAACACAACTTATGTTATACACCACTGTTTTAAGCAGATTAATTCATCACTTATACCCTAATACCATTTTAATGAATTAAATCACATTGCATATTATTAAGCTTTACAGTTCTTTTTTAATTTATTCAAGCACGTCCTAACAATAAGATTCTGTAATAAAAACTTGAACTTATTTTAAATAACTGTCACAATAAGAAGTAATTATGTTTCGAAATAAGAAATGATTATAAATAATTTGCCGGGAAACGTGTTATTGGATTCAAAAGATAAATTACTCTCCATAAAAGCAGAAAATCTTGTGTTCCACGTTTTCCGTTGAATGTAATTAGATTCTAAATATTTAATGAGCAATACTTTTCGGAATTTATAGTTCGCGAAGAGAAAGATCGATTCTTATTTCTTTCCTAATGATAAAATGCCTACCCATTATTCAAATTATGAATATATTACGATATTTTCTGGCAGAAATAATGATGCGATATTTAATACAAAAGCTGAAGTGTACTGCTATGCAATTACTGGTACTCTGCTTCGAAGAAAACTTTGGAGAAATTTAATGCGTTTATGATATAGGAAATAAAACATGGCAGCTTTACTATTGATTTCAATATCCAATCGAATATGGCTGGTATGTTTTATGTTTAAAAATTGAACCTGACGTATGTAAAAATACTTTAAACTGTTACTGTTGCACATATAATTGCTTTATATTTTAAGACATTAAGTGTTGCAATTTTAAATCCACTGCATTAGATTCAAATTCATAGCTTTATTGCTTTAAAGGTTATAAAAGGTTTGAAAAGGATTGCACTATATATTACAAGCTCCAAAAATATTAAATATTTCTATTAAATTGTAGCAGGCTATAGTAAAAAAAATGTATAAGATTTATTTTAACGTAGCAATATAAATCTTATATATAAGCGGCTTATTCTGTCTGTCTGTCTGTCCACCATAGGATATTAGGCCGTTTTACCGATCGGGACCACATTCGGCACGGAGAAACGCATCGCTGCAAAAATGAAAGTTCTGACTCAATTAGTTTTTTTTTTAAATTATTATTATTATTATTATTTTTCATTTTTGAATGATTTTGTTGACCCGTTTTATTTTATTTTTGCATTGTTGCCCTCATTTCCAAACATATAATTACAGTTTCCGTGTGAACAAACAAATCAATGTAGTTGCCATTGCTATTGTAACAAATGTAACAAATATACTAATATTAATCGAAACGTTTTTTTAGCATATTGAGTGAGGCTTCGCTGTATTTCCAATCTTCGTTAAAAATTAATGTATACGCGAATTTAATTTAATCCTTTCTTTCTTTTTAATTTATTTATTTATCGTCTGCGCTTTGGTAAAATCCTAGGAGAAAACACCACGTTTCAAAACCGCCAATTTGGCGTTAACCTCGCAGAACAGTAAAACAGGGTTACGATCAAATCAGGATAACTACGATGGTATACTTACTCATCACTAACCGCGCCAACGGGGTGGACTCTCCTAATAAAATCCAACCATAAATCTATAGTAGTGGGGGGCAGTAAGCAAATGAGCGTCCTCGCCGACTGACCTGGGTAATTCAGTTTGAATTAGTAGACACCTTTGCACAAATCATTTTAATTACAATTTATAATATCTAGAAAAGCGGTCGTTTCGTATGACCGCCGGGCTTACTAGTATTTTAAACCGTAAGATAATGTGGAAGGGAAATATGCGTCTGTCGCCCACTAAAATCTTTTGGGACCATCTGAATCGAAAAAAAATTTTTTTAAACAAGCACTAAAATATTTCATGTTCAAAAAAAGCAACTTAGGCTACATATACATTAAGCATTGGGAAAACCATCAAAATTGCTAAACATACACATAACAGAAATAAGAAATTGGTATGTAAAATGAGATTACCTGTGAAATTGGAAGATGTTTCTGTAAAAAAACGTTGGTTTATTATACTGATATAGTATGTGTACCGAAACACTTGTCAAAAGAATGCAAAAAAAAAAAAAATATTTACACTTTCCTTAGTGACAATCACATGCACACATCCATACATGCACTTCTCTCACATTCAACACCTGAAGAAAGAGGGAGGAGGCAGGAGGAGATTGTATCAAACACTTGTAGACAAGCATACATATATATAGAGATACATAAATAAAAACATGTTAGTTTCAATCCAAAAAATTAACTTTTTTATAGAACAGATGCGTCTTTAATAATTTTACTGCCCATAAAATTGCATAACCTTTTTTTTCATAAAAGTTAATTTATCTTTATAACCCATAAAAATTAATGTATTTAAAACTATTATACTGCTGTCATTATGTCCTTAAGGATAATTAATTTTAACTCTCATAAATTCTTCGCAATTGATACTGGGAGGAAAATTAAGCTTTTCCTTAAACATCGTTACTGCTTAATGCTGGCTTTTATTCACGAAAGATTTTTTTTCTTTCCAAAGAATATGAATGACTTTAACTTTATATATTGCCTTTTATTTAAAAATACATTTCCAAGATGTAAACGTTTTACTAGTATATTTGTATGTCCAACTGTACTTCCGTGATATGGAGACATGTACGTATTTTGGCAGTGATACATACGCTTTGTAGACAGATACCCAGTTTGTTTGTATTTTGAATAAGTATTTTAGATTTTCTTTTGTGTGTTGAACTTAAATCCACCTGAAATTTAGCTGACCTGCACTAGGAATGACATCAATGAATCATAATTGCTTGATTCTTCAGTTATTAGTTCCTTCAGACAATTGAGCATTTGACATATTGACCATTTTGAGAAAATTTTTTCCTTTAATTTTCACGATAACTCCTTATTTTTTGGATCTGTAACATTTGTATTAAAATATACCGTAATTCTTACATTCAGTGGTTCCATAACTTTTTTTCTAAGGCCCTAAATGTGGAACTTCCTTCTGCAGTCGTTAGTAACGGGTGACAAAACTATAAAATTTGCTAATAAATTATTTATTTTTTACGTCGCACGATAGTTCATAACAAGAAATAAAAAAAATAATTGCAAAATATCAGCGTCTAAGTAATCACTAGAAATATTTTTTTAATTACTAACAGAGAAGTAAACATATGCGACAGTGCGTAAAAGTTGTGAATTGGCATGAAAAATATACTGAGAACATTTTGAAACAATCAATAAATATCGTTAGGTTCCCCTTTGAGGTTGAAATATATAATACTCACAAAAGTTGTGATAAAATGTGATAAATGAGAGTACAAAAACAAAAATTTATGTATAACTATCTTCTAGTTCCACTTTGGGGTCTGGATATGATAATTTAGAAGATAATGTAAAATTTTACATTTTAGCAAACTCTTTCTTCTCGCTAGCAAGGAAAATGTGGAAAATGGTAGGAGAAACAAACGTTTAAAATTGAATCAATGAATATCTTTCAATACCACTTTGAGGCTCAAATTCTCCAAATCAGGTAACGGTATAAAAATGTATAAATTTCAAATTGTATACGTATGCTTAATATGTCAGCTCAAAACATTTGCGCAGAATCGGGAAACCAATTCATATTTTTAAAAAATCACTTTTACTCTCCGTCCTAATACGCAGGTAAATTAATAATTATTTTTTTCTAATACGTTAGCAATTAAAAATTACGTTATTGCAATATTATTTTCGTGAACCCCCTTTATACAAAAGGCGAACCCCCCAATTGGAAAACGCTTCTTTAATTAATAAAATTAATATAAATAAAACTGTATGTAATGTTTTTATTTTATTTTTAAACAACTTGCATTTCTCAATCGTGTAATTTTGATGAACATTTCACTGAAATTCCTCTTTCGTTTCTTAACACTGAATTGGACCAAGTAGGGAATAATTCTCTTCTATAGTGAAGTTAAGTGCAATGTCTTATGCACAAAGGCCACCCAAGCTAGGAAGTTCTAGTGGGTGTAATCCTAAAAGTGTCTAATGGGGGTAGCGGTATTTATTTTTCTTTTACCTTTTACTATTTGCATTTTCATTCGGCAGGGTGGCGTAGCGATAAAGCGCAGGACTCATACACCCAAGTTCGCAGGATCAAACCTGGCCCAACTCGGTGGACTTTCAAGACGAGAAAATCCTTAGCGCCCTTGTCGGATAATTATAAGGTATGTTAAAGATCCCTTCCCCCCAAAGATCCGTTTGGCGTGGATATTTATATATCGGTTAAATTAAATTCATAGTGCAGTTTGCTCAATTAGAGCTCATATTCGTCATCTATAAGGGAAACTGAGCGTCAAAAACTGCGGCAATGGTTTCCACACTCATTGTGGTGCCGCTGAAAGAATTGGTACCAATCTGGGAACGCACTAGTCTTCAATGGTTAAGAACCAATTCTACGCTTCAGAAATTTAATTTAAAAAAAAAAATTTCCCTTTCCTTTCCTTTTCCGGATTTTTTTCAGAATATTCTTCCGTAACTGTCACGTGTCAGTGCGAGTTTAAACGTGTTGGCATCTTGCCGTTCCTAGTGTTTCCTATTGTGTGCGAGTGTGTGTGTGCGCATTTGAATGTGGTTTTAATTCCTAGACTCTCGGGAGAGGTTGCACGATTTTAGATTTCCTATTTGCAATGTAAGGTGCGGTTTATTCATTTTCTGCATTACCATGGTGTTTTTCCGTTTATTTTAGAGCATATAAATAAATATATATATAATATTATTTGAGGTCATAAAAATACAGAATAGTAGAGGAATACGAAGTGTCAAAATACGTTTCTGAAGAATAATATCCTGAGAAAAGAAAGTAGATACATTTATTGGTAGCTGAACATCTCCGTTTAGCTACTTACACTAAGTAAACGTCAAATGCACTTCTAAGTTTGCCAGGAGAGATAAATCTGCCGAAACATAGTCCAGTAATTATCGATTGTTCTCTTCGAAACGAGTACAGCTAGCATTCAATAAATTTCTGGATTAATAAAATCATTTCTTTCATCAATTAACTTTTCAACAAAAAATTATTGCGTATTTACTAGTGCCTATTCTAACATAAAAATTGCGAAGATCTTGAAAGAGTTTTTGTATCAAATGAATACGTTTCATGCATAGAAATTCTTCCTCCGTAGAAGTAGCAAAAAAAAAAAAAAGTTTAATTACCGTACTTCAAGTTATGCAACTACGATTCGAATACGCAGTTTGTATTTTTACGATTTTAAAGATTTTCATGTAATTTGCAGGTATTTTTCTGGTATGAAAATAATAGTCACAGCTCGTACTGGTAATTAGTTTCGTATCACACCTTGTATTTTATTGGTAGATTATCATAAATACATGCGACATGTATCTATGGGACTTGAATTCTTATCTGCTAATATTTAAAATGACTTTGTTTTTTATTCACTACTACTAATATCACATCTAGTACCGTGTACACGGCCATCGGCTCTCTACCTAAGGCTTCGGCTAAAAGGTGCAAGGGTGTCCGATGGAGAAAAGTACCGTGTACTAATTGCGGATAAAAAGTCACGTTTTGCTTATGTAAGAAAAATACACACTGAATTGAAATTTCTGCAAAAGTTGGGTGCTTAAAACTCAGTCATTATGTTAATTAGTAACCTATAATAGTTAACTTTAATTCCCACCTCAGCACTCAGCAATCAACAAGCAACCATAGATTGCTCTACATCTATTTACCTTATGAAATATAACTATAAAAAATTCTAACGAATGCTCATTTTACTGCGATAGACATTAGTTATGGTACGAATTGACTGCGATCGATAATATATTTTTAAAAATAATTAAAGCATTTAGAAATGGTTTTATCTTTTTCCCTTTCTGAGAGAAAATCATTTCTAGAAATTGTATAACATGTTTCATGTTGTTTGTAATACAATTCTCATTACTTATCATCTTTTGAGTGGCAATGCTTAAAATGCAGATGCTTTATTAAAAAAATGAAAATGTAACGCAAAAGTATCTTTTACATAATCCCCGTTATTTTAACAGTTTTCAGTTTGCTTTATATGTTATTTACTTCTATTTAGAGATGATCTTGATCGAACCTTGAATTTATTTGCTTTCCACTTTACTTCCGAAAGTTACTTTATCAGTTTTTAAATACTTTTAAATCTGATGTTTTTTTTTACTTCGGTCATGCATCAGTTTTTTTAATAACTTTATGAGATAAATGTACACTATTTCATTAGCATTTTAAATTTATCAAACATATTTAAAATATATCTCAAAAGTGTTCGCTTTATTTGTAACCAAAAATATTTTACTTTCGGTTAATTTAATTGTCTTACTCTTAAAAAAACTTTGAATAGCTTATCGAAACTTCTAGAAAGTCTTCTTTCCCTTCGGATTCATGCATAATTTATAAGGTTTTTCGTGCTTAAGTGTTTTTTATACGTCTTGAGTAGTTGCAGTGTTTACTTCTTTCATGTATCTGACATTCGAAGGGATCTTTTTCTTACCCTTCTAAATATTGCAAAGTTTTAATGGAAGATGGTTTAATAATCTGTCCATCACACCATAAATTAGTTATTAAACTATAAAAAAGTTGTCTCCAATTAACGCTTAAATATAAATTGAACATCCGTGTAACGTTTTCTTCAAAATCAAAGAATATTTCAAATGTACAACATAATATAATCATTCCGCTCGTTTTAATAAGACATATATTCTGCACTGGTATTTTACGTGCTATTAATGTATTATTCTGGTGTCGTTTTTCGTGAACCACATTACTTAACGATTTTCTGTGCACAAAATTTACATCTTTTGAAGTAACCTGAATATTTACTTTTATAATTTTACAATCATTAGTTTTTTGGAGTATACTAATTAGCATAAAAATGCACTGCCAATTAAATAAAGTCTTTAGTATTGTAGCACTTTGGGTTTTAAGCATGTGAACATAAATTTATAAATTAACTTAATCGGAAAGTGTTTTACTTCTTTTTTTTCATGTTTTCGCTAAAATATCTTTTGTCCGCGCTGTCAATTAATTACTTGACTGAAAAAGACAACAATCTTTTTTTCGGCACATGTTATATCCATCTTTCTCTTCCCTTCTTTTTTATTGTATACTAATTGAAACTTTAAAAACCAAATTATACTATATATTCAGGCTTGGAGTCGATTACAAAGAAACGTAATCGATTACGATTACGATTACAAAGGGAGAAATTGAAAGATTATGATTACGATTACGATTGTAATCCTTTGCCAAAAAGTAATTACGATTACGGCAGCGATTACAGTCGTTGAAAAATGTAATCGATTACGATTATGACATCCGATTACGATTTTGATTACGATTAGATTAGCATAAAATTATCCGATATTATGCATACAACTCTCATTTTTGCAACAGTGTCACAAATCGAAAAGTTATGATTTTTAATTAAATTTTTGATTTATTAAGAGATAACTTAAATGATGATGAATGCAACTATAATGAAATAATTTCAACATCAGTTATTGAATTATGACGTCGTTGCAGAAATGAGAAATTTGTAATATATAAAATCAGGAAAGGAACATTCCAAATTTTTCAAATATTTAAAACTCATCTGAAGGATAACTACATTGATCGTATTTTGTATATAAACAAAGACGATGCACTAAATGTATATATAATGCATAAGTGATTTACCTGGTTCATTGTTATTTTGTGTGCATACAATCAAAATTTTAGTTGGCCACAATTTCTGAAAATGTAGTATATTTCTCCATTGTATTTATTTTCTAGTTTAAATTGTGCAAATATTTCACATAACACCAATTAATTTACTGAGAAAAATAATTTTGTATGATTCTTTGTGTATGAATTGCACGAGATAACAAAATATTCAGATAGTATAAGAGATTTATTTATCTCTTACACTATCTTAATATTTTGTTATCTATTGTCTATATATTTAATCTGAATATTATCCTTTGAAAATAAATGCTGCATTTTAGAATAATTTCAAAAAAATTGAACATGAACTTTCAGTTAACTCTTAACAAATTTAGTAATCGTTAAAAAGTAATGTGAAGAATAATTATAATATGAATGACTATAAAATTTTAATATGATTTCTTGTGGAGTTTTTTTTAACATGTATCTGCATATAATTTTTTTCCCATGTAACTGTTTTAATAAAAAAATAAAGTGTAAGTAATTTTACAATACAAATTTAACGTACAAGATTAAACTGAAATACAAAATTCTGTTGAGGTAATTCTAAGAAGAAAAAGATAATTAACTGTTTAAAATAATTCCTAAACATTAATTCATGCATGTAAAAAACAATTGGGAGAATGTCTGAACAATCTCTTTTTATTTTACATACCTATTAATTAAAAAGAATATTATCATTAAAATATAAATAAATTTAAGATTTAAATGTATGTATTTTTTTAAATATTCGAAGAACATATTTTTAAAAAGTAATAATAATCACACGTACCAGGGTTAAGATTTCATACATAAACATAGAGCAAAGAGCATCATGTAACTCCTGCTCCTAAATTGCTGAAGTGTAAATGTGCTATTCTTTAGAAAAATTCTTCGCTTCCGCCATTAAAGAAAGGAGAAAACGCCAAAAGGCATTTCGTGGCATTCTCTTTCCACTAGACTTTCGGGGGGCAGTCTGCTTCGATTATTGAAAGGGAAAATGCGGCGTTCTTTCGCCTGTTGCCCAGCCGTTTGTATTGAGTAAGCCAATATGTATTGAAGGGGTAATTAGTGCTTTCCCTTTTTTATCTACCCCGAAATCTTTTTGACTTGCGGACAGATTACCGCTCTTTTACCGAAACTGGACGACGCGAGGAGACCCCTTCAGAGCCCCAAGGCGATGCGAGTGACGTCCAGACTCTCTTTTTTCTCGGGCTCTCCAGCCATTCCCCGTGGAGAGTGGAGCCGCAATTAAGAATTCTGAGAGACCGCAACAAGCAGGACAACAAGCGTCTCTAGCAGACTATATGGTCCTGCCATCAAGGCTCAGCGACCACCACACAGAACCTTTTATATTATGATCACCCGCAGGTTAAACTACTTAGGATAGGATAGGTCGCGTCAGTACACAGCTTGAATCCTTTTTCTTGTAATCTTATCTCTTCTATTGAACGGTAGAACTAAAAATTTGAGCTTTCTGCAGTTCAAGATTACACGATTGCAGGACCAGCAGATTACAGATTTTTTCCCTCAAGATTACGATTAAAATTACGGGAGAAAAGGGATTACATGATTACGCAATTTCGATTATGATTATAAAAATATGCCATTGTCAGATTACGATTACGATTACGATTTTGTCAAAATGTAATCGATTACAGCCGATTACGATTACGTAATCGCGATTACTCCAAGCCTGCATATATTGAGGAAGATAAAGGAGCACACTTCTGTTTTTAATTAGCACTCGAAGGGTAGAAGTACTACCCGTCTCAAGAACGTATTACAAATTTGTGTTACATCAGTTGGCTTTACCACAAAAACGCCACCTTTCTTTTTAGACCTAAAACTATAGGGAAGGCTAATTCCTCAGCTTCCTGTACGCTCGGCGCTGCCTCGGGACTAAAAGGACCAAGGGTTTTATATGTATGTATCCCCATTAAATGTGCATGTTGGTCTACATAGGATCTCAAAAATTATACTCTTAGTTAATACATTCATTTCTTGTTTTTAATTCTTTTGGTGTGAAATTGTAAAAGATGTTATCAATGAGTAAAATGTGAGGTTGCAGGCAAAGTAATTTTCTTTTTTAAGAGGTTGCTAGACAATTGTAACAGGGATGAATAAGGTACATTAAAGTGAAAGTGTTAACCTCAGTTTTTTAACTAGTCTACACCTTCATTCTAGTCACAAACAGTATCGCCATAAAATTAGTGTGGCAAGTCTTGTCTCTAATCTTGTGACAAGATAAGATTTCATCATTATACGATGTGAACTGGTATAATTAATTGTTATTAATGTGCTGTGTAAACTACTACGGTGTTTATTATGATGCCGGCAGTTTAGCCGTAGAAACTCAACTGTTCACAGCTATTTTCGTTTTTTTTTTTTTTTTTACTTATTTTGGTATTTCAACTAAATGCACCCCATCTATTATACGGAACAAAAATGTACAATGTTACAAATAGTTTTTTATGTTAATTATGCTTTCTTATGTGAATATTATAAATGCAACACTTATTAAAACTGTTGCATTATCCCCCATATTGTTGCCCTTAATGAGTAAAGCAGAAACAATTAAAATTTGTCATAAACATATTTTCATGTAATAGCTCAACATTAGAATGTTATGCACGTACGTTTTGTAATTTATAACATAATATAAGAAACAATATTTCGTTTTAGGAAATGTATTTTTTGTTCAGTAGAAATATTTATTGTGTTTGTTATGCAGATATAATTGTTACTTTTTTACCTCATTATTTTAAAATATTCGTAGAGTTAATTTTTAGATCAGGGTAATTTGCTTATTTTTGTAATTTTTGGTGCTTTTTTTACTTAACCAATTGTTGTGTGCGGTCTGAGAGGCCAAGCAACATTTTCAAGTCGTTGTTTTTATCATCAAAACTCGAAAATCGCTTCATTTGTTTGACTTAACTTGCTCAAAACGAAACTAATTATGTCTTAATAATTTATTACAATGAATTTAAAATGAAAATTAATTGCAACTTAAGTATAACGTTTCATTTAATTTTAAATGTTTTAAAGATTTTTTTTTCTATGAGATTGCTCCCAATACTTCTGCAAAGATATTTTTCACAGGCGTTAAAGCTTAAAAAAAAAACCTTCTAAAACACAAAATACATCGCAATAAGTTTTTACGACAACAAGTGATGAGTATATGTATATTTCTGTCTTGTTTTTTGTAAATTGATTGATGGTAGAGTAAAACTCAGTGTGCTTCTTTATTCAATGCATTTCCTTTTCCGATTCTGCTAAATCAATGTTCCTGACTTAAGAAGGGAAGACAGTTTTTTTTCTATATTGTTCAGTTACTCTTCTATTTTTAGCTGAAAATAGAAGAAAATAATGCACTGGGATTATATATCTGATTCACCAATATTTTTTTCAATAAAGAAAGCAACAAATTACTTTTGTATCACATACGACACGTTTCTATTCGACACTTGTAATCATATTGCAGCATTTTAAAATCATGTTAAGTTATATGCTATATTATATCAAGTTAATATTATATCAATGTTAAGTTATATTATATCAAGTGCTCGTTTGTTTAAATTTTTAGAAATTTTGCTATTATATACTATTTTTTTATTTTTCAAGCATGTAGAAACATTGCAATAACTTCTTTACACTGTTAGAAAATTCATCATGAAATTACAGTTAAATAGCCGGCAGCAGTCTATCCATTAAATTAACAGTTAAATTTACGGTTTGGAACATTTTTGTATTTGTACGGGTTCTAAACCATTCCACTCAGCTTGGTTAAAAAGCCGTAAATACAAAAGTTTACGGTTTCATCACCATTTAGTAGCACTTATGATAACATACCGCAGGCAACGGTAGTTAACTATATGCGTAGAACCTTCAAGACGTAGAAACCTTTCATAGCTATAGTGATACCTCGAGATACAAGTTTAATTCGTTCCGTAACCCTGCTCGCATGTCAATTTGCTCGTATCTCAAAGCAATTTTCCCCATTGAAATTAATTGAAATGAAATTATGTTAATTCGTGTTTTTTAATAAGAAATATATATTTATAAATGACAAGTATTGTATAAAAACATAATAAAAGAGAATGTAAAGCAAAAAGGCAGTAAACTGGTTGGGCCGTGTGCAGCGTCGCAACTGGCCGTTCGTCGTATCTCAAATATCGCTCGTATTTCAAAACAAAACTTCGCTGCTCGTCAGCGCTCGTATCTCAAATAACTTGTATATCATTGCACTCGTATCTCGAGGTACCACTGTATTACATTGTGCGAGGACACGGGAGGTCTGCCGGAGGTGGGGACAGAATCCAGGGCCTCCACGGTGAAAAGCGAGTTCATGCTTTGCCAAGAGGTACTTACTGGATGTCCAAGATTTTAATAAGTTTTTTTTAATTCTGAGAAATAAAAAAGAACGCGATATCAAAACATAATTAAATGGGATATGTTTCCACAACCAGTTTTTATGACTATTACTAACTTCATATTCTCTTTATTTAACCCTTCAGATAAAAAAGGAACTATGCAATATGGACTTCACACTTCTTCGATCCATAACCAAGATGGACGCCCGATTCTTAACTACCAGACCTAGGTGGCTCTCGTAAATTACGGATAATAAAATGTTATTTAGGAGAAACAGAGAATAAACACATTTTTTCACAATCAGCGGTTTGAGTACCATCTTTTTAATGGTTATTCCACTGTTGTAATTAAATATGGTAAAATAACAATCAAATATATTGTTATATTACTTTTTTTACGAATATTTTTAACAGTGTAAAGGAAAGTAACATTTTATAAATAAAGTACGAAACGATTAGTAAAATTAATCGGTTTCTCCCTGTGCTTTCCAGTAAAAATAATTATTAAAAGATTAAGTTATTTCGACAAAAATACGTACACGAGCCATTAATTTTATGTATAAAATTATCTTACTCGAAGCTATTCTTAGCAATACAACAACCAGCTTCCTTTTTTTTAAATTTTTTCATACCAAAACTAAATCTGTAGTATGACTTTTTCTTTTTAATTTTTAGGCAACAATTTAAAAGGGAAAAAACAATGTGCAAAAAATTTTGTAAGCTTTAATCATATTGCTTTTTGTTTGCTAATTTTTTTGTGACAAATAAAAATAAATATCAATTTTTTAAATTATATTTCACCCTTTGACTTAAGAAGAACTTATATAATTTTTCGAGTAAGACAGATTATGTGTTACTATTAGGGTTGGGGGATTAAACGTTGTTAAATGAAAAAGAGAGGGGAGTTTAAGATTAAATAATTTCTGTGGTGGTGAGTTTTTAAGGATTTCTAGTAACGCAACAAAATATTGATTCTACCATTAAATAAGCAACCCAGGTCCACCACCACTTTTGTGGGTAGTGATCGTATTTTGAAAATGAACAACATTCAGAAATGATCAAGAGTAATAATTCTACAAGTTAATAATTTATCAAATTTATTTTGTGGTTAAAATCAAATGCATCAACAAATTCATTCAATCACATACAAAAAGGACTCAGATTATATAAATGAGTTAATGGGAGACAATGGCTCGTTTAAAAAGTAAATATGTCCCATGATTACTATAAATAAAGGAACAATTCCATGGTTCATCTTCACCGCGTCCGACCAATACTATTACTGTCTAAAATCATTATATACATTAAAGGAAGCCATTTAGCAAAAAAAACAAAAAAAACTAAAATTACGGAAAAAAATATACTCATGTGTTTAGTCCATTCTTACCCCGCGCTGCTGCCAGCCATCCCTGCTGCCTCGTTCCACCAGTTCCACGTGCATGAGTGAATTCTCTCCCGAGCACTTAAAAAAAAAAAACCCCTTTCCTAGGAAGTTGGCCCCGTAGCTATTCTTAGCTACGTCACTTGAAGACCAATTGGCCTCCGAAGATAGTCGATGTCACCCGAACAGCAAAAACATGGGGCATAGCCACCCACGGAGGCATCCGAATGACCCCGAAGGTGGAAAGCGCTTTCGTTATGCTGATTTCGGCGTGATGATTCACTCAGGTCAGCAGGAGATGAAAAAAAAGCAGTTTGCGAAAGAGAGACAAGCAGAATATTCAAGGACAGAGAGCATTTGCAGGGAAGAGAGGAATAACAATTAAGTAAAATGGCTATCGCACAAAGTCGATACGACAATTTCTTTCTTTAACCGACTTCACAAAGGAAGGACGTTATACATTCGTACTGTATGTATGCCGTTTTTTGTTTGTTTGTCCACTCATAACTTCTCACCGGATAAACCGATTTTCATGATTTTTTTTAATCAATCGAGGGTGGTTTACCATAGGTCCCGTATCCTCGTTTGAACATATCCAAATAATTAGAAACAAGTTATGGGTAGAAAGATAGTCATTTTTTTTCATCCGTAACTTTTGGTTAAATAAACGTTTGCCCTTTGATATGGAATTTTGAAAAATATACTATTTCTATAAAAATGCATTTATACTGAAAAGAATAAAATAAAATAATTTTTGGAACAAATTAGAACTAATTACAAATTATAAATTGCTCTAAAAAGTGAAAAATGAATGAATGCTTTAAACAACATCAATGTGACTATTAAACATAGTTTAAGAAGTCGGTGCAGAATTATGATTCTAATTACCATTACACCATGTGTACTTCATATTGAAGCTGTTGCTAATTCTGGGCCCTTTTATATTAGTAATTCATTCATGATTACAAAAGATTTTATATAACCTAATTCTAAAATTTTATATATCTAATTCTTTTATTTTATCCCGACTTTAAAAACTAAAATTTTTTATATCCCCCATTTAAAACTTGTTTAAAAATCAATTGATTTTTTGTTTAAAGATGAATTTATAATTTGTTTTGCGGCAATTTATTTTTTTTTTTTTTTTTTTTTTTTAAAAATTTAATTTTTATTAAAATTTTAAGTTTGGATATTCTTTAAAATGAGAAATTTAAAAATAAGTTTATTTCTCACGTAAGTAACATGATACCGTCTTTTCCTCCGAAAAATGAAAGAAGAAAAACCAAATATCCCAAGACTCACTCAATTCACAAATGAAGGATTCGAACTGAGCAATATCGATGACACAGGTTGTTGAGAAAGAAGTTAACTAGTTGAGATGCTTGTCGTTAGTATGTGTCACATATTTGATAAAATAAGCCGGGTGTCCTACTTAGGGGGTGGGGTCCAACATTGGTGAACTTCCCGTACACTGTGTAATTAAATTTTGATTTCAACATCTAACGAGCCATTTGTAGTTTTAGCAAAATATAATCCAATTATTTTTATCAACTAGTAACACACGAAGAAAATAAAAGGTGATATCCGCTTATGCAATGCGTGGCAGCATAGCTCTTCAGAATTTAATGCAGTATTCCGTAAATTAAAGAGGAAATAAGCATTATTAAAATGTACTTTCTTAAGCTATTTTAGCTCGTTACATTGGGAACATTAGTTTAGGCATAAGAATTTTAATTATGTATGTATAATGAATAATAGTTTACAAGGTAAAAGCATCGTTTTTGAACGAGTGCTGCAAGGGCAATCAGTGACTATTCCACAAAAGTAAATTTTAGATTATTTAATGCTACTTCTTATACGCAAAACATCTGAAATAGCTTTTAAGTTTGATACCAACTTTTACCAAAACGAATTGCACTTCCATTTTCAAACACGCACACTTCGATAAAGAGGGAGAAATCCCCTTATAGATTACTGGTGGACCTAAGGACTAAAGTATATTCCGTAGCCCTTGTTCCTGAGCAAAACAAATGTACCGACCAATGAAATGCACACTCTAGCCGGGATTTGTACACGGACCCATTGGACTCTTAAGTTCCTGTGCTCTACTGTCATTGCATAGATGCATATGTCATAATATTTCGTCTGCAAGTTACTGATTCGTCTACAAATTACGTATTTTTTAATGTGTACCATTTGATTTTTAATTAACTATTTTTATTTCAACATATTCGGGTATCTCCTTTTTAAGATAAATTTTAAAAGACAGTATAGCGCATTACTCCTTCTACCTTATTTACGCAAAGTAATTCCTAATACTTCAAAAATGCTTATAAAATCAAAGTAAAGGTACACATAAATCCCAACATCAATGGATGTTGATCTTGTGAAAAAAATATATTTTAAAGAATACTATTATTTTCAGCAAGTTAATTAATATTTCTTAACCAGATACGAAATTTGTAAGACGTAAAAAATAGGTGTTTCATCAAGAAATAAATCCATCTTAATTTATAGTTAATCTTTTCTCCCTGTAATAAAATGACTCTTACAGTATTGATATTATTTTGTTGAATTACTGACGGCAATACTGTCTATGTTTAAAGTTATATTAATGTCTGGAAATTAGCATATGGTATGAATGGAAATACTGTTTCAAGCAGTAATATTACTTTTTGAAGAAAAGCTAGACCAACAAAGTTTTTTTAATTTTGTAGACTTAAAAGAATAAATAGATCATAACTTTTATGAATAAACAGACTATATCATAGTAATAGAAATATAATTTCACGTTAATGTAAAGCACAAATGAGCATTAAAACGCAGACATATGTTTCGGGATTCCAAGCAATCCCGAAACATATGTCTGCGTTTTAATGCTCATTTGTGCTTTACATTAACGTGAAATTATATTTCTATTACTGTTTACTTGCACAAAGTTAAATTATTGTTAGACTATATCTTGTTTCTTTTGGTAACACCTACGTGCAGTGAATTTTCTTATTTTCGTATATGCAGATTTTTCACAAATTACGCCTCATTTGCTGTAGAATAATTGTTTCGTGTATATAAGTTCAGAGCTTTGCTTTTGAGCGTGATATTTTTAAAATATATCATTTATTATTTCTAGGACGTTTCATTCAAATATTTTTTATACTCTTTTGAGCATATACTATTCAAAAATTTTTAATATCATAATAGTTGAAAATTATTTCTTTAAGATGGTGAGATAATATAAAATAAAATGTAAACCAATGTGCTAAAATATAAGGGTTACAAGGGGAAATGCAAGGGGTTCCTTGCAACCTCGAAACAAGTGTCTGCAATTTTTGCAAAATGTGCTTAATGTACGTTAATTATTAATTTTTATTACAGTGACATAGGTTCATCAATATCTCAAACTGTCGATACATACTTTAGAAAATTTGAAGTATTACTAATTCTTATTATTATTTTCTACAAAAGAAAAAAAAACACTATTCACTTAAAAGTATGGTAGAAGGTAGGGGAAAAAAGTTTCTTGAATACAATTTCTATAATGTGATTATTAATAATCGCCATTTTTTGCTCGTGAAAGTATAAACTTCATGTACAATTTAAAAAATCTCACACATAAATTTAATGCTACATTTTTAGTTAATTCTGAGAGGAATGTGCAGAGAACATTATCTTATTGCTGCGACTGATATTCAAAAATGTCAATCCTATAATATTTTGCATTTTTATCAGTTTAAATGAAAAATGAATTAACGTTATTATATGGCATTATTTATAGTCACTCCGTCCTTTGTTCATTCTATTTCTAAGTTCGTGTTTAGAGTAGTTGGTAGATAAGATTGTAAGTATCATTTATTTTTGTCGAAAATTGCAGTCGCTTTAGGTTCGTGACATGTATCATTAGGCATTACGCGAGATGTATAAATAAAGAACTAAAAACGTATGAAAAAAGGTAACACCTATTGCGTTAATCAAAGCTTCCATATGAATTAAAAGCAATGTATATAGAATTTTCAATATTTTTCTGTAAAGTTACATTTACGAGCAACATTTTGGTTAATTGCCACTCAACTTAACCAAACATTAACACACTGCTAATCCACAGTAACTTTTGCACATTTTTTTTCATTTCTAATTTTTTAATCTCTTTGTCTACATCATATAACACAAAAAAGAGTAGCGATATTTTAACATAACAAATAAATTTCTGTAAAATACATATTAGTAAAAACCGCAAAGAGCCTGAAAATATTCAAATGAACTTTTTTTTTTTTTTTTAAAGGTTTCACTTAAAAATTTAGCATTTTAAATGCTGTTCCAAACGCATCCGACTAATAGATCAGGATTTACAAAGCTGTAAGTTGTAATAAGAGGAAAGAAGATGAAAACATTTTCAAAATAAGATTAAAATGAACAGTCGCGCATTGTGCTTAAAGTTTACAAGACGAAAAAGCTCTGTTCGTATATCTTTTAATACTTTAAAATTGACACAATATATTTTTTGCTGGAACATTATTAATTTCTGAATTAGAGAATAACATTCTTTTATTCCTGCCCTGCTAAATGAATTATAGCATATATTCTTATAACGCCGAATTAAATCACTTATTCATGAAAGGGCGACTCAGCACTTATAAAACACAGATACATTTTATTTGCATGTGAACGTCATTAAAACTGCAAATTTTTCCATTAATGCCACACGTGTCTTAAAACCGTGGTTACGAGGGTGGACAGGTATTTAACCCTCTAATTTCCAACTCCTCCTCAAGGCGGACGACGATAAAAAAATTGTGCATTACAGGGTGAACCCAACCTCGTGTTGACTGATTGGTAGTTTTACTGACACAGTAGAAACCGCCAATTCGTCAATACGAAGGTGGAGTTACTGAGTTATTAAGGACCAATTAGGTTAACCAAAGGTTTCGCCCAAACCTATGACCGTAAATGGAAGGGAATGGCGTACGGGATTGACCCTCTAATTCCCAACTCCGCCTCCAGGCGGACGAAGGTAACAAAATTTGGGCATTAGAGGGTTAACTTCAAATACGCAGACACAAAGGTAAAATCAAAAGCCTATCTTAGCCTGTAAGCTTTTCAACGCAGCTGAATAACTGAACTACTCAAAGATCAAATTTATATCCTCGAACCTGTCATCAAAAAGCCTAAATGCGTGTGAATATGCTAGAAAAAAAAGTACGGTTCTGGATAAAGCCATTAGTCAATTTTTATCCACCTTAGGCACCCAAAATAGGCAATGCCGTCGTCTAGGTGATGTCTCCTCAGATTATCGCTGATCTACCCTGTGATAACTTCTAGATAAACAGGAAAAAAAGCTTTCAAGGCAAAATTTCTAAAGTTATTAAATTATAATTGAAATCAATAAAATGAACTACAAATGTAACTATATTATAACCAAATAAATACATTACAATACATAAACAGCACCTATATAGAAAATTCTTAGCAGTACCTAAGGTATATATACTGCTTTATTCCTGCGTGTAGGTATAGCTGCAATATACTTAATAGATGTTTTCAAAATCTACTGTTGTATTCATAAGCGCGTGTGATAATGTAAATATGATAATTATTTCATTTTAAAAACAATGAAAAGGAAAAATGTTTCTTGCAAGTTTTACTTAATGTACATGTGTACATTAGAAAAGTTAGTCTTGTGTAATCAGCTATGTATGTTAGAACGGGAACGGTAACTATGGGTCTAATTAGGTAAGTATGCAATTAACTAAAGAACTCTGCATAATATTTGCCTTAGAATGAAGTGTGCTATAAAGTTGTGTATAAAATTTTAGCATGCAAATAGAAATCATGAATATGTATTAAACGCTTTTGCAATAAGTTGTATCTACGCAAAACCAGTCACGAAATAAAACTCATGAACTTTTATCATGCTTTCATCATAAATATAAAGGAGCAAACTGTCACGCAATGCATCCAAAATGCTTTTGTTTGTTTGAGAAACAAACATGAATGTTTCCAAATCGTGAAGAAAATGTCAAAGTGTGAATATTATGTTTATTTTCTTTATTATATATGATCAGTCGATATATATACAAAATAAATATCATATTCATGTTTATTAGGTTCTTTTATTAGATTATGATAGTTTCCAAATCTATAATTTTGTTTTCGGGTGCAGGGTGAGCATGTATAGTGCGTATTTATGAATCACCATTGTTGTTGTTGAAAGCAAAAAGAAGAAAGAAAAAAGTATTCGTCTAAAAGTACTAAAAACACTAATCATTTGTGTTTTTTAACACGTTGACTGCCGATACGCTGACTGCCAGCGCTGTTTGTAGTTTATGGATCTCCAGACGATAGTTTAATTTAATTACATTTATTAAATTAATAATATTTTTATCATAATTTAAATTAATAACATTTTATTAAGTAAAAAATTACCAACTTTCTATAAATGTATTGAAAAATGAAAAAAAGTCGGCAACAACGAGACAACTTGTAATTTGGTTTCTTAACAAGTTTATTACTTACTACGAGTTATCTCGTAGGTTGGCAGTTAACGTGTTAAACTATTTTACCATGCACATTATCAGAAAACGTATAAAATCAGGTTTAGTGTTTTTTATAACCATAATTTATACTTACTCATGTAGGTTTTGTAACTGTTCGATTAATATCATTATTCATGCAAGATCTTGAGAAGAATGTATGAAGCTTATTCTTACTTTTCTTTTCCTTTTTCATTTCGTTCTAACAAGTTAAATTAATTTTTATTTAGAATTTAGATGTTTGAAATTGAGGTGATGCTAACTTTCTAATAATTACTAGTTGTATTGCATTAATTACTAAACAAGAGTTTTCCTTATATTAAAGTGCAATTTAATTCGTAAACGTTTTATTAAATTTTCTTTTTTTTTTTTTTTCTCTCACTTTTAAATTTATCTCAAAATAGCACTTCAGATATACCTATTTGCATTATAAAGCAAAGAGTAACAACTATCGAAACATTTGTTTCCCTTACAGATTTGGTGCAAAAAAGTATATATGGTAGGTAAGCACTGATTGGGGATTTTTTTGTTACAATTTGATGAGTATAAGCACTTATATTTATTAATAAACTATAATTTCTAACGTTTTATTAGAAATTTTTTTCTCCTTTAGTTAAAATTAGGAAGAGAGATGTTAATTTACAACTTTGTGCAATAAAAAAATAAGGTCCAAATAATAGTAAGTAGTGAAAATTTCAAATGAGCTGTTAGTTGAACTAACGAAAACGCTTCAGAATGTAAGTTAGGTCACTACTATGAAAGAATTTTTCAACATATGATTATAATAAGGTTTTAATTATTACAAAAAACACGAGCGTCTATTTCAAAATGTGAACATATATTTTTATTTGTTTAGACAAAATTATTTTTAAAATATTTTTAATTCAATATTTTCATGTTTACATTATAAATTATTAACGGAAGTTTTAGCATTTTACAATTGATAACACAATTAAGGATTCTCTTTATTTGGCAAATGATCAAAATGCTTTGTGCTAAAAATAGGATTTAGTATTTCATGTAAATGTAGTCTTTCTTACATAGGTCAGACTAAACGTGAATTAAAGCACCATCTGGAAGAACATGAAAAATATGTTAAACGTAAAGAACTTGCACTTTGTTCCATTGCTCAGCATTGTTGGACTTTTGATTTTCTTGTTTTGAATTTTCTTCTGCTAGAATTATCACTAAATGCTCTTAGGTCAATGACCTTGATTTTTGGGAAGTTTATCACTTTTGTCAAAATTCTCATTCTTTAGTAAATGATTTTTCCAGTACTCCATCTTTTCCTGACATTTGGAAACGATTTTATAATTTTTCCTTTTTCTTTTCCTTGTTCGTTTCCCTCTATACTGCCTTTTTCATGTTCCTAGCTTATGATTGGTTTTCCTTTTTTTGCCTCTGTTTCTATTGGTTAATTTCTAATCTGACCCATTTAGTATAAATACCGGCTGTCTTTATAGTTTTTGCCTGTTCTAGCAGCTCTTCCAGCACCACTCCTTCATACCGGGCAAAAGGGCCTTCGGCCTTATCCACCCGATTCCCGTGCATGTCTGTCTGTCTGTCTTCTTGCATGTTCTCTCACTACTTTCGCGTTGTGTGTTGAGCACTTCCTTTCTGCACTGATAAAGAGTCTACATTGCAGCCTCGAAATAGCTATTTGCGATATTTATTCTGACAATTTGTGCATTTTTACGTTGCTTTATCTTTGTACTCAAGAATTCTCTTAGTTCAAAATGAAAAAAATAAATTAAAATGTGTTGGAAATCTCTTAATCACGCTTTGTAACAAAACCAGTTAGCCGAGAAAATGCAACTTATATTAATAACGGTTAGGTAAAGCTGATTGTAATATTCTTGAAAAATGTAATTCACACCAATTCGTTTTCGCACGCGTCTTAGTAGTTATTAATCTATTAACGTATTCTTTAGTGCATGATTTTGAAAGCATACATAAAACTAATCCTGGGAAAAAATGTCTAAAACAAAAATACTGTATCGAAATAAAAATTTACTTGATAGTTTCGGATAAAGGAATAACAGCGCGGTGATATTAAACAGAAAAAATGATTCTATAACAATAAACTTTTCTTCTGATACAAATAAAAAGGATCTTCAGTAATAGAATAATTTGATAAAAGTTTCTAGTAAAAGCAAGAATATATTTAAATTTTGATAAAATTGTTAACGGTATAAAAGTAAAATACGACGCTGGTTTGCTCAATCGATTTCCTTTTCTGAAACAAAAGCTCTTTTTCGCTCTGGTCATTACGTAGTTACAGAAGTTTTTGAAGTCTAGTGCGTATTCTGCAGTTTCTCGATATTGGTTTTTTCCAGTCTAGCCTATTTAGGAAAATGCACTATTGTGTCAGTTTAACAAAAGAAATGGTGTGCACAAATACTATTTGATGTCTAAAACGGTATTTCTAGGCTTTTGACTGCGTCTGTCTAGCTAGAATTTTTTCAGCGAATAAAAGAAAATGGAATTCGTAAAAAGGAAATGTTGCAAATCGAATAAAGTTATACACATACAATATTTTTAAATGATGCTTTTAAAGAAATTCAGCTTTGATTATGAAAATTAATTCTGACTTTTAAAACTATTGACTCTTTTACATTGCGTTTACTTCACTGAAAAATAAATGCGTGAAAATACATGAGCATCTCCTGAAATATTTATCCGGAGCTTGATGTAAAATTACAGCGAACCGGAAACTACAAAGTTCTAAAAACAGAAAATAACAACAGAGCACATTCTGTAAATTGATAGCGACCGCTGATTTTCCCATGCTTTGCCCTTGCAGTACTATCGACATCTGAGTACACTAATTTACTATTTATGGTACTTAAAGGCGAATATGAGTTTAGTTCAGATTATGCTGCTGTGATTCATGTGCCACCGGGGTTTGGGAGACTGGCCACCAAGGGATAGAGGATGTGCACTAGAGCTGATAATAAACGTACTTTAGCAATATGTAATGCATTTATTGATTTTTTTAAACTGGTAGTCACAGCTCTCAAGTGTCCAGTTTTACGTAACTTAACAGACATTTCTCTGTAATTGTACACAGTGCGGAAAAACAAAAATTTTACTGAGAAACAGTTATCAAGAAACTTGGTTATCTGATTTGAAAGAAGATTTTTGTATCTTTAATAATCTTTCAGTTTAATTTCTGTCTTTTTACAAAACGTTTTTGCAGTGCTGCTGATAAATGACAGGCTCATAAGTGAAGACAATTCACCAATTGAAAATTACCAAACTCACAAAATTATAAATTTGCGTTGGTATGTACTTCCGTTTGTTTACTTGAAACATTCCGCTACTTCACATTGATTTGTGCACGAATTGATTGCTCTAAATTTGGAACGTTTCTTCAAAAATGAAAAATATTTTAGGCAAAATCCTTGTTGGGGAACAGCAACTTCAGAATGTTTTGAACTTATTTGACATTAGGATTAAAAATCTCGCTCTTTCAAAAAAAAAAAAAGAGAAAATCCCTGTAAGAAGACTCAACTACATATTTATTTATTTATTTATTTAGTTGTTTATTTATTTCTTGCAAAATAATAGTTCATTGATAGCACATTCATTATAGTTTTGACTCACGGATACATGAGTAAGACTAAACACTAAATAAGACATGGAGAAATAAAGAAGTGAAAAAAACTTCGTACTAACTTATACAAAGGTACTTTAATGACCTCCTTTTTCCTTTTGACACGACGGAAGAAAAAGTGGCCGAGTTTTATAGGTCCTTTAATTAAATAGTTGTTCATTTAGAAGGAAAATATCTATCTTCTCTTTCCTCAGATTAAACTTAGTTCATCTCTATTTGCTTCAGATTTTTTCGCCAATTACTGTCCCAGTCTGAGCAGATAAAATAAATGAGATATGTGTAATACTAAAAAGATATATATTTGTTGAATGTACTTTCTTTCTAGAGTACTTTTGGACCTTTCCAGAGAAAATTGATTTAAGAAAATCACGTGAAAAGGCAGTAAATCAAAACATATATCTAAAAAGATGTGTTCGGAATTTTTCGAGACCTATATACTCTGAAAAATAAATGATAATTCAAATGTTTAATATATTATGTTGAAAAAAAATAACCAGTGACGCTGATACACATGTTTAAGAATTGTGTTAGAAACATTTTGTTATATATTATTTTACATAATTTGAAATTAGATAAGGGAACTTTTTTATTTCATTTTAAAAAGGGAAAAAACATTTTGCACTTGCCTCATTTCTCTATACACCTCAAATATAGACATTAATGAATCTCGCAAAATAATATTTTCAGGGAAATAAATAAACAAATAAAAATAATAACAATAAATAAATGAATTTAACATATAATTTGCTATGTGGTTTTAAAATTGTGCTGAAATACAAATAGCATAAAGACATAGAAGAGATGGCATATACAGAGTTTTTTTTCCCTACGGATTGTTAAAATCAAAATTTTTTCAAAACGAAAATACTGAAACATTTATGAACATTAATTGAATATTAAAACAACATAACAGCTAGAAGTAACGCTTTACTATATAAAAATTCACATTGGTGAGGAAATAGGAAATATAATTGAAAATTAGCATGTTGAGAAGAAAATATATGCATAGTATCTCGCTTACGGTAATTGTTGTAATTTCATTGAAGCAATTTTCCCCGAAAAAGACCAGGAAATAATTAAGTTTTAATTTTTGGATTATATAGTTTTAGCACTTCAGCTCTCCCATTGTTTCTAGATGGAGAACTAAATTTGGGCTTGCTCTAAGCGCTTTTCTGTGCTTAGTCTTTTTCAGTTAATTGTGAATGTGCCTAAATAGATTAATGGGAAAAGACGACATATTACTTCCTAAAAATATGTAGTAATATTTAACAGAGAAACTGTTGTTGTTTCTAATGGGGCTGCATATTGGTTCCATACAATTTGCATAATTAGTGCATTTATAAAAACAATTCTTTCATGAGGCACCACTATCGGTGGTTGCCATTACCTCCTCAGAATTATGACACCCAGTTTCCCACTAGTTTGAGACACATGGTCTCTATTGATGCGAAACTGCACTAGGAACGTAATTTAGCAGAGAATATCCATGTCAAACAGATGACCAAGGGATCTTTAACAAACATGCGACAGGGATTCTGACGATTTTCGGAATCCTGAAAATCCCCCAGTTAGGTTTGAGCCTGTGAACTTGGGTGTACGAGGACGGCGGCTTACCACTACACCACTCTTCCTGTTGAAAATAAACTTGTTTCTTATGTTATTTTGATATTCAAGAAGAGTATTTCAATATGAAAACGCAAAAACTAAGGCGAATTAAAATGTGTAATTGACTTATATTGAAAATTCCCGCAGTATAAAATTTTCCAAATTCGAGTGAGGAAAAATGAATGAAGATGCAATGTCATACAATATTTTTATGAGCATCAAATAAAAATCCACTTAATAATTTCATCAGAAACAAATTGCTTTTTATTGTAATTGTTGTCAAGTGAAACAAAACTATAACGATATAAATAATTTAAGAAGAAATAAAATTACGCCTCTGTAACTATTTACGCAAAAAATAAAAGTGTTTTGCTGCTCCTTTTTCTTAATACAAGAGCGCAATGTTCTAAATTTTATGAATTCAAATGCGGCAGTGATCTAGTAGATAGACCGCAAGTAATAAAATAATGGTGTAGTTTTCAGAAATAAAGCTATTTATGTTGTAATAAAAAATAATTTTACGTTAAGAAAGCACAAATAAGCATTAAAATGCAAACATATGCTTCGGGATTGCTTGGAATGCCTTTTCCAATGCGACAAGGAGCTTCTAGATGCAAAAAAAAAGAAGCTATTTATGTTTATTGTTGTCTGCCGTGTACAATTTTGCAGTCATCTTCAGTCTGGTTAAAAGTAGTTTGAAGGTTTTTGTATGTTTCTTACGTCTATTATATTTTCCTACTAAAACATTTATTGAATATGTAATATCAGAGAAAATATTATTTTATGATCCACTAATATAATTTATTTTAGTCCTAGCGAATGAAATGATAAAAATATATTTATCCAACATTTTTTAAAGTTTCAATTTTTAACTTCTGCGAAACCCATTTACACTTTTCCATGAAACAAAAATAAATTAATACTTTGTTTTTGTACTTTAGTTTGGTGTTTTTGTTTTCCCTTAAAAATCTTTTTTACTAAAATTGCATTATTTTACTTAATTAAAAATTATGCAATACTATCAATTTATAAACATGTCATGTACATATTTATCAAGATTTATTTACAAAAAGGTGTCAGAAAACAAAAAGCAATACCAAGCGATGTTTTTCAAGTTATGATCTCCAGAAGCAATTCGGAATAACGTAAACAGGTTTTTTATTCAAGTATGAATTTCGCACGTGTCCTATCTTTACTCTATTAGTGTTACACTATTTATTGCTGTTTCTTTAAAGTTTCTTCTTCCCACGCACGTCTCAAAATTGAATTTGTTAGTAAATATTTTCCTATTCTAGATTTTCTTATGAATTTTTATTTGGACAGTTCATTCATACAATTTATTAATCTGAATTTATATCAAAAACTCTTTCTACCAGTGAAGTGTAGATTTTACTTTTATTTCTTTGTAACGACACTATAAATATCTGCTTATCTTATTTTCAATCAAAAAACACCATTTTCTTCAAAATAGTTTCATTTTTTTGTGTCATGATACATTTTTTTAACCTTTATTAATATGTTTCGGGAACAGTATAATTTCCTGATATTTGTTCTTCAAAATATTTAAAATGAAAATTCTCCATATTTAACTCCAACGAACTTCATTTCGTCGAAACACATCTAAAGCTCTATCGACATATTAGAACTTACAATTGAAAGCTTACTTAGTAAATACAAAGTGCATTGAGTTCCATATAATTTGGAGTAACATCTACCGTAAGAGTTAATGTAGAGGGAGAACGGTCCAAACGGAAGGATACAATAACCTCTAAATCTGAAAATAAATGCAGAGAGAAACAGAGTGGAAAAAGAGTGAAATCTTCATTGAGAGCAATGACAGAAACAAAACTAATTCCTAATAATTTTTTGTTGTTGTTGCTGCTGTCTGTTGTCGTGTCCTCGCGGGTGGCAAAAAAAAAAAAAAAAAAAAAACGGGTACGCGGTTCCTGAGTCTAACGGGGCCCTTGTAGGCAGGAGTCCGATTTCCACCCCTTTGAAATATCTCTCAATTTTTGAACCAGCTCCCAGATGAGAGACCGTCACCTGTGATTGGCCTCCCAAAGGTATCGTTTCACTTGGAGGGCATTGGAGCCACGACCTATTTAACGTGCACCAGCTCCCTTTAGTGTACACGGACCGCAGCAACCAGCCGCGAGAGGTTGTCAACAACCCAAACACTGACCTCAGTCAATGCTGCTTCACTTTCGGTATTCTGCGGGAATCGAGCTTCTACCGACTGATCCACTGCGGGACAATTTTTTTTGTCTAAGCCAGCCAAATATGATGAAATCATGTTCAGCGCGCAATTTCTTAAACCGTTAAAACGCAAAACTAAATTTAAAATCGCACCGACAAGCCGTTCTATTTGATTTATTTTAGAACGTTTTTTTGCTGCAGCATGACGTCTTTTGACATGAATGAAATAATTCATTTCCCTATAATACTGTTCTTCAAATGTAAAACACATTCACATTTTTTTCGTTCTATTTTACATTCTGCTTTTATTTAATGCATGGCCTGAATGTTTTAGTGCTTCAAAGAAAACTTAACATATGTTAAATAATGTGGATTCGTTACTATTAGCGGAGCTATTTTTTCCTCCTCACTGCTGAAGCGTTATTTGGTGCTAGCAGAAGCCACTTCAGAATGGACCGCGCAGTTATCTTTAGAACAGAGTGATTTAGTGTGACGAGCAACTGCAGACTCTTAATGGCTAATCTACAAAATGTGTTTTAATAAATGTACATAATTTTACTTTGCTCGGGTCTCCAAAAATGTTCATTTTTAAAATAACATTTTACTTTTGAAGCGACTAAAAGTTACAAGTTTTAATTGATACTTTACCCTTTTCTTTTATAACGACATAACATGAACTTTAAGAAGTACATTAATATCTTAATACATGCGCAATCGCATTTTACGCTCTTAGACACAATTAGAAATCATAGATTTTGTCCTCAGCCATTAATTGATAGCAGACTTGAAAATAATAAAATTTTGACGAAAAATACCAAGTCTCGAATTATTATGCATTTAAGCCATTCGAGTCCTGATAAAGAAAAAAAAAACTTTAGATTTTCAGTGCAAAAATAAATTATACACATGTGTATTAACTTACGCCATACTGAAATACAAAAATACGACTAATATTATTTAATTATATAAAGTGCAACGGGAAAACTGAATACCTACTTCACATTGATTTAAGATACAAACTATTTTACGATTTCATGAGAAAAAATGTACTGCTTCAGAGAACTAATTGATGAAGGTAAGAATAAAATATGCTATTCAAGAGTTAGACCCTAATACAAAGTGACACGTTAATATTTCACGCACATAAATTTTCTCAAAACTCCTAATGCAAGTGAAACATTTTTCAACCCGAAAAGACGTGCCGCTTAATGCAATTGGTAATTTATTTCTATTAAAGATATATGACAGTAAAAATGAATTTCATCTGTTTCTGCATAAAATGTAGCAAAATGCTGCGAAAATTAAATCTTAATTGCTGTTAGGAATTTCGATGGAATAAATAGGGTAACTTTTGCAATTTTTACTAAAATAATGTGTTGCTCTTTCTTGAGTTATTTTATTTTCTTCGATTCTTAATTTCTCTTTTATTTTTCTGATAGACAACATGATCCAAACAGTTAAATAACTACAACAATTAGAAAAGTATGTTGTCACAAAGAAGCACCTGTATTTCATTTTTTAGAAAAAAAAAATCAACTACGAGCTTAAAGCTGAATATACAAAAATTACATAAAAATTTAGGACACTTTTAAGCCATGATCAACAAAATTGAGAGTTAATTATGTTTTTAAACTAACTTTAAATACAAATTTTCGTTTTAAAAATAGATGGGGACAGTTGAGGCAATTGCAAAGGCTTTTTCTGCGTTTTTACTTTTGATCCTTCTCTACTTCTTAGCTGAATTGAGAGATAAAATTGTGAGCATTGCAGCCGCAACTGTACTTCTTGTGAGTAAACGTGTACAAAAGGTTTCACTTTATGGCTCTTTGTTAGTGAATGAATGTGTTTACAATTACCGCAGAGCCGCTGGGGTAAATGTAAACAGACGTTTATTTTCGAATGAGGTTAATGCACATAGAAAACTGTTTCATAGATAGTCTGCTTGGAAATGCTTAAGAAGTTCCTGAGCGATGGCCATCAATCTGCGACCAACGGGCCGCATGTGTTCCGCTCAGTTATTTTTGAGTCTGCTGAGACCATTTAATGAGAAATATGTTGCAATAAATGACGTAATGCGGCAGATTTTTGTAATATGTGTTCCGCAGTGAATCAGTCGGTTAAGCTGGGGTCCCGCAAAGCACCGAAAGTTAAACACAACTGCTTGTGGTCAACGGTTGGGAGGGTGACTACCTCTCGCGACTGATTTCTCTGGGACAGAGTACGCTAATGGGAGCTGTGCACGTAAAATAAGTCATTGCTTTAAATGTCCTCTAAGTTAGATATAGTACCTGCTGAGGGTGGTATTCTCTCATCTAGGAGCTGTTTTAAAATCATGAGGCCCCTTTGAGCCAAGTGTACTGCTATTCTTGCGAATATCATTAATAATCGGCAACAGCTTCTTTAATTCTTAAAACATTGAAAAAAAAAAAATAAATTTAACTGTTTACAATTACCGTACGAAATATATGGGGTCAATTGTAAACCCCTAACTTGCACATGAAAAACAACAGAGTCGATGAAATTTATAACTAAATGTTTTCAACAAATATTCCGTATGAGAAATAAAATTATTAAACCGCTTTCTTCGCTTTTGTGGATGAGCTGGAGACGATAATATAAGATAACTTAATTTTTTTAAACAACTTTCTGCATTGGTTTCACTCCACAGTTGTTTCGAAGCTTACAAAGCTATTTCAATGCCTTTCCTATGTTGGGAAGTCTTCACACACCAGCAGTTAAGTTTCAAAAACCACCACAAGTGTTGTTATGAAGCTTATGTACATTTACCTCATGTTTACAATTACTCCAACTGAACCTGCTTACTATTTCTTAACTTCAGAACTTGAAGTTACCTAACAGTATGTTGGTGATGAATTCTTGAAGATGATAAGGCAAACAGTGTTGATAAAAGGCGGCATTAAATAAAAGTCAGGGAAGAGTTTAAATAGTGGTAGTGCTATCAATATTAGGAGCAAATACACATTAAACTTGCAGAAGGCCATTTCAAACAAACTAGAGTCAAACGAGGACTGTTTGCCATTAAGCATGCTGGGTGGAACGAAAGATGTTGTGTGGAATAAAAGAAAATACATCCACAAATCATAAAAGAGACCGTAAACCGCAAATTATACATTTTAGGATTTAAAGCTTAAAAGAAAAACTTTTTTTTAATATGAGTGATCTTTGTTTTGTATGTTATATGTTGTGGGGAATGAAAAAAATGTATCCACAAATCATAAAAGAAATCGTAAACCGCTAATTATACATTTTAGGATTTAAAGCTTAAAAGAAAAACTTTTTTTTTATATATGAGTGATCTTCGTTTTGTACTTTTGCAGGACGGGGCCAGAGGGATCTCTGGTGGAGGTCCGCAGCGGTTCTGACGTGCAAATCTATGTTTTGTACTTATCCGTAGCTGTATTCTAAACTTTCACCCTCGCTTGCGTTGATTAAAAATGTTATTTTTGAAAGCTCCAAGGTGAGATTAAAAGAAACTTTCTATGCATTATAACTTATATTTATTACTAGCATTATTGCATTCAAATAGGCAATGCTCTTTTATTTCCATTTTCTTCTCGGAAATTCTGATAACTTTTAATCTTTGGTAAAAATAAAAAAAAAAAAAACTATCACGCGAAACTCTCGGTGTGTTTCTTTTCAACTATTAAGGAAACGGATCGATATTTAATATCGGTTCCCGCAAATTCCACCCCAGTTTCTGATCAAGTCGGAATAAGTTATTATTCGGCTCTGTGCTGGTTGCTGCCTGTCACGAGCAGGAAAATAATCTTGCATTTTTGAGGGATTTTACCACGAAATAAGCAGGATATTAAAGATGTTTTGGTGCGTAGTTTCAGTATCATGCTGACATTGAAACTGACGAAGAAAGGCATTAATACAGAACTTTGATTGGAAATCTTTAAGGGCATATATCAGAGTAAAATTCCGTGTTACGGAAATATATTTCATTTCTTGCAGAAAAGAAAGATAGAAATGAAAGAAAAATATTTAAATTGTTTTCACAAAACTTAAAGAATATAGTTATATTTCTTTACATTATTACGTAAAAATTCATTGAAGACAATAAAAATATTTACAGATCAATTAAATATGGAAATACTTTTAAACTCATACTTTCTCTCAATATAACTAAACTCGCAAATATAATAGGTTTTAGATTATATTTTAGATGTATTAAATAGGGAAAAATAGTTCAAATTTCAATCACGCTACGTCTTTTAGATTATTTTTGTGAGTTTTTTTAATAATGTTTCTAAGCTTCAGAAATGTCGAAAACTGCATTTATTTATTATACGAGAAGTATTATTTTAACTATTATGACATCCATTTTAAAACTAACCACAAGCCGTTTTTTTGTAAGTGTTTTCCTTGAAATATAATAAGCATGCAACATAAAGAGTTCAAATATTATGCCCCTCATGCCCTACTCATTAATAATGCAGTAAGTGTTTTTGTAAGTGTGTAAAATACCGTCTCAGGAGTTTTGTAACGTCGAGGTTTTCCATGTTATGATCAAAATTAACTATTGCGAACTTCTAAAAAGAAACTGAGTTATTTGTTTTACAAATTACCTATGCATTATATTTATGACATTACATAATATTCCGTCTATTTTTACTTCATGTTCACATGCTCCATTAAATTTTCCGGTATTTGTTCAAATTATATCAAATCACGTTACAACAATATATATATGGAAAACAGTTTGAGTGCATTTTGTCATCTATATTTTAATGCAGAACACAGTTTAGGAAAAAATATAGATATGTCAGAAAAATTAAATTAATTATTCCTCACCACCTTCGCTCCCTTAGAAATAAGTCATTCCACCTCCTGAAGGAACCACACTTTCAAAAATAAACATTCGACACGGAAGAAGGATAACGAATGGTGTGGCAGGATGTTGCCAAGAAGTCAAGGCAAAATCGTCAAATCGGCAATGAGTGAAATTGAAAAGAAAGAGAAGAACATAAAGAGGAACAAGAAGTTCCGTCTAGGACTATAGGAGCATATTTCATCGTATACATCAATACAATCTAGCTATAATAATTTAGCTATCTCTCTTTCTTTCTCATTTAGCTCAGCTCTTAATTGCTTTAAATATAATTTTTTCAATATTTAATACATATTCATTCGCTCATTCATTTATTCATTTCAGAATATGTTTTGCATTCAGAATGATACTTAAAAATAGAGATGAAAAAATTTCATGGGAAAATAGGCTCATTTAGCTCTCGATGAACTTGGTATCTCTATGTATTCTACGTCATTAGATTTTTCCGATAAAGTAAATCCGTCAGCTTGATCAGGATTTATATAGGATTGAAATTTACCCGTAGACGGCAATGTTAATTTTTTGAACTGTTCAAAATTGAACAAAAAATTTTCAAATAAGAAAATATTCCTCGTCGAGAGCTTCTTCCAATAAGCTTGCTCAAAGGAACTTTGCTCCTATGTCCGGGGTATAAAATGTGTTTTATGTTTCCCCATAGGCGCTAATGTTAAGACTTGTTAAGCTGTTCAAAATTGAAAGAAAAAATTGTAAAATTGACAAGAAGTTTAGTCTAGAACTGTAAGAGCCTACTTTCCTGTATACTCCCAACATCAAATTTATAATCTAGCTCTTTCTATATCTCTTTCTCATTTAGCTTTAGTTCTTAATTGCTTCAAATATACTCTTTTCAACGGTTAACACATATTCATTCACTTATTTATTCATTCACTTATTTATTCATTCATTTATTTACTCATTCATGTGTTTATACATTATTTTAATTATTTTTTCATTTATTCACTCATTTATTCTTTCACTCATTAATTTTTTAATTCATTCATTGAAAATTTTCCTGTAAAAACCTGATCAAAAAATTTCATAGGAAAATAGCTCGTTTCGTTCTTGCTTAACTTCTTATCTGTACATGTTTTACATCGTAACAACTTTCCGATAAAGTTTGTTCCAAGCAAATCCGTCTGTTAGAGCTGGATTTATACGGGATTGAAATTTCCCCGTAGGCGCTATTATTATTTAAATTTTTTTTGGAACTGTTTAGAAATGAACAAAAATTGTTCAAATCAATATTTCATGCCGATTGCTTCTTCCAATAAGATTGCTCATAGGGACTTGGATCTTGTGCCCAGATTTTACATAATTTGCTTCATTTTTGATCATAGGCACTAATGTTCTGATTTTTTGAACTGTTCAGAATTGAACAACAAACTGTTCAAATCAAAAAGTAAAATGTGGAAATGAGATATCCTCGCCGAGGTATTTCGAATGCAAAAAGAGATCTTTCAAAACGAGCGGTTCCCTCAAAAGTTATTAGGTGGGACAGATAGACCGGCAGATTGACGGACCGACAAACAGACCGACACACATTTTCCCCATTTCAAAACCCTACCTTCATCTTTTTCAATCTTTATTTAATTACTTCACTTATTTTTGACTTTTCTTTATTTTTAAGGATATTTTTACAATACATTATGCCTTCTTTCACTTTATTTATTTTTTACTTTTACTGGAAAGTATGCTACGAGAAAAAGATGAAAATGAGATGCCCTTGCCGAGATCTTTCGAATGCAGAAAAACTTTAAAATCGGATAATTCCCTCAAAAGTTATTAGGTGGAGGGGACAGACAGACCGACAGACACAATTTTCCCATCTCAAAACCCTACTTCCAAATTTTCCATTTTTCAATCTTTATTTGATTAATTCACTTATTATTGACTTTAGTTTTAACGATATTCTTACGATACATTACGACTTCTTTCATGCTTTACTTATTATAAGTATTTTACTTTTACGTGAAATTAGACTAAAAAGCAAATTTTTTCCCCTCAGATAACTAATAAAATTAAATATTTCTTAATATTTGCGATGTGCATTTTTATGCAATTACATTTTTCTGTTCTAAATTATTTTCAATCATACATTTAGTGTTTGTGTAAATTTTTCGCGATATTAAAAATACAGTTGAACTCGTTTAATGGAAAAGCCAATTTGTCACAAAAAATATTCTAACAAGCGGGATATTCCATTTTCCGGGATCACGGAAACAATATAATATGCATTGATAGATTTACTACATTAAGAGGGGCATTTTTTAAACCGATATTCCATTAAGCAGGCTCGACTGTACCGCGCCGTGTTAAAAATGTTTTTATGCATTACTTCATTCTCCGTTGATTTCGTAATAAATAAGCGAAAAGAAGGATTAACTTTCCCAGGTAAAACTCCTATGATGACTGCAAGTTAATCTTGGCATGCACATGTGCTCTATCCCGTCTACGGCGCAATTATTCGTGGTAGATAGTAGTGCGCCCAGAAACCCCCCGCACCTGCCATTTTCTGGCCTATCGTATTTTTAGATGCCACCGAGTGCAAGCCCTCGGGAGCAAATTGGGTTCCGGGAGAGCTCGACCAACCGCAAATTTATGAAAACCATTAAAAAAAATAATAATAATAATTAAAAAAAAATTACAGGTTATTGTAAAACACTAAATCACAGTAGAATGCATAACTTTAAGAGTATGCATTAAGCGCTATATGACATGAGACAACAATGAGAAACCGTGCAACACTATAAAAAAGTACCAAAATCAATCATACAATATCAAAACAATGTGAAATGGTACACTCAAAAATATACACAAAAAAAAGGAAGATAATAGCCAAAACTTAGACAAACACTAAGTTCCCTGAAATAGATACCCCTCGCTTGATAAATGCAAAAACAAAGAAGCAAGGAGGGAGCGTGCATGGGGATGCTGGAACGCGTTACGAACAGCTTGAATGGGTGAAATTTGGCTGCTAGCCCGAATATGATACTTACTGGTTAAAGGGCAATGAAAAACATAGTGGTCAGGCGTACCCATCGCTTCACAGGAGCAATAAGGAGAATCAGAAAGAGCAAAGCGATGAAGATAGCTCGGGAAAGGGCCATGGCCAGAAACCAGGATTGTTTCAAAACGTTGGCTGACCCTTGGAGAAAAACGAACGATTGGAAAGAATTCAAAAACCCGGCGACCAGTATCCGCCTCGTTCCAGCCGTACTGCCAATCCTCTCTAGTTTTGTCTCTAATTTGTTGTATGAAATTGGATTTAGGAAGGGGAAGGGCCGTGTAGGGTAAAAATGCGGGATCTTCAGCTGCTGTACGAGCTAATTGGTCAGCTTTGTCATTTCCCACATTCCCTGAATGACCCTTGGCCCAGTGAATTGAAATTCTAGGATTCGAAATTAGCATGCTTTGTACTGAATTTACTAGAGGACTGCGCTGAAGTGGGTCTTTGATAGAAAGGATAGCAGCCTGACTGTCTGAAAAAATTTGAACGTTAGAGGATGGAATTGTGAGCGACAGGTTCGCCTCTGACTTAATAGCAAAAAGTTCCGCCTGAAAAATTGAATTACCAACATCATGCCTCATTGCACACTCCCCCACTGCACGGTGTCCCTTGTACTGAACCACCGCCGAAGCCACGCCGACGGGCGTTTTGGATCCGTCGGTATAAAAACGATTAAATGATAAAGATGGGGGTCACGGGCAACACTGCAAGGATAGTCAGAAATTTGCACCCACGAACGCTGAAACCATTTTGGTGCCGCGTGTTCATACAAAGCGGGATCGAATGTTACCCCATCTAAAACGATGGTCCTCCTCTCTACATAGAACTGGGTGAGCCAGATCTTCTCCCTTATCGTCAGGTCTATAGGGGGCACTCCCGCCAGAATGTATAGTGCTGAGTGGGGGCACGTTGCGTACGCCCCGGTTACTGAGAGCAGTGCTCTGCGTTGGAGAGTGAGAACCTTTTTAGTCTGGCGGACTGTTAGAGTGCGTCCCCACAGTCCCGACGCATAAAGGAGAGACGTCTCAAAGACCTGTTTATAGATGAGAACCCGTTGGTGAATTTTCAAGCCCCAGTTACCCCCCGCGAGACGCTGGAGACCACTTTGAATGAGAATTGCTTTATTCCTTATGTAATTGATGAACTTAAATACGTGGCTCATAGGAATATTGGCGATCTTTGCTGAGGGCATTTTTCTTTGGAAATCCGTGTGCGTGTGTACGACTCTAGTGTAATGCGTGAGTGAATTTTTTTCCTGGGCCTGGAAAATTATCGCTAAGCAGTCTTGCTCTGCGACCCATACTTGATAGTGATTTCTTCTTCTAAAATGGTGCTTCGATTAGACCTTCTCGCCTGTCATGGCTCAGCTAGCAAACCACAAGATATTTCGGTTGTATTATCCCTTGGATACTGAAGTTCGTCGAATTATAGAACAGATTTTCAGTGGAATTAGACATGGAATTCCCAGTCGGAAAGGTGAGTTGCTTTTGCTTATTCTTGCACATAAAGGTAAGTTTTATAATAAAAATAGTTTGTTTTATAATTAATGATTCGACTGTTTAAGCCTATCACGTGAAATATTATTAAATTATATGAAATATTATAAAATGGTAAATCCCTTTCCAACATATTTAATTATAGGTTATTTCCCATTGTATTTTATCAGCAGAAGCATTTATTAGATATAAGAATATTTAATGTTAGTGTTAGAGTGTAGGAAATTATCTTGTAAGATACTTGTGCTATGTATGTTTTGTTTATATTGCTTTAATATATGCTTTCAATTGGCTACGATTCGAATTATAGTATTTTTACAATGTATGTTCAATTTAGTTTCCCTTTTTGAATCCTTGTTTACACATCAAGTGAAGGTAATGCCTTTAAGCTTTCCTGATTATTGCATAAACAAGCTTAGCTAAAATAATGTGTGGGTTATATTCGAGAAAACATTTCAATTGCCCTAAATTAAAAATATTTTATGCGTCATTTTTTACATCAAATATTGCGAAACATGTAGGTTAGAATCCTGTGTTCCTCTTAATACATTTATGCAATATTTTCTCGCTTTGTACTTTAATAACGTTGATTTTATCAATTATTCTTCGTGTATGTTTTATTTAAGTTATTATTATTATCGTTTTTTCTTCTTTTTTTAAGTTAGTTTCGCTACATGATTAAATAAATTATAGGTCAATTACATTTTTAATCTTGATTCTTTGTGACAAACTCATTTCAGATGGCGTTGGATAAACTACAAATATCTGAATTTAAATTCATCAAATGAGGCGGTGAGAAGCAAAGGGATGTAAGTGACTAAAGTATCATTTTGAGTAAAACTCGTTTGAAGTTTGATTCCTATACTAAATTCTAGAGGTTCTTCGTGTAAATATTTCTTTTTATTTTTGAGTCCTATATGTATGTGTTAGTTTAAGTATGAAGTGTGAAGTGTTTCTGGTGATTAGATTTGGTGTAGGATTTTTTTTTAAAAATAGCTTATTTTTACTTACACCCCTTTGCCACTAAATGCAAAACGTGTCTCGTTCATTTTGCTAATTTACACACTAATAAAGATATTTTGTTAGTGATATAAACTTCATTATAAACTGCGTAATATAAATTTCGAAAAATTATATTTATCAACAAACTAAAGATTATTGCCATTACACAAATTGCCAATTGCCGAAACCAAACATGACAAAAATAAAATCTGCAGACGATTTAGTGTGTTTAAAGTGAAAGAAGATAACTTAAACGTTCAATAAACATATTTAACAGCTTAGTGGAATTCTAATTAAATATCAACATGAAAGAAAACGTACTGCAGAAAATATAATTGCTGCTGTGGGTGCAAGAACTGAAGTTAGAGGTACATGCACTAATTAACAGAAAATGAATTCAATTGAATGAATATCACTCATTTTTGTTGCATCTGCTATTATAGAAGCGCATCGTAATTAAGTGAAATAAAAAATAAAAAATAAAAGGAAAGCACAAAGAAAAAGTATCGGTTGTTTTCTTATAAAAAAGAGCTGTGTAAAAATAAATTATCTCTGTATTAAAAATATTTTGTCATTTTTTTCAAGACCTTACAAATACAAGTGTATTCTGTATAAAAATAATTACAGTCTGATGAAAAACAAGAATATATTGAAAAGCCTTAGATAATGATGATAAATAACTAAATAAGATCCAAAAAATTTAGATTATAAAAGCAGAAAAGCTTTTTGTAATGGAAAAAAATCCAGTTGAAAATACCAAGTATTCATGCACACAAATGATGTAAACTATTGTGTGACTTACAAATCTAAACTGCGTTTGTAGATCTAATCTAGTTCTGAAATTAGTATGATTTATTTTCGTACACTTATGCAATCACTCTAAAGTTGAAGCAAACATAACTTCAAACCATAATTAGATAACCACAAAACATGAATACCCATTTTTAAAATGCCCATTAGACAACCTTTCGTTCAACTTTGGATCTAGGGGCGTTTTCAGAAGACTATTTCTACTTTGAAGGAAAATTGTTCACTAGATGTGGAAATAATTTCATGGATGAAAACCTTTTATCTGCTACCTTCTAAAAATTTTATCGCATTTCAGATTCTCTCCGATGAATGCTTTCAAATATTTACAGCGAAGAAGATGAAGTTTAATTTTTAATGGGAAAGCGAATATGTTAAAAGCTTTTTTTTATAAAAATTGCTTTCACTTAGAAATAATAAATGTTACTTTAAACTTGTATGAAAAATAAGTAGAATTTTCTAATGTAAAAGCCCATATCATCTTTAAATTACATATTTCATACTTGATCTTTGACATGAACTAATGCACGGCGCACAGAAAAAAAAGTTCAAATTGCATGTTGTGTCGCAATATTTCGAAATGTATGTTTCTTATGTATCGTTGAGAATCTTTCTCCACCCAAAGAGAGAAAATTCTTTTTCAACTTTCCTGATTGAAACATAAGCAAGTTTAACTAAACGGAGGATGGGTCATATTCGAATAAGCATTGTAACTATCCTAAGTGAAAAATATGAAATGCATTAAGTTTTACAGCAAATATTGCGAAACATCTAGTCTAGATCCCCGATTTCCTCGTAGCTATGTTTATGAAATACTTTCTATGTGCTTTAATATTGTTGATTTTATGAATTATTCTTTATGTACGAAGGTAAGAATTATCAATATGAAAAAAAAAACATTTATCATATAGGAGCGGTCAGCAGAAAAGTCAGAATAGGGAATCGTTTAATGTGCCTATGCAACAATGCAGTAGCACATAGACAAGATGCTAACACGTTGAGGAAGGCTCAGATTTTTGCTACCTGTAAAAATAAGCTTTTCGATTTTTCAGCAAAAAAGTTATTTTTAACCACATAAAGTTTTTTTTTTTCATCTAATAAAACTGTGTTATGAGACTAAAGCTGATATTAGCTGCCAGTGGTACACGCCGCCAGGTAAACTATTCGCATGTGAGCCCTTTGTATTCGGTGTTCGCCGGCTGGCTGGACATTGTCACTGCTGCTTATTTATTCTAAAGTAAGTTGTAAAGTTGAACCAGTTTGCTTCATTTCTTTCGATCTTGTTTTTTAACATATCCATCACCCTAAAATGGCAGGAAGTGCTACTTATGAACAAAGTTAATTTTCGGAAAGAGAAGATTAAATGGATTGAATTGAATTACATTTATTTTCCAGTTCGTGTGCTTAGTCTCGGGACTCGCTTATGAACTGTCGTCCAATATGACAGATAGCACAAGACAATGCATGAAAGATTTTATTACATCACAAAGAGAGGAAATAACAGAAATACACCCAGGGCAAGGTGGGAATCGAACCCACGACCTCGTTACTGCGCGCAAGCAGCGGGCGGAAACTGGTCCTAAGACCGCTCAGCCACCGAGGCCCCGATTAAGTGGAATTTACGGGGTTAATCCTATAACGGCTACAGGTCACATGGCTACTCCCTCGCTATTCGTTTCCTTAACCTGTGCGTGCCCATCTTAATTCTTTGTGATTTTATTGTTCCGTATCCTTTCAGTGGTTTTCGTTATTTTTAATATTAAGTTTTGTGTTATACCACTGACAGTGTGCTTAACAATGCCAGCCAAATTCAGTAGTTAGCATATCTTGAAATTTAATTCTTACTGACAGTTCCAAAAGAGTTGTAAGAATAATATTTATATTTTGATACGAGTATTTTTAGTTTAAATTATATTTACGTTGGCACTTTACAATTTAACATATCCAAAAATACATTCGAAAGTACAACTTTTAACTTGATTATATTGATTGAGACTTGTGGTGGATATTAATATTTCTCTAACATATAATATTTTTAACTATGCATATTAATGCATAAAAATCCCTGCTCTCAACTAAACACAGTTCTATAAAGTCCTTTGCTTGCCCCGGCCGTGAAGAACGTAATACAAATATAACAACAATAATAATCGTAATAAATGCGCATCATTAATCGAAAATTTGTTGAACAATGTAGAAAATTAAGTTTTAAAATAAACATGGAGCTTATTAGCTTTCAAAATATAATCTTTAACTGCAAATTATCTCAAAACGCAGTAGGGACTTCGTGCAATTAAAAGTGGAACTATCAAGGGACCCAACTAGAAATTGAATAAGCTTTTCATCTATATTTAGTTTCGTCAGTTTCGCACATTTTAATGCCAGGTTTTAAGTACACATATAATGTTAATTTAGTTACAAATTACAGTATATGTTCTGTCAGCCACATCTTACCTTCCTAGAAACTTAAATGCATAAAAAAGTCCTTCTTGCTTACAATATTGTTGTTAAAAAGTTAAAAAAGGGAAAAAATTAAATAATGCTGATCATGTATGTGGGAGGGTCATACGCAGAACTAAATTGTTTCCAAAATTATCAATAATATGCATGATAGTAATTATCTTTTTAAGTCATTAAAATAGACACTTGTTAATCACACGTACATGCATTTCCCATTGAGTCTATGGTAAATAAATTACAATCAAATGCTTTAAAAGACGTGAGGATTTTATTAAATTGAATGAACATTTAGCTTTAATATTACGAAGGTGGTATGACGTTTCTTCTCTAACATTATAAATGTAGATAATTCCAAACCCTTTACAAGAATAATAACGATCATGTTTCATATATTTTTGATTGAATATCAATTCAAATGTGAATGTAAATACTATAGAAGCTAAAAAAAAAAATAGAATGATGTCAAAAAATTCGTTAATGATATTTACGTTTTTTCACTAAAAAGGTTTTGACCTTTTACTGGTCTTAAAAGTGAAAAATCTTCAATATTTATTCTCTTACAAAAAATTCAAACTTTTTCACCAACAAGATTTGTTTTAAAATCCTCGACCCATACTTTTCTCTCCGAATGCAGCGTTGGAGACAGCGTTTGGAGACCTTCAGTGAAGCCAGTGGATTGAACACTATGTTTTTGGGCTTCTTCATGATGCCATGAGAGCAAAAATGGATAAAGGAGAGGTGCAACCACTTGAAAGAGTACGGCCTCATATCTCTGGACAGTGAAGCCCTTTAAAGTAAGATTTTGAAAATCTGAAATCAGAATGTCATTCAGCCGTTCGGAGTGTGAACTACCTAGTTAGGTCCTCCATCGGCTTCGTGGTATAGTGCGGGACAAACGACCAGCAGATTTATGGTGAGCAAAAACTTGGCAGCTCCATCATAAGACGTCCGCACATTCTGACCATTTGCTTCAGGTTTTCCGAGCCAAGCAACATTCCTGTGATGTGCCTTGCTCACTCAGCATGGCTTCGCGTGACTTTTCGCTTATTTCCCAGAAAATGCCGCTGAAAGTCAAAAAAAAAAAAAAAATCACGCCGAATGCGCAGCACTAATCATTCAAACACTATGTTTCAGAAATGTTTCCAACAGTGGTGAGAAGGCTGGAGATGTGTTTACATAATCGAGGAGTTTTTTTTTTTTGAAAGGGATTAATGTTTTGAATTTCCAAATCAATAAATATATTTTTGCCGAAAAAGAGCTCCATATTTTTGGAGCACCCCTTGTTATAAGGTTTGTTAATGTAAGAATTAAAAAAAAAGCAGTAACGCTAAAAGCAAAATTAAAAGCTAAATATTAATAAAGAAATGCGGGATTTCTGGTCCATAAGTAAATACATCAGTAAATCAAACATAAATACAATCCAAATCTAGAAATTAAAAAAATTATTTTTTGGAACACGAAATACAAAATTAAATTTAAGTATATTCACAATTTATGTATAAATACATAAACATGTTAAAAGTCAGATATTAATAATCAACTAATATCAAAAATTTCTCTTGCAAGACAGCATAAACCCACTTTCTCCAATGTGTAAGAAGATAAAACAAAAAATGCATTTTCTTACCCGGGGAATAATTCAAAGAAATGTTTAAAAGATTAATATATCGCTCATTTAATAATTCTAGCGTTAATTATTTATTCAAATTACATAATGCACGTCGGTATTGTTTACTGTTCCTGAAAGTACAAGATTTAATTGAGCCTAATTTCTCTCCCAATATATCCAAGGAAATTTTAATTGCGTTAAAACTGAAGAAAATATCTATAACTACCAATTATACGAGTGCGAAGACTGAATTCAATTACATCGTTCTTTGCGCATTTCTGCTCTGAAACTAATGACTCGAATGCGTTCTGATTTATTTACGGTAATGAGGTTTCATGTACAAAGTTCGGTATTTTCGTTAATTTGTTCATTTTTCAATGCAGAATAAATCTTATTATCTAGGAACATTTGATTCCAGGTAAAATGAACGTGTTCGGAATATACATTTTCCAAAACTAGCAAGACTGCTTTACTTTTTTCTGTTTCCCAGGCCCGTTATCAGTATATTTTATCACTTAATTGGAGTCGTATTTCAGTCTTATATATCTTAATTAATGACTTTTGCTATTATAGAATCACTTTCTGTTTAAAAAGTTTTCAAGCAATTTATATTTTTATCACGTTTGTGATAGCATCTTGATAGCAGATTCCATTACACTTGACACTTTATTGCTTAGTGGTTTAGTTGCTGACTTTAATAAAATGTAAAAGAAACTGACAGTTATCTTTAGAGGTGTCTTGAATAGCATAAAAGACTTGAATATAAGAGGTTCAATCGAGTTGTAAAGTCTAATTTCATTATAGTTAAGGTTGCAATAAATAAGGCTACAATATATTACCCACATTGTTGTAGTTGAACTTAATTTGTTTCAAATTGGGTTTATTTGTTTCTTTTCAAGAAATTTGTTAGAATAAGATAAGTAAGAAGATTATTTTGTTGCATGAAGTAACACTTCTTCACTTGTATCGTTATATGTTCTTTTAAACAACGAACGATGCTTTTTTTTCTTAATAGGGTAGGCAAAGCTTTCTGCTCTGATCATAAGTAAAAAATTTAAAAAAAAAATCTGACAAATATTTCATTCTTGCAACATGTATTTTAATGATACGTGCATTTTTATGATTCTGTATCAATACAAACACATTCATGGCAGTTGGAACACAGTACATTCAGATACATATCCTATATTCTAGATATTCTAAACACAATCTGCGGTAATTAGTAGACACAGATGTTCGTTGAAATATGTTCCTTTGAAATCTTAAATTGTTATTGTCAAATTGCTTTCAGATTACACAAAGCATAAAGAGTTTTAGCCTCAACAATTCGATGTTGGTAAATCGGAATCTTATACTTTATAAACTGAGAAAGAGAGATTTGCCAAATGAAATTCGCTGTGGGATCGTAGCAAATGGTGGTTGGCATACGACAAAGTCGCTCGTTTATGTTAAGACGGAACTTTTTGTTTTTATTTTATTTTGATTTTTTTCTCAATCAATCTATTGCTGTTCCTCTATTTGCGTACGTTGCATCACTTTGATTAAAATACATAAGTTCTTACAGTTCGACCATAAAGTTCTAACTTCTTTGGACGCTTCTGCGCATGGCAGAAAAGGATGAATGCATTCAAGTTTTAAGGAAGTTCGTTCTGCAGGTGCGTTTATTAGCACACAAATGTGTATGTGTTTGTTGAAAGCATCCAAACTGTAAATAGGCAGATAGCATCAGTTTGGAAGAACAGCATCAGTTAAACGAACTAAAACGCGTCCGGAATACAGCACGTTCCATAAACCAGTTGTCTCTCCCTTGAAACAGCTGGTATGTATTGTATAGCTGGTATGAATGTATTGTTCTTGGTACTCTACCTGTCAGGTTTTTTTTTTTTTTTTTTTTTTTTTGCGATAGAACTGCATATGTTTTTTACACCTAAAATGCATATAAGCTAAAGTGACTGGCTATGTAGTGCAGTGTTACTGATGGGAAGTTAAAATTAAAAAAGATAAACTAAAATAATGAGAGAAAGATGAAACTAGATTACATTAAATTATTTATTTATTGCAAATAACGGTCTTGTTAGTGCGATGCAACAAAGATTATTAAAGAAAATTTTATCACGAAAATACCTCTAAATACGCAATGAACATGCTATGCTTAACTTACTATGGCATAATTTCTAGAACTAAACTGTATGCCTGAAACACTGCATGTAACGTAGTAAAATATTCCAATTTCAATTAATAATTCAGTAAAGGAGATACATTTGAATCGCATAATAACGTCGGCTGTGTCAAGTGAATTTAAAATCTGCATGGCCTTATGCAGTTTCAGAACCTAAACGAACAAGTCGATAGCACTGAATTGCAGAATAATGTGAATAAGTTGTTTCGATAAAGCATATATCATTCATATGTAGTTAGATGAAGATTCGATACATATTCAGGGTGCACTATTTGCATTTGGCACCATTTGCATTTGGATTTAAAATTCAATGAAATCGCCTAGAAAATAATTTTAATACTAATATTACACGCATTAAAGGATGATCGTGAATAATATTTCGAAAGGATAAGCAATGATTAAAAATCACATTTATCAGTTTGAAAAGGGGAAGAGTTAGGAAAAAGCGGTCTTTTTTTATACGTTCCTAATTAGTTATGAAGCTCAACAGTTTTGAAATGTATATTAAATTGGTTATGTTTCATTTAAACAGAGATAATAAAATTCCTTTGAACTGGGGAAACACCTTAAAGCAAATTTAGAAATATTTTAAAAATATTATTGTAATTCTTTTAATAAGAGCGCGTTACTTCAATTCAACATTGCGAGGATTTAGTTTTAGATATTCACTGTTAATCTTAGCAATGTGTATAAATGTGTGAGCAAAGTGTAAAAGTATTTTTTTCTTTCTTGAGTTTAAGCTTGACGAAATAAGGCCGTAAACTTCTAATTGTAAATTCATATCCCTCTGAGTTGATTGTTTGTCTAAAATTTAAAATAGTGAATTAGTTTTAACTATTAATCTTTGCTTTATGCATTTTCAATTCATTAAAAAATCTATAATGCTAAAAACGAAGTGATGCGGCACTAAGACATCGTTTATAAACAATTTGAACATCATTTAACAGCTAATAAAAAAGAAAAGTATTACCACTTACGTAAATTATATCAAATGCACTCTCTCGAAATATTGAGCTTGAAATTTCGGTAATATCCTATATAAAAAATGTCACTATTTTTATTTGAAGATTTTTTATTTATTAAAATGTTTTTTTTTTCTTTTTTTTTGGATATAAAGTGTCTTAACCATTGGAAAAGATACATTTGAAACAGTTAAGAATTGAGCTAAACGAGAGAGCGATAGCTACATTTAGAAATTTGATGTCGGTATACGGGAAAGTAGCCTCATTTAGTTCTATACGGGACTTTTTGTCAATTTTTATTTTTTACTTTTTTATTTTTCATAAAACAACTCTAAATAAGAAATTTAAAATAAAATTTAGAAAAAAAAATATTATTTATAAGTTTTATTCAATGTTTCCCCAAAAATGGAGCAGGCTCAAAAAAAAAAATCTAAAGCCTTACGGGGGAGGGGGGGGGGTGCTCAATAGCATTTGAAGAAATTCTGTTTTTTGGCTCATAACGTAACGAGATAAGTGTTCTTCTCATGCTGCATGTGAAATGAAATATACGTTCAAGAAATAGAAGAACTACAAGACATACAATATAACTCAAAAAAATGTGTGTGGATTATCAAAAAAAAATGGACCTGCTTCATGGCTTTATTTATTTATTTATTGAATCCAAAATACGAAACATTGAAAATACTCCAAGTTGCTCTATCCAATGATGTGTACCTTTGCACTACAGTTAAAGAATTTTAACTTTTAGCTTTGTATTTCTATATTTTTGAATGTAAGTAACTATCGCGTATCTTCTTCGCGTTTATTGAAAAAAGAATAATTTGGGGCACTTTACGGATGTGATATGAACATCACATGCGCAACAGGCACAAATTAAATTATTTTAATCAAAACATTTTGTCTTAGAAATTTCATATTTGTATTAAGATATACGAGTGTTAGTTACATTCTAAAATAACAAAATAAAAGGTAACGTTTAAAGTTACTTAATTGTAGTGCAAATATATACGTAAAAATGGGTCACAACCGCAAAAATGGATTGAGCAAAGTATGCATTGATTCCTTTTTTGTTGTAATAGTATATCGCAGCGATTCTCAACCTGATGCCATACATTAAACTGCTGAGAATAAATAGGCCAGATAGTAAAATATTCTGGTTAATTTTCCAAAGTAAATACTACAGCACTATACATGCCTAAAATGTAGTAGTTTTCGCAATTAGATATAATTACCACCTGGAATTACTTTACTATGAGTTTTTCTTTTTCAGAGTGACTTTCCTGCATTGTACATAGCCTTAAGCAAATATTCATTTATTCAAGAATTAAATGGTTACATGAGTAAAAATAATAAGGAAATATTTCAGTAAAATATATGTGCACTTTACTTGCCTTCATTATTAACTAAAATTTTGAAAAAAGAAATAAATCATTAATTTAATGAGTCTTGGAATAGAAAACCACACACCAGACTTACTTTGAATGTTTAGTGAGTAATTTATACTTTCGGAAAATATTATGAGCACTTCAGCAATTTTGAAGGTAACTTTAGATTTATGTCTAAAATAATGTCTGCGTGACAAAAAAGGATTAAATCACCCCTTCTTCCTCCTCCTTCAAGAAAATATCTTTACGTCGAGGAACGTCTTCGTGAAACTTTCTTGAAAATAAGTATGATATACTTTTTTGTAATTGTGATTTATATTTATCTAGAAAGTTTTCTTGTGTCACAGGTTTATTAGGGAAAAGAATGATGATTAATTATGACGTTAATGAGACCAAAGAAAACAAATAAAGGCAATTTAATTCTTAGTATTAATTATAATGTACTTTGTAAACGGAAATAAAAATATTAAAGAATTTGCCACGAGATCCAAAAATATATAATCTTAATGCTAAGAAAAAACAACCTAAATAAAGCTCAAATTGTCAAGTCAATAACGCAAATAGCTATTTTGAGCCTCTTTATTAGAGCAGAGAAGAAAATTGCTCAATACACAACAAGAAAGGTGTGAGTGAATAGGCAACAACCAGAAAAACAACCAGTATTTATACAAAATCATATAAATACCGGCGTTTCTATTCAGATAAGCTCAATGCCTTCAAACGGAATAATAATGTTGCTTGTTCTAGAAAGATTACATTTCCTAAGTTGGTTGCTCCAGTTCAGAAAGCATTTAATACACTCACTGCTTCTCAAAAGGATTCTATTAGGCACCTAATTGCCGATACGGTGGATTTTGCTCAAAATAATCTTCAAATGCTTTCAGCAAGCATGCTAGTAGTTATGTCAAAAACTTGTGTTCCGATCCTGATCTAGTTATTACTAAGACCGAAAGGATGTCAAATTGTTGTTCTTGATAAAAGCTCTTATTCTGATAAATGCAATGATTTACTTAAGGTTGGTCTCTTTATAAAGACCCCAGCATCATTGAGGTAAACTTAATAAGGTTGTAAAGTATCCTTCTGTCATCAGTGAATCTTCTAAAAGACATTTAATTCCTTCTGTCACATACTGAAAGATTTTAAGCTATTCCTAAGGTCCCTGAACCTGGTATGCCTGTCCGTTCTATTCTCTTCAATAGTGGTATTGTTTCTTATAAGCTAGATAAACATCTTTGTTTTAGCTTTTCTCATCTTTTGAAGATAAATTCCTTCACTGCTAAAAATTCCGTTGGCTTTGTCTACAAGCTACTTGATTACAAACCTTATGGTTTAACTATGGGTTCTTTTGATGTAAACTCGCCTTTCACCAATGTACCGTTAATGGCTCATTGGATTGTCTTAAATTTAAACATCAGGGTTAATTTTCCGGGTTTGAGACTAAACAACTTCTTTTCTCTTACTCGTATTTGTCTTGATCAAAATACTTTTGTATTTGATGGTGTGTACTTTCATATGATTAGAGGTTTAGCTACGGGTAATCTTTTAAGTATTATTTTATGTAAGATTTATGTGCACTTTTGAGACTTAATTAATAATTTAATATTGTTTCGGCAGATGTTTTGAGATTTTCATTGGTCTCAATATCTAAGATACATTTAGCGAGCTTAACTATGGTATAATATTTGAGATAATGCCTTTTTTCATAATTTAATAATTTTAATTTTTTAATTTTTATAATGTATGTCAGATGAGCCATATTTTTATGAACTGAATTAGCAGACTATAATAGATATTATAATTATTTTAACGTATTCAAAAATGATGTTTTATTAAGGACCGAAAAAGGGTAAAATATGTTTACAGAGTTTATATTTTCCATACAATGTGTTTCGCCTAAATATGTCGACAATGCTTCTGAAATCTAGGCACAAAGTAATTCTTGAAAAGTCTTTTGTAAGATAAAGTAAATAAATTTATATGAAGCCATTACTTCGCTAGGTAACAAGAGTACCTTATTTATGGTGGTAATGTCAAAGCCTAGTGGAAGGAATGGCATTTTATTTCTAACTAAAAATATATAGCTTAAGGAATTTTAGCTAAGAGAAAAAAGACATTCTGTGAGTATACTTCCTGTTTCTTCCTAGACCGTTGAACGTAAATTGATGTTTATTATTAGATACTGAACTTTGTCTGCCAAAATGGTACTTTAGGCAAACCGGGGTACAGCGACAGTTAAGCAGCAGCGAATAAAAACTTTTTTCTGTTATTTTTTTAACATATAATAGTGCGGTTGACTGATACAACTTGATGTTATTAATAAAACGAAATCAGCGTATTATAGAAAATGAATACATTAAGGGGAAAAATATAAAATTTAAATAATCAGATTGATAGTATTTCTCAAAAAATTTCGATTCAACTCTATATTCAATATGTTTACACATCGCGTTACACGTGAATGTTTTAGAAAAAAAAAACGTTTTTAAAAAGTCACAATAATGCAGGTAGTTCTTATACATAAAAATACTAATTATTGGTATCATCCTGACTTTAAACCGATCACTCCACCCACAAAATGCATTGTTGTCCTCCATGTTTCTATAGGGGTCAGTTCCCTTTAACGCCATAGAGTAATATACAAATCATTATCCTTCTAAAAATACGTTTGCAGGACACTCTAACTAGAAACGAATCATGACCCCCCCCCCCTCAATGGTGGTTTATTAAACTACATACGGTGAATGATTTGCGCAGGATGCCTGCGATTGAGACCAACTAGCACACAACCGTTTGTGTGTCTATAATTATTGGGGGATTGTTTAGTTTTGTTAGGGATTGCCATCTATTAAACTGAATTTGAGAATATTAGATCTTGCTTCCCTAAATTAGTTTTACCTCCATGTGCAGTTAATTAAATTAAAAACTCTAAATTTATTTTTTGTGTTCTTTGTTTTTTCTCTATCTTTCACTACCAGTTAGTTTATTGAGACAACGTAGCTTTTATACATTGCGTTATTTCTGTTAACAATGGCACGCACGAGCAAACAAGAAGTGGCAAACAGTTAGAAAACTAACAGCCTCTTAAACAAATATAACGCAATGCATGATTTCTAAATAAAAGGAGCTGAAAAGCTGGAGAGATTCTGGAAAGAAGTACTTTGTTGTGCGAGTTTCGACTGCACGTGTTTTGGAACAGTGCCAAAGTCGTTTTTGTAAGACGAAGAGTGTCAAATTGTGAGTAAAAGTGTGATTCAATGTGTGGAAAACTGATAGTGACTGAGCGTTGGGTAGGAAGAGAAGTGGACGTTGTAGTGAGAAGGTATAATATATTGTTGGTGCACAACGTAAGTTCACGTTGGTTGTGAGAAAGTGATTTGGAGGTTAGCGTCCGCAGAGATAGGACGTGTCCAACAGTACTACCGTGGATCGGTTTGACCGCGTCACAAACGCGGTGGATTCCTGCAAAGACCTTGGCGAAGTGCCTCGAAGAGGCATAATACTTCATCAAGGCAGATGACTTCTAAAAATCCGGTAAACAACTATAAAAAAATTCAAGATGAAACAGAGTCGGAAGATGACGTTCCCACCCCTGGAAAAGACTCAACGATGAAGAAGAAGAAGAAGAAAAGCAGCATCACCAAGGCCAGCCTGGTAAAAAACCCTTTTCTCCTTATTTGTGAGCGTGAGGGACTTCCCCCTTTCGAGCAAGTTGAAAAAATTATCCTAAAATCTAATGACGATGAAACATTAAGTGAATTAATTGAAACATTTATAAAAAATTGACGGAATAAAGGATACGATTGATTTCCCTTCTGACGAAAAAACAAAGTTTCTTTTGTCAGAGTTCCGTAAGCTCTTTCATAAAAGTATTGCTACCTTAAATAATAATATGCTTAAAACTAGGGAAAATGCTAAGAAAACTGAGGAACGTATGGCAGAAAGTGAGGAATTGGTAGAGGAAAAAATAGCTGAAAATAGGGAGTTAAAAGAAACCGTAAAAACGCTGTCTGAAAAATTAGAAAACGAATCCCAAAGAAACTATAATAGGTTCATCCCCCCCATCAAGTTTGCAAATTGGAACAAAGATAACAGACCCACCGAAAATAGCCCCCTAGCTACCCAAAACAGATATGAAAACTTAGAAGAGGATAATATTGAAATGGAAGTAAACGAACCCCAAAGTAAAGAAGTTGATAATGCTAGCAGTAGGAAAAGGCCCGTTAGAGATATCGAAAGCTCGCCTGAGAAAAGTAACAACAAAAAAACTTTTAGAGAAGAAAAACATAACCCAGACCTAAATTTAAACTATCAGTCAGAAGGAAAAAATAAAGCACCCCCTATAACTTTTGTGGATATTTCCGACCCCACACCCCTCTTAAAGGAGCTCAGCGAGCTAGTCGGAACCACCATACTAGGAACATTCAAACGAAATAATGAACTGGTTATCGAAACTAGAAATCCCATTTACTATCGAAAAATTAAAAATTACGCTGATGAGCATAATTACAAATCACATACACGCCAGCTTCACCAAGATAAAGATCTACAAGTTGTGTTTAGAGGGCTCCCTATTGATTTTAGTGTTGACGATATTGAAAAAGAACTTATGGGAAAGGGGCTAACTTGCAATAAAGTTACGCAAATGACCAGAGGAAAACAAAAGGATCGAATTCCCCTATTCGTAATTTCCCTCCCAAAAAATAATGACTTAAACAAAGAAGTGTATAATATCAGCTCAATCTTGTATTATAAAATTAAGGTTGAACATCTAAAAAAGACTCAAAGAATCTCACAATGTTACAGATGTCAGAGATTCGGACACAGCTCCCATCTCTGCACACTAGATCCTGTTTGTCTTATCTGTGCGGAAAATCACTGGACGCGCGAATGTAATAGGCCAAAGTCCGAAAAACCTACCTGCGCCAATTGTAGAGATGAGCACCTTGCAAATAGCACGGAGTGTGTAAAAAGACCATCCCCAAAAACAAAAGAGGAAAAAATAATCCAAAGTACTGTAAAAACCCCATCGTACGCTAGTGCTCTCACAAGTAACCAAACGAAACCCCCCAAGAATAACATAGAAGCTATAGCTACTCTACCGCTGACAATTGCATCTCTCATGCAAGATCTTCAAATCCTCGTACGTAACTTAAACACGCACTTCGAGAGCACTAATCATGGCAAATCTTAGTTGCATCCGTATTATGTCTTGGAACGCAAATGGCCTCTCGCCCGAAAAAATGGACGAGCTCGAAAACTGTATCTCCTCCCTCTCCCCTGATGTCATTCTTCTTCAGGAGACTAAACTAAAACCCTGTCTTAATCTTAGAAGCATCCCAAATTTCTGCAGCTTCCGCAACGATAGGGGTATTGGTCGCGGCGGCGGCACTGCCATCTACGTTAGGCGAAATATTATCACTAACGAAATAAAGCACCAAACCGCTACCTTTGAGAACACCACCATTGCAATCAAAATTTCAAGCAACGAGCACCTTACGATCAGCTCTATTTATATTCCCCCCAGCTCACCGAATCTTGATATCTCTGAAATATTGCAAATTAGCCAAATTAACCAGAATACCATTCTTTTCGGCGATTTCAACGCAAAGCACCCAGACTGGAGTTTTGGCAGAAGAAATAGGAGGGGTAATCAAATACGTAAGTTAAGCATCGATCATAATTTCCAAATCTACGCCCCAAATACCCCCACCCACTTTGGCATTGGTGAAGCATCCACGCTTGATATAGCTTTAGCTAAAACCCCTAACTGGCCGTACGCCATAAGTACATATACGGATCTATCCTCTGATCATAACCCGGTTATGATCACATTAAACTTAAACTACCAAATCCCTAAGAAAGAAAGAATTTTGAAGACTACAAACTGGGCAAATTACACGAACCTGTTGCACGAAAAAGTAAGGGGTAACCCCACCCTACAAACCATTGACGATATCGAGAACAGCGTAAAAAATTTCTCTGAGTCACTGATTGGCTCCTACGAAGCCTCCACGAAATCGCAGGTTGTTAACCACACCCCCATTAGACTTCCCCCTTACGCTAGACTACTTATTATCCAGAAAAACAGATTAAAAAAACAGTGGCAAAACACTAGAAATCCCAGTCTGAAAACGGAGATAAATAGGTTACAGAAAATGATAAAACACATAACTAGGCAGTATAAAGAGCAAAGGTGGACTGATTTCATAACCAGCTTATCGCCCGAAAACGGCTCCCTTTACAAACTTGCCAAAGCCTTCGAAAAACCTTTCAAAAATATTCCCCCACTTCACACTACGGGAAGGATAAATTTTGATGATAGGGACAAAGCCGAAGCCTTAGCTGAAGCTTTTGAAGAAAATTTTCGACCAAATCCCCCCTCCCCAAACAATCATGTCACGTCGTTAGTTCGTAGGAAAATTCAGGATTTTAACTCCTCCCCCCAAAACCAGATCCGGTTTATGCCAACTAACCCAGGCGAAATTGCTGAAATTATTAAAAGAACTAAAAATAAAAAGGCCGCCGGACCAGATAATATCTCAAACAAAATGCTCAAAAATATGCCCCTTAAAGCACTGACTTGCCTAACAAAAATTATTAATTGCTCACTCAAGCTTTCTTACTTCCCAACTATCTGGAAAAACTCAAAAATCACCCCAATACCAAAACCCTCCACCGACTCCAGGGACCCCCATAACTATAGACCTATAAGCCTTACCTCACACGTTTCTAAAATATATGAGAAAATTATAAAGAAAAGATTGCAAAAACATATAGATGACATGAACATCATCCCACCAGAACAATTTGGTTTTAGAGAAAAGCACAGCACAATACACCAACTAATCAGAGTCCTAAACGATTTAACTGAAGGTTTTAACTATGGCAAGCAAACCCTAGGCATTTTTCTCGATATCCAAAAAGCCTTTGACAAAGTTTGGTATGATGGGCTCATATACAAAATGATAATCCATAACTTCCCAAAATACCTTGTTGATTTAATCAATAATTATCTTAGAAACCGCACCTTTAAAGTACAAATTGAAAATGAAACCTCCATCACGAAACTCATTGAAAGTGGCGTCCCACAAGGTGCAGTATTATCGCCACAACTGTTCAACATTTTCATGGCCGATTTCCCGAATCATGAAAAAACCATGACCGCCCTCTTTGCCGACGACGCCGCGATCATTGTAAAACACAAAAGACGTAATTGTGTTAAGAAATACGCCCAAGAGCACCTAATAAAAATAGAACATTGGTGTAACAACTGGCGGCTCGCTCTAAACCCCACTAAGACCATTGCAGTCCACTTTAAAAAGAACAATAAAAAAAAAGGCCCCGAAACTCTTGAACTTATGAATAATACCCTAAATTACAAACTCCAAGCTAGCTATCTAGGCATCACTCTCGACTCCGGCCTTTATTTCAAAAAGCACGTCGAAAAAAAACTAGTAAACGCTAAACATAAATTACACCTCCTCCGCCCCTTACTAGGGCGCTACAGTAAACTTTCATTAAAGAATAAGATGTTGATATATAATCAAATCTTAAGACCAACCATTCTCTATGGATTTACGGTATGGGGGCACGCTGCTCGCACTACCATTAACGAAATCCAAATTCTACAAAATAAAACCCTCAGACAAATTGGTAACGCTGATTGGTACGAAAAAAACAAAGCCCTCCACAGCGAATTATCTGTTGACTCAATCTCAAGGCACATTATAAAAAATGCCCTAAAACTGTTCAACAGCTTCCAAAATCATCCAAACGAAGCAATTCGTACCCAATCCCAATACATAAATAGGAACCAGAAGTACCCCTACCCGGCCAGAACCTGTCTGCTCAACTATGATTCTCTCAGTACTAAGCATAATCCTCTTCCAAATCCTCAGTTAGACATGCTCTCCTTGAGATAGTCGTTTTTTTGCTATTCATTTACTTATCTTATATATGTGAAGAAAAAAATTAAAAAAGAGAAAATCCAAAAAGAAAAAAGTATAAATTAAAAAAAAAAATGCTTAAAAGAAAAAAAAGAAAATTATATATATATATATATTTTGTCGTCTTGTATTTTTATGTAGCTTACTATTCTAACTCGTCCGAGACGCGGACCCCCCCCCCCCTCTGCCCTTCGGGGACGTGATGTAAGCCTTAGGGCGCATTGATCTATCTCCTAACGACGTACGCTCACAAAGGAGATCTGGGTAAAAGGCCCCTCCCGGGGCCTAACGGCCCATCAACAAATATAAGTGATGATGATGACTGTTAACAATGGAGCGTCAAAAAATGGAACATAACATATTAAGTTAATTAACAATGATATAATGCACATGAAACAAGAGATGCCGTTAGAGGATACCGTTATTATTTCTACAATCTCATAAAAGGTGTTAAAAATGCGTTGAAAACATGTAGAGCTCATAAAACTGAATAACTGACTTGCAGTGACTTGATTTTTCTGCTCAGATCTCATCTTGAGAAACGCCTTCCTATTTATTCGCTACCTTGGATAATTCTTTAAAAATCACTTTTCTTTCTCTCGCAGTGCATGTTTTTATCCTATAAGGAGCTCATTTCGATCAGCAATAAACTGCATTTGTTGCTCACCAATGGATTTGCCGATTCATCGATTCATACATTATATAAATTATTTTTAACCGACTTCACAAAGGAAGGAGGTTATACATTCATATTGTATGTATGTCGTTTCTTTTTTTTTTTTTTAATCGATCGAGGGTGGTTTCCCATAGGTCCCATACCTTGGTTTGACCATATTCGATAATTATAAAAAAGTTATGGGCTGAAATGTGGTAATTTTTTTACTTTTTCATACATAACTTTTGACTAAATGGACCGATTTTGATTATTTTTTCTTTGATCGACAGAGGGTCGTCTAACTCAAATATCGCAGATCAGGTTGACTACATCTGTTTTTTTTAGAAAAAACGTTATGGGTGAAAAATAAGTATATTTTCATTTTAATTGGAAAGGCTGGGCTCGATTTTTCTTTGTTGGGAAAACTATTAATGAATATAAAAGTATTGTTTAAAAAGTGTTTGTTGCCATTGTGCTATAATATTAAAAGCAATTACAGCAAAAGTTTGACTGAGGCAAAAATGAAATCCAATCAGTTTGTTTGCTAAAATCGAATTCAAAACGGCGTTTTTCATACAAATGATTAGTTTTTAGTGCCATTCATTCAAAGTGGGTTTGCCCTTTGATATGGATTTTTTAAAAAATAGAGTATTTATATAGAAAATGTATTTACACTAAAAAGAATAAAATAAAATAATTTTTATAAGAAAATAGAACCGACTTCAAATTATAAACTGCGCTAAAAAGTGAAAAATAAATTTATTTTTTTAAACAACATCGATGTGACTTTTAAAAATAGTTTTAGAAGTCAGTGCAAAATTATGAGTCTAATTACCATTACCCCATTTGCTACTTCATATTGGAACTGTTGCAAAGTCTGGGAAAATATATATATTTGTAATTTATTCATGATTACAAAATATTTTATCTATCCTAATTTTGCACCGACTTTTAAAACTATATTTAAAAGTCACATCGATGCTGTTTAAAAAATAAGTTTATTTTTCACTTTTTAGCGCAATTTATAATTTGAAGTCGGTTCTATTTTTTATAAAAATTATTTTATATGATTTACAAAAGTATATATTTTAATTAACATCTTTCTTTACGAATCCCTTTTAAATGTAATTTAGTACCTTTTTATGCATGTGATGGTGATATGTTTTAGCCCAATGGCTGCACTTTCCGAATAATCCACGAAATTAATTTATGATACGAACACGAGACTTCTACAATGCAAAAGCTCTACTCACTCGTGAAATTCCTTAACAACAGGAACCAAGTTGAGTGCTATGAATTTGCAAGATGTTTAATGGATCATATTGCTTCAGGTAATATCATATATAACCTCTTCTGCATTACAAGTTAAACACATATTAAACATATTAACAATCCAGTAGGTTATGCTCTTAGTAGTTTCGTAAGTGCGTTTGCATTTCATTGAAGATGTATAAAATTTAACGAATTCCTCATAATTGCATTTTTGATGTTTTTTTTATGTATTACGATGTTGTTAGATTAAATTTTAATTTGTAATTATGTTAATATATAATTATTTCTGCTATGCTTGCAAAGAGAAATTGTAGCTGAGGTTGTTTTTTTTCCTTTTTTTTCATTGTATTAGACATTGTCTGCCAATGTTGCGTTTAAATAAACTGTTAAAATATGCATGTTCCTTTAACATTGGATGTTTTTAACATTAGAATGATAAGGTAACACTCCAGATTTGTGTTTTGATTACAAAAATAATCTATAGCCTGATATAAAATAATATATCTGCTGAATGCTGCGTTTGACAAAACAGAAATGGATCAGATTACTCCCTTTTTCAGTAAGGATATAAAGCTTCTTTTTTTCTCTCTCTCTGTTTCTATAATCGAAATTTAGCGCAAGAAAGGATTAACTACTCACATGAATTCAATTTTAAATAATTTCATAGCTACCCGCCTTTGAAGCCATTGAACTAGGTCTTTGAGTAAATTTTGTTAAAAGTATATCCTGTACTTCCTACAAGGCAGTAATAATTCCAAGCGTTTTTATAATCATACACACTTCGAAAAAACGCCAAAAAATTGTTCTTTACGAGCTTTCTCTTGGTGGAAATTTCGAAACGATATTAGTTTCTTCGCATAAAAGTATCATTTTGTGTTTTTAAAATTGAAATTCAAATGGTTTGGAACGTTTTTAAATTTCGAAAAACTTTTACGAACATCTATGGGAGCTAAGGTACCTCTGTGACAAATCTAGTGTCAATCCGATGTAAATTTTCAATTTGTGTAAGGAACACAAATGCACCAACACATATTTATACAGCTAAATAGTTGTTAAACTCCAAATGTGTTTAAAGAATGCATTTTTGTTTATTCTGGAATTTATCTATTACAACACTGGAGGTTCAATTTAACGTGAACACTAATACCATTTCTACATTTATACTTCAGTTCTATAGTAGGTTTGAGTGAGGGGGCCGTGGTAGCCTAGTGGTTAGCACGTCGGACTTCCACCTGGAAGGTCGCGCGTTCGATACCACTGAAGACCACCATGTATACTTCGGGATATGTGCACGTAAAATCCGTAGACCACACTACCTCTCCCCGTGCGTAAGAAATCCTAAGGCCTCGGCTAACAGGTAGGGGTCTGGTGTAGAAAAGAAAAGTAGGTTTGAGTGAAGGATTGATCATGTAAAATTAACCAAACCATACTCAAAGATCAAACTACCATTTGAAATCCATTCAGAAAAAAATATATCTTTATGAAAGGGAATTGATGTTTCAAAACTCTCAAAATTCGTTTAACTTCTTTGCTATCAAAATAAATTAATGATTTCTTGCTACCTGAATCAATCAATGTTTTCTTGCTATAAATCAATCCTTTCATGCTATCTGAATTAACCAATCATTCTTGCCAGCATTGAAGATCAAACATTTTCAACCTTGAAATTACTTTTTACTCTACTCAAAATTGCTTGCGTCCATTTATTACTCCTATTTAATTTTATAGTTGGTGAACAAAGAATTCGCTCTACGTTCGTATGGCACTGCTACATACTTTTTGTTAAAATGACAAGACAATATGTAGCAACAATAGTTGTATTAAACTACAAAATAATATATAGCCTGATATAAAATAATATATCTGCTGAATGCTGCGATTGACAAAATAGAAATTGGACCAGATTTTACGCAGCTCCTGTTTCTTTCTCCAATTATATTTTAATTAAATTGAATTTTTCATATCTTAAAAGTTTTTCCACATTAATGAATTGCGTTGAAATAATTAGCGTTTGCTTCAAAATTCCAGTAACGGTGTTCCATTGAAATGCTTTATCAGCTGTGCTAATTACACACTACAGTGGAAAATTTGTTCCTAATTATATAAATCACGTTGTTTGAGTATCTCTAACAGTGTTATAGCAGAAGCCACTAAAATTAAACATTACAAATTAGGATAATTAACACATATACAGTAGAGCGAAGTATCTGAAAAATTTTTAAATGAATGTTATTAACATTTACGAAAACTTTAACGTCTACTTGCAGCGTTAAATGTAAGCAGAATTCTTAAATGAAATTTAGAAATTGATCCAATTCTAGTAAATTACACAATTCTGAAAAATATGATTCATTAAGCAAACATTATCTTTATATAATATTATGCATTCAGATCATATCTGTTCATTGTGATTCAGTCTAAATTTGTGTCTACTTGTTTTCATTTTTATATAAGTAGAAGATTAAATTTACGTCGCAATTATTTTAGGGTATTTTGGGTATAAAAGAAAAATAACGAACATCGTTATAAGTTTTTTACGTGATTAAAAATATCCAGACAAATGTGATTTAATAAATTATTTTGAAGATGAATATATCAAGAGGGAGAGAAGCAGGTAAACAAACAGAGATACATTCATAATGTTTTCTTTGTATTTATGTAGTCATGACGTAGGTATTTATAACATTTTAAAGCCACGTTTCCATTATTTATAATTTCGTTCTTTAGGAAAAATATCAAAACGTTAAGGTTACTTTGTCCATAAACAATACATTGGCGATCTGAACCGAAAAAAAAATGTTCTCGTACAAAATGTTTATGCACAACTTGACTGAATATATTTACGCTGGGGAATGCTCATATTTATTTGTATAAAAGTCAAACTAGCTCAAAAAAATATTTCCCCATAATTTTCATGCTTTTTTTTTTCTTTTTCATTTCTTAATATGTAGATGTGTACGAATTATTTAGGTAAAATTGCTTGATACTACGTTAATATGAAAATGTTTAAGTCACAAATTTCATCTCTACTTGGATGATAACAAATATTCTACAGGAAAAAAATATAAATACATCTTTAATAAATAAGATTACCGTTTGTTTAGTTTGAAGTACGTATTGTTACTACTCTGTTAAAAAAAAGTTAATTACTCATTTACATGTTATGTTTAACTTCGAATGTATTTGTAAACTTATAAATTATTGCTTTAAGTTTACGTCTTATCGAAGCAAGGCGAAGGTCAGCTTTTTGGCTTTGTAGAAACCAATGGAACATCGAGAATCAATAGCTAGTATCGATTTACTCGTAGCATCAATTTCACGGAACTTCTTTATTGTGAGTAAAAGGGAACGAACATCTGTATCGACACGAAAGAAGAAAAAAAAAATAAGGCGAGAGAAAGAGACAGAACACAAAGATTCACATCCTTTTTCAGTGAAAGGAAGTTCTCCACTTTTTTTTTTTTTTTATGTAGGGAGCTACAGTTTAAATATGTGGATATTCTTATTTATCAAAGCAATTATGAGTTAAGGCTGATTTTGTGAGTAACTCACACTAAAAATGAATATTGTTACGGTAGTAAAAAAAAATCTAGGGCAGAATAACTGATGGGAATCTATAATTTATTGCTTACACATTGCAGTCGGTGACTAAAATGTTTAATACTAGTAATATTCAATTTGATTTATGTTATACCATGAATACAACTTGCGACAAAAGTGTGACACAGTAATTTGAAAAGGAAGTTATTTTTATAATATGTTTAAATATATGCAGCTCTTTCTTTGGTAAATACTTACAATTTAAAAATGTTTTCAAATGTAATTACGGTTCTTTAAAAGGTTGTTTTATGTAATTGAGAAAATCATTAAAATGTATTTTTTGAGCAAGATAGAAAGTACTTATCAATGTGACACACGCTAAAGGCCGAATGCGACTTACACAGGAGCTCACATTTTTAGGTTACAAGAAATGCTTTTTGAACACTAACTAACTAACTCCCTGGCATTACAGCCCATGTTGGAGTGTGGTCTCTCTAACAATTTTGCTTTTTCAATCTTAAAAAAAAAAGTTATTTTATTAAATCAAAGGCACCCGACAAAAGTTTTGACTTTTCCAAGTTTTTACAATTTTCTCTGTGGTATACTTTTGCATGTAATTAACCCTTAACAATATATCGATTGTAATTGCGCACCTACTTATTACTATTTTGTATGCTTTTACATTGTCATGAGTAAATGATATTAATGAAGGCATCCGTAAATAATCGTATCTGAGCTAGAAAAAAAAATATTGTGACGAAAATGTCGCACCTGTAGTGCAGCATGGAAACAATTGCCAAGGAAGCTTTTTTTGTGCACAACACATTTTTAATATGAGAATATTTTATTTTCACGACAACATAAAATTATATGCATTAACTTCGTTAACTAATTGCTACAATAACAGACATTTGGCTATCAAACAGCTTCCAAATACCTCACCGAACTATATAATGCTATTAATCTAGGACTCGTTCACTATACTTCGAAGGCTTTATGTTATTCCTACACATAATGAACTTGCTGATACTACGAGAATAATATAATAGTTAAAGGTTTATGTGGTTTAAAGACATCATTTCCTGTACAAGATGATTAAACAGATATATATTCGAGATGTAAAAGCAGACAAGTAGCTTAATTTACTCAAATACCTTTCATTACGATTTGAATTTCATTAAAGTATATTAGTTGTTTAAGTTAGCAAGTATAAGTAGATTTGTAAATTTGCGTCCATGAAGTGTTTGAAATGAGTGTTTTTAGTATATGTACAAAAATATGAATAAGGATTGCAAATGATACATCCATGTTTCATTTGCAATCCTTATTCATATATTATTCATATTCATTTTTGAATTTACATCCATGAAGTGTTTGAAATGAGTGTTTTTAGTATAGGTAAAAAAATATGAAAAAGGATTGCAAATGATACAGTATGAAATTAGATAAAAAAACGTATACTTTAGCCTTTTTCAGAAGTTAACTCTGAGCAGATCATTCAAGATTTATCAATATAGTATGATATTTTTTTGGTAGTATGCTTAAACCTAAAATTCATTGTTTTGTTAGTTGGTTGTGTATATATACTTTCTGTTTTAGATTTGTCTTCCTTGTAAGAATAAAGCAAGTATTGTATTGGTGGAAAATTTCCCACAAATTTCAACCTAAATTCCCTTTTGATTTCGATTTTTGCGATAACATCAATAGTGCGAAAATTACTTTCAATTTTATAAGTGAAGCCATTTATCCCATCTTGATATTACACCCGTTCTTGATATTATTCCTTGATATATATATATATTTTTAATTATATACTTTGAATAAGAAAAAAAATGCATACCTTGTACCGTATTTCCGATTATAAACAATATCATCCAGAAACACAGGAGGCACTTTGGGAGGTTAATAATTTAATAGTGTTACACCTCCACAGCACATTTTACACCACTGCAACACACATAAATACTAAATTTAGAAAAATGGTTATATTCATCGCAAACAGCTAGCATAGCTCGCTTCACAATCCACGTCCGCCTCGGTTCTTCGCCTCCGCTCGTCTCCAAAAAGGGTTGCCAGCTTTTTCAGACAGGACGATGGTACAACCTAGATTTTGAGACTATTTTTTTAACTTTAACCAATATAATGTTGCATATCATTAGAAAACACAAAAAAAAACTGTACTAAAATGACTCCATACACATTGGTCTAGCTCATCTTTTCAACATGGTAATCCCCTTAAAAGTCAAAAGCATACATAAAAAGCGTTGCAACACCCTTGATGCAGTATTTTCTTTGTGCAACACTGATATTTATAACATTTGACTATTATTTACGGTATTTTGCATGATAAAATAATATTTTGTTTTTACTTTTTCGGTCATCTTACGACCTCTATATCTAAGCGCGACCCCCTTGAGGGTCTCGACCCCTAAGTTGAGAAGCTATGCTCTCTTTAACTAGTAAAGCTTTTAGAACAATTCCTAATTTGCCATCTTCTGTTTTTAGTCAAGTTTTGCATCTTTCAAATCAAGAAGGAGTACACATATTTTGTAAAATTTTATTTTCCCCAATTCTGTACCAGGAATACACTTCTGCCAAATTTGAAGAAAATTTTATTTCAAGAAAATTTAAAATGATGAAATTTTGCACGTGTTGAATTGACCCTGTTAGAACTATCATATATTATGAATACCTACTAACTTTAATTACTAAACAACGAATAATTATTTACTTTTTTGGTAATAAAATGAGAAGTGGAGTATTTTATTGCAATTGAAACATATAACTTTTCTCGTCCCAATGCTACTAAAATAAAGGGAAAAACTGTTAATTGAAGCTGCAACGTGTTGCTGTCTTCTATATTCCAATGATATAACTTGTATGTAGAAAATGCATTTAATCTTCTTGATTTCACTCTATTAAGGATTACATTTAATAATTTGAACTAAAAAAAAGCTAGGGTGTGTCTGTCATGGACACGGCCGTGTGTTGTTCGTGAAACGTTTATGTAACGGGTTATATTTTTTAAATAAATATTTTTATTTATGTATTTAGAATAAAAGCAAGGACACAAATAATTGTTACCATATAACGTTATTAATTATAGGTCTGTGATACGAAAAGCACGACACAAATGGCATACAAGATTGTTGACAAACGTCGCTAGTGAAACGGAAACGCGCACTAGCTGCTGCCTAATAATGTGTCTTCATAATTGACGATCGTACACAATCGATGCCTTTACAGTCCGTTGTCGAGGTAGAAGCGATTTCATCATCCACTTGCATAATTTCAACCGCCCCAGCTGCAGATGTACTGACACCGTCGTTGATCCGCACGGCCTCATTCATTCTTTTACTTTCCCGGCACTACTTGACTCGGTCACATGGTGTTTTATTATTACCATTCGATTGTTCTTGAGAAGCCCTTTCAACCGTATTCGATCTCTGTATTTGGTTTTGGCTTTTCGACGCGTATAAGGCGACATTATCTATATATGTTTGGCATTTTTTTATTCTAACACATTATTATTTTCACTGTCACTACTTTAAACTAATATTGTATATACAATCGATAGATTTTGACGACAGCTGATGATTCAAACTTAAACGAACATCGTAGTTTCTCAGAGTCAAAAGCTATACTAATTGCAAATCTCGACACGCAGCAAAATAACCTCAAAATGGCGGCGTGTTCCCCTCCACCACGCGCGATGCGTCAATGTTCTTCCTTATCGTGATGAATTCTTTGATCTTTTTGCGGTGGTATAATTTAATTTTTGTTGTAGAGGATAGATTCGAAACTACAACGCCAAACTACAACGCCCTCGATTTTGTTATCATTAGATTTTTTTGGATTGCCCCCGTATGGTAGCAAATTTAAAGACGTATTCACGTCAAACGGCAATTCACCTATTGCAGCGAAAATCAATTCATATTATTTCAGTAAAACTCACATACGAATAATGCATATACGAAAAGATAAAATGTACTTCACAGGGTAAATCCTATCAGTCAATAAATACATATCTAACGCATTTACTCTATCCAACTAACAATATCAAAACATCAATATTTTATTTCTTTACAAAAATCAAAACTTTTCATCTCTTGTCTGTTTTTCATTTTAAAGGAAAAACAACCTTAATCACTCAAATTCTTTAGCTTTTCGTTATCTATAATTGAATACTTTCATCGAATTTTGAAATCTGTAAGAGATTGTAATTTATCTTTTCAATACTTTAAAAAAAAAAAAACTGTTGCACACATTAATATGGTTAAGTGTTGATAATTCACTGACATTAAATGGACTATTATTAGAATACAGAACGTTATGTTTTTGTCGAAACAGTCCTAAATATAATATAAAAATATTATTTTTTAGATTTAATTTAAAATGCATCCACAAATCAAGCATGCAATGTATCAGTATTCCTCTGCTGGATGGTGTAACTAGAAATATTTAGCAAAAACTAACTATTTCATAACGCAGATGCATGAGAGAAACCTTAAATTAGTGAAATCAGAAGCCAAGTAAGAACGAAAAACGTATGGCTTCACTTGCAACCAGATGGCATCACATATAGTCTGCTGAGCCCAGTGAATGTCTCTTACGTTTGATACAGAAAAGTGTTAGCAATAAGAGAGTTAAGTTTGCACTAAATTGCATGTTTTGACATCAACCAAAAAGCAAAATTTCTTATTATCATGATTTCCTAATCTCCAATTCAATATACTAACCATATTTCCTTTCCAGTGCACTGTATTATTGCCAGTTTCGTAAGTGTAATCCAACTTACTTTAGTTGTTTTAATAATATTAGTATTTAGATCTTGTGAATGAAAATACGTAAATGTTTTGGAACAATATGTTGTAGAGATGACCTCAAAGAACGAGGCCCTTCTCTTAAGCCCTAAAAAAATGATTCGGGTAAACACTTGAACATGAACGCAAATTTTGTCACTGCTTGAAAAGAATTTGTATGTTGTCATTTGGTTGCGTCTTTCAAAAAGTCAAAAGTCTCAAAATTCGCATTTGTGTCAATCCAAAAATATTATACATGCAAGAATTTTTAGTAAAGTAAAAATTCAAATAATTATTTAAACAAGAAGTATAAGAAGTTCCGTCTAGTCTAGAATGATATGAAACTACTTTCACGTGTACCAACACCAGATTTCTAAATATAGCTATATATATTTGCTTACCTTAAGTGATTATTTCAAATACAATTTTTAATGTTATTTAAACTTAATATCCAACTAAGCTATTGCATGTTAAGTAAATGATGTCAAATACATTCACTCACTGACGGGCATTTTATTTCATTATGTTCCTATGTCTGTTTCAATGGGGACATTTTTAAAAACAAATAGAAAGTTTCAATGTAGGGGGAAACGCAGAACTGAATGTCAACAAAGAAAAATTTCCAATAATTAAAAAAAAAAAAAACCGCTGTTGAAAAGGGAAAATTAAAAAATGAAAAAAAAAAATGTTTCTGTAAAATACTATGAAAAGGATCTTAATGTCAGACGAATAAAATGCAAAATTAAAATCATTAAGAAATTACACATTTAAATGTTTTAATTTAAGTTTTTTTAAAATTAGTTTTTTATTTATTTATTTTTTAATTTGTATATTTTACTTTACTTATTAATTAAGTAATACTCGAAGCTTTAGCTTTAATTTTACTTTACTTATTAATTAAGTAATACTCGAAGCTTTAGCTTTAAAGTGCTTACAAGATAAAACTCATATTGTGTGTCATTACAAGTCAAATTTCATTGCATATTTTTAAGAAATGTCAAACTTATTAAGAAAAAATAAAACATTCGTGAATGATATTAAATTCAATCTGCAATATATTACAAAAGTGTTCATGCGGTAGAAATGAATGTGATTTGTTAAAACAGTTCGTCATACTAACAGGAGAAAGTTCTAAAATCTGCAGTCTCTTCGCTGCCTTTCTGCACCGAACAAAACTGCAAGATTCCTTTCACAGGCCATTAAACTTAGTCAGGACTTCCGCATATCGATCTTGCACAAGAACTATGGCAATATATATTTGTTACTTAGCACAAACACGAAACTTAAGCTGAAGAAATGTATGTGAATTCCGGGCTGGATTTGTATGGCTCAGTTGATGAAATAGTTATATTCTTCACACGTATGAATAAGATGCGTAAAAATAATTTAGAGACGAAACTAAAAATAATCCTAAAACCCATCGGCATGGATGGATTACAGTGAGTTTTCTAGGGGTTTTCGATTTTTGTCAATGCAAAGTCCCTGCTGTGCACAGAAAAAATACAAACGATAAGATTGTAAATTACTTTATATCAATATAAATTAGTTATCAATTAAAACTTATAACAATGTAAAGTATGTGACAATTTCAAAGAATAGCTTCATTAATTTATCTTGTGTAACTCCCAAAATCAGGCCTTATTTCGATATAATATTCGGTAACTCTTTTGTTAGGCTTTTCTTCAGCGTATTTTGCTTAAACTAATTCTTCAAGTAATTTATCTTATATTGTGAGTGGCAAAACGTTGGTAACGCATTAATATTTCTTATGCCTTCTTCTTTGTTTAAATTAAATTTGTAGTTAAATATCAAGAGTGGCAACAGTTTTTTTTTTTGAGTATTTTCGTGTCGTTGATGGCTTTACTTGATGTCGGATCCACCGTCTCAATCGCTGAAAATCATGGAAAGCCAGCTACTTTCTCCATGTGCCGATAGGGGCGCTCTATACGATCTAATTGGCTCAGAACAATGAAGTCTGTGCGATTCGTGATTGCTTCAATCATTTACTTACTTGTTTGTTTATTTATCTTTTTTTTTCTCCACGAGTTCAATTTCAAGGCTTTAAGAAATAGTGAAAAAAATGCTTATTCTCTAGTTAAAATAAACACAGCCTGATTTTTTTTTTCTGTAAATATTTCTGAATGTGTTTATGCTTGCTATCACTGTAAAAGGGAAAGAGAATGCAAATCCTTATTTTTATCTCTACTGAATAAAACATATTTTGATTAGTTTTTAGAAAACTGTAAGCACATGTGTATGATATATGTCAGTATACGCATTAAGAATTCTGTTTTGGGGGTTAGGGATGGTTGGGGGGGATAGTAAGGTTATTAGTAATGGATTGGATATTGATTTTGAATACCGGAGGATCGTTTGACCCACCCACCCCTTTTCCCCCCAAAAAAAAAATCACTGGCGCATTTTGCGCCATGAGCTCTCGATCCTCGGTGGACAATAGGGTGGAGTGAAAAAACTTTGGTGTTTATTTTTATTGGCTAGAATGTGGAAAATGTTCCATTTGTCCGTACTAAGAATCCTGCAAAATTATTTATTTTTTGTCAACTCTTTGATCTGCCACTGGACAACCATGTTTTTAAAATCATCTGAAATTTGAGATGTTTGCTATAGGTTTACTTCAGATCATGTTATGGGCTTCATACACGTTACACATGTAAAGGTATGTAGCATATTTTCATTTCCTTAGAAATATCAATTAACTATTAATTTGTAATCTGAGGTACCGTGGTACCCAGTATGTACATAGTGCTTGTGCTGATGAACAAACGGTTAAATATCACCCCCTCCCCCAAAAATTAATCGGGGGGGAAATTAATTTCTTAAGCCACATCTGACTACAAAACTAGACGATACAGGATAGGACGTGTTGTCCATTAAGTTACCGATCTGCAGTAGATTGTAACAAAGGATGCACTAATGTTGTATTCAGTGACGACTGAAGTTGTACATTTTCAACATGTCACATATGCTCTATTGGTGTAAGAATTGACTACCTGGCCGAATACGATGGAGATTATAGACACCACAGAAAGAGTCTAGAAATAAATGTAGGGGAACGATAATGGACACTTAAGTGACTTGTAGCCTCTTCCCCCTAAAATCCTAGCAATTTCCTCCAGAACAAGTTGAGAAAAACTAAAGGGAATAAGCGGATTGGATGTTTTGGTTTTTCTTGTTGGTATCCAAACCTCTTAATCGCCTTAAAATTCTGATCATGATTTTCTTAGGATTATTTTGGCGATAACATTTAGGACCTCTTTAATTAAAGAGATCTTTAAGTATACTACGGTCGAGCGGAACACTAAAAAAAATCTCGTAAAAGACAGAAAGGGAACTGAGTGTTTATTTAAATTTACGGAAAACTTGTCAGTATAACACAACTTATAAATAATGTAGGGTTTACCGAGTTAATGCTTTTTAAGAGCGCGAACTTTTAATACGCTGCAATAAGGATAGCTTTAATAAGACATTACGACTTCCTATTTAAAAAAAAAAATAAGATTTATAATGTCTTCCATATTTTGCCTCCTATTTTTATTGGATGTATTAATTCGTGAGAAATTATTGAAAAGAGGATTTTCCAGTATAACCTAAAAGCCCACAGTAGCAATAAAATGTGTGGACACGTATTTCGCTGTTACAAAGAATTTCTTTTCCAATAGGGAAAAAATGTGAGTTTAGGGATGAAAATACATACAACGAAAGCCTTTTTAACTTTTGTTAATTTTGAACAAAAGCCCTTTTAACTTATGTTGGATTTCAATTGTTCGACTCCGAAATGGGGAGCGTATCGGGCCTCGGAAAATCTGCTTGGTATAACACAGGTCAAAGCAAAACATATTGGTCATGTTGATAGTCATTTTAACAGTAATAGAGATGGAAACATCAACCACGACATTAGGTTAGGATATCCCTACGCCGCAAAAGCACAAGAGAAGTGAAAAGCCAGGGGAGCAAATATAATCGGTTTAGCTATCATATATTCGACGTCATTTGCTACTTGTAATATTTCTTGCAGTATCAAAGCATGCTAACAGTACACGACTAACTGACTCTGGGCCAAGTTCTCGACGTCCGTCAAGCAGTTGTAGCTAATTTCTAAAAAAAGAGGGATTATTCAAAGTCTGAGTTTCCTTGTTTCTATATTTTCATTACTGATACTATGTGTATGGAATTTAACTGGAAGAACTCAAAAGTGATTGTGCCTCAAAATCGTATGCTTTAATACGAGCATTCATACGTTACGTTTCTACAGCAAAAAAAATAAGCATCAGAGTACGTAAGTTCCACTAAAATTTACATCGAACGAACAAGTCTAATTTGTAAATTTTAATATCTTGTTAAATGAAACATTAAAATAAATTAAACAATGTCGTAAATTAATAAGTTAAATAATATGTATCATAGGGATTTATTTTTTATATATATTTTTTATTTTGAAGCATCGAATGACAAAAAGCATTTTTTACTTGCAACATTCAAGATACACTTTTAAATAATACGAGTACAAGCAGTTTCTAGTATCAAAACCAATGTATAGTTATTCACTATGTCAAATTTAATGTAATAATATATTATTAAACATTTTTAATGTGTATATTTTCGTGACTTATCTTTAGTCGTCAATACGTACATGAAATGCCTGTATTTTATTGACCCTGTAATCTCTCATTGAAACTTAACTAAAAATACAAGAAATAAAGAAGAAAAAAAAAACATTCTTATTGTGATCACTAAAACATTTACTATTTTCATCTGGATGCTGTAACATACTATTTTTTTAAACAATTGGGAAAAAAAGCGACATTTCCATCGAAGCAAAACTGTTCATCTATGTGATATTTAAAAATACGAGAACTTATGTATTGTATGTGCTAAAGCTTATTACCTTAACTGGTTCCCCTTGAGTTTACAGTGCATTTTAAGAGCATATTTAAAAAGGGACACTGAGCATTAATAGCTTAAATATGCCTTCTAAACACCTCTATACATTTTTAGCGAACATTACTGTTAAGTTTGCTTTGTAGTGTAGAATATTTTTGCTCTTATTCGTTCAAATCTCTTCTCCTTTCTCACGAAACATTTCTAAATAGAAGGAAACTTAGGAATGAGCATTGTCAAGAGGCTAGTGACCAAACGCCTCATGGACAGAGCTTATCCTTTTCCTTAACTTCAAACAAGTTGTTTCGGTTTTAAAAGACTTGACAAAGTGACAAAAGTGCAATTTCGGTATGCAAAGATAACTCACAATTCACACTGTACTATTTATATCCATTTAATATTTCAGTAAAAGTAAATTTTTCTGAGCGGGGGCCCTTTTGGAAAAGTGCATTTAAAGAGCACTTCATGAACCAAATCTCTCTCTCTCATTAAATGCTAAAAACAAACAAACATTCAGGATTAGTGGCTGAAATGCAAAATCCCATTTCATAATTAATAAACTTATTTGAGAACCCCGACACAACAGTAATCACTGCAATTCCTCGATATTAGCACGTACTTATGGGCCTCAGTATGCAAGGAGAATATTTTGTCAATTAGAATTGAGAAAGAAATTTTAGGAATTGTGCAGGGATGTAACTCAAATTGAGCGATGACGTTAATCTTTTTTCGTAGTAATTTAACTTTATTTTTTGTAGATTTATACCTTAACAGTAAAACATATTGTTTAAGGTAATGCGAAAACACACTGCCAAGTTATTGTAGGGCATAGTTCTGTATTACAGCAAAACTGAGCTAAATTATAAGGGTTATGTTGTCCCAATCACCATATTAAAAATCACAGAACATTCTATATGCGGCTGGGTTTTTTCTGACAATATTTAACTGAGAGAAAATGCAGCTGTCGCTGTGATGGGACATTGAAAAATATATAAGGAAAACTACGGTAATATACGACTTACAAAAACGTTTTCTTCAACCTTTACAATTGATCATATTTATTCCATATTCCCCCTCACCGCCAAAATAATGCATGAATTTATTTTAGCTACAATATCCAAGAAATAAGTAATAACTGACAAATACAGAATTTCGTGCTTTAAGTTTTCATGTCGCAGGTATTAATTTACGGATGAGTGGTTGCAACTGATCAATAGAACATCATCTTTTTTAATTTTTCATTAACTTAGGCATTTTATATTTTAAACTTATTTCTTAACAAGAATCACGTATAAAAACTGGAACGTTTTCGAATTATCTAATTGCCAATGAAGATGATTATATTGAATGAGTGAAAACATAAACAGTTCATCTCCAAGAATTATCAAAAACTGAATATTCATTATCAGATTATTTTGCTTAATTTTAATAAATAAAATATGACTCAATCAAAAATTATTTCTGAGAATTATTTTATTAACCTAGAATGCATAGCTCAAAGTAAAATAGTTAATTTTAATCAAATTTCGAAAAAAAATTTCATGGATGAAGGCTTTTAATAGTTTGCTTTGATATGTAAAGCAAACAACTACTATGCTTCAATTATTTTTAACAATGATTTCAGGAGCAGTGCTATATCACGCTAAAACGCAGGTTAATTCCGCTATTGCGTGCTGACTAAAGTTTGAATTCTACCTGAAAAAACTATGGTTGTTATGGAATTTTACACTTTAATGCTTTTAAAGTACTTCAAGGGATATTTATTGCGTAACTTTATTAGTGTTTTTTCTCATTGCACTAAAATATACTTTCTTAATAAGGAAGCATTTTGGCATAAATGTTTTATTGTTTGCACAGGTTTAGTGCGTATTAAGTTTTTCTCTCATTGTTTAAACTTTAATTTTCTGAAAATACTACGAAATGGGCCCATTTTTCATGAAGGGCTTCGTTTGGAATGTCTGAAACAGCACCAGAACAATGGCAAGAAAACAAAATGCAATAACATATTACATATAAAATCGTATCTACACTTTTACTCACTAAATTTATTTTCTGGGGGTTTTTTAACAAAATTAAGTGTTTCTTTCTAATCATACGTTTTCTTAATCTGGCGCTGTGTATCGCTACTTTCTTGGGCGTAAATATATACATATTTTACCTCTTGAAATGTCATTTAAAACCAATTTAAAAAGATAATCAGCTTGTTGTATCCGTTCTTACGCCAAGTTGAAAACATCTGTCTTTTTTCCGGACATCTTTGAATATTTAGCTTTTAAAAGAATAGGCGTAAAAATGTAAAATACGATTTCGCCAATTTCCTTTTTTAGCCTACTTTCCCGTAAAAGTAAAAAAAAAATAATAATAAAGCATGAAAGAAGGCTTAATGTATCGTGAAAATATCGTTAAAAATCAAGAAAAGTCAAAAATAAGTAATTAAATAAAGATTGAAAAATAAAAAATTTGAAAGTAGGGTTTTGAGATGGGGAAAAAGTGTGTCTGTCGGTCTGTCGGTCTGTCTGTCTGTCGGTCTGTCTGTCGGTCGGTCTGTCGGTCTGTCTGTCTGTCGGTCTGTCTGTCTGTCTGTCGGTCTGTCCCCCCTAATAACTTTTGAACGAATTGTCCGATTCAAAAAATTATTTTTGCATTCGAAAGATCTCGGCGAGGACATCTAATTTCCATATTTTACTTTTTGATTTGAACAATTTTTTGTTCAATTTTGAACAGTTCAAACAATTTTAACATTAGCGCCTATGGGCGAAAATGAAGCAAATTATGTAAAATTTGGGTACAAGATCCAAGTTCCCATGAACAAGCTCACTGGAAGAAGTTCTTGGCGTGAAATATTGATTTGAACAATTTTTGTTCATTTTTGAACAGTTCAAAAAAAATTAACATACCGCCTACGGGGAAATTTCAATCCTATATAATTCCTGATCTAACGGACCGATTTGTTTGGAACAAACTTTATCGGAAAACTCTTATGACGTAGAACATGTACAAATAGAAAGTACATCCAGAACTAAGGAGCCTATTTTCCTATGAAATTTTTTGATCGGGATTTTCAAGAATATTTTTGAATCAATGAATGATTAAATGAATAAGCAAAAATAATGAATGAATAAATGAGTGACTAAATACATGAATGACTTAATAAATGAATGATTGAATGTCTATTAACCGTTGAAAAAGGTATATTTGAACCAATTAAGAACTAAAACTAAACGAGAAAAACAGAGAGAGAGAGATAGCTAGATTATAAATTTGAATTCGGTGTATACGGGGAAGTAGGCTCGTATAGTTCTAGACGGAACTTCTTGTTGAGGATTGTATAGCGAAATCTACACTATTCAAAAAGCTCCGATCTGACTACTTTTCTGCAAACTAGGGGTAATCACAAATCTCAGAAAAACAAAAAAACAAGATAACTACAGATTTTTTCAGAATTTAAAGGAAAAAAAAGAGAATTTTATGAGCTGCGGGGCCTGATAACTGAATATATGAACATCGTTTTTACAGTCTTTCAAAAATGTTTAATATTCGTTACGCTATACAAAGAAACGAAAAAACAGATAATTCAAAAATTATATATATATATATGTTTGTATTTTAATAAAGATCCATAGGCACTAAAATGTTGTGCTTGCTTGGTTCATGAACTCATTTTTCAAACACGAAGCAGTATTAGCAAATGAAACTTAACATTTGAGAAATGGCTCCAACTAATTACGGACACACACTTTTAAGTGTAAGATGAATTGGCTTTTCCAGCATGACAACACTGATTTCTGATCAAGTTTCTCAGTTTTCAACAAGTGTTTGTATATAATGAATTAAGGGATGCGAGAGACTGCATGAACACAGAACACTTTTCGACATTTTAATGCACGAAAACTTAAGCTTAAGTTATAAGTAAAGGAAGAGAAATGCTACATTAAAAAAAGGACCTTTCTAAAACTTTATTCGTTGAATTGTGACTAGTAGTAGAACAGCAATGTCATAAATGCTTAATATTTTAAGTTTTTTCTAGTAAACAATTTTTTTTCTGCAAAGTAAAGCTTTACTTACGTCTCCCTCGGAAAAAAACCCCACCTTTTCCCTTTAAAGATTTTTTAAAAACCACTTTTCCCTGAAAGAAATCTTAAAAATTGGCTGGCTGTTTTTTTTGTGAAAAACCAAAAAAAAAAAAAAAAAACTTGTGTCCATGAGTTAAAAAAACAGGGTTTTTTGCCAACCCTGGAGCTAACGTAGCTGTAACTTCCAAGATGCATTGGATTAGTAATCATTAATCATATTTTTAACGAATGCTTCCCTTCTAGCAGAATATGTTCTGTAAGTATGTAACTTAGTTATTAGCAGACCTTTTAAGCGCATTAATATTTCCACAGTTTTATCTAAATAAATATGTGTTGAATTTCAAAGGAAAACAGTTTAGGTAAACAAGTTTAATCATATCGCAAACTTTAACATATTTTGAGATCAAATATGTATCCTAAATTATTGTACATTCAATCGTTTACACAGTAAATATTTTTCGTTTCTCATCTAAACTAAAATAATCTTAACTCCAACAAATTATCATTACCTCGATATGGAAATTATCTCTTTTTACATTATTGCCAAGAAAGTTTACAAAGGTGACAAAAGGAACGGTTATCCTTTTCGAACATGAAATGTGTATCTAATTGCATTTTAATATTCTTATGTAAATTATAAACTGTTGCATACTTTAATTTCATTTTAGTTAACTCGTTACAAGATACTTATATTCGCTTCCCACTAATACGTACATTATAGTTGACGTATTCAGTTCAATAATTAATCCAATTTAAGAGTCGTGGGAATTACACGACTAGAATAAGAGCCGACTGTATTTAAAGCACATTGCTTACAATAAAGGTTTTTAGTTAATATTGTAAATATTTAAATAATAATTCGATTTCTTCCGCTGCGTATATGAAATATAATGTAAATATTCGAAATTTCAAAAGTGTATCTATTCAGTAGCCTACACTGTTAGAAATTTCATCATGAAATTACGATTAAATGACCGGCAGCAGTCTGTCCATCTAATTCACCATTAAATTTACGGTTTGGAACATTTTTCTATCTTTGCGGAACCTAACCATTTCCAAATAACTTGGTTAAAAAGCCGTAAATACAAAAGTTTACGGTTTTATAACCATTTAAAACAAAATTTTACCGTTTTTGAACCATTTCGTGGCGTAGAATCTTTGAGGCGTAGAAACCGTAAACGAAGCTTGCAGGACTGGAGCTCCGAATGCGTGGTGTACAAGTCTTGCTCTCTATCCACTCGGCCACCATCATCACGTAAAGCGGACGTTTATTTATCAATAAATCTTCTTTTCCGACAGGCAAACATCCTTAAAATTGAGAATTCAATTTTTGATTGGATCCAAATTTATTTTTGGTCTAAATTTACTGTATATTGACGAAAATCATTTTATTTGCTGCAAAAATTAAAATACAAACAAGCTTCAAACAAGCTTCAACAGCTCAAATTATGGGTTCGCTCATTCGCAAACAGTTTGGGAATCCGATGTCTCCAATTTTTGATTTATGTGTGTATGTGTTTCTATTTAGTGTCCACTGCTTAAGCCACTTTTCTTTTCTTTTTTTTTTTATATACACATGCAGATTTTAACTGATAAATCCGTATTAATATTTTAAAACAACGTACTACCGGTAAGGTTTCGCATCCAAGATGGACGCCCGATTCTTATTGAGCGCTTGAAAATTACGGTTAGTTAAACGTTCTTTAGGATAAACAGAGAATAAACGATTTTTTTCGCAATCAGCGTTTCAGGTACCATCTTTTTAATGGTTATTGAACTGCTGTAATTAAATATGGTAAAATAACAATCAAATAAATGGTTATTTTACTATTTTCTTACGGAAATTTTTAACAGTGTATACATTTTACTATGTTCTTTTGTACAATTGCACTTCACAAAAACTTCTTATAGTCATAATCATAACCGAAATCATTTATGTACGACGTAGTTTGTCACTTATAAATTTTCATTATTAAGCTTGTTGTTGCTCAACACAATTATATTAATTGCTAAATTCATGGCTCCTCATTCCTTGTTCCACCCTAGCGATTCTCTCTCTCTCTCTCGTGTCATTTTATGAGTTTTTATTATTATTATTATTTTTATTTTGATATAATAATTAGATAACTTTCAGCCAGTTTTTGTATAAATTAATAAAAATACTAAATTCCATCAATACGTATTTCATTTAAAAAAAAATATAGTTGCAGTTTTTTTATAACATTTTTGTGCAGGTGTAACGTACGCAAGTTGTAATTCAATTTAAATTTAATTCAATTGTCATAAATGTTGTGTTTAAGAAATATTGAATTTTGTTTTGGCATATTTTTTTCAACCGCCTTCAACGTATATATGAAATGGGTCTTAGCCTAAGCGAGAGCGAAGAAAAGTAATTAATACTACAAAACTGATGTCAATATGCGAAAAAGCAACTTCATTTGCTCTGGTCGAACTCTGTGATCTCTATTGCTTTAGAGTCCATGTTTAGCATGTAACGTATAATAATCATTATATGAAATAGAACATTACTGCTCTAGTTATATTTTTAAAAATAACTTTCAACAAACATTGTTATAGGGGAAAAATTACAAATTAAAATTGAAATGTTTTTCTTGATTTGCTTAGCATTTTCAAACTATTTATAAGGCATGTAAAGGAAGGTATAAGAGCACAATTTTATCTCGACATTGCGAAGATACCTAATTTATGGGTCACAACGTCAAAGCAAAATGGGACGAATCGTATTTATTCGGGAAAAAAGTTTTTATCTCGTATAAAAATAAGAGGCTGGCGGAAATTCCTGAATTCTCTATTCTGATCGTAATTATGCCAAAGCAATTTTCAATGAAGGAATCTGAAATTTATATATACTATACATCAAAGTGTGACTAAGTGAAGTATGGAGGAACCAGCAAGATGTCAATCAACAAAGAACCTTCGGGAAATTATTGCTGTACACACACATATTGACTTATTGTATTATTTAGTTTGAAAATAAAAGTTATTTCAGTTACCTGTTTTCAGAGCGAAAAACTAAAAAGAAAAATAACATTAATGAAATATTCATGTATATGTTTTATTCTAGGTATTAAGTGGGAAAATATAGCAGCATGTTTAAAATATTCAAACTAACATAATGGACATAATTAAACTGAAGATATAAGCTATGATAGACAGAAAAAAATATTTTTTTAGTTCAAAGGAGTAAAAAGACACTTTCGATTTATAGTATAAACAGCACTATCATACTTAATTGAGATTTGGGTTGCAGTTTCCTGAACATAGCATCACTGAGCAGCTTTGACATCAAACTTGGCAAGTATTAACCTTGTTGTAAAAGCTTCTGTGTCTCAATGTGTACCTCGTCTCACTGTCACTACTAATCTCATGTATATATTTGTATAACTTTGATGTTCATGCACATTAATAACTACTAAATGATTTTTTACTACAGTCAATACACTAATTTTTAATCATATTTGTTTCAAAAGTATTAAAAATAACATTAAAATATTATTTATTCTCTATTTCAAACTGATATTTCAAAATTTGAATGTTTATACTTACAGGAATTTAACCATTGTGCGAATCTGGACAAGTAAATCATTTATGTACAATTAGACGAGTGAATAGCATTTCAAGCATGTTTAATGGATTATATTGCTTTAGGTTAGATCGTACATGTCCTCTTATCCATTTCAATGAAAATACTAACGCATATCAGGAACTTACGAGGATAAATGATTGTCAGGTTCACAAGTGCATCGAGAATTGAATTTGTGCTGAATTAATTTATGCAAAATGGTATAATTGCGTTTGTGAACAAATGTATCTAACTGCATTTTTCTTCATGTTTGATGGTTAAAATTATTAATTGAAAAGCACATATTTCCACGCACATGCATTTGTGAAATACGAAATATATGATGTAAGGAATGTTAATAAATTGATTTAAAACAAATACTTAGTGCACGATTGCCATTGTTTTAAAACTTTCCGAAATAAGATACAAACATAAAAATCAACATATACTTGTTTGATAAAAAAGCAGCAATCACGATACACTTTTCTGATGCAGTGATTTCTCTTCTTCTTTGCTTGTTTTTTAAAAGAGAATAATAAATCATTATTTCTCCTATGTTATGTATTTACGATTTCTGAATTACTTTTATCGTATTTCATGAAATAAGTGATGATAAATTTTATCTTTCAAATGTATTCGAATGATATATTACGCATTTTATCTTGTTTGAAATAAAAATGCTAAATCAAACTGTTTAATCAAATAACGATTTTTGTCTTTGATATAAAAATATTTTGTTTGATCAACATACCTAAATTAAAATTGGAAAACCAAAGTTAGTTGCGAAGTAGAAACTTATATATCTATAAAAATAGTTTATTAGTCATGTTTCAAATGATTGAACTAACATATTAAATCATAATATACCATTAAACATAAGATATAGATGTGTATATTTCTATGATTTTAATTAAAACGGAATATTTAGAGCCAATGTTAAAACCAAATTACTTAGGTTTCATAAAAGCCGTACATTTTTCGCAGTGGAAGAAAATATGTCTTTCTAGCAAGGTAGCAATCTTTAACTTTTGAAAAGTATCTTTGATGAAAATGTTTACCATATTATCAATTTTACCTCTCTTCAAACAATGTTGAAGCACTAATTGCAAAATAGTTTCATTTGGAGAAATACAAATTAAAGATGAAGTATAAAGGCAGTAAGCATTACAATTAAGTTTCAAAGAAACCTATTCGTTCCTCAGTACGTTCAGTCATGTTATTAATTTTTTTCTTAAGCTAACAAAGTATTTTTGGGCGATTAAGTACTAAGAGAAAATAAAAAGATTTGACAATTTTAAAACTGGGGCCAGCGCTAAGATTATAGTTCAAATTTTCGATGCCAGGACTCGATTTCTGGCGCATTGCTAAACCTTAATATTCATCTCGTATTCCTTTACAAGAAAATTATTTAAATATGGTGAACAAAAATATAAAGACAAATTATTTGTCTTTCCAAACATAAGGTTCAAACTATCCCGTCAGAAAAATTTGCAGCAATAATTGAAAAACTTATCTTTTTTGTTATTTTTTTAAAGATTGTGGCAACTTTTCGGAAGCTTTTGATAGCATAAAGCAGCGATTCCCAACTTATAAGTCGTGGCCCCATATAGGCACTTATCTTGGGGTCACCACATAATTTCTTATTTTAGATTTAAAAAAATTACCACGTGAACAAAATGATGTGGGAAACTGTTTCCGTCTTTTGTATCGTGTGAAACTTTTCCCGAGACTGGAACTTTTTTCCGGTCTCCAAGCACTATGTGACGTGCCTCGAGACCGGAAAAGTTTTCTTGGGGCAGCCACAATTTCTGCTCTTAAATAAAAAAAAGAAGCTTACCACATAAACAATATGATGTGTGAAAGGTTTTACATCTATAGACGGGGGAATTTCCATCTTTTCTTATAAATCGTTAGACGGAAAAGGGCGAAATGCTCTGAACTGAATGATTTATAAAATAGAGTTAAATATGTTATAAAAGTGTATTGAAGAGGAGTGCATTTACAGAGGAGATGGATTCAGAAACAGCTTGGAATTTAAATATCGGTTTTGTGTCAAAATACTTGTGTGAAAGTGTGTGTTTGTACATATATTTGGTGTCATGGGTTCCTTACTTGTTGAACATGTTAAAAAAAATAATAAGAAATAAATAATGGTATAAGTTTAAAATACATTAACCGCATATTCGATAGATTAAGAGAGTAAAGAATTAGGTTCATTGCATGCTTGAAACCTTGGAATACTGAAAATTTCTCACAGAGCGTACTTCTTCATGACCTGAGCAAATACTTTATCAACCTAATGAACACAGTTCCATTATTTTATCGATAATTACTAACACTTCTTCAGAAAGAATGCTAGAATTATCTTTAAATTAAATTTTTGTAGTTTTTATTTTTAAAAAAATTCACTATTTTTTTTTTTCTCTGATAAAATGTATCCTTTTAGAAAATATATTCTTTGCAAGAACGTAATAATTTAGAATGTCTTTTCCACAATTGACTTTTTGCGTTTTATGCAATATGTTAAAATAATTGACGGTTCCCCCCCCCCTTTCAGTTTTGATATTTTAAAATTTATTTGCATTTTACTTTTGAACAGATCTGCTACACGTTTTATATGTACATGCACATCATTTTGTCTGAAATATAAACATCATTATAATTTTAAAATATTACAGCATTAAAAAGGTTTCGGGACATTACTATATTGTAAGATTTCCAAATCAGAAATTTATTTTGAACATTTACCCAACTTTTCATTACAAACTGATTTCAAACGCTATTTCTTCAAACTATTCCTTTTCAAAGCAACTGAAATGTCCTAAATTCGAAGAAATATTTATCAATTTATATTACTTTTCCAAAAGTTTAGTTTGTGTATTTTATAGTGGATCATAACCAACATTCCGGTTTATTTTTTCTGGGAGCATTGTAAATGTTCAGATCGTAAACACATAACAGTTTCTTAAATTTATGAAATTATTTATATTTCTAGTTTGAAATTACTATAATATTGAGAGGTAAATCTTATCACAAAGATTCCAAACACTTCTTTTAATTAGGTAATCGTGAAACTCTAGGACTATACCATGATACTACACAATTCCATAACAATGTAAATCGGATTAGAATACTAAATTGGCATTATATTTAACGACTTATTAAATCCAAGGAATATTTCTGCATATGGAGATTATTCGATATATAGTCGGAATGACAAAACCCATACATATCCAGTCATTTATTAAAATTGCTTCTATAGTATGACTTGAGTTTCACTAAAATACATAGTTTCTTAGGATTGCATTTTCAGAATGATGTAAAACTTTAATATTATATAGGTCTTAATAAAGTTATTAAGACAAGATAATGCATATATATTTTTTAAATTTTCGAATGTGTCTTTACATTTGTGGATGTAATAGCAATTGTTAAACACTAAGTCATGAGTTTAAGAAATGCATATTTTAAATGAAGTGTATCGTACATCATTTTGAAAATACACCCTCTGGTAGGAACACTTACATAGAGTGAAAATATGGATCTTTATTGCTGAAAAAGTTTGGTTTTGAAGTGGAAACGGAAATACATGCTACATTATATTGAAGCATTAAAATAACAATAATAACATCAGAAGGAAGTGCGACAAATCGTGTTTTAGTTTCCTAAAACGTAATTTAATTCTATCACGCTTATTATTTATTGTCTAAAACAGATATACAAGGAGAATAAAAATAAAATATTTACAATATAGAAAAATGAAAATATTGTAAAACCGTTTAAAACTGCATTAACCTTTTACACGCCAATGTTCCATTATTGGAACATCAACTCTAAAAATCTGTGAAAAATACAATTTTATCGGTATTGTGCTGCAAACATTTCTGTGTGTATATGAACTATTGATTGATTTTTGGACATAATTATTATATTACTGAAAGTAGTGGTATCAATAGTAAAATTTTTTTATTATATTCATTTTTTGTACTTTTCATCAAGGAAGACTTAAAAATTCATACAAAATTTGAAATTTAATTAAAAATTTCTTATTAAACTCATGTTTGTGAAAATTGCAACACCATGAAGGACTTACGCGAGTGAGCTGAAATTTTCAGGAAATGCAAAGTAGCGCATGATAGGCAAATGATTAGAATTTCAAATCCGTAGCGCATGCGCATGCTGAGCAGCGCCCTCTGAACGGCGGATGGATCCGAATAAATAGACGGCTGTAGCGAGGCGTGTATGGTTATCGGTGGTTATCTGCTGGTGGTAAACGTTAGCTCAATCTTTACTTATGCCTCTTCGACGAAAGAGAGCTAGATTTGAACAACTTACAGAGTTTGAACGGGGGAGAATCATCGGCCTTCGTGAAGCTGGATTGTTGTATCGTGCAGTAGTTGCTCGTGTGCAGCGTAACAGCAGCATAGTGATGCGTATTTGGAAGCAGTGGACGGACGAGGGTCGGACAACTCGGAAATCCGGGAGTGGACCCCGAAATGTGACGTCAACTCGCGATGATAGACAGCTGGTCCGCATGGCGTGGACGGACCGTACAGCTTCCTCTAGACAATTGGCAGCACAGTGGTCAATAGCTACAGGTGTTTCATTGTGTGCTTCATCAATTCGTAGACGTCTGCTGCCGCGTGGACTGCGCGCAAGGACTCCTTTCTACAGGATCCCCCACACGGTAAACCATCGCCGCCTGCGGCTACAATGGGCCAATCAGCATAGAGACTGGCGTGCTGATTGGCAGCATGTCGTGTTTTCTGACGAATCCCGCTTTAATTTGTGGTACCATGATGGCCGCATTCGTGTCAGACGCTATGCCGGTGAACGCCACCTTCCGGAGTGCATTATCGAACGCTACAGTGGACGAACACCCGGAGTTATGGTCTGGGGCGCCATAGCTTATCATGGACGTTCTCAATTGGTACGAATTGTGGGCAATCTGAACAGCAACCGGTACATCAGTGAAGTTCTACAGCCGCAAGCTGTTCCCTTCCTTCAAAGCTTGCCAGGCGCTGTATTTCAACAGGACAATGCCCGCCCTCATATTGCTAGGACTGTTCAATCCTTCTTTGCAACGCAGCAGGTACAGCTTTTTCCTTGGCCTGCGTATTCCCCGGATATGTCGCCAATTGAACATGTGTGGGATTTCGTTGGTCGGCGTCTCGCTCGATCCTCATCCTGTTGCTTCTGTAGACGAACTTTGGGTACGCATACAAACAATATGGAATGCTCTTCCTCAGGCAGACATTCACAATTTGTTTGACTCCATGCCACGTCGTGTAGCAGCACTTATTGTGGCGCGTGGTGGCTACACAAAATACTGATTCCGATCTCTTGTTATTGTTTGTTTGCTTTGAAAATTTAATCATTTATTTGTACTACTACCACTCAACTGTGTATTAAATTTCATTCAATTATGACGATTCCTTCATGCTGTTGCAATTTACACAAACATGAGTTTAAAAATTACGCTAAGTGAAAACAATTAAAAATAGTCGTATTGTAAATTTAGCATGTTTTATTTTTAAAAAATTATGTTAATATAACTTTTATTGGCAATGAAATTTGCATGTTCCAAAAATGGAACATTGCCGTGTAAAGGTCTACCTTTTAACACATTACAGTTTTTTTGGTTACATTGCATCAAATAAAAAAAGAGACTTTTTTAAATGTTGGAACTCATGATAAATGTTAGGCAGATGTGTTTAATTACTGTTTACATTCTGTCCCCCCCCCCCATTTCCCCATCTGCAGCAACCCTTCTTGTAACTTGAAGGGAAGCACTTGACCTTTTCTCTAAAAACCCCATATGTTTTTTGACAGCTAGACATCGTTTATGACTTAGGAGTACAAATTCGATGATAAAATAAATAGTTCAAGGATAAAATAGTTCATCACAGCGATGCTAGTGGAGACAACACAGAGAAACACATGTTTAGTGAATCATGAGGAAGACTTTTAGCTATTTTTCTTCTCTGCGATTTTCCTCAGTTAGTGAGTATTCCTTACACTGATCTGATGTTTCATTCAAAACCTTATCTAACTATGGACGTGGCATTGGATTATTTTTATACAGTATCTGATGATTCTGAAGAATATATTGATATTTGTCAATTGCATCCAGAAAAAAGTGGATGCACGACAGATGAAGAAAACATTGATGGGGACAGTTTTGAGCCCGTTCTGCCAGCCGATGTTTGTCTAATATATATGGCTGATGCTGCTGGCTGGATTTTGCATTTACATTTGCACAAAGGTGCAACAGCAGAATTGTCCCTTCTCTATTTTGGGAGGGAGGTGACCTTGCATTTACTTCGCATGAAACCGAAAATTCATTGTGTCTCTGGACCTCGAATATATAGTTCTGAAGCTTTAAGAAAATCTGATGCACATTATCTTGTTCTTACATAACAAAGAGTTGTGCTGTATGCGAGAAGAATACTACAAAAAAAAAAAATGTTTTGAGTGCGACAAAAGACGACGCGAAGCATGATTTCCTAGATACCATGAACAGTAGAAAAAATTCAGGATATTGAAACCGCGAACATTTATAATAATTATTATATTTTGCTTCAAAGAATTTTAGTAAAATTTGTTATTCATATATTAGTTAAATTTTCATTCACATTGTACTTTGTGCTTTCCAAACTATGGCACAGTGATACTTATTGCTTTTCTAATGCAAATTTATTTCCGTTTGTTTATTTTTGATGCCCTCAAAAGATAATACATAATTTTATTTCTCTAATTATAACTTCTGGTTATCAGCAACAACTCATTTTTAGAATTCAGTTAGACTTTATTATTTTAAGCTTCGTTGCATATGCAGAACATCTATAGCTGAAGGACTTTATGAAAACTATCCCTGGAATTACGGTACAGCTTGGCTATTTTCCCCTGGAAGCAGTGCTAATCACAAAAACCTTGAGTAATTTCCCTATAATTTCTTTAACATTTCTCATAAAAACATTAGCTTGAACTTAAAAAGTGCAAATTAACTTTTTTGAAACATGTAAAAAAGCCAAGTGTTCCCCGCCAATGTTCCATTTTTGGAACATGCCTAAAATCATGTACAAATTTTTTTTTCGAATAAAAAACTTATCCATAGTTCTTACGTTTGCTTTATAAAGTGATTTTTAGCGATAAGGAGTTTGTGGCATGTTCCAATCATAGTGCGGCGTTTAAAAGGTTTTAAATTTCCCAAAAATGAATAAACATTGGAGTTGCATTTATTGACGTTACATGGCGCCATTTCTCAATGCTTCACAGTAATTAATTATCTAAAATATGAATAAGATAAAATCAAACAAATGAACAAAATAAAACATTATTTCAAATATCACTATATAATATAATATCTATTAATCAGTGACGTTCTTTGCATATGTGCCTAGGCGACGTCCCGGGTGATAATTTGTAATGCCTCCCTCCCCCCCCCTCCAAAAAAAAAGAAAAAAACGCTGTTGTGTGGTGTAAACTTGCACTTTTGTAAATTATATTATCTTCAGTAGCTTCAATACGTCAAAAAAAATCTTAAAAAATTATATTTAATTTATTTCGTTTAAATTTCAGTGAGCTATATTTATTTACAAATTATGTAGTACAAATCGTATACAAAAAATTGTATACAACAACGGCAATTTTCAAGAACTTTTTTCCTCATTTTGTGTGTCACCTCCCAACACCCCTTAAAAGGGTGTCACCAGGAGAAGCGTCCTGTTCACCCGCCACCCTCACGCATAGTGACGCTACTGCATTAACTCTAATGCCAGTTTATATTTTTTTTACTCGTCAGATCGCACTACGTTAAATTTATCAACGACTTTAAATAATACACACCAATATTTTACTAACGTGAAATTTTTTTTACACATATCTCAAACATTTAGAAGCTTCTTTTTGTATTCAGAACTTTTTCTGAACCAAAAGAGCAATTTGACTGTCTTTTTCAGCAGTGACAGATTATTCAACGGACACGAATATTAATGTTGACATATTTCTTACGCATTTCACATTTAGTCTTACTTTTTTTTGTAGCTTTTGCTTATAACACTGTTTTGTTTTAGCAGTCAAAAGTAGCCTTTCGAATGCCCTATGATTGACATTAACCTACTGAAAATAAAATAAAACGTTACAGCATATACATAGCGTTGCTATGTAAATCAAGCTATGTGCAAAATATTTTTATTAAAATTTCAGAAATCTAAGTAAGCCTGATAAAAGATAGTCCTGTAAGTAACCGAATTGTATAGAAAAATTACTAAATAGACAAACAATGCTATTTTTAACCGACTTCCCAGAGGAGGAAGATATCAATTTAGACACTATGTATTTTTTTAAATTATTTATTTATTTATTCATCAATACTTTATCATTGAATTAACCGATTTTGATGATTATTTTTTTATAAACCAAGGGCAATCCATAAGTCCCGTACTTTGGTTTGGCGATATTTAATAATAAATTATTTCTGTTAACGTAAAACTAACGAAAATTATTTTTTGGATGCCAATATGGTTTTTCAATGGTTTGAAAAACAAGCGATCAGGTGGCTGTAAATACTGTGTGGTGTGGTTCGGAAGACAGAAAAGAATTACGTCATTTGCCGTATTATAAAATAAAAAAGTAAAGAAAATATTTTAAAATTTCATTTCATTTATTTCTGAACCATGTGGCGTCTTCCCCCAGGTATAGGGGAAGATTAAACACACAGTTATTTCCCTATTGCTACAGTGTTATGGCAGCTTCTACATGCATCGTATGTGTAACATAATGCGTAACTCACTTATATTGCTAATACATTATTTAAAATAACGAGTACGTTTATGAGCTTTAAATATGAGGAACGGAATATTATAAAAATGTTATCATCACGTTAAAGGCTCACGAGATCCAAAAATAACGCCAATTAATGACGATTAATATAGATCAATTCACAAGCCACACCTCCTGTATGACCAGATTCTTCATACAAGTGGCACAGTTTTTCTAGCTATCGAAAAATAAAAATACTACTAATAAAGTTGCGTCTTCCCCCAAATTACCTTATATAAAAACAATGTAATTAAAAAAAGGGAACAATTGTTTGTATTTTTGAAACAAAGGTAATGTTAATCAAAACATATATTTAGTCAATCTTTACAAAAATTAATGTATGCCCTTGTTCCAGAAATTTAAAAATTATCCTTCCCGATTAAATAATCCATAAAAATTATCAGTTATGCTGAGTTTTAATTAGCAGTGAAAATTTGCTTAGTGTTATTAATATACTAACTATTAAAACACTAATACTGAGAGATTAAAGTAAAACTGGGAAAATACTTTTCTTCCAAAAACATAGCTTAAAACAATTCAATAAATTAAGGTTTCTTTCATAAAAGTTACCTTTTTGAATTTCTGTAGCACAAAAAATATTTTACCTTCAAAGAAAATTAACTCTTATAATATTAAAACAGAAAAATCCGCAGAACTGTGTAATCAAATATGTGTGTATACATGTGACAAATTTATTCGATAAAAGACAATCCAATACATCAGGCTTATTTATTCTATGAAGGAAACAACACCAACGCAACATTAGTACATTTTTCTAGCAAAATGAAAACTTTCTGATGTCTGTTTCCTTTCCATTTTCAAAAAAAAAATGAACATTAGCATCTCAAATGTTCGGATTTACATTATCTTTTATGCATTTATTTCATCGAATTTCAAAAACTGAGTGATGTGGTAATTTATCATTTTAATGTTTTAAAAATAACAGGCACTGTAATCGCACTTTTATGTGAGTGAATAAAAGTAATCTATTGAATTGTCAGAGTTCAGGTGCAATTTATTTTTTATTGAAAACGATATGTTGAAGAGCGCAAAGAAGTACAGTAATTCCTTTAACGTTTACTGGTTTCGACTATTCGTGAGCATGAAAATAACGGAAATCTTAAAATTCGTGAGTTAAAGATTACGACATTCGCGAGAATTATCATTTAGTTTTTGTAGCACATTCTAAAGCTTAGGGTTTTTCTTCGGCCAGATGATTCTGGAACTTTAATGTATGTATTACTAATTTGTATTATATACATTTCTTTAAATCGTAGCTGCTTTCTAAAAAAAAAAAAAAAAGTTCATCTAAAGTATATCATGCTTTTGAAAGCCGTTTTAAAATTCACAAGTTTGACTATTCGCAAATTTAAAAACGAAGTAAATTTACGCATCCCGGAGGGAGTTCAATTTTATGATATTGTCATAATTTTTGTCTAAAACTTCCTTACAGAAAACATTTTAATTTTTACTTTATTTATTCAATGAAGACTTGCATGAAAAAAGCATTTCCTATTTTTCCTCCCTCCGAACTATTAAACTATTTCCGCTCATCAAAACCAGCATTTTAAAATCGAGTTTCTGTTATATCAACAATAACTTTGAAAGAACTGAAAGTCACAGAGTGAAAAAAATAAAAGTTCTCCAACTTGTAATTTTGGCGTAATTAACTTTCGTCTTAACATAAGTTATTCTCAGGGGTTCCGCTACAGTAGCCTAATTGATAAAAATGATACGTGCTTTAACAACGAATGTAGGCAATATGTTTTATATTCTGAACACTAATAGCATTTTATGTAAATGGAAAAGGAATATGTCTTTTATTGTCCAACATTAAATGTTGGACTTTGTGTTATATTATATTGCAAGTTCATTTCTAGAAAATAGATGCAAACATGTTACTATTCTTCGTAGATTCCCACATATTTTACTTACACTGCATTAAAATTTTGAAAAACTAATTTGATAATTATTGAATATGTAAATAATTCAGATCGCCATTTTTTGTTTACCCTCTCAAGTGAAAACAAAAGTAATTTCTTAAAATACTTTTGCAAATAGTTCTCATGCATGCATAATTTAAAGTGTTTTTCGTTTATTGAAATTTAAGGGTATACATTACTTCTTTCGACATTTTGTGTAATAATCAGATAAAAAATAATGTATGCATGTTATTCCAATTATGATTAGAAATGAAATTTGAAAATAGAACCTCATTGTCATCAACCATTAATTTAACATTAAAAAAAAATAATAACGTTTTAAAATTTTAAAAAATTCTTTTAACTTCCTCAATTATACTATTTTTTAAAAGATTTTTTCTGAGTAATATTCACAAACCTTACAGAATAAAAAAATAGGTTAAAATTAACTATTTGAAACTTCTAACTTAACTATTTGAAACATTAAAATAAAAACAAACTACAAATTTAAGAGTCAAATTCATGCTAATTTTTGTTGAGCATATTCCGTGAAATGCACGTACAAGGTTTCAAAGTTGTATCATTAGCTGAAAAAAAAATAAAAAAGACTTGGGATTTTACCACACGTAATTGGTCAAAAATACAAAGCAGAGAAAAATGTGTTTAAATATTTTAAAATGCAGAATGAAAAGAGAAAATATTATTTACAAAGTACGGTATATCTTTTAAAGTATTACTCACATAAATTTGAAATGTTCCACGAGGCTTGAAAAAAGTGTTATCTATCGAAATACTTAACGAATTTGTTTTCGATATTTTGAACAATTTTGTGCTCCCTTAAATGTTAGTCATATTGTACCGATATGGTTACAAAATTATTCTCACAGATATTTTGTGTTAGAATCTGGTAATTTTGTCTTAATGTAGTTCAATTTGTTGCCAATTAATTAATTTCCTGTTCCAATTGGCTTAGTTTTCAAATCTTTGCTCAACAGTTGTTTTTCCTGATGAACTAGTATTTCAGTGCTATGTTATTATATAGGCGAATAAGATGTCAATTTTTCAGATATCGCCACGTTGGCATTTTAGCGACTAATTCTTCGAGCCAGACTTGGTGATTTCTCACCAAACTTCGTGACATTTCGAACCTTATAAACTACATATTTTACTGAATTTTCCCCCCTTTGTTTATTTCCTCTTGTCGGGTTAAAGTTAGAGAGCTGTGTTTTAGTGTGAGTTTCAGACTTCACATTTAGTTTTTTTAATGCGATGCGAAACCTTTGTACTGTAAGCTTTGCGCTTGATTTTCCTTTTGGACCTTTCCGTTTCTGAAAGCAAATTCGTAACTATTTTTTTTTACGGTGTTTTAAGATGTATGGAAAATTGCTGAAGAATTTAGTAAATACAATTGAATCGACCTTCCAAAACCAAGTGAAATCTGGCGATTGTGAAGCAATATGGTATATTTTTTGTATAACGTTTTTGTAGCACTTTCTTGGACATTAAAAAAAAAAAAAAAACATCTACTAATCTACTATATCATCGCAAAGTATTTTTCTCTTCAGATTCGATTTTTTTTGTACTAATAGTAATAGAAATTATTATTGTTATTATTATTTAAAGCGACACTTTAAAGCATTTAAATGCATGACATATGATTACAATAATTACACTTGTTAAAAAATAAAACGTAGGAATTGAGTGAAACAATTCCTTCATGCATTAGCATCTGAATTAGCATTTATCCTACTGCTTAAATTTATAACACTCGGCATTGCTTTTCTGCGTGAAATAAAACTACGAAGATTCCTTTCACGGGCCGTTAAACTTAGTCAAGGCTTTTCCCTATCGATCTTGTCTAAGAATCATGGCAATATATTTTCTTCCATACTTTGCATAAATGCGTTACATAAATCATAAGAATTATCCCAAACTCTTCGAATGCTTTTGGATAGTGAAGCAATTCATACAGACTATATTTATATTTATGCATATATGTGTGTATATATATATATAAAGAGAGAGAAAGAAAAATAAGAGATACTAAATATCGTCTTGAGGTGTGCTTTGGGAACCTCCTTTCACAATTTGTTTCTTCAAATTTGACAAGAAAGAACTTACTGACAAACAAAATGACAGTCAACATTTTATGTCAGTTCTAAATAGTCATTTTAATTTCTAAAGGAATTTTTAAATGACAAAAGTGACATTTCTGTGAAACGGAAATAAGATATTCAAAATTCTTTCTTTAATTTAAATTTTTAAAATATTTTACTAACAGGAAACCTCCACTAAAATATCAAAAGACTAATCAGTTTCGAAAAGTGTGCGTAGGGAACACTTAATGAACCTAGTTTGCTAATTGCTGAAAACAAAACATAAACATTTAAACATTATTGGCGTGACTGCAAGTTCTATTTAATTATACATAAAATAATTTGCGAATCTTGACACGAGAAGATATTACTGTAATCTTTCGACATTATCGCCCACTGCTGCATTTGGGTGTTGTCAAAGTAATGTTTTGCAAATGAGAATTACCTTAGAAATACGTAGAAACTCTTTCTAAGCTAATGTTTGTCAGGAAATAATTTAATAAAAGTGGTTAGTTATTCAGTGCTGCAATTTCTTAATTTTGAACTTGTAAAAGAACGTTTCTGGGCACTTATTTATGTTGACAGAGAGAACAAAAACATAACTCGTATTTTTTTGATTGGGAAAGGCAGTAATCTAATTTAACGGGTCACATAAGATTTTTGTCATATCTTATGTCTATTCTTTTAACTAATTTAAATAAAAAGATTGAATTTAAATAATAATAGACCGTTTTAAAAAAAAATGATACAATAAATATGGTTTTTGTTTTGTCGTATTTTACTTAAAAGAGCAACAATGTCTTTCTTTAATAGTGTATAACAAACATAAGCTCCTAACGAAAATATCACTGAAAATAAAATCAGGAAATACCTTAATGAATTTTACTTAAGTATCATAAGTAATTATAATTCATAATATTCATAATATACTTGTTTGCTAAAATATACAAAATTCAAATCGCTGTTACAGAATAAATATGTTCAATTGTGGTTTCTAATGAAATTTTTTATTCACAGTAAAAATGTATTTACGCATAATATTGCCTTAATAATTGATTTTCTTTAATACTTTAAAATACCGGCTGAAAACATGAATATACTTCAATCATTTGTAGCTCTGTATTCAAGAACAGTTCAGTATCACGCTAAACGCGCGTTAATTCCAGTATTGCGTGTTGAACAAAGTTTGAATACTTGAAAAATTACTGTTCGTTAAGGAATGTTAGTGTTTTATACATTAAAAATGCTTCTAAAAGGATTCCAACTGTCATTGCACAACATGATCACAATGCAAATCAAGCTGATAAATAAGCTTCTAAAGATTTTTTCGAACTGATTTACAGTAACTCAATACAAATATGAATATTTGTGTTGATTGAATTTTATATTTGAATATATGAGCCATAGTAATATTAATATCATGATCAATAATAATATAATAATATGAAAATTATTTATTAAACTATCATCAAAATGAATTGTGCATTCGTAAGCCTAAAAGTGACTAAATACGTACGAAATATGTTTCTCAAAAATTAAATACGGTGAAAAGTGTATAAGTTGACCACTTGCGATGCAGGACTTTAGTGGCCAACTTAGACAGGTGGTCAACTTTACAGGTTTTACTGTATTTGCAAACCGTAAAATGAATGTCTATCGGCTTGTCTGTCTATATGTATGTCGCCTCCACCCTACCCCAATAACTTTTGAGGCAACTGTTCTACGTGCTTTTTTTTTTTTTTTTCTGTATTCAAAAGATCTCGGCAAGGACATTTCATGTCCATGTATATATGTATATATATTTATTTGAACAGTTTTTCGGTTAATTTTAAACAGTTCAAAAATTTTAACATTAACGTATATGCTGAAATATGAAGCAAATTGTATAAACCTTGGACATTGGATCCCAGTTCTTTTGAACAAGCTTGGAAAAAGCTTTCAGCGTTCTTTTTTATTATTATTATTTGAACAATTTTAGTTTAATTGTAAACAGTTCAAAAAAATTTAATAATAGCACCTACGGGGAAATTTCAATCCTATATAACTCCTGATCCAAGAGACGGATTTGCTTGGAACAAACTTTATCCGAAATATTTAATGACTTTGAACTTGGTATATGTGCATGCTCTTTAAGAAATAAGTGATCCTATTTTCCCATGAATTTTTCGGATATTTCTGAATGAAGGAATGGAAGAAAGAATAAATGAACGAGTGAATGAGTGAGTGAAAAAATATGTATGAACCGTCTAAACAGGTATATTTGAAGTAATTAAAACTAAAGCTAAATGGGAAGAGTGAGAGATTAATAGATTATAAATTTGATGCTGGTGTACATGGGAAAGTAGGCCCATATAATTCTAGACGGAACCTGTTTTTAAAAACATAAATTGTCAAGGATAGCCAATATTATTCCCGAACTATATTCGTAGTGTAAATGTGTGGCAACTGTATAGAATATATGAAAACATTTGCTGAGAATTTAAGTTCTGTTTATTTTTTAGTTATTAATTTAGCTTGTTTTGCACTTTTTTTATACAGTTAATCTTACTCGTTTATACAAATGTTATGAGCAAAGAAGTCCTACTTTTTTACTTAACTTCACATTTAAAGCAATTAATAAATTAATTCTTTTTACCTTATATTTTATTATGGTTATTTTTTCCACATTAGTTTCAGTAATTAAAAAAATACGCATGAGACTTATGGTAATTGCTCTAAATTTTGGAATTTGAGTTGCTTCCTCTTTCCAGAATGATGATTATTGTATTTGAATTCGAATATGACGATTTTTTTTTCTCTTTTCCTGTCAAGATTGTTCTTACAGATCAAATTTCAAAATTGTCACGAGAAAATAATCTTTAAAACTGGCTTCAAGAAGATTTTATAATATTTTAGGCCCTATACTATTTTGTATTTCATTTGTTTAGGAAGTAAGGACTAAAGGAGAGTGACGGAAACCTCGTTGGCCAATTTGTAACAAAAATTGCCAGAACACCAGATTATTTTTATTTTATATCCCTCTCAAATTTATTTTTATGTGCATGTATTTTGAAGCAGATTACTACAGAAACATTCTTTTAAAATAAAGAAAATGAATGAAACACAAATTATTTTCTGATCTAAAGTTTGTTTCGAAGAGCAAACGTTTTAGAAAATGTTTATCAAGAATATATTGGGTAATAAAACCATTTTAGTTTTATACCCTGAAAGATGATAAAGTAGAAGGTGTTTCACGACACTTTTCTGAGCCTTCGCTTGTTTTAGTTCATGAAAAATACAAGGAATGGATTCATGGTAAATGATGGAGAATAGTAAGTAAGGATTGAATATTAATATTAAATAATTTTAAGATGTATATATGAACTCTGGTGTACAAATATTGTTCTGAATTAAATGTATATTAAAAAATAAATAAAACCGATTAGGATAAAAGGCGAAGAGATGTATTTCGTTGTAAAAATTAGTAGGACTCGTCTAAATAACAAAAAATAGTGCACAAAAACAATGCGTGAGAATTCAAAAGAACAATGCAAATCAATTTTCTGCGCACCGTTTCTCACTAGTAGTAAAAAAAAGAAATAAAAAAATAGCGTAGTGTAAAATAAGCTTTGGCATGTGAAAAATAGTTTCTTTTTATTTGAAAATATTTTATTTAATAAAAAATTAATCTTCCACTAGAGTAACGTATGTCTACATGACGTTTAAAAAATTAAAAGAAAATATCTCAATTATAGAGTAATTTATTAAGACTCGTGTTTACCACTAACATTTAGTATGGCACATACGCACATTTTCTAATGCCCTAAATTGACATGTACTTTAATAACGATCTAAGACGCCTAAATAATAGCCTGCTTCGAGTAAATAGCCTCTACTATATTATTCTGGAACATATAGCTACTTACTTGACACACCATAAGAATGGCGATATTTATCAACGTGATAGAATAGTTCTAGTTTAGTTGACGTGCATCCAAGATCCTTAAGCACTTTTACGTGGTTAGAAATGAGTATAATCATTGAATTAAATATCTATTTCTGTGGAAAAAATTGCGAATAATGTCTTACAGGCGCGTCAAAGTCACGCGCCGGGATATTTTTTTCTTGTTTCAATTTTTTGTGATTTTTAATTATGGACTTTTACAAGTAATAATAGTACGCTAAAGCTGTATATGTCTGGAATCATTTAATACATTCAGAGAACTTTTAGATTTATGTAAACAAAAAAAATACCTAATTTCTTGGGTACAAATTTTAGGTCTGTACTTGTAAAAGAAGTATTAGTTTTTACACCAAAAAAAGTATTGCATAAAAGTCTAACATAAATAGATATGAAGTAAAAATTAATCACTTGTGAAATTCATTTTTCAGTTTCTGTAAGCTAGTGAGTAAATAAATATAACAATGCTTATGACAGTTATGCATTGTTATTTAAAAAGCTTTTAAAACTTTGAAATAACAGTTATTTGATATCCCTTAGTGAAAGGTTGCCAGCTGTTTATTGTACAACCTATCGTAGCAATACTTCCATGATATAAAATTTTAAATGAAGGTAGATGAATCAAGAATTCAGGTATTAAAAATACACTTTAAAGAAACATTGTATACATATTTAATATTATTTCCTTCATTAAATGCATAGAGCGTATATATAAATAGTAGTAATGATTTTTAAAATATGAACATGCATTTCAAATAGTTGTGTTACACAATTTTATGTATTCACGGCTGTTGCGAATAACGGCTAAAACGAACAAATTTGCGAATTTTTGGCATTTCGTATTAAGCGAGTTCAACTGTATAATGCATGTTTGGCCAATTTTAAACTGGTAGTCACTGATTTCCGATGGTTTATTTTTACATTCTTTTCCATTTTTAAACTGGTAGTCACAAATCTCAAGTGTCTAGTTTTACGTAACTTAACAAAGTTTTATCCCATTTTTACAGATTGCCAAAGAACAAGAATTTTGAGAAACAGTTATACATGATTATTTGATTTAAACAAGTTGTTCGTACATTTGAAGAAACATTCAGATTCTCTTCTGTACTTTTAGAAAAAAAAATTCAAAGTGTACCTATATTCAAATGGGAACTCACGTATTTTCGAAGGAAAGAAAATGCTAAACAACACCGGAAAGAGGTTAATTTTCCAACACCCCCAAAGTGAATGACCTTTATACCACCTATCAACATCAACGACGTACAGGTTATTGCTGCAAAGCCTTCTTTATTTCCACATACTTAACTGATGCATGTAATTTTCAAGTTAAAATACAATATAAAGCAAAAATGAGCACATATTTCATCCTAAATTATATTTGTTCTAGAGACATATTATATATATCATTAGAAATTCCCCAGAGTACATGTATTTGCAGAATTTTAACTAAACAAATCTATATTCAATTAGCAATTACAACATTGCAAACAAACAATTCGAGTTAGGTCTAAAACAAATATTTAAAATTAAATTCTTAGATTAAGGCACATTTAATCGTTAATTAAACAAACTTTCTCTGGTTTGGAATTGCGATTTATTCTTGAAATGATCGGAATACTTTATTATTAAATTTACATTTTTTAAAGCAGTCTATTACGTTAGTGAGAATTTCTAAATAATAAGTATTAAATTCAAGGATGAATATTTTTATAATTACACAAGTCTACAAAATAGGGAAATATGAAAATTGCTTTAATTTAAGTACTGATTTTAGTGTAATTGTAATGCTGAACTTAAAAATTAAATCCTTTTTTGCCTCTCACTTTAGGTTTCTCAAAACCTTTTTTTTTTACTCACTGATGAACTGAAATTATGAAATTTTGAGTTTAAATTTAATTTAATTCAGTTTAGATTTAAATTAAATAAAATTCTTGTTCATGAATTTATAAATTATTTAGAACTATTAATTATGTTTTAAGAATACAAAAAGAATGGATTTTTTAATTGTTTAAGAATACAATAATTTATTTTTTCGATCCGAAAAATTAACAGATGACTAAGGGACATAATAAGCTTAAAATCTTTATAAAAATTAAGTTTTCCAGCAGGCTTATAGTAAGGTATATATACTAAGTTTTGTATTTGAAAAATTTCCCCGGCTTTAGTTGCATACAAGAAAATTTACAGGGTACAATTTGGAAACATTTCAAGCACTTCTTTCGTTTTTTACATTCTCGTATCGAAAGCTTATTTTTCCTCAGTTTTCTAATGTATAAAGGTAATGGCAGAAACCAAGATCTTCCTTTTGTCTTACGTAAATTAAACTCACGACTAGTTGCAAAGGTATCTGAAGCCCTCTCCTGCTTTTTACAAATTAAACACCGTTGACAAATTAAATTGTTTTTATGAACCCACATTTAACCTACAAATATGGAACCCTTTAAACCTTTTTTTATCTCTTTCTTTATAATCGAAGCTTTTCCTTGCAATTATTTTCAACCCTGGATAACATGCATTTATGATTGAACGCTAGTACTTAATGTATGTTGGACTCTGTCTTTCTCATTATCAAAGAAAATACAATACTTTGTGTATCCTCTTTGTTGACAAGGCAACGCAGAAATCGCTTTCAGATTCCAGCAAACTTTTATATTATTCTTCAATATGAAGGGAACGTCCAACAGGTAGCTCTTCTCAGCTATTGCTGTTAAGCAACACTGCCCTTTTTTGATGAACTAATGAAATTCGTCATTTACCAAGTTTGTATTGGATTTTAAAAGTGAACACGAGGGCCTGGAATATCACAACAGTATACACGAGATATAAATATCTTTATTTTTTCTTAGATCATAAAATATTCATCATTAACCAATATTTGTTGGTTTTACAATCTCAAACAGTTACAAGAAGTGCCTAAGAAGACTTAAATTCTAACGAAATCATTCATTCCAGGCTGATTCAAAAGTTAAGATGATTATATGCTTAATCTTTATCATCTTCTTCATCTTCAGATATTGCATCTGAAAGATCAAAAACGTTTTTTACTCGCGTATGATTACGAAATGCTTAAATATAGTCCATATCCCTTTGGCTAATACGAGCTATTATTCATATAATTATAATTATGAACTTATCTATATCCATATAAATAGGTGTATTTACGATATTTTAATTGTATGTACTCTATGAATGTATATAAAAATATGGTTTGCTGCATAAGTATAATAATTATAATATTTAGAATTATTCTAAATGTACTATACAAACAAATTACCTATTTATCTACTGTATTAAGTATACGACGAAACTGTCCATAATAGAACTTGTCATTGTTTTTACAGTAGTAATCATCCACAAATTATAAGAAACAATGTTTGCTTAATTGATCTTTTTTCACCAGTGGACCTGGATATAATATCAGTCCCTATGTATGATGTGATTTCAAAAGTTCGGTATATTTGAGCTACTTGCATTTTATTCTACATTTAATACTACAGTTTTTTTCATATTATTATTATTATTATTACTTCCACTCCGCTACTACCATCACGTTTCCTTGGGTTAAATGTAAAAAAAAAAATCCTGTTTATCGAAAACAACACATCGTTTTACACGCACATTTCTAAGAATACCCGGCATTTGGTTAGACATTAAAAATCTTCGCATATTTATTAGTGCAAGAACAGTGGCTTTTTGTGCGTAAGATGTAATTCATATATCATCGCTTATAAATATAACTCAGTAATAGCAATATTTAAGGTAATGTATTATTTTTTTAATTAATCCAAACATTTTTATCACTTGATGAAAATACATAACTTTCAATTTAGTTCCAACTCTTCTCTAAACAGTTAGCTCTTGTATGGCTTCTCTAAACATAAAGCTTTTGTATATACTTCAGATGAATAAATAAACGTAAATTTAAAAATATTCCTTCATAACACAGAAGAAAATTATTCATGCAAAACCCATACGTATAATCATCAGAACTGTTTAAGGGTAATTAAATTTCGCCAAAATATTTCGTTCCTAGTAATTAGCAAGCTTTATGTACAAAACGAAAAGAAATGACATTGCGTCACGCTTTGAAAATGCATATTAATTTGCGACTTTAGGATGAAAATAGCTTTCAAATTGAGTGTCGTTATTTTATTTAATTATTAGAAAAATGAATGGAACAAACATGGCATAAATCTCAAACTGTAGTGGAAATATTTCAAATGTAATGATACATTTATGTGTTTTTATTAGCTATGACTTTACCGATAAATTATTAACTTAAGGAATTAATGGACAGACTGGGGAAATGATGCATTTAACGGATGTACTTTGTAAAAATAAAACGCAAGTTATCGAATATCATAAAATGGGAATGATAAGTTGACGTTCACTAAATATTTTTTTTTTATTATCTGGAATCCCAGTTGTCAAAACTAAACAACTTTTTAAACAAAAAAAGGAAAACTCATGATCATGGCTGTTTTTAGTGTAAAATGAGTTTATATCTATCACTATGAAATGATGCGTCATAACGCACTTCCAGTAAAATAAAGCCCTATATGTAAAAAAAATAATAATAAAATGAAAATGTAGTATGAAAGTGTATGTTTGACACAGTTCTTCTTCCCTCCCGATTGAGTCTTAGGTGAATTTGGTTTCGATTGAGTTCTAGACGAACTTTGCTCCCATTGAGTTCTAGATGAATATTGTTCCGATTCAGTCCTAGATGAATATTGTTCCGATTGACTCCTAAACGAATTTTGTTCCGATTCAGTCCTAGATGATTTATATTCCGATTGAGTCCTAGATGAATTTTGCTCCGATTGAGCCTTAGATGAATTTTGCTCCGATTGAGCCTTAGATGAATTTTGCTCCGATTAAGCCTTAGATGAATTTTGCTCCGATTGAGCCTTAAATGAATTTTGCCCATATTGAGTCGTAGATAAATTTTTTCCCGATTAAGTCCTAGACGAATTTTGTCTCTATTGAGTTGTAGACGAATATTGTTCCGAGTGAGTCCTAGATGAATTCTGTTCCGATTGAATCCTCTATGAATTTTGTTACGATTGGTTCCTATATGAATTTTGTCCCAATTGTGTTGGGAGAAGAGATGAATATAGTTTTGTATACCCATTTAAGATGGTCGTTCACACTTGGCGCACTACTACTGCCTTTTACTACTGTTGAAAATCCAAAATGATCAATTTCTAGTATCGTCACAACCGAAATAGTTACCGTATATATTCATGAATGAGCCCATTTTATTTGAACGAACATTCGACACTGAAGTAGTGAGAGTAGCTTATATACGAGTCGAAAAATTTCAAAATTTGATGAGCGGAAAAAATATCTAACATATTGTAACGTAATCTGGCACATGCGAGCAACGTTTCAGTAAAACTAATAACCCGATCGCTCTTAATTTTTTGGCGACTAATTAATTTTCTTAAGTTTAAGTAAACTACTGATGGAAGAACTGCTTTTTTCATGAGCTTCTAGAATAAGACATACACTTTTACACATTAATTTTCCATTACACCATTTTTCTTTTGATATTTTCATTTCTTAATTCAGAGACGAATTGGAATTTGTCATCCGGGGCATCAAGATTGTCCGCTATAAATTACTGGAATTCTATGTTTTTATGTGTTTGTAGTTTAAATTTATTATTTTTACTATTAAAGAATTCATTATCAACACAAATATCATTAAAAATTGAAGAGAATATATTATCAGATTCGGAAGAAACATCAAGTTTTATATCTTTCAATATATTTATTTATAATGTCAGTTCATCTTGTTGTTTACATTTTAATATAATATGTTTGCAATATTTTCGCTTTCAGCAGTTTTAGCAGGATTAGATCTATCTAAATCCTGATCAAATTTTCGAAAATTCCTTTTATATGTTTATTCTGTGATTTTTTTTCTTTCCTCTAACAATCTTAATGGAGAAAACAAAACAAAAATCCAGAAAAAAAAAATGTATATATTTAAGTTTTTCATTAAGTCGATTTAGTTAATGAATTGTTATATGTACTTTATTTTCAAAAGAAGAATTTTCATGGCAAGAATGAACGCATTACAGCAAATTGTGGTAACCTTAAAGGGAACAGCCAGAAGCCCTTTATAACCTGTAGCGAATCAAACGGGAATAACTGAATCAGTACGAAACCGCATATCTTGTGCAGGATTCACTGGGAAGGTGGGATCTACCTAGTAGGGAATTCCTAGTACGATATACCTTGTAGGAAATGCAATCCCGATCTTGCGGGATTGAGATTGCATTCCCTACTAAGGCATCAGCCGTCGACAGCTAACCTGTTTTTAGTTGTGAGATACATACATGCGTACAGGCGTCAAGACGAAACTTGACAAAGTAGTTTCACAGACGATCAAATTGAACATTTCAGTGGCGAGAACGCACGGACATCACGAATCAACAAGTCAAAATTTGTCTCAAGATGATTAAAATGGGAAGTTACGTTGAAAACTAGTGGGAAATGTTTCGTGACTATAATGCTTCTTTTTCAATCCGAACAATGAAATAATAAATTATCATAAAACTTAAACGAAAGATCACAAAATTACTTACATTTTTATTTTTAAAGTGAATCACATAAATGGTATTGAGTTTCAGGACACTTTTTTTTTAAATAGGAATTTCTTGAATTGAAAAAAAAATCTACACCCTTTGAAAACATTAAAAAATGTTAATACAAATAGATGTATAACTGTATACTTTTAAAACACTGCAACTTTGTTGTATTACTGCATCTTCGATATTTTAGCTTTCAGAAGATAAACAAGAATATATGTTGATCGTCACAAAAGAACCGGTTTCAACGCGAAATGAATGTAGCGTGAATATCAAACAGAAATCCTTCCGAAACTAACTTTGGTCTCGGTTACATATTGGATGCAGGATCGATTCAAAACTCGGGGATTATTTCAAATTACGATGCGGTGTTATACGTATCTGAAATCCGTGGGAGAGCTTAGGAGCGCGATATTAAATATCGATCCATGTATAAAATGTTTGCCCTTCACTTGCGGAATATGTTTTTCACATTTGAAATGGATACCTCAATTGTACCTTATTTTAACAACAACGTGGATACATTTAATCTAGACGGTGATGGTACAAAAAAAGTATTAAGTAAATTCCAATTATAACGGTTTATGTTAATCAGAGGCATATAAGTACCATTATTAAGTTATGCTATCCAGGTATGTTCGAACAAAAATAAATTTTCAAAAACTGTTAGTTAGGTTCTTGGCTATATTTCTTTATTTACATTTATTCACTTCGCTGCCTATTTACATATTATTTACAGTGGTTCAATTTCCACATCATTGAGTTCTTAGATGTTTCAAAGCTACGGGCACAAGCTCTCCCGTTACGACTACAGTTCTTTGGTATTTCTTACGGGCACCAACTCTCCCGTTACGTTACGTCTGGATGGGCGCAACTCCTCCCTGTCCAGCATCTCCTGCTCATCCGACCGCAACCTCGTAGGCAAGCGAAAGTCGATCTCCTCGCCCCCGCTTCTGAGGGCAGCTTATATAGGGGGTGCCTGACCTTAGGCCGACATTGAGGGCAAGGGGACACACGTGCACCATTTCCTGTCGTGTGGACCCCTTCGTCTTGTCACGTAGGCCCCGTAGGTTTGCCGGCCTAGGCCTAACCTGACACTGTTCATATTTTTTTTTCCTCCAATGGGGCTGCGGTATTGGTCCTCAACCATTGTAGACCTAATGTGTTCCCCAGTAATTGGTACCATCTCTTTCAGCGGCGCCACAATGAGTGTGGTCCCTTCGCCGCATGAGAATTTTAACGTTTAGTTACCACTAGATGGCGGTACCTGAGCTCTCATTGATGCAATATGCACTAGGAATTTAATTTAGCCGAGAGTATCCATGCCAAACGGATACTCAAGGGATCTCTAACATACCGCATAATCATACGACATGGACGCAGACGACTGACTTTCTGTATCTTGAAAATCCACCGACTTGGACGAGGTTTGAACCTGCGAATTTGGTCATACGAGACCTGTGTCTTACCACTACGCCACCCTGTCGGCAAGCTGTTCATATAATTCCAGTAACAATTCCCGCGAAATAGCTTTGTCAAAGAATATGTAAATTGTTTTGAAGGCAAAAACATATTAATATTATTAAAGTATGCTGATCTGATATGCTGGACGAATTTCAAAAAATAAGAAGGTTTAAACTTGCAGTAAACATGGCATCACACTACTTTGTCAAAAAAAAAAAAAAAATTCAACGTTTTCGAGTTATCAGAGAATTTTTCGTCGATGTTAATTATGTATGCGTCATTTGTAAATGCGTAGCGAAGTTAAAATATTAAGAATTCATAAAAAACAATAATGAAACTGGAATAAAAAAAACTAACGTATTAAAATTAACAGTAAAAAATAAATAAATAAAAAAACGGTTAACGAATTCTGAGAAAACTCGATATGTTGCCTGTGCTTACATGAGATAATATAACTCTCAACATTTCGCTAAAAAAGTTTACATTTTGGAAGAAATAATTATAATTTGTTTTAAAATTATTGATTTAAACAACGAAATTAAATATATGACAAAAGAAAAGTAGAGATGAAACTTTCGGATAGCTATTGTTACAAAATTAATGAAGGAATTTGCACGTTAACACATTTAGTCGTAAACATAAGTCTTGTTATTATTATTACCATTGTTATCATTAACTTTGATGTTGGTATTATTTTTATCACTGCTTTTGTTATTATTATAATTAGAGCCGGGACTTTTTGGGTTTTTTTACAGAAGGATATTTTGCATATTGTTCAGTTAATCGGAATAAAGATATCAAAAACGCAATATACTCGTAATCCCTTGTAGACAGATCATGGCATACTATTCAGAGTAAATTTAGACTATGCTAAAACACATATAACGAATACATAAAAAAAAATCTGTAAATTTTTACTTTCGTAAATTTTACACTAATTTAAGTTTATTTTAGAATCAGAACTGTGCACTATTTTAGCCGAAAATTTTATGAAAAAAAAAATGCTGAAAGTCACATTTTTTTTTTATTCTGTAAAAAAAAAACAAAAAAAAACACTCAGCTATTTCTTTCGCACACATACCCCTTACCTTTTTCTTTTTCATTTTCTTGGGCAACGTGTGAAGCTCTAATTGTATTTTGTTCAAAGCCCAGAAGAGTGCAAATATTTGCGCTAGTTTCAGATTTTTTTCTCTCTTCTTGTTACTTTCTGTAACATCGTTATGGCTGGGGAAATATATTTTCTTTAGTTACCTCCGCATTTTCTTAGCAATTTCCCGGATATTTGCTTAGATGAAGAAAATATTTGAATAACAAGAGAAAGTAGGAATATGAATCTGATTAGTTACAATTTCAAAAACATGTAGTGAACATCTAACACAAATTTCACTGTTCCATATGTAAATATTCAGTCTTTAATGTATAGTAATTTGTAGAGAAATATGTTTATATACTTGATAGTAAAAGATATTTCAGACAATACAACATGGAATGGTCATTTATAAGAAAAGTTGTAATGTAAGTGTATACAATAAAAATCAATGCAAACCTTATATTTACCGTTGTTTTATTAAAAATGTAATGTTCATTGTTATTATAATTCAATTCTAAAATAAATATAATGATATTTTGACAATGTTCGGTTAGTATAGATAGATTCGGTTTCTGAGTGGGAAGCGTACAGAAAATGTTTTACTTTGTTGTGCATGTCGTCGAAAATGTTTATGCTCTCGATTGACCATGTTAATTAAATTTCGCATTTACCCGGAAAATTGGAAGACACGGATAATCGAACACTGACCCTGTAAACTGGCTTAAAATGAGTAAGTAAAACCCGTTAAATCCGTAATTCAAAATTTCTGGAAGTCATGAAAAACTGTTTAAAACATTTTAATTGAATTTGAATTTCGGAACTACTTTTTAAAAATGGAAAAAAAATGTACTTTGATTCCGTCAGAAGTTTTATTATTACATTATTTTATGAACTGAAATGTTAATTATTCTACTTTTACTATATAACCCCACCCCCTCCATCCCCAAATGTTTACGTGGGTTATCAGGAGGTAAATTATCAGACTAAAAATGTAACAGTATTTAAGGTGATGTTCAAACATCCTGGGATGGTCCTTTTCCTACCCTGTAATATACAACTATCAAAAACCACAAATAAAGTTACATTTAAGACCCTTCCGTTTTGCGTACCTAACAGAAAATTATATTTCATTTGACTCACAACACACCGTATCTTAAATTTTTTGAAGTAAGTTATTAAAATCTATGACATTTTTTCGTCAATGGCAAGCAAAAGCGGCTAGAACTAACTTCAATTCTTACTTACTTAACTCATTCAATTGTTTATAGCAGTGTTTCTCAACATTTCAGTATTCGCGGCTCAATTTCTATTATAATTTTCATCTCGCCCCCCTTACCATAAAATGAATACAACAATAATCTATATGAGTACTGATTCTGTTTTTGAATAATTTTTAACTAACTGCCAAAACAAGAGTAAAAACAAGTAATTTTAGTAATAAAATTAACTTAGTAAAAAAACACTATTTGAACTTTGGGCAGGAGTAGAGGATGATTTTTCTGCACTAAAAACAAGGGCATTTCGTATTCTATTACCATTTTCAACATCCTCAACAACTTTTGTGAGACTGGATTTTCTGCTGGCTCTTCTTTGAAGACAACCTGCAGATCTCGGCTAAATATAGAAACAACTAAGTGTGGAGATTTCTTTTTTTTAGCCTTCTTTCGAAAAACTTTACTTGAAAGACAGGCCCAAGGAAGTTACTAATAATTATTAAATTTGTTTTTAATTTAGTATGTTTTGATTAAGGAAGTTTTTTAATTTTGTAATTTGTTTTACTTAAATAAGTTATTAAATATGTCGAAATGTATTTTGTTTCTCTGTGTATGCGTGCTTTCCTTTCAGTCAGTTAAGCATTTTTTAAAAGTAACGTTTTATCTTGGATGTTCTCACGCCCCCTTCTCGTGTGCTCGCGCCCCACTAGGGGGGCGCGCCCCACAGGTTGAGAATCGCTGGTTTATAGGCTCTGGTGTCACAATTGATTAATGGTTATGCGGCTATATCAGTGGTCGGAAACCCGTCGATCGCGACAGCATTTTGGACAGTTTAGACGGTTTTGGGAAAAAAAGATAAAATCAAATGACTTTTGAATGCGAACATATTTGTTTTCCAGAAAATGTTTATGAATTTGTCAGAAACTTGCCAATAATTGAAACTTGCTTGAAACATGTTCTAATGCGAGTAAATGGCGTTAACATAACATTTCGGAAATTTTAAAGTAGGTATTTTTATAGGCATCAAAATTGGTTCTGGCACGAATTAACCTACAATTTGAAAACAGACAGGCACAATCCCAGCCAATGAATAGTGTATCCTCCCCTCCCCCCCCCCCCATTTTGTCTTCCGAGTCGATCTTGGTGTTCGCCGAACTTGGAAAGTAGATCTTCCGTCAAATTAGTTTGCCGACCGCTCTGCTAAATAGTTTCCCACAAAATTGCTCGAAGAATTCAATTAAATTCTTTGCAAGTTGTTCAATTGTCTGCAAAACAATACACTGCACTTCAACCTTTTACCAAACAAATGGTGAAATTTAACTGCAATCAACATTTGATACTAAATTGAACCATAACATTGATATAGTTTCACCAAGTTTCACCTTGAATTAGAAACTAGGAGCCATTATATTGAAAAACAAATGAACTTTGTGCACTAGTAAAACTGAAAAACAATTATTCACGTTAAGAGCACAAATGAACATTAAAATGCAGATATATGTTTCGGGATTGCTTGGAATCCCGTTTTCCAATGCAGAAGTGGAGTTTCAAGATGCAAAAACATCCAAATGAAGCTTTATTTGAATGTTTTTGCATCTAGAAGCTCCACTTCTGCATTGAAAAAAGGGATTCCAAGCAATCCCGAAACATAGGTCTGCATTTTAATGCTCATTTGTGCTCTTAACGTGAATAATTGTTTTTCAGTTTTGCCATTATAATGGTTCAACTTTAGTACCAAATGCTCGTTGCAGCTAAATTTCGCCATTGTTTTCATGTTTTAGGTGAAGGGTTGAACTAGGATTTTTATCAGACTAGTGTAGGAGCAAATGCTATAGCAAATACCTATGTTGAGAAAAACTTTGGAATTAGCCTCAGACGCAGTAAGGCGCGTAGTATATTTGGGCCCCTTTTAATACATACGGAATAATTTTTGCTCACAACTAACAAAGAAAAAAAGGATTTTTTTTAAAAGCTTGACTATTTGACTACAAAAATGAGCAATTATTTGTTTGCTAAATTTTGCAGTTGCATCCACTTTTTAATTAAAAAAATATTTCTGAAATATATCCTTTTTTGAATTTAAAATACAATCTATTTCTAGAAATTACTAAGTTCGTAAATGAAAACATTATTTATAAATTTGAATAGGTATGTATATGACATTAAATAATTGAAGTGTTGTTCGCATTTTGATTGCAGTGTTTTTGAAATAAACATGAAATTCCCATTTCATTTCTTAAAGAAAGAAAGTCATTATCAGGCTCGACTATTATTTCACATTTTAAAAAACGTCTGAAAACAAAACAAAGTTCGTATTGCGTCGTTCCATATTCTTAAACATTCAGATGAAAAGTTGTGAAACAACTTGTTATGTCAGACACGTTGTTTTCAAAGAAAAATATTTAAAAATAGTGAAAAGTTGTTATTATTTTAAACTCTCCCGTAAAGTTTGCAGGAAGAAAAAAAACGTATAAATTCATCTAGCGTTTGTTTCATTTTAGAAAAATCGTACGATACACTTGGAATTTTGCCAACAAAGTTATGCTAACAGAATATGATCTACCGACGTGATATTATTTTTATTTATGTCAGAAACTATAGAAAAGTCTCCCCTCTTTTGTTTTGAATTATGGTTCAAAGAACCAATGAATTTTAAAGCTATTTTCTATTTTCAAAGCGTTAATATTAAAGCTATTTCTTTCGCTCTCGCTTTTATCTTTCTTTTTCTTTCGTTTTGAATTATGACAAAACATATCTTACTTAAGATTCTTCAAGAGTCATAGTTCTCAGACATAATTAAACTTTATAAATGCAGTGCTTAGACAAAATATATTAGCTTTCCAGATCATTAAAATCACTTTAAGTGTTTTTTGTATTAATGAAACACAATTTTATTTATTCATTTGTTTCTTTATTTTTCGTAACGCTTAAACTTTGTGTGATAACAAAGAAAGTATTGTGGAACAATTTTCATTTGATTATGATCCTTCTTTTTTTTTTACAGTACACTGAAACAGCATTTCCCAAACTAGGGTTTGCTACCCACTGGCGAGTCGCCAGCAGAGTTGCCAAACGTGCTGGATTCCTGGGACAGTCCTGTATTTTAGGAAAATGTCCCACTTCGCGGGGGACGGCACATTCCCGTGTGCTTGCTAGGATATTGATTTTGCCGGATATCTGGTACCCGTTGAGCATTGTGTAACGGATCCGTACCATATATCCGGCTCTGATGTTTCGATTCTGTAAATTCTATGCATTTTTTACACACAGTTTCCCATCAGTTTCAATCACAGCTTTCATCCCTATCTAATCAGTATTTACTTTATACGTGTATTCTCTAAAATGTGCTAATTACATTGACATTCCGGAAAACCGGATATTGGATTCCGGATATATATTTATATCTTTAAGAGCCGGACGGACACCGGATTATCCAGCATCCGACATTGGATATCCAGCGTCTGGACCCCGCCCTCCCCTGTCGGTACCTCAGCGGTCCCGTATTTGCTGTCTTTAAATTGGCAACCCTGGTCGCCTGTCAATTTTAAGTGGCTAACGACTTTTATAAACAAGATAATCGCTTTTACAGGATTCATTCTATTGCGTAATACCATCGTGAAAAAAAAAAAGCTCTGCATTAAATTTGAACGTAACGTTGCTCTATAAATTTTTCATTTATTGCAATTAATACTTGCTCTTTCTGTATCTACAATTTCTTAGTAAGGATTAGTACTTAAAACTGAGAACTGCGCATGCTCCTTTTTAAGTCAAAACTGCTTTAAAAAATAAGAAATTATATTTTCTCATTTTTCAGCACGTCATTTCGAACAGTTCACTAAATTATTTAGAACCAATGACGCACTCTGAAATTTGCCTTTACTGTTCCCTGTTGCTCTAGCCCTTAGTATGAACGCGATTTTAGACAGCTGAAGAATTTCCCCACATATTTACTGACTGATGTTCAGAAACTCAAAGGACAGTAAACACAGATGTTCTATCAATGGATTCAAAATCATAATTGTACTTAAAACCAGGTAAATACATTTGCGATAGTTCGCTACTATGGATCTGGCACATCACAAAGTTCTCAAATCACAATGTCATCACTACAGGAAAAGCACTTTTAAATTATACTTTTAAAACTTTATAATGAATGAAATAAATTCCTAGCCAATGTATGTCCTTATTGCCTGCAATTTTCCGATATAATTTCTTTTACTGCAAATATTGCAAAATGACAACTAAATAAATACAATATTGCATCAAAAGATAAGTGAATTCTTCGTAGAAGTAGTGTTTAGCAAAACAAAGGCCAATACAACTTAGAATATTTTTTTTTGTCCACCTCAGTTATTGTAGTCCTTCCATTAATTCACTGGATAACGGTTTCTGCTTAGTATTGTTTTAATGTTTATTGAAGCACGGGTTGTATGTTTATTTTGGCTTTTAATAACAATTGTATTTACTATTTCTTTTTTATGGCAGTAGACCTTGAACAATAGTTCTTTGACTATAATAACTTTTACGAACATTTATGACGTACGAAAACTTAGTAATTATACATTTCTTCCGCCTATTATTGCGCTAAAATATTCTGTTTTAATAAAATAAAAAGTATGCAGATAGTCAAATAAGCTTCAGAAATAACAATTATGAACGTCCTTTATAATTATTATTATTATTACTATTATTATTACAACTCCAATTTATGGTTCTAAATGATGTTCTTTTTAAATTTTTACTTCAATGCCCCCGTTGGTGCGTTGGCAGATAGCCTGTTCAAGAGACATACCTTTATCCAAATCTGTAGTTTTTTTCTTTGTATTGTAATGTTATTTCTTGTGATCTTGTGTCAAGTACTATTAGTCATACTGAGTTAGAGTTCAGGCATTGGTCCTTGCGATTTTAGGAAACAAACTCGAAAATATATGTGACTTGAAATGGTCTGTACAGTAACAGTAATTTCCTGTTTTATTCTTTATTGCAATCAAATAAATATTTGCTTTAAATACATTCCCTTAATTTGACGCAATAAATTACATCTGTTTCAGGGTTACATGGAACCCTATTCGTAGATGCGAACTTTTAGCTGTAAATCCTGCTGAGTTTTAAAAAATATTTTTTTTTTTTTGAACTGGAGTTCTTACTAACCAAGGAAATAATATTTTGCGTGAATTCTGGATGGGAAGTTTTCGCCCAGAAAAGCGATGATAGCTTTTTTTTTCCTTTTTTTTATATATGTACAGTACAAAAATAAGACTAGGCTTATAAAATAAAATAAAAACTAGTAATTATATTTTTTTACGTATTTTTTATTCAAACTGAGCTTTTACGGCTCCAATACATTCATTTCAGCGATTTAACAACGATTCGAATGCCTGTTCCAGCTCACTTTGTGAGACTGCCACCAAAGTTCTCGTCGAAGCTGTTTGTATTGTAATGTCATCGAAGTAAAAAAAAAAGGAAAGAAATGAACTGAGGTTTTTTACAGTGGATCAGCTGATAGTTAACGAGATTTACGAATGCTCGATAACGCAGATAGCACCTCTACACGCTTAGTTCCATCAGTAATCTTAAAAATTCTTTGACACACTGTGTGCAAACAACATCAACGCGAGCTTTGGAGGCAATGGGAGCTGGTACAGGTATTACAAGCATTGTTGAACGGCTGTAACAAATGTATTGAAGCCGAAAAAGCTTATTTTAAATAAAAATACTTTTTAAAAAATAATTGCTAGTTTTTAATTTATTTTATAAAACTAGTCTTACAAATTTTTTACTCTGTATATATATATATATATAATATAGGGCCACCTATAACGAGCTTTCGTTCAGAAAACGTTCATATTTCCTTTTGAATTGATTTATTTACCACCTTTCAGTTTCCTAAAAATATATGTTAGTAATGTAAGTGACGCTGGCAACTGCTCAGGAAATTATTAGGTCCACTATTTATATAATAAGTGTTCTTTTTCCAACTGCAAATAAAAGAAATAACGAGTAAAAGCAGCATCATGATAATATACATATATTTTTTTTTTTGTAAATTGAGCAAAAAAATGTCATGGAATAAAATTTGAAGGGTATGGATTTTTCTCGTTGTCGCATTTTGATAATAATCAATAGGAATGAGTAATTATGTAGTAAATATTCAGTTACGAACTGATTTATATACTGTTTATCTACTTCATTTCTCAAATTTTACGTTGAAAGCATTTTTAACTAACCTAAATTGTATTACTTTAAGGTGTGTGTCCCCAGTTGCAGAATGATGGAAGTAGCATCTTTTAATAAAAAAACACTCCTTAGCTTCATCTGTTTAAGAACTAAATATCGTTCCAATCAACTACTCTGAACACAGCCTAAAAATAACTTGTTTTCAATTTAAAAACTTAATTTTAAAACTTGAAGCGGTATCTGTTGCTTAATGGAATTCATTAATATAGTTTGATGCTTCAGATTCATTTCTTAGAAAAGTTCGAAGAATCGAAATGGTGCATGCTGAAAATTTCCTATTTTTAAGCTTTTTCTGTATTAATACTCTTCATATAAATAAGCTTAGATTCAAACATATTAAATAATATACTAATGTATGCATAAGATATTCGGAAACTTTCAAATCCATTAAAGTTTTAAAATTAATTGCATGAAAGAATATTTTTTAAACTTGTTGTAGCTTATTCCCAAAATATGCAGAAAATGAAAGAAAAATAATTTTATAAAGTTCTGATTTTGAAATGGTGTGCATATGAACATTTTTACCTTTAATTAATTAATTAATTTACTTTCTTTGAACTTTCTTTAAAGGAAGAAATGCATGCGAAAAGATGAATTTCGATATCTAAAATACTAGTTTTGCATTTAAAATACGTTAGATCACATATTAGTTACATGTGTTTCGAAAAGCAATTTAATTAAAATTAATTTTCATCTCTAGTTCAATAAAAAATAGGAAAGGGGAGAAAATTCCACACACACTATATATATATATATATATGTATATGTATATATATTAGCCTTTAAGAATATTATCTTTCAAACAACTTAAAAGCATTTTTAAACACTTTCAGTAAGAAATATGCATTCTAAACATTAAAATTTTCTAACTGAGTACGTAAACGAATTTGCATTAGAATTAATTTGCATGTAATTGCTATAAGTGCAACGCTGCAGACCATATCGAAAATTCGTAAGCATATTAATGAAAGTGTAAAAGTAGAAAAAAGTAAAATAAATAATTAGAATAAGACTAATTTAGTCAATAAAGCACTTAAAATAACATAGTAAAATTTCAGCTAAAGCAAACACGGCATTATTGATTCTAGGTCAGTGGAAAAGGAAAATTTATTTTCAAAACTTTAAAATTTACATTAGTTAACTTTAATAATCATAACTTAAAAATAAAAGGATAATTAACAGTGCATCTCAGGTCTCCTTAATAAATTTAAGTGTTATAAAAGAGGATGCCCCGGGAAGAGGGTTTGAAACCGGATATCGTAATTATTCATTGTATTTAATAAGTGTTCAATTTAGCCCTATAATCAAAGATATGTTTGTCTTAACTAATAATAACGCAGAGAGTATGTGTGTGTGTGTAGATATATCGTTATGTAATGTATGTATGTTTGTGACTAGCCCGATGAACTGATTTTCATGAAATTAGGATCAACATTAGTTTGACTACCGATTTGGTTTTTGATTTGTTAATAATTTAATTTTTACTTGAATTTAAAATACTCTACTGCTTTATTATATTACTTTTGTATGGATACTTTAACAAAGCAACCAAAATGCGTAATTTTGCCCTTCCTCCATAATTTTTCAGCTTTGTGTGTGTATGTGCAAGCATGCGTGCTAGGGATCATTCATAAATGATGTCACGCTTCGAGGGGGGGAGGGGGGTTCGTGAAATTGTGACAAAGTGTGACAAGGGGAAGGGAGGGGGTAACAAGAAGTGTGACATCCTGCATTATGCAACATAGCGTGACAAAGGGGGGGAGGGGGTCAAATATATGGGAAAAAAGCGTGACGTCAGATGGCCGTTATGAACGGCCCCTTACCACAATATATATATATATATATATATATATATATATATATTGTGGGTTTTATCACAAGCGTGCGTTTTATCACAATATATATATATATATATATTGTACATATGTAGGCTAAACAATTGATCGTTGTAGGTGCCTAATTTGCAATTCAGCTGAAAGCGTTATGTCTTAATAAAGTACAGTTTGACATGGCGAAATAAACATCCTTTCTGTCTCGTAACTCTAAAGAACGACACCTGTTAAAATCAAATACGTAGGTTTTTTTTTTATTATTGAAACGAAACAATGTAAATAAAATAGTGCGTGTTTTTGAAAATTCACTAGCCATACTTGCTTAAGATTTTAAAATCATTTTAAAATTATGCAGCTGTTACATAAAAAAGTTAACAAAATATGCATTCCGACTTAAAAAAAGAAGCACAATGTAATTATTTAATTAATTAAAAATAAACTAAAAATGCATTGATATTTAAAGGACCGTATGTTTCATTTTTTACAAATTACCACTTAACCAAAATATAAAATTTTTTGCATTGTTTCAGGATTTATGTTTCTTTTTTACATAAGCTTCATCAATCATTCAACCTGACACGAATACAGAGCAAAGTACTTTTTCCGGATTTAACCTTCTTCTTCTTCTTCTTCTTCTTCACTTTTTTTTGAATTACCTTATTATAACGCTGCTTACATCAGCAACTATTAAACATCTTTAAATAATTAAAATAAAAAAAGTGATAAATTGCAGGATTTTAACGCTCTTTCCTTCAGTTTCTGTTCGGTAATCTTTTTTATTCAATTAGGTAAAAACGTGTTTATACATACTTTATTTTACAATAGAAAAATGAAATCATGAATATTCAACTTACACTTATTAACAAATGTCATCAATGAATCAATTTAGCTAAATAATTAATTTGGCAACTTATATTGTTTGTAGGTACACTTTAGTTTAAATAATTTTATATATAGGTTTATTTGCTTTACTTTGTGGAAGGAATTTATAGCTATTTTGATATTTAGAAATCCAAACTTCACAAATGTTTGTAACAAAGGAGGTGATCAAAGAAACAGCTAAAATAATGGTCAAACAGAAAGATGCATGAAATATAAAGTTTGCTTCTTCTTGGTGTTAAAAATGATATCCTGACTCAGTAGTCATAACTCCGACTTGCACAAATAATTACAATCTTCCTAAATTATACAAGAAAGTTATAACTGCATTAGCATGTGCTTATAAATTTAGAGAGAATGTCGTATCTTATTGTTGCCTTAGTTTTCAAAAAGAAAATAATAAATGTAAGGAAAAAATCATTTTAAAATTAATTAATTTTATTGTGAAGTTCGCAAAACCATTAAAGCATTTTCGCAGTTTTTTATATATTTCAATGTGTGAATGTCTAAAAAACATTTTTAGCAGTTTGTAAAAAAATAGCTTTTAAAGCCAATTGCTTTAATATACATGAGGCAATTTCCCCAAATGCCCCAAAAATTAAATCTCTACTCGGCAAACGTTTAGAAAACTCAACAATTCAAGGTCCTCCTTTCTGTGTGCTTTCACGTCGCGATGCACAGACGAACCTATAGTACAGACATCCTGGACATGTGGCCCACGTGTATTCTGAAAGCAGTGAACGTGCATGTAGGAACCTCAATTTCAGATTTCAGAACAGAAAGTTTTTCTAACAAAGCTTCAAATAAATCAACATCCATCTTTAAGTTTTTGCATGCAAAAAAAAAACTACACGATTTGTCTGTTGTTGTAATGGGAGAAATATTAGGAGGAAAAATCCTAAACTGACACACTTAGAACGGAACTTAAAGGAGTACATAATTAAAAAAACACATGTTTATAATGCTCAGCGTTTTTATCAGATAGCAAGCAATATGTTGATTATTACCGTTAGAGGAAACGCACAACTATCTAGGACATTGCAAGATCGAGCTCTATTGCAGAACTGTAGATTTTACCCTATAATCAACGAATCAATTTTGTTTGAGAAATATCGTTTTCATTTAATTGTCGAGAAATCAGTCCTAAATGTGATGAGGTTTTTTTCTTCATCTTTGTAGTACATATTTTTAACATAAAAAATAATTTATAAATCATCCGTGTGGGATCGAAGTATTCCTCTTCCTTTCGGATTTTTTTTTACCGAAACTATTGTAATATCTTTCTTTTTACAGGGATCTAGGGCTGCCACATTTTTGAGTTGCTCTGCTCCGACTTCTAAATACTTTCTCCGTCGCTCCGTGCTCCGAATATTTTTTTTTATATTGTTTTATTTATCTCCTTCTTTTAAAAATATAATTATTATTTTTTATTTGATAAAAACCAAAAAGAAGAAGAAAAAAAAAGCAGTGTGGCAGAACCAGTTTGTTTACTCCGGTTGCAAGGATAACATTGTTGCTCCACTGATGCCCGCTCCACTCCAGATCTTAGCATTAAAAAATAAATAAATACTTGCAACGTGAAAAAAAATAGTTTCAGATGAACTAACTGCTTTAGAAAAATATTTTTGTCCCAATTGTCGAGATAATACTTTAAAATTACATTATTGATAAATTACGAGGAAAGTCAACGCTGCTACCCATCGGTTGAAGAGGTCACTGAAAATCTTCCAAGGAAAGCAAAAGTATTTTCGTGTTTTCATTTTAAAAAGTAAATATATCGAGAACAGAGTAAATGGTGCGTAAGTTAATTTCTTTTAAACTATGTTAAATTTCATGAACATTTAAGTGATTCAAATGTATGATAAGTTGGTGTTCTCCTAGTTATATTCATTGAAATTTGATTTTTGGTCTACTTGAAAATACAAACGAATAAGCAGACATGGTTTTAACTGAGAAGCATATGACAACCCTTTTAAATTACACCATTAAGTAACAAAAAAAAGAACGAAATGATATACTGTAAATATAGATTTAAATTAAATTGTAACTAAAAAATTACATTTTATCTGTTCGACACTTCAAATGTTAAAGATTGCACGCATTTTTTCGTCAACTCATCTTTAAGTTAACTAGTTATACGACTTTATTAGGTTTTGATTATGATCTTCTTTTCTCGAGTTTTATTGCGGAAAGGATGATTCTGTTGAATTGTGTTCTGAATAAAATGTTGGGAAATGCAAACGTTTTAAAATAAACAAAATAGCGTACATCCGTTTACCTCTCTCACAGACAACACAGCTTGACAAATTAAGTGAACAAACGCATCTTTTTTTTAATAATTTTTTAAAAAGGTCCTACTCACTTATAATTAAATGCTTCCGAATGTAACAGATAAGTTTTTACAAAGTCAGGGAAAAAAGTTTATTGATTCTTTTTTTCCTATTAAGTCATCATCAAAAAACTCGGTTCTGTTTGAATTTAATGTTACTAAATTAATACATATCTGGATCACAAAGAAACCGGATGAAAATCACCACATTCTTAAAAAACAGCCTAAAATGATTCGAGATAATTCCTTTTATCAGCAGTCAAATTACACTTAAGAGGATTAAGTACCTAAGATATCTAATTAGTGACATAATTAGCTTAATTCAATTGCCCAAATTAAATACTTTAAATGTACATTATTTTAAGTAACAAAACTAATTATTAGCTCAATTTAGATTTGTTTAAAATGCTTCAACAATTGAAGAACAAAGGGATTAAGAGAATCTGATGCTTTTTTGGAGGAAACATTTCTTTTGAAGCTGGTTAATTGTGCAAATGAAGTAATTTCATCAAATAGTATCGCTTCGCTAAACCGGCATAATATTTAAATTAATTCAAAACATATTTTAAAATTTTACTTAACGAATTTCATAAAATATATTAATAGAAAAACAATTAGAGCATTAAAGTAACGTAAAATTGTCTATTGCTCTAGCACTGCGAAATTTAGTTTTAATACATTTCTGTTTAAAAAAGTACTTAAAAGGCTTTGGTATTTTTCAGATTGTCTAGCATCTGGTGAATATAAAAGTCGAATGATCTGTACCATTCGGTAAATGATTGCTCAAATACATCATTATCAAAATCTGAAAAAGTTTTAAATTCGCAATATTTTCAGATAACCATAAAATGTTCCTGCTGCAATATTTTTCTCTCAAAATATGTTAAAATTTCTGAAAAACGTTTTCAATCAAGTACTGTATTTTTTATGTGTGAAAAAATGCAAAAAAAAAAAAAATATTTTTGAATTCGCTCGCGTGTAAACTCTTTATTAATCCCCTCAATATACGTGTTATATCCGTGTTAACCCGGTAACAGTGCTTAACATTTTACCGTCATTTATATTTCATAGCTTCATAAAAATATAAGCTAACCCTAATAATTAATAAAATATATGTTCTTCCATTACCAATATACAATATAAATTTATTGATTGGTAATACAACTATTTTGAAATTATGATTCATTTTATGTTTATATCGTAAATTAAGACTTTTTAAATGAAGTGTTTTATATGTTATTTTCAATTAGAAGTGAAGAAGTAATAATAAGAATGAAAAATACGGACGGAAAAAAGTTAAGAATTGAATTTTTCCCTTTGTGTTAATCTCCTTCTGTTCCAATATTTAAAATTACTAAACATTACATATATATTGTTTTCAAAAATTGTTTGCATCCTTATTTTAAAATATCCAACGTCATCCAATTTTACAACGTTAAATTAAAAGCACAAATCAAATTATAAAGGTTAATTCGACATTTTTAGGAAAAGCTTCATATCATATTTCAGTTTACAGACCGTCCTTCTGTTACTAAAAGAAATGACCGTGTATCATCATAAACAATTCAATTCTAAACAGCAGAAAATAATGACACAACTTTTTTAGAGTTAGCTTTTACTTTATTTTATTTTTCTCACGCAAGAGAATAAATTAATCAAATAAATAAATAAAATAAACAACAGCAATTATACCTTCCAAATTAAATATAGAGAAGGATATAAACACTATCTTACTGAAGAATATTATATTCCCTTACGAATTGAATGACGCTTAAAAAATTACATATCAAAGCTAACTGATTATTAACTTTATCTACACATTTTTTGAATGTATTTTCTCTTATTTCATGTTTCTTTTTGAAATAAAACACGAAACAAACTGAAATACTAATTTAACAAACCTCATATAATAATCGTAATAACAATAATAAAAGCATATTATCTAGTATTTTCGCTATGAAAAACTCATACAAAATTGGTACCTATTCATTTGAAAGAAAAAAAAGGTTTGATTAATGTTGATTTAAAAAAAAACACGTTAATGATTTTAATTTGAACTCTTAGACACGGTAATTAAATATTAAGTGTAATTATCTTCATAATTGGTACTTGTTTAACACGTATAATTATGATTATCTAATTTACAGCCGACACTGATAACACATGACAGATAATACTTCATAACCGGCATTTGAAATAAAAGGTCGTTTCTTCGCAAGAAAATATATATTTTTGAAATTCTAAAAGGAAGTAACAGCCTTTATCTGTTCAAAATAATGTTATTTAACAAGTGTAAAGCAAGAATGAGAATAAATGATTTTTAGAAATAGCAGTGAAATGTTAAATAAAACTAAAGACCTACATTAAATGAAATATACGCTTGTGACAACACAACGTTAAACACTACATAATCAGAACACATAATTTTCTTCAAAAAATCTTCGTCCTCTCTCCTTGTTTTTAGATTCTTTTTGCAACTTAACTAGTGAACCAAAGTAACTTTTAACATACTTTCTAGACATTGTTTTTCTTAGACGAAGATCATCAATCACTATGCTTGACACGGTTACTGAGAATTACTTTTGCCGGCTTTTGTTTCTTTCCCCCCCCCCCCCCTCGAATAGAATGAAATGCTATTCTAAAAATGGAAACGACATTTTCGTATTGCGACTTTTCTTCCGAAAGCCTTAAATTTATTTCAATTTTAGTATAGTTTTCACAGTTTCAGATGTACTCTTTTCTTAAAAAGTAGATATTAACCTACAAAATATTACTTTGAATACACGTTAGGATAATTAATTACGGTATTTTTAAATGAAAAAATGAAAAATTCATATTTTCGCTTAAATTCAATTGTCAAGTTTATTTTAACTGAATTTTTACTTAGTAAAAAAATATATTTTTTTTTTTTTGTAACTGTTTGTCACTGTATTACTTTTTTGTAACTGTATTACTTGAGAAGAAGAGCATTATTAGTATTTATGATTTAATATAATTGTTATTATTATATTCTTTTTTTTTTTCAAATCAGGTATGCTTCTCAAAAAATATGAGGGGGGGGGGGGCAGACAAACAGACTGAATAAAATACATTTAACCACCTTTTGAGATAAGTAAATATGTTTTATGGGTAATTTGAGATGGGTGTGTATTCTTTAACACGTTGATTGCCACGTCACACGTATTCGGGTGACAGTAACATTTCTGATCACCCGTATTGGGGGACGCTTATTTGACTACAGCGGTACGTTGCCTGAAGGAGATTTCACTGTAAACGCGCGCGGCAGTCAACGTGCTAAAATTCATTAGAAAAAGCTGCGTCGGCCGGATTTACGCGATGCATTTCAAATATTACACTATTCCCTGGCCGAGGAAGACTGATGTCACGTGACACAAGTTCAAAACGCAATTATATTTAGATAAAGAGAAAGTTATTAAAAATTCCCAATTAAAATAAGGATAACAGTTTTTTTAAATCTCCATTTGAGTTAAGAGCAGCAGTCCCTAAAATCATCTTTACATCACAATATTGGATTGGCCCCAAAATATTCCTATTATAAGGAATACAACAGTTCTTAAATAACGTTAGTGGTCTCTATAACATTCCTGATCAGAATAAGAACAGTTGTCCTTAAATAGTACTCCCTGATATAATAAGGGTATTGGTCCTCAGATGGCGGTATTACCCCCCCCCCCCTCCTTAAAATCCATGTCAAGATAACTGTCTAGTAAAATCCTTCCTGAAATAAGGATATAAGTTAATAATAATAAAATTACACGTTAATTTAAAGCACAAATGAGCAATAAAATGCAGACATATGTTTCGGGATTGCTTGGAATCCCTTTTTCATTTTTTCCCTTAGGCTTCATTTGGATGTTTTGCATCTAGAAGCTCCCTGTCGCATTGAAAAAGGATTCCAAGCAATCCCGAAACATATGTCTGCATTTTATTGCTCATTTGTGCTTTAAATTAACGTGTAATTTTATTATTATTGTTTACTTGCACAAAGTTAAATTATTTTTAAGGATATAAGTTATTGAAAAAAACCAACAGTCTTCCTAAAAATCGGCATTATAGTCTAGAAACTCCCCATTCGAACAATAAGAACAACATTAGAAAAATAAACTTTGTATAAATTAAATGAAAATAAATCAATCTAGTTAAGAAAATAAATTTTAAATCGTTAAAAAGCAAAGAAAAATGAAAAGCAAAACAAAAGAGAAAGAACTATAAAAATCGGCTGTTCCCCAAAATGCTAAGAAGTGAATAGAGTTTTTTAGCAAACATGCATGTAGACAAAACGGTACAAGTAAAGCAAGAAGTTACATCTAGAACTACACGAGCCTACTTTCCCGTATACATCAACTTTATAATCTAGATATATTTTTATCTCTCTTATTTAGCTTGGATCTTAATTGTTTTAGATAGCCTTTTTCAATAGTTAATAAATATTTATTAACAGACCCCTTCGTTTATTCATTCATTCATTCAGAAATGTACTTAAAAATCCAGATTAAGAATTTTCATTGGAAAATAGGCTCGTTTTATTCTGAATGAACTTGATATCTGTACATGTTCTACGTCATAATATATTTCCGATAAAGTTTGTTTCAAGCAATTCCGGACGGACTTTGTTTCAAGCAAGTCCGTCAGTTAGATCGGGATTTCCGTGTAAGCAGTAATGTTATTAGTTTTTGAACTGTTCAAAATTGAACAAATATTGTTCAAATCGAACAATCCACTTCGAGAGCTCCTTCCAATAAGTTTGGTCGGAGGAACTTCGATCTTACGTCCAGGGTCAATAATTTGTTTCACATTTTCCCATAGGTTCTAATATTAAATTATTTCGAACTGATCAAAATTGAACGAGAAATCGCTCAAATCAAACATTAAAATGTAGAAATGTGGAGTCCTCGCCAAGATCTTTCGAACTCAAAAAAGAAAACAAAATCAAGTCGGACAATTTCCTCAAAAAAAATTTGGAAGGTGAGGGGGCAGACAGACCGACTGACATACATTTTCCGAATCTAAAAACCCGATTTTCGTTTTTTTTTTTTTTCATTCTTTATTTAATGACTTTAATTATTTTTGAGTTGTCTTTATTTTTAGCAATATTTTTACGATGCATTAGGCCTTCTCTTATACCTATTATTATTTTTAAACTTTTATGGGAAAGTAGGCTAATAAAAAATGCAGCGCTATAACAATCATCTGGCAAATATAAATAAAAGCTAATTTAAATGAAAAAGGAGTCAGACTACAGCGAAAACGCTTATAACGTCTTTTTTTGTTACATTAGAGGTTTCGAATTTTGATACAAAGAGTAAATCTCTTTCTGGCCAGTTTTTACGGGCTTTCCTACGGTACTAAATTCGAAACGATTGGATAATTTCTTCGTACAGAAAAATACATTTGTGTAATTTTATTCTTCAAAATCTAAATTTCAAATGGTTAGAAACTTTTTTAACGTTCGAAGCCCCCTCCCTCCCCTTACAACCACCCCCGGGTGCCAAAGTATCTTGTGAAGATCCGACTTAAACAGTAGATTTGTATAAGGTGCATACTTACATAATATTTGGTCTTGTTCTTTATTTATACATATTCTTAAAATTAATTAATACAGTCTTAGATTTTTTTTTAATTTCTATAACATGTTTGCAGTAAATTATGACATTTTTGCCCTAATTATTTGATTTACACTCTTTATTTATTATTATTCTTTCACCTTCTTTTTGATGAAATCTTTTTCGGTGATAAAATAAATTCAGAATGGCTACTTTAATACAAGTAATTAAAATCGCTGAGAGACAAAGACCAAATACTAATGTACTATACTTAAATTAATAATGTACTATATTTGCAGAATTTGCTACACCACTTTTTACTACACCAAGTGTTACCAGTATTATTAAAACGTAACCACATAATTATGTTCCTTTATGCAGTTATTAAAATTACCAAATTTTGCTTTTGAGGGAAAGTAAACTAATAAATGTTACTTTATTACGTAGTTAATGATTTTAAAAAATATCAAAACAAATAATTAATATATTATGCATATTACTACTCATGATACTTGTTTACATTTTTACGTCTAGTACGAAACAAATATCAATTGTTTCTTGTCAGATATTAGAAAACAGGTGAACATGCATTTATTCCAAGCTTTCCACGTTTCATAAGTACACTTATTCTTGAAAAATCTAACTTTATGAAAAATTCATCGTGAAAAATTAATGATATCTTTGTAAAACTCATATAATAATGGGACATGCCACTAAAAAGAGATTTGTGCGACACACCCAATGAACCAAACGAAGCGAAACACATGATTTCCTGGTTTCACCCACCTGATGTTCCCCAGAGTAGAATTTACAGCTCTGTTACAGAAGCGCGAAACCATGTCTTTTCTGTCCGTTTTCCTTTTTTTACTGTTTCGTTCTCTAATACTTTATCAGAAAAGCATTAAGGTGATTTTTATGGAGAAATTCGTTCTCATTACAATGTTGCCTTAATCGAAAGAAAATCGTTACGTATTTGTTTAACATGTAAGATGATTCGGATAATGAAACGACGTGGGATACGTAATACAACTTTGAATTGGCATATAATGTTTCATAATGCACCAAAATATTTGTTCTAGTCAATATAAAAAATAACTTAAAAAATAAAAGTAAAACAAACGTGTGAAATAAATGAAATGACTACTATCATTTCAAATGCTTAAAAAGTTTTTAGTGAACGTGATTATATTTGTGTGAGAGATAATCTATATATAAATAGGCAAAGACAAAACAGTTAAGAGCCATTTCTTTATGTTTTTCAACAGGTTTTCTTTTTTGCTTTTGTTTAGTACCTATTGACGAGTTTTAGTGATATTAATTTAAAATTTTGGAAACAGATAATTAACTTATTATTAGTCAGTTATTTCCGATATTCATTTATCTGGCAAGCCTCTTTTATAATTGTAATGTTATATTGATATAGATAGCAGATGGCGGCATGTTTTCGTTGAGTAAATTATCAGGAAATAAATATAAAACTCATTGTCAAAAAGAGTTTGTTGCTATTAAATAGTAATATTGAAACTAAAAAACTAAACTCAGTGGCGCGCCAGCCCTTTTGGGGGCCATAGCCTACTGTGCCTCTCCCAGTTTTCGAGACCGAGGGCCCTGGGGTGCAGAAGTAGAAGTTCCTGTCAAATGGTTGACCTGACGCGGAATTCCCCAGTGTTTAGTTCCCAAGCGTGCTTAGTCCTCATTTCATCGAACCCACTGAAGGGATGAAAGGCTGAGTCGACCCTGCCCAGCCCGGGAATTGAGCCCCAGACCTGTGGCATGGTAGTGCAGAAGTATACCACTAAGCTACTGGAAATACCAACAAATAATAACTATAAAAAAAAAAAAACATTGTGACTGGTACAAGAATTAATTAAGTTTTGAATTCTAAGAAATAATTTAGTTCAGAATGGTGAGTAAAACGTAAATATTGAAAGCAACTATAATAAGAGTTTGAGTGAAGGTTTCTCTTAACCCTTATTCTCATCAAGTAGCATATATGCTACTTGATGAGAATGAGTGTGTCACAATATGTCACACTTCAGCAGACCTTCTCCCCCCGTGTCACGTGTCACTCTATGTTGCATAATGCATGATGTCACACTTCTTGTTACCCCTCCTCTTGTCGCACTTTGTCACAATTTCACTAACCCTCTCCCCCCCTGGAAGCGTGACATCATTTATGAATGATCCCTAACAATGCAACATACGCGATGACGTCACTTAACAGATAGAAAGTAGGGTAAAAAACCCCAGGTAGCATATATGCTACTTTATGAGAATAAGGTATAAACAGTGGAATGTGAAATGAGAATAAAGTATACGGAAGGAAACATTTAAGTTCTATTCAACAGCCACTAAACGACTAAGTGCAAGTAACTACATTTATGAGCGCAATGGTCCCTGCGGCGACAATGATTTACAATACGTTTGCTTTAAGTGAGGATGATTGAAATAAACTCGACGTCATAATCTCCAAATTTTATGAGTAATACTTGCATAATTATATAAGTAGCATAACGTTTCCAATGCTAAATTAAATTATTACGGTAGAATTTAGACTGTTTGTAGCAATCTAGTTATACTAAAAGACTGTTTCTGAGAAACGCAGCTAAGCGATTCCTTTTCCTGTAAATGTAATGCACAGTTTGGTTTAAAAATTTAAAAACTAAAAAAAAGTAAACGCATTATTTCACTTTTACCCATTTAAATAAAGGAACAAAAAATATGGCCACAAGATTACACTTTAATTTCATTAATATTAACAACATAGTTAAAGGTTTAAAAAGAAATGATTTGCCAAAAAACAAAGTTTTTAAATTAACCATTCAGTGTAAAAAATAGTTTAAGACTACAGTGCTTTATCGCGTGTGTCTTTGCTTTATCACAACAGTATGGTAGTTATCTAGATATATATTTCCTTACTTAAAATTACCCCCTCGGTTATACAGGGTGCGGCAATATAACTTCCTTTTTACAAAGCGCAATAAAAACTGTTTTATGAATCGTAAATTTTTAAATTTTTTAACTAATTTACATATACGTTTAAAGTTTTGTTTTACGCAGTTATAAAAGTCAAATAAGGTAGGTAACGCCCCCCATTTCCCATACACTCAGAGTCGATTTCTGGCGATTGTCACGATTCTTACCAGCATAGCAGCGGGTATGTTTGCAATTTCAGCTCGGATGTTGGACTTTAGGGGCTGTGGGGTTCTTGAACGGTTGGCATAAAGGTGGGATTTCAAAAACCCTACAAGAAAAACCATAAGGGGTTCAACTCGGGGGAGCGTGCTAGTCACCCAAATTACGGAACATTCGTTCGAAAAGTAGGTTTCGACGAAAAGCTTAAGCTCCTCACTGTTTCTAGACATGATGGTGACTGACGAAAGTTGGGAACAAAACTTTAGAACCATCCCTCTAGAATGAGATCACTCCCGTCCCGCATTAACATTTATAGCCTGACACGCGCATCTTAAAAAAGGAAATTATGCTGCCGCACCCTGTATTATAGTAAAACATGTAAATATAGTAGTTCCAGTATGAAAATCAAAAAATTTGTAGCAGGTTTCACTTTCATGTAATTATTATTGCTGATGAAAATTTGTCTTACGCATGTTGTAAACTAGCAAAAGATATATGTATCCTAATCTCGGAAATTTCAAGCCTTTATTCGACCCCACTCCGAAGAATACTACCCGTATATCGCAGATCGAATATTTTTGTTTTAAGCTACATAGGCTATTGCTGCTTCATTCACTGTGCCACACCAATATCTTCATATTTATTGTATGGTTCTAGAAAATTTTGTAAAAGAATTACTTCGGTGTGTAAGAATTTACACCGCTTGGGCACTCTATGTATTGTTTCTTAAAGAATTGTCAGTGATTTTATACTTAATAAGCATAAATATAAAGATATTTCAAAGCCATCGTACTTTTAGTTTAGTCTGTTACGGTGACCTTTTCTCTCTTTTTTTAAAAGTAATTAATCATTTTAAAAATTTTACTCAAATTAACTGCCTTTACATCATCACAATTTCAGTAAATATGCAAAGTTTTTTAAAACCAACAAGAACATTTTCTCCCCTATAATTGTTAGGTTGCTATGGTGGAATTACCCACGTGAAAAACATTGCCTTTTTTTAATGTTTGTAATATAACCTTTTAAGTAATGAAGCCATCTTTGTGTCATAATTTTTAATACCGCAAACTTCAATTTTAGGTCATGAGTAAAAAAAAGAGAAGAAAGGAGAGGAAGAAAAGTTTCCATGTAATAATTTAATCTCATTAACCCTTAAAATGAAAATCTTGTACAGTTTTGAAGGAAATTTTAATTACTTTCTTGAAAAATGCGTATGTCTTCATATTCCAATTATAAAAGATTAAAAATGACATAACACTACTTCAAAAAGTGCTTTAATAAGCCTTACTTTTATTAATAAGGATTTTTAAAAACAGGATTCTAGATGAGGTGTATGAATTTTCTCAGAAAAAGGGGAAGGTGGTTTTTGTGTATATGGTGAACTGTTTAAACGAAGCATAATACTTTTACACACATTGCGAACATTTTACTGGAATTACTTTTTTAATAACTGAATCTGAGTTTTATTAACGAACGAACATCTTCATATATTAAAAAAGTATGTTTGGATGAAATTAGATCTTTTGAAACTGCATTTTTAGTTTGGTCATAAATGTAAGAATTTAAAAGCAATTTTGCCATTTTAACTTCCAAGTTTAGCTTGAATATTTTTTTTAATTCCATAAAATATAAAAATAAAAAGAGTAAATAAAGAAAACATTTACTCAGCACATTTTATAGTCAATTCGAATGCATATAAATTTTCGACCTTGCGCAGTCTTTTTAACGAAGTTACATTTAGTTTAAGCTTTCTTTTATAGACTCGGCTGCAAAAAAAGTCACGTGTACTATAATGGTGCTTTTACAACAAAGGCGACAAAGAGAAAAAAAAAACTTCTTTTCTCATTTAGGAAAGAGCAATTTTTGCCTTCAAATAATATGCTCTGTGGTTGCGCAGATGAGAAAATACAAGTTTTTTAATATTTGTTGCCTTCGGTGTGGAAGCACACAAAAGGCCAAGGCCAAAAACATGAAACTTGGCATGATCAGTGATCACTTAGTTACAGTAAATGAAGAAGAGGTTTAAAAATTGGAAGGAGCAATATTTTTTTGACTAATATCAAGAAAATAATGGTAATTTCAGTACATATCAAAGCCAAGCTTGGCATATGTACATTACTGCCTGCTCTGTACCGATACCTAACGGGGCATGGAAGGTAGCGACTGATGTCAGTCTACAGTAGATTTTTGCAGAATGGACAACTGTGCAAGTATTTCGGTAGCATGGGCGGAAATGGATTCTCAAGGTTTTCCACACACGTTCTACTGAAGAAGTGTTGACCAGACAGTTCATAGGAAGACTGGGGTCCCATAAGTTCATAGGGTTCTGGCGAAAGTCACAAAAAACCGGACTTGTCTAATGAATTAGAATTTGAATTTAGCTATTCCATGAGATGTATTAACCAAGTACACAATTAAAATGTTACTGTAGCAAACCTCCTATAGGAATCAGGGCACTTTACTGTCTAAATCCCGAGTTGAAGGTTTAAATGCACAAAATCTTAAAACCATAGTCACGGATGATGCATTTGTCATCCGTTTGTCCGACTTGTTGAGGGGTCTTGTGCAAATAATTGCTGAGATATTTGTTGGTATTAAATGACTTCTGATCGGTTTGATAGCATAGGCAGCTCTAACGTCTGAAACATGTTGTCAATGTACAATTCAGGCTTTCAGATTACTTTAAATTATAAATGTAATTGATGTTTAAAAATTTCATGTTTCTTCCTTTAAAAAAAATATTATATTAGTCAAAAATAAAATGTTTAACCAGAGCTAAAGTGTTTGATCTAGATCGAGTTTAAACTTCGACATTTGTTATAGAAGAATAATATATATATATATATATATATATATATATTATATATATATACACGTTCGTTGAGATTAAAAAATATAAGGATTTATTCCTCAATATTAGATAACCTGCTCAACATATGAACTCATTTCAGTTAAGAGCAAAATACAAGTATCTATTTTTCTTCACATTTCTCCTCGTGAGCGAAAATTCTTTCTATCATTACAGAACATATCACAGGCTACTCAACTTGCTTTACTATTTCGCTGATGCTTCATGCTCAATAAGCTATATTTTCTCTGCTTTGATATTTCTTCAGCAAAAAGAGACAAACCTGACAAAACTAATCACGAAAAAAATCGTTATCTTTCCGCAAGCTTGTCAAGATGATTGATGAGGCGAACTCTCAGAAAAGTATAACATCCAAAAGACTATAAAAATTTGTCAGAAATTGAAGATTTGCTTATATATGTAATATATATCTATATATATATACATATATATATATATAGCACATAGTGTTATAGTTTACTTTAAAAAAGCAAAGACGGTAAAATTATTATACATTCTAAATTTTTGGTCTTACAAACTATGATAAAATTAAATGGCGAATTTTTTTCCCTTTTCGTTTTTTCAAAAAAATATTTTTTTTAATAGGGAGATATATTATATTTATTGTAGTCTCTTAAAAAATTATGGGAAGTAACTAATAATAATTTCTTAATTTCGAGAAATTTCCTATTTCCTTTCAGCTCGTTAAAACTCTTTCATGTTTTTCTAATGTGCACAAAAAGGGAAAAGGGCTATTAACGTCATACCGCAGGGAAAATGTTTGCCTCTTGAGTAAAAGCACAGAAGTAAAATGAAAGTAAGAAATGTTTCAGACAAACGAACACTTTTACAAAAACAGCACTTTAGAAAAAACAACACTTTTAATGAAGCGACTTCTTATTTTATGAAAAAAATTCAAGTTTTATGTTGTTTATTAAGAAAAATAATGGTCGTGTTACAATTGTTTTAGATATCAAAGGAGTTTTTTATTCTTCAAGAAAATTACGGGTTTTTTTTCTTTCTATTTCCTTTTATAAAAGAGAAGTTTTTGTGTTTTTTTTTTCTTCCGATAAAGGGGCTAAACAAATAATTATCACAAGGTCAAAAGTAGTTTGTAAATAATGCAAATCTTATATCTCAGAAGTGCAAAATAAAATACTCACATACACACACGTGTGTTTGTGTGTGTACATATATATATGCACAAGCAAGTTATCTGTTCACTTAAAAAAATTATAATCACAGTAACATATATATATATATATCATATATATATATATATATATATATATGTATAGATCGATGGACATATACATAGATACATCAATTCAATGAACATCAACAAACACTACTGCAATACACTGAGAGGCTAGAGCGTTGAGGGCTAAAAGAGAGGCTGGCCATCATAGGATGTTGTTTTTTCTATGTTTACAAAATCAGCTTTTGTAGTATGACTAGTGATATTGTAGAGATTCGATTCACCGAGGTAATGTGGACCGAAGGTACATCGGATAATCGAAAACTCGGATAACATGGTCTCTGTCTAAATCGAGAGGGAAACATCTGTTGAAATGATTGAAAATGTCGTCAAAGATGTAAAAAAAGGCTTTTACTGTACATATTATGAAATGAAAAAATGACGTTACATACATACAAAAATATAATATCTATAATAATAATTTAACTTTGTGCAAGTAAACAGTAATAGAAATATAATTTCACGTTAATTTAAAGCACAAATGAGCATTAAAACGCAGACATATGTTTCGGGATTGCTTGGAATCCCTTTTTCAATGCGAGAGGGAGCTTCTACATGCAAAACATCCAAACAAAGCAGACAAAACAAAAAAAAACAAAGCTTATATAGCCTAAGAATTAACTGTAAACCAATGAGAATAAAGGCAGTGTGAAGTGGAAGTAGGAGTGGCAGGGAAGGCACCAATAAGAGAGCAACGAACGAATCCAGTTGAAAGTACAGGAAGTAAAAAGGAATATCAATAAAAACAAAGCAAAAAAAGACGACAGCATGCATAAAAATGTGAAAATACATGAAAAATGCAAAAATAATAAAATAAAATACAAAGAATAAAATGGAAATAAAATAAGTACAGAAAATACCAAAACAAAAATAAAAACAAAGTACACATGTAGAGGAGGAACATGTAGAGGGGGGAGAGAACAAATAGACACAAAAAAGGAAAACTAACAAGAAAACCAAGAAAGAACAACAAATTAAATTAACTTATGTCAGACCTGTGAAAAATAAGGAGTTGAGGAAGATCATTTACCAAATTAGAACTATTCCTGTTAATATGATAAGCTTCCCAAAAGTCAAGCTTTAAACAAAAGCAGCACAGTGTGCAGTTGTCTCTGCACAATTCTCAAGTTTATACAAAAAAAATAATAAACGAGCCATTAACTTTTATATTCTACTAATAAATATCACCATTAGAGGCGTCACAATAAATTATTTCATCGGAAGTCCCGCAGTGGACCAGACAGTAGAAACTCGGTTCCCGCACAACACCGAAGTGAAGCAACATCGACTGAGGTGAGTGTTTGAGAGGGTGACAACCTCTCGCGGCTGGTTCCTGTAGGGGGCTAAATGGTGCTGGGGCATGATAAATAGGTCGTGGCTCCAATGTGCTCCAAGTGACACGATACCTTTAAGGGTGCCAATCCCTGGTGACGGTCTCTCATCTGGGAGTTAGTTCAAAAAGTTAAGAGACTTTTCATAGGGGCGAAAATCGGACTACCGCCTATAAGAGCCCCGTTAGACTCAAGAGCAGCCTACCCATCCACACGACAACAACAACAACTACGGATTTGATCGGATGTCTTTACATCCATAAGTTCAAACATTTTTTGCATTAGGGAAAGAATTCCTTGTAATTCTGAAACACATGTCTAATTTTTGTTGCCTTTAAGTTTTTTTCATTATCTTATTTTCATATAATCGCCTACTTGCGTTTACACAGGTCTCAACGCACACCTAAATTTGCTTTATCTTGCATTTTATATATTCAGTGTTTGTTGTTTTTTGGACTTTCATACCCAAATTTTAATGGAATATGACTTATGAACATTGTCACTCGGTTGAATTTCATTATTCATTAACAGGAAACATTTGAAGGCAGACTTCTAGATGATATTTTTAATATCTTTATGATTTTTGTCCGATAGAACGACTGTTAATTAATATTGCATTCACATCATTGCTTGTAATATTCTTCAGCTTATTTTAACCTGATGAGATTTTTTACGTTATTTTGCATGTCTTCTGTATAAAGAAAAACTAATTAATTCATTAAAGAAAAGGAGAGTTAGAGGGGACATGGTTCAGTTGTTTAAATTCATTAAAATTTGAAATGTTGATGGGATACATTTATGCGCTGAAAGTAGAGCCGGAAGTCATTGTTTTAAGCTTTTCAAATCTCAGGCTAACCTTGAAATTAGGAAAAATTACAACTGCAGCAGGGTTGTATGTAGTTTGAATAGTTTACCGGAAGCGACTGCTACTTGCAGTGGGGTAAAACTTTTAAGATTGCTCTTGACGTTCATTATTAGGGATTGCTAAATTGACTAGGACCGGCCTAGCTGAGCCCTGTGCCTGTTGCTGATAGTCACTTTTGTATTTGTATTAAATGGAAAAAATAGAAGAACATATAGTAACAGTGCTGATTGGAGCACTAAACCAACTTACGAAGTGTGTTAAATTTGCCCCATCATTCATTTCTTCACAAAATGGGAGGAGCCGCCTCCTAAATATAAACAATCCTAATTAATTACATATGAGCAGATCGAGTTAATTCTACGCTATAAAGAAATACACAAACCAAATAACAATGATTAAAATAAGTATTAGAAATTAGTAAAAAATGTATCAGCAAAAACTACTTATTTATGAAAGAAAAATGTTAGTGAAAATGGTATTCTCAAACAAAAAATAATTCTTTAAATGGTACAGGGAGGAGTGATAGTTTCAAAACGTTCCAGTTCTTCTCGTCAATCCAAAATATTTTCAAAATTTTAGTAATACTACTTATCTTGTCTAATATTCCCATAAGGGAGTTGAAAAGTCGCAAAAGTCAAGTCGAAATGTCCTCCAATTTCCATGTAAGTTGATGTAAAGAAAATCGTAATAATGAAAAAGCATTATATTTTCAAAGGGAGGAACCATCTTTTTATCATTAATTTATAATATTTTTTTTTCGATCTCTGGTAATGTTTACACTAATTATGTTTATTTGACTTTGAATTCCTATATCCGGCGCATGACTTGACATTTCAGAAACTATTCATGAGGTGTATGTCTTCCGTATTTCAGTCTCTCGCTCTCTTTTTAATGAAATTTAAGGTGCATTTCTTTGAGTCATAAAAACAATATCAAAATGCATCCTCGAGAGTCTAAATACTATGTTTTAAATTTCTAATGATTATATTTTTTTCTTTTCAAAAAAAAGTAGTTGACAAGTGTCTTACATCTGAGATTGCATTTCTTTGACATATGCTTTGGATAAGATGTGCTCCATTGATCAAAGTAATAAAAATAAATTATAGAATAACAGGTTAAGCTGCAATACATTATATTTACATGGCCCACTTTGTGACCTGAGTAGCATTTTTTAAGTTGAAACTCTATATGCTGTTGAGTACATAATTCGTAACAAAGCAGCGAAATTAACACAAATAATAAAGCATAGACGCGTATTAAAGAGTTTTTTAGTAGTATAATGTATCCAAAAAAAAAAGCTTTTCCCTCTAATGTCTACATTTGATATGACATGAAACGATGCCTTATATATGATAACATTATACGATATTATTATTATATATTACATCTTCAACCTCCATCTTTACCTGTTTAGAAAGGGGTTTCTTATTGCCCCGAAACGTGTTTGGAAATTATTTTGAAAATGTGTTCGTCAAAGGATTTTTTCTTATTTATTTCAGCTATCTCGCAAGGGAATTTTTCCGTACGCTTACAAATCTTTCAAAGAGCTTCTTTCATTCTAACCTTATTTCGGTATTTCAGTGATATTTAACGTTACATGAATAACAGGTTTTACGTTTCGTACATGTGGAACTGATGAGTTGTTTTTTAAATTGCATGTACCCACATTGCTCCATAAAAATGAAAAATACTAGGTATTAAAACAATTCTTAGAATACATTTATAACTAACCTTCGAAAGAAACGAAACCGAAACAAGGTTATTATCAATTTAATGATGCCTTTTCAGAGGAATTCTTTGATAATTATGATATCCTGCGTACTTATGCCTGATATGTTATAGGCATTTCTCTTATATTTGCCGATTTTATGATTTTCTTTTATGCAAAAAAAATAATACTCTAGCTAAATAAATTGAATTTTTGCATTTATTTTCTTATTTTATTTAAATAGCGAATTAATCATGATAATATGAAATGTTTTATCAATAATTTCACTAAAAAAAAATTAGTAAAGTTATTGCACCAGTTGCTTCAGATTTTTCTAATATATCCATCTCGTTTTGCTTTATATATTTTCGAGAAAGCATCTATACTAGGTTAATGATTTAAACACTTACCTGTAATATTATTTGATATAGCACAGATGAATTGTAATGCAGTTAGTACAATTTAAAAAATATCGTTCTACTAACTGTAATTGGAACGCGAACACAGTTTTGGTCTTCTTGATAACCTGCAGTGCTGCGCAAGCTCATAATAATAATAATAATAAGAAGAAGAAGAATAAAAATAATTATATTTACCTACTTTAAGTAAACAATCGATGTAATTGCAAATACATGTTTCATTCATATTACTTTCATCATCAAAAAATTAGTTTTCGTGAGCAAGCTCCGCTTATACTGGACTCAGTAAGTGCACTATGATTTTTTTAAGTGGTGAGCTGAGAAAACTAAAACAAAAAAATATATACATAATTTCGAAAGAAATTGCATTTTGTGGAAAATTATACATTTTAGCAAATTCACGAGTTTTTAAGAAGATTTATCTGGTGTTCCTCCGAATTCATGTAATTGCCTATATATAGATATGTGTGTGTGTGTGTGTGCGTGCATGTATCAAACAAAAAATATCCCGTTCCTTTTCGGAATTCTTACATGTACAAATCATGTTACCTGATTCTGCAACGGAAAGCACAATCAATCATTTTTCTGAACTGTGTAAAAAAGAAGAAAAAAAAAAAAGGCTATGCGACACTCGTCTTTTCCGCGATACCTCCCCGAGGGAATTTATTTTGCCAGGTGTTGGGCGGATAAAGAGAACAAGAGTTAGGAAAGATTTCTAAAAATCACTCCATGTGACTAAAGAAACATAGAAACTGCGAACTGAGAAACGAACAATAAAGTTTTATTTCACAGACGAATTCAGGAGACAGTTATGTTGATATAAACTGGAATATTTTCTCAAGAGCTGTTCCGATTTCTGCTGCGTTGCTGCCCTCAAGAAAAGTGAGCTTCTTTTATCACTGATTTATGGTTTTCAGATTTTTTTTCCCCTCGGTATAATGGAATCAAAGATATTACAGTAACTGCTCCATATGTTAAGATTTTTATCGAAACTTGATTTATTTTTTTCCTTCACTTATGTCAGACTTTTTCAAACATATTAGTTATTTTTTTTATTCTTAAATTTATTGCTTTCTGTAAGTCTTTGCATGTATTCTTCTTTTATTTCATAAGAATAACATCGAGAAAAACAATCCTTTCGGTGACAAAACTTTGAGCTACCATGCGAGTAAATGAAAGGGGGGATACTGCTTTATCTCCAGACTATCAATCCCAAATTTGACGGATTACTTTCCTAGAGTCTAAGCTAGGGCAGCATTTACCAGCCCTTGTCATTGTGTCAACGTTTCTTATAGGTATGTCTAAACGCCGTTTATTTATGGTTTAACAGTTATTTAGTCGATGTCCCTGTTATATTTCGTGAGCCGTTCACCATCACGTGTGGATTCCAATTTTCCCCTTGCCTTATAAGCTGATATTGCTTACCTGGTATACCTTTTTGAAAACCGCCTGGAATGATGGTCTAACAGTTATTTAGTCGGGGTCCCTGTTATATTTCGTGAGCCCTTCACCATCACGTATGGATTCCAATTTTGCTTTTGCCTTATAAGCTGATATTGCTAACCTGGTATACCTTTTTGAAGACCGCCTCGAATGATAGTCAGTTAAAATATAAAAGAGAAAGAAAGACTATTATCAGATACCTTTATGCATAATCAAACCAGCTTCTTCAGCGAGAGGATTTAAAAGCTGTAATTTTCACTTTTAAACCACTAGCACTACTGGTGGCGATAGTAAAAATCGACACAATACTGGTGCTTCGAATGAGTTACCGAGATAAATATTGTGTTTTTTTTAATCATTTTCATCAAGGATTAATTGAAATCGTTTGTTAATGGCAAGCCTTTAAAAACGGGTATTTTTTCTACTGTTTACGCTGTCTAATTTACTAAAGAGACAAATCTAATATTTATTGAAAAAGTTATGTATATATATATATATAGTGTGTGTGTGTTCACATATAGTAGCTAGTAGGGCTTATTACACATAGCTAGTTCTTAAACATTCATTAGGTAAGCATGTTACTTATGTGCGTTATACTTCGTTTAAGTTCCATTATGTATGTTAATCATTTAGATACTTAGATACTACAATCTTTAAAACATGTAACTGAAGACGACGTACGTGGTAGTTTAATGCACGACAAATATCCTAGAGGATTCAAGTAAATGAGTATCTGAATGCGTGTTTAAATGACGTTATCTATCAATTAGAATTGATAATCATGGGTTTCTAGAATGAAGCAGTGACTATAATTCTTCTCATATGCCAAGAATTACATGGTCACTAGCTTGGAGAGAGCTCTTCGTATTTCACTGCATTCCTTGAACGTAAAATGGATGCTTCTCGGACGAATTTAATACCGTTGAATAAGTTTCTGAGCTTTAAATTAGACGATAGAAATGTATGTGTTACACTTGGAAATACTGTAAGCAGTGATTTCCAGATTAAGGTTATGGGTGCCAGAAAACATTACCAGCGGGCATGTTAAGTAATGCATCACTGATACATTATATGCAGGCACGGGAAAGTGGGATACATATGAAAGATCCCTTTAAGCGTTTGTATGTTTAAGGATGCGAAAGTTTATGCCATTGTGTACGTATTTCTACTTTAGCATTGGCATTAAATGTACTGAGGTGATAAAAAAATAAATAAATAAATGTTTTTATACTTCGCATTATGAGAATGACAATTCTTCACAGACATTGTCTGGAACTTTGAGATTTTTCTCTAAATGAAGAAAAACTAGTGTGCTTGAAATTATTTGCACTAATAGGCCTGCAGTTCTTCCTCAAAGAAATTTAGTTGAAATCTGCACAAAAAAACTTTATGAATAATTATAAAACAAATTGTTTCCAACAAAGTTTTTTAAAAAAATGTTAGGACCACACAAAAATGGTTCAACACAGGCAAAAAGAGAGAAGAAACTCAAATTTCACTGTGTAACTAGAAGATATTAGAAGATATTTTCTCCACAAGGCAAACAATAATTTATACATTGGAATATATTTAATTTTTAAACGAGCCTAATAGCACGGCGGTGCAGGCGCTACCTTAAACATTGTGTTATATTTCTATCTTTAATATTGTGTATTCCGTAACGAAGAAAAGAAGCTTCGAAACGTGAAGCAAGTTCAAAATTTAGTCTTTTAAAGTCGAATTAAGTAGGACATCCATCAATAGAATAAATATATTATTCCATGAAAAAAAGAAAATACAGATAAAACACATCATTGATAAGGAAAAAAAGTAATATACATTTTACCAGCGAGGAGAAAACATTTTTTATCAACACTTTTAATATTTATTGTCGGCTGTGCCTTAAATGTATTCCTTAAAAATAAGTTGCAAAGAATTACTAGTTCTGTGGTTTTCAAAAAAGTATAAGTAAGTTAAAGCTCTTATATATATGAAACTGAATGAAATGTCTTATCCGGCATTTTCCGAATCCGTTGGTACCGGTTTCGGCCGATATCCTTGCATTTCGTGGTAAAATAACCGGACATGGATACATGTATACGTAGTAATATTTCTTTACTAGTGTTCCTGTGGTAATGCTAACATCCCACGTCTTTTGTTTATTTTTTTACATTTGTATTTGCTAAATTTTAAGGTTTTTGTTTCTGTGCGTTAATTAATTTATCACTTTGTTACCTTTTGTATTCCTGAGTCACGTGCTTTACCTTTTCCCCACTACAGTTCTCGACAATGGCATTGTTTTCACCGGTAGGCGCCGCTGTATTCGACTGTTCGGTAGTTCGACTGTTACCTGCTTCTTTTTGTTTAGTTTTTTTAGTTTGGCAACGGTGGTTTTTTTTTAGTCTATGTTTAAAAATGTGGTTCGTTGTGTTCTTCTAAAACATTATCAGTTGATGAATATAATTTTTTCGTTTAGTGTATAAGAGAGAACGCGTTTTCCAGTGCTCATATGATGTGGATTAAAAATGTGCAAGTAAAGACATCCCTCCCTGATTATGTTTCGAAGATGAATTCGGAACAACATTTGGGGGCTCGAGGTTGTATGCCTAAACCATTGAGTGACTATATCATATTCTAAAAGATATGGGGATATTTTACCATTATTCATGCAGAAATCTTTTTAAATGGACAACTTTTACGCAAAAGGGTATTCTCAATAAAACAAGGTGCATTGCATATCTAAAGGCAGAGTGTCGATTCATATACTATATGGTATTTACTTTTGCTGCATGTTTTCATGCGTCAAAAAAGAAATCAACCTTAAAAATATTGACAAATTGTACTTCGTCAAAACATTTTCAAAAAACTATTTATCTCTTTTAATGTTGTAGTTATATCCCGATATTTTCCGACGGGTGTACTTTCTTGCATGATAACTCTGGAAATTCAGAGTTTTAATAAAGTATACATAGCACAATATTTTCAAGCGTCAATAAATAATGATTAACCGTATTCGATTATATTTTAGTGGTGGTTGAAAAAATATATTTATCTCTCTCTCACTTTTTTTATTTCTCTCCTTTTATTTATTTATTCTTTCTTTTTTCAAAAAGTAGTAGTTTAGACTCATGAAAAGTAATGCTGGGAATAATTCTATATCATCGTAAATTTTAGTTTAAGTAGGACAATTTTTGCGAACATTAATACAAAATATGGCTAATGTAAACGATACTTATTTTATTAATTATTTATCTCTTTACTTTCCATTCTTAAAATAATAATAATAAGTTTTCTGTCCGTACAGACTACTCTCACTTTTATCAGAAAGCCGTTGTCTTTAATACAACGTAAGAAAGCAATTCAGTTTGCTGTTTATTTCCATGGTCCATAAAAGAGTTGTAGGAGTAATTAATCAAACGCCAAAATAGATGTGAACCTTTGGAAAGATAATCATTTATTTATGTCTCACAAGATGCTCGTTGGTGAAACAACTTCTTTGGCAGTGAAAATGGGGATAAAAAAAAAGGAAATATGATGCCTGGATCGAATTTTCTATTGAAAGTACTGGGATTTATAGATAAATTAAGATAACCGAGTAGTATTTGAAAAAGTCAAGATTAAACGGAAAATTGAAATAATATGTCACCAAATATTTTTCTTTTCTTATATGATTGAATCTATACTGTAGCAAAATTCAAAATTTAAAGAAGTATAAACAAGTACCGTAAGTATACATAGAAGGTGTGCCCCAAAAGTCAAGAAATATGCATATATATTCATTGATAGGCTGTCGGAAAAATTTCTTATGCTTATATTAAAAGTAAAAATTTCCATGACTGGAAGTTTTCCACTTCATATGAGGAACGTTGAGCCATAAGATCTACAACGCCATTTTAACTTCTTATTTTTTAAGTAACGATTTCTCAAAAATGATCTGGCTTAAAAGTTTTTTTAAAAAATCAGAAGTTTCCTTACTGGTGTGTGAAAGTGAACTAGTCAGACGGTGTCCTGATTTTCTACTATTGCGCCAGGAGGACATCGAACGGAGCGGGAAAAGTTGAACTATATAATTTACAAACGTACCAGCGGCGGGTTCTAAAGTATTTCGGTGCAAAATTTCTTCATATCCCAATCCGGAAGAGCGCTAATTATCCATGCGTCCATTTTATTTACTAATTTTCCTGCTTCCGATTCAAATCTGACGAATTATTCATGTTGTATTCCTGCTCTGAAGAGACGATCAGACTACGCACATTCTTGAATCGTTCTGACTTCTCGCGTGGTAAATAGTTCCTTAATGTTGATACAAATACTATTAGTCTGAAGAAGTAATCGTTTTTAAAAAATGTCATGTATTAACTCTGAACGTAAAGTTGTTCTATAAATTTGTCATGCATTTCAATAAAAACTTGCCCTTTCCAAATTTATAATTTCTAAGTTAGCATCGGTACTTAAAACTGAGAAAAGCGCTTGCTCATTTTTAAGTCAAAATTGCTTTAAAAAAGAAGGTATATTTTCTCATTTTTAACAACATAATGTTTAACAGTGAAAGAATTGTATATAAAAAATATTTTTTCCTTAAGCTGTCCCTTGTTTTCCTTCGTCGGAAATAAAATTTGATAACGTTTTGTACATTTTTTCAATTTTTATAATCTTAAAATTAAATGAGTGGTGTCGGCTAGCCCCACATTGAGGGCTAGCCTGTCCTTATGACTTGTTGCATCTTAATTAATACCTGCAATTAATATTGGACACAACTTTACACACTTTTAGGAATTTCATCATGAAATTACAGTTAAATACCCGGCAGCAATCTGTCCATCAAATTCAGCGTAAAATTTACGGTTTGGAACATTTTTCTATCTTTATGGGATCTAAACCATTTCCAATCAGCTTGGTTAAAAAGCCGTAAATACAAAAGTTTACGGTTTTATAACCATTTAAAAATGGTTTCAAGACAAGTTTTTACTGTTTTTGAACCATTTCGAGGCGTAGAAACCGTAAAGGAAGTTTGCGGGAATCGAGTCCCGGGTGTATGGTATACCAACCTTGTGCTCTAATTATTCGGCCATCTCCACTACTCAAAGTGGCCATTTTTTATCAATAAATCTTCTTTTTCAACAGCCAAACTGCATTAAAATGGATATTTCAGTTTTTGATTAGAACCAAAGTCATTTTTGGTCTAAATTTACTGTATATTGACGAAAATCATTTTATTTGCTGCAAAAAATAAAATACAAACAAGCTTCAACAGCTCAAATTATGGGTTCGCTCATTCGCAAACAGTTCGGGAATGTTTCTATTTAGTAAAAACTGCTGAAGCCACTTTTTTTCTTCTTTTTTATATACACATGCATATTTGAACTAATAAATCTTTATTCATATTTAAACAACAACGTACGACCGGTAAGGTTCCACAACCAAGATGGACGCTCGATTCTTATTGACTACGAGACCTAGTGGCTCTTGTAAATTACGGTTAGTTAAACGTTCTTTAGGAGAAACAGAGAATAAACGATTTTTCTCAATATCAGCGGTTTGAGTACCATATTTTTAATGGTTATTCAACTGTTGTAATTAAATATGGGAAAATAACAATCAAATAAATGGTTATATTACTATGTTCTTCGGAAATTTTTAACAGTGCAATGAACAAACAAAAAACACGCTAATAGTGTTAGCTATTTTTTCCCATGTTTTCTTGGAAATTTTAATTTAGTTAATTTCTTTATTTTTTTATTTTTTAATTTTACAAGAATAGGCGAAGCAACTAGTCCCAGTCTACAGTATCTGTAGTAAGAGCTGTCGGAGTGGGCGATGTAGCTGTTTTCTTTCATAGCAAATAATCAACGATGATAGCTGCTTGAGAAGTTATTTAGCATTTCTAAGAACAGTGCAGCTTTATTTTTATCGTGGATTATGGGCTTGGAGCTGGATAAAACCCTGAAGCCTGTTGATTCAATTCTTGTTAAAATCATGTGTAGGCTAAATTGTTTAACTGCTGTTAAGTATACCTTAAAGGCATTTTCCGTTAAAATGTGTAAAAAAAATCGCCCAGATCTAATTGTCAGGGAATTCGAGTACCCGCCCCGTTAAGTGCTACTTGCTGCTTAATTGTGATGGAGGTTGCACAAGTTTCTGTTGGTGCTTAGTGATTAAATAATTATCATTTAAATAACTTATCATTTCATATCATAACTCCAAATTTTCTAGCTCTGGCTCACTTTTTCTGGGTACAATTATACATATATAGTATTTGCAACAGAGCATATATTCATGTTTAAAAAAAAATGGTTATGCTTTTGTAACTTAATTATATGCACTTTATTAAAAAATAATAGTAACAGTACACTGTAAAAAAAAAAAAAAAACAGTTCAACGTTGCACCATAAATATGGTGAAAGCTGAACGGCTGCTGATGATTGAACCAAAATCATGGTTCAAGCAGAAATGTGAAATCTAAAGTTACGCTTTTAACCATAATTTCGGTTCAACCTTGAACCAAAAAGACGAACCCGGCACCCAGCCGGAAACAGACAGCCGCCATCTTATCAAGCTGTGACTTGAAGCATTTATTTTCCATAACAGTAAAAAGGCAAGTAAACTTCGATGCATATATGATTTTTGGTTTTATATTTCTTGTTTTCTGTGTTTTTAAGTCTTAACACGCACAAAATATGTAGTAAAGCCTATTTCGAAATTTTATTATCATATAATGATCTTGTCACCTTTACCGTTAAATTGACTAGTTAACTTTATTCAAAACTTTAAATCTGTGCATATTTATTTAATTTTGCTTCAATAGTAAATCATTTTTTTTCCTGATTTATCATTCACCCCCAAACATTTTACTTTTGGCCTCCCTGATCTACTTTTAAAATTGTAACGTTGACTTGTTTACATTTTAAACATTGCATCTATTCTCGGGATTTTTACTCTAAATCATTTATTTTTTTTCATTTTTATTACTTTTCTTACGGCGTTACCTTTTTACCTCCATCTCTTAATTTTTATTTAATTGCCTGTTGCTGTATTTTTGAATTTATTAAACTTATTTGTTGTTCGGTCCATTTTGAACAATATTTACCCGTAGTTTTTATCAAGGGCGTAGCCGATGGAGGGGGGGGGGGAGGCGAAAGTTTAAACCCATCTCCACTCCCGAAATTTTTTGAAGTTTCACATGCTATAAATGACAATTTAAAAATTAAAATATTTCGATAAGATAACCGCATTTTAGGGCTCGACCGATGGCACTTTTTGGCCGATGGGCCGATGCCGATTGTTGGCCGATTGCCGATTATTCTCCTCTTCCATCGGCCGATGGCCGATGCCGATGGCCGATGGAAAAAAAGTAGCCTTAAACCATTAAAACGTGTAGAATGCTTGTCAAAAATGTCATTTAAATCATTTATTATTTATTTTAATGTTTATAAAAACATAAATGCATTATTCAAGCACCGTAAAACTGTTTGGGGTAAGTTTACGCAGTAATTAAAACTGAAAGAATCACCCGCGCTTCTAGTAAAGTAATACAACTATTTGGAGGTTAAAAAAATTAAAAAATGCTATATCAGAGGATTTTTAATTCTTTTTTCTTATCTTTGCAAAATAAAAATACTCAACATCTATTGGATCGGCTCGGGTCTAATTCCCTTTCCTTCAACATTTCCTCTTTATCACACCTGCACTGCAAATGCCAAGTGCAGCTGCCTTTATTTTCATATTTTTTTTCATGGAGAGGAATGCTGATGTTATGACACAGGCTAACAAATAATGTATGTTTGTATTTTTAACGAAACTGTCAACCCCCTCCTCTCAGATTTTTTTCATGATACCCCCCCCCCCCCCGTTTTTAAAAGAAAAGCGGGAACGATTACATGTTTATTTTTCATTAAAAAAGTTATTTTAAGCTCTTTTTCTGAAATAAAAATAAAATATCAAAAAATTTCGCTCGCAGTATGGTATTATCCCTTGTTTATAACCAAGAAATGCTGAATATTGCTTTAAAAACATAGACTTGAGATTTTTTTGTCATTGCAAATGAATGCTGGGTCTTAAGAACTAATCTTATTAGATTTTTTATTCTTGCGAGTTGAAAATTACTCTAAAATACTTGACATGTTCTTTATATTTTCATGAGCACAATATGTAAGGTCACCGAAATAAACCAATATTTTGAGCACCAGCAGTTTTCTGTTGACAAATAATCTTCTGAAAACCAACGGCGGATCTAAGGGGGGGGGGGGGCGATGGGGCGATCGCCCCCCCCCCCCTTGGGCTGATTCAAGTGGATACTACAACGACACTCCTAAGTGAGTTTTTACTCTTTGTGCCCCGGAACCAGCCATTTTTTTATGTTCTTGGAATCCCAGCCTAATAGCCCTTCAAGTTCTATGCTTTCCCCCTGTCCCTTTGTCCTTTAGTATTGCTGAGTTGCTAATCCTCGGAGTAATGGGAAAGAGATTCCCTGCTCTCTTAGCACGTGGTGTAAATTCCTGCAGCATTTACGCTAAAACCTGGAGTCTGAAACATTTCATTGAACATTCATAATTACAGATGTTTATATAAATTGCACATACTCGTTGATGGTTTTTTTAGTACATATTTAGTATTACATTTTGAAAATTTTAGAAAATATATTACTAATAATTGCTATTATTTTGTAATTTAGACATATCAATTCAAATTTAGAAAATGTATTTACAAGCCTACATATTTTTTTGAGAAAGCTTGAAGGAAATCCTAACTCGGTTAAAACTTGGCTAAGAAGCAGAATGAGTGATGATAGACTCACTGAATTAGCGTTATTGCATGTCCATAAAGATATTACATTGGACGTTGAAAAAATTATAGACAGATTTGCGAAAGCAAAAAAACGTCAGCTTGTGTTCCTTTTATAAGGGCTTTGAATAAACGTATATGCATTGAAAAAATGTGCTAGTAAAATTTTAAATATCACTACACTTGCATTTTCTTTTTGTTGTTCCTGCTGTTTGAAAAAAGGCGGGGGGGCGGAGGGACTGTTGAAAAGGAATGAAGAATCTTCTCCATCCATCCTTACATTGAACCCCGAGATTTCCAAAATCGCCCCCCCCCCCTTGAAGATTTTCTAGATCCGCCCTTGCTGAAAACACGTGATCGTTTATAAAAATTAAGATGTATTTTGAAAATATATATATATATATATATATATATTTATATACGTTGACAATTTTGGAAATTAATGAAATTGTAGCATTTTTATTAAGGTATTGTTCCACCCTGTGTCCCAAACTCGTTTTTAAAGAATTAAAATTTTGAAAATTGCAAGTCGAACTTGGACACATAAAATTTCAATCAATAAACATTTATACTGAAAAATTGATTCATATTTTTATCAATATGTTCTATGTTGTACAAGAAATATTCTAAACTGAAAGCAGAGGGAACGAGATTGTTGTACAATAGCAGAAAAACTGTCAACTGTCTAACACGTGGCATCAAAGAAGCTAAAAAAACGAAGTATAAACGGGGAAAATTAAAATTATTATCGCATAAAAAATGTTAAGATGTATTTTGAAAAAAAAATATGCTTTGATCAATCTTTAAAAATAAAGTAATTTTAGCATTTTTATTAAGATGTTATTAATGTTATTAAGGTTGTCACGCGAACTCGCATTTTGAAAATTCAACTCGAACTTGGACACATGAAATTTCGATCAATAAATATTTATACTTTAAATTTTTTTCTTATTTTTGACCAATCTTTTCTATAATGGAAACTAAAAATGAAATAATGAGAACAACCGCACACCAAAAGCAGATGAAACAAGATTGCTCCACAATTGTAGAAAAACTGTAACACGTAGGATCGAAGAAGCAAAAAAAAAAAGAAAAAAACGCAAAGAAAAAAAGTTTACGCTGGTAAAAATTAAAATTATTATCGTACTTTGATTGAGTTGACTTTTTATTGTTTACAATTTCGGAATAATAAGAAACATGACAAACTAAAAGCAGATGGTATAATATTATTGCACAATGACATCTAATGCACTAAGTCATTATTAAAAGAAAACGGACAAAAATGAGGCAACTACCCTAGTGCGAAAAACAAATAGCACTCATAAGACGCTTCTATGCCTTTTACTTTAACATATTCTATTTCGCGAGCATTCTGCTCAAAGAGGACTATTTGAATAATGAAGGTTTTCGGGCAGCGATCGCTTAAACTAGTTTTCCGATTTTTTTTATCAAATACTTTATAGAATAACATTATTTCTGTGTTTTTTTCTTTTTAACTTATGTGCTGCCTGTTATTGTATGGAAATAGAAATTGAGCTATGGAGAAAAAAATAAAGTGAAAGACAGAATGTTTTCTGGAAAGTTGTCCCTGCGAAAAACATCGGCCTTGCATCGGCTTTTAGATGTTTTTTAAGGCCGATGGGCCGATGTTTTTCTAAAGTTAACATCTGCCGCCGATGCCGATGGCCGATGGCAACTTTGTTGAACAATCGGCGCCGATGCATCGGTCGAGCCTTACCGCATTTGTTTAAAATTTAGTTCTTCTGTTTAATTCCAAACCCGTAGCCGAAGGGGTGAAAATTTCTAAAATTTTGCATGCTATAAATGAAAATTAGAGAGTAAAAAATAGTCTGATAAGAGAACATTCATTTGTATAAATACAGTTGGTTTTGTTTTAATTCCAAGGCCATAGTCAGGAAGTTGGGGGGGGGGGGATAGAATCCCTCCCGCTCTGAAATTTTTACATGCTCTGACTTGACCTCCGCCCCCCCTCCTCGAAAAACAATCGAGGCTGTGGCTTTGATTTTGTAATGATTCTTACTTATCAATCATTCGAACTAGCTATTCCACAAAGAGCAGGTAAAACCAGTTTTGTACTCAAAATATGTCTACTATAGTAATTCTTTTAGAAATTGGGTCAATTTTGCGTGATTTTCGAAATAGCAGTTTTGTTGCCTTTAACGTTGAATCAACTTTTTTTCAAAATTTTCAACCTGAGTATGCTTGCTTTATTTTGCTTCAATATATGCTTGCTTCTTTCCTGATTTAATATTTTAGCCCATGTATCTTACATTTTGCTCCGCTTGCTCTACACTTACAGTTGTAACAATGGCTTGTTTACGTACTGAAAATTGCATGTTTTCTCCGGATTTTTACTCTAAAATATTTTTTTTTCACTCCTTACTACCAAATCATTTTACGAGCTGTTACCTTTCTCTTTTCTGCTCTTTACATCTATTTTTTAAAATTAACTACTACCAGTGGCGGATTTTAGGAAGAGCACAAGAGCATGTGTCCCATCCAAAAAGAATAAAAGAAATTTGTAATTATTCCATTAAATATTTTTTACATTTTCTGTGCTTTTAACTACATTAATTAGTTTTAAGGCATCGTTAAAAACATTAAAATTCTTAAAATAACTTTATTATGAAAATATTGACGAGGGAGAACTACTTTTTACTTCCTGGGTGTTCCCTCAAGAAATTATTCCTGGATCCGACTCTGAGGACTGCTGCATTTTTAAAATAATTAAACTTCCCTTTTTCGACCTCTACTGCCATTTTGCAGAATTTTCACCCCTAATTCCTTCTAAAATTTCGTTCCAATCATCCTAACAAACACCTATTTCAATAATAGAGTTTTAGAAATTAGGGGAAAAGTTGCAATCAGAGATTTCAGATCTCCAAATGCAAAAAAAAAAAAAAAAAGTTTTATCAACAAATACGGTGCATTGCACTACACGGTTAATGTCAACGGAACATTGAATAGACGGCATACAAATCTGATACTCAGTTCTTTTATATCTTTACAGGGTGAAGTCTTAGACTCCTCTGGGCGGTCTTAGCCTGAAGTACCACGAACTACTGCACATTTTATCCTTGGAGTAACATCTGTGCCGGAACCCCCCAATAATTTTTAATTACTATTATTTGTGCATTTCTTGGTTTTTAAATTTCACTTCTAGGCATATATTTTCAGTCATCTTTGCATGAATATAAATAAATTTAATATTTTTGATGCTGAAGAGTGTTGAAATATATTTTTGAAAATAAAGTGACATAATTCGGAAATTTAAAATGTTCGCTATCAATCAATTGCACTTATAAGCGAAAATTCAAATGCCATTTTTGTTAAAACTGTCTGTTGACGAACATAAAACAGTGTACATATATTGCAAAAGCCTTCCTTATGGGAGGGGAAGACTTAAAAATTTAAACAGTGACTTATATTGCTTTTTTGAAGAATATAACTAAGTAACATAGTTAGTTACTTAAAAAATACTATTAGTTTCTGATGCAGTGCATTGGGATGTTTATAGTATATATAAATAAATACATTTATATATATATATAAGAAACACTGAATCAATTATTGAAACGCAAGAATATGTTCTTATAATTAAATCTAATAATTAGCAAAAACTTAAGTTGACTTTACCGATTAAAAAATAGAAAATTCTCTTTGCAAATTAAAATGTGTGATAAGCTTGTTTCCTGTTTTACGCTTGAACATAAACATTAAAAGTATGTGTGTTAAAAGTCACCATTGCAACATAAAATGGTGCAGTTCAAATTTTACCTCCATGGTGCAACTCTGAGCCATGACAGTGACTAGTAGAAAGTCCATCATTATGGTTCAAAGTTGAACCATAATACTGGTTATAAAAAAATTTGATGTCATGGTTCAATGTTGAACCGTAATACTGGCTATAAAAAAATCCGTAATCATGGTTCACAGTTTAAACGCAATGCTGATTAGAAAACGTTCCGTAATCACGGTTCAAATTTGAACCGCAATGCTGGTTAGAAAAAAATCCGTAATCATGGTTCAGAGCTGAACCACATTCATGGTGAAATTAGTAAACCATCATAATGGTTCAATCTAGTACCAACTGTTGGTTGCAGCAGCATTTCACCAATTTTTAGTGAAAGGTTGAACCAGAATTTTTTACAGTGTACTATATATTAACTATTAAAATTACTATTCTGGTAGATGTTCAGCAAATAAACTTTCTGAGGGGTTTCTAGTTACATTATTAATAGTTTCTATACAAAATTATACAGGACATATGCATTGTCGTTTGATAAGGTTTTGGTTTTTGAATGTTGTTCTACAGTTTTATAAAATACAAACGCCATTGAATTTGAGTATATAGAAGTGATTTATTTATTCTAAAAACATCACTTGATATTCCTGTGACATCTTTTGTCAACAAAAGATTGAAATAAATTGATTCTCTTTCAAACATATCACATTTTGCAAACATACATCGTTCATGTCTTGTTTTGTAGAAGCATTGAAATTGGATTTGTGCGACAAATTTATTATTTACATATCTAGGCGTACTCGTTTTATTTAAAATATTGCACAACTTTATTTTGCGTTTATACCTATTCCGTAAATATAAGGGTAATATTATGTATATTATAATTTTTCTCCCTGCAACATTTTCAATTATGGAACAAAAATGCCTTCCTAATCTTCGTTGAGGTCAAAATATACAAAAACATTAAAAAAGTGCAGGTTTCATCTGTTTAGTGAAAGTGTACACTTTTTATTTCTTCTTTGCTATTGCAAGGGAAAACACAAAATTTAAAAATTATCTATGCATGTATTAGACTTTCACTGTTGGGTCTAAAAATGTAAAATTATTTGAAAATCATTTCAGCAATTTCGCGAATGTTTTAATTTTCAATTTTCTTCTTCGCTAAGAAAAAAAAAGGTGTACAACATTTAAAATTAGTATATACGTATGTCACAATAGCACTTTGTTTCTTAAAATTTCGATACAAATGACAAGATTCATGTAACAGGAAGTTATCCTTTTCATTTTTATTTATGTATTTATTCGTAGAATATTTAAGCTTTTATAGGAACTAAAAAACATTCTTAAAGATAATTATTCCTTATAACGCGTAAGCAATAAGTATCACTATTTACATTGGGCGTATCTTGTTGAAGTAAAAGAGCTTCAAGTTTCAGAATATATGCAAATCGTCATTAAGAACATTTTATTTATTTAATTCCCTATTTTTAGTTCTGCATTGGTTTTTGGTTTCTTACGACTGCTTTTTATGCATCGACTCTACTTTGAATTGGATATATCTATGACGTCTGCTTTCGCTACGAAGACAGCAAAGAAAGTTTCTGTTGTCATTTTTTTCTGCTCTATCAACGCATTAAGTATGACACGGAAAATTTTTTCCACGGGGATGTCACTGGATATTTATGACATTTTCTCAGGTTGTTTTATGTCTATGTTGGATAACTGTTTGGCAGTAGACGATAGCGCAGTTGATAGTCTACCATTTTATGAAAACCTAGTAAGATTTAGTTTTAGGCTTAACTTCAGCAATTTGGAATTCTGTTCATTTCTTTGTTTTAAATATCAAGCCAGAATAATATTTCCTAAATTTTTGTCTGGGCCTTTTTGCAAGAAATTTTTCTTTCATTATTGAAAAAAAATTTGCTCTCGGATGGCCGAATTAGTATTTTTCTCTGCAGACTTTTTGAGGTTGTGTGTGAGATAATTGATGTTTGAATTGCTTTGCAAAGATTTTGTGCTCCACCTGTGAAAATGTGATGTGATTTGATCAAAAACTAAGTAAGTAAGTACCCTCATTGATGTACGCGGACGGAGTTTTCAGCTCATGGATGTTTCCTGTGTACTAACGTATGCCCGAAGATTCAGTTAACAGTTGTCAATCAGCCGATCATGGAAATTTTCAACCCACACACCAATTGTAACTTCACTTCATACATCCGCAAAGTAGCTCTGGTCTGTGCTCAGATCGCGTTTGTATATAAAATGAATGCCAGGCTCAATTTTATTAAAATCCCTAACAGGTTGGAACTCGCAATTCTTCACCTGTTTTGAGATCAGAATGCAATGCGCTTCAAAGCCAGTTGAAGCGCTATAAATTTAGTTAAGATAAATAGATGATTTATCAGTTCTGTCCCTTGTACAGCACATAACATTATTTGGAGAAATTACTACAAATGAGTAATCATCATATTTGAAAGGCAAATACACGCTTTGAAATTTTCTTCTGTAAATTAAAAAAAAAATACTTAATTTTTTTCCCCTTCTACTACTTTTTTCCAGATAGTAAAATATTTTTATTTTGTGTTGTAGGAATGACTAAAGACACTTGATTTTTTTTAGTAATTAAGAATCGAATAGGTGATAATGAGCTCTTTTGTGTTATAAACACAACCTATCGTACAATAGCAATAAAAAAGTTTAAAAATATGAGAAAAAATTTTCTGACATTAATAAATGCAAGATTAATTTGGACAGATGTTTGGACATAATTTTTTTTTCAATTTGAATTTTCAATGTGGAAATTCCTCCTTCTGTGATAAACTTATAGAAAGAGGTAACTTTAAAATAGAAATGCTAATTCAGCCTCAGTCTGCCCCAGTCTGCTTAGTTAGGAGATATTACTTTTTTTTAAACTAATTAATAAAATTTAATGGAAAAGGTTTCTTAGTTATTATGCATGACATATTGTTAAAATTATTACTATCTTTTTCTTCACAAATTTAATATGTATACTTTGACTTACATATAATCTAACATTTAAATTACACGTACAATGAGTTTTTTTTTTTTTTCATCTAAATCACATTTTGTAATTCATATCTTTCTATTAATTCAATGTAATTTTTCCCCTTTTGTTTTGGTATGGATTTTTAAATTATACGATTATGTAACACAAACATTAGGATATTTCTTTAAAAGCATAAAATCTGATCTCGTATTCCAACTTTCCAATATTACATTTCCCACAGCTTTCGCACCTAGAAATCCAAACAAAAATTGAATGAAGGAACATTTTTTTCCCTAAGATTTACTGAAGCAGAAAATATATCTTTCTGAAAGTATGCAAACAAGAAGGTATAAAGGAACAAATCCCTTCAAGCAAAATGTTTTTCTGAAAGGATTATCTTTTTTTTTTCCCCTCTCTCACTTTTTTCTTTTTTGTAAATCATGATTGTCACGCGCAGTCAAAAGAGAAGGTCAAACGTAAAATATTCCTTGAAGCCGCTCTGAAACTTCAATTAGCTTTGCAATTAATTGTGCTTATGATAATAATTAGTGCTTTAAAGAAATCGTTTAACCTGTGCAATAACGTTTCTATATTCAAAGAAATTGTATAAATATAGATGATGTATATCTATCAAGATAAGAGTTTTCCGAAAATTATTACATTTAAATTGCATTTGCTGAAAACGTTACTTCTTTAATGTCATTTTGCCATTCATGCGGGCTTATATATGTGTGTTCAATATACAACCACAATAATGAGTTTCTAAGTGTGTTACAATATTTTAATTTTTTTGTAATTTAGTTGTATTGTACGAGTGTGACTCACATTACAGGGTTACTTATATTATCATGCAGTTCATATCACTGTTATATGTATACACAACATTTTAAATAATTTTGAAGTCATACAATGAAAAGGACTTTTCTACTTCCCTCCTTTACCCTGTTAGCACGTGGCCTTAGGGCTGCCCTCCCCCGGGCACGGGTAAGTGAAGTTCGACGACAGCTCATGACCGGCCGGAGGTAGATTAGCTGGGCGTCAGCCCAGCCTTCCTTTACATTGCTGTGTGGACCTGGCCCTCCTTGATACCCCTATGATTGAAGAGTATCATTGAAGGGTTGTGGTTCCCACAGTGAAAAGGACTATGTTAAAGAAATAAAGCATGAGGTTATACCTAAAATAGTCAGTTTATAGTTAAGTTATAAAGAAAAATGTATGATTTTCGGGAGTCACATAACATCAGTAACATTGAGTTACAAAACTCTCAATTTTGAGAAAAAATACTAAATTCATTTAAAAAATACTAATAACATAACTACTGAATAGAGAAAGTATATGATCACAATAAAATATTGTGAAAGTTGAAAGTTGTTGCAAAAATTGAAGCTCAAAAAACCACAATGTAGCATACTGAAAAAATCGTTAAGCGCATAGTTTTACAAAGGCAGCCATTTTTAAATAAAAACACTTTAGCTGACTTTTATTTCATAAAAATATAACATTTCTACATTTTAACAGCATAAAATCAATTTAATATAAATTTTTATGTTTCTTCACTCGTGTCCCGGTTTTCGTGGATTAACATTTGAAAGCTGAAAGAAAAAGAAAATTGCGAAGGAGCTAATTTTGCTAACACTGTAAACTTGCAACTATATTCTTTAAATGTTTTTTTTTTTTTCTTTTCCTTTTTTTTTTTTTTTGGTATATGTGCGCGTGTGCGAAAAGACTCTTGGTAACGAAAGTATCTTATATCTAGATTGAAACATTCGAGGGCAAATCACAACAGTCTTCATTCACGTAGACTTCTATTAAAACTACTCATGTGAATTTCAAGATGAAGTTGAGAATTAGCATTGGCAACAGATGCAAGTAATTTCATTTACTGTTGCAATGAAGCAGTCTGATAGGTTTTATGCTTGCATATTAGCAGCACACTCATGAAAAAGAAGTTGTTATTTCATATTTTCATTGAGAAATTAGCATTTGATCTGATGGACCTGCTTCAGAATTCAATAACCGCTGTGCTGTTGTGTTACTGAGATAAAAAAAATTGCATCCATCAGTGTTTTTTCTTTTTTTTTTTTAATTTTATTTTTTCCTTTTCGCTAGGTAAATGATCCGTTGACTGAGCTGGTTAAGATACGGACTAAGGGAGCGGTAAGCATCTGAATGCATGTTATTACTGACGCTACAATAGTTGTTGAAGCTCCAAAAGCATCATCACATGCTTAAATTTCCTCGCTTATAAATTCTGAGACTGACATCCGAAATAATCCTAACGAGCGGGAAAAATATTTAAACTAAGTCCATTAACTGATAGTGAGTCGTCACGGATTATTAAAAGCAATTCAAGTCACAAATGTCATACCAATTGATGGAGATCGGCCTCTAAATTTGACTATTGTTTTTTTGGAGCGTTAGTGTTGGCAGTATCATGGGGCGGCAAATAATCAACCCCCACCGGGTATCAAATAAAAACCTCAAATAGCAATCATGTTGAATATAAATAACAAATCATGGGACGCAGCAGAAAAATGCTCGAAAAGGGCAAAAAAAAAAGTGCTTATGATATAATGCTTAAGCTTTTTTTTTAATCTAAAAAAGAAAAAAAAAAGTTTATCAAATTATAAAAAGGTGTACTGGAAAATCACGAATGCACAAATGCGGAACGTATCAAAAAGGACGATACCGAAAAGCCATTTAAACAAACGCGATACGTGCAGGGAAACGATAGATGCTTAAACGATGGATGAGGGGTGGGAGCTCTATGTATACATACTTTTATTTTATGCATTTTACAATTTTTTTAGGCTCTCGAAATGGCATTTGAGAAATGTAGTTAAATAGCATATTATACTTCTTAGGTTTGATGTAATGTGAGTCACGAAAACTACGTAATGTGAGTCGCGCCAATTTTCTTAAATTACAGCTCAAACAGTCTTTTGAGTTAAAATCAAATAATGTGACAAAGTATTTTAATCGACGTGTAAACACTTTCATGAAAGTTTAAACCCAAAATTTCAGAAGTATAGAAGTAATTTAAGTTTTAAATAAGTGTTAAATTTTTATGACATTTTCAATGAATGCGTGAAGTCTATTTTTACCCATGATGCTGATGATATAGAAACATCTTTTAGTGCAATATATTATTTTAATCGTTAAAAACAGGTTTCAAAATAAAAAAAAACGCATTGTCAGTTTGTTTTAAAATATATAAGTTACCTTTTATTTTCCCTCGGAAAAACTTGTCCGATTGTAATGTGAATTATGCTGAATTTACCCATCAGTAAAAAACTCTGGAGTTTTCGAATTTATCTGCTGATAAAAAAATCTTTAAAAGAAGAAAATATCAAAAACTGATTGAAGAAATGGTTCAGAAAAAAAAACTAGTGTGTCTCTCATGTATTAAAATCAGACCATATTTAATAATTTGGTGTGCAGGCGGTAACTGTTTGAATGGGTGGGGATGTAATATTTTATTTGATATCCATGTAGAGGTGTTCGTTTAATCAATACTTCCATTTATTTCTATTAAATTTAAGATAAAAGAGTAAGTTTTATTTTTTTACATTTCGTTAAAAAAACGTTTTTTTCTTTATTTTTATTTTTTTTTTTGTTACTTCTTAAAATTATTATTATTATTTTAAACATTTACTAATGAGAAAGTCGTTCAATTAATTGTTTCCTTTCATTTATTTTTCTGTTTTCAAGATATTAATGATTTAAAACCTTACTATTATTTATTGTTAAAAAACGAGAAATCCGAATTTGGAATGCTGTGAAAGTTTAATGGATTTCAATTATTCATTTTTTTTTGTGTATGTATTTTCAAATGAGATGCATATTTAATACTTTCAGCCATTTATTTTTTATTACCAGACTACCGATTTGGAAGGTAAAAAAAAAATTGCATTTTTTTTTTTTTACAAATAAAGCAGACTGTTTGATGCCATTAAAATTGCTCCATATATTTAATCCTTTTTTTACTACAGATAATTCTGGCTTAAAGAATACAATTTTTCTTAGTTTTTATTAAATACAAAGTGGCCCACTTTACCCGATGACTTATTTTAACCTATCTAATGGTGTACTATTTTTTGTATCTTTTTTTGCTACAGCTTTACTATTTATAAGCAATTTTTACATAAGACATAACATACATGTAATTGTAATCCATACCAAAACTGAAGCCTTCTTGATTATCCAAAAATTTCGATTTTTCATTAGTCGTTGTTTCCAATGTCTTAGGTCCTAAGACTTAGAAACATCGAAATCCTACTATGTGCGCATCAGGGTTTCGAACATTGCACACACATCCACACGCACACACACACACACATATATATATATATTGCCTTTGAAACTGTTAAAAGTGTAATGCATTGGTACAGATAACTTTTTATTATTAAAAAAATAGAAATAAAAGACTTTTTATTTAGAAACTTCAGTAAATTGAAATAAAAGTACAGATATTTTTACACCATGAAAACAATAACAGCAAAAGCATTTTTAGTCAAAGCACATATACTCGCAAAAAAGGACTATATTCCTCTTCCTTTTTTTCAGATAGCATCAAAAAATTTCGGTATATGACAATTCTAAAATGTATCACGAAAATATGTAAACAAGTCCCTCAAAATTTAAATCACTGAAAGAATAAGAGAAAAATGCTTTAAGGAATAAAAATTCTCAAAGGATGCACTTTTTTCATGAAAAAGACAGCGAGAGAATACATAATATCTAAAATGAAAAATTCAAGAAATTCGCTAGAACTTTTCTGCGGAGAGAACTTGTATTTCAGTAAACAGTGTAGCTAATAACAGTACTGGAATATATTAGTAATTAAAAAAAAACATTTATTTAATGTGTAAAATTAAGCAAAGTTGACTGAGAAAGCAAATATGTAAGTTTTCTAGCTAATGTCAATAAATTTTAAATGTTATTAACTGGGAAAACTATTTCTTGATCAAAAAAATATCTCAAGAATAAAGTTATATTAAGAAGTTGTGTGGATAATATTACATTAAAAATGTACATTGCTAGACATTTCAAAATACATTGTTATATTTTATCTGCATAATAATCTCTTAAAAGATGGAATTTTTATCAGAACCCTTTACCAGACACTTGTGTGCACTGCACTGCATATAATACGCACGTAACCGTATCTTAATCTTTTGCTGAATTGGCAAACCAAACATTTCTCCTCACATGAAGAGTGAAGTTCAGTTTATATAAGGTAAAACTTGGTGAGATGGCGTACGGAGGGGAAGGGAAGGTATGAGTGTGCCGCGATTTCAGGTACACTGTAAAACTAGTTCAACGTTTCACCCAAAAAATGGTAATTTATCTGCAACCAATATTTGTTACTTGTCTCTACCAAATCCTTACCTGCTAGCCGAGGCCGATTGCTTGCGCACGGGCCGAGATCGTGGGGTCCACTGATTTTACATGCACGTATCCCCAAGTGTACATGGCGGGTCTTCAGAAAGGAACGAACGTCCCCGCCCAATATTTGATACTAAGATTATCCATTATAATGGTCCCTAGTTGCCCGTTCATAGTGAAACTAGGGTCAACAGCAACATTATAATGGTTCAGCTTAGTAGCAAATGTTAGTTGCAGGTTTTGGTGAAAGGTTGAACTGGGATTTTTTTAGTGTTGTTGCACAGACACAAGAGCAGAGTGTCTAGTTATAGAGCAGAGTGTCTAGTTTATTTCATAAGTTTTTTCTCTGAAAGTGACATATTATACAACGTCGTTTTCCTGCTTTCCAAATGTAAGGGCTCTAATTTTCATTGCTGTTCCTCTGATTTTCATTGCAATGCGAGTACTGCGTGATAATGTTTAAGTAAACGCTTTTCCATCTATTTCACAATTTAATTGCAGTTATTATTAATATAATCTACTTATTATGGTAATCCGTCTCCCAGGTGCGTGAACCACCCATATACACGATCTCACCCGCCCCATAAGGAGAGAAGCGAAAAATAACTGTTATGGCTTTATGCCTGCTGTCGTTTCAAATTACAGTATAACAGGGAAATAGTGATGGAATGATAGCAGAAGGAATGTAGTTCATAATATTCATGAAAGTTTAGCAAAAAAAAAAAAAGTTGTCTTTGTTTTTTAATATGTTTTCCAACTATGCGCCAACTTCGGCTCTACCTTATAGAATAAGCTAAAATTCAAGGAGAGTTATAAATCAAGTGAAATGAGAGAACTATTACAATTCTTTGCCGGTAACATTCTGCATTCTACAAAGCATGTTCATATTTGTCAATATTAAAAGGAGAAACTCTAAAGAAAACAGAGTTTTTACACGAAGAAAAAGAAACTTCTACACGAAAGAAAAACTTCCTTATTTCATCATTGTGAATAATATCAGGCGTGATTTGTTGTATCTGGAATTCTCTTGACTGGAATATATATCTAAAAAATTTTCTTTAACAATTACAACGAATTGAAATTATCGTTTAGTTATTTTCGATGTGATTTTTAACAATTAAATTTATTTTAAATCTTAGCAAATGATTGTTTTCCTTGTTAGAAAAATTCTACTAGATATTTATGCAGCAAGATTGTAAACGGCTGAAATAATTTAACAACCACACGGACACATCTTGAAATGGTTGATTTATGTAGAGCAGCGTTTCCCAACCGGTGGTTCGCGAACCCCCAGGGGTTCGCGTGGTGTAGAAAAGGGGTTCGCGAAAATAATATTGCAGTGGCGGATTTTTCAATTTTTAACGTGAAAGAAAAAATACAAAATAATAAATTTGTATACGTATTAAGAGGGAGTGCAAAAATGATTCTTTTTTTAAGGAATTGCTTTCCCGATAATACGTAAAATTGTTGGATTGGCATAGGAAGTATACGAGCATACGTACAAAATTTGAAATGCACGTATTTCTACTGTTACCTGATTTTGACAATTTAAATCTCAAAGTGGTTTCAAAAGTCATTCATTGATAATTTGGACGTATGATTGATCCTCCTACCATTTCTTACGTTTTCTATGATAGCGCGAAGAAAGAGTCGGAAATACGAAAATTTATATTATATAAACATAAAATTTTGCATTATTTTTGGCTAATTTCTCAGGTGTAGGCACCAAAGTGGAGCCTGAAGATTTTTATTGATTAATTTTAAATTTTATGCTCACATTTATCACACTTAATTCCAACTTTTCTGCATTGTCGCAGTGAGAAATTTGAAAACATGTACATTTTAATATTCAGTAAATTTCCACAACTTTTGTGAATTTTGTATACTTCAGGTCAAAAGTGAAATTGAAAGATATTTATTGATTTAAAATTGTGTATGTACATTTCTCATACCCTTCCACAACTTTTTCGCGCTATCAGAAAAATAATTTTTGAAGATTTTTTTTTTTTTTTTTTGCGAACACTTATGTTTACTGCTCTATCAATAATTCACAAAGACAAATAACAAAAAGTAATAATTAAAAATATGTTCGTTTTCTTGTAGCTGTATTTTATTTTTTATTCAAACTAGATTTTTTGCAAGTTCCTTTTCATTTCTTGTTATGAACTATTGTGAAACATGGAAAATAAATGTTTTAGAAATTTTTTTACTTTTGTTACCTGTTACAAACGACTACAGTAGGGGGGTCGCCATTTTCTTTGGGATCTTAGAAAGGGTTCGTGGTTAACAAAAGGTTGGGAACCACTGATGTAGATGGATCTATCAGTACTCGTATATCGAGAGTCGATGTATTTTTAGCCTACTTTTCCGTAAAAGTAAAAAAAAATAATAATAAAGCATGAAAAAAGGCTTAATGTATCGTGAAAATATCGTTTGAAATCAAAAGTCAAAAATAAGTTAAGTAATTAAATAAAGATTGAAAAATAAAAAAAAATTTGAAACTAGGCTTTTGAAATGGGTAAAAAGTGTGTCGGTCGGTCTGTCGGCCTGTCTGTCTGTCGGTCTGTCGGTTGTCGGTCTGCCCCCCCCCCCTAATAACTTTTGAACGAATTGTCCGATTGGAAAAATTCTTTTTGCATTCGAAAAATCTCGGCAAGGACATCTCATTTCCATATTTTACTTTTTGATTTGAAGAATTTTTTGTTCAATTTTGAACAGTTCAAAAAATTTTAACATTAGCGCCTATGGGTGAAAATGAAGCAAATTATGTAAACTCTGGGTACAAGATCCAAGTTCCCATGAACAAGCTTACTGGAAGAAGTTCTTGGCGTGAAATATTGATTTGAACAATTTTTGTTCATTTTTGAGCAATTCAAAAAAAAATTAAACGTACCGCCTACGGGGAAATTTCAATCCTATATAATTCCTGATACAACGGACCGATTTGCTTGGAACAAACTTTATCGGAAAGCTCTTATGACGTAAAACATGTACAAATAGAAAGTCATCCAGAACTAACGAACCTATTTTCCTATGAAATTTTTTGATCGGAGAATATTTTTTAATTAATGAATGATTAAATGAATAAGCAAAAGAATGAATGAATAAATGAGTGAATAAATACATGAATGACTTAACAAATTAATGATTGAATGAATATGAATTAACCGTTGAAAAAGGTATATTTGAAGCAATTAAGAACTAAAGCTAAACGAGAAAAACAGAGAGAGAGATAGCTAGATTATAAATTTGAATTCGGTGTATACGGGAAAGTAGGCTCGTATAGTTCTAGACGGAACTTCTTGCTAATTTTAAAGACAATATCTTGGCTTGTTTCACGCAATTATATCACAGATAAAAGAATCAAACCCTAACAAAACGAAACTAGGTTCTAGCTATTAATCCATTTTTCATATGCTGCAGGAACGACAATTCTATACAAAGGGACCACTGGAAAAACGACCTAAGTCACATACTATTTGATGAACTTTGTTTTATGTTTTATTCATTCATTTTATAACATAAATGTTAATTTTAACTATATGAGCCTACTTTCCCGTAACACCCAAATTCAAATATAATACATATATTTATAATACATATTTTATAATGAAACATAAAGCAAAGTTCATCAAGTAGTATGTGACTTAGGTCGTTTTTACAGTGGACCCTTCATACTATTTAAACATTCTAAATAGGTGTTTTACTTGGAAACATAGATATCTTATGATGACAAGTGTGACAATAAAATAATTTCTTTCATGTAACCGGTATTTATAAGTATTTAACAGTAGATTTGCCAGACCAGTCATTTTGACTATTTCGAAACATATATTTTGCATAATTTTTTTCTAATTATAAGGCATCTTTTAATTGCATTGGCTTTTCCTAATACACTGTAAGGAGGACAAGTTAATGTGACTGAAAGTTCTATTCTAATTAGTTGCAACTTGGTATAAAATGAAAGTTAAGAAATGGTTGAATACGGTCTGGTAAATCTAGTGTTAATTGCAACGGAGAGATGAGAAATACTCGTTGTTCATGCAAAAGCATCGTTTTTTAGAGGTTCCATTTGCATAATATTGGTAAAATGATTGGTGATTTGCATTGTACGCATATTCAAGCGGACCGCAAAATATTATGGATTTATCGTATAGGACATTGTTTAAGCGAAGTTCTAGTGTATATTAGTACTTTCAAACCGTATTGAGAAAACACTTGCTGTAATTATCAGTCGTGTTACTATAATTGCATTGATATTACTTTAATTATAAATACTGAATATTCAGGAAAACAATTAGGCAACAAAACTAAAGTAACTCAGTTGCAATAAGCTCCAAAAAATAATAATAAAAAGGAAAAGCAATATCTGAATGATTCTTGCGCAATAATCAACTTTTCGTGTATTTAACCTTTATTTATTTATTTTTATTCATTTATTTATTTTTTCGCAAAAAGTTAAAATCATTCGTGTTCTGCAGTGCTAAGCACAAAAGTTGTATCTGCACTTTTTGGAGAAATTGAGTTAATGCCACCAAGTGGTTCTTTTTTTAACTAAATACAATGTTTTGCGGTCAAATGTGAATGGGAAACATTTCTTTAACCCAAAACAGTCGTATCAGAATCAAAAACATGGAGGTGAAAAACTAAATATATCATTTTCAGCTCAGCAGCATATACAGTGTTTGTGCTTAGCACGTCAGTATTCCTTATATCCATCATTATTTTCTACTCTTACAAATGTCCATACATGTAACCATTGGCGTAACTAGGGGGGGGGGTTGGGGTTCAACCCCCCGCCCCCCCCCCCTCCATTGGGTATTTACTTATTTAGGCACACAAAAATATTTCTGGCTACGGCATTGCAAAGCACCTATTTTTTCCCTAAGAGAATTAACCACATATGCATATGATTTTATTTCCTCTTTCTCTGAAGGGTTGTGATCATGACCAAAGTATGCAGCTCATAATAAAGAGGACTTTTCATCTGGTTATAATCAACCCCCTTATCACCTTGGGGGGGGGGGGTTACAGCGAAAGGTGGCTTACACACAGACAAACAGAGATCTTTTCAATCACTCCAGAGGATTTTCTTTCCTTCTTGATGTCTTTTTTACCCAAAGGCAGCAATTTGGGAATACAATCGCACAAGTAATAAGTTTCGTGGAATATATTCTCGACTGTGATGGAGTTTTGTTTTCTGTTAAACCGGTGTTGCAGGCTCTGGGGTGTAAAAATGAAGGACCCCTAGTCAACAGTTGTCCTAATGGGTTAAGCCCTCAAGCCAGGAAGGGTCGCTCATCAAGAAACCTAAAGAGCAGTTTGTATTTATTTATGACTTCCTATCCAAAAACCCATTTTGGTAAAATCTTTTTTGTAGATGAGCAGATTAGAAAACTGATGAACTGTACTTGCATTGCACTCTCATTTACAGATGTTCTCTCATCTCTTATATTTTAAATGTTTTTTTTTTCTTATTATGGTCCATCACTGATTGCATTATGACTCTGGAAATCATCCGTTCAACGTTTCCAATCTCACTGCTACGATTTAATGCTGCATTTTAATTTACAATCAAGTATTATTTATATTTTAGCTAAATTTTTAATTATTTTCGATACATAATGTTTGCACTCCAGCGATGGACACGTTCGTCATCCAAAATGAAAAGAAAATTTGATTCAGACGCTTCCACTTCTGGGGTATGTTTTGTTACAAATTTAACAAAATTTTTAGAAATTTATTGTGGGGATGAGCATTTTTGTAGAGGAATTTGGATTTTTTTCTCTAAAATTCCACTATTTCCCAGTTTTAATATTATGAATGCCTGGACATAGAAGATTGCTTAGCGCTAAATATTAAATTTTCTATTGCGTTCGAATTAAGATCTAGTAATGAATGTTTAATGTTTTTGTGAATCAAGGCCGTATCCAGAGGGGAAAGGGACCCACGGGCCGCCCCCCCCCCCAGAAATCTTTTGCAATGTATCATATATTCCTCCCTGAAACTTTGCTTAACATAAGTATGTCGAAGTCTGCCCCCCCCCCCCCCGAAAAATAACTGGATACTGCCTTGGCTCCGGAGCGGGGAGAACATGTTAAGAATTAGGAAGGGCAGTGTATGCTTCAAAACCATACCCTTTATATATACATATATATAGATATATATGACTAGAAATGATGTTAATATGAATTTTTTTACATATATGATAGCTTTTTGATGTATATATAGTATATGTATGTTTAAATCTTTGGTGAAAGTAGAGGAGTGGGTATTTGGAGCTTCTGCAAAAATTTTTGTAAATGGTCTTACATCTATAATGCTTAGACTAACTCTGGAGGCAAGGGTTCTAGGGCTCTCGATCCCCAGGAAACTTTTTGAAATCTTCCTAGCAATGCAATTTCGGGATACTTTGGTGATGGTAGAGAAAACAGAAAGGAGTTTGTTTACTCTCCCCCCCCCCCCCGGCAATTTTTTTCAAAATAAAGTCTTACATCTTTTAAGTTACTTTAGGTGTCGCTCGTGATAGTGTTCAATGCCCTTTCCCTGAAAGTGTTTCTGAAAGTAAAGTGTCTTAAAAGCATAATTTCTCTTTTCATTCTTTTTTAAAGCTTGTGATCTGAATTTTTTGCTGGGGGGGAGGGGTAGCCCCCCCCCCCCAGTTAGATACATGAAATAAACACGCAGTATATCTTTAGAGACAAGTATTTATGACTAGTAAATTTTACACTTTTTTACACTTCTGATTGGTGTTTAGTCTGTACATTTTTAGGGTGACCCCCCCCTTTCACTAACCCTAGTTACGCGTATGCAAGTAACCACGGGACATTCTTGTGCATTTTGAAAAATCCCTTGCACATCGCTATATAATTTTGATCAACTTAAATCTACGTAATACTTACCTCTCCCTGTTCGCCTTTGTTAGGCCCAAAAACAGCCCGGTTTTTAAAGCCCAACTAAAAGCAACAATCACACGCGAATGCTGTATCATTGGAACTTGCTTTAATGGGAAAATAAAAAAATAAATTATGCACATTTTCTTCACAGATAAAGCCATTATCCTTAAGTGTACTTTATTATGCGAATAATCACATTTTTGTATAAAGACATGCCATTACACTTTAATAATATACAAATCCTTTGTCAAACTCATCATTAAATACACGCAGATATTTAAAAAATAAATTTGAAAAACACGCATTTGAATGATTAAAAATACAAAGGTTACTGAAATTTAATGTAACAATCCTCATTATTTTAATCGTTTTGTATCCCCTCTTTTATTTTGTTTTCTCATTAGACTTATGAAAAGCAATCAAGAAAACACACAAAGAATAAATAAATTTTCATTTAAGTCTTTAATTTTTCAACATCAAGTACACGTCATTACCATTTGAGCCCTTCCTACCCTCCCCCTTTTGCAAAACAGCTTTTAGTATTGTGCAATCGTGATTAATTTAATAAAAAAAGTATTGTTACGGCATGCAGAGAAAAACAAAGCGAAGAGCTTTTAAACATTTATTACATTAACCCTACGTATTAAACTTTCATATTCATTAGAAACTTTTTATTTATGCTTAATGTATACATCCAATAATGATCCAATACATCATATTTTATGAGAATTTATTACCGGTATTTTGATCGCGTAAAACATAACATATTTAAAGAATGAAAAGTGATTTGCAATTAAAATTGATGGATTGATATGTATTGAATAAAGAAAAATGTTTTTCGTAAAAAATACATTCTTATGAATCGATTAGAATTTTGATGAAACGGAGTATATATGTTTTTAACTTATTTGGACCATTATTTTTGTATATGTCTGCAAACATAATTATCGTTATTACATATTTAGATTAAAATACGAATCGTATTAAAAAAAATGTTGATTCTTAAGCTGAAAGTAGTCTTGATGACATATACTCTTCGTAATGTTTTTACCATAAGTTGTAAATATTCATCATTTATTTAATAAATCACTATTAATTAATAGTGGTTTAACTTCCATCAGCGATTAGACTATTTTACTTTAATAGATCTTTAGCGCTGCTATCACTTTTCGAAATGTATGTAAAAAATGCACAGTTAATATCGTTTTATGCTTAAATTATGATTTTTCAAGTTATGCTTTTAATGCAAGACTACGGATAGGAACTGATATATTGTCTTCCAATATAATTGTATCGGAAATGATAATGGGTTTGATTCTCTCATGTGAGGCATTTATTGTCCTTCATTTATCAATTTATCTACGTGCTCATTTATTTGTTAATATCAATAGCAAGGTAAAACCTGGTGAGATGGTGTAGTCGAAGAGATTGCAGACTTAAATTTTAAAAGGGATCATTCATAAAAGATGTCACGCTTTGAGGGGGAGAGGAATTCGTGAAATTGTGGACAAAGTGTGACAAGGGGAGGGGAGGGGTAACAAGAAGTGTGACATCAGGCTTATACAACATAGCGGACATGTGACAAAGGGGGAGGGGTCCGTCGAAGTGTGACATTTTGTGACAAAGGGGGGAGGGGGTCAAATATATCGGAAAAAAGCGTGACATCATTTATGAACGGTCCCAAAGGAAAGCGGTCCAATTAATACAATCTAATTTATTATCAAAATCAATCTCTTCTACCCATGTGCGCAATCTCACGTCCTATAGGGAGTTTTTCTCCAAATAACGTTCTTGATTTTATTCCAGCTATATTTTAAAAAGGAAGTTTAAGGTAGTAATTGCAATGCATAAAATCGAATGTAGTCTATATTGTTGCTGTTGTTGTTTATAATGCCACTTGGTTATCCAAAGTCCCCTTCACAGATTGACCAGGAATTAAGGCAGTGAGGAGCGCCTCCGTTTAGATGAGTACCACATAGGTGGAAGTACCACTAGGCTCCTTATGTATTTGGATGACATCAGTGCGCCACCACAAATACGCCACCTTCCTTTGTTTGACCTAAGAGTAATAGGAAGGGAACGTATCCTCCCTCCGGTACCCTCGGAACTTCTGGGTCCATGGATTTTACATACACGTATAACCAAGTATACATGGTGGGTCTTCAGCGAGTCGGGCATTGAACACCCAATCTTCCTGTTGGAAGTCTGACATCCTAACCACTAGGCTACCACAGCCCATTCTAAATATATAATAGCATTTAATCGCAATTACTAGTCATAAATGGAATTAAAATTAGTTGCTTTGGTACTTCCTAACCACTAGCCTATCACGACCTTAGTCTATATCAGCGGTTCCCAATCTTTTTTCTTCGCGTACCACCATTTTTCTTGCGAACCATTTTGCGTACCACTGCTATATAAATTTATTCTATAGAATAGAAGATCAATAGATTTCTAGATCGATTTATTTGCCCGTATGCGTACCACCTAGAGAGGCTTCGCGTACCACTAGTGGTACACGTACCACAGTTTGGGAACCACTGGTCTATATTACTTACTATTATGTTTTCGAATTGTGAGCCAATCTCCTGCCTTCACCTTATTTCTATTATTTTAAAATACTCATTTAAAAACTAATAGTTGTGTTTGTAAATACAAATGTTGCAACTCTTAAGTTATCGCATAACGTTGAATCTTTTGCAACAATATTTTAGATATTAGAGATGAAGGCACAATGACCAATTACAATCCTGACAACTGTTTCGGCCTCACTTGAAATATAACAAAAGAAGCCTTGTCAAATAATGGATGACGACACTCAAGGTTAATAAATAGCCCAGAAAGTTCATTTGACGATAAAGCAGTGAAATGACAAAAGTTCGCAACAGGATCATAAATCACTTCCTTACTTTGAGGACACATATTTTTATTTTTTATTAACAATGCAATGGTTATGGATTATGTGAGAATTGTTTTTATGAAACATAATGAAACTGGTTGGAACTTAAAAATATAACTTTATTCCATAGAAAAATGAAATTTTTCGAATAACAACTAAAAAATTATGTCTAAAGATTTATCAAATATAATTCATGTAGGAGATCTTCTAAATAAAAAAAAATCATATTTATTTTTACTATGAACCTCTAAATGGTAGCTCCATTTAAGTACAATATTTTGATATTTTAATTAGTTAGAGTATTATTATACTTGCCACAGGAACGAATATTGACTTCAAAAAAGTGCACTTAAAATTACGTCAGCAATATTATGCATTTCCCTTTTGACTAATAAACAATTCAAAATCATGCAAAAAAGTGAGTTGAAAAGTAAGGCTTAATAGTTTGCTTAAACGGTTCATAATATTTAAAAGACATTTGAGATTTGGATGAATAAATATAATCCACGAAATAAGATATTTAAATTTTAAGATTAAATTCCTGCCCTAAAATGGTATGTACTTTGTCCGTAGTTAGTGATTCTTAACTTAATTGTAACTTAATTGTAAAGTATAATAATATTTTAATTAGTTAGAGTATTATTATACTTGCCACAGGAACGAATATTGACTTCAAAAAAGTGCACTTAAAATTACGTCAGCAATATTATGCATTTCCCTTTTGACTAATAACAAAATTCAAAATCATGCAAAAAAGAGAGTTGAAAAGTAAGGCTTTATAGTTTGCTTCATAATATTTAAAAGACATTTGAGATTTGGATGAATAAATATAATCCACGAAATAAGATATTTAAATTTTAAGATTAAATTCCCGTCCTAAAATGGGCTGTACTTTGTCCATAGTTAGAGATTCTTAACTTAATTGTAAATATCTTTACATATTTTATCCTCCTAACAGCAGTACAAATTATTCCATCAATGAAATACTTACTTTGAGAAACAATAAAAAATAGTTACCCCATAAAAAAATAAAATTTTTCGAACAACAACTAAAATCATACCTAAATATAGTATGTATGTACTTTAAGTGTTTGGAATCCTAATTTACTAACCACAAAAATGAATACTGACTTCAAAAATGTCATTAAAAATTACGTCATAAAATATTAAGCATTTTGTTTAGGTACCAATAACATTTAAAAGCATGATTTTGCATGCTTTCGAAAGAAAGGTCGGGGGTGCAAAAGTTAGTGCTTCAATCTAGTGTTCAGTGGGTTCAAATGTAAGATCTTGTAATTAGCATAACTGGTTCATATTTTTTAAAAGACATTTAAGAACAATGTGGATGAATAAATATAACCTACGAAATACGATTTTTTAAATTTCAGATTGAATTCCGGTGCTAATGACATGTACTTTGCCAGAAATTAGAGATTCTTAGTTTAAGAAGTGTAAACATCTTGCACTTCTTAATTATCTGCGTATTTTGTCCTCCTAAAAATATTTTATCACTGAAATACTTATTTTTAGAAACAATGCGTTCAGCTTTTATTTTTGGTTCGCTATTAACATATGAAATGTAACTCTTAGGTACGTTTTTGTGTTCCACGTAACCAATTTTTCCTAAAAAGCCTTTCATTTTGAGGCACAATGCAAAGTCCCAAAGAGTTAAACCTTCTTTCATTGTAAAACTAATTATAAAAGTAACTTTTTGACTTGATTATGGTTTTAAAAGTGAAGGAAAAATTTGTTAAAATTTTTGAATTCTTTTGTCTAGACATCACAATTAAGAAAAATAAACACTCAAAGTCTTTGTTTGAATATTCTCAAATACATAATAAATTATTCTAAGGAAAATTGGTTTTCAATGAATATATATATATATATATATAACGCACTCCATAGAAGCTATTCATTTAAAATTAATAATTTAAAAGTATTCAGTGTAACTCAAAAATATTTCTTATGTACCCTGATCTATTTTTTTCCTTTCATTACCAGTTTATAATGTTATAGAATAAATTTAAAATTGATTTAGGTAACACTAATTGAAAATTGGTTCTTATTTGACACTCTGTTTGACACCCTGTCCGGAATTGCAGAAGTAATAATAAAGCACAAGAGTACACATTAATTAGTTCCTAATGTTTAACGTTTTACTATTTTTCTAGAAATATAAAATCTTAGAAATGCTTTTAATGTTGCATATTTCGGGAGTTTCAAGAAAATAAGACGTTTTTAAAGTAAAACTAATTACGTTTTAGAGTTTCAAAGCAAATTGAAAATTTTATTAAATGAGAAATTATACTTGACATTAACTGGAATGACGCCTGTATGTGAGCACGGTGTCGTGTGTTATTTTAAAAAAAGCTGTTTAATTATATTCCCTATTAGTACAACTATTTTTAAAACAAACAAATTCTGTTTCTTTATGAAAGTTCTTTTAATGCTGCAAAGTATGGAAATTTTCAACGTTATTAAATTCGCTATTTTTGTGTTAGAAAGAAGCATTTTCATACATAACTAAGATGAGTTTTTACGTTTCAATTGCTTTCTCAAACACATAATTACTGTCGTTATTCTTCAAGTAAAAATGTTGTGAAAATACGTGTGTGTGTAAGTGTGTAAAGAATTAAAACTTTAATTTTGAACTAATAAATTAGGGCTTGTTTAATTGCCTATTAGAATATTTTTTATTATTATACTTTGTGGCATTTAAAACATTTTTTTATGAAAATACTTGCTTTGGCGCAAATAATTCTTAAAAGACCCAGTATTTAACTAATTTTCTTTATGCTTCCAACGGTAGGTAGAGTGTTAGTATGCAATATTGCTCCACACTACTATCTTATTGACAAATTGAGTTAAAATGAGTTTTACAAGAAATGAATTAAATTACATTCAATTAGATTGAAACCATAAATTAAGACGGTATTTCAGTTTGAGGTTACTCAATGATAAGTTTATCAGTATCATTCGCTTACGGAAGACTTCAGATTTGATTATTTAAAAATGGCTAGTCATATATTTTCTTGCATAATTCGACGATAAAAATAATTGTGTTATTCAGATTTATTCAAGCTGTTTTTTTTTCTTTTGATAAGTATCCCTTTTGAACTATGTTTCGATTCATTGATAAATTTTATTAGAGTACACGCATTCATCATTTAGTGTTTTCAGACCTCAATTTTGCGTTTTTGTGGCAGTACTGTTATTTATGGCTTTTAATGTGAGTAGTATTTAAAAAGTACTAATACTTATGGATTGTGCATGAAAATCACATTTTTATTAGACAAGACACTCGAGCAAAATGCAACAGTCTTTTATGGGATACGACAACAAAGTAATAAAAATGCCTATTAAGTTCATAAAGACAGGCAAATATTGTTTATTTTATGTGTGGAAAAATCATCTGCTTTCTAACATTCGATTAAACAAAAAAAAAAAAAAAATACATCTGATATTGTGCTTACTATATTTTCATTTGATTATCACTAAATAAAATTGTCTCTCTGGCAAGATTTTTTTTTGCATATTTTTATAGTAGTACGTATTATGGACAACAATTAAATGGCGGTTTTTTCGATAGAAGCAGATGAAAATACGTTTCTTTCGAGAAGTTATTAACATATCTTTTAGTCTACTTAGAAGCATGAACACTTTTAATACTTCATATACTTCTACCATTCATCGTAAAATTTGAATTATTCAAAATTTTAAAAATTAGTCTTTAAAAACCTCTCAAAAATTATACAATGACTGTGAGGGTGAACCGCATGAGGTACATTTTTAGGGATATCTGATTAAAATTGAGACTTCATCGAAGCTGTTTAAGAACAAGCTGATCATCTTCTTATTTTTGTAATATCCATGCCTTTTGCTTGAAATACTATGCTCACCAATATTTATTCTGTTTTTATATTATTTTTATGGAAAACATGATAAATGATGGCAAAAACGCAATAAATGGTGTTTTGTCCCTTATCTTTTCTCTCTTTAATAAATATGTTTTTTTTTTTCTGAGTCTTTTTCCCCCACCTTATTGAAAAATCTTTCGGCCCTTTAATTCGTTCTTTTAAATCTAACATTCTGTTTTTTTTGTTTTTTTTGTTAAATAATAAATCATTTCTGACAGAAGGTTTTATCTTCTAAAACGCCTATTAAAACATGTACTTCAGCTCGTGAGAGCTATTTGAGAAGCACCAAACTTATTTTCTTATCTGAATATATGTTTTCAAATTTTTACTACGCAAGTTTTGCATTAACTAAACCGAAAGTGATTATAAAGTGTTATAAAGAGTACGAAAAAAAGATTTATTTCAACACAAAGCTTTTACGTTGATTAAAAATGTAAGGCCAGTAGAGCCTTCTTTTAATTGTTATATAAATACTATGATCAAATGCGAAGTACAAAAATTTGAAGTAATTCCGATGTATATTATTGAATTAATTCGCAAAGTGTTTTAATTAGCTATGCTATGTTTCCACAGTTGTTTACAAGATTTGATAAAATAAAAACTAAACACATTGAAAATATATAATTGAATGAATTTGAGAATGCATTATAGGAAAAGAACGAATAAATTCATTTTAGAAACATTGTAACATGCATGTTTCCTCCCCCTACATTGATCGAGAAATGTTTATTTTTCAAATTATAAAATATGTATAGTAATGTGTAATAATGTTTAAATGTGGGAGTTTATTAGAAAACCATTAATTGGGACAAAATATAGCTAGAAAGTAAAATTCTTAATGCTAGCAATTATATATTTGTTCTTTATGTATAATTCACTTCTCCGTGAAAAAAAAAATACTATGCCTTGAAGACTTTCCCTCAGATATCAGCGACAACAACAGCGCTCTAAAGATTAAATAAATATTCTGAAAAAATAATGAAGAAAATGTTTACATATATACAGTTACTAAACAGAGATTCTTAGGACTTTGGTTTTTAAGATTTTATTATTTATAAGCTTCGTGTTAATTAACAAATAAACATTCTTCTTTTATTTCTACAAACGTAATCGGATTTTATTAAAAATACAATGTATGTGTTATTTCAGTAAATTAATTGCATTTTACATGCATTGTTTTACCATCCGTAGAGAATTTCAATCCTTCGAATTTAATTGAAATGGGCACGCAATCAAAGCTTCCAAGAGAATAAAAAGAGGAAAAAAAAACATTAATACTTTTTCTTTAGTTTGACTGTTGGTTATTTTTTTCATTTCAAATTCGCTTGTATTAATTAAAAACATTGCCGAACTTTGAAAACAGTTTTGGTTTAACTTAATCTTTAGAATTTCAAATGAATATTTGTCCATCTTAAATAATTATTAAAAAATATTTAAAAATGCTTTAAAACTCTGTTTGAGCATACTGACTTTTGCCTAAATGCATTTGATACTACGTTTAATATGATATTTTACTATAAACTGTTCATAGAAATGTTCAATATGTGAAAAAAACACCTCTTTTATTTTCTAGTCCCAATAGTTTTATTCATTCACATTCTGGCTACACAATATATCCAAAAATCATGGTAAAATTTCCTTTTAGACATTTGTTTCAAATTTCTAGAGAAATACATAACAAAGTGTCCTGGATCTTCGGTCATATAAAATTCATGCTTCCCTTCTCACTATCCTCTACTAATATTATCACGCGTGCATTTAGGAAACTACAACAAATTGAATAAAATAGAAGAATTTTTCGATTATCTTGCCGTAAATGCTTGAAAAAAGCTGTAAATTTCACAGAAGAATTTACTTGCTATGTACTATAGTTATGCCCCTTTTCATAAAACTAGCACGCATATTCAGAAAGTTATAATCATTTCTTTCCAAAATGCCAATTTCTTACTAATATTTTTAGCATATAATAACACACAACAGAAGTATTCTACTGAAACTAGAAATAAAAAACTAAATACTAGATAAGTTATGAGCATTTAGAGATATACTTTTTAACTGAGCATGCGCGAAAGATAACAATTTTTAACTTTCATAGCTTTATATCCAAGCATATAGGGCAACTCATAAAAACAAATAAGAATAATAATCTTAAAAATTGACAGTGATATCGACAATTTAGTGAGTTGTTTTTCAACGATTGTGAGAACAGGCACAAATACTAAGAGGTTGTACACATATCAACGGCACTCATTCAGTGCGTCTATGCAGTGATTTGTGATGCTAATTGCCTATTTGTGAACAACTGCTTGTCATTCATGTAATTGGTAAATATGATAAGAGATTCCTCACAAATACTGAATTTGTATCGTAAATCTCAGCATAGATGCAATAAATGATCACGAACACATGCGACTGAGAACTCACTAAATTGCCGATATCTTTGTAAGTTTTATCGATATTCAGCTGAATTTTTTTTTCTGAGTTGCCTATACTTGGGTTCGAAGCTGTGAAAGCTAAAAACGTTAACTTTCGCTCATGCACAGTCTAAATTATCTCCTTTAAAGCTCATAATTTATCTAATATTTAGTTTCGGACACTCATTTTTACCTTATGATGTTTAAACGACAGAAAATTCACAAATTCTGCACCTGAAAGCCATAGTGTCTTAAGTTCAATTTTCGAGTTACCGACGACAAATCCACTACCTACATGAGGGTTCCGAACCTTTAAAGCTTTCATTAGGAATCTTTTTTCTTCTAAGGTTCTTACTGAAAAGTCTAGTTTTACAGAATTAAAGATATCAACTTTTTAATTTCATGGGATAAACTCGAAAAACGCGCAGCGACAGGATCGTCATCTAGTATTAAATAAAACAATATATATATATATATATATTGTTATATATATATATATATATATATATATAAGTATTTATTAGATATAGACGTGAGTGTTTTCTTTACTGCACATCTCTAGCTAACGACACAACAATCTTTTAAAACACTGATCTAATAAAAAGAGCATTTTGTTTATTTAAAGTACGCTGTTCAAATCAAGACTACATGCTATCTGATGTTTTGCTTTTATGAAAACAATTCCTAACATTTCAATGGGCTTTGTTTGCTTTCAAAAAATATATCGTATTGTGTTGAAACATTTTTATCATAAAAAGCCCAAATAAATTGTTAAAAGCAGTTGAGAAGGTAAAGTTAATGAAATCATTATTCAAAATTTTAAAAAACGGATCTCCATTGAATATTTTCTACACGCCTCTAGTATGACAATCCCATAAAATATATTGATTAATTCTACCGTCTTTTAATTAAATTTGCCTTTTTTCTAACTTTCCTTATTGCGTGCATAATGCAACGAAGCCATACATCATTAAGATAAATTAATTTCTGAAATCGTACATTTTCTTTCGTTTAGGAACATTTCAGTGCCTGTTGGAAGATAAAATTTCAACACGCTATGAAATTCAAAACCATTCTTACTTCCTTCAAAGAAAAAGTAAGAAAAGATTAGTTGACACAATTCTAGACTAATCACGCGTTTGAGATTCTGCAAAAATGAGTAAAAGTGATTAGAGGAAGGCGGGGGCAATATGGGGAAGCTAAATTTAACCTATTACAAAATAGGTGAAACTAAGCAAATCAAAACATTTTAAATTTAGTTTTGCTCATTTAAACATTAAATTACAATAAGATACAAATGAACTTGAATACTTTTTGCTATCTTAATTGTATGTAAGTTTAAACACATGAAAAGTATATTCACCCCCTGTTGCCCTACATGCGTTGTAAGACAGGTAATGAACATTAATACAACTTCAAAGCCCTTTATTACTTTATTACTTTCTTATTGAATCTTATCTATGGCTTTTGCACAGCACATTGGTGTGAACTTCTTCGTCGTCTTCACTTTCCCTCTAAAAATGCGCAGGATTTGTGGGCCAGCGTGCAATGCACTGTACCCAACCTTCTTCGGAAAAGTCGTAGGCTATGGCTTTCGCATAGCAGTACAAACACTTCGTCATCTCCTTCCCTGTCACTGGAGATTATTTTATGGTTTTTTAAGTGTATGAAAGAGTTTGTTTAATGAATCATAACTTCCTCCTTTTATCTTGGCATTTTAGTTATTAGAAATCTTGTCGTTTGAACATTTTTCGTTTTAATTTAGAAATATCCGTGGTATGTTTCTCTTCATTTCTTTAACCAATGCATTCTTATAAGGCGATTCCGCACTGTCAAAAATAGAATCCTCATTTCTTCAATCGTCAAAAAAATTTCGCCATTTATAACGATTCTTTCCTCGCGCGATCACGTGACTTAAAAAAGTTACTACACAAATTTCGCCAATTTGACGAAAGGTTTACTCGGAGCATTTTTCACGAAGCCATTTCGTCAAACGCGACGAAAGTTTCGTGAGATTTCAGCATGCGTTCCTGAGAGTGCGTTAAAACAAGATTTTCGACGTATATTGCAGGGTTTCCTCTTTATTTCTTTAACCAATTTTAGAATTAAAAAAATGAATTCAGGGCTGATAACGTGAAAGAAGCGATCACTATTTTCTTTATCTGTGACTTTCCTGGCGTTTAACACCTTGGCACAATTTTTCTGGCGTTATGCACTTTGACGTTAAGAGCCTTTCCTCCTTATTCCCCCAAACACGCTTTCATTTTACGTTAGGCCTGAGATGAAAAGTTCAGTCAAAATCGAGGCTATATACAGCATTTTGTTTCTAAAGATACAGAATATTTAATGTTATACATACCATTTGATCAATTATCAGTGCTCAACATGTATAAGAACTTTAATCGTGAAAACATATTGCACATAGGAGGGTCATTTTTTAAGAAAGAACCGATTGCGCATCGTGGCTGCATATTTCGAAATCATAATAAAAAAGAATGAAAATGTTTTATTTTTGCCAAATAATTTTTTGCTCGAATGCAACTATTTTGACTTTAAATAACCCATAGATATTTCATGCAGTTTAAAGAGCTTTAAAAGTACTTAACGATGCCGCAGAAGAGGTGAAAACACACTTTCTGGGATGGCGATCGGTGAATATTTGCAATTAAAATATAATCCATATGACTTTAGAGTTTCTACAATGGAGCGTTGCAAAATCTCTATCCAACGTGTTTGTACAAATAGGAGGATAATATTTTCTATCATCATTAAAATAATATTTTCAATAACGGTGCGATGAGAATGTTTACAATTAAAGAAAGTATAATCCGTACGATTTAGAGTATGTAATAGAATGTTGTAAAACTGATTTTCACAGTGGTTTTAAAAGTAGGTGAATAATACTTCTTCTGTCATTATTAAAATAATGTGTTCAGCCATATCAAAAGCTTTTTTCCTCTTTTATTGTGTACGTTCATCTTCAAATTGAATTTACCAAAGTTAAAAGTCATAAATATGGAATACGTGAGTACGTAAAAAATAAAGCTTAATAAGTATAAGACAAACAAATATACGTATTTTTTTTTCTGGATAAAAAAAACGGCATTTTATTTATACTGATTTTTTTAATGCTTTAGAATCATCACTCTAGTGAACAACCCTAAATTGAATTTACAAACTGAGAAAGATAATGAAAAATATTTTAAAAGGCATGCTTAGATACTTGAAACAAAATTTGAAGAAAGTCATGTTACGAATTCTGAAACAATGCATGTTGTTCTGCAGTCGTTATTATTTGAAACATATTTAAAGAAACAGTAAGAAAAATTCCATCTCTAACAATCTTCACTTTTTTTCATTATACAACATTTTCCCGCGCGAGTAATTAAAATGTCTTATTTTAGTAATGAGGCTAATTTACAGTTTCAGTTCTATGCTGCCAAAACATAAAAACTCAAAGTCGTGACCTAAGAAGGAAATCGTATTTAGATAAAAATACAAGAACTAAACACACACACACACACGCCGGAACGGGACCGAAAAATGTCTTCTTTTTTTCTTATAAATATAACTTAGTTATATGTATTTAAGTAATTACTTCCCTTTAAAGAAAATATTTAAATCTGAGAAGTTTCTACACTTCATTCCCGTAGAGGATAGTTTAGCTTCTAACAGTTTCATTTTTGCCACCTATAATGTAGTATTTTCTACTATTCTACTGCACAAACACGATAAGAAGCATCGAATTTTTAATCATTTATATTCGTATAGTGAATGTCAAAAAGTAAAAAATAAATGAAAAAGTTCATCAACATTACTATAATAGTTTTGGCAACTTTTTTGGTTTTTAGTTAAGTTATTTCTTCATTTAAATTCGTTGTGTTCACAGTTGAGACTTAAAATACGTGTTGCTAGAAAATATTTTAGGATATTTTTTTACAAAATAATTTCTGTTTTATTCAAAGATATAAAAGCAATCAAGAGAGTTTTTTTTTAAATATTTTATTAAAAATTAACACGTTACCGAAAGTTGCAAAAACCGATATTAAAATAGACAGACTGACAAAGAATTTCAAAAGGAAATGGTGAAATCAAATAATAACTTTGTAAAAATATTAGTGGCAAAGTTGACTTATAGATTTTATGCTTTCTATTTATAAGGTTTACGGTATTTTAAGCAGGACCAAATTTCCCCAATCTGAGACTAATATAAGAGTAAATATTTCCTGATAAATACATGATTAAATTTTCTAATGTTGACCATTTATTCATTATTTTCTCTTAAGGTGTCGAGATGTCCCAGAACTACCCAGTACCCATTCCTGTCAAAAACCAAGTTCACCAATATCAGCGGGATGTGCTGGTTGCAAACTACACTTAAAGATGAGCAGGTTTACTACAGTATGTGCAACCGTTACCAGGTAAGTCGAGAAACTACGTCAAACGATCGGTCTGCGTGACGTCATTTTTTTTTTCTTTTTGGAACAACAAGCATGGCAAGACCACCTAATGTCTTCTGACAGAAATTTTAAGCAGTCATCCTTAAGTTTTGGGGACTCCTTGTAACGTAAACCTTATAACCGAAACGTAACCACACAGAAAATGTTAACTCATGAATTGGACGTGTAGTTGAATTGTTAATGAAATATAATCGATGCATATTTCATTCGAATCAATTTTTCAGAGATCATTTTTATCGTGTATGTTTAATGAGACTGAAAAGGAATAACAACGATCCCTTTAGATATCATCAGCGCAGTGTGACTGATACTAATGAAATGTAATTGTTACTTGGATTCACATAAATAGGCTTCTACATTTTAAAACTAATAATTGATATTTCTAGATCATTCATTTCCTCCTATCACAGCAAATGTGAATGAAAAGTTAATATCAGTACAATTAACTTTAAAACACTGAAAAAAATCGAATACAGTAAAACCTGTAAAGTTGAACACCTTTGTAAGTTGACAGCTTTTGTTGACAACGGAACTAGCCCTTCACCCTCTACCTAACCCTCTATAAGTTGACCGCCTGTACAACCACCAGTTGACTACCTGTGACCACTTGCGGTAAGTTGACCGCAAGTGGTCGACTTACACTGGTTTCACTGTAATTTGTTAATTTCCGTATAAAAGCGCATTAGGACTTGCTGTTGTGATAATAATAACAGTATAATGGGTACTTGCATTTTTCATTACACTGTTAAAAACTTCCGTAAGAACATAGTAAAATAACCATTTATTTGATTGTTATTTTACCATATTTAATTACAACAGTTGCATAACCATTAGAAAGATGGTACTCAAACCGCTGATTGCGAAAAAAATCGTTTATTCTCTGTTTATCCTAAAGAACGTTTGACTAACCGTAATTTTCAAGCGCTCAATAAGAATCCGGCGTCCATCTTGGTTGTGAAACCTTACCGGTCGTACATTGTTGTTAAAATATCAGTTAAAATCTGCATGTGTATATAAAAAAGCAGAAAAAAAGCGGCGTAAGCAGTATTTACTAAATAGAAGGACATACACACGTAAATCAAAAATTGGAGGCATCGGATTCCCTAACTGTTTGAGAATGAGCGAACAAATAATTTGAGCTGCTGAAGCTTGTTTGTATTTTAATTTTTACAACAAATAAAATGATTTTCGTCAATATACAGTAAATTTAGACCAAAGGTGGTTTTGGATCCAATCAAAAACTGAAATCTCAATTTTAATGCAGTTTTCCTGTTGAAAATAAAGATTTATTGATAAATCAACGACCGCTTTGTGTGGTGCTGATGGCCGAATGGTTAGAGAGCAAGGTTGGTATACCAGAACAACCGGGATCGATTCCCGCAAGCTTCGTTTACGGTTTCTACGCCTCGAAGATTCTACGCCTCGAAATGGTTCAAAAACGGAAAAAAATTTGGTTTGGAAACCATTTTTAAATGGTTAAAAAACCGTAAACTTTTGTATTTACGGCTTTTTAAGCAAGCTGATTGGAAATGCTTAGGTCCCGTAAAGATAGAAAAATGTTCCAAACCGTAAATTTAACGGTGAATTAGATGGACAGAGTGATGCAAGTCATTTAACCGTAATTTCATGATGAAATTTCTAACAGTGTACATAGAAATATCTTCCATAACATTCCAAAGTGAAACTTTACTTAACCCTCCGTTGGACGCATGCACCTCACAGGGGCATCCTACTACACTTTCCTCTCCTCTGATTACTCAGACCGCCGTATTCACCGTCAACTCTAACCTCATGGTTTGACGCGAAAACGGTCTCCAACCTAAAAGTTACCGCGGATTTCCTATTCACTATCAACTTTGACTACGCGCAAACAGGTTCCCGAAACCACGCCAAGTCGAGTAAAACAACCAAGCTCCAGAGCAAAGTTAAGGTTTGAGCGCATGCGCAGTACATGTAAACATTTGCAATGGCGGACTGGATGTTGTGAAAATTGGAATATGTTGAGTTTTTAGAGCTTTCTTCGCCTTACACGATCTTGAATTTCTGAAGAGGCCTTACAAAAAATACAACTTTAGAGTTGTTAAAACTGATAGAAAATTAAATCGCGCATAAAACCTATTTGAACAATGCACTGACCCCAAGAGAACAGTTGCTTTTGACATTACGTTTTTTTGCTGTTTTGCGTCCGGATCATTTCAGATTGTTGTAGGGGATCTGTGTAATGTGAGCCAGCCTACAGTTTCTAGAACAGTTGGTGAGCATCAGTGATTAACAGATTCGTATTGATGCCTTATTAGACGGAAGAAGAATGTATAAAGGTAAGTTATCATGATCTCTTTTGCTTAGTAATTGCATGTTATCAATCATTTAGCAAATATTCTGCAACAATATTATATAAATTAAGCACAACTTCAGTGCATAGTAAAGGAGAGATGGGGGGGGGGGGCTAAGAAGTACTGATAAAACGACATGTATCGGCACATCTACGTCTATGTATTTTGTTTTAATATTTCCGTAACCCTGTCCTGTTACTGAACACAAAATCCGGTATACTGGCCAGGCCCGTCATATGGGCAATCTGGGGCATGAATTGCCCTTACCCCCCCCCCCCCCCCCGAATTTTAGAAATATATTGAATTTAAGCATGCTTTTATGTACTTTTTTGTTTGTTACCTGCAGTAGGAATAGGTATTAAAAATAATCCCCCTCCCCGGAAAATTTTGAAATGACGGGCCTGCATCTCTCAAATAAAATTTGTTTTTTACGTATAGAATTTACAGGTTTTGAACACCAGAGCTGTATATCCTGTACGAATAAGTCACACAAGAGACAACAAACATCTGGGAAATCAATATCCGGTTTTTTCCTAATTTTAACCTCGCCCCTCCCAATAAGCAAAGTCCTATGCATATGCTTTTTTTTACATCTTTGACGACCTTTTCATTCATTTCGCCTGTTTACCCACGTTTTCCCTCCCGATTTGGACCAGGTTATCTGAGTTTTTGATTATATTCAAGGTATCTTCGTTACCTACCTACTATTCGAGAGCAGCTCAATGCACGCTGCATTTCAAACTGCACCACTGTGCGAATTCCATCTGGTGGGTGATAGCGGTTATGCCTGAATTTCTACGTTAATGACACCAATCAATAGACCATCGTCATAGGCAGAAGTTAGGTATGTCATAGAACTGAATTACATTATACATAATACTATAAGCATCCATCAAACGTTTTTGTATATAAAAGTTTCAGTATATCCAGGATCATCATTTGGGCTCCCCGGGGCGGGGGGGAGGGACTTGTTTTCCCCCTGACTTAAATACAATGTATTTTTGCATGTGTTTATGTATTTTGTTGATTTTACCTATTGAATGGTAGCCTTCCGTGGTACCATTCCACAGGTCCAGGGTTCTATTCCCAAGCCGGGCAGGGTTGACTCAGCCATCCCTTCATTGGGGTCGATAAAATGAGGACCAAGCATGCTTGGGAACTAAACACTGGGGATTCCGCGTCAGGTCTAGAAAACTGGGATTTGCACAGTAGGCCATGGCCCCCAAAAGGGCTGCTGCGCCACTGACTTTAGCTTTTTTTAGTTTGATTTTACCTATAATTTGCATTGAATATATACCCTTTAACCCCCTCCCCCCTTATAAAATTTTGAACCGACAAGGCTGCGTTGATCTCTCAAGGCAGGAAAAGTTTTGAGCTTTTGATGCTAAGCAGCTGTCAGTATAGATTAATTCACTGATATTCAAATTTTGTACTTTAATCATGTTAAGCTTTTCCAATTTGGGCTGCTTGGCACCAGTGGAAGAATTTAATTTTTCTCACCGCATCTTGGTCGTATAACACCTACTTATAATTGTAAACAGGGTAATGTCATATAAGGATAAATTGTCGAAAGATTTTTAAAAGTATTATTGTTCCCCCCAACCAGTGGCAAATGCTAGCATAGGTGACACCCGAGGCGGTTATCAATGGTATGTCCCCACCCCCTGAAAAAAAGAAAAGCAAAAAAAGAGGAAAAATACCATTCGTATTCTGTGAGTTATAATATTTAATGTATTTGTTGACATCAATTGTGTGTGTTTAGCAGTAGAAAAACCGATTTGAATATTTTTGTAATTAAACCTTTTCTCAACTAAAAGTAGAAAAGAAAATGAAAGAAAAAAATATCCAGTTCAAGGTATTTGTTCCATTATATGGAGCTGTTAAAGGTTTAAATTTTAAAGGTTTTTATGAAAAGAAATGTGCTGTAAATATTTTATATATTTTTCTAGCAGTTAGCATGAAATCTTAAGTATATTTTTTAATTTTTTTTGCTCATTGCTTAGCCTTTTCAAACTCATTTTGAAATTGTTGTAAAAGAAAATAATACGTGTAACCATGAATAATTTCTTCAACTTGTACTTTTCATCCTTTCAGAGTGTTTATTTTATGAATAAAAGCTGTTTTTTTCCTTGAAAGTTTCAATCACTTTTTCAACAAAATCACATGTACTTACTGCAAATAAGAAATCAGTGCTAATGCATTGTTATGGGCTATAAATAAGTATTCATAAGTGCATTGCCCCTTTTTATACAAAGGCATACCTGTGTTTTTTGACAATATTATGTTTAACCATGGGGAAAAAAATCCAAAAATTATAATGTTAATTTGATTTATTTAAATAAATATTCTTCAAAGATTGTACGTAAATAACTTTTCATTTCAGGTGATCCTGAGCCAGAATTAGATGAAGAGCTGCAGGGCCTCTTTGATGATGTTTCATCACAAATGGATGTATTAATTGCAAGTAACAGCAATGGTACATCTGATGGCTTTGCAAAAAGAAATTTAATTGTACAACATTTTTCTCATAAATGTTCAAAATTTTTTCTTAACTTAAATGTTCGAAATTTAATTGTTCAAATTTTTTTTCTCTTAGTTCAAAAATTGTCCAGCAAAATATGTTTTATTCTACCCTTTTTGTCATAATATTCCAGATTTTTTGTATTAATTTTATTTTCTTTCTCATCCAGAACATTTCCTTGTTACCCATTATTTTAGAAGTTGCAAGTTGTTTTAATTATGTAAACTTTACTAGGACTATTTGAAATACTGATTTGTATCCGAAACAAATATGTGATCTGACATAGCAAATTTTGCAGGTTACTTGGTGCTTTTAATTAATCTTTTAAGTGTTCATAAATTGGATTGCCCGCCTTTTTTAATTTTATTAACTAGTATTGTTCAATGATTTCTTTGTCACTTTTGTGTGTTTCCAATAATGTTTTTCTCTCCGGAGCTATTACTTCATTAAAGATTTTGAAACTTTATCATGATTCCTAATTGAACAGAAATACCAAGCAATGGGAGGGGAATATATCTTTAGTATTTTTATTTAATTATTTATTTTTCTCTCTCCTTGTTGCTTTTTGATATAATTTTATTCTACTTTAAAGTGTACATGTATATATTGAACATTTAACATGCGTCCTGATTTTTTTTTGCCGAGGTTACTTCTGGGCCTGCAAAGTTCATGTGGAATATTTTGATTTATGTATGTCGAATAAAATAAACTTGTTGACCTTTACCATGTGTTTTATGTCATTGACCAATTTACATTTGCTTGTATATTCTTTTCTTTTTTTTTTAATTTAACAAAGGTTTTGAATATGTGAAAAGATTCTTTAAAAAAAAAAAAAGACATATGAAATGAATCCATAATGCTAATGGCAGTTTTGTGTTTAAAGGTAAACTGCAAGGTTTTTGAAAAAGTCAAAATATTCGTCGTATGTATTTGTATTAATGAATTCATATTTGCATTAGAAAAGGGTTCTTTTTAACCCCAAATCACATAATTTTGAATTGCCGTTTCATGCAGTTGTAAGACTTAAACCAAATTTTTACTGTACTTTGCCAATGCGAAGTGATTGTAAGAATAAAATATTTACAATAGTTATAATTGAAATCAAATGCATTTTTTTAAATACTCTCATGGATTTAATGCAAGGCCATAGCCAGATTTTTTTTTTTTTTTTGGGAGGGGGGGGGGGGGCTTTTAAACAGTTATGTTGAGGAAAGTTTCAGGGAGGAATATATGCTACACTGCGAAAATTTTCGGGGGGGGGGGGATCCGTGGGCATCCCTGGTTACAGCCTTGATTTAATGAAAGAATATTCAAATAAAAATTTAAAACATACAATAATACACTACTACTTGGTTCATAATGATACATTTCTATATTATATATATATCGTTTGTGAATGGTACATCTCTAATGTCAGAAAGAGATATATTACAATGATAAAATTAGTTATAATTTCCTCCTCGTTAAATATATATATTTTTTCATTTTCCGAGAGAAATTTTATTGGATTCTTTACTTTTCAATATTTTTAAATTTTTTCCACGAGTGCTAGTAGTAATACCTTCTCAAACGGGCTAAAAACCACTCGTGTTTTATTCATCGCTATATCGCAGAGAACGGGAATTTTAAAAAACGGGAAACGAAATGTACACTGCGTGGCGAAAAAGCCAGAAAATCATGTGATAGTTTTGACCAATAACGGGCCTGCGTACGTTCCCACATGGCGTCGAGTTGACTAACTTCGTGGTTGGAAAACCCCAGGTTGATTTTCCTCCGTGAATACCGATTTTTAACTTCGCAGCGCTGAGCCCCAACTCCGAGTTAACGGATCTCGTGGTTTCACGCGTGCAGTTAGGTTGACGGTGAATATGGCGGTCAGTGGTCAGTGTACTTTCGAGTCGAACATGTCCGTGCAGAGTTGCGGTAGCCCCGTTAACCTCACAGATGGAACGTGACCATTTGCAGGTATATTTGACTAGTATTGTGGATGAGATATTTTTATGAATTGTATATTTTATTTTTCTTAATCATATTTTCTGAAATTACCAGGATACATTTGGTAAATTATAACTCAATAGTAAAGGCAATAATTGTTGTTTTCACCCAGTAGGCGCAACGCGATTAATTCGTTTTCCGTTTCATTTATTCGACTCTTGAATAAATTTTACTAATTATACTGATTGTTTAATGCTTTATATATCCAAATAATCTCAAATCGGTCACAATTAACTATTTAAACCAGAATAAATTTCATTTTGCTTTCAAAAAACCCGGAAACACCTCACAGGTCCAATGACTTATTACACTGTTAGAAATTTCACCATGAAATTACGGTTAAATAGCCGGCAGCAGTCAGTCCACCTATTTTCCCGTTAAATTTACGGTTTGGAACATTTTTCTATCTAATTTACGGGACCTGAACCATTTCCAATCAGCTTGGTTAAAAAGCCGTAAATACAAGAGTTTACGATTTCATAACCATTTATAAATTTACCGCATATTGACGAAAATCGTTTTATTTGCTACCTTGAAAAATGTATATAAGGGTCATTCCATATCAAGTGATCCAAGGAATTTTACCTCACCCTTTTTGATTTCTTTCAAATTCGGCTCGTAAACTGTACACCTCAAGGTAATTAAAAATCCAAATTTTTAGATTTTTATCTTGTTTAGTTTTTTAGTTATCAGGCTTTGATTTTGTAAAAAACTCACATTTTTACATGCATGCTTCAACACAAAACAGGCCATAACTCATCAACAAATAGAGATAAAAAGTTCTTGTAAAAAGCGTTTTGAAGTATATTGAATGCAGTTTTACATGATATGCATTATGACAAATTTTATTAAAATTTTAAATTTTATAAAATGACCTGAAAATTTAAATTTTAAATTTCTCAAAAAACGTATCTTTTTTTTTTTTTTTTTTTAAACTCTCAAATATTGCTGTCTATTTTATCTTTGTGTATGCAAAATTTCAGCTTGGGGACTCAATGGGATCATATTTTCCCAAATTTTCAAAAATATTTGATTTACCAAAAAATGAACATTTTTGTAATTCAAGCTATTTTAAGATGATGGTTTCTTAAAGGAGCTGATTTAATTAGCCTTCTAAACACATCTATGCATGAGTGAAGAAGCATGGACATGTCTGTGCATGAAATGAACAAGTTCAAAATTTATTTGGGGGAGGGGGGCAACAAATACATACACATTTTTGTTTTATCATAGTTATTTTAAAGTATTGTGTCCAAATTGTTCATTAGTTATTTTTAAATGAACCAATTGACCTATTTTATGCCTTAATAATAATTTTTTCATGTTTAATTGTTTGATTTCAGATATATTTTAATAAGATATTAATGATATGAGGGGAAATAGTATTTAACTAAACTCATCTGAAAGTGTGATAGAGAATGGGCACAAATACTAGAGTTTGCAGCTTTTGGTTGTTAGTATTGATTTGCGCTTATGAGCTAGTATGTTACAAAGCAAGAAAAGAAAAAACTATGTAGCTTACCCCTCCCCCCTGAATTGGTTGTGGGTTACAAATAAAGTTGAAAAAAAGGAAGCATTATAAGAAAAAACAAAGCTATTTATTTTATCTACCTGTATATCCTAGCATTTCCATACCTCACGTCCAAAACATGAATAAAAATAATATAAGAAGGAAGGAAATTTAAAGGAGATGCAACACAGATATTGCAGCTGCTGTGGAATGGCAGTTCTAAGCTACAGATCATGGGAAAAGAGTATGTGTTGACTTGGGCAGGACAGTGAAACGTCTTACTGCCAAAGCTAGCCTTCAAAAACTGCATTTAGGTCAAATTCTGACACCAGTTCAATTTTTCAATTGAAGTGTTATGAACATTCCTTTAATTCAGTTTTTTTATTTAACTGTTCAGGAATATTCAGAAGAAAAGGAGTTATTAAAAGATAGATTTTTAAGAGCACTATCAGTCGAAGGAACCCAGAAGTTTCACAGCCTTGTTCCATTCAGTGAACATGTAATTACTACAAAAGTGTGTTAACATATAATAAGTTTTAGAAATAGAAATTCTTTGAAGAAAGTTCAAATGTGTGACAAACCTGAAAGGTTACATCACGTATGAATATGATAAAAGGTGTTGACTGGCTGAAATAATTTAAACAGATGTACTTTTTTTCCCCTCATATGATTAATATCTCATTAAAATATATCTGAAATCTAAGAATTAATCAGGAAAAATATATTATTATTAATGCATAAAATAAGTCAATTTGTTCATTTAAAAAAAACTATTGAATAATTTGAAAACAATACTTTGAAATAGCTATGATAAGACAAAAATGTGAATGTATTCATTGCCCCCTCCCCCAAATAAATTTTGAACTTTTTCATTTCATGCACATGTCCATGCTTGTTCACTCATGCATAGATGTGTTTAGAAGGCTAATTACATCATCTCCTTTAAGTAACCATCATCTTAAAATAGCTTGAATCACAAAAATGCTCATTTTTTGGTAACTCAAATACTTTTGAAAATTCGGGAAAATATGATCCCATTGATTCCCCAAGCTGAAATTTTGCATACACAAAGATAAAATGCACAGAAATATTTGAGATTTTTTTTTTTTAAATAATGATGCGTTTTTTGAGAAATTTAAAATTTAAATTTTAAGGTCATTTTATAAAATTTAAAATTTTAATAAAATTTATCGTAATGCATATCATGTAAAACTGCATTCAATATACTTCAAAATGCTTTTTACTAGAACTTTTTATCTCTATTTCTTGATGAGTTACGGCCTGTTTTGTCTTGAAGCATACATGTAAAAATGTGAGTTTTTTACAAAATCAAAACCAAACAAAATAAAAATCTAAAAATTTGCATTTTTAATTACCTTGAATGGTACAGTTGATAATCCAAATTTGAAAAAAAATCAAAGGAGGTGAGGTAAATTTTTTCTCAAATTTTGGATCACTTGACATGGAATGACCCATAACTAATTTCAACTGATTATGCAGACGGTTAGAATTTTCAAGAAATGTGCATAATTTTTAATAAAGATCATGATTTGATTTGGAAAAATGCAGTATTAAAAGTCTTGAAAATAATTCCTTGTTTCAAATTTAAAGAAACACTGAGATTAAAATGGAAAAACTTAACATTCTTTATATAGTGTTTAGATTATAAAAAATATTTAAATAATTCTCAAACAGCAAGCTTTTTGCAGGTTGAATTCATTAAATATTTTGTGTTCAAAGTAATTCCTGATGTTTAAAAATTATATTCTCTAGCTTACAATTTTTCTTCAACTGAGCCTCAAAAGCATAATCAACATAGAACTTACGAAACGTCAATTCTGGAAATTTTCGCTTTATTTTTGGAAGACTTAAAAGGCTAAGGAATATTTTTTTTTACTGAGAGATGGCTTCTTATTTTTTGATGTATGCGCTACGTATATAATTGGTTTGTGAAGTTTCAAAAAATTTCGGAATCCTATTTTAAAAGAAAAATTCCGCTTGACATTATGTGGAAGAACTTTTTGGTGTTTAGATGAACACGCGATTTTTTGTCAAAACTTCTTTAATTACATTTTCTCGTATCAAGAAAAGTCTTTTAACAAGCAGAAATTACATTTCCTTGAAGGAATCGTTTTAATTCTTTCAAAGTAACGTTGAGATGCAATTTTGTCACGTTAAAAATAAAAGTTAAAACACTAAATGTATTTTTTAAAGTTCGTGGTATTCTTTACTATTATTACTTGTACGAAGTTTAGGAAGTATTGTAATCGCTAAAAATTTCGCCGTCAAGTTTCAGCCTAAATTTACATTTTAATCTGATTGGACAGTTTTTTTTTCAATGTCCGTATGTATGTACATACGCACTGCGTATGGACCAGTGAAATATCGATTTTGACCATTCACGAGTCCGTTTTGACGAGTTTTGTCGTTCCGTCTGTATGTACGTATGTGCATACCGTACGTATCTCACATAATCCAAAAAAAGTCAGTCTTAAGAGTTTGAAATTTCGTACCTGTACACGGCCTAGTTGTGCACTTTCTCTTTTGGTTGTTCTAAAAGGAGTGTTTTTTGCGATTTGTGCCAATTGCATGCCAATTTTCAGTCATTTTCCATAGCAAGATATTTAACCAAGGGCATTACTCAAACCAACTCCATCCCAAAATAAGCATATTGGCACCCATTTTACGACAACTTGCAAATATTTCGCCAAATTTGGCGCTAAATAGTGAAGCAAAATCCGGCGTCAGTTTGGCGATTTATGCGATATTTAATGACTTTCCTGAAGAACTTCCATATTAAAGTATTTGCAAGAATTAGGATTTTGTAAAACTCATTCCTCCATTGGTTCTCAACAAACTAGTGGGGTTAATAAATATTTAAAATGCTCTTCAAGACTCACCCTAAAGCATGCTTGCGTTGTATTTTTTTCACTTGCAGATTCTATTCAGTTACTGTTGTGCTTTATTTTAAGGTTTCTCAGGCCAATAAAAATAACAACTTCCTTTAATCCTGAAAATGCCATTCTCTATATTTACTATACTATATCGGTGTTGGGAAATAAAAATGAACTAAAAATGTATTTAAAAAATAATGAAACTAAGAAATATTGCTTTTAACGTGCGTGTATGATACTCGTACCCATTTTTTTTTTTTTTTTTTTAGGTTTAGTTTCTTAAAAGGTGTATTGTATTTAGTGTAGTACAAGGAAGTCCCGTGGTGGAAACATTGGCTCGTTTTAGTTCTTAAAAAAATACATTATATTCAATGTAGTACAAGAAAGTCATGAGGTGCACACATCGTTTAATAATGTAGATATCTCAGATTAGTTTTTAAAAACATAATTATTTTTCTCCTTTATTCCTAATTGGGGACACGACAGCAACAACAACAACACTCCTACTTGTATATTGTATGCCTAATCTTTACTTCGTACTGAATTAAATGAAAACCAAATTGAATTAAATGGTAAAGTTATAAAGTTTAAGTGAAAAAGTTTTATTTTAATGATTTAATAACACTGAACATTGATTATTAGAATACTGCATAAAAAAGAGCAAAACCAAATTTCTTTTTAAAATATTACAGGTGAGAGAAAAAAATCGATGTACTTTTTCTACGTTTTCTAACTCTAATACTTTTTCCTCTCCTTGAAGTGCACTTTATTTTCTAGTTTTTACTACCCAAGTCTTGATTGAAAGTTGTTTTTTCCTCTAAGAATAAAAAAGCTTAAACGGTTTTTTTTGCTCATAGAAAAATATTTCTTTAAAGTGCAAACCAAGCAACGATTCAAAATTATTAAGCATTTCTTCTTGTGAATCTTTTAAACAGCTGTTAAAAGTAAATTATATATATGTATATATTTGAAACCCGTCCTTGGATCTTTGAGATTTTAAAAAAAATAAAGTCACCTCTCTTCAAATATAGTCAATTTTTGATGATTGTTTTCATTAAGAAAAATAAATGCACGGTTTCTACGAATATAAAAGTGAGTTTTGAAGAGACTTTTCAAAACGACATTTATGAAAAAATTGCAATTGAACTATTTAGACACAAATTTTTCCTTCTTATCTTCGGAAATAAATTTTGTTTTGTTTGTTTCGTGTTGTTGGTTGTTCGTGTTTCCGAAAAGTGCCTTACAAGAGCTTAACATCTTTATAAACTCACAAATGCAATCTTCATGCTGAACAAAACTCCGGAATTATTATGTAATTTGGTCGAAAGATAAGTTTTTCTTTGTTATTTGGCTTATAATTACATGTGTTTCATAATGTCTCTCCTAATATATTTATTTCAATGAATGTTTTACTCAATGAGATCTGAAAGTTTTTTTCCTCAGTTTATTTATTATTACTTTTATTATTGTATTTTATTTTCTTATGTTTTATCTTTGTAACTTATTTATTTATGTGTTTTGTACGGTTTTGACTAATGTTTAAAGCAATGGTTGTTTTATTAGGAAATAGTATATGGAACGATTTTGGGTAATCAAGTTCAAATCAGGCTGTTATAATGAATATATAATTAAAACCATATGATTTTTTTCTAATAAGAATATTCTGCTAATTAAAAGAATCTAAAAACGAATACTTCTATGATTAAATGCATTATTACATGTTTTCTTAGTCAACATTAAGATATGTATTTGTTAAAACTGAATAATAGGATAATATGGTAGAAAACATATCAGGCGGAAAAAAAATTTTAATACTTGTATTTTCGAAAATAAAACCTTATTATATAGATATATGTGTAAAGTACGCTATATATGTGCGGGTTAAACAAATTTCTGTAATACAATACTTAATGCCTTGTAATCGAAATTTATCAGAAATAACTAACAGGGCATAAAACGTAATATACTTGCTTTTTAGTGCATGTTTATGCTTTAGGATTTTCCCAGCTTTAATATGTGGGTTCATTGTTGCGAAGTATTTCACTATCATTTGTAAGATTTCATTGTAAATTGCAGGTAAGATCTGAATAAGAAAATTCAGCTATAATCAAAATACGAATGGATCAGCATTCATAAATCTTCACCAGAGTTTGGACAGCCTCACCTAAATTATTCAACACTAACTTAGTTATAGAATCAGCACATTTAGAATTAAAGTAATAGTTTGAAACACCTCAGTATGCAGACTATTAGTTTCTCATTAATTTCATTACATGCAATCCGTAGGTTGTCATCTTTTGTCCAAACATTCCAAGCCTTGCACACTTGTATTAAACTGAAACATAAAAACTTATTTTTTAATGTTGGGTTGTAGATTTGAAATAAAGTAAAACAAACATGTTATGTATTAATACATCACGTTTAAGTTTTACATCTATTTCGTAGCACTGCGATTATCACGCTTTGTAACTGAGGCTTCAGAACATGACTACATTCTCAGAAACGCATGCTCAAACCTCACGAAAGTTTTTCACGAAATGGCTTCGTGAATATGCTTCGAGTAAATCTTTTGTCAAATTGGTGAAATTTGTGCTGTGACTTTTTTAAGTCTCGTGATCGCGCGAGGAAAGAATTGTTGTAAATGACGAAATTTTCTTGCCGATTGACGAATCGTCAAAAGTGATAGCTCTATTTCTGAGAGTGTCGTGAAAAAAAAAGAGACATAAACTCATTCGTACTAAGCCTTCATGTAGGAATAAATTGGAATCAATTCAGCACAAAGAGTGAATAAATGTACTATAATTGGAATTCTTTGGGATGTGTGTCTGTATTTTCATGTTAATGACTTGCTGTAGTAGTACTTCTAAGCAAAAAATAATTGTAAGTCGTAATCCACAGTGCGTCAAAGAATTTTTAAGAATATGTTTAAATAATAAAATAAAAAGTAGTAATTATATTTTAAAGGTAATTGTATTCAAAATATGCTCTTTCGGCCTCAATACATTTGTTGCAGCGGTTTAACAACGATTCAAATGCCTGCTCTAGCTCACATTTTGGGACTGCCTCCAAAGTTCGCGTCGAAGCTGATTGTACGCAGTGTGTCAAAGAACTTTTAAGACTACAGCTAGAACTAAGCTTACAGTGGCGCTATCTGCGTTATCGAGCATTCGTAAAGCTCCTTAACTATCAGCTGATCCATTGCCAAAACCTCAGTTCATTTGCTTACTTTTATTTTACTTTCATGACATTGACACTATACAAACAGCTTTGACGTGAGCTTTGGAGTCAGTCCCACAATGTGAGCTGGAACAGGCATTCGAATCGTTGTTAGACCACTGTAACAAATGTATTAAAGCCGAAGCGGCTTATTTTGAATAAAAATACTTAAGAAAATATAATTACTAGTTTTTATTTTATTTTGTAAACCTAGTTTAAAAAATTCTTTGACACTGTGCATATGCATTTTAATGGAGGCAATTCACCGCTAGAGGGATATCACGAGACAACGATGCTCACTCATTTGTTTACCAAATTTTTAATCGAGTTCTACGTGGAGTTCACGAAGGAAAATTAGTTATCTTAAAATTAATTAGACTATTTTCATAGCTTTTCCTTATTATAACACAGTACTTAGCTTTAATTTAATAATTTTAAAAGAAATTTATTAATTATTACAATAGTTGTAGTGTTTTATTTAGTGTTAATTTTATATAACGTAGAACTTTATTTAGTTCTAGTGTTTAATTAGATTAGTTTAAATTTATAAAAGAAGTTTTAGTTAGTAATAATTTAGGCTTTATAGGGCTCCATGGCTGATTCTATTGTTGATAAACCGTTGTATTTAACGGATTTTACCAATTGTTTAATAAGGGGATATGCTGAGCAGTTTCCGGCACTAACTGGAAATAATAGCGTGATTACTAAAATAAAGAAAGAATCATTATTTAATGAAAAATTCGTTTCTAAAATCTGCTTAATCGTCAGAAAACAATGCATTTTTTGACATATCGGCTACTTATAAGGCTGAAATGCAAAAGAAAGAAGCTTACACTGCAAAAGTTAGGATTTCAACCGATGCAAGGTAAGTTTTTGCTATTGTCTATTTATCGTAAGTTATTTTGACATTTTCTTTTTTTGTTTCATAGACTTCAATGCTTATGAAGCTCAATATCTTAACAAGTTCTTTGCTTTTCTTTTTTGAATACAAATTTTGTTGGAATGGCGCCCCGTTTTAAAAGTCTTTGATTGGTAAAATTTTCATATTCAAACGAATCTTCGTCGAAATGATCAGAACACAAAACAGAATGTTTTGTTGGCTGGAAGTTCTCTCGCTTTATTTGTACGAGCCAATCTTTCGACTGCTCCTTGTTTTTAAGTGGAAATTCAAAAAATGGCTTGCCAACGCACTCAGCTTTTGTTCTTACGTTAGTGCACCCATATGCAACGCAGTATGACTAAGTAAAGCGATGCTACAGCTTGCTTTGTTTACATTGCTTTCATCGCTGTCACGTGACCTATGACGTTGCTTGAATTGCCTCCATTGCAATTACGATAATTCTTAATGTATTTTAAGTAAAATAACAATAATTAATTTGTTGTTTAAGTGTCAACCGATTTCATTTTACATCGTTTAGCACAAAAAATACCTTACTCTAAGTGAAATAACTTATTATTATAAGTTCACCACAGACAACTGAATGATGAACATTTTAAGTAGCTTGAGGCGCATTTTAATACTAATATACTGCCTTCGAATTTTGGCGGTGTTTCATTGAAACACATTATCTCGTGCCGATTCGAAATCTCCCCCCCCCCCCCCCCCGCAGAATGTTCCATCCACGTTAATATATTTAAACATTAGTGCAGTGATTATAGCTATAAAAAATGATCTACGTTATGTTAATGTTTTTTCTAAAAAAAGATGCATGTTTCATAAGTGTAAGAAGTATGGATGCACCTTAAGCACCATTTTGTTCACATTTCTAAATCTTCAACTACTGATATTTGAAAATAATAGAATAATAGTTTTGTAGAAAATACGTTTTTACAAATATGTTTCCGCATTTACCTTATCTGGTATTCAAAGAGTTCTTCCGAAAGGAATATGTTCAACAAAAATTCACATTATAAAAAGTCCATGCATCATATTTCTGAGTTGTTCATGAATCGATAAAGCATATCTTGCCTATCATTCCTATTTTTCGTAATAAAATATTCATAGCATAAATATTGTTTTTCTGCCAGGAGTTTTATTTTTCCAAAATATATTAATATTTTTACTGCATCAAGTTCTCTGGAATTTTTTTCCTTTTAAAAAGTTGCTGCAACTTCATCTTTTTTTTTTTTTTACTTTAATGTACAACCCAGGTAAACAATATGTAGAATTTTCTAACAATATTATCCTATTGTCGAGGGTAAAAACATATGAAAAAATCCTGTTTTCTACCTTCAAGCTATTATTTCAGCTCTTTTTACTTTTGTGCAAAATCAGTGGCATCGCGTGTGAAACTTTTTTAAACCTCAAAATGAGTTCTTTGTCAACTATGATTTAATTCCATAGAAGTGTAAGAGATTATCAACATGAAAGCTTCAAAAAATATTCTTTGTGGAAAATATATCAAAAGAAACACATTTCCATATTCATTCCATGAAACGGTTTACAGCACGTTTTCGCCAAAAATAATTCTCGAAAACCTATTTAAGTTTCTTCAGTGCAAGTCATAATATATTGCAAGAAGGAAAAAGAAATAGGAGAAAACTGTCTCAAGGTTTTCCCTTGATTGTGTATGCAAATTTTGCGCTTGAAAAACAATTGCCGAAAGCAGAAATTGGTAGGAGGGAAAATAATGACAAATGAAGACTTTAGATAAAGAAATCAGATAATCTGGTTTCATGGCGCCTTTTACAGAAGCAGCTGACTAGTGAGCAATGGATCCGATGTATAGAAACATATGTGAACTCATGAAAAATGTGTTGGAGAACCGCATTTATATTAGATGTAAAAACTAAGTCTAAAAAGGCTAAATGTTTTAAAATAAAACACAGGTATTTTTTACACCACCCACCATGGCCTATTGGCATGTAATTTGTTAATCGCATGATTTTAATTGATGTAGGCCTACTTAATATATTTTCGGGGAAGTTCTAATTGTTTAGTTCATTTATTTGATTTGATTTTTTGTATTGTGTACAATATGGTACGGTTTACTTATACGTGCCTAATTAAACTATTAATTTATTTTTTCTTCTAGTAAATTATTACATGGATAAATGTGTTATAGATCCTGAAAATTCACATTTAAGGACGGATGTAAGGCTCACAAGTTGTACTGAAATACTTTTTTGGTATTGTGTATAATCTGTTTAAAGACTTAAGATTAGTTTGCACTTCATGAATCATTGTAAACTAGTTATATACCCCAAGATCTATTTATCGCCTACCTACCCCACTTTGGGGCAGATTGGCTTTTTGAAACTAAAATTTCGATAAGCAATGTTTATAATTAAGGAAGTATTTTACTTCCTTATCGTCGATATCAATAAATGCTACAATATTCTCAGTTCTAAATCCTCCGCCTTTTTTTTTCGTTAAAAAAAGTTAAAATGCCAAAAGTGCTCTAACCGGTCCCCCCTACGATTTAATTTCATCTTCACTCTTGTTTTAAATTCCATCGCTAATGGTTGCATTATAAAACACTGCACCTTAAATAGCCAAAACCAAATAATAACATATTTAGCTGAAATTCCTAACAGAAAAACTCTGGTGATTGAAAGAGTGTTAGGATGTTTTCACACGAAAGGCAACAAAGACAAAAAAAAAAAAATCTTATATTTTCTCATCTACGCAAGTGGAGGAGAAAAGTTGGGTTTGTGGAGATGAGTAAAGACCGGAATATTGTCTTTTTCGTCTTTGGTGTGATTAGGGTTTTGACCTTTGTAATACAATGCAATAATAAAAGCAAAAAGGAAAATCAACAACTTAGTTCCGCTGTGCTGTTTTGACCTTTGTAATACACTGCAATAATAGAAACAAAAAAGAAAATCAACAACTTGTTCCGCTGTGTTGTTGACACTTAATGACGTTAGGCAGATGCAGAAGCGGTATTTTATCAGCATCTAGTCAAACTATGAGATCAATTAGCTGAAAGTTTACAATCGTAAATTTAGTACTACAGAATTTAATTAAATCAACTTGTGCAATGTTAATGCACAATACAGAAATTGTGAATCATGCAGTACATAAAACTGAAGAAAATGTGTGGTGAAGACTTTATTCAAGTAATTGTTGCAATTATGACTAATATTGGCTTAATTATAATCAGTTAATTATATAAGTAAACTTACTTGGCAATAAGTAAAAGAATGAATTATCATTTCTAGTTTAGCATTGGCACGAAGTTATTATAATAGGAAATGCATTTTAATTACCTAAACGTTTTTTAAAAAAATAATTAATTTAAGTTAACTAAAATTCATGCACATTATTATACTTATTCTAAGTTCTTATCCTCCACCCAATTATTTCCTTTTTTCTTTTTTTGTTTAAACAAAACTGAATCTATTCTATTTATGAGTAAAAAAAGGAATTGATTAAAGACTTCTACTACAGTCTGGTTTTATTTAGCCTTAATAAATGATGTTAAACTGAAATAATTGGTAACTTGACTGAACTGCACCTTTCTCATGACTCAAAAGCATTCCTCAAAATTTAAGGCAAAAAACTGCGAATTGATACTGGTAAAAATCCACTGAAAAGCTGTCTAATGAGAAATGTTACAGTGAACCGCTCCTACCATGTCTCTACGTGTCACAAGTACGTAAAAACACGCTGTTGCTATAAAAAAGGCATCAGTTAAATTAGCATTATATTAATTCATTATTAACAATTAGACTTATAGTTAAATTTTTAAGACAAAAACTGATTAATACAATTAATTTCCAAAACAACCAAAAAATAACATTTTTTTTTACATTGAATAATATTTGTGTTGCTCCTTTTTGGAAGAGGTAGCAAACTGAAATTTTAAATTTAGATTTAACAAAGAAAACAGAATATTTCAATAGTTCTAGCTATTGTTCGTTCTGCCAAAAACAGCTTTTGCTTTTGAAAAAATAAAAAATAAAAACCATAAAATGAAAAACATAAAATGCATTCTTTTCCAAGTGACAAACGTTGGAAATACCGGAAAAAAGCATCGAATAAAAGCCTACGTAAACAATTTTAAGCATTACTTTCTTTTTTTTTTTTTTGTCTAACGTGGTTTTGTATTTTTACGTATTTCAATAAATTTAATTGCAAAATCTTGCTTTCGAAGGCAATACGAACACGTAATAAGCTTTTAATAAAAGCAAAAAAAAAAAAAACCTTTTTTCTTCGATAAGTTATTTTTAACTTATTTTCTTGAGTTAAACAACGAAAAAAAACATTCATTGAAATCGATGGATTCTTTTTGGATTAGAAGTTTTACAATGTCTTTAAAAAAAACAAAATAATAATTGTAATATGATTTTAAGGTCGCGTTTTCTTCGCTCGTAGCTAAGTATGATGATATCAAACGGAAAACAACTTGGTATTTAATCATAAAAACTATTTGTCTTACTTCGCATTATTAAAAAGCATTTCAGATATTGTTGTAGAACGATACGAAATTAAAAATGATAAAAATCGGGAAGGTATTCAGAAAATTTATATATTCTAACTTTTAATTCAAAAACAAATATTTCCTTCTTTAAACCTTAGGCAAAAGAAAGAAAAATCATCATTATCATTATTCAATGTTCTTTAAGGGGGGAAATACATGTAAAACGGCGTATTAAGAGCAATTTTCATGATTTTTTTTAACGTATAAAGAATAAATATATGTTATTGAGATTTTGAGGATATTTTATAGATGTATTGAAGAACATTTGCTGAAACTTTCAAACATTTTTCTTGAAAAATCCCGGAGATATCCGGCTACTGCACAATGTAAGTCGCCACCCCCGGGTCGGCAGTTTCCGTACATCCTGGAGGCCACAATTTTAATCTGGAATCAATTTGTTTTAGAAATCTACTTTTTTTATAAGTTGAACCAAAATCATCACAAAAAATTGAAAATTGAGGGTTTTAGGATACAAAAGTTAAGTACGATTTTTAACCTATTTTTTGTTCTTTTTTTTTTACAATACAAAAAGTAAAAATAAATATATGTTTATGATTCTAGCTCAACTAAAGCGTGTATATATATAAAAAAATGTGTGCTAAATTTGATAAGGATTGATCAAAAACTCTGCGAGTGTACGCAAATTCGAAAAAAGTAGTTTCGAGAAAAACGTATTTGAAAAATAGAGTGGTATTGAAGGTAGATTTAAGGTAGTAATGAATCATTTTTTTGTATACTTACAGATATTAATACTTATAGAAAGTTATATCCGAGGTCTTAATTGTTAAAAGAAATAAAAGGACATCTGCTAACTTTCTCTAATATTCTTCAGGTCATTCATGAGGGGCTACTTGCTCAACTGCTCCAAAAGGGGCGTTCGATCAAATGCTTATAGCTTTTAAACGACTTGGAGTTTTGCTTTGAAATTTTCAGGGTATATTATTGAATAATTGTAGAATTGATTTATGAAGATTTTTTTTTTTAATTTTTTGAGACCTTTACATGTATTTCGCCCCTTAAGTTACCATACAAAAGTAAATTGCTTTAAAAGTTGGTTTCGGAATACATAAACATTAAATGTGATGGTGAAATATGTATGTAGCATTAATGAAGTGAAGCGATCGTGTGCTCTGTGTGTGTATAATTGCGATTACGTGATACAATAATGTGTTTTAAACCCATGTGTTGTGTATATTTGAACACATTTCGGTGCGCACTTTCAGTAATTATAAGATAAAAATTCCTTCTCTCAGTGTAGTTCTCTATCTACAGTTTGCTTGGAGATTTTGTTTAGACTTTTGATTGATTTAGCTGAAATTAGGGTGTGTTAAACTAATTTTAAACACAGACAGAGAAATGTGACTTTAAACTAATTTTTCTAAGTGTTTTGCACAGGCTCTTTTAATTTCAATTTGAGCAAATTTTGAGTCAGTGACAGGTTTTTAAAGGTATGTTTGGATCTTTTCTCTTTAAACACCACTTTAAAGCACGTGAAAAACTACTCAAAAAAGTCTGGACGGATACAAAACATGCCGTTGTTGAGCTTCCAAAACCCGCTCTGTGCAGTAAACTCATTTTTTCAGTGATTTAGGAGAAATTGTACGTTGTGGATTGGCCCCGAAAATCCACTATGTGGATATGAAATTTGTGAAAAAAACTAAAAGGAAAAGGAAAAAGAACAATTCTTTGTTTTTGTTTACGAAGAAACACCTGAGCAGAAACCCGCTGTTTGAAGTAAAAATGAAATACTGTGGCTTCAATTTTAATGTTGTGAAAGGAAAGTTCCAAAACTGATGCATTACCTTAAACAACATGAAATTATATTGGAACCAAAGTTTCACCTTAAGAAAACTCTGTTTATTTCTTCTTACTGAACAATTTGCACAAATGCACATAGCGGGCTTTGGAGTAGCAACGACGATGTAATAATCAATTTACACATCTTAATACTCAAGGCTTACTTGTTTTTGCAATCACGCAGGCGATCAAACTGTTTCACAACACTATTTGAAAATAAAGGTACTCTAAATTTCTAATTGTTGTAATTTGAAATTTGCATTTTACAATTCGCAATTGTTAACCGTATTATATAAAAAATATAAAGTTTATTAAAATGTATTTTATAATTACTTATTTTAAAGTAATAAAATATACTAGTCGCTCTCTATGGTATTATTTTCAAGTATTTTGTTTTAGATACAACAACATTTGGAAAAGAAAATGTTCGCTTTGGGCTAGTAGAACAAAGAAACAAAATTGCAGATAACTGTAAAAAAAATGTGTTTCAAATTTTATATTTGAATGAGGACGTAAAAAAATTATAAAGTTGCTATTCTGTAAAATGGTACAAAACGATTTTGTCTTAAATTTCCATACCATTTTGAGCATTAACAGATTTATAATATTTTTACGAACTATCTATTTAAAATGTTAAGTACAAGTTTAGATAATATTTTTCTACAGTTATCTGCTTTTCTTCTTCTTTTTTTCTGTTTTCGACTAAACAGAAGGAAGTTTTTTTTTTTTTTTTTTTTCATTTTGTTGTAAACTCTTAAAACATTCCAAACTGTTCCTCTACTTACGTGATTTTTTTTTTTTTTTTGCATTGTATTTATTAGGTGATTTACTGGTTAATTAACTAGCACAAAGTACTCCTGGCGTTTGAAACTTTGTTACAATCTAAAAACCCCCTTTTTTCCCTTCCATCTCTCAGTTTTACTTTTTGTTTTATTTATATATATATATACTAGCTGACCCGGCAAACGTTGTTTTGCCTTATAAATTATTTCTAGTTTCTAGATAAATTCTAGTGTAGACAAAAAGTAACTTACTTATTATAAGTGTGTAAGCATGTGGTATATGCGTGAAATAGGCATGGAGCACTATGAACGATAAGGGAATATAAAAATAACAAACGCCAAACAATATTATTTTTAAGTTATTATAGTTTATTTCTTAAAATTACATATCACATATTAATTACGACAGTAACACTAACAAACAAAATCAATCTTTTAATGCTATAGCGTGAACAATATTTTTTGTTAGCCCATCGTTAGCGAGCACAAACAAACTGGATGGTTTACCCACTCGAGAGCATGCTACGTACAATTGCCCGTGTGAAAAACATGTTGTACTCAAATCTAAGCCACAAATAGACATCGTTTGGCCTTGGGATTTGTTGATTGTCATTGCAAATGCCAATCTAATCGGAAACTGAATTCGTTTGAATTGAATTGGCACATCTGTAGGTATGATAGGAATCCGTGATATTAATATATTTTCACCTTTGAACTTGCCATTTAAAATACTGGCTTCGATAACGTTTTTCATCAATTTTCGAATGACTAATCGCGTACCGTTGCACAGCCGTGGCGGGTTTAAATTACGAAGCAAGATAATTGGAGATCCAACCTTCAATTGTAAATTATGCGGTGGCATGCCTGGCAAATCCAGTGAGTTCAAAAATTCTGTGGGAAAATTGACAGCTTCGCTGGCGTCGCAAACTGTATCAATAGATTTGTATGATACCAAGTTCCCTGGCAACAACTGTTGTATCTTCAAATTTAAATTGTCAACGTCTGCATTTTTTGCTGCTATAATAGCTCTTTCTGCAAGCCGCTCATGATTTATGTACTGTGTGTGTACATCGGGAAATATTTGTTCAATGAGAGTATTTTGTGAATCAGCGATTGTGCAGAAATCGGTCGGTAATTTTACGTATCCAGTTTCATCTGTAGCAACTTTTCCATCACCGATATCTAAGAGTTGTTTTGAGAATGTTTCAGCGGATGGATCTTGAAACATTTGAACGCGCATATTTACTTTCAGCTGTACTTTTTCAACATTACGCCACAATGGAGATGATTTTAAGCAAGCCTTGATCTCATCAGCGTATGTTGAACGTGGAATGACGGGAAGTGTTTGTCTGAAATCACCTGAAAGCACCAACAGAGTGCCGCCAAATAGTTTGTCGTTGTTTTTAATATCTTCCAATGTCCTGTTCAACGCCTCAATTGAATGTTTGTGTGCCATAGTACATTCATCCCAGATGATAGTTTTACACTGTTTCAGCACGGTGGCCATGGACGATTGTTTTTTAATGTTACACACTGCGTCAGGGTTATTTTGAATATTTAGTGGCAGCTTAAATACTGAATGAGCTGTTCTGCCTCCATCCAATAAAGTTGCCGCAATGCCGGATGATGCAACGGCCAATGCGATGCCATTATTTGATTGTATTTGAGCAAGAATTAGTGAAATAAGGAATGTTTTGCCAGTTCCACCCGGTGCATCCGAAAAGAAGAACCCACATTGTCCTGCTGAAACTGCGAGCAAAATGCGGTCATAAATGGTTCTTTGTTCGTCATTCATTAGTGGGACATTGCGAGTAACAATCGCTGCCATTTCTACAGTGTTGTACTGCAGTTCACGATTCATTTCAGTGTTAATTAAATGAGATGCAGTTCGATTTGGCGAATTCATACCGAAATGAGTGAGTGATAAGTTGGTAATGACAATGCAAAGATCCTCAATAGCAATCAATGCTTCATTGTACATAGCGTCGCTGAATGTTATCGTTCGATCGTTGCACCGTAAACGATGTTGATGCAATATATCATCAGTCATGGAATCTTTGTGATTATCCCACAATATCTGTGCTCGAGCTGGGAAACATGTAGTCAACACTATAGCGAATAGTAGACGAATTTGTATTGCTGTACAGTTCAATGCAGCTTCAGCAAGAATACACTCTCACTGGTTGTCGTCTTCCAGCAAGCCGAGTGCAAGGCATGCGTCTTTATATGTTGGATACTGTTGCCCATTCACTTTACGTATATCTTGAAATGAAAATGGGGCAGTAACATTAACCAACAACAGTCGAAGATAAAAGCACTCAGTGTGTCTTGGATTGACTGTAAATAATCGCCCCAAAGCGTTCGATTTAAATAAATTGAGACATGCATCAACTGGTGAGCCTCGCTTGCGGGGCATCCATTTTTTTGTTTGAGCCCATGTGAAATAGCGTGGTACTTGTGAATAGAGTAATGTTCTTGCAAAGGCACCAAAATCATCCGTACTATTACACAATTCAAAAAATGCAGTGAGTGTAGTTTTAGGTGGGATTTGTAGCACGATCAATCACTGTCTCGTTCGTGAAAAATACACGCTGACCGTTTTCAAGATGGACTGCTAACTGAACAACTGCTGGATCCCGTTCATGAATTGGAAAACCGAAGATACGCCAAGCAGCTTCATTGGAGCTGATGTACCAATTTGGTAGAGCGTAATTTCATCGTTTTTATTCATTGGAGGAGCATTTACATTAGTATTTTCTACTCTAAACACAGCCATATCACTGCCTTTATGGACATACTTGCAAATATATTTGATGCTCTTCACAGAACTGCAAAACTCAACATTAATATGAGCATTGTATGTCTTGCTTAGCAGAGGCGAATACGGCACCACCCAACGATTGTCAATGTCAATGTCTGTGTTGCTGATATTTTTAATAAATGATTGTCCGCCATTATCGGCATTTCTTCGACGATATATTGGATATCCGTCGGTATTTGTTATCGTATCATTAGTGAAATCTTTAGGGAAATTTTTAGTACATTTTCCATCTGCCATGCAAGGCGAGGAAAGATGAAGAGTACCGCATGGACCATGGATCATGTTTGCTGTAACAATATCAAACAGCACTTGGTCAGTAGACGGATCTGGAATTTCCGCAGAAATGATACTATTGATTTCTTCAGGACGGATTTTGTCGATTAACCAAACCAAAATGTGCGCATGAGGTAATCCTCGCTTTTGCCACTCAACTGAATACAGCCAGCAACGTGTGGGACCGAATACATGTAATTTTAGTAATGAAACTTATTAGAGATTTCAACTTTTGTCTGAATACACGTGCTGTAATGTCATGACGATGTATTGCATTTTGGCCAGGCAATAGCAAAGATGTAATCTCTGGCCATTTTGGATTACATGTGAACGTGATAAATAAACACGGTCGTCCATGTTCGCGCACGTAAGCCATAGCATCTTGTATATATTCTTGCATATGACGTGGACTGCCTACGTACGATGATGGTAAAATGACAGAGTTACCAATTTCGGCGACGTCGGCGTTGTTGTTAATAGCGTCTCGTAAGTGAATGTACTCTTCCGCACGCAGCTTGAGTTGATTATATCGTAAGTATCGTAGTCGTTCGCCCTCTATCTTCGCGTACATGTCGATCATGAATTGTTGACAAAGCTCACGACATCGTAGAATGACGTTGTCCAGGCCGCGCCGAATCATTAATCGGTACGAATAATAATCTTTCGAGCTAACGTTCTTGTTTGCTTCAGCTCCTGTAATAATATATTTATGAATATTAATTTAAATTAATTACGTTCAATAATTTAATTGCTTTGTTAAATGGTTATGTGTGGTGCATGTGTGATTTGAATATTTTCAACAATTCATTGTGCTCGTTCAATAGAGCGTCCAAGTCGCTGACGATGCGCCTGGCAAAAAATGAATCAAGGTTATTATAGTCACAACGTGCATTCACGCGATTGTCAAGTGCACTTCCGGAATCCTCGCCGCCCATGAAGTAGATTTGTAAAAATTTATGTGGTTCCTTTAGCATTGGCAGCAATGAGCCCATTTTATGATAAACTTGGCCTCTGATTTTGAATGTAGAATTGTATTGTTGACCATTAGCATTAGTATTTCGATTTATTTCTGTTGCTCCAAACGATGTCATTTGAAAGCATGAATTGAATGTTCGAATTGACTTTAGGAATACGTTAGAATCTGGATCCGTGCCGATAAGTAAACCGTTCAATGGTTCAGGTGGTGGTTCAATTTCAGGTAGTTCCACTTTTCCTGACGCGCACACATCCCAGGTGGCTCATTTTTGAATTTGAGAGCATGACAATGCGGACATTCCTTATCCATAGCACCAATTTCCACTTTTGAATGAGCATAATATTCAATATCGGGCTCATAATGGAATGCTAGACGCAAAAATGAATCAGATGTAAATGCACGATGTACCTGTTGGCGTTGTTGGTCATTTGTTCTGCGTCTATTAACCGTGAAACGGCGTGATTGTCGTTGTTCTAAACGTATAACTTCATTGCGCTCAGCTCGTGTATCTTCTGTTTGTTCTTGACGCAATTGCTGCATGCTCACACGTGCATCAGCATTTTGTTGCTGAATTTGTTCTTCGGTTCTTTGGGATCTTTTAGCTCTCATACTTCTGGACCTACTTGTATTACGGCTCAAATCAGCCACTTTGCGTTTTCTTGGCATTGCTCACTGTACAAAACACATATAAATAGAATTAATATGATAATTGTAAACGTTACTACTACACTTGATACATAAACAATAATGATGGCCGAAAACTGTGTAAGGAGTGAGAGAAGTCTTATTGCGTGAGTGAAACAGGAGACCGGCTTCAGTCTATGGTATAGTGTGGCATTTCACTCACCAGTAAAGGCGCGGCAAATTTTAAGAATCTAAGATTGGTAACACTAAGCATATATCAGGATTAAACTTTAATAATAAAATAAATGTTTATTTTCTTTTAAAAAAAATTAGATTTTTAATCGAAGTACAATTAAAAACACTATAATTGATCAGTTATCGAGCGGGATGAAAAATGATTAAATTACTAAAATGGCTATAAAAAAATAGGGGTTGGTGATAAAAAAGTAAAAATTTAGGGCTGTATGTATTTTTTAATGCCACATTATAAAAAAATAAAAACAAAAAATTTCGTCCAAAAATTAAAAAAAAAAAATTTTAAGGGTGAACAACCCTTATCACTTAGGGGTATGGAAAATAGATAGTAGCCGATTCTCAGACCTACTGAATACGCATACAAAATTTGGTAAAAATCGGTAAAGCCATTTCGGAGCAGTACGGTAACTAACATTGTGACATGGAAATTTTATATATTAGATATATATATAAATATATATATATATATATATTCATTCGCACTCAGTTTCAAAGTTTCTTTAAGTACTTTTAAGGTATACATTATTTTTTTATAATCTGGGCCTTGTGCAATAAAATATAACTATGAGTAATTAATAATATAATCAATGATGAGTTTATATTGGTAAATTTGTTTTATCATTGTTTCTTATGTATTTTCAAACATTTTAAACATTCATTTTAATTATTCAGCAAAATACCTTAAATCATTACACCAAGCTGAATTGGAGCACGTCATTTGTATTTTAATTAAGAAACACAATATTTTATGACTTTTTTATTATCTGTAATTTGCTCTGGGTAATGCTTGAAAAATTTCTTTCGTAAAGATAATTGAATAGCATTCAATTTATACTGCTTAATTTATCTTCGCACATTAGAATTAAAATATTTTCCAAATCAGAGACAACTTTCTTTGGTCATATATTTATTATGGTGATTTTTAGTCACCAGGGAATAAAAAATGGTCGCTTGACAAATATTTCCAACGTAGCCTGAAGCTCAAAACAACTATCTACAATAAAAGCGACTAAGAAATTCTCATTAAGCTTATGCAATGTATTTTTAAAAATAATATATTCTTAATTTAAAAACTTTGAAATACGACATTATGAAGTTTTCAAACTAGATTCTAAATTAAAAGTCTCTGGAGCAAAATTTTTTTTTTTTTATCATAGTTTGTGAGAGTGAATTCGATTACTGGTGCAATAAATTTTTATTGCAATTGGTGCGCAATTAAAAGTAAGAATGTCAAATACTAGAATAAATATTCCAATATTTTTCAAAAAAACACAGACATTGCTTATATCCCAACTCAGAAACTTTATGTTCTTTTTTTAATATCTTGTCTAATGTTCTTGTCTATCTAATGTAATAAGCCATGAAGTTCGTCATGTACTACGAATTTTGAGATTTTTTTCTTTAACCATAGAAGTAGGACATGTGGTTTTTTTTTTTTTTTTTTCTCTTTTAGTGCTGATAATAATAATAATGATCTACATTTTCCGAATAAGCTTTTTTTTGTGTGCCTTTTAAGTGAAGTTTTGACCATGAATAGGCTTTACGTTTATGTCATTCACAGGTACAGTAAACTATCTTTTTAAAAGAAAAAAAAAAAAAAAAAGAAAGGAAAATGTTATTTTATTACATTAAATTTTTTATACTTTTAATTACAGTAATTAATATTCTTAATACTTCTAAATACATTAAAATCTCTAAAAAAGAAAGAAAAACAATAATGCTTTAATATTTAAAATTCTGAAAACAAATTGGTGCAGATTAAAACATTTAAAATATCCACAAATTGATTTGTTTTGGGTTCAAAATATACTCAACAGAGGAAGGAGCTGTTAGATGTATCTGAAGTTGTTGGTGGTGCTATAAAAAAATATAAAAAACTATTACTAATGCGGCAAAAACCGCTTTATTTTTTTGAAAAATAATTATTACAAGTGCTCAATGAGCGAACCGATAGTAATACGACAGACATTAAATATAAAATCAAATGCTTGAAAGTGACCATTCCAATTTAGAATAACATGATATTGTTGGAAACAAAAAAAAGCAACAACTAAAAAAATAAAATAAGAGCATCAAAGGAGAAAATACCGTCAACGTGAACGTTAGTAATGATTTAACTTTGTGCAAAGTAATAGAAATAAAATTTCACGTTAAATTAAAGCACAAATGAGCATTAAAACGCAGACATATGTTTCGGGATTGCTTGGAATCCCTTTTTCAATGCGACAGGGAGCTTCTAGATGCAAAACTTTTGCATCTAGAAGCTCCCTGTCGCATTGAAAAAGGGATTCCAAGCAATCCCGAAACATATGTCTGCGTTTTTTTGCATCTAGAAGCTCCCTGTCGCATTGAAAAAGGGATTCCAAGCAATCCCGAAACATATGTCTGCGTTTTTTTGCATCTAGAAGCTCCCTGTCGCATTGAAAAAGGGATTCCAAGCAATCCCGAAACATATGTCTGCGTTTTAATGCTCATTTGTGCTTTAATTTAACGTGAAATTTTATTTCTATAACGTGAACGTTACCAATGACGGGAATAAAAAGAAAAGGGAACAATACACCAACGTTATCTGTTCACTAGCAAATTAAGCTCATCTTTTGCTCTGCAATAAAATGTATGAGGATGAGCACCTTTGAGCTCATCTGTGAGCACCTTTGAGCTCATAAGGGAGCATCTTTGAGCTCATAAGTGAGCATCTTTGAGCTCATAAGTGAGCATCTTTGAGCTAATAAGTGAGCATCTTGGACCTCATCAGAAAAAGATATAATTATTGTAATCGATATTTTGACTACTCTTGTTTCAAAATAGAGGAAATAGATCAACTTATTAACTCCAAAACTTTTCATAACATTAAACTTGAATTCTGAATCGTAAATTTAGCTCTTATTTTTTACACAAACAGTATTTTTTTTTAGTTCTCAAAAATTAGTCAAATACGTCAGTCGTTCAAAATAAACGTCATTGAAATAAAAATGGCATGTGATAGCTCATAGAACACAGATGTTTTATGAATTATTAAAATATATGCTATGAGTAAATACAAAAATCTAGCCAAGAAAAGTCGAAATATTAAATTAAATATTCTATAAGTTATTTTAAAAAGCCTAGGTTCTAAATTTACTGTCACATGCTTCGAACACTATTTGTGCCACGTTTTGCTAGTGCAAATGTTGAAGATTCCTCTGAATACGCAGGGACGCAACGTTTTTCTTCCGAAGTAAAAATGACTAGAAAAACAACAACTGAGTCTGCTGATCAGTCAAATACAGCAACTCTTATTTCCCAATGTTTAAAGACACGACAAAAGGTTTTACCGTAGAAAAACGATGGATAAAACATTAAACTATCTCTTCAAAGAGTGCTAGGCAAGACAACGAGGCTACGTCATGCTCCTAAGAGCAAAAAAAATATACTGCGTGACATTACCGACTAGGATTAGGCCTCACTTTGTGAGGATGAGTGAATGTAGGTTGCTTTTAACTGCTTTGATTTTGTGTAACAGTATTAATTTATGTCTTGAAAACAATTTTTTTAATAAAATACTACTATAAACACTATTTTTATCTCTTATTTTTATGCAACGGATGTTTGGAAAGCGTTGCATGCCACACAATAAGTTTATTAATGTTACAAACTCAAAGCCTATCGTCAAAATTACAGAGATTTTGTATTTTTCTTTGCATTAAAGGTTGTATATATATATCTTTATATTTTTACGTGCAAACATAAGTTAAACTCCAGAAGACAGAATATAATCACATTTTAAATATATATTCTTTTCTAGCGAGATATTACAATGTATCCATTTTTAAACCAATGTAAAACAATTCTGTATTTATGAAAAATGCACATTTGAGGATCTCTGGTTTATAAAGTAAGAAATACATTATGACACAGCTTTGATTTTTAACTGAAATGGATTTTTACACAGCTAATGTACTTTTCCTTCAAAAATGGTTTTATGTAGCTTCCGTTACTTTATTATTTTTTTTCTCATTTTCCTCGAGTTTCACCATATAAGCAAGTTTCAATTGCTAATAACAAAAAAAGCAATAATTTGTAACATGTATTATTTAAGCACAAACTTTCCCACATGCCACCTTTTTAAAAGTGTAAGTGATGAAGTGATTTAATTATATTTCCGTTTATTCATATTTTTAACAAAACCATTTCCATTAAGATTTCCATTCAAACAGATATTGAACACAAGCAAAAACCACTTTCAGCGCTTTTCATTCCATTGAAACTTTTTGTAAGATCTCGAAACTAAATTAGTTTTCGTATTGAAAACATCTATTCACGTAATATGTGCAGACAGTATCAAATGAAAAGAGCCACAATTTTTTTTTTTTTGAAAAACGCTCGGCTTTTTGTGAAATTCACTGCTTTCTAATTCTTTTGAGTACTTAAGTAAACTTTAAGTTCAATACTTTTTTCTATGCGGAAAATATTGCTTTCGTATAAGAGGAAATCCTCCCCCCGGAAGCAATCTACAAATGTGGCCACCAAAAGAGTTTCCTGCTTAATAGAAGTGAATAAAATATTTTTTTCTTACAAATATTCAAAATGTGTTTTCTACGTTAATACAGGGAGTAAATGAAATTATATTTTAATCACTATCTTTTTTTCGTTGATAAAAAATTGCATGCTATTGATCATTTCGAAAATTAAAGGTTGTTTAATGAAATAAACCGATTCGCTTTTCTAATCGTAAAATAAGTAAATTTTAAATCTTATTAATGTAATAAACCTTTCAAAGAAACATGAAATCGAAGTAAGAAATACTAAAATTTGATCTTACATTAAACAACGCATTATAAAAACAGCTTCACGCTACAAATAATAAAATCACCTCGAGTTTAGAGAAGCAAATTTCTATTAAAAAAACTGGATCTGCAATTTAAATTTTAAGAAACCATAATAATAAATGCGTTTAAAAGGCTTTAAAAAACTGAAATGAAGAGAATAAATTTTAAAAAACGTTTGGTATCTCTCCTTGTTTTTTTTTTTTTTTTTTCTTTTTTTGTATTTTTTCAGAAAACGTTTATGTTAACTGTAACTAAGATCGATTACAACATTATTCTCATTTTTCAGTGTTTCGGCATTAATTTAAAAACATTATGGAGCAATAACTGAAGCTGAAAACTCTTATCTGTAAAATATTATATGAAACGGTACTATTATTACTACCTCAATTTAAATAATAAAACAATTTAAAATAATATTTATTACGTATTTAACATACCATAGTATTAATTACTAGCGGTACCTGCCTCACGCCCTTTGAAAAACCTTAACTTAAATCAGTCAAAAAAAAAAACTCCTTTCATTTTACTTGTACTAATCAGTTGTACGCCTTAACATGGTAACAGTTTTAGAAATGTTAAAATCCAGTAAAATATCGTGCTATTTAAATCTAGTAACATCACTTTGTTTATATTTTATTTAGCGAGCAAAAAATAAGGGCGTATAATCTATATGTACCTATTTATTTAATGAAAACCAGCCAAGCCGTGGAACTGCTTACGCAGTTCCTTTGGATCCCAATCGATCGATGCTCGCTTCGCTCACTTATCGGATACTAAATAGATGTTTTAGTCTACCGTTATCACTATCACATAAAGAATTGGAAACGTCAAGAAGAAGGAATCGGAAGATCGGATACTAAATAGATACTAGAAATAATACTAAAATACTAATACAAGAAAGAAATACTAATACAAGAAAGAATCGGATACTAAATAGATGTTTTAGTCTACCGTTATCACTATCACAGAAAAAATTGGAAACGTACTTTACCATCGTGGCAGCGTTTGGTACATTCATTGCTGGATTTAAGTTATTGTCTCCAATGAACGGGTTGACAGAAAATTTTCTGCCATAATTCAGCAGTCATGCTCAAATATGCATTCGTATCAACTTGGGAGTTCACCCTATTAGCTGTTTGCATCTCACTAAGTTTCTGCGCAAATTGCAGGTTCGTATTGGTTAAAGGCCCCTTTATTTTATTCGCCAAACATCTCCAAATAAAATATAAACGAAATAATCTTATTTAAGTTGAATAGCATGCACTGATTTTCTTAAACTAAAACTTTCATTAATAGTCACTTATTTTACGTGTCATGTATGCCGTTTTGTTATCCTTCCATTGAAAATTCCTTGAAAAGTTCTTGGTAAAATGCTTAAAACATGGAACTTACCTTCTAAGGAAGAAGATGCTATAATTTTATTTCAAACTAGGGAATTTTAGCTAAAATTCGATATTGTCTTAATGATTATGAAATGCAACTGTTATTATATAAACCGTGTTAAACTAATAATTATATAAATTTCTTTATTCTAATATTGCGTTTTCATTCAACAACATAAACTACACCTATCTGTAAAATTCATATTGGCAATATTTCTAACACCGTCGTTAGGGTGGTAAACTGATAAGTACCAAATTATTTCTAGAAATCGCTGCAAACTCCTTTTTGAATAATGGATTTGAAAAACAGCAATGAATGTTGTTTTCGCGCATAGAATCACGAAACGGTGGACGTTGATAGGATCGGGATTTTTGTAAGCAAACGGAGTGTTTCCAACCAGGAAAAATAAATGTGTAGAAAATACGAAACATATAAGACTCCCAAACTAGCAAATAATACATTTAGTTCACAAAGAATGTGTATGGTATTGAGAGCAAGAATTAGACAACTTTTAGTTTGCCCAATAAATACACTTTTTGGCTAAATTAAAAATAAATAAATAAATAAAATGTACTAGTAAAATATTTGAAATCAAATTTTTAACACTTAATAAATTCAATCGGATCAAAAATGTTTACAATAAAATTAATTATAATACACTTGCCCGCAACACTAAAAATATAGCAATTTATTTTGTGCCAATAACAATTTGATACATTTTTATTATTTGCCAATTTATCTAAAAATCCAGCTAGATAAAAACTACTTTTATCTAGAGTTTCACGAAGATTAAAAAAGAAATAATTTTAATGCATGCATTATTAGACTGAACGAGATTTCGGAACATTTGCTTTAAGAAAAAAGTTTGACTTTTTTCTTAAAATTTTTTATACATTCGTTTGTATCTAATGAGGTATGTTTACAAATTTATTCCACGGAAGGGGAATTTATCGAATTTCGATATTCCTTGTTATAAAACTTAATTTGACGAAGATACAAGTTTAAAAAGTTTTTTTCTAAAAATCTTTCCATTTGAAGAATTTAACGTTAGGAACAGACATCTATGTTGTTACACACTTACGTAAAACAACATTTACGTAAGTTGGTTACATCATTAGTATATATTATCTTCACTATCGGAATTCAATGTCTATATTACCAGAAAACTCGGGTCTCACAATGACACGTACGGTCAATGAAAAAAAAGGTAATATTTTTTATTCAGTGCGTTTTCTTAATTACTATAAGTATCTTGCGAAGTATTGTTTCTTTTCAAACGCTTAGGATTCTGAGAACATGTTTAAAAAAAGTACTTTTGTGTCGAAATGATCTTGAATGTGCAATTTATTTACTGAATTGGTGTAATTGTAAGTGCTCTGAAAAAAAAAATACAAATGGAAGAAATATTTGTTCATTCGCGCAGAAAACACATCGTATTAAAATATAGGAATATGGAACTATCGACTATGAGAGATAAATAAATTCGTAAATATCTCATGGTAGGAAAATTACCACCTTAAAAAGGTTTTTTTTTTAATTTTAAAGAACAATAATCTTTTTTTTTTATGAATTAAAGAGCTACTTTTATGTTTACCAACATTGATAGTGTACGAGTAAGTATCACAGAGTTAGGTTGATAACTCTTTTTTGTAAGTACTCTTTTCTCAAGATAAAAAAGCTCTGTAAAAAATTGACGCTAACTAGAAGGATAACTCAATAAGTGATGATGAATCTGTCCCATTCTAATTTATCATCAAAATTAGATTTCATACTATCTACCATATAGGAAGATAATAACGCAGTACGCTTCACTAAAACGTGTTTCTTGTCCAATGTTGGTCATGTTCCATATTACCTTCCAAATAATCATTAAAAAATTAAAAAATAAATGAAAAAAAAAAAAAACTTTTAAAACATTACTTTCAATCAAACATGATTAGTCACAACTAGTTAAAATTGGCATCGTCTTTGAGTTTGAAGTTTTAAATCCAGAAAAATCTAGCAAAATTCCAGAAAAAAATGGAATTTCATAATACACTCCTCTCCAGGACAACTAGCTACGAAAAAAATGAAGTAAAGAATTTCTCAAGAAATCCAATAACAAATATTCTTCTATGTTTCGGATTGTCGTTTTAGTATTATACGAACATATTTACAAACAAATCATGGTTTATTTTCTATATGAATATTTATTCAGTTTTACGAAAAGCAAAATATGTAAAAAAAAAATGTGTGCAACGAAAAAATCAACTTCATAGCAGGCTAACACTACGATTAAACAAAAACGAAGAAGAAATGCTAACTGCTTTGTCGTACTAGGAGTTAATTTATTCATTTAGAGGGCAAAAACCACAAGTTTATGAAAATAAATAACGAAACAAATAATAATCAAAATGTCTTCAAATTTTTAATATTATTAAAAATTAAGGGCTAAGGTAATGTAGCTTAATATAAATCGAATGTACTACTTCTGCTTAACTAATAAAATAGGTGTATGAAATTCACAAAAGTTTTAAAAGTTAAATATTCATATAAAATTTGAGTTTAAGGGGGAACAGGCAGAAGTCCAACCTTAAAAAGGTTGGACTTCTGAATGTTGGTAAATGGAGGGTATTTTATTTCCCCTTAACCACCCAAAGATAAAACCAATGGAGGCATACTCTATCCGCCACCCGGGTACGCGCCCTATAGGGGTTATAGGCTCCCCCGTCAAACCCCAAAACCTTAAAGACCACATACATCACATTAATCCGACCTATCATGGAATATACCTCACCGATTTGGTCTCACGCCTCAAAATCGGCACTAGAAAAGATCGATGACATTTAATCTAGAGCCTCTAAGATCATTACTGGTGCTGTCTCTTCAACAAACAACATCAAGTTACAAAAGGAATGTGGTCTGCAGCTTCTCGAAAACAGAAGAAAATACAGGGTCGTGAAACCGATCAACAAGATCAGAAGTTGTGAAGAGGACCATATTATCAATCGAGTCACTCAGAAAAAGAACGAAAATGCAAGACTCAAGCGATCCTTTACTTTACAGTACGACAAAACGATCGTACATGAAATTGGACTCGAACATCACACACATGAGATCCTACAGGAGTCATCTCTCCCATCTCTTCTTACCTAAAATACCAAACTTGTAACTAATCTCCTTGAACCATGCTCCAAAAAAGAACTAACTTTCAACATCAGAGATAATGGAATTAAAATCACCGAATCATATTCAAGCAGAGGTTTTGTCTATGCCTTTACCGACGGATCGTCAGACAAAACTTTGGAAAATGGAATTAAGTTTACCTTCCCAGATGGTAGTGCTAAACAGGTTAAACGTGATGCTGGTAAAATTGCATCCAATTACACATGGTTGAACTTCTTGCCATCCAAGAAGCCCTAACTATATACTCCTGTCTCCAGGAAGCTGGGAGAACTGGAGGATTAAAAATCTTCAGCAATTGTAAAGCTGCCCTCCAGGTGATTCAAAAGGGCTTCACCAAGCAAATAATCAACATACACAGAGTCTTGGACAGGTGTCATGCCAGTTGCGGACGGTCAGATGCGGAAAATTGAGAGGGTGGGTTTTCAACAATGGGGCAAGATTCGCAAGAGTCGAGGGTTGCATTCCACTTGTGCCGACAGACAGATATGGGTGACCAAAAAGAGAAATTTATCGCGTCACTTAGGTTTTGTCTTTATTTTCCCGCTGCATATTTCCTCTTACGCTTTTCTCCTTTCTCTAGATAAAACTGATTTTACGCTTTCATACTGCGGCGTTTCAGCTACCAAGTCATTTTATTATTAATTTCCGAAATTTTTTCGCGAAAATTTCGAGGGACAGGTGACGATATTTCTTGCCAAATTTTTTTTTTTTTTTTTTTTTTTTGCGTATTGCTATCGTTTTCTTGGCTTGGATTCTTGCTTCATTTTATGCAGAAAAATGAGCGTATTGAATATAATGCGTAGAACACCATATTCAAAATTCGTCTTCATATTTAGCTTACATTTGTCCTTTTTATCTTTTGAGCAAGCCCATGAAATGTATTTTTCGGTCTTCCGATGCATTCTATTCTGGCATCCGTTTACAAGTAAAGAATGAATTTTTTTCATAGTTGATATTAAATCAACTGAGACAAACTCCATAGCAATCAAGCATCAAATGGAGAGATGGTACACATGGTAGTACTCATTACCATAAAATAACAAGTGCGTGAATATACAAATGCTGACCAATAAAACGTGTAAACTCCCTTTCCAACCGCAAATGAAGCGATTACCTCTCCCTTCTAGTCACCCATTAAAATGTTGTAACCATGTGAAATAGAAGTGACTGCTTATCTCCCTTAATCCCACTGTTCATTGTTCGATTCCGCTGTCCGCATCTGACCTGCCCGCAAGTGGCATGTAACCCCTGGACAAACTCCATGCTATGGACAAACAATGTATTTTACAATTGATACCCGGACACGTTTGTATAGTAGGGAATGAGGCAGCCGATGTATTGGCTAAGAAAGCGAGAGACCTTAATGAAGGAAAAACCCCTTGTCACGCTCAATGACATAAATGCGGTGGAAAAATCAAAACTCAAGGACAAGACCAAAGTTCAAACATCAGATTTGTGAATTAACAACAAGCAGATAACTTGCCAGAACCCTAATAAGTCTGAGAACTGGACAGCTCAAGGTAATGGAAATTCAGCCGTATGGAATAAGAACATATCCCAGCTGCAGAAACTGTGACACAGAATTAAGTCCCGAACACGTCTTATCTTGCTCGGCCATCTTGGCGAGAATTCAACAAATCAGTGACTCTCCCTACGAGGACCTTTATTCGAACAATTGCCTTCGTATAGCTGAGACTGCATGGGCCGTGCATGACCATATTTGACTTTCAAATCTTCTATCCATGGGCACGACAACAACAAGAGAAACGTTAAAACAAGAGAAACGAACTAAAACTGGGAGTTAAAATACTTTAAAGAGAAATATAACAATACATTGGAAAGTAATGATATTTCCTTACTCATCCTTTTTCTTCGAACATTAAATGAAGAAATTTTTTCCTCTAACAGTCGTTTCCTTTCTGCATTCAGCAATAATTTCTGACACTATATGCTTTAAAAACAAGAAGTTCCGTCTAGAACTATACGAGCCTACTTCCCCGTATACACCGAATTCAAATTTATAATCTAGCTATCTCTCTCTCTCTCTGTTTTTCTCGTTTAGTTTTAGTTCTTAATTGGTTCAAATATACCTTTTTCAACGGTTAATAGACATTCAATCATTCATTTATTAAGTCATTCATGTATTTAGTCGCTCATTTATTCATTCATTATTTTGCTTATTCATTTAATCATTCATTGATTCAAAAATATTCTTGAAAATCCCGATCAAAAAATTTCATAGGAAAATAAGCTCCTTAGTTCTGGATGTACTTTCTATTTGTACATGTTCTACGTCATAAGAGCTTTCCGATAAAGTTTGTTCCAAGCAAATCGGTCCGTTAGATCAGGAATTATATAGGATTGAAATTTCCCCGTATGCGGTATGTTAATTTTTTTTGAACTGTTCAAAAATGAACAAAAATTGTTCAAATCAATATTTCACGCCAAGAACTTCTTCCAGTGAGCTTGTTCATGGGAACTTGGATCTTGTACCCAAATTTTACATAATTTGCTTCATTTTCGCCCATAGGCGCTAATGTTAAAATTTTTTGAACTGTTCAAAATTGAACAAAAAATTGTTCAAATCAAAAAGTAAAATATGGAAATTAGATGTCCTCACCGAGATCTTTCGAATGCAAAAAGAATTTTTCGAATCGGACAATTCGTTCAAAAGTTATTAGGGGGGGACAGACCGACAGACAGACAGACAGACCGACAGACAGACCGACAGACAGACAGACACATTTTTCCCCATCTCAAAACCCTACTTTCAAATTTTTTATTTTTCAATCTTTATTTAATTACTTAACTTATTTTTGACTTTTCTTGATTTTTAACGATATTTTCACGATACATTAAGCCTTCTTTCATGCTTTATTATTATTTTTTTTACTTTTACGGGAAAGTAGGCTAAAAAAGGATTTGTTTTAACCTTAAGCTAATTTCCATTTTCTACTATCTTTCATATGCTTCTGAACTGGAAATAGGGGGAAAAATACTTAGCCTAAAAATGAAAATGTTTTCCTTAAAAATAAAACCATTCCGTAACTTCTAAAGAAGCTACTCTTTTTTGATGTTTTAAATATAATATAATGCATTTTTCTGCATAAGTACTCCTATTTAAGCAGAACTGTCTAAGATTCAGCGGCTCGAATTCCCCTTCTACTTAACGGAAATTAGTTGTTAAGATTTTATGGCCACTATTTCAGATAAACGAGGCTGTCGTATTCTAACGAAAGAAAACATTTCTAATTGTTTTTCGTTGGCTATTACAATTCTAGAAGCCGGTAAAAAATGTCAAAATGCCAACCTATACTTTTTGTACGCCTTTGTAACAAATGACTGTTTTTTTTTTTTTTTTTTTTTTTTTACAAAATTAACTAGGTAGGTTTTTATTTTTTTGAAAAGTCTTTTTAAACTAATTGTTTACGCAATTTTTGGATAGTTTGAAATGTGACGGAATTCCATAATTCTTAGAAAACAGTATTTGGATCTAAAAACAAAGATATTCAGGCATTCAAAAAAATGACGTTAACAATTAATATATACGTTTATATTACTTATGTATATATATATATATATATATATATATATATATATATATATATATTTTAATATATATATATATATATGTATATATGTTAGACATATTTGAAACAAAAGTAAAAACGAAAAAAATAAACTTATCACCTAAACATGCGCAAAGCAGCAAAAATTTAAGTAAAGCAATATATAACAGAAATGTAATAAAATATTTTGAAAGGTTTACAAATAAAAACAAAATAAAGGTTTGAGAGTCAGCCAAGGACTCATCAGTGTTGGTTTGTCTCAAAGAAGATTCGATGCAGAGCACATCACAAATACCAAGCAAAAACACACTAGAGCGGACAGCAGTATAGGCCTGAAAATCCTTAAAGCAAGCATAAAAAACAAAAGTTGAAATGAAAAATGTGGGATTTCGTCCATGCCACAGTCCTAAGACCAAAGTAAGGGACACACCAACAGACCCTCTCCCAAAATAATTAAAATAAACCACTCTTTCCTAAAAAATCCGAGTAAAAATACCAAATCCGTGTTGAACTGGTCAGTTCGTTCCAAGTCGTCATCCATAAACATCAGTTTAAATCAGGTCCGAGAAATTCAAATCCGTTTTTGTGCAGAGTCGCCCATCCGCGCTGTTGCCAAACATCAAATAAAATTCACCACGTATAATGTGCTTTAGAAAAGTATTGTCATACGGGCAACAGTTTAACTGATTACAAAAAAGCGAAGTGTTCGTAGTAGGAAATATTTAAAACATAGTAGTTTAAAGATGCAGGAGGAAAATTTTTATTTAAAAGTTTTTTTTATTAAGTAAAGCAATTTCGCTATCAAAGGCAGGCTTGGTGTTGCAAATTCGTTTGATCACTTGGGAAATAATAATTCCAATGAGCATTTTTTACTGAGGCAGGAAAAAAAATATTGAAGGTTATTGACGGTGAAATAAAATTCACGGCGTTTATCGTAGATGGAGGTTGAACAATCAGTCCCAATTTGTATTTTGATGTCGAGAAAGTCGTGAACAAGAATATTGTGGCTAGTTTTTTTTAGTGTGAGGTAAATAGGATAAATAGTTTTGCTGTAGACAGATGTTGGGGGGAGATTGGGTCAGATTGTTTAACCTCCATCTACGATAAACGACGTGAATTTAATTTCCCCGTCAATAGCTTTCAATATTTTTTTCCTAACTCAGTAAAAAAGAGCTCATTGGAATTATTATTTATCAAGCAATTAGGATCAAAATAATTTGCAACACCAAGCCTGCCTTTGATAGCGAAATTGCTTTACTTAAAATAATACTTTTAAATAATAATTTTAATCTACTACAATATTTCAAAAATTTGGCAACAGCGTGGATTGGCGACTCTGCACGAAAACGGATTTGAATTTTATCGGACCTGATTTAAACTTCTCTTTATGGATGAAGACTTGGAACGAACCGACCAGTTGGACACGGATTTAGTAGTAAACGCTTAAAATCAACAATAAAATCGTTGCAAATAGTAGTTAATTAAGGCTGTCAAATGATTTTTTAATGAATTGTTATTTTTTAAAATAATATCGAAGTCAATATAATTTGCGGCGTCTACTCAAAGTTTCCTTAATTTAATGTTCATGCCACTGTAAGTTAGTTTAAAATACTATAATGGTAGAGCTCATGTTGAAAGTTTTTTTTCTTATTATGCTACTAATAAACTCTTATCAATTCAAATGAAGTCGTGTAAATTTACAAATCAAACTAATTAATTGTACAAATATATTCTATATACACTTCGACACTTTCCTTTGTTGAACGTTGTTGTAATATTTAATAATTTAAATTCAGAATAAAATCAAAACATGGGAGAAATAATTTGTACATAATGTGTTTTGTGCTTTTAAAAAGTTAACTTGTCTTTTCATAAAAATCACTCTTATTTCACTTTTAAGATGTACTTTATAAAAGTAGTGGAGCATGGTGCTTTCTTTTAAATGGAGCTTGACTCCCATTGAAAAAAAAAAAAAAAACTTTTCAAAGTATTTTCTTTTTTATTTACTTTTTTCAGCGTTAAGAAAAGTTTTTCCCCCCTCCCGAATACTGTTAAAGCTCTAGCTGCGCTCTGACATATTTGACGAAAAATCCCTGGGGTGCACATAGGGTAAAAGACTCGTTTCACATAAGACATCTTTGCTTGCATTTTTCGGAAATGATTGATTCTGGCTGCCGCTGCAGTGTCAAAGTCATTCTTCAGAGTCATTCTTTCGATGTGAGAAAAATAGTCGTATATAATGTTCCTTCTTTGATTGAAACAACAACTTACTTATTTTGAGGAAACAAGTTGTGAACCTTGGTGCTTCACAATAAAAAGTAAAATAACTATGTGTATTACGCGCACATTTTGCAAAAGATTGCAGACACGTATTTCTAGGTTCTTTTTCAATTTACCTAGAAGCTTGATTCCTGTGCATTTCAAAAGAGGTTCCTTGCAACATCTAAACACGTGCCTGCAATCTTTTGCAAAAATGTGTGCATAATATACGTTGCTATAACACTTTTATTCTGTAGTCTGCTTTACGCATTAAGGCAATGCAACGTAATAACGGTATAATTTGGAGATATATTAGCTGCACTATACTAAAAGAAAAGAGAAAGGTAAAATGCAGAATAAATATAGTAAAAGAAATGTGTTATAAATATCAAGGAGAAACTTTATGTAGTTTATATATTTGTAGATTTAGGCTCTTTGCTTGTGTCTAAGGGTTACTTCAATAATGACTCACCATAAAGATATAAAAAATGACTATATTAACGCTTAACTATTTGCAAAAACTATTTACAGAACAAACTTCAAATAAGAACACCATTCAAGCAACGCAGCGCTTACACGTCCACTCAGGACGGAGGCTTACTCAGAACTACACGCTTTCGTTGCTTTCCGCCTGATGGCGCTGCCGTCGAGGTCTCCTCGCACTCTACATATATATTGATACTTAGATACAAAATTATACTGACATATAATGCCTAAAAGGGTGAGAAGAATGAATATTTGATATTATTTACATAGCAGGTAATAAATTACTTATTCATTATAAGATATTTCTCGTGTTTGGATCTTGTTGATTAATTTATCGTTGCCATTTCTTTCTTGTTTTGATATTCTTTTGAAATCTCTTACCCATCTCTTTCGAAATAGTGTCTGAAAAAGAGAAAAAATGGGGAAAAAATTCAGAAAATGATTCTTCAAGCTCACCGCACAGACTAAGATTTTGTGCATCTTCAGATTGAGTGATTAAGATATGTAATCAGAAGAATAAGATCCACCCATGGAAACTTTAACGCAATAATCTTCCTCAAAGTTATTTTCTTAGCTGAATGGCAGAATAGAGTTAAAGAGATTCTTACTGTTATCCTCTTCCGCTTAACGAAATACCTTATGATGGATGCATAGTGAGAGAAAAACACCTGTCTACATTTTGATCATTATTTTCTTTCACTGCGCTTTGTCTATATGTATAAAACCCATCTCTCACACGCAAAATATTTCACATTTTATTTGCGTATTTTGTATGGAAAGTGTCAAAATGTAATATTTTGCTAACATTACATTGTTCATTCAGAACCCTTGGAAAATTATTACTAAATATAGGAAGACATCCTGTAGATAATATAAAAGGAAAAGCGCTAAGTGAAAGCATGTTTGGTGCGAAGAAACCTCGATACATTGAACAAAATCAACAGGATTTAGCATTATTCGATTTTACGTTGACAATAAAGGAACGGATTCGAGAAAACCTATCTATCACACACAAAATATTTCACATTTTATTTGCGTATCTTGTATGGAAAGTGCCAAAATGAAATATTTTTCTAAAACTACATTGTTTATTCAGAACCCTTGGAAGTTTATTACTAAATATAGGAAGACATCCTGTGGATAATATACAAGGAAAAGCACTAAGTGAAAGCATGGTTGGTGCGAAGACACCTCGATACATTGAACAATATCAACAGGATTTAGCATTGTTCGATTTTACGTTGACAAGAAGGAGCGGATTCAAGACACATGGAGTACCTAGTAAAATGATTTGCGTAATAAAAATGCAATGAAACACAAAAAATATATTACTTTTTTGAAGTATTTCAATGGAAATTGAGGATTATTAAACCCTCTCCGTTCTCTTCTTCAAACCCCTCATATTTGTTTCGTAGTTATAAAAATTAAAAAAATTAGATTTTTTTTTTTTTTTTTTTTGAAATCAATTTTTTGATTTCCAGAAAACTTTTAAATTTAACACCAGAGAAAAATCTTGAATTGATGCTGAAAATTGCAAAATGAAGATCATTTTCAGACTCCGATGTAAAACTTGCACACAGTAAATTATGAATATTAAGAACACAATCATCGCAGGTTAGTGTGTTACTATAACAAATTTTCCTTATTTCGAGTTTCACATATTTTATCTTAACTCTACTTAGCTGTTATATTTTTTTTTACATAATAAATATGGATTCATTAATGATTGGTCATTAAATAATATCATTTCTTCTAAATATTTCTAACTCATAGATGTGTTAATGAAGGGAAAACAAACTTAAAACAAGTTTTGATGTAACTTTCTTTGACAAACAGTTTCTTTTTTGCTTTAATTATTTATGGAAAATCAATATTCAACTTGTATTACACCTTTAACTTTAAAAAAATGTAAAAGTACTTACAATTAACGAGTACAATATGCAAATTGCTAAATCAATATACCTCCTATTTGTGTCAAAAAAAGTACATATCTGTAATTACTAAAGTTCTAAATATCATCATTTGAAAAATTGCGGCAAAGAAGAAAGTTGTTGAACATGGGCTATTATGATATTAAGTGTTATATGAGAAAAAAATATAATTTGCGCAATTTGAAAGAAAAAAATTAAAATGCGTAAATTCAATAATGATGTTACATTATTTCAATAATGATGTTACATTATTTCAATTCTTCATATGTTAAGTTTACAGAAACCCTGTTTACAGCTTAATATATCTTGGGGGAAAAAAAACATTAAATGAAAAAAATAGAAGAAAGACCTATTTTTCTTAATAACTTTCGTGTATTTAAATCTTTTTTGCGTAATTTACACATCTTTTACATAATTTTAAAGTGTGCATGGTTGTGCAAAAAAAGCTTTTCATTTTTTTTGTCAACACTAGTGTTTGTGTCTTCACAATCACTGGTGTTATTACTCGATAGTCGATATATATATATATATATATATATATATATTTTATTATTTTGTTATTTGATTACTTTTTTCTTTAAAAGAGTTAATTATTATCGTTTTCATAAATAAATAATACAAATTCTAATTAATTAAAAAATGTTTATGCATATGCAAAATTTTATTCACTTTCTTTTTAGCCTACTTCCCCGTAAAAGTAAAAAAATAAATAAAAGAAGGCTCAATGTAATTTAAAAATATCATTAAAGACGAAAAAAAAACAAAAATAAATTACATAATTTAAAAACAAAATAAAATAAAAAACTGAAAGTCGTGCTTTGAGATGGAGAACCATACGTGTCAGTCAGTTTGTCTGTCGCCCCCCCCCCCCCCATAATAACTTTTGAGGGGATTATTCAATTTACAAAAATGTGTTCCAACGATCTCGGTGAGGACATCTTATTTCCTTGTTTTATTTTTCGATTTGAAGAATTTTTTGTTCAATTTTGAACAGCTCAAAAAACAAACATTAGCACCTAAGGTGGAAATTTCAATCATATATATATCCTGATCTAACTGATTTATTTGCTAGGAAAAAACTTTATCGGAAGGATGTTATGACGTAGAACAAATATGAAGTTCATTCAGAACTAATCGAGCCTAGACTAAGTGAGTGAGTAAGTGAAGAAATGAGTAAATAAATAAATGAAAGAAGGAATACATGAATAAGTTAATTAATAAATAAATGAGGGAGCCTAGACGGAACTTCTTGTTGAATTTATTATTCGAGTTTATGTTTTTAAAAACGTAGACAATTCTTCAATATTTTCTACAAATAAAATCAAAGAAATTTCGTTCTTTTCAAAAGTTGATATAGCTGCATGTACGTTATTTTCAAAGATGAAAACAGAGTACAGCGTTTCGTCTCATGCTGTTATATCAATGTATTCTAAAATATATCTAGAAATCCTGCTTTTCTACCCTCAAGCTATTATTTTTCTTTTTGTAACTTTCGCATAGTTTTGAAAACATGTTTTTTCTTGACTCCAGAAATGGTTTAGTTGTCAGCTATGATTTCTGAATATTAAGATAAAAGAAAATATCTAAAGCTAAAAACAAATTCGTATCCAACCAAAGGAATTTCTAATAACATTTTCTCTCGAGATAATGCTTCAAGAAAATCTATATGAAGAATTACTTCAGGGCTTATGCTGATCTAATGTATGTTTTTCCAGGAAAAGGGAGAAATGAATATGGATTGCTGTTATGCTATTAAAAATGCGAGTACGTTTTCTCTTAATACGATGGGCGCAATACGATGGGAATCCATTGACCTCTTAAGAACATTTTACAGATTATTTTTTTTTCAAATTGTTTTTCTAGGAATTGCTTCATAATGGTTTCCTAGATGAGATAATGCAGTGAGAAGCAAAGGGATGTAAGTGACCAAAACACGATTCGGAAAAAAAACGCTTTCATAGTTTGGATCTTACGGCACCTTTAATGTTATTTTTTTCCAAATCAGGTTACTACGGAGCACCTGTTAGAGATATCACTAACATATCTTTGCCACAATATAGAATAGTGCTTTCTCTATTATGTGCACTGGTTATATCCAATTTTCAATTTTGTCACTTACGCCCCTTTGTTTCTAAGTGCCTCAATTCATAATTTTAGATACGTTGATAAATGCTTTTTTTTTTTTTTAATTTCATTTTCAGTTTTTTATTTTAGCGGATAAAACGGTGGGCTTACTCTGTGCTTCAGATGAACAAAATCGGTAGTTGGTTTAATCAGACGAATGAACAATGTGTTGTCTCGGAACTTCAAGAAATGAAAGAAGTTTATTCGTAAAAGTCAAAAAGTCATTCTTTTTGCGTTAACTAAAATGTTTAATTAACTATCACATAAAGTATGACTTTGACTTTTACACATTTGACTAAATACACATTTTAGTACACTAGATTTTTTTTCTTCTTCTTCTTTCTCCATATAGAGTTATAACGATATGACTTACGTAAATGATTTATTTATAGCGTGAAACTGAGCTTTGGGAAGCTTACTTTGTAGAGATGAAACAAAATTGCATTTGAGACAGGATAGTAGTATTAATTGAATAATATTTTTTAATCTGAAGTAATGTTTCTAAAAACAACCATCATAAAATAGCATGTAAAATGTCATATGTGCAAAAAGTAAATAATAATATTGTACTCTTTCTTTATATTTATTTTTTACCAATGTACTAAATTTCAGTAGCCCACTAGAGGCAGAGTTTTTATAATTTCTTTAAAAAAAACATTGATAAATCAAGAATAATGTAAAAAAGAGCTCAGCACAAAGTAATTCAATAAGGTAAACTTCGGATTGTTTCTGCTTTTTAATTATTTTGTCGTTGTAGTTTTAATGCCAAATTCATTTCATGCGAATATATTTGCTAAAGATGCGTTATTGAAAAATAACACATCAACTGTATGCATAAAACAGTATGTATTTTCATACACGCCCTGATAACAAAATATAATTTTTCCAATTAAATTACTTTTTGCATTTTTTACAGCCGTACTAAATAATTTTTTTAGAAAATAGCCTTCTGGGAATTAAAATTAACGATTCAAAACTCGCGTCAAAATGCAAAACCTGAGAACTCGCGCGTGAAAATTTTTTTCTCACCATCTATTTCCCTAAAAAAAATAATAACAAATGAAATATTTTGGAACTAAAAAGCAATTTTTATCGATTCGAAACACCAAATGTTACCAAAAAAAATTATTTTTCAAAGTATATCGTACAGGTGTATTGTTTTCATGAAATATTATGTCAAGGAACTTCGGTACTTTTTATATGTGCGGTACGAAATCTTTATGAAAACTAAGAAAAAATTATTTCTACAAACTATGTATGTCTATTTTACAAGTTTTATAGGAAGCATTTATAGTCAGATCCATTCGAACCAACAACTTTCCTCGTGAAGTCATCACCGAAAATTAAAAAAAAAGTTTAGTACAAAGAAATTTAAATAATTCATACTATCCTATGTATTTGATTTATGCATTTATTTTATTCCATTTAGGTACACACATGCTTTAATATTCGATAAAACAAAATAAAAAATATATAAAAAAATCGTCAAGTCACGCAAGCACTCACTTGATGAGAAAACCACTCACATAAAAAGAAAAAAAAAGTTTCACCAAAACGTGCACAATGAGGAAAACACTCACACTTGGATATTCCGACTAGTTTACCATAGTCAAAATAAGCAGTTTTCCTTTCATAAGAGCAAAGTGAAAACAATTATCCAGTTCTTAGCCTACTTTCCCGTAAAAGCAAAAAAATAACAATAAAGCGTGAAAGAAGGCTTAATGTATCGTGAAAATATCGTTAGAAATCAAGAAAAGTCAAAAATAAGTGAAGTAATTAAATAAAGACTGAAAAATAAAAATTTTGAAAGTAGGGTTTTGAGATGGGGAAAAAGTGTGTCCATCGGTCTGTCGATCTGTCTATCGGTCTGTCTGTCCCCCCCCCCCCTTAATAACTTTTGAACGAATTGTCCTATTCTTTTTGCATTCGAAGCGAGGGAATCTGATTTCCATATTTTACTTTTTGATTCGAACAATTTTTCGTTCAATTTTGAACAGTTTAAAAAAATTTAACTTTAGCTTCTATGGGCGAAAATGAAGCAAATTATATAAACTCAGGGTGCAAGATCCAAGTCCCAATGAACAAGCTTACTGGAAGAAGCTCTTGCCGTGAAATATCAATTTGAACAATTTTTGTTCATTTTTGAACAGTTCAAAAAAATTAACATAGCGCCTACGGAGAAATTTCAATCCTATATGAATCCTGATCTAACTGACCGATTTGCTTGGAACAAACTTTATCCGGAAGCTCTTAAAACGTAGAACATGTACAAATAGAAAGTTCTTCCAGAACTAACAAGCCTATTTTCCTGTGAAATTTTTTGATCGAGATTTTCAAGAATATTTTTTCATTAATGAATGGTCAAATGAATAAGTGAAAAAATGGATGAATAAATGATAAAAAAGAAATAAATGAGTGAATAAATAAGCTAATGAATGAAAAAATAAGTAAATTTGTGAATGAATACATGAATGACTGAATAAATGAATTAATAAATGAATAAGTGAATTAATATTTATCAACCGTTGAAAAAGGTATTGAATGTTAACTACTGCCATACTGTACGTAGCATCTAAGGCCTTCACAGACACACTTTCGGGGAAAGGGCATCGAACACTATCACGAGCGACACCAAAAGTAACCTAAAAGGTATTAAGACATTATTTTGAAACAAATTGCGGGGGGGGGGGGGGGCAGAGTAGCCAACCTCCTTTCTGTTTCCTCTAACAACACCAAAGAATCCCGAAATTGCATTGACTAGAAAGATTTCAAAAGTTTCCTGGGGAGAGCCCTCGAATCCTATGGTTTTAGACCACCTTGCCAAATACACTGACCTTCCTCATTCTTAACATGTACCCCTTATCCCAGAGCCAATACCGTATCCAGAAATCTTTTTCGGGGGAGCCCAGACTCCACCACACTTATGTTACGGAAAGTTTCAGGGAGGAATATATTATACATTGCAAAAGATTTCGGGGCAAAGTCCTCCTTCCCCTCTGGATACGGCCTTGATTCACAAGAACATTAAACAGTGTGTGTTGGCTTTAAAACAAAATTTTGGCATTTCTAATTGAGATACAGGTTAAAGTAAGGTATTTTTGAAGAGGTAATGAGTTAAACAAGGTAAAAATGCAATAATCTTAAATTAAATTTTTTTGAAGATTTTTGGTTTCCAACAAAGTGGAAACTTTTCTTTTTGGTTTTGTTTTTAAAAGTATGGCCGGCCCTGGTCAGTAGTGCTGTAGGAAAGGAGGGTCCCCGGGTCCGGCCACCTCCCTTTCAGCAGGAGGTTCTTTGGGCGTTCGGTCAACTTTCAAGATGCCATTACCACAAAAGAATTTTGAAGCCTACCCCCAATACGAGCGGGTTCGGCAGCAGTGCTGTCCTCCTTCGAACTTCCCACAAACTCTCTAGACACTTGACGACCAGCACCGGCCATAAAGGGCTGGACTGGCAGAGCGTTGGTAAATGCCTACCTGCTTTACCGACCCGGGGCCATAGTCATGCTACAAAGCAAGCCTTACGTCACCCGGATCGGATAATGCTATTTTAGTCGCCTCTTACGACACGCATAACTACGTCGGCGCTATTCTACTCCGGCCACCGCACGGCGCCGTTGAAAAAGTTATATTTGAAACACTTTTAAGAACTAAAGCTAAACGAGAAAGAGAGAGAAAGATATCTAGATTATAAATTTGAAGGTGGTGTATGCGGTAAAGTAGGTTCGTATATTTCTAGACGGAACTGCTTTTTAAGTTTCATTTTCTTTGCTCGCAGCCAAATATGAAGATATCAAATCGAAAACTTGATATTTAAAACAAATTTGTGAATTGGCGAATGTAATTGACAACAATTGTTTTTAGTATTTAAAAGCAAATGACAAGTTACGTGAAAACATATCAACTTCCTCACTGTAATAGGGCGAAATTTAAAAATCGTTTTTCTTGTAACTTTGATGATAATTAACTGTAACTCAAACTGTAATCAAAACCTGCTCTACCTAAATCAATGTTTTAGTTTTCGTTGTTTAAGTCATTTCTTTATACACAAATTATTCTGGACACAAAGAAATCGACGATAAATGGATTTATTTTAGATAATATTATTGTCTTGACTCTAGTTCTATTTTGGTGAATTTTTTTACGAATTCCGATAAACTGCATCGATAACTCTCGTGCCTCTAAGTGACATCATAATGGTTATTCTACATAACCTTTACAGTTAAAGCGGAAATATTTAATGAAATTTTGTCGTCTTACGTCTATTACTGATAATCGTTGTGATGTTAGGTTTGGTGAAATCGGTGATTGAATTACTTTTGGGCAACTTTTTGAAAAAGAAAGCGGATTTTATTTATAAACAAAACAATTCTGCTGTTCATTACTGGTTTGAATTTATTTTGTTTCAAGAAATTATTCAGTGGCAACAATTTGTTCAGTAATAGTCCTCTTGTATGTCAGATACAAAATCAACATTACAGTAGAGTCTCGATAATCCGAGTCTCGATAGTTCGAGTTTCCCATAAATCCGAGCTAGCGGGAAAATATCGGCTTAGCTCCCAAATAATGACCAATAACAGCGAAACTCGTGTAAGAAATACCACATCTGGTTTTTATTGTTATTCGACGGTTCATGCGTAAAAATATCGAATTGGGCTACTTTTATCCCTGACTGGTGACCAAAGATTTCATTAATAAGTAGGCTGGCTACATTCAGATCTATTTGAAACAGTGGCAAATTAAAAAATATAATTAACTTTCAATCATGTAACTGTTGTATGTACATTTTTCCTGTAAATATACGATACTGAAATTTAAAATTTGCTTTACTCCCTTTTACTTATTTATAAAATGTTACGATTTCCATTCAATCATGTAACTGTTGTATGTACATTTTTCCTGTAAATATACGATACTGAAATTTAAAATTTGCTTTACTCCCTTTTACTTATTTATAAAATGTTACGATTTCCATAATTAGAGTTTTCGATAGTTCGAGGTAGCTCCGATCCCCTTCACCTCGAATTATCGAGACTCTACTGTGTATGTTTCTTGCAAAACTTTCTTTTCGGAATTCTATTGTAATTTAGATTTTATTATATTACTGTCCATTTCATCGTAGAAAGACTTTTTTTATCAACTGAAAAAATAAGCGAAATAATGTCTATTCATTTTATGAATTACATTCAAATGTTCGAAGTGTGAGGAAAAGGGTATAAGTTTAGCTTACTGACCTCAAGATGTTGTACTGGCAATGTTTCCTAACAATTGTTTCACTGTACATTAGATTATTTAATTATTTAAATTTTTATAAGCTAAAATCTTTATAAAGCTTTAGTTAAAGGTATACCTAGGTTTTTATAACGTATTTATGAATTTTAAAATAATTAATGCTACAACAGATTATAATACATTTTATGGATTTATTTTATTTTTGAAGCATACCGAGAACAAGTAATGATGATTGTCAATATTTAAATTTCTGAATAATATTCAGGGCCGTTTGTAACACGGAGATGCATTATGAAACTACTATCTGTTAAAGATTCCAGACGGCGAATTGCATGTCTGAGCGTAAAGAAATTCAGATGTTGTACTTAAATTTATCGAAAAGCGTATTTGAAGTTATCATTAAAAAAAATTGTAAAATCATTCCTGACATATTCGATGGAATACAAGACTCTCGTGCCATGTCTTATGTCTGAATCCCGGACAAAAGGACCGGATGTTACTGATCAGAATGACACTTTTCCGGCGATTTCTACGTGATTCGGAACCCACTTTAATCTGCCCCCCCCCCCCCCAATAATTCTTAGGAGCCGCGTATTCCGGATGTTTGGCCAAGTAAAAATGCATAAGCTGCCCATCGTTTGACATTCGTTTTGTAAAGGAAAATGTCCGCTGTTGATACGTTATAATCAAAAGAATATATGTATTTTATAGTATAAACTCTACCATTGTGATTGCTTTCGTCATTGTCTGCACGGAGCAGACAAAAGCATAACATAAATTGGGCATTCTATCGATCTCTTCCTTTCTTTCTTTTCCCCCTTCTTAATAATCTTCTTAACTATGATTATGTATTAAAAAAATCAAACATGCCCTGTGTGTTTCTTTGAATTCGTACTGAATAAATGTGTTCTTTTCCTTTGGGTACCAGAAAAAAAACGTAAAATGATTCAATAAGATTGAAAATTGCACTACCTACATTATTAAAATTTAATAGAATTTATTTTTTCGGGAAATAAATTGCAAAAAAAATAATTAATTAGTTTCACGTAAAAGGTATTGATTTGAACTTTATAAATTTTTCAACGAGACTAAACAGATATATTCTCCCAGATGAAAATGTCTCCCGGGTATTTCTTTAATTATCACATTTTTTAAAGCCTTTGTAAAAAGAATAGATATTAAATATCAAATTTTTCAAATGCATTTCAGTAAATTTTCTAACTTTATGACTTTTCGCTAGATCCATGCATATTTATGAAATTGAATTTCAAGATATCATATAAGAAGTTAAAAAATCTACAAAACACCTTTAGAGAATAAAAATTACTGAGCTTTGTATTAATTTTTAATTAAGTAAATGGAAAATTTTACATTCGTTCATCACTAAAATTTTTAATTTCAATGTGAGATGAAAATATTTAAATTTAATGCTACAAAATGTACGATCATTCTACATTATTAATTACATCTCTTTAGAAATCAGCTTTTTCTTTTTATGTAATTTAAACGTTGTTCATTTTTACTGAACGTTTTTGGTATATATTGCGTAACTTGATTTGCATACCTAACTAAGACAAGAAATTTGTACATATAGAACCAACCCTACTTTCCCGTGTATCGACAAGAATTTGCTAAGTTCGGGTATAACTTCTCTCTCTCTCTTTCTTTTCTTCCTCCAATACTTTAACTTATGAGTCATTGTACCATTACTTTTTAAGAAATAATTTATGTTGAACATTTTGTGATAACTTTTACTCAAATTATTCATACGTGGTAAGTCACTCAGGGTAGCTTTGAAATATGGGGATTAACTTTGAATCAGTATTATTTTTTCAAAACCAAAAAAAAACTAGAAGGTCCAGTGTTGCACTCAGCTGGCCAGGTTTTTAATCAGTTCTCCACTCTAAATTCTACGAAAAAAGTTTGTAGACACAGATAATTGTACAAGAGTCATTCATAAATCACTGCTTGGAACCTTTTCCGATGCTGTTTTGAAGTTGTATAAATTTTTGAAGTTGTTTTATGCACTATCATAAACTTACAGAAATCTTGTGATGTTGTGAAATATATTTTTTAAATATTTAGAAATTTTATTTTCCTGATTCAAAGTTGCACAACTATGAAACTTTTATTAAAATAATTATTTTTAAAGTCAATTTTCTGCCGTAGTTCAAAGTTACCGTAAATGATCACTTTAAAAAAGATCACTTTAAGTGTAAGGATAACTTTGAAATTGATAAATAATTCATTTCAAATAACTTTTTGAATTATTATTTCTTAATTTTGGGTGACTATGCAATACTTTAGAGGTTTTTCAGTCTTATGCCAGTAAATACAGTAATACTATAAAAATACAAGTGGGCCAATTAAAAATAGAAATTTTGAATCAAAATTACTTTGACTGACTGCAATAAAAATATAAATAAATCATATTATATATATAAACCATGTTTAGAAATATATAAAATATAGGTGAAATAGCCATTGCTACTCTTTGTCCGTAACAAAGATTTCTTAAACAACTGTTGCATGTTCACAATATTGTATTATGAACATGCAATATAGATAAATGTTCATAATACAATATTGTACTATAATATAGCACACGACATATTATTGCTATGTTGTATTATTGTTCATTATACAATATAGCACACGACAGTCTACTACAATAAATATATGTATATATCAACTATTTTATATGCTTTTCCCTATACATCATTTTGCATGTGTCCTCAGTATTGTTTAGTTACTGTGTCAGATACAATAAGCGTCATTATAAAATTATACATGGTGCTGCTGACTGTAAAGCCAGGTCCAGATGCTTTGTTTTGCACAAACTTTTGTCTGCGCAGTTCAACACGTTGCAGATAAAACGTTGCGTGTACATTGGAAAAGTGCGCAGTTTTGAGTCCGATGCGAAGACTGTACAGTTGCAGCGATAACTGAGACGGTAGCACCCTTTTGCGATTGATTTTCTTTCTCAATTTTAATTCGTCAGGGGACAATGGCTGACTTTCGGCAACGTTCTCGTGAATTTCTCACAGAATTTATTGCATTATGCGAAAGTTTCCCATGCATTTGGTGAGTCAAAATCAAGGAGTATAGTGACAGTGATAAAAAGGGCGAGGCTTAAGTGAGTTTAGTGGAAAAATTCAAAGAAATTGATGCAACCGCAAACAGAGAAGCAGTTGTAAAAATAATTAATTCTTTGAGAAGTGTTTACCGTAAATAATTGGCAACAGTTAATAAATCGATTCGGTCTAGGGCTGGAGAAGACGAAAACTACAAGAGATCTCTGGTATTTTGATTTCTTACATTTCCTAAATAATCAGGAAACACCAAGGCAGTCTAGGAATACCATGGATGAAAATAAAGGGTCTGCAGTTGACGAACCACCAGAACAGGCAAGGAAAAAAATATTAATTTTATGTAATCATTTGACCACTTTGAACGCCGGGTACTTCTGAGACGTTCTAAACTTTTTTTTTAACATGACACCATGCGAAAATTGACCAGAGTAGTACCTACTAAATGACGATATCACACAAAACTGAGTGAAATATACAGATATCTCTGCACCATGTAGACGCTTAAAAAATTGCAATGTTTTCATTCCGTCTTAAGACTGCGCAGACAAAAGGTTGTGCAAAACGTAGCGTCTGGACCCGGATTAAGGCTGTTTTTACACCAAAGGCAACGGAGACAAAATTCCTGTCCTTTCTCACCGCAGATCCTACTTTTGCCTTCAAAAATATGATCTGCGCTTGCGCAGATAATAAAAGATAGTACTATTGTTTTTGGTAAGAAAGCACCTTAATAATACCTTTCGGTATATAAAATATATATCTTTCTACAGTACAGAAAGATTTGAGCGATGAATCATCTTTTTATCGAGTTTATTAAAACAATATCATCTTGAAAATTCAGTGTGTGACTTCATTAAGCGTAATTACGGTCCCCTGAATATTTTCCAGGGGTTTTAAAGTTAAAAAAAAATATTTTGATTTTTACAATCTCAATTTAAGAAATATGAATAAATAAAGAAATAAAATTTTCATGCGTAAGACTTAAACTGTGTATATTTTTAAATTCTTCAAAACTCTTCAATTCTTCAAAACTGAATATAATCAAATTTTATGAAAACTATTGTCCCACTTTTATGTTCAATATTAGATGTAATATTATTAGCGAAAAATAAAAATGAGTTTTACATTCTTTTCGTTAGCAAATGGTAAGACACTTCAAAAATCCCCCCCTGAAGATACATACAGCTGTATAATCTGTAATATAAGAGCTATGTTGTGTGTGTGCATGCGGTGCCTAGATAAATTAATACCTCTTACGCACTTAAAGTTTGGTACACAGGTGAATATGTATACATATAAGAGCCGGTTAATGTAATCACGGTTAATGGCATCAGTTGTTTAATCGTTTAATAGAAATCGCTAAGTCCCGCCAGCTCGTATAAAAACACAATTAAAAAAACATTATTCGTTTTTATCAGTTTGCCGACATTTCTTCCTTTAAATTGCCTAAAGAAGTAAAAGAAGAAAAAAACTTGCATTTGTGATTCATGAATAATTTTTCTTCGGTAGGTAATTGTTTTTGTAAAATCTTATCATAAAGTATTCACACCTTCCCAGGTGAGGAAGGCGCTTTGAGTCTTGTGTCGATGTGTGCAGAAGAAAGACGACACCGAGCAGTTTAATAAGAAATGTGATTATGATTGTTCTATAAATGTCTTGCATCCACAAAATATAGCAGACGAAGTAAACTCTTTATTTGGCCTTTTTTATGATTAATTTTCTTCTTATTATTATTGTTGGGCTGTTTACTATATTTCTTCGATAAGTGCATTCAATTTATTTGAACATCACGTAAATTAACGTTAATTAAGGAAATCAACAGTGTATTTATCTTTTAATGCACATTAGTATGCATTTTTCCAGCATTAAGATTTCATCATTTATTATAATGACTCGGTTATTGTTATCAAATTTCTTTCGTGTGGATGTGATCACACTAAGCGGCATCTAGTGTATATGTGTACATACACATAAGAGAATATTGGCATTATTTAGCATGTATATATATATTCCTGTACTTTATGACGAGGTGGGTCACAACACTTAAATAATTCTTCTATTTCTGCTCGAAAAGAGAAAATGTCACGAACTACATGTTTGAAAAATTTATTCAAAGAAGTTAATGACAGTTTTGTAAGAACCTTCGTTCCCTATCTATGTAATTGTGAATCCTGTCGGTCAAATGACATTTTTCTGACACACCCAATGAACCAAATGAAGCAAATACACGTTTTTCTAGTCTTAACCATCTGATCTTCAACTGAATTGTTCAAATATGTTACAATGTGAGAAATCGTGTACTTTTCTTCCTTCCTCTTTTAGTTTTCCGAGTAATTTATATTACTTAGACATTTTTAGAAATCCTTTTACGCATAATTCGGTACACACCTAAAAATGTCATCTTGATTGAGTTTCATTCAACAGTTTTCTTAAATGTTAACTTAGAGAATTTCTGATTTGGTGTAAAATTCATTGCATTAAATTTTGACTAGTTGCCAACGTGTAGTTGTCCCATAAAATATGTCCCACGAAATTAAATTGTATTTCATTTTTTCGAAGGTACATTGTTCTTTCACACGAATATTCGGACCATTAGTCTTTAACCAAGAAACATTAGCTTATATTTTTAAGTTAATCAACTGAACAGCAATGAACACAATGTGTGATATCGAAGTAGTGTACGACAGAAAATCATATGTATTTGCTACACCCGAAGAAAGGGTGTTTTTTATAGCTTGGAATTTTCAACAATGCGTTTTTCTTTGCATTTAGCCTAAGTGAGAATAGCTGCTTATTTATGTTTTTTTTTTATTGGGACATCTGCAATTCATTGCATTATTTCTTCACTTCTTTTCTTTCCCCCTTCCCATGCCTTGACGAAATTTCATTTATCTGGTTTTCCAACCATATTTGCATTTCAAAATATCATTATTATATTAATGTCCTCAACTTGTTGTCAGAAATAATATTTTCCAATATAAACACCGAACACGAAAATTGAAGAAAATTGTGAAAAATATAAGCTATTACTCTGAGCTTTTAGAGGTTTTTTTTTTATGGTTCCAATAAGCTTACTAATGCTTATTGGAACCATGTTGCGAAGATTTTTTTTACTACTAATTCATATCCTAATTCATACGAAAATTTCAACATTCGTAAACACTTAAATATTCTATGAATAAATAGCAGCAATTTTGAAAAACGTTTTTTGTATATTACAAGCATATAGATACCGATTACACGGCACGAACTTTCTACTAACTAGTTAATTTATTTAAGTTTTATTTATTTTTTTAATTTTCTTTACTTTAATTATTTATTATGTTTAATTTATTCATTTATTTTCTTATTTATTATTTTATATTTGATAAAAAGTAAGGGTATATTCTCTTCACAGTTTCAGCAAAATATAATATGCAGCATGTTTTTCAAAAATAATTTAAATATAAGTTTAGTAGACAATGGAGAAGTTGTTAACTTCAAAAAAATGCGGTCTACCTAAGTGGAATTAAAAAAGTCTACTACGAATCTCTTCTGAAAAATTGGAGTTAATAAAAGCGATAATAATATTTGTAAAATCTTTGCACATTTTTCAAATATTTGGAGTGATAGTTCAGCTTTGAATGTTATTAGTTTTTATATATTTATCATTTTAAATGACTTTCTTCCGTACATTCTTATTAATTGTTTAATTAAGAAGTAAAATGGTTACCTTTCGGGGAAAGCAATAAATGATAAAATCTTCGTTGTGAAAGCTCAAATCTACAAAAATATCAGATAAACGTGTTTCAGATATCAAGGAAGCCCCTTTTCCAATGCGAAAACATTTTTCAGCTCTAAACAGTAATCGCAATGAAGTTCCTACTGCAGCAATCTCATATGATTAGCTGCTGCTTGCAGCTAATCATAAAAAAATATAAAGTGAGCGCTTACAAACTCTTAGGTCTATTTCGAGGAAAATATCGCACACGTGACGTTTCGCTGAAGAAATCACACTTCTGTGACTTTGTGAGCATTTTTTAAATTTATTTTAATAATTATATTTTAAAAGAAATACAACTGTCATGTGTGGGATATAAATGACCCCTGTACAAGGACCCCTCGTAGACTGTCATTTATATATATATATATATATATATATATTTGCTTATCAGCAGAAACGTTCATCCGAAAATCAGTATATTTTGAGCCACTTAAGCCACTTCTGAATCATTTTAAAATTCATTGTTTGAGGCGTCCCAAAACTAAAGATGAAAATATTTATGAGCTATTATTTACCTTTAGTAAGCAAATTAGTTGCTAAGGATGGGGGATGGCAAAAATAAGCATTGAAATAGAAAGCAATCATATGGACGCTCCGCTGCTACTGAGAGCGGACGTTAGTTGTGATGAAATGCGTCATAGCGGCGAAAACCTAGTCGGCTACTGCGCATCGTTTAAAATCCTGTTTTAAAAAAGGAAAAAAAAATCAAACTTGAAAAAGTATCGCATCTGATATTTTCAGCCATGCTCTTTTAGAATTTTTTTTAAATACGGTTTTTTTTTTTTTGAAAAAAATATCCCATTGATTTCCTATGCATTTGATATAATAAATTCTCAAAAGAAGACAATAGTAAAAAAAAATAATTACATTCTATTTCGCTTTTCTGCAGTGCTGATTTCGGAAAAACAAAGCCTCTGCTCGATATAACATTCACATTTTTGATCTTCATTCTAATTTTTATGGGAGAATGAACTAATTAAAACTGGTGCACAATTGTAATTCTTATCTGACAAATTCTTTATAAAATAAATATTCCAAAAGACCGTGACGTAGCTATTTGGTTAAAAATTTCTAGATTTATTCTTCTATACAAAAAAAAAAAGAAATACATTAAAACTAAATACAAAGAAGATATTAGATTAATCTAAACATTCCACTCAAAGTTGTTTCTTTTATTTTAGAATGTTTTCTGCATAGTCCAATATTTTTTTCCGCATTGGGTTTTAAATTGTCTCTCACATAATTAGTTTTTATTTTTATTTAACTTCTAACATCACCCAATGCCATAACTAAATTTGAAAACACTAATTTAAAACGACGGGAATAAATTTCAATACATTAAATAATACTTTTTCGTACACCACTCTTCAAAAAACAACATCAGTAGTGATTTAATTCTATTTATTTTCATTCATTTTTTAACAAAACCTTTTCCATTAAGATTTCTTTTCAAACGCATATTGAGCGTAAATAAAAATCATTTTACTCAGCATTTTCTTCACTTTTCATTCAATTGAAACTTTTTGTAGGATCTCGAAACTAAATTAGTTTTCTTATTGAAAGCATCAATTCACATAATGCACGCAGACAGTATCAACTAAAAGGATTCGCATATGCTTTCGAAAAACATTCGCCTTTTGCTGCATTCAAACTTTTTTTTCCTTAATAGTTGAGCAATCTTTGATTTCATTTTTTCCCCTACAAATATTTCTTACATGCAAAACGAAGTACTTTTCCCCAGGAGCAATTCCCACATGTTGCCACTTTTGAATAAAGCAGTTTTATGGTTAACTGAAATATTTTACAATTTTTCGAAATGTGTATCCTGCATTAATAATGCAATAAATGAAAGTTTTTATTTGATTTATTGCACTCTTTAATAAAAACTTATAAGCTACGCATAATTTTTACCTTAGGTGTCCAATTTAAAAGCGATTCCGTGTTGAATGTGTGTCATGTTAAATATAAGTCACAAGTAAAAAACAAAAAGGGGGGACAGAATCAAAACCTTTGTGTGTTGAGGTAGTAATAAATAATACTTTACTAACATATAAATAATCTGTTTTTGCATTTCTGATACGTAGAACATCGTTTATACGACGGAGAAGGGACTACCGAAAAACGTCGTACACTGTTAAAAATTTCCGTAAGAAAATAGTAAAATAGCCATTTATTTGACTGTTATTTCACCATATTTAATTACAACAGTTGAATAACCATTAAAAAGATGGTACTCAAACCGCTGATTGCGAAAAAAATCGTTTATTCTCTGTTTCTACTAAAGAACGTTTAAATAACCGTAATTTACTAGCGCTCATTAAGAATCAGGCGTCCATCTTGATTGCGAAACCTTACCGGTCGTACGTTGTTTTAAAATAGGAATACGGATTTATCAGTAAAAATATGCATGTGTATATAAAAAAAAAGAAGAAAAAAAACTGGCTTAAGCAGTGGTTACTAAATAGAAAAACATACACACGCAAATCGAAAATTGGAGACATCGGATTCCCAAGCTGTTTGCGAATGAGCGAACCCATAATTTGAGCTGCTGAAGCTTGATTGTATTTTAATTTTTGCAGCAAATAAAATGATTTTCGTCAATATACAGTAAATTTAGACCAATGATGGCTTTGGATCCAATCAAAAATTGAAATCTCAATTTTAATGCCGTTTATTTATCAATAAATCCTTCTTTCCCTGTTGAAAAGAAAGAGTTATTGATAAATAAACGACCGCTTTCCGTGGTGCAGGTGGCCGAATGGTTAGAGAGTAAGGTTGGTGTGCCGAAGACCCGGGTTCGACTCCCGCAAGCTTCCTTTACGGTTTCTACGCCTGGAAGATTCTACGCCACGAAATGGTTCAAAAACGGTAAAAATTTTGTTTTGAAAGCATTTTTAAATGGTTATAAAACCGTAAACTTTTGTATTTACGGCTTTTTAACCAAGCTGATTGGAAATGGTTAGGTCCCGTAAAGATAGAAAAGTGTTCGAATCCGTAAATTTAACGGTGAATTAGATGGGCAGACTGCTGTCGGTCATTTAACCGTAATTTCATGATGAAATTTTTAACAGTGTATAAACGAAAACGTAGTAAAATCATTTTACCCTTCTGGCTAGATCCAATAACTGGGGCCTCACTAAAACGTCGTATAAATGTAAACGTCGGACAAACGATCGTCGTATAACGAGTGCTCCAATACTATTTAAAGCGAAAGAACATTATCTTCATATTTTCCATACCGTTACTCCTTTGATCCTTTCGCTGTGTGTCCCACGATTTCCACAGATAATGCAAAACCCGCAAGATAATTTGCGTAAACTGCGCAGTCTTTTTCTGTGCATAAAACGTAAGGCAGTTAGGGAATCCGCAAATATCTCGGCAAAATTTCAACTTGTCTTGTGTTCGGTAAGTGACAGTCTGTATGCACCATGTAGCAGAATTTTCGCAGCCTGCCATTTCTGCATTTTTTCTTTTATCTGTGCAGCCCGTACTTTTCCCGTCCATATTTTCATTTTAGATGAATAGAATTATTTTTACTTCATAATGATTCATATCATACTCCTTATTTCTTATATGATTATTCTTCAATTTTTATTTTTCCGACACCTTTTTTTTTTTACGATTTAATTCCATATTGAAAGAAAAAATCTTTTCTGTACGTGTATATTTTAGCTCTAAAAATATGGAGATTTAAAATATGTAATAAAAACTTGCGCAATTTTTGGACCTATTCTGAAAAACAAATTACGCAGAGAGAGGGTAAAATAAAAAAACTGCAAATTGTATTTCCGTTTCGGGACAGTTTTCTTTTCATACGTAGTTGTTGCAAAACTAGAAGAAAATCAGTGACAAATGTTTCTAGGAAAAAGAAGCAAGAAATAAAATTCAAGTTTTCCAGAATGCTTTTATGATGAAACCGTAACAAACAGTAGATCTGCTTTTTCCATTAAAGATATTCTGAAGTTTTCAAAATATATGCAGAATAGAGTGAGAAAGGGAAAAAGTTCTAAATTAAGTGAGCAGAGTAATAAGCAGAACATATAGCAGTAAAAATGCCCATTAATGGAAAAACTGTGCCTAATTACTGTTCTCTAAGTGAAAACAAACAACACCTTCATAAATAAAATACTTTAACAATATAGTCATCTGATAGTATTTTATTTTTTCAATTAAATAAAATTAGCAACGAACACTTCTTTAAAGAAAACCTTCATTTCTTTAAAGAAAAAAGAAATAAAAATTAATTTTTGTCGTATAAAGTGATGGTACATTTTTTAAACTCTGTACTTATTCTGCGTCATAAATTATTTTCCCCCTTGATGCACTGAAAATTGTTCAGTTGTGTCATAGCCGGTAAATTGCAAGAGATCCTTACTTTGAACCCGGGTTCGAATCCCGCACGGAATGGGTGTTATTCGTCGGTAAAGCACATCGTAGGGCCGTGGTAGCCTAGTGGTTAGAGCGTCGGACTTCCAACTGAGAAGTCGCGCGTTTGATAACCGCTGAAGATCCCCATGTACACTTGGGGATATGTGCATGTAAAATCAGTGGACCCCACTACCTTGCCCCGTGCGCGAGCAATCCTAAGGCCTCGGCTAACAGACAGGGGTCTGGTGGAGAAACGAAAAGTAAAGTACAGCGTGGATCCCACAGTAAACAGTAAGCCCTCCCCCCATCGAGATATAGGGACAATTTGTGCTTGATTAGCCCGCCAAACTAAAATTCCCAAGCTATCGCTACCATCAACGAAAGTGCCATCTTCTTTCCTATTTACGCATCATATTGGCTGGTTACGATTTGCAGTCCCCAGGTCCTGACAATCATTCTTTCATTTGGCACCACTGTCGGCGGATACTATTACCACTTGAGAATTTTGACGCCCACTAGAGGTAGGCTGGGCTCTGATGGTGAGGATTAAAGCCGAGATTATCCTGTCCATATAGATGTTTAACATGTCACGTAATCATCATACGACATGGACAGATAGACACTGTCGATTTTCTCCATCTTGAAAATTTTCCGGTTTGGACCAGATTTAAACTAAAACTATCCCACGCTAAAACCTGAGTGTAAGAGGCCAGCAGTATACCACTACCCAATCTTGCCGACTAGTACCAAATTTCGCAAAGATTTATTAAGGGAGGAAATAATTATAGGGATTTCCGACTATATAAAGACTTTTCATTTTCTTTTTTTCACTTTAATTTATTGTATTAATACTCGATATGCTTTTGAACATTTTTGCTTTAAATAATATAGCTTCCAAAAGTAGGCTTGAAAGAAAATGCATTTTAAAACTAAACAAATCTTCTTGCTTTAAATTCTTGCTTGTATTTACTTTAAAATGATTTACAAGCAAATACCTAGTAGTTTTGTAGTAGTTCTATACAAAAGACTTCTAGCATTTAACTTTTGCGAATCCAAACAATCTGCCAGAGACAAAATTCATTTTTCTCCACCTACACAGTATAAACTAATAATATGTTAACAAAATTTCGTGGGGGTGTTTTCAAATAGAAAGATTTAGTTCTAAGCCCTTGTTCAAACATAAATTTAGAAAAACTTAATGGAAAACGGGAAAACATTATTGACTTTTTTTCTTCAAAAAATTCAATTAAAAACGTCCATTTATCTTGAAAGTTACTAATTAGCTTTTTTAGTACTTGTTTGTATGTCAAGATATTTTGAATAACATGGAATAAAAAGTATTAGTTCTTGTGAAAAGGTGTACGTCCATGCTACGAGTTTTTTAATGGAGTGAATTATTTTAATGAAATATCACATTTTTCTGTAGCAGTACAATGTAAAAATAGCAGTTTACTTAAAGGGAGCCAGTACCCAAAAATGTTGAAAAACACTAAAAATTTTTTATTGGCTTAAGTAGTAAAATAAATCTTTAGAAATGTTCCCTGAAAGTTTCAGAAAAATTGAATGTTGCTGAATATAAGCCACATATTTATTTTTTTAAATAAAATAAGCAAGAAGGAGCACTTTTATCGTGACTGTAACTGAAAAAAAAAATTCCTAACTTGAAATTTCGATAAAGAGAGGATTTAAGTTTTTACATTTTAAGCCGAAAACTTAAAATGCTGTTTTCTCTCACTTTCTTTTTTGTGCATTTCATCTGAATCAAAATGCAAAGGCTTTTTTAAATTTGTATCTATAATATTGATTTTTCCCCCACATATTCCTGAAACTAATAACAATTTTTTTTTTTTTTTTTTTTTTGCGTTACTTCAGTTTTTTTTTCTCAAAAAGTATTTGACTTATAAAAAATCAAGGCATAAACGTTTTTCTTTTTGAGTAATGAATACAGTTTTAAAAATTGCTATTATTATATTTCAAATTATATTTTAAAAATCCAGTTTTCTTATATTAAATTTCTTATGAAGTGATGTAACATGACATGAGACAAAAATTGTAAATTTAAACACCATAGGAAAAAAAATGGTCTCATGGTACCCGCCCCCCTTAAGAAATCAACTGAAATTTGTACCAAAGTATATTAAATGTTACACATGAGTCTGCAGCAGCATAAACTTAACTTAATGAGAGATTTCTTGAAATTTTGAAAATTTTACACATTCGTTTCTGTCAAAGACAAATTGAAATATTTGCACATGTGGACATTATAAGATGCACAGATGCAGTATGACAGTTGAAACTGCTTACCTTTAAGTACAATTTTCAAAATTTAATAGTTTCTTTATTTATTATTGCGTGTGTGTTATGATTGGGTTTTCTCAGCGTGTTTTCACATAGTACAGATTCCCAGTGGAAAAAAATATTCAATCATTACTCTCTAGTTAGCGTGAGGTTTCCCGTCACAGCTTTTTTGCTTTTTTACCCCTTGAACTGCAATTTATTTTCACTCGGCACTGCTCAGGCAAACAATTTATATTTTTTAGTTTTGAAAAGAGAGATTGATATAGAAACTTACGGTTTTGTTGCTCAAATAATTTGTAATTATTAAAACTAATATTTGTTTCACACATTTATATGAATGTTTAATGTTATATATACATATAAGAGCATAATTAGTTTCGGAGGGGGGGGGGGGTTCAGTTCAAGGAATTCAATTCAAGGGGTTAGCGTGCTGCAAAAAAGATAAAGAGGACCAATTAGCAAGTTAATTCCGCGCGTTAAACGCTATTATGTTTTCTTTGATAATGCTACAATCAATAATCAGATCTTTTGGACATCGCCAAACGGCGGTAAAATAAAACTTATTGTGCTGGCAAGATTCGTGAATTGAAACCAAATAGCAAAGTAAAAGTCGGACCCCGAATTCGTTTTTTTCCTTTAACTTCATTAACATTTAAAATACAATAGCTTGTCCAATTGAGAAACATGCTTTATTTAATTAATCAGAAATCCCATAGTCGTAAATGATGTTTTTGGAAAAGTGCTGCTAATTACCCCCCCCCCCCCCTTTTTGAAAAAAATTTCGTCCCCAATGTAAAAAATTAAACAAGATTATGGCATATATTTGTTTAGATGTTATTTATGTTTATACATTAAAGAACAAGAAAATGAAAAGATATTGAGAAATTGTTTGAGGTTTATTTTCTTACCCTCTCTCATGAAGGGTTGTCCATTCACCTCGTAGTCTTTTCACTGTGATTTTGAAAATTGTACAGATGAAAGATACTCTACTAAAATGATGCATACTAAATTTTATTTCATAATTATATGATTTTTTCAGAAATAAGCAGCCGGATAGTGCGAAGAACACATAAAAGGGGGTAACTCGTACAAACAAACATGGCTCATTAATACCATGTATCCAACAAGCGCTTTGGACAACATGGTTTTGTCAGTTATGAAGTGTAGCAAACTGTTTTCAGAACTCATAATCAGTTAATTCCTTTCGTCTACTTCATACTAGTAAATGCATTGCCTGTTTGGAAGTGAAGTGTGTGATGCTTCAAAGGCAAAAACTTTGTACAAAGCAAGAACAAACATTCAAACACTCTAACTGAGGAAGGGCTATCGCACAGGTTGTTGACAAAGAAGTGAACTAGTTAAGACGTCTACCATTTATTTGACAAAATAAGCTGGGGGTCCAACTGAGGGGTTTGGTTCGATATTAGTGAACTTCTTCTAATTATTTTTATTATCATTAAATATTTTACAATGATACTTACATCTGGAGGATTGCAAATGTTTCAAAAAAAAGTTATCTTTTTCGAAAAATTGCTTAGATAAAATAAATAATAGAAATGTAAAGTTAATACTGTTTCAGCACAATGTATTAGCAAGAAATATTAAATTTAGAGTTATCTTATTACAGTTAATGCACTAATAATCTTAATATAGAGACTAAACTTAAATATATTAAACAAAACATATATTTTTGCACTTAACATGCTAATAATGCGTCATGTCTGTAAGTATTATTTTTTGGGGGGGGATGTGTTATATATATATAATATATATATATATATATTAATGAAACGTATAATGTAATACGGTAACTAAACACAAGGTATATGTATCAAATGCACAACTTTTTGCCTGCTCTTTTTTTTAAGAACTTACACTCTTTATATTTTCTCCATTTTAAAGCTTAGTGACTCACACAAAAATGACAGTATATAAATACTGCTAGCATGTTATAATCAGCCAGAGACTAATTAAATAATGTGATTTAGACGAAATAATGCTTATTACACAATGTAACTGTGTTCTTAAAATTGTTCAGAGTCGTGATTTATTTTATTCTTTCTTTTTTTTTCTTTTTTAAGTGACCTAGATTTAGTTATTCACCGCAGGGAACTACTATCGAATTTCGATATCCCTTGTTATAAAAACATAATTTGTAGGAGATAAAACGTTAACGAGTAAAGTAAAAGTATTTTAGCTTAAAAGAAACTTAATTTTGAAGACCCATGTTCTTACACTGATGGAAACAAAGACGCGGGACATTGTCTGGCACTAGTTTAAATCTTCTGATTATTGGAATTCAATTGTACTGTTTATATTCTGGAAAAACAGTATGATTTTTAAATTTAAGAAAATATATCCTTTTTCTCATCTGTTTTACAGGTACACCATAAAATTTCTAGGTTCTCTGTTTCGTGGTAAAAAGGGCGATCGTTGCCATTTGAAATAGAAAAAGATACAGAAAAGCAAAACGCAGTAAAGGCAAAGTTGATGAGTTTAATTCTTTAACATCTCACTGTAATGTCAAAATTACATAATTCATCAATTTAGTTATTTATTGATGGCAACAACAAATATGAAAGTTGTATTTTTACAAAATTATGGGAATTTACAAATGAAATTAACACTGGTGACGATTTCCGTGAAATATATGTTAGAATATTGTACACAATAACGTTAAAATTTACCCGCCGTCTTGAACCTTCATAAAAATCACAATGTCGTTGTCATTCAGACAAGGAATATAATCTTGATACCTGTATGAAACATGGTGTTTCGTAATATTTCTCTCAAAACATCTCAAGCTTAAGAAAAACCTGAAAAAGTGAGGAAAAAATTCGATGTTCTTATTTAGAAAAACCACAGAAAAGAGCATTATGTGTTACAGTTTCAGAGCAAGATAAAAAAATATATACATAAACGTACACTTAAAAGTAAAAAAAAAAAAAATCTCTCACCCCCCCCCCCCCCCCCACCCCTCTCCGTAGGAAGAAAAAGAAATTAACTGTTTTATATGCAGAGAAGGGAAAAAATTCTTAAGAGCAACTAACAAAGGCTAAAAAATTGAAAATATTTTCCTGACACATCTAGTATTGAAACAAAATTTTTTTAACTAACTCCCAGTTTAAAATTTAGTAAAAACTGTAGCTGATTAACAGCATTAAATGTCACCCACACGCAATAGTGAAAATATGGATTAAAAGAGTTGCGGCTTAACTGACGCTGTGATTGTTAGCTGCGTTTTTTTTACACCCTCAAGCGCCTATGTATTGATGTTTTTTATTCAATGCACTTTTCGATTTTTTCTACTGTTCTGTTTCTGTATCGTAAACAAAAGAATATATAAATTTTGAATACTATAGCTTACTGATTCATTAAGTTCACTAGTTCATTAGGTTAAGGTCTTTAATGTACTTCATATTTGACCACCAAATCTAAACTTTTATTCTATGCATAAATTGAGCAATATTTCTATTAAAGTTATAAGCGTCAAAATAAATAAATAAAAATAAGTAAACGAAAACTAAAGTACTATGCTCTCTTTAAATGAACTAAGAATCTTCAAATTCTAGAAGTTTTTCCTACCAATGATTTATCTATTGTGTCCTATTTATAAGCATTCATGCCTCTTTAATTAATTAAAAAAAAATCCCCAAATAAACCACCAAATCTAAACATTTACTCTGTGCATAAATTAAGCAACATTTCTAAAATTATAAGCTTAAAAATACATAAATAAATAAAAATTAAAAAAGTATCATAAATTCATATGCTTTCTTTAAATTAACTAAGATTGTTTAAACTGTAGCAGTTTTCCCACCAGTGATTTACCTATTGTGTCCTATTTATAAGCATTCATGCCTCTTTTATTAATAAAAAAATCCGCGACTGATATAAGACAAAATATTCCTTCTACAAGAAACAGCGTTGGGTGACAGATATCATATCATGATAAATATTGCTAACTATAAACAACCACAAAACTTACTTTATTTAAAGATTAGACCGGTTAAAAGTCATCCTTGATTTATTCATTGATTCACTTCTAACTTAATGGAGTAATTAAAAAAAAAGTAATGTAAGAAAAGATTGAATGGAATTAGCTGGTGATGGAGCAAGATAATGATGAGAATGAGGATAAAGAAATCCACAGATTATTTCTCCTGAGTTCACTTTGATTCACTCCTACACAAGTGCACTGATACTGTAACGTAATTTTCTCTAAGTTAATGTTTCTTATATTAAACATTAACCAACATCAACAATACTATGGTTTTATAATTATTATTATTATGTATATAAATTAAAATTAATTATATTATAGTAAAATTGATAGTTTCTCATAATTATGAACAAACCTACATTGATCGCAAAAAATGCAATTGTTAAATAAAAGATATCACCGACAGCAGGTGTTATGAAGTTTTTTTTTCCTTTGAGAAAAAATATACAGTTATGAAAAATTCTTGATGTCATATTGATATTTTGCATAATTGGAAGCATATTTACAAACTAAATAAGGTTTAATTAATAATAATCTCATTTAATAATATCTTCATAATGTTTTACTAGTTTTACATATATCATATTGATATCTATATTTATATAACTATCACAATATTTTCCAACGCTGCCAACCCATGCAGTGAATAACATAAGTAACAATAAACTTTTTGACTTACGAAGAAGCACTTTTGCAAACAAATTGTTAGGCTAATCTTGTGAAATATCTCAAACGACCTTCCATATTTCTCTCCCATATATTCGAGATGTGGCAAATGTTTTCTGCAGCTGTAAACACAATTACGCCATAAATGAAGTGACTTTAGCTGAGCTAGAAGACCAGCTTGCAGTGTCATGCTAATAAATTGCTTTAAGGGCAGCACCATCAACATCAACGATGAGAAGGAAGACGGAGAAAATGAAATTATGTATATGCTCAGTTTTCCGTGTAATTCGGCTGTGAAAATCTAGAACTGAATGATTCCGTTTCTTCTAAGAAAACACTTATGCGAATGAAAGGCTTCAAGAAAGCAATTAAATTCTAAAATCTAATTAACATAAAAAATAATGCTAAGATATTTTCAGAGATCTTAACAAAAATAAAGGATATGATGAAAATAATGTGAAGTAAATGCTGCAGGATACTGACAGACAAACTGAAAAGTTGCGATAAAGGTTTATGTATTCTTTTATCTAGTTTTTAGAATTACTTTTTCAGATATACTTTTTATTGAAATTGCAGAATATACCTGTTTTATAAGCTGACGTCATGGATCCGGATCTCGGTGGCGCTCGCTTTATAGTAGCAAAACTTCCTTCATCAGTACGCTGTTGAAAAGAAAGTCAATGTATGAAATCACAAAAAATGAAAAAAATAGGAAAATCTGAGATTAGGGGGAGAGATGAAAAATTAAAAGCTTATATATTATATACATATATTAGTGACTTCAAAAAAACCTTGGTATATAATCCAGCTCATTATGTACACAAGAGCACCAATTAGCTATAAACTCTGAAAACCAAAACTAATTAGGGCTCAAAGAATGTCCAAGTTAAATTTGAAAAAAATAAGAAGAATAAGAAAGAAGGAAAAAGGAAAGAGCAGAAAAGAAAGAAAGAAAGAAAGAAAAAGGTGCATCATTTTTTTAATGCTTTATTTATTTATTTATTTATGTTTTTATGTTTGGAAACTCTTTTAAGACAAACAGTACCGTACCTAACCACGAAAACCGTCCCTAACCACGTTAAAAACCATATGTATCTTGTTGAATAATATTCTTACTTCAATAACACGTTCGGAAAAGCCTTTTCACCACGTGTAAAAATTAGTGAACACTGATAGCTTATTTGCTTACAAACTGGCATTACTGTTTTAATTCAAGTAGTATGAAAAAGTTCAAGTTGAATGTAATAACTTATGAAAGTTTTATAATTCACTTCAAAAACATCAAATTTTTAACACTTATTTATTTAAGAACAATAAAATAGAAATCATTAATAAAAGCATAATAATTAATTATTTTACTTAAAAAGAAGTATCAATTAAATTCGTTATTTAACTATTAGCATAAGTACGATAAGGTAGTTATCAGCATTATTGGTGTAAATCACGGTAATTAGTTCAAATCGATATAAATTACCTAATGTTTTGCATCGGGGACTCTAATTTGAGTTTGATATATGTGGTAAAAGATAATGACTTAAAGAGATTACTTCACATACTTTTCATTCTTGCATAATGACCGCATTTTATTTTAGAAAATCTTATTTTAATGACAAACTATTTGATGATTGCTGATTTTTTTTCCTCGCAGTATAGTAAAATCTAGATTTCCTGTCGGCTTTAGGTATGCTTGTCAAAATACGTAATATTAATTGATCACAAGCTTAGACAATACATTTTAATTAACACACAGAAAACCTGTACATGGTTTAACATGAAGTGAAACAATGTAATTTGCTCAATTCGCAATGAAAAATATATACAGTTGTTTCAGAGTTATTAGGTATACAGCTGTTTGATTTCCAATACCGAAACACGCGTATTCAGGGCTGACTACAACAATTAGTGCTTTTATATTTTACCATTTTCTGTACACCTTCGTTCTTTAGGTATGCCTTCTGCCTACACCTCTGTTCTTTAGGTATGCTTGTCAAAATACGTAATATTAATTGATTACAAGCTTAGACAATACATTTTTATTAACACACAGAAAACCTGTACATGGTTTAACATGAAGTGAAACAATGTAATTTGCTCAAATCGCAATGAAAAATATATACAGTTGTTTCAGAGTTATTAGGTATACAGCTGTTTGATTTCCAATACCGAAACACGCGTATTCAGGGCTGACTACAACAATTAGTGCTTTTATATTTTACCATTTTCTGTACACCTTCGTTCTTTAGGTATGCCTTCTGCCTACACCATTTTCTGTACACCTTCGTTCTTTAGGTATGCCTTCTGCCTACACCTCTGTTCTTTAGGTATGCTTGTCAAAATACGTAATATTAATTGATTACAAGCTTAGACAATACATTTTTATTAACACACAGAAAACCTGTACATGGTTTAACATGAAGTGAAACAATGTAATTTGCTCAAATCGCAATGAAAAATATATACAATTTTTTCAGAGTTATTAGTAGAGCCCGGAAGTTCAGGCAAAATGCCATAAATGACCTTTTCTGCCTTTTTTAAAAGTTTTCTTCTGAAAATGCCATTTTTTATTCTTTTTGTTCATAAATGCCTATTTCTGTCTAATTTAAAATTTTTCTGCAAAGCATTTTGTGCTTTTGACCGAGCATAAACGCAAAATGAAGAAACTTTGAAGTACAGAAGTGGTTGTCTGTCATCCGACGTATTGTAATGCATTTATAGAGATTAGGACTTTATTCCTTTTGGGACAACTCCCTCCCTCTGAGGCAGTGGTCACCCCTCGTACAGTACAATGGCTATTCATCTGAGCTGATAGGGTACACGTGCTTGAGTGAGCAAGGCAGGTGAAAGAGATTTTTCTGTCTATGAGATTGACAGTGTTGATTGCATAGAGAATAGATTACAGAAATGAAGCTTTGATTTTTCAAAGATGGCCACACCCACAAGAAAGGAGATTGCTACGCGCTTGCATGGCACCTTGTAATCCATCTTTTATCGCCCAGAGGGATAGTTTGGGAGACAAAGAGCTTGATGGGAACTCGTTCGCTCGGCAACTAGCGGGAGTGCGTGGGGAATGCTGGGAAAAAGAATATTTCCTCTCCGTTTCTTCCCCCCCCCTCCCCCAAGGGAGGGATTTTACTTACAGTCAATAGGAGTTATTTTTACTTACAACCAATAGAATTTATTCTTACTTACGGCCCATAACCCGTATGCTCTCTTATCTACAAAACGAATTCACCAAGCTGGTTGAGCACATTGTAGCAGGAGCACGAAATAGTTTTCTAGTACTAGTTATTTCAAAAATGCCTAAAGTAAAAGCCTGCACAAGCAAAAAACTGGACAGTTTCGTGAAAGAGTTTGGGTCGGATGTGTTTTCTACTTACTGATGGGAGCATTCTGTTTTGTAAGGCATGCGAGAAGTCAGTAAATTTTGAGAAGAAGTATTTTATATCTCAGCATTTGGAGACATCTAAGCATAAAACAGCAAAAGATAAAAAAGATGGGAAAACATCGACTCTGATTCCCACCTGTTTTTAATTATCTTCTCGCAAATCGGAATTTGCAATGGATTTATGCAGATCATTTGTAGATGCCGGCATTCCGCAGTGAAAACTTGAAAATAAAAGCATACGAGCTTTTTTGCAAAAATATACGAATCAAAGTGTGCCCTGTGAATCAACTTTAAGGAAAACTTATTTAGATGACTGTTACACCGAAGTTCTTAAAACTATTCAAAATGAAATCGGAACGAAAAACATATGGCCATCTATAGATGAAACGACAGATGTAACTGGACGATATGTTGCGAATGTTATTGTTGGTGTCATGGACCCATTTGAAAAACATAAAATCTTCTTGTTGACATCTGAACAGTTGCAAAAGACTAACAGTACTACAATTGCAGTTATTCACTAATGCACTGGCTTTAATTTGGCCAAATGGTATTGAGCATGAAAGAGTGCTATTATTTCTTACAGATGCAGCCACCTACATGAAACAAGCTGGAAATGTCTTAAAAGTTTTATTTCCTAATATGATCCATCTAACGTGCCTTGTGCATGCATTGCACAGGATATCAGAGGAAGTAAGAGGTCTCTATCCTGAGGTAGACTCGCTTGATTCTAGTGTTAAAAAAGTATTTGTGAAAGCCACTTCAAGAGTTCAAGTGTTCAAAGAAATTGCACCAGACATTCAATTACCTCCTAAACCGATCCTTACGAGATGGGGAACATGGATTTCAGCAGTCTCATACTACTGCACAAATTTTGAGGAAGTTACTCGAGTCCTTATTAGCTTTTCGGATGAAGAGGCAATATCCATAAGAAAAAGTAAAAGTCTGCTTAGCAGTTCTAAAATAAAAAATGAACTGACTTTTATTTCAACTTATTTTGGGAAGCTCCCTGGAGCTATTGAACACATGGAAAAAAGAAATATGTCTTTGTCCGAGTCACTAAAGATTTTCGACAATACTATTGAAGAACTAATGTCTGTGCCTGGACCAGCTGGTGACAGAATAAGGAAGAAATGTGAAAACGTCATCTCTGCAAATACAGACTTTAAATGCATCAAGGACATTGCAAAAGTACTTTCTGGTGATACTACAGTTGAACTTACCATATCTCCTACCATAGCAAGTTGTTTTAGGTACGCGTCCATAACCTCTGTCGAAGTAGAAAGATCCTTCTCTTTGTTTAAAACTATATTGACTGACAGGAGACAAAATCTCTCTTTTGAAAATTTGAAAAAGCATCTTGTTGTGATGTGCAACAACAACCAATCATCAGAATAAATCTGCATACAATATTATTGTAAGTATGAGTTTTCAATATTTATTTCACACTTACGCAGTTGAGGGTTTTTTTTTTTTGTTTTTTTTTGTGCAATTATGTCCGCTTCTTTTATACTATTGCTACGACAGTCGAGTAAAATGAATATGTAGGTATACCGGATACTTCTAGCAACTTTTTTTATACCTTGGATACCTATATGGGCTTTTAGGCATTACCAACTACCATTTTGCTCCAATTTTAAGTGCCTTTTTTAAGTGCCTATTTCAAGCTTTTTAAATGCCTTTTTGCCTGCCTATTTTTGAATTTTTTATTGCCTGAAATTCCGGGCTTTAGTTATTAGGTATACAGCTGTTTGACTTCCAATACCGAAACACGCGTATTCAGGGCTGACTACAACAATTAGTGCTTTTATATATTACCATTTTCTGTATATCCATGTCTCAAAATTTTATATGGATATATTTTATTCATGGCATGTGAGATAAGTCTTTGTACCAGTATATAGAAATTAAAATGTTTTCCTTTAGCAATTCAAAGAAAATACGGTACTATTTTATTCATTTATCTATTCAATTTGAATCCATATGATGTGAAGTGAGCTATTTTTGCTTTAAGCTGTATATGTACCGTAATTATCGGTAAATAGCCCGCATCGTTGTGTAGTCCGCAGGAAGAAAAATTCATTCTAAAAAATTCAAGCTCGGTGTATAACCCGCATCGTTGTCTAAATCGCACCCAAAACAATAACATGAACAAATCACTCTGTAAGGTACACTGTTTATAAGGAAACAATTTTAAATTACAAAACACTTTTACCATCCACAATTATATTGTAAAAAGTTTACATTTTACCGTATTTTGTTTGTACATTTTGTTTATACAGCGACCTCTGTTCTGGTCCTACCCTCCTATTGTGATTTGATTAGTGTAGAAGAAAATGCTCCCGTGACAACTGGATTGCTTATCTCTATCCTTTTAACTAGTCTTCTTTCGTTTGTGCATTACATTTTATTTAAGAGCAACAAGAAACCATTTAAGATTAGCTCTTTTTTAGGAATCACCTACACAACTCTCATAATATTAGAACAGCATTCTGTAATTGTGAAGCGTCAAGAATTACTTCGGTCGTTCATAAAGCTCTTTCATTCCTAGCACCCGATCCCCAATCTGCTAGCATGGGGGAGTTAAGAAAGATGGGTGAAATTGGATCATCGTTTTGAAACCTATCATTTATTTGCTTCAATTTAATAATCAATTTAATTTTCTTTTAAATACTAATAATTATTATTTTTTAAATTCCGTGTATTGCCCGCATCGTTATATTGCTCGCAGATAGCAAACAAAGGAGTATTTTGCAGATAACCCGCGGGCTACACACAGATTATTATGGTAGTTACATTATTTCCTTTTTCACAATCGGCGGTATATTAATATGGCACAACCTCTTAAAATATGCAATTTTGCACTTCTAAACTGTCAATTTGTCAACTTTTCATTTGTGATTCAGGTTGGCATTTCTAAGGAAGGCAATGTCGGAAAACTACAAAGGTAGATTTCTGTAAAACTACAAAAGTTCATGAACCAACTGCATTTATTTCTAAGATATTGAGGATTAAATTTTCAGATTTGTCATTACCAACCTACAACACAAATCATGTAGAAATCCCAAAAATACAGTTTTTGTGAAGCTTTTTTTAATATTAATGTTTATTTATTTATTTCAAGGTTTATGATTAGGTGCATGTGATGAAGATGGTCAAGAGAGCATAAATCCAAGAATTTCTAAAAAAAAAAAAGCGGAAAGAACAATATCTAAAACTGCATCAAAAAAGTTCTCTAAAGGGGTGATATGCAGAAACTCAATAAAAAGTGTCTAGTGCAAAAGGTATTATTGTAATTTTTTTTATTTTAAAATAAGATTTTTTTAATCATATTTTTTGCTACTTTCTCATTTTTCAGTAACATATATTTATCATGTTTGAACTGAGCTGTCGCAAACATCAAAATCAAGTAAAAATATTAACCAAAATCACGTTAAAATAAATTAAATATTAAAATAAGAAAGGAAATAAGCTGATTTAAAATTAATTAAAATAAATTTAGAATGCAAAAGGACATCACAAGAATGTCATACAATTAACGTGGAGCCCGTGCTCGATGTTTTTTGTTTGTTTCCAAAAAAATGTGTTTTTATTGTAAATGATAGAAATTACGAAAATTAAGTTAAATACAGTCAGAGATTGTTTTTCTTAAGTTCAATCCGAAAAGTCAACAAAAAGTGGCTGGTGGAGGAGGTATTATTGTAAATTTTTAGTTTTTAAATGTTTTTTTTATTATTATATTTTTTGCTACGTTCTCCTTTTACAGTAAGATATATATTTATTATGTTTGAACTGATCTTTCGCCAACATCGAAATCAAGTTAAAATATGAACCAAAATCAAGCAAATATAATTAATAAATATTAAAATAAGAAAAGAAATAAGTCTATTTAAGGTAATAGACAAAATAACTTCCAACTTTCAAGTTAATTAAAATATTTACAGAACACAAAATAACGGAAATTTCAACCATGGCGTAAAATTAACGAGAAGCCCGTGCTCGATGCTGGCTTGTTTCTAAAAAATTGTTTTTTTTATTGTATGCGGTAGAAATTACGAAAATTCAGTTTAAAAAAATATATGTATTTTTAAAAAGTTCATGGAAATTACTACAATGTTCAAAATAAATAAAAAAAATATACAGTAAAAAAAGTACTAATTTCAAACGAAATACGAGTTTCATTCGTTAAAAATTGATTTTCAATGGTTTAAAAGTAATATGGGAATGTATCTAATAGGAAAGTGGAGTTTTAAATAATCGTCAATTTCTTCAGTTTATTCAAGATAAAGATAGACAGTGGATTCAGAGACCGGTGAAGAAAGAAGAGGGGGGGGGGGGGTGATCTACTCATACGTTCGCTCGCCAAAATGCTGTAACGAACGATCGAGAATCAATAAGATTAGTTGTAAAAATTGTACTAAAATATTAAAATATTAAACTAATCGCAAGACTTTGTACGCATTTTTAAAAATCGGGAGAAATGAGAGGCAAAGCGAGAGATTGGTTGAAAAGCACCCAAATCGGAAGAGGAGGCAACTCGTAACGCAAGGGCGTAACCAGGGGGGGGGGGTTTGGGGGTTCAAACCCCCACCCCCCCCATTGGGTATTTAGTTATTTATTCATTTTTTCCCCTCAACTTGGTGGAAATCATGTCAAGTCAATCGGGTTGTGGGCTTGGAAAAACCTTTTTTTTTTTACTTAGTGTGAACAACATAGGCGACAAGATGTGGAATTCCCCTCATCCCTTTCCTCGGGCAAAATCGTGGAGATGGATGTTGAAGGACAAGACCCTCGGGGCCCGGAGCACGGGTACACCGCTAGTTCATATTCGTTGAGAAACTGAAACTAAAACGGAGAGTCACGTGATAAGGGGGGATGCATCTGTCAATCGTCATTTAGGGGTGTCAATCGTCTGCACTTGTTGTAGCCAACGGAATTGGTGGAGGGGTTGCTATTGCTTTCGGCAACTAAGCTTCCGAGAAAACCGAGGGATGTGAGCTTGTTGGGGGGGGGGGGGGGGGTTAAGACGCAACGGGATAGTCTTTTGTATCTATAGCCTTAAAAGAAAATCACTAAATAGTTACAGATGTGCAATGTCTATCTTTTCTTTTTTACCAATGTACTGTGAGAGTCATGTGCTTCAGTTTCTGCAGTTCAAAAATTCAGATTCATGCATCACTCATTTAGTATCAAAATGCGTAGCATTTTCCTTCCCTAACTTACCTTTTCAGTTTAATAACAGTAATATTAAAGGATTATAAACATAATTTTAAGTGACTTCTGCTGACTTATATTATCAATATTCCTACAAAATCCCAATTAACGTACAATATGAAAGTACTTAATATATATATATATTATATATTTCTAATGATATTTTTATATTTATGTGTATATATTGTTTTTTATTCCTCTTTGCGCTATTGCACTGTAATTAGGTAAGTTTTAATATTTTCCTTCCGATCTTGAGTTAGCAAACGGAAACTTTCTAAATTGGTATTGTTTTTGATATGAAAAGTCATTCAGCGGGAAAAAAATAAAATCAAAACTTTTTAAAAGGGTTATTTTAACATTAGGGAGATGGGAATGAAACTGGTATTGAAATTAAAAACTTCTTGAAAAGGTTTTACTGTATTAAGATTTTAATGTGTACATACTAATAATGAAAATGCATAAAAACTTTTTTTTACGAAGGTCCTGTTAAAATTTTTGTAAAATGGTATTTTGCTCGCATAGGCGTAACCAGGGGTTTGGGGGTTCATCCCCCATTCCCAAGGGTTGTGATCATGACCAAAGTACGCAGCTCATATTACAGCGGACTTTTTATCTGGTTATAATCAACCCCCTTATCACCTTTAGGAATTTTACAGCGAAAGGTGGCTTCAATCACCATATCACACACAGACAGACAACAGATATCCTTTGAATCACTCCAGAGGGTTTTCTTTCCTTCTTGATGTCTTTTTTACCCAAAGGCAGCAATTTGGGAACACAATCGCACAAGTTTCCTGGAAAATATTCTCCTATGATGGAGGTTTGTTTTCTGATAAAATGGTGCTGTAGGCGCTGGGGTCTGAAAATGAAAGACCCCTAGCCAACAATTGTCCTAATGGGTTAAACCCTCAAGCCAGGAAGGGATGCTTATCAAGGAAACTTAAGAAAACAGCAGTTTTTATTTATTCCTGTCCAAACACCCATTTTGGTAAAATCGTTTTTGTAGATGGGCCGATTGGAAAACTGATGAACTGTATTTGCATTGCATTCTCCTTTACAGATGTTCTCTCATCTCTTATATTTTAAATGTTTTTTTTTTTTCTTACTGTCCATCACTAATTGCATTACGACTCTGGAAATCATCCGTTCAACGTTTCCAAGCTCACTGCTACGATTTAATGCTGCATTTTAATTTACAATCAAAGTATTATTTATATTTTAGCTAGATTTTTAATTATTATCGATATATAATAATGTTTGCACTCCAGCGATGGATACGTTCGTCATCCAAAAAGAAAAGAAAATTTGATTCAGACGCTTCCACTTCTGAGGTATGTTTTGCTATAGATTTAACAAAAATTTTAGAAATTTATTGTGGGGATGTGCATTTTCGTAGGGAAATTTGGATTTTTTTTCTCTAAAATTCCACAATTTCCCAGTTTTAATATTATGAATACCTGGACTTAGAAGATTGCTTAGCGCTAAATATTGAATTTTCTATTGAATTTTAAATAAAAAATAAATTAATAGTCTGGGCTCCCCCGAAAAAGATTTCTGGATACGGCCTTGGCTCCAGGGGAAGGGGGACATGTTAAGGAAGGGCAGCGTATTCAGCAAGGTATCCGGACAGGAGGTAGGTCCAAAACCATAGGCGAGGATTCAAGGGCTCTCCCCTGGAAACTTTTTGAAATCTTTCTTGTCAATGCAATTTCGGGATTCTTTGGTGATATTAGAGGAAACAGAAAGGAGTTTGGTTACTCTGTCCCCGGCAATTTTTTTCAAAATAATGTCTTAATACCTTTTAGGTTACTTTTGGTGTCGCTCGTGATATTATTCGATGTCCTTTCCCCGAAACTGTTTCTGAAAGTAATGTGTCTTAAAAGCGTAATTTCTCTTTTCTTTCTTTTTTAAAAACTGTGATCCGATTTTTTTCGCCCGGGGGGGGGGGGGCGGAGTTGACTTGCTCCGAGGGGGTACCCCCCCTAGAGATGCCTGAAATAAAAACGGAGTATATCTGTAATGACAAGTCTTTATGACTAGTAAATTTTGAACTCTTTTGCACTGCTTATTGGTGTTTAGTCTGTACATTTTTAGTGTGACCCCCCCCTTTCCCCAACCCTAGTTACGCCTATGTCGTAACGTATGAATGAATGGATTATAGTAAACGTATAAATTAATGGAATATAGTTGCACCAATTAGGTTTCTTTATTTTTAAAATTTAATATGTGCTTAAATTAATAATAAAAATTGATTAAAGATTTAAATGTTCAATGCTTTTAATCATTGATTTAAATCAAACAGAGCTGAATGGAACACTTATATGCAAAAAAAAAAAAAAATGACTTAGTAAATTTATGTTAATGAAAATGTTTACAACAATTATTGAAATTGCTTAATTTCACCAACCCTTCTTTAAAGCCATTCCCATCGCCATGGGTTGTTAATTCCTTTGTCATTCATTCGCGAGCATCGAACTGCACTCGCCAAAGAACGATTAATAAAAAACACAATGCAGTCAGATACTCGTTACTGATTGTTGATAGTTCTGATTTCCGTTATGATTTCGTCAAAAAAGGAGTGATTGGAGGAAAACGTCAAAAATAGAATTTTAGGGAAGGTCCATCTGAAACGAGCACCCCTTTTCGAAGTCGCTGAGTGGTCATCTTTTACAATAGAGAAACAAACAGTAACCTTTCCAGCGCTTTCTTATCTTTGCCCATATGTTGCTGCCAGCTTGGGAGAAAAATAGGGCGGGTGAAAGGGGGATTGTTTAGTTTGTTCAGGGTCGACAATTTTTCTGTTCTATTCGTTTTAGTAGTAAAGACATGCGATCTCATTGGCTAATGAAAATTCGTCGCACCAAAAGGGAGGAGCGACGGTAAAAGTAGTCTCGTTGAGTAAAAAGAAAAATATCGTCCCCATGTGGGGACAGCAGGAACATTTTTCGCGGTAAAATGGTCGGAATGAAACGCAGATTCTGGAAAAGGGGACCAAGAGGTGAAAAAGGAAGAAAATTGTACAAAGCAAACACAAAAAGCCGAGCAAATCTCATAGTTATAACCTAAGTGAAATAAATTTGAACATTTAATCACTGTTTCTAAATAATTAAAAATTATTAAAAGTTATTTTAATTAATTAAATCAAATTTATCCATCATTAACTTTCAACAATGAAAACAAAAATAAACTAATAACCAAATTGGAACTTTAAATGAAAATTACAAAATTCGTATTAATCTTTGTAGTCAATGATTATTACAAGTGAATTAAAAATTGAAGCAAACTAAAGATGCAGTATGTTCAAAAAATATAAAATTTTTAATTTAGTTAAAATAAAACTAAAAAATACAGAAAAAAGACTAAATTATTAAGGCTAAAAATATTTTTTTCAGTACTTTTCAACCATATTTTAATGAGTTTGCATTAATAATGAAATAAAATACGAGAATTGGAAGTTATTAAAATGATTTTAAAGCTGAGACTTCATTCTGTCCATTGATTATGGTTATTTATTAACCACATAAGAGAAAAGATATACTATAAAAAACAAGTTATAGTTCAAAAAAAAAAGGGAAATGTTACAAAGGACCGTAAACTTAATTCAATTACAGTTGAAAAATTTATATTAATCCTAATTAACTTTAAGGTAAACATATAGAGAGCAAAAAAATATTACATAAAGTTGTGGTCTCTGATAAATGAGTGAAAAAAACCAAAAAATGCAAGTTTCATAGAAATATTTAAATTAAAGAAACCAAAATAGAAAAGCCAAATTAAAGAAACGTGACCAGATAGAAACTAAATTGAATTTACAGTTCCACTTCTGCACTCTTTACCTGCCTCGAAGATGGATAAGCTGTGTACGGTTCTGCATATTCATGTTGCTTGTCAGAACCTGAAAAAAATCATATTCATTTGGAATTCGGAATGCAATTGAACGCAATCTAAAGTTCTAAGAGATAAATTTTATTAATTTAAATGAAAATTATAACATCTGAACGATATATAAAGCAGGTAAAGTTGGTATTGTATCCGTGCAACTATATATTATATTCATTAGTATCAATATACAATAAACTCCCAATCAACTGCTTTATGAGTTATCGAAGCTCCCCAAGGTTGCCCTGCTAGTACTTCTATGTACTTACTCCGGCTCCCCTCCGTGCTCTGAATAGTTTTAGTAAATTATATTATATATATTATATATCTTTACTAATATTATAAAGCTGTAGAGTTTGTTTGCTTGAACACGCTAATCTCAGGAACTACTGGTCCGATTTGAAAAATTCTTTCAGTGTTAGATAGCCCGTTCATCGAGGGAGGCTATAGGCTATATATAATCATCACGCTAAGACCAATAGGAGCGGAGTTCCGAAAATTGCATAAAATAGTCCTTTTCTATCGGAAGAAATTATCGCATCCTTTCGAGTTTGATACCATTGAAAAGCCCGTAAAAAACTATCCTAGAAAGAGTTTTGTCCTTCGTGCTAAAATTGGAAGTCTCTAAATTAACTAGAAAAGAAGTTATAAGCGTTTTTCTCTGCAATTTGAAATTATTTTTTCACGGTAATTAACTTAAATTTTATTTGACCTAGATGATGACCGTTTTATTTTATTTGCATTGTTGCATCGTGTCAACAATTGTTACATTTGTTGTGTGAACAAACAAATGAATGCAGTTGCCATTGTTAACCAAATCAAGTATAATAATAATCAACGGTTCTTGCATTTTGATGAGGCGTCGCTGTATTTGATGAGGCGTCGCTGTGCAACGCCGGGCGTAGCAGCTAGTATATATATATATATATATATATATATATATATATACTAGCTGCTACGCCCGGCGTTGCACGGACTATCTTCAACTATATTTTGCAAATACAGCGACGCCTCATCAAAATGCAAGAACCGTTGATTATTAATATGTATATATATATATATATACATATATATATATATATATAAAGTTATTTATTTTTTATACGTGTGATAAAAATTGAGAATAAAAAATCGGAGCAGAGGAGCACAGCACAACACATTTCTTTGCTCCGGCTCCGCTCCAGTTTCGAGCAAAATATCGTTGCTCTGTGCTCCTGCTCCACGCTCCTCTCCAGATCCCTGGTTTTTACTATTTTTGCAGCATTTTGGAAATTTGAATTGGCAATACAGTAAAACCCCGTTATACCGCGCCTTAGTATACTGCGGAATCGGATATACCGCAGTGAGTAGTCTGTCCCCCGACGTTTAAACCACCCTTTATCATTGACATTTAAAGGTGGTTCCCTATTTACCACTGTAAATAAAGCCAGCCCGAGCACACAAATATTCTAGCCAAAGAGCTCCCGTCCATAGAGATGAGATAGTCTACTATTTCACCTCTATGCTCCCATCCCCCCACCACACACACTAACAGATAAAGCCCTATTGTGATACGTTTGATGTACACCATTTTCATCCTTTTTCTGTCTTTCAACCAAGGCCGCTATATAGCTTGATTCCTCCCCTTTCAAATCTAAGTTTTCCTTGAGACCTCTCCCCCTTCACAATCCCATGTTGATAACATAAAGAGAGTTTTAAGCCCCCCCCCCCCTTTTTTTTTATCGGAACACAGTTGGTTTATAACCTATCGCTTGATAGACTGATTGCGCAGTTGAGATGTGTGCTTTTCATACACAGCCAAGCCCCGATTTACATTTTGAATCACTATAGGCACAACTGTATATGAAAACTTTTTTTGGATTAATGATTTTTACCTGAACACGATCGACTTGTTAATTAAAAATTCAATTGCAAAATTGTAATCTAACATTTATGATTATGCTGAACATTAAATCTGTATCTATAAATTTATGCATTATATATATATATATATATATATATATTTCTTACAAAAATATGTTTTATGCATACCACAAATTTTATTCTGTAATTTATACAGAAATATGTTCTTAATATGCATACAAACCACTGTTAATACCATCAAAATCAATTAATTTAGTTCATTTACATAAAGAACGCTTAGATAGGAAACTAATCTAGGAACAAATACTAGTTCGTAGATCAGTTTCCTATCTTTAAATTCGGTTGATAATTTAAGATACAGTAATGTTAGTTTTAAAATGTCTAATTTCGTCTAAAAGCAAATTACGCACGACATTCATTATAGGCTAATAAAACTTATTAAATTGTGAAGATTATTTTTCATACAATCCCGCAAGAGCTGTTTTAAACAAAACTCAATTACTCAATCTGAAAGTGAATGAGAAATGCACACAATTCACAAGTAATAATGACAAAAAAATCAAAAATGATTCTTATCAAAAATATCGAAATGTAATCACTCTCTGGATAAGTAAATAATCTAAAAATGTAAACTTAATTAGGGAGTTTCAAAATGGATTGACTAAATAAACATCACTTGATCAAGAGTGGAACTCTTGGGATAAATATATAATTAAAGTATTCCTTATTTTTCTTTTGCAGAAGCTTACACAAATCATGGTTTTACTTTAAATTAAACGAGACTTTAAACCTTTCGAAACATCAAGGAAATTGCGAACTTAAATGTAAAAATCGTGATTAAAATTTTAAGTTTAATCAAGTGAATTGCGGTGATCTAGGAAATAGAAGTTCCCGGAAGGATGGCGCTCTGCTGTTGCAAGGAAAAGGAAATATTTTTGATGCATTGAATTTTATCATCTCTAGTTAATATGCAGCACGCAAATTTATGAACTTTCAATAAATTTTAGAAAGTTTATTTATTTGATAAATGTTCTTGATCTGGTATTATTTCATTCATTTCGCAATAATTAAAATTTAATTCGATGACATATCAAATTTTTGCTTCGATGTTGTAAGCAATGACCTTTCAAAGGGAAATTTCTCCAATTCGAAGCAAAATAGGATTAAAAATGTAATATAGAAATCAAAAATTACAGCAGTTGAAATGTTTACTTTTGAGATAACTTGCTTTTCGAACTTAAACATTGTGTTAGTAGTTGAACTTGTAGTTGCAGCGAATAATAGACTGCTTGATATCAGAAAGGAAAATGATAGTTAAGCTACAGTATAGTTAACTGAAATTTGTTTGGAAAAATTGTTCAGGAAATAATACTTGATTGAAGAAATATAACTTTGGAAATGTTGAGTGTATTTTAAACAATACAAAGCAGTGAGAAAAATTAAGATATTATTTTGCTTTGTGACAATATTGTATAGTATTAAGACTGACTTTGAGAAAATATTACCACTTGATTAATGCTTTATAGAACATTAATCGTTTCAGGTTAAACATATAATTAAACCTTCTTTTTTTAAATACATCTTCAGCAATTTTCGTTAACAAATGTTTAAATTTTATGCAATTAAATGATAGCTTTCTAATAAATAGAATCAATGGCGTAGCTATAAATTTTTCAAGGGTTGGAAGGGGGTTCCAGTGTGCAACAAAGGCTTAACTTTACTTCTTCTGCCCCCTCCCCCCTCCTCGCAGCAAGGAAAGCGCCTCCACAGCTGTAAATTGCTTTCACGCTCCCAGCATAATATAGCATGATCGAAATTTGACCGATAGTCCTATAATGTCCTGCTGAAAGTTGGAAGGTCCGGAACCGGTAACTCCCACTCCCTTTCTACGCCACTGCATAGAATACAATAACGTTTTGGCAATGCCAACATAAATGTACAAAATAATATACATAAACACACTGTACCAGTGCCCCCAAAAAAAATTTCTACTTTTTATTAGAGAATATTATCTAATCAAATAATAGAAAAAAAGTTTGTTTTCTGAATGTAATTATATACATATCGCTTTCTCTTTAATTATGCATTAATCATTTTTGTTAAACGTTTAATTTCCTTCCTCTTTTGCATTGTGGATTTCGTGAAGACAAACGGTTCCCAAAAGATAAAAAGAAATGTACAATTAGCACATTAAAAATATTTTGCGTACTTTTCTGTACTTTAAAGTGAGTATATTGATAGGTAAAAAGGGACAGTAAAAAAGACATAAAAACGCTTAGGAGAACACGATTATGAAAAGTTTTATGACGCAGTTGATACTTTCTGGTGCCACTTCCAAAAATAATTCCTGTGTCTTTTCCTGAGTATCGAGGCGAAAATTGGGCCATACAATGAACTGAGTACGCAAGTACGACCCATTAACTACACGGTATAATTCAAAATGAATTTTTCGATAAACTAAATTCTTCTTTTAAGTCATAAATTTACAGACCAACATTTTTTTATTCACCAAAACAATAACAACACAAATGAATAGAAAAATTATATCAATGTTATATTTACTGGACTTCTTAAATTAATGAAAATAGATATCAAATTTAGAAGCACAAAACAGCACTAAAAATTACAACTTTTACTAATGGTGTACGCTTCTAACGTGATTTACACTTTTTATTGTCATTATTTAATATTTAGCGTAAACTCTAGCTTTCAAACAATCTCAATTATTCGTTACGTTATTTTTTTCTTCTTCTTCTTTTTTTTTTTTTTTTTTGCTACTTCAATTTCATTTCCGATCGTTTCTCCAGACAAATTCAAGAAACAATAGTGTATTTTTATGAAGATTTGCAAGGAGAAACGTGACAAGCTAAAATTTCTACTTACGTCTTTGATCAGAACCACTTTTCCCGCCTGAAAAATGGTGCTGTCCCCTGGTGGGAGATGAATAATGCGATCCATTAACGGACTGTTTCCCGCTCAAGGACTTCTGGGACACATCAGACATAAGTAAAGAGTCCGCAACGGCCTTTTGGGATTCATATTCTGCAAAAGGTTACAGTCACAGTTTACTTCAAGGCATAAAGAAATACTTCTTTGACAGCTCAGCATTAGAACGAGTTTTTATGTTTTCCAAAGATAATGTTTTCTTTCATTCTGATCGACCAGAAATGGAATACGTTACTTCGTGGTGATCAGGAATATGTGAACTGTATAATAAATAGTACATCTAATTCTAAATTATCTAATCTATCTACTATCTAAATTATCTAATTCTAAAATTAAGTTTAAGCAAGCAGAATATAGTATATAGCAATAAAAAAATTAGAATACAAATAAAAATATATGATGACATTTCAGGAGTGCATGATGTTTAAAACCAAATTCATTTCAGTCTTAATGACAAAACAATAAAACTTTTAAAATGTTAAAATTCAGTCAGTGGAATCTGGTGTTTTACACTTTTCTTTTAAAGTTCTGAAAATATTTTTTTTTATAATTGTTTTAAACTATCAGATTAAAAGCTTCTGAAATAATTTTTTCTAACTTTTCAAAACCGTACAAATCAATGAGTCAAACATTAAACTACTTTGTGTGGACAAATATTTTTGGAGAAAACGGAAAAATGCATTTAAATAATGTTTGGAGGGATAGATAGACTGCTTGAACTTGTATTCTTCTATGAAATGAGATGAAAAAGCCACGCAAAGATGCACAAAATTGTCATACAACATGCAGACACGTGTTTCGCAATTAAAAATAATTCCTTTTTCACTGCAAGAAAGAAGCGAGCAAAAACTCCCCAAAAGTCCCGTCAAAGACAAAAAGTCAAACAAAAGGTTCCATCTACCAACGATACTACTAAGCAAACTAAGAAAAAAAATCAGCAATAAAAGAAAATCAAGCCAGCGAAAAGTGGAATAGCCGGGAGGTTGTTAACTAAATTGGAGAGATTACTTAGAATATGAAAAGCCTAAAAAAATAAAGGCGGAATTCTTTAAAAACACCTATTTGCGCGTTAAAAAAATTCGTCTGAGAACCGCGGGAAAAGCCTAATAGCTAATTGTTGATGTCAGACATCCCTTTATATAATCGGTGGAATAAAGAGATAATCTAGTTATTGTGGTCCAGCTTGAGTTCAGCCTAACGTCGAAAAATTAAAGCAGGAAGTTTAAATTTGCATTTATCAATTATTTTCCTTCCATCACTAATCGTTTGTTTTTGGCAGCGGAAGAAAAATACGACTTATATACGAAGCTTAGAAATTCTTTAAAATAATTAAAGGTATAAACGCAAAATATCCACATACAAATGGAGATAGTTTCTAAAATCTTGGATGTTATGATTGATCAAAATTTTTGTAAAGTTTTGAGCTATTTCATTCTCTTGGATGGCTAAATGGCGGAAAGACATTATTGTGAAAGGTTACTTTTGCTAGAGCAAAGTGGTTAGGGCGCCTTTCTTCGAACCGAAAGATGTGGTGTTCGGAACCAGACCTACTGAAGACCATCATGAACTCTTGGGGATATGTGCATGGAAAATCTGAGGACCCTGAAGTCCGTGAAGAAAATTTCTCTCAAGGGAGGCGGCGTAGTTGTGGTGTTGCCATCTGGTGTCGCCGAATTACCACATGTTAGGGTTAATGCTGGTCGCCTATCAGGTGACACTTCAGAAATTTCCTGCAATTCGCAGGCTCTGTTAAGAGCGATTGTTAAAATCCAGCAAATGATGAATTATATTAAGTCCTGCTAGCTAAAAATAAATAATAATAATATTAAAACTTTTGTTAGAATAGCATAGTAGCTATGGGGGAAGTTGCGAAAATATTTAAGTTTTCAAAATTTTTGAAGCTCCTGACAGAATTTTAAACTTTTTGTGTCGTAAAATAGGACTACATATCCAATGAATTTTAAGATATAACTCGAGTTTCTATGATAATTTCTGTAGAAGTTAAGGAAAGTGAACAGGGTAGATTGATATTTGATTGATTGATTGAGGGGAGTGGTCAACAGATCAACACGAAAAAATCTTTTCTAATAGAATAGATAGTTGTAGTTCAAAAGTTCAATGTGGGCTGTTTTTAATATGCAGAACTTTTTGACAAGAAACTAATTACAAACTGTACATAAAATTATTAACGATATTTTTTAAAGCACTGAAATGTTTCGCATACCATTGGTTTTTCTTTTCATATTCAAAATTCACAACATAGTCATTCCTTTAACTCAATACATCTACTTTTTTACGCAATTTTGGTAATGGATGATTGTTGTGTGTTTTCTCATACATAATTTAATTTTGTATCAAAAATATGTTCAAAGGCATTACAAAATGTCACACACCATTTCAGTTTTAAAAACTGTATGTTAAACAAATTTTATTCTTCCCTTTTGAAATAAATTAATGCATAAGTTGCCACAGCAAGTAAGAAAGGAAAGAAACCTTAAAGCTAAAAATTCCTTTGTAGCTGGTTGCAGTCATCTCTGCTTTTTATGTGTGATCTCATTTTCGAAATAGAACTAATCATCAAAGGAAACGAATTTCATGTTCAAAATTGAAACACTCCAAAAGGGTAAAATTATGTTTTTATTTTCTTTCTCTTCACCATACACGTTTATTCAATTTATTCATTTAGATTCAAAGCGAAAGAATATTCGTTGAAACGAAGATTTGATACTTTGCTTGAATGTGAAATTAACTTAACAAATAACATAACTTTGACAAACAAGTCTTTTATGTATTTTTTCTATTGTAAAACAACTTTCCAAACAAAATAAATATAATTGTTTAAAATTGTATTAAAGGTTTTCTTGGCTTAATTTCATACTTAAAAATGTAGTGGTGTGCATTTTTCAAAATATAATTTATTTCATGACAGTTACAATCTTTTGAAGTTATATTGTCAAAGAAGGATACGTTTTGAAATTCATTAAATTTCCTGCATTTCTTGATTCATAAATAACTTATTTTAAGCACAATATTGTAAACCGCTGAGCTTTGAAATTGAATTTTGAAGTTATAGTTTCTATATTGTAGCATGTAATAGAATTTAGTCGTGGACATATACATAGTCTTTATGTTGAAAGAGATAGACGTTGACGGTGACAATGTACAGTATTTGAATTATCGAGATTTTTGCATTTCGTTGTTGAAAAATTTCAACGATTGTCTTTTTAAAATGAAATAGCATTTCCGTAAGCGAATGTAAGTGAATATGAAAGAACATTACGACTGCGTAGGAATAAAAACAAATTAACTAACAATGATGTACAACTAACTCGATATTTATATGTATTAACCCTTTAACTGTCGTGGAAATTTTACACGATTCGCTTCCCCGTGATACCGTTTTTCGAATAGGTGCGCGTAATTTCACGGTATATTCGGCGGAAAAGCATGTTTTGCAACCTCCACCCCCCAGAAATAAGTACATCCTTCGCAAACACTATCAGGTACACTTTATGCCATTCCAAATATTCTGCCATAATTTTACTAATAGCAACACAAGGCAAAGATTCGTACTTCGGAAGGCGTATATATATCAACGGGGCAGTTAACGCATCGCCATCACGAGGCGTATATATACGCCTGCGGCAGTTAAGGGGTTAAATCGTTGTATGCATTATGTACATGACTTGTGTCCCTGCCTCTAATTGAGTCTGGGTAAATGTGCATGATTTCAAATGTATCCTGTGCATGAAACATACGTTACGTGAAATAATGAAAAACTTCTGACATTATCATCTCATCGTCTCAAGATGAACGCTTATGCTACAGCCAACGTATATTGCTTGCCGAAAAAAAAAATGCATGTTACATATGACTGATTCCATTGGGGATCTGGAGCGCAGCGTGGAAGAATGGAGCAATAAGATTTTGCTCGAAACTGGAGTGGAGTCGGAGCAAAAAGAAAAAAAAAAGTTGTGCTTCACTTCTTTTTATTAACATTTTAATTTTTTTAACGACTAAAAGAAATTAGTTAACAAAACAAAAGAAATTGTAACTAAAAAAAGGGAGATAACTAACATAATTTATTGAGATAATTCAGAGCTGGGAGCAGAGCCGGAGCAAGAGTTTCTAAGTTGAAGAGGAACTGACGCGGAGCAGTTCAAAAAAGTGACTGCTGCAGGTATCTGGATTCCATACTTTAGTTACTATTATTGTTATTATTATTCCTTTATTTTTTTTCGAAAATCGACTGAAATTGCAGAGTTGTATGAAAATAATAAGAGTTTGTCGAAAACTCATATTTGGCGCAGGAATCACCAGTAATATGTCTAATTTAATTGCATGTATTTGCTGTAAATGAAGTATACTCCAGAACAGTTTTTCACGTATAAAAAGTGCGTATTTAATAAGAGACTTGTACAAAGTGTGTGAAAAACATCCATTTTCGATTGAAAAATACATCGATTTCGTTTTGAAAACGCAAGCACTGAGCATTCAACCTCGAATACGTTACGCAAAGATTCTGTAAATCAATTTAGGATGTCTTTCAGAATCTGTCAGGAATGCACAAAATTGAGATGAGCTTCGTTTAAATATATTACTACATAAACAGAATAGGACCTTGATTGTTCTGAATGTAACTGAAAATAATATATTTCTTAAATTAAACTCTCAGTGACCTACTTCCAATTGTAGCTATTTCGTTATTTTTAAGGATATTTCTGAATGGATGAATGAGGGAATGAAAAAATGAGTGACTAAGTGAATGAGTAAACGAATGAGTGAGTAAATGAATGAATGAAAGAATGATTGAATAAATGAGTGAATTAATGAATAATTGAAAGAATGAATGAATAAATGAGGGAATAAATGAAAAAAAATAATTCAATGAGTAAATAAATACATAAATGAGTAAATGAATGAACCGCACCTAAGGCCTCGGCTAAGAGGTGTACGGGTGTCTGGTGGAGAAAAGTAAATGAATAAATGAATGAATATGTATTAATCGTTGAAAAGGGTATATTTGAAGTAATTAGGAGCTAAAGCTAAATGAGAAAGAGAGAGAGACATAGCTAGATTAAAATGTGAAGTTGGTGTATACCAGCAAGTAGGCTTGTATAGTTCTAGACTGAACTTCTTGTTTTTGTACTGACACTCCTTACAAAATATCTGTTCACGTTTTGCATTACACTTGTGTCGCTTTTTTATCATTTTTAAGACTCGGTTTTTTATTAATATTATTATTATTATTTACATTTCATTTCTGTGTAATTCGGTGTTTTTCTGTGTATCTAAGAATTATTTTTTAAAAAATAAATTTTTCAACTTGTTGCGTATCTCCCCTATACATATATATAGGGGAGACCAAGATACAGCGGACCACTTGCGCTTTTTATTCCCTTTTTTTTAAAGTACAAATTCTTTAAACCTTAGTTGTTATGTCCTAATTTTTTTACAATACCTGCTGTACATTAGTAGTAAAAATAATAGTTTTCAGAAAAATAAATAATAGACTCAACAAAGTGGTCTACTGTGTCGCATAAGGCCCCAATGGACCTCTTTTACATCAAATATAGATTCCTCTACTGCTGTTTCTAAAAATGTGAATTGATTTCAAGTTCACTTTTTCCAGACAAATCCTATGTGAACACAATCTTCATCAGTTCATCATCATCAGTATTTTGAAAAAACTATCCGGCATAGGCATTTTCCTTTTTTTTTTTTGAAAACTTTGCAATCACATAGCAAATAATTATGTTTCCATGTTATACAAATATGTATTTTATTTTAAGAAATTTACTGTTTTTATTAATTATTTTCTTGTTAACTCTACATTACATGTGTAAATATAAATGTAACAAAATAAATAAGCTAGTAAATCTAATTTGTACTTTTAGACATTTGGATGGGGATTCACACTGCCCCACATGAAAGTGGCCCAATGTGCCAATATCGAAGTAAATATGCAAATATTTTTTTGGAATTTAAAATCAGCACGAATTTACCTTTCTAGAAGAACTATTTAGTATTTATACATTACCTCAGTCCTCATAAATTTTAACACGCTCACTGCCGGTCACTTTAAGGACGAACCTTTACATTACGTAGTATCAGGATACACACCTAACATACAATGCGGATTGAAACAGATTGAAACAAAGGCGAAGCCTTACCTCCCGCGAACGGGTGGCTGGTTACTGAGACATCACTCACACCATGCTTAATCCTCTAACGCTCGCTGACGGTCACTTAAGGATGAATCTTTACGCAGTAAAAACACCTGAAAGGCCCACTGCAGCGGAGAGCAATTGAAGATGCGCAGCTTTTTCCAGTGCGAGTTTGTGACTGGCTAGCTGAGACATCACTTAACACAACGCTGTAAACTTTCGCACGTGGTTGGCACTGTATCAAGAGATTTACATCACGCGCTGGCGCGTGGTCGGCAGCAAATGTGTTAAAACGCTTCAAGATGGAGAAACTGCTTTTAGCTGTTAAACCTAAAATCTACACCCCCAAAACGGTCAGTTAAAAGTAGTTCCTGTAAGATGTATTTGGCTGTAAGCAACCATAAGGGGCCGTTCATATGTTGTCACACTTTTTCCCCATATAATTGACCTCCTTCTCCCCCTTTGTCACAATATGTCATACTTCAGCGGACCCCCCCTCCCCCTTTTGGCACACGTCGCGCTATGTTTTATAATGCAGAATGTCACACTTCTTGTTACCCCCTCCACTCCCCTTGTCACACTTTGTCACAAGTTCATGAACCCATCTCCCCCCCCCCTCGAAGCGTGACATCATTTATGAAGATCCCTAACCCTGCTATCGTCTATGAGACTTCATATGAGCGAACAGAATTGAATAGTTAAAGAGTTAAAGGTAGCGGTCCACTGTGGATGTTAGGGCCACTGTATCCTGGTCTCCCCTATACATTTATATATTTTTGAGAGGGAATTGAAGTTAGGAGTCTGTCATTTTCTTTTAGAAGCAGTGACTATAAATTTACTAAAGTATCAATATTTTTTCTTGGAATTAAAAGTAGCTGTACATTATAAAGCTGAAATTTAATGAAAATTTTAATGTTAATTGTTTTAAAATTAAATCAAATAGTAAAACTCAAATGATCTTACATTTTTAAATGGCAATAATTTCTGTTAAATCGACAGGAAGGGAAACTCTACCTTAACTGAAACTCTATTTAAAATACGAATCCTCTCTACGGACGACTATTGAATTAAGAATCGGTGAACTATTTTAAATTCAATTTTCTCTTAAACATGTCAAAATAAAAGGATCCAAGCTGTTCAAATAGAATTTTAAATGCCTAAAATCCAGAGTCTTTTAAAATTTATGACAAAAGCTTTGTGAAGTGAATTTGTTTTAATGTATTGCTTTAATAAAGCGATTCATTTCCATAATTAATTTATTATGCTATAACATGTCAACACAGTGAGCTAAAAAATTCTAAAGTATTTGAAAATTAATATAATTAATTAGTTTAGATTGCGTTCTTCAGAAAACGACGTAAAATTAATTTTTATAAGCATATTTACATACAGAAGTCATCTTCTGAAACATTCCTATTTCATGTTAAATTAACAAAGACTACATGCTGATAATACAAAAAGGAATGACTCGATAAGTCTGAAAAATTTAACAAAAATATTACGTAAAGTTTTATAATTTTTTATTACAGTCGTTTCGAACGGGGTTTTTAACTCATTTTGTCATTCGCAAAATACAAATTGTCTTATCTATCCAGAAGCCATTAATAGACAAATATTTTTCTTTCTTTTATTATTATTATTTATTTATGTTTTCTTTTTTTTTTCAAATGGGCTGCATAGTATTGGTTCTTAACCATTGCAGACCTAGTGCGCTCCCAGAGATTGGTACCAATTCTTTCAGCGACACTACAATGAGTGTTGTACCATTGCCGAAATTTTTGACGCTTAGTTTCCCCCGAGATGGCGGTAACTGAGCTCTAATTGATGCAAACTGCACGAGGAATTTAATTTAGCAGAGAATATTCACGCCAAACGGATACTCAAGCGATCTTTAACATGACGCATAATCATAAGACATGGGCGCTGTCGATTTTCTGCATCTTGAAAATTCACCGGCTTGGGCCAGGTTTGACCCTACGAACTTGGGCGTACCAGGCCTGAGCCTTACCACTATGCCACCTTGCCGGATTAATAATAATAATAATAATAATAATAATAATAATAATAATAATAATAATAATTATCATTATTATTATTATTATTGTTATTATTATACGAAAGGTATTTAAATCTCCATTTCAATGTAAATAATGTATGAACATAATTCTGCCTAAATGTATATTAAAAAAACTTTTTAATTCAGCTAAAATATAAGGGCAGCGGATATTAGTAACCAAGTTTTATTTTTACTTTTTACAGAGAACTAATGCGTACAATACTCTTGCGGAACACTTAATCCTACACTGCGGGTTTTTTTTTTTTTTTTTTTTCGGTTGTTGTCGATTTTGTGAAAAAAAGATGAATCTTAGGCCCAGTTTACAAGATCTAGGGGAGACTATATTAACTAATATGATCTTACATACGAAAGAATACGCCACTTGTTAAAAATAATACATAACAATACCTTAGTGAACTGAAATAGAGGGGTTGTTTAAAAACAACACTGCGCCACTGCGCAGTGTAGGGTTAATAATGTTTTGCGAAACCCTGGGGTTCTAGAGGGATCTTGGTTAAAAAACACTTCTCCACTCTATTACTACATAATAAAAAAATAATATCACCTGGTTTTGTAACGATATTTTTTGCGACTATTCTAAAAATACATTATTTTGCTCACTAGTAGTTAATGTAACAAGTAGGAATTCAGTACAAATTACAGTGTGTATTACATTATTCTGTAATTTTTAATTTTCTGTACATTGTTCTGTAATTTAACTCATTTGTTTAATTCAGCTAAAACAAATGGAATAGTCTAAGATGATTTCCCCATATTTTCTGTTTTCTAAGCATATCAATATAAGGCGAAAATCTTAATAAAGAATAATTAAATCTTACCAAAAGTATTATCGAAATATCATAAATTTTACTTAAGCACTAATTTGAGAACACACTTAACTCTTATATATTTCGTAACAAATGACGCACTCTACTTGGCGTTACTTGAAAAATTGTAAGCTCAAGATCATTAACGAATATTTAAATAAATCCTTTTAACTGAAGGAACTTTGAAGTGGAATATCTTATTTTAATTTATTGGGTTGACGGCCACCGAAACGCAACTCATTTCGTGCGATATTTGTATGGAGCATTTGTTGAATAATCTACCAGATGCTCAGAGGTATTATTTCGGGGGAAATATTATCTTAGGTATTTAAAGGGAGAGATTATATTTTGCAAATGAGTTTATTTGTTAATTTATCGTAGGAAGATGCGTATTCTCATTAAAATTATAATGGGAAATATATCTCGCAGACATTCCGTTCTAATTAAACAAATGTTGCTAAAATAATGTTTTTAAACGCTATAAATTATCTAATTTGTGGTTCTCGTGAACGTCTGCTGTTTAGAGTGCGAAATTATTATTTTGACTGGGAAATACATTCTTAATGAAAGCCACAACACATGATATTATTTTACAACAAATTGAAGCATGTGACGGATAACTTGTAATGTCCTTCGCACGCACACATCTTGCAATTTATTTTCATTGTTACTTTTAAAGAAGGCATTCATTTTTAATATATCTAAATAATACAATTAGTATTTGTGTTTGCATGTTAACGTTTGTGCATGTTCCCAATGCAATTCCGCAATTCACTTCAGCTCTACGCACAAAATTTGGCACAAATTGCTTACGTACGCAGAGGGGAGGTGGAGGGTTGGGGAGGAGGGTTTGGAAATACAATTGGTTCCAAACCACTCGAATTTTAACCGCATAACCACACAATTATGTAAAATTCCTTTTTTCTGTATGAACAATTTTCCAAATTATTTCGAATTTCATACCACATTAAACGACTTAATACTTTACACCAGGTGTGGTTTTCAAGAAGTCGGTGGAAATGTTGGTACAGTTCGAATTGTTTCTAACGAAAAGTTGTATCGAAGGTCCAGCTAGATTAGCGCATTCTTTCCATTTTATCGAAGATATTCGGTAACGAGTAAAATTTATTAAAAAAAAAAAATACTAATAGTAGTAAGTTGAAGCTTTTATTCATGATTTCAAGATATGTATTAAAAATTTTAAATTTATTAGCTATGCAAATATTAGCTATGAACCAATTGTGCCTTCCGATCTCTCAGTCTTTGACTGATGATAATTTTCAAACTGAATTTAGGAAAATTTTTACTACAGTTCGTAGTAATGAATAGCTGGTGTACCTTGACTGTTGTCCGTACATTCAGCAGAATTGTTCAAGTGTTTCTTCCTGCTAACGCGATTCACCATTTGATCGCACTTGATCATTTTTCCTATACACCATTTTTAAAAATTTCTTTTTAGTCTTGAAATGTAAAATACGTTTGGTTTGGACCGTAAAACACGAAACGATGAAGATCAGGACGGCGTTCATGAATATCTGACACTTTGGCGCTTCTGCTCATGTCAGAAAAGGACGAATCCATTCGAGTTTTCGGGAAGTTCGTTCTGCAGGTGCTTTTATTACCACGCGAATCATAATGCTTGCTTCGCTGTTTATTGAAAGAAACAGCATTTTAAAACTGGCAGTAGCAAAACTGGAAGAAATCAAGTTTGCTAATCGAGAACAGAGTACGGCACATTCCTTTTACCAGCAGCTTCTTCCTTGAAGATATTTTTTCTTCTTTTTTACGGAAGAACTGTACCATACCTAGTCATAAGCAATTTTACTTTTTCTTTGTTGAATGATTTGACTTGTATCGCAAATATAATATTTCAGTTGTGAATCATTATTACCGTGTTTAACAAACTAATACAGTTAAATGTGTTTTGTTCGAAAGATTAAAAATGGTTTCAGAAAGAAAATCTGTTTGGGACAAACAACATTAGCGAGGTAAAAATATATTAATCTTTCACAAATGAGAATTCCCCTTTGTTCTGAAGTTTATAAGAAAATTTGTACACACTAGTCTCAAAGAATGAAAAACAAGATTAATGACATCGCAGAAAGCTTTAATAAAATTTTAGTGCTTTTGTGTGCTTTTCCTAAAAATGTCAGGTACATAGAAAGACATAAATATTAAACCTTTTTGACGTAAAGTATAAAATGTCAATAACGTAAAAAAAAAACATTTTACTTTTGAAAAGAACTATTGAAAAGAATTTCTAAGAACATATTGATACACAAAGTTATAATTGAACGCACATTCATAATAGAGCAATTTTAATAGCAATTTCAATGTCATAATTTGCAGTGCTTGATTTTATTACAAATTTCAGTCCATAAGAATGGAAAATAATAAAATTCATGAAATTAACAATAACAACGAAATACTGAAGCTTTGCAAAATGAGTTTTGTATTTTTTTTCTTTTCAGTTTTATTCAATTATGAGAAAACTGTAAAGAAACAATAATTCTTCAAAATTTCCTTTAAATATATGTAATAATGAACATGGATGCAGAACAGTAGCAAGCGAGCTTTACTCAGCTTTATAGACACTTTCTCATTTTACGTTCGATTGTTTTTATGCTAATAAACTAAAGTAATTCAGCTTCAATCGTGATTTCTCTAATATTTTTTTTAATTTTAATTTTTATTTATTTACTCGCGATTGTGAAATTCGATATTAACTCTATTAAGGGTAAACGAGACGCTCCCTTCTTAAATTGTTTTCCGAAAAAATTACCTTTCTAACAAAAGGCCTTTTTTACTTTACGGTCAACACCAATGGTAAGATCCTGTAAAACAGCCGGTTTAAATAAGCATTAGAAAACAGCAAAAAATAACCGCAAACTTCTATAAACAGAAACTTTGAAACAAAAATCTGTACAGTATGATCTTGCGAGACCAATCCGAATATCGTTTTAAAATCAGCAGTTTTACCTTTTTTTTTTTTTTGTGTGTGTAATTGCTTTTAAAAAATCGCTCTGAATTTAAGATATCAGCATTACACTTTACAAAGTAATATGTATCTTACCTTGTTGACCTCTTCTGTCTTGTGTGTGCTTTCTCAAGCATATTGCGACAGTAAATATGACAATAATTAGCACCAGAGAAGAGACAACAACGGGGATAATCAATGTGACATTTCTGTGAAAAGGAAGTTCAGCGTCACGGCGAACCAAAGCTGGAAGGGACGTTGTCTCTGAAAGATAAAAACGCTACTCATTAATATAAAACTTCACTTGAGAAACGTCAATAATGTATTATTGTTATTATTATGATTATTCTTATGTTTAGTAAATGACGTTCTAAAATTTAGGAAGTAATGAAGCTAGCTAAATTGCATTAAGTTTCATTTCATATTTTTAGTCATTCCTTAAAATTTGTCGATCTTTGTTATAAATTAACGTTTTGTCATAATCTAATGCTCATTGAGTAATGTAAATCAGACTACTAGTACAACACATGAATCGTAAATTAAATAATATACAGCAAATTATACTCAGAAACAGGCTAAATTCGAGAATTAACTTCAGATTTTATCAAGGAAAATTCTAAGATATTAAACTAGTCATGGTGTCATTGACTTACCGGATGAAGAAGTCCTTGGCAGTGTCCTGATCTTGTATTCTCCTTGAGTCACCCCTGCTTCAGTGTGAGCAGTCACCTTGACATCGTACTCCCTGTCTGGTATTAGTTGTCCTAATATAGTTTTTTCACGTGTCGCAGGAATGCTTTCTGGCACAGCAGTCCATTGTCCTTGATATGCATGCTTGTACTGCACGTTGAAAAATTTAATTGGGCATCCGCCACTTGACCATCCATCAAGATGAAGAATCACAAATGTGGAGTTGAGAGTTATGAATGATTCTTGAGATGCTGGAATCGGGGCTGGAACGAAAAAGACAAAGTAAATTATCTTCAAGTAAAAGTGATATTTTTCAATTTGCTGCTGTTATTTCTTTAACAGGTACAGTTTCCAATGATATACAATAAAAACAAAATATAAATATAAATAAAAACAAAATAATTATAATCTTGGATTAACGTTGAGATAAACAATTGTATCTGCGAAATTTAAAAAGAAATATAATCTCAGTTAATTATCAAAATGAACAACATTTATTTCGTATGTTCCAGATGGAAAGTCATCAAATTCGGACGTAAAAAATTAGCTAAATTAAAATATACGTATACACTCCCCTTTTGCGCACTAAACACAAAATTTTTCACATATCCCTGAGGTTATTTGCTGGTTTTACATTTTCGTCACATTGGTTTATATATAATATATTGTATCTTCAAATAACAATTCCAGTGTATGATATTAATTTATCTTTTGTAAGGAATTTATTAGTAGTCACGTCCCTTGTTCAACTTTCGATTTCAGATTTAACATGATATTAGTCAATTATGCAAAAATGCATAAAAAACTATATTTCTAAAAGGTACTGAAGCATTATTTCAATGTCTACACGCTGTGATTAATGTGATCAACACCAAGGGCTAATCTATTTCAAAAATTAACAAAACTATCTGATAAACAAAATATGGAAATTAATGCTTCCTCTTTCATTAGCCACTTTGCAACTAAAAAAGATGCTCACTTTTATCCAGTAAACAGCGAATTAAAATATACGTTATAAATTTTAACAGGTCATTTTCTGACAATCAAAACTTCAACTATGTCTAATCTGTAATTGAAAAAATGTATATATTGACGTCCATTCGTAATTAAAATTTGAAAGATTTGATATAAAACCAACTTTTCTGAACTGGGAATTTCAACAACAATTTTATTCTTAAGCAGAAGGTAAATCATAATATTGTGCGTATATTTTTCCAAAACCGATTTTTTTTTTCTGAGAGAAATAATTGCCGAAGATATACATAATCGTTAGCCCTATATTATTTTCTCAATGGAGTAATAATGCATTCGGATACTCCTACTAAATGATACTACATTAAAGAAGAATGTTGAAATTACCTGCTCCCTTAGTTCTTGTCGTAACTGATCGACTAGGTTCGCCGGTACCCAAGCTATTAGCAGCTGTCAAATACATCTGGTACCTTGTTCCACATCGAACGTTTTCTAAGGTATATCTATCAGTGGTGCTTCTCAATTTCTTGCTCTGCCACATTCCGTCATCAGGTTTATAATGCAGTGTATATTCTAAAAAAGTCAGAGGAAATATTTATTTTAGAAATTAACTTCTTTTAAAAACTTTAAAATTTAATATGCCGTACTAAATTAAGTATTGGAAAAGAAGCGAAGATCTAAAGCAAAAACATTACTGTCGTAAAAACAGTGCAGACTGCACGCTCATAAAAGTAACAAAGCCTTAAAAACTCCAAAAAACTTTGCGCCGTTTCATGAATACTAGTACGTGGTAACAAGCTTAGTCTACTCCAGTACCATTAAATAGAACAAGATTACTCTGGAAAGTTTTCTAGTGACAAATGTAATCAAACAGAAAATACCACCATGTAAAAATAAAAAATGTTGTTATGCATAAAAAAAAAGAATCTTTAATTCTGTTTGAATTCATACAAGTAACAATATTTATAGTTCCTACCAGATTATGCGAGTATGTTTATTACATTTTAAATCTCTTTAAAATACTTGTATACCAGAAAGAAGAAAACCTCTATTACTATTTTATTTCAGAATGTTGTTCTCATAGGGTTATTTTTTTTTTCCTTTCTGTTTCTTAAAATAGATCGTTTTTTGTTATGCGAGGGGAAATAAAAAAAAAAATCCTTAGAACGACAAGGGTTAGCTGTTAGCTGCTCTTCCTGCACTTCTTACCCACACCCCAACCCTTAAATGACAGCTCTGCCCATACTGTAATTTTATCCGTGAAAATTCCTACTTGACGGATGCGAAATATATGTTTATTTCATCCTTCAACTAATGTGTATGTAATATAATTTTAGAAAATTGGATTTTAATCAGAATACCAATTTCAAAAAGTTTTTAAAGATTTGCATACCAATTTTTGGAAGGCAGTGTAAGTGGAGCTTTGAGGAAGGAAACAAATTAATCGGACAGTTGATACAGGTGGCTATTTTTATTAGTAGTTTGGTGGCAGTGGTGTAGTCGAGGGGGGACGCGGGGGGACGGCGTCCCCCCACCTCTTTATTTTCATTCAAGCGTCCCTTCACCTTTAATTTCCAGGGAGGACGCTAAATACGCGAGGGGACGCTGAGCTTCCTAACTTATTTAATATTCAAAATAGGTACTCATTAGTAAATTAACAGCTTTATAAAATAAGACAGAAGCTTTTAAAACTATACATAAAGGCAGCTTGCTAATTCTACTTTAAATTCGTGAAAAAAAAGGGATTCCCTGATTCTCTCAAACAACAATTAACAATCGCAGGTTAATATTACTCGTCAAAATAAGTGCGTTAAAATATGAGTAAACGGGAACTACATAAATTCAGAGAACTAGTTTCAGCTGAGCTGGCCTGCGTAGGAAATAGGTGTGCGGGGGGAGGGGGAGGGGGGAGAAATATCATCATAAGTTTCATCATCAACAAATATCATCATAAGTTTTGAAATAAAAGTATTTACACTGCTTGTACTGTTTTTTTTTTTTTTTTTTTTTTTTTTTTTTTTTTTTTACAAAAGTGAGACGTTGATATTATTAGAGTAAAAAAGTTGGGGGACAATGAACGTCCTCTTTCGTCCCCCCTAGACTTCACCTTAAAAAAAGTAGCTTTCCTTTTGGTATGCAATATCGAAAAACCTACAAGCATATTAAATATTTTCTTTCACAATCATTTGTTTTCTCGTCATCACTTCAAGCCATTTGCACATTCAAACTTTATGCATTTCGCTTTTTGTTAAACAATTTCAAAACCAAATTAATGTAAAAAAATTTTTGGATTACAAGTGATTATCTGTGCAAAAACCTGTTATGGCACTGCGCAAAATTGCGGTGTAAATTCATTTTAAAATGTCTTAATCATTTTCAATTTATTCAGCTTTTTTTTTTTTTTTTTCGGTGATTATCAGGCCCGAAAAATCCAAAAAGTACTTCAGGGTTTTTTTTTAAATTTTGATTGTTTTCAAAGACAATTTTATATAAAACTAAAAAAAAGTTATAACCACATAAAAGGCCTATATTTTCACAGTCAGAAAAAAATTCAATAAGACTGGAATGAAGCAAAAGCAAACTGATTTTTCTCAGTCCCACGCTTTTCCATTTATTTCCTATTGTTAACAAACTTTGCTATTGCCAGCTAATTGAAGCCATCTACATGGGGAGTGGGAACCGGCCGAATAGCTTTTCTCTGTCGTGACCGCACATGTTTCCACAGTTCATCAGGTAGTCGATACCTAGTTGAGTATTTTATGATGTTTCCAAATTGCTGCTTGCCCAGGGGTACAAGGCTTCAATCACCCGACCAGAAACCCCTTTGAGACAAATAAACCGTGCTGTCCTCCTACGGTCCCTTCAAGATAATTGTTTTCGTTCTTCGTGATCGTCGGTTTCGTCCGAACCCCCTCCCCCAAGCCAAAAAATGAAAACAGATTCGTAGAAAAAGTCTGTAGATATGGGTCTGTTTAAATTGCTCTCGGAAACCAATACTGTCTACACCTGCTGAACGACATCACATGCAAACTAAATTCTAAAAGTGACAGACATAAAGCACAAAAATATAATCTGTCTGTCCTAGTAGTGGTACGCTACTCTATCCATTGATGCATTGATCACTCGTTATAGATCGAACAAGCAATCTCTCAAAAAGCAGGGGGGAAAAGAAAGAATGAAAAGATTTAGGCAACAAAATCTGTTGGAAACATTTTTAACCCCTTCCATACGCAGAAATACTAGTACAAAGTTATCAACTGAAATAAGAGATGAAACATCCAATCAAAGTGAATTGTAAGTACTTTTTTATGATTTATGCACTCATGTTTAATAGTTTTCCATTATAAAATTAAACTGAAATATAATTCATTTTCTTCTCGCTCCAAATTTTAATAAGATTGAGTAGTTTGAATTTTGGTTTGTGTTTTTTCAATTTGAAGTTTCTTTCCTTCTTCTTGGCTAAGTCTTTAAATAAGTGAAACATGAAAAGCTGAAAAAATTAATTTGAAGTTCGTTAAAATAAAAATAAATTTACTTTTTTTAAAGTGTTTGCATTGAAATATTGTATTTTAATTAAATGAAGTTTTAAAAATTTCTCAAACTCTTTCTCCTCGGCATGAAATAATTACACAGACATAGAAATATGGTGAAAGTCAAGTCCGTATCCAGAGGGAGGAGGGGGAGGGCACGACCCACGCCCCCCCCCCCCGAATTCCCGAAATTTTTCGCAATGTAGCATATCCCTGAAACTTTCCTCAACGTAAGTGTTTCAAAGTCAGAGTCCCCCCCCCCCCCCGAAAAAAATTTCTGGCTACGGCTTAGCTCCTATTAAAAGTTTTCATGTTTGAATTGTGTTGCTGAAGTTAATCGAATGAAACTTGCTATCTTCCTAAAAATCACGTCTTAACTCTTTATAAGGCTGGACCAAAATTTCTGGTTTCCTTTTAGTAACGGCAGATCAATATATTTTTTAAAATATAGATCAAAAAATAAAATTCATATTGGTCATTAAAAATTACAATGCGTTTTACCTCCCCACCCGCTAAAATAGTTTACTATAAATTTTTTAGTTGGTGAATTTTGCATGAAGTATACTTTAATCACCGCCCTATTAAAGGGTTAAAACAAGTTACATATTTATGAATATGTGAAACAAAAGAAATGTGAAGTTGGTTTTAAGTTATTATTGTTATTATTTAAAAATTATTATTTCAATTAATCAAGGTAGAAATATCATAACATATGGTGTTTTAATACATTGCTTTTAAGCACTTCAATAACTAAAAAAATTGAAATTTTGTAAATATAAGTATTTTATTTTTACATGATACATGCAAAATTCATTCTTCAGGGGGGAGCACTGCCTGGATTGTTGTTTTTACTAAGAACTGTCGCTCTTTTTGCCACCAAAAGACAAACCTAGACTGAATGGCCAGTCATCCCAAAATGTTCCGGGGGTATATATTCAATGTATATTATAGGAAAAAAACAACAAAATACATAATCACACGTATAAATACTATGCGTTTCTAAAAGTCAAGGGTGGGCGATTGATTCCCACTCCTGATTGATCAAATGCCGCGCCTGTTGAATGGAGGGAAACGACGCTAATTTTTTTTTTTAACTTTTCCCTTCCCAAAACTCATATAAGTAGCTTCCATTTTTTCCGTTATTTCTCCAATGCAATACCGGCATAGGAGAAATAACAGGGAAAAAATGGAAGTGACTTAATGGTCATTCCATGCAAGTGATCCAAAATCTCAGAAAAAATTTAACTCACCTTTTTTTATTTTCTTCAAATTTGGCTTATCATCTGTACCTCTCAAGAAAATTAAAAATTCAAATTTTTAGATTTTTATCCTGTTTTGTTTCTTAGTTATCAGACTTTGATTTTGTAAAAAACTCACATTTTTACATGGTATGCTTCAACACAAAACAGGCTCATCAACAAATAGAAATAAAAAGTTCCAGTAAAAAGCATAATGAATGCCGTTTCATATGATATGCATCATGGCTAAGTTTATAAAAAATTTTAATTTAAAAAAATTTAAATTTCAAATTTCTCAAAAAACGTATAATAGAAAATTTTCAAAATATTCTCACATATTTCTGTCTATTTTATCATCGATTATGCAAAATTTCAACTTGGGATCTCAATGGGATCATATTTTTTCAACCTTTTAAATTTAAATTTGATTTACCAAAAAATGAACATTTTTGTGATTCAAGCTATTTTAAGACGATGGTTCCTTAAAAGCGATGATTTAGTTAGTCTGATTAACACATCTATGTATGCGTGAACAAGCATGCACATGTCTGTGCATGAAATTAACAAGTTCAAAATTTATTTGGGGGGAGGGGGGCAACAAATACATACACATTTTTGTCATATCATAGCTCCCTATTTTAAAATATTGTTTACAAATAATTCAATAATTATTTAAAAATGAACAAATTGACTTATTTTATGCACTAATAATAATTTTTTTCTGACTTATTCTTTGTTTTCAGACATATTTTAATGATATATTAATGATATGAAGAGAAAAAAGTATTGAATTAAATTCTTCTGAAATAGTGAGGGAGGGGCCCAGCTGGCTTGATTTTACAACTTTTGGTTGTTAGTCTTGATTTGCGCTTATTAGCATCCATTGGACAAAGCAAGACAAAAAAAAAATATGTAGCTTACCCCCAAGGCCGCAGCCAGAATTTTTTTTCGGGGGGGGGGGGGGGGGCTGACTTTGAAACACTAGCGTTGAGGAATGTTTCAGGGAGGAATATATGCTACATTGCGAAAATTTTCGGAATTTCGGGGGGGGGGGGGGCCCTGGGCCCGTCGCCCCCCCCCTCTCTGCAAACATTTTGAAAGCAAATTGCTTCGGGTGACAAAGATATATGTTCGGATTTGAAAGCGTCCCCCCACCTTTTTTTCCAGGACTACACCACTGTTTGGTGGAAGTTCCTCAAATAGCAATAAATAATAGGAAATTCACAATAAACTTTGTTTTTTATTACTTTCTTTAAACTGAAAATAATATTTTTTTATCTACAGGATGTGGTTTCCAACTAATAGGTAAAGTACAAATACTTTAGAACAATTTTTATGCACCGAAAAATATTTCTTACACTGGTATCGAAAAGTGAATTTTATTGCTTTTCCTATGCTGCCATCTATGGGCTGCATAGGACATACTAGGCTTTTTTTTAACATAATTTCAGTCCTAATAAACGCATAAATTGAAGTTTAGCAAACGGACTTTTTTTTAATTAAATTCAACTGCTTATGGAAAACGTATTTTCATTGCCCACTTGTTTTTTAAATATGCGTGGCATTTTTTGCAAAAGTATTTGCGGTTGCAACGCAAGTTTGCACCGGGAAGAAATCGTATTTGAACAATTTGGATGAGCAAAATTTTTCAGAGCAAACTAAAATATAAATTTTCAATCGTCTATCTGTTTTTTTTTGAAAGTGTTCTCAAAAAAGTGAATTGTGTTCAAATCCAGTGAAACTATAAAGTAATTCAAAATTAAAAGTAACGTTAGCAGCGATGTGTCATATGCTGCCATCTTTCGGTTAAAATATAAGACGTTTCTAACTTTTATGCACTGGCTTTTTTTTGAGAGGGGGGGGGGGGGAGGATTCACTTTTTGGACACTGATTAAACATACAAAACATTCGTTAATTTTCCTTCTGCAAGTCCCTTTCAGCTCAACATAAGGGCTAAAATCATAAAGCTAAAGAGATTCTGGGGTATTTTCACCCGGGAAAATTTTGAAAATGATATGCAAACTGACGCATTTTGAGGCTTTAAAAGATTCGGACTGCAAAGATGTTAGAAATAAGAAAGCAAAGAAAAACTTTTAAAATTTTAACTCATGAAATTTACTCGTAAAAATATTCACAAAAATGCAGGAAAAAAAGGCATTTTCAAAAAAATCCAGGGTGCAGGACCCCCCCCCCCCCTTCTTACTAAAGGTCATATCGAAGAGTCACGCGTCTGACTTTTCAAACGACACTTACAAGCTCCCCCCACCCACCTGTTCCCAAAACTATGCTTTGAAAATTTGTACATAGCATGATTTATACGTATTTCACTATTACCAAAGGGAAAAAAATCTTGACTTTTTAAACTTTAAATTTAGACACTGCAAAACTTGCCGCCCCTAATGTCAATTATAGAATTTAAGGCAATTTATACAAATAAATTATTCTATTAATTGGTTTTAATCGTTAGCAAAATAACTGATCAATGATCAAATTGGAGCGCCGAACAATTGGAACGATTTTAATTCTCTTAAAAAAGCAAAATTTTCTTAATTAAATGTTTCTTCCTTTTTTCTTTTCTTTTCTTTTTTCTTTCTTCTTCTTAATTTTTTGTGCGTCACAGGTGAATTTGCTGCCCCCCAGAAGCGCCGCCCGGGGCACTGGCCCCAGCTTGCCCCACCCTAGAACCGGCAATGGCTGTTAATAGCTTCCGCCCTTAAAGGCGTTGCGAAGTGAGGCAAGCGTCTCACCGCCTCAGCCTTCCGCCGGCACTGCCCCCTGTGCAACTCTGCGATTTTGTTAAGCTAAATACAAATTCCTCTTCAAATAACGGATTTGAAAATGAAAGAAAATAAAAATATAAATTGCTAAAACACAAGTTTCGAATTTATTTAATAGGACGTAATTAATCTTTTTTTTAAAAATTGTTTTGAAGCACCACTAATGTTACAGTATGCGAATGCCAGTAAAAACCAATATAAGTTAACCTAATTTCGACCATGAAAAGTCCTACCTCTTTAATGTAGACATTTTCACGGTGGCAGAGGATGAAACTGGTATGAAATACCGAAATATTGAACGAAGTGTTAACCTTTAGATTCGGTTTGAAATCACGTGCTTAGCACATTTATATGTCTTCAAATAAATGTATCATATTTACACAATCAGTGACGAACCATTCCAACTCTATGTGCTAAAACAATTGCGTCAATAACCAGAAAAACTCTTAACAAAATAACTCAATTTGGCCCTGTGCAGCTGTGCTTGGAACAGCCAATATGTGAGGATACCGATTCCAGTGCAATTCGAAAACGCTTGCTCATCAGCAGGAACAACGCCTTCTAAACAGGGATATGCTTTTCTTCTTGGACACATGAGCCAGGCCGATTCCCGTCCACTAGAACGCCCCCAAGTGGTGTCTATGATTTATAAGGTCCTATGCTCTTACCGGCGGTAAATACCAGTTTCCCGAAATTATGCTTCTTTTGGTTTGATGAAATATATACAAAGTTTCCTTCCACAAAGACTATTGCTGAACATGCAATTTCAACAATATAAAAGTTTACGTAAATCAAAGTAGGAAAAAATGGGTCATTAGGTTACAACTATCAAAAGTCGGACAGAACTCGCATAAATATTAAAATTTTAATTTTAACTATCTAGATTTCTATTTCGATATGAAAACTATACGTTTACTGCTTTCCTACCTTGTAATAACTTTCTTCAGTAATTATTCTAGAACCGTTAATACACTTTGTAACCCAATGGCTTTATTAAAAAAAAACCTAAATATTTTAGAAACAAAACTAACAGGCCTTTTGCATAAAAATGAAAATGCACATGGAAATTATGTAAATCTCGCACAACCATCTGCATTGAAAAGCATTTTATGCAATAAAAAATCGAGTAGTTTTAATTTTTAAAGTGAAAAATCAATTTCCGTTGGTGCTTTTTGGATTTGTGCAAACAAACTGCCTCTATCGTCAATGCATCTCATAAAATTAGTCTTACAACCAATACGACTTCCTATCATTAAATTCTGAGATTTTTTTTCCTTAAAAAAAAAATACCAAGTGAACACCTGTAAATAATAAACCGTAATTTAACGAGCACACTAATTGGAAAAGGTTCCATCTCGGGTATAGGTCGACGTTTGCATCAGTCCTAACCCTAAAATCGTAAGCAAAACGTTGGGAAAAAAAATTAGTTTTCGTGTATAAGTGGAATCGTATGTCTATTTCTCTTTCAAATTTTGAGGAATTGTTCTAATAAGCACGTAATCTGAGTATATGTTCAAAGCTGATAAGCTTATCAGATACTCAAATACAAATACAAATACAAAAGTGACGACCAGCAACAGGCTCAGGGCCCAGCTAGGCTGGTCCTAGTTAATTTAGCAGTCCCCAATGAACATCAAGAGCTTTCTTAAAAGTTTTTACCCCACTGCAATTAACAGTCGCTTCCGGTAAACTATTCCAACTGCCCACAACCCTATTGAAGTAGTAGTTTTTCCTAATTTGAAAAGTTTAAAACAATGACCTCTGGTTCTACTTTCAGCACATAGCTGTAGTCCATCAACATTTCCCGTTTTAATGAATTTAAACAACTGAATCATGTCCCCTCTGACTCTCCTTTGCTCAAGACTATACATATTGAGCCTTTTAAGCCTAACCTCATAATCTAAGTCTGAAAGACCACTTACCAATCTTGTAGCCCTCCTTTGAATCCTTTCCAATAAGGTAATATCCTTTTTCAGGTACGGAGACCAAAACTGAACAGCATACTCCAAATGAGGTCTTACCAAACTTCTGTATAATGGCAATACAACTTCCCTAGACCTGTTCGAAATAGCCTTATTGATAAACCCAAGCATCCTGTTAGCTTTGTTACTTACAATCCTACACTGCTGACTGGACTTGAAGTCATGACTAATCAATACTCCTAGATCAACAACTGCTTCTGCTTCCCTAATGACAGAACCTTGTAAATAATAGGTTGCATGTTTATTCCCATGACCAAAATGAAGCACTTGACATTTCCCAATATTAAAAGACATACCCCACTTAATTGCCCACCTAGAAATTTGATTCAAATCCTCTTGAAACTGATTGACTTGTTGCTCCGTGTCCACAATTCCCATTATTTTGACATCATCAGCAAAAATATTGATGTTTCCAGAAATACTCTGAGTAATATCATTAATAAAAATAATAAATAATATTGGCCCTAGAACTGAACCTTGTGGAACCCCACTCAAAACATCAATCCACTGCGAATAATTGCCCTTCACTACTACTCTTTGTTTCCTCCCAGTCAGCCAATTTTTAACCCAAATTAAAGTTTTCCCACCAATACCAATATAAGCAAGTTTGCTAAGAAGAGCTTCATGCGGTACTTTATCAAACGCTTTCTGAAAGTCAATGTAAACAACATCTACGCACTTTTTATTATCTAGTGCCATGGTAACCTTGTCATAGAAATGCAACAAATTAGTTGTACAGGACCTACCCTTTCTAAAACCATACTGAAAATCAGTCAACACTCCATTAGCCTCCAGGAAATTCACTATTTTGATTTTTATCAGAGTTTCAAAAATTTTACAAAGAACGGAAGTAAGACTCACAGGCCTATAATTTCCTGCCTTAGTTTTAGACCCTTTCTTGAAGAGCGGCGTTATGTTTGCCAGCTTCCAATCCACTGGCACAGTCCCCGAGTTATATGAAGATATGAAAATAGTCAAGACAACATCCACTAATTCCTCTGCACATTCTACTAAAATTTTTGGATAAACATTATCAGGTCCTGGAGCCTTATTTGCTTTAATCTTTTTCAAATGAAACAACACATCATCCCTAGAAAATACAAAATCCTCAAGCTGTGTATTAGCTTGCGTCTCGCTTATGTCAACTGTTGAGATACAGTTTCTGTTAAATACACTGGAAAAAAAATTGTTTAGAATATCAGCAATATCTCCCTCATTTTGAATCAAGTTCCCGTTCTCATCCACTAGTGGGCCTACCTGAGTATTACGAGCTTTCCCTGAATTAGCATAAGCAAAAAATTTCTTAGGATTCCTTTCGATGTTATCTGCAAGCTTTTGCTCCAATTCCCTTTTCTTACTCCGTACCAAATACTTGAAAGTACGTCTAGCTTCACAATACAAAATCCTGTCAGCATGGCACCCAGTCTCTTTTAGTCGCCGAAAAGTGGCTTGCTTATAATTGAGAGCTTCTTTCACCTCCCTAGCGAACCACATGGGCCAAATTTTCGTGAAATCCCCTTTCTTTCTAAAAGGAACATAATCCATCACTGTTTTCTCCAATTTCCCCTTAAACTCTTCCCACTGAAGAGCAGCTTCACTATTCTCCAACCCAGAAGAAAAACCTCTTTCAAACCCTGCCTAAGTGCAACATAATCAACATTTCTGAAGTTAGGTACAAATCTGAAAAGCTCACCTTTGTGAGCATCGAAGCTGGTCCAAAACCTAATAGTATTGTGATCACTATCTCCAATATGTTCCCCTATACTCAACCCCTGAACAGAACTTCCGACATCGCAAAAAACTAGCTCCAAGACAGCACCATGCCTAGTCCCCTGGGTAACAACTTGATCCAAAAAACAGTCCCCAATCACTTTCAGAAAATCTTCTTCCCTACCATTGCTAGTGTAAAAACTATTCCAGTCTATGCCCGGGAAATTGAAATCCCCCATCATGATGACCGAGCCCTTACCAGACATGTCCCTAATAACACTATACATCTCCTCGTCCTGATCCTGACTAACATTAGGCGGCCTGTAAACATTTCCCAAATATAACTTCTTCCCCTTATTGCTCACCAACTCCACCCAGATCATTTCAATATCATTAGGCTTATTATTAATGACCAATTCATTGCAAATAAAAGTGTCCTTAATATAGAATAAAACCCCTCCACCTTTCTTACCCAGCCTGTCTTGCCTAAACAAATTGTATCCAGCAATGCTCACTAAATCCTTATCATCATCAGTAACCCATGTTTCCGTAATTTTTAATAATATCCAACTCCTCACCTGCGATAACACTATTTAACTCGTCCATCTTATTCCTGATACTGCGAGCATTAGTATATAGAAACCTGAGTATGCCCATTTTGCTTGTCTTAAACATTTTATGATGCCTCAAATCACTACTATTAATGTTACTATTGCTTAATATTTTACCCTCATTTTTAAAACCTCCAGAACAGAAGTCAACACCATGACATTCTCCAATCCCCCCATCCAAAATTAGTTTTTTGATTCTGAAGCTTCTAAAATCATATCGCTAACCTTAACTACACCCCTAGAACTAAGATGCAGACCATCCCTCGCAACCCAATCACGCTGACAAGAACTCCAAACATCAATGAACCTGGTTGAATGCTTTATGCAAAGTTTCTTAAGAATCAGGTTCATGCTCCTAGCCCGCTGATTTAACCAGCCCCTATGCACCCCATACCTGGGAAGCAAACCAACTACCTGGACATCTGTCGAAAAGTTAGTTGCTTTATCCAACAGGTTCTCCCAATCCTTAACAAACTCCTCGTTTGTGCTGTTACCGACGTCGTTAGTCCCCACCCACAGAGTAACTGAATCTCCCTTCTTAAACATTCCCTTTTTTTCCACAACCTTATTAACATCCTTCACCCGAGCCCCTGGTAAACAGCACCTAGCCACCTTGCGCCTAGTTCTCCCGACCACATTACCTATCCCGCGTACCATAGAATCCCCTATAATGACACCCTCTGTTTTTAGGTCTAAAGTTCTACCTTTACCCATACTAGATCCTTCTCCTGCAACCTCACTCTCCCCAACAAGCCCATCACAAGAAGTCCCCACCTCTTTTATAGAATTTTCATCCAAGTTATTTCTAACTAATTGGGCTTCCAATGCTATCACCTTGACACGTAACTCTAATAATTCAGCACATTTTGTGCAAATATATTCCTGCTCTGTAGCTGTATTAGTGTTTCCCCCTAACTTACTAAACATCTCACACCTATCTCAGCAAATCCACCAACTCCCATTACCATTTTTAATTTCCTTCCTTAAACATATAACTCCCATAGCTGAATAAATCTAATGCAAACAATCAAAAAAGCAAAATAATACACAAATCAGCAAATTTAAGCTATTACTCTGATTAAAAACACAAATTACATAAAAAAATGCCAATAACTGGAATTTAAACACAAATAACTACAGTAAACAACAAAACCAGGCTGTTCCCCAAGACTTACAAAATGTACACAATCAACACATGGTTAGGCTTAACTGATAAAATTGAATTATACCCCAAAAAAGCAAAAATAATGAGTTTCAGTCTCACAAAATTAAAACATACTAATTACATAATAAATTGCAACAAATATACAAGTAATTAAACAGAAAATATCCAAAAATACATAAAAGATACTTAATTTCAGTAGGAGCAGAAACACTGGCATGCAACACTTGGCCCCCTGGTGGCCAAAAAAGGTCAACTAGGTCAACTAATTGACCTTGAAGGTCAACTAATTGACCTTCATGAATATTCAAATTTTGAACAATAATCTGTATTCTAAGAAGTTTAAGTGATAATTTTTGTTTTCAAATATAAGAAATGAAATTTTAAAAGTACTTTTTTGTTGCCTTTTAACATCGTAAACATCGACAGTTTTTTGACCCCCCACCCCCAGAAATCCTCTCCCTCTCGTCGTTACACTTATTCTTTTTATTTTGTTTCTCAGTTTGCGAATTTTGACAAAAATAGCTCATATCTCAACCATACACACGAATATATGCGGCTTTTTTTACAAGACCACGAAATAAAAACATTTTTGAAACACAATACTTGCAATTTTGATGATTTTTCTCCCACACTAATCAGTATTTATTACTTCGCATTTACCGCATTATTATAAGATATGATTGTTATTTAAAACGTAATACTGATGAAAACAAACGTTAAATGTTTATTTTTATTAGTATAACGTTTAAAAGTAAAATAAAAAATGTGCAAAATAAACTCATAAGCGAACAACAAAATCAAACATTCTTGAACCTGGAAGAATATTGTTAGTGCTGCCATCTGCTGTTAAAATTAAAGTACAATCTCTAAGTTACAGTAATGTTAACCTTTCTTAAACACATTGGGGGAAAATGGGAGAATTTAAGAATTAACACTAAAATATAAACGAATATATGAATATTTTAAATGATAAAAATAAAATTTACAGCAAAATTAGGCTGTAACTAATTTTAGTTTCATTTAAAATACGTTGAATTTTGTTGCATTAAGAAAATGATAATTCAGTATTTGGTAAATAAAATTATATGATTTTTGAAAATACATTTGCAAAAACTAATTGTTACTATTTTTCGGGCAGGTATGTCACTAACATTCACTCAACATTAACGAACACTCAACGTGTTAAGCAATTCGCAATGCGTTAAGTAATTCGCAATCACACTGTTGAGGCCAGCAAAGAGATTGCCGCAAAAATTAGATTTTTACTTATAACCATGTTTCTGAGAGTTAAGCATACAGTTTTAGCAATTTTAACATTTTCCATAGTGAAATTTAGACATGTTCAAATAAAAATCTGTCATATTAAATGTAATAAGAAAATTAATACATTAGTGAATGTAACACAAGGAATATTATAGCCGAATCATTAAACTCATTTATACATTTCGTTAACAGATACGATTCAGTAAATTTGGAAGTTCACAAAATATTTAATCAAAAATATATAATTACTTTGAAAAATATTTTACTATGTAAAAGCCCGATTATCCTATTAAATGTCTACCAATTCATGTTTGTAAAATATTTAGATCACGTTTGGTCTAAGAGAATTTGTCTGATAATTAGTAGTAGAGAAAAGTAAAAATAAGTATCAATGTTTGAGTTATCAGCTTTTAAAGTTACAAAATTTTACGTTAAATTTTGTGTCTTTGAACTGGTTTGGTGTACTGCAAAGAAATTAATTATTTAAAATGAACAGTAAGGTATTTCTAATTTTTTAAGCACTTCTTCAACTATAAGTACATAAAGATTTTTTTAATTTTTTTCTCTTTTTTTTTTCAAATGTGTTTGTGTCTTTTTAATTACATGCCGTTGACGCTTGATTTTACAAATCTATTTCACGAACACACGCGATTTTACGAAAAGTTTACCAGTCCCGAAGAATGTTGACGGCCACCAGCTCCCAGCTTCGGTGCACCTAAGGCCTCGGCTAAGAGGTGTACGGGTGTCTGGTGGAGAAAAGTCCCGAAGAATGTTCAACTGAAAAAATGCTTTTCGATTTTACGAACTCTCGATATTATGAAAATTTTCGGGGCCTCAAAATGTTTGTGAAATTGAACGTCAACATATCTAATCAATTGAAACAAATATTCTTCCCGAATTATCTTTGGTGAATCCTTTAAGCATCGTAAGTTCGTAAGTATGTTGTTTTGTGATGTCTGACAACATATATTAAACATAAGGCATTTGTACCTTTCATTCAGCAGCTGCCATTTACAGAAAAGGGTACTTAGTTGCATTCCATGTATTTTATATATTTTCAAAGGCTGCTCCAAAACTAAAGGACTGTTACTTAAATCGATAGAATATGAGTTTTTCTTCTTTTTTTTGGTGCGTTCACACCAATAGTGACAGCAACGGACGAAAAGTTTCAGAGTGGGTCACTGCTTTTTCGTAAATTAATAACTACGAACTCTCTTTGACTGAGTAATCTTTTTTTTTCTTAATTTCGTCATTAAAAATTGCTTTAATCCCGAGTACCAAAACTTGTTCTTAGAGTTATGAAGTCAGTTGGAGCAGTTAAATTCTCACTTTATTAATAGTGATACGTTAACAATTAGCTGCATTCTGGAACAGCTTTATTTTGGTATGGCAATCTTTGGAAACGGCATCATTTTTGCACGGTGATATTTTTAATATGAACATTTTGGCGCTGCACTGTTTTGCCTCACGATATTTGACCTCAAACCGTTCCAAATGAATAAGTCTCATGAGAAACAATCGATCGAGGTTTTACTGTATACACATTTCTTTAATGTTAATATTGCAATTGCATTCATTTTGTATTCGGTACAAATGTATCTGTGTATGTGTTTAATAATTTAAATCTGCAGTTTTAACTGACTTTATTTAAAACTCTTAATTATTGTTTTTTTTCTACGATTCATTTTTATAACATTTTCCACTAAAATATTTCAATACTTTTTATCGATTTATTTTTTTAACAATTCATTTATTATTTTTTAATGCTAGTAACAATTGTATTTTTCTTTAATTATTATGACCTATCGCAATTGAATTTTGTTGCCTAGCTTAGATTTGCGTTTCAATTCGAGGGTTATAATATTTTTTGGCTTATCTGTACTCTTACTGATAAAAATCCGTGCTGAGAATTGTACGCTAATATTCATTCACTTCAATTATTTAGATAATTTTAGCGTATTTCAGTATGAATGAAACAAATTATTACCTGTTATACTGGAACGATCTTTAGAATCTTTTTCCCACCGAATAGTAATAGTATCGGACGTAGTGCTTTCCACCTGTAAAATAGGCGACGTCGGGGGAGCTGCAAAGAATAAATAAAAAAAAGGAAAGAAAAAAAATAAAGTAATGAAGGTTAAAATAGCATACAAATGAAAATGTGCAAAATATCCTGAATATTTTTCAAAATAAAAAAAGTTAATATATATAAATATATATATTGTTGCAGTAATACGTCTCTGTAACACGTCTTATAATGCATTGCAAAAATCCATATTGAATGATACTATCGTCTCAGGTTTCCTAAATTTAAAATTCTTGCCCATTTATTCAGGCCCGTCATTTGAGCGATCAGGGGAGGGGGGGGGGGCACTCCCCCTGATTTTTAAAGGTACAATGTGTTCATACATGTGTTTATGCATTTCGTTGTTTTTAACCGACTTCACAAAGGAAGGAGGTTATACATTCATATTGTATGTACGTCGTTTTTTTTTTTTTTTTAATTTTGTCCACTCATAACTTCTTACCGGATGAACCGATTTTCATGAATTTTTTTTAATCGATTGAGGGTGGTTTCCCATAGGTCCCATACGTTGGTTTGACCATATTCGATAATTAGAAAAAAGTTATGTGCTGAAATGTGGTCATTTTTTTGCGTTTTCATCCATAACTTTTGACTAAATGAACCGATTTTGATGATTTTTTCTTTGATCGATAGAGGGTCGTCTAACTCAAATATCGCACATCAGTTTGACTACATCTGTTTTTTAGAAAAAACGTTATGGGTGAAAAATAAGTATTTTTTCATTTTAATTGGAAATGCTAGGATCGATTTTTCTTTGTTGGGAAAGTTGTTAATATACATGAAACTCATTGTTAAAAAAGAGTTTGTTGCCATTAAGATGTAATATTAAAAGCAATTATAACAAGAAATAGACTGAAGGCTTCTCTGAAGAAGAAATTAAATCCAATCAGTTTGCTTGCTCTAGTGACCCTTTAAAATCGATTTTAGAACGAAATTTATCTTACAAACGGTTAGTTTTTAGTGTCATTCCCTCAAAGGTTTCCCTTTTGATATGTATGTTTTAAAAATATATTATTTATATAAAAATGTATTTACACTAAAAAGAATAAAATAAAATAATTTTTGGAAAAAAATAGAACTGAAATTCAAACTATAAATTGCGCTAAAAAGTAAAAAATAATATTATTCTCTAAACAACTTCGATACGACTTTTAAACATAATTTATGAAGTCGGTGCAAAATTATGAGGATTTTGATGCATGATTCCTTTTGTAACTATGAACCAATTACAAATATATATCGTAGAGTTTGCAACAGTTTCAGTGTAAAATAGCGTATGGTGTATTACAGTTATAATTAGACCGTCATAATTTTGCAATGACTTCAAAAATTATGTTTAAAAGTCGTATCGAAGTTGTTTAAAGAATAATATTATTTTTTACTTTTTAGCGCAATTTATAGTTTGAAGTCGGTTCTATTTTTTTCCAAAAATTATTTTATTAAGCTATAATATGTACTCAACGCACCCTTCCCCTGTTCCCTGGAAAAGTTTTGAAGCGACCAGGCCTGTATTTATGTTTCTATTTCAAAACTATTTGCAGTTATTATGAATTTATGAACCCTCTGAGTCACAAAAATGACCCGCAACGAATGATAGTTTTTACAGCTTAAAAAAAGGCGATTTCAAAACAAAATAAGTACTGTTTTTAAAGAAAGAAAATTACAATATGTATATATACTAAGAATAATATCGAAACCATACCTTTAATTTGTTAAATGTGTTATCCATTTAAATAAAAAAACTGATGGATTGAATCACATTATTTTAAATTTATATACTTAGGAAAATCGAAATATGTTATTGCTTGCTCGAGTGTAACTAAAATGCTCCAATTTTGCAAGTTCAAAACTGAATAATTAAATCGAGAAAGAAAAAAAAAAATATTTAAAAGTTTTTTAAATTAATTTTTTCCCGGGTACATAAATACATCAAAAATGACACTAAAGCAAATTAGATAAAATCTTTGTTTTAATTTGAAAAAAAAAAAGAATGGATTTCGTTTTTTTTTTAATTAATTTCCTTAATACTCTTTTTATAGCTTTTTCTTTTTAAAGATTTCACATAAATAATGTGATTCTAAATTTGGAAACTATTTCTCTGCTTCAATTTAAAACATTGAAATTCTGTTAAAAGTTTCCGCTGTATGGTTCCTTACTTTGTGGCGCCATCTATGATCATTTATTGAAACAAACTAATTTTTTCTAAGATATATCTTTCCTTATTAATACGGAGCATAAATAAAAATGAAATCTATTATTAAAGTTAATTATTTTTTTTTTCCTTTTTTGAAACTCTAAAACGAGTAAAATAAGTTTTTCTCACTAATTTGGGATTGAGCAACAATAACCTAATTTAGCTGAGAAAAGAATAAAATCAGATGTACGCAGAAACTTAACTTACGTAAAATGTGATATTCTTTTCCGGGATATAGTTTAATATCGCAATTGTAAATTAAGAAATTATATTCTGATGTGCTCCATTTTATTCAGCCTCTTTTCAAATGATGTCTCACATAAGTTTTAACATATAAATTTACACAGTAAAGCCCTTTTGTAGTCCTAAGCTTCGCTTTCATCAATCAATAATACTGATAAGTAAGTATATGTTTTCAAAGACGTTTATAATGATGCATCAATTTGGTACCGGTTTTTCCTAAGTTGAAGTTAAATGAATGAAAGCCGTACACACACACACACACACATATATATATATATATATTCACACACACATCTCTATATATAACACTATCTTGCAAAAAAAGACATAGAAAAGTTTTGAAAAAAAAAAAAAAAGTTACATGCACGTTACGGAACCCTAGGGATCATTTATAAGGGACATCATTCATGTGGCATCATGCTTATGCAACATAGCGTGACATGTGACAAAGGGGGGCGGGGGGCATGTTGAAGTGTGACGTTTTGTGACAAAGAGGGGGAGGGGTTGTCAAATATATGGGGAAAAAGCGTGACATCATTTCTGAACGGTCCCCTAGGACTATATTATCATTCGGTAGAAACGGCGGTAGGGAAACGCGGACTAAGTGTTCACCAAACTTTTGAATACACTGAGCAACAGTGCTGTTTTCAAATTCTCCTTCTAGCTACCTTCCCCCCTCCCCCCTCGCTTCCATCGCAAAAGATCTTGCATGACAAAAAAAAAAAGTAATAAACTCAATTCGAAGTTATTGATCATATCTCAGTTGTTGCATGATAAGAGCCATCAGTAAGTATTTCACTGCTAAGGTAGTCGTATTGTAAAGAAAACATATGTACAGAGTTTAGTTCGGTTGTAATCGCTAAAATGTGATGATGCAACTACAGCGAAAAATTAAGTATCAAATGCTAAGAAATATTTTTGAAATTCTTTCTACTAAAATAATGAATATTAAAAAAAAATTTTAAAACATTTTAGACAAGGTAAACATAATAATTATTTTTTTGTTTGGATTAAAATATAGATATATATTGCTGAAATTAGGACCTGCCTCATAAAATGCAGGTTTTTGATTAGCAAAAAGTGTGCATGTAAAAATACTAAAAGGTTAATAATAAACTATTCTATAAAATATTTTTTACTGATTTATATTCATTAAGATTTTTAAACAATGGGAAAGTCATGGATTAACGCCAATAACTTAAAATGTTTCATTCCCGTATCCTTTTGAAGCAAGTACGTTTTTCACTGCTAATATTATCGAATTGTAAATAAGCATATGTACATCTTATATATAAGCGGCTTATTCTGTCTGTCTGTCCGCGATAGAATCCCCGGCCGTTTTACCGATCGGGACCACATTCGGCACGGTTAATGTTTACGACCCGAGAAACGCATCGCTGCAAAAATGAAAGTTGTGACTCAATTAGTTTTTTTTTAGTTAATTTTTTGAAATTTTTCAATGCTTTTTTTGACCCGTTTTATTTTATTTTTGCATTGTTGCCGTCTTTTCCAACAGTATAATTACAGTTGCCGTGTGAACAAACAAATAAATGCAGTTGCCATTGTTATTGTAACAAATGTAAATAATATACTAACAATAATCGAAACATTTATCTAGCATATTGAGTGAGGCTTCGCTGTATTTGCAATCTTCGTTAAAAATTTAATGTATACGCGATTTTAATTTAATGCTTTCTTTCTTGTTAATTTATTTATTTATCGTCTGCGCTTTGGTAAAATCCTAGGATAAGGCCCGGCGGTTTTGAAACCCCGTTTCAAAACCGCCAATTTGGCGTCCACCTCACAGAACAATAAAACAGGGTTACGATCAAATCAGGATTACCAAGATGGTGTACTCATCGCCAACCGCGCCAACGGGGTGGGCTCTCCTCTCCTAATAAGATCCAACCATAAATCTATAGTAGTGGGGGACAGTAAGCAAAGGGGCATCCTCGCCCCCGGACCTGGGAAATTCAGTTTGAATTAGCAGACACCTTTGCACAAATCATTTTAATTACAATTTATTATATCTAGAACAGCTGTCATTTCGTATGAACGCCGGGCTTATTTGCTAGTAATTTATATCGGTTGCACTGTATTAAAAACCTTTATACTGAAACAACGAGTTTTTTTACAAATTCAATGACGGTTTCTGAGCTACGAGCTATTCAATGCGATTATTGGCGAGATTATAAAAGTCTACTAATATTCGTTTGTGCGGAGTAACGACCTGCAGTTTGGCGACCACAAAGTCAGCGGCTGACTTTTAGTTTTGATTCCAGGACTACTTGACGTTCAGTAGTGAAATGTTTCTTCCCTTTCCATTTGGTGCATGATTTTTAATTCCTGTCACGAAGTACGAGAAGTATTGTATTCGCGAGAGAACTAACACTGAATTTTAAACTGATACTTAAATTTTAATATTTAACGTAATTTAGGTTAATTTACGTATGTCTCGATGATTCGACGTTTTCTATGTGCTCTCGGCACGGCCTTAGAAAGGTTTAAATATTGAAAAAATTTAATTAGTATTTGTTTTGATTCCATCCTGATGTTGTATTAGATTTAAGTAAAACTTTTATATCATAATTTTCAATAATAATTACAAACCAGTAGTGAACAACTATACAAAGCAGTACAGAAAAATTATTTCATAATTTCGCTAAGTCTGTGTTACCTGTTTCCAGTGTTGTACCAATAATACTGTCTGTCTGAGGTCCGGCCCCAGCAGTATTATACGCCTTGACAATGATTTCGTATTTAGTAAAAGGCTGAAGTCCAGTAACATAAACGGACTGCTGTTCACTCTCTGAATTCACTTCAACTCTCTTAAATTGAAATTTTTCAGATGAGTGATATACTCTGTAACCTACATGGTAACCTTGTAAACGACCATGCCTGGCATCTTCTCTAGGAGCCTGTGTAAGGAAAAAAGTTATAGTGGTATAAGTTGAACATAAATGTTATATGCATGATTGAATAAAAGAATGTTTTCTTAAATAGTATCAGGGAGAAGAGGATTGCTCTAAAATGAATAATGATTTGTACTAATATAATTTTCTCTCTTTAAAATAAATAGATACATAGTTCAGTAGTTATTTCTCATTGAATGTTTCTAGATATCAAATTAATAATTTTGTTACATATTAATACTTTTAGAACATTTGCTGTTTGCTGTAAATTAACGATTTATGCTTAATGTACGTTCTCCATTCACTTTATTCGTATATTTCCCAAGTAATTACTAATTTATTTTTACATGTTTTGCAAATGCTGAAATTTACATTTTAAACTCGTCATTTATTTATTTATTTATTCTTTCCTTATTTTGTTTAAAATTATGTTTCAATTGTAATAACCTTTTGACTTAAATAATCCATCTTGTTAATTCTCATGAAACTTAATTCCGCTTTCTTTATAAAATTATATTTTGAAATAAAATTGTTAACTTTAAATTTCTCCGACTAATCAGAAATAATATCTTATACTTCATTCGAAGCAATAAAAATACCAAAAATAATAGCAATTTTAGCAATAAGTTTCCCGAAATTTTTTTTCGTAACCCCCATTTTCTTTAAAATACTTGTCTAACATTCGCTAACAATTTGTTTATTCAAATATTTCTCTGAAAATGTAAATGAACAGTTCCCTGTTAAATACAGAACATCTTATCGTAAAGAATACGCAAATTTAGTTAAAAAAGATTTTTACTTTCTTTTGAATAGTTGTTTTAATAATTTGCCTAAAAGAGTATAATGGGTTTAGACAAGTTGAGGGAACCATAAGTGGAAATTCAAAGGTCTGTATTTTTAATTCGAAGCAGGCTGTAATTAAATTTGAATGTTCCCGGAGGTCTTAAATGGCTTAGAAGCTGCGTTAAGAAAATTGCTCCCAGAACTTTTCTGATTTATATTAGAATAGGTAAGAGAAAAGAATTTGTAAATTCAGTTAAACTTGACTTTCTTGAGTGTAAGAGAAGTATTTTAGGAAACGTGATTACAACGTTAAAATATTTTCCTAACTAAGGTTTTTAGACATCAAGTTCTATCCATTTTTTTAGTCATTTATGAACTTGCATATACGAGTATTAATTCAACTGGTCAGTGAAGAGTTGAGATCATTCCAAGAGTGAAGAGATCATTTCCAAAACTTTTTTCATCTTTGCGCATTAACACTCGCAGCGCTCTATGCTCAATAAATTACGTTGTAGGATATATTATAGTCTCTTATTGAAGAATATTTTTAAAGCATAAGTTATATCCTTATTATAAAGTAAGTGAATTTAAATTGTAAGTAGTGTGGCTGATGACTCGTGGTTAGTGATTCTAACTTGAAGTTTGGCTTCTGTCACTACTCCGCCATTTTGTAATAGAATGCTCATTATAGAATTTTATTTCATTTACATTTTAGCTTCAATTTTATGCTCTTCCAAAGCTGCTAAATTTATTTACTCATATGCTTACAGGAAAATCATAAATTCATCTAAAGTGTAGATGGCACATAAAAAGGAAAACTAAATTGTTTTGTAATACATCTCCGCTACCATCACCGACAATCCTTTATAACCGATACTTAAAGAAAGTAAAGAATAAAATAAAATAGAAAAAAAACCCTTCCAGACGGTATGTGCTTTCACAAAACTTTGGAAGGAGATTAACTTAATTTTTGAAGTTATATTTTTATTGATGCGTTGTGGTTGATGGTATAATTTTGTAACGAAAGTGACGCAGGAAATATTACAATACAAAACAGCTTTGAAGCTATTGTGTGAGACGGATTTTATTTTAAATTGTCACAACAAATAAAACGCCAGTCTTTTCTGCATGATTTTTATTGCAGGATGATAAACTTTCCTTTTTATTTATATTTACTCTTTTCTTGTACTCTTCTGACATTTTGTTTTTAATTTTAAGTTAGGATGTTATATCTGTTTTAATAAAAATGGTTCAGTGCTTAGGACTTGGATTATTAACAACGATTAATAAGTTTGATGTTTTTCAATTACAATAGAGTTTATATTTGTTGATTTGACTTAATGTGCCTAATAAAGTTGCAATTAAAATATATTGCTGATGATGCCTTACAATTGATCTTAGAGTTGTATTCTTACTTTTAGAGAACTTTTTCTTGTCCCTGTTTTTCTTTTTCATTTTTTCCTTTATTTCTTTTTAAATCTTGAAGTTGTCAATAAAGGGATGAATCTTGAGCCGCGTATAGGTAAAACTATTTTTTAGTATATTTTCACATGATTCCAAACAAATGAAATTTTTATCATCCAGTAAGCTTAATGTTGGTGAAACCTTACTCTTGATCTTAGTTGTAGATTTACTTTTAGAGACTTTTTTCTTGTACTTGTTTTTCTTTTTCATTTTGTTTTCCCTTCTTTCCTTTTAAATCTTCTTGGTTGAGCCGCTTATAGGTAAAACTGAATTTTTTAATATATTTTTACATGATTTCAAAAAATGAAATCCTTATGTTAGCTTAATGTTGATGATATCGTTCTATTATTTTACAGAAGAAATATGCTTGTTTAGGATAGAGTGGCTGGTGTGGACTACTGGGGAATTCAACGGCTCGAATTTGCATCTTTCTAGATGCATAAGAAGGCTAGTGGTGCGGAAGATGCTGGCGCGGATAATGAAAAAGCTTGTGATGATGATGAAGAGGCTATGTTTTTAATGATGATGAGAATGGTAGATAAGTTAGAGACAGATGAAAGGGACATTTTTCCTACATGTACAAATTTCATAAAAATCCTTGATAGGAATTAATCTTATTCTGTCTTGATTAATGTGGAGAGGAAGATCAGCCCCGTTTGCAACTCCCTCATACTATGCTGTGCAAACTACTTGGGACAAAGTAAACAAGTCTCTTTTCTTTTTCTTTAATTTTGCTTGCGTATTATCATTCTGTGACATTTTACACCTTGTAGAGCATTAAATATTGTAAAGCAAGTCATCTTTAAGCAAAACTTATTATTTAAATTTGTTTTGGAACTGATTGCACTTTAGAATCATTTATTCATTATTTGTCAATTTTTTTCGGTTATACTGTCTATTTTACCAATACAACTCTTCAAAACACCGCATAAGTTCTATTTGTATGAATAATATAAATAATGAGGATGGAAATTTTTAAAAGTAATTACTTTTTTGCATTTCCTTGACGGCATGAATAAAATATACAAAAATAAATTTTATTCATTATTCTTTAATAATACATACATTTTCTTACACCGAAGAATTGATTTCACGTATCTCTGAAACACATGTATGTAATTTTATTTGAAATCGTGTGACTTATTTATTTTGGAATAATAAAGAATGCGAAGTATTTGTATTGATTTATCTACTACGTATTTTACATCATTTTATTTTGCACACTTATTTTATATAATATTAAGATATCAACTCAACTCAAGATTATCGCAATCATTATAACTTAAATAATTTTCCTCTTAAATAGAATATGTAATCAACTTACTTTCCATGACACTTTTAAAGACTGGTCCCCTGTTGGATGTACGGTTAACTCTCTGGGAGGAGCAGATGGAGCTTAAAATATGAAAGAGCAATTACGCGCTATGCAATACAAAGCAAAGGTTCTTTAGCAAGGAATTTTCTATTAAAAGTTCTTTAAGATTAATTTTAAATTCATCTTAAACTTTTGATTCATCAGAAACTTTTGCAAGATTTCAAACTTATATAATTACTATACAAAAATGTTAAAACTACATTCATTGAACTTGGAGGACTCAACTCAAAGTAATTATAATAAAGTCGTTCAGCTTGAAACTCATAAAAAACCCACAAACATGTATTACCTAAATTTATTTAATACACATAAGTACACATAATAGGGATAAGGTGTAAATATTAGTTCATTAATTTTGTTACACATGTATAAAATTAAAATCGATTCATTAAACTATACATTACTGCCAAGAAAAAGCGTACATTAAAGGCACACACACACACAAAATGAAGAGAAGGGAAGGGGGGAAGAAAGAAAGAAAACATCAACGTATTGGAACAAGAAACCATTAAATTGAGCTCAGGGAGGGGGAAAAAATGTTAAAGCGTCAGTACATTCTTAAGTCCAATTGGCATTATTTCGTTGTGTAAGGTCATGTTTCATATTTGGCATCCTTGTGTCACATAGTAAACAATAACTATAATAATTAATAAACTAGTTCTGATACATCTAGCATTGCTGAATATGTCCGAACCTAATCCAACCAAGTCCTAAGAAAACTTTACTGACCTATTAAAAGCAGTATTTCTCGGCTGCATAATGTCGTCGAAGACCCGACACATTGCATCTTCAGCAGGATTGAAAATTATTGAAGATCACATTATTTATTCCATGTAAATACTGTTTGACCTCTGGGAGATCAGAACTAATTCAGATGGCACTTCCTATATTGCAACTAACTCAAAAGGGTGGACAGTGTAAACTGGTGTCAGAATAAGTCGGTGTCACCTCTCGTTACGTACTTAGTTTACTGAGTTACTTGAGTACTTAGAGTTACTTAGTTACTTGAGTACGTGGAAAATCTCATTGTGCATACTGCAATGCACTCACTCTTACTGATTATTACAAAATAATGGTGTATTTTCATCTTCTAGAATTATGATTTTTACACTTAAATAAGTAAACGAATAAAAATAATTAAAAAATGCAGCGTAAGAATATATAAAATAATAATTTAACTTTGTGCAAGTAAACTGTAATAAAAAATAATTTCAAGTAAAGAAAGCACAAATAAGCATTAAAGTGCAGACATATGTTTCGGGATTCCAAGCAATCCCGAAACATATGTCCGCATTTCAATGCTTATTTGTGCTCTCTTTACGTGAAATTATTTTTTATTATAAGCATATATGTTTGAATTTACTTTAATAGATGTCACAAATACATTATACAAAAATACAAAATAAATAATGATAATTTTGTACCTATAATATGAGAAAAAGAAAGCAAATTCAAAATATTATGATCATTATTAGTTTCCTTACCTTCGACAAGGGTCGTCACATTGATAATGTTGCTTGGTCTGCTTTTTCCCAAAGCGTTTTCTGTAATGACTCTGACATGATATATGGTTACTGGGTGTAGAGCTCTTAATGTTGTACTAACTTCAGGTCCGGATACAATTAATTGGGAAGTATGACCCTTCCAACTGTCTGCAAAAGAATCTTTTAATTACTATATCTGTAAAATATTACACTAAAATGTAGTATTTAAAAGCTTTTTATGTGCAAGTTGTTTTAAAGAATGTAAAAGTTAAAGAGAAATTTCAAATAAAAATAATAATAATAAAGAAAAAAAACGATTAGAGTCCTTTTTTCTCTCAATTTTATGACGATAAATAAATTATGTAAGAATTAAAATGATATACATTTGTAGTACTTTCATTTCAACGTATCTTTCAATCATTAAATTAATAAAATTTTATAATAAGATTAAGCACTTACGAACTTTCTTCATCTAAGGACCTTTAAAGAATTTGAAAATTAAAGAGACATTTTGAATAAATAATAAATATGACAATAAATTGATTTTTTTTGAAACTTCTGACGATAAAAAAATCTGTAATAATTGGGAAAAATTTCAAAACCATGTAAATCCGTAGTATTTTCATTTCAAGATCTATTTTCAGACCTATTTCGAACATATAATGTGATGTGAAACAGAGAATGCAATTAAACTAGGTCTGACATGCAGTAATTTCCTAAATATATAAAAATGTTTTTTTTTTATGTAGAAGAAAGAAAAAGAAAAAAAAATGTGGTGTACACTTATTACACTTGCAACTATTCGGCCTATTCCTATTGTTGAGTACCGTAGGATTACAAAAAGAACCAATTTTGCATGGATTGGAGTACACTGTTAGAAATTTCATCATGAAATTACGGTTAAATGACTGGCAGCAGTCTGTTCATCTAATTCACCGTTTAATTTACGGTTTGGAACATTTTTCTTGGTTAAAAAGCCGTAAATACAAAAGTTTACGGTTTTATAACCATTTAAAAATGGTTTCAAAATAAAATTTTTACCGTTTTTTTAACCATTTCGAGACGTAGAATCTCCGAGGCGTAGAAACCGTAAACGAAGCTTGCAGGAATCGAACCCGGGTGTATGGTATACCAACCTTGCTCTCTAACCCTTCGGCCATCTACACCACGTGAAGCGACCGTTTATTTATCAATAAATCTTCTTTTCCAACAGGCAAACTGCCTTAAAATTAAGATTTCAGTTTATGATTGGATCCAAAGTCAGTTTTAGTCTAAATTTACTGTATATTGACGAAAATCATTTTATTTGCTGCAAAAATTAAAATACAAACAAGCTTCAGCTGCTCACATTATGGGTTCGCTCATTCGCAAACAGTTCGGGAATCCGATGCCTCCAATTTTTGATTTACGTGTGTATGTGTTTCTATTTAGTATCCACTGCTTAAGCCACTTTTTTTTCTTCTTTTTTTATATACACATGCATATTTTTACTGATAAATCCGTATTCCTATTTTAAAACAACGTACGACCGGTAAGGTTTCGCAACAAAGATAGACGCCCGATTCTTATTGAGCGCTTGAAAATTATGATTAGTTAAACGTTATTTAGGATAAACAGAGAATAAACGATTTTTTTCGCAATCAGCGGTTTGAGTACCATCTTTTTAATCGTTATTCAACTGTTGTAATTAAATACGGTAAAATAACATTCAAATAAATGGTTATTTTACTATTTTCTTACGGAAATTTTTAACAGTGTACCATAAAGCGTGCGCCCAACGGACGTTGTAGAACCCCAATTCATAATTGTTTCCACTTTTAATTATACTTTACTTATTTATTTATTTTTAAATAAATAATGTAAAAAATTATCAGTAACATTGCTGCATAATTATTGCTATGATGGAGCTAAATGTTGTAGGTAAAAAATTTGCGTATGTTTTTTGGGCTTGAACAAAGAACGTCATTTTTCTCCTTACCGTTTCTGCTCGCGTCGGATTAGGCGGAACGTCGGATTACGAGTCAGGCGGATGTGAAGGTTCTTAGGGTAGCCTTTTTCTGAATAGTTCCTTGTTTGAGTTGGTTACAAAATTGCTTTAATATCGGCTATAGCCAATTTTCTTTGTTAAATTATAAACTTTCGTTCAATTGTGTTTTTTGTACTTCTGTAATCAAATAAATGAAATTATTTTTAATTCGTAATTAACGTTTTATATTTCAATGCATCTATGCCCCCTTCCTGAAAAACATTACGCAAGAAGAAAAAAATACGCTTCAATCTCTGCATTATCATATTTTATGGCGAAGACACCTTTTAAGAGATTAAAAATTCAATTATCTAAATCAGCAATGAATTATTCATCCATCTAAATTCGCTATTCGTCATTACTCAATTATCTTTCATTATTTTCATTCTTATTTTCGCATGTTTAGAATTACTTAGCAGGATATAGAACATTTCTCAAAAGAAATCTTATTTCATGGCTGTTTGTTAATCGATGGTTGATATTAACTGTAATTTTTACTTTATTAATAATTGAGTTCAACAAAAAATGTATTTAATTAATCATAAGAAACACTACAGATATTGATTTATGTCTGTTCTGGTTTATTTAAATGAAAGTTACCTTCTGCCATTTTGTACTGTACACTGCTACCCGTAATATGACTGTTTCCATTAAAAGGCACTTCCCAGCGAATCGTCACTGTTCTACTCGTTACATTAATCACAGTCAAGTTAGTAGGTGGATCCGGAACACCTGTTAAAAATATTAATTCACGTTATTATAAAAATATTTCAGTCAAAAATACATCCATTCGTTTGAATAATTGAGAAGAAGTAAAAAGTAATTTTCCCCTGCTCCTATCATTCAGTTCTTGTTGAAGGAAAGTTATGCACTTTAAAATATGTTGGAAGAACTTCTAATTTGAAAAAAAAAAAGATTTTAGTGCTTGATAAAGCTACAATTGTTTTGATTTTGTAAAAGCTTAATTTTTAGATTGTTGATACTTGGCCTTCGTACACAATTACTTTGGTTTATACATTTTAACTTCAGACGCATTAACCACACTAGAATGTTAAACAGTCAAATCATATGTTTTTAAAAAGTTTTTGTGAAAGAAAAGAAGATGTAGAGTAAAAAATATTCAACTGAATCACTGTAGATAAAGATATAAAGGGCTAAGGAGAAAATATGAATCTGCGCGTGAGGGAGAGAGAGAGAGAGAGAAAGAGAGAGCGAGGAAAAGAGCAATAAAGAGGAATAGAAGAGTAGAGGAAAAAAAAACTTTTGTTTTGTCGTTTACATCTTAATTTTTATTACGAAAACCAAGCCCCTATGAAAGCAATTTAATGCTCCTTTTTTTCTTAGCATTCCAAAAGCTAAAAATTTAACAAGAACAGATTCAAGCACCCGTAGCTCAATCTTAACATTCAGACGAAAAAAAAAAAATCATGACTTAACCTGTTCAACCATTTACGTAATTTATGAAAACTTGACAATAATAAGACCTAGTATTTTATTTTCTTTGATGTATTATTAAAGAATTAATACTAATAGACTTTACACCATAAATAATAATTGTATTTCAACATTTAAATGTGTCATAACATACTAAACTAAATCAAATCACAAATGAATTATGTACTTTGTTCTGTTTCACGTTAATGTTAACACTAAAAATTTAATTTTAAAACATAAGGAAAAAATTAATATTAAAAAGGTATTCTTTTATCTTGCTTTAAGCTTTCGTTTTTTAGAAATTTAGAAATTTCAAAAGTAACAGTAATGGATCTTGATTATAGGTTCTAAAAAGAAGGCATTTCTCCATTTCTAAGAAAATGAGTTCGTTAATTTTGAATGTGGAAAAGGATTAAATATGCATAAGTAGTTTCAAAAGAACCAATGCAATTATCTCTGCATGTTAAAATATTCTCCTGTCTTTACTTATATTGTTATTTTTCAAGCTATAAATGTATACATGAATTATTATATGCAAGCGATATAAAAAATAAAAAATAATAATATTAATATTTTTATAGCGCATCTAATAGAAATATGTATTATTTGTTCTCAAACACAAGTTCAACGAACAAAACTTGGAGAAAACCGGAAAAAAATGACTTTATTTTATTATACATAAATAATAACGTCAATTTATTTAAAATTCCGTTGTGTCCTAAGTTGTAATTTTAAATGTATATGCAGACACAAATACATATATTTATCATGTAATGACATAATAAAAATCACATGAAATATTTCTTATAAAGAGTAACGTGTGTACATTTGTTAGATTACTTTTGTTCTAATGCGAAAAAGGACTTGAAATCCCAAAGGTTTTAAAAAAAAAACTGTTTATAAATATTGCAAACGAGAATTATACATTTGCATTTTGTAAGAAATTTGATAAACATTTTCCAAATCAATAGTTTTCGTTTACAAAAACAAGTAAACAAAGCACTTTGTCTCCGTTACTTCGTCTTTTGAATAAGCATATCAAATAAATAATAAAACTTTGCATTTCAGTTTCATTTGAAAACATCCAGCTAGTATTTTTCTGAAAATTTCTCGTTAATTTGAATTGTTTAGTGATTCTGCAATTCTGTTTTGTTTATATTTTTCTTATAAACTAGAGTTCTCGCAGCGTTCGAAATTCGGATATAATTCATTAATTTCTTCAAGTTTAGTCACGAACGTTTAGGGGAGAGCGGGGCTAAACCGTACAGCGAGGCTAAACCGTACACCCATTTTTTTGGGCTAGATTTCAAGCTAGACGATCCCGTCAAGTGCTGCAGTCTAGCGGCAGATTTCGCAAGTTTACAGTATAGATATCGTTTCGCTATGCGTAGGAGTATCAGCGTCTCGGTAAAAAAAACCTAATTTTACTCTTTTTCTTCTAATTTTCGTCCAGTACTAAATAAAAGAAAAGTGAAGAAACTTTTCTTGTATGCTAGTAACTGTAAGATCATAATAAACTACTTCTCTTAAGCTCTCTTTTGGTTGTTAGCGATGATTGGTTAAGTGATAGAATTTAAGGTTATTTTAATATATTGCCACGAGGTACAGATTGGGGCTAAATCGTACAGAAGTCTACGGTGTAGCCCCTAACTGTAAAAGCTGAAAAGGAAGGGCAGAAAAATTCAAAACAGGTGAATGTGGGACTAAAAGTAAAACCAAAGCTAATCCTAAACCCAAGGAAACAATTTCTAAAACAACAGTATCTGCAAAATCTAAAAGCAGGAGAAACATCAAATTTAATGATTCATCATCAGAAGACGAACTTCCTGATATGAAAGACATTGTCGAAGGCGATTATTTAGATGATATGGACTCAATGAAGTCATTTCTTGATAAAGGGTTCACAAGAGAAGCTTCATGCTCCAAGGATGTTTTGTGCGGTGATTTCGGCAAGGACAAAGAGCTGTGGTACAGGTGCTGCTTATTTTCAGGATGGATCCATTCAGCTTGCAGTGCTGCGGAATCTGCAGACAACTACATTTGTGATTTGTGTACAACGCTTAACGTGTGACCTTTTTTCTGCTCTCTTTTAGGTTTGTAATGAAATCTTAGAACTTTTTTATTAAAATTAACCTGATTTTTTTTGGATTGTATTTTGTTCTAAAATTTTACAATTGTAATACACAGTTTCCTAGTTACGACCTTTATAAGTAATAAAAAGTTTTTGTACAGTAATCTATTGCATTACAATCATTACTTACCTAAAAATATGATTTTTAAACTGTACGCTATAGCCCCGACCCCCGGGGCTATTTCGTACAAGGTAACTTTTTTTAATCATCAATTTTTATATGTAAAAAATGGAATAGTTCCAAAATGTTTATGTATGATCAGTAGGCGAATAATCAAATTATATATTGCTTTTGTTCATAAAACTTTTACTTTGTAATTTTCTATATATCGACGAATCTCCCTTATGTGTACGCTATAGCCCCGCTCTCCCCTAAACAACTTTTAGACATTTTAGTTTTTCTGTTTGACAGCAGTTTATTTTGTTAAAAATTTCAACTAGCCATAACCTATACTCAGCAATTGTTTGAACACTGAGTTATTCATTTACCTTAATGAATTTGTAACTCATATTATACCTTTCTGCACCCCTTCTCCTGTGCATAAAATGGAAAAAATATTGTTTTCATGCCACCCAAGTATTATTGAATAAATTAGAAAAACATACACTTACTTTCAATTTAATCAAAAGTTCAAAACGCTAATGAAAATAAACAAACTTATGAAATGATGATATGATTCGAAGAAAAATATTGTGTCACCGCACTTTATGTTGTATTAGACATTGTTAGCACAATCTTACTAACTAATCACATACACACACACACAAATATATATATATATATATTGGAAATGGATTAACCGACAACTTGAGATTACTATTATTTTGCTTTGACCTTCATTTAATAGATTACCTTTTCTCTTTTGTTGTGTTCTTTACCTTTCTTCTTCTTTGAGTTTTAAATAGTAACCGAGTCTTTTACAAAAGTTGAATATTGTAGATGTAAGGAGTAGTATAAAAGTATGACGAACGCATAAAAGCGAATAAATACAGATGTAACATGTACTCAATATAAAACGGAATAAATAAGACCCTTTGAAGGAGAAATCTCAACTTCCGACAACGACGCAAGCTAATTTCTGTAGCACTAGAAATTTTTTCAGATTACAGATACAAACAAACAAAAGCAGACACTACAAACTACTACTCCATAACTTCTTCTGGTCATAAAATGGCGTAGTTGAAAGTTAAATAGGTGCCCCATATTAGGAGGTATCGCTATATTAGGCAACTTTAACTCACAATTTGGGAGTTATTTTTTAGCGACTATAATCTGGTATCGAACAGATAAAGCCGAAATATTTTTTTTTTAGTTTTGTATTAAAAAAAACAGAACAATTTTTTTCAGTTAAAACACACACTCTCATACACAAATGTACCTTGAACAACCAACTGGAATGTGGATTCGTCGTAACCAAATTCATTGACAGCTGCACATCCGTACATTCCACTGTCTTCTCTTCTAGAGGACACAATCAGTAGTTCAGAAGTTAGGCGATTTTCATCAGCAAATTCCCGGGCAGAGAATCTATTTAAATTTCGAAAAAGAATAAAATGTTACACAATATGTAACTAAATGCTTTCTTAGGAAACATTATTAATGTAATATGGCATCGGTTGGCTGGGCAGAGTTCGTGACCGTGAGGTCTCGGGTTCGATACCAGAACCTCGAGTACGTTAATGGTGACTGTGCACGTTGAATCTGCTGTGGTTACTAATTCCATTACTAATCTATGCCACTAGGGGCGTTGGAACAGGGATTGTTCCAAAGAAAATGAGGGTTTATTCCAGAGAAAATAAACTCTGCTAATAGTATCGAATTCCCAGAATCTTACTTCGTTTCTGGTGAACTTTTTTTTTAAACCTGAGTGTTTTTTTCTTTTTTTTTTTCATTAAGCGAGTGTTCGTTACTTTACCAAAACTATTTTTTAAATTTTGATTCATCAAATATTAAAGCAGTTATGTACCTAAATGGAGTAAAATAAACGAATAAACCAATTACCTAGGGTAGTTATTGAATTATTAAAATTTCTTTGTACTGAAAAATTGTTTTTATTTTCGAGACGACTTCACAAAGAAGGTTGTTTGTTCAAATGGCTCTGGCTAAAAATGTTTCTCATAAAAATTATCAAATTGACATACATAATTTGCAAAAACGTTTTTTTTCTTTGTTTTCATAAGGAACATTTTGTACCCCAAGAAGAAATCGTACTTATGTCGCTTGATATAATATTTCATAAGCAGTGCACCAGTACGATATAGTTTTGAATAATATAATGATTTTGGATAACGTTTAGTGTTGAGAATACATTAAAATGGATTTTAGTTTAAAATATTTCACTTACTATCAGTTTTGAAGGAAAATAGGTGGTGCGAGAAAAATTCTCAAGAGCGAGTTTTCAGGCTACTCTTTTCGAGGCGAGTTCTGAAGGGTTAAACTCTACGCAGATGTCTACTCCAGAAATTCAAACACAACCGGCAATATTACAAGGATCAGGAAAATTTCAGAAAATTCTACAACTGGTCAACTGAAACGCACTACACTTTCAGAAATGCATGCTCAAATTTCACGAAACTTTCGTCGTATTTGACGAAATGGCTTCGTGAAAAATGCTCCGAGTAAACATTTCGTCCGATTGGCGAAATTTGTGTAGTAACTTTTTTAAGTCACGTGATTGCGCGAGGAAAGAATCGTTGCAAATGACGAAATTTTCTTGACGATTGAAGAATCGTCGAAAGTGAGCGCACTATTTCTGAGAGTGTAGATTGTCACGAGTAAACACATAAATTTATTTCATTAAAAAGTATGTTTTAAGCATGAATAAAAATACCTAGATTTTTCCGACATGATCAGTGGAGTTTTGTTCTTATTCCATGTTATTTTGATAGGTGTGTTTCCTTGCGCTGTACATTTTATACTTGTATTATCTCCTTCTTTGATTGCTCTACTTTGATATGTCTCTTCAAATTTTGGAGGTACTGAAAAAAATAAAACAAAGGAATTTTATCCTTATATAGTTTGCGATGAAAGTTCATACACTTTTACAAGATTTACATTATCTTAAACTATCCGTAAGATAACATTAGTTTAGTACCGTATTGAAATTATTTTTTCATGCTTATAATCATCGATAGTTTAGTTTTTTGGCAGTTGTTGCACATCTAAGGAAAAATTGTCTTCAAAACGTGATGTATTATTAGGAAAAGGAAAAGAAACATGAAGCTTGGTAACATATTTGATGTTAGCAATTTGTTTCTTTTTCTTGATATAAGTTTGTAAGTTTCGCATTTTCAATCGATTACTTAAATGAGACATTTTGACGTTTAACATCATCTAAACAACTAACGTAAGTATTTGCTCACTATTGTAAATTCTTCTACAGATTAGGCACTTAATTAAAAGAAACGGTTTTGGTAAATATACAGCAAGAAAGTTATTAGTCGAACTCCTTTCACGCAAATTTAAGTCCTGCGGTGTATCATTTCAAGAAATGTGCGACTTCGAATTTGAAACAAATAGGTCTTAAATAGTTAATGAGTTAAAAATAATTATCTATTGTAAGATTCTGGGAAAAAAGCAAGAAAACATTCCGATGTTGGTTTTAGAAAAGTCATTATTATTAGAAATTATGCTCTATCCCGAGATTTAGAAGAAAAAAAAATCAATCAACTCTTTGGAATGTAAGTTTAAGCCGCTAAACTTTGTTCGAGAAGCATGCTTGTGCAAGCAATTTTGAGTGTTTGTAGGTGAATTTCGATTAAATTTTAATCATGCAAGATTGCAGAAGCATCAAACCAAGGGTTTGCATGATTTCAATTTTTGATGCTCAAAATAAAATTGACGTAACGAATACAAAAAAAAAAAAGCAGATGAAAAAAACCCTCTTTACTGAAAATGTTTTTTTTTTGCTTAACAACAAAAGCTTTTGCTTAAATTAATATTTTTACAGGGTATTTATTGCCTGCTCTCGAAATAATTGCCAACGAAAACCGTGTTTGTGCAAACATACTTGCACCATGTCGCATCGTAGGAAAGTTTTTCCAGCCATCACGCGTGTAGAACATGTACTTATGTGTGTAATTTCCTAAACACGTAAAAAAATATGCTAAAATTCTGTCTTAATTTATTTTATTTCATATCTTATCAATTCAAATTTTCCCTGCAATATTCCCTTACTGGTTAGTCTTTACGATACATAATATGCATATGGAAGTAAAAGGAACGTTCAAATGTTGAAACTTAAGCTGGAAATTTTACCAGATTTGAAAACTACAAGTACAAAATCTAACTTTAAAATAGCTTTCATTTAAATATTACCTTGAATGTTCAAAAACACAACTTTACTTAAGGCCGCTCCAATACCATTATTCGCTTGACATAGATAAAAACCTTTATCTGATATTTCAATATCCCATATCACCAAGGATCCATTATTGTACTGCCTTATCCTTGGGCTGGAAGTGACGTAACCGAAGTCACTAGGAGATGATTCTGGAAAGAAAAAATAAAGCAACTGGTAATTGTCAAAATGTTACATACATATATGTTATGAATATACTCATTAAAATAATACTATTAATTTTATAATTAAATATACTTTTGAACATTATATTATTCTGTTATTAATATAGTGAACTTCAGTTCAACAACTAAAAATTTCTTGCAATCCTGTTTCTATTAACACTAGAACCTCCGAAACGGTTTGTGATCATATTAAATTTATCAATATGCACCAAATGGATACTAACTATAGTTCAACTGTCAGTTGCATCCATCTGTCCTACTGTCTGTATATTAGGAAAAGTCAATGAAACTAAAAGTTTTACTATAGTTAGTAAAAACTTGGTGCAAACTGATAGTTTCGAAACCATCAAAATGACCCTTTGGCGATCCTAGTGTTAATGGTAGTTGCTGTTGTGCAAGAGAATATCATTCGGCTATGACATAAAATGTGAAAAATTGCTCAGAAAAGTAAAAATAAAAAATCAACGCAACATTAGGCACAAATTTTGCAAAAATTTCAGCTACGTGTTTCGAGGTTGCAAGTCCTCTTTTTCAATGCAAAAGAATGCTCTTCTAAATAAAAAACATCCAACTGAAGCAAAGATACGAACATAAACACAGCTTAAATAGCAAAAGGAAAGGATTAACCAGTAACCAACGAGAATAAAGGAAGCATAAGAAAAGAGTCACACGCTCTCGCTGTTTCAGTTGAACGTTTTTCAACTAGAAGCCCAATCTTTTGCATTGAAAAGGGGTTCCTTGCAACCTCGAAGCACGTGTCTTCAATTTCTACAAAATATGTGCCTAATCTTACGTTGATTTTTAACTTTTACATTGAGCTATATTTTCTCCGTCACCAACTTTTAGGCTTAAAAAATTCATTGCATAGTATAAAATACATACTGTAACAATATAATGCTCATTTTAAGAATTTTATCAGTCTCATGAGAACATTACTATTACCTTAAATAGTTTCAATAAATAAAATAAAAACTACTTCTATCTATTTTATACATAAAAGAATTTTGAAGCTAATTTAAAAGCAATTTACTAATTTTGAGATACCCTGATAGTATCCAGAATTTGCTTATATACTTGCTTTTCTTCTTATTTTTTGTTAAAAGTGATTTTCTTCATTTTTGTAACATGAATTTTCCTTCAAATATTTTGAAGATATATACAAAGCAATTTTTATAAGATTTTGGAAGTTTGTCCCTTTAAAGAATTTTTCGTATTATTTATGCATTTTTAACCTAGGAAATTTACTTTTTCATGGTTGCAAATAAATATGAGAGTATCCAGAAAATTTCTAGAGCATTTAAATTTTGAGATACGTCTCTTAAGATGATATTGCAATGAAAGTTAATTTTTAAGCCAGTAACTTTATTGTACGAACGATCTTTATACTTTGCAGCAACTTTAATGCATCAATATAGGAATTATGTAAATGCAAATGTGTACTACATGATTTGCGCTTCATTCTTTTTGATACTTATACGATTAAAATTATAAAAATTTAACATAATATTTTAAAGAAAGGTAACTAATTGTTAGCTATAGAATATCGTGGAGGAGATATTTCATTTCGTTTGTTATTATTAATAAACATTTTGCTTTTTGATTGAGAATTTCAAATGTAAACTATTTCTATTCGGAATTCAGAAGCTAAGCATCGAACCGGAAACTATTGATTTTCCTTTTTTGATTAATTCACTCAGTATTTGCTTTTATTTCCATATTTCCATTACTTATATCACTTTAAATCATTGTTTTGGAAATGTAGATACTTTTATACGAATAGTGTTACAGCAAGAAACTTTCAGATGATGTAATAACATTCACAAGATTGATTTATGAATTTTTGTCAAGAATAGATATTAAATCAAAATGCCCCCAGGCATATGCCCCAATAACCAAGATTAGGCACTTTAACCTAACGACTATTGGGTAAGACTTTCACTTTGTTGGCTGAAAAATATAATACTTTTCATTAAACTGCTATTTTTCAACTCGGAAGATCCACTTTAAAAGTAAGGATTTTTTTATTATCCGAAAACATTTTGCTCATAGCGAGTTAAAAGCCGTTACGACTTCAGCCTTATGTGTCACACAAGCGCAATAAGAATGTCAAGTCATAATTGATTCGAGTTTCCTTTCGGTTCAATTCACTTCTTGCTGTGCAAGAAATAAAAGACGAAAGAGGAAGAAGTGAATAGGAAATTCAAGAACAAATCTTTCTTCTCTCCAGTTTTCCTTTTTTTTCTTTCTCTCTTTAATTTGCTGAAACATAAAGTTATCCACCAACTCTGGCTGTGTCCCAACTGTTCGTGGGAGCTAGTTATGTGGAAGAGACCAAGGCTTTCTTTCACTTGAGCGTCATAAATCACGCAGTAGATAGCGTGTCAAGGGTCATTAAAGAATGACCATTTAGAATTAACTTTCCTACTTTATTTCAACCACTGATTAAGTCAAGGATTTCATTAGGAGTCATTAATTATTTGAAAACTTTTTCATGTAAAACGATCATTCTAAAACCTTCTCAATAATTTATAGTGTAAGACATAACAGTTCAGAATACAATTAATATAGATGTGTGAATATCTAGAACTAATAATTGAAACTCTTTGTTCTTCCAATTAGTTTGCTTTTATTAATTAAGAGCAGAAATGACAATTGTCCAAAATATGATTATCGTATTGATAGAGAAGGAGGTGGTCATATGGACCACATTTCAAATTTTGAATTCGAAATGCATCTACTATATCAAAAATCGCCAATAATATTCGTATGTTGTATACACATATCTTGTTTTTAAAATAATCATTTTAAAATTTAGAATAAATGCAATTATTAAAGACATTTTAGAATATATGTATATATACTAGTGTTGTAAAAAGAAAAAGTTACTAAAAATGAAGTGCAAACTTAGTTATTTAGGTTATTTTGAGCAGTGGATTTCTTTTAGTACTCTCATAAAATTATTTGAAATTGACCCTTCAGCTTCTGAAAACAGAACACTTGCTCTCACAATCATACACAACATGATATTGAAGTCAGCTGCATTTAGTGGTTAAAAGAATAGGTGATATAAATTAGGCTGATTTTCAGACAGTGGCATCAGCTACAAAAACATCGCTGTTTTATATTACAGCCCTGTTTCAAAATACCACCTACTTCACTAACACTTTATAATTTCTTTTTCTTCTTAGCATCATTGCAGAATACATGCATGTACATGTATTGCAGAGGATTGTATATGCACATACATTTCAGAAGAAAAATGCAAAGTAAAATAATAATGGATTAGGATGGCACCTTCGAAATTCAAATATTTTTACGCTAGTATTTTGTTTTCATTTGTACTCAGATAACTTATCTAATTAATTACAATTTAAAAGTTGAATTTGAAGTTACAATTTCAAAGTAAATCATACAAAAGGACTTTCTGTTTTCTTTCATTTTCAGAATTAAGAAGTCAGAGATAATTTATTTATTTATTCATTTTTAGCAACAATAAATATTCGCGATAACTCGAAGGAACCAGTGTCAAGTAACCTCAATAAAATCTCTTCATTCCAGAAAAAAAATCTACTTTTTCAGGAGGTTGCAGTGCATCAAGAAGGCTTGTAACAAATACAGCAAAACCTTTCCTATGTTACAAATAAGTTATTTATACCACGGAGCAATTAACAAATAAATTATGCATTACTAACCGAATATTTTCATCTAACAAGCTTGGCAACCCAATAAGAGAATATCAAGACAGAGAGTAACTTAAGATGAAAAACCCCGAATTTTGGTAGCTATCAACAGGTGTGAATTAGTCCTTCCTTAAAAACATTCCTGAAATTTTACTTAAAAAAATAATTTGGGGGAATCCAGAAGATAAAGTGAACGTTAGTAAATGTGTAATGACAATCACTTTTCATACCCATGAATTATTTTTAAAAATAAGTTAAAATACTCCACCTCAACAGGCTTTACACCCTTTTTACTTTGAATTTTTTAGTTCTTTTTTTTAAATATTTTCTCGCCTTTCTAATTGAAACCCAAACGTGAAAACGTATACTTTTGCTTTTATGTATCAGTTTGTTGTATTAAGTTTGCTGTTTTGTCGCATTTCAAACTTTTTATATTTCAGTTTTTAATAACATCGTATTAAACTGATACATATTGAAAAAAAAGTAAAAGGAAAAAGGAGCTTTGAGAAAAAGCATGCTTGATAATATGCAAAACATTTTTCATTTATTTATGAGATCCTTGACACATATGTGTTTTATGCCTAAGGAGTCTACTTTTCTTCAAAAGAAAAGTTAATGCTTTTTGTTTTGATTCGGAAGAAGCAAAGATTAACAGGCTATGTTATAACACTTTTTCTTCCTTTTTATCATTATTCATGAATGTATGTATCTATGTCGATGCCTGTTATTCAAAGCTGTTGGTACTTTCCCGCCCAAAAATCTAACTGTACGAAAGCCAAAGATGTTTTTTGACTATCTGCCAACTTTTACTCCGAAACAAAAGGTTCTACAAAATGATTAAGTAGGACTTCTAATTTTGACTTCTAGAAAGTTTTCATAATTTGCCATCAAGCCTTTTCGTAAAAGTTTTCTTCCGTCTTGATTGTTTTCACTTAAACACTTGAACTTTATCCAAAGAATTATTCAGTTCAATTTATTTTATTCGGGCTTTTTAATAATGTTACCAAGTTAATGAAATGTTGTAAGTAGTTTTTATAGTTATAACGGAATTATGTGTTATATTTATGTGCTAATTTAACTATTAAATAGCAACTATATAAATATCAAATTATAATTTTGAAGCATCAAACCAAACTAGAGTTTGCCAAGTTGGTCGAAATTAAACCGTAATTCATAATTTTTTGCAAGTTCAGCCACCAGTTTGTTTTGCTTAAATGTTTCAATTTGCGATAATCTCTCTTTAATGCGATTGATTGATCAATGAGTTACTTAATTTAATGCATTTGTGACGCATACTATAAGTTTTACGACGGTGCAATTGTTCTCTTGTAAATAAAATAGAAAGTAATATTTCCATGTCACGCTATTATTATTGAATAAATTAGGAGTGCAAACACTGAAGTTCAAACATTTCAAGCCAAAACGCTAATGTAAATCAACAGACTTATGAAACGTTGAATCGTAGCAAAATAACCAGTCACCGCACTTATCTCACTTTATATTTCATTAAACATTGTAAGCTTTAAATTGTATTTTATTTTGTTTGACAGGGTACAGCCCAAATAATTTGACTGATGTATCATGCATACATGTTTTAGAAATGGAAGAACTGATATATTAAAAATAGTGTCAGTTTGCTTTGTCATTCATCTCATTTCTTGCATTTTATGTGTTTTGTTATTGACATTTCTTTGTCTTTGAATTATAAATGGTATAAAATGCAGTGAGTATTGTATAAATATTGTAGATTGTTAATGTAAGGAGAAGCATGCAAGTATGCCAACTGCAGATTCTAAGAAAAGAAAATCTTTGTATCTACGTCGAAAGTAGGAGAAAAAAGTTCCATTTTTTAATTTTATTGGTAACACTAAAACTCATCAATAGTTACTAAAAAAGCAAGAACATCGGCTGACAAACAGAGGAAAAATGGTGCGTAACATTTTCGTCTTTGCCTATTGCATAGATGTCATCAAGTTAATGAAACATAGAAAATGTCGGTTTTTTTTCAGTAAAAATTAAACTACGTTTTACATTACGAGATAATTTAACTAATAAATGACAACGTATACATAAATAATAAATAACTGTAAAGCATTTAAACAAAATTTAATATCAGCAGCTAGTTTATCCTCAAAATAATATTGGCATGACAAGTGAGAAAAGTATGAGAATCAAATGGAAAAGAGATACAGAAAAACAAAAGGAAATTAAGCAAATATCAACTTAATACATTCACAATTTTGAAAACAAATTTTGAACTTTATGTATCCTAATAAAATGTCTCCGTTTTTTTTAATTCAGTGTGATTTCTGAAAAAACACAGTAAGACACCCCTGTCGTACTGGTGACCAAAGTCGTAGCTACACTTTTTGGCAAAACTGATTTACTGCCACGGGACAATTCTTCGTCACTTATTTTATCCAAATACAATGTTTTTTGTTCATATGTAAAAGAAAAATATTTAAAAAACTTCTGAGAAAGTTGGTATCATTTGAATCAAGTACATGGAAAGTAAAACAACTTTAACGTTAACAAATCATTTTAAGCTCAGATGCATTTTTGTTTTTAAAGCACGGCAGTATCAAGATAGGTATGTTATGCATTGCTTTTGAGTATGAATCAATTTTCGACATGGTATTATCTATGAAAGCTTCAATCGTAAAACGCTTGCTTAAAGTTCACATCAAGCCACGTCGTTCGCCGCAGCTCGGATACACGGAGTTGCTCTTAATCATTTTCAAATCATCCTGTGAGATAGTAATGTGTGGGTTTTTTTTTTTTTTTTTTGAATAAATGCTACTAATAATACGTTCATTTCACTGAAAAAAGGAAGGTGACACTTATAACCTGGTGGTCATTACTCCTGCTGGTGAATTTTTTATTTAATTTCAAATTACGATAATCATGTTTGATTTAAATACTTACTCAATATTTGTGGAGAAAAAATTCACAATAATTGGATTCAAAATTTACCCCCTCCATTGGTTTAAAGATTCTACTCAGCAACGATGTAAAAATTAAGCATTTTTTACCAATAAAAATATTGTTAAATACAGGATATTTATTATTTTTTTAATTTTTAAAATTTTTAAACAAATGATAATCTCACCGAAACTTAATAAAGTGATACGTACATTTTGCATTTCCCTAAACCAGCAATACGAAAATGTCTCCCTTTCCAAACCTAATTTTCTGTAAAAAGATAAAAATTCTGTCTAAAAGGAAATAAAAGCAATTACAGATTTTGAAACTGTTTCCCACCAAAGTTGTTTGCTGAACTCAAATTTACGTTTACCGAAAGCTTTGCACATGAATGTCTGCAATTTCTCAACCGTTTGCAAATATCGATCTCCAAACAGTTGAAATCTCTTTGGGACTCAGAACGTAGATAATGCCCGTTGATGCATTTGCTATCTCCAGCTAAAATTTCCATTTACACAGTTCCCGATTTCCATACATAATTCGCCACCTACCTCTAGCTTTCCTCCAGATAACACTGGGAGCTGGAAATCCTTCGGCAGAACAATTCATCCAAGCGCTGCTGCCCAATATCGCTGATGTATTCACTGGCTCGGCCATCCAAATGGGAGGCACTGTTAAATAAATATGCAATGCATTATCAGGTCGGCTTTATCAGACATTTGAAGCGTTTTAACTCCCAGATGCCAGGTGTCAGTTTCACACAACATACATTCTATTGTTTACCATAGGAAAGGTGGTTAAGGCCCCATATTTTACCTGGGGCATTGAAACACCAACACATAAAAACTTTAGAAACATTCCGTTCAAAGCTTTACATAATATATAATGCGTTTTTACTTTTTAAGTTTACCCTAACAATAAACACCATGAAAATTAAAAACCATTGAAGATGTTCTCAATATTTTTAAAAAACATTTTCATTTATTAAAGCGGTTTCCGTTCTAAGAATTGATTCTTTACTGTAAGCTTCTGAAATTCATAAAATGTACTTATTTTACTCCCAATATTATTAGATTTAAAAAGACAAAAAATATTTCAATTTTATAGCCTCAAATTCCAAATGATTACAATAGCCTTCTTTAGGAACACAAAAGTTAATTATTCCAGGATGGGACTTGCAGCTATTGGAAGTAATTATAGTTTGTGTAATTTGAATAGGCACGTCAAGGTCACACAACTCTTCCTTTTCCTCTTCTGGTCGTCATGGGTTTTCCCTGCTAGAAACTTTTTCCCCACGTAGGTTTGGGGAACATGATAAGCAAGTTTGTTGTTTTAGTTATAATAATAATAGACGGATTCAAATCCGATTTATTTCTCAATGGCAAAAATAGATTGCGTAAGATAAAGTATTCTAATATTTTGAACCAATATAAATCTTATTCTAATATTTTGATATATTTCAGAAAGCTATTGTATACATCATTTATTGTATTTTATATTTTGAAATTGTTGAAATCTTATCTAAACATTCTGGATTTAATTTATAATAAATTTAATTGCATTTACAAATGGAAAATAAATTATTTATTGTTACTTTTCTCAATTATTATAATAATATGAATAGGAGGTGTAGTAATGCAATTGCCTTAACTGCAGTCCAAAAAAAAAAAAAACAACTCTGGCGCTGTTTTCTTTTTCAGAGTTCCCATGGTGACGAAGCAGGAAACGCGACCTTGACGCGCTTATTCCAATTACACAGACTTTGCATACAAAAAATATAATAGCAAAACATACATTTATTTTCAGAAGTAATTTTTCTTCAAAAAGTTATCCAAAGTTGTTTTATTCATCAAAATCTTCATGTTTGTTTATTGTTCAATGGACTTTTTCACTACTAACATATTTTCATTGCTATTATTTTTTACCGTATTTTCTGTTACATTTCCAGCAATGCCTTTATCGGAATCTTCCGATTAAATGCCAAATTACTTTCCATACATCAACAAATAAAATTATTTATAGACTGATAGACGCATATTTTCTTTTTGGCACATTAGTAAAATCCCTTTTTTTAAAACTGCAAAATAAAATAAAAATAATCAATACCAGCTTCCAAAACACGTAATTTAAAATAGATGTAGAATCATAAAGTTTAGTTGAGCTACGTTCATCTAACACCGTTGGTGCGAAATTTGAATCACATTATTTCAGGCTACCCAAATTAAAAAAAGTAATATGCATCAGAAACAGCTCTTTTAATGTAATTAGAACTAATGAGAATGAACATTACCTGCAATTTTGCATAAATTATATGACAATTGACGTTTATTTTTACGTGTTCTGCTGAAAAAGTAATTTTCAATAGATATATGTTGATTAATAAGAATAAATACATTTTTCTATGGATGAACATGCGAAGAGTTTAACGATCTGTTTTTGCTGTAAAAGGCAGACTTTGATGTCGAACGAAAAATTAATGAACGTGATGTTTTTAAATGCATTAATAGTACTAAAAGTAGTCCTTTGTAAAATAAATGCATAAATTAATGTAGGTGCCACGCATAACCCCCGTGTAAGTCGAAAAAAAAAACCCGCTGCATTCTTGAGACTTCAATTAATTAATTAGGTAATAATTTCTAGTATTTCCCAGAAAAACCAAACTTACGTTACTATGAAGTAATTTAACAGTTATTAAAGAAAAGGAACTTACTAAAAAGGCAACATCGGTTTTGACGAATTAAAATGATAAATAACGAAAACTTTTTATGGGATTTTCCAGAAGAGCATTATTGGACTAGAAAAATCGTTTAGGGGATATGCGCACCCCTACGCCACTTCCTGAACGTAGAACCTACATCTGGGATAAATTAAAAGGAAATGGGGAAAAATGAAGAAAGGAAGGACATCACTTATTATTTATGATTTTTTATACTGCATATGTGTAGACTATTTGCTAGAATTGCATATTGTGTTTATTCTGGAATGCCAGCAATTGTAGTAAATTTCCAATAAGATAATCAGTTGGGAAAAACCTGCAGCATTCAAAAGCACAACATAAACATTCTAAATTTCCCAAAGTACAAAATACATGGTCTGTAACATTTCTAAAAAATGCAGTTTCATTACCTATCACATAAAATAATTTTTATAAAAAAAACAGAACCGTCTTCAAATTAAAAATTGCGCTAAAAAGTAAAAAATAAATTCATTCTTTAAACAACATCGATGTGACTTTTAAACATAGTTTTAGAAGTCGGAGCAAAATTAGGATAAATAAAAATTTTTGTAATCATGAATCAATTACAAATATATATATTTCCGCAGAATTAGCAACAGTTCCAATATGAAGTAGCAAATGGTATAATGGTAAATAGACTCATAATTTTTCACCGACTTCTAAAACAATGCTTAAAAGTCACATCGATGTTGTTTAAAGAATGAATTTATTTTTTATTTTTTAGCGCAATTTTTAATTTGAAGTCGGTTCTGTTTTTTTTATAAAAAATATTTTATTTTATTCTTTTTAGTGTAAATACATTTTGTACATAAATACTCTATTTTTAAAAAAATCCATATCAAAGGGCAAAACTTCTTTAAATTAATGGCACTAAAACTAATCATTTGCATGATAAATTCCCTTTTAAAGTCTATTTTAGCAAACAAACTGATTGGATTAATTTTTGCCACAGAGAAGCCTTCAGTCAAACTCTTGCTGTAATTTCTTTTAATATTATAGCCCATGAAAACAAACATATTTCTAACAATGCTTTTATATTTATTAATAGATTTCCCAACAAAAAAAAAAAACAAGCCAAGCCTTTCCAATTAAAATTAAAAATACTTATTTTTCACTCGTAACGTTTTTTCTAAAAAACAAATGTAGTCAAATTGATTTGCAATATTTGAGTTAGACGACCCTCTATCGATTAAAGAAAAAATCACCAAAATCGGTTCATTTAAGTCAAAAGTTATGGATGAAAAGACAAAAAAAAAATACTACATTTCTGCCTATTACTTTTGTTCTAATTATCGAATATGGTCAAACGAAAGTATGGGAAACCACCCTCGATCGATTTAAAAAAGAATCATGAAAATCCGTTCACCCGGTGAGAAGTTATGAGTGGACGAACAAACAAAAAAAAAAAAAAAACGACATACATACAGTATGTATGTATAACCTCCTTCCTTTGTGAAGTCGATTAATAAATATGCATAATTTCAATGAAATATTATTTCCTTACCGTTCACAACTAGCTGTGTGGTCATGTTTGCAGACGTCGCAATATTTGTAGCAACGCAGGTGTATTGGCCTCTATCACTGGATTTTATTCTGCGGAATAAAATTACGGAAGAATCTTCAAGTAATTGGATGGATGTTTTTCCTGATGCTGAGAAAGGGGCTCCGTTTTTTAACCATTTGAATCTGATTGGAGGGTCGCCAGTGGTCACACTGCAAATGATCTTCGCACGTTCTCCTTCACTTGCAGTGATTGTATCGGGAAAGTATTGAGCATCTATCACTGGTGCAACTGAAAATAAACACGGGTATACATTTTATTTACTAATTTATGGGGCTAAAAATCAGCACCACCGCCTAAGCACATTTTTTAATTATTGCTGCTACTGATACTTAATCCGGCAGGGGAGTGGGGTATAACAGTATTTGCTTCTTCTCAAAAAGAAAGCAATGGAAAAAACGTAGCAGTTTATGCAGCAAGAAATTATAAATGAAATTTTAATTATAGACACATAGCTTTCATCGTTATTCAAACCGTAAAAGAATGCTGATGACAAAGCCTTGCATAATAAACAGTGAAAATAAAAGTTAAACGTAATCAAAAGCCAAGGCTGAACTTGATCGTAACAGTTAAGCAGTAAACTAGATCAAGTTCAGCCTTGCCATAAGCGAAAGTTTTAATAAACAATGCGTAACAGAACTGTGTTAAGTAAGCGAGCGATTTTATAAAGATCTCAGGAAAGATTTAATGAAAAAAAATATGTAGCAAAAGCAGCAACATAGTGATGTAACATAAAATAAATACTAATGATCAATACAAATTAACTAACACAAATGTGGTACAAAACTTGACAGTACACAATTGTTCATTTAAAATTTATTGGAGTACGGATTATATGGGACGTGGAGTTAAAATCGGAAGGAAAAAAAAGGTTCATGATCGTTAAATTCTTGATTACGTCACAAGTTGGCTCTGAAGAAATATATTTCTTGGAAATAAAATTAGGATATAATATTAAGACAAAAAGTTGTGTAAGTAAAAGCTTATTAGTATTTTTATTCTATTTCTAACAATTAGAAAGTAAAACGAAACGCGATGAGAGCTATTTTACAACTAGAAATATAGGTCTGAATTCTGAACATTTAACGTCATTCAAAGTACGATTTTCAAGGACTATTTAATAATTTATAACATTTAACTGCTGCAGAAACCAAACGACACTACTGCCGCTTAATTTCACTCAAAACAACACGTTTACATTAAAAATTAAAATGTTCTTATACGAAAAAAAGAAGAAATTTTTTTACTGTAATGAAATCTGTAATTTCATCTATTTTATGTTTCTGAAAATACCCCGAATATGCTAGTTTTAAAATCGCATTTACAGTACGACCATGTTTTATATGCAAAATTGGCATGAGGTCAGTAAAAGAGAAGCAAAATACAGACAGAATTCAGTAGGGAGAAAGCATCTGCTTTGTTCATTTGATTTGATAATTTCCTTTTCAAATATGGTGAATAGATTTCGTCAACATAGTATTTCTAAACACTGTGACAGGCACACGAATCAATCGTTTTGAAGTAATTCTAAAGAAATAATTTAATTAATTAACGTGATTAAACGTAACGTTACCATCCCTAACAAATAAGGAACAGATCCGTTGCCGAGTCTAATACCCAGATGTTTGCTTTTCCGTTTAATCTGTGGTAAAAAAGCAACATACTTTTTGCTAATTTTTATTTCTTATGCACTTGTTTAACAAGTGCACACAGACTGCACTTCACATAAAGTACCGTTTCATTTTCACAAAACGTATTGTGGATTTCATTACACTTATTTACCTTTCAAATACTTATTATCGTATTTTGCAGTAACAAATTTTGTTAATTAAACTCTTACACACACAGTCTAATTAACACAAACTCACACGCACACACATATACACAATATAGTTGTCGCTCGATTTTACAAGCACTCTGGGACAACTAAAACTGTTTATGGAAACGAGAGTTCGTAAAATCGAACTTAAACATACATGCAGTCATACTTATATGTATGTATGTATGTACGCATGCCTGTAATACATACATATATAATATATATATATATATATATAATCTCTCTCTCTCTCTCTCTGTATATATATATATATATATATTTAATATACACAACACACACATACCTCTTCACATTTATTTAATTTTCCAGTTTGAAATATGTTTCTGATTCCTCCTCTTGTGTCCTAAAATAAACCTTAATTCAAACAAATTCTCCACCCAAATATTCGAAACAAATATGCAATCCCGATAACAAACGAGTCTGTCATCGCATGGCTGATAACATTTTGGATAGTTACTGGGGATATACAACCGATGTGAATGAAAACGTTGAGGGGCTTAAACTGTTTTGGTCACGCACATCGGATGTGGCGATTTATGGCAACAAGCGGTAACAGATGAAGTTGCTTTAATAAAGTTTCCTCTTCAACTGTTGGTGTTCGCTTGTCAGCCGTTATCCAGGAAGAATTTTTAGAAAGGATGGTGATAATGCGACTTTTCCTACTTTCTGAGTTATGCTTTTGAGAGGAAGCGTAAAAGTTGTTGATATAGAAATCTAAAAATAGATTTATAATGTTTTTTGAATATGTCTTCCTGTTTTGTATTTTTGATTCGAGAATGATTATTCCAGAAAAGAGGGTAAAAACAAACTTGCAGATTAATTTTTATTTTGTTTCATTACTAAATTTATGTAGCCATTGGGAAGGAATAACAATTCTACAATTCTAAGTATGTAAATATCCATTTTAATTTCTAATTTAAATGATCCGTGTAAGGTGAAAGCACTCAGACAAGAGAGACTAATAAACGGAAAATTTAGAGCCAATGCTTATACGACAAATAATTTACGTATTATATGTCAAACCACAGTATACTTCGATGTGTGCCAAGCGTTTTGTTCTACGCAAAGAAAATGAATATCATTCCTTTCATTTGGATGATGAAGTAAATCATATATAAGGCCTATAAAAAAATCTCCTAAATCGTCTCCAAGTGCAATATCTCTGTAACATACGAAAATGCGAGCAGGAAAAAATTCAAATCTAAAAGCAAGAAGATAAATACGCATTCCCGAGTTTTTTTGGTGCATGAAAGCCCTGTTAAACATGCAATGCAAACCCTGCGAATGTAAAACAAAAGCAATTGTTAAACTTCTGCGAAAACTAAAAACATTTCAAGAGGTATATCACAGTAAGAAATGAAACAAAACATACAAATCTAAGAAGTTCAGAGCAAGTAGCGGTACAAAAAAAGGATCTTCATCAAACTATTGTAAGTTATTTATCAAGAGTTACGTAACTGACAACAAGAAGCAGTTTTTTTTTAATATTATAAAATTCTTGGGAAACAAAATAGAAAAATTAAAATCGACTCCGAATCACCTCAGATTAAATTAGTTTGAGCCAAATCGTTTGAAAAGTTAGAGAGAGAACCGTCAGGTGGTCAACGTGGGTTTTCAGCACTTACCGCCCCTCTAAACACTAGAACTGCACGAAACCTTTCAAAAATACGTTTGTTTTCAGAATTGGCGAATAAGGGACTTCTTACTTACCAACAACTGATACAAATGTCGATCCGGATGCGGTAACGCCTTCGACATCTTTCACAACACACGTATACTCGCCTTCGTCCGCTGCTTTTTGGACATCATTCATCACCAAGGATTTGGAGTTGTTTATCCTGTGTCTTCGATCCAGAGGTAGAATTATTCCTCCTGAAAGATAATGATCCTTTTTCATTTTTTAGAAATTTATGCTATCTAACAATCCCTTATGAGTACATGGGTAAGGCAAAGACTAACATATATCTCTATCTGTACAATATAAATATTTCAGTTTCTGGATTATCTATTCATAATATTACAGAGGTAATCATATCTCCTTCAAACTGACACAAGATTCACGTATCTGAAGCCTGTTAAAAGAAGGAGCCGTCATTGAAGTTCTGTCAACATAAGATTGTTCAATTAGAGAAATCACTGGAAGAGGGGTATGTGCACGATGTTAACAGACATTAGCGAAGTGCTAATGCATTATTTAAAGTGTTAAACAGGAAATTGCAGATAAAGTTAGAAGCAGACAGCCGTCGACGTCAATCAAAAACTTTCAAACATGAGAATCCAAGAAATTTCATATGTAGCTCAAAATAGTATCAATGATGCATTGAACATCTTATTGTCTCAATGATAATAAGAAAAGGTTGTTAAAAGCAGATAGATACACTCGAAACGAGCCACGAACCCACTGCCAGTCATGATGTGATCCTTCTACCTGATGATGCCTTTGTTGGGCCTGAGAAAGATAAGTTATGTGATTTTATATTCAAAGACATCAATAATATTAAGCCAACGTTAAGCTAATGATTGAATAACCAAATCCCTTATTTTCTCCCAAATGACTGCGAGGTACTAGAAGGAAAATACCTTATTTTTCGCCCTAACAAGAAACAAAAATCCTAAGTATGAAGTCCAACCTAAGTTGGTGCTCTTGAGTGGATTTCAAACTTTTTACACTTGGCGACTAAAACAGAACAGAATTCGCTATTGAAACAATAAGTTAATTCATTTATGATACAATTTTGTACACCTGATATTTAAAAACAAGAAGTTCCGTCTAGAACTATACGAGCCTACTTTCCCGTATACACCGAATTCAAATTTATAATCTAGCTATCTCTCTCTCTGTCTTTCTCGTTTAGCTTTAGTTCTTAATTGCTTCAAATATACCTTTTTCAACGGTTAATACATTTTCATTCAATCATTATTTATTAAGTCATTCATGTATTTATTCACTCATTTATTCATTCAATCTTTTGCGTATTCATTTAATCATTCATTAATTAAAAAATATTCTTGAAAATCCCGATCAAAAAATTTCATAGGAAAATAGGCTCGTTAGTTCTATTTGTACATGTTCTACGTCATAAGAGCTTTGCGATAAAGTTTGTTCTAAGCAAATCGGTCCGTTAGATCAGAAATTATATAGGATTGAAATTTCCCCGTATGCGGTATGTTAATTTTTTTTGAACTGTTCAAAAATGAACAAAAATTGTTCAAATCAATATTTCACGCCAAGAACTTCTTCCTGTGAGCTTGTTCATGAGAACTTATATCTTGTACCCAGAGTTTACATAATTTGCTTCAATTTTGTCCATAGGCGCTAATGTTAAAATTTTTTGAACTGTTCAAAATTGAACAAAAAATTGTTCAAATCAAAATATAGAAATGAGATGTTCTTGCCGAGATCTTTCGAATGCAAAAAGAATTTTTCCAATCGGACAATTCGTTCAAAAGTTATTAGGGGGGCACAGACCGACAGACAGACAGACCGACAGACCGACAGACCGACCGACACACTTTTTTCCCATCTCAAAACCCTACTTTCAAATTTTTTAATTTTCAATCTTTATTTAATTACTTAACTTATTTTTGACTTTTCTTGATTTCTAACGATATTTTCACGATACATTAGGCCTTCTTTCATGCTTTATTATTATTTTTTTTTTACTTTTACGGGAAAGTAGGCTAAAAAAGGCAGCGCACAATACGCAGATTTTGTATTGACAATTTTTTTCTATTGTGATTATTATTTATTATTATATTTTAGGCAAATTTTCCGTAATTTTGCGTGTTCCTGATTTGATAGAACAATAAGCCTTAAACCACTTTTATATTTGTATATATTGTTTCAGCATTCATAAGCTCACTTTTTTTCATAAGAGAAAAGGGGGGGGGGAGTGTTCCCTGTGACCCCAGTCACTTGTCTGCTATTCGCAAATTTTACGTTGATTTGGATTTTTTATAATTTCTACAATAGAACAATTTTTACTTTTCATATATTAAGCGTTTCAATTAGATTAGAATGCAATTTCGCCTTAAAGTAGGGGTATCATCTGCTATAATTACTTTAAATGCTTTGAGAAGATTTAAATTACATAAGACCCATGGGGTCAAGTTTAAAATAAATGCGATTATTTCTTAGAATGTGTTTTGAAAATTTGCTTTGAAATTGTGATGAAGTAGAATCATGAATATTTCTTTCCGCATTTAAAATAATTGGACCTGGTAAAATGAATAAATTTCCATAATAATTTTCCAGAAACTATGTGCTTTTAATTCCTTGAGGTAACTACAATTTTGTATTAGAAAATTACCTGAAAGAGTTTTTGCCATAATTTATCTATTCATTCACTTTTAATTTTACTTTCATGAAAAATAATTAAATATGTAGTACACATCCTTAAATAGCAGATTGAAACTAGCGCTTTTAGTTAGACCTTTTTTTTCACTTGCTTCAATTCTAAATTTTGTGTACCCGATTGAATATACTGGGAATCGACGCAATGGCAGTTAATGTAAAAATTGAAGGTCTTACATGCACAAAAGTGAATGAAATCTTTTATTTTGGTGATATTTTTAGATATTTATCGATGTTTTTGGCAATAAGCTGATTTGAAATGTATGTAAAGGTCTAGCCTGGTGATTACTACAGTATATGCTACTGATTTTAATAATAGCAATAGTATATGATGATGTCAAAAGTTAAGAAAAATTCGCAGTGATTAAAAATCAACGAGTAAATATTAAAAAAAACGCTCTAGTTCTTTTAAAATGTGAAACACTTTTGCGTGGAAACTTGGTTTTTATACACTTTAAAAATTTCCGTAAGAAAATAGTAAAATAACCATTTATTTGATTTTTGTTTACCATATTTAATTACAACAGTTGAATAACCATTAAAAAGATGGTACTCAAACCAATGATTGTGAAAAAAATCGTGTATTCTCTGTCTCCTAAAGAACGTTTAACTAACCGTAATTTACAAGCGCTCAATAAGAATCGGGCGTCCATCTTGGTTGTGGTTGCTACGTTGTTGTTAAAATATGAATAAAGATTTATCAGTTCAAATCTGCATGTGTATATAAAAAGAAGAAAAAAAAAGTGGCTTAAGCAGTGGTTACTAAATAGAAACACATGCACACGTAAATCAAAAATTGGAGATATCGGATTCCCGAATTTTTTGAGAATGAGAGAACCCATAGTCCGAGCTGCTGAAGCGTGTTTGTATTTTAATTTTTCAGAAAATAAAATGATTTCCGTCAATATACAATAAATTTAGACCAAAAATGACTTTGGATTTAGCATGGCATTTTGCTGTTCGTGGACATATAAATGACGAATTACCACATTGATGTGGCCAGAACTTCACTCTTAATGGCCGTCTCATACCAGAGTTGATGAATGTGGAATCCTTAATCGTACTGGTTTAATTATATGATATTAGGTAAAAATTAGATGGGTTATTTGAGGGTTAAATTAGATACTTGAAATCAAACGCACAACGGTTTTTTTTCTAATATTTTTTTAAAGAGTCCTGCGAAGTTGGTGTATGAATTTATAAGCGCTTTGTTTATACAGAAAATTTAAACGTTTCGTGGGATAAGATCATTTTTTTCTTGTGATGAACGTTTATGCTTGTTTAGCACTGTTTGTATTTTATAAAATTGCATGGCAGTTTGCTTACCTTATATCCAATGTTATCATAAGTGTAGTCTATAAAAACAAACCGGAAAGTTAAAATTATGGAAGGTATGCATTAAATTTACTATTGCACTAATTAAAAAAAAGAAGGGACATTATTTTTCCTCTATTCAGATGTGCCTAATTTATTTTTGCGTGTGTCATAAATTAAATCAAGAACATTTTAAAATTAAAAAAATATATGCTTGTCAAGTGGAGAACATGTAATGTGGGCTTGTCTATCCAACAATAATATTTTTAGGGAACTGTTTAGTAGTAGCAATATTTTTTTCCGTGTTCAAAAGAGCTTATATAGGACACATCGTTGTGTCGAAATTCAATTAGGTAATAGATCAAACTAACAGACAAATTGTTTCGCCTTTTACAATAGGGCAAACGCTAAATCAAATTAATAAGCAATTCCGTTTTGTTGGTTTGGAGGAAATAATCCGTTTTATCTATACATTTTTATGGTTTGGCTACCCTTGATGTAAAATAGAAAATATATCACGATTTTTATCCGCTTTAAATATTATAACAAAAAGTTTGATTTATTTTTTTTTAGAAAATGACAATTTGACTAAAGTACCATTTTTTCAATGATATTTATTTCAAGTCAAATAGAATGAACGTATGTTTACTAAAGAACTAAGCAAAATTTTTCAATCAGAAAATGTTACAAAACCTGAAAAACAAACCTTCAACTCTAAAAAACCAGACAACAGTCAACTTCGATTTTTTCTTACAAATGCACTTCCTCCATATAACCTTATTCATGAGATTCTATCAAAAATCATTCAAGAAATTTGAATGCTTCTAGCAATTTCCTTTTGGAACTGAATTAACCATAGCTTTATTCGGAGCATCTGCTCCTTTAATTATTCAGCTAGTAATCAGCTTATGTCTGGGTTTTCATAAAAGGCCCATGGGAATGAACTTTCAGTTAATTTATTCCTAATGGAGAACAGATAAATCTTCGGCGTACGGAGACAGAACGGAAGACGCTGCTTTAATTTGCGTCCAAAGTTCGAGGAAATTAGATTCCCTTCATTATCATAAAATTATCATAAACTGCTCAAACCTTGGACAGTTAAACAAAACATTTCTACTCTAACAGTAACTTCTTTCCGCAACAAAATATTTTTAGAAATCCAAATGATAATTCTTTGTATTAAAATATTGATTATTCAAGGAACAGTTTTTTTTCGTATGTCAAAGCGCAGTTGCATGCGCCCAGCATTTTTATTTTCCTTACTGTTGGTATCGATATACTATATATATAGGGGAAGTCAGCATGTATAATGTACCCCTTTTGATTTTGCCTTATGCACCTAACATTATTTACACTAATAAGCAATATTTGATTTATTTCACTGTTATATTGTTAAATGTAGAATCTTCGTCTTGCGATGAACTATTAGAAAATTCCAAAACTGACTCCGAATATGAGGTAGATTCTTATTATGTGTTACCATCTTTTCTTACAATTTGCAGTTAGAAATATAACATTCAAATCCGTATTACTAAATACAGTTTAACATAGCTTTCATGAATATAAAATGCACAGTTTAAGTTCTTCAATAACAAAAAGAAAGCACCTGAATGAAAATTCTTTTTGTGCTTTAAATCAAACTAGAGTTCATCCAGCAATAGAAACTCGACCATGAAGTCAAAGCCTCAGTTTCTAACAACAATACTAAGTTATGACAATCGTTAGTAAATACCAAGTGCCTACAAGTAAAATATGTAAATACCCTATATTAGGATGAACTGTCATTATTAGGTGACGGTGACTTTACCTTATATATATATATATATATATATATATATATATATACTTAGAAGTTTATAAGACAAACATTTTTATAGATCTTTTTTTAAATTTGTTGTACTGAGTTAGTTTTATTCATTCACATTTTTAAATTACGGATTGATTCAAAACACATAATTTCATTTCTGATTACTTGTATCAGTCCATGAACAAGGCAATATTACGAATTATTTTAAAATATATATCAGATTATTTCATCTAGTGCCCAAAAGTAAGACACAAAAAGAGGAAAAATTATGTACAAATTTTAAAATTGGAATTTTATATGATTTGCAGTTGTATTTTGTATAGATACTTTTTCTAAAGTAAAGGAATCGATACATTGACCACAATAAACTATTTGAGTTAATGGTATGAGCTTTGCTACAATAACTATTTTTTTAAGTATTTCCCGCAGGTTATGACATCTTGTTTACTCATTAGTAATAAAACGTTGCATTTTATTTATACATGTATGGTTTTTATCTATTTTTTTATTTAGTTATTAATTTATGTATTTTCAATTCATATACATACATTTCATTTCAGCTTTAGTTGAAAACTCTAGATAGCTGCAAGATTATTGTATAAATTAGCTTAAACTACACATCAGTCCAATTGTATACGAAAAAGAAAATTAAAAAAAAAATATTTTTTGAGCTTTGAACTGATTTAATAATATGTAATTAAAATGTTTAAAGACAAATGATGCACGTTTTTACAAGTGGAATTATTTAGTTATTTGAAGGGGAAACTTACCTTTCTGCCAGGTAATGCTTTTGATCGGATAACCTCCATAAGGGCAATTCAAAACCACTTCCTGACCGGATATTGCGGATATGTTGGGAAAAGGTCGCACAAAAGGGGCTCCGTACACATTCAGTCTTGCTGCGTGCCACACGGCACCGACGTCATTGCTGACGTCACACCGGTATACTCCACTGTCTTCTACTCGGGCGTCCGTGATATTGAGGTAGCTGGTTACGTGGCCCTGTGGTGTGGCAAAGTCTCCAGTTTTGACTCTGGGGCTCATGGATGGAGTGATCAGTGTGTCGTAAAGGGTCCATACCACTCGAGGCACGAAATTTCCGGCGGATACGCATTTTAAACTCACGAACTCGCCGGAATGGACAGTTGTGTCTGGAAATGCTGACAGCAAGTAAGGAGGGACATCTAAAAAGAGGAAAATTTTGTTCCTTCAAACGTCACATCATTGATTTTTGTAACATATTATGTTATATTCTTAAACAAAAACGTTATAAAATGCAGTATATAAAGTTTAGACATTAGTCCAAAGTGATTATTCAGAAATTATATTATTTATTTCAATGTGGTAACACATTCATGATTGTCAACACTCAGACTTAATCTTCTAAAACAATTAAATATTGGAATCTCTAATCAAATACTCTAACTGTTTAAAGATGTCTAAATGAAATTAAGAATCGGAATTAAATATAAACTGAATATACGTTGGTAAAAAATTTATGTTTTGTAAAAATAAAAAATATAGGGTCAGGTGGGGTAAAGTGGTCATAAAATCCACGTTTTTCAACTTTCTTTGCCAATAAATATAAGAGTTTGTTCAAGACCTTCAGATTTTTTGCTTGCTATTCTACACTACATTATTAAACAACAGATTGCATTAATTTTTGAGCAGAAAAAAATTAAGTAAAATATTTTTATGACGCCTTCTTTCTGGGATGTATGTATGACCACTTTACCCCATGGGGTGGGGTAAAGTGTTCATAGTTGAAAAAAAAAAACTATATAAAAGTATTAATAACCATAATACTTCAAAATACTCAACGAAGGTTCATTTTAGAACGAAAACAACTTTATTTCCCTCAACTGAATTTATTTAAGACCTCTATTATGGTCAAAAGTTAGCCTCATCTTCGTAATGTCTCGTAAGGTACTTCAGTCTCTTATATATATGGTCTTAAAACGAAGTTATGTACCAAAACATGTTAGGATACATAATTAGTAGGTATTCTTGAGTTTTAATCCCAACTATTAAATTTTAAGTCTGTCATTTAAATCAATACATATAATAAAACATAAATATGAAATTCAAAATTTTCCGAGAAAAAATTTAAAATAGATTTTAATTGATGACTACATTTATTAAATAACACATTAAGAACATTTTTCTAATAAGAGAGTTTCGGATAATTATAGCTTATTAAAAATTAATGGGAGAAAGATACATATTTTAACCTAGCTATTTTTAATTCTCTCTCTCTTTCATGTATTGCTCTTGTTCGAAGCACTGCTAGTTCTAAACATTTACAGCTTTATAATGCTTATAATATGTCTGTTTATAAATGAATCATTGGTACTTGAAAATTCTTGTATTAAAAAGTGCTTCTGAAATGTTTCAATACTAAACACACCATATTGTAAGAAGATTGCTTTGTAGTATTTTCAATCTCTATTGCATTTGAATTCAGTTGTGTTAGTTCCGGTTTTCTAAAAAGTAAATTTAGAAGTACATTTTTAAAACATAATAATACAGTATTAGTGAAATTAGTTAAAGGGTAACTGACGTGTCTCGTGGCTTAATTTCTAACAAAAGAAGTGCGGACACTGTAGTCTTCAAAATTTATTTTCTTGCATAAATAGCTTGAATTCCCTCGAATAGTTAAAAATTGAAAATAAATATGGAAACTGAGCTCCCGTCAATTCCTATGCAAGTGAATTCTTGGTCTACCACATAAATTAACCTAAAGTAATTTTAGAACATCGGCGCCATGTTAAGTCTAATACTATTACCACTTTACCCCATCTTACTTAAACTACTGTAAAATCATACATAAACTAAATCTAGCTTCGCGGTTAGTGGGGAAGTATTTTTGATATCTGTGTAAAACTACCTGCACCATCCATTTGCTGCAAACTCTTTAAAGCAAAATGTCAGAGAGAAGTTAAAAGAGCTGTTTCAATTTCAAAGTGTACTAAATGAAGAAATCGAGTATTTTCGCCTCCTAAAGCGTTGATATTAATATACGTTTGTACGCAAAATATAATTTTTAATTATTAAAAGCTGAAATTAAAAAAATAAACCAATTCCTTTATTTATTTCAAAGCTATAGCTTTTTATTTGCCGTATGTCCACTTTACCCCACCTGACCCTACTTATAGAGCAATCATATATGTTTACTTAACTTATTAGAGTATTTATTATTTGGAAATGAAAAGAATTCACTATTTAAATATACGTTGGTAATGCACTAATGATTATGAAACATACATAAGACTTGTAGTACAACAAAGTAACTGTGTTAAATTTTTGTTCAATATGCAAACTGTATCTCTTCTGCATCTTATTTTTAAAATTAATACTTGGTTTATTATTAATTTTTTTAATAAAATATTTAAAAAACTGTCATTTGTGTGATAAATTAAAAAACTTTGATTATAAACCAAGTAAAATTAAATTAAGTCAAACACAGCAACACTTAAAAGAAAAATATATACATAAACAGAGCATATATAAATAACACGAAATGTGCAAACAAAACCAAAAGGGAAAATAAATGTCAAATTATGAAACAAAGATCGTAAAAAAAGGGGCTTGCACACAAATTAATCAAACACATTTTATTAAACGAGCAGTAGGTTCAAATTCATAAATCTTTTTTATAAAAACGTATTGTACATCATACACTTTCATAGTTAAATGCATCACACTCAAATAAGTAATTTTGAAACCATTCAGACTCTTTCAGTGATTAAATGATGTCAATGGATAATATCACCTTGCTACGGTACATATTAACTTGTAACTGTTATTCAATTACTTATTAACGCACCGTTGAAAATAATATTAAATGATGTCAATGGATAATATCACCTTGTTTCGGTACATATTAACTTGTAACTGTTATTCAATTACTTATTAACGCGCCGTTGAAAATAATATATAAGTAGTTTTAACATCGGTAAGCTTCGTTATGGCCCATTAATTTTGAAAGATTGTCTTACCTTGCTCTATCCTTTAGATAGTACAACAACGCACCTTTAAAATCATTATACGGTGAAACCTGTAAAGTTGACCACTTGCGGTGCAGCACTTTAGTGGTCAACTTATAGAGGGTGGAGATTTTTTTTTGTCATTTCTTATAAAATGCGTTTATTCATTTGCGACTAATTAAAATATGACTTCATGTATTAACGTTACTTTAAAATTAGTAATTAGCTTTTTTTTCACAATTATCCAAATTATCATTAGATAAATTTAATTTGAATGACTTGCAATGTATCCTATACAACTTTAAAATTAAAGCACTTAGTTAAAATAAAGATAAATATGTTATTTTACTTATTTGATGGTAAAGATTCCCCAAAAATACATAATTTTTCAAAATGCCTGATCAATTAGAAGAAAAAGAAGAAACTTATTTAAAGAACAAAAGAGTGCTCACAGTAGTTTTCGCGAATGGTTAACTTACACAGAGGTTAAGGCAAACTTTCTATTGATGTTTCATCCATCCAGACAAATATTGGTTTAGCATTATAGCGTAAAAAATATCCTGGATAAGTTGTTTAAGTTTGTTTTATCTTTGCAAGAATAGATAAACAAATAAATATAGTAATAATTAGGCGGTGAACTTATACAGGGTTTTTAATAATATTCCCACCCAAATTTGGCCTACAAAAGTGGTCAACTTAGACAAGTGGCCAACTTACAAAGGTGGTCAAATTTACATTTTTTACTGTATATATCGCATTTGCAATTTCTTCTCATAACAGTGTTATATATTGGTTTTACTACATTCATTGGTCAACTTTATTTCTTTTAAATTACAGTATTCATTGAAATTAAACCACAGCTCACATTGAGGTTCATATAGCCAGATCTGTTCTTTCTATTTTTCGACATCTAACCATAATACCATTAAATTTATGCCATTTATCGTTGAGTCTTCCGTGGTCGTTATATTTTGGTTTGATGTATAACAAATACGCCCAAAACGACCTTAATCTGTAATCATTGAAAAATCGCAAGGGTTTTTACTATATGTCCTTGTTCTTTCCTTGATTAAAAATGATAGTTTGAAAATCTTCAAACTACTACCAAGGTGACTCTTTTTAAAGAAAAATATATCAATGAAAGTAAAAATAACGTACATCACATATTGTGATGAATTTAATAATCTTTGTATCGATTTGAATGTCTTTTTTTCCCAAAATAATCCTTTTTTGTACGACACATTATACTTTAAAATGAGTTCATGGTCTGTAAATATATGTTTACTTCATTCTACAGTTATTCCAAATTTTATATTTCTGTTATTACTTTTTAACGTTAAGTCATCGATTATGTCCACAAAAATATTGCACATTAAAAATACACTATCGACAGCGGCAAGAGGAATAGCGAAGAGGAGAGAATAATTTGAAATGAATTATTACTTTTAATGCCCGGAAATAAATTGCTATAGCATGAATAGCTGCTGAAAATCTGAGTTTCTACGTTCCGACTTTAAGCAAGGAGTAAATTAACTTTTCCTTTTCTTGAAAATAAAAACCAATCTCGTCCACTTAATTTTGCAATCGATTACATATGTTAAGAGGTAAGCTTAATCAGGAACACAAAATATGTAAGCATAAGTATGTATTGTGTTATGTTGTATATATGCTAGATATGTATTGAAAAAAAAACAACACTAGAAGAAATAACTGAAAGCAGAAGTAATTTGAATTGCACAAAATTGCAACAGTAATACACTACAGATGTTACTCATTAAAAATATTTGAATTTTCATGTCTAAAATTACGGCACTTAACTATAAAGAACTCATTTTGTATAATTATTATTGTAAAATGGTAAAAAAATAGTTGAGTTTCTTCTAAAATTTTACGCAAGAACATGCATACTTTCTCTAGATTAAAGCAATGAGGAATTCCATGTGAAAGGATAAGTGTTTTTGAAGCGTAAAAGAACGTTTGGACTATGTTTGTACCCATCACGTGTCAAAGAGTGGAAATTAAAAAAATCGTGCAGCATATATAATATCTAATATAAATGTCTTAAACACACACACACACACACACACACACACGATTTCATTACCTCCAATTTTAATTTGGGCTGTGCCTTGAGCTCCATCCACATCGTTGTAAGCGAAGCATTGGTACATTCCTTTGTCTTCCCTTCTAACTGAGGTTATATGAAGGACGTCTCTAGAAAGCAATTGCACTCTCGAATTCGCTACCAAATGCCGTTGGTCTTTCCGCCAGGTTATCGTATGGATGGGGTAACCAGTGACAGAGCAGTTGAGAACAGCAGTTTCACCTATGTTCAATGTTTGCTGCTCGGGGATGACGGTGACTTTAAGAGGTGCTGAAATGTCATAAAACGGGCATTAGGACGGCACTTGACATCATTTCGCTGAAGGTTGAAGGTATAGCTTTATTTACTGGCTGTAAAATTTACTTGAATTTGCAGTTGCACATACAGTGATGATTAAGGTCTCTGGTTATAGTAAAAAAAGACGTCACCCCCAACCCCCCAGTTTTAAAATCCATCTGATATAAAAAACAGTGTAAATATTTTAACTTTTAAATATTTTTGTAACAAAAGTGTAGAAGGAAATCGCATTTTATGAGGATTTGCATTTTATCTTACTGGTTCAAGAGACTTAAAAGGCTATAGCCTGTTATGTTGGTGCAAACACAAGAAGTTTATGTTGATGCAAAACACAAGATGCTGAGCTGGCTTTTGTGATGACCTCTAAGAATGGATTTCCAGCATTTGTTGTCTAAGTAGGAGCAAACAAGGAAAAGACAAAACAAATAAAGCTTTCAGATCGTATCACAATATGTACCACACCTTCGCGTTTCTAGAAGCTTTAAATGCTAAACAAGGATTAGATTTCGAAACCTCATAGCTCCTTCCCAAATACGTTACGAATGTTATAAAGTTGAAACATAACATGATTCTATTCTCATCTGTGTATGCTGATTTTTGAACGCATAAAAATGGCTTTGAATTGGAATTCATGAATTTGTAACGAAAGCTAAATGATGGATTATCTGTAAAATTATTTTCGTTCCATAAAAAATGCCTGTATTTTTATGAATGTTTCGGTGTGTGGTTCTTCAGTTTATTCACCTGCGTGCAATATTTCATGGTTCTGACTGTTTCGTTTTATGTACGAGATTGTAATTAAGTGAAAAAAGAGAAAAAAGGTTGTTTCCGAAAATACTAATTTAACTGCTGAAAACGAATTTAATCGCAGCAGCTTGTCAGCCCGTTATAATCTTAATGGAACGACATATATATTTAAACAATCAAATATAAAATAAATTAAGTGGAAACAAAACGACAAACAATTATTTGAATGTATACAGTTAGTTTTTCTGAAGCAAACCTTTTGATTAAAATTTATTCCTCTGCATGTTCGCGATGCAAAATGTTTCCAATTTTTAAAAACTATCGATAATGTATCAGATGGAAACTTTTAAAAATACATCTGTAAAACGAAAATTGACTTAAAACAACGAATTACAGATGTGTTTATACACTTTATTGAACATGAGTAGTATACCTATAAATATAGTTATAGTTTAAATATAATGATGCAATTATTTGTAGGTATCTATATTACTCAATAATTAAAATGCCATCTTATAAGTTCGGAAAGTGTCTGCATAAAATGAACAAGAGGTTCCTTGAATAGAAAAATCCTGTTGAAGTGGAAAAAGTCTGACATTTACTTACATATTGAAAATTATAGAAACTAATTGGGGGTGGGGGGGGGGGAGTTATAACATACGTATTATGTGCCAATATTTAAAAAATATCGCAACTTCTAATACAATGTAAATTATGGTAAATTAAGAAAAAAAGCTACTTCATGTTTAAACGCACCTGATACTAGAAGTACAGTATCCGTTCTTTTATCCCCAATCCCATTGGTTATGATACACTGGTACTTTCCGCCGTCAGTTATCAGTACATTTCGAATGTGCAGAGTACCAGAAGTTACTTTGACTCTCATATCCTCAATCACCGGAAAGACACCACCTGTAGTTTCTTTTAGCCACCTGAAAATATAAAATTTATTGTGGGTGAAAAAGCAGTACATTGACTCAAATTTTACGTGAAATATAACTACGTCAAATCTTTTACTGAAAACAGTAATTAAGCTGCAAATTCCTTATAACATCATCAATTCCAAGAACTTATATTTAAAGCAAATTTGAATAGTAGATAATGATATCTATAGACTGAGCCAGGTACTTTTATTTGTTAAATATCGGTAACTTTCGTTTTTGTGAACAACATTAATGTATCCATTTCAACTACTGAATTATCATCCATTGTACCTTCCAACGTACCTTACATTCCAGTGATTACGGATCATTCATAAATGACGCCACGCTTCAAGGGGGGAGGAGGTTCGTGAAATTGTGACAAAATTTGACAAGGGGGAGGGGAGGGGGTAACCAGAAGTGTGACATCATGCATTATGCAACATAGCGTGTGATGGGACAAAGGGGGGGAGGGGGGTCAAATATATGAGAAAAAGTGACATAATTTATGAACGGCCCCTTAGAAAGTAACGCTTAGGCCGCTAAAGATAATCTATATAAATAAAACCGAAAGTTTGTGTGTGTGTGTGTATCGCCCGCCTCTGCCGAGATGGAACGGTCTAGAAGTACCAAATTTTGGATACAGGTACCTTGAGTCAGGTCCTCGTGCACCTCGACGCGTTTTTCCTAAAATTCGAATTTTTTCTTTTTTTATTCCAATTTTAAGCAAAACTATTGATTTTGGGTTTATCTCATCGAAGAAAAATCTCACGTTTTCGATTTTTGCAGCGTATGAATGCCCGTAAAAAACTGCACAAGATGATCTCTTTCTGAAGTTCGTAGAACAAATAGAACACGCGCAATATTCATTTAAAGTAGCTTTCGAACTTTAAAACGAGGCTTACCTCTGAATTTATCTGCCCAATTTGCGTGTTTTCGCCAAAATAAATACTATTTTTGTCGCCAACCAGATGATTTTTGTTAACGTAAGATTGAATTTTATCGTTATTCATGCCGTTTTATAAGTGGAACAAATTCTAAAAATTCATTTATTTTTTAGCATACTGCAGAAGATTTTTAATTATTTCTTGAGGTTGATTCTTCTTTGTTTTTTGGCGATTTGGTATTATGGTACCAGTTCAACAATTTCATGAAACATATTATTTCTTATGGTAGAGTGTCTGTTTTATCAACGAAACAAATTCTAAAAATTCATTTCATTTTTATGCATATTTTGTGGATTATAAACTGCAGACGATTTTCAATTACTTTATCTTGAGGTTGATATTTCTTTCCATATTTTAGGTACTCAGTGAATTATTTTATAACACATTTACGTAATTTTTTTTACTGTCTATTCGGCACTTTTTGAACAGAATTTAGTTATTTCTTTCTATCAACTTAAATTTCACACGTCAGGATTGGTTCAGTACTAAGCATTTTCTAGCTTAAATGTGCATTTGCCTTTGGAAATAATGCTTTCCTTTCTTCCGTTTTTATCCAAATTTTATGAAGTTCTATTCAATTGAATTTTCAGGAAATTCCTTGACGATTTTTCAAGCGGAATTTATAGGAACTGCCCTTATTTTGATGGGGAGTTTAAGATGGACTGTTGGTAATTTTAGGAACAGTAGCTCTTGCAGGTCAGTATTCTAATGGGTATTTTTAGTCACTGACATCTTTATTCTAATGGAGATTTTTTGAGACTAATGTCCTTATTATATTAGGGATGTTTAGGAATAGTTGTCTTTATTGAAATAGGGGGATTTAAGGATTTTTTTATTTATTGTAGCAGAAATATTCAGGGACAGTTGTTCTTCATCTAATTGGCATTTTAAAACAAAATACAACTCTTATTCTGATGGGAATTTTTAGATGTATTGTGGTAGATATTGTAATTACGATTTTTATGGACTCTTGATATCATTATTTCGCTACATGTGCGCATTTTTGTTACTTTTGCAACTACTCTAATGACAATTTTATGAACTGTTGTTGGCATTTTAATGTGGGTTTTTATGGACTATTATTCTTGGTTTAAAAGGAATTTTTCTAGGCCGTTCATTTTAATGCAATCGTGTTTTCTAATGATTTTTACTGTTTAAATAAGGTTTTTAAGGTCTGTTGCCTATTTCCTATTCTTGGATTTCTTAAGAAAATTTTTCCTTATATATTTACAACAGAATTTTGGACATGCGTTACTTAGCCTGCGATTGATGCAATATTATCCCGCTCAAAGCCGGGCATTTCAGCTAGTAGATAAAAAAATGATTTTAAAACTCTGGAGTAGCTTTGAAGTTATTTTTTTAACAAGTTCTATGCCATTTTGAAATTAAATAAAAAGGAATCTTTAATTTCAGCAAATTCTAGTTCTTTCATGTTGAAATCCGTTTTATCGAAAAAATTCAAGGAGTTATTACTGGGTTGCACTACTTTAAATGGTTAATATTTTTTCCCAAAGAAAAGCTTTCAAAATTTTGGGTCATTTTTTCCCTAACCTTAAATTTTAAAATTTTTAATTTATATTAATTTTATATTATATTAATTTTTATTGATAACTCTGCTTTGTTTTAATTCTTTTTAAGAGGTATATATACGTGTATTTTAAATTATAATTAGGATATAGTTTTTTAAAATAAAAATAAACATGTCTTATTAAAATATTGCATTTAAAACTAAATTGTTCTTTGCAATTAAAAAATAAAAAATTTAAATACGTCAATCTATTTTTGCTCTAGCCTTCTGCTAACAATTTCGTAGAATTTTACTTGTTTGCCAAAATTTCCAATTAATTCGACTTTCTAAATGTTTTTTTTTTGAAATTTTTTTTTTTTATGGGTAAAGTTAGTTGCGACATCATCGTTCTAAACAAGGAAACAAAAATCGTTATTACATTTTCACATTAAAGAATTTTTGGACGTAATTTGCATGTAGATGACATTATCAAGTAAGAAAATATAATGCCTTTCAAAAAATAAACTCATTAAGGAGAGTTAATCTATAGAGGAGAAAATGAGAGACTGAACTGGGGGAAAAGAAAATATTTTGCCGTAGCTGTCACCTTTTGTTCTGCTACGCATCGTCTTATGTCTTCAAAAGCCTTATGAAATATCGATTGGGAGGCTAGCAAAATTTCCCCTTTATCATATAAACTAATGACCAAACGCGTGCTGCTGATAAGACTAATTAAGGATACTTTATCATTGGATGTTGCAGAATAATTTGTAAAAAAAAAGAAAGCTTCTAAAGCCTAATTAATCTCAAGTGCAGAAATATATCTAATATACTTGATAGTTTTGTTTATTTATAAATCGGGAATATTTATATATAGTGATGCTTTTTTTTCTGCATGTTTTAAAATGCGAAATGGATAGCTTTATTCTGATTAAATTTTTAAAATAAGATACATGGTATGTTCCAGCAATTTTGAATGTTCGACTATTTAAAGATTTTATTTTCAATTTATTATTTTATTCTGTGAAATTAATATTTCCACTATACTAAAATTAAGTACAGTAAAAGTAAGTACATATCTATCTCTTCACAGTATTACGGTTGAATGAAACTACCATTTTTTTCTACAGATAAAACAATATTGATTCAAAAAACGATTCAATGTCCTATCAAATCAATCTTTCAAAAAGACAAAACTATAAAACAGTATAAAATGGTTTAATCAATTATTTTAGAAACATTTGTTTGTTTTATATATTTCAAATTAGACAAAGAAATATTACGTATAATGTTCAGGACACAAAACCCGAAAAGCACACGGACCGATAATTTTTTAGAAAAAAAAGAAACTAATCATCAGAAATTAAGCATGCGCAGTAACTAGTTTTCAATTGTGTTTTGAAATAAAATTTATTTATTTCCAAGAACTCTAAGACATTGTCCATTAAACTTACTTTCTTTTTCTGTCCCCATTTATAAACTACAATTTAAAGCCTACATTCTCTGTAAAGTGGGGCCAAATAAACCCAATCCCATCACATACAATATTGTAACATTCTGAATTTCAAAGTATCAAATATAAAGCCCCTAGTGGAGGATAATGACTTGATAAGTTTTCTGCTGTATGCAGTGATGGAGTGGTGAACTTTGGATATGGTTAACTGTACTAGTAAACATATATCATTTTGCACATATGTATGTTATGCAAATACTATAATATATTGAGGTTTGAAAAAACTTTTATTTTGTAAATCCAAAGCAATCAGTAAATAAAATTACGAGTTCATTTAACTAATGAATTCACCCTTTTTCGTTTATTTCAGAAGTTTTTTAAAATATTTATTTAACGTAAGCACGAGACTGGGCATAAAATCACGGGGTTCAATATAATCTGAGAGTCTTAACTTGACTGATAATAAACAAATGGGATTTTTAACTAAAAAAAAATACTTTTGACAAACCTCCGCATCACACTTTCTAAACGTACATTGTTCAACTGCATTAAGATTTACATTCATTTATAAATTTTTCATTAGATTAATTGTCCCAACATACAGAGGCAACAATCGAATTTTCTATTAAATTAAGAATGCCTGCTTTTTTCAATATAGTAGGCAAATTCCTTAATTAACGCGTTGTAAATCACACAAATGGAAACGTGTGTCAATATGAATTCCTTGCAAAAGCAGCTTCTTCTGATCATTAGAATGCCTTTCATTTTTTAGCCTACTTTCCCGTAAAAGGAAAAAAATTAATAATAAAGCATGAAAGAAGGCTTAATGTATCGTGAAAATATCGTTAGAAATCAAGAAAAGTCAAAAATAAGTTAAGTAATTGAATAAAGAATGAAAAATAAAAAATTTGAAAGTAGGGTATTGAGATGGGGAAAAAGTGTGTCGGTCGGTCTGTCGGTCTGTCTGTCTTTCTGTCTGTCTGTCGCTCTGTCGGTCTGTCGGTCTGTCCCCCCCTAATAACTTTTGAACGAATTGTCCGATTGGAAAAATTCTTTTTGCATTCGAAAGATCTCGGCGAGGACATCTCATTTCCATATTTTACTTTTAGGTTTGAACATTTTTTTGTTCAATTTTGAACAGTTCAAAAAATTTTAACATTAGCGCCTATGGGTGAAAATGAAGCAAATTATGTAAACTCTGGGTACAAGATATAAGTTCCCATGAACAAGCTCACTGGAAGAAGTTCTTGGCGTGAAATATTGATTTGAACAATTTTTGTTCATTTTTAAAAAAAAAAAAAAAATACTTTGGGCAAACCTTCGAAATTTAGAACGTACATAATTCCTGATTAAAAGATTTACTTACAAAATTTTTAAATTTTCACGTAGAAATTTTACCAAATACAGAGGCAACAAATCGAATTTTCCATGAAATTAAGATTTTCAAGAATTTTTTCAATTAAAAAGTTAAAAGGGAAAAAAAAATTTAATTAATTAACGATGTTAATAAATCAATGAAATGGAAACGTTTAAAAGGGAATTTTAAAAATTCTTAAGCAAAAGAAGCTTTTTTCTTGGGTTTTGTTAGGGGAATTCTATTTTAAAATTTTTTACAAATAAATCACTTAACTAGCGTAGCTTAGTATATAAAAAAAATCTCACGATGGTGTCCCACGAGCCAATAAGATCGAAACGGCTAATAAGAGCACCCATCAGGAGCGGGATCGCATCTCTTGTACTCGCGTTTAAAGTTCAACCATTGACGTATTTTTCTTTGATGTGTTTTTGCTCATTACAACTCAACTCAAGCCTTTATTATGTCACACCCAAACAAACAACGCTTCCGTTGAAAGTTTAGCAATTTATATTGAAGTTTCACAGAAATCTTTAAATATTTAAATCGGATTATTTGTATACTGTAGTTTGACAGAAATCTTTAAAGAATTGAAAATTATTTGTAATTTGTACATATTATTTGTACGTAGTGCAAAATATTGTAAACAGGAAGCACTTTAAATGGAGCGTCCAGTAACCTGATATGCTCTATGATTTCGAAATTTATTTAGGCTTCGCCCCGTGTGCTTCGGAAAGGGATTAAATATCCTTTTGAAAAGAGTTTATTATGTTATTCATATGTGGTATTGAACATACATAAGAGATTATGGGCATTCCACCATTATGTATTGGGCATTATTATTCTACCATTATGTATTGGGCATTCCACAGATTGTCTAGGAATTTTATGGACATTGTTCAATGCGCACGAATTTCATGCATTAATACCAGATATATAAAGTCATATTGTGTCTTAATTTGTCAACTGAAAAAGGATAAATAGGTTTTTTTTATAATTTCTTTATATTTCGAAATTTACATTAGAGATAGAGACCTATTGAGGATTAAGGCAAAAAAAAAAGCAAGTTTTTTTTTGCTAACAATTAGGGCTCGACCGATGGCAATTTTTGGCCGATGGGCCGATGCCGATTGTTGGCCGATTGTTCCGAGATAGGCCGATGGCCGATTGCCGATTATTCTCCTCTTCCATCGGCCGATGGCCGATGCCGATGGCCGATGGAAAAAAAGTCGCTTTAAACCATTAAAATGTGCAGAATGCTTGTCAAAAATGTCAAATCATTTATTTACTTTTATGTTTGCAAAAACATAAATGCATTATTCAAGCACTAAAACTGTGTGGGGAAAGTTTACATAATAATTAAAACTAAAAGAATCACTCGCGATTCTAGTAAAGTAATTCAACTATTTGGAGGTTAAAAAAATTAAAAAATGCTATATCAGAGGATTTTTCATTCGTTTTTCTTATCGTTACAAAAAAAACTCAACAACTATTGGATCGGATCAGGTCTAATTCCCTTTCCTTCAACATTTTCACTTTATAGCACCTGCACTGCAAATGCCAAGTGCAGCTGACTTTATTTTCTTATTTTTTTCATGGAGAGGAATTCAGGTGTTATAATACAGACTAACAAATAATGTGGGTTTGTATCTTTAACGAAATTGTCAACCTTTCAGATTTTTTTCATAATTCTCCCCCCCCCCCCCCCCACGTTTTTAACAAAAAAGCCGGAACGATTATATGTTCATTTTTCATTATAAAAGTTATTTTGACTAATTACCTCTTTTTCTAAAATAAAATTAAAATATTAAAACATTTCGCTCTCAGTAACGCTCCCCTGTTCATAACCAAGAAATACTGAATATTACTTTTAAAACATAGACGTGAGATTTGTCATTACAAATGAATGCTGGATGTTAAGAACTAATCTTATTAGCTTCTTTTTTTTTCTTGTGAGTTGAAAATTACACTGAAATACTTGACATGTTCTTTATATTTTCATGAGCACAATGTAAGGTCACCGAAATAACCAATATTTTGAGCACCAGCAGTTTTCTGTTGACAAATAATCTTCTGAAAACACGTGATCGTTTATAAAAATTAAAATGTATTTTGAAATATATATATATTTATATTTATATATACGTTGTTAATTTTCGAAATTAATGAAATTGTAGCATTTTTATTAATGTATTAGAACGAAGTCTGTCGCGCGAACTCGTTTTTTTAGAATTAAATTTTTGAAAATTGCAAGTCGAACTCGGGCACATAAAATTTCGATCAATAAACATTTATACTGAAAAATTAATATTTTTTATCAATATGTTCTATGTTGTAAACTAACAATAAAATAACAAGCAATATTCTAAACTGAAAGTAGATGCAACGAGATTGCTGCACAATTGCAGAAAAACTGCAACACGTGGGATCGAAGCAAAAAAAAAAAAAAAAAAACGCTAAGAAAAAAGTTTACGCTGGTAAAAACTAAAATCATTATCATACTTTGATTGAGTTGACCTTATTGTTTACAATTTCGGAATAATAAAAACATGACAAACTAAAAGCAGATGGTATAATATTATTGCACAATGATATCTAATGCACTATGTCATTATTAAACGAAAAACGGACAAAAATGAGGCAACTAACCTAGGGATCATTCACAAATGATGTCACGCTTCGAGGGGGGAACGGGGGGTTTCGTGAAATTAAGACTTAGTGTGATAAAAGGAGGGGAGGGGGTAACAAGAAGTGTGCCATCAGACTTATACAACATAGCGTGACATGTGGCAAAGGGGGGAGGGGGCTCCGTTGAAGTGGGACATTTTGTGACACGGGGGGGGGGGGGTCAAATATATCGGGAAAAAGCATGACATCATTTATGAACGGTCCCTTAGTGCGAAAAAGAAGTAGCACTCATAAGACGCCTCTATTACTTTTACTTTAACATATTCTATTTCGCGAGCATTCTGTTCAAAGAGAAATAATTTTAATAATGAAGGTTTTCGGGCAGCGATCGCTTAAACTATTTTTCCGAATTTTTTATTAAATATTTTGTAGAATGACATTATTTTTGTGCCTTTTTTAACTGATATGCTGCCTGTTATTTTATCGAAATAGAAATCTAGCTAGGGAGAAAAAAGAAAGTTAAAGACAGAATGTTTTCTGGAAAGTTGCGAAAAACATCGGCCTTGCATCGGCTTTTAGATGTTTTTCAAGGCCGATGGGCCGATGTTTTTCACAAGTTAACATCGGCCGCCGATGCCGATGGCCGATGGCAACTGTGTTGAACAATCGGCGCCGATGCATCGGCCAAGCCGATGCATCGGTCGAGCCTTACTAACAATACTTAAGAAAGTTTGACAATGATTGGAAATTGGAAAACTTTCTCTGATGTTTGCTGATGCAATAACTAGTTTAACAAAAAATTTGAAAACATAATTTACAGTGAAACATTTCTAACGTTTTTATTTTCCGAACCAATGGGAAAATTTCGTAATGTTATCGATTTTCAAATATTTTTTCCCCCTTATTCTGACAACTTAGAACACGAAACAAAAAACGTATTCAGAAGTTTTATGCTGCATGCTTTTTTTCTGATGAAATTTCTAAATGCATTTTTCATTTCAGTCTCTTCAAAATTTCTTTTTCCCTCGGACAGTTTTTCTTTCTTGTTTAATTTAAATACGGTTGTGATTCAAGTTAACGGTTTTCTTCTTCTTTTTTTGAAGTTGAAAGTGTTTTCGTATGCGGCACTTTGCATAATTTGAGCTCTGCTCAGTTTTTAAATAAACAAGGAATTTTTCTGGACCAAATCCAACTTCTTTTTGCCAGAACAATTTCATAGCAGCTTATGATAAACGGAACTAGTGTTCGTATCTCCCATTTCTGTCTTGAATTATTTTTGAAGAAAGTTATTTAGGGTAGGAAAATTGCATTTTGCTACATGCAAAATAATCTATCACCAAAAAATAAAATGCTCGTGTGAGCAAAATGAGCAACTGCGCACAATGTACAATACACTTACAAGTTTTAGAACTGCTTTCTGTAAAATTTGACCATTTAAGTAATTAGAAAAAAAATGAAACACGAATCTTTATTTATTATGTTGTAATGTTTAATCGTGGTTATTTAAGGAATTTATGTTAATTTGAAATGAACATTTAATTAAAAACGAGAAATAAAAGGTCATAGATATATTTGTGCTATCAAAAGTGCAACAAATAATTGTTTAAACACGACATTTTACCCAGAACTATGCATAAATTAATAATTTGGCCTAAAAGTTAACATAAATAACGTAATAATTTGACTTCGAAGAACAGCTTATACATTGCATATAATTGTACTGTGAAGATATGAGAAAATATAGATATTTTTCCTAGTTCCATTTCTATGGATTAGTAAAAAAACCGACTGAACATCGAAAGAAGTATATGAAAACGCCATTGCACATATTTGCCTTAATTAATTTTCTTGGTGAACGGGTGATACGAGGGGGGGACAGGAGGCAGGTACAAGGAGGAGTGAAAATTTAAATTATTCATATAAAAGTATATAAATCTGTATAAAAATATACTAGTATACATTTCTGAATAGTATGTACCACGGGTTGTTAAACGGTTTCAATTCGGTTAAAATCCATAATTTATAAATATTAGTTAAAACTAGTCTATGAATGCTTCATTGAAATAGCAGAGAGTTACATGGCTTTAGCATTAATAAGATTATTAGAATCAAATGTCTTAAGTTGTTTTTTAAAACTGCACTTAAAAAAAATGATACGCTAAATAGAATTCTAAATTTAAAAGGTTTTATATTTAATTAACTTTATATTTACTCAAGATAAATTCAATTAAATAGAGGGGCAAGCAATGTAAGAAAATGTGGTTTTAAGAACAAATCAAATTTCAATGCCCCAAATAATATTATTTTCTTAATGTTAAAAAAGCTTGAACACAAACTCTCTTTAAAAAAGCTTGTGTTCGCATTATAAAACTGAAATAGATTTAAAAATTAATAAGTATTTCCTTTTATATTACTGATATAACATAGGGAATTTTTGCAATTTAAACCATTTGCTAATTTATAATTATTATTAGGAACTGAATAAATGACAAAAATTTGTAAGGTTTAGAAGAAAACATTTACGATTATTAGTAACTACTATACATTTAGATATGTTTAGTCAGACAATACATTTTCACTCATAAGAAATGCATCATGATTATTCTGTACTTTAAATCACGCATTTTTTTTCTCTATTCCCCTTTTAACTTTTAAATACATTTTTACGAGAGTCTTTCTACTGTGAACTCAGTACATATAAAATATGTTCCCCCTTTGTCCTTATCTAGACCATTTTATAAATTTACCTTTTTAGTACTTAGAGTTACAGCGACTTTCTTAGATCTTTTATAGCTTTTACTGTTACATAAATCCACTCCAGTTTATTACTGCCTTAAATCTTCATATAAAATTCTACGAAACCAGAAAGTTACTAAAAAATTTTTCAAGCATATGTTCTATTTAACCATCTAGTATGATTCCGAAACGGAAAGTTTCATAAAAATTTCAATATGAGTGCACACTGTTGTAACAAAATAATTGAAATGTTGGAATAATTAAAGTTAAAAGTAATAATTTTATCGTAATAGTTTAAACCAGGCTTATAATTAAAAAAAATATTTTAATGAAAGTAGTTTTATTCTTGTCCATAATATCAAGAATTAATTAATGTTCTTTTGGGCACTGCAATGCTACATTTACGCAATGCAACACCTAAAAGTACATTAAATAAACCTTAATATTATGGACATGAACAGAAATTATCTCTGATGGAAGACGTGTTGGACAATACTTGTCATTTATATTTTAAATAATTTCTTTACTTCAGTTTTTTCTAATAAAAGTTTATATTTAAACATATTTTTAAAAAATGTCCCTCTTTTTTTACTTTTTTAACTTGTAAACTGAACTGCGATGCTAAGCAACGATTGCAATGGAACTTTGAGTGTCTTTGAACCTGTAAACGATTATGTACAACCGATATATATTTTTAAAATTACGCTCCTAAAAGAGTATATCTTTGAAATTGTTTTCGCACAAAGCTAAACGTTCATTTTTCATGAATAAACTGTTAGCATGGAAAAATCATGTCAATTCAACGACTTCAGTTCTCTTTAGTTCTTTAAAACTAATGCTTTAATGGAGAAAAGTTTCAAAATTTTAGTTCATATTATGACAGCACATATGATATAGTTGGACCCTTAAATAGTTCACTCGTAATATCTAATATACATAAACCAATCACATAATCATGACAAAGTAAATATTTGTAGTAGTTATTAAAAATATAATCTTTTGCCGATTTGCAACGTTGTCCTTTTCCAACTTCGTGTTCGCATAAAAATGAACTTTCGCTTTTTACAAAAACATTGTTGACATTGGAATGATCGTGTTAGTAAGAATAATTCAGTTCGCATTATTTCTTTAGACATAGTCCGACCACAGAAGAAAGTTGTTCTGAATAAGTCACCAGTTATCTTATACAGGGGGAGTCACGGGAAGCAGACGTTTTTGAAATGTACCATAACCGCCTCGTAGAGGCAGTATGGAGGTTGCGGGAGATGGCAATTAACTCCCCTTGATTGCCATTTAGTACCCAATATGCCGATGTGGACTCGAGAACATAGCGTATTTTCTTATGACATGTACGTGAGAAACGGTGATTCAGTGATAACTGCCCAGCCAAAGACACCAGATGTATATTTTATAGTCCGCATCGATCGTCATGGATACCTTCAACCGCAAACCGTTTTAATCTGTACGTGTCCATGAGCAAATATGCGGTGTTCTTGAATCCAAAACGACATAGTGCGTAATAAAGGCAAATCAAGAGGAATTGAAGACCACATCTTATAACTATCTACTATCTCCACAAGCCGAACACGGTATATTTCAAAAACATCCGCTTCTCTGGACTCACCCTGTATCTAATGTGCATAAAATGCAGGATAATCGTCATAAAACATATAGTTTTGATAAATATGTCCAGCACGCTGTTTTGAAGTTTATCAGAGGAATACGTCAAACTGAAGAAAGCCTTTCTTGTCACTCCGAAAAACTTTCCCATATCCTTTATTGAAAACACGTGGTTTATCATGTATTTTATTGCAGTATGTCTTCTAATAAAAACTAATGCATGGTAGTACTGTCAGTTTTATGAACTCATATCATAAAATTATTTAAGCTTAGTTTATCCTGATTCAGTAAACTCCAGCCACGTTGAGCAAAACCTATTTGCCTGTTTATCAGACAAGCCAATCAAGTTACTTCTGTTGTCGTTAGGGTGGACTAATAAATTCAAAAGTTGAATAGTTTTGGATTGTTTTTCTTTTTTTAATTACTGGCTCAAAACATGTATTTATTTTCCAATTAAGTGTAAATAGGTAAGCATCTATTATTATATATTTAATCATAAATATTTGAACCGCAGTACTTGAAACTAAATATTGGAAGTAATAATAAATATTATCTACCTGTAAACGGGAGCTGGTTGTGCTGTTGCGACGCAGGGGATTCTTACGTAACTTCCTTCTTCTGCTCTGACTTGTGATTGGCTGAAAGTAATTCTTGGTCCCATAGGCGAATGTGGTTCTGTAACAAAACATCAAGAAATCATTGCGTTTTGATGATTTAAGCTGTCATCAAAACGCGTTACGACATTTTGCTATAAATTTAACAGTAATTTTAAATGGTATTTCACAAAATAAAAAATAACAATTAATACATATATATTTATAATTAATGTACCTCATAATATTTTCATTTACTTCAGTTTATATTGGAAAGACAGAAACCAACGGCACGTGGGGATCGCAAAAGAGAGGCTTTATTCAAAAATGCGTTGGGTATTTATACAGTTTGATTGTTTCCAAGGACACCCTATCAGATTAAACTCGATACATTTACATACATGTTTCGGAAAAGGTTACAGTGAATTTACAGGTAAAGAGGAAAGAAAGAAAGTGAGATTACACTATTATTAACAATATTTTAATATTATTTCATTTAACCTTACATATATTTAACTCTTTCATTGTCATCCATGATTTTTTTTCCAAAATGAAACATTATCAAATACATGTATTTCACAGAAATAGTTTTCATTACAGGTACATTTTTTGAAGAAAAAAAAAATTATTATTACCAAATAAAGTAGCATTTTTGAAATAAATATGTATCGACTGTAAGATATGTTTCAATACACCGTAACTTCTGAAAGAACATTTTTATTAAATTCGTACCACAAAGCTATCTTTTTTTTGCTGTATTTCTGACTGTATAAAACGATTCGGGTGGCAAAATCAGTAATTATAGTTCACTTTTCCAAGATTCACCTAGATATTTTACTGCTTAAATAACAATTAAGTGCTTGATTGCGTATGAAGTTTATTACTTAAATGATTGAAATTATTGCTTGAAGCTATATTCATATGGAAATCAAAAATAATTTTAAAAAATAAGTTAAAATTAAAAACAAAGAAAAGAAAAAAAGCAATAATAATAGTTTAAAAAATATTAAAAATAATAATAATAGTTATAAAACAACCGACTTGAAATCAGGATTAAGGAAACAAAAATAATTATCATTTCTATAATTGTAAACTTCAAGTGAATAGAAGAGCACAAATTACTTTCGGTAACAGCATTAAATTTTTTTTAAAAATATTTGTTTAAATAGGAGTCAAAAATTATGTGTAAGACACTGCGTATCCGTGAATCAGTTGCAAGTATACTTAAATTTTAAACTATTTATAATTTGCAACAACTTAATCTTCCAATAAACGAAATTACTAAAAAAGTTATACAATTAGTACACTTTTGTTTTTCAAAGAGAGAGAGAGATAAAGAGAGAGCGATGAGGGAAGCGATCACATGTAGCTATGAAACAATCTTTTAAACAAAAATCTGTTTGTTGTCTTTTGCTTTAAACTGTTATAGCCAATGGTTTATATTTCAATTTTTTTATATCAACAATAACACAGCTGGTTAGTGATCCTCTATCTACTTTTGGATTTGCAAAACCTGTTATTAATAGATTTTAAGACATATTTTTTTTTCTTACACACTTTAAATTATTTAGCTCTCTCATTTTTATTGCGATTTCTTTATAGAAACTAATTATAAAACGTAAGGTTTCAAATCAATTTAAAATTTTACTTTTACGCAGTAATAAAATATTTTACCAATAAAATTGTAAACAATTCTTTTAAAAAACTTGTTCAAGTTTGGTGTTACTGACTGTTTTAAAAAACTGGAATATACCTGTTACAATTACTCTTCCAACGGTTGGACTAACTGCTAGTTCACCTGTTAACCGATGCCTTGCTCGGCATTTGAAACTGCTTCGTCCATCGGAATCCACAATCTTATGTAACAGCAATTCACCAGAGGAAAGAACTGTGTATTTATCATCTAGGAAAAAAATGCTATGTTATATGAAAAAAATTGAAAGATATAATTTTGTCGTTTATATTTCTGATGTCAATATGAAAGTCTTGTATTCGTAGACCTAATTCACATCATTTTATTTCTAAAGTATTTGGTTACTTTCTTTTTTAGGTCTGCAACTCTTTATATACTGAATGAGCCTTTACGATCTTTCATATTTCATATTTTTAACTGGTCATTCGAAAGTTAAAGGGAACTTTGCTCAATTTGCTTTTGGAGATGAATGATTTTTATGTGGCTTACAAAAATGACTATTTTCCAAACATATTATAATCACAAATGGGGAAAAAGCTATTAATGCAAGATTTCACAATTTAATTTCATGTATTTTTAATAACCTGCTTGTTTGGATATAGGATGTTTTGACACACATTGCTTCATACCTGAACTCAAACGTTTTTACGCAATCGCTTATATATTCCCTTAGCTTTAAAGTAATAACAATTTTTGTTTAAATAAAAATAATATGAATTATGGTTTAAGTTTCACTAACAGAAACGATACATTTGTATATATTTTGGAAAAAATTATTTTACTTACTAGAAAGGACGAAAAATACTTAATTCATTCACGTGATTATTTATAGTACTTCACTGGTTTCACTTTCAAAAAATACTTAGACAATATTCTACACATGTAGAATCTAGACAAAAAATATTCTCTTTTACTTTCCTGAAATAAGTTATATAAGCTGAAAAACAGAAAAAGACAATTCCATTTGAAAGCAGATGAAATTTATTTTTTCCATTAGTGGAAAAAATGTAGAAGCGTAAAGCTATTTCATGATGGATTAATCCGATGCTTAAAAGAGATGTATGTATTCCTTTCTGATCAGAAGACTAAAATTCTTGGCAACATTTTGGCATGAAATATTTTCCTTTTGTTTCAACGTTTGTCACCATACCAGTGACCCGGATATTCTTGGCGAAAAAACTTGGAATGTATTATTTTGGTTGTTCTTTTTTTTTTTTTTTCACAGATTGATTCCATGCTCTCTGAAGTAAAATCGTTCTTGTGAAAAATATGTATGGCAATGTAAATCATGCCCTTATCACGAACACTGAATGTTTACATTATGTGATCGAAACATTTCCATTTGTTTATAAAACAAATATTTAAACTTTTCTGTGTAAAAAAAAAAGTATCTTTGCCTAATGTTAAATTTTCTAAATTGAAATACTAGTAATGTTTAGAGAAACATTGAATGGTTTGTTTGGAAATTCCTTTGCTTTTGGTTTTGATTTTCGTGAAACATTTTGAACCAAGATACACAATAAATTACATTAAATGTTATGTTTACATGAGCATTCGGTTAAGCATGTCCTTTAAACTGGAAAATTAGCTTTTTCTATGTTTATGTAAACATGTATTTTTTATGTTTGTATTTCTTCACATTTCCTAAGCCCCCTGGACAGTCTTCGTGTCACAAAATAATGAATCGTTTTAGTCCACGTCATCCTCTCCAGTGATTTAATTAGTTTGTTTTCGAGCCCTAAATTAAGATAACCTTTTTTGTGATAAATAAAATATTTATTTATAAAAGTAGCTAATATGCAATCTGCATACGTTTCTGTTATTAAAACAGCGAATATCTGACTCGAAACGTTTCTTTTACTATCAAAATCAAATTGAGACGGTTTTTGCAGTTTAGATTCTGAAAATTAAGTTATGTAAGAGCAAAATGCCCCATACGCTTCATGACTTACAAGTAATTTTTCAATACGTAAAATGCCAAAAAACACTTTCATTTTACATACAATTACATTAAAGACGCATAAAGTTTTTCCTGTTTTCAAAAGAAGGAAAAAAAAAGAGACATTTTACTGATTTTTTTTCTCTTTAAATGTCAGCTTTAAAATTGAGTTAAAGAATAACTGAAGCGTTTCATTCAGTTTTATTTTCATTTCATGTATGCAATCTGCTGATAATTTTTCAAGCGATTGTGTAAATTAAATTTTGATAAAAGTGCGTGCTAAGAAAATGTAGGATGCATTATTTCCCAAAACCAATTTTGTTTTCATTATTCTAAAAGAAATAAATCATAAAATATATTGTAGATGTTTTGTTGAATGGAACGTGGGATCAGTTAAGGATACGTCATATCTATATGAAATCGAAACCAATGTACATTTTTCTTAGAAATATATTTATAGATCATTCGCATTAAAATATATGAAATATTAATGTGACTTTACATTTTGTTACATACCTCCGTAAGTACATTTTTTATGAACTTTAAGTGATTATTACAAAAAGGATAATGGATCAGTCTGATCGTGGGAAATCTACGAACAAATTTGTTTTGTAAACTTTGTGCCGAGGAAAAATTCCAATTATTATTTATTACTACACTTTTTAGCATCTCACTTTTTTCTTTCATTTCGCTGCAGGCGTGTTATGTGAAATCCGGCTATATACGTAAGACGTGTAGTATGGGTGCCACATAATTGTTAGTAATAAATTTGTAGAACAGGAATATTAGTGGGATAAAATCAAGCAAGTTAAAATATATTTATTTGAAGGCATATTTTGATAATAATTGTAATGCAAAATGTATCAATAAATGCTTTAGAACATTCTCAATAACAAATTTTCTTTCCGGTTTAATAATATATTTACTGTTAGTTATTTACGTACCACCAATGCAAACCATGCTACGATTTGAAAAGTGAAGTTTTATTATAAAACAGTGAACATAATTGTTTATATTACCTTCTATATCTGTACTTTTTAGTATCGTTTCATCGTCTTTTATCCATGAATCTAAAGTCACGTACTCCCGAGCAAATGAAGGCAAATGACAACGAAGAACTGCGGTATTTCCCCGTATTACGTAGTCATCATACACTTGTGGCAGGAATTTCTGTTGGACAACTGAAGAAGAAAATATGTTACGATCAGACACATCATATTTTTATGTTAAGAAGAAACGATTAAATAAAATGCCATACAACACGAGAATTTAAAAGAATTAATGAAATAATATTAATGACAATAATACAATTAGCGTAACCAAATAAATAAATAAAAGAGGGAGAAACAGTTTCTGAATAGTTTAACAAACTGAATACAGTTCTACCATCAACTAAAGCGATCTGTCTGGCAGAGTGCCAAGAAGAACACATTCCTGTTCAAGGGAGGAACTTCTGGTATAGGGAATGTGCTTTTGCCTAAACAGAGTGGTTCTGCAATATTGTGTCAACAATATTTTTCTTTCGATTCCAATCGTTGTAATTTCACTAAACGTTGTGACTTAAAAAATATGTGAATACTAAATATACATATATACATCTACGAACACCGAAAAAATTGTTTGCAGGTGCCCGTTTTGTTTAAAATGCAAAATAACATATGCATGAGTTACGAAACATACCTGAAGCATATAAGATATGTTTGGAAATAAGAGTTCTTAAAATTTTTTTATTTTATTAGTTAATTTTTTTAATTATAATAATTAACAAATCAACAAAAAAGACTATTTTCTAAGTGCTACTCTATGCATTGCTCATAGAATTGCATATAGAACTAATTGGAATTAAAATGACCCAAAACCATTCAAAATATCCAAAACTAATCTTACCAAACAGCTGGCACCACGTAATGATCTATCAATAAAACGGAAAATTCATCCACAGTTTACTTTGATGAAATACCAATTAAAGGGAACGGTAAAATAGGGGAAAAATATCCTATATTAATATCGGTATCGCTTTATTATCATAAATTTGAAGCATTCCAGCGCCATTAATACTCCGCGCTTACGAGAATTTAACATACAAGTTGCGCTTCACTTTTGCAAGTAGCCCGTTATTAGCCGAAATAGCTTCAGAGTTGGGAGTTCCATTTATTACGTAGTACTATAATTTAGTCAAATTCTCCTCTAGGGAAATATTTATTCGGAAAGGTTTAATTTTCCATTGCCGGCAGCAAAGGAAGCTTCTGCAGCCGTAGGGTAATCTGTAAACCGAAAGTTATTAAAGATGAAGCGTTTTATTATGGAGCAAGATACTTTGGAAATGCTCCGAAACATGGCGGAATGTTGGAATTGACAAGGCCCGATTCTTAGATTGGATGTTTGATTTTCTTTTAAGTAAAATGCCGCGATTGAGTTTGCGCCTTAAGTAGCAAAAGTTTAAAATGGATTTAGGATTTCCAATTTTGTGAATTGTGCTCAGGAAAAAAATTAAAAAATGAAGGCCTTAAATTCGTTTGCATTTTTTTCTGGAGAAATAAAAGGTTTTAGAGGAATTTGAGCTTTCATTGAAGATTACGGAAATATATGGAGATAGCATAAATAATATATTTCTTTTTAAGGTAGAAAAAAATAAAATAAGCAGGAACTAATTTTGCAACTTATTTTAAAAGCAATACAAATACAATTTTTTCCAAAGAGATGCATTTTCGATCTCGGTATTAGAAACGACTTTAAATCCTAAAACATATTACTTAATTGTGTTTCAAAAATATTTTCGTCACACTTTTGCACAGTCAATATGTAATATAACATTGTATTCGTGGACACTATTAAAATAACAAGTTAGTCTACAGCACATTTGTCTTTAAAAAAAACATTGAAATTTAAAGTTTAAAGTAACTCTAAATTGCATTAGCATACATACAGATATAAATTACATAACTATTTTAAACTTTTGCCTCCGTACATTATAACTTGAGCAGCACACTTTAAATGTGTTATGTAAATTTCTGCTTAATCTTCACATTAACGCTACTATATTTAAGAATTTAACATTAGTAAATTTCATATTGGGAATCCAAAACTTTAATGCACTGCACCACTTGTACATTGGATGCCTTGACGGTACATTTGTACAAGGTACTCTTTAACAATGTTACACTCAAAATCTTACATAATACATTGGATATTTATAATTTAGCTTGTATACATTGTTACACTAGTTCATTATTCATTGATACTACGAAGAAAAATTCAATTCTCGCATGCGTAAATTGTACTTCTGGCATTGCAACCATATGCACAAAACTATTTGCATTTTGCATTAGCAAGCTGCGCTTTTGTTCATGACACGCAGAATACGTGACCTATGAGAACGACATAAGGACATGTATACAAATAAAACGATGCCTTCAAGAATTATTTATTTAATTTTCTATTTAAAAAAACATTGAATGTGTAAGTGCGTTGTGTTAACGTCAAAATTGCAGGAATGATGGCATAATGTCGAATAAAATGTTGAATATAGCCACCTACGGGAACTTCGAAGCGGTATACATCCTGGACCCTGAGTATCATAGCGTAGATTGTAGGAAACATTTCGTCCAATCGCATTTTTTGTAGTTTTTTTTAATATAAATAAAAATTTTAAAACCTGAAATATGTTTTTTTAACTTTCATGTTATTGTCTCGAATCTAAAAAATCAAAGAACTCCGAGTGGGCTCGCATAGTTTCAGGAGGAACTTCTTGCAAATTATTTTCTTCTTACTTTTTTTTTTTTTGCTATTGCGGGGAAGTAGGCCAAAGATAAACTCCAGCAAAGGCATCATAACCCCAGATACGATGAATTGCATAACATATAATTTTCCAATATGACTAATGATTCAAAATTAATAAATACATAGCTTCTTAGACATGTATGAAACTTCAATCAAATATAGCGATCATTAAATGTAGGAGAAAGTAGTCGAAATAGGTACGAGCCTCTGGATTTTTCGTATTTTCTCAAAAGTGATGGTAAATTATGACTTCAGTTGCATTTATGTTTCAACTGTAACAAATGTTACAGTTATATACGTGGAGACATATTTAGCAAACATACTAAAAACAAGAAAAATCGTAAATAAAGAAAAAATGTGTTCAATTTATTATAATTTTTTTACTTTCAAATTACTTTTAAAAGATGTTTAAAATCTTTGAAGAGTTCATTTCATAACGGCTCAGACTTAAAAAATACAACCTAAATACATGATACGTAGATGTCTGTGATGATAAAATGTACATGTAGTAAATATGAGTACCGTTCGATTGGATGAAGGGACCTAGATCATTGCACTATTTTGGCCAAGACTGTATGAAAAAAAATCATATAATTATGCGTTGTAATACATTAATGTTTGGAAAAATCTTAAAAGCAGTACCCTGTATCAAAGTCAGGGACAGTATAACTTTAAAAACTGTAAAATTGCAGTTCAAATCAATTCCATCAACACTTGAAATCTACACTGAAAAATTCTAGTTCAACCTTTCCCCCAAAACATGGTGAAAATGGTGAAATTTCGCTGCAACCAACATTTGGAATAAAAGTTGAACGATTATAATGGTGAAGTTTCACCATAAATGGGAAATAAGGAACCATTATAATGGTTCAACTTTTATCCCAAATGTTGGTTGCAGCTAAATTTAACCATTTTTTACACGTTTTGGGGGAAAGGTTGAACTAGAACTTTTTACAGTGTATATATAAATAGTCAAAAATAAAACTGTTAAGTACCCTTTTCTCCTCTCTTTGTCAACCAATTTTCTTACTTTCTTGTTATTTAGTAACTATTGATGAGTTTTTGTGGTATTAATAAAAATTTTTTTGAAATAGTTTATTTTTTCCCCTCCTATTTTCGACGTAGATTCGAAGCCTTCTTTGTTAGAAGTCTTTATTCGACTTACTTTAATGCTACTGTTATCCCCAATCTACAGTATTTGCACAGTACTCAATACATTTTTTACTATTGATAATTCAAAGAAAAAAGTCAAGCACAAAATAACGAAATAGAACATTAAATGTAACTTATTAAATGAATGTCAAAGCAAAACATTATTAATCTTAATGTGTTAGTTAATCCATTAAAAATATATGGATTTGATACTATATATATATATATATATATATATATACCGACAAATTAGTAAGATTGTATGTCCAGTACCATGTAAAACAAAATGAAGTACAATTTGAAGCTTACAATGACTAATGTAGTGTGAGATAATAATTGCGGCGACACGTTATTTTGCTTCTAATCAACGTTTCGTAAGGTTTTTGATTTGCATTAGCGTTTTAATCTCTTGGTTAAATTAAAAGCGAATTTCTATCGTGTTTAATAATATTAGCGTGGCGTGAAATGTTTTATTTATATTCCTCTACAGGAGAAGGAGTGTAAATAGATAAAATTTATGTATAGTAAGTGTTCAAATATAATATGCATATTATTAAATAACTCAGTGATCAATCAGTAGCACTAGTGAGATATTATCGCTAATTGAAACATAGCAAACTATTGTCAAACAGAAAAACTAAAATACCAAAAAAAAAATTTTTAAACGTTCGATGCTGAACTTGAAAAATTTAATAAATTATGGTCCGATTTCGATCGCTGGACAAACTCTGTTAGTTAGTAATAAAAAACAAGATGTAATTTGTATGAATAAAAACCATCTAAACATTAAATTCATTAATAATAATTTAACTTTGTGCAAAGTAATAGAAATAAAATTTCACGTTAAATTAAAGCACAAATGAGCATTAAAACGCAGACATATGTTTTGAGATTGCTTGGAATCCCTTTTTCAATGCGACAGGGAGCTTCTAGATGCAAAACATCCAAATGAAGCAGACAAAACAACAAAAACAAAGCTTATATAGCCTAAGAATTAACAGTAAACCAATGAGAATAAAGGCAGTGTGAAGTGGAAGTAGAAGTAGTAGGAAAGGCACCAATAAGAGAGCAACAAACGAATGCAATTGGAAGTACAGGAAGTAAAAAGGAATATCAATAAAAACAAAGCAAAAAAGACAAGAGCAGGCATAAAAATGTGAAAATACATGAAAATTGCAAAATAATAAAATAAAATACAAAGAATAAAATGGAAATAAAATAAGTACAGAAAATACCAAAACAAAAAGCAAAACAAAGTACATATGTAAAAGAATGGGAGGGGGGGGGGGAGGAAAAAAAATTGACACAAAAAAGGAAAACTAACAAGAAAACCAAGAAAGAACAACAAATTAAAGGAACTTATTCCAGACCTAGCTTATCATATTAACAGGAATAGTTGTAATTTGGTTAATGATTCTTCCTCAACTCCTTATTTTTCACAGGTCTGGCATAAGTTAATTTAATTTGTTGTTCTTTCTTGGTTTTCTTGTTAGTTTTCCTTTTTTTGTGTCATTTTTTTCCTCCCCCCCCTCCCCTTCTTTTACATATGTACTTTGTTTTGCTTTTTGTTTTGGTATTTTCTGTACTTATTTTATTTCCATTTTATTCTTTGTATTTTATTTTATTATTTTGCAATTTTCATGTATTTTCACATTTTTATGCATGCTCTTGTCTTTTTTGCTTTGTTTTTATTGATATTCTTTTTTACTTCCTGTACTTCCAATTGCATTCGTTTGTTGCTCTCTTATTGGTGCCTTTCCTACTACTTCTACTTCCACTTCACACTGCCTTTATTCTCATTGGTTTACTGTTAATTCTTAGGCTATATAAGCTTTGTTTTAGTTGTTTTGTCTGCTTCATTTGGATGTTTTGCATCTAGAAGCTCCCTGTCGCATTGAAAAAGGGATTCCAAGCAATCCCGAAACATATGTCTGCGTTTTAATGCTCATTTGTGCTTTAATTTAACGTGAAATTTTATTTCTATTAAATTAATTGACCAGTTGTTGCCCTAAGGCTATCTTCTTTGCCTGCTCTAATGGACGTCGTGGATTCATGTCGGCGAATTTTTAGTGATCTACTTTGTGCTAATTTCTCCATCTTTATTTGTTCATACAATTAACAAGGTTTTTTCTGTTCCTGATTGCGTTTTCATTAACTCCATAAAAAAACATGTTGCATAATTATTGCAGAGTGAGAGTGGATTTGAAGATACCCCAATGCAGAAAAAAATATTTATATTCAATTTTTTTCTTTTTGAAAAAAAAAAAAAACCCTTGCAAAAATCGGAATGGTTAAATTTTTTTCAGAAATAAATAGTTACCAATTTACAATCCCGCTTTTGATAATGATTTATCATGAACTTCCTAAACCATATAAAATAATTTCCCTATTTTAATCATTATTTTAAAACCTCTTTAAGAAATCATGATAATTATGAAAAAAGAACACATAAAATTGTAGATTCCACTGTTAAATTTTAAAGAAATTTATAATTTATAAATGGCCATATTTGCGTTTTGTTTTTCTTCCAATTCAAATTATTTTTAATACACTTTGAACATGTCTTTAAAAAACGTATGAATATCAAATTTTGCCAATTTAAATATTTTACGTTAATTGCAGAACGTCGAAGTAGCTCCTTATTTATGTGTGTTTCGTAATGTGACAAGCATTAAATTAAATAAGATTATACCAGACGCTAACCAAACAATATTTGGTAATGTATGTACATATTTGCTCATTGAAAAACAAAATATAATGGAATTCTTTACTTTTTGAAATCTATCTCCCGTCATTTAATAATACACAGATTTGGAATTCGGCACAATTCAGAAAGGAATCACCGAAAGTACTCTAAAACAAATCATTTCTTCTTCCTGAAAGTGGTAGAAACTCTCCTCTTTTCACAATCTTATTAAAAAAGCATCTGGAAACAAAATGAATCCTTGCGTCAATACACATGATAAAAGATGAGAAAAAAAAGGAAATTCCTCCGCTAGATTCTGCCTCTGCTTTCCTTATGAGAACAGGGGGAATACAGTTTCTAATAATCCTTCGGAAATTGAGAAGATTACGATTCGCCTCGCAGAGTGAAACAAGGCACACACAAAAAAAGTACCGATCGATAAAAATTTAATTAGTTGGGCTGGGCCAGCACTTTCCTACTCTTGTCATACTAGAAAAGAACTTGCAGATGCACGGAACCGGGATTTCTTTTCGAGAGAAACTTGACTAATTGAAAAATAAAGAATTAAAATGAAGTGAGAGAAGCGAGGAGCTGGGCTCACGCTTCGTGTTCCCAGGAACAAAGAATTTGTCTTTTCCTTTCACATGAGAGCAAATTTTCTTTTTTGTTTTTTTTCCTGAATTGTCTCGGGTTTCTAATTAAATACAGGAAAAGTAATTTTAATTATGCTCAATAGTATTGGAAGATGTAAACTACATTTAGAGAATTTTCTCGCATTTTGAATTCAACTTTTTAAATTTTCTATTCGGGTTCTAGTTTTCATTTCAAATCATAAGAAGGTTAATCAATACTCTTGATAGTTATTATCATGATATTTTCTGGATTCAGTAACAAGCTAGGCTAGCTACGAATCTCTACGACGTCAGTTGCAAAAACGTAAAAGAGTAAAAACAAACACACAGTAAAAATAAACGTAAGTTAAAAAATAGACGTATACACACTGAATTGTTTAGCTGAATCTTTTCAATGGCAAAAAAAAAATAAATAGAATAAATAACAATAATCCGAGAGGTTAATCAGGTTGTCGTAACGTTTACACATGAGCATAATTGCCTTTTTCTTAAAAAATGCATAAAACTACACTGTTTAAAATTTTAGTTCAACCTTCAACCAAAAAAATGTTGAAATTTAGCTACAACCTACATTTGGTACTAAGTTGAAGCATTATAATGTTGTAGTTTCACCAAGAATGTGGTTCAATGACATTTATCTTAGACAACAAAGGAACCTACATGCAGGAAAACTAGATTTTGCTTGATCTACGGTCTTGTATTTTCAAAGCACTACCGTAAAAAGTGGTGAAATTATGCAGCGGATGGAAGTGAGACCAAACCTCCTGCTTACGCTTACTATAGAATGTTTTTCTGCTAATAATTTAAAACAAATAGTGATAAAAGGGAGAGTTTTTGGTCAGTCAATAAATGTACCCTCTTGTGCTAGTCAATTGCCTTTTACCGCCAATTTTATTGTCTAACTTGACAGCTCGTTGTTCATAGTATGCTGCTCAGCTTTGAAGGTGCTGTGAACTTAATGCACTAAAGTCGTTCTTGAATTCAGTTCGGCGTTACTTGCCGGTATAAGGGAAAATACAAATTCAGAATGATATACCAATCATCGTTATTTTGATTTGAATGACTCTTGAAAGACTTATGATAATTCTTTTAGTTTGTAGAAAAATTGGTTGTGAACTATGAGCCGAAGACTTATTGGGAGACATTGCTTTTATGACAGACGTTGAAAGTTTCAGTTAAATTTCAGGAATTGCTTTAAAGATCCATAGTTCAGTACGTTCTTTGTAAAGATTTCGGTGTCTTACCCTGAACCATGAAAGGGAGTGGGTGCCCTTGTGAGTTGGTCTCTTTGAAGCACAGATCTCATCGTGTTGAAATTCTTTTGGGAATAAATCCATGCACTAAATCGCATTTTAGGTTTCTTCGAGAATAGATCTGAGCAACATAAAACGTCAGATCACACACTGTAAACAGTTTCTGTAAAAATACAGAAGGCAAACTGAGGGATCCTTTAAATTTACGAAGAACTTGTTTTAACTCAAAAAAATCAAGTTTCTTGATAACAGTTTCGCAATAAAATCATTGTTTTTACGCACACAATAAAACTACAGAGAACGATTTGTCAAGTTACGTAAAACCGAACACTCGAGATCTGTGACTACCATCTAAAAATACCATTGTATAAAAATCTGAAGCAATGCATAAACAAACTCTTAAAATCTGCGACTACCAGTTTAAAAATTGTCAAAAACATATTGTTGGCATACAGTTTAACTTCAACTCTAGCGAGCACTCTGCTAGCCATTGGCGGTAAGCCTTCTCGACTCCGGAGGCATAATTGGTAAAGCGGTCTAGGGCACAGAACGCAGAGCATCGTGGACTTAACTGAACTCGCCTTCTATTTTATGTACCAGAAATAGTAATTCAATTTATAGAATATTCTCTGCTTTTTACTCTCTGTAATGTCCTTTTTAAAGACTTTGAAGTTTATTGTTTTTAAGCATATATAATTTTACATTAGACTCGGGATGATGATTTCCAGGAGATTCTCATGGGTTTTCCGACTAAAATGTTTTTCAGTGTGTCTGTTACAAGCGTACTTGCATATGTACTTCGGAAGAAATGGACAGTGTTATCGTTCTCGCATTAGGCCTAAGGCAGGAGAAGAACAGAGATGTTTCGATTAACATAAGCATTTAATAAGTACACGGTACCTGTTTTTTCTTGTTTGTCACATGGCAATCCATCACTCCGCCGAATCTCAATAAATTAAAAATACTATTTTGATTTTTGGTGAAAAATGTGTTGTTTATCTCCTATTAGAACAATCACAACCAATGATCGACACTGAATTATTTCACCAAGAGAAACGACGAGAGCATCACATAGAGTAACACTGAAAAAAGGGATTACGAAGATTTTCTCGTAATTAAATAATAGCTTATTCTCTTTATTGTACTATTCCTCTCTGGGTTTTCACCGTTTATTTCTAAAGGAAAAAAAATCAATTTTTGCTGTTTAGTTCTTTAGTTTAGGGTTTTCGAAAAGTATTATGATAGTAACTCAAAATTAAAGAATATTCAAACTTACCTCCCCGCACATGCGTTTCTTTGCTTATTATAGCACCCATACTGTTTTCAGCTAAGCACTGATAGAGAGTATCATGGACATCTTGGCGATAATCTTCACCAGCGAAAGGTGGAAAAACTAGTGTCCCATCACTCCTCGTGTATCTCAGACCTGGAATGTCTCTGGCAATTTCGCCTTCTCTGTTCTGCCAGTTGATTCTTGGCGTTGGGACACCGCTAGCAGCACAACGAAGTTCGGTCCCACTGCTGTTTGAAAATTCTATTCTGAAAGGGGGCTCTGTCCGAAATCTTGGACCGGATTCTTCGTTTCCGGAACATGTCAAAAATACTGGTAAAATGAAAAAAAAAGAGAATTGTTAGATACAAGAAAATTTTTAAGTTATTCCAATATTAGTAACAAATCTATTTAGAATGGTATACTTCAAAATGCTAATGAGTGGATTAAAATATAAAAACACAATATGCTTAAATGTCTTTCATGTTCAATTTTTTCCTAAAATTTTTACTTTAATTTGCTCGGTGTTATGAGCTCGGTGTTTATGCCATATTTTGGTAGGCATTCATAAAAAATGTTGGTAAAGGGGAAGCCGGTAAGGTCTGGATTCAAACTTTGATGTTCGTGTCAAGACGTTCGCTCATCTGACGGATACCTTTTCCAATTCATACCTTATGGAGGTGCTGAGACTAACAGTGATCTACAAAATATGTCATTAGAAACAAGTGTTGTTTTGAAATTAGCGTGGTTTCAAAACCTCGAATGCACAGAATATATTTTGATAACTTTTTTCTCTCGTTACGCTATGTTCGACATTTTAAAAGAAAAAGTTCTCTTTGCAGTTGGCACAACTCTCGAAAATCGCATATCTGGTTGTATATTGAATGACCAGAAATATGAAAAAAAAAAAAACATTGTGGTTCTTACGACTAAGCATTCAACAAGGATGCAGAAACATGTGCAGTCAAATAAAACGACAATGCTGTGGTAACGATTGTTACGAATAATGGGACTACTTTGCCTCTTGTAAATACCAAACTATACATTTGCAAAGAAAGAAAGAGAGTTATGATTTCACAAACGAACGGTATTTCGGATTATAATAAACATATGGGAGGTGTTGACCTTCATGAAAATAGCACAGCTAATTACTGCATAAACATTCAAGCTAAGAAATGTTGGTGGTCAATATTTACAAACATCATTGATAGCGTTACAGTAAATTCATGGAATCTGCATAGAATTTCTACTAACACAAAAAGGGCACTCACGGACGGGATCTTATACAGCAATTGCCTTATTAAAATCTGAATGCAAGGAAAATAAATTACAAATGAGTGATTCTAATAAAGGTCGTCTCTCATCCACAACTCTACCTAAAGAAATACGGACTGATCGAGTCGGTCATACCATACGTGAACATGAATTAAAAGCCGGTAAACGATGTAAAGTGTGCAAAAAACACACAATTTATCTGTGCCTCAAATGCCAAGTACATTTGCATCCAAAATGTTTTGAAAGTTTTCATAAAAAATATAGTATTTCATTATAATACAATTAACCACGGTTATCAAAAATCCATTTCCAGTTTCAACTTTTTGTTCATTGATTCGGCCAATGGTGCGTATACACACCATTTCATTTCGCAAATGAAATATTATTTTCATGCACGAAACTTTTTTTGTATCTTAATGAATGTAATTTAAGCATATTTTAACAAAAATATTACCACATTTTATAAAATTTCTATGCTCCGGCGGAAATGGGTTAAATCGAGCTAAAACCATACCTTGAAAGGCAATCATTATATATTTTTAAAACTTACTAATAGGCATTCTCAACACATGCATAATGTGTCTTTCATGATTATATCAAGCAATACATAATTTTATAGTGAGATTAAAATATAAAAACTATATCACTTTTGAAGTAACAAGGAAATCTTTAACACATTTTGAGAAGTTTTAACATTTTAAATATTCTAAAAAGGAAAACAAAATATACATTAACTTTTCTGTTAATATTTTGTAAAATAACTATGACATTGCAATAAAGGCAAGTCATCGCTTACAATCAATTAAGAAAACATCTGCGCAAAAATATATCCTTTAAAGTGTCGACTTTTCAAAAAAGATTACTTCATTACTCATTTAGCAATTTTCAACGTTCGAAAGATATGTAATCAACATCTCTAAATTATTAAACAATCCCCTGACAACTCATTGTATCATAGTTCCGCTGTTTCAGCAGCGCTGTTTAAAAATTCCACCTGAAAATAAGTACTGCAGTAAGTCTTCCTCTGCAATCTTCATCAACGCCGCTTATGCTTATTCATAAGAGCTCTACACTTTCTAGTGCGGACTTTTAATGCAGTTTCCTGCATTCTTTAATAAACTTCCTAGGTTTGCATAGCTTAGATAACGACGCCGAAGGAGCTGGAATACTAATTCTTAATTGCAGGGGACACTAACGAGGAAATTATTTACAGTCAGGAATTCTACTGTAAAGCCTGTTCTCCTTTCACTTGAACCCATTTTTGGAAATGTTTGCGACTTGCTTGGCGTAAGTTAAAGCGTTAAAGGGTGATAATGAATGCATCGTGAAAATTTCCTTGCCACTCAACATAGTTATGCGTTCGTTTAAGGAAAGGGGGTTTCTTTTCTTTTTTCGGGGAAATAAGACTTTTCTTTCACAATCACGACAGGAAGATAATGTTCAAAATTTTCAAACAAAAGAGCCCTTCTTTTTTATATAGATTTATACTTTATGATAACATAAATATATCATTTTTCCTAGTGTTATTTTATTGAGACTGTTCAAAAATGAACAAAAATTGTTCAAATCCAAAAATATTTCACGCCGAGAGCTTCTTCCAATAAGCATATTCTTAGGAACTTGGTTCTCATGCCCAGAGATTACATAATTTGCTTCATTTTTGCCCACAGGCGGTATGTTAAGATTTTTTAAACTGTTCAAAATTGAGCGAAAAATTGTTCAAATCAAAGAGTAAGATATTGAAATGAGATATCCTCGCAGAGATCTTTCGAATGAAAAAAAAGTAAAAATCTTTTGAATTGGACAATTCCCTCAAAAGTTATTAGGGTAGGACCGACAGACCGAGCAGACAGACGGACAGGCAAAACGGCCAACACACAATTTTTCGAATTGGACAATTCCCTCAAAAGTTTTAAGGGTGGGACAGACAGAACGGCCAGACACGCATTTCTCCCATTTCAAAATCCTGCATTCAAATTTTTTATTTTTCGATCTTTATTTAATTTCTTCACTTTTTTTTATTATTTTTATTTTTAACGTTATTTTTACGATAAAATAAGCCTTCTTTCACACTTTATTTATTTACTTTTTACTCTTTACGGGAAAGAGAAAATAAAACTGATTTTATAACAATTCTTATTTGAATCTGCTTTGTCCGGTCATTTTTACTTCAATTTCTAATTCATCAATTGCCATGTGCTTCATATATTAATATTTTTGCAACTGAAAGCTAAATGAGGCATACTATCCTTATGAGGTCATTTATTTTTCGCGTAACTTTGGTAAATTTAAAACATACCGAATAAAAGATACTATTAAAGCATATAATGATTATATTCGTTTATACCAAATTATCCCTCGTCATTTGAAACTTCGTATTAATGTAGTCTAAAATATTTAAAACAAGAATTACCGTCAAGAACTACGCAAGCCTGACATATAAGCCCAATTTATTATCCGTAAATACAGCTATCTTCCACTGTTTTACTCGTTTAACAAATTATTCATTATTTCAGATGTACCTTTTTAACTTGTAATACCCCTTAATATCGAAACATATTAACCCTATTTTACTGCAATCGTTTAATTCAAAAAAAAATCATTGCCAAAGGAAAAAAGAAAACGTTAATACTAAAAACTAAATATGAAGAATAAATAATCTCCATAATAATTTGTAGAGAAGTCGGATGTTTATTTTATGAAAAAAAAAAGATTCCTTTCACTTCCTGCATTCGCTCATTTATTCATTCAAAATTATTCTTAAAAAATCCAGTACAAACGATTTCATAGAGAGGTTGGCTCGTTTAGTTCTTGATGAAGTTTTTTTTTCTACGTGTTCTACGTGATGGGCTCCTTTCGATAAAGTTTATACCAAATCCCTTTTTTAGATCAAGATTTATATGGGATCGAAATTATTTTTCCCATGGGTGATAAGGGTTTAAAAGGTTTTTTTTAATTGTTTAAATTGAACAAAACATTGGTCAAATCAAAAAATAAAATATGGCAATGAGGTGTTCTCGTTTTCTTGCTGAGACCTTTAGAACACAAAACAAAAATTTCAAATTGGGAAATCCCCTCAAAAGTTATTAGGGCTACTTGGTATAGCAGACATACTGACAAAACACACATTTTTCAGATCTCAAAATATTACTTTCATTTTTTAAAAATCTTTACAAAAGTTATTTATTTTATTTTTGACTTTTTCCTTGTCTTTAATGATTTTTTAAGCTACATTAAGCCTTCTTTCATTTTGTATTTTATTTACTTTTAAGGAAAAGTAGGCTAAAAAGCATCATACACATTTATTCACTACAAAATTCTTGTTTTATTAATTCCTAATAAATTATATTTTCATGGAACTGCACATGGACTTGCACATCAATGTTACAAAACTGCGAACATTGCAGAGAAATTTTAGCTACAAAATAAGAGAATTGAACGTTGTCCACGCCACCCCCATCTCATCTACGTATCGATCCAAAAGAGCACAAATAATTCAAATTATAATACTAAATGAGACAAACTTATAGAAACAAATTGAATCTTTCCAAGCGTGATAAAAAGAAAATAATGAATTGTTTCACCACAAATATTTGTTCCGGTACTTGTGTGCAACAGTCATTAGCGAAATTATTGCAATGCAAATGATATCAATTTCTCCCTGTCTCTCTCACGAGCGAAGCTGCAAGATTTGTTGCCAGCTTCATAAGTCCAATTCCAAACCGAACTTTGTGTTCGGGTTAAAACTGGTGGTAATTGTATGTAGAATGAAACTTGGTATATTTAATAGTACTCGAGGGAATAAAAAGGAGAAATATCGACACCTGGATGCACATTGCTCATAATAGCGCATTCACGTATTGATTTCCAGGTACAGTTTGAAAGATTTTATCCCAAATGTTATTTCTCTGATGTTTCAGGTAGTTGATTGCATTTGTTTTCATGCTGCGATTATGTATACAATATATATAACTACTTTTAAAAGGGGAATTTCCCTTTTCATAATAATGCATTTTACTTTATTGTATCATGAATTATGTATCCTATACTGCTTAATTTACCAAAACTATAGTGCAATGTATAATATTGTTATTTGTTTATATTAGGCCAATAATTATGGACCCAGAAATAAGGGAACTCCACTTAAAAACTGGAAATACATGTACAAACAGATCAAATTTTATAAAAAAAAATGCGGCTTTTCGAGGTTTTTTTTTAAAGGCATTAACTATAAATAGTTCTTATCTGTATTATTTGGCTAATGACACATAGTTTGCAAATTGTTTTCAGAATTTAAAATGAAAATTCACAACTTTTTTCGACTTCAACCCCTCGAATTTTTCACTTGCCATTAGAATGTAAATAGCCATAATTTAATTGCCGAGTGTTATTAATGTTTCAAAAAAAAAAAAACATGCGTTAATATAATAATTTAAATTTCATGATAATCTAAAACGAAACTAAATTTTTCAATAAAATGAAATATAAAAACATCAAATGCGAATGCTTAAAAAAACTAAATATGAAAATCTTACAAAATGTAACTTTAATTAAGCTTTACCATTTAATTACATGCTTATTTTACGCAGTTACTAAAAATATGGTTTATAAGTAATGAAAAGAAACACATAAAATTGAAATATGTTTTTAAAGTTTTGTTTAAATTTTTTATGTTTTTTGAGTATTTCTCTTTCCGATTATAAGATTTTCTTCAATACCAAACCCAAAAAAAAAAGAAAGAAAAAAAAAAGGATTTAATGTCTGGTGATTAGTTCCGGGTTTTTTTCTTTACTTTTTTGCAATTAGCGAGCAAAATCATTTCTTTTATGAGCTCCTTTTCTTATAGAATTTAAAAATGGGACATTATTGGGAAAATTATGTCAGAAACATGGTGCGTTTCAAGATTTTTTATGAAGTATAAAAAATGTAATGCTTACAAAACGAAGAAGCATATGTAATTAAAGGGACTTGACGTTTAATATGCATTTTTCATTCTGTGCAGAGCCTAATCAAAACTATAGTTGAGTACAAAAACACCGAGTTAAAGAAAACGATTCTAAATTTAAATTAGCATGTTTTAGAATTAGTTAAAAGTGGGAAAAAACAGTTGATAACGAAATCATAATTGAATTAAATTAACAAATATTCTTAATGCGTAAACATTTTATGCATGCGACCTTGTAAGTATGTGATGAGAATCAATGCTGTTACATTAAAAAGTAAAAAAAAAAAAAAAGGATAAATTATTTTACATTAATTTTATAAAACTACATAACTACATACTTTAGAATTATATTACAATGAAAAAGCTTTCCAGATCGGTTGTGAAATAAGTATTTAAACGCTTTAACCTTTAAAAAAGATGTGATATTTACCATTGAATGTGCCTATTTTTTACCTAAATGACTCTAGGTATACAGCTGCAAATTCAAATGTTTTTTTTTAAAATTAAATTAGGAAAATATATTGTAAAGTTGATTCCTTTTTTGATAAAATTGCCTTCATTACCAAAAGAAGAACATTTTTATGAAAATGTGGCAATAGTATTAAATTTCATTTTGTTGAGCTTAAATTATTTACTATGCAAACCTATCAAAGCTCATGCTTTTATTGTATCAAGATACGAAAAATAGATATACTTGTACTAGTAAGCCCGGCGGTCATGCGAAACTACCGCTGCTCTAGATATTATAAATTGTAATCAAAATGGTTTGAGCAAACGTGTCTGCTAATTCAAACTGAATTACCCAGGTCAGGCGGCGAGGACGCAACTTTGCTTACTGTATCACACTACTATATATTTACTTACTATATAATCAAATTGTTTGTGAAAAATATATATTTATCACCGAAATAACTTATTGAAATTTTTATTATGCTTTTCAAAGCAAAAGTTTTAACGAAACTGGGCAAAAAGAGCGCTACCACTCTAATAAGAAAAATAAAAAAAGCGCAGACGATAAAGAAATAAATTAAATAGAAAGAAAGGATTAAATTAAATTCGCGTATACATTAATTTTTAACAGAGATTGAAACACAGCGAAGCCTCACTCAATGTGCTAGATAAACGCTTGGATTGTTATTAGTATATTTGTTAGATTTGTTACAATAACAATGGCAACTGCATTGATTTGTTTGTTCACACGGCAACTGTAATTATATTGTTGGAAACGACGGCAACAATGCAAAAATAAAATAAAACGGGCCAAGAAAACCATTGAAAAATTTTAAAAAAAAAATTTTAAAAAAAAAAACTAATTGAGTCACAATTTTCATTTTTGCAGCGATGCGTTTCTCGGGTCGTAAACATTAACCGTGCCGAATGTGGTCCCGATCGGTTAAACGGCCTAGGATCCTATAGCGGACAGACAGACAGAATAAGCCGCTTATACATAACATTAGTAATCCTAACTACAAAAACCTATTTTCATTTTCGATTGTTAAGTATTAAAATACGAAAAAATAACAAAACTATCAAGTATTTCAAACTTACAAATCCGTGCGCAATTCATATTTTGCAGCTAATTGTGCATAACAACTTACTTATTTTTAGTTTAAAATGTAAAATAATATGAAAAGATCAGGAATAAGATATAAGCTTCATCCGTTAAATGACATTTTATTTGAAAGCAATGCAGTAAAATAATTGAGATGATTCTGAACAAAACTCTCTGAAGCGAAGAGATTCTATGGCGCTTAATGAGAATATCCAAATGTTATGGAAACAAAACCAGCAAAATGAAAAGCCAATAAAAGCCGAAAAGAAAGTAAAAACTCACTTTCGAATAGAAATTCCATCATCTAATGGTATTACCTACAGCCTATTGAATTTCAACTTGCAGCAATTATGTAGATCACGAACGGCCCGCATCAAGTAAATTGAATTTTTACCCACCCGACGATTTTCTTACAACAACAACGTTCGAGATGTTCCGCGGGGAAAATTCGGCGATCGATAAATTTAGTTTGGTAATATTCTTTTGAACCTTTATTCTGTTGAATGCCTCCCACATTTTATTTTATTTTATTTCGGTGTTGAGCAGTTATCCCCGTTTAAATATATAGAAGAGATTCAAAACATGGCATCCAAGCGATGGCCAATTTCATGTGACAGCGATAGGAAGACGTCCTGATGCAATCCTAAATAAGAAAAGAAGTTTTAATAAGTGTTCGTTTAGAACTAAGCAAACCTATTTTGATGTAGATTTTGTAATGTGAGCGATATACATCTATATTTTCCTGTCTCAATTAGCTTTAGTTCTAAATTATTTAAAATATACATTTTTAACAGTTAAAGTAATTATTTATGAACTAAATACAAAATAAATCTCTTTTCGGTTAAAATATAAGCAAAAATAATAACATTAATAATAAGAATAGTTAATAAGAATAATATTAATAAGTAACAATAACAATAATAATGACAAAAAAACTATTCGTTTTGCGAAATTGATATGGAGTAAATTCTCCCCAGCTGTTAGGCGTTACATATCTCAGAAAGTTCTATTTAATTTTGTTTTTTTCTTGTACGAAAATTTCTTAAATTCGGATAAATTTTACTTCCATGGGAATGTATTATATATATATATATATATATATATATAATTTTATATATATAATACATTCCCATACAAAAAACATTCTATTTTTTGTTCGATTTTAAACGGTTGAAAAAAAGATTAACCCCTAGCATATGCAAGTCCTCATTCCATCTCTTAGCAACTTATGTTTCAAGTAAAACGGATAACTCATACTGTAGCATGCTAAGTATCACGTATCTTTTGAAATGACGGTATGTCTTTGTCATGTACTACGCAATAAATTGAATGATTTAGGAAGACATTACAGAAACGAAATGCGAATAGATTACTCTTATTGATTTAAACAATGATTTATAAAATTTAGCCGCGGCTGAATGAGAATGAAATTAGAAGGTTTGTTAAGGATTTATGATTTGTAATTACCACCGTTGCTACACAAGTTACCAGGTTAAAGCAGATGCCCGACCTTAATGCCTGAAAATTATGAAGTTTCATGAGGATGTTTAAAAATTTAAGAGATTATAATTTGTGAAAAGCTTTATAAAAGCAATTTTAATCAATGATTCCGTTTTAGCTCAGCAAAATGTCAAATTATAAGGATTGCATGGCTTCCATTTATTTATCATAATAGCTTGTAAGGAAAACTACATGAAAGACATAAAACTTTAATTAGAGAATTGTGTAATTCCTCCATTTATTTATCATACGCATACGTACTACTATTAACAACAGAAAATAGATCTGTTTTTTTTCTATCAGCCTTTAAAACTTGAGTTAAATTATAATATCCAATATATTTCAATATTTTAAAGAATTATTTTTTTTTCTCTGATACAACTATTTTATATTTTTCTGTGTAAAATGTAAATGTATTTTTAATTCTAGTTCTTAATGCATTTCTCAAGATAAATCCTGCATTTTTTTTCTTGTCAAATTTCCTCAGTTTTCATGAAGTAAAATGTTTAAACTAAAGTAAGCTTATAGAAGTCAATAGATGAAATCAATAATTCATCACTGAAGTGTAAAAAATGTATATTTTTTTTCTTGCAACAATGAAAGCTTTATACTCTCTAAAGGCATCCCTCTAATAAAGCAGGTTGTCTAATCTTTCCCAGTCTCATGAAATTAAAATTGTGAAAACCAGTGCTCATAATTAAGCAACTAAAAATATGCAGCTGTAACCAAGGTATGAATAAAAGCTATCATGATCTCCGCTGTAAAAATTTCGGCATATTTTTTGTTAAAAAAAATGCAAACATCAAAGTTGCGTCACCATTCCCCTTTCTGTCCTATTTTATAATTTGCTCATTTTTCTTACATTATAATTTCAACTTATAATTTTACTATAACTCTTTACAGATGATAATTTGTTATGAATTAATAATATAAAACCAAGTAGGTTTTATTAATTACTATATTTTTAGTATCAAATGTAAGATATTTTTAGAATAAAAAAACAAAAGCGGAAAATGTGTTGGTAAATGTCAATACAAAATAAACGTTCAGAAACTCCCCCGCCTCCTTTCCCTTATATATGTGATACCAAAATTAAGATTAAAAAAAAAAAACCAAGATGACAATATCTCGGATTGCTTTTAGCATAGTAATGATTAAACTATTTTGAGGAAAAACTATTCCAAAAATTGCAATTTCAATTTTATGTTCGTTATGTGATTATGATTGTATGTCGTTATGATTGTTTTGTCCTAACGGACAGTAACTTGTTAGGTATTGATGATGCTCTTTCGATTATGAACTCCATTGATTCTAATATCCAGTTTTCTTTTGAGAAAGAACTTAATAGTAGCCTCGCGTTTCTTGATGTTTTGATTTCTAGGAGTGAGTCTGGTTTCACAACTTCTGTCTATCGTAAACCTTTCGCTGTTTCTTTACCTCCTCACAGACTATCGTCTCATCCTCCCAACCAAAAATATTCGGCTTTTAATGCTCTTGTCCATCGTGCTATTAATATTTGCTCTTCTCCTGAGCTTCTCAAGATTGAACTCAACTATCTGAAAGCTGTAGCTGTTGATAGAGGATTTTCTCACTCTTTAATTGATTCTATTCATAACAAACTTTCTAAAAAAACTTCTGGTCCCAATCATGTGGTTTCTAGAAAGGATTTGGTTGTGTTACCATTCTTTCATTCTGTAAGTTTTCGTATTGCTAAAATCCTAAAAAGGTTTCAATTTCAAGTTGTTTTTGCTCCTAGCAACAAACTTTCCTTCTCTTCTCTTAAAGATCCTGTTGATCAACTTAATACTTGGGGTATTTACCAAATTAGTTGCCGTTGCGGCCTTTCTTACATTGGACAGACAAAACGTGCTCTGAAAACTCGGTTAAATGAGCATAAAGGTTATGTACGAAAGCAAGAGCTGAATAAGTCTAGCATTGCTCAACATTGTTGGAATTCCAACCACTCTTTTGATTTCAATTCTGGGAAAATTATTCAAAAATGTTCTTCCCCTTTAGAACTTGACTTTTGGGAAGCTTATCATATTAACAGGAATAGTTCTAATTTGGTTAATGATACTTCCTCAACTCCTTATTTTTCACAGGTCTGGCATAAGTTCCTTTAATTTGTTGTTCTTTCTTGGTTTTCTTGTTAGTTTTCCTTTTTTTGTGTCAATTTTTCTCTCTCTCCCCCCCCCTCCCCCTCTTTTGCATGTGTACTTTGTTTTGCTTTTTGTTTTGGTATTTTCTGTACTTATTTTATTTCCATTTTATTCTTTGTATTTTATTTTATTTTTTTGCAATTTTCATGTATTTTCATTTTTATGCACGCTGTTGTCTTTTTCTTTGTTTTTATTGATATTCCTTTTTACTTTCTGTACTTCCAACTACATTCGTTTGTTGCTCTCTTATTGGTGCCTTTAATACTACTTCTACTTCCACTTCACACTGCCTTTATTCTCATTGGTTTACAGTTAATTCTTAGGCTATATAAGCTTTGTTTTTGTTGTTCTGTCTGCTTCATTTGGATGTTTTGCATCTAGAAGCTCCCTGTCGCATTGAAAAAGGGATTCCAAGCGATCCCGAAACATATGTCTGCGTTTTAATGCTCATTTGTGCTTTAATTTAACGTGAAATTTTATTTCTATTGCTTTTAGCATGTTTCACGCTGGACATCAACACTGGTATATTGTTGTACACCTTGGTGATGCTAGCCCAGAAGTACGTACAATACTGATAAGTACCTGGCGTAAACTGATTATCCTAAAGAAGTTTATCTATAGAACATAATTTTATTTAATTCCTCACTGGCGTTACGAGTGGAGAACAATGCCTGCCTGATATAAAAAATTAGGAATTTTGAAGATTAAAATCTATTTTTAAACTTTAAGGCTCCGCCGCTGGTAAATATGATTAGGAATTTTATTCAAGATATCTGATCATGAAATTTCTTAAAAATCCATACTAGTTTCATAATATTTCCTTGAATAGTTTTTCATTTCTAAGTGTTTGAAGCAGACACAGCAGAAATTGTTCCTGCCAAGCAGAAAAATTGGTGTTAATTTATAGAGGGATTTATATTTTTGAGAACCAGAGCTTCTTCCTTTATAATTTACTATTGAAACTTTACTATTGCGTGAAAATAAAATTAGTAGTGTATCCAATTACATTTATCATTATTATTTTAATTTTTATGTTTCTGTGAGGTAGAAGAGAAATAGAAGCGAAAATGAATATTTTTATTCAGCTGACAGTCTGGTTGTTGAACCCAGAAGTACGTACAATTAACTGTTTGTGCTCTTCCGACCATTTTATTTGAGGTTAGTATTTTTAGAGCTATTTACTAGAGCTAATTTTTACCTAATCACTATGAATTTTTGAATACGAAGAGTCGACCTCAATATTTACCCTTGAAGGAGCTTTTAACTTAAAAAATATATTTTAATCTTCAAAACTGCTACTTTTTAAATTTTAGGTAGGCATTGTTCTTAACTCGTAACATCAGTGAATAATTAAGTAAATTTAAATAAATAACAAAAAATACATAATTTCACATTAGGGTATAATCTTTCGAAAAATCAATAACGGAAAATGTAAAGAGTAAAAAAACAACTACGTAGCTTTGTTTAGATTTTGAAAAAATAAAATTAATTGTGTAAAATTAATAAGTAAGCATCTGCGAACAGACTACAAATGTTCCAGGTTTTTAATGTTAAACAAAATTAAGAAAAAAGTAATTTTGCATTGTTATTGGCGATAAGTTGCTTTATTTTTTTGATTATCTAACCAAAGATACCTATTTTGTTGTTCATGGTCCATGGCTTTGTTTATTACACTAAATTCTTATATAGGAAGAACCAATAAAAGCACAACTTTTCAAACATACGCTGATTACGGATTTATAAGTCACGAAAAATATGACACATTAATTAATGAATTCCTATAATACAGTTCATAGTGAATTTTAAGCTATGAATATTTTTTCTTGTATTGAACTTAATTTTTTTGCTTTTAAATACTTTTTGAATTGTCAAGATATGCTTACTAGTTTGGCATCTAATAAGCAGAAAATTACCCTAACTTGCTAACGTAAAAATAGTGTTACAATTTTTGGAATTCGTCCTTTTCCAATTGTTCTTTCTCGTGCGAGTTCGGAAAGAAGAAAATTCCGAATCCAACGACCGTTCCCAAGAAAAGAAAACCAAAAGAAAGCAATAGAGCTAAGAGAGCTAATTTATCAGCTTTGGGTCAATTCTGTTTGCCGAGAAGTAGGTGGTTAATCGAGAGCAATTCATTCTCCATTTGTCGATAGCTGCCAAGAACCGATGAAATCGGGGAAAGAAAAAAGGGATTAATGGGGTCCGGGCTTATTTATACCACTTTTACGCAGATTGCTTGCATCAGGTGATCAACAAAGTAAATGCAATTGAAGTTTTGAAGAAGTGCCAAAATATTTTTGGAACTCACGTGCATCAAATTATAACCTGTCTTTTTAACTAGAAAATGGAACATTTAATTATATAATTTCTTCCACCGCATAAAATTATCAGCACTTTGTTTTGATTGCTTTAGAGAAAACATATATCAGGTTTCAAACGACTTTAATTTATCACAGAAACAGCATTAAAAGGAAATAGATTAGACCAGCGTTTCCCAAAGTGTGTTCCGCGGAACCCTAGAGTTCCGCAGAAGGATGGCAGGGGTTCCCTTTGGAAATTTATTATTATATAAAATTATGTTCAGTAAATTATGTACAGAAAATGATGAAGATTAGGTGAAAGTGGTTTTTAATTCCTTTTCTGAAAATTAAAATACAATTGAAGAAAGCAAAATAAGAAAGAAAAAATGTTCAAAGAACGTTTTAAATTGGTTCAATAATGTAAGAATTGTAAAATTACTAGTTGCTATGATTTAAACCACTCAGAAACCCTATTAGGGTGGTTCAAAAAGGCTACACATTGTTTGACGATGAAAGGTTGACAATTATATTCGATGATAATGACTAACGATCAAAGAATGGAATTTAGTTAGTTTTGTAATAATTTTGTTTTGATATGATCGCCGAAAGGAATCGAAGAGTACGGTTTAGTAAAGATTTATTTTTCTTTCTACATGGGCAGGGTACTGCACTTTAACCTTTGCAGACCTAGTGCCACCCTTTTTTAAAATTTTGCCCTTTGAATGAACTGACATCCATTCTTTTAAATTGCACCACAATCTTGCCACACGAGAGTTTTGACACCTAGTTTCTTCACTGGAAGGTGAACCACTTAGGATGCGAAAGTGCACGAGGACTCTGACGATGCTGAACTGCACTAGAAATTTAATTTAGCCAAGAGTACCCAATCAAAATAGATACTCGAGCGTACTGTATGTGCAGACGATTTTCGGATTCTTTCGAATCCAACGACATGGTCGAGTTTGAACCAACAGTCTCGGGCTATGGGGCCCGTGCCTTACACGATGCTACGTTTAGCTACTAAAACTACAAAAAAAGTAGTTCTAAATTTATTTCCGGTGGGGGGGGGGGGGGCTTTAAAAAAGCCTTTTTCAGATCGTTAAATTTGATTTTAAATATAAACACTAGGGGCTTTCCTCAAAGTAAAAGTGAACCGTTAAGGTTTCCACGGGTCAAAAAAGTTTGGGAACCGCTGGATTAGACACGTTCATACAATGCAAAAATAACCTCGGTAAAAGGGGAAAATTTAGTTTTTAATTTAAATCCTTCAAATGCCACCGCGCATTTACCCTTCTGAAAATTACAAAAATGTATTGTACTTATGACAGAAATTATATATTTCAGATAGAACTTCTATGCCTTAATATTGCTATGTAGTTTGCAAAATGAATCGAAAGAAGCTTTTGAAGAATTCATTGTTTTCATTTTTGAAAGGAACTTGAATTTTTACAAATTTCATTCAATGTCAATCAAATTTTAAGTAAATAGTTTATTTGCAATATTCATACAAAATGGTTTTCTCAGCATTTTTTAACTGTAAATTTAAAAAAAAATGTCATTAAATACGTATTTACTTTGTTGGAAAAAAAAAGCGCAGTAATTATTTAAATCTAACCTCAAACACTTCTGTTTAAGAAAATATATCGAATGATTGCTGTTATTGTGGGTACTGTATTGAATTGTTTTTTAAAAGGTATGCACATGCATCGTTGTATTAAAATCGATATAGAACTTATCATGTCATTTTAACTTGATTGATTTCTTGAAATGGCAGGATTGAATTTAGTCATTTGTTATTGAACATTTACTTGAAAATTAATTTTTATTAAACAAATGTATGCGTTAAAAAGTTACTAAAATTGCTCTACATGTAATTTTACCATTGTGATTTCCAAACATGATAAGTGTGTGATCGGATGTTGTTGTTGTCGTGTCTTTGCACGAAGTGAGGAAGAATGGGTGCACTGCTCTAGAGTCTAACGGGGTCCTTATAGGCAAGAAGGATCAGATGTTAAAAGGTGTAATTTAATATTACAACTACGCACATTAGTCAAAAAATGAATTTTAAAAAATCAAAAGATAAGCTTGAGGGTTATATCTATTATAAAGTGCATAAGTTGGAATTGTTTATTTAAATATATTCACTTAGTATAGGTAAATGAAGGCCGTGGTAGCCTAGTGGTTAGAACGTCGGACTTCCACCTGGAAGGTCGCGCGTTCGATACCCGCTGAAGACCCACCATGTACACCTGGGGATACGTGTATGTAAAATCAGTGGAGCTCACTGCCTCGCCCCGTGCGCAAGCAATCCTAAGGCCTCGGCTAACAGGTAAGGGTCTGGTGGAGAAAAGTATAGGTAAATGAATATATATAAGTAATATGGCCATCCAAATGAATCATAAGCTAAATTTACTGTGGGATTTAAAGGGTTTTTTTTTCGTTTTAAATATTTATAGATTGGAGCTTCAAACAGGTAAAATTAAAACTGTAATAAAACGTTCTAAATTTAGTGATGCCCTCATTTCATGAATCAAAATGCAGCAATTGTAATTTCAGGAATTCCTGTCAGATTTTAGATTTTGAACTGAATCTTTACCTTTATTAGAAAATAAAAATAAATAAATAACATAAATGTACCATTAGTCCTCTGCTTTTCAAAATTTAAACTCTAAGGCTACCATTCTTTTTATAGCCTTTGCATTCACGTTTTCAAAACGAAGTTTCTTAAACAACATCTCCATACAATCATGTCTTTATTGATCTTTAAATAACTGTGCGTGATGAGCCGTACTTAATTTTCACGTTTAGCGATGGAACTTATCTGTTTCTCCAGCAACATATTTTTTTTCATTTAAAATTTATTAACGTTTCTAAGTTTAAATATAATTTCTGGACACCCTGTACTAAAATAATTTTAATTCTTTAGACTAAATAAATTTCCTCCAAACATAAATCAAAGTATTTTAAAATTTTAACAGTTCAGATAGTGTTATCATGTATATTGTTGTATAATAGCAATAACTAGAGTTCGACCAACAGTCGAAATTCGACCGTAATAATTAAATTTAGCATTGAAAACCTATTAACCCCTTGCCATACTTTAACGAGTCTGACTCGTGATGAAGATTTTAGCACAAACATGAGTATCACCAGTCAGACTCGTGAAGGGATAACGGGCCAAACATGAATATCACGAGTCAGACTCATGAAGAGATAATCGGGCCAAACATGAATATCACGAGTCAAACTCGTGAAGGGATAATCGGGGATAATCGGACGACTACCGATTACTCCCGAGTTTGTTCGAGCTAAATGGTACGGCAAGGGGTTAATTTATATAAGTATTACTCGTCAAATTTGGCGATTATACCGTCGAGTTTATTTTTATCGTCCTCACTAAGCAAACGTATTTTAAATCATTGTCGTCACTGGGCCAATTGCGCTCATAAATGAAGCCGTTTGTACTTCTGCGGATTTCGTACGGAGTTGAGTATCCAGTTGAATAAAGCGTATATGTTTGCTTTCATAACTCCTATTATTATTTTTCATTCCATTGCTTCAGAGAAGTCATACTCAAGCTCTTATTATAATTTCTTTTAATATTACTCTTTAGTGACAACAAACTTTTTATAACAATGAGTTATATATTTATAACCTAATAATTCACTCTACTAAGACCTGTTGCCATCTGCTATCTGCAACAATATAACATTACAATTGTAAATGAGGCTTGTCTGAGAGAAGAAAAGGGGAAATAATTAACTAACTAGTCGATTCGTGCGGAATTCTGGACTAATTTGGGGGAAAAGACATTAAGAAGAATAATAGAAAAAATGAACGGGATTTTGGTACAAAAGACATGAAATGACAACTTAGTACAAATAGCTGTTACAATTATTTTCCCCACTATTATTTAGATATTCAAAATAATAAAATAATCACAGTAATAATGATAATTATTTTTATTATTAGTATACATAGCATTAAAATACAATTACGAAAGAGTTCCATTATTTAAAATATAGTTAATGTTGGTTGGTTATACATTCATAATATATAAATGAATGTGTAGAGCTCAGGAATGAATACATTTAACACTCAGATGCAACTAAAACTGTCCAATTTTCTATACAATAAAAACAGAAGAGTTTCTTGTTTGTTTACTTGATAGCAGATGGCCCCATTTTTCGTCATTAGCCGGCACGATCAGCTTTAAAATGAGTGGTAAATCATGGAGTCTGATGCCTGCCATTCCTGATAAAAAATAAAGAAGATCCCGAGGAGCGACAGAAAAACAGGCTAGAGAAATAATTAAATAATAACAAACTGCTTCAAAAAAATTTCAATTGATATCACTAAAATTCATCAATGGCTACTAAACAAAACAAAAAAAAAAAAAAAAACTAAAGAAAGAGCATCGGTTAAAAAACAGAGGAGAAAATTATATCATCTTAACTGTTCTGTCCTTGCCTATTTATGTATAGATATTTATTTTGAAAGTAAACTTTTCAGAAGAGATACCTCTTAGATACTCCCATCGGCTTGCAGCAGTGACAGATTGTTCTAATGAAACACATACACACAATAGAAACAAATTTAGTTGGTAGCGATGAAAACAAAATAATTCATAAAAACGATATCTCTAGCTGCAAAAATGAATTTCATGCATCTTTATTTTTTATTTTGACTTCCTTTTACGAAATACAGGAAGTATTGTGTGCGTAAAAAAAGTCCCCCATTCAAATTTCAGCGCAAATTTCATTTTAATCACGCATGAATGAATTTGACCAGTTTTTTCATCACGTCCGTACGTACGTATTGTACGTATGTATGGACACTCGGTATTAGGTGTTCCTAATAAAATTTTTTACGGTTGTTCTAAGGCTGGTAGTGGATTTGAGAAAGCGTCACCTTATACAAAAACATCCAGGCTTTCGAATGACATAAAAGTGTTCAAAATATATTTTCTACGCCTATTAGCAAACTTATATGAAAAATTTAAAGTTGTAATAAAATAACAAAACTTGAGACACCATGTTAATTGCACAAAATCATGCTGTCTTTCTAATTTTGTACAAAATTTCATTCTTCCGAGAGGACTTGACCCTACGCGAATCAGTCCCATACAAACATTGTGCCTTCCTGCCAGTAAAGAAGATGCAGTATGAAAGAAATTATAACCGAAGACGTGAAAAGCAAGATCACAAAATGAAGTCCTTTTTACAGAAAATCACTTAATTTCTGAACATCATTTTGAGTTGACCTGAGTGTTTTGTTATGTATTTTTTCTGTACTTGCTATTTTTCTAACTTATACCATTGAGCATCATTCGATTTTTTATCTATTTTTAATAAATATTGTATTTTAAAATCATGTGTTGAAAATGTTGTGACTTTAAAGAACTTTATTAAAATAAAATATCCGAAATGCATACAAACAATATTTAGAGCAGAAAAACAATTAAAACTCATACAAATAATAATTCGAACAAAAATCCTTTGTAAATATTTAGCAATAGCAATAATTTTACGTGTAACTGCACAGGATAAGATTGAACTAATGTTTAGTAAGTAAGGGATTAATGTTAGTAATTGCGAAATTCAAGTTTCACTTACATTTGGCACTTACTGCCTGGCTTGAAAACAGTTCAAATACAATAACGCTTTTGAACTCTTATCTTCCGAATTCATTCCTATTTTACACACGAGCACATTGTATTGTCAATTTTGAGAGCTTTAAGTTAAAAGGCATTTGAATGGCAATGCTTGAGAGAGTTTGCAGTTAAAATTAATTTAGATCAAATTAAAGAAATAAATTTAAGCAAAGCAATGTCTTACATTTAATTAAATTATAATCAAAATAAGTGTCTTCACGGAATTTATTGTAAACAAAATAGTAATAGAAATATTTATGGTTTTACGTGTAAATTGTTATTTTTGAATAGGCTCTCTGTGGAAGAACAAGTTCCATGCTTTGTTTCTAGTTTTGTGCTAAGGGTTTTTCCTTAATCATTTAAAAGAAAGCTTTAAATATCAAGTGTAAGTGTTTCGAGATTTTAAGTTATTTTATTGCGATTAAAGAAAGCGTAAATTTTCTGAATACATTAGATTGGGTATACGTTTACCCAGGAATTAAAGTCTAATGCAAATAATTATCAGAGCCGACAGCACTGAAGATTACTTAGTTTTAGGAATCGCTGGTGCGCACTACTGAATCCCAGACTTATCCCCAACACTGCCGTGTTTTCCAGCTCAACTAGTCGTTTGCAATTAACTGCTGAAGCGTCCGTGGAACGAAGGGTTTTGGGAGGGATGAGGGAGAGATTAGAGCCTCGAAGGAACGTGGAGATGGGAAAAGAGGAGAGTCGAAGCATGAAGGCATTGTGAGGGGTTTAAAACTATTTTTCCGGCAGTTTCAAACGTGATTTGCATAAATCGGCGTAAACGCAGATGGGGCATTAGAGGGGGCTGCAACAACTGGGCTAGTCAGACTTTTCAACAACGAAAAGAGGGGTTGAAGGGCTTCATGATTAGTGGCGTTTTTATTCCACTCACTAGTTGATAAATGTGAGGAAATGCATGTTTGAAAGGTAGTAATTATTTAAGGAAACGATGAAGTATGGCTTCTACGTAACAGCTGTGAAAGATCAAATGGCAATGGTTAGAAAGTGTAGAGTACATATGCGCTTAGTATAGAAAATGTAAGCAAAAATTTTCGCTTAATGCGAAATATTTCTTGTGACTTATTAAGCAGATAAATTGACTAAAAAAGACGAGTGTTCTTCACTAATTCACTACAAAATCACGGTACCTTGCATTAGAAACTCGACGCTTAAGTTTTCGCAATTAATCACGAATATTTTCAACGCATGAAGGTCTTGACTTAAATTCTCAAACTGAGGAAGAGTTATAGTAGATAGTGCGATAGGATTTGCATTTAGATAACAGTGAATTGTTTCTAAAGCACGGGATTTCTTTCACGTTATAACTGTGCAGAGAGGCCCCACTGTGATGTAGAATGTTATTTTCTATTATCACATATTATTATTATCTTTTTTTTCTAATGATTACCATGCGTGACAAGAACATTGCTAAAATGTAACATTTTTATGTTTTTGGTTGAGGAGTTGGCTGCCTATTCTCTACTTCTTAACTTGGCTATGCTTATTCTTATTTGTAATATCTAGTATTGCTACAATTATTAGTTTTTTTGTTAAAGTTTGTTATATTTATTCCACATGGGTGCTACTTTAAGGAGAATTATATTTGGAATTGTCTTTTAAAATAGTTTTTACCGTGCTATTTTTTTTTTCTTTATTTCTGTCTTTCATAATCCAACGTGTAGTGAAATGCGCAATCAGCTACACAACTGAAGGTTTTTAGTGTTCATTCCATATATATACACATATATATATATATATATATATATATATATAGTGTGTGTGGCGTGTGAGGGTGCACATATGTATGTATAAAGAGAAAACGATTTAAGAGGAACTTCCTTTCATTCGTCAAAAAAAGTAATTTGCAATCCACTTACTTTATTTTTGACCCTTTTATAGCCCTGCCTTTTATCTACTCCTGCTTTTGCAGGGTTTCCAACATACTTGCAATTATACCTTCTCTAGTCCCACTAATCTGAGAAAATGCATCCACTTCTGAGCTTTTAAAAAGTGGGAGAAAGCGTGCACATACACATTTCCTTTTCAGCAATTTCTGCACTAAGCAGTTTCCCGCTTCACTTCCTCCACTTTCTGAGTTGAAATAACTTCCGAGATACGCAAAAACTCATTAGAACAATCGTTGCGGACAATTGGGTAGCCTAGTAACACTTAAGCACAGCTGTTACTTTTTTGAATGTAAGATATGATATGCTAAAACTAGTTCTAAAAAAAGAGTCTGAATTGAGGATAAGAAAGACAATTTTTAAATTATTTCGATAATGTCTTTAATGATTCTGAACTATTTTTCGGTGGAGGCAAAGAAATTATTAGAAAAGTACAAGTTTGACTACATTTTTCGAAAAACACTTCCTTGATTATGTATCAGTAGTAACTAATGGGTGGTTGGTGTTTCTCTTTTTCTTCAATTGAATGTGCAATAAAAAACACAAACTAAATATAAAATATGTTCTACGTAATTAACTAAGTATTTAATAATGAGTTGGTTAGAACGATAGTGTTGTAAGTCGTTCTTAGTTTCGAGTGACTGAAGGTTTTTTGCAAACCTCCTGGTAAAAAATCAAGACTGCATGACATTTATTTTCTAAATTATATATATATATATATATAATATATATATATATTTAAACATAGATACTATTTTAATCATATATCAGCTGTTACCTGCAACTTATTTTTTTAAAGTAAATTTAAATAACTCATAAAAATGTTATTCTACATAGACTTCAGTAAAATCAAGATTAGTATTGAGGAGGACGGCGCCAGGGTTGCCAGTTTGGCTTTTAAAAAAATCCAAACTGGTAACTTTGGATTTTTAAAAAATTTTAATATTTTTAAAGATTTTACTGACAATTTTAACTCTATAAGGGGGAAGCAAGAGGAAGTGGTTGACGAACTTTCTTCTTCAGAGCAGGAAAGTAGTAAGGGCAGCATTTCCTTTCCAGAAATTAAAGAGCTGTGTTACCACTGGTAGAAAAGACATAGAGTGTTGGAAAAATGTCATCCTATCACTGTTGTGGTCAACTGGAGTGTTAACTTGTTCAACGACAATGTTATTGAACATTTTAGAAAAATTCTGAACAATCGTCAAAGGTAGACAGCATTGGGCAAGTTTTTGGAGAAAGAAACCAAAGGTTCTTCTAGTGCAAAAAGACAAAAAAGAAGGAACTGCAGAAAGGAAGAAAACCCCTGAAGGGATGTTACCTGATGTTTTTATGGAAGGTGACTCCTCTTCCAAACAGTAACATCAATATTTCTCTTCCTCCTCTCAGCATTCCACTTATGCCATCAGCTCACCGCAGTACAAGCAAAGTGCAGTTAAACTTCTAATTATGTATAATTTCATGTTCAGTAGGGTAGACTGGGTAAGTTTGAAACAAAGGACGGTTGAAACAGGGTTGATGTCTCCTGCGCAGTGTGCAGTATAATGATGGGTGCAAGATGAACGAGCCCGAAAGCAAGTCTGAACACGAGATTCATTGTTGCGTCCATCTCAGGTAGAAAAGTTGTTTATAAGAGGCCTTATTGTATTTTTATAAGCAAAAGTAAGTATTTTTGTTCACAGATTTTCTTAATTATTATGGCTTTAAAGTAAGATTATTGAGTAATTTTTTTACGTTCGAAATGAAGCTTATTGAATATGGTAGCGTCATTAGTTTTGATATAAAATTATTGTAACCATTTATAGAAACGGTTTTGTACTGAATGGTAGGGATGGGAACAGTTGAACCATTTTATGTGGATACGGTTGAAACAATATATTTATTTAAATTTTTCGTTTTCCAGATGCCGAAGGTCCGTATAAGAAAGACTTTGATAGGGCAGGTTAATTTACGCTTGTTCGAAGCCCAAGGAAAGCAAACAGAGGTCGGAAAATCAGGAAGTTACCAGAGAAGGAAGATATAAGAATGGGGACAAATTAAAGCGGGCCAAAGTTAAGCAACTTAAAAAAAAATTCGATGGTTGTAAGGGTAAAAGGAAAAACACAAATAGGAAGAAGACACAACAGGAATCATCATCAGAGGAAGAGATGTGCTTTTGCCTTGTTTGTATGTCGCAGTATTCAGAGAGCAGACCTGGAGAAAAATGGATACAGTGCACAAATTGTAAACTGTGGGCTCATGAAGAGTGCACAGAAGGTGGTTCTAGTTATGCTTGTCACAATTGTGACTCTAATTGATTCGAAAACCAAAATTTATAATTCGATTTTTAATTTTAGTTCCTTTTCCAATTATTTTTCTAGTCGATGTGCCATGAGTTAAGATTTTTGTTTTTGAAAATGTTCCTTTATTTGATTGTTTAATAGTTTTAATGAGATAAATAATAAATAAAACATGTTAAAGTATTAAATTTCGTATTTTTGCCATATGTTTCAACTGACCCCAATCGCTGTTTCAACCGCCCCTGATATGGGAACGATTGAAACAAATGATATATACATATTTTTTATTTCATCTTATACTAAAAATAAAACATCGCAAAATCAAACTATTCTGCCCATTATTAGACAGAATCGCGCTCTTGTATTTATCATATCCCCTTTATCGCTAAGTTTATTAGCGGCTATTCTATGGACGATATAAGCTAAATCGTTTCAACCGCACCCAGTCTACTATAATGTACATTTGGTTTTCATAGGTTTAAATAAGCAACCACCTGTGGGTCGAGAGCAGATTAAACTAATTTACATTGTGTCTTATGTGAAGAAATAATTCACCATTCGAACTGCCTACTTAAACGAATTGTGTACGAATAGCGAGGTTACACTGTAAGTTAAAGTACAGCTAAGGAATAAATAAATTGATCAAATGACAAGATATTTCCTTAATTAAAAATCTAAACAAGGAAACTTGAAAAATGTTCAAAGTAGAAAAGAAGTTTTCTCCAATAATAAGACAAAACTGTTTTTCTGTTGCAATCGAACTGCATTTGAAATATTGCATCATTAAAATTTATACAGTTTGAGATAATTAACAATGCGCAAGCGTATCCACCTTAATTAAGTTGAAACAAACGTACCCTTAATCTTCCGCCTCGTTATACTTCAAACAAGGAGGAAACTTTCTCTTTGTTAAGTGTAAAATCTTGAAGACCTGTGGCAATAAGGTGAGGAGAGATTATTCTGGACGACTTGTCGAAAGTGACTGCCGTTAATTAACTTGCCCTCGTTAGTTTAAATGACTTCGTTTTGTTCATATTTCACAGTACAAAGTCAAGCAGGGGATATTCAGAGTCACAAAGCTGATATTAGACAGGACGCTTGCATTTTGTTGGGCCTTAGGATAATACTTTAGCTCTAAGATAGTTAAAATAACTTTAGTTTATATTGATTTAGTTTATAACTAAAGAATAAGATGATTTTTAAAAAGAAAAATAACTGACGCAGGAGAAATAACTCATTCAATTACAGATCCTATATTAATCGTTTTAGTGATATATTTATCTCAACGAAAACATAAATGTGAAAAAGTACCAAGTTTGATAGGACAAACGATCTTCGGAGTAGTGGGTGTCGGCAATAAAAGAATTGATATCTAACGGGTACCAAGCTCCATAGCATATCATTTAATCACATCTGTAAAAGTGTACAATGTTCTCAAATTCATTTAAAAACAATTTGTTGCATTTTTGATAACGGAATTCTAACTTGGCAAGTTTTAATTAAGGTAAATTACACTTAAAAAGTTAACTCCGCCCATTAGAAGTTTTTATAGTTAGTAAAATCCTGTGGCAAGCTATAATAGTAGATAATTTCTAATTGTCTTCTTGTCGTCTTCGTGAAAGTAATTTATTTTGATTAAAACTTGGCAAGTTAGAAATCCTATATCAAAAAATGTTACAAGTTGTTTCAAAATGGAGCACATTGTACACTCTTGCAGCTATGATTAAAAACTCTTTTATGTAACTTGGCACCCGTTAGATATCAATTCTTTTATTACGGACATTGCCTACTTCGAAGATCCTTTGTTTTATTGATGTTGGTCCTTTTTTCACATTTATGCTTTCGATCATTAATTATTGAAACGTTCAATCTGTAATTTTATATTGACGATACGTTATACTAAGGTCAACAAACCTGAAATTTAGTTATTAATTAGTTAAGTTTTTTTGACTTTACATTTCTCCGTAATTAGTCCGTAAGTCCATCTTTAATTAACTGCGCTTTTAAAAAGTTGAAAGCTTATGTATACGTATAACAACCGGACTGTATTCTTTGTGCTCAGCTTGAGTTTAGCCTTAAGACGAAAAATTAAAGCGGAAAGTGAATTTCCCTGCATCAATTATTTTCCTTCGAGCGCGAGAGTATCTTTTATGTGAACGGCAGGTAAATATGGATGCCGTTTGAAGTTGTGATTTTTTGCTAGTAAGTTTGAACATAACATAATTGTTTGAAATATCGAATTTTTCCCTTTATATGTGTGCTTATTGTCTAATTTCACCGTTTCAAATTTCTAAGTCACTTAGAAGTTGGTTAGGTTTTTGATGTGTGGAGTCAGTCAGTGAAAAACAATAACAGTTTTCAGACGCTAACTTCGAACATAACGCAATTTTTGGAAATGTGGGATTTTTCCCTTTGTATATATTTAATTGTCTACCTTGATGCCACGTTTCAAGTCTCAAATGTCACTCAGAAGTGGGTTAGGTCTTTGATGAGTGAGTCCGTTAATCAGGGATGAAAATGATTTTTAAAGGACTATAATAATTTCATAACTGTAAGAGATATATCAATGAAATTTGATATTCTATTGATGAAAGGGGTATCTCGTACAAAATTTTAAATGTGCTGGTCTAATAGTTGTTGCGTAATGACGGGATCAAAAGTAGCTCAAAACGGCTCGGGTAAATATATACGTTGGACGGTGTCGCGGTTTCTGAACTTTGCTGAAATACTGCTACGTGTCTAAATATTTTAATAAATGAGAACATACGTATATTTATTAGCAGAAAACATATAAACATAAAATGGTCTTACGGACAAATGAAGCAAAACATTTTCACTTTTAAAAAAAAAAACATTTATGCAAATATATCGTTTTATTTAAAGATTAAAGTTTTACTACATTCTTTTAAAACTGAAATTGATTTAGCATAAAAAAATTTTTTTTTCTAAAAAATATAATAATAATAAAATTAAAATTAAAAAAATAAAGAAAAAAATCTTTTAAAACATTTTAAACATAATACACTCTTTGTAGTCAAGGTCAGGTTTCTGTTTATTTTTCGTCAGATAAATTTAAACGTTAATTTAAAATAAAAACCTTGATGTTACAGATGAGCTCAAAAAAAGTTTGGAGACTGAGACAATTTTTGTTGAATTTCCAAGGAAATACAGTTAAATAGCAAGTTGTGTTTTTGTCGAGATGATACTTTTATGAATCAGGAAGCAATTTTAAAATTAAAGAAAATATTTTCACAAGTCGGGAGTTTTCTTCCTTTTTTTACGTTTCATTCGTCAAAATATTGCATGCTACATACATTTTTTTGAATAATGGATGACATTTTTTAATTTCAAGATTATGTTTTTTATATTTCAGCTGTTTTTAGATGTGTGTTAAAACTTTTAGATTAAAATAAAAAATATTTGCTTGTCGAATTATTAAGTTGTTAAGCATTTCTCTGTAACATATTAATATAGAATGATAACGAAAATGATACTTTATAAGATAATCTTTAAATCGAAAGGGTGTATAAAATGAATGCGCACTATCTATTTGCAGTTCCGGACTATTCGAAATTTTTCTTTTAATTGATAAAACCATAAAATCTTTCTACACTCTTCCTCTATATCATATTTTTCTTCGGATAAAATTTTTCCGAAGAACACCTGACATTTATTAGTAGTTTTAAATAATTAGTCGCAAGTACAGTCTTAAGTTTTTTTTTTCACTTTAAAAGTAGACGAAAGTGAGCACAAATCAGAAAATTTAGAATAGAATTGAGGAGTGTTGTCCAGAGTCTTTCAAACAAGTCAGAAGAGATGAGCAGACAAACACACACAAGAATAACATAGCTATGCAGGACAAAAGGCAGATATTTACCCATCTTATAAGCATTTATATATTTTTCCTGATTCAGAATGTTAATCAAAATATCATATTTATTTTGTTTCAATTAACTTACTATTATTTAATTCATTAATTTATTTGGATTTTTATTGTTTATTCTTTCTTTTTGTTAATTTTCTTATTTAAATTCCTTCATTTTTTTTTTTCAATTTCAGCATTTATGCGAGCTCTATAATTTGCAAGGTCTGCTTCGATTAGGCCTCCTACTCACCACCTACATCCTTTTTATTGAAAGGCAAGCTAACAGAATTTAGAAAAATCATCGTGTTTACTTACAAGAAAAATTAAGTTTGAACGAAAAGAATATTTTTTTATGTAAGGCACAGTAAAAAAGGTTTGCCCGAAAATAAAAGAGAATCTCCTGGAAATTATTTATCCAGAATCTACGTAAAACAACATCTTTAGAAAAGGAGACACATCGTACGCTAACAATATGTTTAAATTTTTTTCTTGATAATTTTTTTTAAACTGGTAGTCAACAGATCTTAAGAACTAAGTTTTACGTAACTTAACTCTTTCCCTGTAGTTACACAGAGTGCGGAAAAACAAACTGTTATCAAAACTTGATTATTTGATTTGAAACAAGTTCTTCGTAGATGAACCGGAACACTTAGTTTATTTTCTTTGTTTTTTACAGATATTTTTTCAGTCTGAGGATTTTTTCGTCGAATTAAACAATTTGTAGTGAACAGTATATTTCAGATTAATTCCATATGGGATAACAAAGACGAAAGACATCCCTTTGGTTTCATTTTATGTTCTACGCATTAAAATAACAGTTAATTTTGGTGTGTTTACACATCTACACAACTTCTTCAAACACACAGGAATAATTTCAGTCTAATACGATAGGAGTGGGTAATAAAAGTGAGTAAATACCAAAATGGGTGCTACCACAATGAGTATTCACTTTTATGTAATCCTACTGATTCCAGTAGATAGTATGATTGTTTCCTCATAAATGACGAAAACTGTTTCCAGTCACGTTAATTCTACTCTCTGCAGGGTGCACTTACTCTTTCATTAGTTTTCTTTTTCGCAATGGATCCCCGGGCATTGCGGCTTATATGGAAACGATCAGTCCGACAAACTTGCAAAAAAAAAAAACGCAAAGGGGTTCTCCAAAACCTTTCTACAAATTATTTTTTTACGGCTGTAAAGCTACATTCCGTAAACACTTGAAACAAAAATGGAAAGAAAAACTCACTACGCGTTTTTTTAAATAAATGCTGGAGAGATATCTTGGTAGAGAAAGATAGCAGCCAAGCCACGAGATAAAGCAGTTGCCAAGTTTAGGACAGAAATTGACCACGGTTGCTTAGCGAGCCATCTCTATTTTATTGGTATTTTCACCAACTTTCTGTTTTGTGAGAAGTTTTTGAAAACTTCCCACTTTGTGAGTTAAATGAGGAAATTGACAAGACCAAAATCGGAATATGCCAGGCGTTACTTGGAGCCTCTTGGAGGTAGAGAAGTATTTTAATTCTAGAAGCCAAATGATGAGATATTAACTTTCACGTTTAACAGCCTATTTTGTTGTTAAACGTTTGTTTTATTCTCTGCTATTGAAAAAAAAAATCAGCAAATAAACAGGATACCCGGTTTTTTATCCAACTTTCCCGTAAAAGTTAAAAAAAAACAATAAAGCATGAAAAAAGGCTTAATCTATCTAAAAGACATATATATTTTTATAGAAATATTTAATTATAGCGTGTTATAATGTAATACTTGTAAAACTATAAAAAGTATTCAAAATCAACTAAAATAAATCTAAATCAGAAGAAAGCTGCATTATAATTAAATGAATGGTTACTCTTCTTTTAGGTCTAATCAGGATTAAATTTGAAGTATATTACACATACAATATTTTTAAATGCACATTACATGAATCACTAATTAATTTATTCATCAAAAATAGATAATTTATCAATTTTTAATTCCACACATGATATCAACTAGAAAAAGTACATGGAATACAGAAATGGGGTAAAATAAACTATGGTTCATTTTACCCCATGTGGAAGTCTAACAAAAATCGTCCCCCCCCCCTTAAAAAAAAAAAACAATTTTTTAATTAAATTAATTCAGTTACATTGAATATAATGTATGATCTTATCTTTTATTTGTGCTGAGTAATATTTTTCAAATTATAATTCTTGAATGAAGAAAATAATATAAGTTTTGATGAAAATATTTACTTTTGCTAACCACAAATCAACTTTTTTGCCAATGAAAATGAAAGGGCTTATTTAGATGGGATGATGGGATAAGTGGTGCCGCAAATGGCCAATTTTCAATTCTGCTCGAATGATGTAAATCATCTTTAAGAAAATAATATTTCTATACAGCAAAAGGCTCATCTGTATATAGTACATTGGTGTATGGTTGTGTTTGAAGGTGTACGGTCATCGCTCCCCTGAATATTTTATTTGTTACAGTACAAATATTAATGATATTTTTAATACACTTATAACACATTATAATAAGTTAAAATTAAGATCTTGGGTTCAATTTTCTTCACTCATAATCAGAATTGAATATTCACAGTAATGAGTTTGAGGTACACGTATAGGTTTTAAATCGCAAAAAGCAATGAAATTTGACATTTCCTTTTTTAACGTTCTAAAGTATGCCCGAAATCTTTAGTTAACACGCAACATCATGATTGTTATAAAATTCCACTAATAAACATTTTCAACAACTTTCCGCTCTATTTTTCAATGCGATAAAAATGCAATTTTAAATCTTTAAAAGCATTTTTCTCAGAATGTCGTTTTCTCAATTTTGCATTTCATTCAAACGGTAATAACTCCAGTTTGAGGTTTTATTTTATTATTTTGTTTTCTGAAATAAAATCTGCACAAATTGATGGATGTTTTCATCCTAAATTCTAAGTGACTGGATAAGAAAACTTTTTTAATACAATTTTAAACCTAAGAATCTTTGCAAAAAACGTGAGTTTTGAAGTGCATTTCCGTAAACCAAGATACCATAAAGACGATAGATTGTGTAATTCTGTTATACGATCAAAACATAGAGCAGAGTATGTGTCATCATTTAACACCAGCATTGCATCTGTAGGTGAATTATATTTTTTATAATCATTTCTCAAAACTCTGATTATTAATTAGTTAAATCTTAACTAATTAAAAAAAATAAGTTATCTATTATATTTTCCATTGCATAAGGTCTAGTTTTAAACTTAAAATGGAAGGAACAAAAATCAAACCTATAATGCTACCTTAAGCAGCATAGACATCTTCATCGAAACATCTAACTCATGACAAGCGGCTAAATCACAAATACCAGGAATTGCCAAGCACCTAATAAATTGGCATTGCGCGTTAAATTTAAATAATTTTCATCCAATAACACGTTTTTGCGTAAAAATAAGAATGAAACAAAGCGAAATTAAAGTGGGAGATTTCCCAGATTTTTTTTCCGAGTAGACAACTGCCTATATAATATTATACACTTGAATCGCCTGGTCTTTCAATGTTTTACCACGGGCAGATCCGTTCGAGTATCGCGAGTATTTAATATAATCTTATATATTTAAACGAACAATTCTTGTATATATATTTATATATTTTGAGTTCTCGAAAACGGCTCTAACGATTTGGACCACATTTTGTATTTAAATCAGGTTTTGTTTTTTAAGTTAACCTATATAGGTGCCTTTTCCGAAAAAAACGTGATTTTACACACACAAAAAAAAAAAAAAAAAAACATTTTTTATAAGGCGATTGAGGTACTTGTAACAATGGACAAACATCTTCCGCTATAGATATTTTAATTCAATTGAGATTGCAATATATGGAGTGGCAACACTTAATTTTTAATTATCGTTTTGTTGATTGACATTTGTTGTTGTTACTATTTGCGCAATTTAAAATGCCCAGAAAACCCTTTGAAATAAACCGTTAATAATGCTGCTCGTAATCTGAATGTATCAGAAGGTCTATGAAACGGTGTAAGACTCAGTGTGACAAGTCTAAGTAATAACATGATAAAGGCAAAAATCGTTATTGTGAACAATCTGTCAAATTAAGTACACACATGTACCTATATTCACTTCTTGGGTACAACTTTAGTATGGGGGCTTGCTACCTTTTTGATTGGGGAAGAAATTGTTGATTACAATTGCAATTAGTTGTTTCGTGTTTGATGTGTGGAACTCGGTAAGTTCCGGACATATCACTCTTTTGGCGACTTTTTTTTTGTCGCCAGCCAAAGTAAACTGCCAACCGGTCCCTATACTAAAGCTGTTCCTTTGCCATGAAAGTGCACACATCTTAAGGTCAAACTTACGAATATAAGATCTCCGTATTTTATCGGGGGCATATTGTTTGTAGAATTTTCCAGAGCAAAGTGACTAACGACGTTAAAAGGACTCCTCCCAAATGAAATTCATCGACATACCCGCAACATAGTATGAAGAAAGTATTACATTAACACCCGATGACACCATCGTGATGCTGATGAAACATTTATATGCATCTATTCTATATATCTGTCGTATACCTCGTATCTCGGAAACAGCTCTAATAATCGGAGTAAATGAAAAGTTTTTATTTAGTAAAAGTTGTAATTTTCAAAAATATATAAATAAGTATTTATTCTCAAAAAAATTTTAGAAGGAAAAAAAAACAAAAATACTACTCAGTTATAAGCTTGGTCGTTCAGGTACTTTATATTTGAAGATTGAGTGAAAAGTACGTGGTGCATAAGGAGAAAAAGGGGAGAAACCAATAGGAATTATACATTTTGCTCAATTGTTTTATGATAAGCAAGAAATTTCCTGCCGTTGTTACGCCATAAGTTGAAAACGCAATATTTAACGCGTTTTCTGTTCTTTATTTACGTTATTTACTTTTTTCATTTTTGCCAGTTACTTTGCCATTTGGCTATAAATTATATCACGCAATAAACATTGTCAAAAAGTTTTAACCTGATAATTAAGTGAAAACTGTATAGATCAGGATTTTCACTAAGTTGAACCCTAAGAAAATGGGTAGTTGAACTAATTAGTCATAAACCAAATTGTGCATGAGCTTCAAATTAACATTGTGTAATTATGTATTATATAATGTTTTATGTATTATTATTTATTTATTTATTTATTTATTAAAAGGGTGAAAGGTTAAAATAATTGTAGAAATATTCATCATTTAACACAGTGTTACTGAATTTTTCATGTACTTTGTTTATTTTTCTTAATCAGTATAAATTTCTTGTTTGACATAGTTAAATGTATAATATGGTTTATCCAAATAGTAAGGTGTTTAAGTAGAATAATGTTTCTCGTATTTTTAAATAATGTTAACGATAAGGGTTTCCTTATTCTTGCACACATTTTTGTTACAATTATAAATGTATCTTTAGAAAATGAATAGTACTTTTAAATGCGGAACAAATTGAACTTATTCAAAGCGTGGGAGTTAAAGATAAATGTTATTAAATAACATAATTTCAAAAACTTAGAATTGTATGTTTAAAGGTTACACGGAAACCCCTTTTAATGCATAAAAAGTCTCTAGCTCTCCTTCGGTGACTGTTGTTTAGCATCGGAACATCAAAACTTCTTCCGGATTGAAAAAAGGACTTTTGCATGCCACCTTGAAACATGTGTACGAGAACATTTTCGAACATTGTGTTTTAAAACCTTAACGGTCGGATAATTTTCAAGAGAACCACAACAGAAGCGCCTATTCTTTTCAAGAAAAACATTAAAAAAAATGTTTGATCTCTAATTATACTATAAATAGTTTGATACTATCATATAATATGTACGAGAAGAAAAAAATAATTCTCGGGATTGAGGAGGGCTTTTTTTTTTTTTTTTTTTTAATGTTTTGGTGTTCTATTTTTGAACACTCCAGCCCGTGATTTTGACTGGAGCGAGAGGGAAAGGGTTAAACAAGTCAAATGTCCCCTTTATTTTTTCTACTTAAAGGTAAAAAGATTTAAGTACAAACATAAAACAACGTAAAAAAGCACAAATTCAGAATAAAAAGTATCACAAATAGCTATTTCGAAGCTACAAAGGAGCCTCTTGATCAGTGCAGAAAAGAAACGCTCAACACGCAACTAGAAAGCTTTCTAGTTGCGTGTTGAGCGTTTCTTTTCTGCACTGATGAAGAGGCTCCTTTGTAGCTTCGAAATAGCTATTTGCGATACTTTTTATTCTGAATTTGTGCTTTTTTACGTTGTTTTATCTTTGTACTTACATTTTAGCGCAAAGCGTTTTGATCATTTGTCTTATATATAAAACTATTTATTTGATGTAAACATGAAATTGAAGAAAAAAAAGGGAAATTTACTTCTAGGTTTATTATTAGATGGCCACAAAACTGCTTCAAAAAGACAAGTGAATTTGCCAGTATAATGTGCAGTATGGTGATAACAGGGAAATGAGGGGGGAAGTCTCCGACAAACTTTCATGTTGACATAGTCTTATAATTATGCAGTACATAAAAGTACTACATCTAAGAAGGACTTTTTTTTATTTAGTGACAAATTGGATTGTTTAAAAGAAACTGATGCGAAAAGTGAGGTCTTGAATATTTAGCTCAAATACTTTTGGAAAGTATGATTTTATATTTTCAAAATAAGAGTTATGTTGTTCTGTAAAACAATTGCATGAAAAACAAGATCTGAAGTTAAAAAAATACAAAACTTATCTTACCTTTATTGAGCAATGCTATAAAAAACCAGAACGCTGCAGCCATTTTCAAAGTGGTGAAATACACATTTTTACAGTATATAATCCCTTATAATTAAATGTCAGTTATATGCAGTCACTTTCATTACATAGCCGATAGAACACCATATTTCTTTGCTGTTGAGTACTTGATGTTAAACAGGTAAATATTATTTGTTTTTAAGTTTACTTTTATTTATATGAAAATTTTAAACACTCGAAATATTATAACGCAGCAGTAATTCAATAGCAACCTCAAAATATATTATTTGCTTATTGTGATGGAAATAAATCTTGCATTTTTCATATTGTTCTTATTTAATTCTATGTATGGGTATGACAGTTCCATTTAATGTTTCAGAGTGTTCGAAGGCTGCCTCAATTGCACCTATTTTAACAAACTTCAAGATTTTAACTTTGCAAAAAGAAATCACTTCCTTCTGGTACACAGAAAACATTTTAATCTGAGTTTACCATAAGTGACATTTCGTATAACTTCGAACATAAACACTGTCAATTACATCATTTGTCACTTCAGCGTATAATAACGTTCAAAGACCGCGCTAAAATTTCCCGCCTTTACGACAGCGCTACATTTCCCCATACAAACTCGTCTAAAAGACGTGATCTACTGTTCTGGTTCCGAGTAGGTACTTTTCATCCCGAGTTAAACAAGTGCACCGAGTTTTGTGTGCCAAGTTCCGTCGCCAGAGCGATAAATTGGCGATAATCTGAATTCGCCAGGGAGAGAAATATAGCAATCGATTGTTCAGCCTTTTGAGCAGCTTTTCAATCATAATGAAGCGATATGATTAGTTTACTTGAGCATAATTTATGTAAAATAAATGAATTCGCTCGTTCGTGGGATTAATTCTTTCTCGGGAACTAACGTGGATGGGCTTTTAATTTTGAAAAAGGATTTTCTAGAAGAGAACAATAATTTCGGAGATTAATTTATACCGTTTATGTATCTTTTATTCGGAATTGGGAATTCCGTATTCATTATTAAAATGATAGAATGTAATTTCATAAGCAGATTATAGCGAACTACTTTAAACAATTAAAAGTTGTAGCGACGTTGTAGAAATGAATCGCAAGAGGACGCGTGAAAATACTGGAATAAATTATGAATCTGTTGTGAAAATGCTGTGAAATATTGTTCAAACACCTAGATAAATTTAAAATGCTCTATTTCGAAGTTATTTTAAATAGATGTGTAACCATTATTACACACATCTACCTACACACACCTTTTAGATTTTTATCAAAATATATTTCAAGTATTTTTTCACATTTGTTCTAAACTTAGTTTTAAATGTTATATAAGCAAATGAATTTTTTAAATCACGAAGGAAAGAGTAAAGCGCACAAGTATTTCCAGCAAGAAGAAAGGCTTTTTCTATAGACATATTAAAAAAAATATAAATACATTAAAAATATGTAAATAAATAAAAATAAAAATCATTATTATTTTTTTATTTCATGTATGTTACATTTTTTGATAGTATCATAAAACAACACAGATTTTGAGCGTTGGTTTTTTCGTGCGATAGTTTAAAATTCATTGTTCATTTTGAAGGGTTCACCACTTTTGAAGAAACTGTTCGTCAAATTAAGTGTCAATTTTTTAAAAATGTGATACAATTATATGAGTTCATAAAAAGTATTTTCTTTTGATTATTGAATTCTTTATAGGTGAGTTTTTACATGTTTTGCTTGCATTTATATGTTTTTAGTATTAACTACACCAACAATGCAACACAGAACGGCATCAAAAATCAAAACTGTTATCCTATCAAAAATATCAACTATGTTGTATCATCCAACTGTAGAGTGTTTTGATTCTGTACCCACTATATTTATTTACTTATGCATTATTTATTTTGCTAGTTCTAATTGTTGAAATTCTGTTTTTTTTCTCGACAAACAAATGTTTTCATTAAAGCAGGGGCGTTTCTGATGCAAAAAGCATTAAAAAATTTTTTTCTTAGTTTACTTCAATGTATGTAACGGTTTTTGGAAGTTCTATACGTATCATAAAACAACACATATTTTGAGCGTTGATACTTTAAAATTCATTGTTTTTCTGATGGGTTGCCGACTTTTGAGGAAACTGTTTTTTTACTATGATTATATGATTTAATAAAAACATATTTTCTTTCTTTTATTGAATGCGTTATAGATGAGTTTCTACATGTTTCCTAGCATTTCTATGTTTCTAACGTTTACTACACCACTAATGAAATATAACGATGAGTTTTTGCATGTTTTCCTAGCATTTTTATGTTTTCAACCTTAACTACACCAATAATGCAACACATAACTGCTTCAAAAATCAAAACTGTTATCCCATCATAAATATCATCAATATTATTTCGCCCAACTGTAGAGTGTATTTTGATTATGTACACAATATATTTATTTTCGAATACATTTATTGATTTATTTTTGCTAGTTCTAATTGTTAAAATTCTGTTATTTTTTGCATACAAAGAAATGTTGTCATTAAAGCAGGGGAATGTTTTCTTACACCTAAAAACGGTCCAAAATTGCGTCAGTAAACTTAAAATTTTTCACAACAATTTTGTTTTACTTTTTATTGCGTCTTGGGTTACTATACTTTTCGCCACCCCCTACCTGTTAGCCGAGGCCTTAGGATTGCTTACGCACGGGGAGAGGTAGTGGGGTCTACGGATTTTACATGCACATGTCCCCAAGTATACATGGTGGTCTTCGATGGGTATCGAGCGCGCGACCTTCCAGGTGGGAGTCCGACGTGCTAACCACTTGGCTACCACGGCCCCTAAAGGGTTAATATACTGACAAAGTTATCCCCTTCTCATGTATTTTATATAATGATTATATAAAAATTAATAATGGACAAGTAAAGAGAGAGCTATTAATATATATTCATTTATGTTAAATTATATTGCTCAGTACAAAGATAAACACTTTCATTGGAGAGGAAGGTTCTTTAATGTTTTGTGTGCAAGAAAACTTTTGTAGAATAAAGAATATCCATTTTAATCATTTTAACTTTCAAGGTGATCAAGATGCTAGTAGGCTAACTTCTTTATTAAGTATTTATTGTCAATGTCGTCAAACTTTAAATAAAATTATTTTCGATTACTTTTAAACTTTGATATATCCGACAATGGTTATTTCAGATTAGATTTAGCAAAATTCTAAACTCCAAAATTGTTAACTCTTACTGTTGCAACGTCAAACACGTTCGCAAAATGTTAGCATCCATTAGAGCTCTTATCTGCAAACGAGGGGGGATTTGTGAGGGTGAACTATTCCTGTGTCGGAAGTGTTCGGAAAGAGATAGAGCGTTCGGCTATCTCCGCTGGGGCGGCGAAAACCGGAGGGCTCGCAGACGACCAGAATTTTCCTGGAAAAGAGGCCTTATCTGTAAAAACCACGGTATTGGAAAGTGTCGCCCGTTTCTGCGGCAATATTTTACCCGAAAGCGGCTTGTTGTACGTTACCGAGGGTTTTATCTTTAACTTTTTGCTAATGTTTTCGCTCCGCAAGTTTATTCAGCGCAATAAAATTCAATTTATTTTCCTCGTTCATCCTTTTGTTATTTATTTTCGAAAAATTTCCAAAGATGCAGTGAATTAAGTTTTGAATATTTTGGGCAATAACTAGATGCAAGTGAATAATTTATATTGTTAAGAACAGAAAGAAATAAAAGAAAAATCTCACGTTTTCTTTTCCTTTTTTTTCTACCCAAAATTGTAAAATTAAATGGCTGAAATCGGAGAGACAATAAGTCACAAAAAGATAATTTTACAGAGAAAATTTACTGTAAAACCCGTAAAAACGGGTTCTACATCGTAGAAAACGAGAATTTATTAACATAAACTCTTTAAAACGTAAGAAAAGGTTAAAGTAATTTTATTAATCACAAATTTAACGCATTAGCTTATAAAACGAATTTAAAAAAAAAAAAAAAAACGATTTAAATGAACTAAAACGAAAAACTTGAAATTTGTGACTTTCTGTCTTCCCCATGTCAGCCCCTCAATTAGAGGGCAAGTTTCAAAAAGTCAATACCGTCCTACTGAATAATATTTCCTATTAAACAAGTTTATTGTCTTATTTATCGTTAACATGCAATATGCTGTTCTCAAGCCAAGACATCACCCATGGAGACGCGCACATGGAATGGTAAACATTAAAAATTTTCCGAAGATGTTTGGTTAAGCTGGGGCATGAGCGTCCGCACAATAGATATATTACGTATTCCAATAAAATGCATACAATCAAAAAGCATAAGAATTGGTTTTATCTGCATTTTTTTTGAGTGATTCAGGTTTTGTATAATTTTTCTTCACAATGTTTGATGCTAAATTACATACAAAAGTCATTTTTTGCATCATCATAGAGACAAGCTAAATCGTTAAGATAATAAATCTAAATAATATACACCTAGTGTATATTATTTAGATTAATTATTAATAATTCCTTCCGATGAACGCGATGCACATGATATACAAAATTATAAATTTAATTATTCATTCTTTGTTTCAACGGTTCATACTTCTTTTAATGAAGTTCATCATAGATATCGAAGCACTCCGAAGAATTTTAAGTCTAAGAATAGCCTTATATATTAAAAAGATCTTTCAGATACAGCTGCGCTTAATTTTCCTCCCATTACAATGCGCCATCGAAAAATCGAAGCAGCTGTTTGTATTCGTAAAAGAGGCTTTCTCAGTTAATTGCTTTTTACAAAAGTGATAAATGAGGCGTTATGGTCTTCTCCAATTTCTTAATTAAATTTTTGAGAGCGTAGTCTTTTGTTTTTTATCGTCTTTTGAAAGATAATGTATGTTAAAGTGAGAGACGGGAAATATTCTATATTGTATCACGGGAGTGGTATGATGTATAGAATGCATTTTTAGCTGATTAAAAAGTATGCCTTTAAAAACGCGACTTTCTAAAAGCAGTAAATATGTACTTGAAAAAATTAATATATTACTAAATATTAAAAATTATGCTTGGAAATAAATATTCATGTATGAAATAAAACCGTTGGACACAAAGAAAAAATAAAGTTTAGAAATTACTGTTATAACCATGCGACTTAATAATATGGAATTGGCGGACATGCGCCATTTAAAAATTTGATTAAGATGTACCAACTACAAGCGATGGCGCATTACGAAATTACATTATAAACTGTTAGAAATTTCATCATGAAATTACGGTTAACTAACCGGCAGCAGTCTGTCCATCTAATTCACCGTTAAATTTACGGTTTGGAACGTTTTTCTATCTTTACGGGACCTAAACTATTTAAAATCAACTTGGTTAAAAAGCCGTAAATACAAAAGTTTACAGTTTTATAACCATTTAAAAATAGTTTCAAACTAAATTTTTACCGGTTTCGAACTATTTCGAGGCGTAGAAACCGTAAACGAAGCGTGCGGGAATCAAACCCAAATGTATGGTATACCAACCTTGCGCTCCAGTCATTCGGCCATCTACCCCAAACTCAAATCGGCCGTTTAGTTATCAATAAATCTTCTTTTCCAACAGGAAAACTGCCTTAAAATTGAGATTTCAGTTTTTGGTTGGATCCAAAGTCATTTTTGGTCTCAATTTACTGTACATTGAGGACTTCTCTCAACAATTTGTAATTCCTGAACAGCATTAAGAACTTGACATTACAACCAGCTGCTTCATATGGGCTGGATTAAAGGCATGTGTTTAATTTGAAGCAAGTATTGCAATATTTGAGAACGAGAACCATGTCAGACAAGAATCCTTGAATGTTTTATCATTGGCTTATAGGAGTGTACCACAAATCTCCACAGCTTACAGACTTGCCTCCCCGTTCTTAAAACGGGAAATAGGAATAAAATAAGATGCATCTGGACCTAATATAGGACAAAAGGTGGATGCGAAGGCAAGGAAGCAATTCTTTTTTTGATCACATTTATAAGAACGGGTCAAAAGTTACAGTAAAAAACCACCGCTTTTCGTGTAAAAAAAGGGTTCTTGGAACCATAGTTTCAAGTGTTAGTGAACTACAGCTACTTTTTTTAAAATTTCTAACAGCAAGCAAGAGAAAAATACAAAACGGAAGAACACACAAGAAAGGACAAAACAATTCAGCATTTGCTCATGAGCTCTCTCGCCTGACAATAACATAAGCATATATTTCTAGCAGAAAGGGCAGGACAATCGAATAGCTGGATGGTGTCCATTTCCAAATGGGAATCACAAAGGCAGTAGTAGGGCGATGGAGACACTTCAATTTTATAAAGATGATTTGCGAGGCAATCGTGACCCGTGGTCAGTCGAAAAAAAAGCAACAGCTTCACCTCGGGGAGCAACTGGTACATGTTGCAAAAGGATAAACGAAGGATTTTGGCCATTTCTATCGATCAGTATTTGAAAAGATGTTAACCTCATAATTTTATGAGTGGAAATTTGTATCGACTGAAAAGGGACAGTTCTGCCTGGCAATTGGATGATTGATACAATATTTTTAGCTAGATCATCTGCGGCGTCATTGCCCGGGACTCAACAGTGATATGATATCCACTGAAAGGCAATATTATCAAATCGTGATTTCAGCTGAAAGCGATCTACATTCAAGGATTATGTTATCGGCACGGGAAGATATTGAAGAGATGGCTATTATTGCAGTCATTGAGTCAGAGAAAAACACTACCCTTCTAAATTTAACTTGGCGGCAGGTTAGCTGCCTTAACTCTATTCGAATTGCCTCTAACGCTCCATCAAAGGCAGATGCATATTTACCAACATGGCTATAAAAAAAGAAAGATTCACCAAAAACCCTCGCTCCAGCATTAACGCAGCGATTAATTCTTGACCCATCAATATACATATGAAGCCAATCATTCTTGGGGTAATTCGTAAAACTGGTTTCCAGACCAAGGTTTCTCAAAGTTACACAATTAGTATTGCTTTTAGTGACAGGTTGCAAAATATTTAAATGATATTCTACTGAAGTGAATTCTTGTGGATTTAACGGGAATGGAAGCATTTGAGGGGCATTAAAGAGCTGAAGCGAATCTCTCAACTACAGAATACTGTTAAGATGCAAATCAACTTTGGAGAAGACACAGCAACCATATCCGAACTTTTGGCTGGGGAATAATTCAACCACCGTTCGAGTGCTTCTATTCCATTCAATCTAACCTCCGAAAGTGAGAAAACAACACAAGCGGATACAGTTCCTGAGTTTTCATCCGAATCGAACACCGAAATAATGACTGTGCAAGTGATACTCAAACGAGTCCCAGGAAATCATTCCAGTCGATGATGTTTAGCGGTTTAACTCAACAATTGTACGAAACCCTAATTCTATCGCTAACAGGTTTGGAAGCCAATTTACTCCGCTTCGTGGTAACCGTTTCACCTTCAACTTTAAAACGGACAAGGAGAAACATTGGCCCTCCGAAGAGATTTCCAATTTAAGATTAAAGGAATTGTTATGTTATTGAACTTCAAATTTATGTTCCTCTTTTGGCAACGGAATACTTAAAATATTTATAGCTCGTGATTCAGTTTTTGTTTACGACCATTTCAGGTCACATAAATATTCGAGTTTATTTGCTATTCTCAAGGATATGCCTCAATCTCTCGCCCAATATGACAGATAGAACAGGACAGCACGACAGATTTTTAATATACAAAGAAGGAAATACACCCAGGGCAAGGTGGGCATCGAACCCACGCCTCTTTCTCTCCACGCAGGGAGGCACCGGAGCCAGTCGATTTGACCGCTCAGCCACTGAGGCCCCGTGATTCAGTTCTGTTATGTAGAAGGTGAGTTTTAAATTAGTTACGATGTTACTATGTAAGTAATGTGTTTCTTCTCTTACGAATAAAATGTACCTAGAAATACATATTAGTTCCCGAACGATACTTAGGGGCACCTCGAGAACGACCTGTATAGCCAATTATAAGTGAACAAGATGGTTGTTCTTCTAGGTCACATCCTGTGGAACCGTGCTTTAGAATTGTTCCATCATTTTCTTTTTCCTCCATGGGTGACAGCAAATCTAGTTACGTCAGAAAAGTAACGGCAACTGTAGCCCCGCCAGAGATTTCTGCGTGCTTCGTAATCAGAATGGCCTCCAGAACGGAATTACTGGAGACTCAAGATTGCGATATTCTGAAAAAAGGCTGTTACGGCCTAGATGAAGAGGGGATTAAAGGTATGTGCTTTTAAGAGGCAGAAAACACTTGAAAAAAGCCGATGCCTGTTGGTTTTGAGTCATCAAAAAGACAAAATGAAATTCCCTGGTCTGCAATGTTTTCGTAGATAGTTACTTCGCTCCATACTATGAATGTTGGATTTATATTGTTCTCAACAAAGGTGGAGATTCTACTGCACTCTGTGTTTGATACTCTACAGTATAGGCTATGCGCTTGGTAAGTGTCCCTTTACGTAACAATTTATTATTTCTTGCGCAACTGCAAATGATTTCCCGATATCTAAATCTTCACTATATAGGTAATCTGATTGTGTGGTTTTTAGCGGAATCACTTCGCCACTGTACTATTTTGTTTGTTTTGTTTGTTTGTTTTATAACAATTTCAGGTCACATATATTTTCGAGTTTATTTGCTTTTCTCAATGGATATGCCTCAAACTCTCGTCCAACATTACAGATAGGACAGTACGATAGTTTATTACAATGCAAGGAAGGAAATTACAAGAATGCACCCAGGGCAAGGTGGGAATCGAATCCACGACCTCGTTACTGCACACAAGCTGAGGGCGGAAACTGGGAGCTAAGACCGCGCAGCCACCGCGGCCCCCTGTACTATTTTATCCATCGTACGTCAATCGGCATTGTCAATTAGCGTGATTTTCATAATTCCTTTGTGGGATGAGCGCATTTTCTCGCGCTATTCTTTTCTCTGCTGAAATGAATAAAATTGCATTCATGGAACACAACAAAATATAAGCTCATATTTTTCAGTTTTTCGCCTCGAAAGTTTATGAGCAAAAATACTATAAGTTTGACATGGCTGGACAATTTTATAACTGAATCTAAGTTTTATGCCTTAAGACATGCTCTTGTAAGAACTCTTATAGGCACAATACACATATATCTTAATTTATAAACAATTCAAAATGTGCCATTTAGGATGGAACAAATACTTAAATGCCTCAATCTAAAACACATCAGCCTTAAAAAGGGTATTTGCTATAACTTGCCAATTTATGTTTTTTTTTTTGTATATCTATTCATTTCATTCAAGTTAGGTTAAATATTGGAATATCTGTAAAATGTGCACTGTGCAAAAATGCGGGCAGAAAAGCTACACTGTGATGGGAAATTTATGTAATTTACAAACTTAACGTCAGAAAATTTACAAATATAGAAAAAACGTACACTACACAACTATAAATAGCCATTAAAAAATTAAAATGGGCATCTAAATTTCGTATTCTTTTCTTTTAGTGAAAGATTGGTTTATTAGAATAAAGTCAGTTAAGCTCAAACACCATCCTAGTAAGTAAGGAAAGGAAGATATGTTAAATGCGTCACTTAATAAACGAACACATTTACGAAATAATAAAGAAAAATATCAATTAAATGGTGCATCAAAATTTGCGGATTTAATATATTTTGTTTACGTATTGTTCAATATTTCTTTACGATTCAGCCAAATTGTGTATTACGCTTAATAATATATTCAATAAATGTGTTTACTTTGCTATTGTTATTTCTAAAACTTGAAGATGTTTTAATATGTGCTGATACTTTTTTTTAATCTTTAAACCCTCTAAAAACATTTTTGAATAATTTAGCTTTCTCACGGTTTAGATTTTATAATAATTTCTTATCGAAATTTATCATTGTTGCAGTGAATTGATGATTTTCTTCTATTTTTTAAATTTTTCTGCTTTAATTGCAGAATTTAAATATTGAAAATATTCACCCTAGAGATTTAAATATGAAATGGTTGTTTGTTTATTATGCTATGTTTTATTTATAACATACGTTCTTATCAATATTAAGTACCAAAAATAAATTGGTAAATAAAAGTTTTCTTTTATTTATTTGTTCTTATCCCTTACAATTTTTTCACAAATATTTAAATCTGTTTTGTAAGCTATTATTTAAATAAATAATGAATAAATAAAAAATAAAAGAGAGAATTTTTACTGTAATTTTTAAAATTAAAGTACGCAATCCGATAATTCTACGAGTATATTGTAAATTTTCAATCACATTATCAAGGAGTCTAAAAGTTACTTGAAATGCTGTGAATAGTTATATGTGATAATTCTTATTTTATTGATTTGATGTTGCTGATTTTATAACGTGTCGGGAAAAAAAATAACAGTTCATGCCACAAAACTATATTGTTTACCTTTGAACGGCATAAAGGTCATTTTCCTGAAAAGCTATTGAACTTATGATTATGCAGTTAACTCACATTTCTTAGCTTTTATTATTTTTTAAAATCTTTTTAAATACGTAACAAGTAGTTGACGGAATATTGAATGATGCATAGTATTGAAGCACATTTATTTTCCAGTTCGTGTGCTTAGCCTCGGGACTCCCTTATGAACTGTCGTCCAATATGACCGATAGCACAAGACAATACATGAAAAATTTTATTGCAACACAAAGAGGAAATAACAGAACACCCAGAGCAAGGTGGGAATCGAACCCACGACCTCGCTACTGCGCGGAATCAGCGGGCGGTAACTAGTACTAAGACCGCTCGGCCACCGAGGCCCCAAGGGCATAGTAAGTGTGTATAATCGATGTTTTCCGCTAGAAGTACCGTCATTTTCTGAAAAATCGGCATAGCACGTTAAATCACCTGCTTCAGAAAGAAAGTATGAGTTGGGGCAAGTGTGTACCCGAATCTTCGAAGATCAGGATCACAATCAGAAGGGTTGTGCTCTGCTAGAAAATTTGTTGTCTAAATTCTTTAGGTTTTCAAGCATTTACTAGCTCGATTTAACCAAGATAATACATTTTAAGAATAGATTTTTAATACTACTACTGCTGGCATGATGGCGCCGTGGTAAAACACGGAACACGTACGCCCCAGGTCTGAGGACAGAGCCAGGCAGTGTGAGCCTGTCATAAAATTTATCAAAAATAAGCGATATCAAAAATCTTCCAACCTAGATTATATATTATCGCCAAAATTGAAAAAGAATCAACCTCAAAGTAAAGTAATTAAAAATCGTCTGCAGTATGTATAAAACAAGTATATATCACAAAGTATGTATTAAAACTTTTTGGAATTTATTTAACTCATAAAACGGCAAGAATAAAGATAAAATAGCATTTTTTCAATCTTACATTAACAGAAATCATATAGTTGTCGACATAAGTAATATTTATTTTGGCGAAAACACGGAAATTGAGCAGATAAATTCAGAGGTAAGCCTCGTTTTAAAATTCGAAAACTACTTTAAATGAATATTGCGCCTGTTCCATTTGTCCTACGAACTGCAAAAAAATCACCTTCGTCAGTTTTTTACGGATATTCATATGCTGCAAAAATCTAAAACGTGGGACCTTTCTTCGATGAGATAAACCCAAAATGAGCAGTTTTGCTTAAAATTTGAATAAAAAAAGAACACTTTCGAATTTTAGGAAAAACGCTTCGAGGTGCACGAGGACCTGACCAAAGGTACCTGTAACCAAAATTTCGTACTTCTGGACCGTTCCATCTCGCCAGGAGGAGAACGACAGACACACACACAAATACACAAACACACTCACAAGCTTTCGGTTTTATTTATATAGAAGAGAAAAAGATATAAATATGCCTGTAAAATCAATGATTTTCTTATTGATTATATATACAATCTTGAAAAAATGAATTTTATTAATTCATGTTAGATTTTTACATGAACAATTGAATAAGGAATAAATCAAACACTCCTTTTCACTTAAAGCATCGTTTCTTTTTAAAAGTGCATTTCTATTTACAGAAAGAAAGATTTTTAGCTGCTGTCTAATTTAATTACTCATCATTATCAAAGAGAACTCAAGTCATGTACTTTGGATTTTCATTTTTCTTAAATACGTGGCATTAAAATAAATGAATCCAGAAAACTTCTCAGGCATCTTCAAAAATTTAGCTATAATAATATTTTTTCTTCCAAGAAAACCTCCTTTACACATGAAAATCATTTTCGTCTGAAGTAATTTAATTACAATTTCCAAGCACTGCACGGAACGGTTGTAATTTGCAAACGCTTTGCAGTAATTAAATTATTTTAAAGATAATTTTTACTAAAACCAGCACGAAATATTTTTTAAAGGTACAACTTCTTTCAGATTCAATTTCAAATGTTAATTATTACAGAGAAATAATCCTGTAATTGCGACATGTAACCAAAAAATATTTCCTCCTATCCTTTTAGTAATTTAATTTCCTCGCATTATTACTCTGTTGAACGAGATTTTTTCATCTTTCCAGAGTGGAAGAATGACACAAAATTAAAATGTTTTACTTTGGAAAAAAAAAAAAAACCCTTAAAAAAATATGTAAGAAGGTTCTGGTTTAAAACGAATTTGTGATTCTTCTTGTGAAAAAAAAGGAAAGAGGATAGTTTATTGTAATACTAGCTGACATGCCCGGCTTTGCGCGGGATAATATTGCATAATTCGCAGGCTAAGTGACGCATGTCCAAAATTCTGTTGTAAATATATAAGGGAAAATTTTCTTAAAAACTCCAAGTAGAAGATGGGCAACAGTCCTTAAAAATCCCATTTCACAATAAAACTCTTTAAAAATCACGATTGCATTAAAAATAAGCCTAAAAAATAATCCTTTTAGACCGTAAAAATCCACATTAAAATACCAACAACAGTTTGAAGTGGATGAGTTGGCACAAGAGAATATATTTACACTTTTATCCACAACAATATTTATTCCTAACTATTTACAAGATATTTACAGTGCGGTAATCAACATTTACAAAATCCTTACTCAGCGTCAAAAATCGGTGGAATTGGAAAAACTCTTTTTTTTCATTCTTCGCAGAGAGAAGTTGAGTTGTCTATGCAATATTCATGCAGAAATAAAAATGCAAGCGCGTGCCGCTACACACTCCCCTCCTAGTGAAGGAGTTCAACAGTTATATTCTTTCAAATATGTTGGAAACCTGACATGACGTCCTGATTTTGTCGTCCTCTCAACTTGTTTTGTTGGAGAAGAACTTTGGTTTGGTGCAACTGCATTAGATGTGAGTGTCGGAGGAGTAGCTTGAGTAAGGGTGTTCGCATCATTATCAACGATAAATGCTGGTTTAAGACGGTCAATCGAGACACGTTTGATCACACCAGCAACATATACATCGAAATATTTTTCTTCTCTGTGTTTTACAGCGTAAGGTCCCAAGTATCTCGCTTGAAGTGCAGAGCTAGCTGCGTTGTTATAAATAACTACGTGAGAGCATTTAGGTAATTCCGTTGACACGAACACTGCTCTTTTGCAATGGGCAGATGTGGGCTTAGGAGAGAGATTGCGAATCGACATCTGCAGTTGACGTACGAAATCGCTATGTTTCACCTCCTGGGAAGGGGTAAAAAATTCACCCGGCAGTTGAAGTGGTGTGCCATAAACCAGTTCTGCTGACGAGTAGCCTAAATCCTGCTTTAATGCGGAACGTAGACCCAGCAAAACTATCGGCAAACTGTCAACCCATGATGGGGTAGTCGTTAGGTGACATTTGAGCGCTGTCTTCAGAGAGCGATGCTGCCTTTCAATAAGCCCATTTGCCTGTGGGTGGTACGCAGTAGTAGAATGCGACTGGTAACCAATATATTTCTTTAACGATAAGAATAGTTGGCTTTCAAACTGACGACCTTGGTCCGTTGTTATGTCTGCTGGAATTCCACATCGAGAAATCCATCCAGAAAGTAAAGCTTTGGCGACAGATTCGGCTGTTTGATCCTCTAGAGGAATAGCTTCTAGCCAACGTGTATATCGATCTATGGCTGTAAGAAGGTAACCATATCCTTGACATAAAGGTAGAGGGCCAACAATGTCAACATTTATGTGCTGGAACCGTTGATTAGGAACTGCAAAATTTTTTAAGGCAGATTTCGTATGTCGATGGACTTTCGATCGTTGACATGCGAGACATGCGCGAGCCCATGTTTGACAATCCTTCTTGATGTTAGGCCAAATGAATCTGTCTGTTGCCAGCTTAATAGTTGCTTTGATTCCCGGGTGGGAACACGAATGAACGGAATCGAAGGCAGTCTTACGAAATTCTCGTGGGATGTACGGACGAATTTTTTCAGTTGAAATATCACAAAATAGATCTTTTGATGAATTAGGCAAATGAAGTTTAACGATTTTGACACTGGAATTCAACTGTAAACTTTTTAAATCATCGTCATCCTGTAAACTTGACATGGAGTCGTAATCTAAAGGTGTCGGGGTCTGAATGGTACTGATCCTGGACAGTGTATCAGACACAATATTGTCACGACCAGCAATGTATCTAATATCAGTCGTAAATTGACTAATGTAATCCAGTTGTCGACATTGTCGAGGCGATGCTTTATCTGGATTCTAATGAAATGCAAAAACTATGGGTTTATGATCTGTGTAAATGGAGAATACGCGTCCTCCGAGTAGATACTTGAAGATACTTACAGATGAATAAATCGCGAACAGTTCTCTGTCGTACGCACTATACTTCATTTAAGCTTTTGTCAGCGATCTTGAAAAGAAGCTTATGGGTTGTTTGACACCATTGACTTCTTGTTGAATGACGCATCCAATTGCTGTGTCAGAAGCATCAGTTACCAAGGACAAAGTTGCATCTGGAACAGGATGAGACAAAATAGTAGCTTTACAAATGGAGTCTTTCAACTGGTTGAACGCTTGTTCGGATTCTTCCGTCCACATGAGAGGTTTTGTGCTGTCTTTCTTGTGCCCTTCTATCAGCTTCTTTAGAGGTTTCTGAATATGAGCGCAATTCGGGATAAACCGATGGTAAAAGTTTACCATACCCAGAAATCGTCTCAGGCTAGTTGCAGATTGCGGTTGTGGAAAGTTTTTGATGGCTTCCACTTTAGACAACGCAGGTTCGAGTCCATTCGCAGTTATGTTATATCCCAAGAATTGAATTTGGGGTACACCAAAAACACACTTTGAGAGATTGATGCAAAGTCCGTATTCGTCCAGTTTCTGGAAAACTATCTCAAGATGCTTGCGGTGTGTGGCCTCATCGGTAGAACAAATTAAAATATCGTCCAAATAAGATAATACAAAGTCTAAACCTGATAGCACCATATTCATTAATCTCTGGAAAGTTTGCGCTGCGTGTCGAAGACCATAAGTCATGAAGGGAAATTCAAAAAGGCCAAATGGCGTGGCAATTGCTGTCTTGGCGATGTCCGCTTCATGTATTGGAATCTGTTGGTATGCTCGCATCAAATCAATTGTGGAGAATATTTTAGTTCCATGTAAAATATGGCTGCAGTCTGTAAGAAAAGGAATTGGATACCTGTCTGGTATTGTAACGTTGTTTAGGGCTCGGTAATCGCCGCAAGGCCTCCAATCACCCGACTTTTTCGGAACTAAATGTAAAGGGCTTGCCCAACAACTTTTGGAGGGCCGGCAAAGTCCTTCCTGCAACATCTATTCGAATTCCATTCGAGCGATTTTCATTTTTTCTGTTGAAAGTCTTCTTGTTTTTGCAAAAACTGGGGGACCCTTTGTTTCGATAAAATGTCCAATATTAAGCTCTTTTATTTTTTTATTGAGTAATTTTGGTCTTAAGAGATTCGGAAATTTTTGAAGTATACTTTCAAAAGAACTCTTGTTGACATTAACACTTTGTGGTTTATAACTTGAATATTGAACGGCATTAGTCGAAAGGGATGTAGTTGCATCAATAAGTCGATGATTTTTTGCATCAATAAGCAAATTGAAGTGACTCAGAAAATCTATCCCTATAATCGGTCGGTTAACATCAGCAATAACGAAAATCCAGTTGAAGACGCGGCGCAATCCTAAATCTAAACGCAATAATTTTTGACCATAAGTTGCAATTGGGGTGCCATTTGCCGCAAAAAGTTTAAATTTGCTAACACCTTTCCTGTCGTTAGAAGATGGTGGACAAACGGAAATATCAGCGCCACTGTCTATCAGAAATAAGGCCGCTGTTTCTTTGTCACTCACAAAAAGGCGACTCAGCTCGGCCCCTTTGCTCCCCGTCGCCAACGAGAGTAGGGGAGTCAGTTTTCCTGCGCCTTACAACTATCAGAAACTGACCAGTTACATGGCTTTTGGCATTTAAAGGATTTGTCGCCAAACTTTAAATGATAGAAACAAATGTCAGAATTATTTTTTCTGCTAGCAGATTTACTCCGAGAGCCAGATCTAAATCGGCGGAAAGGTTGGCGATTTCTTTTACACAGTTCGCTAACTTGAACTGACAGTTCCGAAACTTGTTTTCGAAGTTTCGCCAAAGCGTTTTCGTATGTGTCTGACGCTACAGCCGCACAGTGGTATGATTCGGGTTTTATTTCCCAAATTTGATCAGCCATAGTTGCCAATTTAGTAAGTTCGTCACTGCTTACTGACAAAATACTACGCATATTGATTGGAAGACGTTGAATCCATAAAGTTTTTAAAATATCATCGCTTACCTTGTTATCCGCCAAGTTACGCATTTCACATAAAAGTTGCGATGGCTTCTTGTCGCCAAGCTGTAAATCAGTTAGGAGTTTTTGTAACTTTTGCGTTTCGCTGTCAGCGAAAACTGAAATTAAACGCTGTTTCAAAGCTTCATATTTGCCATCATTAGGAGGATTGACAACAATCTCCGACACTTGCGATAGTACATCAGCATCGATAGAGCTTATGACGAGATCAAATTTGGTTTGATCTGTCGAAATAGAGTTATTTCGAAACTGGGCTTCTATTTGCATAAACCAAATTTTGGGATCAGCTTTCCAAAAGGTGGGTACTTTAACGCTTACCTTGCAAACCATACTGTCATTCGGCGAAGTCATTTCAGTTTTTGAATCAGCTATGTCGTTTTTCGACATCACGTCCGGAAGTTACCAGTGAAGTGGATGAGTTGGCACAAGAGAATATATTTACACTTTTATCCACAACAATATTTATTCCTAACTATTTACAAGATATTTACAGTGCGGTAATCAACATTTACAAAATCCTTACTCAGCGTCAAAAATCGGTGGAATTGGAAAAACTCTTTTTTTTCATTCTTCGCAGAGAGAAGTTGAGTTGTCTATGCAATATTCATGCAGAAATAAAAATGCAAGCGCGTGCCACTACAAGTTCATATTAGAGCTATAGCAACAGGAACTAAAATGCACATATGCATCAGGATAATTGTTCCAAAATGGTATCAAGAATCCGTAAAAATCCCAATTACAATATAGGCAACACCACATCTGAAAATTCCCATCTGAATTAGAGCAGTATTCTCTTTAAAAATACCCGTCAGATGAAGAACACTGGCACCTGAATCTTTCTGCTACAATAAAGAAAACATTCCCTAAAGCTTCCCCCCCCCCCCTTTGAGTAAGGAGAACTATTCCTAAGCATCCCTAATATAATAATAACATGAGTCCAAAAAAATATCCATTAGAATAAAGAGGTCAATAGCTAAAAGTGTCCATCACACTACAGACCTTTAAGAGCTGCTGCTCCTAAAATTACCAACAGTCCATCTGAAAATCCCCATCAGAAAAAAGACACCAGTTCCTAAAAATCCCGCTTACAAAATTGTCAAAACATTTCCTGAAAATTCAATAAAATAGCAGTTAGATAAAATTCGGCTAAAAACGGAAGAAAGAAAAGCATCATTTCCAAAGGCAAATAAACATGCACATTTCAGTTAGAAAATGTTTAGTACTAAACTAATATCGTGGGAAATATAAGTTGATAGAAAGAGACAGCTAAACTCTGTCCAAACGGTAGCAATTAGGCCCTACAAAGAATAAATAAATGTTATAAAAAATATCACTTGAGTATTCATACAAATTGGTATGGAATCAATTAATACCGCTGCGCAAAAAAGTTAAAATAAAGTAGAAGTTCGCCAAATTGCACTATTTTAATAGAAACGTAACGCAAATACGCCAAGATCCTACAATGTAAATCACGTATTGAATTGAATGAGAGCAATATTACCAATAAGGATTATTGCCGCGGTTTGGAAAAGTTACAAAGCGTAAAATATCATAGTATACTGAGAAAAATTACTGCACGGGGGGAAAAGTTATCACCTGCTGTCGAAATTTTAAATTTCATCAAAAATCAGCGATATCGAAAGCCTTCCAACCTAGTAAATGTATGCAACTTTATCCAAAAATTAAATTTCATTAGCTTTACTGTAACAGAAATCATCTATTTGGCGACAAAAGTACTCTTTATTTCGGCGAAATACTCAAATTGAGCGAATAAATTCAGAGGTAATTTAAGAATCGTTTCAAAATTCGAAAAATACTTCAAATGGATATCTCATGTGTTCTACTTCTTCTACGAATTTCAAAAAGGCAACATCTAATGTAGTTATACATAAAATTAGTTATGCATTTTATACAGAAAAATTACGAAACGTAAAATAGTGAATTAACAACAATTAACTATACGAAAGAAAAAAGTTTTATCTTCTTGGCGAGAAAAGTAAATGTTTGATATTTAATAAAAAAAGAATTTTCATTAGTTTTGCTTTAGCAGAAATCTTCCTTTTGGCGACAAATTACTATTTATTTTGGCGAAAACACGCAAATTGAGCAGATAAATTCAGAGGTAAGCCTCGTTTTAAAACTCGAAAACTACTTAAAATGAATATTGCGTATGTTCTATTTGTTCCACGAACTTCAGAAACAGATCAACTTGTGCAGTTTTTTACGGGCATTCATATGCTGCAAAAATTGAAAAGGTATGACGTTTCTTCGATGGGAGACATTCCTAAAATTAATAGTTTTGCTTAAAATTGAAATAAAAAACGAACAAATTCGAATTTTTGGAAAAACGCTTCGAGGTGCACGAGGACCTGACCAAAGGTACCTGTAACCAAAATTTCGTACTTCTGGACCGTTCCATCTCGCCAGGAGGCGAACGATACGCAAACAAACAAACTGACACACAAACTCTCTGTTTTATTTATATAGATAAACTAGCGGTACCCGCACGGCTATGCCCGTGTTAAGAAATGAAAATACCAGTCGGTTTGCCATTGTGTATATAGTGATAACTTTTTTATTTGTAAATTATGTTATTTTATTAAAATGTATAGCATTGCACATAGTTAAAAATTAGCTGCCCAAGGCAATCAGCCAGAGATCCTACACATTTAAGCATTTTTTTTTACAAAACACGAACAATAAAAAAGGAAAAAGGAAAGAAAGAAACGAAACAAAACAAAAAAGAAAATATTTGAACGAAAACGCATTTTGTTTGTTAAGTTCAAGTACCCACACAAAAAAGACGATTATAATAAATTATAATAGTTTTAATTAATAAATTTTTAGTATAATTAATTTTTATCTATTATTTATTGACATTAAAGCCGGGTCCAGACGCTACGTTTTGTACAACCTTTTGTCTACGCAGTCTTAATACTGAATGAAAACGTTGCAGTTTTTTATGCGTCTACATGGTGCAGAGATATCTGTATATTTCACTCAGTTTTGTGCGATATCGTCATGAAGGAGGTAATACTCTGGGCAATTTTGGCATGGTGTCATGGTAAAAAAAAAAAAAGCCTGGAACGTCTCAGAAGTACCCGGCGTTCAAAGTGTTTAAATGATTACATAAAATAGTAATTTTTTGTTGCCTATTCTGGTGGTTCGACAACTGCAATCTCTTTATTTTCATCCATGGTATTCCTAGACTGCCTTGTTGTCTATTGATCATTTAGGAAATGTAACAAATCAAAATACCAGAGAGATGGATTGTAGATTTCGTCTCCAGCCCCAGATCGAATCGATTTATTAACTTTTGCCAATTGTTTACGGTAAACACTTCTCAAAGAATTAATTATTTACAACTGTTTCTCTGTTTGCGGTTGCATCAATTTCTTTGAATTTTTCCACTAAACTCTCATAAGCGTACCCCTTTTTATCCCTGTCACTCTACCCCTTGGATTTGACACGCCAAATGCATGGGAAACTTTCGCATAAAGGAATAAATTTTGTGAGAAACTCCCGAGAACATTGCCGAAAGTCGGCCATTGGCGCCTGACGAATTGAAACTGAGAAACAAAATGAATCGGAAAGGGTGCTACCGTCTACATGTGCCGATTTGTCTGTACAGTTCAAAGACATATATGCGTTCTAGCTCAGTTATCGCTGTAACTGTACAGTCTTCGCACCGGACTCAAAACTGAGCATTTTTCCAATCTATACGCAACGTTTTATCTGCAACGTGTTGAACAGCGGAGACAAAAAGTTGTGCAAAACGTAGCGTCTGGACAAGGCTTAAAACAGAAAGACGAAATTTTGTAGCCTGCAGAAACAAACAGCAGCAAGCAAAGCTTTGAAAGCGAAATAAAACTTTTCTCCGAGCTCAAATTGAAAAATACCATATGTGCTGATGCAGAGGCGAAAAAAAAAAATAAATGAAAGTATAAATAGTAATAATACGCTAGAATAACAAAAATCTCTATAAAGAACAATATTTCCTTTATAAATCCCTGTGCAGTATAGAAAATGGTCTCGTAAAATACATGTCAAAATAAGGAAATCAAAATTAAACTATCAAACGCCAGTGAGCCGCAGGAAATAAATTTTAATTCGCTTTAAAAAACAATAATCGAAAACCAAAAAAATAAATAAATAAATTAAAAATCGGCTGCTCCTCAAAATGCTAAAAACCGCAAGCAATAAATTTTAATTCGTTAAAAGTTCCGTCTAGAACTATACGAGCCTACTTTCCCGTATACACCGAATTTAAATTTATAATCTAGCTATCACTCTCTTTGTCTTTCTCGTTTGGCTTTAGTTCTTAATTGCTTCAAATATACCTTTTCAACGGTTAATACATATTCATTCAATCATACATTTAATAAGTCATTCATGTATTTATTCATTCATTCTTTTGCTTATTAATTTAATTATTCATTAATTCAAAAATATTCTTGAAAATCCCGATCAAAAAATTTCATAGGAAAATAGGCTCGTTAGTTCTGGATGAACTTTCTATTTGTACATGTTTACGTCATAGGAGCTTTCCGATAAAGTTTGTTCCAAGCAAGTCGGTCCGTTAGATCAGGAATTATATAGGATTGAAATTTCCCCGTAGGCGGTATTTTATTTTTTTTTGAACTGTTCAAAAATGAACAAAAACTGTTCAAATTGATATTTCACGCCAAGAGCTTCTTCCAGTAAGCTTGTTCATTGGAACAGAGTTAACATAATTTGCTTCATTTTCGCCCATAGGCGCTAATGTTAAATTTTTTTGAACTGTTCAAAATGGAACGAAAAATTGTTAAAATCAAAAAGTAAAATAGGGAAATGAGATGTCCTCGCCGAGATCTTTAGAATGCAAAAAGAATTTTTCGAATCGGACAAATCGTTTAAAAGTTATTAGGGGGGGGGGGGGGACAGACCGACTGACAGACCGACAGACAGACCGAGAGACAGACTTTTTCCCCATCTCAAAACCCTAGTTTCAATTTTTTTATTTTTCAATCTTTATTTAATTACTTAAATTATTTTTGACTTTTCTTGATTTCTAACGATGTTTTCACGATACATTAAGCCTTCTTTCATGCTTTATTATATATTTTTTTAACTTTTACGGGAAAGTAGGCTAAAAAGGATTAATAGTCCGTCGGCATGGTAACAATTAAAATTAAAGTTAATTACCGTGAAAAAATAATTTCGAACTGCAGAGAAAAATGCTTATAACTTCTTTTCTAGATAATTTAGAGGCTTCGAATTTTCGCACATTGAGCGAAACTTCCTCCGGGGTAGTTTTTTACGCGCTTTTCAACAGTATCAAGCTCGAAGCGATGCGATAATTCCTTCCCATTGAAAATGACTATTTTATGAAACTTTCGGCTATAAATGGAAATAAAAGAAGAATAAATTCGAATTTCAGAAAAAACTCTCCGAGGTGCACACTCCAATGTTCTAAGCTAATTTCGTGCCAAATATTATGAAAATCCGCTGGACGGTCTGGGCCCTACGCCGGACACAGACAAACAGACATACAGACAGACACACATACATACTTGCTGCTTTATTGTTAGTAGAGATAGCAATTATACAAAAGGAAAATTTTTAGGCTTAAATGGTATGACACTAGTCCAACTCAATTATAGTACTTTATATAAAATGTCATTATTAATGCCCAATAGTATTCATCCCACGTAAAATCATAGATATTCTAATATTACTTCGGAAGTACCGAATCAACTTATTCCAATAACTTTGAATGTGTTTTAGTGTCCTTTTTATACTCAAATAGTATAATGATTTTCTAGCACCACAATAAATCTAAAACGAGTGAATCTCTTACTCAATACTTACTAAATGTTGTGCAGTAACATCTGAACAGATATTTTTAAGATAAAAGTAACATGGCGTGCTTTTGGAACATTATTGGATCAACATCAATTAAACTTTTGGGCCATTGTTCAAAATGAAGCAACGATAGTTAATGCTGAAAAGTTCGCCAATATTTCTTGATTTTTTGTAAGATATTTCTCATTAAGTGATGCCAGGTTGCACTGCATTTAGCATTTACTGCGTATTTTACCAAACTTTTCCATGAAATTAGTTGGAAAATAAGTAAATAAATACAAAAAATATATAAAAATAATGTAAAAAGTATTGTAAAGGGTTAAGTAAACCATGTAAGCATGCAAAAATTGAATGTCTCCTAAAATGACAAACAAGAATTAAAACTGAAACAAAAGTAAAATTATTAATTCAATCTATATTTAACAGTAAAAATTCTTGCAGAAGAGTGGTGAAATGGGTTAAGATTCCAGCAAAACATTTTTTAGTTTTGTTTTCCTGATTTGATTTATTTTTGTTTTATGTTGAACAGTTCGAAAAACCGTATCGCGAGGAAATTTGAATACTACCTAAATCCTGATATAATAGAGAATTGCTTCAAACATATTCAATCGGAAAGATTTTTTGATTCAAGACGTGGATTTTTAACACCTTTTATTGTGCAACCAAGTTCGATTTGTCTTCACACAACTGTTGCGAAATCTTTGTAGAACAGCCGGTTTACAACCTAGTACTACTCTTGTGAGCTTTATCACGAATGATAATATGAAAACTAAATAAAAGTAATGGCCGTTTATTTGTTAATTAATTATTATTTTTTATTTATTTATTTTTTTAAATGCATTTAATTTATTTTACAAACAATCGTTTTCAATGACAAACCAAACTGCAACAAAACAACCATGCATACAAAAAGTTTTTAAAAATTGCTTTTTTTAGAGAGTATTGACGCAAAAATAAGTATTGTTTTTCGCTTTTCATGTCTCCTTATTTGTGCTACTCAAAAACGCTCATTCGGCTCGTAAGTCGCAGATTAAATATCACTGATCCACAATTTCTTAAACTTCCTAGCATAGGGGGCCATGCCTCAGATTTCTACTTCCATCAACCTGATGAGACAAAATCCTTGCCACCATTTACCTCCCAGACTCTTGGGTTTTATGAACACACGATGAATTAAAGGGGAACAAACTGGGGCACAAAGAAACGTGAGCTCATTCTCTAACAAAAGGTAATGAAGTAAAAATCATTGCACGCAGTTACTCTGAAAATGAATAGTATTGAATGCAATGCTTAAAATTGTATCTCTCAATTCATCGCAAAGTAGAAATGGATCTAAAGTTGAAGCAATAGAATTTCATTTTCAACTACCCCAATTGAGTCCACTGAAGTACTACAGGTATTTTGATTTTACTACTTGAACTTTATTATTTATTTTTTTCTTTCTTATTTTTAACTTTTGGAAATAATTTTTATTATTGTTCTACCATGGGCACAAAAAAAGCTTCTCATCATCCCCAACTGATGGAGAATACTAAGCGGCCATGGCTAGCATACTAAACGAACCAAGAGTTTTGCTAGCTTAAAAAATTAAACATATAGATTATATGACTCACAACTAGTAATTTTCCCGTATGTATAAATTGATTCTTAAAAATATCCAACTTTTCTGATTTGTACACAACATGACTTCTTTATACTTCTGCCGATAGTTAGATCGAGTTGGAATTATATGGGTTCTCAAGTTTTCGCTAATATCACAAAATAGACTCTGCTTATCCCATTTTTTCGAAACAATTTTGACAATATTTGGCAATTTTGACAGTCGCCAATATGATTAACTATGGAAAATACTTGAGAAATGCCTTGGGGAAAGCAACTTAATTTGTAACACTAATTAAAACTAAAACGAATTTTGACACTGAAAACGAGAAATATCCTTTTTCGGAAATATCCTTTTTGGAAGATTCGATTACATCCAAAAGCGGAGTTGTTCAACGAGACGTTGCACGACTCCGTCCTACATAGAACATTTCAACCTTCTACGAATAACCGTTTTGGGTCATGTGAGTCACATACTCACATGACGCAAACGGCGCAAACCATGACGCAAAACACAGACACATGCACAAAACATGACGCAAAACGTTGCGCGACTCCGTCCTACAAAGAACATTTCAACCTTCTACGAATAACCGTTTATTTATTTATTTATATTTATACCACATCAATCACCACCGTACCTACCTTGACGAGGGTTTAACCGGATGTGGTGATTAAGATTAAATAACAAAAAAAAAAGAACCCACGAGCGACTTAAAACTCGCAGAGTAACTCAGAGCATGTGATGTTACCTATACAAAATTTTGAAAAATAGAAAATAGAATACAAAACTTTTTTTTTAAGTTGTAATTAACTAACAACAATAATAATAACAAATGACATAAATATGATGAACAAGAAAAATAGGAAAAAAATGAGAGCTGCGAATGAAAGTCCTATTGAAATTGTCACGTAGGAAGCTGAAAGTCATCTCTACGAGTGTTTAGGAGGAACATAACTGCATGCAAGTTCTTTAGAGTTACTGGATGAGATAATATATGGATAATGTTTCGATAGAAAGTGCTATTGGAATCATATCTTCAATGGAAGGAACTGGTCAAAGGACACTTGAAAATGTAATGATTTGGCGTACCCGGTTGACTGCATACACATAATGGAAAATTGATTATGTTAAAACGATGTAAATATGAAGGAAAAGGACCGTGTGCACTGAGAAATTTTACTTCTGATGGATGTTTGTAGTGTGGCTTTACATTTGGCAAGAAATCGTGAACCATGCGAGTAGTTTCAGCGGTGTCCCATACCTGTTGCCATTTGTTGAGAAACTCTGTCCAAAGTAGATATTTGAGATACGATTTAGGTAAAGGAACTTTATGTATCAATGGATGAGTAGGGGTTTTTGCTGCGGTCTTGACCAATGAGTCAGCACATTCATTGCCGAAGTGGCCTTTGTGAGCTCTAATCCATGCCAGTTTTATGATTGGATGTTCTCTGCTGAGGGACGAACAACCGTTTTGCGTCATGTGAGTTATGTACTCACATATATTCGGAACAGTCAAAATAGGTGTTTTTGATGTAGTTCCGTATAAGCGTACGTACACTGTAAAATTTTTGCGTTTAGTTGCCAGCAACTTTAGTGTTAAGTTAGTGTAAAGTTGAAAATTATTCAGTTTTTGATACATTTGAAATTTTTTAAATGTTTGCCTAAAAAAAAAGTGTGGACAACAGAAGATTTTTTAGCATATGATGTTCGTTCATTTACGTATCAAAATATTACGAGTGCTCATTATTCTATTTTCATAGAAATGAGCAGTCGTGATAAAATTTCGATACGAAACTGAGTTAAAAAACTGCATGTGCTAAAAAACATTACACGATATATATTTTTTAGACAAATATATGAAAAAATATTGAAATATATCGAAAATGAATAATTTTCCACCAAAAACCAAATTTAACCCAAAAACCCAATTTAACACCAAAAGTCGTGTTCAGCAACATCAAAAATTGGGGCACTCAACGCAAAATGTATAGTGTACGTACAAACGGGTATCTCGAAAAACTATTCAAGATTGATTCATGGGTAATTAAAATGAAAATTGCGTTGATGTTCAAATGGGAAATTTTTCACAAATGCAATATTTCCTTTACATCGTCTAAGGAAGTAAAATACTATATAATGAAATATTCATCATATCTCTTATAAGTATTAAACACAACGGTTAAATATAAAAGCAATCAATGTGCCAGAACTCGTTCTGCTTGCGGCTCTTACATTCTCTGGAATGATACATCATGCGCCTCTCGCAGTCCAATATGTCGTCGATACCCCACAAAGTACCATTCTTTCTTAGGTGGCTAATTTCCAGTTAATTTAAAGATAATGCCTCTGATGTTGTTAACAGAACTTGAACTCGGAGAAAATCGATAGTCTGCGTCTCCTAGCGACAGCACAAGCGCGTTTATTGTTTGAATTTCAATGCCAGAGAATTAGGAAGTTCCGCAGTTAATTCCCGAGATACTTTTTTAAATGTTAGTGGAACATTTAGAAAAATCTATCTTTTGCTCAAGATTCTGATCTTCGGTTAAATGTCTACGAAAAATTATCGGGAAAAATTCTTTTAGTTTATGCAAACATGTTCTAAGTCGAAAAGAAATTGATACATTCCTTAATGATATTTTATGGTAAGGTGGCTACTTTCTAAATATCATTAAAATCAGTTAAAAATAGTAAATTGAATCTATTTTTGTATGGCATCGGTAAGTCCTACCTTCAGACAGTTTTAGACACTAATAAATAGTCAAACAATCGTATTTAAATAAACTAACAAACACATAAAATAAGAAATTTCATAATAAATTATATCGAACATTACATGTGTCGTCATCTATAGCAGAACACTTTAAACGGTAACTTGGGTGTGTTTTAATATTGTTGAACAGCTTCTTGTTTATGCAAGCCTGCTAACTATTTGTGGGAATTCTTTACAAATCGTTCTTTCTTAGCCTACTTTCCCGTAAAAGTAAAAAAATAGCAATAATAATAAAGCGTGAAAGAAGGCTTAATGTATTGTGAAAATATCGTTAAAAATCAAGAAAAGTCAAAAATAAGTTAAGTAATTAAATAAAGATTGAAACATAAAAAATTTGAAAGTAGGGTTTTGAGATGGGGGAAAAAGTGTGTCTGTCGGTGTGTCTGTGTGTTTGCCCCCCACCCCCTCCCTAATAACTCTTGAACGAATTGTCCGATTCGAAAAAATCATTTTGCATTCGAAAGATCTCGGCGAGGACATCTCATTTCACTTTTTTATTTGAGAATTTTATCATATTTTCATATTTTACTTTTTCATTTGAACAATTTTTTGTTCAATTTTGAACAGTTTTAAAAAAATTAACATAGCGCCTATGGGCGAAAATGAAACAAATGATGTAAACTCTGGGTACAAGATCCAAGTTCTAATGAACAAGCTTACTGGAAGAAGCTCTTGGCGGGAAATATTAATTTGAACAGTTTTTGTTCATTTTTGAACAGTTCAAAAAAATTAACATAGCGCTTACGGGGAAATTTCAATCCTATATAAATCCTGATCTAACGGACCGATTTGCTTGGAACAAACTTTATCGGAAAGCGCTTATAACGTAGAACGTGCACAAGTAGAAAGTTCATCCAGAACTAACGAGCCTATTTTCCTATGAAATTTTTTTATCGGGATTTTTAAGGATTTTCTCAATGAATAAATGAATGAGTGAAAGAATGAATGAATAAATGAACGAGTGAAAGAATTAATGAATGAATAAGTGAGTAAATATATGAATGAGTAAATGGATGAATGAATAAATGAAGGAATGAATAAATGAAAGAATGAGCGAGTGAGTGAATGAATAAGTATTATTTGTTGAAAAAGGTATATTTGAAATAATTAAGAACTAAAGCTAAAGGAGAAAGAGAGAAATAGATAGCTACATTATAAATTTGAATTTGGTGTATACGGGAAAGTAGGATCGTTTAGTTTTAGTCGGAACTTCTTGTTAACTTTTACAATTCAGTTCGACGTTTGAAACTGGTTGGTTCGTATAATTTGCTTCGAACTTTGCCTTTCTAATATTTAGTATTCTAATTCTCGAATTAAATTTTTTTGCTCCCAAAATAGTGTCCGCAATGAGTTCTATCAATGCAATTTACTCTCAAAATTGTGTCAGTGTCCGTTTTTAAAGGTTTCCTTTAGGGAGATGTACTTTGTTTCTAGGGTGTAATTAAACCGTCAGCGTGAGATGGCTGTCTATTAGGAGGTTGTTTTTATTTTTTGTATAGGTATTTTTATGTGTATTGCATATGTATTTTTTGCATTATATATGCCTTGTTTGTGTATGTATTTTTGCATATGAGCAAGTTTCATTCCGCCTGCCGTACTGTGATATTATCGTTGTTATGAAAATTTCGTATCACGTCGTATATTTCAGATTAAGAATTTTTTCTATATGGTTTGACATTCTATGGTTTTGAAAATCTAGGTGAACCTTTTTTTTGGATTTTCTAAATAAAATGGGGATAGCTACTGTATAATGTAAATTTTTAATATTCGCAAAGAGTAATTTTCAACTTTTCTTTTCATTTTATTACAAGCAAAGTGAAAAAGTTAAAACTTCTTTAATGCCATATTAATACAAAATTTATGCAAAATTTTCTTAACAAAGCAATGAAAATGAGAAGAAAAAAAACGAAATTTAGAGGAATCACTTTGTGGATTTACTTTATTGTATTTTGCGTAATTTGTTTTTAACCTCACTTTCCAAGTGTAATATGCAAGAACAAAAACATTTATATTTATTATTCAGCACATTTCATTTTTCTTTTAAAATAATCGTGACTGTTTTCTGAATTAATATAATTATTTATTTTTAAACGTATGAGGTAGAATACAATATTTTTAATTATATTAATGATTTGAAAGTATATGTATTGTTCTTAATCCCCAAAAATAAAGTCTAAAATATTAATTTAGCTTGATTTATGTTAATTTTAATGTGCTTGTTAGGACATAATAAATGCTGTAGAAATTGCGAAAGTGATTAGTTTAAAAAATCACTTACCAAGTGCAAAAACATTAATTAGCTTATCCTTTTTATAATAGAAAATTCTCAATATTCTCGCATAAGAAGAATGGTAATTAATCATTGTCGTATCCTCCTTTATTAAAAATAGAGAATTGAATTATGTTAACGTGAAAGGCAATTTATTTAAATTCTTTTAAGCAAAATACGTTTTACTGTCACTGTTATGCTAAAGTTAAAGTAATAAAATTGAAAGCTCTTAATATGAAATGATTTTACTGGGAAAACAGATAAATGTCAATGTCATGAAAAGTTTAAATGCTAATTTCGAATATTTTAATTATTTTTGTGTGCAAATTTGTTTAAAAAAATTGAAGTTTATATTTATTTAACACCAGATTTACCAGACCAGTCATTTTGACTGCTTCGAAGCTTCTATTATACCTTATTTGTTGTTAATTATAGTGCAATTTTCAATTGCATTGGCTTTTCCTTATACACGGTAAGTAGGACAAGTTAATGTGACTGAAAGTTTTATTACAATTAGTAGCGACTTGTGTAAAATGAAAGTTTAGAAATGGTTCAAAACGACCTGGTAGATCCAGTGTTAAAAATTAGAGGAGAATGGGTACGGTTGTGACAATTTTAGTTTTATCGCAATTGTTTTGTTAGTACACCATTTTGATGGAAGAAAGGAATTTTTCATAGTAACGTGTACATTTGTCAACGTATAATTACTAAAATTTTGTTTCTTAGTACAATGGTGTAACACATGGGAGACATTTATTGAAAAAAAATCACGACCGACCGGTGGCTGTGACAGTGCTTAGGGTCGGTAGTAACCAAGTTCGAAATGCACCAAAATGGTTTAAAGTTATTTCTATTTCAAATAGTATCTAGTGTAAATAGTACAGTAGTGACGCATTAGCGTCATTATAGAGGGGGCGGTCGACCCCGGATGGCACCCTTTTGAGGGGTGTTGAGATGACCGAAAGGAGGAGGTAAAGCGTTTTAGAAAAATGCATATATTACTTAATTTATGTAATTTTTGCTGATGCTTTTTTAACGTATCATAACTAAAAATAAATGTTGGTTACTGAAAGTTACACGCAGTAAATAAAATATAATGTCTTCTTTTTTTGCACTATTGAAAATACTATAAGGCAGGGATCTAAAGCGGAGCAGAGGAGAAATGTGATTTTGGGAGCCGAAGCGAAGAAATGTGAGAAGTAAAATGCTCTATTAAAATTATTCAGAGGACGATCCCGAGCAAGTAAAAGTCGAGTTTAAAATCTAGGCGGAGCAACTCAAAATCGTATCTCTCCAGATTCCCTGACATAAACTACAAAATAACAAGTTCATAACACAAAGCTTTCTTTTTTGGGAGTGGGGGAGGGGGTGCAACAAATTACCTCCCATAACATAATTCTATGAAGACAGAGTGATTTAAAATTATCGCAATCGAAGGAATGATTAACAAATGGGAGAAATTAATCGCTGAAAAAAAACATCCTCTAGAAAAAATACTATCATTGACGTTCATAGATTGAATTTGAAGCAAAAAAAGTTTCAATACACAAGTCATTCAATGTTTAAAAAATAATAGTAATAAAAATTTCAAAAATACGAAAAATATAAAAATTGATTGGAAACAGTTGTTTTAATTTTAACTGCTTTATTAGCTTATTTATTTTGTTTTGTACTTCCTACATGATTTTGCATAAAACAGTTTTAAAAATTTCAATGAGATTTGAAATTTATGCTTGATTACAGTTATGCTATCAACAAATATTGTTGGTAATACCAATTAGAGTTACTAAGTTACCTTAAGAGTGTGTTGGATATTTAAAAAAATGTAAGTTAATTGGACTTCTTACTAAAACATGGTGATCTTAATATGTGTAAATAACAAAAAGATAATTTGTAAGTCTTATTTTGTGCTTACAAAGACAAATGAAAAAAAAAATGTATGAAACATAACAAAGCTTCAAATGCTAAATTGATATTAAAGACTTGAAATGAGATACTAGCTAAGAGATAGACTCCTAAAATTTGAAAAAAAAATATTCAAAGTTATCAAGAGTAATAATAGTTAAAGCTGAAATTTTATGATCATAGTTTCCAAACAAAGATGCATAACAAATGCACACAAAAGGTCAATAAACGCCACGTTTAAACTTGATAAAACCAATGGATCGGTAAATTGCAGTAACGATTTTATTATATATATTTTTTTAATATATTTTGTCTTTTTGCATCAATTTTTGCTGAAAAGTTAGCATGAATAAAGATGAAAATATTTCAAGATCCGCTATTTCAGAAATTAATATTAATAAAAAGCTTTTTTAAAATTTTGACTGTTTTGGATGTCTTTCCTTTATTGGCTCACGTATTTTGCACTGAAAAGAGGTTATTTTTGTGACCCTCAAATTTCATTTATAGTATATATTGTGCTTTTGACGTAGTTTACATTACACTTTTCACGGAAAAGTAATCTTTTTACTTCCAACGTCGCTACTGCCGCAAATAAATGTACATTTTTGCTTTCCCGATTTACAAGACAAAATGAGCGAAATAAAAACAGAAAATAAGATTACTTTCAGATCAAATTAATCTAACCAACCTCATGAATTACCTTTAGCAAACAAAATATGATCATTTTGTCGAAGGAAATTCCTCTTCAGATTCTTCCGAAGATAGGCGCTTTTCCCGAAGTGATTGTTCTCGACGATGCTTCGGCTTGTTTTCTCTTATCAGCGTTTCCCCGAGAGCTGACTTAGCAAGTATTTTACTTCAATGCTTAAGAAAAGAGAATATATCTTGCTCTCATCTGCCGGCTGAAAGTTTGTGGTATCATATATCAAGCGGCGAAAAGAAGTTGTTAATCTCCGAGTTCATAATTATATTTAAAGAAGAGTAAACAGTAATGATTTGCTTTAAATCAGGAGTTAATTTTAAATTACATAATACTTTTGAGATTAACATATTTCCTTGGTTCAAGTTTTTTGTCTCTCATTTCTAGCAGCAACACTTGATATATAGCAATGGACTTTGCAGGTTCTGCTTAGGCCCATTGCTAATTACTGGTAATTTATAGGAACTCAGACTTTAACGACCGGTGTCAATAAATCCAAACATAATATTTTCCGGGCTAATAGGCCTAATGCCCCGGAAAATAATATGTTTGGATTGCTAGTCATTTGTGAAAGGTCATCTGACAGTCGACCAGTACTAACCCTAACTTGTTGTAATAGGACGACACCGGATGGTGCCACCACAACCTCGCCACCTCTTTTTTAGGCCCGAGGCTGAAGGGGAGGGGAATATGATTAAAGTTGTATGATCTGAAACGTTTTATGCGGAATCTCCTTATTGCACATAGTGTGAAACTAATCCTCTCGAGTTCATCAAATTTAAATTTAATATAATGTTTCACAATTTTTTTTTTGCTTGGATATTGTATTATAGTTAATGATTTAATATAAATAAGAAAATATTCCTTATATTTCCGTAACAAAACAAAACAAAGGCCCCTGCGCTGAAGCAATGAAAATGCCGTATTTCAAGCGTAAGAAAGTTCAGAAGTTTTCTAAACTTCAGGAATTATCTTTTGTTTCTTAGTAAGGCAGAAAAAAAAATCATGCAAACTCATAACATCTAAGGAAACTCCAAAATCTAGAAAACTGCAAAACTACGTAAAATGAAGTGGATTTTATTAGATTTGTTTACGAAATTAATCTAGCAAACAGTACTAAGGCTTTCACAAAACCATGAATGTTCAATGCCCTTTTTCTTTTTTTTTTTCTAAATTCTGAGAGAGCGTAAGCAGTAAATAAGAAAATGATCAGTAATAAGAAAGTTAAAAAGTAAATTAGCCAAACGGTATATCAGATGCGGTTACGTCTGTGCGGCATCAATTGAAACATCAATTTACGTAATTTCTTTTGTCCAAATCCTCATTATATTTCTACACAGATATCACTCTTGAGGTAAATTCAAAAACAATAATAGCGGAATAAAGGGAAAAGCATTTAAACATTAAACCGAAGAGAAAAAGTATTTTATGATCTTTTTTAGTATTGTTCTACGTAGTTTTACGGTAAAGTTTCGTTTCTCGTACACTTCAATTCATTCTTTTTATTTCGCTCTTGTAAAACTTGCTCTGTAAAAAATCAAGTTTAGGACATAAAGCCAAATGCACTTTCTCGTTTATTCTTTTTCCATCTTAAAAATCAAATCTCCAACCTCCACTTTTTTGTTCTACTTTCAACCAATTATTGGAATGCTTCTACAAAAAGTATCTGTTGAACTTGTATTTTTTTTCTTTAGTATCATAACCGAATATTAATGGAAGAAGAGACTTATGTTTAGTTCAGAGAAAAAAAAAATTTTATTGTTGGTCATAAAAGTTTTCTAGAGAAACCAGACCCAGATCTTGTTAGATGTAATTCTTTGATTACTAAGATAGATTTTTTCACGGAAATTAATTTAACATATTGAGAACTGAGGCACAAAATGAAATAAAACTGTTTTTTTTTTTTTTTTTTGTAAACCTTTATGCAACATTAAAAAAAATATCTATATTAAAAATATATCTACAAAAGAAGTTGATAGTTTTAATAATAAATTGTTCTTGTTGCCGTTTTTATAATTCAAAAACCTGTTTTAATTTTGTACCAAATTCAATTTGCTTCAATCGTCATTTTTAAAGTACATTAACACAACTAATAAGATTATGGTGCATAGTGTTAAGCTATTTAATAAACAAAAATACATCTTCAACTCGTACCTTCCCTTTGCTACTTTATTTAAATATCAAAAATGGCATTTATAATTCTAAATCACAATACAAATATAGTTTTGGATTTTTAGTTATTTTACCTTGAATAAAATTCTCTTTACATTTGTTTCCCTATTTTCCTAATTTATGTGCTCATTTTAAGCTTTAATAATATTGTATGTGCTCGAATTTTAAAGGTACTAAAGATCTGAGTTATTTACATTTTTTTATCCTTAACTTGCATTGTGTTTACAAAGTACTGAATGGAGGGATCATATATTAGAAAATGGTTAAACGCAAAAGATCAATTATTTTTCCTTATAATAAATAGATTCGAGAATGAAAGATCAGGCCGTTTTAGGAGTTTTATACTCAAATTTATCAGGAGTGACAAGACCCAAACAACAGTTATAAATGTCATTCAAGTATCAAATATTGCAGTAAATAGTTAGAATGGAGGTCACTTAACCAAAAGTTTTGTCTGCAAAAAGTGATGCATCTCCTAGGTAAATGGTTTTAAGCACGTAAGGAACGAAGTGCATTTTGAGCAATATGGTCACAATTTTGGAATTTTGGATATGATGATAGACAAATGAACATGTAAGCAAGATTTTAAAGTATATGAACTATATTATAAAAATAGGAACTATATTGTGTTGGCCAGAAAATATATTATAATATACTGGAAATAATTTATCTGGAGTCTAGTGTTAGAATAGAGAATTAATAAGTTAGTGACAAAAAATTAAATTCAACGTACATCACACCTATAGTATTTTTGTCGCATTTTCACAGAAATCAGTAACAACACCATAAGAAAAAAGAAGCAGTTTTCCATGGAGCTGTAACCAAGAAACTTGATTCTTGGCTTTTAAACGAGTTATTGTAATTACGAAACGTAACAGATATGTTTGCTCCTTTTTTGGTTGTTCTACAGAATACAAAAGAACATGATTTTTACGGAGAAACTGTCATTAAGAATCTTCATCGGTTGGCTTTAAACAAGTTCTTATAAAACTTTTCAGAAATACTTGGAGTTTATTTCTGTATTTTTACAGAAATGTCCTAAAGTATCATAATCCTTATAAAAGCTTGTCCTTGTTTACTGAATAATTACCAAGCATTGCCTTTAAATTTCATTTTTAACCTGTCAAACCATAATAAACAAAATATCCACTTGTTTTGTAGCAGGCCTTCTAAATTGACGTCCATTTTTTACTACACCATGTCTGTTCTACAACAGAAAGTTGGTATTTGTACTTAAATGAAAAATGTGTCCTTTAGTGTCTTTTGGATAGAAATATATCTTTCGATACCTTTTGACAGCGAGAAAACTTTCCATACATAGTTTGAGGTACTTCAAATTTATAAAGAGCAGGCTTCCAAAAATAGATTTAATGTTCGTGGGTTTAAATCTTTAAATGCTTCACAAAAACATCATTTTTATGGAAAAAAATATGGAAGTAATATTCTTAATGACACCTGCTCATGAATCGTATTTCCCGCTAAATACAGAAATACACAAGGGCTATCTTCAGTCACTAATTACAAAATTTTAAAACACAGGGTTTCCTAAGATTTTTTAATATGATTTTTATTCCAACTCTTCAGTTATAACTGCGAGAAAAACACGCGTGTGTGTGTGTGAGTTTGTGTTCATTTATTTCTTCATGTATTTTTTAAACTTAAAACAAGCGAGTGTCAAAAACACGGCACAGAATTTTACATAACATAAAACATAATCCTTACATTAGTTTGAATGTTAACATTTGCGTCTTGAATATTAAGCCCGTTGTGTTGAATTTTGAGCATCCACGTAATTAACGGTTTTTGAATTTCATAATTTTAAAGCAACAAATTTATTCTTTTTCATGTACTGAAGCATTATTTACTCTACTAAAGAATGAAAAAAACAGTATAAAATATTCTTAAATTGATAATTACTTCAGATGTTTTCTTTTGGGTTTTCACATTAAACGTAAGATGTTTTTTTTTTCTTTTCTTTTTTTAACCACCACCATCTTTCAGAGAGCAGTTTTTTCTCTAATAATAAACTTAAATGCATGCCCTTTTCTTCCTATATATTTTTTATTTTCTTTTAGTTTGTTTGCGTTAATCATTAAAAACAGCAAGTAAAAATAACGTTCTTTAAATAAGATATTTAGTAAATTAGTTAGTTTTTTCAGACCAATGAATTAAAAATACGTATTTATTATTTAAGGAGCATTTTTGTGAAGAAAAAGGAACTAAAAAAAAAAAAGAAAAATAATTTTTTGAAGCAGCTGCTAAAAAAAGAGAGAGATTGGTATTTTTATTATTGTTATGTTTTTGAAAAAAAAAAATCTTGCAAAGTTTTTTCTTAATTTTTTCTTTCTTTCTAAACTATCATCTCTCCCTCTCCAAGTTTACCAATTCTTCTTATTTAGTTAATTTCTACATAAAATATTGCGACACTAGACATTAACAGAAAAGGGGGGAAATAATGACTGTTTGTTAATATATTCTGTTCGAATGGTCCGAATGTACTCAGATCAGGTATTCAAGTTCCTTTAAGCGTGCTGACTTCAGCGTTTCTGTTGACAAACATAGTACATTCCGATCAAAGTTTTGAACTTATCATCAGTTTTAATATGAATTTAAATTACAGATAACGGCTTATTGTAGAATGTTGTTAAACAATAAGTTAATATTTGTAAAATAAAGTCATTTCTCTGGAAAAACAAAAGAAACAAAACAAATAAAATACAGAGAAAAATGAAGAAGTGTGCCACTTACTGGTTGAAGTATAGACCTGCAGCTTACAAGCAAATACAGGGCCAATACATTCTTAATACAATGGTCTCTTAAAACAATAAGGGCAATAAGTGAATTTTTCAGTTATTTCTTTGTTACATAAATCAAAAAAAAAATTCTTAAGGCATGTGCAACGTGTGTAAAAATGCTGATATACAGCCTTTTAAATCTGTTTTAAAAATTTGCCTCATACACAACGGAGGATTTAAAATTTAACAAACTTAAAAGACCCTGGGCTCGAAGTCCACCTTACAGAAGTTGTTTTATCTATGGGGGAAAACCCCCCGATGAAGTATATACTTGTAGTGATGGCGTTGAATAGCCCTCATCTAAACTTTACTTTTATTATTTTTTTTTTTAAATTTAAAACCAATATACGGTTAAGCAATGCTCAGAAGTTTTAATAGACATTATATAAGAGAAAGGCACCAGTATTATTCCAATTATAGTCTTAAAAATTAGAAATATTATTCGCGAAAGCTCTTATGCGGATTAGGTAATAGTAAGAAAAAATATGCGTATTAGCGTATCTACTTTTAATTAAAACGATATATGACTGAAAGTAGAGACATTAGACATTGAAATGTCCGACAAAAGCTTCATTCAAATAGTATTAGCATTGAAGAAGAAAAAAAAAATTAAAGAAATAAATATACATGCATTAATGCACTAAACTAAGTTAAATAGAAACTGCTGTGTGTGAAATAAAAAAGCGTACGTTTATTTGCAGCAACAAAAATTTCATTCAGCAGAAACATAAATTAGCGTGTGAAAATAAATGACACTACAGCAACATGCAGACAGGACGTTTATTTGCATCGCAAATGCCACTTGTAAGACATAAAATATAAAACATCAGTTTAAAAAACATAAACTTTCATCCGTACCTTTTTACAATCTAAGAGTGCGTGAAGGTTCATCCCAAGCTAACGTTAATTATTTAGAACATCTTCATTACATCGAGTATAAAATAATAATATAACTATTTAACACTGGAATATATAGTTATATCTCGCACTACCTATTTTATCCCTGTATTAGTTGTGCGTAGATTTTGAATTCAATATGGCTGCCAACATTAATTAATGTTACTAACTAGGGATTTTTTTTCTCATTGGTTAGATATCTTACCTTTTTTTCCTCGCCAAACATATTAAACAAAGCATTTTTATTAAGTTAAAATAGCATGCGTTGATTTTCTTTCATCAAAACTTTTAATTATAATCACTTGTTTTACACGTATGTCATTTCCATTTTGTTTCATTTGTGTGTAGTTATCAGGAGGTACTGGCTGACATTACTTACAATTGTAGAAAAGTTAATTAATGTGGAGAAGCGTAGAGGGTCTCGATAACTAAGGGGAGAAATTACCTTTGCACCTTCAAAAATCGATTTTTCAAAAATATTTTTAAAAAATAATTCAGAATGTTAGGAACATTTTAAAACAAAGCATCGAAATCGAAATAAAATAACGCCCACAACAATTAAAAACGTAAAAGCTACTCGCGCCTTTCCCTTAGTTTTGAGTCCCTTACGAAATGTAAACAAACCGCCTTTCCCTTAGTTTCGGTTTGGATGCGAAATGCAACGGCAGTTTTTTCCGTGTATAATCATTTTTTCTGACATCATCTATGATATCTTTTCATCTATGTTTATTTTATTTAACCCCACTGGGGAAGGAAGTCAACAACTCAACACATCTTTACCATGCACATGTTTTATTTACGTTTTCTCGTTTGCTTTCACGTGTTTTATGCTCTTCGCTCTGTCTACCTTTTTCATACGAATTTTTTCGAGAAGTATTAGATTATTTTTTATTTTTACTTGATAATCGTATTTAACTTGAGTTAGTTATAAAAATGTCGAGTAAAGCTACTCGTAGGTCTACTGATTATCGTAAGAAGAAACGTCGTTTTCACGGTAATTAACATATTGAATGCCAAACTTTGGATCTAGATGTGTCTTGTTTATCATCGTCATCAGCTAAAAAACTACGAACCCAAACATCTGGTTCCTCCAAAACAGTAGCTGATATAGTTACAAATGAAGCAGTAGTTATTTTTAATGAAGGGATGACAGGTCATCTAAACATTTTGAAAGAATTTGGTTGTGAAATAGGGCAGTTTTCAGTCACTTCTGCTTTGCAGGCAGACACTCTGCGAATCCAAAAAGCAAAAGATTAAGTGTAAATTATCAACATTACAGGCTCGTAGGGCTATTCGAAGGAAAAAAAAGGCAGTACATGAGCAATTAAAAATATCAGAAGGTAAAACATATGAAGCGGGTGCATTTTAAATGTTAAAAATACTTGCTACATTCTTGAAAATCAAAAATAAATGTTTGAACTTGATTTTCTCAGTTTCTGATTTTTACACTTTCCTACAGGATATTAAAAAAAGTTATAAATTTTTTTAAACATATATATTGTACATATGGATCTTCATTCTCTGAACCTCAGTTTTCATAATCAGACCAAAAGATTTTTTTTTATAGCATGATAAATCAAAAAACATTTTAATAATTTTAAAATTGTATAAAAGTTTCATTTTTTAAAATATTGTAATATTAGATAATTTTAAAATTTGAGGTTTACAGAATAAAGGTAATATTTAGCATTAATTTGATATGAGAATATAGGTTCTACTGTATATTTTTAAAAAGTTATCCTGCGGGAAACAGGAGGTAAGTCAATTTATTTTTTTCTAATTATCTGTATATATTTTGTGTTATTTAACGAAATTTATTTATTTAATTACAAAATCTGGTTTAAATTTTCAAACCTGGTATTGTGTTTCACAAGTTGTAAAAATTTCATTTCAAAATAAGCAAAAGTTTTCTGTTTATGATGAATCGAAAGAAGCATGTCAAAATGCACTATTTTTGGCTTACCCAAAAGGGCCCCTTTTTCCCTTAAAATAACTCTAAATGCCATATGTCAGCTATGGACATCGAAAACTAAACCCGACAATTTGTTAAAATATTATATTTTATATCTTATTTCTTGTATTTTTTATTAATTACTCTTATAATGTTTACGGTTTTATTCAACAACGACAAGGGACTCGTAAACTTTAAATTTATGTTGGCGACATTTCTAAACCATCGCAAAGGTCGGGCATAGACCGATAAGTACCGAATTTTCTGGAGGACTGAAAATTTCTGCCTTTATAAAAATTGTACTGACATAACATTATGGTTTAAATTATGAACAAGGTTACATTTTTAATAAGATTGTTTAAGTTCTTTATCCAAATTATTATTTTTTCTTTTTGGTTTGATGGACATGTAAATTTAGATGGTAGACGATGACCTAATATGCTGGCAAATAAAATAAACTAAAACCAAGAGCCTTGTACAAAACAAAACTCTTAGAGTAACGCGGAAACACGTATTTAACGCGACTACATTTTTTTCTACAGCTTTTTTTTTTTCAAAGAAATCATTTTTTATATATATAATAAGTTTTATCACAACTAAATTACGTACGTTAATAATAATTGTCATTTGTAAAAACGTATGTATATAGTTATCTTTTATTTTAAAGAAAAAGGATCTAACTAGATAAAAAAAGTATAAAAACTGTCCTGGCAGATTATGCATATTTTTTTAGAACGGTCAAAATATTACTCTTTCATTCCATTGCCCCTGCCGCACCCCCCCCCCCCAAATCGAAAGAAAAACAACGTAAAAAGAAAATAAATTATTTAATTACAATGAATGCACGGTCTTTGTGTCACAGACAACGCAATTTTTTAAAAAGTTTTTTTTTTCTTTTTTTTAATGCAAAAGGACTTTACAGTCTTCTAGTTTTTAATATCATTCCAACTGGGAAAAATTGTTTCATTTTAAAAAGCATTCCAAAATTCTTTATTTTTCGTCTTATTTTGGCGAGAATCCAGGGCACACAGACTACCACACAAATCGTTCCTAATCACAATCCATTTAGATAAAAGGAAATTATATTTTCATTCCCAGAAACTGAGAACGGAGAAAGAGAAAGGCATTTTTCATAATATATTTCGTTGCCGTTTTCTTTTTATCTGAACGTAACATATTTTTCCCGAAAATTTCTTAATGTATTCAGAGTATCTCAACCTGGAATTAGAAATGCTTGTAAATGTATTTAAATTACTGTTTTTGTCTGCGTTAAAATAATGGATTTTCTTCTTAATGTTGCTGCAGTAGAACATGTTTGTTCAAATTTGTTCAATTTAACAATTTTTTACTATGCTATGAATTAATATTTTTTCATACAAAAATTTTACACGTGCTGTTATTTTGTGTTGAACAGCACGTGTTCGTACGTATTTCGTACTTTCCTTCTTTTTTTTTTTTTTTTGAAGAAATCGGTGTATTACTTCAAAAAAAAATGCTGGTGCTGTCAGTAGTTTTTTTTACGCAAGTTTTTACTTTGCATCAATTATAATTTGCATTGCACTTTAAATAAGCAAACAATAATACATATAAATTAAAATTTACATGTATTACTATTTATTATTTTACCATACAATGCAACATTTTATGTTTTTATCGTGAATTGTCCTAAATTTAATATGTTACAAGATTTTCATCTGAAAATATCTAATTCTGACAACATTTTCTCTGTTACGTTTCATTTTTAGCTTAGTTCCTCTTAAAGGCATGATGAATTCTGTCAAATACATATAAATATTGCGCGGTAGGATTGCTCCATTCATAAAAACATTTGGCGAAACATTTCAACATGATTTGGCTCCTTGTCACAATACGAAATTCGTCCAGACTTTTATGCTTGTCTGGACGAATAAAATAAAAATACTTATTGGCTTGGTAATTCACCGGCCCTAAATCCCAATGAAAGCTTATGGCATATTCTCAAGAATCGCTTATCTAAGATGAATTGCACGATAACAGACCAAATGATAAAGAGTGCCATACAAGAGTGATTCTACGATGATGATGTCAAGAGCATGTGAGCTACGCTAGTATAGTCAATGCCAAGACCTGTTAAAGAGGTTATTTCTGCTAAAGGAGGACATATTTCGTACTAATATAGAGATTTATCAGTCTACTTAATGAGTGTAATGATTAAAACCTCGGGTTTTAGAAATAATCGTTTTTTTTTTTCATTTGTCCCAATTAGTTCGAACACTATAGTACATCTATCTTTTTTCTCCGTCGTTACAGATAATAAAAACGTTTGTTCATGAATTCTACTAAAAAGCATTTTGCCCTTATTCGCTAAGACTTCTGTTTTGCACTTCCAACTCATTGAAATCCTTTTACCAACATTTTCGAGTCAGTAGCATTTTCAGCACACCTCTCTACCGCTTTGATAGGATAAATCAAAAATTTTTGAGCTTTTGCTCTATATTTGTACATATATTTCTTCTTTCCTGATTTAGAAGGCTATTATGCAGACTAAATATATTTATTAAAACACCTACAAGGTCAAGGTGTATTCTCTCTACCACCGTGAAACCCTCTGTATACATACGGAATACGTGCTCACCAAATTCGTGGATTCGAAAGTCTCATGGTCGGTCACTAGCTCTAAAGCAAATCAAATTATAAAGCAATTTAAAAGTAATAAGAATTTTTCTAACTTTAAATCAACTGCAGTGTTTTCCCTTCTAACACCTTTGATTGAATCTCTATCACCATAATAAAAATTATCTAAATGTATTTCTTTTTTATGTGTCTGATCCCTGTCTGAAAGTCATACTTTTAAAATTGCTAATAGAACAATATTTATTGATTTATTTTCCATATTTTCCCATATATTAATTCTTTCTTCCGTTTTACAAATTACAGAGTGTTATTTAGCAATTTGTCATTTTAGTCGTCGATATGTCTTTCTAGATATTATTTTAAAATCATTATCAAGAAACTACAGCATTTTCCCTTATTGAGATTTAAAAGAAACACATATACATGCATATGGTTTATTTGCTCGCACCCAGAAATTTGCGAACAATTTTCTGAATTTCAATTTACATCTGCAATTACATTCAAATATGTGCAGTTCTACATTATGCATTGCAAAATGCTTTTATAATAAATCTTTCTATACATGAAATATGTTAGGATGAAAAAGGAAGATTAAAGAGCTCTGTGCAAACAAACACCTAATTAAGCTAAATTTTTCCACCGATAATAAACAGAAAGAAACACTGTTGAAGTATGAAAAATGAGTATTTTTCTTTCTTTTCCTATCCAAATTAATTTTTCCGGAAAGATGATTCTTATTGCAATGCTAAAACAGAATTTAATTAGCAAAAATTCGTCTGTGCTCTTTCGCTGCGCAATTTAGGAACATCTTTATTATGGTTACCTAATTATGTGAGCAAAAAGTTCATAATTAGATTTTAGTTTTCACTCTGGCAAGCTTAGTGATATCTGAGAATAAACATGACATAATTAATGAAAAGATGTGATGCATGCTCTAAAGTAGCAAGATAATTCAATTGAAAAAGCTGTGTTACTCGCAGAAAACCTTTCTTCAATTTTACTGTACACTCGTGGGAGAATACCAAAACATCACGAGAATCGCAGAGCATCGTCGCCCAAATACCAGGAAAGCTATTATATAGGTAGCATTACGTGTCCATTTTTCCTTATTTTACTTCATTTTCCAGAATAATGCACTTAGTAAATACATTTTAGTACAAAACAAACTATTATAGTGAATTTTTAAGTATGCGAGTTAATACCCGAACCTTGCAGAATCCGGGTTTCCGTTTTCTCAAATCCATGCATTGAAATGCACGTACGTTGTCTATACTATTAAAACCTGTCCGCGTGTGTCTGTCTGTCACCTCATCTCCTCGAGAACGGGCGGTGGTGCGACGTCGCGCCGGGTATCGACGGGCGGAGAATCAATTAAAAACGCAATTTTTTGCAAGTTTTATTTCATTTTTGCATTGTTGCATCGTTCCAACAATATATAATATACAGTTGCCGTGTGAATTAAAAATCAATACAGTTGTTGCCATTGTTGTAATAAATTAACAGTCTAATAATTAACGTTTCTAGTATTTTGAGTGAGGCTTCGCTGTATTTGCAATCTCCTTAAATTTAATCCTTTTTTCTTTTTAATTTATTTATCGTCTGCTGTCTTATAAAAACTATTTTTCGTATTTAACGGGGACTTTTAAAGATTGTTTTAATTATTCTGAATGCATGAAACGCAAATAGGAAAATCGAAAAAGGTTTAAAGAGGGAGAATTAATTGTCCTTATTCTGATGCGAATTTTTTGAATTTCTCTATTATTAATATCGGTCCGTTTCTGTTTGTCGGTGTATGGATAGATAATAAGGAATTTCAATGCCGTGTTGTATTTAAGCTCGCGCAGCGGCACGCCTAGTAATATTTTTAAAAACTGATGATTCCAAACAATAAATTTTAATAAATCGTCTAACACCGGTTTTCTTCCCCTCCGTAACTTCATTCAAGTACAGTTGAGCGTGGGAAATGCAGACTATTAGAATCGGTGCACCATGGCTTATCACACTTTAAATAAGCTTTATTTGTATGCCAGATCTATCATTATTTATGCCTTTCCTTGTTATAATCCCCCATTACTACTCAAATATATATAAAATTGTTAAATGTCATATAAACCATTGAGTTTATGGGGGAGAATGAGTTCACTGTTTAAGTACATGACCTGCTCAGAATTTGGTAGTCTGCTATTTTTGATTTTTTGTATTTGTGAAAAAGAAAATTGTAATTTGTGTTAATAAATTAATATTTTAAAGACCATTTCTAGAAGTTTGGTTCCCGCAGAACACCGAAAATGAAGCAACATTGACTGAGTTCAGTGTTTGGGAGGGTAGAAACCTCTTGCGGCTGGTTGCTGTGGTCCGTGTACGCTGAAATGAGCTAGTGCACGTTAAATAGGTCGTGGCTCCAATGTCCTCCAAGTGAAACGATACCTATGGGGGTGGCAATCCGAGGTGAGGGTCTCTCATTTGGGAGCTGGTTCAAAAATTAAGAGACCTATCAAAGAGGTGGAAATCGGACTCCTGTCTACAAGGGCCCCGCTAGACTCAGGAGGACTACCCATTCTTCCTCGCCACGCGCGAGGACTTTTGTAAGACGGAAAAAGGTACTTCGCAATTTTTCAACTATTTATATAAATTCCATACACAGCTTTCAAAATTCAAGAGCACAGTAATCAATTACTGAAGTCTTATTTTTTTGACTGCATTGTTGCACTACTTACTGTGAAAGACTATCCAAATAAGAAATAGGCCTTAATGTATAAGATCGAAATAAGCCTTGCGGCAATAACTGTTTTTTTTACTGTAACGCGAGAGCAATATACCACGAGAATTATGAGAATTTGAATTTAAAAGAAATGTAAGACGAGTCGCCATGTTTGTGTGTGTCGGTTTTTGAGATAGTGAAAATAATTGTTGTTTTGACAAATACGGTGTTCCTTTATGAATAATTACGTAACACTTACTACCAACTTGTGAAAACAAATAAAAAAACTCAAATGGAACATAGTCAAGCTCAATCACCATTCCTTTATTTATTCGGCATTAGTTCCTACTGTTTAATAGAAAGGAAATTTTGTGACAAAGCAAGCGATGTTTCGATCCCGAGAATTTAAGAGATGAGGTAAGTTTTAAAAATAATTCGACTTTTTTTGGAGCTTCGCTTCCGATTTCCTACGAGTTTATCTAGAAAAAAAAAATAGTTGCTAAAAATATATTTTACCATACCCTTCTTGAAATCTAAAAGTGTTGTGTGGAAAGGGAGTTGTTTTCTGCTAATAAGAATAAAAATAAATTTTCTGAAACGCAATAAATTACTTTCGAATCTTCAAGTTTCGTGTGCTCTCTGCCTTCAAAACATCAGTTAAATTTAGATTAAGACGAAAAAGTATACATAGATCTTGAAATTAGATGAAAGAAAGATTTGAAACTTCGTGATGAATTCGTGTGTAGGTATAGTAGATGAATTTTTGCAATGGGATTGCAAATTTTTGATTTAATTTTTCGCATCCAGTAAATGATACAAGAACAAATGCATTTACAGTAATTGTATAATATTATTTTTTACATTCTTCCTATGAAAAATTACTACTTTTTGTGTGACAAGTGTAGTCAGTTTATTTATAATAACATTTTTCGCTTGAAATAAACATAAACATATGTAATTGAAAGCTGAATTGTTAAGTAAATAAAATTGCAAATAAATTTACAAATTAAAAATATCATTTCTGACGTTTATTGAAGAAAAATATGGGAAATGAAATAATTTTGCATGACGTGAATGATAATGATAATATTTCAAAAATAACAAACCTTTTTTTCCCCTTATTTTATGTCTGAAAGAATTCCCTATGTAGAAAGTAACCCCACAATTCCATAAACAAAACTATTCTCATATACTTTAGGGTTGAAACATATAGATAAATCATTCAAACACAAAAAAAAAAAAAAAACTCAGTTTAACTTGAATCACTGAAAGTTTAGAAAATCTAGCTTTTAACATAAATTGAATATTTATATAATGATGTATTGGTTTTTGTTTTTATATAAGCTAATTTATTTTATTTCATTTCTTATTTCGTTTTTAGCGTTATTTTTATTGGAGATTAAACCCGCTTTCGTTAGTTATTTTCGAGTTTTTTCGCGCAAAAGTACGCTTAAACGTTTGAAATCAAAATATTTTTAATGATATGTTTATTTGTCTCAAAATTATCCTTCAAGAAGGTTAAAGGGGCACATTTTCTATGATAATTTCTGCAATAAAGTTTAAGTATTTAAGGGGAAAAATCAAACTTAAAATAAATATATTGAATAAAAACTCATAAATAAAATGTTTCAAAAGAAAATGTCAAGTTTAAATAAAGTATCTGTAATGCATTTAATACTGCAAAATTGCGTTCCGTGTTGCTTGAATAATTATATACTTACGGTGTGGTACTGATTATAATATGACTGACCTTACGAGAGTTAATTTCTTCTTAGGGAGGGCCAGGCAGTAAGGGTAAAGACGATGTTTTTTTTTTTTTTTTTTGTCATCATAGAGCCAATAGCTTTCGTAATACGATGTTGGAGGAAAACACCTGTTTTCCTCGCCCCTATTTTGACAAATGGAATCATGTCATAATTTGCCCATCACCATTTGTCTTCTTGTCTAGAGCCAAACATAAAATGTTAAAAAATATCGTTGTAGCATTAGTTTTGAATGAAAGTATTTCTCTTATATATTTAATTTAAATACATTACTGCTTATGTACCATTGTATAGCAGGTTAGATCACTTTGCGTACATATACATACACTTTGTTGCTCATAAAAATGAGTTACGCATGCTATTTTAAGAAATATTTATCAATATGATCTTCAAAGAAATAAGGAAATTCTATATTGTACAATATATATATATATATAAAATTATAAGTTTAAGGATTTAACATACGTATCGATTTTTCAGGGGGTTTACTAAACAATGCTATCTTGAAAGCTAGTAAAATTTCAGTTCCTGAGATTTCAGAAGAAAGAACATATTCAGTCGCTAATTTGGAAAGAATCCAGGGCTCATACTGTATTGTTTTTAGACAATTAATAAAATACTTAGAGCAAGATGAGATTCATAAAAAATAAGATAATCGAAAAAAGCCCTTCCATTGTGCTATTTACTTTCCCAATAAAAATTACCGCTTTGTGTCTTTTAACTTAATTATCCTTTGGAGCTAATTCAAACAGCGATCAAAATTACTTTTTTCGATTACGTTTCCTTAACGAAATTAGTTTCCTTTAGAAAATAGAACTCCAGATAGTTTTATTTCTTTTTAATTGTGTGCAGTACAACAAATAAATTATCAACAACTATCAAAAGGAATATCTAGTAAGTTGTTTTTTGGGACCAATCTTTTTTCTTTAGTCTTTAACAACTTCCATGCAGCGAATAGCTGGGGCTGCCACATTATGATTTCTCTATGTTAAATCATTTTCTATGCTTTTAATTTCATGCAGTTTTTGGTGCACTTTATTGCTGCTGTAAACACGTGTTGTTGAATGCATGAAAGCATAATGTTTGTTTTAAAGTTAACCCTCAGTTTAACCAGGGTAAACCCTAAAGTTTATCTCAATTTAAGTTATTGAAGTTTAGGATAGTACTGTGATTCGATTAAAGATACTAGAGCATTATAGTATGTGTAATTTATCTCATAACTTTTAAGTTTAACCTTCAAAAAAGAATTACAATAAAATTACAAGATTTTTTATTATGCTTTACATAACTATGTTTTCCATTAAAATAATGGTTCCTAAATTATTGGATTGTCACAAAACTTTGATTTAGACGTGTTTTAAAGCAAAATATTTCTTATATATTAAGTTACGCATTAAACTTTCGTAAAAATGTCGCATTTGATGTCCAGGAGTTCTAGCTTATAGGAACACTTTATTGCTGCTGTAAACACGTGTTAAGTTGAATGAATGAAAATGATCGATTAATGCCCCACACATCTCGAAACTGAGCAGCTCATTAAGATCGAAATTTTAATTGTTCATAATAAGTGAAAGCTTTTTGCCTGTGTATTGCATTAATCGATCATGATCATACTTACAGTTTGCAAGCATCATAGTGTTGTTCTTATGTAATTCAGATTCTGTGTAACAATTACAGGCTTTAAAGTATTTTTAACCGACTTCACAAAGGAAGGAGGTTATACAGTCATATTGTATGTATCTCGTTTTTTTTTTTTTTTTGTCCACTCATAACTTCTCACCGGATGAACCGATTTTCATAATTTTTTTTAATCGATCGAGGGTGGTTTCCCATAGGTCCTGTGCCTTCGTTTGACCATATTCGATAATTAGAAAAAACGTTATGGGCGGAATTGTGTGTTTTTTTTTTTTTTTTTTTTCTCATTCATAAATTTTGACTCAATGAACCTATTTTAATGATTTTTTCTTTAATCGATAGAGAATCGTCTAACTCAAATATCGCAAATCAATTTGACTACATTTGTTTTTTAGAAAAAACGTTACGGATGAAAAATAAGTATTTTTTTACTTTAATTGGAAAGGCTTGGCTTTATTTCTTTTTTGTTGGGAAAAGTATTAGTAAATATAAAAGTCATTGTTAAAAAAGATTTTGTTGCCATTGGGCTATAATATTAAAAGCAATTACAGCAAGAGTTTGACTGATGGCTTCTCGGAGGCAAAAACTAATCCAATCAGTTTATTTTGCTCAAAACCACTTCAAAACGGAATTTATCATACACATGAATAGTTTTTATTGCCATTTATTCAAAGAAGATTTGCCGTTTGATATGGATTTTTTAAAAATAGAGTATTTATATAAACATGTATTTACACTAAAAAGAATAAAATAAAATAATTTTTACAAAAAAACAGGACCGACTTCAAATTAGAAATTGCGCTGAAAAGCGAAAAATAAATTATTTCTTTAAACAACATCGATGTGACTTTTAAACATAGTTTTAGAAGTCGGTGCAAAATTATGAGTCTAATTACCATTACACCATTTGTTACTTCATATTGGAACTGTTGCTAATTCTGCGAAAATATATATATTTATAGTTGGATTCATGACTACAAGGGATTTTATCTATCCTAATTTTGCACCGACTTCTAAAACTATGTTTAAAAGTCACATCGATGTTGTTTAAAGAAATAATTTATTTTTCGCTTTTCAGCGCAATTTCTAATTTGAAGTCGGTCCTGTTTTTTTTATAGAAATTGTCTTATTCGTATTCCAGATATACCTTTTATTAGCCAATGCACATTTGTAAAGGTAAAACAAATAAAAATAAACAATGTAATAAGGAAAACATATTTTAAGTTTCTTGCAAGATATAAAAGTAGCTCCATTTAAACAAAATGTTTTTCTTTGAAAGTTTCAATCAAAATACCCCATTCCCATGTTTTTTTCTGATTTGAACAATGTCATGTTAAATTGCAGAAAGTTAAACAAAAAATAGTAATACTGGAAAATGTAAAGCATATAAAATATCGATCTTTGAAAAAGTTCATAAAAAATTAAAAAATGAAACCTCTTCGTTTTCTGGGTTGATTTTTCCTAACAATTCAGGCCTATCGAAAAAAAAGTTTATATCTAAAAACTCATTGATAGCAATAAAAAAATAGCATCGAAAAACGAAGAAAATAGATTCTCAACATACATATTTTTTCTTTTTATTTCAAGAAGTAGAAAAAAAAAACTATTAATAAAATACTAAGTGCATTCCTTCATAGACTTTACACGGACAAAAATTAGGTATTGAATGATTGAATAAAAATCAATACAGTGAATCCCAAGCACTTTTTTTTTCATATAATATACAAGGCTGAAACTATTTTATTTTTGTTGCAAGTGATTATTGCACAAGCAAAATTTTCCAACTAAAGCGCCCGGACGGAACAACAAATAAAAACATCACAAACATTTATGACTATATTTCTATGGGCAATTCAGCGGAACAATTGTCAGATGTCAGAAATGTATACATTATACATTATGTACATTGAGAAGTACGAAAACATACTTAATGTACATACCCTTTCCGCATACCTCACAACATTTCTAAAGACATAAATGCGAAAAGAAATAATTTGGTACCTAAAATAATCCCAAATATGCAAACTTGCAGCTTAATTTTCACCTCAAATAGTAAGAACCTATATATATTTTTTCATTAGATTAGCTGCTACTGAAAGAGGTAATTAGATTTCTTATGCAAATTGTAGTTTAACTGTTTTCTCAAAGCAGGTAAAAATAACGTAAAAAATGCATAATCACAAAAGCATTTGATATTTATAATTAACGCGTACACCGAGCAATAAAAAATGTTAAAACAGTTTTTTCTGGGGGATTTAAAATTAACGTTTTTGTGATTACACTTTTGTTCTTTGTTTAATCTGTAAAAAATTAGGAAATAAAGCTTTTATTTGTATATTCATTTTTTAATAATGTATGTAATGGTTTAGTTTACCATGTGGCTATAAAAATGCTTAATAAGGTACTATGAATAATTGATGCGTATAATAAACTTCAAAATATGAAGATAGTAATGTAACGCTGAAATTTACCTACAGCTCGTATGTTTTATAAATTATTTTATTTTTTTGTGAAAACTTCAGAAAATAAGGAATCCCAATAATGAGAGGAAGCCTGCAGGAAATGCCGATTAAGATGTGAAATAATTCGTGGTACAATCGGAACACGTGAAGGACGAAAGGTTCTCTCTAAGCTTCGGCATCTTTAATTGCAAGTATTGTGATGCCGATTTGAATACAGCATTACAAGATGATTTCACTAGTTTTAAATGCATTCACTTTTTTATGCATCTTTCTTTTCCAGTTATATGCTACTGTTTACTCATATATTAGAGTGATATTAATTATAAATCCATATTTTATGTTACCAGAGAAAAACTAATCATTAATCTTGACTACAAACCAGATGAAAAAAAAACTCTTTTTTAAAATTTACTTCTCTTGTTAAATTGTAAATTTTGAAAATTTCCAGTAAAACAAAGTTTATCATAGCTTTTTCCTGTTTTTTTATAATGCAAAATATTTGTTACACAAAGTTAGTTCTGTGTATGTTAATCACTACAGAGTTTAGAACGAAAACTTAAAGTACAGCAGCAGCTTTATGTTCCGTATTATAGTTTTGCCTTTAACGTATTTTAGCATGATATTGCACTAATGTCAATGTAAAAGTTTTTATTAACGCCTTTATTTTTTAAGTAGTGCAGCATTTTAATTTATTGAGTAATGTTTGTTTATAAGCATAAATTGTTTACAACTGATAAGCAACAATTAAATCGGTTATTTGAAAAACCTCATTAGTCACATTTTTGGCGAAAAGGAGTTTTTGTAAAAATCGATTACTATGATGAAGACGGATCGTTCCAGACTGGATAAAGCAGTCTGGAGGAAAAAGAATATTACATGTGTTTGAGAAACCCTATAAGTCGGTGAGTTACACTGTTTGTACGCTGGGAATGCTAGTGTACATGCATCGCGATGTAAACATTTATTTTAAGATAATTCATACATTTAGCATCCAGTTATACTATATTTTGCAAAAAAAAATTGTTTTTATCGCACTTGTTTATGTTAATTTGAGAAACCCCATAAGTCAACGAAATGTAAAATTCGATATAAATTCATGTATATGTAATCGAGGTTAATGAAGCATATGGACAGTGTATTTTATCTAGCACTAACGATTAGGACAGGAATAATGTCCACATGTCATTATCAACTTTTATTCAATTTTACTCAATTTTCCAAAAGTTGATGAAGTGTGACTTATGGGGTGTCTCAAATAACTGATTCAATTGTTGTTTGATAATACTTCTATAAAGTCGTACCAAACAATAATACTTTACAGAGTAAGGCTTCTCAAACCCACTTGTTGCATATTTATCCGTCATTAAAAAACAAAAGCAATGGAAAAATGTAATTAATAAAAAACACTTGTAAAAAAATTGGGGGGGGGGGGAATGTTTGGTTTAAATAATGGCTCAAAATGAGCAAGTCTCCCAACTAGAAATTAATTTAAATGGTAAAGTGTGATTACTGTTTCGCTTGTTGCTGTGCTTAATTTAAAAGAAATAGTATATAGAAGCATTTATAGTGCTCAATAAAATTGAACAAGAGGTTCCTTAATTTCACAATAGCATCAAATATATAATTAAAGAACAAGTAAAAAAGAAGATTGACTGCTACTGCAACCCATCTACTTTTTCGGAGAAACGCAATTATTACTTTCTTGGTGAGCATCCAAATTTACATTATCTATCACACGTTCAGAAATACTGTCTTTAATAACGTAAGAAATCTTAGAAGTATTTGTGAGAGCATGGGAATCTTTTTCATATGATTCCAAAATATGAGCTTCATATTCTTCTTTATTTTTAGAAGCATTATGCTCGTTTCTACTGGTTTGTATGCTTTATAGGGCCATCAAATAAGTCTCTGTATACGAAAGAATGAAATAGAACTTTGGCACTTTCCCACTCTTTTAAAGAATCTTCACTTTTTGCTTCTTTAATGTTCTCTTCTGAAAGATACTATCCAGTTGTTCTATTCTATTTTTTGGGTCATTTCCATGTCGATCGCTTACTTTTGATTACTTTCTAAATGTTTTGAAACTACATGTGGAGTTCGTAATTTCTTTACTTTGTATACAGATGATTTTTTTGTGAATCAAACATAATAATAATTAAAAGAAGACATAAGTCAAGACTCAGTACAAGATCACAAAAATATCGTAGCAGTAAACTTGTTTTATTTATTTTAAAAGTTATGTGAATGCAATTCACATTTTTGCTCATTTAATATATGATCTTACCAAAGTAGGTATTGAAATTACAAATAATAATTTGTGACTGGCTTTTTCATATTAAGCAAACCGTATGAAAGAAGTCTGTTTTCATAGTTTGAGTAGACAACAAACTGCTATAGAATGTATCGCACATGGTGCTCTCAGATATCATGTTTTTGTTTTAGTGAAAAATATTCTCCAATTAATATATAATAAAAATTCGTTCCAATTAATGTATGATAAAGTGATAGCTGGTTACACTGTGCAACACGAAAAATGTCCTTTGGATGAAAATGTATGTTTCTTATGTATTTTTGGCTGAAAATTACGAATCTGCAATTATTTTTTGCCTATCACGTACCATTTCCCCAAAATTCCACATTTTAGCTTTTTACGTATTTTTTGGATAAATTTGCATATTTTTTTAATTTATCGACTTAATTTATTATAAATTATATCTTTCTCATTGATAGTGAGATCGTTGACATTCTAGAGATCTTTTTAATGAAGTTAGGTTACTTTAGCGACATTTTTGGCAACAAAAGCGTTATCTACTTCTCGAAGTTTCGAGTCTCTTACAAGAAGACAAAGGCATTTTGTAGACTATTTGGCGGAGAAAGAAAAAATAGTATGCTACTGTGATGTGAATGTACTATTCCAAGCATTAGGATATGAGCACAATTCAGCAGAGTGGCGCTTGTTTATCAGTGCTCCTCCATCTAAGTATTTTTTCCTATTCATTCCTGTAGCATATTCTGCAAACACAAAAGAAATTTCAAAATTATAGAGTGGCAAAAACATATTAAATGTACTTGTAAATCTACAATGGGCCTTTTTTCCACAATTGCACATTAAACTTGGTTTATCAAAATATTTGTAAAAGCTCCAGACAGTGAAGGAGTGGCTTTCTTGCATCTCAGGAACAAATTCAAAAATTTAAGTGAGGCAAAAGTATAAGAAAGGATTTTTATTGACCCACAACTTAAGGAAGCCCTTTCATAATGAAGAGTATGAAAACAAACAGTCAGAAGCCGAAAAATCCGCCTGGCTGGCCTTTAAATCAGTGTGTTCAAGTTTCTTTGGAAATAAGAAAGCTGAAAACTATGAAAATCTTGTTGGCGACATTATAAAATGCTTTTCTAATCTGTGTTGCCATATGTCATTAAAACTACACTTTTTGGACTCCCATATGGACTTTTTTTTCTCAAAACCTTGGCGCAATTAATGATGAGCCTGGGAAAAGGCTTCATCAGGACATCGCTGTGTTTGAAAAGCTTTTCAGCATCGATAGAATGGAAATAAACGAATTGAATACTGCTAATCTGTTATAGGGCACAATAACAGATGCCCCCAAGATGAAACGGCCAAAAAAATCATTTTAGTGTTTGTTTTCAATAAGTAAGCCTCAGTTACATTCTTCTGTGACCAAATTGTATAAATATGAGAATTTGGTCTCCAGCAAAAACGATACGTGATGGACCATTTTGGTTTGGATATTTGAATCAATCACCTTTTGTTTATATAGAATCACATAGTTTAATCTAAAGGACAATAAAAAAGTTCAAATTTGTTCCACAGTGTTATTGTTAATTCAAATTATCCAGACAAATCGATGTTATGAAATTTATATAATGTACGATGGGAAGGGGGTCGCTGAGTTTTGTTTATTTATTTATTTTCATGTTTCCTATGTCGGCCAATTACAATCGTTTTTAAATAGTTAGCTACTTAAAACCTATATTCATATCACATTTATAATTAACACATGATTTTAGACAACTGTTAATTAAACTATCTCATAGGGTGTAATTATTTTTTTTTAACTAGAAGAAAAACTATTCAAATAAATAGTAATAATAAATAAATATAGTGAATGGTTTATTTTTAAATCAAAACACAAATGTATTTTTGGAAATATCTTGCATTATCCCAAGCTTTTATTGTAAAGCATATACATCACATATTAATGTCTAAAAGCAAATTATGATCGAACGTGTCGTAACAAAAGCTTCATGTTTGGAAATGCAAGTTTGATAAAGGTAATGTGAGCTAATGTATAATAGGACTTCAAGAAATATAAATGGGAACCCGAACTAAAAGTAAGTAATTTATTGTAAATTTATATAAATTTATATAGTAAAAGTAAGTAAATTTTTTTAATTTCCAATGGGGCTGCGGTATTGGTCCTCAACCATTGCAGACCCAGTGCGTTCCCCAGTAATTGGCACCATCTCTTTCAGCGGTACCACAATGAGTGTGGTACCTTCGCCGCACGAGAATTTTTGACGTTCAGTTACCACTAGATGGCGGTACCTGAGCTCTCATTGATGCAATATGCACTAGGAATTTAATTTAGCCGAGAGTATCCATGCCAAACGGATACTGAAGGGAACTTTAACATGCCGCATAATCATACGACATGGACGCAGACGATTTTCTGCATCTTGAAAATCCACCGACTTGGGCCAGGTTTGAACCCGCGATCTTGGGCATACGAGACCTGCGTCTTAGCACTACGCCACCCTGTCGGCTTTATTTAAATCTAAAATGCATAAATATTAAATTACTTTCATTATGAAGTAAATAAGGCAAGTAAGCCATTTCTAAGTTAAGAAGTTTTCAATTTAACTTTAAATACATTTCTATAAAATAATTTGTCTTGTTTGTTACCTATTTAAGTATTTAAGTTTTAAATGCTAATTACAATACACTTACACTTCGCTTTTAGTTGCATGATATATTTTGTTGGTGTTATCTTAGACAAAATAGATAAAATAAGTTTAGTACAAAAGGTGAAGAACGGTAGCATTAAATTAGTTAATAAAAGTTTACTTAGTAAATCCTATAAAACTTAAGAGCATTAAATAATATGTTTAATAATTTTAAGTTTTTTTTTTTTGTAAACTTCAAATTTTAATAAGCCATGCACCTACTCGTGAAAAGTGAAATAAAGGTATATTGCCTATTTTTAATTGTTTAAAAAGACATGAATATTCTTTGAGAATTATTGTAATAAATATTTAATTACAAAATTATTCAACCAGAAAATGGAAATAATTTTTAAATGAAAGTCCTGAATGTAATTTTACGTACTATTCATTATTTCTTTTAATTCACAAAACAATAGAAAAATATTTTAAATTAATTATTCGAACGTAATGTTAATTAAGTCGCATTTTATTTGTCCTTACAGAAGACGAAGAAAATTGATTGGAGAAAGAAAAAATAATCTTTCATATCTAAATTAGTTTCTTTGGGTAAATAGTTCGAATCTTATTTCAGATAACAAAATTTAATTAGCGTGTATTCGTCTGTGCTTTTTATAAATGTATTTACATATAACAACGCGACGACGCTCGAGTAGATAAAAAAGTCCTAATTGCTTTTTTCACTTTTAAAGGCATAATTCATACGGGAAACGAAGAAAAAAAATTGCTTATTGAAAAGAAATTGCAGCTTTTAATGAGGAATAAGGCAGTACAAAATTAGCAATTTTTGTGTATGACTACAAATAGAAAACTTAATGTTCACATAGATCGGGGATATATCTGGAAGTTGTGACGGGATATTAACTGCCCGAGGATGTGCATTGACTCACGAAATTGCCTATTGCGGCAGTAAAACATTAATTTTTTATTGGGAGAAAAAAGCGTGTATGAAATATTATAACAGCATAAAACCAGTACTGTATTGTTATAACATTTAATACATAGGTAAAATTTTCAGCAAAAATTCTTACCTTCATCAGCCACCAAAAAATAATTTATTTTTAATTATTATTTTTGTTGCTATTTGTGAGTACTGGGTAGCTTTAAATAATTTAAAAGGTCTAGCTGGTGAAACGATGTCTCTTAAAAACTGTCGGTAATTAAATGAAATAACTAATTTTGCATTTCTCAAAAATAAATTAATGACTAAATAATGTTTTAAGATTAACTCTTTTATATTTTAGTACTTCTTTAATCAGTTATTCACCAACAATAATAACTCGGAATAAGTAACAAAAGCATAAAGTATAGTGTGAAACATTAAACATAATCATATTAAAGAAACACATAACAAATATCCTAATGCATGCACCAAAAAATATTTTTCGCAATAATTTAGATGATCTTCCGCCCCCTTTCCTTTTTTCCTTTTTCAACTATTGTTTTAAGTTGGCAACCTCCCAGAAATGAATTATTTATAATCTGCATAGGAACACAATTACTTCTTCCGAAACAATTGATGCAAATGGAAACGGTTTTTACATATATTTATGAGTTTCTTTATCTACAAATGCGCAATTTATTGAGTTTTAGTATCCCACACATCGTTACTCTAAACATGCTTGACTTGAATTTTAACCTTATTGTACGAAACTGGTAGATCTTGCTTCATTCCTGGCTTTCGATGCATGACATAATTGGTTTCAATGAATAGATACAAACGCTCGCTGTTTCGTTCTAGCCAAATGAGCTGTGAAATTAATGAGCATTTTACAAAGCAAATGCTAAAAAGAAGCTGACAGATGACTTTGAGATTAATGTATAGACATTTTCGTAATTTCAAACAATAAATCATTTTAAATTGGCATGTAACTTTAAAGGAGAACTTTTCTTTTTATTTGTGATAAAACGATATTTTAAAATTTGTTTCCTTAGGAATAAACAAAATATAAAAAAGCTCCTATTTTTATTGGCCGAAAGGTTATCACAATTAGTAAAGATATTGATCAATATCCTCATATTTTCAAAATGAAAATATCAGGCTTTAAAGCAAAAACTTCATATACTTTACAAAAATTAAAGTACTTCAAAAACATATTTGTCAGATGCTATTTATTGTAAAATAGAAGCATACTACCAAACGCTTCAGAAAAAGTAACTCGTTAAAAGGGATAAAAACATTATTTCAGTGTTTGCAGTTACTCATATTTGAATTTGTGATTTTTTAAAAATATTTAGGCATATTTCTTAATATTTACTATGTTATAATTTAATAATGATCGTAAACGAAACTTAGAACTACATTAAACATGTTCACACTTTTACTAATAGCTTTAACCATACTGTAAGTGACTGTCATTAAAATGATTTCTTTTGGAACCAAAACTATATTCTTCGCAAGAGACACTTCTATTATTTTTCGTGGCATATATCCAAATTTCCGTTATCTGACCCAGAAGATAGCACAGAATGCTTGATATTGCATGAAATCTTAGAAATGTTTCCAAAAGGCATAACATTTATTTTTTTAAAAATATGGCATTCATTGTCTCTTTATCTTCAAATTTATTCTGTTTGAATTCTTTTGGTCCGTGTACTTTTATAAGTGAAGCATATGTCTATAAGTAAGTGCGTACTATATAAGATATAAGTGAAGTTCGTAAAAAAATGAAAGAAAAATCTGTTAGACACTCACTAATAAGCATATTTTTTCTTTCATTTTTGATCTAAAATATAATGGTAAATATCGACAATTATTGTTGTAAACTATTTGTATAATATTCGTAATATTTGTATAATTTTCTACCTGTAGATGTTATAAAGCATAATATAAGATCTATTATAAGACTTAGTGTTTAGCTCAAATGCTATAATATTATTTGCAACATATTTGTAAAGGAAACAAGCTAATTATCTGTTATGCAATGTCATTCCTATTTCCACCAGTTTGCTGCAAATGTGTTTCACTATCAGCAACACTATCCTTGCACTGAAAGACGCATGCAGGGACAGTAGCTAAAACAGCTTAAGAACTTCCTCGTTTTGGCTATTTTGCTGTAAATGCATTTTACTATCAGCTGCACTATCCTTCCACAGAAACAAACATGCAGAGGTAGAGTTGGAAATAGATGAGGGACTTGTCGTTATAAGCATGAAAAACCAAAAAAAAAAAAAAAATAGAGGAATGTGGTGCAAAGGGAATGGTAAAATACTTACTGTGTTTGCACGGCTACCTATTTAATAACGTTTCAACTATGTTACATAACATGTAGCTGATTTCGCTCAAAAAATAGTTAGCGCTAATGATAAAACCATATGATAATACAAGCCATTTTCAATCTTTTATGCTCATGTTGCAGTATCTTGTAATAAGTAAAAAAAAAGCAATTATATAAGGATAACATTCCTATTATCAATGTTTTAAATATTAATTAAAAACTACTAATATTCAGTCCAGTGTTTTGATTTCAAATGTTTCATGTGCATACGGGGCAAAGCGAAATACATATTAATTTTCGTTTTATACCTGCATTAGAAATCATATAAATAAATTTGTCGTTCCTTTATTCATTCATTCAGTAACTAATTTATTTATTTGTTCATTTTTAGGTAGATTTTTCCTTTGTTCATTTAAGTAATCTTTTTTTGGCCTACTTTCCCGTAAAAGTAAATAATAATAATAATAAAACATGAAAGAATGCTTAATGTATCGTGAGAATATAGTTAGAAATCAAGAAAAGTCAAAAAAAAGTTAAGTAATTAAATTGCAGCGGTAGGCTGCTCAACTCGACCAACGGGAAGAGTGAAGTGAAGTCACATTTGTTGATGTCGATTCCTTCCCACTTGCACGCGGTTGCACTTGCCTCGCTTGCACTCGCTCGCTCGCACCGGCCCCCTTTGCACCAAAATGTTTTCCGATAGTTAACTTGTTTTATACGTTATGTTATTTCTTTGTTATATTTAACTTGTTCCTAGTCATGTTTATTGTTGAATTAAAGTTTTTGTTACTTAACCTCAAGTGTGTTGCTACTCACCCGCTAAATCTGGTGTCCCGGACTATTGGAATACTTTTCTGAAATGAACTCCTTCTTTTACACGTCGGAAATTTCGCCCGTTTTCCGCTTGAGTTTACTGCAAGAGGTTAGTGACTTTTGCTGTGCATTTTTTTTTTCTCCCGCCGAACTGAACATTGTTTCCTGTGTACTGCTCGCTAAAAAGCAGAAAAATGCCGAATGAGGATGGCATGCAAAAGACTGAAGTCGCACGTGTTGCTTTGCGGCTCCCTGCATTTTGGAAAGCCAGCATACGCTTGTGGCTCGCTCAGTGTGACAATTCTTTCGCGTTCAGCGGCATAGTGAGCGATGATACAAAATATTCAGCCCTTGTTTCAAACATCGATGCGGAAACTTTATCCCACGTATCGGACATTGTGCTTAATCCTTCAGCTAGTGGAAAATACAAGGCTTTGTGTGACCGGCTTATTGCTGAGTTCGAGGACTCGGAGCAGAAAAAAATTAAAAAATTGTTAATCGATCTGCAACTCGGAGATGAACGGCCCAGCCAGCTTCTTCGGAAAATGTGGGAACTTTCCGGAGGTCAACTTAAAGATGATTTTCTGCAGAGCTTGTGGATACAACGTATGCCTACGCACATCCAGACAGTTTTATCAGCATCCTCCGAACCGCTTGAAAAATTGGCAGGTATAGCTGACAAAGTAGCAGAAATTGTTACCCCTTCATTAGTCTGTGACACATCTGTAGTTCCCGCAGCTTCAAGCCAATCCTCCATTGATGCCCTTGTGTTGAAAGTGCAACAACTTTCTCGTCAGGTAGCTGAATTATCATGCGACCGTGCTTTTCGTGCTTCTAATTATCGCAAGCCTTACTGGCGTCGGAATCGTTCAAGCTCTCGCCATAGGGCAAATAGTACAGACAGAGGTGAGAAAATTTGTTTCTATCACCGACGTTTTGGGGATCGTGTAATAAAGTGCTATCAACCGTGTGACTTCAACCAAAAAAACGGTGCAGCTCAGTCATAGCTGGGATGACTGAAGTCAATCTGAAAGCCAGCCGCTTATTTGTGTTCGACCGCAAGACTGGTCAGAAGTTTTTAATTGGCTCTGGAAGTGAAATTTCTGTAATCCCACCTTTATCAAATAGTCCCAAAGGTGCCAGTTCTAAGTTTGAATTATTTGCTGCAAACAATACTAAAATTCCGGCTTATGGAATGGCCATTAAAGAACTGGATCTAATCCTTCGGAAACCTTTCCGCTGGACATTTGTCATTGCAGATGTGATCTCTCCCATACTTGGAGCTGATTTTCTATCACATTTCAATTTGGTCATCGATTTAAAAAAGAAAAAGCTGATAAACTCGGAAACATCCTTGCATGCTTTTGGATCAATTGGGCATGCAACACAGCCATCAGTTGTTACCATTTGTGTTACCTCAGAGTATGAGAGTATTATTGCCGAATTCCCTGAGATAACAAATCCAGCATTATTGGGTAAATCAGCCACCCATGATACCGTACATCATATAATAGCACGAGGACCACCCGTCACAGCTAAACCAAGACGTCTACACCCTAAATTGTATGCTGCTGTAAAGGCAGAGTTCGAATTTCTGCTGGAGCAAGGAATCATCCGGCCATCCAAGAGTTCTTGGAGCTCTCCTCTCCATGTACCCAAACAGGACTCAACAATTCGTCCCGTTGGAGACTACAGGAAGCTTAACTCTGTGACTGAATTCGACAGCTACCCTATTCCTTATCTTCATGATTTTGCACATGCATTGCATGGTAAGAAATTTTTTTCCAAAGTTGATATTTTCAAAGCATTTCATCAGATCCCCATCGCAGACGCTGATATACCAAAAACCGCTGTGACCACTCCGTGGGGCCTATATGAATACAAACATCTATGCTTTGGCCTTGTAAATGTTCCACAAACCTTTATGCGGTTCATGCATGAGGTGCTCAGAGGACTGCCCTTTTGTTACGTTATCTTGATGACATGTTTTGCTTTTCAGATAATGAAGTAGAGCATAAGCATCATCTGCGACCCTCTTTCAGCGTCTAAATACGTATGGCCTTAAGCTTAATTTTTCCAAATGTGTTTGGTGTGTCAGAACTTGTATTTCTAGGCCACTTGATTACACCGCAAGGCATTTAGACTCTACCAGAAAAGGTCCAGGCTGTTTTGGAGTATAAGCTGCCAGAATCTATTGCTGCTCTCAGAAGGTTTTTGGGACTTTTAAATTTTTATCGCCGTTTTATACCACATGCGGCACAACATCAATTCCTCTTAAGCCAACTGTTAAAAGGTACTAGAAGTAAAAAGCGAGATCGGACTGAGATTACTTGGTCTGCTGAGGCAGTCAATGCTTTCCAGAAATGCAAAGAGGTCTTAGCTGAGGCAACATTGCTTGCCCATCCAGATCCATCAGCTGCCGTCGCTCTGCATGTTGATGCTTCGGATTTTGCTATTGGCGGAGCTCTACATCAGATCGTAGATTCTGACCTGCAACCTCTTGGTTTTTTGTCACGTCAGCTCAACTCTGCTGAACTGGCATACAGCGCTTACGACCGAGAGCTATTGGCTGCTTACTCATCAATTCGCCACTTCCGGTACATGTTGGAGGCTAGGGAATTTACCCTGCACAGTGACCATAAGACTTTAACATTTGCTTTCAGGCAAAAATTTGATAAGTGCTCTCCACGACAGATTCGTCAGTTGGATTTCATATCCCAATTCACCACAAATATTTAACACATCCGCGGGATTAACAACATTGCTGCTGATGTAATGTCTCGTATCTCTGCAATACATATACCTAGCACTATTGATTACAACAGCATTGAAACATCACAGAAAACTGATCCCGAGCTTGCTAAGTTGTTGGCATCGTATTCCCCTCTACAACTTAGAAGAATCACCCTTCCTGAGTCTGATGTTGAGATAGTGGTTGATCTGTCAACAGGAACAGCGCGCCATTGCATCCCCAAGGAGCAGCGGCAACAAGTATCTTGTGCCTTACATTACTTGGTACATCCAGGTATACGTGGCACAGTGCACTTGTTAAAGAAGCGTTTTGTTTGGCCTTCAATTTCAACTGATGTCACTCACTGGGCGAAGCATTACGTAGCATGCCAGAAATCAAAGGTTCATCGCCACACACGAGCACCCTTAGCATCCTTCCAAGAACCTTTCGGCCGCTTTGATCATGTACATCTAGACATCATTGGACCACTTCCACCATCAAATGGTTTCACGCATTATCTGACAATGATCGACAGATTTTCCCGGTGGCCAGAGGCTCAACCTTTGAAGGAGATAACCGCCACTGCAGCTGCTGAAGGCTTTTTTACATGTTGGGTATCCCGTTACGGTGTTCCCTCCATTTTAACAACAGATCAGGGTCGTCAGTTTGAGGCGTCCCTATTCAAAGAGCTTGCCAGTCTGTTAGGTGTGAACAAGACCCGTACAACTGCCTACTACTCTCAATGCAATGGGTTAATTGAGGAGTTTCACCGTCCCCTGAAAAGCGCCCTCAAGTGCTATGCTACTGAGCGTTGGACGGAAGTGCTCCCTTTGCTTTTATTGGGTCTGCGAGCTGCACTGAAAGAGGATATAAAGTGTACCCCTGCCGAAATGGTGTTTGGAACTTCTCCCAGGCTACCAGGAGAATTCTTTAACCCGACGAAGCCAGTAGCTGACACAATCGATTTTGTCAGTAAATTAAAAGCGCATATGCAGGCACTTCGGCCGCTGGCGCCTAAACAGCATGGAAAGCGCCCCATATTTATCCAACCAAGTTTAGCCACTTCCTCTCATGTCTTTCTTCGCAGAGACATGGTTAGACGTCCACTTCAGCAACCCTACGATGGCCCATTTAGGGTCATCAGCAGGACAGACAAGGTGTTCACGTTGGATGCAAATGGCAAAGATATCACAGTTTCCATTGATCGTGTCAAGCCAGCATTTGTGTTGTCCTTTCCCGAGGATATGGCTGTGCAGCCGTCACCATCAGTACAACCTGAGACAGTGCCACCACCATCGCAGCCTTCAGTGCCAGTCACACGATATAGCAGAAAAGTTCACTTCCCGATCGATATCGTTGTCACTGGAGGGGGAGTATGCAGCGGTAGGCTGCTCAGTTCGACCAACGGGAAGAGTGAAGTGAAGTCACATTTGTTGATGTCGATTCCTTCCCACTTGCACGCGGTTGCACTGGCTCGTTTGCACTCGCTCGCTCGCACGCGACTGCACCAAAATGTTTTCCGATAGTTAACTTGTTTTATACGTTATGTTATTTCTAGTTATGTTTAACTTGTTTCTAGTCATGTTTATTTTTGAATTAAAGTTTTTGTTACTTAACCTCAAGTGTGTTGCTAGTCACCCGCTAAAAATAAAGAATGAAAAATAAAAAATTTGAAAGTAGGATTTTGAATGTGTCGGTCAGTCTGTCGGTCTGTCTGTCCCACCCTAATAACTTTTGAACGAATTGTCAGATTCGAAAAAATATTTTTGGATTCGAAAGATCTCGGCGAGGACATCTCATTTAAATACTTTACTTGATTTGAACAATTTTTTGTTAAATTTTGAATAGTTCAAAAAATTTTAACATTAACGCCTATGGGCAAAAATGAAGCAAATTTTGTAAACTCTGGGCACAACACCCAAATTCCTATGAGCAAGCTTATTGGAAGAAGCTTTCGGCGTAAAATATTGGTTTGAACAATTTTTGTTCAATTCGAAACAGTTATAGCGTCATTTTTAAATTGTCTTGGCGCAGGCAATAAATTCACCAAAAATAGTGCAGCCAACGCCAAACGGATTATCGCTGCTGGTAACCTTTTTCGTGCGCTATCGCCAAAAAGCCTGCTTGACGAGATTTGCGCCGTAACAATGGGAAGATACCAAATTAACATTAGCACCTACGGGAAATTTCAATCCCATATAAATCCTGATCTAACCGACGGATTTGCTTGCAACAAACTTTATCGGAAAGATATTACACTGTAGAACATGTACAGATACGAAGTTCAACAGGAACTGAGCGAGCCTATTTTCCTGTGATTTTTTTTTTTTTTTGATCGGGATTTTTAAGGATATTTTTTAATGAATGAGTAAAAGAATTAATGAATAGATGAAAGAGTAAAATAATGAATGTGTGAATAAATGATAAAATAAATAAATGAGTGAATAAATGATAAAATAAATAAATGAGTGAATGAATGAATACATGATTGAGTTAATGAATGAATGAATGAGTGAGTGAATGAATATGTATTATCAGTTGAAAAAGGTATAGTTGAAGTAATTAAGAACTATAGATAAATGAGAGAAAGAGAGAACTAGATTATAAATTTGAACTTTGTGTATACGGGAAAGTAAGCTCGTATAGTTCTAGAGGGAACTATACATTCATTGATTCCTTTACTCATTCGCTCATTTTTTCATCATTTATTTAGTTATTCTGGTTTAATGAAAAGTATTTATAACTCTCTATACCCGTAAATATGAATCTATGCATGTTATTTGAACTGCCATTAGGACTAATTTTATTTCATAGAAAATTGATTCATCTGGAAAATACTTATTTTTTTTACTTTGGTGCATACATGGTGCAAGAGGGATAATTTTACACTTTTACTTTTGCGTAAAGATTTACTACCTATAATGAAAAAAAATATTTTAATGCAAGTTCTAATATAAAATTTATAGTTCCTCGTTATGTACTGTCATTTTCAAAATAAATTTCCATTTTTCATTTAAAAAAAAGTAATTTGTCTTAACTATTTCACTATGCTCCACATTCCCCCACATAAATAATTCTCTTGGAAAATTAAAACACCTAAGTTATTCAAATTAAATTAAATATTCTGACAAAATTATACACGAGAAAAAAAACAAATGAGTAAATATTTATAAAATGTACTTAGGTACAAAGTTACACGAAAGTAAAAAAAAATATATGCTTTTCAATATGCATATACCTTTTAGTATAATTCTTTACTTATCTCCTTTTTTGGAATAATAAGACAGAAAAAAAAAAAATAAAAAATAAAAGGAGAAAAAAACACTTGAAAGAAATAAAATAAAATTTGAAAGATCCTCTAGAATTTCTAGTGATGGCAATTCATAACAATTTTCCAACACTTCTTGCACCCGTGACAAAAAACAAAGATCCAACGAAGAATATTGGTGCGATAAATCATTGGTTACCTGATACTGGCTCTTTACAAGTGGTGCTCATATCAGACTACCCCATCAATCTGTCAAGGACTCCTGCAGCAATTTATGGGTAACTATTTCTTGGAGAAGAAATCGTGCCTCCTTATTTTCGCATTCAACAGGAAGATATGTTGCAGTAAAATATTACTTGCTCTAAACATATTCCTTGCAGAAAAAGTTTTCTTTTACTTAGAGAAAATAATGATACTATTATTACCAGAATTAACAGACCAAATGAAGTACATTTGGAATGAAATAGAATACATATATGTATATCTATCTATCTATATATATATATATACATACTTATCATTATAAATTCGAAAGTTTGGATGTAAGTTTGTTACTCAATCACGTCAGAACGGCTCTAAAGGTGATCTCGATAAAATTTTTCACACCGATAGATCATAGTCTGGAACAGCACACAGGGTAATTTTTATACCAAAAAAATATACGGTTCCTGTTGGGTATTATTATTATAAATAGGTGCATTACAGTAAAATATACGTTGTGGCTCAATATGAATGAAATTAAAAAGAAATCGGTATCGACCTGATAGCTTGAGCGGTAGAGCCCTATAAGAGATAAGAGCGTATAACGGAATGATCTAGAGTCGAGTCCCAGTCCGGGCTCATTGAATTTCACTCAATTAATACCACATTGGCTACTTTTTATACAGGAAATATTACAGTTTCTGTGGGATAGGATTGTTTTTGTTTTTCACAGCTTAGTTTTTACAAAGCAAAGGATCGACATGTTTTTGTTGTTGTTGTCGTTGTGGTAGTTTAGGAATCAGAGAATGACATAGGGTACCTTTTATCCCATGAAAATGAGCGGTTCCTATGGGATAGTATTACAATTGTATCCTATACAGCCGTAAATATACTAGGAGTTTTGTAAAATAGAGTATTAGCATTAATTGAGTAAAACTCAGTTATTCCGGATAGGGGCTCGAACCCAGGTCCGGCAGTTACGCGCCGAGTGCGCTACCACTTAAGCTATCAGGCCTACACTGGTTCCCTTTCGATTTCGCCTGTATCTATAGAGCCTCATAATCAATCTCAAGTTAATGCACCATTTTTATATAATTAAACCTAAATTTAAACCATTTCAACAGATAATTTACAGGAGTAAGGGAGAAAACTTATTCTTTGGAAACGACCGTTGTATATAGTTGCGTCTAAATTGGGTTTTTGACAAAATATTTACCGCCCAGAAATCCTCTCCCACAAGTGTGAATGTGAGTGAGAGTTTGATCGCTTAACTTAAAAAATATGTGTAATGCTATAATGTGTCGGTTTTTAAGACATGGACTCCTCAACGCCGTCTTATTGTGTTTAAGACTTCTGCCACCCAGAAATGCAGTGCCCAAAAGGGCGCCTTTTATAATATTTTCCCACATTGATCACATTTTGATCAAGCCGTCAGTTCTCATAGATACACAACAAAATTTCTACGTGAACGAAATCGTGGGAACAGCTAGTATGTACATATATATACATATATATTTATATATATATATATATGAATATATGCTGGTTAGTGGACTGACTGTACATTTCTTGTTGAAATAATTCAGAGTATTACACTTGGTACATCAAATTTATTTCTTATCTTGAGTATTGAAATTCCAGGTGCACTCTGATGAAAAGAAACCTTTCTTCTGACTCTGATTGCTATATATATAATTACATATGTGTGCACATACTTCGTTCAAATTTACTCGAGGTTCGTTTTAAGCGTAATATTCCTTTTTTCTAATTAATCAACTCCAAAACTTCACTATTTTCGCAAAGAAAAATTTCGCATTTTACGAAAATGTCACTGACAATCGACGTTTTTCTTTTTTTTTTTTTTTTTATTTCTTTTCCAATATGCCATGTCGCAAGAAAATTTTAGCTTATACAAGGAAAAATTCCTCCAGGATATTTCCACGAAATATATTGATCTTTCATTTATTTTACTTTCTCCCATGTCTTTTTTCTGTCTTTCGTGCGAATTTACATAATGTTCCATATTCAAAGGTATTGATTTTAAATTAAAAGAAAAGGTTTTTTTCTCGGGATTAGTTAAAGCATTTTTTTTTTATTTCATGTTCTAGAAAAAAAAAAAAGACACATTCTGCATTTTAAAATACAAAATCAAAAAAGGTGTGAAACTAAAAATATTTAAATATCTTAAGAAATAAAAAGTGTTTTAAAAACATAGTTACATTTTTCCGTTTTTCCTTACAGTATTGTATCTGAAATTACGAAACATATTGTGCATTTTAAATTCAATCTCATTAGTTATGATTTTGCTAACCTTTTAGGCTATTCTTTTTTTAGAAATAGGATGCTCACGAATTATTAATCTTCTTACATATAAGCGGCTTATTCTGTCTGTCTGCTATAGAATCCCAGGCCGTTTTACCAATAGGGACCATATTCGGCACGGTTAATGTTTACGACCCGAGAAACTTATCGCTGCAAAAATGAAAGTTGTGACTCAATTAGTTTTTTTTAATTTTTTTTTTATAATTTTTCAATGATTTTTTGACCCGTTTTATTTTATTTTTACATTGTTGCCGTCGTTTCCAACAATATAATTACAGTTGCCGTGAGAAAAAACAAATCAATGCAGTTGCCATTGTTCTAACAAATACACTAATAATAATCAAAACATTTATCTAGCATATTCAGTGAGGCTTCGCTGTATTGGCAGTCTCCGCTAAAATTTAATGTAAACGCGAATTTAATTTAATCCTTTCTTTCTTTTTATAATCTATTTATCGTCTTCTGCGCTTTTTATATGTTTCTTATCAGAGTGGCAGCAGCTCTTTTTTCCCAGTTTCGTTGAAACTTTTGTTTTGAAAAGCATAATAAAATTTTCAATAAGTTCTTTCGATGATAAATATATATCTTTCACAAGCAATGTTATTATATAGTAAATAAATATATAGTAATGTGGGACAATAAACAAAGGGGCGTCCTAACCGCCTGACCTGGGTAATTCAATTTGAATTAGCAGAAATCTTTGCACAAATCATTTTAATTACAATTTATAATATCTAGAGCAGCGGTCATTTTATATAACCGCCGGGCTTACTCGTATAATTATATACAAAACATTAAAGTTAATATGGTATATTTTTACGGAAACATTACTAATAATAAAATCGAAATGCTGTTTTTCTGTCTCTACTCAAGTAAAACAACCTTGCAGCTCAACTAGAACCACAGGTCAATCTACAGCAGCTCAATTCGAGAAAGACATGCAAATATGACAACAAACATTGCAACGTAGCGTTTTCTTTTATATTATTATTTTAGTTTTAATTTAAAGAAGAAATATCAGCACAAGTTGAATGTTTTCATGTGCTAGTTATTCCGTTTTACAAGTAATTGTGAAAAAATATTGTTTATGCAGCAGTTCTTGACGAACCACAAAGTGGTTCGATTTCATTATCTACCCTAAAACATGGCGCAAAAACTAAACCAGAAGCGAAAGAATCCGACACTAATATGCTGATTTTTAAATTGTTCTGTAACAACTTAGTAAAGTGCATTTTGAAGCTTTTTTTTATATAAATTTTATTCCATTTTTTTTTTCAATGTTACTAACAATGCTATATGAATTTAGAAATAGGATATATTGTATGAAAAATAAGCGCATAATTTTACGATTTTATTCAGAAAAATTTCAAAAGAAATAGTATATAATTGGAAAAAACTATAAATTATTAGTTAGATATAACATGCAGACAACAAAAATTCGTAATGATTAAAAAGAAGAGTAGATCACAGCAAATATAATTCTATCGAAAAGGACGTTCTGCGTTTTGTCTCAAAATCGTATTCTACTTTTTTATTCAGAAGAAATCCTTAGAAAACTACAAAAAAAAGTACGCAAAAGCATCTTCATGTTTTTAACTAAATTAGATTTAAACGAGATGCAAATGAAAATGTTTTCGCTATTTTATAACGAAAAGAATTAAAAATCACTTAAATTCTTAAAACGGAAGAATATTTGTAGGAAAACAAGAAGGAAATATGTTCATAACACGTTCTCTAATAAACTATGAAATTTAAATAAAGGTAATCTAAATAGCGTGATAAGTCTTAAGTGTTTTGTTTCTTTCTTGCTCAAAGATTTACCAAGAATTAAAGTGCTTTTCTTTATTATTTTCCCTTAAAACGCAAGTTATGTGCCAAGCTGTGTGTTCCTCATAGCTCTAGCTCACGCAATATACAAGAGCGGTAAAAAAAAACTGTAGAAGTGGGCATGTTTGTTTCTAAAAAAAAAAAAGAACTTCAAATTTTAAGTTTATTTTACGGCGTAAAAGACAATTCGTGTGTAAAATATTTCCCTTTAATCTTCCTAATAAATAAAAAAAAGTACAAAAATTTAATTTGGACTTCAAATAGAAGATGCATAAAATAAGAACTTGAAATAGAATTAGTATGCAAATAAAATCCAAAGAACTAATTAAAATCATTTAAAATTGCAAAAGTAAGAAGCCGTTGGTACTGTATTTAACTCTTTAAAAATGCACAAATCTACGAAGCTAAGGTAACAAGTCATGATTTTGTACTTGTATTGTATAGGTATATCTATCAAAACTTTTACGTATCTTCAAAAAATATATAAGCTGATAATTATTAAAATAAATTTTTAAAAAATGAACAAAATCGAAAAAAGTAAATTTGTTTTTCTTCAAGTGTGTTCGATGAAACATTTCTGAATATTAACAAGAAGTTCCGTCTAGAACTATACGAGCCTACTTTCTCGTATACACCAAATTCAAATTTATAATCTAGCTATCTCTTTCTCTCTCTTTCTTATTTATCTTTAGTTCTAATTATTGAAAATATACCTTTTTCAACGGATAATACATATTCATTCACTCACTCATTCATTCTTTCATTTATTCAGCCATGCATTTATTCATTCATTCGTTACCTCATTCAAGTGTTTATTCATTCATTTACGCATTCATGTATTTATTCACTCATTTATTTATATTTTCATTTATTCAATAATTTATTCATTCATTCTTTTCCTCATTCATTTATTCATTGATTTATTCCTTCACTCTTTCATTTATTCATTCATTCATTATTTCACTCATTGAGTCACTGAGAAATATCCTTGAAAATCCCGATCAAAAAATTTCATAGCAAAATAGGCTCGTAAGTTCTGGATAAACTTTCTATTTCTACATGTTCTATGTTATAAGAGCTTTCCGATAAAGTTTGTTCCAAGCAAATCGGTCCGTTAGATCAGGATTTATATAGGGTTGAAATTTCCCCGTAAGCTCTGTGTTAATTTTTTGAACTGTTCAAAAATGAACAAAAACTGTTCAAATCAATATTTCACGCCGAGAACTCCTTTCAATAAGCTTGCAATAGGAACTTGGCTCTTGTGCCCAGAGTTTACGGAATTTGCTTCAGTTTTGTCCATAGGCGCTAATGTTAAAATTTTTTGAACTGTTCAAAAATGAACAAAAACTGTTCAAATCAATATTTCACGCCGAGAACTCCTTTCAATAAGCTTGCAATAGGAACTTGGCTCTTGTGCCCAGAGTTTACAGAATTTGCTTCAGTTTTGTCCATAGGCGCTAATGTTAAAATTTTTTGAACTGTTCAAAATTGAACAAAAAATTGTTCAAATCAAAAAGTAAAATATAGAAATGAGATATCCTCGCCGAGATCTTTCGAATGCAAAAAGAATTTTTTGATATGGACAATTCGTTCAAAAGTTATTAGGGGGGGACAGACCGACAGACCGACAGACAGACAGACCGACAGACAGACAGACCGACAGACAGACCGACAGACAGACAGACCGACAGACACACGTTTTCCCCATCTCAATACCCTACTTTCACATTTTTTATTTTTCAATCTTTATTTAATTACTTCAATTATTTTTGACTTTTCTTGATTTTTAACGATATTTTCACGATACATTAAGCCTTCTTTCATGCTTTATTATTATTTTTTTTTACTTTTACGGGAAAGTAGGCTAAAAAATCATTCTAAACTAAATGAATAAAACGCATTTCTTTCCGAAACGAAGTCAGTGTCGTCGTAGAACACACATATGGAATTAAATTTGCAATGGAACTTCTTGTCATTTATTTCGTAATGTAAGGAGCTAGTACAGCGTATTAAAATAGAATTTTAAAAGTTTATTTTCTTTATTAAACCATGTCTTTTCTTTTCTTGATGTCGCATAGAATGTATGCTAAACGATCAGTTCCAACTCGTGCAGTATTCAGTTCAGCAGTTCCATGATAATGCAACAGTTGGCAACTAATCGCTGAGTATTGGCGACTTTAACAAAAATCACCGAGCAGCATAAGCAGTACTTTTTTACCCAATGACTTTACGAAGCTGTATGAAAGTGAGCTCAGAAAAGTGAGCTTGAATATTGAAAGAAGTCTTTTTAACTACTTTTAATTAAGTGTCAAATAACTTGTTTATAACTGAAACATTTTAAAGAAAAATTTTGATCAGACTTCATGGAATCTTTTCAAAATCCTATTTCGAAATTTCACATGTAACTTAGTATAGCTTACGTATATTTGAAATATTTATACTTGATCAATCATTGTGAAATAAAACTTTTATTATTCGAGGGATCGTGCCAGAGGAAATTCGGGTCCATTTTGGACCCTTCACCCAAACCAAAACGCACCCTTCACATAATTCCAATTAATCAAAACGTACCCTTCACGAAGTTCAAATGAATCAAAACGGACCCTTCAAAAAATTCCAATTAATCAAAACGTACCCTTCACGTAATTCAAATGAATCAAAACGGACCCTTAACAAAATTCCAATTAATGAAAGCGTAACCTTCACGAAATTTAAATCAATCAAAACGGAACTTTCACAAAATTCCAATTAATCAAAATGTACCCTTCACGAAATTCAAATCAATCAATTTTCACACAATAAGTTCATTTTTCAAAAAAAATCTCTTTAAAATTCACAAGAAACGGACCCTGTTAAAAATTGCTTTATCTACCCCTGTATGCAGAACAGTTATTTAAGGAAAATAAAACTTTTGAACAGAGGTCAACGTATTAAGAAAATGAAAAAATAGTAAGTAAATCCTATTTACCTTTTTTGCATACCATTCCACCCCGACCTAATGAAAAACTTTTTTCGAAAAAAGAAACATACTCACTATATTACTTAAAACTCCGCAGACAATGCTTCATAAACTATTGTTCGATTTCATTCCAATGAAATCGTCTGCGGTTTCATGTGTAGTATTTTTATGTTAGCAGACGATAAATTAAAAATCAATTCTTCCCTTAAAAAATCTTTGAATAAATTGCAATATTAATATGTAACATTAAACAATTTTATACGTCAAAATAAAATATTTTAGTGGCATAAATAAATTAATATATTAATTGTGCATGAAAAATGCTTTATGTTTCTTTCGAAGAATCATTCTTTTATATTATCGTCTGTGACATTCATTTAAAATATCGTCTGCGTTTGTTCTTTATCACGTTGGATGACAACATGTCACCGTAAGCGCGAATGCAAAGAAGAAAAAAAAAATCGTCTGCCATTTTCATCGATATCATTTTATTTTAATTGAATTACTATTTTATAATTACGGTTTTTTTTAAGGATGAGGGACGGAAAGGAAAATGGAGAGGCGGAGTTCTAAACCTGTCACGCATTTTTAATTCATTTATTTACATTTTTTTAACTTTAATTAATTTATTTATTTGTTGTTTTATTTTATTTATTTATTTATTGTTTCTGGAATTTTTCACTTCTCTACTGTGCTTTAAAGAAAATTTGTCCCAATGTTGTACCTATACTTACTTTTTCATTTTCTTTCATTTAAATTTTTATTCTTTTTCGAGGGCTTGGGGTTTTTTACAGATAAAAAGATTAAAAAGAACTTACCATGAAAATTATCTCAATTCAAACACAAAATGCAACAAAACAAAAAAAGGTGAACAAATTAAAATTGGGGGGGGGGGGAGAAATAAATAAAAAGAGAAAGAATAATACTGCTTTTGATGACAATAGCTACATTTTTAGTAAGCCACATTCGGCAAAAAACTGGTTTACTATTTCATAGTCTTAATTATTAGTGCCTAGAAATTTATTAGCACAATATGTCCCCTCAACGACGTTATCAGATTTCAATTCGACCATTTAATGGTTGAGTCTGCAAATAATTGTTTTATAATTATTATTTAAAATAATTTATTTTTAAATTTGTTTATTTTATTTTTTTGCACACAAGCATATATAAGAAAAGTAAGATACAAAATGGAAAGTTAGGAAATTAAACGGGAAGCGGAGAGCTGGTTCGTGATAAGGAGGAAGGATCAACTTCCACTTCACAAGGCTCTTTCTGCATTGTGTAAAAAACGATTTAATTTCTTTTTACTATAATTCAGTAGATCAGCGTATAACTTTCGTCAATGTTAAGTATACGGAAAAATCAATTCATGTTTCTATCCATGCATATTTTTTTAAATGTCTTTTACTAGTTCGCAATTCATTCATTCACTCACTCATTCGTGCATTTATTCATTTATTTCAGCATACATTCATTCAAAAAACTTCATGAGAAAATAGGCTCGTTTAGTTTTGGTTAAACTTTGTATCTGTACTTGTTCTACGTCATAACATCTTTCCGATAACGTTTGTTCCAAGCAAATCCGTCAGTTATCTCAGGATTTATAAAGGATTTAGCCGGTAATGTTTTTCTTTTGCACTGTTCAAAATTGAACAAAAATTGTTCAAATCAAAAAAATTTCACGTCGAGAGCTTCTTGGAATAAGCTTGTTCAAAGGAACTTGGATCTTTATATGCAGAGTTTGTATATAATTTGCTTCATATTTCACCATAGACGCTAATGTTAAGAATTTTTGAACTGTTCAAAATTGAACGAAAAATTGTTCAAATCAAAAAGTACTACTTTCCCGTATACACCAAATTCAAATTTATAATCTAGCTATCTCTTTCTCCTTTAGCTTTAGTTCTTAATTATTTCAAATATACCTTTTTCAACGGATAATACATATTCATTCACTCATTCATTCTTTCCTTTATTCAGCCATTCATTCATTCATTCATTCGTTTACTCATTCATGTCTTTATTCATTTATTTACTCATTCATATATTTATTCCCTCATTTATTCATTCTTTTCCTCATTCATTTATTCATTCTTTCACTCCTTCATTTATTCATTAATTCATGCTTTTACTCATTCATTTATTCATTGAGAAATATCCTTAAAAATCCCGATAAAAAATTTTTTATAGGAAAATAGGCTCGTTAGTTCTGGGTGAACTTTCTATTTGCACATGTTCTACGTTATAAGAGCTTTCCGATAAAGTTTGTTCCAAGCAAATCGGTCCGTTAGGTCAGGATTTTTATAGGATTGAAATTTCACCGTAAACGCTATGTTAATTTTTGAACTGTTCAAAAATGAACAAAAACTATTCAAATTGATATTTCACGCCAAGAGATTCTTCCAGTAAGCTTGTTCATTGGAACATGGATCTTATACCCAGAGTTTACATCATTTGCTTTATTTTCGCCCATAGGCGCTAATGTTAAATTTTTTTGAACTGTTCAAAATTGAACGAAAAATTGTTCAAATCAAAAAGTAAAATATGGAAATGAGATTTCCTTGCCGAGATCTTTCGAATGAAAAAAGAATTTTTCGAATCGGACTATTCGTTCAAAAGTTATTAGGGGGGGACAGACCGACAGACAAGACAGACAGACAGAGGCGGGGGAACAGGACAGGACAGGACAGGGCAGGGCAGGCAGGCAGGACAGACAGACGAAGACAAGACAGACAGACATTTTCCCCATCTCAAAACCCTACTTTCAAATTTTTTATTTTTCAATTTTTATTTAATTACTTCATTTATTTTTGACTTTTCTTTATTTTTAAGGATATTTTTACGATACATTAAGCCTTCTTTCATGCTTTAAATTTTTTTTTTTACTTTTACGGGAAAGTAGGCTAAAAACGAGGTTATTGAAGGCCACTTGCTCGCACTGAAAACTAAACTCATTGTCTGATGATTATAATTGGGCAGCAATTGTGGACCTTACAAGTGAGATACAGATTTTATATTAATAATAAAATGTGGTAATATAAGTAGTAATATATATTTTTTTTGTAACCAGCCGTTTTATTAGCAATAGAACTATTCCTGTCATTATAGTTTTAATTGTGAGTATTTTATACCATATTAGTTTGTTAACGTGCATTTTACGTACGTCAAAAAACACAGTCATTAATTTGTTTCGTATTTAGTTATTTATTTTTTAGAGTAGTTAAAGTTTACAAAAATAAATGAATGTCTGCGTTTCATTTTTTTTAAAATGTGTAATTCTTTATTTATCGCTCATTTTCAATGTTTTATTTTCTAGCGAATTACTTAACATTTTAAAGCTGTTTCACGAAACACACTGATTTGATCGTTGCTTGTAGATTTTTTATGAATATTCAAGATAGAAAATAAGCACATACCAACTTATACTAACCTAAAACACGCTTCTTAGAAAGTACTTGTGTATCGATTTTAAGGATATTTCATTTTATGCTTTAGGGCAGGTTTAGAAATCGTTTTTATATTTCTGGAGGCTATAAACTCAATTGCCCTCTGAGTATCTGCAGTTGAAATCAGTTTCCCAAAGCAGCAAGAAATCAGATCTATTTGATAAACACCAAACTTTGGGTTTTAGATACTTTAGCCCTTTCCCCTACGAAATCAAAATCTTTGTTACAAAATATCTCAAGTTGATCTGGATTTGTTCAAGCAAGTTAAAATCGACTTCGAAAATGTGGTTAATATTAAATTATATATACACATCTATATCTACCTCTTCATCTTTATAAAAATATAATATATAAACGATCCTAAAAATACAGTATTAAAACAATTCAGTAGAATACCGTTACATTACGGAACGCGTAAAAGGCGACTATCATCATGTCTCCTGCTATTTTTAGAGTTATTTGAAAATTTAGTTTTCTCTAAATTGCAAACTGCAGTTTTCTACGTCCAACACGATTTATAAACATTATCTGGTTCTGTTTTTCAAGTTCCAGAAAGAAAAAACTCTACATATTCTCTAATGTGAGTTTATACTGTAAGGAGGTCTGAAAGGACAACATTTCTTTGTGGAGTACTAGTCATCAGCTTGTAGATTGTCCTCTTATTATTAGAATGTGTGTTCTACTAATACTGTGCTGCACTACTTGGTAAAATACGGTTCAGAACACCATGGTTGTGTTATCTCGCGGATGAAAAAAAAAAAAAAAAAAAAACACTTACTCCAACACCAACGTTAAAGTTGGGTTCCTCGGTATTTAACGATCACATTTTCTTTCGACAAATAGCTTACCAATAGTTCCAATAGTTTAAACTTTGACGATTATGTATCTAATTACTTTGTGAAATTGATTTCGTATCCAGCATCTAAATATTTTATTGGCTTAAAATATATACAACTTTCACGGATTTGTAGCTTTAACTCGTCTAGGCAAAAATGTTAAAAATGTCCGTAAGAAAATAGTAATATAATCATTTATTTGATTGTTGTTTTATCATATTAAATTACAACAGTTGAATAACTATTAAAACGATGGTACTCAAACCAATGATTGTGAAAAAAATCGTTTATTTTCTGTTTCTCCTAAAGAACGTTTAACTAACCGTAATTCACAAGCGCCACTAGGTCTCGTTGTCAATAAGAATCGGGCGTCCATCTTGGTTGTAGAACCTTACCGTCGTACTTTGCTGTTAAAATATGAATAAAGATTTATCAGTTCAAATCTGCATGTGTATATAAAAAAAAGAAGAAAAAAAGTGGCTTAAACAGTGGTTACTAAATAGAAACACATACACACGTAAATCAAAAATTGGAGACATCGGATTCCCGAACTCTTTGCGAATCAGCGAACCCATAATTTGAGCTGCTGAAGCTTGTTTGTAATTTAATTTTTGCAGCAAATAAAATGATTTTCGTCAATATACAGTAAATGTAGACCAACGATGACTTTGGATCCAATCAAAAACTGAAATTTCAATTTTAACGCAGTTTGCCTGTTGGAAAAGAATATTTATTGATAAATAAAATTCAGCTTTGAGCGGTGTCGATAACCGAATGTTTAGAGCGCAAAGTTGGTACATCGTACACCCGGGGTTCTATTCGCGCACGCTTCGTTTACTGTTTCTACGCCTCGAAATGGTCCAAAAACCGTAAAAATTTAATTTTGAAACCATTTTTAAATGGTTATAAAACCGTAAACTTTTGCATTTACGGCTTTTTAACCAAGCTGATTGGAAATGTTTTAAGTCCCGTAAAGATATAAAAATGTTCCAAACCATAAATTTGACGGTGAATTAGATGGACAGACTGCTGCCGGCTATTAACCCGTAATTTCATGCTGAAATTTCTAACAGTGTGCCTGTAATCTGACGACTAGTACATTTGGCCTCATGATGTGCGCGCAAGTTGAGTCTCTCTATACGAAGATGTTACCTTTGAGGAATAACGCAAAAGCTAAAATTCAAGCTGTGACCAGATGTAACGATTATACAAGGGTTATCGAAGGTTTTATAACAACCGCTACCACCTGTTACAGTGTGCCGTGTATGCTTCTTTTATATACATCTAGAGTTTTCATAGTGGTCGAAATACGATCGAAATTCATTAAATATATTTGAAGTTCAGCTGCAAAAGTTTAAACAATTTCGCATTTTAGTTTTCCTGTTTGACAACAGTTTAATATGTCAGTTATCGATAATCTCTTTTCATTGTGATTTACTGACCACTGAGTTAGTCATTTAATGTAAAATATTTGTGACACATAATATGCATACAATGCATATTTCTGCACTCCTTCTCTTTTAAGGAAAACATAAGTAAAATTTTTCATGCCACTTTATTATTACTGAATAAATAAGAAATCCTAGCAGTCACTTTCAATTTAATTGAGAGTTCAAAACGCTAATGCAAATCAACAAATTTAAGAAAGTTCATTCGAAGCAATATAGATATATATATGTATACTAGCGGAACCCGCAAGGCTATTCCCGTATTAAAAAAATGAAAACACCAGTCGGTTTGCCATTGTGTCTCTAGTGATAACTTTTTTAGGCGTAAATTATGTTATTTTATTAAAATGTATAGCATTCCACATCATTAAGAATTAGCTGCCCACGGCAATCCGCCAGAGATCCTACACATTTAAGCTTTTTTTTTTTTTTTACAAAACACACACAATAAAAAGGGAAAAAGGAAAGGAAGAAAAGAAACGAAACAAAAAAGAAAATATTTGAAAGAAAATGCATTTTGTTTGTTTAGTTCAAGTACCCACATAAAAAGGACTATTATAATAAATTAGAATAGTTTTAATTAATAAATTTTTAATATAATTAATTTTTATCTATTATTTATTGACATTAAAGCCGGGTCCATGCGCTACGTTTTGTACAACCTTTTGTCTGCGCAGTCTTAAGACTGAATGAAAACGTTGCAGTTTTTTTATGCATCTACATGGTGCAGAGATATCTGTATATTTCACTCAGTTTTGTGCGATATCGTCATGAAGGAGGTACTACTCTGATCAATTTTGGCATGATGTCATGTTAAAAAAAAAAAGACTGGAACGTCTCAGAAGTACCGCGTTCAAAGTGGTCAAATGATTACATAAAATAGTAATTTTTTGTTGCCTATTCAGGTGGTTCGACAACTGCAATCTCTTTATTTTCATCCATGGTATTCCTAGACTGCCTTGTTGTCTATTGATCATTTAGGAAAAGTACCCGGCGTTCAAAGTGGTCAAATGATTACATAAAAATAAATGGTTTTTTGTTGCCTGTGTATATGAATGATGACTATGAATTAATTTTTATGCATTATTGGAAGAGGTAAATAAAGGTTGCCTACCTTTTCTCTCCGGTCAAAGCGAATCCAGACAATGGCTTCCGAATCCGCTGAAACGTTGAATCTTGTTTTGGATGTGACGGTAAATGATTTCCGAAACTAAGAGTTGACATAGACTTTAATACCATCACTGATAGTACAGAATGACTTTCGAATATAATTTTAGACTAGTTACGAGTTATGACTTTACTATACATGCCTCAGAATCAATCACCACACAACACTCAACAAAAGAATAGAATAGAATCAACCAGAACAAAAAAAAAAACAGAATACAGTTATGTCATAACCAAACAGACGCCACATACATTGAATGAAGTCTTTTCCCCCGTCCGGAGACGCCCTCTATCAATCGGGTATAAAGTTAAAGTCTCTTTTTTTTTTTTGCTTAAAGTCAATTTAAGGCTTCGTTTCCGAACATATTCCCCGGGGCGACGAGTCAACCTCATTATCTGGAATAGGCAGGATCGCAAGCTGGGAAACAGCACGTGTTGAGGCGCCCTTGGATGTTTGGATGGTGGCAACCCGGCAAATCCCATCAGAACCTGGATGAATGACGATGACGCGAACACATCTCCACACTGTGGAAGGAGTAGTTGGGTCTTTCACGAGGACGAGTTGTCCGATGGAGACTTGTTTGTTCTTCGTGGTCCATTTAGTTCGGGACTGGAGGGTATGAAGGTACGAAGTGGACCACTGCCGCCAGAATCGATCTTTAAGCTGCAGCAGGAGAGACCACCTAGAATTAAGACTTAAAAGAGAACCATTAGAATGAGATTCAGGAATTTCGAGCAAAGGACAACCAATTAGGAAGTGGCCAGGGGTTAAGACGTTACAGTCTTTGGCATCAGGGGATAGTGGGTAAAGGGGGCGAGAGTTGATAATAGCCTCAATTTGACAGAGGAGGGTGGTAAGTTCTTCGAAAGTCATTAAGGCTGCTTTGCAAGTTTTAGTCAGATGACGTTTGGTAAGCTTGATAGAGGCTTCCCATATACCTCCGAAATTTGGGGCATATGGAGGAATGAACTGCCAACATATATTTCGTTGGGATGAATAATCTTGCATTAATGGATCATGAGGGATTTTGAAGAGGGATTTTAAATAGGCTGATGCTCCCACAAAATTGCTGCCATTGTCACTGAAGACATGAGATGGATAGCCGCGACGAGCAACAAATCGTCGGAACGCTGCCAGGAATGCAGCTGAAGATAAAGAAGAGACTGCCTCCAGGTGCACTGCTTTGGTGCTCATACAGATGAATAGGCAAATGTAGGCTTTGAAAGTACTTGATTTTCGAGCGTGTTGGCACTTGATTAAAATAGGCCCAGCAAAATCCAAACCCACCTTCTCGAATGCGCGGCAAGGATTGATTCTTGCACTCGGAAGATCACCCATCATCTGGGAAATTGGTTTTGCTGATACTTTGAAACATTCAATGCATTTCCGGAGTTCTTTTCTAACGGTTGATTTTCCAGCCGGAATCCAAAATTTCTGTCGTATGAGTGATAGGACTAGTTCTTGGCCTGCATGAAGATTTGAATGATGGTAGTGTCTAACAACAAGAATGGTAAAATGACTATGTGTGGGAAGTAACATGGGATATTTCTGATCAAAGTTCAATTCTTGTTGGTGACGCAGACGTCCTCCAAAGCGCAGGATACCTTCCTGATCCAGAAAAGGATTTAAGGCTATGAGTTTGCTGGATTTTGAAAGTGTTTTATTAGAGTTAAGTTGTTCGAGTTCAGGATGAAAAGAAGAATGTTGAACCAATTTGACGGTTGTCTTTAGAGATGTATTTAATTCACCAGCGTTTAACAGTCCTGTAATTTTAGACTCGGATTTTGAATTATTGTAGAATCTAAATACCCATGCCACAGTTCGAATTAATTTCAGGTATGAGGAGAATTCGTCTAATAGATCAAGAGAAGGATTAACTTGGGTGAGAAAGGATGCACTCTCAACGTTTGAATGAACATGAATATCTGATGAAGGTTTAGACAGCTCTTGCTTTGGAGAATCTTCCTCAAAAGAGACAGGATCAAAGTCAATAAGCCATGTTGGCCCATTCAACCCTTCTGAGTGTTCCATGAGTTGTTTTGGATAAAGTCCTCGACTAGCGCAATCAGCAATATTAGACTTCCCTGAAATATGATGCCATGAATCTTTTGATGTTAAAGAATGAATTATATTTACACGATGGTGGACGAATTGATTTCCTTTAGATAGTGGATTTTTAATCCAACAGAGTGCAATTGTTGAATCACACCATAGATAAATGTGATGAATGGGGAAATTTATCGCTTCTTTGAATGTGTCAACCAATTCAGCGAGAAGAACTGCACCGCACAGCTCCAACCGAGGTAATGTTACCTCTTTGATGGGTGCAACACGAGTTTTGGATGCCATTAAGAATATGTGCGATGAATTGCGAATGACTCTAATGTAGATCACAGCCGAATAAGCCTTTAAAGAGGCGTCACAAAAGCCATGGACTTCTACCTTTACCGAATTGACAACATGAATGTAACGGGGGACCTTAATCTCCTTGAAATAATGAATTTCGGCTTGGAACTTATTCCATCGATCGATAATTTCAGCTGGTAAGGGATCATCCCAACCAACATTTGATTTCCACACATCTTGTAGAATAATCTTCAAAAGTACAGTTGTCGGGGCAACAATGCCTAACGGATCAAAGATGCGTGCAATTATTGACAATAACTGTCTTTTAGTTGAAACAGTCTCTGATGGAACTGCTCTGACTTGGAATGAATCGATAGTTAAATCCCAGAACAGACCTAGGATTTTTTGAGCAGAATCATCTTGAAATGAATGTGTGAAGGTGCTAGCCCTTAAAGCATCTGGTAACTGTGCAATGACTTCAGGATGGCTACATGACCATTTTCTGAGCTCGAAACCACCCGAAGCCAAAAGGTCTAAGAGTTCTTTGATTATGGATTTGGCCGACTCGACTGAATTAGCACCAGCTAACAGATCATCAACATAAAAATGATCCTGCGCTACTTTGGTTGCTTCGGAAAATCGGTCTTTTTCGTCCCTGCATAGTTGTTGTAGGGTACGAATGGCTAGATAGGGGGCACAAGCCGTACCATATGTAACGGTATTTAGATGATAAATTTGGAGAGGCTCCTTTGGTGATTTTCGCCAGAAAATTTGTTGGAATGATGTGTCTTCACTAGCAATCATAATTTGGTGGTACATTTTTGTTATATCAGCTGAGAATGCAACAGGGAACATCTGAATTTTTATAAAATGTCAAAAATACTCTTTTGTAGTTTTGGTCCCTTTAGAAGTATATCATTTAATGAATTTTGGTTACTCGATTTGTAAGATGCTTCAAAGACTACCCTAAGTTTAGTGGTAGTACTACTCTCATTTACTACACCGTGATGCGGTAAAAAGTAGTTTGGTTGGGGAGAGATTTCCTCTGGCTTTAAGAGAGTCATATGGTTAAGAAGTTTGTATTCTTCCATAAACTCAGTGTATTTTTCCTTTAACGACTCGTTGGATTGTAATTTTTCTCCAAAGAAAAAAATCGTTTCATAGCTCCCTCTTTGCTTTCCCCAATTTCTGAATTTTTTTTTAAATGGTAATTTGACGATGTATCGCCCTTCTGAATTTCGCGAATGTGATTTGTCGAATATTATGTTACATAAATCGTCTTCGTCACTTTGTTTATCAGATTCTTGAATGGATTCCAACTCCCAAAATTGTTTGAGTGTCAATATTTACAAGTGTATGGCATGTGACTGATAAATTTTGATTTTTAGTTACCGAAGTATTTACATTGCCCGACAATAAATGTCCCAACTTGGTGGGTAATGCTGCTGGTGTGCCTTTTGGTCCCAAGATAGGAGGACCTGAAATTAATGATAAAAATATGTCCGCACCAAGTAGGACATCCACATCGCTCTCCACAAAATACGATGGATCAGCCAAACAAAGACCTTTTAAATGAGGCCAATCCACCCTTGCCATATTAAAATTTGGCAGAGATGTTGTGACTTTGTTCACCACAAAAGCCGTCACTTCAAACGAGTCTCCTGAAAAGTATGGAGAAAAGGCAAATTTTGTTGAATATAAGCACGTTTCAGCATAGATTTCGTTTGTGCCTACCAGACGGTGTTTTGTTTGTTGCATCGGTAAGTGAAGTCGCTCCGCGCAATGTTTGGAAATAAGACAGTTTTGCGAGCCATTGTCCACTAATGCCCGACAGGTTATCTTTTGTCCAGTTTTAGACTTTACTTTGATTAGCGCGGTAAATAATAAAACGTGATTTGATTCTTGCGACTTCGTGCAACTATTAGCGACCGTGCTGACTGACTGTGGTTGACGATCTTGGTCATTAACTCTATAAACATGCAGTAAGGTATGATGCCTAGCCCTACAATTCTTGCAACTGAATCCTATCTTGCACGTGTCTATGGTATGATTGCTCCTAAGACAATTCTCACACAAGTGGTTCTCCTTAACGACATTCCATCTGTCATTAATATTCAATGACTGAAACGTAGGACATCGAAATAATGCATGACTTTGGCTATGTGGACATAGGATACATTTTTGAAATTTAACTTCACTATTTACACTATCTTCTTTAACAACGGTGCTATGTACATTAGATTTTTAAAAATTATTTACAACAGATTTTTGTTGGAATTTTTTGACTTCCGGCTTAGAAAATTTATTTTCTTGCATACTTCGGGCCTCTCTCTCAATGAAGTTTTTAAACATTTCAAGTGACGGACATGAATCAGAATTGAGGGTGAGCTCCCATCGTTGAATAACTGGCTCTTCCAATTTAGATGTAAGAAAGTTAATTAATATAAGATCTGTTAAAGTATTGCTTTCTAATCCCAACGTTTTCAAATTTCGAATTGCTTCATTGCAAATATCAATTATCTCTAGTAGTAATTTAGAATTGTTTGCCCTAACTATCTTCATTTTAAAAATTTTATTTATTTGGCCTATTGCCAACTGCCGTTTGTTCTCGTATCTACCACATAGCAATTCCCAACAATGCGTTAAATTTTCTGGAATTATGGCAAATCCTCTAATTAATTTTGAAGCATCTCCGCGAATACATGACTGAAGGTACGTAAGCTTTTCCACATCATTTAACGACTTGTTTTCAAGAATAGATGCATTGAATATTTCTTTGAAGGAAAGCCATAATTCTGAATTGCCAAAAAAATGTGGAACATCTAATTTTGGGAGCCTAACAGCAAGCGACTGTTCTGTTTTAAACGAATTTTCACTTTTCCTTTTTTCCATTGGGCTTTTGCTTTCTAATTCAATGCTCCAATTCAATAACAAGCTTTTAGTTTCGATGTAATTGTCAAAATAATCGTCGCTTTCATACTGAGAACACGCTGAGAACAAGAGTTCTAATTTACTCTCAAAATTATCGACTTTCGTTTTTAAGATTTTTATTTCACTAGAATTATCTGTAACATTTTTAACAATATTTTCGAATAACTTAATTTCTTTTATTAACATCTCCAGCTTAAATGAATTTTTAGATTGCTTCGGAGCCATGGTTAAATAATTAAGCTTCAATGTATAGTACAATAGAATATAGAATAAAATCACACAATAATAATAATGTTTGAATAAACAATACTTTCGTTAATATTATTTACCGAAGATAACTACTCCGTGCTCTGACGGACCATAATTTATGTATATGAATGATGACTATGAATTAATTATTATGCATTTTTGGAAGAGGTAAATAAAGGTTGCCTACCTTTTCTCTCCAGTCAAAGCGAATCCAGACAATGGCTTCCGAATCCGCTGAAACGTTGAATCTTGTTTTGGATGTGACGGTAAATGATTTCCGAAACTAAGAGTTGACATAGACTTTAATACCATCACTGATAGTACAGAATGACTTTCGAATATAATTTTAGACTAGTTACGAGTTATGACTTTACTATACATGCCTCAGAAGCAATCACCACACAACACTCAACAAAAGAATAGAATAGAATCAACCAGAACAAAAAAAAAACAACAGAATACAGTTATGTCATAACCAAACAGACGCCACATACATTGAATGAAGTCTTTTCCCCCGTCCGGAGACGCCCTCTATCAATCGGGTATAAAGTTAAAGTCTCTTTTTTTTTTGCTTAAAGTCAATTTAAGGCTTCGTTTCCGAACAGCCTGTTCTGGTGGTTCGACAACTGCAGTCTCTTTATTTTCATTCATGGTATTCCAAGACTGCCTTGGTGTCTCCTGATCATTTAGGAAATGTAACAAATCAAAATACCAGAGAGATGGCTTGTAGATTTCGTCTCCAGCCCCAGATCGAATCGATTTATTAACTTTTGCCAATTCTTTACGGTAAACACTTCTCAAAGAATTAATTATTTACAACTGTTTATCTGTTTGTGGTTGCATCAATTTCTTTGAATTTTTCCACTAAACTTTCATAAGCCTTCCCTTTTTATCCCTGTACCTATACTCCTTGGATCTGTCACGCCAAATATATGGAAACTTTCGCACAATGCAATAAATTCTGTGAGAAATTCCCGAGAACATTGCAGAAAGTCTGCCACTGTCTCCTGACGAATTGAAACTGAGGAACAAAATGAATCGGAAAAAGGGGCTACCGTCTACATGGGCCGATTTGTCTGCTCAGTTCAATAACATCTATGCTTTCTAGCTCAGTTATCGCTGAAACTGTACAGTCTTCGCACCGGGCTCAAAACTGCGCACTTTTCCAATCTACACGCAACGTTTTATCTCGAACGTGTTGAACTGCGATGACAAAAGGTTGTGCAAAACGTAGCGTCTGGACCCGGCTTAAAACAGAAAGACGAAATTTTGTTGCTTGCAGAAACAAACAGCAGCAACAAAATCTTTGAAAGCGGAATAAACCCTTGATCCGAGCTCAAATAGGAAAATAACATATGTGCTAATTCACTGGCGAAAAAAAAAATTAAATAAAAGAAAGTATAAATAGTAATAATAAGCTGGAATAACAAAAATCGCTATAAAGGATAACATTTTTTTTAAAAACCCCTGTGCAGTATTTAAAAAGGTCCCGTAAAATACATGTCAAAATAAGGAAATCAAAATAAAGCTATCAATCGCCTATGAGACACAGGAAATAAATTTTCGTTTTAAAAAATAATAATCAAAATCCAAAAAAATTAATTAATTAATTTAGAATCGGCTGCTCCTCAAAATGCTAAAAACCGCAAGCAATAAATTTTAATTCGTTAAAAGAAACAAGAAGTTCCGTCTAGAACTATACGAGCCTACTTTCCGGTATTCACCAACTGCAAATTTATAATCTAGCTAACTCTCTCTCTCTCTCTCTCTTCCTCATTCAACTTTAGTTCTTAATTACTTCAAATATGCCTTTTTCAACGGTTAATACATATTTATTCACTCACTCATTCCTTCATTTATTCAGTCATTCGTTTATTTATTCATTATTTTTTCTCATTTATGTATTTATTCACTCATTTATTTATTTTTCACTTCATACATTCATTTATCTATTTTATTATTTATTCACTGATTTATTCACTCATTTATTCGTTTATTCCATCACTCATTCATTTAATCATTCATTCATTCGAAAATATCGTTAAAAATCCCGATCAAAAAATTTCATAAGAAAATAGGCTCGTTCCGTTCTGGTTGGACTTCGTATCTGTACATGTTCTACGGCCAAACATCTTTCCGATAAATTTTGTTCCAAGCAAATCGGTCTGTTAGATCATGATTTATAAAGGACTGAGTTTCCCCGTAGGCGCTAATGTTAATCTCTTTTTGAACAGTTTCAAAATGAATTCCTTTATCCCGGCGCAAATCTCGCCAAGGCAACAAAACACGCAAAAGGTTACCAGCGGAGGTATTCCGTTTGGCGATCGTTGAATCATTATTGGCGACTTTATCGCCTGCGCCGGTATAAAGGAAAAAGTACCGTTAATTTTTTTGAACTGTTCAAAAATGTTCAAAGCAAAAAATATTTTCCTTCGAGAACTTTTTAGTAATCTTGTTTATAAGAACTCGACTCTTATGCCCAGAGTTTACATAATTTGCTTAACTTTTGCCCGTAGGCGCTAATGTTAAATTTTTTTGAACTGTTCAAAATTGAACGAAATATTGTTCGAATCAAAAAGTAAAATATGGAAATGAGATGGCCTTGCCGAGATCTTTCGAATGCAAAAAGAATTTTTCGAATCGGACTATTCGTTCAAAAGTTATTGGGGGGGGGGGGGACAGACAGACACAGACAGACCGACCGATAAACTTTTTCCCCCATCTCAAAACCCTACTTTCAAATTTTTTATTTTTCAATCTTTATGTAATTACTTCACTTATTTTTGACTTCATATTTAACGATATTTTTCGGTATATTAAGCCTTCTTTCATGCTTTAATATATATATTTTTTACTTTTACGGGAAAGTAGGCTAAAAAGGATCAATAGTCAGTCGGCATGGTAACAATTAAAATTAAAGTTAATTACCGTGAAAAAATAATTTCGAATTGCAGAGAAAAATGCTTATAACTTCTTTTCTAGTTAATTTAGAAGCTTCGAATTTTCGCACGCAGAGCGAAACTCTCTCCGGGGTAGTTTTTTACGCGCTTTTCAACGGTATCAAGCTCGAAAGGATGCAATAATTCCTTTCCATAGAAAATGGCTATTTTATGAAACTTTCAGCTATAAATTGGAATAAAAGAAGAACAAATTCGAATTTCAGAAAAAACTCTCCGACGTGCACACCCCCATTTTCCAAACTAATTTCGTGCCAAATTTCATGGAAATCCGCTGGACGGTCTGGGCCCTACGTCGGACACAGGCACAGACAGACCACACACACAAACACGTACTTGCTGCTTTATTATTAGTAGAGATTAGCAATAGATTAACTGACACCTTAAGATTAGTATTGTTTTTCTTTGACATTCATTTAGTAGATTACATTTTCTGTTTTACTTTGTTCTTGGCATTTCTTAAATAGTGAAACATGTATTGAATATTGTACAAATATTGTAAGTTGTAGAGTACTATCATAGTACTACGAATAAAGACTTCTAAAAAATGCAAACGCTTCGAATCTACATCGAAGGTAAGAGTAAAAAGAAAAAAAATATATTTTCAAGCATTAAAAAAATAAAAAATAAAAACTATTTCCCAAACCTAAATTTAAAAAAGAAAGACATTTGTTTGACAGACAGAAAGGTACATGTTTTTCCTTTGCCTATTTATATATAGATTCAGCATAAAAAGCCCAATAGACCAATGCTAGTTTCCAAGAACTAATATGCATTCTCAGAGACCAGATCTTACACCGACAGATTGGCTTTTTTGGTGTCAATCGTTGACATCATATATTCTAATGAATGATGTCACAAAAATAGAACAACAAGCAATGTGAAGAATAGATGTCATCAGGTTTTTGCATTCATGTCGAACCATGGGTGCCAGAGTTGATTGAAAAATGTGATATATAGGTGGAAAAACATGAAGACAAGGATTTTCCCCCCTCAAATTTCATTTTTGTGTCCGTGTTGTGCATTCTAATGCGTCAACTTACCATTGACACAAACTCTTTCGTTTTGCCCCTAAGCTATCCAAAAATGAACTAAAACATTTTAAACAGCTGCTAACTTTTCCTGTTGTTGATTTTCTAACTATAATGGGGTTTTTGCATTCGTAAAAAAATATTTTTGACGAAAAAAATGTTTCACACTTTTCGTAAAAGTGAAAAAGTGCCTTGTTTCCATGGAGGATTTCTCGGAGCTAGTGAATAGTTCTTAAAAAAATTGAAAATGTAACTTAGAGGTTCATAAAAAAGGCCACTTTATGTTTTTACAACTTTATTTAACAATAAATCACCAAGATTACCAAAACACATCGATAATTATAAACATTGATGGTTTAATTAAGTTTCAATTGTTGGTTTATAAAACGATCATTTTGAGAGAGTTTTCTATTTAAACTTCATTAAATATACAGAATAAAACTGCGAAACATTAAAAAAAAGTCTTTTATATTGCGTATTTCATGAACAATTATGCGAAATATAATCTATCTATAGTTGTTGAAAAAATGTACCAAACTGAACTAAATTAAACTCTCATTCAGAGCCAATGTGTTAGAGCACCATCCAATTAAGTGTATGCAAATAGATGCCTAAACTTGTTAATTATTTCCCAGATTCAATATAAATGGAATTTAAGAGAAATTTCTTTTCCTTAAGTATGGCAAGAGAAAGTACGTAATTTCAGCTTGTAAGAGTAAAAAAATGCACTTAAGTTTCTGAAACTAATTTATCGAGGACTTCGATGAGCATACTTGGCTTAATATTGATCGCGCGATGATTAAAAAAATTCCGATGCGGAAAGCTATTGATTAATCAGTGAATTAGTTTGTAGCAAAGGGAATGGAGCTTAAGTTTTGGGAGAATATTGAACAATAGAGAGACGTATGGTTGTGCATTGGCACTTAATTAACACTACTTTATTGAGTGTTATCGATTTTAGGATTTGCTTCAGAAGTTACAAACATTGTTACGCTTAGAAACTTGGTTAGTTCTATAGCAGAAGGATCAGGAGAAAGACTTTCGAATTTTTAGAAATAGGAGTGCTAGGTGTATATGCATACTTATAACAGGCAGATTGACTAAGGAATCTGCTATTATGCGTCCATGGTATATTAATTTAAGTTACGAAAACATTCAGAATATCATATCAAGAGAAAAGTGTGATTTTTTAATTTTGAACACTGATAAATTTGACTTCGTCCCCTACCCCATAATCGTTTGATTATAAGTGTTACAGTAATAAATTACTGGTATAATGAATTACATCATAACATAATATGCCTCATACATAAGCCTCAGGAGTTTAGAATCAGGGTATCACGCTCAGTCTCTTTTTAAAAAAAAGCTGTTTGTCGTGAAGCTCGACATAGTAGTTTTGTTAGTTTGGTAACTGCTCCATCGTTTTCTCAATCTGCTCAGCAAATCACGTGATATTCGAAGAAGAACCACCACGACGATAACTTTCTGTGAGCTGTTCTGCCATCGGGAACGCGGCTTCTGATTGATCTTCTAATTAAAACTTCATTCGAAAACGTGGGAGCACTAGATAGCATTCTATTTGAATACCTCCTCATCGTGATGATGCTTACTTGGAGCCCGTGTGCAGGTAATCACACTTACTAAAGATCCTGAACGGCCTGTTTTTTTTCTAGAAAGGCAATGTTTGGGGCCTATGTCTTATCTGACAGTGTACGTGTGAAGCTATCCCCCTTTGAGCAATTTCCAAATCGTTCTAATATAATGGGCAGCTAGAATACCTCCACCTAAACGAGTCACTATCATGATTGGCAATTTCCTAATAAATGATGTACTGAATGTTCATGCGATATAGTCATTAAACTATGGACTAACAGGTGAGTAATTCCATACCAAATCACTTGAAAAAATAAAAGTTAGTCGAGTGACCGACTTGAATTTTTTTTAAATTTGGTACACAGATTGATGGTTTAAAGGTATGAAAAAGCCCAAATTTTTAGCAACCTTATCTACATATTTATAGATATACAGGTCCTCGAAGTTTTTCTGCCTCCTCAAAATACCGAATTGATGTTATTTATTTTTTCCTCTTAAAAATTCTGCTCATGCAATATGGAAGTGTTTGGTATCTATGGCAACTAGTTGGCAACTACAAATGTGTATAACGAAAATTGTTAAGGTACAGTGCTCTTGGAAGTTGCAACCACAAAAATTTGATTTTCCCGATTTTGCTAAAATCGGGACATCAATTCCAAGAAAAGGAAAATAAAACCAAACCAATGGTTTACTCACTTTCAAATAGAGTAGATGTATTTACCTTAAATTGCTGCACAATAAATTACTTCAGTTTCTCACTCCATCTTGGAAATATTCAAGATTAAAAACTAGCCAAAGGGCAAAAACATGCAGTTCCGGCCATTTTGGCAGCCATTTTTCTCATAAAGGGGGAACACTAGAAACTTATTATTTTTTTTTAAATAAGCTGCTGATGTGTTAGCTATTCATAGGAAAATAGTTTACTTTTGGTTATTATTTGCATAAAGGGATATCCTGCTGATAGTGGTTGCAAGTTTTTCTCTAATACCATAAGCCGGTGTTTCTCCTCAGAGACTTAACAGTAATAAAAAAAGATGTAAAAAAAAAAAAACTTGCTAAATATTATGTATTAAATTTTATCTACCCTCTGAGCATTATGTTATTACTTTTAGGAATATTGTTATTATGTGAATGAAGCATTGAATAATGGAGCAACATTGTGTTTTCACTATTGTCTGGAATTAAAACAAAACTAATGTTTTATCTATTTTTGTGATATCTTAAAGTAAGTTGTAGGAAATAAATTTGTCTTACAGACCTTTTCGTTTATAAAAATTCAACTTAGTATTTCGTGAAGAAATCATATTTAACCTATAGAGCTCCCTCTCGCGACCCTAAATTAGCTAAAAGGGAGCTACTGGAAGCTAAACTAGCTACCAGTTTTATTATCATTTTTAAATTTAATATTTAACTTCATTTTATATGATGATTAGAGGTATCAAGTAAAGATTCATTGCTCTTGAAACTCATCTTTTGTTTGTTTAGAGTTGTAAAAAACAAAAAGAAATAGAAGGGGGTGGGTCAGGAGGTCAAAAGCCCATCTGATGCCATTGGAGAGACAGTTAAAAGGTCTGCTTACGAAACTAGTTTGCAACGTCCTTACAAAGATCAAATAATTTCTCCACTTGATTTGTTCCATTATTGCACAGATAATTTTTTAAATATTAAGTTTTTTTTTTGCATCAGAAAAATATGTAGCAGGAAGGCTAATTTCTGCTCTAAGAATTCAGGGTACCAGAGATTATCATAAATTTATTCCCATTAGTAAATCCATGCTTTTAGTTTCCATTGTATCTACGAACGTATCGAATCAGATTGAAGTATCTGCAGTAAGTAAGCAAGCTGTCAAAACTTTATATCCTAAAAGCATTTCTAAAGGTTCTTATGTTGCTTGCATGTATAATACGAAATGGTGATTAAGAGTTATCTTTGAAAACTCTTTTGAAAAAGGTGATGAGCGAATAAAATTTATGCAGCATCATGGCCCCTGCCAAACTTTCCACTGGCAAATGAAACCAGATAGATGCTGGTTTCTATACATGCATCTGTTTGATAACCAACGCTTTCAGCAGCAAACAGCCACAAGACGCAAGTTTTCATTACCAAGTGATACTTTGAAAAAAATACAGGAACTGATGCTTGCAGACGAATGAAATTCTGTACAGATTAATTTTCAGTATATTGCTTATGAAATAAATAATTATAACTCTTTTATTTTGATTGATTTTTCAAGAAATTTAGTGCTTTATAATTTCGAATGGATAATCTTCTGTTTTGGAGAAATTCTATTTGTTTTCATGAAACATATAATTTTGCTACAAAATGTAGAAATTATTTTTTTAATTATTATTTAATGAAATAATGTATTAAATTTCATGAATTATTGTATAGATAGTACAGCTATTAATAAATGCATTATTACTTTTCCTTTTTATTAATGTTAAGTCTCAGAGGAGAAACACAGGCTTATGATATCAGAGAAAAACAATTTATATACTATCAGCAGGATATATCTTTATACAAATAATAACCAAAAGTAAATTCTTTTCCAATGAATAGCTAACACATCAGTAGCTTATATTTATAAAAAAAGTTTCTAGTGCTCCTTTATCAGAAGAAAGGCTGCCAAAATGACCGAAACTGCATGTTTTTGCCCTATGGCTTGTCTTTAAATTTAAATATAACCAAGAAGGAATGAGAAAATCAAGTAATTTAGTGTGCAGCAATTTACGACGAATATATGTACTCTATTAGAAAGTAAGTAAACCTTTGATTTTTATTTTGTTTTTTGTTTTTTTTTTTTTTCGGAATTGATGTCTCGATTTTTGCACAATCGGGAAAATCAAATTTTTGTATTTGCAACTTCCAAGAGTAAGAGTATCTTCGCAATTTTCATTATAAACATTTGTAGTATTTTTTCTGAATTCCTGAAATAACAAGTTTCCATAAATACCTAACACTTTCATATTGCATGAGTAGAATTTTTAAGAGAAAAAAAAGTAAATAACATCAACTCGGTATTTTGAGGGGGCAGACAAAATAAGAGGGCATGTATATCTAAAAATACGTGGTGACGGTAGTTGGACTTTTTCATACCTCTATACCGTAAATCTGTGTACCAAATTTAAGGGAAATCCGAGTTGATCATGCAACTCTCATTGGTTGAGTTGGTATGGAATCACTCAGGAATTTTTCATTATATTTTGCTGATGCCCGACCCCGTGCAACTAACAAGTACACAACGCTTAACTTCAGTCACTCCTTTAGCACATTGGCTGGGATCTGAATTTTTTTTTTCAATCAACCTAAAATACTTTTCACTCACAAACATCTGTTTATTCATTCGGCTAATCTTTTGACTACAAAAATCATTTTACTTATACTTTCAATTTCTCTATTTGTTATTGATGTATTAAATCTGTAATCTCACACCGTCCACACCAGCACACTGTGAATGTGACGCACACGTATATCACGTGCGTAGTCACTATTGGACTATGTATTGAAATTTTGATAACGGCAACCGTAATTAATTCTGCGTTTAATTATTTATCCAATTTTAGAAAGTCTTAAGTTAATTCAGTATATGTGATTAATAAAACTAGCTTGAAAAAGTTAATTTTCAGGAAATGCACAGCTTCTCAATGCAAATGATATATTGCTTTATAACATACAATGACTAGAATCTACTATTACCTCTGATCTACTAAAATATCTACAACTACTTTTGATTTACATTTGCATGTATAGGCTTCATTAAAAATGACAAACCATTAACATTTTTTGGTACTCTTTGTTATTTTAATCTCTAGAAAAAGAACCTCATGCATGCAGATTTAGCAGAATTTTAATTAGGCAGTCTTTTTTTCATGTAACATAATGAGTTTTCTGCAATTTAATTCAAGTAATTATTCATAAAAGTCTTAATTAGCTGATTTATGCTTTTAGGACAGGATTTATTCGATCCTCGACCGTTCTTAATTATCCGTTTTTCCCTGGTGTATAGCATAAATTAATAATTAGGAAATAAATGAACGCCGATAATATGACAATATAATCCGATCAATTGATTAGTAATTTCATATCATTACAGTACATTAACATGTATAGGTTTGTCTATTTATGACTCTTAGATTTTGCTAATTATTTTTAATGTGTCGAGGATTTTTTTTTTTTTTTTTTTTTTTTACGTGGAAAGTGAATCTCTCAATTGCATAGCTTTATTACTTGAAATTAAAATTTTGTGATATAACAAAATTTGTCATATTAAAGGTTTGAAATGGGTTTCACTATCAAACTAGGATTAAATTAGTTGTAAAATAATGTAAAAAGGTCATTTTTTAGCACATGTGATGACATAAAGCATGGGTGAAAGAATAACCAACTAAAAGGACTAAATTTTTTTTAACAAATACTGTTATTTTTTCCAATGTTTTGATTGTAAAAGTTCAACTCGTAACTAAAGCTCAATGGCTTGTAAAAACGCGTAGATTCTAAAAATGATAAGGACAATTAAAATTATGATACTTTTACAACTTTTTATACTGCAAGTCAACTTTAGATACTGCTGCATTTGAATATTGTTAGAACGTTCCCTGAAGTTTTTTTTTTTTTTTTTTTTTAAAGAAAGTAGACAATTACTCAGAAAATATCCCAATTAATTTTAGGTTTATTAAAACATTGGCATATCTTCATCCATCTATAACAATAAAGAAGCCAGTCACTTCAACTGCTAATAAATAATTAAATATACTGTACATTATTTTTCAATTGTTTCTGTTAAATTTGTTAGTTTTGGCAGAATCTGCAAACAAAAGGAAGGAAAAATCAATAATTGCTTTGACAGTTTCTTGAACGAATTACGCTGTATTTCCAACAAGAAAGATTAAAATGTCAGACTTCTGGATTGAAGATCAATATTTACTCGTGGCGTTCCGTGGCATTTCTTAAATCTCGCAATGAGATTTTTGCGGTAGAATGTAGAGAAAATATTTTTTTCAGCAAGATAAATAAGATGCCTCTGAAAATAAAATCTGAAAATGAAAGACGTAAATTAAAGTCTTCTGCTGAGTAAAGAAGACATAAAACTCAGTTATATTTTTATATTAAAACTTTAAAAATAAAGATTAAAAAAAGCCTTTTTAATTTTGTCAAGTTAATGAGATAAATAAAGGAAAGTGTTCCAGACTTTTTGAAAATAAAGTTTATAATTGTCTTTGCAGTGTCATTTCCCGCCTGATTAACTTTATAGCAATGGAAGAGGCAAAATGTTGATCAGATTTGATTAATGGCATTCGAAAAATATTGTTAACATAATGCTCATGATTTCTAATTTTAAATCAAAGCTAAACATTTTGTACATTAAAAGTCGTGTATTTTATCGTATGCGATCTATGTAATTAAAATCTGTTTGCATGCTGTATTTACCACATCTTTTCCGGACTGTCTGTCATTGGTCGAGGCAAGTACCTTTGAGTTAGGGATAGCCTGGGAAAGCCATTTAAAATGCTCACATCCTTCGAGAGCTTTACCTTTCGGAGATTAAGAAGAACTTTGCATCTATATCCATAATTACATGCCTCCGCCCGTTTGTGTATCTAGACATCCTGGTATTTTGTGGATTGGAAACTGGTTTGCCACTTATGTTACCTACTGAAACGTTTATGGCGCGATATTCGTTTCGATACCGAATATATCGAGATATACCCGAGTTGCCGCTAATTTTACATCTTGCTGTTGTTTCTTATCCCCCTGGCATAGGAAAACCTACACCAGTTCCAGAAGATCATGTTGCTGTATACGACTAATCCATGGCTAAGGCTGATATGCAGATTCACTTGGAGCGAGGAACCACGAGGGCTGAAGTCTTAATCCTCAATTTATGTGGTCTCTTAATTTTTGAGCCAGCTCCCAGATGAGAAACCGTCACCTGGGGTTGGCACCCCCAGACGTAACGTTTCGCTTGGAGAACATTGGAGATACGACGGGCTTAACGTGCACCAGCTCCCTTTAACGTACACGGTCCCAAGCAACCAGCCGCGAGAGGTTGTCATCTTCCCAAACATTGACCACAGTCACTGTTGCTTCACTTTCGGTGTTCTGCGGGACCGTTTTACATCTTTGCATGGTATTTTCAGGATGGAGCATGCACCTACGAGGAAAGCGTTGGTGAGCAAAATAAGCAAGGATCGCGAGAACCCCCAAATTTTTACTTATTTTTGTACATACATAATAATAAAGATCATGTACTCAACCAAATACTCAATAACAGTAAATTTCTATCGCAAAGGATGATTAGGATACAACATTAATTGTACAAAATTTCAGCATAAATTATTTTTATGTATAATATGCTTAAAAAAACCTAAGGCAGGTTTGTTGTCTTCATTACATTACCTACTTACCTAAAGCAATCTAGTAATTGTTTGAAAGTAGAATGGTTCTTCCCATAACGGCGGAACTTAAAAAACAGCAATTTTAAAGCTTCAAAAACTCTATTCCCTTCGGGTAAGAAAGTTTGAGAGAATTGCTTTATTTGGCACGGCGGGGAACCACTCCTTAGGCAAAGTTCGAACACCAATCGATTTTCCTGATTGAATTTCGTTCCGCTTTCTTGTAATAAAATTTAAATGGCGATATTTTATAGTCATGTTTACGAAGAATAAAAGTTTCATTGGAATGGCTTAAATAATGTTTGAAGAGGCTCAAGTATGTATTTAACTGTTTGATGCAATATTAAGCAAAAATTAAAAAAATGACATTTTTAGCTCTATTTTCATGCAAGCAAAGCATCTCGTCGTCCATAAAATTCCCAACTTAAAAACTCACAAAATAGGTGATTCATAAGCGAGAAATTACTAGACTGGCCGATATTTTACACCAATTTTACAGAAACAATTTACTTCAAATGTTTGGGTTTTAAATGTTAGGATTGGTAACCATCATTCTATATGGGTGTTATAAAGCACCATTTCAATGAAAATAAAATCGCAGCATCAAAATAGATCTTTTGCCCCTCTCTTTTTGAGCAGTTTTCTAAACCCAATGATGGCTCATGGTCAACGTCTGAAACACTTTTTTTAAAGGTCTGAAAACGGAGAAATTCATGCACGATGCATATAGAACTTTTATTTGGTAGGATATGTACTATCTATTATCGGGCATGTTGAACAAACACATAGGACACGGCGTTGTTCTATGTGTTTGTTTTTCTTCTAGATATGTTTCTAATAGTAGTGAAAGTGGGACCTACTTTTATGGGATTTTAAAATGCTTGGCTAATTACTATGTTTGTTCTATCTGAGCATTTATTTGGAAACTAAAATTTTACTACTTATATAGAGAAACAAGAAAGATAATAATTTTAATAAATTAAAGTATGAATACAACTAGGCAGACAGAGCAAGAAAAGGTTTTTTTTTTAAAAATATAGTTTTTTTTTTTTTTAAAGAATCTTACCTTCAATATAAAGTATACAGAAACTGCGCGCATTGTAACTAAATCGAGACTACAGTTAAAACACGGTACATTTGTACAATGAACCATTCTGCACTGAGAAAAACGCGTGGTTTAAGCAAATAGTGGATAATAAATAGTTTTAAAGGTATTATATTTAAAACTCATAAATCTGATCGATTTCCTTAATTTAGTTCAAATTTTAAGAAAAAAAATCATTCGCAGAGCTTAATCCATGCTCGACTTCATAGAACTGTAGTCTTCATGAGCTTAGCTTGTATACCTGATGCAATTTTAAAAATTGTGGTCTTAAAACTGAGAAACATTTTGTTAAAACTGGCTGACTCTGAAAGTTATCTTAAACCTAAGCTTTTCTGCCGAAAAAAAATTAAAATTTTATCTCATAAATTAATATGTTGAACAATTTAAGTGACGCATAAGTGGAATGATGTAATATCACATGCGTGATATTGCATAATTTAAATTATTTGAACAACACGTGTCGCAAAAATTCATCTTTTTCATCTGTTGAACGTAGAACTTTAGCAATTAATGAAAAAGGCAATATTTCACCTTATCTTTATTTTTAAAACCGTAAACTCCATTGATTTTTAATTGCATTAAATAATGTACATAACACGAATATTTTGCATACAGTGAAACCCCACCATTCGTCCGACTAGCTATTCGTGCAAATCGCTATTCAGTAATAGAAATATAATTTCACGTTAAATTAAAGCACAAATGAGCATTAAAACGCAGACATATGTTTCGGGATTGCTTGGAATCCCCTTTTCAATGCGACAGGGAGCTTCTAGATGCAAAACATCCAAATGAAGCAGACAAAACAACAAAAACAAAGCTTATATAGCCTAAGAATTAACTGTACACCAATGAGAATAAAGGCAGTGTGAAGTGGAAGTAGAAGTAGAAGGGAAGGCACCAATAAGAGAGCAACAAACAAATGCAGTTGAAAGTACAGGAAGTAAAAAGGAATAAAAACAAAGCGAAAAAGACAACAGCATGCATAAAAATGTGAAAATACATAAAAATTGCAAAATAATAAAATAAAATACAAAGAATAAAATGGAAATAAAATAAGTACAGAAAATACCGAAACAAAAAGCAAAACAAAGTACACATGTAAAGGAGGGGTAGGAGGGGGGAGAAAAAAGGAAAACTAACAAGAAAACCAAGAAGGAACAACAAATTAAAGGAACTTATGCCAGACCTGTGAAAAATAAGGAGTTGAGGAAGAATCATTAACCAAATTAGAACTATTCCTGTTAATATGATAAGCTTCCCAAAAGTCAAGCTCTAATGGGGAAGAACATTTTTGAATAATTTTCCCAGAATTTAAATCAAAAGAGTGGTTGGAATTCCAACAATGTTGAGCAATGCTAGACTTATTTAACTCTTGCTTTCGTACATAACCTTTATGCTCATTTAACCGAATTTTCAGAGCACGTTTTGTCTGTCAAATGTAAGTTAAATTATTATTATCAGTTAGGCTTAACGTGCATGAATTTTGTACTTCTTTCTTATGTTTTGTTCTCCCATCTGTTCGCTGCTTGGTGAGTTTTTATTTTTGTTCTTTCCTCATTGCCTTTCTTGACTGTGTTTGTTTTTGCTTTTTTGTTTTGACATTTTTTCCGCATATTGTTACGTGGTGTACGTTTTGCATTTGTTTTTGAAATTTGTTCTTTCTGTTTATTTTTGTTTATTGAACGGTTTGCTATTGTTTTTTCCCCTTATGTTTTGTTTGTTTTGATTCTGGTTATGTCTCAGGTAAACAGATTTTGTAATCTACGAATTAAAAAGGTTCGGTTTTTGAACCATTTAAAATTTCTCCAGGCTTGCAGGTGCAAGAAAGTCATTCCTAAGTTTATCACTTTAAAGTGTAATTTACCGCGTTCTGTTAGGGTTGATAAGGTAATTTTTCGTTCTAAATTAGCTTTACTTAGAGCTTCTTTCCAGGAAACTATGAAAAAACTTTCGTTTATAGAACGTGAACTTTATGATTTGCATCTTTCTGTATCTAATTCTAATTTCGATTTTGATTCTATTGATAGAATGCCATGGGCAAGAGCTCTTCATTCCTCTGACAGTCACAAAATTACTTTAAATAAGAAATTTACCAAGTTGTGTAACGATTCAAATGTTCCTGGCTGATTTGCCACTTGTTAATAGGAATGCGGTTGTAAATCTTTCGAAATTTTCTTTGAACAGTAATGAAATTAATGCTTTGAAATGTAATAACAATTTGCTTTGGCTAAAAATCCTTCTTTTTCTGAACTTATTGCTCCGGTTGAAAAAGCTTTCAAATTTAGTGCCTTAACTTCCACTCAAAAAGAGTCAGTTCGGCATCTTATTGCTTCCAATGTTGATTTCAATTCAAAAGTTCCTAATATTGGTTTTACCCATTCTGTGAAACGCTGTGTCAATAATTTAGTTTCAAATTCTGATTTGGTCATTACCAAAGCTGACAAGGCTGGTCAAATTGTTGTTCTTCATAAATCATCTTATGTTGAAAAAACTGATGAGTTAATTGCTTCTGGTCCTTATTCTGAAATTTATAAAGATATTAGCGACAAGGAGTTGAAATCTATTTCTTCTGCTGTTAAGTCTGTTCATTCTATTCCTTTGATTGCTAAACGGTCTGTGATTCATTCTGTTGCTAATTGTGCGCGTTTCTATGCTTTACCGAAGGTACACAAGGCAGGTATTCCTTTCAGACCAATTGTTTCCAATATTGGCACTGCTTCATATAAACTTTCCAAGTATTTAGTTTCTGTGTTTTCTCCACTTAGGAGTCGGAATGTTTTCACTGTTAAAAATTCCACCGATTTTGTTAAGAAACTGCATAACTTCGTTCCGAATAATTCGGTTATGGCCTCTTTTGATGTTAATTCTTTGTTTACTAATGTTCCTGTTGATGGCGCTTTGACTTGCCTCAGGAAAAGGCTTTCTGAATTCCATTTTACTTCTGTGGAAATTGAGGAATTAGTTTTTCTTACTCGTGTGTGCTTGCAACAGAGCACTTTTGTATTTAATGGTAAATTCTATGCTATGGTAGATGGCCTGGCCATGGGAAGTTATTTTATTTCCATTTTATTCTTTGTATTTTATTTTATTATTTTGCAATTTTCATGTATTTTCACATTTTTATGCATGATGTTGTCTTTTTCGCTTTGTTTTTATTCCTTTTTACTTCCTGTACTTTCAACTGCATTCGTTTGTTGCTCTCTTATTGGTGCCTTCCCTTCTACTTCTACTTCCACTTCACACTGCCTTTATTCTCATTGGTGTACAGTTAGTTCTTAGGCTATATAAGCTTTGTTTTTGTTATTTTATCTGCTTCATTTGGATGTTTTGCATCTAGAAGCTCCCTGTCGCATTGAAAAAGGGATTCCAAGCAATCCCGAAACATATGTCTGCGTTTTAATGCTCATTTGTGCTTTAATTTAACGTGAAATTATATTTCTATTACTGAATAGCGATTTGCACGAATAGCTAGTCGGACGAATGGTGGGGTTTCACTGTATGCAAAATATTCGTGTTATGTACATTATTTAATGCAATTAAAAATCAATGGAGTTTACGGTTTTAAAAATAAAGATAAGATGAAATATTGCCTTTTTCATTAATTGCTAAAGTTCTACGTTCAACAGATGAAAAAGATGAATTTTTGCGACACGTGTTTATTACACGTGAGATTATATTTCTATTACTGTTTACTTGCACAAAGTTAAATTATTATTAACTCGCTATTCGTCCAACTTGTTCAAGTAAAATTCAAATCGCCATTTTTACTTCTTCCGCGATTCGTACGGTGCCAGGGGCCACCTGGGTTGCAAATTTGGCTTTTTCGAGAAATTATGCTCATTTTGGACTCGTCTGGAAATAATTTGTTTGCCGTTTTAGATTTTTTTAAAGTTTTTATTTTTTTTTTTTGAGATTTTACTGACAATTTTAACTATCTAAGGGGGCAGCAAGAGGAAGTGATTGAAGAACTTTCTTTTTAAGAGAAGGAAAGTAGTAAGGGAAGCATTTCCTTTGCAGAAATTAAAGAGCTGTGTTACCCCTGCGAGAACACACAGAGGGTGGTGGAAAGATGGCATCCCAACACTGCTGCGGTTAACAGCATTAACTTGTTCAACGATATCGTTAAAAATTCTGAACAATCGTCAAAGGCAGACAACATTGGACAGGTTTTTAGAGAAAGAAACCCAAGATTCTTCTAGTGCAAAAAGACATAAAAAGAACAGCAGAAAAGGAGAAAACACCTGAAGGGATGTTACCTGATATTTTTATGGAAGTAGTATCCTCTTCCAAACAGTAGCATCACCATTTCTCATCCTCCTCTCAACATTCCACTTATGCCATCAGCTCACCTCAGTACAAGCAAAGTGTAGTTAAATTTTTATTTATGTATAATTTCATGTACAGTACTGTACATTTGTTTTTTCATAGGTTTAAATAAGCAACCATCTGTGGGTCTGGAACTTTACTATCTTATGTGAAAAAATAATTCGCCATTCGTATAAATCGCCATTCAAACTGCCTCCTAGAACGAATTGTGTACGAATAGCGAGGTTCCACTGTAATTGTAAAACAGTCTACGTAATTCCTTGAAATATTTAAATTTCATTAATTACATTAAAAGTTACAAGTCACAATTAACCCTCTTACCTTTTTACATCAATTGGAGTTCAAATCTTTCTATTTAGCTGTTTTGAATTTTAATTAGGTAAATCTCATTAAGAGGCATCTTTAAAGAAGCTTTAACTGCAACATCAGAAACGATGACAACAGGTATTTACGGTTAATGTCCTTTTGCATTACATTAGACAAATAACGGTTTAAAAGACACACTTTTTAAATCTCAGTAATCCAATTCTTGCAAGTATTCACCAATTTGCTTAGAAAACTTTTGATTTCTACAAACTAGTCCAAACGTCTGACATGGGTGCTACTTATAGCGGTGTGGTATTAAGGATAACTTGTTTGGGCCTAAAGGGTTTTTCAGTTACTTTAACCAGTATTTTATTTTCTTAGCTATTTTAAAATTAGTTGTGAGAATGGTTTGAATGTTACTGCTTACGCTACATTACGTCCAATGAAGCGTAAAATGAAATAAAGCAATTGCTTAATTTAAGAAAAACTCTTTAGATATTTATAATGCAGAATTTTACTATGTCATTCACAAAAATAGTTCTCTCATTTTGCACACAGTGGTAAAATTACATCACCAAAACTCAGTATCGCGTAAAACGTTATTACAAAATATTCTTCAATGCCACACTTGCGGTGATTTTAAATAAGAATAACTTTATAAACATAGATTAATTGGTGTTTTTTGAAACTGAAAATATGTAACGTATTTTTAAAAACATTTTTCCCAAAAAAGGGTTTGCTGCTAATTTAATTATGTTTGATCTAATTTTAATAGCTTCTTTAACAATTTGTTAGGTAATTAGGTTTCTAATAGCTTTCTGTTTTTCACGGAACTTTCTTATGAAAATCATTATAATATATTTTTAAAATGTTTCTTGTTTTTTTTTTTTGTTATGAAAAGCGTTTTTTTTTCAAGATTAACATTTACTAGACTTCTTTACTTTTTTTCCATCTTATAAAACGTAATTTATATAAGATTACTTGAAACACAAATCTCTCCTTTATTGCTTTTTTTTCAAAAAAAACTTTATTCTTGCTCTTAATATTTTGACGTCTTCGTAATTGTGTCGTTTAAATAAAAAATTAATAATTATTTTGAGTTCGAGGGCGTTGAGTATCGAGAAGCAAAATAAACCAGCACAAAAAACCGTGAAAAGTGGGGGAAATGCAACGTTGTTTATTTTTTGTCACATTTTTTTCCAATGCAAATTTATAAAAAATATTATCCGACGATAATATACTTGAACTACGTTTTTTTAGACTGATCTTTGTTAGCACAAAGACTTTTAAAGTGGTGTCAAGGTTTCAACCATGGTACCCTCTGGGGTTCCTTTTTCAGAAGTTTTGAAGGTGAGAAAACTTGAATTGCAGCTCCTATATAAAGAGAAAAAGGAAAATAATATATGATTCCATTAACTAAAAATTACTTCTTTACACATCAGTTCGGGCTCTTAGCGGAAGCTAAAAAGAGTTATAACAGTTATAGGACCTAACCTTGATTTTTCTTGTCTGCGAAGTCTATGTGATGTGCGTCGGTAAAATAATCTTTTCTCTATACAACTTTTCTCCACCAGACCCCAACCTGTTAGTCAAAGCCTTAGGCTATACAACTGTAGATAGTGAACATTGAACAGATTTGGAAGCAGAAGACTAATTGCATCTTCAAAAAATTTTTTTTAAATTATTTTTGTGATCTGAATAATCATAAAAATTTTACAAACTCAAACATGTCAAATAGTTATAATTCTCTATATTTTTTCATCACGTTTTGAATCATAAAAATTTTACAAACTCAAACATGTCAAATAGTTATAATTCTCTATATTTTTTCATCACGTTTTGAATGATACAAAATGATAGAGGAAGGTGAAAGAGGTGCTTTAGAGAATCTATATAGCATTAAAAAAAAGTTAATTGAATAAAGCGTTACAAATAATTCGTTTCAGAAGGTTAAATTTTGTACATATCCTATTTGAACGTTCAAGTGCTGTGAAATTGCATGGCGTTCAAGCTAATAGAAATTCAAACTGCACTGTTAGAAATTTCATCTTGAAATTACGGTTAAATAGCCTGCAGCAGTGTGTCCAGCTAATTCACCGTTAAATTTTTGGTTTGGAACCTTTTTCTATCTTTACGGGACCTAAACCATTTCCAGTCAGCTTGGTTAAAAAGCCGTAAATACAAAAGTTTACGGTTTCATATCCATTTAAAAATGGTTTAAAAACTGTAGGTGTGTTTTTTATGGCTTTTGAATAATTTCTAGGCGTAGAATCTTCGAGACGTAGAAATCGTAAACGAAGCGTGCGGGAATTGAACCCCGGGTGTATGGTATACCAACCTTGCGCTCTAGTCATTCGGCCATCTACACCACGTTAAGCGGCCGTGTATTTATCAATAAATCTTCTTTTTGGTCTAAATTTATTGTATATTGAAGAAAATCATTTTATTTGCTGCAAAAATTAAAATACAAACAAGCTTCAGCAGCTCAAATTATGGGTCCGCTCATTCGCAAACAGTTCATGAATCCGATGTCTCCAATTTTTGATTTACGTGTGTATGTGTTTCTATTTAGTAACCACTGCTTAAGCCACTTTTTTTCTTCTTTTTTATATACACATGCAGATTTGAACCTGATAAATCTTTATTCATATTTTAAGAATAACGTACGACCGGTAAGGTTCCACAACCAAGATGGAAGCCCGACTCTTATTGACTTCGAGACCTAGTGGCATTTGTAAATTACGGTAGTTAAACGTTCTTTAGGAGAAACAGAGAATAAACGATTTTTTTTCTAATCAGCGGTTTGAGTACCATCTTTTTAATGGTTATTAAACTGTTGTAATTAGGTCGGGTAAAATAACAATCAAATAAATGGTTATATTACTGTTTTCTTACGAAAATTTTTAACAGAGTGTGCATACGTAGCAGTATTTGTCTTGTCAATCAGAAATTAGAGTTTTTTTCGAAGTTTAAATCAAAGTTCTCCTTGCATAAGAGAAATAATTTACAAGCTGGAAATTATATTAAAAGAAACAACTCTCAACGTCCCGTGTCAAACTATCTTTTATGCTGTCAAAGACAATATTGATTAGAACATTATTTTCTTGTGAAATCATTGCGAGTTCTTTCAAGAACCTGTCAAATCTGTTTTCCTCCCTTTTCCTTGTCCATTTTTGCATTTTATTTCCGAAGAAGACATTGTATGGAACAATAAACCATCGTTTGCATTGAATATTGTCAGTAAAAGAGAAAAAAATTCTTAAAAATCAAGAAGAAAATGTCCAAATAAATTTTCTTTTGATAAAACGTTTGAAATATTCTTTAAGTGGTGTTTCCGTTATTAGAATATGAATAATGCTAGAATGGTTAGTTTTATGAGCAAATACGTTAAAAACAATTTTTAATTTTGAAAAGTGCATCTTTTTTCCTTAAGAGGACATACGTTTTAAGTAAGCAATTTATTGTACAGCCGATGTTTCAGCACAAGTGTAAAATAAACAAACCTTGCTATTTTATAAAGGAATTCATTCATTGATGGATATCGTAATTCTAAAAGTTGGTTTTCCAGAGCATGACTCAGAATCTAAAAAAATACTTTTTTTTTTTGTACGGTTTGATTTCAAATTCGGATAACTTGAAAACAAAAATCCATGTAAGAATGAAACGAAAATCATGATTATTTATTTGGAGCCTGTAAACGAAAAATAGCGAAATTTTAAGAATAGTTACACAAATGTTGACGTTGCAAACAGGTGGTTGTGAAGTTTCAGGACAATACTTCAAATAGGTTATATAAGCTTAGCTTATGCAAGCATTAGTTACAAACACACCACAATATATTTACATGACTTTGTACAGACCTCTCCCATTACTTAGTACAAGTGTGACTATAAACGAAAAAGGAAATTTTCCGTCACTTTTTATAACGCGTCAACGTTATATTGAAATAGGCTCATCATTCTCGTGCAGTATGGCAGAATTGCTCTAGAATGCCATGTATTTCAATGGCTCCACGGAAAGCATACGCTATAAAACATTGTTGAGTATAGAAGATAAATCATGCTTCTTAAAGTAAAAGTAAGGTAGTGCAAGTTTCAGTTAGTTTGTAGTAATCTGTGTGTGTGTTTTTAAGCAATTGGTGTTTTACCTCAAGTATATGTGTGCGTGTGGCATATTACCGCATAGAGGAAAAAATACAACGATACCATCTTAAAATTCGAAGCCAATAGAGGAAGCTGAAATTGATATAAAACCTACAAAACTCATTTACTCTAAAAATACTTATTAAATTATTCCGATTAAGACACAGTGTACTGTCACAAAATTTTAAAACATGTTGAGAGGCGTTTTAGTAAAATTAACGGGTAAAATTATTAAACGGGGCCCTTTATTTAAAACGGTATAATAATAATACATTTGAACATATGTATATATAGATATATAATATTCACTCAATGAAACTGGATGAAAAGAAATGGAGAAAATAAATTTATTTGCACGAAATTCTAGAAGATAAATGAATTTCTTTGCGTACGAGGGCAAAGAAAAAACTATTACATTATAAAGAAAGAAAATCAGTGAACTTTTCAAATATTTTCTGAAGCAAAGTTCTTTTAAAAGAACTCTCAGGGATGAAAATCTAATTATTCAAATTAGAAGCAATATTCTTTTCAACAAAGCTATTTGAAACTTTAATGTATAAAAAGAGGTTCCTACAACTTCTGCAAATCATGATAATTAATTCAAATTACCCAAGAACAACTTAAGTCTGAGCATTAGCGAATCTTTACTGTTTCCAAGTTTTCCATTTATTAAAGTCTTAATCCAAATTATTTTTTATTGACTTTTTTTTCAATTTTTCTGTTTCCAGTTGCTTTGAAATAAATCAAAAATGCTTTATTTCGTGCGCCTCAGGCTTTTCAACTGATTTCAATTCAATGCTTAAAATGTCATTTAGAAATAAAAATGGAATTTATCATAAGGATTTCAGTGAAATGCATAAAGACAATCGTTTTTTTTTTTCATTATTATTGTGACAAACGGTAAACGAATTTAAGAATAAAATGGCATTCGTGTGTTCAAACACTTACTCCGCAAAAGAAATTGGCATATATATAACAAAAAATTCAAAAGAACTAATGGATGCGAAATTTGTTTATTTAAATATGTATACATATAGGAAGACGGATTTAAAAAAAAATAAAACTGAAAAATAAACATTTGTCACTTAAACATACGCAAAACAGCAATAATTTTAGTGAAGCAATATATAACAGAAATGTAGTAAAATATTTTTGAAAGGTTAACAAATCAAAAAGAAAAGTTAAAGTTTGAGAATGAGACAAGGACTCATCAGTGTTGGTTTGTCTCAAAGAATGAGTGCTGCAGAGTATCTCACAAATCTCAAGCAAAAACACACAAGAGCCAACATGTCGACTCTAGTGTTTTAATTTTTTTTTCTAGTTTTTCTTTTTTAAATTTGTAAGCCTTTAAAAAATATTTTACTACATTTCTGTTATATTTGTATATATATATGTATATATATAAAGGCAGTACTTTAGTCAAAACTACTAGACTAATTACTGACTGACTAACGTACTGTTAGAGTACGTACGTACGGTCGACCGGGTGCTGTTGACGCACCTATTCGTTGAAGAAATGGCAAAATTGTTCATTCCATGAAGTTGGTAACTTGCTGCCTTTACTGTGTGTTTCCAGACTAGTTTACCATGTATGTTCAGCAAATGTGGTTACAATCGTTCAAACATCAAATTGAAGCTACGCTAGCCGAGATTTTTTTATGTATTCACATCGTGCACTTTTAGTTATGAAGCCCACATCCAAATTTAAGTCCTTTTTTTTCGCATGGTGATTACCAAGTCCGGTGGAATGGATACAACAGCCTCTGTATTTCTGTGGGTCAACTTTGGGTAATCAATAGATAGCGGCGAAACGTAGACATGATCTTTGATAAGACCCTCCCCACATGGAGGGGATCACAATTAAAATTTAAACGAAGTGCATAGTGAAATAAACTACACATTCCCTCTTAGCAAATTGCCGAACACAAAACGCTCTATGGTCAGGAAACACAATCTTGCTCATGGGGAGCTGCAATCACAAATACAACACATCAATACTCGCCCATACGATTATCTATATTTCTAACGTAAACTTTAATTGTGGCATTCAACCAGCATTCTGCAATGCTTACAGTTGACACTACTAAAAATTACAACAGGTACAAAAAAAGTTTTTTTCAGTTAAAAGCATTTGTTGGAACAGGTACACCTGGCCCTTCAAATTTGTTATGTTTTCTTATTTTTTGAATCGCTTAAATGCATTGTATTAGTATTTGTGTATTCATTTATTTATTTATTTATTTTGGATAATGCGGTGCATCGGCGTTCAACTGCGCATGGCGTCTTTCAAAAAAAGAAAAGAAAAGAAATAATTTAAAAAAACATATTTTTATTGTATCATTTAATTTTTGATAAAAACTATGACTTGTTGAGAAAATTAGTTTAATAGCAAAATTTTCGGTGAGTAAACATTTAAAAAAAAAAACAATACGTAATATAAGAAAGACTTAATATAGGAAAAAATAATGAGATATAATCATAGCTTTTTCATACTTAAAAAAAGTAAAAGATAGAAGTTTAAATTTATGGTAGTTTGTTAGGTTCATAGTAGAGAGTAAAAATAAGACCAGAATTTTAAAATGTAATCTTCATCACATATAATATAATATAATATACAATACTTTTATAAAGTAATTCAGTTATTTCTTTTACTAAAAATGAGCAGTTTCTCTTGCAAGCTTACATGCAGAATTTTAAATAGGCCATATTTGTTTTCAGTGTTTTCTTTTTCCTTTTAGGTGAAGGAGCTTAAGTTTAAAATTAGTACTTTTTTTGCCTCCTTATTGTCAGAACTCTTTTAGATTAAAAAAAAGGACTTTTTATGCTAAATGTTTGGTGAATAGCGCAATCTGTCTTCCTTTGTTCTCGCGTTCAATACAATTTTCAGTAACAAAAGATGTCGTCATGAATAAAGAGGAATTTTTAAGGGCGTATAATAGAAAAAAAAGCATTGAGGTAAGAAAGGAAGCTGCCTTAAATATTTATAAGAAACTTAAATATTTAAGTTTTTTGAAAGAATACTTATTTACACTTGGTAGAATACTTATTATGCGATGAAATTATTTTATCATAGCATAAGCATATTTTTACGATAACAAAGGTCAAAGGTTTTTTAATTTAATAACAACTGTGTTATTTTAATTTCAACCTTTATTTTGCTTCATCAGTTCTATCAAGTTTTCAGTAATGCCTTTGTAGAAAAATTCATTAATTGTAAATATCTTCTAGAGATTCTGGTGTACAATCCGAATGGGAGGAGTTGGGGAATTTAAAGAGTTCAGTAACTTCTAAGCTAAATATGCTACGAGCACAATGGTGCCATTAATATTAAATGTTCTAAAATTATGGCGTAGTAACTTGACAGAAGTGAAAGGAGAGCGTACGAACTTTAAGTTCTACTTTTCAGTATTTTCGTAATTATTGAAATTTATCAAGTTTTGGTGTCAGGGGGTCTTAAACTGGAACAGGTTTTAACTACAAAAAATGAACTTTCCTTTACATATTGTCGAAATGGAATATATATATATATATATATATATATATATATATACAGTTGAACTTGGTTATAACGACATCGTTTATAGCGATAACTCTGTTGTAAAGTCAAGAAATTCCAGTCCCTTCATTCGCCAATCAATAGTAATGGTGATTGCTTATAGCGTCACTTAGCTATTGTGTCATACATATCCCGGTCCCTTGAATGACGCTATAACATAGTTTCACTGTATATATATATATATATATATATATATATATATACTAGGGTGGTCTTTATTTATATGGTAAACATTATAGTGTTGTGACATTACCTATAAAAAAAGCTATACAAAATTTTAACTTATTCGATTAATATTAACAAGAGCCCTCGGGACGTTGATATTTATAACTTATGAGAAATTTTCCACAAAGCTTTGAGTTTTTATTTTACACACAGTTAACTTTTCCCCTAGGCTCAAAGGAAACATATTCTTTTCCAATGAGATAACACTAAAGTTAAGCTTATTATTTTATATCAACAAAAAGTTTTACATTGACCGATAATAGAATATTACATAATTGAAAATCTTCTAGACCAAATTAAAAAAAAATAAAAACACTTCGAGGTGTCATGCACGATTTTTGAAACTACTTGTGCGACAAAAGTTTTGGCTGGACCCCCCCCCCCCCCCACACACACAGACATACATGTACATTTCATGTTAGAAGAGATAGTGACGAACTAGATAATTTTAACACATTTTAATTCCTCAAATATAGATCAGTTTTGCACGTAGTAGTGTTGCTAATGGATAAAAAAGTATGAAATATACAATGAATTATACATTGTAAACAAAAAATAACTTACTTTAGGATAATTTGAAAAGGAAAACACGAATACAAATAAACCATCCAAAATGCTCTAACTGATAACTACAATTTACATAATTTTAAAGAAGCTGAATTTAAATTCGCTTTCATATCTATTTAATGCTTAGCTTTACATCGCACCATATACCAGTAACATATTATGTCTTTTATCTTATAATATAGTTAAATTTCCAAGAACGACGCAAACAGAAATTAGAACTAAAATATTTTGCATTTAACTGTTAGTGTATTTTTAATCCCAGTAGAGGTTTGGAAAACCATAAAAAATATATTGCAATAATTAGTAGATAATGCACTTTCGAATAAAGTAAAATGATAATGAAGACAATAAGAAAAGGGACAAACCGGGAAGGAAATAAGAAAAAAAAGAAATGTTTTTAGAGCGAAACCGTAATCCTCCCTGGAATAAATGCGTTCGAATAGAATTTGAATAAATTATCAATGTTTGAAGAAGCTTAAAAAGAATGTTTTTCTAAGCATTAAATTTTCAAATGGAATGTCTTTGAAACGGAACATGATTTGTAATTTGAATAATTAGTTACCAATTTTTTTATTTTCGTTCAAGAGAAAAAACAAAGTAATTCCTCCAGGCTTATTAAAAAACCATGGCCTGAATTCTTTATCGGACTGGGTTTTCTTTTACGTCAAATACACATTTATTTTGCTGTATATGCTTATTCTATTGATGTCAGTTGTTTGAGATTTTTAGGCTCATGTACATCATAGGAAGTAACAAAGTAAGTTCGCGGTGTTAGGTGAGAATCCACAGAGTGAGAATCTACAGATCTACACGCACACCACACACACAAACACACACACATATATATATATAGTCGACAGGGTGGCATAGTGGTAAGTCGCAGGTCTCGTGCGCCCAAGATCGCAGGTTCAAACCTGGGACAAATCGGTGAACTTTCAAGATGCAGAAAATCGTCTGCGCCCATGTCGTATGATTATGCGGCATGTAAAAAATCCCCTTGAGTAGACATTTGGCTTGGACACCTCTCGGCTAAGTTAAATTCCTAGTGCAACCTGCATCAATGAGAGCTCAGGTGCCGCCATCTAGGGAACCCTGAGCGTCCAAATTCTCAGAGTAGAGGCATCCAGGGGTGCTACTTGAAAGAATGAATGCCGATTACTGGGGAAGTCACTAGGTCTGCAAAGGTTAGTGACCACATGCAGCCCCATTAGAGATAATATATATATATAATGTGTGTGTATGTGTGTTCATAAACAGAAAGGATTCCTTGACTAAAATGATACTACAAATGAACTAAATACATTTAAGAAAGATATAAACGGCTATTTACAGGGGAAGGGAGAATTAAAATTAACATTCGGGACTAGAATTCATAACACTCAGCATATCAACTCTGCTTGCAGCATCGCTGCCGTCCTCTGAACACCAAACTTTCCTTCGGTGCGCTGTTAAATGGTGTTGAATGGACTGCCAGCACCTTCTGGTGGAAGAAGGGGTCTTTGCTGATTAGCTTACTTCCAGCTTGCTTCCAGGGTCCCAAACACACACATATACACATAGCGGGAGTCACACAATGCACCGAACTTGTTAAGACACGCTCTTAACGACACATCGGTTTTTACTTACAGCCCAACAGCTCCCCGTTGAATATAACGAGGATGTACTGTGAGGCGCACTTTCAGCATCACAGTTTGAATGACCTACTTGGGTTTAACGCTGTTTAGTTATAAGAACGTATTAGAAGAAAATGATAAGTGATCTAGACTTGTCGCTCTTGTCCCTCTACCAATAATTGTAACTAGACTGATTTTCTTTACTTATTTTATACTACACATTTTCAAACTCCTAGAAGTCAACAAATTTATCCCTGGAACTTCAATGATACAGGAAAATCCCCGCACAACATTTTATACGCAGTTAAACTAGTAACATGATCAGTGATTAATCGGGAATTAAAATATTAGTCGTGTTTACAAAGGAGATACAATCAGCCGGTATAAAACAGGTAGCATGACATTAAAAAAAAAAACGGTTACGATCGAAATCATCCCGTTTTAAACACATCTTTGAAACCTAACCCTCTTTGCTCCTGCTAATGAGTTGGTGAAAAATTGTACCCACAATGCACAATGAGCTTAAACCCCCCCCCCCCGCCCCTGGCGATAGAAAGTTTCTTTTTATTCATTGATTTTTAAGCATGCCTCCATTTAGGTTAATGTAAACTAGGCCATTGCCCCGAAGTTAGCTACACAGAAATTCTGTATCAGTTTTACAAAACCAGATAAATCAATTAACAACTAGCGAAAAAATTATGGTGTTAGAAATGACTAGAAGGATTTGGACTTATACAGTAAAAGAATTCCTTACTACTATTACAAAGAATAAAGTACACACACAGCACAACATAATTTATCTAAAAAAAATGTACATCTACTTTTGCCGAAAAACTGTTTGATTAACGATGTTCCCTAAACGAAACGTCCTCATTATATATGCTATCTCTTTTACTCTGCTAAAGATGAACTGCATATAAATTACATATTTTGTATATGCTTGTTATATTTATCTCAAATATGACAAGAGAAATGGAAAATAGTTTTAGAGAACATATTGCAACTTAGAAATGTTAGAAGATTATCTGACATAAAAAAATACATGATCTAAAGCTAAAAAATGAATTGGCGTCCCCGGCTTAAGCTTTTGCAGTGGAAATACAATATTTTTCAAGATTAAAAGGAGCAGATAAATTTCTCGAAAAAAGAAACATTAGTCTCATGTTACCATTATTTCAGTTCTCCTCGAGTTATTGGAAAAATGTTTTAAAGTAATTACAGAGAGCTTGATTTTTATAAGATTCAGCTTTTTTAAAATCATATACAGTAAAACCTCGTTATATCGAGGAATCGGATATACCGCGGTGACTATCATGTCCCCCGACGTTTAAACCCCCTTTATCATTGCCATTTAAAGGGGATTCCTTACTTACCATTCTAAATAAAGCCAGCCCAAGCACACAGATATTCCAGCCTAATAGCACTCATCCCTCCACCAGACACACTAACAGATAAAGCCCTATTGTGATAGACGTGATGCACACCTTTTTCATTTTTTCTGTCTTTCAACCCAGAACATATAGCTTGATTTCAAATTCGGGTGCAATCGTTCCTCCACTTCCAAAGCTAATTTTTTTCTATGACCTCTCACCCTTCACAATCCCATGTTGATTACATAAAGAGCTCTTTTAACACGTTGAGTGCCACGTCAGTCCCCGGTGAATGACACCAACCTTTCCGTTCAGGCCGCGTCAGTCACCGGTGGCTGACAAGAAGTTACTGACATTATCATACCCGAACTGGAGTTCAATGTAATCTTATCTCTAGCGGGCCAAACTATAAGCAAAACAGGCGAGGGGCCTAACGCGTTGAATGAATGCTTATATAAGCATTCCCTTTCGAACAGAAATATCTTCCACTATGCTAAAAAAACAATGGCCCTAATACGTTTTAAAATTTCCATCGAGTAAATTCTAATTTGCCAGTATTGCGCTTCGCATTGCTGTACTACGATACCTGCGCGCGCGGCCTGACGGGGAAGTCACTATAAAACCGCTTGGCACTCAACGTGTTAAGCACCTTTTTTCACTGAACACAGTTGATTTATAACCTATTGATCTATAGAATGATTGCACAGCTGAGATGGGTGTGTGCTTCTTGCACAGCAATTACAGTGAATACAATAGCAGCAAGGAAGAAAAAAAATACTATAGGGGAAGAAAAGTTACGAGTAATTGATAAAGTCAAAAATGGTGCAACAAAAGCGTGTATCGTTTCGTGAATATGGCTCCGCGGTATAATTTCACTATACCGCGGTTATGTTATAACGCGGGTGCCAAACATGTAACCAACATCCACGTTTTAACGGGGTTTTACTGTACCTTTATATGCAATTATTTACATATTGTTTGAATATCGTATAAATGTATATTACGTAAAGGAGAACGCTATATTTTAAAGTGACTTTATATACATAACTTAATTTTTTCTCAAAATTTATTTGGATTAAAATTTTTCTGATGACCCAGAAAGTGCAGAGCATTACTGAACTACATAAATTACAAGGATTGTTTTCTAAAGAAGAAGATAATGAGACTATGAAAACGTCGTTTCCTGAACTAAATTATTGAATGAATAATTTTTGAATGATGTAAATGCTACACAAATGTTTAAAACAGGTTGTTTTTATTGTTTTTTATTTTTTTATTTTTTCTAAATTAGTTAGCTAATGAAGACATAGATAAGTTAAAAAAATAATTAGATGTGTGATTGATATGTTATGAACACTATCTTTAAAAATGTTAAATGGCTAAATTTTCATGGCATAGCAAAGAATATAGCTTAATACCAACTATTAGTATTTTTTATAGTTAAAGTATACTGTAGGGAAATAATATAACATCATTTTACACTATTACAAGGAAATTCCCTAACATACGTTATGTACAGTGGATTGGAATATGTTCTCCGTTGTATCTTTTAAAACAATGGGAATTTTTATTGCAGCTTCCATCTAGTAAAAAAAGTCCATTACTGTTTTTCTTCTCTGCTGTTTGGCAATTTCTTAATCGGAAAAATAATGAGCGAATGCTCTTTGCATTTCGCAGTTTACCACAACTATAGGAGGCGTCTTTTTTTTTTCATTTCCGCCCAAAAATATGCATTGTTTCATTTCTTTTCTCCTAAGAACTTCGAATTTTTTTCCCAAACGGGGAACTTCTGCCATGTTAATAAAAAATAGTTTCCTTTATTCTTTCTCTCTTGAGGTTCAGCCTCGCTTTTCACAAACGCATGGGAGTGTCGTGGGCAAATATTGATCTTCAGTCAAGAAGTCTGACATTTTAATCTTTCTTGTTGAAAACACACTGTAATTCGTTCCGAAAACTGTCGAAACTCTTATCGATTCTTTTTCTTGCTTCGTTTTATTCCAAGTTTTCAAATACCTATAAATGCTTCGATATAAAAAGCCCCATTTATCATCAACGATTCACCTGTAAAGCGCCGTTGGTCTGAGAAATCCCCATATTTTTTCCAACTGCTTTTCAATTTTCATGAATGGAAAATCAATGTACACAAATATTTTTAAGTGTATATTTTATATATATATATAAATAAATATACATACATAAATATACCACAAATGACCTTGAGACTTTTTAAGTTTAGCTAAACATATGAATGTTTGCTCCTTTGTACTTGTAAACAAAAATTTTTAATGAATCTGATTTACAGGGTCAAAGTGCAAACATTGCTTAACAGTTCTTCTTCACTAATGAATTAACTAGTGAGTCGTAAATAACAGTTACTTTGTATTTCTTAGAGGGGCATCTGAATACTTTTATGAGTCGTTTTAAATTAAAAAGTAGTTCGTTGATTACAAACACTCAGAATTCAAAACAATACAAGAAAAAAAAATGCAAGGGAATTTTCTTTTTAAGCATGGAGTGGCAAGTTTCTGCATAAACTTTAAACATTAAATAACGCTATCTCCACACTCCCCTAAATATTTGGAATAATTAAATTTTTATCGACAGTCTGCCCAATAACCAATATCTTCTAGAAAAAAAAAACAATATTAGCACCCCACAAACCTTCTGTAGCTAATCAATAGAGTTCTTAATCGACGATATTTTTGTTCCTATTTCTTTCCTTTTCAAGAATGAAATAATAAATCAATATGAAAAATCTGAATGTGTTTTCTGTTTTTCTTTCATATAGATACTGGGAATTGATTTCAAGGCAATGCGTTTTAAAACGAAATAAATTACAAAAAAAGTAAAGAAATGAGTGAAAAAAGCTATAGCCAATCGCGAATATTTTTTGGATTTATAAAAAAAAGTCAGGTGTTGCAGTAATGGTTTTTAGTACATTTAAGGTAACTTTTAACTGGAAATTGGAAAAAAGGAAAGTAAAACAGTATATAGTTTCCACCATCCATTAGATGCAAAATCATTAAAAAATAGAAATAATTATGCATTTTCAATTAAAAATACTAAACTTATTCTTTTAGATTTATTTGCCTGAAACTCTACTAGTTTTAAGCTAACTGTACTCTAAAATGTTAGAGATTTATAATGTCAAAAATAAATCATTTTTCTCATTTTAAACGTGTTTTAATCATAAAACTTTTGTCGCTGTTGATCCACACTAAAAAAAAAAAATACCAAAAAGTAATTTGATTACAGAATGTATTTTTCGTTATTATGTGGAAGCATGCGTGCAATTCATTGCGTTAGGTTACTATTTTTTATATTGAAAGTTTAAATTAGGAGAAAAGAACGAAGTACATGTTTTATGCTAAAAAAATAACTTTAACGTGTGGTAGTATCAAATGTGGTAACGTATTTAGTTTTAATTTCAGTCGTAAGACAAGGACAGCATTTTGTAGGAAGTTTTCGCACCCTTGAGCTTGAATCTTTTTTTCACTAAAAAGGGGTTTCTTGTAACCCCGAAACATCTATCTGCACTTATTACTGCTACTTTGTGCTTTTAACATTTAAAAAAAAAATATTTAATTTTATTTTAAACTTTCTCAAGCAGTTTATTTTACACCGTTGCTTTAAATCTTGTATAAATGCGCATTTCTCAGTTTGTACGAGTTGACCTTTAGAGTAGTTTCTACCTTTCCAACAATATGTAAACATCGTTTCTTTCTAAAGCAAAAGTTTGAAGTGCTCAATTACCGAACAATTTCTTGCATAAAAAGTTAAACCTGTTCATTGATCGCTTACCTAGAGCTGCGTGAAACACATTTCCTGTTAATGCCGTTAAATGAATGGGGAGCCCCTTCTCGTAACACAAGATGAAGCATTTTCGCTGCAAATAATGAGACACTCTTAAGGCAGCAGATCGATATTCCTGTTAATTAGTCATGCCTTACTTCCCTCCCCTCATCGTTTCTTGAGAAAATGCCGAAGTTTTAAGAAACTGCATCAGCTGCGTGTAATCACCTGCTCGACTGAAAAAAGAATGTGATGTAAGTTCTCTTGTAGGGATTAATTTGTAGCAGTGAAAGAAAGGTTTTGTGATGGCGAAAAATCAAGTTAATGCCAGTGAATTATTTTCTTAACAACATGGTTTTACGCTTGTATTTTAAACTTAAGAATATATTGAGGAACTGCTGAAAATAGTATTTTATTGCAATAGCACATTTGTTTAAGGGTACTATAAAATGAGCAATATTTGAAGTTTGGTTACGGTGTGATTTTTGGAATTTTATCAGAAAAATATATCTGACAAAAAGTATACTAATGAAAATGTTGCTCTTTTGTGATTAACGATTTTTTTACTTAAACCTTAGCCGTGACCTATGATCAACTAATCTTTGCGAAATATGAATATTGTATTGGATAAAGGTCCTTTTTGTTTACATACATACATGCACACAGGCACATTATATAGATAGACAGTGTCTTCAATTTTGTAGCGTAATATTTAAGTGCTTAAAAAATTATTGAATATCAAGTCGTTCAAAAACTCCTGTAAATAAAACAGGTTTTTTTTCTCCTGTAAATAAAATAAAATTTTTAAATTTGAAGCATCCCACTGATTTTCACAGCAACTGGGGTATTCATAGTATTTCCTGTAAATGTGGTCTTTCTTACATAGGTCAGACTAAACGTGCCTTAAAGCACCGTCTGAAAGAACATGAAAATTTATTAAACGTAAAGAACTTGCGCGTTCTTCTACTGCCCAGCATTGTTGGACTTTTGATCATTGTTTTGAATTTTCTTCTGCTAGAATTATCAGAACATGCTCTTCGGTCTTATCACATTTGGAAAAAATATCATTCTTTAGCAAATGATTTCTCCAGTACTCCATATTTTCCCGACATTTGTAAACAATCCTTATAATTTTTCTTTCTTTTCCTGTTCTTTTCCCGCCTTTTTCTTCTTGGGCTCTGCTCCTGCCTTGTTCCTGGCTTCTGATTGGTCATTCTCTAATCCGACACATTTGGTTGTCTTTCTGGCTCTTGCCTGTTCACTCACCGCTTTCTAGCTGTGATTTGAGCGCTTCTTTTCTGCACTGATGAAGAGGCTCCATTGTAGCTTCGAAATAGCTATTTGCGATACTTTTTATTCTGAATTTGTGTTATTTTACGTTGGTTTATCTTTGTGCTTATATTCTAAATGTCCACTTCAAGTAATAACTGATAAATGATATCTATTCAATCTAAATTCGCTTATACTGTCAATGTCTCAAATAAAGTATTATATATTGATTCACAAATGAAACACATAAATGTTATGTTTAAAATTCGTGCTTAGTCTACTTAATTTTTCGTTATGTATTTCAAATAAGAGTGCTGGGTAAAGAAAATAAATCTAGAACTTTATTCTTTTCCTGTTTGGCCACTTCGTGCTCCTATTTTCGGCCAAGCGACTTAACTGCGGCACATATGATGTGCAAATCACTAGAGTTGATGAGTGTATAGTATGTAGATATATTGGAGAATTCGCGTTTTTTTTTACTATAGTGTAAAAGATAAAACAATATTGCTAAAGTAAAAAATAAAACAGAAACTTGTTTGGAAGTTGTATATATTTTTTAATATGAAAAACGTTTTGTAAGTTTATGGGTGAACAGCACTCGATAAAATATTTTCGTTATAACTAAAAATAGGCATGAAAAGTCTAATTATGTACGTATGTTACAGTTTCGGAAAGTTAAAATGAAGAATTACTGTTTTTTTTTTCCTTCAGAGTTCTTGCAGGACCTACCTTAAATGCATTATGGAAAACAGGTCCTTGAGCAGATTTCACCCAATGTTACCAAATGGTTCATTATTTTTACACAAATCATACAGTTTGACAATGACACCCTTAAAGATAAGTACAGCTTAAACATTTACAGGAAATAAAACTGCATTTGAATTTTATTTTACGGCTTATATCAGTCAATACTTTTGGTCTTAGAAACTTTTATTGCGACGTATTTTGATTAGATGCTTCGTCGCATGATGAAATGTTGCTCTGTTAAAAGTGAGTCAGAGTTCATTTCTCGCAAAAAATATTTTTATTTATTTATATTTTTTGAAAAGAGCTGCAATATAATTATTAATATTCTCAAATGATTTTTTTGCCATTGTTGAGGTAAAATTTGATGTTTTAAAATTAGACTATATCCTGAACCTTAGAAAAAAACTAAAAGAATAATTGTACTTGCTCTTGTTATAAAATGTATCTTTATGAAAGTAATTATAATGTACCTAACCAAGCAAAATGACATTCTGAAGAGAACAGAGACATTCATCCAGTGGTCATTTATAATTTCAGTATTCAGAAGAGTCTCAAGGACTTGAACAGAGGGATTAATACACTTTTATATCATAATCATTAAATTTTTAGTAAAGACGCGCGAATTGAGGTGTATTGTAATTTTGCTGTAAGTCGCGAAACTATTTTCTGAATACAGTGCTATTCGCTTCTAAAAAATTCTAATAATTAGTTAATCTGTAAAGCCACGTGACAAGATATTGTAGCTCATTTTTAATCGGAAGAGTCACATTTTTGAACGTAATTAATCGGCAATTAAAATTTGTCAAGTTAGAAATTCGATATCAATGAAAGTAACAAATTGTTTTTAAATGAATTGTGAAGTACGTTGTAACATTTTTACTGCTATGATTAAAGGATTTACAGGCCCAGGTCAAATTAATAGACGCATCACAGAGTAGAAATAAAATTTCACGTTAAATTAAAGCACAAATGAGCATTAAAACGCAGACATATGTTTCGGGATTGCTTGGAATCCCTTTTTCAATGCGACAGGGAGCTTCTAGATGCTGTTTTGCATCTAGAAGCTCCCTGTCACAGAGCTTTCGTAATTTCACACATCACACAGTCCCTCATCACAGAGCTTTCGTAATTTCATGCTTAACACAGAGTCAGATGCAAAACCCGTTTCTTACCATCTTTACCAAGAAAATAGACGGATAGGGTTTGTTTACAAATATTCATATTCAATTTTTATCTCAAATCTCAGCATAAATTCACTGAATGATCACAAGCACTCGAGGCTGGTTTGTGAACATCCTCTTAATAAATAGCTATTTTCCAAAGATAAAGGGTAGAAAAACATCTCGCTTCATTGCCAAAAGTTTTCAAAATTTTCAAGGTTTTCAACTGAAATATTTTTATGAGTTGCCCTGTACACATATTCCTTTTTTGAGATTATGACAGTAGTTAAAAATTGCTATCTGTCAAACATGCACAGTAAAAACTTAAGTCTTTCTTGTGTTCATAATGTATCAAATATTTAATATTTTACTTTCAAAGTGCGGAATAATGCTTCACTTGTACGCTGTCAGGTTGTCTAAAGGTTGGTATTATTTTATAAAAAAACATTGCGTATTTTTTTTTACTACCTTTAAGCCAAAAAGATTTGGAAGGTTGAGAAACGCCTATATCTTTGTGAGTATGTTTTAGCAACTATCACTCTGAAATTTACAGCTTATTACAATGCACGAGCATCCAAATTAAAAACATTATTCTTCTTTTTTCAATTTTTTGACGGTCTCTTAAATGCAAGAAACAATGAATTTGTAATGGAAAGGGGTGAACATTGTAAATTAAAACATGCTCAATTAATAAAAAAAAAAAGGTTTTTGCATCACACTTGTTGTTTAGTATGAAATTACAAAAACTCTGTAGTGCGTCTATTAATTTGGCCAGAGGCTGTAATATGGAACTTGCAAACCGTTAAATCTCAAAACTTTTATCAGTGGCACCGACTACTCCAAAGGTCGTGTCTACTCAACTTGGTCTTGGCCCCTTTTTCCCATTTATGTTTTTGTTGAGATATGTATCTACTGAAATATTTCAGAAGCATTGTGGCGAATAGGTTGCTAATTCAATTCATGCATAAAAAATAGGTAAGAAAAAATATATATATATTTAAGACTTTAACAACATTCATTTTCAAAAATAGACACGCCTTTGACTTTTGGTCAGCTAAAAACTTAAGAGGTTATGTATGCCGCCTACTCTCGATAGATTTCCCTCCAATATATATTATACTAGACTTCAAGCACATTGAAAGGAAAAAAAATCTTTTCGTAAATACATTCGAAAGAATAGAAGAAGAAGAAAATAAGTTATTTATTAGTTAGTAAAAAATGAATTTTACATATTCCACTGAACGTGTGATTTCTTTTATTATTGCTCCAGTGATTCATTATTGAATTTATTTATGAATGATACTTTTTATATAAAGACAATGACACTTTTTATATACTTTTATATAAATATTTTACGACCTCCTCAGATCCAACAAACTAAGAGCTTGGAAAAATCAATCATCTATAATTAGCAATTTATATTTGTTTCTGTTTAATTACATTTGCAAATGTCAGTTCAATGAACCAAAAAACAATCTTAACAGCACTGAAGTATTTTTCCACAATGCATTGCACTAATTATAAAGCACACACGAAAAAATATATGTCTTTAGAGAACGAAAACTAACAAAAGAAATATTTACATTCTTGAGTATTCTTGAAATGCAAATATTTGATCGTTACTTTAAACAATGCGCTGGATGTTAATGGTATGCGAACAGTATTAGGACATAAAAAAGTCTCACGGAGTTTTCTTTTAATAGTTTTATTTAAAAAAAAATAAAGCATTGTTTTGTCATTGAATTAGAAGACAAAAAAAAAATATTTTTAAAAATTATAAATGAAATCACTTAAATTAGATTAATTTTTTATTGTTTTTAGAAAGCATTTGCGCACTTCCTCAATTTAGCTTGATTTGCATAAAACCATTTTTTATGCAGCTAAATTAGTGTAGACTTGTTTTCTGAAATGCAAATTCTTCACCTACTCCATCCTATAAATTACTTTAATAAAGTCATCAAAAGTCAGCCAACGCAATCATAAAATTCTTGAAACAACAACTGTACGGTGAAATAGAATTAAAATGTAACGTACTGTCAGCCCCACTTTATCGGGTAACGGATAAAGGAATACCCCGCTTGTAAGAATTAAAGCTTATAAGAATTTCCCCATAGACGCAATGTTAAAGATCCCCGTTTAATCGAATGTTTTCCCCGGATAATCCAATAATACTGGTCTGCTTTTGAAATATTTTTGATAAAATAATTGATTAAATTTAAAAAATAAATAAATAAAATTTTTGAATTTTCAAGTTGATCTTTCAGCAACTCCTTACTTTTCATCATTTTAATTTGTACTTAAAAATGTGTAATAATGTATTTAATTACTTCGTTCTTATTTATTTTATTTAAAAGAGCTTTTAAACACTAACATTAATAACTTCTTTCAATTTGATATACTGATTTATTATTACGTTTCCAAGCAATATTATCAGTTCTGTAAGGTAAAGAAAATTTCCCCGAATAATCGAATACCCCGCTTAATCGAATAAAATATGCTGGAACTAACGGTATTCCTTTAAGCGGGGCCGACAGTAACAGATAAGTAGTATATTTTGAATTTGCACTTAAATTTGTGTTACCTATACACTCAAATTTAAGTAACAAGCAAACGAAAACACTTATGGAACGTTAGTCCTTTTCGCACTTCTACACATTATTCCTGGTACACTTATTTGATATTAAAAAAAAGTAGAAAATAACAAAAAAAAAAATTATGTTCTTTGCATTTTAATTTAACTTTTCAAATTTAAGTAACAAGCAAACGAAAACACTTATGGAACGTTAGTCCTTTTCGCACTTCTACACATTATTCCTGGTACACTTATTTGATATTAAAAAACAGTAGAAAATTACAAAAAAAAAAATATGTTCTTTGCATTTTAATTTAACTTTTCAAATTTAAGTAACAAGCAAACGAAAACACTTATGGAACGTTAGTCCTTTTCGCACTTCTACACATTATTCCTGGTACACTTATTTGATATTAAAAAAAAGTAGAAAATTACAAAAAAAAATTATGTTCTTTGCATTTTAATTTAACTTTTCAAAAATGGACAAAATAAAAAATAAATTACGATACGATCTTACTAACTTCAAAACTTAAAAAATAAATAAATAAAACTTAAAAGCACCGCAAAAAAGGAAATTAAACCTTTTTCCACTAGAACAAAAAAACTATTGTTAATATTTAGTCATGCTTTCAGTTTTGTGTGTAGTAGAAAGTGAAATAATGTTAATTTCAAAGGACTAAACCTCAGTTCTTCGGAATATTTTTTCAAACAATAAATCATTTACAGAAAATACCTTTGAAAAGCATCAGATCTTCTGGTCATTGAATCTTTAGAATGAAGTCCTTCGTGTCTTTTCTTTTCAGGAATGTTTAACTTAAAGGTTCGGATTAAAGATTGTAATTTGTTCTGAACCCAAGTTTTTAAATAAAGATGATGGACGTATTAAAGGCGGTTTACTCTTGCTATTGATTCCTTCTCGCTTTCACAATTTTGTCTTTCCAACTTCAATAAAAGGGTTTTTTTAATCATTCCACTCAATTCGGGCGAAAAAAATGCAACACATTAATCAGAAAGTAAAATTATTTATTCCTGTTAGAGTCAACGTGCAATAAAGATGATATTGATGGCAAAGCACCTTAAAAAGTGTTAAATGAAATTTCTTAAATCCCACTGCACAGGAACTGTTGTTTTAACCCAAAAAAGTAACGTTCCATAATTTTTTTTTTAAATAGTGAAGGCAGAAACAAAGACTTGATATCTCGTAAAAATTACCGAAATATCAAAAAAGTGTCAAAATAAAACTGAACAATTCAGTATAAACTTTTAAAAAAAAGAATTTGGAAGCAATAAAGTAAAACCAAAAAAGTGTCAAAAAATACAACTGAGCAATTCAATAATAAATTTTAAAATAAGGAACTTGGAGGAAGCTTATGTCTCGTTATGGGAGAACAGAACAGGGCTTGTTCTTTCAATAACATTTGAAGAAGCAGTCCGGTATGAGTTTGTTTTTTTCTTGCCATTGCAAAGAATAAACTTAAGATGCACATAAATAAATCCATAATTTCTTTAAGAATAGTTGTGAGGGACGTAGGGAAATGTCCAGAGCAGCGTGAATATGTCTCAAAATTTAGAAACGACAGTTGCAGTTAAGTAAAGATCAATCAGTAAGGCAAATCAAACACAGGCGGATGAATTGATTTGAATAGACAGGTGCTTTCACACAAAGTTGCTGATCCATTGCTTGAATTTAGAATGTGACCAAATGATGAATGCTTACCTAAGGTATCACATAAGAATGTTTCTTAGCAATTGTCTCTTAATAATCAGAGAAGGTGAGCGGAAGTACGACAACATACTAGACTCAAGACAAGCATCCTCCGCGTGCTCTACATTACTTTTCTCTACCAAACCCCTACCTACTAGCCGAGGCCTTAGGATTGCTTGCGCACGGGGCGAGGTAATGAGGTCTACCGATTATATATGCACGTACATGGTGGGTTTTCAGCGGGTATCGAACGCGCGACCTTTCAGGTGAAAGTCCGACGCTCTAACTGCTAGGCTACCACGGCATCCATGTGCTCTACATCACTGAGTTAACCTATCTGACTTTTACCAGTTTTAATCTATCAAATACAGCGTACCTTACTTAAGATTCTAATTTCTGGGTGGAGTAGTTACAGATTTTAGGTCAAAACCAAAAAAGCAAAATTCCTATTAATTCAAAAAAATTTTGATGCATGAGTTCAATCATTTTGATTCATGAGTCCTTGGTGACTACGTTTTGTGTTGAGAACTAATCAAGATATTACCTGTAATAACTCTTGCTCTCTTAATGAGACGATTTATTACTTTAATATAAATAAAATAGCTTTTAAATTTACTATGAAATAGCTTCTTTCCATAAATAACCTACCAAAAGGGAATAAATTAATACTTGAATTTATTAAATTTATTGACCTATACGTTAATATTTTTTACGCTGCCCAGATACATCTCAAACACAATTTAACTGCTATTTATCAAAATCCAATCCAGCAAAGGAAAAAACTCTTCCTTTAAAGAAAAGGAAAAAAGGGAAATCTAGAGATAAAATATTTATAAAGAAAATAGCGAAGTACATCTATGTGAATTTCGGTAATTGCGCGAAGATTCCTTTTGTACGTAATAATTTTGATACGGATGCGTTGCGGCAGCTCGATACTACAGTCCATTAATCTACTCTTTAGCCTACTTTCCCCCAAAAGATTTTTAAAAATACGAAAGAAATTTTAATGCATTCGAAAAATAAAGAAAAGTCAAAAATTAGTGAAGTAATTAAGGAACTAGGATGTTGAGACGGGGAAATGGGTGACTGTTGAATCTGGTCTCTCTCCCCCCCTCCCCTACTAACTTTTGATTGAACTGTTTGATTCAAAAGTTCTTTTTGCATTCGAAACACCTCGGCGAGGACATCTCACTTCCATACTTCACTTTTTGATTTGAACAATTTTTCGTTCAATTTTGAAGAGTTGAAAAAATTTTAACGTTAACCCCTGGTGGGGAAATAGGAAACAAATAATATAAAGCCTGAACATAATGTCCAAGTTTCACTGAACAGGTTTATTCTAAGGAGCTCTCGACATGAACTTTTTTTTTTCATTTGAAAAATTTTTGTTCAATTTTAAACAGTTCAAAAAAATTTAACTATAGCGCCTGGGAATAAATCTCAATTCTATATAAATCCTGATCTAACAGTTGCTTGGAACACACTTTATCGGAATCATCTTATGACGTAGAACATATACAGATACGAAGTTCATCCAGAACTAAAAGGCTAACTAATGTGACAGAGATAGAGATATCTAAATTATATATATATATATATATATCAATTTGATATTGGTGTGTACGGGAAAGTAATCAATCTCGTTTCTTTATCAAATCTTAAAACAAGAAAAGGAAAGAAAAATGAAAGATACAAAAAAGGGGAAAAAAGTTTCAAGGAAGTTATTTCATATTTGTTTCTTCATAAACCTAAATTAGGTTTTTTCTTTACAGCAAACCAACCAAAAATTACCAATTAAAAGTCAGTTTTCAAATCAACCCGAATAAAATGAGGAGATAAAGCATTTTCATACATTTATGTACAAGAGTAAAATGCATTTCATACGAATATTTTACACATTGTGTACTTCAAAGTCGTCTTTTAACTAAAAGTGTAAAATCTTAGATTTGAGAAGAGCTGAAAGACGGTTGGACTTTCTTTACCATGCGTATGTATTAACCAATATGTATGTATTAACCAATATGTATGTATTAACCAATATGTACCAATTTCTACAAGTGTATTGATGCGTTATCAAAGAATGATTTCGCAATGAATATTACAACTAAATGTTATAAAATTGCTACGTCATTTATATATATATATATATATATATATATATATGTATATATGTGTGTGTGTGTGAATACACCTTCGATGTTTTTAAAAACACTTAGCCAAAAATAGGATACACATGGTACTTTTATCACCAACAGAAAAGAAATAACATCGACAAGATGCAATAAGAAAATATTGTATTAACATTCACCAAAGCTGTACTACAACAAGAAGTTCCATCTAGAACTATACCAGCCTACTTTTCAGTGCGCATCAAAATCAAATTTATAATCTAAATATCTGTCTCTCACTTTTTCATTTAGCTTAGTTCTTTATTGCTTCAGATAGCTGGTTTTTTTGCAGTTAATACATGTTCATTCACTTATTCTTTTTTTATGCATTCATTCATTCCCTCATATGTTTATTCATTCATTCACTCATATGTTTATTCATTCATTCACTCATTAATTATTCATTCAGAAATATACTTAAAAATCCAGATCAAAGATTTCATTGGAAAAAAAGGTTCGTTCATTTCTGGATGAACTTAGTATCTGTATACGTTCTACGTCATAAGATCTTACCTTTGAGTTTTGTTCCAAGCAAATCCGTCAGTTAGAACAGGACTCATATAAGATTTAAATTTACCCGTAGGCGGCAACATTGAACTTTTTGAACTGTTCAAAATTGATCAAAAATTGGTCAAATAAAAAAAATAAAATATGGAAATGAAGTGTTTTCTTCGAGATCTTTTCAGTGCAAAAAAAAAAAAAAGAGAGAAGTCTTTCAAATCGAACAATTCAATCAAAAGTTATTACGTAAGGGGGGGGGGGAGGACATACAGACAGATAGACACATATTTTCCCCATATCAAAAATCTACATTACTTTGTTTTTTTTATTTTACATTCTTTATGCAATTTCTTCACTTCTTCGATTGTTTTTGACTTTTTTAATTATATTTTACGATAAATCAAGTTTCTTTCATACTTTTTAGAAAAACTGGTATGGGTATAAAATAATTTCTATAAATAAAACTGAACCGACTTCAAATTATAAATTGCGCTAAAAAGTGAAAAATAAATTCATTCTTTAAACAACATCGATGTGACTTTTAAACATAGTTTTAGAAGTCGGTGCAAAATTAGGATAGATAAAATCTTTTGTAATCATGAATCAATTACAAATATATATATTTTCGCAGAATTAGCAACAGTTCCAATATGAAGTAGCAAATGGTATAATGATAATTAGACTCATAATTTTGCACCGACTTCTAAAACTATGTTTAAAAGTCACATCAATGTTGTTTAAAGAATGAATTTATTTTTCACTTTTTAGCGCAATTTTTAATTTGAAGTCGGTTCTGTTTTTTTATAAAAATTATTTTATTTTATTCTTTTTAGTGTAAATACATTTTGTATATAAATACTCTATTTCTTAAAAAATTCATATCAAAGGGCAAAACTTCTTTGAATGAATGGCACTAAAAACTAATCATTTGTATGATAAACTCGTTTTTGAAGTCGATTTTAGCAAACAAACTGATTGGATTAAATTTTGCCACAGAGAAGCCTTCAGTCAAACTCTTGCTGTAATTGCTTTTAATATTATAACCCATGACAACAAACATGTTTTTAACAATGACTTTTATACTTATTAATAGATTTTCCAACAAAGAAAAATCAAGCCAAGCATTTCCAATTAAAATAAAAAATATTTATTTTTCACCCGTAACGTTTTTTCTAAAAAACGAATGTAGTCAAATTGAATTGCAATATTTGAGTCAGACGACCCTATATCGATTAAAGAAAAAATCATCAAAATCGGTTATTTAGTCAAAAGTTATGGATGAAAAAATTGGAAAAATACTACATTTCTGCCAATTACTTTTTTTCTAATGATCGAATATGGTCAAACGAAGCTACGGGACCTATGGGAAAACACCCACGATGAATTAAAAAAAGAATCATGAAAATCGCTTCATCCGGTAAGAAGTTATGAGTGAACAAACAAACAAAAAAAAACGACATACATACAGTATGAATGTATAACCTCCTTCCTTTGTGAAGTCGGTTAATAAAATAATTTTTATTAAAAAACAGAACCGACTTCATATTAAAAATTGCGCTAAAAAGTAAAAAATAAATTCATTCTTTAAGCAACATCGATGTGACTTTTAAACATAGTTTGAGAAGTCTGTGCAAAATTAGGATAGAGAAAATCTTTTGTAATCATGAATCAATTACAAATATATATATTTCCGCAGAATTAGCAACAGTTCCAATATGAAGTAGCAAATGGTATAATGGTAATTAGACGCATAATTTTGCACCGACTTCTAAAACTATGTTTAAAAGTCACATCGATGTTGTTTAAAGAATGAATTTATTTTTTACTTTTTAGTGCAATTTTTAATTTGAAGTTGGTTCTGTTTTTTTATAAAATTATTTTATTTTATTATTTTTAGTGTAAATACATTTTGTATATAAATACTCTATTTTTTAAAAAATCCATATCAAAGGGCAAAACTTCTTTGAATGAATGGCACTAAAAACTAATCATTTGTATGATAAATTCACTTTTGAAGTCGATTTTAGCAAACAAACTGATTGGATTAAATTTTGCCACAGAAAAGCCTTCAGTCAAACTCTTGCTGTAATTACTTTTAATATTATAACCCATGACAACAAACATGTTTTTAACAATGCTTTTATATTTATTGATAGATTTCCCAACAAAGAAAAATCAAGACAAGCCTTTCCAATTAAAATAAAAAATACTTATTTTTCACTCGTAACGTTTTTTCTAAAAAACAAATGTAGTCAAATTGATTGGTTCATTTAGTCAAAAGTTATGGATAAAAAGACAAAAAAAACTACATTTTTGCCAGTAACTTTTTTTCTAATTATCGAATATGGTCAAACGAAAGTACGGGACCTATGGGAAACCACCCTCGATTGATTAAAAAACGAATCATGAAAATCGGTTCATCCGGTGAGAAGTTATGAGTGGACAAACAAACAAACAAAAGAAAACGACATACATACAATATGAATGTATAACCTCCTTCCTTTGTGAAGTCGGTTAAAAATAGGCTAGAAACGAAAAAAAATCGCCAAGTGCAAAATCGCCAGCAAAGGGGAGATGAAGGCAAAAAATAAATCCTGTTTGAATAAAAGCATCATTCCCTAGATAATCTTACTAAATGTTTGATGCACAAAGAAAATATTTTTCTTGCACATTTCATAAAAGGTCTGTAAAAAATCTAGTTATGTAAAGATATATTTTTTTAATTTCTATTCGCCCGATTAGTAATTAATGTATGTGAACGAACTTGATTGAGATTGAAAGCGACACTGAAGAGCGATAAGCTTATTACTTTTCAACAAAATTAAAGCAAATGAAGCTTTTGTTTCTGCATTTGCTTAGAACTTTAGAACGTAAACAGATCCTTTTGCAGATACTTTTCCGAGTTATATCCTTTTGTCGTTCGCATTAATTAATTTGTGAAACCCCCTCTAATTAAAGGTTCAAGTTCTATCTAGAAAAGGGCAAATAACATCCTATTTATACATTCAACTGAATTTGACTGCATCTGAAATAAATTCCGTTAATTTGCTAACTTAGATATACTTTTTTATTTGCATTAAGTAGTAAATTTATGTTTTAAATTTTTACAAAAGCGAAGTAGTATAGGTATTGAAAGTGATGTAAAGTTAGTAGAAAACTTATTTTTAATTTTCTAAGACTTTATTAGAAGTTACAGTTTTCAAATTGATTATACATTGCGGCCGAAGGCTATTTTAATCTAAGAGTTTTCAGAAATTGTTTAGCTGAAGATAATGTCTCACGTAAAACACCTACGTATTTAAGAAAATAATTTTGTATATAATTTGAAGTTTCACTTTATTTCTTTACGAACTTGATATTATGATTGAAATCGCGAAAAACGTATTTCAAAGCCTATAAAGTAATAGTAATTGCATTTTCCAGGTTTCTATGAAAGCTAATATTTTTCATGGTTTGAAAAAAAAGAGCTTTTAATTATCTTCACTGATCGGAATACGAAAAGTGAGAGCGAATGATGTTTTGGAAACAAGATAATTTATTTCTAAGAAAGTTATAAAGTCAAGGTTATCTTTATCCATTATATTTTTACACTTGACTTTGATTTAATAACTGAATTAATACTGAAATGAATCGAGTACATACATTTTCTAAAGCCCCCCCTCCCCCCCCCCAAAAAAAAAAGTTAAAATAAATGTAGGTTTTATAATGTTATTATTCTTTTTCTTATTATTATTATCTAAATCATTATTGTTAATAATGCTAATACACAACAGGAAAGAAGTTTTAAACCAGAAGTTTCGCCTAGACTTATACGAGCCTACTTTCCCGCATATACCAAATTTAGATTTATAATATCTCTCTTTGATCTACATGTAGCTTTATAGAAATATAATTTCACGTTAAATTAAAGCACAAATGAGCATTAAAACTTAGACATATGTTTCGGGATTGCTTGGAATCCCCTTTTCAATGCGACAGGGAGCTTCTAGATGCAAAACATCCAAATGAAGCAGACAAAACAACAAAAACAAAGCTTATATAGCCTAAGATCTACTATCTGAAAGCTGTAACTGTCGATAGAGGATTTTCTCACTCTTCAATTGATTCTATTCATAACAAGCTTTCTAAAAAAACTTCTGGTCCCAATCATGTGGTTTCTACAAAGAATTTGGTTGTGTTACCATTCTTTCATTCTGTCAGTTTTCATATTGCTAAAATCCTAAAAAGGTTTCAATTTCAAGTTGTTTTTGCTCCTAGCAACAAACTTTCCTTCTCTTCTCTTAAAGATCCTGTCGATCAACTTAACAATTATGGTATTTACCAAATTAGTTGCCGTTGCGGCCTTTCTTACATTGGACAGACAAAACGTGCTCTGAAAATTCGGTTAAATGAGCATAAAGGTTATGTACGAAAGCAAGAGTTAAATAAGTCTAGCATTGCTCAACATTGTTGGAATTCCAAGCACTCTTTTGATTTCAATTCTGGGAAAATTATTCAAAAATGTTCTTCCCCATTAGAGCTTGACTTTTGGGAAGCTTATCATATTAACAGGAATAGTTCTAATTTGGTTAATGATTCTTCCTCAACTCCTTATTTTTCACAGGTCTGGCCTAAGTTCATTTAATTTGTTGTTCTTTCTTGGTTTTCTTGTTAGTTTTCCTTTTTTCTCCCCCCTCCTCCCCCTCCTTTACATGTGTACTTTGTTTTGCTTTTTGTTTCGGTATTTTCTGTACTTATTTTATTTCCATTTTATTCTTTGTATTTTATTTTATTATTTTGCAATTTTCATGTATTTTCACATTTTTATGCATGCTGTTGTCTTTTTCGCTTTGTTTTTATTCCTTTTTACTTCATGTACTTTCAACTGCATTCATTTGTTGCTCTCTTATTGGTGCCTTCCCTTCTACTTCTACTTCCACTTCACACTGCCTTTATTCTCATTGGTGTACAGTTAATTCTTAGGCTATATAAGCTTTGTTTTTGTTGTTTTGTCTGCTTCATTTGGATGTTTTGCATCTAGAAGCTCCCTGTCACATTGAAAAAGGGATTCCAAGCAATCCCGAAACATATGTCTGCGTTTTAATGCTCATTTGTGCTTTAATTTAACGTGAAATTATATTTCTATAGTTTACTTGCACAAAGTTAAATTATTTTTATATGTAGCTTTAGTTCTGAATCACTTCAAATGTACCTTTTTCAACGGATAATACATATTTATTCACTCACTCATTCGTTCTTTCGTTTATTCAGTCAATCGTTAATTCATTCATTCATTAACTAATTCATGTATTTATTCATTCATATTCTCATCCATGTATTTATTCACTTATTATTTATTTTTTAATTCATTCATTTATTTATTTTATCATTCTTTCTCACATTTTTTCATTCATTCATTCTTTCACTCGTTTATTTATTCATCCTTTCACTCTTTCATTCATTCACTCATTCATTTTTTTTCATTTATTCATTGAGAAGTATCCTTAAAAATAACGATCAAAAATTTCGTAGGAAAATAGGCTCGTTCAGTTCTTGTTGAACAGCGTATCTGTACATGTTCTACATCATAACATCTTTCCGATAAAGTTTGTTGCAAGCAAATCCGTCGGTTAGATCAGGATTTATATGACATTGAAATTTCTCCGAAGGCGCTAATGTTAATTTCTTTTGACCTGCTCAAAAGTGAACAAAAAATGTTTAAATCAGTATTTCACGCCGAGAGCTTGTTCCAATAAACTTGCTCATAGGAACTTGGATCTTGTGCCCAGAGTTTGCAAAATTTGCCTCATTTTTGCCCTTAGGCGCTAATGGGTAAATTTGTTGAACTGTTCAAAATTGAACAAACAATTGTTCAAATCTAAAAGTGAAATGAGATGTCCTCGCCGAGATCTTTTGAATGCAAAAAGAATTTTTCAAATCGGACGATTCGTTCAAAAGTTATTAGGGGTGCAGACAGACCGACAGAGACATAACAGAGCAACAGACCGACTGACACACATTTTCCCCATCTCAAAATCCTACTTTCATTTTTTTTTTTTTTTTTCAATCTTTATTTAATTACTTCACTTATTTTTAACTTTTCTTTATTTTTAAGATATTTTCACGATACATTAAGCCTTCTTTTATGCTTTATTTATTTTTTTTAACTTTTAAGGGAAAGTAGGTCAAAAAAGGAAACTTACTTCGCATTAATATCACAAAAAAATGTCATGATAAATTTATTTTTTCTTCTAATATTCTATTCTTTGTCAGTTACCATTCAATTTACTATTAATTTCAGTTACTCCTTTTCTTCGTAGTAGCTATATAATGTTAAGATATCAATTAAGCAACAACTGTTACAAACTACGTATCTGTATCAGTCAAGGAAGGCTTGCCGAATTTTTTTTCAGCTTCAGTTGCTCAAGGGAACTTCTTGTTCGATGATGGGATTACATGCCCCCCCCCCCCCCTTCTGTATGTATGATGATTGTGTGTTATCAAGCATTAGTCAAGCTAAACTCTTACTAGCTTAAATAAAAACGATGAAGTAATTCACACTTTTCGATAAATTTATGATTGTTAATCTAATTGTTTCTACCAAATTTTGTTTACTTTTCTACTACTTTTTCAAGCAACGGACTTGTGGAAAATACACTCCCGATTTTTGAATACGAATTTTTTGTTATTAAAAATCTTCTGCTTTCTAAATGGTTAAAAAGGGGCAAAATTGAATGGGGAAAATGCTCAGCATTTTTGCTTTGACAGGATTTGACAGATTTTATTGAGTGTAGGAATTTGCCAGGATTTTTAATTACAAATTGATATGATATTGTTTGAAAATGTTGATTTTGAAATTTTCAAGTTAATTTATTTCTTTAAAATGTGGTTCTAGAGTACACATAACTGCTAAAATCAAGCTGTCATTTAACATATATTTTCTACAATCTTAACAATTTTCTGCAATCTCATATTTTCTACAACCTTGGGGAACATATTTTTTTAAGCATACATTTTTTAAAAAAAATATGTTCCCCAAAATTGCCAAGTTTTGATATTTCCTACAAGTTACATAATTAAACACATTCTCATCAAAAAATCAATACTTCGAACAAAGTGAAAAGAAAAAAAAATAATAAATTGGAAAAAAAAGTTTTCCAAGTGTATGATCAAGGAGGAAATTTTCTTTTATGTTTAACAAGAGATTGAATCATAAAAATGTGTAGATAAACGATTTTCGGCAAAATTGACTTTTCTCCCAAGTCAAATATTTGCATTTCTCTAAGGAAACTTTTGCAAATGGAGTTTTCAAGAGATTACTTCCGGGACATCTCAAGTTACGGCATGACAAGAAAAGGAAAATCAAAACCATGACTGAGATTGTTAACACCGCTAAGAAAAGTTTTAATCATTTTGTGTGTCAAGTTTAAGTTCTTGGAGAATTATATTAACATATATAATTATAAAGTACAAATGGATGGTTGTTGCTGGAAACTTATTCTAATTTCATCATCACTGTTTTCGTTGTTTTATTAAGATTGATATGAATAATTACTAATTTTAAATAGGAAATGCACGTCTAAAACTTCATACGTTTTTGGATATCGACTAGTGTGTAATGCTTGGATTGAATAGTCTACAATTCTGACACATGTGCAACTGCTTAATGTTCGTAACTTCAGCACAGCTTTCTTTTTATCTTTAAATGAGAGAATGAGCCAAAAAAAGCATCTCGCATGCATTATAATAATTACTAATTATAAACCCAACATCATAGAGTTTCAGATGGCGAAAATCCGGTGTACTTTTGTGTAATTGCAAAACACTGTACAATGTATGTTTTTTATTGCTACTTTGGTGTGTAATTTATAGATTAAGTAGTAAAATTTATTTTATTAATTTGAATGTGTAGTCATTTATGTTATAATTTTGAGTACTTTTTTCCCTACAGCATAGTAATGAATAACTGCAGCATTGAAAGAACGAAAACACATAATCCAAAACTTACTACAGTTGCATCGCATTGTGTCAAATAAACAAATAAATGAAACATATATTTGAAATGCAACCCTTCTTTCTGCTATGTAACTTAGCTTTTAACTTCAGAAAATACTGAAGCGAAACATAGCATCATACACATTACGCAAATTAATGAAGAGGGGTGAGCATCTCGTTGTGGTTTTCTTAAAATTTGAGTTTGATCATTATTTTAGTCCAAGTTTAAGCTTAATCCTTTTTCACTTGAATTTGATAATATAGGGACATGCTTACCTCTTTTTTTTTCTTCCCCCCCCCCTTTTTTTTTGTTAAGATGCCGAACGGAACCACGAATAATTGATCATTAATCATCATATAACGAACATTATGAAAAACTTTGTGGTGGATTCACTTCAAAAGGAAATATTGTTGGCTATGTAATTATTGATGTTAGCCTTCTGGACATTACAGCTAATTACTGCATGACTTGCACACACTATCTTATCTTATGAACTTTTGAAAATTCGTTCGATAACTCTCAACTGATATGCGGTATGCACCTATTTTAATGTTATTATTAAATGTAAACGACAGTTCTCGAAAAATATTTCTTATATGATGTATGCTACTTTATTTCGTTGCATTATCTATAGTATATCTTGTTAACAAATACATTATAACTAAGTGAAAATATATTTTTGTACAGAACACACGAAATGTATATTCAAATTCGTGACATTAATTGGACCCTTTTGAAAGAACAATTCATTTCCAAAAAGCAGTTTTAATTTAAATTTTTCAACCACTAGATGTTTCTCGCAAATGTTAAATTTTCGTTGTTTAAGTTTCCAAAAAAAAAAACGGTGGAGTTACTTGTATCTTTCTTGCAAGTCAAAAAGAAAATTAAAAACTTTTAAAATCTTTTTTTTTAAATTTAAACTCGGCACCTAAAAACTTTTTTTTGTCATTTCTTTGGAAAGTAAAAGTAGACTTCTAATTAAAGAAATTAAATTAGAGTAATATAAATTATATTTCTCAAAATATAACCACACATGTCTTCTTATTAGACATTTTCTAGAATTCATTCTGTATTTTTAACAGATTTTTTCTAAAAAAAAACAAAAACAAGAACGACTCATTTGTTACAAACCGTCCTTCACAGTAAATTAAATAAAACATTTTGTAACCAAAGATGATAATTAAAGTTTTAAACTGCAGATAATTGCATATACTCCGACCTAATATAATATAGATAAAATTTTAATATAATATTTTATTATATTAAAAAATATAATAAATAACTCTTTTTAACATTCGATAAACAATATTGATAACGATTCAATGCATTTGAATTGTGGACACACCTGGTAATATTTTAAGAGGATTTAATTTTAACTAAAAACTCCCACTTGCTGAAATAAACAAACATTTGTCATTAATACTTAAAATTGTATTTTTATAATATAGCTATTAATTTTTTTATATAATAGGGCTAAAAAATCACTGAATAGTTTCGGAAAATGCAACTTAATACTTTGAGATGGTAATACATAGAGTGCATTTAATTTGTACGTAACTAATAACGTTTAAAATACATCGAAAGGAGGTTCAAAAACAATGAAATACTGTATGTTTTTTAGTTATCCTTACGCTATTCCATTAAATTACATATAATATAATAAATTAAATACTAATTAGTTCATTTTTCTTTATTTCAACTGATGTACATATTCTTCTATAAACATTAAATATTCTGATTTCTGAAATAAAATAAAGAAATTCTTATTAAATAAATGCTCGGGGCAAAATGCTCTGAAATCAAAATAAATTCTCAAGAGAGCTATATATTGAGCTTTTGTTTTTCTTAATTATCTCGTTGTTATGTGCGTTGTTTATTCTTTTGTTTTGAGCACATTACTAATTGTTTATGCGTACTAACATTAAGCGATGAAGCATTTACTTTGAAACAAATCTAATTAATTAAATCAAATTTTCACTATTTTTAAGCTTTACAAAGGAAGCATTTCTACTTTGAAGAATCTGTCTTATTTTAATTTGGAATATCGCAAAAACGCCTTTTGACTGTCAGTTGGGAGAAAGACTTAATGTAATCAGTTGGTTTTCAGCAAATGTGCATGAACTGTTTTTAGGACAAGTTTTTGCAAATAACATACCCTGTTCGTGTTATATTTAGAGTCAACAATAGCAAGCATATTTTTTCCCTTGTGAATATGTCACTGACTGATTAAAATGTACGCTCTTTAATAAAAACAAAGAAATTGTATATTTATAAATTAGCCATTTATTATTCATTAATTGCACTTTTAAGTGGTAAAATAATTAGTATATGCGTCTAAACTCATCAGTTTTGATAAAACCTTAGCTCCTCAAAATAATTACGCTTTTGCTATTGCTATGGGGATGGCGATGCTCTTTGCAGAACAGGAAAACTGCAGATTTTTAGAGCTGTTTGTCTCATCCGATGTGCGTGCGCGCGCGTGTGTGGTGTGTGTTTTTTTTTTTTTTTTCAGCAAGCTGATGTAGCATTGTGCGCAGGTTTGCCAAACGTCCCGGATTTTGCCAGACAATCATGTATTTTGAGAAATTGCCCCATGTACTTTAATACCGGACGTCGTAAGTCTTATTTTTCTTACCAGGATATTGATTTTCCGCATACCGGATGCCTGGTGTAACTTGTGTGACGAGTCAGTACCGGATATCCGGCTTTCACGTTTGAAACATGTGAATTCGGTAGATTTTTTTAAACATACCAAAGTCTCCAAATGCGTCGTAAGTTTCCAACTTACATATATTTTAAAAATGAGCTAATAATTTAAATTTAAAAAAACAAAATTGAACATGCCGGACAACTTTATATTTTACGTAGACGCCGGACCGGATTTTGGATAGTTAAAAAATGGTCGAATACCGGTCGAATGAGATTAACGAAATAGATTGTGAAACGGTTTTATAGTTATTTCCTCTGTAAATCAACATTTTGTTTCTAACTTGTTTTCTCTGAATTTAGTAAAATATTTATTTCAGTAAATTAAATGGGTATATTTTTCATAGATAGAACCATGAAATTTAAAATACTTCATGTACATGAAAAACTGCAACGTTTTTAAACTAAAAATGTGTTACGAAAATTGCGCAACAAATAAGTTATGCGTCATTCGGTCTTCTTTGTAACTCCAAAAAACATGTATTTAATTTTCATTGCTAATTTATGCCATTGTTGGATCAAAACACTGTAAAATACAGTATTAGAAGAACAAAACTAATCATAGCATTTTATTTTTGCAATGTGGTTGCAGAAATTATATGCAGCGTTTTATTTTACCCATTTATTTATTTAAATTTATTGCTATTTTTTATCAAATTTGTTATCGTTTTTTGATCAGTTTTAAAACATTTACTGATTTGCAGAACGATACTACTTTCGAAGCATTAATGAGTAAAATCAAATCCGTCCTATTGAAAAATAAAAATAACATAACGAAATTGAAAAAATATATATTTGGACACACGAATGAAAAATTCTTTCCCGACCTCAAATCTGAAATTTAAAATTATATTTGTCTGCTTACATCTTACGATTAGAACGCAATCAGTGTTTTAAAAATTGCGTACTTACAAGAGATTAAGGTTTTCTGAAGTTTTAAGAGGATTCAATATTTTCGAAAACATTATTCTTACTTTTTTTTTAATTCGAAACTATATTCAATAATTTTCTTTCATGAGTACTAGTTTATTTTATTCCAAGAAAACTTTCGGAACATTTCCTTCTGAGGCAAATGGAATTCTCAGTCATTATTTCAGTTTCAGACAATGCGAATCATAGGATGACATAAAAGACATTTCTTCATGCAATTTTTCAAATCCTTCATTTTGTTTTCACTTAATCGTTGACATCACTTTGAATTGAAAATTTTTCTTTACGTGCTTTTTTTTTATGGTGCAATTATTTTCCTTTCACTAGCGTGCCTTAGTATGGCTGTTAACTAAAACTTTATTAACTGCCATATAGACCAGCGGTCGGCAAACTAAATTGACTGAAGAACAACTTTCCTGAAGATCTGGTGTTCAAGATCGACTCGAAGGATTGGGGGGGGGGGGGTAATATAGCATAGGGCATGTCGGGATTGTTGTCATTTATTTTTTTAAACTATAAACTGTCCAAAATGCTGTCGCGATCGACCGAAAATGGGCTCGCGATCAACCGGTCGATCGCAAACGACGGGTTGCCAACCACTGATATAGACCATGTACAGTTTACGAGTACTCAGTTAACATATTATTTTAAATTTCATATGATGCTCTCAAAATGAGCAGCGAATACTATTTCTTTGATCAGCTCGATCTATAAAAAAACTGTAAGCTTTTGGAGAGGAGTACAGGTTTTCTTACTGTTTTAATCTAGTTTCGAAGAAATACTTCCCACATGCAAATTTATAAGATTTAGCATCAGAAAGCTCTGCGTAATTTCTAAAAGAGTTCAATGCTCGCTTTCTGCATGCTTTGCAAATGATTTCAGGTTTTTTTTATTTTTAGTTTACATTTAAAAAAAATGTATGCGAGAAAAATACGATTTCGTTTAAAGAGAAAAGCATTTAAGGTACCTAAGTGATATGAAATCTATTTTTTGCTTTGAAATAATATTTTAACTAAATTCGTATCAGCTGCTTAACATAAATTCTTACCAGCTAAGTAGGTGAAATTCTACTTCAAGATAAACAAACTACCTAATTAATTTTATTTATGTATTTATTTATTATTATTTTTTTTTAGTTTGTTTTCAACCGAACAGTTGTTTCATAAAAATATAAATTGCTGCAAGATATTATTTTTATTCATTGCAGGCTATTTTCACTTTGCTTGAAAGGAGGCATAGAAATCTCGTGAAAACCTTGTTAATGAGAGAAAAAGTAAACTACCGCCAAAATTAGGTAATACAGTAATTTCTGTTGTACACATTTATGCAAGATATCTACATGGTGAATCTATAAGATAGGGAATATTTCACTGTTTAGTTTTTTTAATATGATTTTTTCTTTTTTTTCCCTTTTTTTTTTCTTTTTTTAAAATTTGGCTGATATATTGAACTTCCTTTCTAAACACCATTCACAATTTGAATGTACTAAAATATAACGCATACAGTTTGAGAGAGAGTATTTAATCTTGTTTTTTCAATAACAATTGATCTGTGTTAACATTTTACTTCAAACAGTACAACGTCGTTTTAAAATATTTTAAAAATTCAAAAGATTATTTGATAAAAAGAAAGAATTGAAGCTGAAACCTATTGATAATTTTATTATAAAAACAACATTGTGTACGGACAAGAAGGCTGAATTAGTTTTTGTTTAGTTTCTCATTTGGAATCTTTTAAGCTATAGAAAATAAAAGTAAACATTTCCCAAGTAAACAAGCTTAAAATATTAAGCATAAATCAAGTATATTTTTACGCGGAAATTGCCTTCGTTAACGATACAAAATCAACAGTTAGAAGGAACAATAATAGCGGTTTGAAACATTTTTGTTGCTTTCCTGAATTGTAGCTTCTTATTGGAAGATAGAAAAAGAGAATCACGATTTACAACAGCTATTTTTCATTTATTTTTATAAAGAAACACCTTGTTATATATTTATTAATAAATTTGCCATGCATTTCACGCAATAATTTCAACTTTACATTAAGAAGGAACTGTTTAAATTCATGCAGAAAATGAACATGGTAGAAGCAACCTTATAACACAGATAACGTTGTTTCCACAATATTTATTTTACATTAATTAAAAAACTTCCTTATCTGTTGAAAAAGCTATGAAAGCACGTATGTACCCAATCAATATTAACTATTATTTTCTCTTATAACTAGTAACTTCTGATAGTAAAATTCTGCACTCAAATAATTAAACTCGTATACCTTTTAAATTTCGTAAAGAGGCAGTAAGATTTGCATTTTCTTCCAAACCGAACCTGATATTTCCGCATCGATTGCTATGTTCATTACTAAAATATCCATTTAACTGACTATTTACTTCATTTTCCCGATCAAAATCTGTATCTCTGTTTTATTATCATTAAGGAAGCACGTATTGATTCAAACAATGCATGGACAAAGAGATAAGGCAAGGCCTCGGAACATTACACTAAATGCAAATAGCCTCCATTAGCGAAGTAAAATTTATGGGGCAAACATTTTAGTTTGGGCAATTTGTGGAGATTTACGTACACTGCAATCGCAATTATTGCCTATCTCCAGACAATAAAATTGGGAATTTTCAAAGAAACGGCTTTCCGTAGTTTAAAACTTATTTTAAAGCTTTAATATACTATACATTGAAGTTTATCATTGTTTTCAGTTGTTAAAGCAGTTTGAAATTGTTATAGCATTTTATTTCTCCATTTATTTTTTACTTAATATTATTATAATTAGGTCTTTGAATGTTTCTCATAATATTGAAAAACATTTCTTAATCTCTTCTCTTGGCAATAATATATTTTTTTATGCGTATAATGTTTTTTTTTTTTTTTTTTTTTTTTAACTTCGTCTAACGGATATATTATTGAAAATTAAAAAAATATATTATATTTAATAGTTTTATTACTATTATTATTATTACATTTTCAAAGACTTTTGGGTTTAGATGATATTGATCTGTAGAGATTTTATTGAAGTATAGCTGTACGATGAGTCAGTACTTCCTTTTAAATACAAAAATGATGTGATTTGTTTACCAAAAATATTTTTTGAAGCAATTTTTCTCAGAAAATTAATTTGCAGTATTGCATCCAGTGGACCAAGGGGTCGACATCTTTTAAAACAACAATACCGAACGCTCTTCATTACAAACACGCTTTTCGGAGGAGGGTGTAATGAAACTTATGTGAACTGTAAAAAAATGATTTCACATAATTAAAGCACAAATGGATATTAAAATGCAGACATATGTTTCAGGATTGCTTGGAAGCCCTTTTTCAATGCAATAGTGGAGCTTCTAGATGCAAAAACATCCAAATGAAGCCTGTGGTTGAGTTTTTAAAATCTGTGCACAAAAATCATTATTTATATAATTAGTGAAGTTTGAGTTTCCTCAATGAAGTAAACGAACGTTAGAAGCTGAGAAAACTTTGTGTCCAAGTTTAGCCACCGAAATAAGGAAAACTTTACGGATGAGAAAAGATAATGATTGCCAATTTCAATTTGTTAAAGCACTTGGTTGCAAAATAACTAAATTAGTATTCAGGTGATCATTTATTTAATGAGGATGAAGAAATTACTGACGAGGCGAGGGAGAAAGAAATAGAAATTCTTCAAGCGGTTTTGAATGTCTTAGAAAAGGTTTTGAAACGGATAGAGCACCAAAACGATTGCGACACTTCTAGGCTTGAAACCATTTAAATTATTGTACTCACATGCAAAAAGTAATGGTATTTATATTTATGTAAGTATTTATATTTATAGATGTATACTTGTGTAAGTATGCTTGTGAAAGATTTTCCGATGGCAATCGGTTCTAATCATTTCGAAAATCGATGTATCGGTGTTCTGCCATGATTATAACCAAAGAAGGTGATATAATTCTAGGGCAGATTCAAAAATATTTAATTACTGTACATACAGATTGAAAAAAAGATTTAACTGGCCTTTGGACAAAGTTCTTAAACTTTTTAGCCTGAACAAGACGGTAAAATTCATGTAATTGAAGTCTAGACGAGTTCTAGATCATTTTTGCATCCTATCCAAACATTTTATCTGCAAGATATTAACACGGAGGAAAGATGCTTTCCATGAAATATAAGTTCTTCAAAATTGCCAAACAATAGTAAAGCACCAAAGGTATACTCGTATGTCGATGTCTCGGACAGATTGAACAGCAACGATAATGGAATCAATAGTGTAGGAAACACATTTTGGCGAAACTTAGAGATCAATTAACCGACTAAACTTGTGACTGTATTTGAGTTTTAGCTGAGCTATCCATATGAAATTTCAAAGGTTGGAGAATTCGAATCAACTAATCAACGAGCGAACTCAAACATATTTCTTTTAATTGTCTGATGGAAAACTTAAGAAAAGAGAATTACAGTTATTACAGTATATGTTATGTCGTTGCGCATTTTTTAATGCACAATCTACAATGCTGTGTCGTTGTGTATTTTGTAATGGCGTGGTGTAAAATGAATTATGAAAAAAATCTTAATATTCTTCTAATTTGAAAGCCATATGGAATGGATACAATAATATTGTGGATCAGTAGAAAACTATTCTTAGTTTTATTTGGCGAAAATTGGCATTTCTAGTATGTTTGATATACAATACTGCCTCCGAATCAATCATTTAGAGCAGGGGCTGGCAAGTAATTTTAGACGGGGTCCGGATACTTTTGAAAAACGTTTGGTTAGGTCCAGGAAAAAAAGGGGTTTTTTTACTATTTTTTTTATTTGTAAGTTGCCAGACAGGGCGAAAAGTATTCAGTTGCCTCTTTTTTTTTTTTTGCCTTATCTGTCAACCTGAAATTTTATTAAGTAGACAGACTACTTTTGGGGTGATTTGAAAAGTGGATAAAATTCGAAAAAAATGCCTTTTTTGAAATTTATACTCTCAAAAACATTGGGGTCCAGATTTTGACCTTCCGCCATTCGGATCTGGATCGAGGTCCTCCGGTTGTCGACCACTGATTTAGGAAACGAGAAAAGCCATTCTGTGCGAAGTAAAACCGTTTGTAATAATATTTTCCAATAAAAGTAAATTAAGATAAATAAGTTGAAAACTAATGTACGTATTGCAGTTATTTTTGCATACGACTCAGAGCTTCCAAATTTTGAGAAAGAAGAGTCAAAAGCATACAGCTTATATTAAAATTTACATGACTTCATTTGTCCACTCAGTGTTGCTTCGCTGGAGAATTGTTAGCACCCATAAAAGGACGAAAAATATAAGTGACGGAGCGCGTTAACTTTAAACATCCTTTAAATCCATATTTCAATTCTAAATGTAAATATGCATTTATTGTCAAAGATAGCAGTTCGAAATTTGTTTCAGGTTCCGGTCAAAGGTATTGATTTTATGTGGGTGGGGTGCTTCTAGAAATGTGTTTGCCACAATGTTTTGACTCTATGTGAGTAGATACTAATAGGGGGCCGTTCATAAATGATGTCACGCTTTTTTCCCATAGATTCGACCCCCTTCCCCCCTTTGTCACAATCTGTCACACTTCAGCGGATCCCCTGCCCCCTTTATCACATGTCACGCTATGTTGCAAAATGCATGATGTCACACTTCTTGTTTCCCCCCTCCATTCCCATTGTCACACTTTGTCACAATTTCACGAACCCCACTCCCCCCCTCGAAGCGTGACATCATTTATGAATGATCCCTAGCAGGTTGGCAGACTTTTCTCGAAATTGCATTTTTCATACAATACGGATGATGATGTTACTCCTCGTGGTCATGTGTCTTTGGATTTATTCAGTCACATTTGAAACATAAAATTAAATTTTAATATTTTATTCCAGCTAATTTTTTGTGAAAGATATATTACTCGTTTTAATTTCACCGAAAATGGAAACTTCGCAAAAAATTGCACTTATATTTAATGCGCCATCTGTTGTCATAAAAATAAGACAATGCTTAATAATATTCATGGTTCTTCTCTGGTCTGGCTGATACATGTAAAATTTTTTGCTTTAAAAAGCAGCATTAACATCCAAAGAAAAAAAAAAATTCACATAATATTAAGTAAATCTGAATTTTTCCAATAAATGTTCTATTTTTTGAAAAATACTGTTAAAGTTATCTTCGCATAATTTTCAAACGTATTAGTAAAATATTTATTTTTATTCAAACATATAAGAACATTTTTGTCATGTCTTTAGCCAGAAGAAATTAGCATCCCAGCTTAAAAAAAATTCCTTTGTGAAAATCAAGTAATTTTAAGAATTAATAGTTCAAAAATGAATGAAATATTGCGCAACAATAATAATCGTCATTATATTGTTGTAAAAATATGATAAATATATGATATATAAAATATAATTACATAGTATGAATATAATGAGATTAAAAACTAAAATTGCCTTTCTTTTTAAATTTTTTAGTTATTTGACTTTTTTATTTAGTTTTCATTACTTATTTATTTATTATTAAGTTTTGATATTTTACCATTGGAGGAGAAAGTTTTAATATCAAAAAAGTTTCAGAAATATATACATATCTCTGAAAATTTTTAAGTGATAAAAATTATTGAACTTACATAATAGAGCAGTTTTACTGATTAAGAAAAGCGTGTACGATTTTATGTTCAACTCTTGAACACAAAAAAGAAAAAGAAAAAAGGTTATGATTATGTAAATTAAAATGTTTTAAATTCTTTGGGCCTATGTTCTTAAATTTTATTTTAAATTTTCAAATATGCTTTCTAAATATTGGAATGAAATAAAAAATAATTTTTATACTTTTTTGGACGTGTTTATGTAATTTCAACTTATTTTCAAAAGTTTGGTTTAAATTGTGAAATTTAGTACAAACAGTATAATTTAATCTCAACAATATTAATTCGAAACCTGTGAAAGCCAGAACGTTTTAACATTAATAATATGCACTAGATGGCAGCACATAATTTTAAGATTTAAATATATCAAGGGTAAGAATATGGACCTGATACGGACAATATTAAAAATGTGACAAAAAATTCAGCTAATCCAACGAAAATAATCATCAATTCTTCATAACTTCTTTCTAATATAATTTAATTGAAGCAAATTTGAGAGTTTGGAATTATATTATAGCAATTTGATGTATATGCAAATTCTAATAATTTTTTTAAAAATTCTAAATCGAAAAACTTTTATTAAAAAAAAAAAAAAAGAAGAAGAAGAAGAATCATAAAAATGAGGTATATTAGCCTTTCAACCATAAGGATGAAAGTCTTACTTATTTTTTGAAGCTTGCTTTTTTTTTCTTTTCAATCATTTTTTAACGGGAGATTTTGTTGAAAAACTGGGAAACCTGGATGCTGGTGGTCTGGAGTGATTTTAAAATTTATCATGACATGTGCAATTATTAATTAAAGAAGTGCCCGAAAGCGTGACTTGCCACCGCTAGATGGAGATATTTCCAGGAACTTTGTTTCAGCAAAGTAAAGAAATAAAATGAAATAAATAAATAAATGAAATAAACAGCTGCACGTAACTATTATGCTACCATAGACTCCCAAAATTTCAGCATAATTTCCGTTAAAAGATTAAACGTTAAAAGCGAGCCAACTAACCATATGTCATGTCATTTTCCCAGAAAAGCCTACATTATGAGACATTAGGCTGACCATATTTCTAAACGTCAATTTGGGGACATGTTCCCAAATTTGGGAACGCTAGTAAAACGTTTTGAGGACATAATAAACCAATGTATATAATTATTCCTATTCAGTATCTATATAAATAAAACCAAAAGTTTGTGTGTGTGTGTGTGTCTGTCTGTCGATCGCCTCCTGGCGAGATGGAACGGGCCAGAAGTACGAAATTTTGGTTACAGGTACCTTGGGCCAGGTCCTCGTGCACCTCGAAGCGTTTTTCCTAAAATTCAAATTTTTTTCTTCTTTTATTCCAATTTAAGCAAAACTGTTAATTTTTGGTTTATCTCATCGAAGAAACGTCCAACGTTTTAGATTTTTGCAGCATATTGATGCCCGTAAAAAACTGCACAAGATGATCTCTTTCTGAAGTTCGTAGAACAAATAGAACACGCGCAATATTCATTTAAAGTAGTTTTCGAACTTTAAAGCAAGGCTTACCTCTGAATTTATCTGCTCAATTTGCGTGTTTTCGCCAAAATAAATAGTACTTTTGTCGCCAACTGGATGATTTCTGTTAACGTAAGCTTGAAAAAATGCTATTTTATCTTTATTCATGCCGTTTTATGAGCGGAACAAATTCTAAAAATTCATTTCATTTTTATACATATTTTGTAGAACTACAGACGAGTCTTAATTACTATACCTTGAGGTTGACTCTCCTTCCTCTTTTGGCGATTTAATAGTATAGTAGCAGTTGAACAATTGCATGAAATTTTATGGTAGAGTGTCCGCTTTATCAGCGAAACAAATTCTAAAAATTCTTTTCATATTTATGGATATTTTGTGGATTATTAACTGCATGCGATTTTAAATGTTGATTCTTCTTTCTTTTTTGACGATTTAATATTCATTTCTTCGATAAAAACTAGGTTGGAAGGTCTTCGATATCGCTTATTTTTGATGAAATTTAAAATTTCGCCAAGTGGTGATAACATTTTACTCGCCCTCCATCCTGTTAATTATCTATATAAATAAAACCAAAAGTTTGTGTGTGTGTGTGTGTGTGTGTGTGTGTGTCTGTCTGTCGATCGCCTCCTGGCGAGATGGAACGGTCTAAGAGTACGAAATTTTGGTTACAGGTACCTTGGACCAGGTCCTCGTGCACCTCGAAGGGTTTTTCCGAAAATTCGAATTTGTTCTTCTTTTATTCCAATTTTAAGCAAAACTGTTGATTTGGGTTTATCTCATCGAAGAAACGTAACACGTATTAGTTTTTTTCAGCATTTGAATGCCCGTAAAAAACTGCACAATATGATATCTTTCTGCAGTTCGTAGAACAAATAGAACACGCGCAGTATTCGCTTGAAGTAGTTTTCGAACTTTAAAGCAAGGCTTACCTCTGAATTTATCTGCTCAATTTGTGTGTTTTCGCCAAAATAAATAGTACTTTTGTCGCCAAAAGGAAAATTTCTGCTGAAGCAAAACTAATGAAAATTCCTTTCGGATTAAATTGCAACCATATACTTTTCTCGCCAAGAAGATATAACTTTTTTTTACCGCGTAGTCAGTTGTTTTTAATTCATTATTTTACGTTTCGAATTTCTCTGCATAAGATGCATAACTAATTTTTCTGCATAACTTCATAAAATGATGTCTTTTTGAAATTCGTAGAACAAGTAGGACACACACAATGATCATTTTAAGTAGTTTTCGAATTTTAAAACGATTCTTAAATTACCTCTGAATTTATTCGCTCAAGTTGAGTATTTTCGCTGAAATAAAGAGTACTTTTGTTGCCAAATAGATTATTCCTGTTACAGTAAAGCTAATAAAAATTGATGCTTGGATAAAGTTGCATACATTTACTAGGTTGGAAGGCTTTCGATATTGCTGATTTTTGATGAAATTTAATATTTCGACAAGAGGTGATAATTTATTTTCCCCCGTGCAGTATTTGCTCTCAATATGCTATGATATTTTACGCTTCGTAACTTTTCCAAACGGGGCCAAAATTCCTTATTAGTAATATTGTTCTCATTCAATTCAATACGTGATTTACATTGTAGGATCTTGGCGCATTTGCGTTAAGCTTCTATTACAATAGTGCAATTTGGCGAACTTCTACTTTATTTTAACTTTTTTACGCAGCGGTTTTAATTGATTCCATGTTTTACTCAAGTTATTTATTTCATAGCATTTATTTATTTTTTGTACTGCATATTCGCCACCGTTTGGACAGAATTTAGTTATCTCTTTCTGTCAACTGATATTTCAAACAGTATTGGCGCAGTACTAAACATTTTCCAACTGAAATGTGCATGTTTCTTTGCCTTTGGAAAAAATGCTTTTCTTTCTCCCGTTTTTAGCCGAATTTTATAAAAGTGCTATTTTATTGAATTTTAGTAAATGTTTTGAAGATTTCGCAAGCGGGATTTTTAGGAACTGGTGTAATTATTCTGATGGGTATTTTCAAGTGGACTGTTGAAAATTTTAGGAACAGGAGGTCTTAAAGTTCTGTAGTCTAATGGTCATTTTTAGTCACTGACATCTTTATTCGAATGGAGATTTTTTGGGACTCATGTCCTTATTATACTAGGGATGCTTAGGAATAGTTGTCTTTACTCAAATGGAGGGCTTTAGGGAATGTTTTCTTTATTGTAGCAGAAAGATTAATGGGCCATTGCTCTTCATCTGATGGACATTTTTAAAGAGAATACTGCTCTAATTCTGATGGGAGTTTTTAGATGTGGCGTTGTCTATTTTGTAATTGGGATTTTACGGATTCTTGATATCATTTTGGAACGATTATCCTGATGCATATGAGCATTTTAGTTACTGTTGCCCTTACTCAAACGGAAATTTTTATGAACTGCTGTTGGCATTTTAATGTTGATTTTTACAGACTGTTTGTTACTTTTAGTTCAATAAAAGAAATTTTTAGAGACTGCGCTTTTTAATGTTATCGTGATTTTTAAGAAGTTTTACTGTTTAAATGGGATTTTTAAGGACTGTTGCCCATCTTCTGCTGGAATTTTTAAACTATATTTCTCCTTATATAATTACAACATAATTTTGGACGTGTGTCACTTGACTTGGGAATGATGCAATGTTATCCCGCGCAACGCCGGGCATGTCAGCTAGTTCTCAATATATTATTTTGCGCTTCGTTACTTTTCCAAACTGCGCCCAATAATCCTTATCAATAATATTGTTCTTACTTAATTCAATACGTGATTTACACTTTAGGATCATGCCGTATTTGCCGAATGCTTCCATAATACTTTAGTACAATTTGGCGATCTTCTGCTTCATTTTAACTTTTTTACGTAGCGATTATTGATTCCATATTTTACACAAGTGATTTATTTTCTGACACTTATTTAGTTTTTGTAGTGTCTATTTGGCGCCATTTGGGAAGTATTTAGTTATGTCTTTCTATCAACTTAAATTTCACACGTCAGAATTTGTTCAGTACTAAACATTTCGTAATTTAAATGAGCATTTGCCTTTTGAAATAATGCTTTCCTTTCTTTCGTTTTTATCCGAATTTTATGAAAGTGCTATTCAATTGAATTTTCAGAAAATGTTTTGACGAGTTTGCAAGTGGAATTTTTAGGAACGGGTGTCCTTATTTTGATGGGGAATTTAAGATGAACTGCTGGGTAATTTTAGGAACAGTAGCTCTTGAAGGTCAGTATTATACTTTCAGTCACTGATGTCTTTATTCTAATGGATATTTCTTGGGACTAATGTCCTTATTCTATTAGGGATGTTTAGGAATGGACTTAGTTGTCTTTATTGAAATGGGGGGGGGGGGGGTTTAAAGAATGTTTTCTTTATTGTAGCAGAAATATACAGTGAGAGTTGTTTTTGATCTGATGGACATTTTTACAGAGAATACTGCTCTTTTTCTGATGGGAAATTTTAGATGTATTTTGGTCGATATTTTAATTGTGATTTTTTCGGGCTCTTGATATCATTTTGGCACAATTATCTTTCTGCATATGTGCATTTGAGTTACTGTTTCCCCTTACTCTAATTTCAATTTCTATGAACTTTTGTTGGCAATTTAATGTGGATTTTTATGGACTAATTTTTGGTCTAAAAGGAATTTTTCAAGGCTGTTCGTTTTAATGCAATCGGGGTTTTCAATGAATTTTACTGTCTAAATAGGATTTTTATGGACTGTTGCCCCTCTCCTACTTGGATTTTTTAAGAAATTTTTTCCCCATACATTTACAGTAGAATTTTGGACAAGCGTCATTTGGCCTGCGAATGATGCAATTTTATCCCGCGCAACGCCGGGCATGTCAGCTAGTAATTAATATATTTCAAAGATGTATCCAAACATATTTTCTACATAATCTATACATATTTTCTTAGTTCAGTGCCCATCAGGAATTGTAATTCTAAGGCAATAATTTGATAATTGCTATAATACTATCTAAAATTTTACAAAATACTATCTTAAAAGTTATAAATTGCAAATATGGAAGCAATTTGGAGGGAAAGAATAGGAAACTCAAAACTTGGGTACTTTTTGCGTCCCCGAGTAGTTAAAGTGTTTTGGCGGACAAACCCATTAAAAATATACAAATTTGTCCCCGATATTCGGGAACGTACGGTCACCCTACGCAAAAAATTGTTCTAAAACTAAAAATTGAACACGACTTTAGCAATAATTATAATTTTTATGTTCAATCTATATAAATAAAACCAAAAGTTTGTGTGTGTGTGTGTGTGTGTGTCTGTCTGTCGATCGCCTCCTGGCGAGATGGAACGGTCTAAGAGTACGAAATTTTGGTTACAGGTACCTTGGGCCAGGTCCTCGTGCACCTCGAAGCGTTTTTCCGAAAATTCGAATTTGTTCTTCTTTTATTCCAATTTTTAAGCAAAACTGTTGATTTGGGTTTATCTCATCGAAGAAACGTAACACGTATTAGTTTTTTTCAGCATTTGAATGCCCGTAAAAAACTGCACAATATGATATCTTTCTGCAGTTCGTAGAACAAATAGAACACGCGCAGTATTCGCTTGAAGTAGTTTTCGAACTTTAAAGCAAGGCTTACCTCTGAATTTATCTGCTCAAATTGCGTGTTTTCGCCAAAATAAATAGTACTTTTGTCGCCAACTAGATGATTTTTGTAAACTCAAGATTGAACAAGAAGTTCCGTCTAGAACTATACGAGCCTACTTTCCCGTATACACCGAATTCAAATTTATAATCTAGCTATCTCTCTCTCTCTGTCTTTCTCGTTTAGCTTTAGTTCTTAATTGCTTCAAATATACCTTTTTCAACGGTTAATACATATTCATTCAATCATTATTTATTAAGTCATTCATGTATTTATTAACTCATTTATTCATTCATTCTTTTGCTTATTCATTTAATCATTCAATAATTAAAAAATATTCTTGAAAATCCCGATCAAAAAATTTCATAGGAAAATAGGCTCGTTAGTTCTTTATGAACTTTCTATTTGTACATGTTCTACGTCATAAGAGCTTTCCGATAAAGTTTGTTCCAAGCAAATCGGTCCGTTAGATCAGAAATTATATAGGATTGAAATTTCCCCGTAGGCGGTATGTTAATTTTTTTTGAACTGTTCAAATATGAACAAAAATTGTTCAAATCAATATTTCACGCCAAGAACTTCTTCCAGTGAGCTTGTTCATGGGAACTTATATCTTCTAAGAGTTTACATAATTTGCTTCATTTTCACCCATAGACGCTAATGTTAAAATGTTTTGAACTGTTCAAAATTGAACAAAAAATTGTTATATTGAAATGAGATGTCCTCGCCGAGATCTTTCTAATGCAAAAAGAATTTTTCCAATCGGACAATTCGTTCAAAAGTTATTAGAGGGGGACAGACCGACAGACAGACAGACAGACAGACCGACAGACAGACAGACCGACAGACCGACAGACACACTTTTTCCCCATCTCAAAACCCTACTTTCAAATTTTTTATTTTTCAATCTTTATTTAATTACTTAATTTATTTTTGACTTTTCTTGATTTCTAACGATATTTTCACGATACCATTAAGCCTTCTTTCATGCTTTATTATTATTTTTTTTACTTTTACGGGAAAGTAGACTAAAAAATGCTGTTTTATCGTTATTCATGCCGTTTTATGAGCGAAACAAATTTTAAAAATTCATTTTTAGCCTACTTTCCCGTAAAAGTAAAAAAAATAATAATAAAGCATGAAAGAAGGCTTAATGTATCGTGAAAGTATCGTTAAAAATCAAGAAAAGTCAAAAATAAGTGAAGTAATTAAATAAAGATTGAAAAATAAAAAATTTGAAAGTAGGGTATTGAGATGAGGAAAAAGTCTGTCTGTCGGTCTGTCGGTCTGTCTGTCTGTCGGTCTGTCGGTCTGTCGGTCGGTCTGTCTGTCGGTCTGTCCCCCCTAATAACTTTTGAACGAATTGTCCGATTGAAAAAATTCTTTTTGCATTCGAAAGATCTCGGCGAGGACATCTCATTTCCATATTTTGAAACAATTTTTTGTTCAATTTTGAACAGTTCAAAAAATTTTAATATTAGCGCCTATGGACAAAATTGAAGCAAATTCTGTAAACTCTGGGCACAAGAGCCAAGTTCCTATTGCAAGCTTATTGAAATTAGTTCTCGGCGTGAAATATTGATTTGAACAGTTTTTGTTCATTTTTGAACAGTTCAAAAAATTAACACAGAGCTTACGGGGAAATTTCAACCCTATATAAATCCTGATCTATCGGACCGATTTGCTTGGAACAAACTTTATCGGAAAGCTCTTATAACGTAGAACATGTAGAAATAGAAAGTTTATCCAGAACTTACGAGCCTATTTTGCTATGAAATTTTTTGATCGGGATTTTCAAGGATATTTCTCAGTGACTCAATGAGTGAAATAATGAATGAATGAATAAATGAAAGAGTGAAAGAATAAATCAATGAATAAATGAATGAGGAAAAGAATGAATGAATAAATTATTGAATAAATGAAAATATAAATAAATGAGTGAATAAATACATGAATGCGTAAATGAATGAATAAACACTTGAATGAGGTAACGAATGAATGAATAAATGCATGGCTGAATAAATGAAAGAATGAATGAGTGAGTGAATGAATATGTATTATTCGTTGAAAAAGGTATATTTTCAATAATTAGAACTAAAGATAAATAAGAAAGAGAGAGAAAGAGATAGCTAGATTATAACTTTGAATTTGGTGTATACGGGAAAGTAGGCTCGTATAGTTCTAGACGGAACTTCTTGTTATGCATATTTTGTGGATTGCAGACGATTTTTAATGACTTTTTCTTAAGGTTGATTCTTCTTTATTTTTTAATGATTTATAATTATGGTACCAGTTCAACAATTTCATGAAACATTACTTATGGTAGAATAACCGTTTTATCAGCGAAACAAATTCTAAAAATTCATTTCATTTTTAGCCTACTTTCCCGTAAAAGTAAAAAAAAATAATAATAAAGCATGAAAGAAGGCTTAATGTATAGTAAAAATATCGTTAAAAATAAAGAAAAGTCAAAAAAAAGTGAAGTAATTAAATAAAGATTGAAAAATAAAAAATTTGAAAGTAGGGTTTTGAGATGGGGAAAATGTGTGTCTGTCGGTCTGTCGGTCTGTCGGTCTGTCTGTCGGTCTGTCTGTCGGTCTGTCGGTCTGTCCCCCCCCAATAACTTTTGAACGAATAGTCCGATTCAAAAATTCTTTTTGCATTCGAAAGATCTCGGCGAGGACATCTCATTTCCATATTTTGCTTTTTGATTTGAACAATTTTTCGTTCAATTTTGAACAGTTCAAAAAAATTTAACATTAGCGCCTATGGGCGAAAATGAAGCAAATTATGTAAACTCTGGGTACAAGATCCATGTTCCAATGAACAAGCTTACTGGAAGAATCTCTTGCCGTGAAATATCAATTTGAACAGTTTTTGTTCATTTTTGAACAGTTCAAAAAATTAACATAGCGCTTATGGAGAAATTTCAATCCTATATAAATCCTGACCTAACGGACCGATTTGCTTGGAACAAACTTTATCGGAAAGCTCTTATAACGTAGAACATGTACAAATAGAAAGTTCACCCAGAACTAACGAGCCTATTTTCCTATAAAAATTTTTTATCGGGATTTTTAAGGGTATTTTTCAATGAGCAAATGAATGAATGAAAGCATGAATTAATGAATAAATGAAGGAGTGAAAGAATGAATCAATGAATAAATGAATGAGGAAAAGAATGAATAAATGAGGGAATAAATATATGAATGAGTAAATAAATGAATAAAGACATAAATGAGTAAACGAATGAATGAATGGCTGAACAAAGGAAAGAATGAATGAGTGAATGAATATGTATTATTCGTTGAAAAAGGTATATTTGACATAATTAAGAACTAAAGCTAAAGGAGAAAGAGATAGCTGGATTATAAATTTGAATTTGGTGTATACGGGAAAGTAGGCTTGTATAGTTCTAGACGGAACTTCTTGTTATGCATATTTTGTGGAGTATTAACTGCTGACGATTTTCAATTACTTTATCCTGAGGTTGATTCTTCTTTCTTTTTTGGCGATTAAATATTTATTTCTTCCATAAAAACAAGGTTGGAAGGTTTTCGATATCTCTGATTTTTGGGGAAATTTAAAATTTCGAAAAGTGGTGGTAACTTTTTCTCTCCCCCCATCCAGTTGTTCTCAATATATTATTTTGCGCTTCGAAACTTTACCAAACCGCTCCAGTAATCCTTATTAGTAATCATTTTAACTGTTCTATATAGAGTTATTATAGAGTGATTCCATATTTTACTCAAATGATTTATTTTCTAACATTTATTTAATACAGTATTTAGTTGTTTCATTCTGTCAACTTAAATTTCACACGTCAGCATTAGTTCAGTACTGAATATTTTGTATTTTAAATGTGCATGCGATTTTTTACGGACTCTTGATATCCTTTTGGAACAATTATCCTGGTGAATATGTGTATGTTAGTTACTGTTGCCCTTGCTCTATTGGCAATTTTTATAAGCTGTTATTGGCATTTTATGTGGATTTTTATGGACTGTTATTTTTGGTCTAAAAGGAATTTTTCGAGGCTGTTGTTTTTAATGCAATCGTGATTTTTAATGAGTTTTACTATTTAAATGGGATTTTTAAGGATTGTTGCCTATATTCTACTTGGATTTTTTAAGAAAATTTTTCGTTATATATCTATAAGAGAATTTTGGATATGTTTTACCTGGCCTGCAAATGATGCAATATTATTCCGCGCAACGCCGGGCATGTCAGCTAGTACTAAATAAAAAGACCCGGTATGAGAGTTCTTTAAAATCAATTTTGGTCTAGGTCTCACAAAAGCTAGCGCCCGTACTGAATCTTAAATAAACACATAAATAATTAACTATACTTATAAACTAAAATAATTAAATGTCAAACTTTAAAAAAAAATAGGAGCTGATTCATTTATTAAGTCAACGTTCCTTAAATTGTATTCCGCGGAACCCGGGAGGTCCGTAGAGAGTACTAAAGGTTTCCACAAAACCTACAGTCTTTAATTTTACAAAATTCATGAAAATCACTTAAAAAGCAATACAATTTTGGAGGAGGTGTCGCTAGTTTATTTATAGGGAATCGAAGATCTGTAAACATAGGAGAGTCCTGTTGTATGGGCACGAATAAAAGACACTCATATACTGCAAGGTGTGTGAGATGAAAAACATAACTTTATTGAGTTTAAAGCCTACAAACTACATTAATAGATTGTTTGTGTTTTTTATTCCATTGTTGACAAGTGGAGCATCCAGAATTTTCTCCTGGAAAGAAAACTAGAATTCCAAAGGGTAAACCTCAGAACTCCTCCTTGGATAAGCACCAGCTAACAACACTCACTCACTGTTTGTTTTCTTAATATCGTTTTATAACTTTTGCTACAATATGAATGCGTTATTTAAAAGGTCTAACTTGCAAGTTCGAGCTAAAAAGCGAGATGCTTGCCTTTCTAAGAATACAATTTTGAGATCGTCCTAGTAGAAGGCTTTCAATTTGAAGTCTTTATAAGAGATCACTGTAACACATTCGGCGTAGCCTAATGAGGATCATAAGAAAAAATTGAATGGGAATGAATTTCAGTATTTTTTTAACAGCTGGAAGGACGAAGGGAAACTTCTAATGAGTATTTGTCTAATGAATAGCAGAATAAATATTAAAATGCATTGAGAATGAAAAGCGCATTGTAAAAGTGCAATCTTTAAAAGAGTACCAGAGATTTTTTTGTGATAATACCAGATTAATGCTTGCAAGAAATATTTCATTTAATGCTTATAGTAGAATTCTATTGCAATTTAAAAGAGGAATATTTCTCTCATTGTCATAAACGGCCGTACCCTCACTTTTACATTCATACTTCTTTTCATTCTTACATATACCTCTTTTCATTCGCAAACTACATCTATAACGCGGAACGCAGCTTACATTTTAACAAAGAAAAACTGCCAAAAAAGGCTTGATGCAGAACCTGATGTGAAAGTTTAACTCTCCTTAGTTATTTGAAGTATTTAAAGAACTTTTGTAGTAGCTGTTATGTTTTAAAATTATTTTATGAAGCCGATAAGTATTATTTGGAGCGATTGTCATATTTATTTTAAATGATCTATTTCTAAAATGTGTCATTAATACCATACTAGAAAAGAAAAGTGGATTCCACTGTGGAAGTAGACCTAAACAAGGGTTCCATGCGTAAAAAAAATTAAGAAACTCTGCATTAAGTTAACTTAACAGGTTCTTTAAGGTGGGGAAAGCTTCGTAAAAATAAAGAAAAAGATACGAGGGTTTTTTTTTTTCGGAAGAAGCCAATTTTTGCTAATGTTTCAATTTCTATAACTTTGTCTTTCAAGTTTGACATTCGATTCTGTACTTTAAATATGAAGTGTTATATATATATATAAATGTGTGTGTGTGTGTGTGTGTTTTGAAGTCTTAATACATCTCCTTTCCAGCTTTTTCAAGCGTCTCATTCCAACATTTTTTAAATTGGTATTTTGAAGGTTTTCGTCTAATAGTTTTCACATTACTTAAATTTGTTTCTGTATTATGATGGTTTTTTCTTCCCATGTCTTGATGTTTTTGCATTGAAAAAAGAAGAAGAAATAGTTCCATGTAAATAGAAGCACGCTATACGAAAATGCAAGATTCATGTGTTATTTATAAATCTATCTTTCTATGTTGAAAAAGCGAAAGACAATTTTAATAGTCCATATGATTACACTAACGAGCATTCTTTTTATAAAGAGTATTCAGCTCAACGATAAAATCAAATATGCCTAAATAGCTATTTTGAGCGTTTAACGTTTTGGGCTAACCTTATTGGGCTAAATAAGTTCGACAAAAAATTTAAATGCTTGGTACCTCATTGAAGTTAAATGCTTCAAACGTTGGTACTGCTTGTAACAAACAAGTTAAATATTTAGTTTTTGATTTTTTGCGCATCGGCGATTTAAATTGGTAAATCTGCTACATTAGTACCGACTTGCTTTCATAGGCCAAAATGATCGAATTCTAAAACTTCGTTTGAAAAACACATGATCATTTCTAAATTAATAGGACTTGAACAAAAGTCCAGCTTCGTTAGAATCATTGTTTAGAAGTGTTGAAATTAATCAACATCTGGTTTACTTGGTTTAAACACGTAAGTTGGGATTAATTATTATTTAAACTAATCATGAATTTTTAAAAATCAGCTGTTTTATTTAGTAATCATTTCTAAATCGGAGAACAATAAAATTGTGTCAAAATTGTTTGTGCCTAATTCTGAGGTCTCAAGAGGTTATGCTAAAATGCTATTAATGGAGGCAATTTACCACTAAAGGGACTTATGTGCGATCACCGATGTCACGTGATATCCGGTCTTTGTTTACTAAGATTTTCAATTGAGTTCTACGTGGAGTTCACTATGCAAAATTAGTTATCTTTAAATTAAGTAGACTATTTTCACAGCTTTTTCTGATTATAACCCATTATTTACGTTTAATTTAATCATTATAAAAAAATTTATTAATTATTACAATGGTTACAGTGTTTCATTTAGTGTTAATTGCATGTAATATAGAAGAACTTTATTTAGGAACAGTTTTTTATGAGATTTGTCGAACTCGAAGTAAAGCGATGCAACAGCTTCCTTTGTTTGCATTGCTTTCATCGCTGTCACGGGACCAATGACGTTTGCTTGAATTGTCTCCATGGGGATCCAAATTTTAAAGAGTTAAAATACACACACACACACGAGCAATGTTATTATATTGTTCAATTTCTTACGAAACGTTATCATAGTTTCCTTTCGTAAATTTTCATAGACCAATATTTTTGCTTGTTTTTTGGTAATTATTTTATTTACTACATATAGTCTTACTATCCGTTTTTGTAGATTAGTCTACAGCTCCGCTATTTCATGATTCAGCATAATTATCTTCAGTCCAACATTTTTTCAGCCGGTCCACTTCGTGTAGCTTCAACGAATCGCCGTCGCCACGAGGTTAGTTTTTTTCGTTATTACTTGGTCCAAGGACATCAACGTCAACGAACAGTTCTCCAATAATTTATGCTGTACGAAATATATGTCAAAATTTTATTTAGATGCCCGTCTTTTCATGTTTATAAGTTAAGAATTGTCTATATTTGGATATTTAACATTTTTCTGATATCAATTAACCCATTTGTACGGTAGACAGCCTTTACGAGAAAAAGATCGAAAAAAAAAAGTTTTAATTTGCTTCTTTTAAGAATCTTTTGCAGCTGTCGCTACAGTGCAGTAAAAAGAATTTAACGAATGTGTTTTTTTTTTCTTTCCCCCCTTTTTGTTTATTTTATTCTTTCGCGTTTATCGAAAATAGAATTTGGATATTGATAAAAGATTTCTTGCATTTTGTGTGAAAACATGAGTTCAAATATTTTTTTTTTTTTTGCAACTAAAAAAAAAGGGAAGATATATGTTTTGTTCTGGTTTTAAAAGTACTTGCTTATAAATATTTTTAGTGTCATTTTCGAATTTCAGAAGTTCTTAACATTTGCTTATTTTTATTCAAATGCAATTTCTTGCATTTTTATTGTTCACGTTTTGTCTTTCTTCTTGTCTGAGTAAGCGGACTTTTTAAGTGTGATTAAATAAATTTTTCACATTGAAAAAAAGTTTTGAAGAAATATTGCACTAAGTTTTAAATTAAAGTTTTTCTCCGAGTTACCACTAATTAATGTTTTGCTACGAAATGGCATTTCTACTCGAAGAAAAAGGAAGATCTAATAGAACTCGCCGCAGAGTTAGATTTAAGTATCGAAGAGGGTTCAACTAAAATTCAGATAAAAGAGCTGATCGTGAAAAGCCCAAATTACGTAAAGGATGATGTCAAAATACTGTTCGATAGCATAGTTGAGGAACGCATACGTCGAGAAGCAGAAAATAGAGATATTGAACAGAAGCGAGAAGAGCGAGAACACGAACTCGAAAAATTACGATTACAGGCTCAACAGAATGTCAATACGATGAATAACGCCGAAAACGTCCAAGCGCCGAATAAATTGATCCACGAATCTTTCCATAAGTTTAATATAAAAGATGACATCAGCTTGAACTTCGCCTTATTTGAAGGACACGCAGAATTGACATTTTTGCCAAAGAAAGACTGGGTACAGAAACTGATAGGGTTGATACCTATTGACGTTGCTCATCTGATCGCAAGAGAACCAGCGGATAAATGCAATGATTACGACCACGTCAAGAATTTACTATTGAAAAGATTTAAATTATCTCCCGAAAAACTTCGTCAACTATTTGTATCTCACCAAAAATCTGATGAGCGGACATGGCAAGATTTTCACCACAAACTGCAGACGTATTTCGACGGATGGACTTCCGGTTTGAAAAGAGAAACCTTCGATCAACTGCGAGAATTAATTATTGCCGATCAAATTAAGGAGAAAGCGCCTTACGAGTTTCAGCAACATTTTCTAGACGAATGGTCTACTATTAACTCACCTGCCGAACTGGCTAAAAAATTTGAAGAATATGAAGATGTCCGAAGAACATTAAAACCGAAGTCATCCAACTCATTCGCGAAAGTAAAATATGAAGCCAGAGGATCTAACGATACTTATTCTCGAAAACCTGAAAATTTCCAAATTGGGAACAATTTCAATGATAAAAGATACTTTCAAACGAGCGCAACTCCTTACGTCGGAAGAAATAAGCAACTAATCTGTACCTACTGCAAAGGACCAGGTCATTATGCCGTAGATTGTAGAAAGCGACCTAAAAACCCAAACATTAACAAATCCTCAAGCGCTCCGGTTCAAATCTGCTAACGAATTTCTCAAAAAATAATTAAAACAAAGAAAATAACCATGGGTAATAAGAATTTTGAAGCTCTCATCGATACCGGCAGTTCAGAAACGCTCATTCGTGAAGATATGTGCGAATTAATAATCAAACCCTCAGAACTCTCGAAAGACATAGTAGTGTTGTCTGGGTTAGGGAAGTACGAAGTTAAAACAAAAGGATCAAAATGAATTGGATGGAGAAGAATATTCTCTCATGTGGCACATCGTACCTACGCCGTGTTTAGAATTTCAGGCAGTAATCGGATCAGATATTTTGGAACAAGCCTCCGTTTTTTTCGACAAAGAAAGTGTTCAGTTCCGTAAACATGAAGATAAAATTTGGTTCATGCACACGCAAGTATACGAAGCGAAAATCGAAGAGGAAAAAGAAGTCAAACATGTTAGCGATCCACGAATTAGAAAAGAACTGTTTGAATTGATCTCCAGCTATGAGCCAAATAAGACCGAAACGACAAGCGTGTCCATGAGGATTATTTTGAAAGACGACATTCCAGGTTACCAGCCTGTACGACGCTTATCATTTACCGAGAACCAAGCAGTCAACAAACAAATCGACGAATAGCTTGAACAAGGAATCATAAGACCAAGCTCATCCGAATATGCGAGTCCAATTGTACTAGTCAAGAAAAAAGATGGCACCACTAGATTGTGTGTGGACTACAGAAAGTTAAACCGGAAACTAGTCAAAGATCGTTTTCCATTGCTGTTGATAGAAGACGTGATAGATAAACTCCAAGAAGCCAAAGTGTATACTACGTTAGATTTGAGAAATGGATTTTTCCATGTCGATGTCAATGAAGATTGCAAACATCTCACCTCCTTCGTTGTTCCAGATGGACAATTCGAATTTAATAAAGTACATTCGGCCTAAGCACTAGCCCCAGCGTATTTCAAAGATATGTGTACAATATTTTTCGAGAACTAATGCGAAAAGGTATTGTAGTCATTTATATGGACGATTTGACAATTCCGGCAAAAGATGAAGAAGAAGGTTTAGAAAAACTAAAGAAAGTGTTTGAAGTTGCCTCGAAGTATGGCTTAGAAATGAAGTTTCAGAAATGTCGATTCCTAAGGAGGAAAGTAGAATTTTTGGGTCACGTCATCGAAAATGGTACAATACAACCGTCAGTTGCGAAGACGATAGCCGTCAAGAAGTTCCCGGTGCCAACAACAGTCAAGCAGGTCCAGAGTTTTTTAGGACTGACCGGCTACTTTCGTAAATTTATTCCAGCGTACTCGAAAATAGCGAAACCCCTGAGTGATCTAACAAGGAAAGACAATCCATTTGTATTCGAACAAGCCCAAATTGAAGCATTTGAAAGGCTCAAGAAACTATTAACTGAAAGTCCCGTTTTAAGTATTTTTCAGCAAGGAAGAAGGACCGAACTACACACCGATACAAGCCAACTAGGATATGGCGCTGTTTTGCTCCAGGAAGCGGATGACGGAAAATTACACCCTATTCAATACCTGTCGCAGAAAACTACTCCAGCCGAGGAGAAATATAGTAGTTATGAACTGGAAGTTCTTGCTGTTGTCACCGCTTTAAAGAAATTTCGAATCTACCTTCTGGGGCAGCATTTTAAAATCATAACGGACTGTTCAGCTTTTCAAAAAACTATGGACAAAAAAGATTTAGTTACTCGTATAGCGAGATGGGCACTACTGTTGGAAAATTATGATTACGAAATTGAGCATCGACCAAGCCAGAGAATGCAACATGTGGACGCTTTAAGCAGATACCCCGTCGCCATAATAACGAGCGATACGCTCACCGCAAGGTTGAAAAGAGCACAGCAAGGAGACGAAAACACTCAACATTTTAAATCATTGATTGGAACTAACACTACTTCGGACTTTTTCATTAAAAGCGAAATATTATACAAATACGTAGATGGCCGCGAATTGATAGTAGCTCCAAGAGATATGCAAACTGAGCTAATCAAACTTGCTCATGAGAAAGGATACTTTTCAACTGCAAAAACAGAAGAAATCGTTAAACGAGAATTCTTCTTACCTAACCTAAGCAGACAAGTGCAAAACGTGATCGTTAACTGTGTGCCGTGTATTTTAACCAACAGAAAGAGCGGGGAAAAGGAAGGTTTCCTAAACCCTATTCCGAAAGAAGATGTACCGTTAAGCACCTATCACATAGATTTTCTTGGTCCAATGCCCTCTACCAACAAAAGATACCAACATATCCTCTCAATAGTTGATTCTTTCACTAAGTTCTCGTGGCTGTATCCTGTAAGATCTACAACCGCAGAAGATGTCCTAGATAAATTAAAATTGCAACAAAAGACTTTCGGCAATCCCCAAAGAATAATAACAGATCGAGGTTCTGCTTTCACCTCCAAAGCGTTTAGTGACTATTGTACTGAGGAGAAGATCCAACATCTGCAGATCACCACTGGCGTACCGCGAGGAAACGGTCAAGTGGAGAGAATCCACCGAACTCTCATCCCTGTTTTGGCCAAGATGTCAATCGCCGATCCTACCAAGTGGTACAAGTTCGTAGACCCACTTCAAAGAATTCTCAACAGCACCTCCAACCGAAGTACTAAATGGTCTCTATTTGAACTATTAACTGGCGTTACAATGAGAAATAAGGAGGACCTTTACCTAAAAAATTTGTTGATGGAAGAGATGGTAGAAGAATTGCAAGAGCAAAGAAACCAATTTCGACAAGATGCTAAAAGAAACATTCAGAAGATCCAGGCAGAGAATAAAAGAACTTACGATAAGAAACGCAAGAAGGCTCCTGAGTATCAGCAGGTAGATCTAGTAGTTATCCAGAGAACACAATTTGGAACAGGCCTGAAGCTGAGACCTAAATTTTTAGGTCCGTATAGAGTTATCGAAGTAAAGCCTAGAGATAGATACGAGTTAGAAAGAAGGTAACCACGAGGGCCCTAGACTCACCTCCTCGTCCGCAGATCTAATGAAATCTTACTCACCAGGATGAAAGATTAAACGTTTTTCTTTCAATTATATTTTTATTCCATAATTGTTTACTGTGTTTTATTTTATTACTGTTTATTGTAATTCTTCATCGCATTTCATTTATACGAATTATATGTTTATCTCATATCTAAATTATTTTGATGTTTTAAGCCAATTGTTTTATGTAAAGTCAGATCACTGAGGTCAGTGATACCAGGATGGCCGAACTTGTAGGAAGTACATTTTATTTGTGAGAGGTGGTGACACCGATCTGAATGAATTTCATCCCGTAGGGTTTAAGCGTCTAATAGAGTTCGGTGGGGACGTGACGTCACATTTTCGGAGAGAACAGTTTTGGCTGGCAGACTCCCGCGTACAATGGCCGAGTGAGGTAACGTTATTTTTTTCTTCGCCCCTCTTCGCGTTTTATCGAATTGATAAACAAACTAGGATGGTCGGAGTCTCCATCTCACAGTTCACAGGTGAACCATGCTCTGTAATCAAACTTTATTTTACCTTCCTGTAAATAGCGTGATGTGTATTGTTTTATGTGTTGAGTAGTAAATAAAATGTTTCGTTCTTTCATTATTTCCATAAAATTAAGTACAACCTAGACGCCGTCCTACATAAATATGAAACAATGAATTAACTTGCTGCACAAGTGAACTGTAATAAAAATTTTCACATTATGCTTATTTGTGCTTTCTTAGCGTGAATTATTTTATTACAGTTTAATAAATATGAAGTCCAGCATTTCCTAGCACTGTTGAATTTTAAGCCATCAATGTAGTTTTATTACAATTTCTAACCCCCCCCCCCCTTATGAAAATCTATCTCCTTCAAATTTTAGTTTTTAGTAAATTTTACATACTTTCAAGAATGTGTGCAATTTAAATACTGTTAGTATACTTGTGTTGCATACACATGGGTGATTATTCCATGTCAAGTGTAACAGGGGTCCCCGCTCGACCATTTCCGATTTTGATGAAATCTTTATAGGTGGTAGATATAAGTCTTACATGGATCCATGCCAAATTACAGCTCCATAAGTTGCATTTTTTAATTGGACCACTAGCCATGGTTTTGTAAAGGCACCTTTTTTCATGTCGCAACTGAAATGACTAAATCATCAACTTTGTGTTTTTATAGCTCATGATTTAAGAGGACTACTGGGCTGAAACTTGGTGATCCTGCTAAACATTTGGAATATAGTAGCCTACTACTACAACGAAAACTAAATGTATTTTAAATTTTTCACATTTTGCTGCCAAAGTAGCTCATTTGTATAAATGTGGCGGATTTTGACCACACTTTGCCAGTGTGTATCTGTTGATAGAAATATTTTCTGAACTGGATGTTTTCATCATTTGCACCCTACTAGCATGTCATAAAGGTGTGCAAGTCGCATCTTGATTGCTCAAATAACTCCCGAGTTATGTTGGTTCAAAATTCGGTTAAAAAATTTCATGCCTCAATTTTGGCTCATTTTCAAAAAGCCATACCTCAAAAGGGATCACTCAGATTTGGTTTTTCTTTATATCAATGAAAAGAGCTCACTTCTTTCGATTAGGAAATGTCTTTTGAATTTTGGAGACCAAGCAGCTTTATACACAAAATGTAGTTCAAAACAATGTATAAAATTTTGCTAATTACAGAAAATGATATTATTTCATTTATTTATGCATGACCTAAGAGGACTACCGCGCTAAAACTAGGTGATCCTGCTAAGCTTTTTAGATATAACAGCCTACTAGTACAACGAAAGCTTAGTGCATTTTAGATTTTTCACATTTTGCTGCCAAAGTAGCTCATTTGTGCCAATGTGGCGGAATTTGACCACACTTTGCCAGCTTGTATCTGTTGATAGAAATATTTTCTGAACTGGATTCTTTTATCATTTGCACCCTGCTGGCATGTCATAAAGGTGTGCAAGTGGCACTTGGATTTCTCAATTTACTGCCGAGTGATGCTGATTCAAAATTCAGTTAAAAATTTTACGCCTCAATTTTGGCTGATTTTTCAAAGAGATATACCTCAAAAGGAATAACTCAGATTTGGTTTTTCTTTATATCAATGAAGAGAGCTTACTTTCCTTTATTAGGAAATGTCTTTTGAATTTTGGAGACAAAGCAGTTTTATACAGATAAGGTAGTTCAAAACAATGTATAAAATTTCGCTGATTACATAAAATAGAGATTATTGCATTAATTTACACATGACTTACCGGGCTGAAACTATTTGATCCTGCACTAAGCTTTCGTTGTACTAGTAGGCTGTTATACCTCAATTGTTAAGCAAGATCACCAAGTTTCAGCCTGGTAGTCCTCTTAAGTCATGTATAAATTAATGCAATAATCTCTATTTTATGTAATCAGCGAAATTTTATAAATCGTTTTGAACTCCATTATCTGCATAAAACTGCTTTGTCTCCAAAATTCAAAAGACATTTCCTAATAAAGGAAAGTAAACTCTCTTCATTGATATAAAGAAAAACCAAATTCGAGTGATCCATTTTGATATATGGCTTTTTGAAAATCAGCCAAAATTGAGGCGTGAAATTTTTAACTGAATTTTGAACCAGCATAACTCGGCAGTAAATTGAGCAATCAAGGTGCAACTTTCACACCTTTATGACATGCTAGCAGGGTGCAAATGATAAAAGAATCTAGTTTAGAAAATATTTCTATCAACAGATACAAGCTGGCAAAGTGTGGTTAAAATCCGCCACATTGGCACAAATGAGCTACTTTGGCAGCAAAATGTAAAAAATCTAAAATACACTAAGCTTTTGTTGTACTAATAGGCTGTTATATCTAAAAAGCTCAGCAGGATCACCTAGTTTCAGCCCGGTAGTCCTCTTAGGTCATGCATAAATAAATTAAATAATATCATTTTCTGTAATTAGCAAAATTTTATACATTGTTTTGAACTACATTTTGTGTATAAAACTGCTTTGTCTCCAAAATTCAAAAGACATTTCCTAGTAGAAAAAAGTGAGCTCTTTTCATTGATATAAAGAAAAACCAAATCTGAGTGATCCCTTTTGAGATATGGCTCTTTGAAAATGAGCCAAAATTGAGGCATGAAGTTTTTAACCGAATTTTGAACCAACATAACTCGGCAGTTATTTGAGCAATCAAGATGCGACTTGCACACCTGTATGACATGCTAGTAGGGTGCAAATGATGAAAAAATCCAGTTCAGAAAATATTTCTATCAACAGATACAAGCTGGCAAAGTGTGGTCAAAATCCGCCACATTGGCACAAATGAGCTACTTTGGCAGCAAAATGTGAAAAATTTAAAATACATTCAGCTTTCGTTGTAGTAGTAGGCTACTATATTTTAAATGTTTAGCAGGATCACCAAGTTTCAGCCCGGTAGTCTTCTTAGGTCATGAGCAATAAGAACACAAAATTGACAATTTAGTCATTTCCGCGACATGAAAAAGGTGCCTTTACAAAACCATGGCTAGTGGTCCAACTAAATACAACTTATGGAGCTGTAATTTGGCATGGATCCATGTAAGACTTATATCTACCACCTATAAAAATTTCATCAAAATCGGAGAGGGTCGAGTGGGGAAGTTTCCGAAATTTGGTACATTTGACATGGAATGACCCACATGTATCCTTACGTATTTCACAGCAAATATGTAGCAAACAACGTGAGATTATTTAGGAAAATAAGTGATAATGCACTATTTTGTGTAATATATAAACAAGAAATATTAGAGAGCGATTAAAGTTAAGTGGAAATCCAACAACTAAACTGACTCATTTAGGAACTAAATAGATTTAACACACGTTTCCATCATATAGCAAACATATTTTATTCATAAATCTTGAACTAACAATAACATTCAATTTATACAATAATATTTACAAAAATCTTTCTAAGTTTTGATCGATTCATAGTAAGCAGTTAGCCTTTCAATGTTCCATAAAGGCAGGAAGCACGTTATACCCTTTTTATAAGAGACAAATACATAAAATAGATTCATAGAAATAACAAGCGCTATTCTAAGCTTACAAACGCACGACTGTTTTATTTTCTCTTTAACAGACACATGCATCCACATGTCCAAAGGAAGACATAAGAAACAGTTAAAAATGCATCAAAAACATTTGCCGAAAGTGAGATTCGCTTCGAACATTCCTTCTTAAACCTCAAATGCGATAGCATGAAGGGGATTCTTTTGAAGATTCATAATGATTCATCATCAATCTTAACTTTATTTACGCGTGAACGTGAAATGCAAAAACAAATATAATTTTGATGACTAAAATAGTTATGATAAAATGATGATTGCTGATGTACATGAAATGAAAGCGTTATAAATGAATGTTTATGTAAACACAATTCTCAGATTTCTGAAAATTTGACAATAAACAGAATAAATTTTTTTCCAAAATTCAAATATTTTTATGAAAAGCATAAACAAATATATGAGTAAATAGATAGATTGAATGAAAAGTTGAATATTCATAGTTGCACTCATAATTGTCTAAACTTGTCCCTTAAAGAAATAGGAATGAAAAAAAATGATTTGAATGATAAGTATAATAAAAATAACAACGATAATAATTAGTAAATGAAAGAAAGGTATCCAAATCATGAATGTTTACAAATGTATTTTCTTAAGTTCCCCTTTTATAATTTTGAACATATAATGTAAGGGAAAATTTAATGCAGACATGTACATCACATAATTAATGTACATACAATTAAGTGTATTTAGTCAAACATGTTTACAATGAGAATAATTATTTTAAGTATTTTCAATTTTTTAAATGATGGTAATATTTTCAGTCCAATGCAAACTTTTCATTAAAACAGGAAGAAAAAGGAAAATAAAGAAGACAAAGACTTTTTTAACTTACAGAAGGAAAAAAAAATCCTTTTACAATTAAATACTTCAGATTATTCAATATTTTTGAGATATTAGCAAACAAATTTTCATACATAGATATTTGGAAAAAAATGGAATTACTTCTGGGCTGGAAGCATTATTTCTGGAATCTACGATATTGAAAGGAAAACCGTAAAAACCTTCTAGGGAAGGTTTTGCCTGAAACAAATAATAAATTACTTCATTTTCATTTTTCCTAAGACTGAAATAAATACCCCCTTCTCTTCTATTAGAAATGAGAATTAATAAAACGAAAGGGGAAAAGAATCCGCTGACGAATAAATGCCTTTTTGCAAACTGTACCCGTACCTTTGGACACATTTACCATTGAAATTATATTGAATACTAAAGAAACAAGATGTACACCCCCCCCCCGCCATCATCCAGTAACTTCGCATAAATTTAGCTAACCCCAAGTGGGGAAAAAATGCTTGTGGAGTCTCTTGTTGAAATCTTAATTATCAAAAGTTTATCCTTTACTGCAATAAATAAAACTGTATGCAATAATAAATGCAATAAGTAAATAAATACAACCTTCCTTTGACTTAGTATTTCAGCCAATTCAAGCAGAAAAATATCCTTAGTAAATTCAGCAATCATGTTCGTTAAATAGCTAAGGAAATCTTAAATATTTAAAAACCAGAAATTTACCACCATTTATATATTTATAATAGATGGAAGAAACATTTTTGTACAATTTTGTTATACAAAAATTGCATTTTAAAATGGATAATGTCAGGTTAAATGTTAGTGATAGGTGGAAGGAAATCGTGTACAACTTGGGAAGTTATTTAATTCATGGATGACGTCACTGAAAGTCAATATAGCATTTCTGTTTCGAACTGTACCTATAAAATAACTGAAACAGGCATATTACCGTTTAAAAATGAATACATAATACATTTATTACAACTTGGAAACGTTTTGATTGATTTGGTTTGTACTATTTAAATGAATTTTAGCTCTTGATAGTTTATCTAGAAAAGGAGCTGTGTCTAACCCCTTAACGGTTGGGTAATTTTCTAGAAAACGGTCATAAAAGTGCTCATTTTTTATCACTGAAAATTATATAAAAATGTGTATGAAGAATATATATATATTAATTTTTAATTTTTGATTTGTTTTTATTTTGAAATTTTAGACACTCCAGCCCGTCACTTTCACGGGAGCGAGAAATAGAATGCAAAACCTCAGCCCGTCATTTTCACGGGAGCGAGAAATAGAATGCGAAACCTCAGCCCGTCATTTGCATGGGAGCGAGAGGGAAGGGCTAAACAGCTAGTCTAAAACAAGTATGTTATTATTCTGCAATTGACGATAAAATAAAAATATAACTATTAATAAATAAATAAACTCTTGTATGGGGAAAAACTAAATACAATAGACATACGAAATGTCAGTATGTGACACATATGGCAAAACAATAAATGACTCAGATTCATATCTGGAAATTACAGTAATAATGCTTAGTTTACTTATAATAAAGGCTTTCAATGCACAATCTTAATATATTTCACATTCACTAGTTTACAAAAGTGTCCTTTCTTTATTCTAAAGTTATATCATTTAAGTTCAATTATATATTATATTTATTTTTTTATGTTTTTATGTAAAAAGTTTATTAGTATATAATATGAATCATTTCACTTTGTTAAGTCATCTGAATCAGCAATGGTAATTTATAAACACATTGCCTATTTATCGATTTTAAGGGGAAGTTTGAAAAAATACCAATATAAAAAGAATAGATTTGTATATTTGGGGGTTAAGTGAACCAATTGTTTAGCTAAATGTTTGCATTTATTTATATATTTAAAACATTAACAAAGTTTCCTTTAAATTTGTTGGTACTTGTTTTATTATCATATTCAATAACACTTCAAGAACATTAATTTTATTTAGTTATTATTATTATTTTTAAATTTGTGTGCAGTGGGATGATGATATGTCCAAATGTTATTTAACTTTAGAACATTTCTTTTGGCCAGTTGTCATTTAACGGCTTGGATAGAACAAACTGCCGAGGAAAAATATAAATATTAGTTATAATACAAAATCATTAAAAATGTGGAAAAGGAATTCATAATGATAATACGATACTGTTAACACTATTTTGAAACAGATGAAAAATAAAACAACATCGTAACGCAAACACTTAAAACTGGAACTAAAAAACGGTATTTAAACCATGGCAAATACAAAGCTTTGACATGAATTTGCAACATTACCTCTTACACCAGAATCAAAATTAAAAAAAAAAAAAAAATGCCATTTAGTAAAAAAACGAAAAACAATCATAAATTTACAAAATCGTTAAAGCAATTTAGAGCAAATTTGAATGGCATTTAAGTTGAACGCAAAGGGGCTTTAGAAACAAGGTCCAACCATGTTATTTAGCATCTTTTTTTTTTTCTGTGTCTGTCTCGTTACAAAATGAACTATTATGCGATGTTTGTCACGAAATGATTAAAGTTACAACATTTCATTTTTGATGCCAAAAGTGCAGTTGTATTAAAAAAAATGAATTAGCATAACACATTATAAAACACACTGAACTTATCACTTTATAAACGGTGGAAGAAAATCCACGAATAACTATATTTTGTATTTTTGTCTAACACTTATAATATTACAGCATTACAATCCATTAGAAAAGCTGCAAACATCACAGCAGTTTAAACATTCGTGTTCATAACCTTGAAACATACCGTACTGGTACCGCAAATACAATTGCACTCTCGTCCACGGAGTACATGTGCGTCAAAAGTCAGCTTGGCAGAGGGTAGCCATGTTGCTTATATGCCATTTTCCTCTTCCAGGTGCTGTTAGCAGTATGTTCTTTTGTTTCTTCCTAAAATATGATAAAAACTAGGTGATCACTCTAGAATTTCTTCTACCTGAAATAAAATTTCACTTTTTGTGATAGCCATACTTTTCCATCTACTGTTTGAGATTTTGTAATTTTGGTGCTTTCAAAATTTGTTAGCTTGATGGCATGTTTAAAAAAATGTAGTCTACATTCAAAGGTAAACTTTATAATATGTCTCCTTTTTTTTATTTAAAAAACTAAAAATAATGTAAGTAGATAATTAAAAAATCATGCTGAAACCTCTACGCCAGAAGTTTTTCTTATTTTTGTTTAAAATTTGATTTATCAACAACTTTTATACGTGTCTTTTCAATTTTTTTTGATAGTTTAATTAGGCAATCTGGGGTGGAGCTACACATTTCATTTTTTAACAACTACGTAAAGCAGTAAAGTCATTTTTAAATTACAATAATATATTTTTTAATGTTTTCTCTAGAATGAATGAATTTAAAAATACATGTATCATAAATATGTAGCTATTATAATTTTGATGATGAAATGTTCTAGCTATTACAAAGATTAAATGAAACAAAAATAATCGAATGGCAATGTCAACTAAACATATCCAAAATTCTCTCTGAATTTTGAATTATGTGAAAGGCAACGTGTTTGAGGTCCGATCAAAACGCCCCTAATCATAGCTTTCTATTAGAGTCCCTTTAGGACTCTACTTTCTACTATACAGAATCTGGTTTCTGCAATCTGCAATGTTTATTGCAAATGCATATGTGTGTTGAAGGAGTCTTCAAAAGGTCCAGTGGAAAGGGTAGAGTCCTTAATATTTTAAAGCACCTATCAAGTTTTTCTCCCCGTTGTAAACATAATGGTTATAACTTTCAGGAACTTTGTGGCGCCATCTGTGTATTAAATTTAAAGATTTTCCATAAAATCTGAAAGAGTGCTTTTCTAGTTGAGTAACTATTTTGAAAGTTTTAAATCTTCAATTTTCTGTTTCTATTTTATAACATCTCAATTATTCATTTTTTATGTTCAAAACTATTAAATAAAGTAAGTAATTTTATGAAAAAAATATATTCAGACTTTGAATTGAGTTAACTTTGCTTAAAAATGCGCTCCTATGACATTTTACATTTTTTTGTTTTTTTTTGAAACGATAAGTAAATTCAAGTGGAACTGCATTTGTTATTGGTAAAAAAAATTAAGAAATTATTTAAAATTTTATTGATGAGTTAATGAAATAGCTAGATTCTATATTTTATTCTCTTTAAGCTTTATATTCCCATGAAAAATTTCGTATTTTAACTTTTTGTATTTATATTTAAAAGATCATGCATTCAAAATTAATTTTAAACTATGATCCTCTTTGTAACCAGTTTTAAAAACAATTACCGATTTACTTCGCAATCGCAAGAAATAATTAAATTTCATTCCTATGAAAGAATGCTTTGATTAATACCGTTTGTAGAACTTAGCCTCAGAAGTCAGCCGTTACGATAATGATTCATTGCTATGAAATATTGTTCCATTATTATTAGTATTATTTTAATGTTTCATTAGAAATCATTATTATCTCAGTTGTAGTTATATTGTTACTATACACGTAAAACTTAGCGGAAAAGTTGGAACCGGATTTGTGGATTTAGCTCGTTTCAATACTTCTATTCTTTTAAAAACTACTGCATAATTAATTATTTATTTAGTTATCACGCTTAAAACCTGCAATGTTAATTTGATTAAGGTTTCATTTTTCCCACTAATTTAATTTGCAAAAATTACTCCACAGAGTAAATATCTCATAGCCAAAAGAAAAATATAAGGTTTAGGAAATCGACAACACGAAAGAAAAGCACGAAAGAAAGAGTTGCATAAGTTGGAACTTCTGCGAATTTTACGTCTTTTGCAGCGATTCGCTAAATTCTTACTAATATTAGAGTAGAATATTAGTGCTACAGTAGTAATATTAGCTGCTACTAGAATCTCAAGTAAATATTGCTCGTCGTATTGTGATTTAGGTTATCACCAGAGTCCGACTAAAATACGAAAATCTTAGGAGCCAGGGAATTTTTTTTCGGAGCCAATATTTTCATTTGCGAACTAGTCGCCACCTGAAAAACTAGTTGCCAAGGCATTTTTTAGTCGCCCGGGTGACCTGGCGCCCGGGATTTTCAGACCTTGGTTATCACTTTACAGCTTCGCAAAAGAGTTTGAAGCCCTAGAGGGAGCTTGTAAACTCTCTGATGATCTTACCAACATTCAGTAACTAAAACGTATAGACACTAAAATACTCTTTCTTTTTGCAGCTTACTAACCGTCTAGCAAATTACGATAGTTTTTATATCATAGTCGTTCTTATCCTTTGTGCCGAAATGTGATTCCCAACCCATCCCCCCCCCCCCAAAAAAAAAAAAAAAAAAAAAAAAAAACTTTATCGTTTAATGTCATTGGATTGTTCTCAAAATTGAATACATTTTTACGAGGGGAAATATTTACTAGCGTAATCGGCTATTTTCCCAGTTAACAAAGTATGATATATTTTTGACAGCTTGCTCAGATTAGTTTAAATAATTTTATGTAATAAATAAACTGACCTATATATCCCCCTGAATCCATAATTGAAGATCTTCCCCCATCATCCCACTGGGAGGAAGTGGCTTGTAGCTCATCTAACAATTCTGGTGGAATATGAACTGAAATATAATTATAATACTTCACAAAATTGGTAAGTGTTATAAATGTTTTTTTTTTCTCAGATACATATAAATATCAGATTTTTAAAACATGCAGCTAAGAGGAAAATACTACTAAATTAATTAACTGACACTTAATTCTTAAAAAAAAAAAAAAAAAAAAAATCGACGCATGCACAACTCTTTTTCACAAGTTTGACCACGTAATTATGATGTCATGTATTTTCTTAAAAATTAAAATAGTTGATATTTATCTCACCTGGATAGTGATATATGTGCATGTCAGATTTTGGAGGCCTTGGAGTTCTTTTCACAGTTGCGTACTGAGGCTCATCTTGAAGCTTTAAAGTAAAAGAAAATTAATCATTCCTTCATGGTGAAACTACACCATCATAATGGTTCAACTTAGTACCAACAACTGGGTGCTGCTAAATTTTACAATTTTTTTACTGAGAGGTATGACCTAAAATTTTGTACCGTGTATTATAAGGCGCTATACGTTTGTCTCAATAGGGTAACTCTAATTATAACCTTTGATTATAATTGTATATTTTGCTTAGCAAATGTGTAAAATTCAGCATTTGTGTTTACTTTCTGTTGTGTAAACATTTCTTCTAAAATATGCAAAATTATGTTTTGAAATGATGTTTAACATTATTATTAAAAACAAAATTCTTACATAAGCCAGAAAATATATAAGGGACATTTTAAAACAAAACTATGTTTTTAGTTTTTTAATTATATTGTATCAAAAAGACGTGAAAAATAAAGATTGTGGTGCGGATCCCGAAATAGAGACCTACCTCCCTTTCTGCTGCTTCAAACGATTTTCTACATGGTCCGTCCGCTATGTGCGTTGTGGCATATGGAGTTGGATAATAGATGGGATCCCCTCTACTAACAGGTCTCTGGTAAGTAGCTTTTTCCATTTCACACATGTGAACCGATTCTCCTGCTTGCGACTTTCGGGATACATACGTCGTACTTGCAGCTGCGACAATAATGAAGTTGATAATTAGGAAAGGTTTTTCGTTATATTTTTCACTTTGATAGTTAATTACAATTTTTAGGACACACAAAATAACAAGCGATAGGAAATATAACACTTTGTAACACAAAGATTGCTGATAGTCTCGCAATATTTCAATAACCAAAAGAAATAGTTGCGTAGGAACAGTACGGTACAGGTAGATAGAAAAATATTTAACTTCTTTTGAATATTATGCTTTTTTTAATCGATTTCAGCAAATTTATACTGGCACAATACTCCCTACTTGACAAAAGATTAAAAAAAAAAAGATTGAATTTTGCTTAAGTAATGTTACACCAAATTTCAATCATTCTGTGAAAGTTTTCGCAAACCAAACTATATTTCTTCTCCAGATGTATTTCATGGTTGAATACACGATTTACGTACTTATTCACAGGTAGTTGGTTCGTTAGAGATCTATTTCATGCAGTATAAAAAAATATCGAAAACATGTTCAACATGCAATAGTTACTTTCTTTAAAAATTTTAAAATACAGTTGTGAAAAGAAACGGAAATAAATAGCAGAACATAAACAACTATGACAGTGATAATAACTTTTTCTTCATTATTTTTTTTTTATATTATAGTTCCAAATGCACAAGTATATACAGAAAAAAAAGACAAAGGAAAAAAATCGCCGCTAAAACTAACTAAATTAGATGAATCGTGCCTGTTGAAAACTGCCCTTTGATTGAGCAAGTGATGCAGCAGATTGGGCATATTGTTACGAATTTTGGGGTACCGATGTTGTTTCTCGCCAGGCTTGGCGACATTTGGATCACGTGATAGATAATTCTAGTCTTTGATGGAAATTTCTGGAATATTCCTGTCATGCGATGGTACAGAAATAGCTCCGGTGAGAAATTTAAGAAGAGTTGTCGAGTTCAAAGAGTTCAGTTACGTGTTAGGCTTTCGCCGAGTGCCTGCTAGTCTGAGCCGTTGTGCTGCAAGCTTCGTGCTTGTTCTTTTCGTATTTTGGTTAATAAATACGAGATTACCGTTGGTCTTATGGTAATGTGTGAACTCTGAGAGATATGTTTATGTGAAATTTGTATATAGTGTAAATAGTTTGTAAAATAAATTGCTCTGTGCTTGCTAAAAGGAATTATAGTCATTGAAATAAAGTAAGAAGACAAACCCGTAACAATATATACCAGAGTCTTTCACAAGGATTTATTTTACCTGTTTGCGATCTTTCCGTGGGATTTCTCTTCTTCACAATCAGACAAACCAGAACCAGTACTGCAACAACTACTACTAAAGATAAAGAGACTGGCAAAACGACTTCCAATTCCAAATAGAAAGGTAAAGCTTCGCCACTCACTAGTACAGCATCCGGAATGGCCCCTTTGAGAGAAATAAAGGTAAATTTATTGCATTAACAACATTTCTTTTACATCAATCTGCTCATAATTTGCTTATCAATTTTTTGTCTAATGTGTAATGACTCGCAATTAGCAGCACCAGTTTCCTCCAAACCCTTTTAAATGAAATGCAACTTTCGTTCCCTTCTAAGAATTTAAATAGCTGAAATTGGAGAAATGCAGATTTGATTTGATTAGTTGCAGTGACATTTCCCATTAACATAACACTTAGCAATATACAATATAAGCGACCTTAAAATTATAAATTATAATTATGTGTTCTCCTCCAATTATTTGAGTTAATGAAACAATAAAACAGCAATAATGCAGATTTGAAAGTTATCAAATGTGTTGCAACTTTTATTATGAATCTCCATCTTATTTAGAGCGTTGAACTATTCATTCACTACAAACATAAATGCATTTTAAATTTGGCACTTGTTCTAGATTTACTTTTGCTAATCATTAAAATATCATTTAAAATAATGTAACTATATTTTTATTACTGAAAAACATAAAAGAAGAAAAGTAACTAACTGTTATAAAGCTTTGTTTCCCTCAAAGCTATAGATTGAACAAAAAGGCTGTCTTTTTATGGATAGCAATTTATAATTTAGGAATAAACCTCTTTGTGAAATTAAGATGGCGCCACATGCTTTCAAAAATTTGATTCCGCAGAAAAATGAACCCGACAATGTTTTGGCGAAAGGAATTTTTTCTAATCACGCATATATGTATGTATATATATATATATATATACTCCGTATTTTTCTTGTTAGAGTAATATTTTATGTTTAGATTTCTTGTGAAATTATAAGTTGTTTTCAAAATCGTCAATTGAAGTACTTCTGGTTCAAAAGTAAATGATTTTAAACAACAAATGATCAGGTAAGGCCTTTCCGCCCAATGCATCTCGGAATCGGAGAAAACCAACGTAATAAAATACGAAGTTTCAATGAAACGGTCCCAATTTAGTTAATGATGCGTCTTATATTTCTTATTTCTCATAGAATTGGTATTTTTTCCTTCCCCCCACATTTCCCAGTTAAGGAAGCTTAAACATGTCATCCTTAAAACTTTCTCATTCCGGCGAGATACAGGACATTGCTGAGGAAAGGGTAATTTTTTTGTAATTTTATCTGTCTCACGGAATATTTGTTTCAAGGGAAAAATTATAAAGTTTTAGTTCGTATAAAACTTATTTTTTATCGTTCGTTTTCCATACTTGAAGCACACGAACGGGAAGTCTACGTAAGAATCTAATCCCTTCCAGTTACATTGCAGTTTCACTTTCCCCTGATATTGCTTTCATTCCTACAAAAAGATGTTATCTGAACACCACCCCCCCTCCCCACAAATGCATTTTCTTTCTTTCTTTCTTTTATTTTCTTAATGGTTTTCTCCGCTTAAACTTTTCCCGCATTTGGACACCCAGAGCAATAATGGAATGGTATTAGTATTAACACTTGATTACAAAATGAAATGTAGCAAACTTGATTACAAAATGGAATGATGCTTCTTTCAAAATATTGCATTAAAGCAAATTAAAATTAACGGCTTTTGTGTGGTGCCTAAATGAAGGAGAGTAAGAAAGTAATTAAAATCCATTCAATAATTTGGTTGTAGCATAAATTCAGTTTGTTCGATACAAAAAACCTTTTCTTCAATGGGATTTACATTCTTGAATGCATACGTATCATATAAACTCATGTTTGTGAAAATTGCAACACCATGAAGGACTTACGCGAGTGAGTTGAAATTTACAGGAATTGCACAGTAGCGCATGATAAGCAAATGATTAGAATTTTAAATCCGCAGCGCCCTCTGAACGGCGGATGGATCCGAATAAATAGACGGCTGTAGCGAGGCATGTATGGTTATCGGTGGTTATCTGCTAGTGGTAAACGTTAGCTCAATCTTTACTTATGCATTTTTGACGAAAGAGAGCGAGATTTGAACAACTTACAGAGTTTGAACGGGGGAGAATCATCGGCCTTCGTGAAGCTGGATTGTCGTATCGTGCAGTAGCCGCTCGCGTGCAGCGTAACAGCAGCACAGTGATGCGTGTTTGGAAGCAGTGGACGGACGAGGGTCGGACAACTCGGAAATCCGAGAGTGGACCCCGAAATGTGACGTCAACTCACGATGATAGACACCTGGTCCGCATGGCGCGGACGGACCGTACAGCTTCCTCTAGACAATTGGCAGCACAGTGGTCTATAGCTACAGGTGTTTAATTGTGTGCTTTATTAATTCGTAGACGACTGCTGCAGCGTGGACTGCGCTCTAGGACTCCTTTATACAGGATCCCCCTCACGCTAAACCATCGCCACCTGCGGCTACAATGGACCAATCAGCATAGAGACTGGCGTGCTGATTGACAGCATGTCGTGTTTTCTGACGAATCCCGCTTTAATTTGTGGTACCATGATGGCCGCATTCGTGTCAGACACGCTATGCCGGTGGACGCCACCTTCCAGAGTGCATTATCGAACGCCACAGTGGACGAACACCTGGAGGTATGGTCTGGGGCGCCATAGCCTATCATAGATGATCTCAATTGGTACGAATTGTGGGCAATCTGAACAGCAAGCGGTACATGAGTGAATATCTACAGCCCCAAGCTGTTCCCTTCCTTCAAAGCTTGCCAGGCGCTGCATTTCAACAGGACAATGCCCGCCCTCATATTGCTAGGACTGTTCAATCCTTCTTTGCAACGCAGCAGGTACAGCTTCTTCCTTGGCCTGCGTATTCCCCGGATATGTCGCCAAATGAACATGTGTGGGATTTCGTTAGTCGGCGTCTCGCTCGTGATCCTCGTCCTGTTGCTTCTGTAGACGAACTTTGGGTAAGCATACAAACAATATGGAATGCTCTTCCTCAGGCAGACATTCAAAATTTGTTTGACTCCATGCCACGTCGTGTAGCAGCACTTATTGCGGCGCGTGGTGGCTAAACAAAATACTGATTCCGATCTCTTGTTTTTGTTTGTTTGCTTTGAAAATTTAATCATTTATTTGTACCACTACCACTCAACTGTGTATTAAATTTCATTCAATTATGACGATTCCTTCATGGTGTTGCAATTTTCACAAACATGAGTTTATATACGTCTTACTTTCTGGTGTTTTGATGTCTTTCTATTTTGCAAACCCTCAATTTTACGTACTTTTTTTGTGACTTCAAAGAGTTCGTAATATTTAGCTTCAATATATCGTTTTTATAGTTTTCTGATCAGGTATTTACAATTAGGGTTTTTGAACTGACGCATCTGCAAAAGGTTTCGGATGAGCTTTGTCATGAAACTTTTCACATGATAATTCCACCACATGTTAAAAGTATTAATTATAAACTTGCTGCTAATCAATCTTGTATTTACCAGGTTAGGAAATATTTGGGAAAATATGTTAATATCACGAAGAGAAACACTGTAATTAGACACAGTATTTATTAATAATAAATAAATAAATAAGTAATGGTTTTCGAGTTACTAAGAATACATACATGTCTTTGACGAAGATGGTTTTTCATGTAATTATACCTTCAAAGGATAGACTAGTCCTTATTCTGGCCGTCATAAAACTTTCTTCTCTATCTTTCACATTAATACTCATCTTAAAATTCTGTTGCCATGATTAGCGCCCAAATTATAATTGGCATTTTTTCTCATAGAGATACAGTTGCAATTTTGTTTGAATTGTTGGATTCTTGAGTTATACGCTTAGCGTAAAAAAAGTTAGATTGCATTCTAACATGCCATTTCCCCTCTCATCCCCAGAGTGAATTGTGCTAAAAGTTGTTTTCAATGATGCATACATGCATACTATTTTTTGCTTCTTTCCTTGCATTATTTCGTGAGTTACACGCTTATCGAAAAAAAAAACCGTTCGATTGCAAGATTAATCCACTCACCTTAAAGCGAATGACGCTAAAAGTTATTCAGTACCTGTTCATATTCAAGGCCACCTGTACACCAATTTTTGTTGGAATTATTTTATTACTTCTCGTGATATAGAAGTCAAGCGTAGAAAGGATAAACGTTCTATTGATCTACCTCCTTTCCCCCTAAAAGTAAATGACACCGAATTTAAGCAGCACCACTCCTTATACAAGGAAGCATATGTACACGAAATTTCTTGTGATTCCAAACAATGCGTCTTTAGTAACAGCGCCCTCAAAAAATGGCAAAAAATTCAATTGTTCCACTGTTTTAAAAGCAAATGGCACCTAATGTAATCAGAGCTATGTAGTTGATTTACGTCTAACAGTATACATTTGAAAAAAAAAAAGAAACTTTTCATTTGTAAAACCACTAATGTTCAATAAGATATTCTTTTAAAATATAGAGTAAGGTTTTACAGAGTGTTTTACCTTTTATCGCTGCCAGGGTCGTAAACGAATACACGGCTTCAGTTGGTCCTGCTCCATTACGCGACGTCAGCTGGAGGTGGTACATAGTACCGGGTATAAGTCCAGATATAGTGATGCTCTTCTTATTGGGGGATACTCTGTCAGCAAATAATATCCAGTTCTTTTGATGTTGCTGCTTGTATTTAATTTCGAAATGAGTAATAGGACAACCTCCAGGTTTCCAAGAGTTTAACTGAATCGTAACGGAGCTAGTGTTTACTGCTAAGAGATCTTCTTTTTCAGGAGGTATCGGGGCTGAAATAGAAACAGATATGCAATTTATATAAGAAAATGCATGTTTGCACACTAGAAAAAAAATCTGAGACGCTTTTGCAATAAATCTTTTATAGTGTAATATATTCATATTTTTAAAGAGCATTCTGAAGCTAGCTTCAGCACAAATCTCTGCGCTGCGCCTTCAGCACATTGCCCCCACAAAGCGATTTCTGCCATTTTTATGAAAGCATGCGGCTAGTGGCGCCGCACAATTTTGGAAAGGAGCCTACAGCGCACACGACACGATTTTTGTGGTTGCTAATACCATTCCTGAAATCATTGTTGCAGTTTAAAAACGTTGTTGCATTTTAAAGCATTATAATACCAATAGGTTGCCGCAAGTTTTCCTAAAAATTGTACAAAATAATGAATAACTTTTTAAAAATTTACTTGGGGTCCGTGGTATAAACTAGAGCAAAAACTACACCCGTGTACCAAATTTCATCCCTCTAGGCCTTACCGTTTTTTTCGGGATGCGCGTCACAAATTCACAAACACACACACTAAAAAATGTTATTTTATTACTTATATGCATAGATAATTGTTAATACGGGTTAGAACGATATATTTAAAATAATTTTTGGTCTAAGAAAATTGAGAAAACAGGGATATGGACGGCTGATGTTAGAATAGCGATTTTTGGCAAAATGCATTAGGTTTTCTTTTTAGTTATGGATGGCCTTCTTGTTTTTATATAAAACATGATTAATTGGCCATTTTTTGTAATGCCAATTTAAATAATTCCATGTAATTCCATAGATTATTTCTCTCCTTACATGGTTTTATGAGTTGTTGAATTTTAAAATGTTGATTGTCTCATCTAATTCGGACTCTACCCTAATTTTATATTCTGTTAACTGAAAAATAGTTAATCTGATCCTTAACTTTCTCATTTTTTCACCAAAAAAAGTCAATATGTGATTTAATTTTGAAATTTTTTTACATAAACTTAAATTCTATACATTACCCTTTAGAGCATATATCTCTCGTTTTTTTGTAACATATATGTAAATTCTTTTCTTTAAAATAAAGAGAAATACTACTCTAGCGAATAATAAGGATTTCCATATGAAAAATATTACATTTATGGTTTTAAAAAGTTTAATTTTCTAAATCTGTCGTCCAGTTGCACATAAAACATTCACCTTTTTAGAGAATCACACCAAAACACGAAAATATTTCTCTGATATAAAACTAATTTTTCCCCATTCATAACATTCTCAGGGGAAATCTTCGAGGCAGGTATAAGAGTGGCAGACTTTAGAAATATTTTTCGGTAATGACTTCAGATCTACAAAAATTCTTCGTGCGCGAAAAAAACGCAGTTAAAATAATTTTCTATTTGATACTTCTTACAACTACTAAATTATCTGGAAGGTATTTTCACATCAACGTTTTAGGAATGAAAGAAAATGTAAGGAAACTAAAAATAATATGTGCAGATTATTTTAAATTCTCAAAGTAACATTTTATGCGTAACGTTTTTAACTGTATTAAGATTACTGAACTGTATTGTAATTCAGGTAATTGCATTTTTTAAAAAAAAATAAAGATAAATTTTAGAAATGCAAAAACACTTAGTTTCCGAAAAAAAAAATAGGTATATCTTTAGTTATTTTCACAATACAAAAAATAAAAACAAATTTGCAATTTTCAGAAATAATAATTGGTTGATAACAAGACCCATAAATGGAGGCTACTAGTTTTTCTTTGCATAAGTACTGACGATTTGGTAAAGACTTCCATCCTTGCGGTTTAACGCAATCGTTGTGGATGTGCTTAATCGCTCCAAGAGCTAAACGTCCTTGAGTAAAAACGCGCAATTTTTTAACTTTATACTACTGCTTTCTTGGAATATAAAATAAACCGGATATTTAACCCTTTTCTTGACAGTAATCAGAAACACGATATAATTTAATGGTATATAATGAGATTAGCGTATTTCACTTGCAATATTATGAATTCGAGATTTCAAGCTTTCGCTAAATGACGACAATATTTTGTATGACATTGGAAAGTTAAATTATTTAGTCAGACTTATTTGACTGGACAGTAAAATGTTTGCTGAATATAGTACTTGGTGCAAAAAAAAAAAAAAAAAAGAAGGAAAGAAAAAAAATACAACAGGAACATCTTTGCATCTTAACATATATCCTGTTTCTTTTTTGAGAATTATTTTTCTTGTTACTCCTGTATTCTCCTCTAATTTTGAATTTTACCATTCAATGTTAATGTTTTACGCTACCATGTTTTTTTTTTTTTTTTTTTTTTGGGTTTTTTAAAGGGAACAGACTTGTCAGAGAGATGAAAGCCGCGAGTGCTCAAATACAGGAGTTGAGAAAGAAATGGCTTATTAATCTAACTAAATTAATAACATTTTGCTTTCTAATATGTTTCCCCACATTATGGGAGAGAGGACCACAGAAAAATACATAAGGAAAAATTTGAGAATATTAGAAAGAGAAAATGCCGCACAAACGAAATTCGTGTAGTATGTACGAAGTATTTTAGCATAAGTAATTATGAATAAATTACGACTGAAAGTAAAGACGAACTTATAAATGTAAAAGACGCATAAAAGGGAGGCGTATAAACGGTGGCTTACTGTGCAGTGCGAAATGTTTTTGCCTTCCTGATACTTACTTCTACCGCTAGTGGTTGCTTTTACAATGTCACTTTGTACTCCATTTTGACTCACTGATGTGATGTAGAAATCATAACTAGAGCCACAACGGAGATTATCGATTGTGTGTGTCGTTACATCACCGAATACTTCTTCACTTTTCCACGATCCGTAATCCAAAGAAATTTTATAATGAATTACATAACCTGGAATGGGAAATAAAACATTCCTTTAATATACATATTAAATCCATAACAACTCATTATAGTGTGTGTTTTATTCTAGTTACTAGTATTTCAAAAATTGTTTTTCCGAAACAGATAGTGAACTCATAATTAAGCAATTAATTACAAAAAATATAGTTTAAAGTATATTTTTTTCTGTTTTGATTTTTTGAAGATTTTGCATCACAAAAGCGGTCTGTGTCCGGAAATGAACTCAGGATCCTGGCTGCCTATGAAAAATGAAATTTATGGTAAAATATTTTCAAATCGAGGTTCTCTGTTAGTGGACAAATGCCAAAAAAAAGAAAAAAAAAGGTTGACTTACTTATCGTACACGTTTTTCACAGAAATTCGCAAACTAATAGCAATTTCTTAGATTTTTTGGGAGAGCTTAAGCAGAATTCAACCGTACGGAATCTCATTGGCTTAAAAGTGAAAATTTAGAGTGGCTTTCGTTCTGTTGAGAGGCATGGCATTGTTGCAACAAAGAAATGACGTCAGATGAGTTATTAATTTTTGCTCCTCGAGCTTCGTAATAATGCCTGAAATTTTCAGTGATGGAATATCGTGCTCTAAATTTAAAAAAAAATATTGTTGAAACCTTTTACAAAACGCTACTTTACTAAAAAGAGTAAAATGAATAATAAAATAAAATAATAAATACAGAAAGAAAGAAAAGAAAAAGAGTTTTTACTATAACCTACTTAACTATAACTATAGTATCGATTTAATATCTTCACTCAGATTATTGATAACTACAGTTTGAACGCCTACTATAACATATGCTTCATTCATTAATTTTTATTTCATCATTCTGATAGCATATCAATGAAACGTTTATGGCATTTATTCATGAATATTACAAACATAAGTGTTGCAGTGAATTTTAGAAAACAGTTTGATTTAAACTTTTCTAAATGATTGCAATGTCGAAAGGATAAAACCAATATTATGAATATTACAAGGATGGCGTTAATGAATATATTTTCAGTTAACTTAGGAAGTAAGAGAAGTATAGGAAATCAAAGTTTCTTGCGGTATTTAAGTACACATGCATCGTCATGAAACTAAATTTGATTAATGAAACGCCAACAGAAGCAATATTGCAATCTTCGAAATTTTTTCTTAGTATAAATGTCAGATTTTCTTTAACGCAATGCTGACATATAACAGGAATAAAGTAGTACAAATTTCATTATTCTTCTAATAATTGTGATAATAACATTCAACGGATTTGTTTGCAATGGATTTTGGAAAAACACATGAATTTAATTTTTTTAAATCATCTCAATCATTAAGGGTTAAACTAGATAATTGTCATAAATACTTACGTTTGAAATATCATAAGTAAAAATATGATAAATATAAGAATTATTGTAATTAGTTTTAAATGTAACAGAACTGCAAACTATTTATAAGAGGTAAAATTATAAAATAGGTGAAACTTACTTTGAATTCTTGATCACACTTATGACATGGGAATAGAAAGGATTTTTTTTTTACGAAGAGTAAGTAAAAAATTTCCTTGTATAACATGTAAGCTAAAATAAACTATTATTTTTGCTTCAAAAATACCAGAAACTCCAACTATTTCGAAAATAAATGCCTTTTTGAATGGTCGGAACAACATCCATAAAATGGGAAAAGAAACGAAACTTCTCTTCCAAAAGTACAAGACACCTTGTCAAAGTGTTTGAAGCGTTGAAGGCGCGGGGGAAAATGGAAAAGGGGCAATTCCAAGTTATTCAACAGACCGTAAAAACGAGAAAATATGGCGTGTATTTCACTCCATCTCTTATTTACGCAGAACTCACCGGATGAAGCTGTGCTATCGCCAGAATCTTTCTTCCACTTTAAAGTGACGGATGATGACGTCACGCCCAAAATTTCCAGAGAAGAAGGTCGTGGAGGATCTAATAAAATATGTATTATTTAGAAAAATATAGAATATTATATTTAGAAAAGAAATCAAATATATTTGGCTGTTTTGTAAGAAACAGCTTAAATACAGAAATGTTGCACTCCCACCAAGCTCGACGGCAACATTTTTTATGTCGTATTATATGTTTACTGTTTCTTTAAAAAAGTGAATGTAATTAGAACAAAGAATACTGAATAGCAAATTTGTAGTTATATAAAAGTTAACGAGCAGTATACTCGTACATTATTGAAATAAAAAAAAACTTCTTGAGGGCATTGAAATGTTAGTTCTAAAAGTCATTAAAAAAAATAATAAAAACATTTCGAAAGCCAGAGTTTTCTTACAACGGTAGCCAATGTTTCTAAATGTCGCAAATTTTATTTTCTTGCTTGGTGATTTTTTAAATATTTATTTTCTTTTTGTTTATGATATGAATCTTTACTTTGTACAGTAAAGATATCCAAATCTCATAATGTTCGAAGATTAATGTTTTTACAAAAATACCTTAGTAGAAAATATTACATAGGTTATTACTGAGCATTTACTTAAACTGGAAGTCAAGTTTGTTAACTTCTTTTTATTTCTATACAGCTGTAATTATACATTTTATATTCAGTTATGGAGCTGTTTACTGTGAATAATAGTTCATTTTTAAGAGTAAAACAATGATACTTTTTCAAAAATTCACTTTTGTCTCAGAGGTTTATAACATGTTAGTGTTTTGTAAGCTTTGGCCTACTCATTCAATACTTGTTTTAAAAATTTTATTTTACTTACTTTAAAAATTCAAGTTTCTTCAGTAAAATCATTCATTAGTAAATGATTTTTCCAGTACTCCATATTTGCCTGATATGCGGAAACGTTTTTCAAGTTTTTTTTCTGTGAGTGTTTCCCTTCATCCTTTATTTTTTATGTTCCTGGCCTCTGATTCGTCTTCTTTATTCCTGGCTTTTCTAGTAGCCTCTAATCCGACCCATTTAGTACAAACACCCGTTTCTTTCTGCTTGTTGCCTATTCTCTCACAACTTTCTTGTTGTGTGTTGGGCACTTTTCTTTCCTGCGCTGATGAGGAGGTTCCATTGTACCTCGAAATATTAATCTGCATTATTGATTTTTAAAATTGTTGCTTTATTTACGTTCCTCCCCCCCCCCCTTGTAATTTTAAATGATCTCATGTTTTTTAACCTGTTATAAGACTAAAATCCAACGCAAACTTCTGAAGTTGGCAATTTTGATTTATGGCTAGGTTTTTGGCTCAAATACCAGTCTGTACGTCAGGTGAATCAGTTAGTTCTCAACAAAAGCTAAAATAATTCTGTAAAACGCTTTTCTCTGCCAGCGAAGTGTCAATGCAGGGGAGACTACATAACCTAGCTACACTATCTACGTAAAAAACGTGGCAAATATGTTGTATTTTGTAAAAGTGATGCTTATTTTTTTTTCAATTCAATTTCAAAGTTACGTATGATCCGAGAGTAAAGAAAGCTTTATTTGCGTTTTTAAGTTAAAACTTACCTTCTTTCAGTGTTTCCGTTTCCACATCATCGGACGGAGGACCTGCGCCTTTGCTATTGTATGCCTGTACTCGTATCAGATACTTGGTTTGCTTTTGCAGGTTGGTTAAAATTCTTTCTTCTCTAAAATTTTCTGTGTCTTCTAAAGTCTTATAGACGTATTTATCGGCAGAATCCTTCATTTTGTAGCCTACGTAATAACCTTTTATCTTTCCAAACTGCAATGTGGGATCTGGGGGCTAAGAAACAATGCAATAATATAATTTATAATTTATTTTACTGATTGGCTTCACATATGTTAAGGAAACTTTCCTTAATATTAACGTTAAAAAGAATCACATAAAATATAAACATTTGTAATACAATAAAGGCAAAGCTAGAAAACACATTTCAATGTTATATATCAACGAAAATTAAGTAGTACTTGTAAGTAATACAAATTGAAAAACTAAAAAAAAAAAAGTTAATGCTTTAAATAACTACGAATAGAAATGAATATTCATCCAAGTTCGTGTTTCAGCGTTGTGGGCATGGAGAGAGCAGCTCGGTTGAGTATAATATATACAGTTCGTTATGTTTACTGCTGTTATGTATTTAACTTTTATGTAAATACAGATTGAACATAAACTAACTTAAGTGATTAGAGCCCTGAAACACATTTGAAACAAAAATTGACAAAATGTGTGTACGTGTACGGTTAGATGAAGAGAAAATGCACAAAATGTCGCCCTTAGAGGCACTGATGATAAATGAGTACCGGAATAAACTGAAATAGTAAATAACAATATCTTTAGTAACGAAACAACACATTCATCAAAATTCTTAACGGTATGGCATGCCAGAGGCAAAAATGACGAAACAAATAAATAATAATAAGTCTATGACACTTAAAATTTTTAAATGACTCTTTCTCTCAAGTACATGTTAGCATTTCATAAATTAAAACAATAACTTTAAGGGTGAAACTTTAAATATTTTCTTACGAAATACTAAAATTCCGACTCGTATTTCTACTGCTGCTACTACTACTACTAATAATAATTATGTAAACGGACAGTTTAAAAATAATTAAAAAATGTCGATTTAAAAAATGAGACAAAAACAATTTGCGGCAAAAAAATCATACTAAGACTTTAAATTATACAAGCAATAATAACTAAATTAAAAGCAAATGCTAATAAGATACATTCAAAGCTGTTTTTCTGCGGTTGTTTTTTTCATGTGGTTTTTTTTAAATGCGATTTTGTTTTATGCGGTAAAAAAAGAAAGAAAAAATCGCAAAAATCGCATTAAAGAAATATTGAATAAAAATGGACTGCACAAAAATGGGTTTGCCTGCAAATTGTGGTGTATATAACAGTAAACGCGTCGAGGAATAATCGTGCTAAAATATTTGCTGAAGGTGATAATTACCGCCCATAAATAAAAAACCCCTAGAAATAAATTATCTAATTTCAGTAGGATCTCGAAAAAACGACACTCAAAAACTCGGCCACACCCTGGCAAGCCAAAAATACCCGCATGCACCGATTCATGGTCCTGCATTCCTTTGCTTCCAATTCTTGCAAAATCGGATTGTTAATTTTCATTATAGACATCTTTACGTCTTTATAAGGTATTTTTCCGAGGTCTATCTAATTAGGTAAATTACTGTGTAAATTACTGTAACCGTGTATTCAATACTTTTACATGCCTTCATAAAGTGCCTAATTTTCCTTTGTTTAAGGATGTTGCAATTTATTCAATGTTGTATTCTCAAGCAGACAATACTTGCATTATTGTACTTTCTGTGGCAACACTCGTACTTATTCTTTTTTAACCCCATTTCTGATAGCCCGCCATTTCACAAACTCAGCCACCCTTCAGTCCACATTAGGTCGAGTTTTCAGGACTCTACTGTTAAGAAGATGAAAAACCTTTGCATCGGAGTTAAGAGGCACAATGTCACAAGTGTCATATTTTTCAGAAGAACATGCTAAATGAAAAAAAAAAATGAATAAAACACTGTCAAACCGTTATTTTGTTAAAAATAATAGATAGAAATGTTAATTTTCTAAGAAGAACTAGTTGAGCGTAAAATAAATAAATAAATTGCATAATATACCGTTAAAACCTTTTTTTCGGCAAAAATAAAAGGTGTTTTTTTACCTCCGATGCATATAACTATAAACTTCATTGCATGAGACTTTTGCTTTTATTTTCTTTTAATAATAAATAAAAATTATTTAACAAATTATATTATATTAGATTTGTATTTTATGATAAGATATAATTACTTACGTACCTCCCATAACACTTTTATGGCTGTGGAAGACAAAGGAACCGTTTTTATAGCTAAAGGTGGCGCGCCAGGAGCTAGAGGAAAACAATATGAATGAAAATTTTATGACTCTCTAAAGAAATGGAATTTTAAATGCACTGTTGCATTTCTTAGCTGCATGAAACATAAAATAGAGAAATTTTTGTTTTCAAGTTCCGACTGGTATTCAGAATTTTTTCAGACAACAAAGTAAATAATGAAAAGAAGAAGAGAAACATTTTTTTGGATGTGTGTCCCTTATCGCCACAAAATCATGAAATGTTTATAGCAAGTAAATACGGATGTGTCTTTTATGTTAAGAAAATAGTGTATACATGCATTTTTGAATAGAATAATTGAAAGTATAATGCCACAAAATTTGTTTCAAGATTTTACATTTTTGTAGCTATAAAGTCAGTTATATTATGCATGAATGTACTGTTTTCTCAAGGTCTTTTCTGTTACATTGCAATAAAACTCTCTTAGAGCATAACTCATGTTATGTGAACACCTGATTAATGCTACACTGCCTTGAAAGAATTAAACATTACTAAGTAATGTGTAATAATATTTTTTGAAGTGTGCTGAAAATTTTTTAAAATGCCCATACGTCCGTTATTTTTTCTGATAGTTTACTTTCTTGAGGAAACATAATTGAGTTGGTACTTTGTGCCACTTTAAAAATAATTCACGATTAATGATTAAGTGATTTTTGTAATTAAAAGTAACAAACAATATTTTATTATGTTAAAGTCCTGAACAATAAATCCTATTTTACCGTAGATATCTCAAACAGCATTAAAAAAATACATAACCGAATTTGTGTAAAACTGTCATCAAACGAAGGTATTTGGACAGTAAATACACAACAAATGAACTATTTGAAGGAAATTTGCTATCGAGTATGGGTCATTCGTAATGTAAATTTAATATTACTCTGCCAAGTTTTAAAAATACCTCCTCAGCTAAGGCATTGCCCACATTTAATTGCAAAAATTGAGATAAAACACCAAAATAACTCGTTGAATATTTTGACATTTTCGTTGGGATTAAACCAAGATTGAAATTTGCTACTCGGGAAACGAAACTAAAACAGTTAAAACACAGTTATAATTTAGCAGAAACGAAGGAAGCTATTTTTTTTAACTGACACAAAAATTGTGTTTAGCAAACATTTTCTACCGAATTTCATTGAAATTAGATTCTCGTGATATAGTAGAGAAAGGCGTTTTGAAGTTTAAAAGCACAAACCAAACTTTAAACGGCGCATTCCCCCCCCCCCCCAAATGTTATTGTTCCATAAGCAAACCGAAACCGGTTGTCTATTCTATAGACCATATTTATTCTGTAAAATGACATTCTATAGAATTTCTATATTTCTGTAGGGATGACTTTGTTTTATACATTGAAGCTAGCATAATAATATTACATTATCAATAAGAAATTCAAAAAAGTACACAAATAAATACCTTCTTCGTCAGTAGTTACAGTTACAGGATTGCTATTTTCACTTTCACCTAAGGCATTTATAGCGGATATTCTAAACGAGTATTTGGTATTGGGCTTTAATCCAGTAACTGTCCACAAAGTTTCGGATGGTAATATAGTAATTCGTTGTGATGAATTTGGATTTAAACTTTTCACTGCAAGAAAGAAAGGAAAAAAAAAAAGAAAAGGTGACTTAAGGAAGCCGTATTACAGTTGGAAAAGACTTGGTTTGTACATACACACACACACACACACACACACACACACATATATATATATATATGAATAATGTATGCATATTTGTTTATGTAGATCCATTTGAATTATCATATTTTTATACACAGTACGGAACTTATAGAATCTAATCAAAATAAAAAAATAATACAATAAAAAAAATCTGGGCTTCCAAGAGGCATATTTGTAGTAGTCACTATTTTTAAGTTGCTCCGCTTTGACTTCTAAATATTTGCTAAGGCTTAGCTCCATACTCCGAATGATTTAAATACATTAAATTTTTTATCTCTCTTTTTCAGTTAACTATTGTTTTTCAGGATAAAAAATAATTTTTAAAAAAGATCGAAGCAGTGGAGCACAACAAATTTCTTTGCAAAGGCTTCGCTCTAGTTTGGAGCAAAATTTCACTGCGCCACTGCTTCGCACTCCTGCTTCAGATATCTAGTTTCTAATTTCACAATTTAAGAAAGAACCTATTTTACACCCAGTGGCAATATAAACTGCAAGTGAAAAATTTATCCAGTGCCCTGAAAATTGCAGTAACGTCAGACAATAATAACTTTTTTTTTTATTTGAAGAGTAAATAATTTTCCACACTTATATGTTTTCCATTTTCCTAGAGCCTTTGGAACCACTTTCAAATTGATTCCAACTTAATCGTACAATTATTTTCATTTTATCTTTTTGGAACGCTGCTTTTCAGCATTAAACAGCAAAACCGTGAAAATAACTTTAAGAAAATTTAAGAGGAAAATTTAAGGTTTACTCAAGTATTGAAATTATTCAAAGAATGGTACAAGAGGAAAATCCAAACTATTTTGGCACTTTATATTTCGGGGCAAAATCAAAATTTTGCAGTGGTTTCAAAATGTAGACTTTAACTGTTGGTTGAACGTGATATAAAAAAGGAAGCAACTCAATAAATAATAATAGAGAAGTTTTAATTAAAAGACGATTATAATAATAACAATAATAAATTAGAATATGGATTTTGTCTCACCTGATTCAGAAGCCTTCTCTGTTTCCGAATCTTCCTCATACCTCAACACATACTTCAACAGACGACTGTTTCCACTGTACGGTGGAGACCACGAAATATCTACGGACCTACTTGATGTTCGAGTCATGCGTAGTTCCTGAGGAATATCCGGTTTTTCTGATAAAAATCGAAAAACTTTCTTTTAAAGCACATCTTTGAGGAAAATTTAATAAAAATGCTCAGAATTACACCATTGAAAAAATGATATAATTATTTACAGTTACATTTTTAAAAAAAATTCATTATGGAAGAATGCTAACGGAGATAAAGCAATTACTCTTTTATTCCAATTGCGCGGAATAAATCAATGTAAATAATGCATCATTTTTGGTGTTACAAAAAATAAAATAAATAGTGACATATTGAATATTTTATATAAAAAAGATTTTGCATACTATTTCGAAGTTTAGTAGCATTTGACTTCAAAATGTAGATATCGTGACTTGAAAAAATTAAAGGTTTCTATTTCGAACCATGTTAACACCCTACTTAAAAAATAACAAATTCCATTTACTTTTCCTTTACAGATTCTAAACTTTCAATGATATGTTTTAATATTAAAAGGGATTTTTATACTATCCTCTACAAGAACACCGCAATTTGTGAAGTTAAACGCGTGTAATTTTTACAAGTAAATTTTTCGACCTTTATTTATGTAAAAACTAGGATGTTTAAAGTCACACTTTTATGAATGGTCTGCGAGTATTTTTATAAAATTAGAGGCTTTAACGACGAATGATAAGTAGTTTGTTGTTTTGTTGTAATTCAGCAGAAATTACTCAAGTCATGAAATTGTTTCAATTCATGAAATTTTTCCAAGATTAGTTCATTCAATTTCATATGGTTTTAAAGCTATCTTGTTGCGCGCTATAGGCACAAATGTACGCTAATTTAGTAAACATGAATGTTGTAACGTATTTTGTTTTAACACATTTATTTTAAAATGACAACTTGCGCACTTCTAATGTGCATTATAATGGGGTATAATAATTTACGTACTAGAAGTGTGTGAGAGGAAAACGTTGCCATTTTTCCACTGTCATTAAAAAAAAAATACTTTTATTGATTTATGTTAATTATTAAAATGACATTTGCGTTAGACCTTAGTGATTCCTTTTTTGATATTAAACTTACCTTGTATAATTAGCTGGATATTTGTATCATCTTTCCCGTAAGCATTAGAAGCCAGACAGGTAAACAAAGCAGAGTCTCCCCGATCTACAGACTCAATCAAAAGCTCTGAAAGTGTTCCATTGTTAAAAACTGTTTCTGTTTGCCGGTACCTTCAAATGGAAAGAAAAAGTCAGTATATTTTAGTGATATTTTTAATTTAGGTTCACAGTTTACAATTGTGACAAAGTTTAAACTTCGATTGCTATTACGCTGAAGTACATTTTACTGCAGGCATAGAATCAACAAAAACTAAATTATGAGATGTCCTAAGAGAAGTAAGACAGATTTCGAATGAATGCAGTAATAAGGAAGTGATGATTGTTTGAAAGTGTCACAAAATGTACTTTGAATTATTACAGTGAAACCCCGATTTAAGTCCCGCCCCCCCCCCCCGCACCCAAATCTACGTTTTAACGCATTTTACGTTTTTTTTTTCATCAAGTTCCATGTTTTTCGTATACTAATTAAAGTTAAGATAACCCGGATTCTAAGTTATTTATTGAATTTACCGCATTTTAAGTTTTACTCGAAAATAAAAAAAAGAAAATAAATGTTCTAAAATTAACAATATTTTTCCTTTTGCGCTTTTTTTAAGCTAATCCACGTTGTTGAAAATTAATTATTATTTTACCATAAAATAAATTACAATCGAGGATTGTTCTTGTTCACTTTGAACTCCTTGACTAAAAAACAATCCACTATTACGGATTTTTTTGAGCCTAAAGGCCAGCATTCGTAATTAAATGTCTTAAAATGGAATGTATAATAGTTTTCTTTTCGAAAATACAGATATTATACTTTTTGAAAGTCATCTTTACTACCTTTAGTTTTTTTCTACTTGATTTTTGATGTGTATTTCCCGTACTTTACGTTTTCCCGTATTTTACGTTTTTTTAATCCAGTCCCTTGAGAAACGTAAAATCGGGGTTATACTGTATTTCTATTCAAATCCTTGTACAGTTCCTAATATCATATTCTAAAGTTCAGAGCAACTAAATGATAGACAAAATATGTTGACTGTCTAAAATACACAAGTTTAAAGCTATTATTTGTTCAGTTTTTCGCACTTAAAGGAAAACAAGTTCGAGGTGCATTACTTTACTCGCAGAAAAATAAACGAGTAAAGTACGCAGGTTTTACTTGCAGTAAAAGTTATGTAAACGTGTTTTGAAGTGTTAATGATACCCTTATGCAGCATATATAAATGCAAAATAACAGTAATAGGTTTTATTTTTTGGTTTGTGGGATTTTTCATCAGTAACAGTGCAATCCAATCTCCATTGACTAATCTTATGAGCATCATCCATTACACATGAAAGCCAATGAAAGATGAAGAAAATATGTATTTTTGCACTTAATTCAGAGAATGTGCGATTTGTTAAAGAGAAACATATTGAACATAATCTACAAATAAAACAAAACAAGTAGTTCCGTCTAGAACTATACGAGCCTACTTTCCCGTATACACCCAACTTAAAATTTATAATATAGCTATGACTTTCTCTCTCTTTCACATTTAGCTTTAGTTTATAATTACTTCAAATATACTTTTTTTAACGAATAATACACATTATTTCACTCAGTCATTCATTCTTTCATTTATTCAGTCATTCATTTACTCATTCATGTAGTTATCACTCGTTTATTTATTTTTTCATTCATTCACTCATTTAATTACTTTATCATGTATTCACTCATTTATTCATTCGTTCGTTCTTTCACTCATTCATTTATTCATTCATTCATTTATTTGTTTATTGAGAAATACCCTTAAAAATCCCGATCAAACATTTCATAAGAAAACAGGCTTGTTCAGTTCTTGTTGAACTTCGTATCAGTACATGTTCTACAGCGTAATATCTTTCCGATAAAATTTGTTATGAGCCAATCCGTCGTTTATATCAGAATTTATATGGGATTGAAATTTCCCGTAGGCGCTAATGTTAATTTGGTACCTTTTCATTATCAAGGTGCAAATCTCGCCGGCCAAAGTTTTTGGCGACGTATCACGCAAAAGGATAACAGCGACGATATTCCGTTTGGCGTTAGTTGCATCATTATTGGCGACTTTATCGCCTGCGCCGGAATAATGGAAAAATGTCGCAATTTTTTTTTCGAACTGTTCAAAAATGAACAAAAACTGTTCAAATCAATATTTCACTCCGAGAAATTCTTCCAATAAGCTTGCAATAGGAACTTGGGTCTTGTGCCCAGAGTTTACATAATTTGCTTCAATTTTGTCCATAGGCGCTAATGTTAAAATTTTTTGAACAAAAAATTGTTCAAATCAGTAAAATATAGAAATGAGATGTCCTCGCTGAGAATCTTTTGAATGCAAAAAGAATTTTTCGAATCGGACAATTCGTTCAAAAGTTATTAGGGGGGAACAGACCGACTGACCGACAGACAGACCGACATACCAACAGACACACATTTTCCCCATCTCAAAACCCTACTTTCAAATTTTTATTTTTTAATCTTTATTTAATTACTTCACTTTTTTTTGACTTTTCTTTATTTTTAAGGATATTTTTACGATACATTAAGCCTTCTTTCATGCTTTATTATAATTATTTTTTTACTTTTACGGGAAAATAGGCTAAAAAGTAATAAAATAATAAAAATGAATACTTTTTTATTACCATCTTATAATTTTTTCTTCTTTTAAGTGTAGAGTATGCTCAATAGCCTTTTAACAGTAATAAAATAATAATAAAAAATCAAAAATCGGTCACAAGTCCACCCAACCATTATGCCAGATTTAATATTTAACAGAGATCAACAAAACCAGCACATAAATTGGGAAAATAAAAAATGAAAACATAATAAGAGTTAATGCATTGTAATGTTCTTCAAAACAGAGTTGCATACACATGCAGTGATGTTATGCAGAAAACGCTTGTTTCTAGGGCATCCAGCCGTGAAACGAGTCTAGAAGGGTCATTTAAATAATTTATTGGAGACAGACATGTTAAAATGAGTCACATGTGAGGAAAAACGAAAATTACATTAAAATAAAATAAAATAAAAATAAATAAATAATACTAACTTGATAGAAAAGAATCAATATTTATTTCTTCGATTACGCTGTATAATTCTTGCAAAAATGAAAATATGTAAAGTGTTTTATGAAAAATAATCAGCTGTAATTTTAGATTTTTTTAAAAAAATGACTAGTAAGCATGCATATTCATTGATTAGGCGTACTTATATGTTTTGATTATTCTTTATACTTGTTAAAGGAAAACATTAAAAGCCTTACCTATTCATTAGTTTTGTGTTTAAGTTTTGCCGATCCTTTGTCCACAAAATACTTAGCGGCCTTTCTCCAAATGCTTGGCACGATAGCTTAGCATCTTGACCTTTCTTTACAATTTCTGCATGGAATTTATTCGTGAAATGAGCAGCAACTGCAACACACATGTACATACTTAAAAATATAAAGAAATGCAAGAGAACATTTACTTTTATTAAAAAGTAAAATATTCATGTATAAATCTTGAAAAAAAAAGTAATGAAGAAATTCCAATGGCTTATGACAGGTAAAGCTTAAGCTAAAATAATTTTAGTATAAAAGATAGAGCTGTTATAGGTTTCAATATCAATTAGATGCAATAACTCTTTAGAAAGGGCTTCTTTTACGAAGTTTGTGCCGGCAGGGCTTTGTCTACGCACATTATAAACAAATACATATTCATTTAGCGCTCCCTCAACCATTATGATTAATCCATCCACTAGAGTCTGTTTAATTAGAATAGGCACATCAAGGTCGCGTTTCCTGCTTTGTCACCATGGCAACTGCGAGAAAGATAACAGAGCCATAATTTTTTTTCCACTACAGTTAAAGCAATTGCATTACTACACCTCCGATTCAAAATATTACAATAATTGAGAAAAGTAATAAGACATAATTTATGTCCCATTTATATTTGATACTAAGTAAATGCAATTAAAGTTCTTATAAATTAAATCTGGAATGTGTAGATAAGATTTTAACATTTACAAAGTATATAATACAATAAATTAGATATACAATAGCTTTCTGAAACACATCAAAATATTATAATAAGATTTAGATTGGTTTAAAACTATTAGAATACTTTATCTTACGCAATCTATTTGCCATTGAGAAATAAATCTGATTTTAATCCGTCTACTATTGTTACTATAACTAAAATATAACAAACTTACTTATGTTCGCCAAACCAAATGGGGAAAAAGTTTCTAGCACGGAAACCATGGCGAACAGAAGGGGAAAAGGTAAAGTTCATACGCCGATTCTAATTACACAGACTATAGTAATGACCCAATCATATAATACATAGTTCTTTAAAAACACAGAATAAAATGAAAATCTTGAGGAAATTAGCGAATTTTAAACTGTCTTAAAGCTCTAAATAAGCGAGTCTGGAAAATCACGGTATGTTTCTCTCTGCAGATTTCAATTACTATCTGAAAGAGGCTAGGCAACAACTTACTTTATCTACAAAGGTTAACTTTGTTATTTCGTGTAATCTTCAGAACCGCAGAATCACGAATGTTTGAAGCTTACTTGTTTTTTTCTTTTTTCAGTGTAAACAATTATTTATAAAATTGTATTGTTAACTCAAAAATGATTCTGGTAGTTTCTGCTCAGCTTTTCAGAGTGATAAATATTTTAAACTTATAAGTCATAATGGATGAGAAAACTAACATTTATCCGTGTAAAAAAAAGGCTAAAAATAACTGGTGCACGTTAAATAGGTCGTGGCTCCAATGTCCTCCAAGTGAAACGATACCGCTGGGGGTGCCAATCCCAGGTGACGGTCTGTCATCTGGGAGCTGGTTCAAAAAAATAAGAGACATTTCAAAGGGGCGGAAATCGAACTCCTGCCTACAAGGGCCCCGGTTAGACTCAGGAGCAGCGTACCCAGTCTTCCTCGCCACGTGCGAGGACACGCCCACAACACACAACTAATATTAAACAGCACACATTGCAACGCATATTGCTTACACAAATTTCGGGATAAGAAGGAGGGGTCTTTCTTCAATGAGAAAAAGTTATCACCATAAGCAGTAAGGATGAAATATATTAATTTTGACTGTTATTAAAACCAAACGTAAAAATAAAATAAAACGCATAGTAAGAGTTTGAAATGGATTTACCAACTTAAATGCTTAGTATTATGGGAAAAACTTTTAACCAGGAGTTGTCGAGTACATTAAGGAAAGAAAAACTCATGTCTGTAAAAAATACCAAAGAAAAAATTCGAATTGTTTCGATTTCTAAAAATAATGAGATTAATAAAAAACTGAAATCAGTGTTCGAAAGGAGCAATTTATTTTTTCTCTCGAAGAGTTATAAAGGACTTCTTAAAAGTAATAGTTACCATGGTGATAGTTACCCCTTGTGATAGTAATTATTAAATATCGGTCTCCCATAGCTGTTTTTAAAGCAAAAGTATTTATGCATTTTTTCGCCTTCCAAAACGCATTTATAATATGTCGTAAGACAGATGTATCCAGTTGAACTAACCTATCTGCGTATATGGGGTTAAAAAAGAAAACAAACACTATTTCCTTTTGTAAATGAAATGTAATATTTACTCTTACATGAATAATACAATTGCTCCCAAATCGTCGGATATATAAAAAATTAAAAAGTATGACACAAATTAACTTGTAGTTATTAACTATATGTTTTCCAAGCGAGAACATAGATACTTTTACTGACAAAGTCTTTGACAATATTTAGTTATTATGTAGAGAACATTTTTAATCAATTATTTGAAAGACTGTCAAACAATTTTTCTCATGTATACTTTAATTAAAATATATAAAATAAAGCAATATGCTGAAAAGCTGTGAAGAATTTTTTTTTATCAAATATCTTTTGTTGCCGGGGAAAAATAAATGTAAGGTAATTAATTTTAATCGTACCAGAAAATATTAGTTTTTCATCAAAAAAAAAAAAAAAAAAGGATTCTTTGCATTATAATTGAAGGAATAAGAAACATAATTATATTATTAAAAATATTACTTTTTCGTCTGTTTTTAGTAATAACATTATTTATAAAGGTATCAATTCCAGAAAATTATTTTTGTATTATTATTTCAATTCCTTTAATTATTTATTTTTTATACACTAAATGTAAAACTTGGTACAATAAATTGTTTAATACTGAAATTCATTAACACTTGAAACAAAAAAATTCTAATTATTTCATTGTATGATTAGAATGAAAAAATGTATCGTTATGTAAAAAATAAGTAAGATAAAGTACAATATATATATATATATATATATATATCACGAAAACACTTAGCTAACACATAAATACATTTTATAACACATCTTATTACGATGTAATCTGTCATTGTTAGAATGCTTTCTTCGATTGAACATTTTCGTTACGGATAGTTTTGGGCGACAGAAATTTATGAATTTACGACTTGCAATTGTTTCAAAAGTTGTTATATATATACATATATTAACCTTTGATATCTTTGTTTTTTAAATGCGCGGGCAAAGGGGGGGGGGGCGGAGATGGATGACTAATTATTAGATATACCATATGCTGAAGCTCTGAGCTTGTCCTAAAGCATTACTATATTTCTTTTAACATCAATAAACCAAATACAACAACGTTCTCCATTGTTCTCAATATTCGTCTACTCTCTGTGTCCGTGAACCAATTTTTAATTAGAACATATTTCATCGCACTTCCTTCGATTCATACAACAACAGCGCATGTAGTAATAATATGTTTTTAATATTTTCAAACCCACTATGACTTTCATTGCAAACCTGACAAATTTTATATAACAAATACATTTCTTGATATTTGGTAACACCAGCTAGCTCCTATGACAAAACTAGAATCTTTTTCCATAGTTACGTCAGCCATGACATTCCTTGCAACTTCTCAGGAATTTCAGATTTGTCTCGGACATTTTGGAACGTCAGCACAACTGCAACGTAAACGTGTATAAATGCGACCCCTCTTTTAATTCCAACCAGACTCAGTAGAATTAATACTTTTTACCAATATCGAATCTATCATGTATGTGAATGTTGTAACTCAGATTGAGGATATTAAATATTAACAACTACATTTATACAGAATAACGGATGAAGGTTTAAGTAGGAGAAAGCGAATAAATACTACATGATGATGAAGCGTGAACTAACAAGTGTACAGAGTCATTTGTTGATATTGTTTTCTCGGTGAAATGAAGACACAGTTGAAAGTGCATCAGTCTTTCAGCTCTGCTTGCTCTGGCAACATACAGCAATAAAGATTCGCATTTCATTGCTTATGTTCAATTTTGCAGTTTATTTTGAGTAGTGAAACAACTACTTTTCTGACAACCAATATAACTAGAAATCAACAGCGCAATTTTTTTTCTTTTTTTGATTTTATAAATAAGGTACACCTAGAGCGAAAAAAATGCTTTGAAATGTACATAGATAGTGCTCGTTTAATGTCTGGAAAATTCCAATTACTAAAGGCATCATATAGGAGAGATACAATTTCATTTATGTGAGTAAGATGCCTGCGAATTACTTTCAATTACGTTAAAATGCATTTTGCTTTGTCTTCTTGCCGGTTGATTAACCAAAGTTTTAAGCATTTCTTTAAATGCTCACGCCAACAAATCGTCGTGCCCCGCAGGTTGAAAACCGCTGTAGTGGATATGTTACGGCGAATGTCCGAAATTGGAGAATGTCTACATTCTCCAGTCTGACAGATGGTAAATACAATCACCGGTAAATGTCGACATTCTTTATTTGGTGTATGTCAACATTCACCGGTGATTGTCGACCATTTTCAGATTTCGGACATTCACCGTAACAGATATATTGAAAGACATTTTGTCCTAGTGCTTTAAATCTACTTCCACCTGGAAGGTCGCGCGTTCAATCCCCGCTGAAGACTGGCCATGTTCACTTAAAGATACGTTTATGTAAAATCAGTGAACCCTGCCCCGTGCGCAAGCAATCCTGAAGCCTTGCCTAACAGGTAGGATCTGGTGGAGACAGTGCTCTAAATGTAACTTTAGCAAAAAAAAAAAGTGCAGATAATTGTTAGTTATTAACAAATCAAAACGAAAACCCCTTTAAAAAAAAAAAAAACTTTGTTTTGCGTTCGGCTACATTTATCACTAGACTGTATTTTAAAGAAGTGACTGTAAATGATGAACTACGTACCATGAACTGTTAAACTAACAACTTTGCTTAATCCTGATCCAATGCCATTCGACGCTTGGCACAGGTAATATCCGGCGTCATTTTCACCAACATCCAAAATCGTGAGCGACCCATTTTCAAAGACATGAAGATGGGAACTGCTACTGATTGGTTTATAGCTTTCTGGAACAGTTCCTGAAAAAAATAATCTAAATAGAAACAAAGGTTCAAGCATGGAAAATTTTGCAACATCAAATGAAAGATGAAATAGAGAATTGTTAAGAACTAATTACATCTGAAACGAGAGACCTAAATCACAAATAATTAAAAAAAAGCATGGTACAAAAGCACGGAAGTATAATATATAATTTAATATATTCCCTTAGTAACAAAAAAAAAGAAGATTAGTACTTCAAATTATCAAAGTATCTTAAGTCCTTTAAGTTTTACCTAATGGGTTGTGTACAAGAACACATTATGAATTAATAAAGGTTTGTATCAACTTGTTGGTGTTTTTGTGCCATAACTTCTTAAGAAATCAGCGAATCAGAAGGATGAGAAACTCTATGTAGGGTAGCCAGACCAGTTGAATGACTACTGAAGCCCAATTTTATTTTTAATAAATCATAATTTCCTTTTAATATGTAGGACTACACTTGTAAGTCATTGTATATAAAAACATTTTTACTGATATGTGTAAATATTGGCGGAAAAGGGGGAGGGGGTTGTAAATGACATTGTTTCAGGTGTTTTTGTCAGTGCAAGAAATTAAAATGCAAAAAATATACAAATGAAGAGCCTTGGAGGAGTACAATTGTTTGCACCTACAGTCTATTTTCCCATTTTCTTCCAAATTACAATAGCAACGTAAACGTTTATATAATAAATTCCAAACATCTTATAATCATAATAAAATAAAACCATATATTTTACTATACTCACTGAGCTTCTCTGTTTATTTAATGCTATAAAATTAACTGAATAAATTATTGTAGCATTTGCATTTGATCAGTTTTTAGGAAAATCCAAAAACCACCAGATCCATTCATCACACATACAGGATTAAAGATGCATTATAGTTGATCCGAATTTTTACCGAAATACAGACTTGTGGGAAAATAAAAATTGGAACCACATTATTTCTCACGGAACAGAACGGCATAAAAGAAAAAAAAATATATGTGGGATTACCTTTGACTTTCCTAAGTGACTTTGCAGGAGAAAAAAAAGTGTTATACAAGGATTAATACAGAGAAGCAAAAAGAATAGCGTGCATTGCAAAAGTGACTTTCTACTTTTACCAGACATTTATTTTTGTCATTACCATCAGTTTGCTCGTTCAGTCATGATATTTCGCGAAGACAGTAATGTGAATTTATGACACATTACGACATAAAGAGACTCTTCTAATGAGAAAAACAAACCTTCAGCCTTCCTCCACGTTAATCGCGGCGGCGGAAAACCTTCGGCTTCGCAGTCAATCATTACGCTCCGCCCCTTGATGACGTCGACATCATTGGGTTCTGTTTTCCACCGTGGGGGAACTGTGAAGCAGAAAAGAAAACTTGAAGTTGACTGGATAGAAAAAAAGGGTCATTTTTAGAAACATTAAATATCTATTAAATGTCATTATTAGCACTCTCTATGAAAGTTTTCGGGTGGAAATTTCATTTCTAACATCGCGAGATAATCTGCAAGCGCACGATATGCGAGTTTGATAATGCTATTTCAACTTTTTAGTTTTATTTTACGTTTCACATATGACTCAATTAAAGTTCGAATATTCTATCTCATGATTTACTTCTTGAAACAACTAAATATTGATAACTTGATGAAGATAATATTGATTACGACATTGCAATTTGTCTTGGGATCTCAATATTAGGATTAATTTAGTTTTGTAATAATTTTGATCACGAAAGACGTTATTAAATTACCATTATCTCATGGTAAGAAAAGTGCGAAAAATATTTTTTTAGTTCTGTCGGTTGCTATTTTTGATGATTAGTCTTGTTTTCGCATAAAATGAATCAGATCAAAAGCGTTTTTTTTTTTGACGAACGAAGGCATTAAGAGACATAAATGTATTTAAATATGTATGAAGTTCTATTAAATGAATTTGGATAAAATGTATAATTTTATCCCATACTGATGAAAATTATTAAAATATTATTTAAAACTTGGGAAAAAAAAAGAGGAATAAATTATTGGCATTGAAAAAAAAAGAGTTTTGCATAATACCAAGTCAAAGTTGGAATGACCTAATAATTTTCAACAATGTTCGTTCATGATAAACTTGTGCATGTAATTATTATTCATATTAGCTAGATGTCTAAATTTTTTAACTTACGTCTAAATAAGACCTGAAAACGCATTTTTTCTAAACAAACATCTTTATTTTGTACATACTTCTTCTTAAAAGTAGATGCATGAAACGGCTTAAAATAAAATTGTGGCATTAGTATAAACGCATCTATAAATTTCCGCATATTTCATCAAATCATTTAATCACAAAAAGTAATTTTTTCAACATTTTGTCTTGTTTTCTTGTTACAATCATTAAAATTCGATAATAATTGTATTAAAAACATAGTAATTATGTTAAAATCATAGTTGGTGAGCCAACTTAATGACCGATTTTTTGAGATGAATATTCTAGAATTTTGATTAAAGGAAATAAATATATTTTTTCTTTGTGGCAAGTTAAATAACGTGGTTTTAGTTTGTTTAGTCTTTTTCTCAACCATGTGCTCCTATAGGAACACGTTTGAGTAATTATAGCCTAGAGAAACATAGAACAACTAACGTCATAAGATTTTGAAGCTTGTCTGCCAGACACCGAGAACTTTAAACTTGAAAAGAAGGAATAGAAAAAAGGAGCAACAGGGAACAAGCAAAAAGAGGAAAAAAAAAAGCAACTTTCAAGTGCAATGAAGGCTAACACACATACTACAATATTTAAATTGTTCTATGTGAATTTCGAATGGAACAAAATACATTGCAACAAATTCGAGAAATCTAAACAAAATGAAAATTTCACTATATAAAGCTAAGTTAGAAAAGTCCACTGAAAAGCTAGTCCATTAATTCATTTGGTTAAGTATGTATATAAATTGACCTTAATTGAAACTATTTTCCCTTTAATTCTTTATTACATTTCGAAATCTAAATTAGCTCCCTGAAAATAATTACACGAAATGCGGAAAAGAAATTTCTCTGGAGATCATGAATGCAGTAAATGGACCATCACGCTTGACCGAGACCTTTACAAAATGGTTCTGGAGGGAACGTGATGACTACTCGTAACATCTGTTTCAGTCGTTTGAGTTAGACACTAGGACTTTTGATATAAACTGCATTGTTATACGTTACAAACGCTGAAAGTCTTTGGAGAACGTGATTTTGCATTCGTGAGGCATCATAGGATTAAAATGCAGATTTATAACTTTTAACACTTTCTAACTTTTTATTCTTTGTACTTCCTACTTCATTACCAAATCTACAGCAACCCATTTAAAAATAACTACGGAAATGGCAGAACTTAAAGACTAGGATAGTTTGCAATTTTTTCCCAAAATCATACAAAATAGGAATGGATATTTATTTGGATGCCTATATCTGTATGAAAAAAGTATTTGCTATGTCTGCTGCAAATACAAGGATATTTCTGTTGCATAATAATTATATTACTAATTATTTTTATTAGGATTTTGATCGATTGTAAAAGTTGACTTGTCTTTTCCACCTTTTGTTTAGATTTTTTTTTTTTCAAATTGCAAGCATTAAGACAACGTTCCTGGAAAATACCTCATTACTACGATAAGTAAAATTTTTTAACTGCTTCCGTTCTGAAATTTTAATATTTTAGTTTTATTTCAGAATTCCAAATAAAATATGAATAATAATACAAAGTAATACATTGATCACTGCCAAGTCGTATGAATATGCATACCATGAATTACCATTGCAGCGCTATGCCTTTCTGATCCAGCTTCATTTGTCGCCACGCACGTATAGTTGGCTCTGTGCTCTGGCTTCACCGGATCAAAGAGTAGAGTAGAAGAATAATCTGCCAAATTGTGGATTCTGACGTCTCCATCCTTCTTTAACGCCTGTTCGTCCCTCAGCCAGAGAAGAGAGATTGGAGGATCGCCTTTGATTACTGTGCACGTGATGCTCAGCCTCTGCCCCATTTGGACCGAAGGCGGAAGATTGAAAGGTTCTATTACCGGCCGCACTGCAAGGAATAACACTGTGAGACACTGGAATGGCCTGAGGCGATTTGCATTTTCACTGGAATGTATTAATGGAACGATGTTGAAATGAGTGGTTTGGTGATTTGTTGAGCTTGCTATTTCGATGTTAAGTACGGAGAAGTGAAGTGAAGAAGAAAGTCTTCTTAATTGTGCATGAAATGTTCTTTTCTTTTTATCGCTTCTTTTTATCAGTATATAAAACATACGTTGTTTGTGTATAACTTTATGTACATTTATCTCTTTGAAAATTAATATGGAAATGCCCCACATATTTAAGGTTAAAACAGTTGCAACTAGCTAAGTGTGTACTTTTGCGGTTTTCATTTTTTACATTAAAAATAATTACTAACTTGGAGCATATTAAAGCAAATTATGTTATGCAATAAAAAGTGCTACTATGTGGTAGCAGTTTTTTTTCAAAAGTTAAACACTTAAAACTTTAACCAAATTAATTATTGCTTAATCATTTGTAGTTATAAATTTATATATATATATATATATATATATATATACATATATAAGTAATTACAGCTGATTCATGACAAAAAGTCAAAAAATTACTAACAAAGAAACTATTCGGAAAACTTTAAACATTTTTAGAATATTACATTTTGAGTAACGAGTAAAATGATTTTATGCTGGCATGATTACGCTCCTAATATTTTCAAATAATAATTATAATATTTTTTTTCACCATTTTTCATTGTTGCATTTAGAAAATAATATTTTTTTACTAATTAAATTTGGTTTCCTCCATTAAGAAAAAAAATAATTAAGTGTCACATATTTTTTGACTTTAATTGTTTTAGTTTGTAGTGTGAAATCCTCTGACAATATAACACAGAATTGATTTCAAGAAAAACAAGAAGAGAAAGACTTTTCGTTTGAACAGTGATAAAAGACTTGAGAACAAAATTAAATGTTGCAAAACGAAAGTTTCCATCATAAAATGACAATAAAAAGGAAGAAAAAATGTCAATAAAACTTTTTTATACGAAGTCAATATGATGTCCCCAATGACAGCAAATCTAATAAACTCTTACCTCTGACTGTAATGTAAACACTCCCTCTGGCACTTTCTCCCTCTTTATTTCTTAGGGTGCATGTGTACTTCCCCTCGTCCACAAGCCTCTCTACTTGCCGGACTACAAGTGTGCCGTTGGGGTATACCGTCTGTCGATGGTTGTCCGGCAGCCTGACGCCGTCTAGAAAATAATTGGATTCAAGGATCAATCAGTGGGGATTATATTTAAGGCAATAAAAGAGCCCATTAATATTTGCTTCGCTTTTCGTTTTTTTTTCCTTTTCTGGTTTTTGTTTTTAGTAGGAATTTATATATTTTTCCCTTTCTTCTTTTTTATGAAAGTAATATATAAAGTAGCATCCAAAAGTGGCAATAAGAAATATTTGAGGATAGTTCATATTTTTCTGGTTATGTGTAGGTGTTTGCTTTTTTAGTATTATTTAAATTATTGTTGAGGGAGCACCTCTGGCGTATGGCCCAAAGGTTTAGTCAAATTAATTTCAAAATGTGGGAATAAAGAGAGAAAACACTCAGAGAGTTAATTTACTTCCAGAAGAGTATTTTTATATTAAAAAGTTTTAATCATGGTATGACTTTAGTAATCATTTTTTTATATATAAAATTGGCTTAAAATTAAAAAATATATATCATTAGTCGAAATTTTTTACATGTGGTTAGGGGGAAGTTACATTTATCTGAACAAACATGGGAAGGTTTTAAATTCTTAAAACATGTAAGCACTTCTATTGCGGCGGGTGTCTTGAAGAGAACATATTACGAATTGCAGCTACGACAGAACTACTGGTTGCACTCTCAGAAATAGAACGCTCATTTTTGACGATTCCTGAATCGTCAACGCAAATTTCGTCATTTTCAACGATTCTTTCCTCAAGTGATCCCGTGGCTTTTAACGAAACTCACTCTCTCAAAAATTTGACGAAATGTTTCATCCCTCAAAGAAAATGGCGCTTTAGAAGCTTCGAACATCGCCGTGTATGTGATGCAAGCTCTTTGGTGGATGTTGATGCTGATGCTGGTGAGATCTGATCGAAAAAGTACTTTGAGGTTAGTATTTTTAGAATTGTAAGGATCTGTGATTGTATACTTGTAATTTAATAACTATATATTATTGAATTAATATTTTTATTTATCGACGTACTGTTAGGCCTAACTAAGTTTGCCGTAGCTTTACTATTTGGCCAAGTGGGGAAATGGGGAATCGTAAAGCGTAAAAAATTTAACAACAATAATAATTTTAAATTTCCCACTGTAATGTTTTAATAATTTTTTTAACCTTTAAAAATGCATATTTTGTTATTTAAATTAACAAAAGTTTAAACTTGTTGAACCTTCAATCAATTTATATATAGTCAATCAGGGTAACTTTGCACCATGTTTTTTAGAATATTTGACTTCAAATGAAACTGTAGAACACGCTCAGTGCTACTCTCCTGGCAAGGTTATGAAATCACTTTTCTTCTATTTATTTTAGTAAAAAAATTAGCAACACTGTGCACTGCTAATTGTATAATTCATTAGTTCAAAAGTAACAGCTTGAAATATATTTTGGAGTGCTGATTAAAAGTTGTTGAAAACTTATTATTCTTTAAGAGTAAGTAACATTACACTAATTTACCAAGCATTTTATCTTCTAAATATAGTGATTTTTTTAGTATCTGTGATTCTTTATTCATTAATATTTAGTAAGATATCAAACAATCAAGACATTGAAATTTTATTCCATTCACAGGGTCACTTTGAGCCGGCTCAAAGTTAGTCCTAGATTAGTTTTCTGATTTTGGATGTATTCTACATACAAACTAAATGTTTATTTCTACTTTTTATGAATATAACAAATGTTTTCAAATAACATCATTAGAATATATTTAATGTATTTATCTAGTTTGATTATAAAAACATATAATTATATTGTAAAGAAGCATATACATAACTAGACATTCCATTAAATTTAAATAATAGGATTTGTGACACTGAAAACATGTGAAAATATTCTGTTAGTATGTTGTGTGCATATGAATGAATACTTGTGTGATATTTAAATTAAATGAAGAAAATATAATATAATATAATATAAGCACTTCACAAAGTTCATACTATTACTTTTGTTTTCGTATAATTTCTGCTTACAAATTACTATCATTAAATTGCTGATTAGTATGTGTATGAATAAAAAAAGGATTTTTAAAGTGATATTTTTAAAAACTGTGTGAATTGATTATGGTATTAATTTTTTCAAGGTATCATTTTTAATTTTGATGACCACCAGTAATGATTTGACGTACGAACAAGAAGATGCCTTTACAATATTGTCTCCATAAGATATTACTCCAGGGGGAATAGAAATTTTATGATCTCCAACTCTTAATTTGATTTTTTAAATGGTTGTTTTAATTAATATACTTGTATGGAAATATTAACTTAAATAATTGAAAATTGTTTTCTGCAACATTTTTTCCTGAATAAATTAAAAATGGGGATTTTTGTCCTAAATATTGATGTTAGCCTTCTTCTACTCTTTTTTCATGTAACATTTCATGCAATATCATACATTATAAAAAACTTGTGATGTTAAAGAACAAAAATGGTGAGTTTTTAAGTATTTCTTTAAAAAAAATTCTGTTTCAATGTTGCATAAATATAATACTTTTATTAAAACACTGTATTTCTTATAATTTTTCCCGGTGTGGTTCAAAGTTACCCTAAATGTCATGGTAATTTTGAACCATGATTCCTTTTCGATGATTTTTGTAATTATTATTTCTTAGTTTTTAATAACTACACAATACTTTTTGAGTTGTTCTTTACGTTTATGCTAATAATAACAATAACATTTTTAAAATATCAGTGAAATTAATAAAAATCGAGTATTTGTGGTGCAAAGTTACCCTGATTGACTGTAGTGTATTTGCGTAATTTATCTTAATTGTTTTTATGAAACATTTTGTAAAATAGGTGATTATTTTTTGAATCTATCTTCTACCTTAATGAAAAAAATAAAAAATACTCCAAATTTTGAATATCCAAGGATTTTCCCCCTAACTATTCTGTCCCTATTATTTATCACTTGTTCAATTTTATATTTATTTTGAAATGTTTCTTTTCTTATGCAGGTTGGTTCGTGAATTTTCGTGCAGTGCTTTATTATCTAAAAATATTGTTTCAAATGGGGCTGCATATGGAACTAACTATTTTGCAGACCTAGTGCATTACCCAGTGATCGGCATCCATTCTTTCAAGTAGCACCACTGTCGGCGGATGCCATTATTACTGTGAGAAGTTGGACGCTCAGTTTCCCCTAGATTGCGGCATCTGAGCTCTCATTGATGCAGATTGCACTAGGAATTTAATTTAGCAGAGAGTATCCAAACCAAATGTCTACTCCAAGGATCTTTTACATGCCGCATGATCATACAACATGGGCGAAGACATTTTTCTGCATCTTGGAAGTCCACCACCTTGGGCCAGATTTAAAACCTACGATCTTGGGTGTACGAGGCCTGCGCCTTACCACTACGCCATCCTGTCGACTAGCCACATGATCATACAACATGGGCGAAGACATTTTTCTGCATCTTGGAAGTCCACCGCCTTGGGCCAGGTTTAAAACCTACGATCTTGGGTGTACGAGGCCTGCGCCTTACCACTACGCCATCCTGTCGACTAGCCGCATGATCATACAACATGGGCGAAGACATTTTTCTGCATCTTGGAAGTCCACCGCCTTGGGCCAGGTTTAAAACCTACGATCTTGGGTGTACGAGGCCTGCGCCTTACCACTACGCCATCCTGTCGACTAGCCGCATGATCATACAACATGGGCGAAGACATTTTTCTGCATCTTGGAAGTCCACCGCCTTGGGCCAGGTTTAAAACCTACGATCTTGGGTATACGAGGCCTGTGCCTTACCACTACGCCATCCTGTCGACTATTATCTAAAAATGGATATTGCATCTTCAAAGCTAAAATAATGGGGATTTGAATCCCAAATCGAAAGAATTGTGTGTCAGTTTCAAAAAATAATATATCCAATAACTGCGAGTGAAATTAGCCTTTTGAAATTAGGTACTTCAGAGTGGATCATTATAAATTTTAACTATTGTATTTCATACTTTCACTTTCTTATCATTTTATTTATATTTCTTAAGCATCGTTTGTTAATTGTTGCTAAAATTTTTATTTCTTGATCATTGTTGCTACCAGAAAAAGTACTACTACTAAAATTAGCACCATACCGAGTTGCACTTTAACCAAGTAACTGAATACCGTTTATCAATGTAGTATAACTCTTTCTGGTAGCATTAAAAATGCATAAATAATGCAATTTGTAGTTGAAATTCAATGTGTAATGTAATGTTGAAGCTTCATGTTTTCTAACTTTACCATATTTTGCTTACTTTTTGATATTACTTAACTTTATCATTTTTTTTTTTTTCATATTACTTAACTTTACCATATCTTGTACTCACTTCTAAATTTACCATATTTTCGCATTACTATTATTTGAAGTTAGCAATTGTCTAAAGCAGGGATGCACAACCTATGGCCCGCGACACCCCTAGAGTTGGCCCGCGAATACTTCTTAATACTTAGATATGTTCCCGAAAATTTTAATTGTTTACACCGATTATTATTTTTTATCCCGCATTGTAAGAACGAAAGCAAGAACGATCACGAACGAAGCAACGAAAGCAAGAACGACCACGATAAGGATTGACACCATTTCTCGCTGGATGAGGAGTGCAATAAAATTATGAAATGTCTACTTGAAAAGGCATTTTTATTCCGTAGAATACCGAATAAGTGCCCCCTGAATTTTGCTGAAATTTGAGAAAATACGGGAGGGGCGCTTAAACGTACAAGCGAAAAACATACCGATCATACGCCTGCACCCATCCGTGATTTATTGAAAGCAGTACCACAGTAAAGACTCATCTATCACTTGTTGGCACAACCAAAATTAAACTAAAAAGAAAGAAAAAAAAGGGAAGGAAAGTGGCGGAACAAATTTCGATCGCGCTGAATGCACACCTCCTTTCACATGTTTCCTCTGTAATAATAAATAAGTAGATTATAATTAGGGATCATTCATAGATGATTTGACGCTTCGAGGGGGAAGGGGGTTCGTGAAATTGTGACAAAGTGTGACAAGGGGAGGGGAGGGGTAACAAGAAGTGGGACATCATGCATTATGCAACATAGCGTGACACGTGACAAAGGGGGAGGGGGGGTCCTCTAAAGAGTGACATATTGTAAAAAGGGGGGAGGGGATTCAAATGTATTTGAAAAAAGCGTGACTTCATTTATGAACGGCACCTTATAAACAATAAATAGCAAGAAAAGATAACATCAGCTGAAGCGACCGAGGCAGGTGCAAAACATTTGTTTCGCTGATTCGTTCCAAAAATCCAAAAAAATAAATTAATTAATTCCATTTTGTAGCTACAATATATAATCAATTTCATGCATCAGGTGGTGTTGTAAGTAATATTGAGATGCAGTTTTATGTAGGTGTGTATATCCCTTTTTTTCTTTTCTATTAAATGTGTCTTTAAAAAATCTTAATTCTTAAATTATAAAGAAACAGAAATTAAACAGTTTTTAAATTGATATTTTATCGCATACAGGATTTTGAGAATGAAAATAATAAACATTTGTAGAGCTTATGTTATCTTACATGAAAGTATGTAACTTTGAAGTGATTAAGAATTACAGTAGCCCCTCGTTATATCGCGCTTGTCGAAGGACAGAAAAAGCATGATATATCCGAATGCGCGATATAACCGATGCCGTTAGAAATAAATCCAAAAGTACAAGTAAATTGAGTGTCAGCGTAAAAAATCGAGTTTATCTTACATAATGACAACTTTCTTAACAATAATAGCAAATAAAACTAAACTGTTTTATTTGCTATTAAGAATCTGCCTCTTTCATTCTAGTGGGCGTTAGGATCAATACAAAAAGAAATGTCAAGTAAAACATCAACTTTTTTGAGTAGAATCATTCTGCAGGCATGTAAGGGGGGGGGGGCGGAGAATTGTTGCAGCTGTTAGCTGCAGCAAATTCAGAAGAAAGGAAAACATTTGTGTTCGATTGCTTTGTTTAATTAAGGAAAAGGGGCTATACTGAGAAATGCAATATTTTTACTTTCGAGAGCTAAAATTTTGGGAGACAAAGAAAAAGGGCGGTATATCCGAAAGAGTGATTTAACGAGGCCCAATATAGCGAGGGGTTACTGTACTAAATTTTTAAAGTACTTTGGAAAGTAAAAGGGGTTCAATTATAAAAGTATTTTTAAAATATTTCTTCTCCATAATTAACCTTGTAACGATAATAATATTCAAAATAATCTGCTTTAATTATAATGTGTATAAAAGTTTTATTTATTTATTTTTAATCTATAAATCATGTCAAAATATATGAAGATGTAATATATCAAAATATATGATATATTACATCCTTGTCCTATGGTAAAAGTTTCAGATGTGTAATTTATTTAATAGGGTTGGTATGTTTTTGAATATCAGTTAAATTTTTGCACATACAGTTATTTTTTAAAGAGTCCTGAGACCCTGAAGAATTTAGTTAATCAGGAACATGCTTTCCCCTAATTTATGGCTTGAATTCCTTTCTTTTAAATTTCAAATGTGTTTTTTGTGCTCTATACATGTTTCTAGCATTTTACCTGCTTATACCATAATTTCAGCTTTGCTGTAATGCTCCATATGGGCTAGAAAAGTGTTTGCCAACGTAATAAATGTCAAATTTTATCATTATTTGCTGGTGTTCTTTTTTTCTTTTAAATATGAAGCTACTTTTTATGAGGTTTCAAAACCTTTAAAAAGCAATTCTTCGTGTGACAAATTCATACATACATATAACCAAATCAATGAAACTAAGTTTTTTAAGTTAATTGAATAATTTTCTGAATGAATTAGTATACAGAACTTAGACAAATTGATAATTCATTGTTTGCAGGGTTATGAGGGGAAAATAATAATAAAAAGCATTTTTAAATTGCTTTTATCTGTCAACAAAATGCTCAATTTGAAAGTAAAGCTAACTTTTAAAATTGTTTGGAATGTAAAAATGTTAAAATGCAATTGTGTGAGAAATTTCTGTTACATTTAACTTAAAATAAAAGAAATTTAAACTTATATAATACGGCATGCTTGTACGATACAAAAATTTTTTTAAGTGCTTGTGTAAAAAGAATTAAAATTTCTGATGGTAAAATATTTTTCAATATGATTTTTTTTTGTTTAAGTCACTTTTAGAACATTTATTTAAAATGAATGGTAAGTATTTCAACAATTAATACCGCAACTCAAAAAAACCTAAACTTTTCAGTGTAATTATTTGAAGCCTTAAATTACTAGAAATATCAAATTGCCCTCTTAAAAAAATAAATTCAAGATTTTATTTAAGGTTCCATGACGTGCTCAAATAACAAAAATATACTTAAATGTATTTTAATACAACGAAATTTATTATGATTCACGAATCTAAATGACGAAATATTTTCCTTTTTGATGAAATTGAAATAAAAAGTGACGAAATTTAAAGACTAGTTAATGCGGATTCGAAATGACGAAAATTTAGTCATTTTGACGAAATGTATTTCATCAAATAGACCCGGCGAAACAAGCGAGTCAAATTTCGTCGTTTTTGACGAAATCTGTTTCATCAACTAAATGACGAAACAAGTGACTAAAATTTCGTTGTTTTTGACGAAACGTATATGACGAAATATTTTTTAGTTTTTGACGAAATTCATTTCATCAAATGCATGACGAAACAAATTTCGTCAATTTGACGAAATGTTTAATCGGAGCATTTTTCACGAAGTCATTTCGTCAAATACGACGAAAGTTTCGTGAAATTTGAGCATGCGTTTCTGAGAGTGTGCATAGGCTTCACTTCAGCAGTGTGACAACTGGGAGAAAATAACTAAGCAACTAATAATAACTCTATATATAAATATTAAACACTAAATGATAAAATACTCAACCTGAGAAGCCAATGTCTTCAAAGTTAACATCAGGTTTTCAAAATTAAAAATTAAAACGCAGCTGATACACAAATAAGTTAAAGATGTCAATTGGACAACTTTCTAAAGATGATTCTTTTGCTTTTGCATGAGTTCATCAAAACAGAAAGCAATAAATATATGTCAATGCAACGAATTTGGGCATATTACATACGTTGTAATGTATTTACAAAAAAAGAAGGTACATGATTAAATATGGTCTTATTAAACGAAATTACATTCTAACCCTCTCTTTAATTCTGAAGATAGCAGTTTTTTTCTTAAGCTGTTAAGGTGTATAATTAAAAGGTGAACTGTTTTACAAAGAAAATAGAATTTTCATGTTTTTTTCCAATTCAAAACATAGAATAACGTGTCTGTTCTAAAAGTGATTAACAAAAAAATATTCGTAACATAATTAAATTTAATGGTTATAGAAACAATACATAAATAAAAAATAACTAAAATTAAAACCAATTTTTAAAAAACGTGCAATTCGTTTTAAAAACAGTTTGGCTAAAAATAAAAGAAAATGACATAATTAATAAAAACGAAATTCGAATGTTTATTTTTTTATTATATTACGGTGATTCGCAAAACATTACCATTAGTAAAATATTGTTTTCTTTAAGACCAGAGAGTTAAAAAAGGCGGCAGGAAAGAATTTCGTCAGTTTAGAAGCTTAACCATTTGTTAAAAAAAAAAAAAAAAAGCCGCTACTTAAAAAGTTAATATGATATTAATGAAAAAAAAAACAGGTAGTAGCTTTGCGTTATACAAGAATTCCAAACCGCAATTCAGAGAACTGAATTTCATTAAAAATGCGTCGTTTTGAATTCTTACGTAATTGCAAGTGGAGATTAAGAAAAGAAGTCCAAATGCGTCACATTCCTCTAGCATGCTTCAAAGAAAAAAGTTTTTCTTCTTTGTTTAATTTTCGCCATTCCAAAGACGTCAACGTTTCAACGACTGACTCAACCATTTACATTTTTACGGCAATTACTGAAAAGAAAACAAATATGTGCAGTGCACATAATGTAAGTATGTTTGGAATTTAGAGTTATCAGACCTATGTTTAGAACAACACAATAGTTAAATTATTGCATCTAATCGTTTTTGGAAAAATGGAAAAAGAAAAAAAAAAACACAAAATATTAACCTTTTTCAATTATATTGCTCATATATTTATACTCTTAACATTATAGTTAAAGTAAAATTAAGTATTTCAATTGAAGTTTGTTTTCTCCCGCTCCTTTTTGCGATTTCAGGTGGAATAAAACATGTATATTATGTGTATTTAGTGTTCAAAACTTGCGATGAAATGTATACATGTCAAAGAAAACAAATAAATAATATCTTTAACTTCCTTGACTTCCTTTTGCATTCATAATTTTTGGTAAAAAAAAATAAATACAAGTCGATGCCACTCATTATTTTTTTTAAACTTTTAATTTATAATTTTTTTGTATTATTATTTAAGGATTAAAATGAAGAAATTATTAACTGCACTATCACTGTATCAGACATATTTTTCAAACTTTCATAACCATAATGTTGCTAATTATTAGGAATTTCAGCGAAGAAAAAATAGGCTCAATTACCTCCTCTAAGCACCTCGGTGGAAGCAAAATTAAGACGCGCTTATCTACCGCCAAACAGCTGGCGGTTAAAAAATTACCTGAAAAAGCTGTTAATGCATTCTAAAAAGATAAGCCCCTAAAAGGAAACTTAATTAAGAAAAATAAATAAAAAAGAGTTTACTTCCGGTTCTTCAGCGATTATTTAATATTATAAATAGGAAATATTGTTAAAGTATATTCAACAATATATGTCAGAAAATGCAAAGACAAGTTATATATGTGGGGTTCTTTCAGGATGTTTAGGGTAAGCATAAACTCGTGACTATTCTCAATAGTACACACAGTAGAAATGACTAAATTAACTATATTTACAGTTCAGATACAGGTAACATTCAAAATTTAATTATCAATTCTTACAACTTCGGTTGGAACCACCTGTTCCGATAACTACAATAAATTTGCTCACACCCAGTGGAATTCGCGTGTCCGCAAAGGACCACTTTTCGTGTCCCACTGATTATGTATTTCGTTTTCTCGTCATATGGCGCTGCTGTCGATTCAGAAATACAAATATATATATATATATATATATAGAGAGAGAGAGAGGGGGGGGGAGAGAGAGAGTCTATAGGAATATACTGGTCCCTACACAATGTGCTACTAGTGTTTACGTACACTGTAAAAGATTCTAGTTCAACATTTCACAAAAAACGTTTTAAAAAAAATGGTAAAATTTAGCTGCAACCAACATTTGGTACTAAAGTTGAACCATTGTAAATGTTGCTAGTTTTGCATTCTACTAGGTGAAACTTCACCATTATAATGGTTCAACGTAGTACCAAATTCTGGTTGCCGCTAAATTTCACCATTTTTTCCATTTTTTTGGTGAAAGGTAGAACTAAACTTTTTTTGTGTACAGTAAATCTGTATATTTGTACAGTTTGTACATACATAAAAGCATCTTCAGATCAGTTACAGCAAATAATGAAGGATAGTATTTTTTTACTTTTTTGAAAAAAATTGCATTTGATTACGATGTGTTTTAGTGAATAGGATCAGGAAAAATTTAGGAAGACCATGTTAAGATAAGCAGTAATAGCAAATACCTTTGCGAAAAAATGCTTAGCAATGAGCTAAAACTAATCCTTAGTACGCATTTGGTATAACACAGGGTAGCAAATCAATTATATAAGGCTTTAATATAATAAGGCTTTATAATGCTTGTTCAACGGTTAAAATGACTGCAGTCAGTATTTCTAGATATCTATATTTATAGGGCCTATAATAATGATTAAAATCAAGCCTATTTTGTTTATACATAATCCTTAATGCACAGTTAGGAAAAGTCAAAGAATAATCGTATGAAATATGAGCTTCTAAAAATCTTTTACGGTCAGAATTATCGCTTCCGTCTTTGTAGTGATAAAATTAGGAACAATGAAATTCAACAAGAAATAGCTAGATTTATATTAGATAATTTAGATATATCAAAGTAGAAATAAAAAATAATAAGATAAAAATTTTTAATACTTGTTTTAAACCTAAACACAGTCCTAGTTTCTTAGACATCGGCATATCGAAGAGGGATGACTATTAACTACAACTTCTGTTTAACGATACTCAGCCTAACACTTTCCTAAAATTACAGACAGATTTTACAAGTTACAGATTGTATGAGATGAAAATTGCGTCTTCCCAATTTAAATATATGCTTGTTTTAATGACAGTATTTTACGGTTCTTAGACAATCGTTAAATCGGGGCTATTATATGCTTTATTGGTTTACTGAGAAAACTTTCTAGCTAAGCTTTATTTTAAAACTATAAAAAGCAAACACTGTCTGGGTTATACTTATCTTACTAATTTCAAACCTTTTCATATTCTGTAGTTTATTAAACAACTTGAACTGTTAGAATATTCGAATAATGTAAGATTACTTGAAATTCTGATTTAATAAATAACATGAAAGTTTCTAATCACAAAACAATATTAAATTTTTGAAATATCGCTAATAAATACTTTGTATATTTTCTCTACATTTTATGTAAACAATATACCACAATAAAGAACATTCACTTCATTATAAATGTATTGAAAACCAGTGAAAGTGTCAGCATGAAAACATCACATTTCAAGGTTTACGCGAGTGGCAAAAATAACTTACAAAAACTCATGTAACAGATATAATATTAAACAATTGACGAAAGTTTTCCACAAAACCAAAGAAGATACTGCTTTGAACAACTTTGTAACCATAATTTTTTCTTCGAGGAGAGCATCTCATGTTTTCGCGTGATGATATGCAATATTTTCCCCCAGTGAAACATTTTTTTTCCTACAAACGTTTTCAAAGCCAAACAAGTAATGTAACACTGAAGGCAACTTCTGTTTGAGCTTAAGTACAAAAATACCCATAAAACTGAGTTATGAGGATATTGCATGGTAGTCGGCAATAAAAGCATCTGAGTAAAACATCTGCGGTTTAATGTGATAACATATCACCTTTCTACTAAAATATGCCCGAGTGTACTTTTCTTTGAGGCAGGTTTTTTCTTCAAAATATTCTGCAAAAACGTTTGAGGGAGAAATTTATTGCTGCAATTAAATGATGCAGGTAATTATAAAAAGGGTGGGGAAGTCAGGTTTTAGAAGAGTCTTTTGACATATGTACTCTCGAAATTGTCTCTATGAAAGCAAAAGTGGTAATAAGGCAATTCTCGTTCTTTTAATATTTTCTGTATTCTTATCATTTCATAATGTGAAATTTGGAATTGACGTGTTTTTTATTAGAATTGAATGCATTAAATTTTACCAAAAATTTTATATGTCATTTAAAACGAACATAAAAAAAGAGGCTAAAATCACAAAGTGTTGTTGAATTCTGATTACTTGTTCAGTTAGGGTTTTGTGAATTCAAGTTCTCATATTTGAAAACCCCGTGTTCTTTGCTTTATATGTGACAAAAACTACAAAATATTCGGACCTTTTTGAGTGGTCACCTTATAGCTTGTAAGCTGCGCGTTTGTTAATGGGAATTGTTAATCCTGTTTTTAAGAATATTAAACCTTTAATTATTTACGTTTAACCAAATCTTTGTACTTTAAATAGTTTTCAAGATAAAATAGTTCAATAATAGGCCCTTGGTTTAAGAAAATATAATAAACAAATACAAATGAAAAAATTTGAGCTTATTTTAAGCGAAATGTCGACATAACTAGTCGTCTTAAAACATGACTTTTAACAACGCTGATAGTTCGCATGCATCAATTCACACAAACCTCAAACATTATTTACTGTTTGAATGACTGAGAATCTCTGGGCTCAATAAAAAAGACCGTAAAAAATTTTAAGTTATAATGTGATAAACTATTACGTTTATTTTTTAAATGGTTGCAACGCCCGGATAAGTTACTCAGGACTATATTTAACAAAACGGTTAAGTTGCTTTGTATTTCTTTTAATGAATTTATTTTATTTTTATTTATTTATTATTTTTGATGTATGATTTTTATGTTTATTTTAAATGTCGACTATTGTCTTGCGTTTGAAGTATTTCCTCACTGTTTTCCTGGTATCTAGTTTCTAGAACATGCTAAAGGTATACGGTTGATGTGTTACTTGAGACCCACCAAGTCTTGTGAGCTCAAAGATGTTACCACACTTCTGCAACTATCCATGAGTAGTTTACAACTAACAATACTTTAGTGAAACAAATTAAATATAGTATTCCTTTTATTAAACATGAAAAAAAAAAAAATTCAGTAAAATAATTTAATTATTTTGCTGTAAGTCTGTTTCTTGTATTTTCTCCATTTTTCTCCTTATTATCAGAACATTTACAACCAAGGAAAAACAAAGTAGAACAGGTCCGAAAATTAATTAAAAGAATTTACAAGGAAGTTTCCTAATAAAGATTCGTGTTTTAAGATTGGAAAACAGATTAATTGGCTCTTATTCAAAAAAACAAAGAAGTTGCAACCAATCCATGGCATGGAAAATATGTTAAGTATTTTAAATTAAACATGAATTACCTCTTTCCCAAGATATCCTATGGATAGGATAGCCACCAGCCGGACATCTTATTTTCATTTGTTCTCCAGCTACAATGGTCTGATTTTTCATTGGTCGGACATAGGGTGGCCCGGGAACTCTCAACCATCTACTGTGGTGAATCTCACCAGCATCATTTTTAGCCGTGCACGTGAATTCACCAGAATGTTCGACACCTGCTCGTGATATGTTTACGTAACTGATGACCGTGTTTTCTGTTGTGACGTAATCTCCAGATCGGAAGCTTTGATCTTCTGGTACCTAAAATATCAAAACTGACGCGATAAATTTGTGCAGATGAATCAATAAATCTCATCTTTAGTCAAAAATGAAACTAGAAACTGCTTTTATGAATTTGTCTTGATTTTATCACTGCATCACCTTTCTACAATGAAAGTTCAACAGACAAATTTAGCACAGCATTTGTTTCTTTTGTAAAACAACCTTTCATAATAATATAATTCACATTCAGTTAATAATAACACAAATCCCATTAAGTTAATAATGACACACATCCCATTAAAATTCTAATTAATTAATTTTATTAAACTATTTCTTAAACAAATGAATATGTGAGTAGGATTACTTGCATGAAACAAGCCAACTTCATAATTTCACAAGCACAAATATTAACATGAACAGCTTTGATTTATACACCCTTTAAAAGCTGGAGCTATTTGCTCAAGCGATGCATTTACTTTGACAAAGCGACCGGCTGAAGCGTGCGATTATTATCTCGTAAAGGTTTCAGATTCTGACTATCAAAATATTTATCGAAGTTTATATCCAGCAGCTTATCCCGAAATTTGATCTCTCTAATTAATAGCTGTGTCGATCTGTTTCTAACTGTTCAGAGCCCTTTACACGCTTCCATGATTATGAAATGTATTTGAGTATCGACATTGGTGAAACACAATCGGTAATTTATAATTTTGAGCAATAAATTGGTTCCTAAGATAAATGTATTCATTGTCTTTAATTATTTCTGACTGAGATAAAACATATTCAGTGAATTTCATTATTGCTTCATAAGATAAATGTACTCGCATGGTCTGAATGATTTTCTCAAAACTGTGACACGAAAATAATAAGATAAAATGCTTTGAGCTCTAAAACAGAAAGAGAAAACACACAATGAAGCACTATACACCGATGTATCGTACTTAACTTTGTAACAAAGCAATAAAAGCTAACCATAAAATTAATGTTGTAAATAAATTGGTAATTGTACTGAGACAAAAATTTCGCTTCTCGGTTTCTATGTTTTTTTACCCAGTTTCTTCCTCTATTTCGAAGTACACTAAAGCTAAGGGTGCTTTCCCCCGAAGTCAGCGGAGACGTTTTGTCTCCGTCGTAATGTTTATCAAACTAACAGTGGTGACGTATGCCTTTAATAACGCAATGAACCAATCACCGACTGGTGGGGGAAAGTCCCTCTTAACCTCTTCAGACCCCAGAACTAAGCACAAACAATTTTGACTCAAATTTTTGGTTCTCTGAATTAAAAAAATGATTACAAAACAAACTAACTAAATTTTTTTAAAATTTTAATTAATTAATTTGTTTTAATATTAATTAATGCCCAATTTCCATGTTTCCCATGTTTAAAACGAAGTAAATTATCTGTTGATTAATCTCTAAAATAATTGGGCGTTTTAGCTTTCAAATTGCACAAACAGTAGTTAATAAACATTATTTTAAAATGTACCCAATTGGATACACTTTGAATGAAGAGGCTAATGACACAATAAAGAATACCAATAAGTCAACTCGAGGGCGTGGTTATGAAATTAGGTACCAAAATGACATGCTCTGAAAAATTTTGTCTTTGTCGTATGTTGCTGTTGCGTTCGGTATGAAAGCACATTTAGGGACAAAGGAGTGTTATGCAGATTCAAATAAACGTTCTTTCAAAAGAAAAAACTGGTTCATTCATATTTTAATTCTTATTCACATTCTTAAACTCATAAAGATTGTTCAAAGGAAATGAATATTAGGAAACTATTTTTTTTTTATTATCTGGATTAATAATAGGGTAAATGTGAGATAGACGCCATAGAGGGATAGATGCCTAAGTAAACGCGCAGCGATCTGTACTAGAATTACACCCACAATGTTCTGTTTCAATGTAAGCTTGCCCTCTCACTTCCACCAGTCGATGCTTAGCACTTTGTTTTAACGAGCGTGTCGTGAGTTGTGCAGCGAAAAACGAATTAAATGACGACAGATTGGTGGATTTAGGTTATATATAATCTTTGTGCGTCTGGAAGATTTGATGTTATAAAGTAAGTGTTTATTTTTTTTTTGTATTTATAATCTATTTATGTATCAAATACAAACATTAAAATGTTATATCAGTATTTTTCAACACAACTTATTAGTTAAATTAGAGGGCATCTATCCCACGCAATAAGGATATATGCCCCAGTTTTTGCGAGTATAGATGCCCTTAGAGGCATCTATCCCCCATTGTATCATGAACTGAATTAATTACTTTCTTGTTTTCTAGATATGCCACGCAAGTACCTGCGCAAATAAGGAGAACGACCCCGAGGCGTGTGGACCGAAGACGCTCTTAAAGCGCTTTTGAAGAGATGAGACAAAACAAATGTTCTCTTAATGACCTGGTCCCTCATGTAGTAATCGGACATCGCAAAGTTTAGACGACAACGAGGTTCGCGTTAGGCCAACTTTGGTTCGAACTCGAAGTTCTTCACCACCAAATCCAGATCTAATTCACGAGCCTTCTGGTAGCTCTAACACAGCGGAACGGGATCTTCCTAATTCCCCATCTTTGCTTTCTCAGCAACCTAGTGCAGGTATACAGAAGGAGACGCCTAGCAAGTATTTGCAAAAATGTTCTCCTGTACCGAAAATTCCTGTACCTTTCTACAAAAGAGGAAAACATTCTGTTACAGTTCTGACTTCCAAGGTGAACATTGCTGCTAAGAAAAATAAAGACAAAGCTACTCCTAATATATACCATGTAAAAGCAGCAAAGAAGCCAAAAAATTGACTAAAAAAAGGTTGAAATCAGCTTCAGAGGAGACTTGTGATTCTGATGATTTTCTAATAGAAAAGGAATCTAATGTTAAGAAAAAGACAAAAGAACAAATATATAAGAAACAGTGGTCTACAGGAAGAAATCAAAATAAAAGTGTGAATACTCAAAATACAATTCAGTGTCCTCTGCAATGTTCAGACTACAACAAAAATTGGTAAAATTTCCAATGAAAACGATGAAACAATTTCAAATGAGTCAGACTCTTCTCAGAGTGCGACAACTAAATGTGTGGAATGTTTCGAAGATTTTAGACTGGATTCAGTGAATCATGTGTAGAAATTGTCTTCACGAAACCTGCACAATGTGCGGCGATTATTGTAATCAATGTAAGCGTTTAAAACTACGTCAAGAAAAAAAGAATAACAAATTATAAATTGCGTAAAAAAACTTATAAATAAAAAACAAAAGACATAAAAAATATATAAAAAAAGGTATGTAAAAGAAATAAGATATTGTTAAGATTTTTTGCAAGTCACTGCTCAATAAAAATTTTTGATAATTATTTTTAATTTACCACCAAAGATGATTGTGCCATCTAACGTAAAGTTAGGACATATTTTTTTATCAAAAAATTATGATTATTATAATTAATACAAAATATTTAAGTTCAGCTGATTATTATTTAGCAAATGTTAAATAAAGTTAAGAAGATCATAATATTCTTTCATTAATTCCATAGGGCAACTATCCCACAAGTCAAAATATCATAGCGGCGTTTAACCCACATGGTAGACATCTATCCTCATTCGTTAGGCTATTTATTTTATTTGTAACTAACTATAAATAATGCAAACAGTATTAAATTATGCAAATTATTTTGTTCATAGTTAAGTACACCAACCATCACAAAAGTTAAAGATTCTTAAATTCTCCTCTTCTCTATGTTAATCGTCCATTTAAAAAAGTTTGGCAACTATCCCACATTTACCCTACGGTAAATATTCCTTCTCGTTTTCGTATACTAAATTATAATTTTGTAATAGCTTCCTGTTGCTGTTTACTGACTTAGTCAGTATTGCCATTTTTCCCACGCAAAATAGTGTTGGCTACATGTAGTAGTTAAATAATAACAATTGCATCATGAAAGGTTAAAGCACAGTTTATAATTGTGTCTTTGCTATAATTGCGACATAATTACAGTTTAAATACACAAAATCTTTCGTACATTTTTAGCTAGTTAATGTTTTTGAATTTTTTGGTTAATATTTTTTATCAAATTTAATGCGTTGAACGATCGGGGGGCTTACAATAAAACATATTGTATTTTTCAAAAACAAACAAACAAAAAAAAGCAGTGAATGTACGCGGAAGTTTTAAAAATAGTGCGATGGAATAAATACCTCCCCCCCCCCCACAATAGAAATATCTGCTTAAAGGTACCCAGCGAGAGTCTAAAAGCATTTATGATATGTATTTTGCGGGCAATTTGGTAACTATGATTCAACATCTTTATAATATATATATATATATTATATATATATATATATATATATTACTAATATTAACACCGTTATCACTTACAACAATTCTATTTATTGCTGCTTAAATTTCTACAATAATAGAAGTCTGTACAAATATTGTTATACTCATACGTAAAGCGTCACTTCATTTAATTTTTTCGCATGTAACACCAATATTTAGCACAGAATATTAAACATTGAAAATATTTTTTATTCGTGGGAAAATGCAATACATTAAAAATTTAAGTCATTTATTGACCGCAATTTCGTTTTCAAAATTCATCACTAACGCAGGAAAACACATAGAGAATAATTGCTGTAGAAAGACTTAGTTAACACACATTAAAAAGTTCATATTGGCAATGTCATAATTATTTTTTATCGCTGATCTAATATTTACCTGAGTACCGTCTAAGGACCAAGTAATCTGTGGTAAAGGATTTCCGGATGCAGAACATTTCAAAGATACTGAAGAGCCAGGATTTATGGTAATATTTTCAAATGTGTGAAGAAATTCAGGAGGGTTATCTGTAAATGTATAAATTATCATTAACGAAGGTAAAAATAAGTGCGCATACCAAAACTAAGAAATATGCATAGAACACAACTTTCTATATTTACTATCAAAAGTGCATGTCTCTTTGAATGCATGGTTATTGATTATTTGTTCTGCATGCAACGTTCCTAATTCAATCATAAAAAAGAGATCAGAAAGGGTTTTATTTGATACTTTGAGTAAAGACTTAATTATAATATACAGTTTTTTGCATTTTATTTGCTTTATATTAAGCATTAAACGGTATTTAATTTCACTACTCGGAGTGTGCGGCAACTTGCAGCTTCACCCTTAAGTATCTTCAGAATTATGCATTTTTCAGTTGTTACCTACTGTCAGAGTCAAATTTTAAAATAATTTAAAGTTTTTATATGTATGGAAATATATAATCTTTTAACAGAATTATCAAATACGGCTGAATAATAGCCAAAAAAAAAAAAGAAATATATTTAGCTTTCCTTCATAAAACTTATCACCTTATTCCTAAATATAATAAAAAATGGAAACATATGTCATGCTATCAAATGTTTCAGGTATAAGAAACTAATAAGAATAAAGCAAGACTATTCCCTACTTTTGTATCTCATTTCCACTTTTATGCGATTCATTTCCCCGAAAGAGTTGAAAATTTAGCTATGCATAAAATTATAACTTCTGTGTCAAACTTTTGAGAAATTATTTCGATTTAAACCCCAATCATATATTTTTGTTACAATCCACTCATCATTTCTTAAATAAATAATAATAAAAAAATGTAATAGAAAACTTTACTCACAATAGGAAAAAAAATCAATAAAAGAGCAAAACTAAGGAATAACAAGGAAATTAGAATCGATTTTACATTACAGGGTAGCAAGCGGTATTTGTTAAACGGCCGAGGAAATATTAATCAAATGTGAAAAAGATATATAGAAGATGCAAAGTAAAGTTTCAAATCATTACTCATTTTGTAAGTTAATAATAGCGATAATTTTCCCTAAAAAGGGACAGATAGTTTCTTTTTCTTTTTTCAAAGTTTTGGGAAATTGAGATTCAGTTAGGTAGTTGAAAATTGGAAATCACGAAATGGCCTTTCATAGAGAGAATAATGATCTTTTATTTTTCCCTCAAACTTTTAATTTGGAAGAAATCAAATATTCAAATATTGCCTTGCGCTCCTGTTTTAATGGAGCTTAAAAAAAGAAAAAAGAAAAAGAGGAAATAGAGGAGAGGAAAAATGGTCGCATTATTTACTTTTGATTTATCGTTATTAATTAACTCTGCCATTTTTTCGTTTGAAATATTTGCTTACATTTCAGGGAATTTAATTTAGAATTCTGTTAAGCGAAAAGAACTGCGTTGAAGTGAATGGTATTAACAAAAGTATGTGATGAGTTTCAAAGTAAATAGTTTTCGGAAACTTATAAAATTTATATTCAGTTCAAGATGCATAATTACTTACTGTCTTTGAAAGAATTCTGGAATTATTTTGTATAAATTTGATAAATGAATTCCAGGAGGATATAATTAAAATGAGTATTTAAGAGGAACAATTAAAACATTCTTTGTAATATTGCAGTATCTATTATTAAAAAGAAATTTTAATACACGAAAATTTATCCTAATATGGACTGAAGGGTGTCTTAGTTTGTGAACGTGCCTGGTTATTGGAAATGGGGTCCAAAAGAAAAAAGTCGAAAAGGAGAAGTACAATTGTTTTCTCAGAAGATGCAGTACTGTACATGAATGTATTGCTTGCTTGGGAATACAACAGAGAATAAGCTGCATCATCTCCCTTAAACAATGGAAGAGTACGTACTTCATGCAGGCATGTAGCCATTAAAACTTAATGAATACACAGTTTACAGTAATTTACCCGATAACACAGATCTCAGAAAAATACGTTATGAAGGTGCACTGCTGTCTATAATAAAAAATATCTATCTATGTTTGCAACAACTGGATGCTTTATTTTAAAGTTATGCGCGTGTAGTGTTTTGCGTCCTGCCAGGGTGTAGCCGAGGTATCCGGACTACCGGGTTATCAAGTGCCGAGCTTTTGGGACTCTACTGTACAATAATATATTACATTATTTTTTATATAAAAATAATGTACTACTAGAAAACTGAAGAAAAAAAAGTAAAATATCAATTTTAATAAAATACTAGTTTTTAAATAGTAGAATGTACTAGTGTTAAGTATAGGTTGGATATAATTAAAGTTACCATGTTGAGATCTTCAAGGAGCTCGTTTTAATAGACGCGTATCAAAGAAGCTTGGTATATAGGTACGTTATATGGACCATGCGGGAACGAAACAAAAATCATATTTCAAATTTTTAGGGCCAGGTTGTTATTTTCTTGTTACTCAATCTATTGCGATTCTTCACGACAAGTTGCTGCAATTTATAGAAAAATCCTTCGAGCTATTGTTGAGCACGCAGGATTGATGATTTGAATGTATGATTGATACAAATGGAATGCACATTGAGTAAAAGTTGTGATAAAGTTTTTCGTTTTTATGCTTCTAATCTGTATTTTGTCTTTCACATGTCCCGTATTCAAAAGCAATGAACTAATATTTTCTTGTTGTGGATTTATTTCCACCGAGGTCTTTACGATATACATGTAGTACACCAAGTTCAATGACATACGTCTATTAGAACAAGCTCCACACAGGTCTAGACAGAGAAACTTTAATTATAAGCACCCTGTATAATACAAATGTCTCATATTTAAAAATAGAATTTTCAGAATAATTTCTGGTCATAATTCTTTAGCAGGGAAGGGAGAAAAAAAAAAGAAAACAAAACTTTTACTTTCTCTGAAGCAGTTTCCTTTATTTTTGAGCGTACCTGAGAGCATAAATGTCAATTTGTATTCAAAATAGCAAGTCGGAAGAATGTTCTACTGTGAAAAATTTAATGATTAAAATTTCAAAATATTTAATACTGATTCGAATTTTCTAAAAAAAAAAGTCTACCATTGTGCTTGCGCTAAATTTGAGATGTTGTTTAAGAAGCTGTTACTCTTATTAGTTTCAGTAGGTTTGCTTCCCGCGCCATTGGTTTAGTAAGCTTCCCTAGCTCGCCTTAGATTTGGCAGAATGCCGTAGGATTAGTAGGATTGCTTCACTCGCCAACCCCGTACTCGCTCCCGTCCTCGGGACAGTCGCCTTCGGCGGCTTCCAGGAATTTAACGATATCTCAGCTCCAGGGTGTTTCGTCCCCTGCTCACTAATACAAATACAAATACAAATACAAAAGTGACGACCAGCAACAGGCTCAGGTCCCAGCTAGGCTGGTCCTAGTCAATTTAGCAGTCCCCAATGAACATCAAGAGCTTTCTTAAAAGTTTTTAAACCACTGCAATTAACAGTCGCTTCCGGTAAACTATTCCAACTGCCTACAACCCTATTGAAGTAGTAATTTTTCCTAATTTCAAGATTACCCTGAGATTTGAAAAGCTTAAAACAATGACCTCTGGTTCTACTTTCAGCACACAGCTGTAGTCCATCAACATTTCCCGTTTTAATGAATTTAAACAACTGAATCATGTCCCCTCTGACCCTCCTTTGCTCAAGACTATACATATTGAGCCTTTTAAGCCTAACCTCATAATCTAAGTCTGAATGACCACTTACCAATCTTGTAGCCCTCCTTTGAATCCTTTCCAATAAGGTAATATCCTTTTTTAGGTACGGAGACCAAAACTGAACAGCATACTCCCAATGAGGTCTTACCAAACTTCTGTATAATGGCAATACAACTTCCTTAGACCTGTTCGAAATAGCCTTATTGATAAACCCAAGCATCCTGTTAGCTTTGTTACTTACTATGCTACAATGCTGAACTTACTATGCTACACTAGGTCACTTTGACAGCAGCTGTCAGTGGATATTTCACATTTGACGACAGATGTGTTCTCAATTTGGCAGCAATTCGTGGATATAACTCCGATGCTAAACAAATGTCGGGTCAGAGACTCGGATGTCCGATTTCAATGACTAAGACGGACTTTAATGGTACACGTTTTTATTCATATCAGTCTCAGGTAAATCTTTTGGAGGATTAAACCGGACCAAATGGCTTTCACCCGATATTTCTAATACTATGGTACCTGCATCGATCCTTGACACGCAAACAGTCCAAAAAGGTGAATACCTTATCTCCGGAAGTAAAGTTCTTAAGCAATGACAGGGGGGCTTAAACGGCTATAAATGTTTATCCTTTCACTGCCATGCTTGGACTGAATTGATATCATAATTATTTCAATGGCATTACTTAACTTATTGAAGAGTCTAACTAGTTGATGTCGCACTCATGTTTTTAATTATAATCCTTACGGTATGAAAAAATAAAGTGTTGTTCATATTTTGATTTGCTTTCTACATATTAGGAATATTTATACATTCCATGTCGTGCTATATTTTCCAGATAAATAGAGAACCACTGTATATCTAGCATAAACTGGTTTCAAGACAATTCCTGTACAGCAGATATTTTGGAACCACATAAGATAATCAATTTGTTCAGTGGAGAAAAATTTCGTTAAAAAGCAAAAATTCTAGCATGCATAACATTTATAAATGAAAGAAACGAAAAGTTTTACATAAGCCCGCATTCTTATTTCTCCCCAATTAATGTGACCCTAACCAGACATGCTATTTGAATTCTTATTTTAGTTGTTTAAATTAAACTATTTCAAGAACAAGCTTGGAGGACAAAGACTTAATTAAGTTGAGTCATTGAATATTATCATCAAATATTACCCCCAATCAGCATTTGGGCAGAACCTTGTGCCGAGTCCCTGTCATTGGTGGCGGAACACTGATATATCCCATGATCCTCTCGCCTCACAGATGTTACCATGAGTTGATTCCTAGCGATTATCCTTACTCTGCCACCGTCTGTAATCAACCTGGAATCTTTCGACCATCGAACGGATGATACAGGATACCCTCTAATGCTGCAGTTAAACGTCATCATTTCACCAATATCAGCTACTCGTTCTTGGGGGAAAATAGACACCGACAATTTTCCTACAAATGAAACAAAAGTAAGAGAAATTATAATTGTAGAACAATGCAACAGACACAAGCACGATAATTTAACCCAAAAAAAGTTATTCTATAAAAAATCCACTTGGATAAACGGGTGATACAGTTTATGAAGTAGCTATTTATGTGCAAGAAAATAACAAACGTCTGTTAAGATGAATATAATGTTAAGATGACAATAATATTTATTCAGGTGTTATAACTATAATTCTTAGATCATCTAATTATTTAAAATTTTAAAACTTAATTGTTCGTACAATACTATTAAAAGTTACGTATTTGTTTATACGTATAACTTTTCGAGATATGAACTTTATGTTTCAGATATAGTTTTCTACCAAAGTGCCATATATTTCTAATGTCATTTTTATGCTTTATACTACCTTATATTTTTATGTTTGTGTTTGTAAAATCTTTTGGAATAAAAAAATAGGGATAACGATTGAAGAAAGTTTAAGGTGTTAATAAATAAATCAATATATCGATAAAGTAAAATATGCAGACATACACACACACACAGTTATATATATATACATATAGATAGCTAGATTAAATTTTCCCAAATCCTTATGAGCTTAGGAACTTAGGGACATTTTATCGAAACGCCAAAATAAGACATAAAAAACGAAAATGCCTTATCTGATGATAAATAAAATTTTGACTCGGATAAAATTTATCAGGGAAAAAGACGTAAAAAGAAAAAATGATAAGAACTCATATGATAATTATTTTATGCGAAAATGTTGAAATTGTGAAAAGATGAATTAATGAATGCCTGTTTTTGCATTCAATGTGCTGTTACACCCCACCCCCTCCCGAAAAAATTACGAAAAGCAAAATATTCCATTTTCAACGTGGAAACAAAAGACCAACATTCTAATCCTTCAAAACCTCTTTCTTAGTTTAAATTTGCATTTATTTATTTATTTATCCTTCTTTGTTCAGTTTATATCCTTTGCTCAAATATATTCTCCACCCCTTCTTTTCAATGCAGAACATTAATGCATTTTTTTGGAAAGTTGTGCAGATAGATTTATGTTTCTTTAATTTTTCTTGCAAATATTTTCCATCTAAAGATTGAAAATCAATGTATTGTTCCATTTATTTTTTAAAAATGTATATGTATTGTGGATAGTTTATAAAGCAGTGAAATGTGAAAAAAAGGCATATGAAGTTAAAAGCCAAGTGAAAACACAAATCACAATATTAGCTGTAAAAAAATTAAGTGTACCGAAAAGAATAGAAAGAAAGAAAGAAAACATTATTTTATAAAAAATTGTTTTTCTATGTCAGACAATCTTTCAAATCTATAACACAAAAGGCTTTTTTTTAAATAGTTTTTAAGAAGATTATTTATTTATTTACAATATAAATAAAATAATTATAATCTTACGCGTAATTTTTCATATTCGAATTCAGTGTTACATTTACACACATTCATTTCCTAACTAAATGTGAAATCATATGGACAGAGGTATGATTGGTGACACTGTTGGTGAAGCTAGATTTTTTTTCGACTTCACTTCGGCTTTTATTTAATGAGAGCAAATTCATGGAAGCTTTTTTTTTTTATTTTTGCAATCAATCCCACCTAGAGCACCATTTAATTAAACTCCTGTTCCTATTTGCAGCAAGATTAGAGCTTAATATTATTAGTATATTGTACGAAATTAATATACGTACTATCATGTTATCTTGTATGATTATTTTGAAATGCTTAACATTTTATTTATTTATTTATTTTAGGAAAAGGGTGAATAACAGCAGTTACATAACATTAGAGCACCGGGTTTACTTTAAATACTTGTTTTTAAAATACTTCAACGCCTTTGTTAAGCTTCTCATTAATACATGTAATAGCATAGTATTTTTTAAACAATGAATTAAATATAAAAAAGTAAAACTGACTCAGAAACATTTAAAAATAGAAAAAAAATAAATAAAACGACTTTAAAAAAGGAAAAACCTCGGAAAATTACCCTAAATTCCCCTTCACCGCCTTTGATTACCTAAGTAATTTGCTGTTCATTTTATTGATTACCCCTTTAAGCAATCTTTTTACAAACGACTGGGCCATTTATTTTCTCAGAGGTGAACCTTCCAATGCGATAGTGAGAACCATCTTTACAGAGTATAATGAGCTACCGTAACGTCTCGAAGAAGTTTCTCCCGAAGTGGGCTCTAATCTTCCCTCCGCGGGGAGGTACAAGCCAGGAGATTAGTTACTAAGAAGGTCTTTCTACTCTACTTGTTTGAAGAAAAGGTTATGGCGGATTGCATCTGTTTGATAAACTTCCCTCTTTTCGTTAACTTTTCCCCTGGACAACTGAGGTACTTATTTATAAATTATTTTATTAGAAAAAGAAAGTATTTCCTAACTAAAATTAATAGTTCTCATGAAAATGCTTTATAATGAAATTATTAGTATAAGATAATTTAAACACATTTTTTTGTACCAAGTGATTTAACTAGTCAGAAATCATTTTAAAATGTTTGCTTTAATGCACGTATATGCATACACATTGACACACAAGTTTCAACCGAATGTTTATCAATTTGTTGTCATTAGCTACAGGGAGTTGCGTAAAATTTGAAGAAAATTTCTAACCATTCACAGGAATGATAATATCCCTAATGGGGTTATCACACGAAATAAGTTTTAAATCAATTGTTACTTCCACCCAGTTCTATCCGCAACCTCGAAAATAATTTTCTGATCGGAAGTTTCCTGCACTGTTTCCCCCAACTGCTCGGAAGGTTGCTCATAACGGGCTACCATTTTCTAATCAGCATCCTCATGTTGGGTGTATGTTGATTCGTTTTTAATATTTCGTATTTCATTCAAATAGATAGGACTCTGCATTGAGAGGCTCTCTGATGTGGGATCACGAGAGGTCACTATGACCTCCCAAACATTTTCTCATTCGGCGAATGCTGACTGACCATTCGGAAAATTTGAATATTTACGTAGTATAACAATCGATCATCCCCCTTACATGTACATATTTATTATGCATTATTGATTGACTACTATATAGTTGTCATTAACAGTAGTAAGGCAGTAAATTTTATTTGGTGTATGCAATGATCATTAATGCTCTATAGGATCATCCTTAATTAAGTTTCATCTTCGTGATTCGGTGAAATACGACGCTTTTCTCTCCCTCTCTCTCTCAGTCGAGAAATTCAGAACCCATCCTACCCTAAAAATATAAGTTCAGGGCAGCGCTTTCTGCTTAAATATTTCGTAAAATTTTGAATACAAATTATTACTATAATATAATGCAATGCGTTCACATGGTATATTAAAAAGTTTAGTTAAAAGGCTATTATAATTATGTGTTATGACTTGATTCATAATAATATCATTAATTTCAATGGGAATGTTTTAAGGAGCATAATTAAAACAACATAATTTACTAAAATATTATTTGGTTTTATGTGTGTTTTGTAAAACTGTATGTCTCTATCTCATATTAACAATTTTTCTTTTTTATTATGTCCTTAACTGTTCATTTCAACTGTTGTGTATATGAGGTGAAGTGTTCTGAACGAACGTTTTTGGGAGTTGTGCACAATTTACTGAATGAAACTTCAAATTCTATCAACTTCAAATTCTTCAAATTCTATCTTCGAAATGGGAACATAGTTTAAATTTAATTTTAAAAAAATGTGAGGGATTGGTTTAAAAATAAAGTAGTACACAATGTATTGACTATTATTTCCGATAACTCTATAACGTGGTTGTCCATGATATATAGAAGGAAAGAAAAAAAAAACCCGGTTATAATAGTCTTTAAATTAAACTTGCATTTTTCAGGCAATTTCGTCATAACACACTCTTTTCAGCATTCCTCACTTGTAAAGCATCAACTTTACATCCGACAAATGTTTTTGCACCTTGATTTCACATATTAAAAAAAAAAAAATCTGTTATTTTGAAGTACCAGTCTTCCCTTAGCTTAATTTATCCTTCAATCGCCACTCTTCAAATCGCCACCATATTTACTGAACAGTTTGACTTCACAAAACTCCGGATCCCGGATCGGCCATTGCTTAACTTAACTAAAAAGCAAACTTGTTAGAAGTAATTTTTTTCGTGCGGAGATAACCACTTGCTCATAATTCGCGCAACAGCGAATTTCTATAGCACACGAGCGAATGTTGGTAGAAGCTGGCGGAAAAAAAGTTTTCGACTGAGTTGACGATTCCTATTTCAGTTGCACTTCTGTGTAATTTCTGTCGTGTGTAAACCGCATAATTATGATTATTACCTATCGTTTTATTCAGATAAGTAATATTTAGAGAGATAAATCTCAGTTAAAACTATTGTGCTTGTAACTTTAAAGAAAATCATTGCTTATAATTTCAGAAAACATGCTAATTCTAGTACAAAATTAAAATGTAAAATAAAATAATAGTAAAATACTTATTGAGACTTTAATGAATTCTCGGCAGCAGATCCTTTAATGAGACGAATGATAGTTGACGTGTCTTGTCAAAACCAAACATTTTCAGTTGAGATCGCTTAATAGAATATCCAAATTACCAAGAAGAAATATTCTAATAAGCGATACAGTCCATTATCAGGGATTAGAGTGTGATATTCTTTTAAACGATACTCCACTTTAAGCGGGCTCGACTGTACTGTGGTTTGGAACATTGAAGATTTATTACAGTAACAAGATATTTTTTTAACGGATATTCCATTAAACGCGTTAGACAGCATTACGTTTTTAAGTTCAATAATATAGGATTATAGTCACAACTTGTGTGATTCCCTATAAAATATTTTTAACACTACACACTATAATATAGACTTACAAAAGCCCCGTCGGAGCAACTAACAAAAGAAAAATAAAACAACCTGAAATACATACGTATATATATATATCTTTATCAGTTACAGGATTTTCTCTAAAATACCACTTGTAAAGAATTTTCAGACAAACATTTTTAATCTAAAATCTTAGCTTTGTGATGGATTTATAACTTTCAGGCTTCGGTGTTCCTTTCCCATTTCTTTAGAAAACTTCCAATTCTCAAGAAACGTTTCCTCAAGGGGTTTCAAGAGAACTTTCTTAAGAAAAAGAAATGTGGAATACAACAGATTTCAGATTTCTGCTACCAAAAATGGTTTCCTCATTTCGAAAATATTTCTGGGGAAAATCCCTTGCGTGGGTTGGCCTCTTTCTTTCTTTTGGCTTGCACTTACGGTACTGTAAACGAAGAACTATTGTTGTTTATTTAGGGTGTATGTCTACATTAAGGTTTCCTATACACATATATATGTGTGTGTATGTCTGTTTTCTGAACAATATTGGCTTTTATTACGAAATTATCTCTATTCGAAGCGTACTTTGTTGCATTAGTTTTGTAATCTTATAAAATTAATAATTTTTAAATTAAAAAATGCTAGCAAAAATGTCCACTGCACTTAATTAGTTACGCATTTACATAGATGTGCGGCTTGGTAGGACTTTCTCAAATTAAATATTGTTTTACTAATGAAAGCACTTAGCCACATAATGAGTTATTTATTTCTGTCCTTGCATTGGTTCTTAAGATTTTCTCATTTAGAAACACTCATTACTCAGGTAGACAAGCACTAGGAGGACTAACAACTCTGAGGCTCATATTTTTTTTTTTGTAACATCAAAATGCATGCATGCATTTATAACTTTTCGTATTATCCACATATAAATTCTAACCTAATATTACTCACCTTGTTTAGAAAAAATCACATAATTTATGATGTTACGTTTTTCTGTTCTTGTAAGCTGATTTTTTTTTCCTTACAATTCATACAACAGTTTTTAAGCAAGGAAAACATTAACCTTGCGATAGAAAAAGATAAAAACAAGCTTACATTTTCATAAATATAATCATGTTTAGAAATCAAATCGATAATTATTGAGGCTTAGTAGGGCTAAGACATTTTTCTACATTTCTTAAGGATCTTAAATTTCTTAAGGCTCTCTTCTTAAGATTTTATAAGACTATCATGTGCATCTACCTTGATTTGAAAATAAAAGAACATATCCCAGGAACTGCTTAGGTACCTTTCGTCTTGAGCATAAATAAAACTGAGCTTTGAAAGCCTTTAAGAGATTCTTTGACTTGGTGCCTTCGAACTGGCCCCAATTTTATTGAATTTTAAAATATAGAGAAAAGCAAAATGACTACCACAGAATTAGCTGTTACTAGGAATTCATACTTTTCAAGAAATATCTAACCACATTTTAAAGGAAGGATTAAAAAAATTAAAAATTAAAAAATCCCTTTCTTGAAGAAATATCAAAGAAATGAAGTATTTCTCTTTTAAGAAATGAATGTTGAATTACTTGAATGGTTCATTCTCAATAAATGTTTGATATTCAAGAATAATACGTGCTTAAATAATTAATAATAAAACGCCGGGGATGAAGGGGGACACAAATAAATAAATAAATTAATTAATTAATTAAAATAAAATAATAATAATAATTTTATTTGTAATATTTTAAATAAACGAACAGGATTAATCAATTAACATTATGCAATCATTTGGTCGATGCAGATGTTTGATCTTCAAATAGGACTGAGCAAATTAATACAGAGTGCTTCACCTAAGATGTCTACTCATTCTTACAAATTATAGTTCTTAATCTAATGGATATTATTTCAGTGAGATGTATTTTACTGTTTTCTTTCATTTTACTAACGAGATCCTTAATTATACTAGACAAGACTCAAACATGAGAGAACTTAACATCTCTCTAAGGACATAATACCACGAAAGGAAATGACTGTCCTAGAACACACGATATCTTACCTGTCACGATTAATTCAGTTTCCGCTTTGTCTTCACTACCAGAGCTGGCCAGCACGCAAACGTACCTTCCACTATCTCGAATTTCAGCACTACGCAAGACCAGGTTTCCCCCAATCATTTCTCTTCGATGTCCTAGACGTACTGGTATTTCAGAAATGCCGCCATCTTTCCTGTGCCAACGATACGTAGGTAATGGGAAAGCTTGACCTGCGCATGGAAGCATTACGTTTTCGCCACTTTCGACTTGGACTCGTGAAGCAGTGTAGGTAATGCGAGGTGGCACTTGACCATAGGGCTCTAGGATAAAAAAAACAGTAATATGGACTTGGATGTATATTTCATGCACTACTTTCAAAATACTACATTACTCTACACAAATAGAACTATTTCACTTAAGACAGCAAATTTGTTAAAAAATGGTGAATGCGAGACATATTTAGAATGTTAATTTAATGTACTTAGTCGTCTGACTAAGCACATTTAATTCTAAGTGATGACTCATAGTAGTTTGAAACAGCCATAGGATCCATACATAACCCTAGTGTCAACGACCGAGTACCCGGATACATTTTTGTGAATTTCATCGTATTTTTTTTAATCATTTTTAATTAATTCTTGTCAATATAGCTTATAATCCTTATTATAGCTATTAATCCTCGGTATATTTTCGTAATTCGATATGGGAATAGTAGTAACTGGTTACTAATGTATTGAATTTAGTTTTACATGAATTTTATAATATATTCTGCTGCCAAGTAAATCCTCCCAATTTTTTTTCCTTTGACCATAGTGATAACAATGCCGGCAGGGTGACGTAGTGGTAAGACACTGGTCTCGTACGCCAAAGTTCGCAGGATCAAACCTCGCCCAGGTCGGTGGATTTTCGAGATGCGAAAAATCTACCACGCCCATGCAGTATGATTATGCGGCCTGTTAAAGATCCCTTGAGTATCTGTTTGACTTGGATACTCTCGGCTAAACTGAATACCTAGTGCAGGTTCGCATCAATTAGGGCTCAGGTGCCGCTAGATAGGGGGAAACTGAGCCTAAAAATTCTCAAATGGTAATGCATCCACCGATAGTGGTGCTACTTAAAAGAATGGTTGCTGATTTTCGGGGAATGCACTAGGTCTGCAAAGGTAATGACCATATGCAGCCCCAATTGAAAGAAAAAAAGTCGTAATCATCTACCTCTAACTAATATAATATTTATATGTACATTGTGCATATATATGAAACATTAGTTTTTAAAAGCGGCCTTAAATCAGAAAAAGAGAAATGTTCCCATTTCCAAGGGACACTTTCTTACTCACATTCTAAATCACAATTTCAGATTTTAAATGGAGTTCCCAACCATCATTATACATGATTAACGATTCCCAATCCTCGTTTTAAGCTTTGAACTCTTTTAGAGGACTGCAATCATTCAGTAAGGCAAATAGACGAAGCGGATACAATTTGAGATCGGGATTAATTTCCTCATAAATTTGTCAGGATCAATTTCTCGTCTTTATTGCGTTGCACAGCAGCAATCACTGCCGAGACTGCCTTCTACATTGTTGAACTCCGCTGAAAGTGAAACTGAAAAATAAGAGGAAGATTCCCTAAAGATATTACAGGAAACAAATCTCATTTACGGCGACTTGTCAAAAGGTAATTTATACTAATGCATTTTTATACGGCGTGATATGTAATCTAAATTTGCTTAATGGATTAAGAAGCATAGATCCTTCTCCCTTTCAAATAACCAAAGCTTTAATGAGCGCATATTTCATTTTTTTTCTCAATCAAAAATATATATAGATATACGATTTTATATAACTTTACAGAAACACATAATATTTGCTTTTTATTAATCTTATCAACTTCAAATTATGCAAAAAAAAATAGAAAAAATCGAAAAGTTCCTTAAAGCTAAAATTTTTAAATTCAATGTAGCTTGATGAATGGTGCATTGTAGCATTAATCAACATTCTAGTCAACAAACAACACTTAATCAATCAATGTCAATTAAATAGTAGTTTTTCGTTTAAGCGAAACATAATTAAAAGTTATTTAAATAAGGCTTAAGGGATAATAATTCAATTATTAACACTCAGTTGTCAGTTTCCGGTCGATTTTATGCCGGATGTTCCAAAAAGTGTAATTTAATGGTCTAAAATTAATTGTACCCCCCCCCCCCCCCATTCCCGTTCAAAATAACACTTGTGCTAAAACCGGATTTTCAATCTACTATGTACACAGTTGTATTAAATAAAATTCGCGTTGCAAAAGAGTCTTACAAGAAATAAATGAATCAATGCCACATGAACAATAACAAGGCTCTCAAGGTGCAAATTAGTTCAAAATATTACCCATATAAAGGAAAACAAATCAGAAATCAAGGTTATTACACATAAACTCTATGGCACGTGTAATTGAATATTTATGACAGAAGTACAGAACAAATATCTAAAAATAATAATTCTTATGCTGCTTCCACACTGGAGTGCTTCTCGACATCACATTATTAAATATTACACACCGTATCATTTTCAATTATCGCACTATAAGACATTCTCCTTAAAATATTATTAACCAAAGGGATGATTAAGAATTATTGCAATAATTGATAAATGCATATTGAGAGTTGCAGTGATGCGTTACAAATCCTGTATTGCTATCTTCATGAAATTCGAATGTGTTCTCCCTCTCTCAACTAGAGTATATCATATTTTTCAAAACTTCTGCCAGTTAAAAGTGCTTGTTGTTTGAGAACAGAAATAATCTCTCCCTTTTGCGTTTAAAATGAATCCTAGGAACGGTCCCCTCCAAGCATTCTTCTTAAAAATCTTTTGATACAAAAGGTAATTTTGAGCCAACACTTTCCCTTTTATCGAAAAGTTTTAATGCTAGAGTGTGCGGCTCTTGTTGCAAGTACTTCGGGGCGGTATTTCGCACTGATAAGAGAGGTTTCGTACTTTGTGCGGGTGCGGCTTTTGTCATTGTTGCCGAAGTAGTTTCCGAAGACACAATATAAACAAAGAAGTTTTTCTTTGTGCTTAGCGAGGTTGTTCCGAACACCAGAAACATTCTTTCGTCGAATATTTCTTTTGTAAGTTTTCGGCGATTTATGATTCGTCATTTACTTTTATTGCGAAGTTCGATGCACTTTCCAATATTTGGTGCAGGAGCTTTTAAATTCTGATTCATCATTTCTTTCGGGAGAAGTAAATGATTTTTAAGGATATGTGTTATTATATCAAATATTAAAATAAATGTTGCCATAAAATAATTAAATTTAAATTTTTATTTATTGCCTTTCCTTCAGAAAGTCAGAAGAGTTAGGCACAATAGTGCGGTTAAAATTTTGTAGATACGTTTCACAGTTACAAGGAACTGCTTCGTTAGTATGGCTAAATTTCGTGTAGTGATATGCATAAACTGGTTTAAAGAATATCCTATAACTTTCAATTTCTAAAATTCTTTAAGAAGTTCTTCAAAAAATTAGTATGGTTACAATTCCTCAGAAAAACCTGGCTTCTTCCGGAAGGCCTTAAGTCCTTTTGTCCTCTTAAGGAAGCAAGAATTTTATATAAAATTTTGACTATGAGCAATGTTCAGAATGGTTATTATTTTCTGAATGTTTAGGGTAATAATAATGATGTTTATCAGTTTTTTCAGCTGTGTCTAATATGTTTAAAATTCTATTCTAAGCCCAATAAAGCAATCTAAAATAAAAAAAGAAATGTTAAAAGCGCAGCATAGTCACCGCAGTGAAAATTAAATGAAATATACTCAGAATGTTTAATCATTAAAGGATATAAAACAAAAAAAGTAAAATGAAGAGGTTTAAATAGTTAATAGATTTACTATACAGCTGTTTCATTGTAAACTGTGAAATGTTTCAATTAACTATACGGAATTTTCTTTTTTTATGTATTTCAAAATTATTTTACAAATTAAAAGCTAAATTACAATAGCCAACTTTTATGAAAACAAAGATTTATAATCAAACTTTACAAGCACTGAATTTAATTTCTAAATAAATGTGTCTTCTACTCAGAGAGCACCATATTCTTACAAGCAGAAATATAGTAAAAGTATAAAAGGAAGCACTGAAGAGAATGTTTCCATTAGCAGTTTTGTAAGTAGTTAAAAAACAACGTAATTAAACTTAGGCTTCTAAAGTTTAATTTGGAGGAAAGCTTAAAAAATGCAACTTGTTATGTTTTGCTGCATTATTTATAGTAGGAGGGAAAGAAAAAGTTGGAAGTAAGCAGTAATTTCGATGTCAAAGCAAATTCCTAATTACTAGGGTATCTTAGTCTAATGATTGCATTAGGCTTGCTCAAGCTGTCTTAATTCAGATCTTTTCATATTAGCATTAATTACAAATATCTTCCAATAAAGTGGAAACAAGAAAATAAAAAACCTGAGCTCTGCGTAAATTAAATAAGTTCGTAATGACTTCTTTGAGATGGTGAAATTCTTTCATTAATCTTCTTGTGGCTTACGCAATTTCTTGGATAGCATTTAACTACTTACGCTTTCAGAAACTCTAATTTTCGACACTTTCGACTGCATAATTAAAAAAAATGACGTTGCTAGGTAAACATGCGAGTAATTCTTCTGGGGTATATTTATTTATATTAGTATTTAATTCATTGCGTTGATTTGGAAGGACCTTTTCGTGGATTTAAAACAAGAAAAAGTTTTATCAAGGTTTTCGATAAATTCCCATTTTGGATTGAAATAGTATTTTGGAGTATTTATATTTTAATACGAAAAATATTTGGAGGATGCCATTAAAATAGAACTTTTCTGATAGGTAAGGAATTTGTATTTAGAAGCGAATTCCATTCCTTTTGCCCATTCCATTAATATTTCTAGTTGTTTCAGTCTTACATGCAGCTGTACCTTGATAAATATTTTAGTTTTTTTTAAATTTATTCATTTTGATACCTAAATACGTGTTCTTAAATGAAGTAGATAATAAATGTGCATCCGTAACCATACTTTCATTACTAAGCAAATGTGTTCAAAATGCTGTTGAGCTGCTGCAAAACATTTAACTCTCATTGGCATTGGAGGTAAGAGCAAAAGGCTTCCTTCATTGACTCTGGTTCGAATTCTGACAAGACATTGGTTATTGATTGATATAGCCATTTTTTCAATCATACTCTAATAGCTCTGAGTCTCCTATACCAGCCGTGAGAGTTACCACCCTTCCAAACCGCAGACCTCAGTCAATGTTGGTTCACTTTCTGTGTTCTGTGGAACACTTGTTTCCACCAAATGGTCCACTGCGGGACAGACATTTTCCGCTAGTGGTATAAACACTTGAAATAAAGAAAAATCTTGCGCGACCTAAACATTCCGCCAGTAAATAAAGAATGAAATAGGCTGCTATATTATGCGACTGTAATGAATACTTCTAAAAAGTATAGTGTAACATAAATTATTTTGGCAGATTACTTTGATCCTTCGCAGTTAGTATTTCTTCGTAGGATTTTTAAAAACTGAAAAAAAAAAAAAAAAAAAAAAAAAAAAAAACATTCAAAACAATTTAAAAATTGATTATAATTATAATGCCTAAAATATTCATCAAATACATTTTTACGTAGTAAAAGTGTTCATAATTATATTTTTAATTAACTCAGATTTCAGCAGGACAAAATTGTTTTTCAACATACACTATGGAATTAAAAATTATCGTAAATATCAAGAGTTAGCGGTTAATAGCATTTTCTAGGAAGTATTAGCTAAACAATAATACTATTAGGATGTGAAAATAATGCTAAACCTTCAGAACAAATTATTGCTAAAAATTTAATTTAGTTCAAATATGACCAACAATATTGATTACAAAATTGATACATACACAAAATACTATTACAACTACTACTGCTACTAATATAACTACTAATAATAATAACTTTTTTTTTTCATTCTTTAAAATTTAATTCAATCACAGCTTTGTTATTAAGTGGAGAAATAGTGCAGCATTTATGTAATATTCAAACTGAAATAATCGATACCGCTAAATTGAAGATACAGGATATGTAACATGGATAAAATGCATATTTTGCATTCAAAAAACCACTTTAGTTTCACAACTTCCAGCAGGGAAAACACACACGCTTTAAATTTGTGTAGTAATTACTTAAAACAAAGCATCGCTGAACAGCTTCATATCAAGAGGTGAAAAGAAACTTTTTTGCAAAAGCTTCTCTGATTCACTGCGTACCTTGCTTCAAGTGCAGTAATATTTAAGCTGACAACTTCTAAACAACTGTTTTAATAGTACATATTCGAAATTATAAAAAGAAATCATTGTAAGTATGAAAATCACTTTTGAACTTTTATGAAACAGAACTGCAACCAATTTTTCATGCCGTTGCGTTCTTCAGAGGTTTTCGTAGTGTAAGAAATAAATAAATGTTGAAACAAACTTTCTGATATAATACGCACAATACTAAAATATCCTTTCTAAAACTTTCAGCTTACACCAGTTCAGCATTTCTAGCGAAATGGATACACATTGATTTCATACGATCCAAGAATACAAAATAGGATCCCATCCAGTACCTGGGAAGCAGAATGGCAAAGTGTGAACTGCTGAAAGGAAAAAGATTAGATGCCTAAAAACTTTTCGACTCATGTGTTGGAACGTGAGAAGATATTTTGATAGCGTAATATGAAAAAAGATTTGTCATTCATAGCATTTCAATATTATTCAATTTCGAGAACACATTCTATTTGAATGAACCATCAAACTTTGATTACTGAAACAAATATTTTGCGTAGATACATTGTATAAGAGTTAAAATAATATTTAATTTTGTTGATATTTGTTTTCTTTTTTTTTAATTTTTTTTTTAAGAATGAAAGTTTATGATTGAATAATGCAGATTCTGTCATTCTAGTCTGTACATGATTTTTACAAATGTTTTGTCGGGAGAGAAATACTTACAATTATATCCTTTAAAAGATGGTATGCAATGTAAAAGGCGAATGAATCTTATTAAAATACTTTTATTAAAAATATTGAAATATTTATGTACGAATTAAAGCTCAAAAATACAGCATTCGTACAAAACACAAGCATATAAATACTTATCATTATTACCACGAATATTCAGTTAGCCATTTCTTTAAAATTAAAAGTCATTTAAAAATTTCTGGAGAATAATTCGCCCTAAAACTGTTGTCTATTATACAATAATTTCAGAAACAAAAATGTTTGTAAAATAAAAAAAATAGAACCATATTAATTGTCCCATAATCTCTTATCAACCTTTTTTTCCTACTTAAAAGTACTTTTTTCTTGTGCAACTCTGTAACGGATTTATACTGATGCGAACCAACGATGCAAATGTTTCCATTTAATTAAACATGGTAGTTCCAGTATGCAGGTTTTAATCAATTGGGACAATTTATCAGAGGGTCAATACAGTGCCTTATTATCAGAAACACATAACATTGCTCAAAAGTTATTGCAAATGTAAATAAAAATTCCAAAAACCAAATACTAAATCTACTTTATTATTCCTTGCATATATTATGTGTGATAACTAAAAACAAAGGATAAATGAGGCCTCGAAGCGAAGTGCACCCCCAGAAAACTCTCCTCGTACTCTTAGGGGCGAGCGTAACACTTTTCTCCCCCGTCCTCCTTTCCTGTTAGCACTAGGCCTTAGGGATGCCCACCCCCGGGAGCGAGGGGGGGGGGCATCCCTATTGGGCTTAACTATTTTACATGCACGTATCCCCAAATGTACATCGTGGGGCTTGGGGAAGGAGGCTATCGAATAAGCGATCTTACAGGTGGAAATCCGACATCCTATCTACTAGGCTGGTTAAAGCACAGACCACTGGTTAAAGCACAGGCTACGTTAAAAACTGAATGGGTATGTAGTTAAGGATAAAATAACATTTTCCCCCTAAAAAAACACACACACAAACACACAACACCTGTTTCTAATTTAACCACAATATAACCTAATGACGCAATAAAAATTTTTTGTGAGTTAATTCGTAAAAAAATCCTTATATGCAATGCTCGAAGCAGATGACTGGGAGGGTGTAAACCGTGATATCATATCGTTGCTCCAACTTACACTTTTGACAGTAGTATTTACACTGATTAAATAAGCGTTGTATTACAGAAATAAAACCTCTTGAAACTCAAGGTAATTGTGTCCGAATTTCTAATTTTTTTTCTATTAAAATAATCAAAAAGAGAAACGAAGTACGTTAAATTTGACTTAGAAAGTGAAGTGAATTTAGAAAAATATAAGCTTTTTCTACCAATCAGTATCTGAGTAGGTTGGACATTTTGAATAACTTCTGGACCAACGTTCTTTGTTCAATGTTTTCTTCATTGAGAGAAATACATTTATGTCATTGATTGTGTTTTAACTGAAAATATCTTCGCGGTAGTAATCAGCAATTATATAGCTACTTTAGCACCTCGGTAAAATATTCAATGAAGAAAGAAATGCCATTTTTTTCAGAACCATAAACCTATATAATTTATTTTACTTGCAAATAGTGTTACTGTTGTGACCAACTGGTTTTTTTTGTATAATTAGAAAATATATATTATGAAAATGCTTCACTTTCAAGCATTAAAATGTGACACCTTTAAACATAACACAATGAAAATTCGTTAAAACACTTAAAAAGATAATGTTACCATGTACTCTTATTGACAACAACTAGGCAAAGACATAGCTTGCGTGTTATAACTTGTGTGAGTTAGTATCACTGTAACGTACCCGATTTCTTCTAGTTAATGAGGATTACTTTTCCCCCTTCTTTTACGCAATGCCAACGTTATGAATTTTGGCACTTCAGCGAATAATCGGACAAAATTTGCATGTTTTGAAAAAAAAAACCGAAATGTTTAGCCCATTAATTCAGAAATACATTGTCACTTAAAACATTTTTATTTTGTGCGTCACATTTATTTCTCATCTAATACGGTATTTTATAATTCTCCATGGTAAATGTCTAATGAGTTGGGGAAATCCTTGTACCTCGGGCCACAATGTACCTCGTGCCACTAGTCATATCTAGAAATAGATGCATGGGAAAAATCTGTCTGTACCACAATTCAATTGGAAACACTGACTGGGTAGTTCACAATTGACTTTGAGGGTTATTTGTCGCTCTGCTTCAGCATTATTGCATGCTATTCGTTCCATACATGCGGTTGAAAATTTACTACAAGTTACATTTATTTTTTTTATAATCAAGGTATGTATATAGTCTTTAAATGGTCAGTAACATCGTATTCCTCGTTAAATTAAGCTTATAATTATCATAGATTTTCATTTTAATAGCTTTGGGTTACTTAGAAAACTCAACCTAAAATTGACAAAACACATCCTTGTACCTTGGGTCACAAATATTAATTGTACCTTGGACCAGCCCAAGATACAATATTTTCATTTTACATATGATCATGAAAATGCACATAATGGTTTTTTGTTAATCTTAAATGCCCAGAAGAAAGATTGGTACGAAAAGGTCTAGAGTTTCAGAAGATAAGTTGTCCCTTGCTGTGAAATTAGTTGTGACAGATGGAATCTCAGTTATAACAGCAGCCAAGCAGTGTTCTGTGTCTCGCACCACCCTTCAAAGACACTGAAACTTGCATAAAAGTTGGCAGATGTATCTTAGTTAAGTTTCCTACAAAAACAACGGTGAAGCATTACATTGGTCAGATCGTAGCAGTAAGAGATGGTGTTGCTAATGTTAAGTTTGTGAGGAGGGTCAAGAGAACTTCCCATTTTGTATGGCCTCAAGAGAGTGCTGAGAATGAAGTTCAGGATAGGGATATTGTTTTTATTCTGCCAAATCCTGAGTCTGGAAGAAGAGGTGGAATAACTTTTCCAGTTTCTTTTTCCGGTTTTGATGTTTTTTAATAACATCTTCAATTATACTAGTTTTTTTCCGTTTAAAATAATATATTTTTGTAATGTTTTATATCCTTAAATATAATTTTGTTATTATTGAAGATAAAAACTCTCCCTCAATGTATTTCAAGCTTTGGTTATTGCTCCTCACCATTTATTTAAGAAGTTATCCGTTTTTACAAATTGTGACCCAAGGTACAATTAGGATGACCCAAGGTACAATTAGGAGTGACCCAAGGTACAATTAGTACAAATGTAGATTGTACCTTGGGCCATTTGCATTTTTTCAACATAACATGCTTAAAATAATATTTAAAAATTTATTTTTGATTCCAAAAGCCAGAGAATAGCATGACGAATATGACAGTATTTTCAGATTTTAAATATCACCACTTTTATGCCAACTATGGCATTTGGAAAAATCCCGGCCCAAGGTACAAGGATTTCCCCTACTTATTGAAGAAAAAAAATATTTAAGAAAAACTTTTGGAGAAATATTTTTCCAAGCTAACCAAGAATAATATCATTATTTCTGCCGAGAAAGACCGTTGAAATTGAATTACGTTAATAGCAGACCAAAATTTAAGACTAGCAGTAATTAAAATTTAAATGATTCGTAACAAAACGGAAACGTATCGAAGCGAAAGCAACTTTCATAACTGAATTAAACAATAATTGTAAATAACATGTTTGAGATATGTAAATTTATATTTAAACCTGTGTGGTAAGGAATGCAGAGCATATCTCTGTCTACTCAAAGAGCTCTATATTCTACCGCTATTGGGAAACAGGAGATCGTTTCAACAATTTGAAGGGATTCTTATTGGTTTTTTTTTTTTTCTTGTTCTTCTGTATATCTTTATCATTGTGAGTGTGTGTTTGTTTGACTTTATACTATCTTTTGTATACTTCTATACATCGTTTCCTGTTCTGTAATGGCGTTAGAATATAGTACGTATCGCCAGCTGCATTGAAAAAAAACCCCTGAAATTAAGTACTATTAGTTAAACAAAAACTAAAAGGTAAGCAGATGCACAGAATTATCCGCTAAATTTTTCATTTGTTTAATTTCGCTCTTAATAATTCACTAGGTATCAATGTATTACGAATGAAGCTAGGGAAAAAATGCTTAAAAATGAATTTTAGCACAAAAACGTTCTTTACAAGCTCCCTCTTTTCAGCTAGAAAGAATTTCGTTTTAAATTTCAAAGAATGACTCCCAGTACATGATACGCAACTTAAGTAGGAAGTCTTTTCTTCTCATAGAGTGAAAGTACTCCATTCATACAAGTATGCAAAATGAGAATGGATCTATGCATGAATGCATGAAAATTCACCTTATGGTTCCGTGTAACAGCTAGTGAACTCTAAAAGTGGCAAAAATGCTTACTTTAAAATTTCCTACGCATTGCTGAACGTGAGAAGTTCCAATAGCATTGCAAATTGAAAAAAGTGCAGGTTTGAACTATTTTGCATTTGACCGTAAAATTGTTGTTTTTCGTGACTTCTGTACGGTTCTAGAGAAACTATTTTTGTAGTACGTACTGCGCATATTTTATCATGTGCTTTTATGTATTGTTGGACTATTTTTACTTGCTGGTTCTATAAAAGAAAAAAAGTGATAAAACTGCGATCCGGTGTGTTTTTCTTTTTTTTTCCAAAATCAATTTTTTCTGCTGCTGAAAAAATTCCGAAACTTTTACAGCCTTTTTTATGTATTTTCTCCTCAATGTAGCTTTCATTTGCATTGAAGTCTTTTTATGATCATAAACATCCTGCTCAGAGTATAGGGAACGTAAGAGTTACCAAATTAAAGCTCCCAATTTAAAATTTTTAATTTGGCCATATTTATTTTCCCTTCGGCTCTGCTTACATCCAATCTTCTCAGGACCCAGTGAAGTATCCAACTTTAAACTAATTACCTTTGTGTAACAAAAGATCAATTAATTCTCTTTTGATAGATTTAATTATCAAAATAATAATTTCTCATTTATTCAAGGTTTACTTTATTCAAGCCTCGAATAATATTTATTTTTTTAAACGTTTAACTGTCGCTTGACTGTTACTCCGTGACGGAAACTTGTCACGCACTTTTAATGTAGGTTTGCGCAGCATGCCATTTTTTTAAACAAATATTTAGAATTATAATTTCCATTAAGTTCCGCGATTAATTTTTGCATGAACTATACTTTAAAACACCTACAATTTTTATTTACACTTTTTTCTAAATCTTTTGGCCAGATAAATTCAAATCATAAACATTTTTACTTATGCACTATATCCTGTGGCGTAAGCTTCCTTTTCCGGTGCCTCGCCATGTGAATTTTTTTTCGTCAGTTGGAAATTCGATATCATACACGAGTGACGCTTTTTTCGCTCGCTCCCCAGCAGAGGAATTCCTTTGTGTTTCCTTCTGACTGGGGATGCCTCATATAACTGCTTTTTTTCATAATATTACTTGAAGTGAAAATTTAAGTAAATAGAAAAGGACAGTTCAACCCCAGCAGGCGCAACGCGCAACGTGCCACACCCCCTTTGCGCCTGCCACCTCCTCCTCCCCTCCACCTCCTGCTCCTCCGCCTGTCGAGTAGGGTTGAGTAGTAGGGTTTCCTCGTAGAAGATGACGAGGGTTCCTGAGTGGAGTTGAGTTGTTTTTCTTACTTGTTACTCTGTGTCTGAAGTTTAGCTTTTTGGGGATGGCAACGGTGATATAGCGGTTGTCATGACAACACTTACCAACTAAAATTGCTCATGGCGCCACCTAGTGAGAGAAATTTTTTTTTCAGTTTTGCTCGTTTTCTGATGTTATACTCATGGCGCCATCTAGTGAGATAAATATTACTTCATTCATTTAAATATATTTTTCGAACTTGGAATTATTTTATTTAATTCGAATTTTCTCTTTCCTAGATCGGGAATCGAACCCGCATCGTCAAAAGATCTTCATGGCCGTTAAATTGTAAACGCGCAAATTGACTATGCCATGAAGACCTGATAGCTACAGCACTAAATTGAATGTTAATATAATTCTTTTTCCAGTTGTTTTGGAAAGAGTGATCATACTGCCATCTAGCGAGAGAAAAATTATTATTATTATTATTTTTTTTTGGACTTTATCATTTTCCGATGTTATTTTTAATTTCCAACTTTGGTTTTTCGCGAGTGGTAACATTAATTTATTGTTTTTTAATTGGTAACATGTTTTTACTTTTAGTTTCAAGAGTTGAAACGCTGATGCTATCATCCAGTGAGAAAAATTATTTTTAGACATAGAATATTTTACTCAATTACATCCTAAAAGTGAAAATTAATTTAATTTTTAAGTTGATGATCCCACCACCATCACGATGTGATTTTTAATCACACCCCATCAACTTTTTGTACACATTCATTTCATTTGGTCATTTCAAAACAATTGTAAATATTCAAGCAATTATACATAACGGTAAAAAAAATTGACCCTAGAAGTGGAAAAAATATAAGTATCATGCAGTGAGACTTCACTTCTACAGTCAATTGTTTTAGGATACTTAAACATAAATATACTCACAAATCGATACCACTTCTTCTACATTCCTGAAACGAAATCTCTAACAGAGCACAAAATTTTAAATGAATCAATTATTTAAAAGTAGATCATTGGCCATACTAAATGTATTTTTTAATATTTCACAGTATTAGCATTTTGTTCTTCGAACTTTTACATTTTTCTGATTAAGATTGCTCTAAACACATCTACGTTTTGATGGTGAATCTATGTTTTCAAGTTTTATTTGATAACTCCAAATTTTTTATATTTAGTAATTTGTACTTTTACAATTTGTGTTGCTTCAGTATATTATACTTAGTATTTTTATATCTCTATAGTACTTTAACATTTTCGTTATGTTTTTACTAAATAAATGTATATTTGACGTTCTGTGCTTCGTACTTTTACATTTTCTATACTAAGTTTTACTAGATGAATCTAAGTTTTGATGTTTTGTATGTAGTACTTTTACATTTTAGTGTTGCTTTAATATATAATACTTAATATTTTTACATCTTCATTCCATGTTTTAGTTAAAGTTTTAACATTCGTACACAATACTTTTTACATTTCGCAAGTGCATTTCAATGTACAAATCTATGTTTTGATACTTTATACTTGTTATTTAGACATTTTTATGATGTTTTAACATTTCGTACTTAGTAATTTCACTCGACTTCAGTCTAAGTTTTAGAAGATAACTCTAACTTTTTTTTTTACGTTTTGTATTTTGTACTCTTAAATTTTTTACATTTATAGAATGTTTGAACATTTTGTACTTTTTACGATTTTAGTTTGAATTTTTGTAGATCCATCTAAATTTTTTAAGTTTCGTACTTAAACTTTTACATTTTCGTACAAAGTTTCTCTTGATGAATACGTTATATACTTAGAATTTTTACATTTTGTACGTAGTAATTTTTACATTTTTGCATTAGGTTTTAACATTTTGCAAGTGTATAACACTTTTCTTTTGAAAAGTTCCTTACTTTTACATATTTGTTTTGAGTTTTTCTGGGTGAATTTGAGTTTTGCAGCTTTATACTTAACATTTTTACATGTTTTGTTGTTTTGTACTGCGTGTTTTTTTTAATTTTTTCAGAGTTTTAGGATTTTGTTGTTAGAATTTTTACATTTTTGATTAATATTTCAGGAGCCAAAGCTATGTTTTGTTGCTTTATACTTGTCATTTTGACATTTTTATGATGTTTTAACAGTTTGTACTTAGTAATTTTACGACTTCATTCCAAGTTTTTGTAGAGAAATAATTTTTTACGTTTTGAAGTTTTAATAACTTGTGAATGCTTAACACTTTTGTTTTGTAAACTTCAATAATTTTACATTTCCGCTCTAAGTTTTTCTAGACGAATTTGAAATTATATGGTTTATCAAAAAATTTTAGTTCTAAGTTTTGACCGTTTGTATGCAGTATTTTTTCTTTTTCTTTTTCTTTTTTTTTTTTTAATTTTTATGATATATTGTTTTAACATCTTAATCTATGTTTGACGTTTTGTCTTTTGCACTTTAATATTTTCATTTTGCTTTTATCAAATTAATGTATATTTGAGGTTCTGTCCTTAGTACTTTTACATTTTTATACTAAGTTTTACTAGATGAATCTAAGTTTTGATGTTTTGTACGTTATACTTTTACATTTTAGTGTTGCTTTAAGATATTATACTTAATATTTTTACATCTTCGTTTCATGTTTTAGTTAAAGTTTTAACATTCGTACACAGTACTTTTTACATTTTGCAAGTGCATAACACTTTTATTTTTGAAAATTTTCGTAGTTTTACATTATTCGTTCTAAGTTTTACAAGATGACTCTAAGTTTTGATGTTTTGTGCGCAGTACTTTGACTTTTCTTATGGAGTTTTTAGCAGGTTAATATAAGTTTTGCATTGGTAGTAGTAGTTGCAAGCTATGTTTCTTTATTTCAGTTAGTAATGCAAGTCTTTGAGTATAACGTTTCTAACTTTTTTTTTATATTCTGTACTTTATGTTGCTACGATTTTAACCAATTCTATATTTAACTTGAACTCTGTATAAAATTGTTTGCAATCTTAGTTTCAAAGTAAAGATTTCAATTTTGTATGTACGTAAGTAGTAATAGACTTTTTCAAAACACGGAATTTGTAACGTAAATAGCTTGAAAGTTTTCTTTGTACTTTAGTAATAAACCTTTTCAATGTGGGAAAAGACGCGTTGCAAATAGTTTTGATAAATATTTTTCTCGGTTGTATATCATAAACCCTATGTAAATTATAAAAATTGTGTTAAAGATTGAGTTTTGAAAATAAATAACTTCTTGAATAAATGAAATGATCGTTAAATGTTAAAGAGTAAGTTTTGAAAGTCTTTGAATAGATGAAATGTTCGTTTAATGTGTTATGTGCCTGATTATAATATTAAAGGTGTGAACAAAGTAAAGATTTCAAGTTTGTATGTTAGTAATAGACTTTTTCAAAACGTGAAACTTGCAGCGAAAACAGCTTGAAAGTTTTCTTTGAACTTTGCTAATAAACCTTTTCAATGTATGAAACTCGTATTGGAAATAGTTTTGTTAAATATTTTTATCGGTTGTATTATTCTGTGAAAATCTTAAAAATTGTGTTGAACACTGAGTTTTGAAAATAAATAACTCATTAAATAGATGAAACGTTCGTTAAATGTTTAAGAGTAAGTTTTGAAAGTCATTGAATAGATGAAATGTCCGCTTAATGTGTTATATGCTTGATTATAATATTAAATGTGTGAATAAAGTAAAGATTCCAAGTTTGTATGTTAGTAATAGACTTTTTCAAAGCATGAAATTTGCAGCGTAAACAGCATTTAAGTTTTCTTCGAACTTTGATAATAAACCTTTACAATGTATGAAACTCGTGTTGGAAATAGTTTTGTTAAATATTTTTCTCATTTGTATATCATAAAATCTTTGTAAATTATAAGTTCTGTGTGAGTCGTAAAAAATATGTTAAAGATTGAGTTTTGAAAATAAATAATTCTTTGAATAGATGAAACGTTCGTTAAATGTTTTAGAGTAAGTTTTGAATAAATGAAACGTTTGTTAAATGTATTGTATGTCTTGATTATAATACTGAAGGTAAGAAATTCTTCACTCGGAAGTAATGAATTAAAGGGTTATATCTAGGAAAAAAAGTGTGTTTATGGAAAACAGTCCGAGTATGGTGAGTTAAATACATAGGTCTTCGTAAAATTATTAAATTTATATGTATGTATATGTTTGCATGTATGAAATATTTTTTAATTAAGACCTACTGTTACATTCATATTAAACTTCAATTGAAGTCAAATTGGTTTATCGATAGTGTTACTCAGCTTGTAGCATCATGTTTGCATGTGTCATTCTTCTATTGGGGCGGCCAACGAGATATTGCTACCTTATCTTCGTCAGCTGATAAGAAATTGAAGAGTGATTTCTACGTTGTGGTTTGGAGGGGAAACATTTACGCTCTCTCTTCTCTGTGAGTACATGATGTTTTATATAATTTGTATTTCGACTTTAAAGTATTTCTTAGATTGCATTCTGTTAAAGTTAGTTTCATGTAAGTTTGAATAATTGAACTATAGCTATATTGCATGAAAAAATTCTTTGATTTTCAACGTGTGAATGATATTATTTTAAGTGCATTCTCTCTGCGTTCATTCACTAACTGTATTGCTAGATTTTGCCTAGTTGCTTTTGTGTTCGTGTATAGGATAACTGAAAATTCGCAACGATTGCTTTGGTTAGTAGGAACTCGGTGGAGGAACTGCTAAAATTGTCCTTTATTTCTAAGAGGCTTTTTTAGCATTCATTCTTCCAAGTTCTAGAAATTCTCTTGATGTTATTAATTATTTTTAATGATAGTAGTTTCTGCAGATGGTATGTCTTGTGTGTGTTTTTTTATGTCTTTGAGTATAATATTTCAAACTTTTTTATTTTTTTTATTTTTCTGTAGCTATGATTTTAAGCAATACCGTATTTAAATTAAGTTGTATTCATGTGATCTTAGTTTCAAAGATTCTAAGTTTGTATATAAGTAATAGACTTTTTCAATGCATGAAATTTGCGGTGTGAACAGTTTTAAAGTTTCTTCGTGCTTAAGTAATAAACTTTTTCAGTGTGTGAAAATCGTGTTGTAAATAGTTAGGTTAAATATTTTTCTCGGTTGTATTATTCTGTGTAAATCGTAAAAATATGTTAAAGACAGAGTTTTGAAAATAAATAACTCTTTAAAAAATGAAAAATTCGTTGAATGTTAAAGACAAAGTTTTGAATAGCTGAAATGTTCGTTAAATGTATTGCATTGTACGTCAATCAGGTTGTTGAATTGCTTCGCAGTTACAAATTTAGCAATATGCGCCTGACTATTTTTAAAGTTTTTTAATCATGATGTATATGACCACAATAATTTCTGAGATTGTATTCGTTTAAAACGATAAAATGTGTAAAAAAATATTAATTGAAAACAAAAGAAATAAATATTGAAATGCACGAAAAATTCGCTTATCATTCTATGTGAAATAAAGTTGCTGAACATACTCTAACTTCCACTATTTCATGCAAACTCTTAAACTTTGAAAAAAAAAAAATCTAGTGGTATAATATTGATTAAAGGATGATTATCTAATGTAAATATAGTCTTAGTTGATATAAATTCGTTGATTTGTATTGATAGAAAACAGTAAAATGGATGTAAACCTGTTTAATTATAGAAGAAATCGCCACTTTTTGTAAAAGTATTGTTAAATTAGTATGTATAAACCTATTGATGGTCATTTTCTAAGTTCCAAATATTTCAACAAAGTTTTTAATTGACTAAAATTTAGTAAATTGAGTGGATTGATTTGGTTGGTGCATATTAAGTCCGTACTTTTTCAAGAAACTGTTTGATAAGTTCTCATTTAATTCTGTCTTTCATACTTTAGGAAAAAAGATTTAAAAAATTTTTCTAAGTCTTAAACATTTCTATAATTAACTTTGACTTAAATTTTGTAAATTTAGAGGATTGATTTGTTTGGTTCACATTAAATATAAAGTTTCTCAAGAAGCTGTTTGATTGGATCGTAATTAATCCTGGGTTTAATATTTTGGGGGAAAAAATTACAAGTGTAAAAATAAAATATGTTCAAAATTAGGAGATAGTTACTACTTATACATTATTAAGATTAAAATAGTGCTATGAGTTGATTAAAAATTGTGAAATTTAATTCTGATGGAAATAATTAATTAATTATCACTAGAACACTTCGGTTAAGTCTGATACTAACGCAAGGAAAAAAAAAAAACATAGTAATCATGATTTGATCGAATGAGTTTTACAACATTGAGGTTTGTGGTATATGAATTCGAATATCTGAAAGAAAATGTAATTAAATAAAATATTCTATGTCTAAAAATAATTTCTCTCGCTGGATGATAGCATGAGCGTTTCAACTCTTGAAATTAAAAAAAATAAATTAATGTTACCACTCGTGAAAAAACCCAAGTTGGAAATTAAAAATAACATCGGAAAACTACTAAGTCCAAAAAAATAATTATTCCTGTTTTTCGCCACTAGGAGGCTCTTCGTAAAAATACGTTGTCATGGAAACCACAACATATGGTAGAACCATTGCCATTCCCTAAAATATAAATTTAATCAAAATCAAAATTAATCGGTGTTGCCATTCCAAAAAACTAAACTTCAGTGTAACAAGTGTAACAACTCAACTCCACTCAGAAACCCCCGTAATCTTCTACGAGGAAACCCTACTACTCAATCCCACTCGGCAGGCGGAGGAGGCGGAGGAGGGGAGGGGAGGAGGAGGTGGCAGGCGCAAGGGGGGTGTGGCACGTTGCGCGTTGCGCCTGCTGGGGTTGAACTGTCCTTTTCTATCTACTAATTTACATTGAAGAAATGTATTTATAGAATTACTCAAGGTGCTGTAGATTTTATGACAGCATAGTGAATGCGTTCCACGACCGATAAAAAAAAAAAAAAAGATTCTTTTAATCCAGTAATTGTATGCTGTAATTCACGATCAATGAGCTGAACATGAAGAATTGGAAATGACTTCATCTACATTGAAGGACATTCATTAATAGAGGACGATTCGCCATAACGATTTATGCTATTCCAATAAAGGACTGCATCACGGACCTTCTATGTTTTGAAATGAATATGGAAGTATAGTTTAAGACCGTTGAATCGCCAATGGAGGGCATTATACAGCAAATTCGAGCTTTATAGTGATAAAGTTTGATTCAAGCAACAATCAGCGAAGGTGTCGATGTTTTTACTAATTCATGTCGTGGATCCACAGGTCGTAAACATTTTTTTTATGATTGATCAATCATTGCTTTATATGTTTTCTGGCCAATTCAGTTTTTTTTTATATTAATGCCTAAGATGTGAAAATTTAGATTTTTAAGGTATTTAAATATAGTCAAGAAATTTTTATGAAGTTAATGAAGTAACTATTTTGAACAAATAATTGATTTTTTTTTAAATTCTGAATATATATTTTTTCACAATAATAATTGATCTTCTATTTCAGCATATGAATAGTTATATATTTAATTCATTTTTATAACACAACGCAATCTACTTAGAATTAAGTATTTAAATCTAAGGTATTTATTAATCAATGTCTTTTAATATGTTTTATACACGATACATGGTATTAATATGAATAATTAAATCACATATTGTAACACTTTGACAGTAAGCTTAAGAGTAGTTTGTAATGAACTACTCTTAAGCTTACCAACTGCTTCTAAATAGACAAGTATTTCTGGAGCTCTTTCTTTCAACTCATGGAATTGAATCTAAAATTACCAGTGGTTCCAGACTATAACTTTTTTGTTCTTTCTAATGGGGCTGCGTATGGTCATTAATCTTAGCAGAACTAGTGCCTACCCCGGTAATCGGCATCCATTTTTTTAAGTAGCACCACTGTCGGTGGATGCCATTGTCACTGAGAATTTGAACTCACAGTTTCCCCTAGATGGCGGCACCTGAGATCTCATTTGATGCGAATTGCACTAGGTATTTAATTTAGCCGAGAGTATCCAAACCAAACGGATACTCAAGGGATCTTTAACATGCTGCACAATCATGCGACATGGGCGCAGACGATTTTCTGCATCTTGAAAATATACCGACTTGGGCCAGGTACGAACCTGCGATCTTGGGCGTACGAGACCTGAGCCTTACCACTACGCCTTCCTGTCGACTCCAGACAATTACTTTCTAGAATAATTCTTCAACACAGTCCTTTTCTTATGTAAAAAAATTCTTTAAAAAAAAGAGAAAGAAATCCCAGATATACTCTGATAAATCTTATTTTGTAACGTATTACTTAATCATGAGCATATTATTCATCGATTTGGGGATAGGGGGGATTTTTGAAACGGCTTGGGGTTTAGCTTCAATAAAGTAACAGTGGTCCTGGTTATGACACATTCTTAGAAAAATTTTGCTCAGAATTAGTTTTAAATATTTTCTCCGTCCCTTTTTGGTAAAAATTTGACAATAAAAGATGAGAATTGCGTTAGTTATTTAAAAATAAATTATTTGGGAGCATACAAATTTCCCATTTGCATATTATATGTCAATGACCGAATAACCCCACAATTTCAAATCCCCTAGTCAATTCCTGCATACTTATAAGTATAACTACTTGAATTACATGTAAATAATATATTTTTTTTTGTTTTAGGAAGACTACACTGTGGTTACCACATGCAAAATGTGGTAACTCTAGTTTTTATAGCTTTTTAATGCCGTAGTATATTAATTACCAGAAGTGTAATGTAAAGAATTTTTTTTATTTCTTTTTCTTTTTTTTTTTTTTTTGCGTAAGGATCGAGACTTTCAAAAGATAAAACAATCATATTAACATTTTTTCATTCCGTGTCTGCTGCATGTTAGAAGCCTTCAGGTGGTTGGCGTGAAGTTCTAATGAACTGATAGTTATGAAGGATAAACCTAGTATATTTGATATGCTTTTCTTTTAAGATTTAAAAATAAAAAATAACAGTATGCACATATTGTGAATATGTATGAAGAAGCTGTCTTGGTCACGTGTTTTTCCCTTGTGAATTGTTAATTATTCTATTTTTTATGTTAACTTATGACTTACCCACTTTTATTTACTCAACGTTTTATTTTTACTTCTTTATAACAATTATTATCATACAATATGTTTTAGTGTGCTGTCTTGGGCCCCTTTTGCAAATTGAAGAAAACATAAAAGACTTAAATTTAAAAAACAATTATATTTAATTTAGAATTGAAGGACCTGTCTTTCTTGATATTATTTCCATTATCATAATAATTGCAAACCTAAAATATTGTTTCCTAAGTTCCTCCATTTCCATAATGAAATATTGTGTAAATCCCATAAAACATGATTTATGCCCACCTTTCACACATAAATTAAAAGTATTATTACAACTGAAAAAAAAAAAAATCACTTTTAAGTTTTTTTCTTCATTATATTTGTTTACGCATTATTAAGTAAGCGCATTTTACGAAATATTCTCGTAAAATATGTATTTATCACAATAATAATAATAATAAAAGGTATTAATACTAAAATATAATAATTTTCTGCTTACTTAAATTGTTTTAAAATGTACATATTTTTTTTTACTTTTCAACAAAAACTATTTAAAGCAATCTTTTTAAATACCATCAATCGGATTGTAGATCTAACGGGGCAAATTGGCTACTTTACATTAGCCAGTGCCGAAATAATGGCATTAAAACATATATATATATATATAGTTATAGAATGAAAGTTGATATATAGTAAAGTAAACATATATATAAGTATAGATAGTCAGACATAGATTGATGGATAGATAGACATAAGTAGCAAAATACTTCGAGATGGATTGTTTTTTTTTTTAAACTGCCACTGAAAAATGCGACAGTTTCGCAAAAAAGGCACCGAAAACGTCGCCATGAAATAGGAAATAGCATAAAAACTGAAATGTGTACCACTAGCCGGAGCGGTTAGTAGTAAAATAATTTATTATGTTTGTGGAATATTTGCCCAGTTAATAAATTGAAGCATGCATTATATAAAATAATAAGGCAAACAATATGATAAGTATGACACCTTATTTTTATCACATTTCTGCATTAACTTACGCTTTCCTTCCCCTCTCACTCGAATACCGAATATTATCCGTAAAATCATGGAGTTAACTGAAATATGCAATTAAAAAAACTCACTGCGAAACAGTAAACTAAAACATTGAAAAAAATTGATAGATGCATATACACTGTTAGAAATGTCATCATGAAATTACGGTTAAATGACCGGCAGCAGTCTGTCCATCTAATTCACCGTTAAATTTACGGTTTGGAACATTTTTCTATCTTTACGGGACCTAACCATTTCCAATTAACTTGGTTAAAAAGCCATAAATGCAAAAGTTTACGGTTTTATAACCATTTAAAAATGGTTTCAAAACAAAAATTTTACCGTTTTTGAGCCATTTCGAGGCGTAGAATCTGCGAGGCGTAGAAACCGTAAACGAAGCTTGCAGACTCGAACCCCGAACGCGTGGTGTACAAGTCTTGCTCTCTATCCACTCAGCCACCGTCATCACGGAAAGCGTCCGTTTATTTATCAATAAATATTCTTTTCCAACAGGCAAACAGCCTTAAAATTAAGATTTCAGTTTTTGATTGGATCCAAATTTATTTTTGGCCTAAATTTACTGCATATTGACGAAAATCCTTTTATTTGCTGCAAAAATTAAAATACAAACAAGCTTCAGCAGCTCAAATTATGGGTTCGCTCATTCGCAAACAGTTTGGGAATCCGATGTCTCCCATTTTTGATTTATGTGTGTATGTGTTTCTATTTAGTATCCACTGCTTAAGCCACTTTTTCTTCTTCTTTTTTATATACCCATGCATATTCGAACTGATAAATCTTTATTCATATTTTAAAACAACGTAAGACCGGTACGGTTTCGTAACCAAGATGGACGCCCGATTCCTATTGAGCGCTTGAAATTTACGGTTAGTTAACACTAGAATTACCGCATTTCTTGTATACCTAGAACTACCGGGGGGGGGGGGTCATAGCTGACCCATGGACTTTAGTGATGCCATTTTTATTCGCATGAGCAATACAGATGCAAATAAAGTGTTTCATGATTAATATAATAATTTTTAATAATTTATTTATGAAATTAAGCTTCTGGAAATGTTACTGAATATGAAATTTAGTCCATGGGTACCATAAAAAATTTAATTTCTCATTTCAGAGAAATACTTTAATATTTTGGCGGTTCACATGAAATTAAATACAAAAAATATCTCTTAAATAATATAACGTTTTAATTTGAGTTACATAATATTCCTATAAATTACTAAAATGTTAAATCACAATAAAAATTAAATGTACATGACATTTTACTTTCCGCCGAAACATTTCACACAAACTGTAATAGTCTTAGTTTCTTTTTTTGCTGTGCATAATCCACACACAAATTTTGAACATTTTTCACACACAGTATTAGTTTTATTATCCTTGCATTGTTTTATCTGGCAGCGTTTTCGTTTGTTTGAAACTTCTGGGGTAGCCAGTGGACGGATAACTACTGGTTCTTTTGCAATATATTTCTCTCTTAGTTCCTCTGCTAATTTTAGAATGTAGTCTCTTCTGCTCAGATTAGAACTTGTTGTCTCTCTATAAACTACCCATGCATTGATCACCGCTAGATCTAAAATGTTGAAAAAAACATGCACTGGCCAACGCCTTGATGCAGATTTCACGGAATATTTCCTCGCCATTTGATCTACAACGTCGAGCCCAAATTTTGTGGAATTGTAGAAATTTATTATTTCAGGGGTTTTCTTCTCATTTTGAGTAACTTCTAATGCTGAATGCAATGTGCTAAGAAGAAGAACATTTTTGTTTGCTTTACATTGGTAGGAAACAAGAATGGTGTTATTATGTGTCATGAAAGTTGTTGAATATAATTCTTTTTTCGTTTTCTTCACGGATTTTGGAACTTCTCTTTTTGCTCTATTGATTGTTCCGACATAGCTCAAACCATTATCTTTCAGGCTTTCTACAAGTTTTAGAGATGTAAAAAAACTGTCACTTGTTATATTTCGTCCTGTCTTGAGGTAAGGTTTTACTAACCGAAGAGCTGCATTCTCACCAACACTTAAATCTTTGGATTTAGAATCATCTTTTCCTAAGTATGGAAATGCATTTATTATGTACTTTGAGCTTACATCTACAGCCAACCAAAATTTGATTCCGAATTTGTCCGGTTTGTTTGGCATATATTGCAAAAATCTACAGCGTGTCTTTGACGGAAAAAGCTGCTCATCTACAGTAATGTTTTCTCCTGGTTTGTAACACATAAGACAGTTTTCTATGAACATATTCCAAACATCTGATATTAGGGCAAATTTATCTTCTTTCAGTCTATATGATCTTGAAATTTTTAAGTCGAAACGCAAATATCGCATGATTTCTAAAAATCTGTTCCGGCTCATTGTTGACGGGAAAAAATTGTGGCCCCAAGTCTTTGACCAGAGGCTACTGATGGAGACTCCTTTTGCAGCTAAAGCTCCTCGAACATACAATATTGCAATAAAGGCATCCAGTTCATCAAGAGAAATGCTCCACGTCTCATTTTCTAGTTTTGATCGTGCTTCAACTTCTGTGCATTTCTTTATGATATTCAAAATTTTATCATTTATGAAAAGTCTCCAGGAAGTTATCGGACTGTTATTAGTAATATTTCTTTTGGAGTATGGTGTAGGTCCTGGAGTTTTTTTTAGAATATTTTGAATAGGTCGTCGACCAGAAGAAACTGAACACTGCTGCTGTATTTTCCATATAGTTCCGTCCTTCGCTTCTTCCAAGTCACTTTGACCGGGCGATTGATCGCCTTTATTTTTTGTTTTTTTCTTGACACTTTTACAATTCTTAGTAGTTTTAGGAATTTCAGAAGTGCATTTACTTAGAATATTTTCATTCACCTCGCTGTCACTTGAAGTGCATTCGGACGATGAGATTTTATGAACATTTTTACTTGGAATATTTTCATTTATCTCACTGTCACTTGAACTGCATTCATACGATGAGATTATATGAACATTTTCCCCAGTAGTTTTTTCGTCATTTATAGCAAAATTTTCATCATCTGCTGATGCATTTTCATCGTAAGAATCATTTTCTGAAAGTTCATTCAGCAATTTCAAAATTTCTTCTCTTGAAAGACCTCTCCTGCTGGGTGCCATCGCTAAACATTTGCAAAACTGAACTGCCACTTGCTTTTGTGCAGTTTTCAACAGGGGAAAAATTATTTTTACTTAGTTTTTAGCGTGTAACATGTAACTGAGATAAGAAAACATTCTAGAACATTCCCATACAGAGAGACAATAGCTTCCAATCACACAAACTTGCACATCTGCCTGGCAGGTGCACGCTAGATATGTGAAAATGCCCCCTTCCACTTTTTCCCCCATTCTAAAAAGCAGGTGCCATATATCACCATACTTTATTCCTTTATAACTAAAAACTGTAGGGTTGAAATCTTTGTTGAAATAAAGGAAAAAGCCATTATCTTGTTCGGGTCAGCTATGACCCCTCACGGTAGTTCTAGTAAAAGTATTTATTGGATTTCAACTAAATTCGTTTTAAGGCATTACACTAGATATTTAGGAAAAGTCAAAAAATTTGAAAGCTTAATTTTGAAATGCCGCTGTGAAACGAGCAAAAAATCACGTCGTGGGTCAGAGATGACCCGCCTCGGTAATTCTAGTGTTAAACGTTCTTTTGGGATAAACAGAGAATAAACGATTTTTTTCGCAATCAGCGGTTTGAGTACCATCTTTTTAATGATTATTCAACTGTTGTAATTAAATATGGTAAAATAACAATCAAATAAATGGTTTATTTTACTATTTTCTTACGGAAATTTTTAACAGTGTATAATGTGTAGATAATGAGTCAAGTCCATCTTTGCAGTCATACATCTCAGGGCGCAAGAGCTTGCAAATATAATAAATTAAAACGAAAATATTCATAAATCAATAAAATATTTAAAGTAAGGGTTTATTTTTTCAAGATGTTATACAATAGATATTTACACCTTATCGAACCAATCATCTTAATCACTGCGTAAAAAAACAAAATTGTTATTTTACATACACACGTAAATCGCTTATCGCAGTGTGCCGGGTAATACTAGCAGTCCCGATTTCATGTTTAGATGAAATACTTCCAGGAAAATAAAAGATAACTGTTGAAAAATGTATAAAAATATGACAATAATATCACCTTGTATATAGGTTTCTAATATTAAACAATATGTAGTGTCAGTCGCGAAAAATAAAAAAAACATAAAAAATATAAAACTAAAGTTCAATACATGCATACAAATGAGTAAACGCCTCCTGTACTATGTATTTGGAACATTTTTCTTAATTTCATTGATTTTTCTGAAACAAAATATATGGCGCATAATGCTGCTTGCAGACAGTAAAAATTCCTATACAAAATCAAGAAAAAATGACCCCATTTACAGAAAAGCGTCCGTAAAGAACGCGTACTTGTCTTTTTAAGCAGCGTCTTACCAATTTTTCTTCAGAAAAAAATCAATGATGATACTTATTTATAAGAAGATGAGTAATGTGGGTATCGAACAGAAATAAAAACGCGCATCATCATAAATTCATACATGTACTTAAAGATCCTGTTTCTAGTTTGTAGGGGTGGAAAAAGAAAAACAACCAATACTCATTTCTCAAACCAAAAATCTATTTCACCGTAAAATATATTGCCTTAGTTTTTAGGAAAATAGGTCCACTGCAACAGCTAATGGACCGTGAAGTATCCATCTTTATGGTTCGCTAGAGATTGTGTGTCGTTACGAAGAAATGGTTCTTAATAAATTGTTATTCATCCGCTGGAAGAAATGAACAATTTTGTCGAGAAAAATATTGTCCGTAACGTTACAAAATTTGTTTCAAGTGTCCTTTAAATTTAAAGGAGGCTTTTATTTAAAGAAAATGATACACTTTAAGTTACTATTAGACACTTAATCAGTTAAATGCTTTATCTAGTTTATGCATTGACTGCTAAAGCTAGGACTAAATACGAGTAAATAAAACAAATAAGGTAAAGCCAATAGAGTTGGTGCACAGTTGGAAAACATGATAAAAAATAATGAAATTATTTTTTATCAAACTTTTGGTAAATATTATAGTCCACATTCTTTCTGTATGCTTTTCCAACATCATTTTGTCGTTACACTATAAATTAAAGCGACATCTGGAATAAAATACAGACATATATTTTTTGCCTTCTCCCCTTATAGGGTGGGTGAGATTGCGCACATGGCTGGTTTACACACATAGGAAATAGATAGTGATAACAAGTAGAATACATTAAAATTAACTGCAAGTAAATTGTCAAAACAGTTGAATTCGTAATTTAATTATTATTATTATTATTTTCGTTCCTTTTGTGTACAGGGCATCACTACATTGTAGTGACGTGTCCTTACCAATATTGCCTTACGACATATTTGTTTTAATACGATTCTAAAAATTTCAATAAAATTTCAGAAACATTCAGTTTGTTAAACAGTTTTTAAAAAAGGTCTGTTTGAAATTTTTTCGAGGACTGGAGGAGGAACGGAATAATAAAGGAGAGGGCGTAAACGTATATACAAACACATAATTACTGAAATATACACTTTACGCTGTGCGTTAAATTCATATTGTAATTGTGTATTATTGTTTATACATTAACTTGATTATGAAGTTTTGTTAATATTTTTAATTATTATAGTAGCAGAGAGCCATTACCATAACGTTAGTGCTAGTGTCGCAAATTTCTAAGCAAATATTAAAATTGTAGTAAACGCGAAAAATTATCAAATGAAATCGATATTAATAATTGAACATTTCATCTGCTTTATAATAGTTGTAATGTTTATGTACACGAAACGATATCCTGTGGGATATCATTTGTACATTTCGGTAACTTTTTGCACGAAACATAATACTTTGTTAAAGTATTGTTTAGGACAAGGACATAAAAAATAAATGATTTTTTATAGTTAGTATTTAATTGCCATTTTGAAGTGGTAGAAAAAAGTCTTTTTTCTCTTAATCTATTATATGATATCCCTCACGAGAAGGTTTTGAAAACATTCTTTCCCTCTCTGGAACGGAAAGCCAGCTGAGGATCAACTAATCAAATATAATAGCCATGTCCTGCCTCTGAGAAACAAACAAAAAAAAAAAGGATCTCCAGAGATTTAGGTAAGAGGCCATCAGACCAAAAATAAAACTTTATCCTTCTTCTTTGCCTCTTAACGAAAGCTGATCCCCATCTTATTTTCGATACTAACTGAAACTGAAGTGTTCTATGATAGAAGCGTTTGAGGTTCTTTTTCCTCCATGCAGGGAATTAAGAGCATTTACTTATATAAAACATTTACTATTATATATATATACAAATATAGTTAGATATGTAGATATATAGATAGATATAGATAGATAGATAGATACATAGATATACATACATATATATATATATATATATATATATATATATAAAAGCATTTATATGACTTAAGTTTGATGAGTGTAATGACAAGATTAAAAATAACCAAAAAATCGAAAAAACAGTCCACGTTATTGGGGCGCAGCAACACGTTACAATAGTGTAGTGTAATGTTCTTACAACAGTATAATTTGTGTATTTTGTTTGAAGTGTAATGGACTTACCTGTAACGATAATTCTTGCCGGATTTGAGCTGGACACCGTAAGGCCTGTTAATCTATGTTTTGTGCGACAGGAAAAACTAGTTAATGCGTCACTCTGTTCAACCTGTTTAATGTGAAGCTCTCCAGAAGGAAAAATATTGTAACGACCTGCAGAAAAAAGTTTACATTAGGACAACAACCATGACATCTAGCAAAAATCAGTACATGTAATTAGTTTATACTAGTATTTCGATAATATATGCATACGTTGACTAAAACTGTTAAAGCAGCTATTTCATTTTTGTTTTTGGCAAAAATAACCGATTCAAATGTAAAATGTTGCTTTAAACGCGCATCATGGGATCCCAATATTTGGAGCGGATATTTCCATTAACTATTTAGGTCTGAAATTGGTTAGAAATAGTCAAAATGGAATTTGATTAGATTTTTTTTATGTTTATGCAGAATATTATACGATTATTGTCGGAGATTGTTATTTTGTATTTCCTCATTCAGGGTGTCAAATCATCTAAAGAATGTTCAAAGCGGTTTCTAAAGAAGATTTTTTTTTATTGCAATGGGAAAGTCCCCAGCAAAAAACTTTTTTAATTTGACGGATAAATTTGCAAGTTCTTCCTGAAATGCAATATTTTATAACATTATATTTGTGTACCACTTTTGCAATTTTTGACTAAACTTTGTATTTATGGCTTTTTATATTTAGGGGAAATTAAGTCACTTCTTTCCACTTAAGTATTAAAAAATATTTTTGAAAAACTAGAAAAAACTACGTTTCGGCGAAATTTGCGATAAATAAATGAAACACTTCATGCACAAGAATTCTAAAGTTATTTTATTTAGAAATTTACCCAAGGTTAATTGCAGCAAAAGAATTCTCCCGTATTTCGCCAAAAATTTTGTGAACTCAAATGTCAACTGTAGGAGATACATTAACTCAAATAATTTTAAAGTTCGTAGTCTGAGTACTTCTTAAGTAAAGGAAATACAGAAAAATACATCGGGGAGCGCATTGTTGAAGGAACACTTGATAGACTCCTGGAATATGGTAGCATGTGCTGAGCAAGCGCAACGAGTTTGGATCGCGAAGTGATCCAAATGGAACTGCTTGTAGTTCCTTGAGATGGCGAACAATAGCGAGCCAGGGAGTAATATCTAATTTACCCTTAGGAATATCTATTTTTCCACTGCAATTGTATCATATTTTGCAATTTCAACGTATCATCCAAATTCTCTACATATGTTTTCTTTACATTGCGATTACCTTAGCAGTAAAAAATTTGCTTGCTTTAGGAGGATGCTGCAATGAAACATTTTTAGTTATTGGCGTTAATGCTTAATTTGTCGACTTCAAAAAAAAAAAAAAAAAATTCAAAATATAAAATTAGCAAACGTGTCTTTACCATAATATATAGCATTATATATCAGTTTTTTTTTTTTTTTCAAACTTTTTTTTTCACCAACACAGTTATTATTAATTGAGCACTTCAGTAATTATTTATTTAACTTTATGAGGTCTCAATTTTTGAAATAGATTTGTGTTTTTAAATTCAAACGTAAAAAGTAATTTTACCTTTCCTAGAGAGTTTTAATAATTTTCATTGAAATTCTTTATTTTAGTACAAAGAAATTTTAAAACATTTTTTAAATCAGGTAATTGCTTAATTTTCAACAATTGTATCATCCCATTTTGCAATTACAGCAGTTTACCAAAGTTCTGTATATATGTTTTCTTTCTAATACGACTACCTCGGCAGTGAAAACTTGCTGGAGAAATACGCTCTTCCGTTTCGCCTCGTCAAGCTATCAAAACATTTTTTTTTAATATATCGAACTCTAATACAAAAAACGAAAAAAAAAACACTCTTTACAACCTTGCCATATTTTTAAGAAGTCGGCGTTATTTTAGCTGGTGGGTGACTTGTTCTTATAGTCATTCTTGTTTGTGAATAATTGGAGGCATATTATTATTAGTTTATTATTATTGTTATTATTATTATTACTTTTATTATTCAATGAAACATTGTTCGTTTGTTCAATTTGTTTCATTTATTTTTAACCGACGTCACAAAGGCAGGAGGTTATACATTCATATTGTATGTATGTCGTTTTTTTTTTTTGTCTGTTTGTCCACTCATAACTTCTCACAGGATGAACCGATTTTCATGATTCTTTTTTTATTAGATCGCGGGTGGTTCCCCATAGGTCCCGTACTTTCATTTGACCATATTCGATAATTAGAAAAAAGTAATGGGCAGAAATGTAGTATTTTTTTCGTTTTTTCATCCATAACTTTTGACTAAATGAACCGATTTTGATGATTTTTTCTTTAATCGATAGAGGTTCGTCTAACTCAAATATTGCAAATCAATTTAACTACATTTGTTTTTTAGAAAAAACGTTTACGGGTGAAAAATAACTATTTTTTATTTTAATTGGAAAGGCTTGGCTTGATTTTTCTTTGTTGGGAAATCTATTAATAAATATAAAAGTCATTGTTAAAAACATATTTGTTGTCATGGGCCATAATATTAAAAGAAATTACAGCAAGAGTTTGACTGAAGGCTTCTCTGTGGCAAAAATTAATCCAATCAATTTGTTTGCTAAAATCAACTTCAAAAGGGACTTTATCATGCAATAGTTTTTAGTGCCATTAATTCAAAGAAGTTTTGCCCTTTGATATGGATTTTTAAAAAAAATAGAGTATTGATATGAAAAATGTAATTACACTAAAAAGAATAAAATAAAATAATTTTTATATAAAAAAAACAGAATCGACTTCAAATTATAAATTGCGCTAAAAAGTGAAAAATAAATTCATTCTTTAAACAACATCGATGGGACTTTTAAACATAGTTTTAGAAGTCGGTGCAAAATTATGAGTCTAATTACCATTATACCATTTGCTACTTCATATTGGAATTGTTGCTAATTCTACGAATATATATATATTTGTAATTGGATTCATGATTACAAAAGATTTTATCTATCCTAATTTTGTACCGACTTCTAGAACTATGTTTGAAAGTCCCATCAATGTTGTTAAAAGAATGAATTTATTTTTCACTTTTTAACGCAATTTATAATTTGAAGTCGGTTCTGTTTTTTTTTAATAAAAATTATTTTATTTTTTCTTGAATTTTTCGTATACAATGCATTTTAAAATTGTTATAGTAATATAACTTCCCTTAACAATAAAACAAAAATATTACATATCTTCAAGATATTTATGGTTAAGATGACATACTCACGTGTGCATAATTAACGGCACACACTTACAAGAGCATTGCACAAATAAATTTTATACACTAAGTAGGTAGCGGTAGTTGCTCTTTCTGCTTCAGTTGTCTCGTCTGATTTTAAATTTCTCACAATATCTAACCATATTATTTAAAATTGGGACTGAAATTTCATATCCTTTTCTTGATGCATCCATTTTCTTTTGTCACTCTGGATAAAACCATTTTTTACAGGTGAAAAAAGCGTCGTATTCAAAATAAAATAATTATCTTCATCATAATCCTTGGATGATGAAGATAATTATTTTATTTACATATGCTATACACTTAACGACAAAAGGGAAGAAGAGATTGTATATACTCGGACTATTTGTCTTTGATTACCAATAAAGCGCTAGAAAAAGGAAAAGCTTTCCAAGTAATAAATTCACTTTAGTGCTTGGCAATAAAAATGAAATACGCATTAAGAAGATTCCACCTATTATTTCAAGTGTGGCAGGCTAATTTAACCAAGTAGTCTCGTATAATAGAGGCACCAAGGATATTCTTTGATAATTTTCCCAAAGTAACTAATTTATTGTCTCTAAACATATTGTACAGTTAAAATACTTTTTTTTCTCTTTCGAAGGTGTAAGCAGATTAAATTCCTGCTACACTTTCAAAATTGTGGTGCACAAAATGTTCAAAGGGTTGCAGTGATATAAAAATTTTGGTATGGTCCAACTAAAAAATAAAACTCATGCTGATGCTAAAATAAGGCACATCTTATATACATATATATATGTGTGTGTGTGTGTGCGCGCGCGTATTTATATGTGGTTCCATTAGAATTGCGAAAATATTTATATTATTGTATTTTTAAAAAATATTCTTTTTGCACTTTGTTCTAATGCGTATATAAATTTCTTATTTTGTTTTATCTTTTACGTCAGCAATTAAAAATTCCGCCATTGCAACACTATTTTCGAGAACCCCCTTTCTATATCACGCGAACCCCTGAGGGTTCGCGAACTACCGGTTAGGATATGCTGATCTAAATAGATAGATAAACGTCCACTACACGCTCATTTTGAGGGATTGTTAGTAGAAACGGAAGTAAATAACTTTGAAAAATTGCAAGACCTCATTATCGCGGACCAAATAATTAAAAAAAAAGAAAAAAAAAAGCTCTCATGACTGTAACGAACATTATCTCGATGATTTTGAAAATTTAATTGATTCTCGCAAACTAGCTAAAAAACTTGATTCTCATGAAAATATATGACCACTACGCAGAAAACAGCATATATTTTCCGCAAACCACAGAACCTAGAAGTACAAGCAGATTAAAACAAAACACTTCCTTTGAAACTTCCTATCAAAAGGCATAATTAAAACAAAGTAGTACAAATTCAGATAGAGTTTATCCCCCCCCCCCCCCATGACGGCTTCTCTCCTCTTCAAAGTGCAAAATCGCCAGAACTTTAACGATTCTTTAACTGTGGACTAAATAACCGCAAAGTGCAGATTGTTGTAAAAAAGAAAACACGCACATTTCTTGATAAGACGACGCTTCAAATTTTCACAATTTGGACATTTTATTTTAAAATATAAATTTCCTTTTCTTTTTTTTTTTGAGTAACAAAACCAAGTCCTTTATATTTCGAATAATATACAAAATGCAATTTGAAGTACATTTTTATTCGAGTTTTATGCACGAAAAATTCTTGCATGAAATCATCAGAAAAGGATAAATCGAATAAACGGTCATTTTCAGAGAGACAGGGAAAAATTCTTTCTTTTGAAAATTTTGAGAGATTCTTCGCCGTATCAATTCCGCATAAATTTTGTATTATCTGAAGCATTCTTCGAATCATGAGATTTTGATGGGTAGTGGCTAAAATAGAAATTGATTTTTTCGACATTTTAAAATTTGACAGTTTTTGCATTTAGGATGTTCGAATTTCATCGCATCGAGCTTACTAAGACAGTCCACTGTATAAACACTTAATGGAAAATAATATTCATTTTTGCGTCAACTGAACACTTGAAAAAATCCAACATAAATGGGACACATATTTGCTATGCTAACTTTATGTAAGCATTGAAAACATTTTTTTCCCTCAAAAATTGCATTTATTTAGGTGACCATAGCTTATATTTTCATGTTTAGTATGTTTGGAACAAATAAATAAATAAAAGTAAAATATAGATAGATAAAGTAAAATATTCGATATTAAATATACAACGAAACCTAGAAAACAGATCACCTAGTTTCAAATGTTCATTTCTGCAAAAAAAAAAGAGAACATTATGTTGCTTTAAGTGTAATGATTGAGTAAAATATCCTATACAGTGATCATCAATTTTGTCGATCTCGAGGATAGTTTTTTTAGGCAGTAAAACCCCACTTAACGGACACCGCTGACAGTTTTTGATTATACGTAGCAAAGCATTGAACTTATAAAACCCTTCTTTTGCCGACACCCCTCTATTATGGACAAATATTTTTGTCCCTCTGGTGTCTGCTATAGAAGGGTTTTACTGTATATGTACAGTGAAAGGAATATACATAATTAAATCATGCTATTGATTTAGGTAAGATCTCCTTGTTTCCCTTAGAGCACGGGGTTATGCGAAGACTTACCTACGACTCTAGCAAGTCTAAATTTATTGACGAACTTTTTCTTTATTCTTTTCTTTTCTTCTTCCTTCATATTATTTGGAAAATGTATCGGTGTACACTGCAACAGTGCAAATATTTTTTCCACAACTGTCAAGGTAAAGCCACCAGCATTAAAATAGAAAAAAAAGTTTAATTTACCCAGTTCATAAGTTTTTAATCTGTAAAATATAGTTTTTTTTACAGATTTTTTTCTGTCTTTCACATTAAGTAAAATGCACCGCGAGTGTAACCACATACATCTTTCTACTTTGAAATTCTTACATGAGAAATGTGTGAAAAAGCAATAATTTTTTAGACTTGATGCTATTTAACAAATGAAAAGTACCTAAAATGAAATTAACTGAACAAGGAAATATAGCTGAAATTGAAATTGTCATTCAACAAAAGTTTTTGATTCCAGTAAATGATGATCAAGATGTGAAATGTTCACAGGAGCGTTTATGAAGTTACGTGGCATAATTTGCAATTGGCATACATATGCTGGCATCATGATTTATCAGCATTTTCCTCAAATAAATTGACAATTGACAGAGGTACAATTAAATCCGTTGTTTTAGACATGACTCAAATTCTTTCTCTTTTCAAATTCTATACCGGACATTAAAATAGAGAGATAGAGAGTGGAAGGTATGCCATTTGTTAAATGAACGCGTTCTTTTAGTGTCCGCAGCAAGGAATGGAGTCGGGTTCAAAATGTGGCTTTTCAAAATATATTTCAGCTATTTCAATAGAGTATTTATTGTTTTTCGTTTTCTCACAATAATAAAAAAAAAAAACAATTTTCAATTTCAAAAAATGTGATTTGCGTACTTTCTAAAATAGTGGATTCAATTATATCCGTAGTAATATGTGATATTGATAAAAATACTGCAAGAGTGTCAATTTAAATACAGAAAAACTAAACACGTACTGGATTTGGAAGACGCATCCACTTTTTCCATTGGTTCTTTAATCCACGCCTCCACCGTGACGTAATCTTTAACGAAACCAGGAACGTTGCATTTCAAAACAGCATTGTTTCCTTTCAAGACGAATTCGTCGCGCATTTCGACGGCGTACCGTTGCGGCATAACTGAAAAAAAAGTAAAGCATTCGGATTAATAATTGTAAAAGGAAAAATACATTTAAAGCGGATACAATCATGCACATGTTTGCATGGATTTTTATTAATATCAACTATTCTGGCCCCCGAAGTAGGAAGGGCATAACTACATTTTTTAGTCAAAGAGTACTTTTGCACAAAAGGTTTATTCATTCAACTGGATATAGAAGATAGGTATAAAGAATCATAAGTTTAGGTAAATTACTTTGTGGACGGCTTTGCAGTGGTAATGAGTGTAATAATGACTAAGATTTCATCATCGTTGAAAAACCACTGGGCATTTAAAGGCATTTTGAAGTAATAAGCAACAAAATCAAACATAAATGTACAAAATAAGTAACAAAAATTGCAGAAACGTGTGTTGTGTTTGCAAAGAACAATATTTTTCAGTGTGTTTGTTGTAACCCAAAAACACGTGCCATCATTTTTTATGCTATTTGTGCTTTTAGTGTACTTCATATAAGCTGTTTATTTCATGTTTCAAAATGCATTTTAATAATCCCAAAGTAAACAAGCATGATATTAAGAAAAATCCTGTGAAATCAAATGAAACATATCAATTAAGACTACCTTGAAGGAAACATATTTTTCAATGGTGGGTATAACATGAAGGTATTTAGAATACACTTTACCCTTTTGGCCAAGCACTCAGCGATTGTTTAAAAATCATCTATTTGTTATTTTTTATAAAATTTTGAAAAAAAAATTAAGTTTAGTCCAAACTGCCCCATGGTCGGGGTATTTCTACCTAAAGTATTATGAAAGGAAAATGAACTGTTTTTCAAACAGTGTATTATTTATAATATTACACTTCATTAATAGTTGCTAAATAAAAGACGTCGGTTGACAAACAGAGGAGAAAATGGCATTTAACTGCTTATCTTTGCCTATTTGCATATAGATAAAAAAAATCAACCGTTGAAGAAAATGAATAACTCTTTAAAATGTTAAATGAGTTAAATGATAATATGAGCAGGTGTATTAGTATTTGGGGTATCTTTGACTTCTGTTGGGGAAGATTGGAGAGCCCCAATGCTTACTGTCCAAACTGCCCCATAGGCATGAAGTAGGGTATAACGCTAAATATATATTTGTACTAAGCAGCATTGAATAAATAAAAACACTGCGCCTCAAGTACAGATGGGGACGAAACATGAAAATCCTAAATAATACATTAAAAGCATGTAATAAAACAAGAAAAATAGCATATTAGGAAATGTACCGTATGAGTCTGTTTACGGTTACAGAAACACTGATCCAAAGTGCACTGTAAAAAACTCTAGATTAACCTTTCACTAAAAAAATGGTGAAATTCAGCTGCAACCAACATTTGGTACTAAAATTGAATCAGCATAATGGTTCTTAATTTAATATTCATGGAGAAACAAGGTAAAACTACAACATTAAAATGGTTCAATTTAGTACCAAATGTCGGTTGGAGCAAAATTTCAATAATTTTTGCATTTTTTGGTGAAAGGTTGAACTAGAATTTTTTACAGCGTACACAACCTGATAAAAGTTGGTTATGGCACCAAAACTTCGTTACCAACTCATCTACATTTCCAACAAACCTGGGTAATTTAAAATTATATTGGTTTACAATGGGGAACGTCCAATTTACTCCGATGTCCAATGTGCCAACACCTTCCCCTACTAAGTACACTGAAAAATTCTAGTTCAACCATTCACCAAAACCATGGTGAAAATGGTAAAATTTAGCTGCAACCAACATTTTGGATGAAAGTTGAACCATTCTAATAGTGAAGATTCACCTAGTTTCACCATAAATGGGAAACAAGGAACCATTATAATGGTTCAACTTTTTTCCAAAATGTTGGTTGCAGATAAATTTTACCATTTTCACTATTTTTTTGGCGAAAGGTTGAACTAAAATTTTCTACAGTGTAGGTCTCACGACAAAAGAATGTGAATTCGTACCACGTGTTTCTGCTGTTTTATAAAGTGAGGTATTACAGACAATTAACGTGTGTGAAAACTCAGTATACATATTAAAAAAATGATTCGCCTTTTACATAAATCAAAGTAATAGCCCATTTAAAATTCGATTAGTTTTCAGCAAATTAAAGGCCCTGAAAATCTGAATGGGCAATAAATATTATCAATATGTTACCGAGTTATAATTTTTCTTAGCTGATTGCGCAAAAGTTAGCAATGACCGTCACTCAGAAGCAATTGCTACGATTTAGTACTGTATCACATGATTAAAACCTTAAAAATAAAATGTATAGTTTCCTACTCAAAATCTGAACATACTATTATAATGATATATAAGGTAGTTACTCATTTTTTGAAACTCAACTATTTTTTCCCTTGTGCAAGCATATATATTTTAGTTTTTAGAGATATACGTATCCGATTTCTTACATATTCCTTTACAATAAAAATATTTTAAAGAAATTATGATTCAAATGAACCTATTGCAAGAAATGCAAATTTCCTGCAAAAAATTCATAGATTTATTTCGAAGTTAGCACGTCAGCGTTTCCTTATCGTATATTAGGACTATGCGAGGAAACTAATAACTCCCGCAATCACTAAAAAGAAAAATCAGTTTTCCTGTTGTCTTGCACTAAAATTCAATGCAGTTTCGAAATTCCTGTTTGTAATTTTCACTTTAAATTCGTGCCTTAAGGAGCCTACACTTGTGAAGTTTATAGTCGGTAGACATGTAATTATTTACCAATTATATTCTTACTTATTTGTGAACATGTTTTGGAAACGGCTTCCAAAAAAAAAAAAAAAAAATGATATTTATAAAGCGAAACGTTAGATATGCCATCTCTCTTGACTTAACTTTAATAATAATTGCAATTCATAAAATGCTTTTATTTAGTTATTGAAACTGAAGTAACTTCTGAGACATGTATAATAATTCCAATTTTCTCCAACACTTCTTTCCTACAAGACTAGGTCTATAAAAAAAATAAGTGTCTACTATTAAAACATTTTCTCCTGCATTCGTTTGAATTTTGTATTTTTCATGGAACTTCTTTACATCAACTAGTTAAACTGATTTACTAAGCTTGTGTGGTACTAAATTTGTTTATAAGGCATCAAAAAATATGTTTAACTGTACATTTCCGTACATTTTGGAAACACGAAATTAAAATTGTTTTTTAAATAGTTTTACCTCTTTAATTGCAAAATAATTATATAATACTGCTTTTTAAGCAATTTTGAAAAATCTCTGAACAAAATAAATAAATATGACAAGACTTTCAAATGCTTAGAAACATATTAATATACACCTCAAGGTAAAGTTCGGATCAGGAATCGCATGTAAAACAATAAAATGCTTGTTAAGTTTGTGTTACACATGTATAAACTACTGTAAAGTATAATTTCAGTTTTACGATCCATAAGTACTTCTTTTCTGAGATATCTCAAAAACTTATTTCACACTATCATAGAATTTCCGTAAAACAGTTTCAGTTGTACCCCTTCTAATATGTTACGACGTAATTCTTTAAAAAAAGAGAAAAAAAGGACATATAGCCGAATTTCAAAGTTTTTTTTTTCTCGAGTAGTTTCTCCGGGTGAAACAGAAAAGGGTTCTTAAGTTCTTCAACGAGAAACATTTCATTCGGGAATTTCCCAAAAGAAATATTTTCTAACACGAAATTGTTCTTTATGACGCAAAGGTTGGTTCAGCTAAGTCGACGTTGTTTTCTTAGAAACTCTCAACTACAAGTCTATATCCCAGGGGCAGAACTCCTAAAGACTTCTCAGGAGCATTTCTTTTCCTCGTAGTTTTCCCATCTTTTACTCAATTTTTGTTTTCAATTGCTCTTCTTGTTATACTGCAAGAGGAGGAAAACTTAAAAACTTCAGATACTTTCTAATTGTTGCTTTTCTGTAACTTGTTTTCTGGTTAATACTGATTGATAGGTTAACGGAAAAGATGAAACATTGTTGACATACATAAATTTAAAATGTCCATGAAGATATTCGTTATATCAGATCCGATCTGATTTCTGCTTTCTTCTTTATCAACTGTGTTTACCTTACTGCTGGTTAATTGTATTCTTTATCTCACATAAAGCAGACTTATAAATAAAGAAAAAAATAATGTTGGGTAGTTCATACTGCAAGTTACAGTTAAAAAGTTGAATTTCTTTTGCATTTAAGATTAATGTGTTCCAGCTGCTTCTGTGTGCAACACAAATGTGTTCAACAAATTATTGCTACTTTTTAAAAACATATAAGCTATATTCCTTATTAACTGCTTTAAGCATTTATCATAGATGCATATTCCTATTTTCCAAATGAAGCTATTCATATGTAAAGACAAAAATTGCGCGAGGTTTTATATTGAAATTAAAGTTAAAATATTGAATTTCTTCTGGAACTTATGTAAGAGAGCTACGTTTCATGAATATTTTTTGTCAACGTATCAATTAGCGTTAGAAAGGAAACAAGCTAAAGAGAAACAACAATTAACGAGATGTTCCATCTAGAGCTGTGTGGGATTGCTTTCCTGAGTACTCCAACATCAAATTTATAATCTAGGTATCTCTGTCTCTCTCTCTCTTTCTCATTAAGCATTAGTTTTTAATTACTTAAATATATTTTTTTTCAACGGTTAATACATACAGGGTGTCTGAGAAGTATCTATACAACTTCAGAACGTTTTATTTAAAGAAGTTAATGAGATATTTACATGCGGTTTGTTGCAATCAATGTAGAAACACTTGAAGTTTTTTCTGTTCAGTACACCTCTATGAAATTAATATTGAAAAAATTCCGGGGGAAACTCCCCTGGAATGTTTTTGCAATTTAACTCCTGAAAAAGCAGTTTTAGGCTCTTTGGGAACTAAGAAGAAGGAGTTTCATAAGTTCTCCCCTCACAAAATTTTCGAAACATCAGTCTTAAAAATGGACTTTCAGTCTATCTTTGGCAACGTTACTAGAGGCAGGGGTTCGAGGGCTCTCCCGAGGAAACTTTTAAAATCTTCCTAACAATGTAAGTTCGAGATTATTTAGTGATGTTAGAGGAACTGCTTACAGAGCTAAAGCAGCGTATCCCTGCTGCTTTTGAGACAATAACTGACAATTTGCTGGGACTGAAATTGATTTTCGTCTGCATGTACTTTGTATCACACATGGTGCCCACATAGAAGTGTATTGAACAGAAAAAACTTCAAGGGTTTCTACATTGAATGCAAAAAACCGCATGTAAATATCTCATCAACTTCTTTAAATATAGCGTTCTGAAGTTGTACAGATAATTCTCGGCCACCTTGTATTATTTCATTGACTCATCATTTATTCGCTCATTCATTGTCTAATTCATTCACTCATTTTTTTTACTTATTCATTTCTTAATTCTTAATTAACGGAATTCGTAGGGAGAAAACATATGCAATTACAGCTGCTCTATGAGAGTTATAGAATAAACATTAAATCTTCCATAGTTAATTCAAGCTGTCTAATTTGCTTAGGTACACAACTAAAATAGAGTGGTAAACAAAATTTAGGTGTTTAAGTTATTAAATATTAAATTTAAATTATAAATCTACTTAGTAAATACAAATAAATTGATAATGAATGACGTGTACTTAATCTCTGTAAGTTAATACATTTGCATATCTTTAATGCCTAGCTATACAAGTCTCATCTGTATCTATTTTTCCTTTCATGTTTGTTCGCGTAATTTGCTGCAAACGTAACAATATTTCATAATAATGTAGACATTGCATAAATTGTATGCAGAATATTAATTTGTATGTAAATCTGCTGGAGGTAAATTGAAAGGAAAACATTTGCTGAAAATATCTTCGGCATTATTTCATCAACGATAAATAAGAAAAGTCGAAGTAGAACAACTCATCATGAAACCTCTATATTAGTAGATATATCACTCATGCATTATTCATTCTTTTATTTTACGATAAATCATATTTTTACAAGTCACACCACAAAGCTATCACGCATTATTAACGGAGGTAAAACGCACGCACAGGGTCTTAATAAAGTATGCCTAATTTATTAGTACACATAAATTATTCCTAATGTATGTTATTGTACCTATGATATCAGCTATTTTTCAAATAACTTTCCTCTGTTCTATTCCAAACAAGTAATAAATTAAGATCATTTAAGAAACAACTGTCGAAATTACCTCATTTTTAATTGTAGCTGGATCAATAATCTTTTATAACAGAACATAACATAATTTTTAAAGTGTAAAATTACATTTTCACACATAGATAATATTTATATAAGATAAATAAATTTGTGGAAACTATTTTTAATTAATATCAAACAACTCCTTAGGGAAAACGGTAGGTGAAAAATGATTGAATTTAAATGAGAACGTTGAGGTGGAGTAACTAACTTTCTTAATATATAAATATATATTCGATTTACTTTTTTCTTAAATTGTCTTACTTAACGTTTTCATTACTGACAAGAAATTATCAGTCGTGATTAAATAAGATGTGATCAAACAATATTTGTGTAGTGATAGACAAAACAGATACTATGCTTCGTTATATTTAAATATTGACACATTATTGAATTATATTTAAAGTTTGCATTTAAACAATTCGAATATTAATACGAAAAAAAATGTATTTCTGATTGAAAAGTGTTAAAATATAATAAAAGTTTAGTATTAAAAGTTAGTTTAGGTTTTCAACTGGTTCAGGAATTTAAACGAATTGAGGTATCAAGAAAATGGTTTGAAGTTAACAGTTTCAATGAATTTATGAATTCAGAAATTTTAGTGGCTTAGTGCGTTTTTATTTGAACACTCACTAAGTGTTTAATAGCACATGGTTGTTAAAAAAGGATGCATAATTAACTCACACATAAAAAATATGTGGTTTAGGTTTTTATTGCGCCTTTTTTTTTCTTTCTCTCATTGGATAAATTCTAAAGTTTATGATGACTCTCCAAAGTCTTTTGTTTAAGCAACAAAATCTTTATTCGCCACAAAGTTCCACAAGAGCTTATTTACACATTCTTATTTCAAATATGTAAATAAGCTTCGTAAGCATAAAGTAAAATTCATATTTAATTACAGTAAAGTAAGTTTAAAAATAATTAAAATCGTAAACATAAAGATTGAATAACCTAACAAAACATAACACAAAAGCACCTAGCGAAACAAGTTACTGACAAGATGATTTTTGAACCGTCACAAAATTTTTTAGAAGAATATTTTTTCTCGTATACTGGTGGTAAAGTGCTTACAAAATAAGCGAGGAATAGAGAATTTTAGGTGTTCATTATTTTGCGTACCACTCACATAGCAAATGTACAAATCTAAAAAAATAAGCTGAAAATCTATGCAAATATGCTCTTAACTTTCATTATTAAATTAAAGCTGGGTAATTTTCAAAGTACCAGTTACGTGCTAAAAAACGAGTGTATAAAAAAAAACCTGTTTTTTTAATTTATTTATATTTTATTTTTACAGGGTGCATAGCGTTCTTAAGCCCCCCCCCCCCCAATTTGTAAGCACTTTACCACCAGTGATTGCATAAAAATATTTTCCACGTAATGGTTCGTGAATTTATTAATAAATAATGTTTTTTCTCTTATACTGGTGGTAAATTGCTTCCAAAATAAGGCGTGACTTAAGAATGATACACTCTCAGAAACGCATGCTCAAATATCACGAAACTTTCGTCGTATTTGACGAAATGGCTTCGTGAAAAATGTTCCAAGTAAGCCTTTCGTCAAATTGCTGAAATTTGTGTGGTAACTTTTTTAAGTTACGTGATCGCGCGAGGAAAGAATCGTTACAAATGACGAAATTTTCATGACGATTCAAGAATCGTCGAAAATGAGGATTATATTTTTGAGAGTGTACGCACACTCTCAGAAATGGAACTCTTATTTTTGACGATTCTTCAATCGTCAAGAAAATTTCGTCATTTATAACGATTCTTTCCTCGCGCGATCACGTGACTTAAAAAAATTACTACTCAAATTTCGCCATGTTGACGAAAGGTTTACTCCGAGCATTTTTTACGAAGCCATTTCGTCAAATACGACGAAAGTTTCGTGATATTTGAGCATGCGTTTCTGAGAGTGCACCGTTTTTTCGTCGGGACACATTTTTGAGTAGTAAATGTTACAGGTAAATAATATTGTCATTCAACATATTTCAATAAAAAGGTTTCGGCATGCTGACAGTAAAATCGGTATTTCTCTTAAAAGAAAATGTTAGCATATACGTTTAAGTTTGCTACTCCTAAAATATAATAACAACTTAGAAGTTTGATAAGAAGCAAATCCTCTTATATTTCGGTTGACACACTCTAAATTATAATCCTATCGCTACAGCGAAAGATTAGGCAATATCCCAGAATCCTTAACGGTTTTACCTTATGTAACAATTCAACTCTAGTTTCGCTGGCCCATAACGATATTATCTCTTATTTACCAGAGCGCAAGTGATGAAATTAGATAACACAAGTGTCCGCTTTAACTCAATATAGAAACGCCTCATCATGCGTTTAATTACATAAAGCCTTCATTTGTGTTGAGAGCCAGATTATAATAGTCTAGATGACTTGACTGCTGGAGCGTTATTGGCAAATTTCAATTCTGATGGACATTTTGTAGCATTGCTTTTCACTGGATTAGTTTCTAGAAAGACAGCTGTAGAAGTTTATTGTCAAACAATAAATTTATTGCTAGTTAGTTTCTCTAGCATGACAATAAAATTAGCTTCTGAATCATATTTGTCTGATTATGGTAAGTGTTGTGATTTTGATATTTTTAATATTTTGATTAGTGTCAGTAAAAATGAAACATAAGCATTAAATATAGTTAATACCTATTTTTTTAAATACTGGAAAAATCCAGGATGAATCTAAAGCAAGATTTATGTGCTAAAAACATTAAATTTCATTTGTATGTATTGTAAATTTGTAAGAAATCATCAGACATTTTATAATTAAAGATAGGATTTTTTATGCTGTAAATTTTGCTATTTCTGTAAAACAGTTCATGAATGTCATTTGTTTTATCATTATTCATGTTTGTTCGATATTAATTCATCGATAATGCAAAGTTAATACATATTTCGTTCATAAAAATCGTGAAAAAAGAAGTGACACACAATTTGTTATAATTTTCTTGAGCTATAGTTATGCATACACGAAATTCAAAGTCTATTACAGTTGATTTCTAGGAGAAACAATATACTTACAATAAAGTATATTCGTTTTAGCAGTAATATCTTTACGTTTGGATTCATTACTTACATGATTAACATGATCACATGATACAGACTTTTTTTAAAGCAGTAAACGACGTTTAACATGATAGAGATTTCTTGTACCACTGAAGAAAGCGGTATCTTTAGCCTCTTTATTATCATCATGAAAACAATTTTATAGTGTTACAAATTTAAAGATTTTTTCCTTTATTTTATAATTAAATTACTAGTGACTTTGTAAAATATTATTACATTACTCATAAAATACTTTACAAGCAGCACAATACAAATCAAAGCATAGATAGTCTGAATGACAACGTACAGGAAGAGATTTCTGAACAATCTACTTTTGGTAGATTTTTTTCGCGAATCATTGAAATACAACTCATTAGATAGCCCGTTTTGAAATTAATTTTCACGATATTCAACTGCAATTTTTGTGTACGTTGTCGTGTTGTATGAAATTATGAAATTTCAAATTGCTATGTTTTACACATACACAGGGAAAAAAATCCTATAGACACTTAAAATTTATCATACACTCACTATTTTAATTTCAAATTTCATTACAATACTTTTCTTGCATTCTGTCAACGCTTCTGAAAAACAAATAATATATTTTTAGTGCAAATCGTAGGGCTTTGGATTTTATCTTCATGAAAAGGGCGTAATAGTACTCTAAAGCAGCTTAACAACTCTCCTAATAAGAACGAATTTTATTTTGACTGTAGCCTTAGTGCATTAAATTGAAAATCCTTCACCCCCCCCCCCCAAAAAAAATAAAGTTGAAAGGACAAAACGAAAAATACACACATTTATACGAATACTTTGAGGCGAAAAAAAATCTGCAACCCATATCATCCACAATCATACCGAATATCGTATTATTGCATACTCCATAGCTTTAGAAAAGATAAAAGCATCCAGAACCTTAGTTGCTTTACTGGTAATATTAGCATTGAAATTGCGGCTTGGGGATTTTATGCCCCGCCGTAAATCCCTTTAAGCTTGTTGGGACGGCAATAAATATTGAATGTCTTTAATATACGGCGTTTATTTTAAATTTTTCTTTCGGAATATCGGATGCTTATACAAAAGTTGCGAGTTGCGTAGGACTAAATTTTAATATAGTACGCATTCGACAAAATGTCTTTTGTGAAAATAAAATATACGCAAACAATACCTCGGGTTCTCCTGTAGTTTTAAGATTCCTAGTTCAAATATTTTTCATTTAAAGAAGAACCGGAATTTATAGTTTTTGAACTCACATTTAAATATTTTACGCTGCCAGAGGGTACATTTGTAGAACTTTTGACATTTAAATGCCTCCTTCCACAGAGGTATATAAATTTGAATTTCCTATGCGAATTCGGTTAAGGTGCTTTTAGATGGAGGAAAAAAAACAAAATCTCTGAAATCGTCTGTATTTTATTTGAATCATATTTTATCGATTTTTAAAATATTTGTTTCAGCAAAAACTGTGTTAAATTCTTCAGACCCCAGAACTAAGCACAAACAATTTTGATGCAATTTTTCGGTTCTCTTATTTAAAAAATGATTGCAAAACAAAATAACTATTTTTTTTTAATTTTAATTAATAATTAGTTTAAATAATAATGAATGGCCAATTTCCATGTTTTTCATGTTTAAAACGAAGTAAACTATCTGTCGGTTAAGTTAAAACATAATTGGGTGTTTTAGCTTTCAAATTGCACAAACAGTAGTTAATAAACAATATTTTCAAATGTACCCCATTGAATACACTTGGAATGAAGAGGTTATATGTATGTATAGAAAGACTAATTCCGCTTTCATAATATAGTGTTATCGACTTACGTATGCAATTACGAGATTTAGATTACAAACAATTCTATTTTTATTGCTATGGAAATATAATGCAATTTTTCATTCATCTATAATGCAAACTAAGCTATTAATTGAAATGGAATTTTATTTAGCGTGCTCCTTTTCAAGGTTTCGAAAATAAATCTATACATATAATGAAATAAATAGCTTGTGTGTGTGTGACGTGCGTTCCGAAATAAACGGTAAGGCCTAGAAATATGATAATTTATAAATAATTACCTTGAAGTCATTATATAAGAAATAAGTATGAAACCGCTGTTTCATTTATTTAATCTAGTATTTTCGTCACATCTTAGTCTGTCTTTAAATTTAAATGGTTGTATCCGAAGTAGGATTATTCTCTCTTATCAAAAAAAAATTTAAAACAAATATCTACTTTTCCAGCTTATCAAACATACATAAAAGCAAAGAAAAATATCTAAGATAAATACAAATAGTTTGCTGAATGCTATAAAACAAAACCAGTGTACAAACAAATATCCTTCGTAAAGAAATCTAACTAGGGAAATATTTTCAATTTCTATTTTTCTCGTGTTTTCTATAACATAAAAGGGAGAGGAAAGCTTTTATCGTAAGGATATCACGTAAATGAAAGAAGCTGTAAAAATGCTTTAAAAGTTTCCCTACTGTAACCAGAATAGCGATTCAATTTACTTAAACGAAATGCTTGTAAAGAGATTGCGATCTGCTTTTAGCTAATTACCCCATGCGTTTTACCAACTTTTTGAAATCACATTACCCGGAATCTCCGGAGCAGCAATTTTCGTTATTTTGGGCCATTGAACTGGCAGTACATATCTATTTGTTGAATTTCGAAAGTCTTATTTATTCTTGTGTTTAACGGTTTTAACATTTTTCTAGTTTTAATGTACCAGTTGATGAATTTTATCAGTATTGACTCTATGTGAATAAAAAATATAGAGCTCGCACTGGCTTTTCTATTTTGAATGAAGATCTTCTCCGAATTTTTTTATTTAAGCGAAATGTAATTGACATAGTGTTATACAGAGTTTTTGTAAAGCTTTCCCCAATAGGTGGCTATTCAAAGGACAATAAGGAAAAGGGAAAGTGTGCATAGGATTAAAGTAAACGATAACTGATTTATAAGTAATATATATATATATACAGTAAAGCCCCGTTATACCGCGCCTCAGTATACCGCGGAATCGGATATACCGGGGTGACTATCATGTCCCCGAACGTTTAAATAACCCTTTATGATTACCATTTGAAGGTGATTCCTTATTTATCATTGTAAATAAAGCCAGCCCGAGCACACAAATATTCTAGCTGTGCGTGTGTATTTTCGTTTATAGCGCTATCAACCTTTGTACTCCAGATTCTTTAACATTCCTGAAAAGTAAACATATTCCCCAGTGAGAAGTGCGTTCCCTCTGATCTAAATCTTTTTTTTTTTTTTTTCTTAAGACCTCTCCCCCTTCGCAACCCCATGTTGATAACATAAAGAGATTTGTAAGCCTTTTTTTTTTCTTGGAACACAGTTGATGTATAACGTATCACTCGATAGACTGATTGCACAGTTGAGATGTGTACTTCTTGCACAGCAATTACAGTGAATAAAATGGCAGCAAAGAAGAAGAAAAAATTATACTACAGAAGAAAAGTAAGGAGTAATTGATAAAGTTAAAAATGATGCTACAAAAGGGAGTATTATTTCGAGAATATGGTTACGCGGTATAGTGAAACTATTCCGCAGTTATACTATGACGCGGGTGACAAAGATGTCCCCCGACACCCGCGTTTTAACGGGGTTTTACTGTATATATATAATTATAAATTAATAAATTATACATTCGTTAATACAATTATTTATTCCGTTTGCTGCTGCAGACACATAGCAAATCTGTTCGCGGCTGAATGCATATTATTCGATGAATAAAAAACAAGAAGGTCCATCTAGAACCATATGAGAATACAGGAAGAAATTCATAACTCAAAGAGGCTTGTAATGAGTGTAACAAATGCAAATGAACTTATCTGAAATAAGAATTGCTTACAAAAAAATAAAATATAAAAATAAAATGTTTGGAGTCCTTGTACTAGTTTAAGGAATTTTTAAATATTTTTTCATTGTTCAGATTTGTTACTGATATTTTATTCAATTATTTATTTATTTTACTGCATTATATAAGATTTCCTTCCTTTTGGTTAGTATTTTACTGTACAAGTGCGGTTAAAGATAAAAAATAATAAATAAATAATAATGAATATAATAAATAAATAAGGTGGATAATTATCAAGAATATTCATAAATGTAATAAATGTCAAAATGTACTAAATATGTCTTTGTTTATGTAATAAATCAAATTATAAGCAATATCAATGGAGTGATTCTTGTTTTATCAATCCTTTCAGAAGCTATCAAAGGTGCAATCCTTTCCAAAATGATCGATAAGAATACCAATTAATTTTTCAGATGTGTTGTAATTTGTAAAATAGTAAAAGTTTCATTTCTTAATTTTTTTAAGATTTAGGTTATCTTAATTGTTACAGAAAAACATATTAGTAAAAATCCAATATTCAGTTAGAGATGATTTTTCACATTTTTTTATCCTTTTTCAAATTACCACATGCAGTCTATCGTATAAATATACATACTTCTCATTTTCCAACATTCTATCTTTTGTGTTGTTTAACCAGCAGCAATCGAACATATAAACATTTCTCCATTTCATACATTTTCCGCTTTCGTTGTTGGAAAATATTCTTCATAAACAATGTCCTTATTTAAACGTATGAAATTATTGTCGTGGCGAAATGCTTACCACAATCTGTTCTATCTTTTTAACTTAAACTTTCTGGTTTCACGTCCTGTTCCTCCAAGCATGGATTAAATGCCTTCTAAGAAGAAGGAGCGGGAGGAGGGACACCTTTTCATTCTCTCAACATCCCTGGAGGATAAAGCGACGTTCCTTATCTCTAGGACAACAGATGCAGCCGTAAAGTGAAGGAGAACGTTTGTCTCTGTCGATGGGGGTAGAGTTCTTAGCATAACCCCCTTCTTTAAATGTAAGACGGGGAATAAAAGGTGCTGCAAAGATAAGATGGTAAACGGCCGGGTATTGCTTTTTCCGAATATTTTTCTATTTAAGATCAACTGGAGGGATATTAAAGGTTCTAAATGTGTACCCATTCATGCGATAAGTTGGGGATATAACCCTGGTATAATATCACTTGAGAGTCAAATAAATCTGGCTTTATGAACAGGGCTGGTAAATAATAGAGATGTATTTTTTGGTATTGGAGTTTAATTATTCTCAAGGAAGACCTATTTTTAAGTGTTGGGAAATATTTTATGATGTTTAGAAACGCATATGAATCTTACAAATAGTCATTTAAAGCAGTTAAGAAGTATTAACAATTGTAATTAATATTCTCAGTCAAACGGAATCGAAGTATAACTGGCACTTTACTGTACTTCAAACATTCCATTTCTCAATTCAAAAAGAGATGCATTCCGACCTTTTTTTGGGCGAATATATGTGATTACTTTAATGTATTTAAACAAAAATAAAATACTTTCTTTTTTTTCATTGTCGGTGAAATAGACAAATGCAATACAGGTATGACCCGGCCCGCTCTTAAAGTTGGTCAAGAAGGTGCAATTGCTTCTTTCTCTGTAGCATCCAGAATATAGTATATTTTTAAGAATGTGTGTGAATTTCGTTGTTGTTTCTTTAATGTAATATATAAGGAGAATACAATCTTTGCATTCCCGTCAATAATTCTAAATAACGGTTTTTAAAACACTCATAGGTAATCTTAATGAGTAACCATCCAAATAGATATTAGTATAAAATATGTAAGACATCAAATTAGGATGTGCATATTGGATGTAATGCACATGATTGTCAGGAGTGAAATTCATTGCCCTGCTAAAAGAAATTTCCAGTAATTTTAAAACACTGCTAATTATTACTTTTTAACCTGTATTATCCCACACATAGCTTCTTATAACTAAGTGAACAAATATATTTTATACAACATCAAAGACAAAACAATTGCTATTTATGCTTTTGATGATGCTTGTTGTGCTTTTTTTCCTGCTAAATTTCCTGCTTAAAAATCTAATTTTCTTGCGTCTTTGAATGGTTTGAAATATCAATTTTATCATTTGGCCTTTTTGTTTAAAACAATAATTGATAAAGTGCCTTCCTCGAGTGCTTTTTAATTAATTTCTTTCCTGGCGTGACCAAGTCTTCTCGCTGCATACATCGCACGTAGATGAATACGAACCATAGATCAGCACCAGCTTGCCCTTGAAGCTAACCCTTTAAGCACCGTTCAAGTAAGAACTAATGGGTACAATTTTAATTCCAAAATCAATGAATGATTAGCGAAATGTAATTTTTCGTCATTTGTTTGTTCTAGCTAATTTTGCACCGGAATTAAATTACTAAATTTCCTTTTTTTTGTTTATAGTATTTGTTTACATTCTGTCATAGATTTCTCTTAACTTGTTTTTGTTTTTCTGTCGTTTGTTTTGCTTCTTTCTTTATTTTTAAGCACTCGTCACTTATAATACTTCTACAAAAAAATGAAGCATAAATAATGCGTCATATCTTTTAGAAGTTTTTTATGGTTCTCTAATAAGTGGAATAAATTTCTATTTCTTTACCTCAAGTCTGTATTTACTGATACTGTAATAGAGTATATAATGAGGCAATTCCAACAAAACATAATTGTGAAAAGGGATCAAATTCGGTACATCGAAGGTCGATTCTAACAAACTCGACTCCTTTTTCCCATTTCGTTTTTTGTTGAGATATCGTTAAACTTTTAAATGTTACATTGTCGAGATTGCACTACCCCGAATAAATGGGTCAAGCACATCGCTGATCATGATCGAACTTCAGTACAACGCCATATATTGGTGACGCTGTAAAGTTATGAGTATTATTCAGTTTAACCTCAAATATAATTTAGTTTTTCGAGTTTTAAATTTTTTTCTTTCTGTATGATTGATGATATACCTTGATGTTTAATTTCAAGTAGTTAAATTCAAGTGAATTTAGAAGGAGTCTAGGTTTTTGAGGAGCCAGTCAGTAATAAAAATGACTTATTAGGCCTAAAAATTCCATAATTATTAGAGGTATAATTTGGGATTCTAGGTGCTCAAGGGAGCTCTATTAAATATACAAAATTGAAAGTATGCAGGTCTACTAGTTTTTGAGTTGGAGCGCCATTTGGGCCGACTTAGGCTCGGTCTACTCTACGTATTTAATGCCTTTCATTAAATTTATAAATTTAAAAAGAAAAAGTAACAACTGTTCAAATGTTTAAAAATTCGAAAAAGGGGGAGGGATGAATAAAAAATTATACCAAAAACTGAAATACAAAAAAATATTTTGGAATAATTAATTAAAAAAAAAATCAAAACAACTTCAAGTTTTTGTTTTTCCTATCGCATCTTAATTTCTCGCAGAAGCTTTGTAAAATGATGCAAAACCGTTTAAGATTTAAAAATTGAATAAATTACGGGTTGTAGTTAAACATCTATAACGTTTTATTAAAATTCGTATCATTGAGCAGGAAACAAAAATATAATTTCATACAAAATCTAAAAGTTCAGTCAAATAAATAAATAAATAAAATAACAACTTAAAAATAAGGAACTTAAAATCCAACTTTGTTCTGATAGGACAACCTGAAACATCTACCAGGTGTTAATATCTTTTAACGAGATATTCTACAATCACATGTGTGGTAACGCAATTTCAGCAACTTTTCGAAATCCGATTTCTTTTGTGAACAGCAAGAACTTAGATTTGTCTTCGAACAAATAAGATTCGAACAGAGAACGATCTTGCATTTCGTTCTAAATTGCTTTAGTTTCTCGGAGGAATCGTTTTTTTCTTCAGATCTTTTCTATTTATTCTGATGCAATTTCTTTTATTAAAGAATACCTTATTTTTGACCAAGAACTTCCCCCGCCTATCTTTTCCAGCTATTTTGATGCATAAACGTTATAAAAGTTTATGTAAGAAGTATGTCAGTTTTAAATGAACCTTTACACTTTTTACGTATTTTTCTAAAACAAAAGGTATATAGTGGAGTATTGTTTATACGGCAAAGAAGGGACTATCGATAACGTCGTATAGTTGGTTTAACCTTCTGAGTAAATCCAAGTATTGGGACTACACTAAAACGTCGTATAGTATAAACTTCGTATAAACGATATTTATGCATAAAAAACGATGTAAATATACATATATTTTGCCACAAACTTTCTTCCCAAAATAAAACTCTTATACTGATGTCGAACTGTGCTCCATTTCTTTAAACCGATAGGTGAGTTTTGTGCACAGGGTCTCCTCAACTAAGTCGTTACTTAAAAGCAATAAAATATAAGAAATAATGACCTTTCATATCCTTGAAAAATAAATAAATAAATGAAATAATGGTAATCAATAAGATGAAATGACGCTTTGTTCTCTAATCAGAAATATTTGTTTTAATTGGATCATTAACAAGTATTGATGCAAATTTACAGTTAGTACTCTCATAGTTTGCTACGTAACAATTTCACTTTTGCGAGTTGATTCAATGCCACTATATGTGTCCATAGGATTGTTATAAAACACATGCTGTTGGCTATATGGAAATGATCATGAATGATAAAATTCGAAAAAATATAAAATAAATTAATAAATAAACCAGAATAAAAATCATTAGAATAATTTCCAGACAGCTATTTCACTCATGTAGTGCTAATAAAACATGTGCACTTGTGCCAATTTGAAAATAGACGTAACAAAATTGCACCTAATTTATGATCAATATGATGAAAACGAAAGTTATCAGTTGCACTTTCGCGCATTGAAAATGATAAGCACTATACAATCCCATTTTCTACATATGCACAAACAGTGTATTTTTAGTTTGAATGTAATTGTTATGTGCAGACTTGATTTTCGCTCATTAATATAATACCTTCTTAATAAAGAATGGGTTCTCAAAGAAAAAAAAAAGAGAAAGTTTGGCTTTAAAAAATTTTTTCTCATTTCTTCAAAACCATAACAAAACATTAAAAAAAACAGGGTCCGAACTATATAAATGTTTATATTTATTTGGAACATAGCGTTGGTTTTTGTATGATGCATTATCCTACAATAAGCGTTTCATAATTTTTATTGATCTTGTTGTCACGATGAACAGTGACATTATAGAATTCTTACAAATAAGTATTCATTTGTGCCATTTCCAAAAAGTGCATTCATCAAGTTACACAAAATGTGCAGCTTTTTAAGTGACTTTCTTTTACCTTTGGCCACCGTACTGACAGTCCCCTCATCGTAAATTGTCAACTACTCCTCCCTTTTCTTCTCCTGTGTTGCCACGCAATGCATTATTGCGAAGACGTAACCGCTGATCCCTGAAAAGTGGGGTTGTGATGTTTTTTTCGAAGGTATGTTGCTGAACTTTTGAAACATACTGTAACCGTTGCAAGCGGCGTATAAAAGGATACCCCAAGCTGGGGGGTGGGGGAAGATGACACACAGACTCCCACGGACACTCTCACGAGCACTTTCGCTCTCGGAGAGAGATGAGGCTTTGAGGGCTACCGACTGCTGACTTTTGCGCGGCTCTCTTTCTACTGGAATCTGGATTTCCGGAGACTGACCGCGATGCTCTTGTTACGTGCTACTGACATTACGAGTCTCGGCGTGGCGAAGCTTTTATAAGAAGATGATTTCTGTGATTAAAAAAATGAATGCTAATACTTCAAAAATAAATCTAAGTGAAGCACATTGCTAATGTTGGTGAGTCATTTTTTTAAATTTGTGTTTTTTATTGTTTTCTTCCATTCCCTCCTGGTGTTTTGCAAGTAACCTTTGTACTACCACTAACGTTCAGGCCCTTATTTATTCAAAATTACATTTCCTAAAGTTATCCTTAGGTGCTTCCCGACCATAAAGATTTATTTTAACGGGGAATTTTTCGGCATATATCATTAAATGATTCGTAAGTAATGCATCTGTTTTCAAATGTTTATTCCCTTGGATCACTTGCAAAATTCCTTTTCTAGCAGGAATAATTAATTTATTTATATTTATTTTTTTTTACACGCGAATAAAATAATGGAGGGGGTCACCACGACACTTGTTATGAAATAATTCGGGCTTTACTTGTATTTCTTCTAAATACGTATGCACACTGTGTATACACCGTGTGTACACCGTAAGTTCTGTAGATTTACGTACACTGCATTGCGCAGTGTACGTAAATCTGCAGAACTTTATATATGTTCGTTCTCCCAAAAATGTATCTAAAATATTTTTTAACCCTTTCTTCACTTTTAAGAAAAAATGGCCGATAATGTGTTTTAATTTTTTTTATAAAGCTTTTTGCATTTTAGAAACAACGTGAAGTTAAATGCTTGCATATACATCTCCATAAAGTTTGCTATCAAAAAAAAAAAACAAACTAAATAAAAACTAAAATAAATAATGCAACTAAAATAGATGGATTATATTTTAAAATTTTAGATATTTTCTTAAAGACTATGAGAAAATAGTATCTACGCATTGCACTCGGTTTTCCGCGTTTGAAAATATAGGAAATCTGAGATAGGCAGCAAAGTGATGCTTGGGAAATATAAGTAAATGTTCGCAGTACAATATTGCGTTAGCCGCTATGGACGTATATATTCAACTAAATTCCAAGAAACTCCCGAAACGAGCAAATCAATTAACACAAAACTGAGCATTTGCTCTCCAAAATTGAATGATATTAAAGGGAAGAGAGAAACTAGTATATGGATCGCAACATGGTCTACGAACTCAAATATGAATAGATTTCTCATGAGGAACCCCATATATACGTAGAATGTAAAGCACGTAGTAAAGTAAAACTCAGATGAATATTAGAAACACGTGGTTTTATTTTGAAGATCAAGTAGGAACTTTTCTCTACATGGAAATGAAAGATAAAAGAAAAAAAAAAGCGGGTGCAAAATGACAATTGCTATTTTCATTTATTTATGCGGTTGTAAACTTACTATTAATTTATAACTTTGTAAAAAATATATTTTTATTCTCTTTTTGTTTTCTTGTCTACACTCACTTCACTGAAATTTTATTCTGTGAGTATATGGTAGCTAAACAGACTCATTTTATGCTGTTATTATATTCGTAGCTTTCGCGTGACATTTCAGGACATCTATCTCCATACTGTTTTAAAACTTCTTGGAAAAACTTTACCTTAGTTTTACTCTGTTTTGAAACTTTTAAACATAAATGGAACATTAATTGACTAGTTTTCGAATTACCCGTTAAGAAGAGGAGCCCCGAAAAGCAGAAAAGAAAGACAACTGGTCCAGTGGATAAAAAAAAAAAATGGGAATCAATGCACATATCCCTTGTATCGAGCTGGGCATGTATCCCTATGATGTCTGATGCGCTTATGGTTCTCTTCTGGTATAACTCACTCTTTCATTCTCACAGGTTATTGTTGGTAAAATACACGCTGAAAACTTTCGACTGCAAGCACAGTAGCATACTGAGCTGCAATACTGTGATGTTGTTACTAAAGAAAAAAGCAGCAAATTGGGTACTGGAGATCATTAAAAGCGGATGTACTAGAGATTAAATTTTCCAAAAGGCAAAGTCTTTAGTTAAAAATAATTTAACTTTATGTAAGTAAACTGTAATAGAAACATAATTTCACGTTAATTTAAAGCACAAATGAGCATTTAAACGCAGACATATGTTTCGGGATTGCATGGAATCCCTTTTTCAATGCGACAGGGAGCTTCTAGATGCATCTAGAAGCTCCCTGTGCTTTAAATTAACGTGAAATTACATTTCTATTAAAGTCTTTAGTATTTCGATCTTGAAAAGCGTATGGCAACACACTGCAGCTTTAAAATACACAAATAAATAAATGGATAAATAAATGAAAGGCAGAGCAAAACAAGCATTTTTTTTTACCAAGCATTATACAAATTACAAGAGCAATCACTTTTAAATTGCGCAATCAAAAACAAGAAAAGTTTCTGGCTCCTCAGGTTTCTCGCATAATTATGTTTCTATACTTCATCAAAAAAAAAATAATAATAATAAATGCGAAAACGATTATTTTTTCGATTGAAAATAAGTACACAACTGAAAGTAACCGTGACAAAAGTGAACGCTGCACTCAACGAGTTCTTCCCAATGGCTTCCCGTAACTTAGTTCTCTCCTCCTCATCTTCGTTACTCTGGCAGAATGTGCAACAGAGGATCAGTTACTATAAGTCTTCCTGAACCCCATTACTTCAAAGAATAACCCCTCTCTTGGAAGAAAGCATGCATAGAACCCAATTTGGGCTTCGCGACTTTTCTCTTTCAGAAGAAAATGCTGCAACCATGGTTACCACAACAATATCGCATCAATGAGTAAAGGAAAGACTGCTGATAACTTTTGGTACTTTTTTCCTTGAAGAGCTCTTTTTTAGAGTTTGCGCTTTTTTATGCTCCTTTGGTGTTACTTTGCTTCTGGCTCTGGTTAAACAAATACAGGTGGAATGTTGGTAGAATAAAACATTACTGGAATTAATCATATCTTGTTTATAATGTACTTTTAATTTCGGATATAGAGGCATAATTATTATTCTTTTTCATGTTTTATAAATTCTTTCCTTATGCTACATCTCTTCAGGCTATTAAAAAAAGGGAGGGTGCAGATACTCCACTGTTAGAAATTTCATCATGAAATTATTGTTAAATAGCCGGCAGCAGTCTGTCCATCTAATTCACAGTTAAATTTACGGTTTGGAACATTTTTGTATCTTCACGGGACCTAAACCATTTCCAATCAGCTTGGTTAAAAAGCCGAAAATACAAAAGTTTATGGTTCATAACCATTTAAAAGTAGTATGGTTTCAAAACTGTAACCTTAAGTTTTTACGATTTTTGAACCATTTCGAGGAGTTGAAACCGTAAACGAAGCGCGCGGGAATCGAACCCCGGGTGTATGGTATGCCAACCGTGCGTTCTAACCATTCGGCCATCTGCACCACTCAAAGCGACAGTTTATTTATCAATAAATTCCCTTTTGCAACATTCAAACTGCATTCAAACTGAGATTTCAGTTTTTGATTGGATCCAAACTCAATTTTGGTCTAAATTTACTGTATATTGACGAAAATAATTTTATTTGCTGCAAAAATTTAAATGCAAACAAGCGCCATAAGCTCAAATTTTGGTTTCGCTCATTCGCAAACAGTTCGGGAATCCGATGTCTCCAATTTTTGGTTTACGTGTGTATGTGTGTTTCTATTTAGTAATCACTGCTTTAGCCACTTTTTTTTTTTTTTTTTAATTTCACGGTGCGGTGGTGCGGATCTGCCGTGAATGCTTTCACACTTGATCGCCTATCCAAATGGATGATCTACAAATGGTTGCGCTTCACATGGCTCGCTCGTGAATGGCCGGCTTAAACTTCACACTTTGTACGATCCACAACCAAGATGGACGCCCGATTCTTATTGACTACGAGACCTGGTGGCCCTTGTAAATTACAGTTAGTTAAACGTTCTTTAGGAGAAACATAGAATGAACGATTTTTTTTCAATCAGCGGTTTGAGTACCAGATTTTAATGGTTATTCATCTGTTGTAAATAAAGATGGTAAAATAACAGTCAAATAAATGGTTATATTACTATTTTCTTACGGAAATTTTTATCAGTGTCGTATATGTCAATCATTTGAATGAATGTTCTATCTAGAAGCAACAATCAATCTATTATGATATTATTATTATTAATTTAATGCTTTTAAATCAAAGATGGACACTATGCGATTAACAGGATTTACACCTATCAACAATGTTACGAATTGTTAGATGTATTGTAAAAATGCATTACTCTTATTTTTATCATTAGAAAGATGATAAAGTTGTACATAGTAGAAGTATGACTTACTAATTATCAGTTACACTTAACTTTATGATGCAGTTAAATATATGTGTTGAACATTGATGAGTGGGTAGCTTATGAAAATCTGGTTTTACCGCGAGTGGACTTGAGACGCGATATTTCTAGGCTTAGCATAAACATATCAATCATTTCTAAATACATAACAAATGCAAGCAAAATTCATCCATTTATTATGATAAAAGTGATAAAAGTAACTAAATTCTGCAGTGTAGACATTTGTAAGGCCTCTAATAGTGCATTTACAGATAATAAGATAAAAAGAAAATTTCACGATTATATTTGTGTTACCCATTATTATTTATTATTATTATAACATTTCTGTTCGTTATAAATAAGAAATTATAATAGTTGGAAACATTATAAAGTGTTATTATAACGCATAATTTATAAAATAATATAAAGTATAATTCATATTACAAATAATTAATGTGTTTCTTGAGGTGTTTTGAATAATAAGTAAAACTTAAATATGTACCTCATGAACAGACTAATGCAAGTCCATTGTGATAATGGATTACTTTACAAACTGAGCTTTACAAAACTGATAGTCTGGTACGACTTTTAAAACTGAAATTAATGATTTCGTTTCCCAGTTATAAAGCTAATATATTCATTGGGCTGCAGAACATTATTTTTAACATTTAAAAAATGTGTATGCTTTGTCCCTTGCTGGGTAATTTTCGTAAAATTAAACAATATCTGAAAACCGCCATTTTTGGACTTTCATCAGTCGGGTTATACGTTACAGAAATATAAATGCTGTTTTTTGTCTCCTTTTTTTCCAAGTAAATATTACAAATATCCCAAAAAGTATACTGTTATGGTTGTTGTGAATGTGGGTATTTAATAAAATATATTTTTCGCTACAAATAATTAGCAAACCAACTGATTTCATCCACTTCAAATATATCACACCCGAACTTTTTTTCCCCTGAAAAATTGCTATAAGCGAGATAAAAATGATACTATCTTCTACACTTACTCCTTCAATAAATCTTATGTCCCCTGAAAATTTGGAACAGAAATTTATGAGGTACGTGCTCTGTTAACGATAACATTTTTCTCGTCAGCCATTGGCTTTAAAAAACCCGATAAAAGGAAGTACGTGACATCTATCACAGAATTTGAGGGGTGGAACAATACATTTGTTATTTTTTTCAACATGTACACCCTGTCACTTGATTTCAGGCGTTCTAAAAGTTCTAGAAGTTTCGATCTCATCGTCAAACTTATTCCCGTCCACTTTAAACAGGATTTTCCGATATTTTATGGCACAAAAATTACAAAAGGTACAAGAGCTTTTGGAAAGAAAAAAAATATGCATGAAAGGCTTTATGTGAAAGACTTAAAAGGGCTTTGTTTCAAAAATTGGATTTTGATGGAGTAAAAGAAAGCAGGTGATTTTATTTAGAGACATCCTTTCAACAGATGAAGCATACATTTTCAAAAGTAATTTTACACTACTTCAAGTCATATTCAATCACGTAATGATTGTAGATTAATAGCTGTATAAAATACAAATTTTTTTCTTTCATTTCTATCTTAGGTTATACTCCAGTCTTAATTTGTTTAAAATCATAGTTATCACACTAAAACTCTTAGTCAAAGAAAATGTTAATTTAAATTCTACGCATGCAGTAATGAAGTAATTTAGTTATTACTACTTCACCTATTTCTTTTAATTAAAAGCGTATATGAGACTGAATATTTCTAAGGAAAATTGTTAATTACATCCTTTCTGTACTTTTAGTCTAAGTTTTCTCACCAAATTTTTTTATTTTTCAAAATAAAAAAAATATATATTTTTTTATTTTACTTGTTTTGGTATTATTTTTTAATAATTTGATCTGCGTAGCATCATTAAAGTAGTTTACTAGAATTATATAACTAATAAGATATCCATAAACTGCAAAATTGCTTCCGAATGAAACTTTTTAGCAATCTAGAGGCTATATTTTTTAATCAGTAAAATATCCGTGCGCAGAAGCTATTTTAGGATATCGAAAAATCTTTGTTTATTGTCTTTGCTATTTTGGTATGTGTTTCTTTCGTTTTTACTTTTTGTCTTCGTATGTGTTTAAAAAAAATACATTTCAACGGCAGTTCCAGCTGAACTTTGCCGCCATGAAACGACAATACTATCATATCATCCCCATTGGCTCTCCAATGGGGATGATATATTTCTCCTTGTAGCGGAAAAGATTAATATTATCCAAGTTAGGGACTGGGCAGGAATTATTATGGCTCATAAAAGTGACATGAAATTCGAACCTCTCACATTATTTACTCGGTATGTTTTTAAAGACAGTACTAACACTGCCCGTATGAGGAGCTTTCAAGCAAAAAAAAAGAAAAAAAATGCTTACACATGGTCTTTATGTTTACCGTATCCAGTTTTTCATACTGTTGTACAGCGAAAATCATTGCGTCTGCACCAATACAATGAATTTGCCGAATAGTGCAATTTTACACTTGTATCAAGGGTGTTTGCTGCAGAGATAACCTTTTAAGAATAGTACTTACAATTAGAAGTCAAACGGGGTGACATCCGGTGAGTGAGAATAGCCCCAAGATAAACAAGGGATGTGAGTGGGAAGAGTTTCCTAAGCTGATGGGTAATATCAGGTAACTGATGGATAATATCAGTCCGCAGAGGCTATATCAGGGGAGTAGGGTGGTTGTGGAAGCACATGAATGTTAAATTTGGTCCTGCGGACTTCCACCTGTTTCCTAAACTGAGATTTTCACTGAAAGGGAAGCGATTTGAGTCTATTGAAAACATCGAGGAGAATACGGCGAGAGCCCTAAACATATTTGAGAAAAAAATTCCAGGAATGTTTCCAAAAGTGAAAACGCCGTTGGAGTCGGTGCGTTCAGTCAGAAGGGAACTATTTTGAAAGAGATGCCTCACAGAAGCATGTAAGTACCACCATTGAGAAATTACAACCCCATTCTTAAAACTTTCCAATCACACCCCGTAATGCGATCAAATCTGGCTTACAGACTAATTTGAGCACGCAGAAATCATTTCCGCTGTCAAATATAGGGCATTGTATTTAAAATTTGAACGTTATTACTCATTTTAATATGAATACCGTCCCTTATTGAAGTTTAGTCGAATAATTTAAAAGAATATATTAATCGATAACGATTGACACCTTACTTGTGTGTTTCTGGAGCGTATGATAGCAAATTAATTCTGGGTGTATTTTTCTCCCGCCACTGTACATGACGCAACTAAATAAACTGTACGAGTACCCAGAAAAAAATTAAACTACCCAAAATACAATTATATCAATACAATAATGCTCACTTAGAGGAATGTGTCGTCCGACAAGAAGGTAAAACTTGATAAAAAAACACTTTCATTATTTGCTTTTAATATCAGAATGGTAAACCTTCCTTCCCTATATTCATTTCGTTAACTGCCTACGCACTTTCATTATTGATAACCAGAAAATATATTGCAGTAAAATTAGACGTAAAAATAAGAAACGAAGAAAACTCTTATTTTTGCTTCATTTTCTGACATAATCTCCAAGAAAAGAGATTAATATTTTCTTCATTGAAATATTTTTTAAATCCGTCGCATAAGAAAAGGGATTGCATCAAATTTTCTGAGAAGACTAAATTGGATACATGACAAGACTGACAAGCATATCCCTAAATTAGAACATTTCTGTTTAGGGTTATTACAGTGAATATTTTTCGCTGACTTTCATTAATCATTATGTATAATATCATACTTAAAAATTATGCGATTAGGCACTTTTACAAAGCTCAAAAGGGGAAAAAATTTTATCCCTTTCTAAACCTCAGGCTTATATTGAAATTAGGATACATTACTACTTCAATAGGGTTGTAAGCAGTTGGAATAGTTCACCGGAGGCAACTGTTAATTGCAGTGGGGTAAAAACTTCTAGGGAAGCTCTTGATGCTCATTGGGCACTGCTAAATTGACTAGGACCAACCTAGCTGGGCCCTGAGCCTGTTGCTGGTCGTCACTTTTGTACTTGTATTTGTGTAAAGCAGTGGAAAATAATTTTCCACCAAACTGAACATATTTGATTGTTTATTTATTTCGTTTTTTGCTATTTCTAATGGTTTAAATGCACGTTTATGGCTGGGGGAAATACGTATCCCCTCATACATAACTTTTTCATAAAGCAAGAGCTGAGAAAAAAAGTGTAAAGGGGGGGGGGGAACATTATATATTTTTTTATTATTATTGATTTATTGTAACAGTAACAGATAAAAATGGCTTAATAAAGGGCAAACTGATGTCAATATTATGTGCTTTAGCATGTGACTTACTTTTAAAACTAGTATAAAATACGAAAATTATATCTGAGCAGTTTATAATTACATATTGTAAGTATTTTAAAAACATGTCTTATTTCTTGCATTTATTCATTATATCCCATTGAAAATCTCACTATAAATTTCAATTGGATTACTGTTACTGATTAAAAGTATATTTCCTCCAGGAGATATGACGTGATCTAACTCAATATTGTTGATACACAATTTTTAACGTTTGTGTCAAAATTCCGTCCTTTTATGGTAAGGTATTACATGCATAACTTAAGTATATATTTATATAAGCACTTTTTTATTAAATAACAATCTCACAACAAATAGTCAAGCAAACTTTTAATGCCTTTAAGCGTATATTTGCAAGAACTAGATACCACACTAAACTCCGAACAACGAAACATGGCACAAAAGTTTCCGGTGAAAAGAAGTACATAAATAAAATTTGCCTTTTGGAAAAGAAGGGCTTGCTCTGAATGCAGGAATCGACACTCGGGGGGATGTTCGAATTTCATTAGGCATTTGATAGAAAGAAGCCGAGGAATTGAAGGAAGCGGAGCTCGCAAATGATCGGAGATATTGGATAAGGCGAAAGAATGCGGAAAGCTACAATGCAAAGAACAGGGGCGATGTGTACATTGAGAAAAATAAGAGAAAGTTCTCTTCAATGTTTGCATGATGTTATAGATATATTACTTTGCGTGGTAGATATATTAATTTCAGCATCAGTCTGAAGCAGAAGTAACATTTTGCAGTATTTTAATTCTTTGCATAGATATGAAAATGTTTTAAAAATATTCGAGCCCTAATAAGTAAAACATTACAATCTTATGCGCTGTACATTAGGGTGTGTACATTTAAAAAACGCTGTGCAATTGCAAAATAATAGCAGTATTACTATGATCATTCGTATGTTGGTCTTAGCATTAATAGTTGAATATACTAAAGATTTCGTCGCAAAAGTTAATTTTAAAAAATCATAAACATTGACAGGGTTTTGTTCATGTAAAAAAATATTAGTAATAAAAATGAAATTAATGAAATGCAGTTTTAAATAACACTGTATATTTCCTAAGTTCATTATATATCATAAATTCATAAATGCATATAATTTATTACAACATAAACTTAAGAAATATTTTAATACGAAATGTACTTTTACGAAAGAGTAAAAAAAGTATCACTTCCAGCAAAAAAGTGTTAACATTATTTTGCTATTTTCCCACTCCGTTTACATAAATAACGCAAATCATAAGCTTGTCTGTTCACAAGCTAAGCTCATAAACCTTGTCACAGCTGCAGTACTTTCTTATACCAACTATAATTTACTTATGGTAGAAATATTAAATAAAATAAGGGGCAGAAAAATAAAAACTTGTATTACTGGTATGTTGCAAAAATTCAAATTTCAGCAGTATTTTTTCTCTTAAAAAACAAATTAGAATAAAAACATAAAATGTAAATTAATAAATATGTAACGGCAAAAGTAGTCATTCAGGTAAAGAAATAACGAAAACATAAAGCGTGGATTTAACACTCATGTACAAAATAAGTTTCACGATTAGAGAAGATGTCGCTAAAAAGTTTCTGACAACGAAAGAGATTAGACCATACTTGTAACACTCGGGTGGTTTAATTAAAATCGATTTGCCTTTTCCCTCCTGTTCACTTGCTCAGCAGGCGAGACAGAGTTGCCACTGGAATTTAAAGATTAGGAGAACTTTGCATGGCTTGAAATAGAAATGTTTCAACTGGATGTTAAGCTCTTCTTTACACACTTAATTAAAAACCTTTATGCGTAGCACATCTTTCGCTTGAAAAATCGTTTTATTTAGTTCGGTTGCAATGTTTTTTTTTTGTTGACCTGTTAAAAACATTAGTTGTTTTGAATAAAACAAACTTGTCTGGGAAGTTCTTGTTCAATTGAGAATATTAACTGCAAGATACTTTGTAATGTTTTTTCCATGCTAAAGTTCCTGTCTTATGAAAATAGTAGTAAATAGCAAATAGTATTGTTTTCTAAGAAAAATGTTTCAGAACGAAAAATTTTTAACGACATTTTACTAGTTTTATTCATTTGATTTCTGTTAAATTATTTTCCTTTTATTTATGTTAGACTTTCTGATGTTAATTTCTTTTGGCTTACTTTTATTATGATTAATTCCATGCAGTAAACGTCCTCATGTGTGAATTTTTAAAAGCTGTCCGTTTCTGTACAATTTATCATAAAAGTTAAGTCATGCCCTTTTATCTGTTGCTGTGTTTTCTTTATTAATCAGTATACTCCACTTTTTTGACGACTAGTTTTCTGATTTTTGTCTTTTCTTTTCTTTTTGCATTAATTAAAATCATTTCTTGCTATTTAATATACTTGTGCCATGTAATCATTATTTATTTTAATTTATTCTGATTCCCCTGTGCAGCATCAATATTGTTATTAATTTCATTCATCCCCTTGCTAAGGAAAAAAAACTGGAACTTGGTACGCAAAAGATGGCATAATATTTTTTAAGTTTTATTTTTTTCTCAAATTTTGAAAATAGCAAAATTTTATTTAAGTTGTTAGCCTTAATAATTTGCTTTTAATTTTTAATGTCGTTATCGCATTCTTAAAAATATTTGTGACAGACAATTCATCTGAGTTCCTCATATTCCTCTGCTTTTTCAGACTAAAGAAAAGAATAAAAACGACTTACATACAGTATGAATGTATAACCTCCTTCCTTTGTGAAGTCGGTTAAAAAGAGAAATAATGAAACGGAGCAACTGCCAGTGACGTCATAAATTGGCGCCCATTTAGCAAAAATCTGGCTTTTTATCGCCGAGTTTACAACACACTGAGCATGAACAGTAAGATGCAAATTCATGCCAAATTGTGAGATTCCGTTGATACCCAATGTTAATTATTTTCAATACTTCTATCGTCATAGTTATCGTTATTGATTTTCAATTTCAGATTTTAGATGACAGCAAAAGCAAGAAGTAAGTATGGCGTAGGTAAGTATTTTTTATACGCACTACTCCATACTTTTAAATTGATGCAGGAGCTCTCAAACTTTTAGACACTGCAACCCGCTACTTAGAAACTTAATCTATGGCGACCCATTTTTGAGTGAGTTAATTTATAGAGAGTCATTCCCCCCTTAGGGCATTAATTTGATACTTGACTACTTAAAAAAGGCTTTACAATATTCCTTTTATTTTATTTTGTGCATTTATTGATTGATTTTATTAGTTTTAATAATTTTACTTGTTTTGTTTACTTCACATTTATTTAAATTTTGCGAACTATGCACCATAGCAAAGAGAAGCATATTATTTTCTTGACGAGGAAAGTTCTACATTTCAGTGCAGCTTTTACAAAGAAAGAAATATCAAATTTTTAACACTAAAATATAAAAAATATTGTTCCTATTCCCCTCAAAATTTATCTCCAATTTATTCGAATACTGAATTTTTCTGTAGTTAAAAAACATAATTCTAACGTCCTCCTATATATAGTAACTTAGGCTTTCACGGCCGGTGTCCATACCACACATAATATTTTCCGGGCTTGTAGGACGTGGTCCAACCAAGATGTTTCTGGCTGACGTTTCGCCTGGCATGTTTCAGGCTTCTTCAGAGCGCAAATGAAGTCAAGGCAGAGGCCTATTGCAAGCCTGAGATTTGTGGCTTATCCAATGAGGTTAAAGCACATGTAATGCTTGATATATAAGGACCAGACCTCTGCCTTGACATTTTTGCTCTGAAGAAGCCTTAAACATGTCAGGCGAAACGTCAACCAGAAACATCTTGGTCTGGCCTACAAGCCCGGAAAATATTATGTTTGGTATGTAATCCAATATAAGTTATAATTTTTTAAAATGCTTTTTGATGTCAGTTGAAAAGTAATCCTCTAATTGTAAAAGTAATCACATTGTTAGAATGCCACGACCTACTAAAAAACAACGTGGTATCCACCAGTGGATCGAGATCGACAGTTTGGTAAACGATGCATTAGGAAATGTGGGCAATCGCATTGTTCTTATCAACATTAAAAAGGTGACATTATTAATTACATTTTTGTTTTGTTTTAATCAGGAAGTTATTTAAACGAAATTTCATGATCGATCCATAAACATAAAATCAAAGAAATAAAAATATTTCTACATGCATTGATTACAAAAACTTTAGTTTTTCAAAAAGCAAATTCAAAATTTTATTTGATCGCACTGTGAAGATTAAATTAAAGAAAAAAAAAAAAAATAAGGAAAGTAAACAGTAGGCTCAAAAAGTGGAGAAAAATACATTTATGTATATAAATGTTTTTTCTAAACTTTTTGAGCCTACTGTGTACTTCCGGTATTTTTTCCTTGAATTTAATCTTCACTATGCGATTCCTGGTTTTTCGAAATCTATGCATAATTATTGAATGATATTGTTACTTTATCAGTACATAGGGAATATTTATTTAAATTATGTTGCTTATTTAACTTTTGTTACACAACGTGTGATTTTGAAACATAGATTTCAATTTGTTAAAGTAATAACGAGTTATTAAAATATTTTCTAAAAATCATATTTTTAAATCATTGAAATACGCTTATGGTAGTTCAATGCAAAAAAAGTTAATAATATTCATTTTTAAAAAAAATCTTACATTTTACTTCAGTAAATGAACTATACTTTTAGTAAATACAATTTTAAGAAAACTTTTGACGTTTTGTGTAATATGCTTAAAGCGTTGACTTATTAAAAAGAGAGTGAAAAAATAAGTTAGAGAAAGCTATCTTTTTAAAAGCTTAATAAAACTTCTTTTCGGACCGTTAGCAGAACCAATGTTTGCAACGTTAACAAAACGTGAAGAATTGTTCTAATGCTGTCAACTTTAATAACGTAGTGAGTTATTTGAGTTTCATTTTGCTTCTTACTTACACGAAAAGTCTTCAGAAACGTAAAAAAAAAAAACTACAAAAACCAATTTGGGGTAAAGTTCAGATATGTTCCCCCCACTAACAAGTGAAAAAATGACAATGTTCTGAAGACACATTCCCTATAACTAACATGAAACGAGATTCTTCTTCACTATTATAAAGAAATAGATTTATAAATTTATTATACTGTGTATCACAAAATAAACTTGATAAGATTATTACCAAACATTTATTCTATATTTGTATATATATATACAGTTGTACTTTTTTAATACAAACACGGTTAAAACGAAATCACGGCTAAAACGAACATTTTCTTCATCAAGTTTGGTTTACTATTTAATTACACTAACGAAGGCTAAAATACAAATTTCGATTAAGACGAAGAAAATTTCGGAACTATTCACGAAAAATTTTCTCGATTGCTATATAATTATTGTTTTAAATAGAAAGCGTTGTTTATTTTGAGTCATTGTAAACCACCAAGTACGCATATGATAAAATTTAATCTAAAAAAAAAAAACAACTAACCATTGAGGATTTTTTTCTAACATTGTTAAATTTTAAAAGGTAAGTTCCCTTTTGCTCAATGTAATAGTAAGGTTTAAAAGTGTATATCAGTAAAAATAAATCATTTGTTTTCACTATTTATTTTACTTTGTCTTATAAGTAGTAATAATTATTTTTAAAACAGAAACATGCATTTTTAATAGTTTTTTTACAGTTTTACGTATTCACAGGTGTTGCGAATAACGGCTAATACGAACAGATTCGCGGATTTTCGGCATTTCGTATTAAGCGAGTTCAACTGTATATATATGTGTTTAAATTTCATTCAGTGTGGCTCTTTTTTTTTTTTCATTTTCTATGTATATGATTATGGTCATTTTATTGATTATCTTGTCATACTCCTAATCAAAAATCCTCAGTTTCTAACATTTTTATTTATCGTGCTATAAATATTTGCTCTTATCCTGACTTTCTTTAATCTGATGTTATATCAAATCCAACATCTTAAATTTCAAAGCTCATTGAATATTGCTTAATCCATATGGTTACATACATTAAAAAGCACAACTTTTTTATTTCATTTTAGGTACTAAATATTTAAAAGAATATCAAAACAAATTTAATGTCCTTACTTTCTAATGAGGCTACGTATGGTCACCAACCTTTGCAGACCTAGTGCCTTTCCCGACAACCGGCATCCATTATTTCAAGTTGCATCACTATCGGCGTGAGTATTTTGACATTCAGTTCCCTCTAGAAGGCGGCACCTGAGTTCTAAATGATGCAAAACTGCACTCGGAATTTTATTTAGCCGAGCGAATCCAAGCCACACAGATACTCAAGGAATCTTCAACATGCAGCATAATCATACGACAAAGGGGCTGACAATGCAGAACATGCCGTGTCAAATATGTCCTTTTTTCTCGTGTCTGCCACGGCACATTTTTACACACTACTTCAAAATATTTATGTCTTAAACAAAATCTCATCCACTATTTAGATTCATTAAGATGTCTAATCACGCCAAAATTTGTTAAAATATTTTTATATTTAGTACGTCAAAATGAAAACAAAAATGACAGACATGGGGAAAGGAATTAGTTATATAAGATAATAAGAATATTTTTCAACTTAAAAGTAACCCTGGTTAACGAATTATACTTTGTCTTTCTTACACAGCACTTAAAATATGTAAAATCTTACGGTTCAACGTTCAAATCTCCGTTTTAAGAGGAAACATAAATATGTTATGAGAAAACTATTATCGTTTGGAAGGAATATTTACACAAATTTACTAGTCTATGCAAAAAAAAAGTACCTATACATTAATAAATATAATATTTATATCTAAGAGCTATTATATAGATATATGTTTATGGTTTCTTAAGGATTACGTTTACTTTTGGCTTCTATCAGAAATACGCTATCAACATATTTTTTCCATTCAGTCAACAAATAACATCATGAAACATATCCAATGCATTCTTCAAATAAGTCAAGCGCTTTTTATTGGAAGTTTATACCACTGGTGTCACCTACTTAAATCTAAGCAATTGTTTCCATTTACTTTATCGTGGAAGCCCACATAAAAATCGAACAAAGGACGTCTTCGCACAAGCTATTCTTAGTGTTTGAAATAATGGGGATGTTAGAGGTGAAAGATGTCGAAAGAAAGTTCGTGATTTCTCGTCAGACGTTAAGTTATTTCTGATCCTGCCATGTTTCAAGCAGATTGGCGCCAATCGTAAAGTGTTGTTCTCTCATGTCTAATGTGCAGGATTAAATGAAGTTCGCCAAAAGAAGAATATATCTTTAATAAACAATTACTCGTGTTTTGATTTATTTCTTTGTTTTGATCAAACAATGAATAAATAAATTAATTAAATAGTATGGTAATACAGGGTACGGAGAACTGTAATACAGTGATACATACGGGAATATAGTTGTATAAAAACCTATCGATTTCGACTTCGGCCTTTTTTTTTTTTTCCTCGCCATTCTTACAGAATGTCTGTTTCGTTTTGCCTTATACTTGTATCGCTGTTGCATCATTTTGAAGGTTCATGTTTTATTATTTTTACTACTACTTCTAATATTATTATTATTATTACATCATCATTATTGTATTAATATAATCACTATTATTTATATCTTCTGTCTTAATAATTCAATGTTTTTCTTGGGTTCATTGAATTATTATTTGAAAAATGAATCTTTCAACTTGTTGCACTTATTTAATTTTGTATATAGAAAATATAAATTGGGTATAAATGTTTATGCTTTCGTTCTCTTCTGTCGTATATATTACATATTTTATATTATGTAAAAGAAAACAATTGGAGTAAGTAATTCTCAGAGAATACTTTTTTAACTAAGAAAAAGCAACAAAAGAAAAAATAAGTCTTCAAAGAGGTAACTTATTTCTATGTTTCAGTATCCATTCCAGAATGCAACGCAATGTACTTACGCTTGCGCTGGACAATAAAAAATGAAAATGTATCACATTAAGGACAAATCGGTCGCTAACCATTATAACAAGATAACAAAGGTAGCATTACTAAACCTGGGGGAGGGGGATGATGCATCGCTGGTTCATGCAGTCTTTTATCCGGTCGAGCACATATTGTGTTAAAATGTTAAAATGCCTGGTCGATATGTATCTGAATTTCAAATCAGCTAGACATCAGGAGTAAATGAAATATGGAATTATGATTCGAACCATTTTTTTCACTGAATTCCGTTTTATTTTTCGTTTTTCGTATAAAATTGTAGATGGAAAATAATTTAGAGATAGTATTGAAACGACAGCTGCGACTGTAAGCGAAACTAAAATATAAATGTTTTTAGATTAAAAAATATAAAGAAAATATAACAGTGCTGGTTGGGAAATTTAGCGCATTTTCCTCAGTTTAAACATGTCTTCTGCCTTAATTTCAGAACTCAAATTAGCATATTTATTCTCTTTTCGCTTTCATTTATTTACGATAAAATGAAATACAGAAGGCTTTTTCAACCCCTTCCGCTTAATTTTTCTGGCTTTTAATATTAGTTTTCTTTCCAGTGCGTCGATGCGTTTTTTCCCCAAGCTGTATATTCAGCATAAATATTTTGTGTTTCTCTACATGGTTTTAATAAGTGCTTTGTTATAAGCGAGCTTTTTTCCACATTAAAAATAATTTAATACTTTAGAGTGATATTTTAAAACCAAGATTGATACAATGATGTGGCGCACAAAATGAAAAATATTTCTTGAGGTTTAAGCAGTTAAAAATGTTATTCCACGTCAAGAGCTCCTTCCAATAAGCTTGTTTACAGCAACTTCGATCTTTTGTTCAGTGTATATAATTTGCTTCACATTTCCCATAGGGTATAATGTTATATTTTTTTTGAACGGTTCAAAATTGAACGAAAAACTGTTCAGATTAAAACATAAAATATGGAAATAAGATTTCCTCACCGAGATCTTTCGAATAAAAAGAAATATTTCTAATCTTACAATTCCCTCGAAAATTATTGGGGGAGGGGGTGCAGATAAACACACATTCACCTCATCTTAGAACCGTATTTTCAATTTTTTTTATTGTTTGATTTTAATGATATTTTTGCTATACATTAATCATTCTTTCATACTGAAAAAACAGTTTATGGAAAAGTTGCTAAAAATGTACGTAAGGGATACACAGTACATGCATACATAAATTATATGGGCTTAGAGCACATACTACGTGTAGTTGTAGAAAAACATTCAAGATTTATCTCTGGCGAAAAAAAGAAGCATTTTAACAATTTTCCCCATTTTAAAAATTTATTTATATCTTTTATATAGATACCATTTATTTGCTAGACTTCCATTACAAATTTTTTTTGAAATTGCATTTTCTTAATGTATCGCTGGTTCAAAATAAAAACGACAATTCTGCAAATCACACTACTTATCAGGACAGCATTTTTAAAGGTTTTTTTTTCTAGCAAAAACTTGTTATCTCAGTGGAATTATAGCCCATTTAGGTTTTGTTTGCGTTAAATAATTTTTTATAATTTTTACTATGAAGCTACTTTGTAATATTAAATTGTAAAAAAAAATAAAAAAATGCAGAAGTGTCGTTTTAATTTTGTACCAGCGGTATGACCTTTTAAAGTTGAATTTTTACATTCGGATTTTTCTTTTCAGACGTTTATGATACTGTGTTTACTAGCTTTTAGATACTACCTATTGCTTGAATAAACATCTATATCGCATCAAAGTGTTTACTGACTCTTTTTGTGCCTTGTGTGACCTTCACGAAGAGATGGACATGTCTCACCTGTGCTGATGCCCTGCCCTTTTTCGCACATCAGTCTGGAAACGCTACTGGACTGCTTGCAATCATTTACAGATTTATTGCTATCTTTTGATGTTCAATTGTCTTTTAATGTGCCATTGGAAATTAAAAAAAAATACTACCTACTGAATTCTTTTGATGTTCAAATCCATAAAATTATTTGTGTAATACTGTATAGCAATCTCATATTTGTTTGTTTTTATTATTATATGTAGCCTGTAAGCTGATGTCGTGGAAACGGGCCTTGTACGGCTAAGATCGGGACTTTACACCTGGTTCTGTCGAATAGGATTTTCAAGATGCAGAAATCATGTCGTATAGTTATGTATCATTGAAAATATACCTTGAGTACGTATTCGGCGTGGATAGTCTTGTCTAAACTAAATTCCTAGTGCAGTTTTGCACTCCAATCCCAGGTGATTCCCTCTTAGGTGAAGAAACTGGGCATCAAAATTCTCATGGTGCGATGGCTCCCACACCCAATGTGGTGCTGTTGAAAGATGTGGTACCGATCTCCGCTGAACGCATTAGGTTTTTGCAATGGCGGTAAGTCAAATGAAGAAATTTGAGAGAAGACAAAAAGGTTTTATATATATATATATATATATATATATATATATATATATAATATAGCATTTTGTGGGGCTTGTTAAAAGCCAGCTGCAAAACGTTTTTTCTTTCTTTTAAAACTACATTTACACATTGCTTACAATCTGTAATGCATGTAAAAATAAATAAAGGAGGCTTAATGCGTCTATTCCGTGTTTATCATTGTAACTATTTAACTTTATGTATATACTATAATAATCTTTTCTACCTATCTCAGTTAATGCTAGACCAAGCCTTCTTTCTTTCTTTGATTTCATTTTCCCGCTCGCTGAACCCCACTTTTCCCCATGCATCTTCATTATCTTTATTGCACCCAACACTATCATAGTTTACGAAATAAGTTGACTAAACGTAACTATGTGTCATTAACTCCAAAGTAAAGAAAACACTGTTGAATTAGGTATTCCCCAGCAATGAGTACTCTCTGCTAAGTTGCAATCTTGGCACTTCGCTAAATTAACTTCTCGATTTTTAGTACAACATTGTGTACATGGAATGCCGTCTTTGCGTGTGCTCGTAATAAAAATAAACCATGAGCGTTTTACGAGTTATGTATATACTTGATACTAATTGAATTAATACTTGAAGTAAATTAAATGGATAATTCTTCCAATACATATCTGAGAAGAAACAGATGCTGAACAATTTATGTCCGCAGAACAAATTTTGTATACCAAATGCGTGATTTTGTGAAGTCGCAAGTTGAAGCCGTTTTTTATTCATTTATTTATTATTTTTTCTTGATAACATAGCATGTTTATTGTATTATGTTCCCATACATTTTAATTTACATTTTCATAAGACTTCATAACAAATTATTCCTCGTAAGTTCAGTTAGTATCTTAATTATATAACTTATCACTATCACCTAATCATTTTGCATCTACAAAGCGAAAAGCAACATTAACACATGAAATGTAATGTAGAATAAAAAATATAAAGTATTCTTTTGTGTGTTTTTCTCACCACTTATATATTACCAAAACATTTAGAAAGCTTTTAAAATATGTCACTAAAGCGCCCAGAATGTAGAACTATCCAAAAGAATAACGAACTGTTATTGCAACACTGAGAAGTTTAATTAAAACTGGTTTGCCATTTCCTTCAGCTAGACCGAAGGGGCGTAAAGTGATTCTTTGAAACTTAAAGACGTGGGGAATTTTTCAGGCAGCTGGAAACAAAAGGACGTTATTACTTGGCCTTACGTGTCGTTTCCAGCACTTAATTAAAATATAGGGCAGCAAATTGCACTCCTAAAGATCATGCGATGAAATTCGTAAGTTGTTCGGTGGCATTCAAATAGGTTGTTCATTGACAATGATTAAAATGCGTAATATAGAGACTTTCATTGATGATTTTTGTACAGGATGTAGATTTTTATCCAAAATCAACCATGAAATGAATGGTTGCTAGAAGTGTTTTATTTATTTCAGAATATTTTTTGTTTTTTAAAATTTCTATTGATTGCGTATTTATTGATTCTTAACTATTGCAGACTAGTGCGTTCCCAAAGATTGGTACTAATTTTAGCGGCAATTGCCGCCTAGTTTACACTAGACGGCGGCACCTGAGCTCTAACTGATGCAAACTGAACTAGGAATTTAATTTAGCCGAGAGTATCCACGTCAAACGGATACTCAAGGGATCTTTAATATGCCGCTTAATGATACGACATATGCGCTGTCGATTTTCTGCTTGTTGAAAATCCACCGACTTGGGCCAGGTTTGTTAATGCGAACTTGGGCGTACAAGGCCAGTGCATTACCACTACGCCATCATGCCAGCTGTATTTCAGAATATTACTGTATATTTTAAATTTATTAATGTTATCACTGAGGCTAAGTAGCGGACATGTGTGTTTATATACGTCAATGCTTCATCTACGTTCCAAGAGTCACTGTCATTTCGAAATGTTTTCTTTTTTAAATAACTGATACATATATGTTCTATTCAGCCAGCAATTAAAAATAGATATAAATCAGGCATACCTGACTCTCTATTTTTTAGTTGTTAGTAAAATCTACCAAACTCCTTTTGTCTGGGAATATTAATTTGTGTAAGGCAGTGATTCCCAACCTTTTTCACGTAGCGAACCTATTTTTTACAAATAAGCAACCCGCAATCCCATATATGTACCCACACATACTTTCACACAAGTAAAGGGTTTCCCAAAATTCGCGTAAGATTTGGATAAAATAGAAAACTATTTAATTTAGTGTTGTCAATCAAAAATCAAATACAGTTTGACAACTGGCAGTTAAGGGTTAACAAAAATGCACCAGTAGACGAACGAGCAGCCCGTTGTCATTTCTGAACAATCCAACGACTGCATGAGACATTTCCTGGTACCCTTTCCTTTCGGTGATCAAAATAGGCTTAGTTATGTGAGTTAACACCATTGGACTGATTTCTATGGGAGGCTATTTAAAGTCAAAGGTCTAACAAGCTTACATCCACCGCGAGCATGGAAGGAGGACTTCCAAAGCTGCAACATCGAAATTCATCCACATTTATGCAAAAGAGTCATGGAAAATTTCGATAAAAGTGCGTATGTGCGAGCAAAGCAGTGGAGGTCATTTGCACGATGTGCTATTTTATGCATAACCCTATCCTATATACTTTAAGTCTCAGTTAAAAAATGCAATTGGGCAAAAAGAAATGTATTTCCATTTTAATTCAAATCTTGCGTACATTATAGGACACCCTTTTTTTGAAACAAAAACGATACGTTATAATACAACCTTTTTCTGAATCCAACACTACAGTAAATGACTATTTTGAAATTTCCAAGGGCAGTAAAATTCAGACTTGCATTGGAGTTGGACTGAAAGATTGCATTTTTACTCTGATACTTTTTTTCTGCCAAGTCTAACTGAAAATACAATACTTGCTTTGCAATGGAACTAAATTGGGCATAAACATGTACCATACTGGGGGGGAAGTAGTACTAATTAGTTTTTGACGGCAGTCCCGCTAAGAGGGATGGCTCAATTCAACGTTTTTCTCGTTATGCAGAACTAAAATAAAACATAATTGAAATAATGGAAGGATTCAAAAAATAAAAAAAATGTTGTCGCCATATTATGAAGCAAATATTGATTTTATTTAAATATTTCTGTAAATTATTTGAATTTATTTAAATTCTATATATGATTTGAATATTTTTCGTATATTATTTGAATATTTCTCCATATTACTTGAATGTTTTTCAAAGATTACTCTTTTAAATATTTTTAATGAATGTCACTTTCTTTGTAATTCATGCCTTTAGGTTTAGCACGAAAAAACTAAAAAATATAATTGGTATAATAAAAGTCATTTTTTCTATATGGTGAAGGGTTTTTATTTAAAATTGAAAATATTATATGGCGACCCCAGGAGTGCCTCGCGATCCCAAATGGGTTCGCGAACCGCTGGTTGGGAACCTCTGGTTTAAGGCATTTGTTGAGTACAAATATAAATAAGTTATGTATTATGGATAATCTCGCACTGGGTAGTAAGTATTGAATTTCGTGTGTTAGGATTACTGAACTTCTTGTAAGAATTATTCATTTTTAATGTTCTAGAAAAAAAACTAAGGTTAAAAATATTTTTAAGGTAACATTTGTGTAAGAATAACATGAAGAACTTTCACTAAAATGGGATATACGTTAATTACTAGATCTAGCAGACTGACGTCCTTTTTTTTTAATTAAGAAATTATTGTTCATAAACTTCCCCTTTTTTTCAAAATGGAAAATATACATGCCTGAGAAGCATGTGTTATATTTATCTTTCCTCTCTGCACAATGGACGAAATATTCACGCCGAAATTTCTGAATGGAACACATTTTGTTAAGAAAAGAATACGTTATATCCTTCATCAAACAAATCTGCATATTTTACTTTTTAAAAATAATATTCTTTAAAACGGAAAATTAAAAAAAAACTGCGCATTAGGTCAAATGGAAATTATTCCAGAATTTTATGAGCAACAACTGTTAAATACTGCGTACTTTACCTTTCGCGTTTTGAATATGAAACCATTTGCGTACAGGAACAGTATCATTAATAAAACCTGCATCCCCCCCCAAATGTAATGCTGATCAAATAAACAATTCTTCCAACTAAACTCCAGGTCTGTAACCCATTTATGACTCGAAGGAAATCAATGCCATTCAATATTTCGACTGATTCAGGACTTAATTTCAAATAGATTCATCATTTTGTTGTTGTTGTTGTTACTAATCCCCCTGGCATAGAAAAGAATACTACCAGGTCTAGAAGATCAATAATCCATTGGATCAGGGTGATATTCAGATTCCTTTTAGAGCGAAGAACCCCGAGGGCTGAAGACAGACGTGACCTCAAATTTTGTGGTCTCTAAATTTTTGAACCAGATCCCAGATGAGAGACCGTCACCTGGGATTGGCACCCCCAGAGTTATCGTTTCACTTGGAGGACTTTGGAGCCACTACCTATTTAACGTGCACCAGTTCCCTTTAGCATACACGGCCCACATGAACCAGCCGCGAGAGGTTGTCACCCTTCCAAACACTGAACTAAGTCGATGTTGCTTCTCTTCCGGTGTTCTGCAGGAACCGATCTTCTACCGACTGGTCCACTGAGGTACATTCATCATTCTGTTTCACATAACAAAGATGAATTTACGGTAGTAGAAACTACGGTACGTGCCATGGATATTCGCTACGTAATCTGCAATCAACGTGGCTCTTCTTAAGAAAAACTTGAGCTCAAACAATAACGAATAAATAAAAATAAAACCAAAACAAAAATGATAACTCGTTTTTTGTAATTTATAGCTCGAAATGTATTGAAGATTGGAAAATTAAAATTATTTGCATCATTCAGGAATAATTCCAATAAAGTGTGACGTGTAATATACAAATTCCCCATATGCTATTAAATCTGTGCGCATGTTTGTAATAAACCAAGTCTGCTGAAACTATGTTTACACTTAGGGAAGGATGCAGCTTGTAGTTAATGAATGCATAAAGGGATTCAGAATTGAATCCAATTGCTGTGTGTTTACCTAACATATGAGTATCTTCCGATTTACCATATCATAAATTACTTAGCAGGCAATAAAAACGTTTGATTCGAACTGATTTCGGGAGTTATCAAATCCAATTAATTGCGGCTGTCAACATTATTAATGCACCAGTAATACTTTGAATTATTACAAATTAAATCTATAGAAATTGGTATTGATTTAATTACGTTTATCGCAATTTAAGTTATCGTATCAAACAATAATCGTTCGAATTTAGTTGGACGTAAAAATGATGCCTTCAAACAATATAAGAGGTAACATTAAGCATTTTTTCGTTCAAAAAAAAAAATAAATAAATAAAAACAAATGCAATCTTTCAAATAATTTTTTATAGTAAAATTACACTGAACTTTACAACTTTATCATGTTTTATTCATAGAAAAACTTAAGAGAATAAAACATTTTTCCTCTTTTGATACTTCACACACATATATATATATTGTTTCTAAGTACCGAAGATATCATGAAAAAACTACCACTTAGTTACAAATTCATTAGATTTAGAGAACCGTGGTTAGTTGTTACAAACAATTTTAATACTTTTTCTAAAAGTAACTACTACAAGTATTTTTGTGAAACGTGTTTCAAAATTTACTGTAACTATTGTAGATTCGTAGCATACTTTTTGAAAAAGGATTAGATTATGATTTTTAAATTTATTGACAGTTAAATGTGGTCATGTACTTCGTGGCAACTGGCCCCACAAAGGTTTAACGTTGCTTTACTCAATAGGGGAAGTTGTTACATAAAATATTTTAACATTTTTAATAGATCTGCAAAAATTGTGAGTATGAGCGCATTTTTTTATTATTACTTTGTACTTTTTGTAGAAATCCATAGGATTCTTCACCTTGGTGGGCACTTATTTTTTCTTTTAATGAGTGATAGTTTTCTCTTTATTGATTGGATTTTTTAAATTCTACTTTCAGAGCATTTTCTACTCTTGAATCTGTTACAATAGCACTCAGCATAATTTTCCCGCTAACGGATCACTTTTTTGTGCCAGCTTTGGCCTTGTTTACTGTTTACTAACATGAACCTCTGCCCGTAGCAATATAGGAATATCTGTACCTGATATAGAGTAGAGGTAGGCTTATATATTTTTGCTGAAAGACCTGTTATTAATTCCGGACGATCTCCCGTTGTTGCAGAATTACAGAATGCGTTTTGATTTGTATGTTGTCTTTGAGATCCTAATCTACCGCAGGCAGATCTGTCGTACACAGTTGCAACCTAGGCCTTTCACAATATGCCTCTTAAAGTCTTATCTGTAAATAACTACAGAGTTTTGCTGTAACCAAAGCTAGGCATACCTGAATTTGGATTTTAAATGCAAAGTAGATCCTGTTTACTTTATTTTGAACACCTGATGTATGTTCATGAAATCACGATTCTAGTTTAAGAGAGAATATTTTGTTGTATCTAATTTTGAAGGTCTCGAAATATATTATTTAATTACAAAATGAAAAAGGATTATCAATACAAGTTAAAAGCACTAGCAATTCTCATTTTACTACACCTCTAAGGTGTCATGAAATTTACTCCGTGTTTATTACACATTTTTCACTACGAACGACCAATACTGCAAATCATCACTTTTTCTGATGCCTCTAGAAATAACCGTAATGTCATGATGCAATTTCTAACAGTGTAGAGAGGTGGTCTCTGAATAGAGGTAATGGCTAAAACAAAGTTTCATGCAACAATACAACAAAATATTATCCTAAAACTTGTTTTTATTACTGTTTTATTACAAAATGAAAAAGGATTATCAATACAAGTTAAGAGCACTAGCAATTCTCATTTTACTACACCTCTAAGGTGTCATGAAATTTACTCCGTGTTTATTACACATTTTTCACTACGAACGACCAATACTGCAAATCATCACTTTTTCTGATGCCTCTAGAAATATTTCCTGCTGCAAAATCACTTTAAGCGTTCTTCTCTTGATAATTTTTTATATTATTCTTACGAAGAAAAAAATATATATAATGAAACTTTCATGGGGTAACCTTTTACACTGTAACAACGTGCAGCATCACAAATGTAACAACATGGCCCACATGGCGTCATTTTACTTTTAAATTAATACGTATGACGAGAATATATAAAGTTCAAAATAACTTTTAAATATGTAATCTCTTGCCTGAAACATAGGCTTTTGCGTGGTACGGATAACACTGAGATGCGTCCAAACGTTCAGTCACAAGGAAAAAAAAGCACAATGTTTTAGAAAATTACTTTTAAAGACAAAACCAGCGTTTTCATACGCAGCACCCGTACTACAGATTGCAAACACTTCTAGAACCAGTGAAGAAGTCACAAGAATAAAAGGAACCATATAAAGTGAGAAAAGCTATTTGCATCACGTGGTTCGTTTTATATTCCAATGTAATTTATATTCCAGTTGTTACACCCCGTGTAACAACTAGCCCCGGTGTCCCCTATATCAAACAATAATGGTATGAATTTGGTTGCATGTAAGAATGATGCAATGTAAGAGGTAAATGTGAGATTGCATATTTTTATGAGAGCAAAAAGTTCATGTAACTTGACAATAAACACCAAAATTTCGTGTTCATGTTTTTTATATCTCTTTGTAACTTATTTCTGTAATAGAAAGAAAAAATTGAATATAGTTTTTTTCCAGTAACAAATAATGCAGATCTGGCTACATGACTGCATCCTAATTAAATACTCATTCATCCAAAAGTCCATCAATACGTTATCCAACAAGAAGTAAAATGAAAACCCAAGACTATCAGGAAACTCGGGCTAAAACTTCCAGAAGAAATCACTAAATACCTAAATCGTTAAATATTGCTCATTAGCTCATAATCTGATAAGGTGCTCAAAAGAGGTCTTTTCGTCAGGCTTCTTTTAGGGTCATTAATTCTGATAGCAAGTTAGCGTAAATAATGGATAATGCACATAGTACGTATATCTTAGACTTACCAAGGCAGCTTCTAGTTTTCTTTTTTTCACGTAAAACATATTGTGCATAATTTTGTGGAGATATGCTATGATCTTAAGATTCAAAAATTCGGGAATAAGTAGCATAAAGACGACATTTAAAAGTTATGTTTATGGCGAATGTATGAAATATTTCTAAACATTTGGTTATTGATGGAATGATATTTGGATCGTTTTTAAATTAGTGGCCTACTTTCAAGGGAAAAATCAAATGAACATAAAAAGAGAAAAAGACATAACAAAAAGAGTAATATTTCCAAAAATATTTCAAAACATAAACAAACAGAAATAAATAATAATAACAAAATAAACTAATAAATAAATATAAATACATAATAATTATATATTATAAGTAGACAAACGAATAGAGGCTTTAAGATGGGAAAAATTGTATATTCCAGCCTGTTTGGTAGTGCGTTTGCTTGTCTGCTCCCTAATAACTTTTAAAGGAATACCCAGATATGATCAAAATAGTTTTATCTCTCTAATGGATTGCGGACGATTTTCCGTGGAAAGTAAAAGCTTTTTTATTTTATTTACTTGTCGCAAAGTTGGTATTCCTTGGTATAAGATTTCTACCTAGGTTTCGCAATATTCTTCAGTTCATAATTTTCAGAATGATTAAAAGTTTCCATACTCTAATGAACTCGGGTGAAAATTTAGAATTCTATCCTTCATGGCTACCATAATTTGAACGTTTTGAGTCAGTATTCCTCTTATTCAAGTATGAAATTCATTTCGTCGATTTAACTTTAAAATATCGGATTGACTACGTAAAGATTAATGACTCTCTCCATGGATTTGAAGGTTTATTCCGATATTGCTTATTTGTGGACAATTTGTCTGAAATCGATTTAAACCTTTACATCAGCATCTTATTTAAATTATTGTTTAGGTATGTGAAATTTCCTTTTTGTCAGTTTGCTAATGATTTCAAAGGTGCTTTCATTTTATGAGTACATATTTTCTTGTGACAATTTTATTTTAAATTATGAAGAAAATCTTTAGCAATATTTTCGACTATTTAGTTTTGAAAGTAAATTTATAACTTCGCATATGAAGAATTACAGAACGAATGGTTATATTTGTGCTACGAACATTTTCTGATTGTACAAAGACTATTCCTTTAAAAGCAACAGTTAAGGGACCCTCATAAAACGTCACTTTTTCTTTTCAATGTATTTGACGCCCCTCTTCTCCCCCTTTAGCACGAAGTAGTACACTTTAACGTACCCCTATCCCCTTTTGTCATATCTCCGGCTTATTAAATTACTATAAGTATTGTTTGTAATTCTGAAAAAAATACACGCGCAACTTCAGCTTAAAAGTGTAAATGCGCAAGATTTCTTTTCAAACTTTTAATTTGAAGTAAATTTGAACCTTTAACAGCATGGGTGTTTTCGAAACAAAATGAAATCAATGAAACTTTAAAATCAAATTACAGAAATCAAAAACAACTTTAAAAAAATAATTTGCTGATTTTAAATGATTTTACAGAAATCAAAATGTACGATGTCCCACTTCTTGTTACCCCCTCTATTCACCTTGTCACAAACTGTCACACTTTCTTGAACCCCCTCCCCCTCAAAGCGTGAGCTCATTTATGAATGGCCCGTAAGGCATTGAATTTGCAGCACATATGACATAGAATAAAAGAACGCAAAAGCAAACAAACGAAATTGTGGTTGAAACTTCTATTTTATATGAAAAAATATGACTTCTGAAACACATTTACGAATTTTTCATTGATGTTTTGCATTATTTCATAGTTTTCCTTCGCGCTACTAGGGAAAGAAAAGTAATGATGCTTGACCAAAGCAATTATAAATAATTCTAAAATGATGATTACGGAACCTTACTAATAAATAACACAATTTTATAAAATTTGCATGCATTTTCGCAGTGTATCAAAATGTTTTGGATTATATCAAAACTCAAATTGTTAGCAAAGGCCATAATTCCAACGTATTCAATACAATACGGTTTTCATGTATAACCTTGAAGTATCCATACTGTGAACCCTCCAACAACCATTAAATGCTACCAGGCATAAAACTAAATGTGAAGGAGAAATTTAATCAGTTCCTAAGTGTGTACCGCCTATATAAACAAAGCAGTAAACTTCGGACGAATTCATTAAATTTTGTTCATAAGCTCATTATATGATAAGGTACTCATATCAGGAACTTTCACTGGCTTGTTAGGTCAGTAATTTATGATAAACGAACGCCAAGGGGTAAAATTAATGTTGGCATTTAGGGAATAACACTAACTGCATTTTCACATTTGAAACTTTGGGGAATTGGGATTTGTTTACGCTATCTTAATATATATCATGGAACGTAAAAGGAAATTTTATGTTATTATCTCGTAAATTTATTTTCAGCTCAAACTCGAGCTGTAAATTTTTCTTTTGTTTAATATAAGCTAAAATCAGCATATATACACAGATGGTTTGGATTAAGTTGATATGGTGAAAATATTTATAACTTATAAATTATTTTAACGTTATCTGCGCGTTATTCTCTCTCTGAAAGCTTAAAAATATTTAAACCTAGATATGAATCGAGGGTTTTGTGTGATTTACCAATTTTACGACAACTTAGAATTCTTAACTTAAGGGGACACGGGACCTTTAAAAATTTTGAAATTTTATTTTTTAAATTTTTTTATATTTAATTAGCTTTTTTGACAATTTCCCTTTTTTGTATTTTTTTTGCTAAAAATTTTAAAAAATTTTTTAAAGGCTAAATTAGAAAAAATTTTATAAAAAACCCTTCTAGAATATACGAGCCTTTTTGAAAAAATTCAAATTTAAAAATTTTTTCCCCCCTTTTTCGCTTTTTCTGAAATTTTTTCAAAAACCCTTTTAAACAAAAATTTGCATGGGGACACATAATGACAATGTAAACCCTTATTGGCAAACTGTAACAGTTTAATTTTAATAGTTTCTGGGAAATTTTTTTTTTTTAGTTTCGACCATATTTTTTTCAAAATTCTTTGGTTCTCACTACAATGAAACCAGTATTAAAAAAATCCTAATACATGTTTCATAAAAAGTAATGCGAAAAAATAATTCTAATAGTCATATAAAACTATGCAAAAAGTTTTAGGTTGATTACTCAAAAATTCAGACGCGGCCTTCAAGTTAAAGTTGGAAAATAACAAAAAAAAAATTACGGAGAAAAAGGCATTTTTTTGTATAAATGTACTAAATATGGCTCGAAGAGTAAAGATATCCTTAAAACGCATAATAATATTATTTAAATGCTTCTTATAGTCAATACTATTATATTATTATCAGAACAGGTGCATAATTCTTTATTTTTACTATGAAAAAGCAATTCTCAAAGATTTCGGCAAATTTGATTACGTGTCTAGGATATTAGCTTCTAACATTTGTTTTTAAGGATAGCTTCACAAAAAGTAGTGCCAAAATTTATTTAAAATTCTTATATGAAACAGCGAAAAAAATATTAGATAAATTATTAAGAAATGCAGGTGCAGGTTTTAAAGTAGCGAAGAAAAGGGTACAAAGTTTTATCGAGAAAAAAAATTTCATTTTGGGCAAATGGCACTAAATATTACTTAGAGTTTGATAGCATCCTTAAAAAGCATTTAACAGCATTATTTATATGTTTTTTTTTTTTTTTGTGTAACTATTGTATTATTATCAGTAAAAAGAAATTACAGAATTCTTATTGAACATTTAGTGAAGGAATTCCATTGTGTGTTTCAATAAAGTTATAAGCTCGTAAAAAGTTCTGAATAACACTCTTTTTGTCATTGCACTGCTTACAAACAAGCAATATATTTTCCAGAAATGCTCAAAGATATAAATGTTCCATGCATTAGAATGCCCCAGCACTTTTTTTTCCCCCTTCAGTTTTTTTAATTTTTTTATCAGCAGTTTTTTTACTGTATTTCTTTTCTTTGGCAGCCTTCTTATACACACAAGACTGTCGTCTGACACTCTGATTGATGCGACGAATATCAATTTTCTCTGCAACTTTCAAATAGGCTGCATCATTTTTTAAGCACGCGGCTGCAACACTTCCCATGTTGTATTGGCTTATGGCATTTGTCGCTGCTATATCTAATCGTCGTTTTGACACAAACACATCTTTCGAGCACAGCTGCCAGATAACACTATGCAAACTTTCATTTGCATTTTGGGTTTGCCCAGAGGTACAGCGCTTCAACAAATCATCACAAGCTAATCTCTGATAAACAGGCAAGATTTTGGAGACTATTTCATCATTGAGAGGAGCTTTCATTTTGGAATGACTCGGAGCTTTTTGACCAAGAGCTTTAGCTCGGTTGTAAAAGCACCAAGAACTTTCACCTTGTGGACATTTGAAATGCTTGGGCTTGGTATCTGTCGATGAGCAATGGTAAAGTGAAGCAAAAATGGAGGTTTTCATTGCATCGATATCAGGAGCATTAGAAGTTATCGCTTTTCGATAATAATTTGTGAGCCTTGATATCAATGCATCAGTGAGATGTCCTTTACGCTTGCCTCCCAATGTTTCTCCTCTAACTTTGTGTTCTTTCACTTTATTTCGAAGCGCTGTACCAAGTCTCTTTGCAACGTGGTTTACACACTCTTCTTTTTCAATTTCATAACCTTCATATACATTCAATTACTTCAAATGTGAAAAGGTTTTTGAATCGCCATCAGAAAGCAGAACCGTATAACGCATATTGCATACTTTAATGGATCGACGCCACAAAATTTCTGCTGCATACATTTCCATCGCGTTCGATGAGCCATCATAATTTTTCTCACATAAACCAGATGTCTTGTGTGCTTCATGCCATATTTGATATTCTGGCGAACTCTCATCAAGTTCCTTTTTTGTTACTTCACATAGGTGACAGTATTTTGAAACAATTTCAAAGTCCAGCACAATGCCAGTCATAATGTCAATGACACAGCCAATGCCATACAAGGAGCTATGCCCACGCTTCTGCCAGGTTCCATCGAACGACACCCCAATGTTAATAACTTCTTCAGGATTTTCCTCGCTTTCACTAATTTTTTTATGTTCCTCCCTCACCTTTTCGCGGCATTTTTGCAAAACATCAGCCTTAAAAGTTACATTTTCCTCCGCCAAATGTGAGACATATGAATCGAATGTCTTTCGGTCCATTGCGTTGAGGCCCATATGTCCCGAAAATTTCTCCAGTGCGGCATGTCCTTTTCCAAAGCTGAGAAAAGCAGAAACAGCATCTTTATTTACTGCAAATTTTTTACTGTTTTCTTCACGTGGACTGGAGAATACACTACTATACTCTTTTTTGCAGGAGTCGCAGAAAATGTTTAGTTTTGCAGCAAAACCATATTCTGTGTTTGTTTTCTTTACATTCAAACTATGAGATTCACAGGAAGAACATTTGAGTTCTTTTAGCAGAGGGGACCACATTTCATCATAAAATAAAGTTGCGGTAGATGAAGGCACATCACAAGTGTTTGAGATATCAGAGAAAAGTTTTAATTTTTTCACAGTCCTGGAATCATTCAGGTCAGATATCCCAGTATCATCAGCTGAAACTGTAGAAGCAACAGCTGTTTTATGCCATCGTTTTTTTGCATTTGCTATAGCACTTTTTCTTCTCTTAGTTGAGTGTGGCCTCGGCTTGTGCCATCGTGAATTGATGGAATCCATAGTTTGAGTTTCCAAAATAAATTTTTGAAAACAACAGTAAAAACAAAAGGAAAACGAAAATACGATAAGATAACAGCAAAAAACAATGATGTAACAATAAAAAAACAAAATGTAACAATATAACGCGAAAAAAAATCAACAAAAGGAGTATTTAATGCGAGTTCGAAAATGATAGCAAACTAGGCAAAAAATAAACATAAACAAATGCGAAAATGTTCAAAGAAACACGGTCAAAGTTAACGCAGTGTTGCCAAACTGTTCAAATATAATAATTAAAATATTTTTAATATTAAATTCGAAAATCTGAGAGGAAAATTCAGAAAAATACGAGAGAATCAGAAGGTAAACAAACTTGACAGCTGTGAAAGTGTCAAAACTCTCACTCCCAAGCCCCGCCCACTTTTTCGAAAAACGTCATAAAATCGTTAAAAATCATCGTATCGAAAAAAATTTTACACCACAAGATAGACAATTATTTTCTTCATACTTTCAATGAAAAAAAAAATTTTCGAAAATTTGATGATTTCAAGGTCCCGTGTCCCCTTAATAAAGCATATATTTTATCATACACATTTTGTAAATTCAATTATTACCATTCTCACTAAAATTTTTCTCATATTAATAATTAGCTCATTTTATGACTAGATTTTCCTGTAGATTTTCCCGAATTATTCATTTGAAAAAACAAAGGAAGATTTAATGAAAAAATTATTTTGTAATATGGACGTCAAGCTATCAGATTAATATCTCTAAATATAACAAGAAGTTCCTTCTAGAACTATACGAGCCTACTTTCCCGTATACACCAAATTCAAATTTATAATCTAGCTATCTCTTTCTCTACCTTTCTTCTTTAGCTTTAGTTCTTAATTTTTTCAAATATACCTTTTTCAACGGATAATACATATTCATTCACTCAGTCATTCATTCTTTCATTTATTCAACCATTCATTTATTCAGTCATTCGTTTACTCATTCATGTGTTTATTCATTCATTTACTCATCCATGTATTTATTCACCAATTTATTTATTTTTTCATTTATTCACTCATTTATTCATTCTTTTTTTCATTCATTTATTCATTGATTCATTCTTTCACTCTGTCATTTATACATTCTTTCACTCTTTCATTTATTCATTGTGAAATATCATTTAAAATCCCGATAAAAACATTTCATAGGAAAATAGGCTCGTTAGTTCTGGATGAACTTTCTATTTGTTCATGTTCTAAGTGATAAGAGCTTTCCGATAAAGTTTGTTCCAAGCAAATCGGTCCATTAGATCAGGATTTATATAGTATTGAAATTTCTCCGTAAGCGCTATGTTAATTTTTTGAACTGTTCAAATTAATATTCCATGCCAAGAGCTTACTTCAGTAAGCTTGTTCATTGGAACGTGGATCTTGCATCTAGAGTTTACATCATTTGCTTCATTTTCACCCACAGGCGCTAATGTTAAAATTTATTGAACTGTGCAAAATTTGAACAAAACATTGTTCGAATCAAAAGTAAAATATGAAAATGAGGTGTCCTCGCCGAGATCTTTCGAATGCAAAAAGAATTTTTCGAATCGGACAATTCGTTCAAAAGTTATTAGGGGGAGGGGGGGGGGGGCAAACCGACAGACCGGCAGATCGACAGACCGACCGACACACATTTTCCCCATCTCAAAACCCTACTTTCAAATTTTTTATTTTTCAATCTTTAGTTAATTACTTCACTTTTTCTGGACTTTTCTTTATTTTTAACGATATTTTCACGAAACATTAAGCCTTCTTTCATGCTTTATTCTTATTATTTTTAATTTTACGGGAAAGTAGGCTAAAAAGCAAAATATGTGTATTTCATCAGAAGAAATATCTCTTCGACTAACAAATCGAAGAATATTACTAACAATAAAAAAAATTTAAATAAACAGTGCAACTTGCTTTCCTTTTTTTTTTTTTTTTTTGTTATAATGGTGATTTGTATTGCTTAAGTTGGTTAGAATACTTTATGAGCTAAAATATTTCAAAATGAATAAGTTCAAGTAGATAATAACACCTCTTTAATAGCAAACATTTTTGTACAGACGTTTTGATTATTTTTGTAATAACTTGATTACACCAGTATATTTGGCCAAAATAATGACGAATGTGTGCACACTCACTGCACTTCTGGCTTACAAGAGCAAACTAATCTACACGGCATTATGATTTAACATTTTAAACGGTGCGCTTTTAAGAAAATATATGCTGGTTATCTATAATATCGTGTATGTGTTAACAACAAAAAATGAATTATCTCTACTAACAATAAAGCAGCAAGTATGTGTGTGTGTGTGTGTGTGTCTATCTGTCAGTCTGTGTCCGGCGTAGGGCCCAGACCGTCCAGCGGATTTTCATGAAATTTGGCACGAAATTAGTTTGGAACATGAGGGTGTGCACCTCGGAGAGTTTTTTCTGAAATTCGAATTTGTTCTTCGTTTATTCCAATTTATAGCCGAAAGTTTCATAAAATAGTCATTTTCTATGGGAAGGAATTATCGCATCGCTTAGAGCTTGATACCGTTGAAAAGCGCGTAAAAAACTACCCCGGAAGGAGTTTCGCTCTGCGCTCGAAAATTCGAAGCCTCTACATTACCTAGAAAAGAAGTTATAAGCATTTTTCTCTGCAGTTCGAAATTATTTTCTCACGGTAATTAACTTTAATTTTAATTGTTACCATGCCGACGGACTATTAATCCTTTTTAGCCTACTTTCCCGTAAAAGTAAAAAAAATAATAATAAAGCATGAAAGAAGGTTTAATGTATCGTGAAAATATCGTTAAAAATCAAGAAAAGTCAAAAATAAGTGAAGTAATTAAATAAAGATTGAAAAATAAAAAATTTGAAAGTAGGGTATTGAGATGGGGAAAAAGTGTGTCTGTCGGTCTGTCTGTCTGTCGGTCTGTCGGTCTGTCCCCCCCCTAATAACTTTTGAACGAATTGTCCGATTGGAAAAATTCTTTTTGCATTCGAAAGATCTCGGCGAGGACATCTCATTTCCATGTGTTACTTTTTGATTTGAACAACTTTTTGTTCGATTTTGAACAGTTCAAAAAATTTTAACATTAGCGCCTATGGACAAAATTGAAGCAAATTCTGTAAACTCTGGGCACAAGAGCCAAGTTCCTATTGAAAGCTTATTGAAAGGAGTTCTCGGCGTGAAATATTGATTTGAACAGTTTTTGTTCATTTTTGTACAGTTCAAAAAATTAACACAGAGCTTACGGGGAAATTTCAACCCTATATAAATCCTGATCTAACGGACCGATTTGCTTGGAACAAACTTTATCGGAAAGCTCTTATAACGTAGAACATGTAGAAATAGAAAGTTTATCCAGAACTTACGAGCCTATTTTGCTATGAAATTTTTTGATCGGGATTTTCAAGGATATTTCTCAGTGACTCAATGAGTGAAATAATGAATGAATGAATAAATGAAAGAGTGAAAGAATAAATCAATGAATAAATGAATGAGGAAAAGAATGAATGAATAAATTATTGAATAAATGAAAATATAAATAAATGAGTGAATAAATAGATGAATGCGTAAATGAATGAATAAACACTTGAATGAGGTAACGAATGAATGAATAAATGCATGGCTGAATAAATGAAAGAATGAATCAGTGAGTGAATGAATATGTATTATCCGTTGAAAAAGGTATATTTTCAATAATTAGAACTAAAGATAAATAAGAAAGAGAGAGAAAGAGATAGCTAGACTATAAATTTGAATTTGGTGTATACGGGAAAGTAGGCTCGTATAGTTCTAGACGGAACTTCTTGTTTCTTTTAACGAATTAAAATTTATTGCTTGCTGGTTTTAGCATTTTGAGGAGCAGCCGATTTTTAGCCTACTTTCCCGTAAAAGTAAAAAAAATAATAATAAAGCATGAAAGAAGGCTTAATGTATCGTGAAAATATCATTAGAAGTCAAGAAAAGTCAAAAATAAATTAAGTAATTAAATAAAGATTGAAAAATAAAAAATTTGAAAGTAGGGTTTTGAGATGGGGAAAAAGTGGGTCTGTCGGTCTGTCCCCCACTAATAACTTTTGAACGAATAGTCCGATTCGAAAAATTCTTTTTGCATTCGAAAGATCTCGGTGAGGACATCTAATTTCCTTATTTCATTTTTTGATTTGAACAATTTTTTGTTCAATTTTGAACAGTTCAAAAAATTTTAACATTAGCGCCTATGGGCGAAAATGAAGCAAATTATGTAAACTCTGGGTACAAGATCCAAGTTTCAATGAACCAGCTCACTGGAAGAAGTTCTTGCAGTAAATATTGATTTGAACAATTTTTGTTCATTTTTGAACAGTTCAAAAAAAAAATAAATTAACATAGTGCCTACGGGGAAATTTCAATCCTATATAAATCCTGATCTAACGGGCCGATTTGCTTGGAACAAACTTTATCAGAAAGCTCTTATGACGTAGAACATGTACAGATAAAAAGTTCATCCAGAACTAACGAGCCTATTTTCCTATGAAATGTTTTTATCGGGATTTTCAAGAATATTTTTGAATTAATGAAAGATTAAATGAATAAACAAAATAATGAATGAATAAATGAGTGAATAAATACATGAATGACTGAATAATTGAATGATTGAACGAATCTGTATTAACCGTTGAAAAAGGCATATTTGAAGCAATTAAGAACTAAAGCTAAACGAGAAAGAGAGAGAGATAGCTAGATTATAAATTTGAAGCTGGTGTATACGGGAAAGTAGGCTCGTATAGTTCTAGACGGAACTTCTTGTTAATTAATTAATTTATTTTTTTGGATTTTGATTATTATTTTTTTAAAGCGAATTGTAATTTATTTCCTGCGGCTAACAGGCGGTTGATAGTTTTATTTTGATTTCCTTATTTTGACGTGTATTTTACGGGACCATTTTCCATACTGCACAGGGGTCTTATGAAGAAATGTTATTCTTTATAGTGATTTTTGTTATTCCAGCTTATTATTACTATTTATACTTTAATTTTTTTTTTCACCTGTGAATTAGCACATATGTTATTTTCCTATTTGAGCTCGGATGAAAGGTTTATTCCGCTTTCAAAGCTTTGCTTGTTGCTGTTTGTTTTTGCAAGCTACAAAATTTCGTCTTTCTCTTTTAAGCCGGGTCCAGACGATACGTTTTGCACAACTTTTTGTCTCCGCAGTTCAACACGTTGCAGATAAAACGTTGCATATAGATTGGAAAAGTGCGCAGTTTTGAGCCCCGGCGCGAAGACTGTACAGTTGCAGCGATAACTGAGCTAGAAAGCATAGATGTCTTTGAACTGTGCAGACACATCGGCACATGTAGACGGTAACACCCTTTTCGGATTTATTTTATTTCTCAGTTTCAATTCGTCAGGCGACAATGGGCGACTTTCGGCAATGTTTTTGGGAGTTTCTCACAAAATTTATTTCATTATGCGAAAGTTTCCCATACATTTGGCGTGCCAAATCCAAGGAGTAAAGTGACAGGGATAAAAAGGGGGACGTTTAGTGGAAAAATTCAAAGAAATTGATGCCAAACAGAGAAACAGTTGTAAATAATTAATTCTTTGAGAAGTGTTTACCGTAAAGAATTGGCTCACGTTATTAAATCGATTCGATCTGGGCTAGAGACGAAATCTACAAGCCATCTCTCTGGTATTTTGATTTGTTACATTTCCTAAATGATCAGGAGACACCAAGGCAGTCTAGGAATACCATGGATGAAAATAAAGAGACTGTAGTTGTCGAACCACCAGAACAGGCAACAAGAAAATATTTATTTTATGTAATCATTTGACCGCTTTGAACGCCGGGTACTTCTGAGACGTTCCAGTCTTTTTTTTAACATGACACCATGCCAAAATTGCCCAGAGTATTACCTCCTTCATGACGATATCGCACAAAACTGAGTGAAATATACAGATATCTCTGCACCATGTAGACGCATAAAAAACTGCAACGTTTTCATTCAGTATTAAGACTGCGTAGACAAAAGGTTGTACAAAACGTAGCGTCTGGACCCGGCTTTAATGTCAATAAATAATAGATAAAAATTAATTATACTAAAAATTTATTAATTAAAACTATTATAATTTATTATAATCGTCTTTTTTGTGTGGGTACTTGAACTTAACAAACAAAATGCGTTTTCTTTCAAATATTTTCTTTTTTGTTTCGTTTCTTCCTTTCCTTTTTCCTTTTTTATTGTGTGTGTTTTGTAAAAAAAAATGCTTAAATGTGTAGGATCTCTGGCTGATTCCCGTGGGCAGCTAATTTTTAATTATGTGGAATGCTATACATTTTAATAAACTAACATAATTTACTCCTAAAAAAGTTATCACTATATACACAATGGCAAACCGACTGGTCTTTTCATTTTTTAACACGGGCATAGCCGTGCGGGTACCGCTAGTATATACATATATATATATATATATATATATATATATATTCTGAATCATAATGTACATAAACATATTTTTTCTTATTTTTCTTTCTAAGTTTTACGGATTTCCATGCAAATTAAGAACAATCTCGTTTATATAAAATTTGTTTTTTTTTTTTTTTGACTAAGAAATTTTGAAAATTAGAACTTTTGAGGCAATATAGTGCGGTGTAACGCGATTTCACTAACATTTTATTGTTTTGACAGTGACAACTTTGACAGCGATAAACCAGTGTTGAAACTAATTAATTTCAAGCACCCGCGGTTTAATAATTCCCAGGTATTTTCTTACGATCATTATTTTGTTGTATTAAAAATCATGTTGGCAACAATTCGGGAAATAGTCGTCAATGTCGGCCCTTTATCTCAAAACGTTTCGTGGTACATTTCGTGGAGTAAATATGCCCCTCTCCCCCTCAAAAATCCTAAAAATAACACAGTTATGAAAGATACCATAAATTTAAAGTTTCATACAAGTAAAATTTTCAATTTCTAAGACTTTACCCCAACGACTAAATAAAATTTAAATCGAAATTTTTGTTAATTACGTCACACTACTGGCATGTACTTTCAATTGAAAAACAAATGCTATGTAATTATTTTCTATAAGGCCTAAACAATGAGCCTGGTGGATCTATTAAGGAGAGAACCAACTAAGTGAAAGCTGCAACCTAATCAACTTACGCTCAGAGAAAACCATTCCAAAACAAAGCAGTAAATGGAAGAGAAATCGTTAAATCTTTCTCATCAACTTAAAATCTGATAAAGTGGGGCAACAAAGAGCTTTCTGTCGGCTCGAAAGTCATTAATTTGTGATAACTTGGCACCTTTGGGGAAAATTAATAATGCAGACCTCACACTGATAACATAGAGATTACATTTTCTGATTTTGGTTCCCTGAAGCTCGGATTTGTTTACACTATCTGCATGAAGGAAAGTAAGAAGGAATTTTGTGTTATAATTCCGAAACGATTGCATAATTAGTGAAATAATTGCATTGAGAAAATATCTTTCTGAATTGCTTCATATTTATATATTATCTCTCTAGCGCTGTTTTTATCTCGGTCCGCGAGATATTCCTTATTCCTTTATCAAAACCCATGACTTACTCCTCATTTTAAAGGTTATTGTGTCTGCTAATGACGAAAAATAGACCTACGGTCTAAAACTGTACCGCTTTCCTTAAATTTGAGATTTAAAGTCATCTAAGAAGAAGTCCTTTAATGGATGCTAAATTGGCGTTGTGTATGCTGGTGCCCTCTGGTATCAAGCACACAAACAAGAAACTCTTCTGATTTTATTGTGTAGCAAATTGGACAGTTTTAGCTGCGTTTTTTTTTTCACTTATGCAATCGTTAGGCTCTACACATGCATTTATATCATGAATGTGTAGATTCTAATCAACCAACAGTAACTATATTTTAAGTAATGGGACTTTTTCGTTATTCTATTTTAATGCTATGTATACTACTAATAAAAATAATTATCATTATCATTGTGATTATTTTATTATTTTGAATATCTAAATAATAGTAGGGAAAATTGTAACATATATTTGTACTGATGTGTCCAATTACATGTCTTCTTTTGTACCAACATCCATTACTTTCTTATATTCTTCTTCATCATGCCCTTTCTCCAACTTTTTAAAGAATGGAATGACAGACAAAACGATTTGGTGCGCAGTGCGGAATTCCGCACGGGTCGATTAGTCTAAACTTATTTATTGTGTTATTTGTGAGCCTTAACTAGCTTCCCCACTATAGCTTGTTAATGCTCAGTGCTCTTCCATTTGAATAAGGCACTAATGACATAGGTTTTAGATATAAAAAAAACCTGCTTCCCTTTTTAAGTTTTGCTTGAAAATAAAAACTATAGTGAACAAATTTCATCAGTTTTATTATTGTTTGTACAAAAAAGAAAAATCAGATACACTATATATTATATTTGCTCGTAAAAATATTATTGTCATAAAAAAAGTTGTCAATGTTTCGGTGCTGGTACATTTCTTAAAAACAGGAAATGTGTCAAGTGCCGGGTAGTTGTTTATTTCAAATCAAAATTGTAAATGGTTATACATTGTTTACTCATTACCTAATGTTCACTTCTTAAGAGCTGCTCAAAATTGATGAAAACTTGTTCAAATAATACTAAATATAACATTCGAACAGAGAAAATTTTGTTCTCGAACCTATTAATTTCCTTCAAAGTTATAGCAGGTGGAAGCAAACAGACACACCGGGCAGACTGATAGATACGCATTTCTCCCTTTCTCAAAACCTTACTTTCAAAATTTTTATTCTTCAATATTTAGTTAATTATGTATTTATTTCATAGTTTTCCTTTCTCGGGTTTACTTTTACGAGAAATTACGCTAGAAAGGAAATTAGAATCCAGTAGTTTAGGACATTGATTCACTTGTTCGAACATTTGATACAATGAAAATAAATAAATAAAATAATCAGAATTTTTATAATTACGAGAAAATATAGGTCTTTAAAAATCATGTTTTAAACCCTAAACCGCTGATTAATTATACGTTAAGTTTTATTATAAATTTCGAGCTACTTTTACAGCAAAAAATATATAACATAAGAAAAAAATCAAACCATAATTCTTTTCAGTGAGAAAATGGAAATTATATAATACTTTAATTGCTGTGCAATGCTCTAAAATATCATTTCAAGAATACGAAAATATTTTATGACCTTCACAAGTCTCCAAAATTGAGGTCAGTATAAAATACGTGAGAATTACAGCTTAATCTACGCAATTACACCTCGCAATACGCATGTTTTGAATTACTACCAATAACGGGAAAAATAGTTTTCCATTATATAATTATTATTTTATTTAATTACACCAATATTCTAATTTTAATAAATAGTTAACTTTTTAAAATGCCTATTTCTATTGAAAGTTCTTTACATAATCACGTAAGGTTATTATAATTTTGTTATTGGTATTATACAAACGTTATTATCTGTAAAATTTGCAGTATACGCATTTTATCTCATTTATATGTGTCAAAATCTTAGTAAAATACCTTTTCTTTAATTTCATTTATCAATAAACATTTCACATTTTGCGAAAATAAAATGTAACCTAATGTATTCTTTTTATATCGTATAACAAAAATAGAGCTTGTGATTTGCATTAGAGCACATCTTATCTAAATTAAAAAGGAATCTCGAAATTACGCAAAGGAAAAATAACTATTTCGTGGTCGAATAATTGGAATCAGACAATTTTCCATCCTTTCACTCATTGAAGAGTAATTAAAAACTTTCAACAATTTAGCGGAATTGCTTCCTCAGAAGCTATTGCTTGTAATTTTACACTCAAGATAAGAGAAACTTTCATCAGAGCGCGATTTAACTCCCACCGGCTCAAGCTGGAAAATTGGAATAGTTTAAAAATCAAGTTAGAGTATTTTTCGGAAATGCTTAAAGTACTTCCTTATTGAAATGTTGTAAGTTGAGAAATCCGGTGATAATTACCAGTCTCAAAATTAAAACAGAATTTGAATAATTTTCACTGCGCGTGACATGGTTGATTTCAATGAAAAGCTGAAGTATAGCTGTAATGCGAGTACATTTCATTACATCCTTTCTAGATTTAATCTCATTGATTATAAATTATATATTCTTTGCGATGAAACAAAATGTCAATACAGTAATAATCAAATATATTTCCTAGGTTTTAAAATACTTTATTATTCAATAAATACTAATTCAAACAATAGTATGTTAATTTTATTAACTGAAAAATACTTCAAGTATGTACGTATTTCCTACCAGTTTTTTTCTCTCTCAACAAAAGAGTACTGTCGTTAAAGTACATAATATGCATGGACGTTAAACATGAAAAAAACTTCGCAAAGTTTCTCAAACCTAATGAGTGTTATCAACCGACGAAGTAACAATAATTATGTATATTTATATTTAAAGTATTTATTTAAGGTCCTAAGTGAGTGTCATCCATAGACGTTAATATACTTTTTTACCTTATTTTTTTCCATTTCTTTTTTTTTTTTTTCTTTTTTGGTATTTTTGAGTAGCTGCTTCGAGTTATTTACGAAAATGCGCGCCTTAGAAAGAATTAAAAGTTTCACGTTACTCAACGAAGTATTACATTATCCTTGTTATAAGGTTTTAAATGTAAAACTTTATTACAGATTTCAAATTAATATAAATATATGGTGTATATGTTGTATGGTTTCATGGTTTATAAGTTATCTTGTATTTGACACCAAGCAAAACTGACTCTTTGGTTTGCTTTGCTTTTTTTTTAACCACAGTACATTAGAACACGTTTCAACGTTTCATATTTTTCCGTACGTCCAAGGATAGAAACTATTCTTTAGGTTGTTTGTCTAAATGCCACTACAATTTACAATCTATCTCAACAAATCAACCAAAATATGTTTTTTTTCGCGTTTATTAATTGCACCGTACAGTTTTGAAATTCCGGCATTTTTTCCCGATGACACTATATTACTCAACAAGGTTGAATTATTTTAGTTAAGAAAACGTAAGTGATTATAAGAAATAATTAAACATTTTCAAATTGAGACTGATAATTATTAATATTATTTTAACTATCAAAAGTTGTTCTATGACAGTAAGTGCTTCAGAGCACTAAAGAATTAGAATTACGTTTGTTTGCAACTTAATTATGTTTGTTTGGAAAGCTGTATGTATGATTTTACACGGTAATGTTGTAGCATTTTTTTCACAGGAAACTAATTTTTTAATACCGATTCTAACTTTATTATATGGCACAAGTTTTAAACTAATATTTTTTATACTGAAAAAGTTATCGAATGCATTTTTTCATTATCTCCTTCACTCAAGTAGATGAAGGAGTCTTTATTAAAATCATATCCCAAACCCACTCAAAATAAATAAATCTACTTTGAAAAATACGCTGTTGTAATTCTCTAGAGTGCAACAACATATTTTTTCATCCATTAGTAGCCGTTGCATATTGCATCTTTCGTAATTAAAATGTTCAACATCCGAAACGTTGAAACCACGAATGATAAATTACGTTTCATTGTTCGAGCACAAATCTGTACTTCGCTACGTAGCACCGTTAGCTAACAAGGGATTAATTATGAAAATGGAAACATAAAGAGATTTAATGCAATGCAATAAATTCAGAGCTGCCCTACTACAACAAATATTTTTTTCCCAAATTGGCTATGATCTCTTAAGAACTTTCTCTAATCTTTCTTTTTTGAAAAATAAATAAATAAACAAATAAAAAACATAATAACAGATTTGTTATTGACATATCTTTCCCTTTGTACTACATGTACATAGTTATTAAAAATCATTTTTTGAAGGTCTTTCGTTCTTTCTTTTTTTCTTCCCTTATTTTATCTTAATTTGCTTTTTTTTCTGCTTTTTTTTTTGCCAACGTATAATAAAATGCTCGAAAAAAAAAATATGATTTACACTCATGTTTAAGAAATTGCAGCACTATGAATGAATTATCAGCACTTAATGAAATTTATACCACTGATGGTACACAGTAAAAACCACAAACAAATAGCTTTTAAAAGCAATGCAACCAATCAAGTGGTAAAAATCAGTATTTGGTGAAACTTTTTTTTTCTCCAAAGGGCTGCATATGGTTACTAACATTTTCGAAACCTAGTGCATTCCCCTGAAGTCGGCATCCATTCTTTCAAGTAGCACCACTGTCGTCGGATGCCATTACCACTATGAGAATGCCGACGCTCAGTTTCCCCTAGATAGCGGCACCTGAACTCTAAGTGATGCAGATTTCTCTAGGAGTTTAATTTAGCCGAGAGCAACCAAGCCAAATGTCTACTCAAGGGGTCTTTCACAAATGCCGCCTAATCATACGACATGGGCGCAGACGATATTCTGCATCTTGAAAATCCAGACTTGGGCCAGGTTTGAACCTGCGAACTTGGGCGTACGAGGCCTGCGCCTTTCACTACGCCCCTCTGTCGAAGTATTTGGTGAAACTTACACAAAATGTAGTAAAAGCTCGCATCCGTCGTGGCATTGAAACAAACAGTTTTTTCAATGCGCGTTTTCAGAACAATATTTCTCATTGCTTTTATTCTGACACAACAACAGCATTGGCTGCTGAAAGACTTAAGGAGAGTTGCCGTTGACAAAATCGCAGAGATGTTCAATGGCCGACATGTCCCCTATATTAACTTCAATCATATAAATGGCATGTTTAATTTCAAATTACACTGTGGAAGTTATTGTTGGTTACAATTGTATTCTGATCAAATTCCTTACAAATGGAAATTTATACATCTTTAACTTCAAGCAAAAATTTATTTTCAAAGATATTTCTTTCCGCAAGTGGTCATGAAGTCTTTTTCAAAAAAGAAAGCTACCGACTAATTTCAGTTATTCTTCGCATTCTTAACAGCGTTTCGTGATAGTAGCTTTTTACTTCCTCCAGAAGAAAACGCATGTTAGACTTTTAAACGTCTCTCAACTTGGACTCGGGCTCTCTTTAAGAAAAACCAAGTGCAGTTGTAGATTTTTTTATTTTTACTATGCTATATGGGACTGTTTTTGTATGGAACTATTAATGTTTGATTAAATGCAATTTTTCTTATTATTAAAAATTAAGCTTTAGGTGATATTAATTATTTCTTGTGTAACACGTTCTGTTGGCCAAAAATGAGATTTCAAGGGCTAAGTGTAAAAATTCTATAGATAATGTTATTCCAGTTCTTATCCCAAGGGGGTGTTTTGAGATTTAATATGTACTTTTGACTTGAAATATTAAGCTGTTTCTCCCTAAAAATGTACATTCCTTAAGATATGAATGGCAAACACTAAAAATAGCCGTGGAAAGTCAGATGTCTTATAAAAATCCTAAATATGGAAATTTTGTTGTGGCATATCGCTCTCTCTCTCTCTCTCTCTCGCCCTGTGTCTCCTCTCCCTCTGTTAGACATTTCTGAGCTTGAAAATCTGCAGAAATAAAAATTAAGTAAAATTTCTTTTCCTTCGAATGTAAGCTTTTCCGTGTAAGAGCTTAACGTAGACATGTAATGTTGAAATTAATTGCATACCAGACAAATCCTTTGAGCTGGAAGTTTAAGTTATGATTTTTAAATCTCTCTAAATTTTAACATGTAGATTAATACTCTAAATTGAAACTAACAAATTATTTTTAACTGTTGTGGAAATTCTTTGAACATGATGTTCGTTATAATTAAGATTTCTTTTGAGCTGCTGCGTTGATTTGTGTTGAAATATGACATATTCGTGCAAGTAAAGTATTACACATTTCTCCATTTTTACAACTAAATGTTTTGTTTTATATAAATTGTGATTGGCATTGCACTAAATTGCAGACAAAAATTTTAAATTGGGGAAATCTATTGGGGGAAATTTGAAAATGTGAGGGAGAGGCAAAAAAGTACAAAATGAACTTAGAAATAATTTATTTTAAGGTGCGTCATTTTTAGTTAATTTATTCCTAGAACTAACATCTTGTCATCGACTTTAAAAGAAAATGTGTGTGTGACAAAAAAATTAAGATACGTTTTCTGCATTAGATTCATTTCTTCCCCTCAAGTTTAATTTAAAACGGAAAATGTCATGTTTGCCTGACACTATCATTCTAAACGACAAGGACAAAATTAACCACAGTTCATTATTACACTGTAAAGTTGTCCAACTCTTCATTTTAAAGTAACCGCATGTTTTTTTTTCTCTCGATATTATCGCCTTTATAGTAGCACTACTTTTCCCTGTCAAATAGCATGAATGTCCTTTATTACGCTGCAGCTAACGAATAATTTTTCTCTGCATAAGATGTCACTATGATTCACACTTATATTTTAAAGAAAATCATAAGAAATTAATTGGCTTTCTCGTACTCACTTTTGGGACAAAACATCTGCAAATCTGAATTAAGACATTTAGTTACCCAATACCTATTGACCTAGTAAATCTTCTGCCCAACAGATACGCTCAGTCCAAACTGTCGCTGGAAATCTTAAGTTCTAGTCTTCTTTCTTCCTAAAAGTTATTCCTTTTTCGTTAGTCTACTCTACAGTTATGTTTAAAACTAATTATATAAATTTCAGTTGGCGTTGTATTTATGACCTGCGTTAATGATAATGCTTCAACGGCTCGAATGTGATACATCCAACAAATTAAATAAATTAAATGTAAACATTTTTTTTTTCTCTTACGCACATTTCTAGACTGGAAGATACCCTTAGAAAGCGAATACGCATCAAACCTTTTCACTCAAACATTTCCATAGTTTAAAATAAACATCTTCAAATATCACCAGAAACTCTATATTTATAGCTTGCCATATGTATATTAGGGTGTCCCTTATATGGATGAATTTTTTTTTTTTTTTATTTTCGAAACGCATACCCCCAATTTCTTTTTAAACTATCCAGACTTACTCAAATACAAAATTTTATCTTCCTACATCAACATTAACCCGTGCCGACTGAGCTTTGAAGATTTGAAAAATTCTGTTTCTCACCCTTTCCGTTACGTAACTAAATCAATTGAAATATTTAATAAATATCGTTACACCTTAAACAAATATTACAAATTAAATGTTTTTTTGATGTTTTTGGGATATTTTTTTCGGGAGCACCTAGAACCCAAACACTGATTTTTAAAAAAAATTACAAAAACCTTCCCGGGGATATGCCTAATAGTTTCCCAAATTTTCACCGCTGTTGGATGTAAATGTATGGTTTTTAAATCTATCGAGTACAGACAGACAGACAGACACATATTCATTTTTATGTATACAGATTTATTAAAAGAAGATACAATCACTGATTAGCAGGATATTTCCTTTTGAGGGTTTCTTTTTTACAGTCTGGGTACAGATTTTTATGCTCTTGCACACAGCGTAGCAAAAATTGCTTTTGTTCTTCATTAGCAGTGATCAAACCATGAAAATCTTGCATAAGTTTTACAGCTCTTTCAGCTGTATCATTAACTGCTCTCAAAGAAAGAACTTTTCTTTTCGCTTCTAAATAGGCAACATCATCGGCCCACGTAGCGACGGGTTGCTGGAGGAAGTTATTATCGATTTTCAATCGAGAAAATAAATTTGTGCTCTTCAAAGACACAAAATCACTTAATGATTTAGCTGTAACAATGGATGAGGCAGTATAATTTAGTTTAGAAAAAACGGAATAACAGTACAATAAATGAATATTAAATTAAATATTGAATTTAAACTTACCATACAAATAATCAGACATGTCTTCTTTTGATGGAATGTATCTCTTCCCAGAATCATAAAAACTCTCTCTTTGTAAGTTCACTACAATGTTTTCCTTGGTTTGTTCACTAACTTCATCATCAAAGAGCGACAAAACGGTTATTTCTTCTGACAAGTACCAAAGGTGTTGACTAAACTTGCTCAGGGCTGCTTTGGAGATGAATTTGTCAACAGTTTCATATTCTTTAAGCTTTTTTAAAAAGCACAAATCTTGATTTGGTGCCTTTACCAGCACACTACATCCAAGCCATGGTTTCACATATACAACCGCAATGAATAAACAAACGTCTTGAAGAGCTCGTTTATCCTTGGCGCTGATTTTTAACTGGGATTGCAACAAACAAATTTTTAAAGAGTAAATAGCTCTAGCCATCCATCTTGCTTGATGCATCGCTCCAGGAGGTCTGATTTTAATTTTTTTCTCTTTATCTCCTCCTAAGAAAGTAATAGATAGCTCAACCAGTTCTCGATAATCGTCACGTACGATGGTTTTTTGCAGCTCTTGATTATAAAATGTCAACAATTCTTCAATTGTTACATCACTAAAATGTTGTTTGACAATATCGGTGCATGTTTCAATAGCAGCAGGATTAATATTTTTCCAGTTGTCCCTAAACTTTTTGAACATTGGGATATCAGGGCTAGTTGTGACTTGCTGGATTTTTGTTTCAAACACACATTTTAAAACCAGTTCATAAACGTGATGGCGGCAAGCAAAGAGTAGTAATTCCCTGTCCAATTTTTGTTCCAAAAGAATGCAAGCTCCTTTCACTCGCCCTGTATTAGACGCAGTTGTATCACAGCACATTATTTGTACTTTGTCATCCAGGTTCCAGTCATAAAGTGCGTTTAACACAGCTTCAGCTTGATTCTGGCCGGAAGAGCTCTCTAATTTGGGCACAGCTAGAAGTTGTTCCTTTCCTCCAAATGAAATTAGAATAGGCAGGCGTTCTTCTTTAAAACTTCTCACGTCCAGTCCAGGTAATAATTTTCCATCCCAATGAATAGTCACCATTTCGGGCATATTATTATGGAAATCTGATTTTATAGATTCCGCTCTATCTTTTCTAGTCTTAGTACGAATGCGTTGAATGGAAGATTTGTTTATCGGGAAATCTTCACAGCTAAGATCTAGCGCTTCTACTACAGCCTGGAGTATATAGACAGAATCCCTTATGCTTAATTGGCATCTATCTAAAGCTGCAACTAACTTAGGCGAGATAAAGTCTCTCCTTCCTCTTTTCGTAATAGTTGCAGAACATACCGTTTGAGAAGTGGATGGTATGGGTTCCTCAAGGCTTTCATCAGAGCTAGTAGATTCATCGTGATGTCCTTGCCCTTGTAAAACATCTTGTGTAGCAAGAAATGAGGATACCCTTTCAAAACACATTTGCTCATGCCTTTTTTTCTCTTCTTTTAATTTTTTCTGTCTTGCCCTTTCTTCTTTTTCCGTTAACTTTTTGTCTACACCCGCTAAACATCCGGGACGCCCTGGTTCTCTTTGTTTTTGTAAAAATATTTTATCTTCTTCTATTTTTATGCGCTCTAAAGCATCAGCGTGTGCAATATCAAATAAATTATCTAAACTACTTTTAAATTCCTCCTCACGCTGCTTGTAAACATCTTCAATTTTTTTTGAATTTTTTTGCAACATCCTCCAAGCATTATAAAGATTTACAAGTTTCTTTACGCAGTTAGGTGTAGCTCTCGTAGGGATTCTAGCCTTTTCCCAAAATATAACGCATTCTCGAATGGCAAGATTTGCGCTTTCACTAACCGTCAATTTAACTTCGCGAATGTTAAAAAAAAGTACAGCTAGAACTTGGCGGTTAGACGGCAACTTTGCGCCTGTTATTTGAAAATTTACATCACCAACTAAGAAAATATTTTTTTTATTACTTCTTAACTCCACAGTCATTTTTTAAGTGTAACACATACGTATTAACCACAGCAGTAACTAAGAACAAATGACAAACAGCGAGTAGACGGCCGCTGCGAGCCGATGCTGCTGCATAGTACATGTAAGAACATGTACTGTATTACCACCACGAGAAAGACTTTACGTCGAGTTGCCACAAACAGCCGAGTCGAAACCTGCAGGGGAGAAAGCTTTAAATCTGGCAGCTACATTCGGCGAATTATCACACAACAGCTACGAATCCATTTCGCCCAACACAACACCGAAGTACAAAGCGAAACGCAACTGTCGCCTATTTTCTTGGCGCCAACTCGCAATGAATTCTTCGTCTGAGGTTTTTCTCCTGGCGGTAGCACAGTACGAACATGTATGAACATGATTCGATGCAACTCGGCACGGGTTATTGACGTCCAATGAAGGTAAAAATTTATTTCTGAGTGTTTTAGAAGCAAATGAACAAAACTAAGACCTATGCGTTATAAAATGAATACTTTGAAATATAAGGGACACCCTAATGTATATGCTTCTTTTCAGAAGAAAATTTAATAACATTCTCGAGAAGTAAAAATTCCTTTTAGAAACAGAAAATAAAAGAAATCTGGAAATTTAGTTTAGCAAGTCTTGCTACAAGTAATCTCCAGGGATGAGATAAAGTTTATTTTTCTCCACTTGTGAATCTCTTGTAGCATTTTTTTTAACATAGAAGGAAATAAATTGAGGAACATTTCTTAATTTAGGTCTCAGGTTTCTCAAGATTGTGACACACATTTTCCAAATGTGTACCATTAGTTATCACATTTTTCTAGCTAAAGAAAAATTCAGAAAAGTTGTCAAGATAAAAAGAAAGAAATTACATAGCAAATTGTTACCCAAATTATATATATTTGTAAGGTAGTTATAGATTTTTCTTTCAGCTTGTCGCATGGAAGTTTTGTACTCCCATGCGAAAAGCTGAAAATGTATGCGCAAAATGCATTTCAAGTTACATTTATATTCATTTGGGGAGAAAAAATATTATAACACATGCATATTAAATTTACAAAATATATTTTCGGCTTTTTTATCATTACGTAAGGCACTCAAATGTGATACCAACAAAATACCTTTATTGTAGAAAACTCGCAAGCGTGTATATTGATAATCATTGCATTGAAATAAGAATATAGTTTGGTTTAATCATATAGTTTTTGATAAAAACAGCTATATGAAATTTCGTGATACGTTTCAATAATTATAACCAAAGAAAAAGTAAGATAATCGCATTAAATTTAATATAAACGTACTAAATTATTTATATAAAATGTAAGACATAAGCCATTAAATCATTAATAACCACAGTGTAATCAGTATAAAACATGTGTATTCATATTTTTAAAATTGCTTAATGACTAAATTTTAATTACAAGTACTCCACATGGGAAAACTTCACACATATATTTCAGCTCCTTTCTTTAACCCAAAACTTACCAGAGTGGTCAAATGCTCTCTTTCAAAATATTAAATTTAAGGTTTCAATTTTTCTTGAGCTTACTGCACGTCTTTTTCAATAATACAGTATTAGCTACACATTATGTAAAAAGCCGTTCACCAAGTTTAAAGAAAATCGTAAGCCCAGAATTTAATAATTTTTAAAAGCCGTCATTTTACCTCCCTGGTAGTTTAGTATTAAATTATGTATGTAATCAATGCCTATAAATAGTTACTAGAAAGAATAATCTTATTATCTTCAGCGACAAATTTCTTCTTTGCCAAAACACATTTTTTTATAGGGTAAGATCTCATACTTACTGATACCGTGTAGCGTCAACAGTACCGTCATTAGATGCAGTGATATCGTGTCGACATGCTTTCATGCTGTTTCGTTTAAACGTGCATCTAGCCTGTACTATAATGATGGGGACGTGGTAGCCTAGTGGTTAGGATGTCGGATTTCCAACCGGTAGGTAGGGTGTTCCACAGCCGACCCGCTGAATGACCCACCATGTACACTTAGGGTTACGTAGCACGTAAAATCAGTGGACCCCACTACCCCTCCTACCTCGCGTTCGGGGGAGAGCGCTCCTCATGCTTAGCGCTGACAGGGAAGAAGGTTGGTGGAGAAAAGTGTATACAGAGAAAAGTACTATGATACGGTGCATGTAAAATCCGTGGACCCTGAAGTCCGGAGGCAGTGCCAAGGGTACCGGAGGATAAAGATTTTCCCTTCTGTTCCCTCTTAGGTCAAAAATGGAAGGTGGCGTATTTGTGGTGGTGCCATCCAAGTACATAAATGAGCCAAGTCGTGCTTCCACCGATGTGGTGCTCATCTATAAAACGGAAGGCGCTCCTTACTGCCTTAATTCCCAGTCGCTCGGCGAAGGGGAGCGTGGATATCCAAGTGGCAGTAGAAACAGCAGCAACAACAACAATATCACGATGCTTCATAATTGTTGCACATTATGAAAGCTTTCATTTTATGATTGCTGAGATATTTTATTTTTTGCTCAAAAAACAAGAAGTTTTATCTAGAACTGTACGAGCCTACTTTCCGTTATACACCAACATCAAATTTATAACCTAGCTATCGATTTGTCTTTATTATGTAGCTTTAGTTCTCAATTGTGTCAAATATGCATTTATCATTACATTTTAACTCATTGGTTCATCAACTCCATTTGTACATTCATTCATTACAGCACAACAATGCTGTAATAGTACAGCACTATTACAGCATTGGATGGATTTCGCTTTTCTTTTGCACATTCATGTTTCAACCTTATGTATGTAAAGATATAATAACATTATTATGTGTACAAATATTATAACCATACTAGTTGATCTCCCGCAGCACATCTGCTGATCGGAAATTAACCATTTTAAAATGGGAAAAACGCTGTATAATTTGAAAGGCTTAAGAAAAGATCGCTAGATATGAACATACAGGGCCCGTGATAGCCTAGTGGTTAGCACGTCGGACTTCCACCTGGAAGGTCGCGCGTTCGATACCCACTGAAGACCACCATGTATACTTGGGGATATGTGCATGTAAAATCCGTAGACCCCACTACCTCTCCCCGCGCGTAAGCAATCCTAAGGCCTCGGCTAACAGGTAGGGGTCTGGTGGAGAAAAGATATGAACATACTCGATAAAAACAAACTAAGGTGTTGCCAAGCCAAAGAATTGGGAATTAAAAATTGAGTTATGAATGGAAATAATTTTTAAGAAATAGAAATAAGTTTATTACAGTTCGTAAGTTACGATAATAAATACAAAAGTTATGTTACTTTTCTAGGCTAATCATTAAACAAATTTTCAAACATCGTTTCACCATAGTTTGTTTTTTGCATTGATGTCAGTATCGTATCATTCCGCAAAATTTAATCGTAACTGGTCTACGTTGAGTGAAATATATATATATACATATATATATATAAGAGAGAGAGAGAGATTTTACATGAAGCGTAACAAATAACCTGTTTGTGCCACTGTCAGAAAAATCAATTAAAACAAATGTTCCTGATTGATAAAGTAACATGTATGCAATATTGAAGGAAAATTAAGGAAAACATAAATACAATCATTATTTGCATTATTGAGTCATTTTAAATCAATGTCATGAAAATTTAATTTTGTTCGGTACAAGCAAAAGTCTGAATCTACGAAATAATTAATCATAATTTAACTTATATTGCTTTAGTTTTTGCGATTTATAATGTCTGCTTCATTAGCAGCATCATTAATATATGATAAGTGATTTTCATTGAATAAATTAGCACGTTAGTTGCGCTCTAAACATCAGATTTAAAGCCTTCGAGAGATACTGGACTAATTTATGATGGCCTTTAGCTATAATGGGAAATATCTGAATTTAGATTAGGCCGAATTTCCACCTATAAATTCCGTAGCTAGGTAATAAATTGTTAGAATGTAAAGAGTTAATTAAATATGTATATAATAACGTTTACTGAGCAAACCTTCGGGTACGCTGTAACTTTTAATGTTAACAAATATTTTTGAATTATATAGCATTATCTTTGATATCTTGAATTGCACACAGACAGCATGGATTATCTTTTCATACCACAAAATCAGTATCTGCAGTAATGACAATTTTGATATTGTAAGTCAACTTTGACAATATTTTCCTGGATAAAAATTAACATTTATAGTAACATCAGTTTTTCAATTGAGTTTACTACACAATTATATGCCTTTTAAACTCATCTTGTCTTAAATGTTTAGAAACTGAAAACGCGCCCCTTGCAGCTATTTGATAGCAATTTTTCCCGAGTTTGAGAGTGGGTCTCCTTTCTTTTAGCATACAAGGAACACAAATGTGGCAAAGGGTTCAGATTTCAGTTGCGCCAACTAATCTAAAAATGATTTCAATATAATACAAAGATTTAGATTCAAATATAACACAAAAGAAAACTGAAATCTAAAAAAAGGGCAACTTCAGTAGCCCTTTTATGAGATTTTCATAACACGTGGTATAACAAAAGGTGGCGATTTGAGCAACAAAATATTGTGTTTTGGGTACGTTTCTTGGCTTGAACGGTTTATTATTATTATTATACAATTTTTCGTGAATTCATCTGTCAGAAACAAGTTCCTTCTCTTTTCTTTCGCATTGAGAGTAGGTATTGCGATAAAAGCAGTTTTTTAACATAAAGGATCTTTCTAGGAAGTTCATTTCATTAGGAAGTAAATTTAGTAAGTAAACCTAATTTATTCAATTAAGAAATAAATTTAGCATTACTTATGAAAGGGGGCATGCCTTAAGCAATTTGGAGGTTTTGTACCTTTTGAATTTAGGCTGAATAAAGCTGAAAAATATTTTAGACTAAATCTGTACACACACAACTATAAATTGCCATTTTAATGTGCAAGAGAAATCAAAACTTCAATATCGCAATAAAAGTGCTTGTAAATTGTCCATTACTACTTTAAAGATTAAGATTAAACTACAAAATACAAAACATCTTTCTTTCAAAGAAAAATCATATTTAAGCAATATATCAATCGACATTTGATTTTAACTCTAAAAGGAGCACACTGGTTTCGTTTTACAACATAGTTTGGCATTTACGTAAAAATAGAAGTAATTATTTCGGAAGGCAACTAAAAGTTGTTTCGTCAAAAGCCTATTAGCAAAAAAATAGTGGTTTCTATCTGTACGTCTACTCACAATGAAACAAGGAGAGATAAATACATTAAAGCATAGAAGTATTTACAAACATAATGTACGTCTAGACCACTGCACATAATGCTGCAAATGCTCCTATTCGGAGATGCTGTCTTTGTATTATGTGTTTATTCTGATAAACTTTTTTTTAATTAAATTTAATTTGGAGTTAATTCCATTAATTTATATTCAAATCGCACTTAAATTTCGAATTTTGATTGAAATTTCTTTCTCCAGTTGAACAAACATTAAGTATGAGTTTCTAAAGGCTAGGCAACATATCGTCAAGTTGGCATCAACCTTCAGCTCAAATTTGTCGATTTCTAGCCAAGCGGGCTGAAGTTTCAAACCTTTCAGAGCAGTTCTTCAACATTTTTCACGTCGTGACCGCATTTTTAGCAAATTTTTTACTATGACACCCAATAAATGTACACACACTTATTTTAACACAAAAGCGATACATTAGATTCCAAGCTGTGCTGTTCAGTTGCACTAATTCTTAATTTAGCCCTTTTATTTTCTCACTATAACTGAACATATAATATTTGGAGTTTAACTAAACTTGGTACACTCATAGATCCTAACGAGAAGGTAGTGCAGATTAGTTTTTTTCGGCCACCCCGTTAGGATGGATGGCTCGATTAAACGTTTTTCTCGTTACGTGCAAATGATTTCAAGACATAATGATCGGATTGAAACAAAAACTGGTTGTAGCCGTGTAACGAAAGAAACTGCTTTCAATTGAACACTGCTGTGAATTATTTAAATTTATTCAAATTCTGTATACCTTTTGAATATTTTTCGTACTTGATTTGAATATTTCTCTATATTTGAATATTTTTCATCCATGTCTTCCTTTAAATATTTTTAATGGATTTTATTCTGATCCGATATGGCGAGAATCGTCACCTTACTAGACAATTTTTACGTAATTTATGCCCTTAAGTTTATCACAAAATAATTCAAAATGACATTTAGTGTAAGAAAGAGTCATTTTGAGTATGTGGTAAAGTATTTTTTATTTGAAACTAAAAATTATACTGCGACCCCATGAGAAGTTCATCCCGGTCCTATCTGGAGTCACTACCCACAGGTTGGGAATCCCAGTTTTAGGGAAATTGGTTCACTGGGATTTTCCTGTTCATTCATGTTGTTCGAGCTTCGAGAGTATAAATATAGCTGTGCAGGGGTTTTTGCTGTTTCGTTTGAGCAGTCTTCTGTTAGTTCTCAAACTATGCCGCGAAGCCTTTGTGTTGTGAGTTATGTTTGACTTTGCTTTTGTATATTCATATTTGGAAGCAAATACGTGGCTATCGTTGTCTTTTTGCAGCATGTCTAGTATTTATGTTATTGCTGAAAAAATTAGCAATTGTAAAAGTATATTCGTAAATACATGCATAATGTCAACACAAAAAGTGTTTTACAAGGACTGAGTGGCCCTTCCATGGAGCTAGTAAAGTTCGGCGAAATCATACTAATAATAATAGTAATAATAATTGGAAAAAAAAAGTCGTCTATCGAAAGTTCCTGGAATAAATTCTGAACTTCAGAATTGATGATTTACTTATTGACGACTTCCGCACATAACGACTTAAAAAGTTTCATTATACGTAAATTTATTGAATTATTTATTTTCATTTATTTTTTGCGTTTTTTTTTGTTAAATACGTAATGATTTTATTTTTTTATTACTTAAAGGTTCATTATTTATATGCAAGAGAGAAACAGTTTGAATTACCTTAAATTTGTGAAATTTAAGTTTAGATAAATACATTTCAGAACACTCATTATGCAATCCAAAAGGGAAATTCAGCTACCTTTTTGACCACACGCGCCAACTCGCGATTCTCCAGAAATTAGAGTGAATTTCACTTTTAAGTCATTTGCGGCTTTGCGAATTGTTCATCGCTCCGCAGGAAATCGAAATGTTTAACAGCCGAAAATTTGAAAGCGCGAATGATAAATTACCAGGCGTTGGTTGGGACAGAGTCAGCAATCCCCAACGTTTCAGTTGTAGCTAACCAGGGATTAATTACCAAAGCAGTAATAGAATGAGATTGCAGGGAAACGTGACCAGGAATTGCAATCTGGAGCTGTCGCTCGTGAAATGATTTATCTCCGAGATGTATGTATTTAAAAATTTCTCTTTTCATTTTCCGCCTCATATGATAAAGACATGCTATCAGTGAACCATGTGTATTAACTGAAACTTTCCATAGCTATTATACGAATTCGCCTAATTTAAAATAATGTTTCTAATTTAAATTGTAAAATTTATTGTGTTACACATGTGTCATGTGTTTCGTTGTATTATTTGTGGAAATATCTGGAAATGCAAAAGTTAAGAATTGAGATGTTATTTTGTTCACGATCAATATTGGTACCTTAAATAATAAAAAAAATGCTACTGGCTTTGTGGATACTCTTACACACACACATTTTGAAAACCATTGAAATATTGTGTGTGTTAGTTAACCTTTAACAGCTGTGTGCGGTCCGAGAGAGCGAGCAAACTATTTTAATCGCTAGTTTCTTTCTTAAAAATTGAAAATTGCTTCTTTTGTTTGACTTAATTTGCATAAAACTAAGGGGTTTTTTTTCAAAAATTGATTAAAGTAAACTAAAATTGTAAAAATAATTGTAATTCAATTATAGCATTTCATTTAGTACGTGAAGTTTAACTATTTGGCATCTTCTCTACAAAATATCTATGAGACCGCTTACTGACGCTATGCCAAAATATTTATCACGGCTGTTAAGGGTTAAGCGTTGAATTTATTTTTATCCTTTACTTTGGAGTAAGTTTAGTATTAACCCATTTGCATCTTAACTCTGGGTAAAGAAGTCTCAATGTTGAAAAACCAGAATTCCTCATTATCATGCGTGTATACTTGTATGTGATGCCCCATAAACTTGATTTTGAACTAATTGCATTAAAAATAGCATGTTAGGGTTCTTATTTTTTGGGCCATTTTTCTTAACAGGGAAGATCACTTTAAAACTTATCATAACTTAAAAATTCAGCATTTTTAAAGGAGCGAAATAGCAGACAGCTTTTAAAATGGAAATTTTCAAGCATAAAAATTATATCAACAAGTACTTTAAAGTCGTTAACAATGTAAACATAAACAATGTATATGTATAAATCCATATATGTATTCAAAACAAAGTGAATATTCAATAAAATCAAAATACTTAATAGAAAATTTAATTTAAAGGTAAGGGCATTTTTCTCTTGTCTGCTATGATAAGATTCTACGAAAACAAATTCTTTAAACCAGACTTAGACCATGAGTTTTAATTTTAAAAAATAGTACAGAGAGATACAAATGAATTATGATTTGATGTGTTTAAAAGGCTACCCGGAATATTAAAAAAAGTACAATACCATTTTATTATATTACTAAAGCATATTTTTAATAATGTCAAAAAGTGCATTCTTATCATACATTTTGGGAATTATAATTTTCGGGACTTTGTAAATGATCTGTTGCAAATTTTCAAATGTGCAATGTGAAAACATTTACAAATCCTCAAATTTAGCGAAACTTTCAGCATTTCAGCATTTTATATAATCTTACTCTAGCCACGAAAATAATGCGAAATTTCTCCTGTAGTATAAATTACAGTATGTTAGTCGTAATTGAGTTCATGGCCTACAACGCAAAGGACTTTTAAAACGAAGACTTAATTATAAAGCTCGCTACATAATGTGAATTCAGCAAGTCGTTTGAAGCCAACTGCGCTGAAAACAACCTACAGTCGCAAAATTCAACGTCTCCAGTGCTAGATTTCATTAAAGTGTGATAACTCTGAGCGCAAAACGTAGTAGAGCTATTTTACTCTCTATTAGGCGATTACGCGAAACATTGAATTCAAAGGAAAAAGAACAATTTTGGAACATAAATTTAAAATTTTGGAAAGTTTTTAACTGCATCGTATAAATTTTGTCCTAAACTTTTATTGCTGTTTCCTTATTAGAGTATCTTTACTAATATTCTAAAGTTGTAAATTACTTGTTGGTATGTTTTACTAAAAGCGATGAACCTTGGGGAAATCAGCCTAGAACTATTTTTATGAAGTCTTTTCTTCTTTTACATTTTTCTTTCAAGGGATAGATAATATTTCATTAATATCCGTTGAAAAATAAATAATGCATTTTTTAAAATATTTCTAAGTTCTTAAAACTGGTTAAAATTCATTGAATTTTTGCTTGAAGTTTAACTATTTGAATACGATCATGGCATAACAGCTGTCCCAAAGAAAAATCCTTTTTTGCTGTAATACTGTTAGTATACAGCTAAAAAGGAATAGTTTTTAAATACCATATTAGTATTCAAAAGCGATTTTTCCCATTGTAATACCTATATAAGTTTCGGTTTACAGTAAAAATATAACAGCAAAGTTTATTAACAAAGTTATAATAACAGAAATATATGCTAAAACTTCAATTAATTATTTATATGTCTCTCGCAGTCAAAATGTTAATACACAGACATGACTGTTTTCATGAAACACGTGTATTTATAATTTTGTATTCTGATCAGGAGTATCACTTAAAATATTTCGGCGACAGATATACTAGCAGCCATTATTAACTCACATTACTATTAAGTGTAATGACGGTATCTACGCGTGTATGCACAACTAACATATTCAAATTCAAAGCTAATTCGTTACTTTAATTGTCTGATAATTTCTTGAAAACACAAAAGCAGGCTGATGGATCTGTGATGCTTTCCTTTTTTGAGAAAATTAATTTTAGCAATGCTCCCATTATGGGACACTATTGAATTGTCAAAATATTAAACTATATATATATATATGTATAAGTATTTCGGTATTTAAAGAAGTACAAAAGTAATAAAATAGAGTAAAATAATTCAAATCGAAATATTTAAGTAATACAGATGTTAAAGTTTTAAAATCCACAAAACTGAGCAATCTCACTTGCAAATTACAAACGTACCAAAATTAGATTTAAAAGTCCGTATATGCTTAGATTATACCCATCAACGGTTTTTGCAATTATTCTTTTAAAACCATTTGAAACTACTGGGCCTTGCATACTGTGCAGATCAATTAAGCGATCGGTTAACGAGACATAAGCAAATAACAATAAATCTAGAAAATCGTTAAATTCCATTCATTTAACTGCTAACTGATATGGGTAACCAATAGACGGCATTGTCTCAAAATCATTTATTTATGATACTATCTAGCTTGGAGAATGATTTATTATGCAAAGATAACAGCTATTCGAAACTTAACTATATGTCTACCAACGAGATGAAGCAGAAGGAAAAAACATATTTTTTTCTTTCGAAATGTCAAGTTTGTGAAAGGAACGAACATAACACGTACTCACACAAGCACACACACTCACAAAATATTAAAACAAAATACAGAATAAAATATGCAATAAAACAAAGACATATTAAACATGTCAATATGTGTACTAGTTTATTTTTTAAGTGAAATACTAGTTGAAAAAAGAAGAATTCAAAAGTATCAATTATATTAACTTCTGCGACACTAGATTACGTTTTAAATGCTGGTACTAATTTGAAGCATTTCAATATTTGATAATACAATTAAATGCTTTATATTAGCCCTACACTGCGCCGTGTTGTTTTTAAACAACACCTCTATTTTTCGTTCACTACGCTCTTGTTTTGTATAATTTTCTACATGTGGCGCATTTTTCCGTTTATTTTGTATGTATGATCATATTAGTTAATATAGTTTCCCATAGATCTTGTAAACTGAGCTCAAGGCTCATCTTTTTTCGCAAAATCGTAAGATATGTTGATTTTGTAAAAAGCAATACCTTCGTAATTTTTCTTCCTACAAATTTGAAACAACAAGTTTATTTTTAAAAAATAGTCTTTAATTGCTTACATAGTTTCAAAATAAAATAAATATAAATTGTCCGAAAAATGTCGAGGAAAATATATATTTGGGTGCCTTTTTTACTTGTTTTAAAACAACAATGCTCATTCGGGAGTCCTTTTATGCTCCTGCATTATTCGCAGTATAAACAAGAACAGGTGTCACTGGTTGTTCTATTTCACTTTATTTAGTATCTTTTAGAAGATTACTGCTATAAATATACAACAAATTAGCGTAAAGTGGTTGATTAAATTATTTTTTAAGAATTTTGTTTAAAATCAATTCGGGCTCAACCAAAGAAGAAACGAGCATTATCGCATAGACCCCCTACAGATCTTAGGTTTCTTGTTTAAAATCTTTTATTTAAATTATTAAATTCCATTGGCACTTAAAATAAAAATTTGCACATGATATAACTAATAATTATTAGTTCCATGTGCAAATTTTTATTTATTTATTTTTTTTTAAATTTATAAATAATATTAAAATAAAATATTTTAACAAATTTTACTATTTTATTGCTATTTTATTACTAAAATGCATACGTATTTCTTATTGATTTTGTTTCATTTATTAAAATGATTATATAAAGAAACTATTATTGTTACCCCTAACTGCGCAGTGTTGTTTTTAAACAACATGTCAAATTTTCTCAAATTCTATTTTTCCGAATTAAATAAGAATTTTTTTTGGTATTTTTTTTGCTACTTATAACTAGCACAAACAAACACACAAAAAATTACAAAGAAATAAAAAATTGCGCAGTGTAGGGTTAGGTAAGTTATTTTTATGTAAACATCTTATATAAAGCTTATTAATATAATAATCTAAATTTAAATGGAGTACGACACTATTTAAAACAGTGAAGTTTGGAAATATTGGTGTGCAGAGTTTTGTATGAGTTTTGAAGGATTGATTGACCTTCCAATCGCAGTGAACTCTTTGGGAGATACTTTTATAAACAGGAAAGTGCCGTCTGAACGATACAAGCCTACTTCCTCGTATACAACAGCGTCAAATTTATAATCCAGCTATATCTCTATCTCTCTTTTTCTTTACCTTCAGTTTTTAACTACGTCGAATGTACTTTTTCAACGGTTACGACAAATTCATTCATTTTTTTCATTCGTTTGCTCATTTATTAAAACATTCATTCACTCAATTCAAGTATTTGTTCATTCATTTATTTTTTCCTTTATTTACTCGTTTATTCATTCATTTATTGATCAATATCCTTAAAAAAAACCTGAAACTTTCATGGGAAAAAAGGTTCCCCTTGTTTTGTATAAACTTCTCATCTCTCCATGTCCTGTGTCCCAAGAGCCTGCCGATAAAGTTTGTTCCAAGCAAATACGTCAGTTTGATCAGGATTTAATAAGCATTGGAATTTCCCGCAGGCGAACGTTTCAATCCTTTATAAATCATGTTCTAACCCTAATAAATCCATTTGTACATCTTGATATTTCCCCAGTTTTTGTAATTATCTAATATAATTTTGTCCCTTGCTTAGAACACGTATTAAAATTAATTAATTTTAAAAAGGTTAGATTTTTCGGAAGTAAGAACAATAAATAATTAAGTTGATAACAATTAAAGAAATATAAACAATAAATATGCAATGGGGACCACCAGATAAAATAAGAGATTTACACCTCACACCTCAATTTTCTGAAGAAATAAAAATTGCCTGTCATATTTTCTTTTATGCATGAATTTCAAATTATACTTGAAATATTTAGAATTATGTGCGTTGATTTTCTTTTGTTAATGTAAAGGGTATTGCATTCTATTACAAGATAAAGTAACATATGCTTTTCTTATATTCAAGTCCAGTGTCAAAATTTAAGTAAAATAATATTGCTTTATCTTTGCTACAGAATCTACACAAACTGCTAATATGTTTGCTTTATTCCATCTGGTTTTAAGGATTTATTATAAAGCAAACCTTATTTTCTATAGTCTTCATAATGTTGTCACAAGTAACAAACATAAGAACTAGGTAGCTCTTAAATTATACTCATGAATGCTACATTAATGCAATACATACAGATAAGTGTAATGTGTTAATGTTAAAATGCACATTTTGAATGATAAAAAGGAATTTTTATTCAAGCCATATATGATGAATATTCAGTTAAAACTAGTTTTAATTTAGCTTTGAATAACATTTTTAATTACATCCATGAGCAAGAAAATTTTAATTATATCCACTTTTTCGGAGCTATTATGCTTTATGATGATGCGTGTAATTAAAGCAAACAAGTTTAATTTTTCTGTACTAAAGCATTTTCCCTCAGCTCTTTTAATGTACTATGATAAATATGATGAATTTTCTCGCGAAACTATTGTTGTTTTATTTCCGGGTGGGAAGATACCTTATTGTCCTAAAAGAACGTTTTTTCGTGTTGAACAAATATTGATTTTACTTGCACAAACCTAAACATTTGAAACAAAATAAATGAATGAATACTTGGCAAAATATAGACGAGAGGGAAACGTTTAAAAAAACTTTTATTATATTATGCTCTAATGCAAGTAAGGATAAAAGTAAAAAGAGTTAGCATTTGATATCAGTGTAATAATAGCACTGGTCAAAATTTATACCTGTTAATGTTACGTACGTGCGATGCACTATAGTATGGTATGATATGAAGCGTAAAATTTCAGGTTAAGCTCAAGATTGTATTCTAAATTGCTGTAAAACAGTCATTGATAGCAAAGTAAATAGTACCAAATGTTACTTGTTTAATACTTCCAGTGTTTATGATGTCACAACATAATATCAAATCGATACGATAAAAAAAAGACTTACCGGCCACGACGTGAACGTCTCTGCTCGCCAATGTACCAAGAGTATTAGTGGCAGTACACCTATAAGTAGCTGCATGAACGTCTTGTCTGTACTGATCGGCTCTAAAAGGTTGGAAGACTAACGATCCATCAAGTCGGACATGCCTTAAGCCAGGAATATCTACAGCTGGCGATCCATCTTCGTTTTGCCAGCGTATGACAGGACTTGGATTTCCAAAGGCTGTGCACTGAATCACAACTCCAGAACTATTAAGGAATTCGTGTCTGTTGGAAGGCTCATGTAAAAAAGTCGGCCTTTGACGGTCGTTGGAGTAAAGCTGTGCTGGAAAGTAAAAAAGAAAATCCTTATTTTGATATTGCAGTATGGTACGTCATTTTATCAGAAATATACAAAATCATTGAAGGAATATAAAATCAATTAGCAGGGGAGAGTAAGGTAGGTGTGCGCACAACATACTGAAACGGTCACATACGTCTCTAGTCAATGCTAATCACTTAGTGGTATGTAAATACTGCCCCGTAACTTACGGCTACTGACTTAACCTATTTGCAAGATCAGTAGTGGTCTATGTTGTCATTTGAGTGCAACATTCTTGTTTGATCCCCTTGGAAAATAAGAAAGTGTGTATTCCATAACGTTTTTATCTACTGTAGCAATCACTATGTATAGTCAACAATTGTATCAGTATTTACGTGTGTAATAATTTAACCTTAACTATTAATTTTGATAGGATTAAGCAGTATATTATTTTCTTACAAGATCGGGTAACTATACACGACTGACGATGGCATTGCGAATAGCATAAACCCAAAATGTATTTTGGAACACTTTAGAAACTACTTGCTATGTGTGCAATTTTGTACGGAAATAAAATAAACTGTATTGCATAGGAGTATATTATTGTGTTTGTCGCTAGACCAGCGATTCTCAACCTGTGGGCCGCGAGCACACGAGAAGTGGGGCGCGAGAATATCCAAGAGAAAACATTACTTTAAAATTGATTAACTGACTGAAAGGAAAGCACACTTTTACATAGAAAAAAAATACATTTCGACACGTTGAATAACAAATTACTAAATTAAAACTTTCTTAATCAAAACATACTAAATTAAAAACAAATTTAATAATTATTAGTTACTTCCTTGGGTCTGTCTTTCAAAGCAAAGTTTTTCAAAGGAAGGCTTAATATTAGAAATATCCACCCTCAGCTGTTTCTATACTTAGCCGAGATCTATAGTTTCTCTTCAAAGAAGCCACAGCAGAAAATCCAGTTTCATAAACGTTGTTGAGGATGTTGGAAATGGTAATAGAATGCGAAATGCCCTTGTTTTTAGTGCAGAAAAATTATCCTTTACTCCTGCCCAAAATTCAAATATTGATTTATTGCTAAATTAATTTTATTACTAAAATTACTTGTTTTTACTCTTGTTTTGGCAGTTAGTTAAAAATAATTCAAAAACAGAATCAGCACTTATATACATTATTGTTGTATACATTTTATGGTAAGGGGGGGGGCGATGAAAATTATGATAGGAAATTGGGCCGCGAATACTGAAAGATTGAGAAACGCTGCGCTAGACTATATTCTTTGAAGAGTTAAGTAAGTGATTTTTGTAATTAAGTTCGTTACATTGAAGTATGTGTTAATATATTTTATCGTAACGGTCAAATATTATCAGTCTTAAAGGATTAACATCTCCTATTAACCCTATAACTATTGTACTTTACCACGTACATTTACCATAATCTATGCACACAATTATTCGACTACCATGTATAATTGTGTGTGCAAACAACCATTTTTCAATACATATAAGTAATAGCTACTATGGGCGAAATAAATTTTTCAGATAAGAGACAAGATTAGATGAAAAAACATTTGATAGATATATAAAATTTTTTAATATAACTTAGATTATATTAAATAAGCAAGAAAATAAGTAACCAGAATAACGACAACACATTTAACACTCCCTCGGTCGCGCTGTATCTCACAGATACAAAGCTTTGAAATTACTTTCTTTTAACATAAAGGAGGAATGTCTCGGCCTTGACCAGAGCAATATCTGCCCTTCCGGTCACTAGGTCTCCTAGAATGTTGTGGGAGTAGGTGTTGGGGGATTTTTCCCCCGCTTTTGGGGGTTAATTTGCGGTTTGTATCTGTGAGATACAGCGCGACCAATGACGTTCTCCGTTTGTTATACTAATTTTATTAATTTTTGCGTTTATTTTGTTTTGAAAATGAATAAAAAACGCTTTCTAGATCTAAATGATCAGAAAGGTCTTGAAACATTCATTAAAAAAAAATGATGAAAATTAAGATTTAGATATAGAAATTTTCGATGAAAGTGATAAGGACAGAGGAGATTTCATGGAATGTCATTCTGGTTATGGAATGTCATTCAACAAAAAGACTAGGTAAACGCAATATAAGTGCCTAAAATGCAGCGAAGGTTTTGGCTTAGAACATAATGTGATGTTTTTAGAAAAAAGTGCAATTGATGAACCAAATGTATCGGAGTCGAATTATTTTTTTCATTTCCTAAAATTATTTGAATAGTTAATATTTCAATTAAAAATATTTTCACTTAATATAATTATATATAAACACCTATTGTACGCATATATTTTGATAATTTACATTTCTTTTTGCTAGAAAGTATTTGCGTTGTAATTTAATATTTTCATTGTATTTTGTATTGAAATAAAGGAAATAACGGAGAGATAAAGGTCCGAGTGTAAGGGAGGTGAAGGTTGGTACTAAAAACAAAAAAACATTAAAAAAAAACTTTCATAATTAAATTTACGCATTGCTATTACGAAATGTATTTGTGAGATACAGCGCGCCCGACGGAGTGTTAATAAAGAAGCAACATTTAAACTACTGAGAACAGAGCTGACATGAGAGACGTGCACACTTAACACTTTACCGACCGGCCGTTGATTAATCGACGTTTTGTTCTCAGCGCATACCGACCGGCTGTCAAATATTCGACGTTTGCTTGCGGTAAAAGGGCATAGTATGTTCGAACCGCTACCGGTCGGTAAAGTGTTAACATATAAAGTTAAGATAAGCTCGTGCTTTTAATTTTTTCAACACTTCCCCTAAATTAAAACACGCATTCCAGTCAATTCTCGCACTTTACAATACGTTCGACTATGGAACTTGGCATTTTCTGTTAAAGGAAAAGCCCTTTGATTATCAACTTGATGCAAATGCGTTGAAGAATAGCAGCGTAATTCTTTAAATAAACTTTGAAGCCACACAATTCTTTTCTCACCTTGACTAGAGACCCCAAATTCAGCCTCCGTTGTGACTAAGAAATACATTTTTTGGAACTGACTTCTCCATGCTACTACACCTGAACTGAATGTAAATATCATTTCAGATGTGGATTCCCTGATGATAGGATCCCCAACATATTCTAAATCGCAATACGTTTCACACAATCTGAATTCAGCCCAGGACTCATACAAAGTTTTAAAGGCGTCATAAGTTTAGGATACTTCAATATTCTTTCAATAATGTTCCAATGAACTACTTGGGGTTTATCTAAAACATGTGAACATAACCCCACAACATATGCTATATCTGGTCTTGGTACCATAGCCAAGAACACTATGCTGGCAACAACTTCACAATATGGGATACAGTCTTTTAGATTTGGCGATGAATCATAAGAAATAATTCATCTTTCTATAGGAAAGCATACTATATTAGACTCAGACATGGTAAACTTTTGCGTCTCTTTCCTACAACAGGCATCTTCATAAATAGAAGCTAACTCTGAATAACATTTGGCGATGTTTAGCTTTTGTTTTTCAACAATGCCCAATATCTTCGTGGCATGTGTCTTGGCATAAAGGTGCACCTTGAACTGCTTTATATTTTCAGTAACATTTTGCTTAAGCTTGCGCACACAGCGACTTCGAATTGATTCTGTCTCTTTTGGTAAATAGGACAAATCCCATGTTTGATCCCTTTCAAAGAGATCATCTCATCTTTCGTAGCCAATTTCCACTGATGAGAACCAGGAGGTTTTACATAGTCTTGGTAACTATTCGGGTCTGCAAATTCTGACACCAACAAAAAATCATCCAAATAACTTAGCGGTTTCAATTTTGCTGTCACGCAACTTCATCTTCCTTGGTCTATTAGAAATATCTTCATCACTTTCAACGTCCTCTATTCATCACCTGATATTTCTTCACATTGGATTTCCCCTATATCAGTACTTGACATTTCTTCACTTTGGACTTCCACTACCCCCCCCCCCCCGGAAGTATATATTTCTTCACTGGAAAACTGCTTTGGTAAATTTTCAGAAACTGATTTTTGGAAATTTCATTTTGGAGTGATACTTCACTTTTGAAAATAACATACCTTGAGCGAACAATTCCATCAGTCTCAGGTGTCCAAATTTTATACCCGTCTATATCTCTACAATATCCAACTAGATGTCCTTTTAGAGTTTTTTTATCACATTTTGGTGTGTGAACAAAACATTCTGCCCCAAACACCTTCAGATGATCAATGGCAGGCTCTTTGTCATACCACAGTTCATGAGGGGATTTACTTTCAACAGGGGTCGGGCCAGTTCGGTTAATAATGTAAGCAGCTGTATTAACTTCCTCTACACATAATCGCTCAGGGAGATGTTTGGCGTGAAGCTATGCTGTGGCTACTTCGACTAAGATACGATTTTCGCTCGCGGCTGAATCATTCTGTTCAGGCGCATAGTCTAAAGAATTATAATGATATATGCCCGTTTTTTGAATAACTCGAAATATGGAAGAATTATTGAGCTCTATCCCACCGCCTGTCAAAAGTTCTTTAATGGTGTGACCTCTAGCTTTGGAGTCGGCAATAAACTGAGATATTTTATCTTTCACTTCAGTTTTCTCTTTTATGAAGTACACACTTCTGTATTTTGAAAACGCCTCTTTAACCACCACAAAATATCTGCTTTTTCCAAGCGATTGCTCCGCCATGGGTCCGCAGGCATACGCGTGAACCAATTCAGCAACTTTTGATGGTCTGCTGCCCAAGTAGAGTGAACGCATATTCCCATGTGCACAAACATCACAAAATTCTTCATCAAAAGACACGTCAATCCCACGATTTCTTAAAACCTTCTGTACATGCCTCTTATTTTGATGTCCTAAACGCTCATGCCGTAATTGCATATCATTGCTACTTTCCACAATACTGTGGGAATCCTACGATCCCAACACCCCATCCAACTGTCCCGTAATCCAATGATCCCGTTAAAGGAGGACTTCACGACGCGACGCATCGGCAGAACGGACGGGAGCTGAAAGATGGATAGACGTGCGCGGAAGACGTCCGCTTAAATTTTTGTGTCCGTCCAATCCTTTATGTTGTAATGTGCTATGTGTTCGTGATTCAAAAAATATTATTAACTGTTCCTGAATGTACCATTCATCCTTATATAATACAAGCAGAATTTGTTGAAGTACTCACTCGCATTAAAAGATGATAAACACTACTATTTCTTCTTAAGACAACAGCTAATTTCACCCCTCTTGTTCTTGAAAACTCTAGTATCTTTTATTGAATATTTTGACAAAATATGATTCAATGTAGACCTGATGAAAAGATATTTTGAGCACTCTTAGGTACAAACCAAACGCTACTAAGATATCCAGGTTTCCATTCACCATTAACAAGCATTTCCACTTTAGTAGTTCCTTTACCATCAGATTGCATAAAGGTTCCGTCCCCTAACCTCAGAAATTTAGGCTCTTTTAAAGGTGAATATGTAGAAAACCATTTTAGCCTGGAGCATATATGATGAGATGTTCCTGAGTCTATGAGCTAACAGTCTTCTGTCATACCGCTTGTCAGCGTCATGGACGCTTGTTTCTGAGTTGTATCGGTATCTTTTGATTTTAACAACTTACAAACTTTTCGCACGTGTGCAAATTTTTGACAGTAAAAACATTTCAAAGCCTTCTTTTTAAATTTGGCTTTCTTCTTTGGCGACTTTTTAGCATGATGATTTTTTGCTAACAGGGCAACAACACCGTTTTCAGGATGTCTGTTTTTAATTTCCGCCAAGCGCTGTTCATGAAGCTTAAGCCTCTGAGTCAAAGTCGCTACAGTTCTTTCATCTCCAGGACACAGATTCAAATGCGTTTTATAAACTCCAGATATTCATTTGGCAAAGTATTGAGTATGAGGTTCAACAGCATCAATTTCGGCAACGGAACATTTTTCACTGCATAATTCATCTTGCAAATCTTGCCAAATTCGTTGTAGCTTTGACACATGCGTAGCTATATTATCAACAGGATATTTACTGTAATTAAACAGTAGAGAATATAATAGATCTAAACGACGCTCATTTTTCTGTTCACATATCATGGGAAGCGCCCCCGTATGGTTGCCGGGGCAGATAGAATAGCCCTAGCGTAGTTATGCGTGTCGTAAGAGGCGACTAAAATAGCACTATCAGTTTCGGGTGACGTAAGGCTTACTTTGTAGTAGGACTATGGCCCCGGGACGGTAAAACAAGTCGGCAACACTCTGCCAGCCCAGCCCCTATGGCCGGTGCGGTTGCCAAGTGTCAGAGAGTTTATGGGAGGTGCGAAGGAGGACGAGCGCTGCAGCCGCACCCCCCACGTATGGGGTAAGTCTGTGAAGGCCTCGATGCTATGTACAGTATGGCCGTAGTTTGCATTATGGACCGTGTGAAGCGCATCCCACATCTCTTTGCCAGATTTACATGTAAGCTTTGCTTCTGACCTCACACTTGAACCTATAATAAAGCGAGCGAACGCATCGGCATCTTCAACTATTCTAATATTTCTGGTATATTCTCTGCGAATTTCCTCAGTTGCACCTGTTTCTGGAATTGCCTGTCTTATGACCTCTCCGAGAACAACAGGCATAGCTTTCTGGATTGTGAGCTGCAGTTCAACATCAAATTTCCAGCTCACCCAGTTTCTTTCTCCTTCCAATTTATCAATTATGTGAATTGTATTCTTATTTTCCCTATTATAAAAATAGCTTGAAAAATATACGTGCATCCAAAAGATAAACTTTAAATCCAAGAAGAAACTACTAATTCTTACGAATAAGCCTAACAAAGAAAGTTTTCCGTTCACGAAACTAGTTGACTTATTCTTCAAAATAAATTTTCATTATCTTATTTATAAACTAATAAATAGAGAAAATCATATCTGGGCTCCCATAACCACTTAGATTATATTAAATAATTAAGAAAATGAGTAATCAGAATAACGACAATACATTTAATAAAGGAGCAACATTTAAACTACTGAGAACATAATTGACACGAGAGACGTTCACAGTTAACAGATAAAGCTAAGATAAGCTGGTGCTTTTAGTTTTGCTCAGCAGATGTAGCATACGTTTTGTAACAAAATTTCGGAACTGCTTCAGATTTTGCGCAAATGCACACATTTCCCCCACATTCTCCTACAAGTATAACACAAGTTTTAATTAATAAGAAAAGATTATTCGTTAATAAATAAATAAGTCTCTTCACGACAAAAAAAAAAAAAAAAATACAGCATGCGTATCTATGCGCAATTAGGATACATGTGTAATTTGCCAAGTTAGTTATTGCATTGGATTTCTCCACTTTTCTTTTCCTTTTAAAAAAATGTAAAAAATGTCCCTGCATAAAAATGAATAAATAAATCATAAACTAAGGTTGAATGTATCGTAAAAATATCGTTAAAACCAAAAAAAGTCTGTCGCTCGGTCTCTCTGTCTGTGTTTCTGTCGCTTAGTCGGTCTGCATGTCAGTCTCTCTGTCCACCCTAATAACTTTTAAACGAATTGTCCGATTTGAGAAATTATTTTTGCATCTCGGCGAGGGCATATCATTTCCATATCTTACTTTTTGATTTGAACATTTTTTTTTGTTCAACTTTGATCAGTTAAAAATTTTTAACATTAGCACTTATGGGGAAAATGATGCGAAATATGTAAACTCTGGGCACAAAATCAAAGTTCCTATGAGTAGGCTTATTGGAAGAAGCTCTCGGCGTGAAATGTTGATTTGAGCAATGAGCAGTTACAAAAAAATTTAACATAGCGCCTACGGGGGCTATGTTTCAGCTTTGTACAGATACGAAGTTCAACTAGATTTGAACGAACAATTTTTCCCATGAAATTTTTTGAGCGCAATTTTTAAGGATATTTCTCAAAGAATAAATGAATGAGTGAATAAATACTTGAATAAGTAAATGAATGAATAAATATAGGAAGGACTGAATAAATGAAAGAATGAATGAGTGAGTGAATGACTATGTATTATAAATTGAAAAAAGTATATTTGAAGTAATTAAGAACTAAAGCTAAATGAGAAAGTGAAAAGATAGCTAGATTATAAATTTGAAGTTGGTATTTGCAGGAAAGTAGGCTCGTATAGCTCTAGGGGACCGTTCCAAAATGATGTCACGCTTTTTTCCCATATATTTGACCCCCTCCCCCCCTTTGTCACATGTCACGCTATGTTGCGTATAAAATATGCTACACTTCTTGTTACCCCCTCCCCTCCCCTTGTCACGCTTTGTCACAATTTCACGAACACCACCCGCCCCCCCCCCCCTCGAAGCGTGACATCATTTATGAATGATCACTAGACAGAACTTAAGTAGGGTCAGTTGGGGTAATTGTAAACGCTTTTTCAATGTTTTAACTTTTGATCCTTCCCTACCTCTTGAATGAATTCAGAGATAAAATTCTGAGCATTGTAGCCACTACTGTACTTTTTGTGAGTAAATGTGTACAAAAGTTTTGACTTTATGACTATTTATTAGCAAATGAGCTCGTGTTTACGATGACCCCAGTGTGTTTACATGTACCCCAGACATCTTGGGTAATTGTAAACAGTGATTTATTTTCAAATAAGGTTGATGCAAATGGAAATTGGTTTCATACACAGTCTGCTTGAAGGCTTAAGAAGTTCCAGAGAGATGGTTCTCAATCTGCGGCCAACAGGCCGCATGTGACCTACTGAGTTATGTTATGAGTCGTCTGAGGTCATTTAACGAGAAATATCTTGCAAAAAAAATCAAGTAATGCGATAAATTTATGTAAAATTTGTCTCGCAGTGCATCAGTTAGTTCAGCTTGGATCCCACAGAACACCGAAAGTGAAGCACAACTGGCCGTGGTCAACGCTTGACAGGTTGACCACCTCCTGCGACTGATTACTCTGAGACCGAGTGCGCTAAAGGTAGTTGTGCATGTAAAATACATCGTCGCTTCAAATCTCCACCAAGTTTGAAATATTTTCCGCTGAGGGACCAACCTAGGTGACGATCTCTCATCTGGAGCTGGTTCAAAATCATTGAGCCCCTCTGAGCCAAGTGTACTTCGTTCTAGCGGATCTCATTAATAATAAGTAGGAGCTTCCTTAATTCATGGTCGTCCTGCAAGGGGGGCTTGGATTTCCAAGTGGCATTAGCAACAACAACAACAGTTATGTAAAATAGACACAAAAGTGTAATTTACATCAAAATATAATACTTATTGTCCATCCAAAATATTGGAAATTTGATAAATTCAAGTGTTTACAATTACCCCAGAGTACGAAATATATGGGGTAATTGTAAACATCTAACTAGCACATGAAAAATAACAGGGAGGATTAAATTCATAACTAAATGTTTTTAGCAGCATTCCATACGACAAATAAAAATGGTTCAAACCGCTTACATCGCTTTTGTAGATGAGCTGGAGCAGAAAATCTAAGGTCACTAAGTTTTGTTAAACAACTTTTTTTACTGTGCCATGTTCAAAGAATAGTGACGCCTCTACAATTGTTTCGAAACTTTTTCAATGTCTTCCCTATGCTGCCAGTTTATCACTCACAAGCAGTTAAGTTTTCCAAACCACCACAAGTGTAGTTATGAAGATTGTTTACAATTACATCGTGTTTACAATTACCCCAACTAACCCTAATACATGTTATACAAAGAATGGTTAAGGTTAAAAAAACCTTATACATGAAATATGGATATCTAATTCATGTGTATTTTTAGTTATTATTAATAATAATATTATTATTTTCATAAAACACTTATGAGTTCCGGAATAATGCTGTCACACAAATTAACCTTCTATTAAGTTTACTTATTGTCATCATTCCTGCTTGCCATGATAATTAATACCACTTGAACGAGAAGACCGTATAGGAGACGTTTAAATTAATTTCTCCATGCCATTAATAAAGATTCTTATTGAAGACATATTCGCGAAATAAATGATTTCTTTGAAAGCTTCCTTTGACTGGAACATGAACAAGATAATAAAAGTAAAATCAACATTAAAATACTTTGGAAACCTAGACGCAATAAATTGACCCAAACATCAACAAGTGAAGTCCTCCAAAGCAATGACATGAGTAATTGGCTTCCACAGAACAATCAGACATTCCGGATCCGCATTGCATGAGTTATCTGGATGATTTATCGGGCAGCAGTTTAAGCGGAATTGGCGAATACGACCCGCTCTGGAACTTCCAATTAAATCAGATGAAGCCCTTCGTCGCAAAGCAAATAGAATGAATGTTTTGTTGTGGTTCAATCTCGGAGAAATGATTTCGCGAAGACAGCAGAAGCCATGCGAAACCTTTTGTTAGAATTCTCCAATTTCAATATGTCAAGAACAGATTCCACATGAGTTTGGCCCAATAGCTCTCTTTAAAGCTTTGCCTGGGGATAACTGAAGAATGTAAAGTTTTCAATAAAGTCATATACATTGTTTGAAACTCATAGCTGTTATTAATAAAGTAGAGGAAAAATAGATTTGACACCTATTGCTAAATTATACTTATTTGATTATTTACGAAATAATATGAGAAGAACATTTGGACAGAAAACTATTGTAATAATACATTAACAGCGTTGTGTCCGTATTTCACGAAGGGTCAAGACTCTCCAATTGAATTTCATGAAATTCGGTATAACAGTATTTCGAAGTGTAGTGAAGTGAAAATTAAAGATATTTCTTTAAAATACGATTATTTTCAATATTTATAATTTCAAACCAAAATTTTACTTTTAAAATTATGGTTTTAGATAACAATAATAATAGTAACAATAATAATAATAATAACAATACTACTAATAATACTAGTTTTATTTATCTTCAACTGTTAAGCTATAGAACAGAGAAGACAAATAACATAAGAGAAAAAATAACATTAGAGACAAATAACATAAGAGAAAAACACCTCTAATATTATTATGTGGAAAATTTTTACAGTAAAAATATCACTACTAGAAGAGTATTTGTTATATAATTTGTAAAACTTATACAAAACATAACTATCTGCAGCATTTACAAATTTGATCTAGAGAAAATACATTGAAAGGTCTTATAATTACAACACATACAACGAATTTCATTGAGTATATATAAACACTTAATGTCATTGAGCATAAGACCATAATAAGAAATTATCACTCTGATTTGAGTGATCTATTTTGATTACTCTTCATAAAACTGATGCATCGTAAAACTACACAAAATAAAAATCCTGTAAAAGTGCATACGGAGAATGCAAACTTTTACATTTTTTAAGAAGTTTTAAAAGTCCGGGTTCTTTTATATTTGTAATCGGTTTTCGTTTAATTTTCTGAAAAATAATAAGTACTTCAACTTCTCAACGTGTTTACTACTGATTGTTTTTTGATCTCACAATTTGAAGTATTAAAATTGAAACAATGGTTACAAAAATTAATGACGGTGTGTTCATAATTAGAGACTATTATCAAGCGAATCATTTTCTTTAATTTACTTCTTTGCTTTCCCCGCTTGACTACACGGTAAGTTGGGGAAAGACATATTTACATCATATTACATCGTCCCCTCTCGTTGCGGTACGCAAACACTCGTGCACACGCGCAATCGTTGAAAAAAAAAATCGTTGAAAACTTAAAAAGGCTCCATTAAATGTTAAAATCTTACAACTGATAACACTGCATGGCATGTTTTAGTCAGTTTTTTACAAAATAGAGAATAACACCTGTGGAATTCAATCTTCAGGACAAGACTCTGTAGTGGTAACGGTAGAATCCCACTTGATTTTTTAACCGACTTCACAAAGGAAGGAGGTTATACATTCATAGTGTATGTATGTCGTTTTTTTTTTTTTGTTTGTTTGTTTGTTTGTCCACTCATAACTTCGCACCGGATGAACCGATTTCCATGATTTTTTTTCAATCGATCAGGGGTGGTTTCCCATAGGTCCCGTACTTTCGTTTGACCATATTCCATAATTAGAACCAAAGTAATGCGCAGAAATGTAGTATATTTTTTGTTTTTTCATTCATAACTTTTGACTAAATGAACCGATTTCGATTATTTTTTCGTTGGTCGATAGAGGGTCGTCTAACTCAAATATTGCAAATCCATTTGACTACATTTGTTTTTTAGAAAAGACTTTACGGGGGGAAAATAAGTATTTTTTCATTTTAATTGGAAAGGCTAGGCTTGATTTTTCTGTGTTGGGAAAATCGTTGATAAACATGAAACTCATTGTTAAAAAGAGTGTTGCCATTAAGATGTAATATTAAAAGCAATTATAACAAGAAATTGACCGAAGGCTTCTCTGGAAAAAAAATTAAATCCAATCAGTTTGCTTGCTCTAGTGACCGTTTAAAATCAATTTCAAAACGAAATTTATCATAGGAACCGTTAGTTTTTAGTGTCATTCCCTCAAAGAAGGTTTCCCCTCTGATAAGTATGTTTTAAAAATAGAGTATTTAAATAAAAATGCATTTACACTAAAAAGAATAAAATAAAATAATTTTTGGGGAAAAAATAGAACCGACTGCAAACTATAAATTGCGGTAAAAAGTAAAAAATAAAATTATTCTTTAAACAACTTCGATACGACTTTTAAACATAATTTTTGGAAGTCGGTGCAAAATTATGATGAATTTTGATGCATGATTCCTTTTGTAACTCTGAACCAATTACAAATATAAATAGCGTAGAGTGTGCAACATTTTCAATGTAAAATAACGCATGGCGTAACTATAATTAGACCGTCATAATTTTGCGCCGACTTCAAAAATTATGTTTAAAAGTCGTATCGAAGTTGTTTAAAGAATAATTTTATTTTTTACTTTTTAGCGCAATTTATAGTTTGAAGTCGGTTCTATTTTTTCCCCAAAAATTATTTTTTAATTAAGCATTGTGGCTTATTCAAAACAGGCATTACGGGAGGAAACTTCCGAAGGTAATATTTCAACAATGTACGACATATTTCCTTACTTCACAAAACTACGAATTATGCGTATACAATCATAATGAGATGATATTGTCTGTTACCATAAAAGCATGGCTAGTTTGCATCTTGCCACTGGAAGGTAGTTACACTATCTTTAATAAACCTTACAGCTTTCTTTCCACTTCTTCAGTGACTTTGGATGTAGCATAATTGAAGTTATAACATTATACATAGACAAGGTTGAGAGGTGCATCAAAGTTTTAATTATTAGTGGTGTTATTAGTACATTCAAAACACGAGTTGAACGTTTTAGAAGAATTGTAAGGTAACGTAAGGAGAGATTCAGCGAAATTCAGCAAAATAATCAGAAATAATAAATATATTTTTTGTCAAACTAGTAATGAATAATTTAGACTACATTTGCTTTTCATGAATTTCTATTGTTATTTTATTGTTTTCCGTAATTTATAGAGGCAGTTGTAAAAAAACTAGAAAGCTATTTTGGGCAATCCTTCCTTTTAGGTGGGTGAGATTGCTCTCATAGGTACGACAGATCAATTTCGATGAGAATTAGCATGCATAAAAAATACCTGCATGTAAATTGTCAACAACACCATTATTCAATTATTAACAATAATAAAAATAATTTAATTATTAATTTTAATGAGCATGCGGAATTGAGTATGAAGTACAAATTATATTTCTATTCAGCTAAACTAAGGGCTTAATCTGAGCTAAAATTAATTAGATTGAAATAATTCTAGATTAAAATCAATCTGATTTATTTAATATGAATTAAATCAATCTGAATTAAATTTGTCTTCTTTTTTTGGAACCAGTTTGAACGACCTTTAACGAACACTAACTTTATCACCTGCAAATGAATTATTTTTTTGAACTGAGATTAACTTGAACTAAATTGCAGTCAGGTTAATTTATTCAACGAATCAATCGATTGAAAGTTCATTTGTTTAAAATATCCCTGGAAAATAAACATTTTAACGGACTAGTGAAATTCTTTAGAAATTTAATTAATTATTTTCGGGCATACTTCGGTCACCAAAACTCCAACGCCAAACAGATCAAAAAATAATTTTTAAAATTTTTCGTATATGTCATAAAATTGTCATTATTATATTCATACATCACGAAAAACACTTTGGACAGTGCCGTCTGCTTGAATATTGGCGATTACGTCCCCTAATTAGGTTTTTTTATGGTGACTCGAATATAGGTTTTTTTTTTCCTCTTAAAAGAGTAATTTTTGACTGAGGGAGTAATACCAGAAGGTCGACGACATTCATAACAAGCCAGACAAAGAAACAATAGTATGCTATTGTTGAGTTATGAATAGGGACGCGTGGTATGATATGGGTTCAGCCGTTATATTTGATCACACAAATAAATTTTCAAATGGAGCATTGCCCGCTGTTCGGATTTTCCGATAAATTATTTGAAGTTAACATAGTGTAATTGTTTAAAGTACATAAAATTAGTTTCACTATTTTTTATGCAGACTGAAATATTGTTTTTTTCTCTCAAAAGAGTAATTTTGGACTGAGTGAATAATACCAGAACGCCGACGATACTCACGACGAGTCATGAAAAAATAAACCGTACTATAGTAATAGAAATAAAATTACACGTTAATTTAAAGCACAAATGAGCATTAAAACGCAGACATATGTTTCGGGATTGCAATCCCTTTTTCAATGCGACAGGGAGCTTCTGTCGCATTGAAAAAGGGATTCCAAGCAATCCCGAAACATATGTCTGCGTTTTAATGCTCATTTGTGCTTTAAATAACCGAGAAATTTTATTTCTATTACTGTTTACTTGCACAAAGTTAAATTATTATTAAACCGTACTATGTTACCTTTGGTTTATGAATAGGGAAGCATGGTATGATATAGGTTCAATCGTTCCAACTAGGATTAAATATCCAAATATTGATTTCTGAAGTTGTTTATTTCTAAAATCACACCATCGTCGTCGTTTCTGTCATTATCATCATCCTCATTAAGGTTTTTAAATTAATTTATCTAATTACTTTTATTTGCTTATTTTCTTTTTCGAGTACATATTCATGATATGAATTTAAAAAAATCCATGCAGTTTGCTAAAATATTAATGAATACTAAAAAGTGCAAAAAAAAAAAAAACAAACAAAAAACAATGTACAAACTTCAACGGCTTACCTCGAATAATAAGATTATTACAAAGCATTATTTTACTCAGAAATCGTTGATTTTAATAAAACATCTAAAATAATTCTTTCGGTTTAATGAAAATAGCTCGACAAAACCCCAACGATTTAGTGTATCTTACAATGGCTAGGAAAATTTAGTTAGCTTTCATAAGTGCGCTTTTAGAGTATTCGTTTCTGCTTAACAACATTTTAAAATTGAAATATATATTTATTGAAGTGTTCTGTTTACTTCCATTAAACTAATTTCCCGAAAATGTAAACGAAAATACCAAATAAAAAATATTCTTCAACGTACCGCAAATAATTTATTAAAGTAAATAATTACCATTCACCGATTGAAAACGAATTCGGGGATTTTCATCGATCGACTTCTGCGTTCTTGACTGTCGAGAATCACAAAGCAAGTGTTTTAAGTATTCAGTTTCATTATTAATCATGGTTTATTTGCATGCATCCATTACAGAGAAATATATATTGAAACTTTGTACAAGATGAATATTGAAAGTGGAGTGCTTTATAATAATTTTGGAATACATTAGTCGCGAATTCTGGAAAATTTAATTACGCTTCGACTTCGTATGCAAAGAGCCGTTACGCTGACATTATTGCAAACAGTATTTGGAGATGAATATGCTTTGTTCTAAGACAATTGCTGCCTTTTATTACAACGAAAGAAAATTTGACTGTGTTTTTGCTTACGTATGTAAAATAGTACTTGGGTGACCGAGCTCTTGCTCGGCGGTATTTTTTTTTTCCGAAGAAGATACTTATTTAGATAAATTTGGTAAATTAAAGTATATTTGCTAAATATAAATTTTCATGCCGATGCAATCCTACCTACATATGAACTTGAAATTTCAGTTAAGTATAAAAAAACCATGTGAATGCCCTTATTTCATTACTTTATTTCTAAAAATATGCTATTTTAAGCCTTTTACTCTCCATTTTACCTATCATTAGATATACGTTTTTGAACTTAAACCCCTAACTTTCACTACGGTGAAATCGGGTCACAACGTAATACTTTCTTCATACTATGTTGCGAGTATGTCGATGAATTTCATTTGAGAGGAGTTGGTCGATTTTCTCCGGAAAATTCTACAAACAGTATGCTACGAATAAAAACTGATGCCTATTCCATCAAATTCGAAAGTTTGGCCTTGAGATGTCTATAATGTCATGGCAAAGGAACAGCTTTAGTATAGGGACCAGTTCACAGTTTATTTTGGTTGGCGTCGAAAGATGACGCCAAAAGAGTGATATGTCCATACCTTATCAAATATATAACAAACTAAAGTTCCACACATAAAACACAAAACAACCAATTGTAATTGTAACGAACAATTTTTTCTCCAAACAAAAAAGTCGCTAAAAGGCCACTACACTAAAGTTGTATCCAAGAAGTGAATATAGGTATATGCAAATATGTACTTCCTTACCAGATTGTTCACCATAACTATTCTTGCCTTCATCGTGTTTTTACTTAAACTTGTCACCATAAGTCTTACACCATTTCATAGACCTTCTGATACATTCAAATTATGCGCAGGATTACAAAAGCTTTTTTTTTTGGAATGAGTTCCCTAAGCATTTTAAATTTCACAAATGGTAACAACAACAAATTTCAATCAACGAAAGGTAAATTAAAAATAAGTGTTGCCACTCAGTGTATTGCTATCTCAGTTGAAATAAAATATATAAAGCGGATGATGTTTGCTCATTCTTACAAGTACCTCAATTGCATTATTAAAAAAAATGCTTTTTTGTGTGTAAAATCGAGTTTTTTTCGGGGAAAACACCTATATAGGTGATCTTAAAAAACAAAACCTGACCTAAATACAAAATTTGGTCCAATTCGTTAGAGCTGTTTTCGAGAACTCAAAATATATATATATATAAATATACAAGAATTGCTCGTTTAAATATATAAGATAAGATCTTCTTTTCGTTTTCATTTTTTTTTTTTTTTATTTTCATTAAAGAAACACTAATAGCAATAAATAGAAATAAAAACAATAATAATAGTAATGCATAATAATAAAAATAAATGATAAAGTAAATAAAACAAATAGGTGTTAATGTTATGCTAAATAGTTTTTTTTTATGACATAAAACTTAATAACTTAATTCAATAATATTTTACTAGTTACTAGCACGAGGTGATTTGAGCCCCGATACACAGATCAACAGACATTTCCCCAATCTCATAACCTCCTTTCATTTTTTTTAAATTCTTTTTCTTTCTTTCTTTTTTTTTTTTTGTGAAGTACTAGCGGTACCCGCACGACGCTGCTCGTGCTGAATTTTAACCGTACCTAAAAATCGTAAGCACAATTTCATTAGTGTGTTCCGATTGACTAATTAAAAAGTCAAATCGTAGCGTGTCATATTTGCCAAGTTATTTGAAATCTAGTATAAACCATACGTATTCCTTTTCTGGCGATATTTGTTTAAATGCTATTGATAAATCAAGAAAATAGTTAAATCGGGGAGACAATACTTTTATCAAGTTCTATCTCGAGTTTAAAATCAATTGCTAATTTGAGAAAAACGTTAAATAGAAGGTATGCTTTATTATTGTTTTTCCGTTAATAATTAAACTGATGTCTCTCTCCAGGAGTTGAGGAAACTGCTAATTATTATTTTTGGATCAAGGTAAGCCTTAAGAAATCGCACAAAAAAGCTTATAATAACTGGCGTTGTTATTGACTTAGACACTTAGAAAAAATGCCATCTTGTGCAGAAAAATTAGCGCTTCCGATCGATATATAACATTAATATGTGCAAGGTTTTTTTCACCCCCATATTGAGGAATTTATGTGGACAATTGCATTATATTGGAATAAAAAAAGAACTATTTGTAATATTTTTTTTCAGAAACCTTTGCAGGAGTGTACTCAACAATTTCCCAAAGTTTCAAGGCGATCGGATGAATGGTGTAGTAATGCATAAAGGGCACACAGACATACATACATTCATTTATATATATATATAGATAAATATCTATTTAATTACTTTCATTTTTTAACTTACTTTTGTTTTTAGATACATTTCTACGATATTTTAAGCTTTCTTTAATGATTTTATTTAATTTTTATTTTCTTACATTTTAGTTTTTTTTATTTTAACAGAAAATGTGCCAAAGAAGGTACACATGTTGGGAAATTGTTGCGAAACGTAGCATTAAAAATATGTTACGTTCCGATACTGAGATTGGTTGTGTTAGGAATTAACTTATAGTAACAGCAATATCTTCAAATCTAAATTACACTTTTGCAAGGATACTTGAGCACTATTTTATTCATGTTGTCACAAAACCAACAATTTTCTTGATTTTAGCACTACTTCAGCTTACGCTTTTTCAAATAAAATAACTTTATTATAAAAAGTTTAAAAAATAAATAAAAAGAAAAAGAAAGAAAAAGAAAAGATAAGAAAAGAAAAAAAAAATTAAAGAAAAGAAAATGAAAAAGAAAAGATAAGAAAAAAAAGAGGAAAATTAAAGAAAAGAAAATGAAAAAGAAAAGATAAGAAAAAAAAAGAAGAAAATGAAAGAAAAGAAAAGAATGAAAGAAAATAGGTCCTATTGGTAGATACTTTTCACTCTATGGATGCCATTTATCGCTACATTTATAATATCAAATCAACGTTTGTTACTAACACCTTCTTCTTTCTAATCTAAAGCGCATAAAATTGCCATTTGCGAAAACGTCGTTATGATAACTATTATGGATAAATGTTGATTGGACACCACTCGTATCTTCCAGCTTAGGAAATTTCTGAATCGGGAGAACACAACCCATTTCATGCCCCAAGGGGTTCCAAATATAGCTGATACGCAGATATGTCATCGGATGACATAAATGTGATGATGATTGATTACACACATGGCTTTAGGTGTTAGATATGCGGGCAAATTGAGAAAATAATGATGTGCCAACGGCAACTTCTATTTTGTTTTTACTTTGTTTATAGAGTTATCTTTTATCTAATAATAATAAAGTGCTCAATCAGAGACTTGTTTTGTGACATGGTGATAGCATCCCCTCCCGCTAATATAAAAAATAGTTACTTATAATTTTGCATGAAATGCTGTGTGTAATATTGTGCTGTAATTTAAACGATTTCGAACAGCAGGAGAAAATAATATTGAAAGAAAATATAAGAAAAATAAAACATGTTCATTTCAACGAAAGTTTAAAATATTTTTAACCAATGTGAATAAGAAACGCATTTTACGCTATGCGATGAATATCTTGTCCTCCCAATATTGTATATATTTTGTTTGTTCTTTTTTATTTTGTTTATATTTATTCTCGTAATTTACAACTCTGACGTAAGTTTTCGGTATATGTTGTACTACGAAAGGAAGTATTTTCTATTACGATGAAATGTCAGGAAAGGGAAAGTTTTATTCATCTAGAACTACACATTTTAAGTAATACGCGCGCTTTTGTTTTGCTCCAAGACGTACACTATATACTACACAGCGAAATAAATAAATCGATGCTTAACTGGCCATTTCAGGTCGTAAAATGAATGAATTAATCCTAAACCGTTGTTTCTGTACACTGAGAATTGAATAGGTCAAAATTGCAGACTGTTTTTAAACGAGAGAAAAAATCTATCCATTGTTTTTTATTTTCAACGATTTACTATAAGTATCGATTTTGTAGATAATTAAATATTTTAGGTAAAAATCAAAAGCTACAATTGGCATCAAAAATCACTTTTAATTATATGCTAGTTCGCAATTTTCTCGAAATATTTAAATTACTAAAATTATAATGCTTACTATACGCCTTATATATGTTATATGCCTTTACTATACGTTAGCTTAACAACGCAATGTTAGGAAGCGTATGCATACGTTCTTTAAAATTAGGCGCAATCACAAATGTAGCGGCAGCTGTCCAATGTGGCGCCCTCGGAATTAAATTTAAACAGGTGGTCACTATATCGGACATATCCCCCCAATCCAAAATAAAAAAATAACACTCACTTCAAAACTCATAGAGCGGTCGCTTCAAATCAGGCGAGCACTTTACAAAGGTGATATTTTTTCGAAATTCCACTGTATTAACAATGATCCATAGCTCACACGAAATACACAAGTCAAATACTACAAATTTCGTAGAATAAGTATAGTAAACGTCATTATTGCATACTTGATTTGTAATGCAGAATAAAACTCTCCTTGTAAGACTATTGTCCCGTACAAGAGCTTTATTTCAAAAAATGAAAGAAATAAAAGCTTTCATGGTTAATCTGAGTAATTACAATATCCAGGATATGAAACGAAGCAAGTAAAACTACAAAATGTGGTCTGGGTAAAAGAACAAAAACAGGTATTCACAATCACAAATGCAGACATGTACACTGATGGAAAAAAAAATCCCAACACCAAGAAATAATTATTGTAGAGTAATGAAATTTCAGCAATACATTTATATGGGTAACGTACGTAATTGATTACAATTTCAAGATCACAGGTTAATTTAATCCCGAGAAGAGCTATTGCAGAAGTGAAATACAGGTACATTAATAACCGGTGTAACCGCCAGAATTTGGAATGCAAGCATACAAACGTGCATGCATTGAATCATACAGGTGCTGGATGTCCGTTTGTGGGTCGGAGTTCCATGCCTGTTGCACTTGGTCGATCAATACAGGGACGGTTAATGCTGGTTGTGTATGACGCTGGAGTTGTCGTCCAATGATGTCCCATACGTGCTCAATTGGAGACAGATCTGGTGATCTGGCAGGCCAAGGCAACATGTCGACACCCTGTAGAGCACGTTGGGTTACAACAGCAGTATGAGGTCGAGCGTTATCCAGTTGGAAAACACCTCCCGGAATGCTACGCATGAAAGGCAGAATAACAGGTTGAATCACCAGATTGACGTACACATTTACTGTCAGGGTGCGTGGGATAACCACGAGAGTGCTTCTGCTGCCATAAGAAATTGCTCCCCAGACCATAACTCCAGGTGTAGGTCCAGTGTGTCTAGGCTGCAGACAGGATGGCTGCAGCCGCTCACCTCGCCTCCTCCTAACCAACACACGGCCATCACTGGCACCAAGGCAGAACCGGCTTTCATCAGAAAACATAACAGATCTCCACTCCGTCCTCCAATGAGCTCTAGCCTGACACCACTGACGTCGCAAACGGCAGTGGTTTGACGTTAGTGGAATACACGCTACAGGACGTCTGGCTCGGAGCTGTCCTTGAAGTAATCGATTGGTAACAGTTCGTTGTGTCACTGTGGTGCCAACTGCTGCTCGAATTTCTGCTGCAGACGCAGTACGACTCGCTACGGCTATACGCCGAACAGGGTCGGTCTTCCCTCTCAGTAGTGCCACGTGGCCGCCCGGAACCCGGTCTTCTTGAGGCAATGTCTTCCCTTGACCACTGCTGCCAACATTCATGCACAGTGGATGCATTCCTGCCAAGCCTTTCTGCAATCTCGCGGAAAGAAAACCCACCTTCTCGTAGGCCTATTACACGACCTCGTTCAAACTCAGTGAGCTGTTGATAATGGCTTCGTCGTTTTCTTAAAGGCATTGTGGACTAACATCAACTCACTACATCAAATCTCGACGCTAAACAACGCTCAGGAACGTTACAGCGCGTATTTAAAGCAAACCTGATTTGCATCTTCCGTGTGTCGCTACTAGCGTCACACTGATGCGCCGAGCGCAAAATTTGAATCGACATCATCTTTCAGATGTATAAACACGCTTGCCAAATTTCGTTTTGCTAGCACAACTCCTTCTTGGTGTTGGGATTTTTTTTCCATCAGTGTATACTAGGGACGATTATCACCATTACTTTCATTTTTATTTATCAAACGTTTTGTGAACCTCGCGATTCAGACATTCTGACGTGCATGAAATTCACTTTAAACGAGACGTAAACAAAATCAATTAAATAAAAGGAGAGGGTTTTTGGAAGTAAGATTGATTGATTGATTGTCGAAACCAGTGTATAGCAAAACCTTCAAATATATATGTATATATATATATATATATATACACAAGGATTAATCCAGAAGCACAGCGTACATTACATATGTTTTTTACAACACGAAACAGAAACAAGAAAACAAACATTATTTTAAAACGTTCTTACAAGTTCATACTGCACATATAAGTTGCCACTCACCTAAAAGGAGACTTTAAAAGCAAACAAGTTGCAGTTAATCCCCTTTTGCGTTTACTTTCAACCGGAGCACGCCAAATGACTACTGTTGATACAGAGGAATTTAAACGTAAGTTCTGCATACAAATATTTCAGAGTTCCGAATGTTTTTAAAACTCAAGTTTTGCAATAATAATCTCCATTTTATTGCGGAACCTGTAAAGGTAAGGATTTATAGCACTTGTGTCCTAACAGTTTACTTAAATTTTCTTTTCAATCAAGAATTTATATTTTGAACTTTGTTGTCACTACTAACATTCTAGACATTTGCAATTTTTTCTTAAAATCTTAAACATTGAAAAGTATATCATCGTAATACAACATCGGGTAAAAAAGCTTTAGATCGTCGTTCCTCAACCTGTGGGTCGCTAATTGATATGAGGGCCATAATCTGACCAAAAAAGTTTTAAAAATTTTATTAAAAAAAATATGATCAAATTTTGAAAAATTCAGTATTGTACAAAGAAGAAATGCATTAAGGAGGTCGCAAGGCTTGTTATGCATGATTTTAACTTTTTAGGGGGTCGTCATTCTCAAAATGTTGATAAACGACGCTTTAAATAATAATAAAAATCATTAAAAAATGACTATTTTCATCGAATTTAATGATAACTTACTATAATTTCTTACTGTGTTGTCATGTTTGCTTTGTACCGTAGTATCAACATATATTTAGATTTTCGAAATTAATACACATTAATGCCTCTCGCCACATTTTTAAATACTTACGTAAAAAGACTTATGCTGTATGAGTTGATGTTGTAATTATAGAAGTGTTTTATACACATACATACATTTTCAGGTTTTCAGCCAACATTTCATCGCTCATTCCAATAAAGACATTTTAAAACAATTTATATGTACTGATGTTCATAAATTATTTACTTCAGAGCCAGACTAACGTAAGTTACATTATCATTACTTTGAAAACTGAGCGCAAAAATTTAAAAGTATGATTCATTACCTAGTAACAAAGCTGTTATGTGAATTAGGATACAAAACATGATTGTTAACATGAAAAAAATATGTATGATTTATCCCTTGTTGGCTAATTTTCGTACAATCAAACAATATCTGAAAACCGCCATTTTTAGCCTACTTTCCCGTAAAAGTAAAAAAAAAATAATAATAAAGCATGAAAGAAGGCTTAATGTATCGTGAAAATATCGTTAAAAATCAAGAAAAGTCAAAAATAAGTGAAGTAATTAAATAAAGATTGAAAAATAAAAAATTTGAAAGTAGGGTATTGAGATGGGGAAAAGGTGTGTCTGTCGGTCTGTCTGTCGGTCTGTCCCCCCCTAATAACTTTTGAACGAATTGTCCGATTGGAAAAATTCTTTTTGCATTCGAAAGATCTCGGCGAGGACATCTCATTTCTATATTTTACTTTTTGATTTGAACAATTTTTTGTTCAATTTTGAACGTTCAAAAAAATTTAACATTAGCGCCTATGGGCGAAAATGAGGCAAATTATGTAAACTCTGGGTACAAGATCCATGTTCCAATGAACAAGCTTACTGGAAGAATCTCTTGGCGTGAAATATCAATTTGAACAATTTTTGTTCATTTTTGAACAGTTCAAAAAATTAACATAGCGCTTACGGGGAAATTTCAACCCTATATAAATCCTGATCTAACGGACCGATTTGCTTGGAACAAACTTTATCGGAAAGCTCTTATAACGTAGAACATGTAGAAATAGAAAGTTTATCCAGAACTTACGAGCCTATTTTGCTATGAAATTTTTTGATCGGGATTTTCAAGGATATTTCTCAGTGACTCAATGAGTGAAATAATGAATGAATGAATAAATGAAAGAGTGAAAGAATAAATCAATGAATAAATGAAAGAGTGAAAGAATAAATCAATGAATAAATGAATGAGGAGAAGAATGAATGAATAAATTATTGAATAAATGAAAATATAAATAAATGAGTGAATAAATACATGAATGCGTAAATGAATGAATAAACACTTGAATGAGGTAACGAATGAATGAATAAATGCATGGCTGAATAAATGAAAGAATGAATGAGTGAGTGAATGAATATGTATTATCCGTTGAAAAAGGTATATTTTCAATAATTAGAACTAAAGATAAATAAGAAAGAGAGAGAAAGAGATAGCTAGATTATAAATTTGAATTTGGTGTATACGGGAAAGTAGGCTCGTATAGTTCTAGACGGAACTTCTTGTTGGTTTTGCGATAGTCTGCTAATGCGACACAGTATTATGGCAAAAATACCCCTTACAAACCTTGCGCAATTGACCTTCACGCATACATATTTTAATCTTATGAAAGAAATTGTCAGATTTTAACTTGAAATCAATAGTATAAGGATTATTTAATTAAAATTTCTAATTTTAATTCATGTGTTTTTTATATCAAATAAATAAAAATATTTTTCCGTAACAATTAATTTGAGTTTTTATTTGAGTTTTTAAATTGAGTTTTTTAATTTGAGTTGAGTTATTTGTACAGCATGTTTGATAAAAAACTTTCTTTGTATATAAACTAAAAAATGCCTTTAAAATCGCATTTCTTAAGAACAGAACTCTCACGGATGTGTAAAAATATTATGTCCGTAATTATGTGAGATTTAAGAACATATTTTTCGAACCTAAGTATGGAAATATCAGTTATACATGCTTAAAGAAATACAAATTTTCAAAAATTTGAAACATTAAATTTCTCATAAAAATTGCTTTGGTGAAAAATAAGTACTTACATACAACCATATTGTATTCCTGGGAAATAGTTTCAAATTGCATTTTCGAATATTAGAACGATTATTTGCGAATAAAAAACCAAGTATACACTACAGCCATATAAAATCACATGATATGCGAGTAATCTGATAACGTACTAGAATATACTATTTCCACAATTAAGTGCGGCTTGAAAAATTCAAAATGATTTAGCAAGAAAACATTGTTTTGGATATAATAACACAGATTTTTTTTTTCAGTTTTGTGGTACTGAGACAGCTGTAACGTAAGATAAATTCATTTAAATACTTGCGATGATGAGTTTTTATTGCCAAAAAATACTGGATTTGGATATATAAAAGTAAAGCTCAAAATTTGAAAAAGCATTTGGATGCATATCTTTTATCAATTATAACGTTGTTTTTATTACTTTTTCTAAAGAAAATTAGGGTACATACATGCTGCCATACTCTGTTTTATGAAAATACTTTGAAACGTCATTGTCGTAACCGCATGTACTTTACGTATTTACACATGTTCAGATATTTACAAACTTACGGATGAAAAAATTATTATATTTTTTGGGTGCATTAAACCATACACTTTACATGTAATATTCTACCGTACAGCTTAAATGTAAGAATTCATTTTTCACAAGTAGGTAGGGAATAACGAACTTTTAAAACACGCCAATAAATTATTGCAGTAATTCTACTTGCTTGAGTTTGCTAGCCAATTTCATTATTCTGCAATAAAGTAAGGAAAATATATTTAAACACAGGAGGTAATGAATCTTTTATGCGAGTGAACACTGGAGTCGGATATGTAGAACAAAAGCGTGAAATTTGAGAAAGCATCTGACTGGATCCCTTTTGTAGTGCATACCGTTGGTAGTATTATCTTTTCTAAAGCTATTTAACAGATTAATACATGCACTATTAACAAAGAAGTTAGGAAGGAGCCGATGTGCCTTTGTGAAGCATTTTTATCTTATCAGAAATCTGAACTAACGAATTGTAAAAGCATTGCAAGCAGACCGTAAAACAAAGGATCTCAAATGAATGAGTCGTTCTGCAGGCGTGAAAAGCTTAACGGTGAAATGGCACAGCCAATAGTTAATCTTTTGTTTATGAATGACTATCAATTTGTACTTAAAATATGCTTAATCAAGGTCTGCGTGATTATTCATCTCATGCATTTTATAAGTAAAATTGGAAGATTATAATTACTTCGGAGTTCTGGCGAAGTCTAGTAAGTTCACAAAACAAACTTTATGAAAAATGGAAGTGACTTGGAAAATACATCAGCTATTTCAAGATTTAAAGCAATTATATAGTTTAAAATTCTGCATCAGTAAACCTCATGCAGAAGTAAGAGTTATTTAATAAGGGGAGAGGGGGAATAGTTGAAAGTTGAAAGAATAGACATAGCTACTTTTACCAAACCAACGACGATCATTTCTGTATAAATTGAGTAGAATTTAAGCCCTTAACTGGTTTGCCCGTACGGCGTACGGGCTGCCCAAAGTTGGTCCCAACCGGTTTGTCAGTACAGCGTGCGGGCATTGAAATTTCCGCCTTTCTTGTTTTGAGTTGCCTGTATTTTAAAAAGACTGAAAGGGAGTAACTCAGGGGCATTTGTGTTTCAAAGTTATAAAATAAAAAAATGCTTAAATTAATTATTTACGAAATATTTGAAAAATTCTTTCATTTTCCTTTTTACCAATTTAGGACTTTAATTAATGCAATAAAAAAATGCTTTTTTTAGGAACATTTGTGGTAAAAAATTAACCAGTTATGGGGTTAACTTTAGTTAATTGTGAAAAAATACTTGAAACTAAGTTTACAAGCCCGAACTTAATTAGTGCTTCCCATACCATTAATGATTGAGAAATTGGACGCGCAAGGATTTTTTTATTGTTCAGTTTTATTTGAAGTTTTGTTGTATACGTTTGACAATCTTTCATTAGTGTTGGCATATTGGTTCTGGAGTAAATAAGCACAAACCTGGTTCATTAGTCATGTTCCTGCTTGTTGTAAGTGCGATCCTGATTTTTGTTGCTTTTTCTCTCTATTTTGTTGCGTTTTCGCGTGCTGCATGGTGACAAGTTTTTGTTATTATCTTTGCTTTGTTTATTTCGCCGTATTGAAATATAAAAACTGTTTGCTCTCATGCAGCTAATAGTAATTACTCCAATAAAAAGGAATACATACTGTTTGAATGCATTAAATGTTTATTTGTGATAGCTTCACGAAATGAAGTAAATTTGGCACACATGGTGCATTATTTGTAATTAACTATTCCAAAAACAAACCTTAATGGGTGTTAATTTTGCACAGAAACAAAACTAAAATACTACAATGCGTTTAATGGTATGATGAGAGTATTTGGATCAAATTTTGATTTGAACGAAAGCACGAATTTTATTGAAAATTTAATCAGACATTCGTTTTGCGCATGAGGATTATACCTGCCTAAAGATTGAGAAAAAAAAAACAATGTCTTCCTTTTAATATTCAAAACGTTGGATTGTTTTATATCAATCTTTAGTTTAATCGCTTAATAGTAGTTTGATATATCTTAAAAGTTGAAACTAGCCATCTGCTTAGTATCAACGACCAAAAATACGCTATCTTTCCATTGGAACTAGAATAAAAAAAGAAGAAAAAAAACGCGATATAACTAGCGAGCGATAAGAGGAGTTTCTGAACTTTTTGAATGTTTAAACGTTCAAAACTGAATAAAATGCTAAGAAGCGAAAGAGAACTTCATTAAACAAGAAATAAATGGAGTTTTGTTTAAAGAATAATATTCCCACCTCCCAACATAGATAGCTGCCATTAGGGGGGAAGCAGTAAGGTATAGTTAAAAAATTGAATTCCAAATCGGCCATGGCGAGAAAACTTAACCAGCGTGACTAAATTATTGATGCGTGGTTTCAAGCTAATCAGTCAAAACGTTCATGCTCCGCATGGAAGGGGGGGGGGGTGCAATTTCACAAGTTGAACATAAAATATTATTTTTTGCTTTGTTGCAAACACATTAATTCTATAATCTACCAAGGGTGAAAAAAGTTGCTCAATGCGACTGAATAATTAGGTGCAACGTGTTTCAAGATGTTTTTTTTTTTTTTTTTTACAAATACATTACTTTTTTGTGAAACGTTTGAACTTTTTCAGTTTGAAAAAACTGCCCAACTTGGCCTCATAATTAGGTGTGAAGTCTTACAACTAAGTAAAAAAATCTTCAAAGCTGGATAGTTCATTCATTTAAGCCCCACTTTTATTTCTACGAATGCATTAATTTTTACAACTTTTGAGATAGAGGCAGGGTCTGAAAACGGCAAACTAATATATTCTGTAAGCTGAAAGAAATGAAACTCAGAAGGCTAGCATTTAAGCGTAATTTATGAACTTGAAGATATATAGATTGTGAAGCAAATGCAAACAATTCATACAAGACCAGCTTCAGTCTGAAAGGGAAATAGAATAATGTGATTCTTAGCATTATATTATGATTTTATCTGTAAAAAAAGCACTTTATTAAACTTACCAAAGAAGATAAATATTACATTGTATTTTTTAATTACCAACATTGTATAATTAAAGCAGATTTTACTTTTAAAAAAATCTAAAAAGTAACTAATATATAAGCACACACACACAACAAAAAACCTAAGTTCAACTATATGCTTTGAAAATAGCAATTTATGAAGATAGTTATTTGTTTTTTCTTCTAAAACGTTAATTTCAACTGGGGATATGGGAAAATGCTGAAACATATTTTGCGTTCAATAAAAACGATTCGAAATTACTTTTCCCACATCAAACAAAAATTTGCGTGTAATCTCAAAATATGTACCTGCAGCATGCATTTAAAAGTTTCCTTATCAAATAATTCCGAAAGTATTTCCCTTATTTTTTGAAGAATTGCATATGTTGTTCATTGTTTTTTGCGTTATGAAACACTATACGTACATTTGACGCGACTAACACCGCTGTGATGCTGTGATAATATTTTTAAGAAACACAATATCATTTAATGCACATTTTGAATGAAGTTAAACCCATATATGAACATTTTCCTAGTAAGTAAGTGAAATATTACGTATGTGATCAGTTTAGTCATTGACAGCTACCTATTTTGAATGTAACACGTTTTTACATTCGAGGAACTTGCTTCTTGTGAAACTAAAACAAAATGTATAAAAATTCAGTTGAAAATTTGTGCTTCACCGCATTTATATCATTTAATGTAAAATGCATTCATGAAATTAGATAGATCAAGAATAAAATATCCACTATTAATAAAAAAATAATAGAAGTGTAACATTTTAAAACATTTGAATTCGTGTTCCATTAAAAAGAAAACTGTATTAGATACTGTGCATTTGAAAATAATAATGTACATACAAAGAATCTTCAGCATCCAGGTAAAAGTCACCAAATTCATAACTCAATTTTTAAGCACTGTAATTTTAGACTTTTAATCGCTATGAAAAACTGTAAAATTTATCTTGTATACCCCATTATGATAAAAATCATCTTATAGACCATTGTGTTAATGGTTTATAAGTCACTGCCGTCAACCGGGGTGACTTTGCCTATTTTTCGTTAACACTAAAATTTTAAATATTTCTCGACGAATTTTACAGAAAGCAAATTGCCCTATTTGTGTGAGAGGGAACTGGAACTGCTGGTATAGTATTTTCTCTTTTCCATCATTACCCCGACTCACTAAAAATTAAAAAGTGGATGGGCAAAGTCACCTCTATGATAGGGGTAACTTTGTCCATCAATCTTTTTCCATATGGTATTAGGTTCAAGACTTCTGTGTTGTCAATGTCACCTAAGTGGCAAGTGATAGGACCAAGATGAAGGAGAATGAAAAAAAAGGTCTTTAAATAGTGTCTTTAATCGGAAAACTATAAAACATACACATTTTAGAAATAAAGAAAGTTATTTTAAAAATAAAAAACCCCTTCGTTTATATGGAGCTTTGTCTACAATGACGGAGCGTTCGACGCTGGCCTTGCCCAAAACTTCAGGAAATCTGAAAGATTTCCTGTTGTCAGATGGTCCATGAGAATGATATTTCGATGTACCAGTCATTGCATATATTTACTACTTTTGCCATGTAATGTACTACTGATTTCTTTCCTTTGAGTTTTACAACAACGAAATGGTCTAAACTGTACGTGATATTACCGGGGCAAATTGTTGTCAGGGGAGGTCTATAATTTGATCATAATCTTCCTCTTCTCTGTCCGCTTCGTGTTCTGTCGTGTAAGGAATAGAATCATTCACAGAGCTTTGGGCCTCGCATTCTTTGGCACTCTCACTCTCAGGGTGTTTCCTTTTCTGACTCCTTGAACTGCTGGTATTTGCTACAGTGTCATTATGTGAAGCAAAAGTAGGAACATCTTTGATGGTGGCTAAATTACAATTTGAGACAGCTTTCCTTGCTAAAACATTTCCTTTTTTCCTACCTAATCTTTCAGAAGTTTGAGGGTGTTGACAAACTGGTATATAGGTTTGTCAGCAGTCAATGTCACTAACTCTTTTTTCCAAATTTAACCATTGCTACGCGCAGGGCTTTGACAGCCTCTTGTGATTACTGACAATAACTTTTGCCGCACCTCCAGAAGTCCGATCTAATGTTTTGAGCTGCATTCGGTGGGTGCAATGAAGTTGAGCATTATTTTCTTACTCCCTAAGTTTTAATAATTTTTGTTTAAATACAATTTCAGCAATAAAATTCGACAGGCAAAGTCACCCCCTTTTTCTGGGGAAGTGCAAAGTTACTTTACCCACCAGGTTTTTGAAATGCAGTTAAGAGAGTAAGATAAAAACAACATCTATAGTCAATTCTTTTGTTAGACCTAAATAAGCTATGAAATTAAATTTAACTTACTTTTTACACAAACCGAAGTTAATAAGCAGTAAAATACACCTTATTTAATTTTTAATAATCAAATCAGCTGTTTCGAACTAGATGAAACTCTTATGCCACCAAAAACTCAGTGAGGTTAACGATACATCTAGAAAAGCTGATGAAGTGCATCACAAGCCCCTGGTGGCATTTCAATCAGACATTTTCGAATATTGAATCTTTTTTGCATAAAATGAGCAAAGTTGCCCCGATGGGCAGTCACCCCAGTTGACGGTATTTAAAAGCTCTAATTCACTGTAGTAGTCCGTCAAATATTTTGTGGAAAGTCCTTTTGACTTTACAATGACGTTATGATTTAAGCTAATATCATTAATATACTAAACATATGTAGAAAAAATGAAATTTGATTTATAAAAAGAATAATACATTCACTTGGGTTTCGGTTATGGGTTTAATGAAAGGAAATTCGTTGCAAAACTAGGTGGTAAACTTAGTGTATAAATCAATTGAAATTTTCATCCGAAACTAATTGATGTTATTGAATTGCTGAAATTGATTTGTTTTTTTGCTACTAATTTAAGCTGATATTAAAAAAAAAAAACCTTAAGAGATCAAACAAATGCGTGATTTCGTTAATTCAAAAATATGATAATCGTTTGTGAATCAAACCACATGAGTTAGAAAAGGTTATTTCACAAGCAAGTTACATCAGTATCTCCTCTCTTTCACGGTGGGGTAAAACGGCGAATAAAATATAATTTCTAAAATATTCTAATTAAAAAAATATTGTGGGGAAACTGTTATCAAATGTGGCATTCTAATGTGACTTGAACAGATGAGAAATCTAATAGGAAAAAATTAAATAATAAATTAGACTATCTTGAGATAGACAAAAGTCTACATTACAAGGATAAAGTCCAATATTTTTCACAGGTACATTTTATATAAGCAGATGAAACAGGATATGAGTTACCCAAAATTGAATATGGGACCGTTCATAAATGATGTCCCGCTTTTTCCCCATATATTTGACCCCCTCCCCCCCTTCGTCACAATATGTCACAATTCAGTGGACTTTGTCACATATCACGCTATGTTGCATAATGCAGGATGTCACACATCTTGTTACCCCCTCCCCTCCCCTTGTCACACTTTGTCACAATTTCACGAACCCTCCTCCCCCCTCGAAGAGTGACATAATTTATGAATGATCCCTATCAAGTAAAACACAAATCAGAATTTGACATTAAATATGTAACATTGTATACCAGAACGAATGAGTTCGACTTTACTTCGATGTTTCTTTCAACAAAGATGCCTTTTTATTCGATAAATTATGCTAGGAATATTTTTAGGATGTAAACAACTGAACTGAATCTGTACCATTAATTAATATAGTTTCTATAGAATTTCTATAGAAATGTAACGTACGACTTGAACAGACTAGTATTGCTCAAACTATTGTTGCGGGTGTGACCATTTGTAAGCAAATATTTACGCTGCAATTAAAAAAATAACTTTAGCTTTTTATTTTTACATTTTTGAATGTCAGTAACCATCACGTGTCTCTAAAAAACTTAAAAATAAAGTTTAAAAAAAAAGTTTTATGTAAAAAAAATATTTTGTGCATCTTGAGGGTGTGACATACTCACACCCTCCCAACAACTCGCCCAAACATCCACAAAATTAAAGTATTTTTTAACAACGCATTTAATTTTAAAATTTAAGACAATGTATTAATATGCACGAGTGTTAATTGCATTCTAAAATATAAAAAAATAAAGTTAAAGTTTGAAAGCTTCTTAATTGTAGTGCAAACTTAGCTGTACACATCTCATGATCATAAAAATGGTTAGAACAATATGTCCTTTATCAGTGAAGAGTTATTCACAGATTATAAGTATTAAGTGTGAATTCTACTTATCACCTAGACAAAAAACATGTTATTCATTTATCTCATTTGCACAACAATTAATTTAATTTTAACAATCCTGGGAACATTTACAAGTTATTTCTTACAATAATTCTTCATTTTTATGAAATGAAAAGACTAAAGTAAATGATATTAAATTTACCTCATGTATCGCAATATCTTAAGCATTGAATTTTTCTATTACTCCCAATATCCTACTTTTCCCCTGTTTTTTTCCTTTCAAATAGAACGCTCGCAACAATCTGCCAAAACATTATTTCTCACAGACTAAAGCATTAAAGATATAACCAAAAAACGCTGAAAAGAAAATGATGAAAAAGAGCAACACCCGCTTTCACTTCTTCCGCGATATTAACAGTTTCCCGAGTGGCAACGATCACTCTTTCACAGTCACGGTTCCAGTTATTACTCCTGGAGAAGGAAGAGTGCGCTCTTAAAGTTTTCGCTTGCCTCTCAAAATAGCGCTCTTCTCGGCTTTTGAAGTGCCCTGTCAACACTGCCAAACTGTTTCTTTTTTACCTCTTTCTCCATCATATTTCACAGTTATATATATATGTATATATGTGTGTGTATATATCTATATATATAGTGCATGACTTAGCACCTCCGATCTCTCTCCAATCGTAAGTTTTCATCTTCAAGAAATTAAAATTTCTTTTTTTCGCGCTTGAAGAGGTAGAACTCGAAAGATTTGCGCTTTTAGTAAGAAGTAGTGAAAATAGCTCTTACTATTCCTTCTTTTTCTTACGATTGATAAAAAGGAAGAATCTTTCTTTAATTTAAAGCACTTGTGATTCCGAGTCGAAATCCAAGTTAAAATTCAAAAGAAGAAGAAAATAGTTTCACGATTCTTTATGATAATGTGTGATCTTGTGGGATTAAAAAAAATACTTTTCCGGTAAGCATTAAAATTTTTGTAATCCTAATTTGTGTATGTTCCTATCCGTATTATTTGCAAAGCCGAAAAATCATATAATAACTGTATTTGGGTTTATTTTTGTTTACTTATATATATATATATTTATTTTATTTATTTATATTTTTCTTTTGAATTATTGATATTTTTTTAGTTGACATCATTTTAAAAAATAATCATTGGAAAAAAAGTCATTTAATTACCATTTGAATTTTAAGTCACGAATAAGTAAGCGGCTGCCAAAAGCAAGGAATATCAATAGTGTTTATCAAAACCCTGATATTCACTGCATTATGATATTAATGACGGTGTTGTAGAGTCGGAGTCAGAGTGACTTAAAAACATTTGAATTCCGACTCCCGGTTTTATTTTTTAACTTCATCTGACTGATAACAGGATGCTATTCCAATCATACTTTTAAGGTTTTTCATGAATTATTTTAAATGCTATTGCTTCCAATGCAGGAGGTAAAGAAATAAAGATATGTAGCCAAATATATTTTTTAAAACATTACTGTAAAATCATTTTAAAAGCTAATAATAATGCGTTTAATATCGTTATTATTATAAATACACTTTCATCGGTTTCAATGTATATTATCAAATCTTTCAATTCAATCATCTCCTACCTCCATAGGTCCAAACTCATTAAAATTTTTTCTGACATGTATCAAGAGCAGATGACAATACATAATGGCGATATGAATTTTTCCTAATTCCCGAATGTGTTCTTCCCCCATTTTAAATAATTAATAAGGGAACGAAAAACCTCTTGCCTAAGTATGAGTTAATTACCTGAATGAGCTTAAAATAATCAAAATAATATCATTTAAAAAACTATAACTTTTAATATTTGCAAGAAAAAAAATATATATATTGGTAGTGCTTCTCTATTTTCTTTTTTCTGAAGATTCTACATTCACGAATAGCTAAAAATTGAAAATTTTAAAACCACTTCTTGTAAGCACCCCACCCTTTATTTTCAGAACTGAAACTAAACGTTTGATTTTATTATTCCGAATAGTTTAAGCTCATTCAAACAATGAATTAACACTTAATTGTGGGGCATCAAATTGCAAATGAACTTATCTTTATATTTACCGATTATTTCTTACTTTTCAGCTCATACTGCTGGAAAAGCATATGTTTTCTGCTTCTTTAACTGTAGTTTTAATTTCAATTAAATAGAATAGCATTGGCGTGACACTACTTACTCATATCTCGTAAGAATCATCCCTATACAGTAGCGCTTCAAGGATTTTGCTTTCGGGGGACCGCGGGAAGAATTACGAATACACTGGATGTTGCTTTTGCGGATGCCGGATATTCGGCGACTCTTGTCTGACGAATCTGTATCAGATATCTGATCCTGATGTTTGAAACTTGTAATTTCTACGCATTTTTTTAAATCTTAAAGCTTCCAAATACATAGTACGTTTGTAATTTACATATTTTTAAAAAAATTCAAATACATTTAGAAATCAAATTTTTGTAATTTTATGCTTGAAATATTATTTCTTTTTTTTTTTTTCATTTTTCGCACAAAGGGATAACTGTTCATTCATTTTAACAGTTGTTTTTCAAATAATTTGTAATGTGAACAGAACACCATAATAATAATAATAATAATAATAGCAATAATAATATTTTCTCAGAACTATAACGTTTGCACAAAAAATAAATAAAGAACAAAAAAAGTAAAAATTTTAATCGCTTTGAAACGTGAAAACTGCAGTCTTCAAACATACAAAATGGATACATTGCAGGCTTTTAAATCTATGTTAAGAAAGAACTATAGGGTGTTTTAGTGAATGTCTAAAAATGAATGTAGGTAGTTATATGGAAAGAAAAAAAACGTATTGACACCATTTTAGTAAGAGCGGAATTAGGTTTATTTGGTTTATCACGATCTTTTTCCTTATTTGTGCAATTATACAAACCGAAAAACGAAAAAAGAAACTTTTTTTCCTGATTGATTTTTGGGCATAATCCTCCTGCGATTAATTTACATGCAATAAAATTAGCGCGTTGATAAATGTATGCTAATTGTTAATTTCAAAATAATCTAAATATTTTCATGTAGACTACACATTTCGTTTTTAAGACAAAATGTTATTAAAAAAATAAAACATTGCGTAAGAACAAAAACAGTAAATTTGATGTTTGTTAACACGACGAAATTCATTAAATAAGTGCAAAAAAGGTGAAAAATATCCTACAATATTCGAGAAGTTTTGAGTTTAATAAAGATAATTGCGGTTGAGTAAACTGAATATTTTTTAAAAATCTTTTTATTCTTTTATGAAAGCATTAAAAAATGGCAAGTAAATTATACATCTTTTTTTTTAACCATTTTAATAGTAACACTGCAATATTTCATTTTGCGCGGTAGGAAAAAAATTACGCAGATTTGCTTGGGCCAGACTCGCCATTAATTCTCTGTGACAGTATTTTTTTACAGAATGCAGCAGGTTATCATCTTTTTCTTTATCAGTTCCAGGTTTATAAATTCCCGCGTTAATTATTAAAGCTTTATTCTTGACTCTGCCAGCAATTAAATTTGCTTAACCATCTATGAAATTAAATTTTTCAGGCTTCGCTGAAAATTCGCTGGATTTTCAGAGGACGTTTTAATTCAAAGATTTAATTCTTTCAAAAGAGATTTAAATGTAATATTCTTTAATGTTTCTAGCAAACTTATTGGCTTTTTATGATTTCTATACGCTTTAAAGAGCTCTTAGTCTTTAGATTCCGCTTCTGCGTTTAGAATGCTAAATCGTTTTAAGAATCAGATGCATTAGGGCTGAAATAATTTCATTCTTAAATATTTGTTCAGTTTTGCTTTAGTTTCGATATTTTCAAAGGTTTTATGATTTTGAAGTAGAAAATGCAAATTGAAATAGTGAGAAAAGAATCAAATAGCGAAAACTGAGTGATGCAAATTATTTATCAAATGGTGAGCTAGAGAGCCGCCGTCGTCAATTATGACTATTTTCAGTACAAAATCACCTTAAGGCATGTTTGCCGATTTTATGATTTTTTTTTACGAAAATTGCCCAATGATTACGATTTTCTTTTTGTTTATACAAAAATTGACCAATTTTTACGATTTTTTCCGTATTGTTACGAGCATTGACAATTTTTTACGGTTTTACAATCGTATTTAACATCTAACTTTTGTTTAAATTTCTTAGCCAGTTTTAGATTGTGGATTTTTTGTGAAATTCTGGAAAACTTTAAAAAAAAAAGAAAAAAGTTGATTTGTCATATTTTATCGCGAACAAAAGCCGTAAGTCATGCTTCGGTAGTCGTAGTGAATCTTCAGTACTAAGAAAGTAAAACACAATTAGATAGTTTCGTTCCTTCATGTCATCAGAAACTTTGGAAGGTATTTTATATTTTAATTGTTAATGAATCATAATGAAAAAAATCGCTACGATAGACAATTTTCCAACACATTTTTAATTAAATAAAAATAAATTCAACTAATTTCATTTACATACATATTTTGAATAGCCAACTTAAATTTAGCTTTTTCATTTTTGTAAACATATCATGTATTGATTTTTGCATTAACATTTCATATTTTCATATTAACATACTAATGTTAACATACATACTTTTAAATACTATGCATTCAGATTTTCATGATTCGAGTTTTTAGCCTAATTATATTGGTTGGCTTATTTTGATTTTGATAATAAGATTCTTTAGAACAAGTACATGCGACCTCTTTTTCTTCTTTTTGTTATTAATATTATTATTTATTAACTGAAGAGTTTTTTGAGCCACAAAATTACTTTCACTATTCATCACATCCTTCTGAATTTTCGAGAAAAATATGAAAACGTTGGCTAGTATTCCCTATGGGGACACTTGACTTTGTAAAAAGGGTAAAAGATGGGTGATCCGGAATAGCGTAGCTCTTGTTTTACAAATGATAAGAAACATACAAATTTTCAAAACTACGACTTCTTCGGAACGGTGCCCCTGACTGATCTGATTAAATATGCATTTAACAAGATGCACATTTTTTAAAACCGATATGAATTTACACGACCACAAAATTAAACACATATTGCTTTCTTTTTCGACATAAAAGTTAAATTTGACTTTCCTCATTTAATGTAACTTCTCACATAATTTAAAAATAAATTGTTTTAAAACGAGTATCAGTTGCGAACTTGTATCTGATTAAAAGTGTTATTGTTGCTATTTTATGTAAAGGGATAATAATGTAAAGGGAACATAAATGATGTCACGCTTTTTTCCAATGTTTTGACCCCCTCTCCCTTTGTCGCATGCCACGCTATGTTGCATAATCATGATGTCTCACTTCTTGTTACACCCTCCCCTCCCCTTGTCACAATTTTATAGGAGGAGGGGGGCTCCTCCCTCGAAGCGTTACATCATTTATGAATGATCCCAAAAGCTCGAAGAAAAGACAAAAAAGGGTACTACAATACAGTATGTACTAAAAACTTTTCACCGACTTCATAATAGCAAAAAAAAATTTACTTTAATATCTTCGAATGACATAAGTGATTTTGAGCCAATTTTTATCAACAGGTTTCGCGTTTTGCGTTTGGAAAATTTATCTTTACTAAATGATAAACTAATTGCTTTAATGTTACTATACACGATTTAAGTATAATTTAATTACTTAGTTATGTTTTGTCTTGGAACCATTTTTTCGCTATTTCTCTAACATTTACCATATTTTCTAAGCGATACTCTCTTTTCGTTGTTATGCTTTTCATTTCTATGACATATTCATTCGTTCTGTAAAATGTTTTAAACAATAATTTGTTGCAATTATTGCATTTCGTGAATTTAAATTTTTCTCGGTCCTTCCTACCGCACAAAAACTGGTTTCACTGTATGTCTTAATGTATCACATTAAAAAAAAAACTGTGTTAAAATAAATTACTTTTACATAGAATGATATCTATGTGTAGTGATATAACTCGAGAGACATTACGCAAGATACTGAGCAAACCCATTCTTAGAAAAATGTCATTTATGTGGGCAGTTGTTTATCTGTAATAATTATTCCTTAAGTATATTTCTGCATAACAGTACCTTTGGCAGGTATACGGTTATTTTCATCTCTTATTAATCTTTTTCCGCATATTTACTTCGAAATTAAGTGGCAACGAAATGAATCAACCTCATTGCGCAACCGTTATTACTTCGGTATTTCTAATTCTAAGCAGCGTAGTTGTGTGTTCATTTAACTTATCAAGTAGGTAATGGGGAGCAAACGGAAATTGACAGATTTAAAACCTAACGAAATAGAATGCCTACTGGAAAAGGAAGAAGAGCTCAATGTAGTGAAAATGAAACTTTTGATTCAATTTAGTTCTCACTGCAAAAAAATGGTTATTTTTAGCAGAAACTGCAGAAGAAAAATATGATTCGGGAGAACTCATTTTTGTAATCAACAATAAAGCAGGTTTGGCCAAAATAAAAAATATCAAAAAGTAAGGATTTGTTATCAAAATGTAATGTTCATTTATAAAGAGTGAAAATCCCGTTGGAAAGGGCCAAGCAACGACAAAGATCGGTGCGTTGTCTGTTTACGATCTAAGGATTTTTTCCACAACGTGGAGGAGGCACTTGCCTTGACGGCAGTCGCCCTTTTTAAAGGCACGGAAATTGCTGACCACTTGTGAAGGGCCACTTTATTGGTGACCAGTATTAACCCTAACACGCTGTAGTCAGACGACACCAGAGTGCGCCACCAGAACTACTCCACTCCCCTTTCTTGAACGTGAGACTGAAGGGGAAGGATATTTTCTCCAGTCTCCAGGACCCTTGGAACTGCCTTGGGACTTTAGGTTCCATGGATTGTACATGCACTTATCCCCGAGTATACATGGTGGTTTTTCAGCTGTTCGGTTTCCAGCCCCCAACACCTTTGGGTTCAAAAAGCGAGGCTCTAACCACTAGGCTACCACGGTTTTGATCTAAATGAAATAAAACTATAGTTTCGCACATTAAATGTAATATTTTTTTTTTCGTAAACATCACTCCTCTTTTGTTCGACAAAACTATGGCGATTTAAAATGCCTTATAAAAGTACGAAACTCTTTTGCATTGAGAACTTTTTAAACAGAAACAAAGTTTTATAAACTTATTAAATATACTTTCATAATAAATTAATGCGCTTTATTAATTTCATTCATATTATTTGTTACGAATTACATTTAAAAAACCTACATGGAGTGATCCAGTTACTCCTCGTGACCTCCAACGTTAGTGCTGGGTGCACAATGTATACCGGTTTAAAAATATTAAGCAGTTTCGTCTCAAATATATCGGTGTTTCTTAAAACCAAACAGTGCATAATTAACGTTTAAAACACTACTTTTTAGTTTTTTCTAGCAATCTAAAGGGCATAGAATGTATTTTTATGATTTCAAATATTCAAGCTACTTGGATAAAATATGCATTTGCAATTAACTCCGTATTTAGAGCAAGTTTTGTCACTTTTAACTCTAAAATATGTTTACGACTGTAATATTGGAATGATAGCAGCAAGACAAAATAGAACGATAAATGCTACTCTTCCCTAGGAACACCATCGTTTACGTATTCGGTAAAATATAATTTCGAATCAAACTGAAGTGACGCATATAGTTTTGGCTTTGGCAACTTGAATCCAAACGGGGTGAGGAAAACAGGTCTGCCTCGATAATAATGTACTAGGGTGGTTGTTCATATGTACCAATGTATGAGTTTATCCTACAAGATCAGTTATATTCTACCACTGCCATGACATTATGCTGATGCTCACAGACCAGAAAAGTATGGGTTTCTTTAACAGCCTTGACCTGGTCTTCATTACGCAATATTTTCTTCAGCACGCGCAGCATCGTAGATTCATATTAAGCAAAAGTCTTTAAGAATACTAACTACACTCTTCTGAAAATAGTCAGTTCTATGCCTCTGGAACAAGCAGTTAGTTGTTTTGCAATAAAAAAGTAGGTTTTACTGTATTTTCAAGAACTTTATTTAAGCAAAAAAAAAGGAAGTAGGCTATGATATAAGATTGTGATAAAAACTAAATGTGTTACATTTGTTACTGCGTTTAAAATAAGAAATACAATTGTTGAAAATTTATGTTTGTGTAATTCTTTATATCTGCTAACAGAAAAGCAGGAAAAAGAGACACTCTTTAGCGTCATAAATAATATGTTTCTTCTTTGCCACGTCATACATCACAAGGATCAAAATTCTCCCTGAGGACTCATTGCAATAGTTCCGGTCACATTTCATTTCTCGGAAGTAACTCCGTCAAATGTCAGCAAATATAAGGAAAGAAATTTGTCAAATTTCTCATCTATCGTGTTTTGCTCAAGACAAGTTTGCTCAGACAAGAATGTGCCAAAGAAGTAAAAGTTTTGGGAAAGAAAAACCCTTAAAACATACGGCAGCTTTCGAAGGTTTGATCGAGTTGTGTAAAGCAGTACTTTCGCTTTTTTTACTAATTCATTGTTTATATTAGTGTTCAAAACGCAGTCTTACAAAGTTAATGGTAATCTTTGAAGTAAATATATTCTTTACGAATAGTCATGTAAACTGCTCTAGTTCAGTAATTTGATCCAGTTACGTTTTTCATTACAAGTTCAAAGTAAACACTTTTTTTATGAACGGTGATTGCTTTTTTTTTTTTAAGGGTTGAAATACGTGCAAAGGTCTCAAACATTTTTTTTCCTTCATAAATCGATGCTACAGCTATTCAATAATAAACAGTGAAAATTTCAAAGCAAAATTCCAAGTCGTTTAAAAGTTATAAGCATTGGAGCGAGCACCCCTTTTGGAGAAGTTGAGCATATAGTCCCTCGTAAATGACCTGAAAGGTATTAGAGAACGTTAGCAGATGTCCTTTTATTTCTTTTAACAATTGGGACCTCGAATAGAACTTTCTATAAGTATTAGTATCTATAAGTATAAAAAAATGATTCATTACTGCCTTAAATTTACCTTCAATACATCTCTTTTTTCAAACGCGTTTTTCTCAAAACTACGGTTTTCGAATTTGTGTGCACTCTAGCTCGCAGAGTTTTTGATCAATCCTTATCAAAGTTAGCACACATTTTATTTATATATACAAGCTTTAGATGAACTAGAATAATATAAACATATCTTTATTTTTCCTTTTTAAATTGTAAAAAAAAGAACAAAGAAAATGGTTAAAAATCGTACTTAATTTTCCCATTCTAAAAAAAAAAATGGAGATTTTCAATTTTTAGTGATGATTTTAGTTCAAATGGAAGAGACACTTATAAAAAAAGTAGATTAAAAAAAAATTGATTTCAGATAAAAATTTGTGACTTCCAGGATGTAAGCAAACTTCCGACCCGGGTGACGACTTCAGTATGCAGCAACCGATATCTCCCGGATTTTTCAAGAAAAATGTTTGAAAATTTTAATAAATGTTCTTCAATATATCTATAAAATAACCTCAAAGCAGCAATAAAATATATTATGCTTTTTGCGTTAAAAAAAATCATGAAAATTTCTTTTAATACGCCGTTTTACACGTATTTCCCCCCCTTAATGAAACGAGCATCACAATTGTAGCTGCATTCACTTTTCTATATGATATATACCTCCCACACAATGTTAAAGTTATGTTAAACAATTGCTGTGCCACTGACTTGTACTCCTTGAGAGAATACGTATTACAATACAGTGGTGCAAGACATCGTGATTTATTCGGAATTTGGTTGGTCCCTTCACACATTCACTTTGCACGTTAATAATGTATCTCGATCTACCTTCGAAATTTCTCTTTTGTAGTCAAGAGAACATTTAGGAATATAATATTTCAAAAATATTGTTTAGTAGATTATTCTTAAAAAACACATAGCATAAAGCTAACAAATAAAACGAAAATTTGTATCGTAACTGTGCAAAAAACCAACTGTATAATAAGAAGGTGGTTAAAGAACCTACGCAAATAGACTAGAAATATTTTAGCCGTTGACATGTTAGCTTGTTACATAACACTGGTTTTTTAAATATCATACACCAAGTAAGTGCATGATATTTGCGTATTTATTTTGTATTATGGAAGTATATTTATTTTTTAATAATACCTATTAAACACAGTAATAATATTTGTGCATAAATGAAATTTATAAATCAAATATCGTGAGATCATTTGGCTTTTTAAAATCTTAAACAAAAAGCTTGTTGAAAAATCAGTTTAAACATCTATCACTCAACACATCAGATTTATTTGATTTTTTGGATTCGAAAAACAAAACAGTAAGATAAAATACACGTATTGCAGGATTTACAGGATTCAGGAATTTTTTTATTATTTATTTGAAGGATATTACAGAAACAGCGGTATATTGATTACACTCTAAACTCTACACTATCACACAGAGGATTATATATATATGTAGGAGCCATTGTGGGATGAGACATCGACGGTAGCGCCATCAGGCTAAAAGCTGCGGAAGCTAAGAGTGGAGCGAGAGACTCGGTCCTGTGTGGACGTATAAGCACTGTGTGTGCCTGAGTGTTATGTTAATCTCGGTCAGAATAGTGTAATTATTTGTATATAGTGTAAATTATCGTCAATATATTCAATTTTTATGTCGTTCATTGTGGATAATTTTTGCAAAGACCTAGACACCGAACAAAAGCTATATTAGGGATGTAACGAATATTCGGCCACTATTCGGTATTCGGCGTATTCGGCCCTTTGGCCGAATTATCATTTCATCACCCAGCCGAATATTCGGCGTGGCCGAATACTGGGTAAGGTCAAATTCGGTCTGGCCGAATATTGCTGGACTATTCGGCCGAATAATTCTGCTGCATTATAAATGTAAAAAAATAAAGAAATTAGTAGATTTTAAACATTTAAAATTGTATTATAGTTATTGCAAAATACTACATTAGTTTATACTTTTAAAAAATAAAAATAATTTAGAAAAAAACTACTTTTTTAAAACCTTGTTTTAGGCTTGAATGAGCAATTTTAAAGTTGTAATATTGTATTTTATATTTGCATTTGCTCCCAAAGCCGGCAATAGTTAATTATGATATATGAAAAATTAATTTTGTTATTATTAACAAAGTGGAAGTCAGACTTTGTTTGGGTAGACTGATTTATTGTGAATATTGGGTAAAAGAGAAATGTGAAAAGCCTAGAATATATCATATATATTTAGATAGCATGTTATTATGGTTTTTGAAAAGAAATATATATTCCAGTTAAGTGTATTAAGTTTTAATAGATCGTTGAAAAATAGGTGTGTAAAAAACCCAATAAAATAAAGATATTAACTTTTATAACTTCTAAAATATCTTCATAAAACAGTTTTGAGCAAGGTAAAAGTTCACTAAACAATAGTAGTTCTTTCATTTGAATTAAATAATTAGTAAAATAATGCATTTCTATTCCACTTGTGGGTGAAATTCTTAGTTTTATTAAGTTCAAAGCAATAGAGAAAATTTTAAACAGTTTAAATTCTTAACAAACATAATTAAATCATACATCACAGACTGTGTGTAATTGGTGTTTGACTTCGTCAATAATTTTAAATTTGTCAAATACTTTCTATTACAATGATTTTCTACAAATTTTAATATTCGGTAGCCGAATATTCGGTATGCGGCTTAAGACATTGGCCGAATATTCGGTATTCGGCTATTCGGCCAAATCACTATTAGTTACATCCCTAATATATATGTATATATATATAAAACCAAAAGTGTGTGTGTGTGTGTGTGTGTGTCTGTCTGTCTGTCGATCGCCTCCTGGCGAGATGGAACGGTCTAGAAGTATGAAATTTTGGTTACAGGTACCTTGGACCAGGTCCTCGTGCACCTCGAAGCGTTTTTCCGAAAATTCGAATTTGTTCTTTTTTTATTCCAATTTTAAGCAAAACTGTTGATTTGGGTTTATCTAATCGAAGAAACGTCCCACGTTTTAGTTTTTTTCAGAATTTGAATGACCGTAAAAAACTGCACAAGGTGATCTCTTTCTGCAGTTCGTAGAACAAATAGAACACGCGCAGTATTCGCTTGAAGTAGTTTTCGAACTTAAAAAGCAAGGCTTACCTGTGAATTTATCTGCTCAATTTGCGTAATTTCGCCACAATGAAGAGCACTTTTGTCGCCAAAAGGAAAATTTCTGTTAAATTAAAACTAATGAAAATCCTTTAAAAAATATTAAAAACCTATTGGGTCGCAAACATATACTTTTCTCGCCCCAAGAAGAGAACTTTGTTTTTCGTACAGTTAACTGTTTTTAATTCATTATTTTACGTTTCGTAATTTTTCTGCATAACTGCATAAGATGATGTCTTTCTGAAATTCGTGTAACAAATAGAACACGGGAAAAATTCATTTTAAGTAGTTGTCGAATTTTAAAACAAGGCTTACCTCTGAGTTTATTCCCTCAATTTGAGCATTTTCGATAAAATAAAGTGTACTTTTGTCGCTAAATAGGTGATTTCTGCTATTGTAAAACTAATTAAAATCCTATTGGGATCAAATTGCTTCATTTACTAGGTTGGAAGGCTGATTTTTGATGAAATTTAAAATTTCGCCAAGAGATGAAAACTTTTTTTTTCCCCGTGCTGTTAATTGTTCTCAGCATATTATTTTCTGCTTCGTAGCTTTTTCAAACCGCGCCAATTATTAGTAATATTGTTCTCATTAAATTCCATATGGATTTTACACTATAGAATCTTGGCGCATTTGGTTATGCTTCCATTATTGTAATTGCAATTTGGCGATCTTCTACTTTATTTTAACTTTTCTTGCGCAGCGGTTTTGATTGATTCCTAATTTTACTCAAGTGATTCATTTTATAATATTCATTTTTTTTGTACTGCCTATTTGGCGCCATTTGGACAGACTTTTTTATTTCTTTATATCAACTTAAATTTCACACGTCAGCATTGGTTTAGTACTAAACATTTTCTAACTTAAATGTGCATTTCCCTTTTTTGGAAAAAATAATGCTTTCGTTTTTATCCGAATTTTATGAAAGTGCTATTTAATTGAATTTTCAGGAAATCCTTTGACGATTTTGCAAACGGGATTTATAGGAACTGTCCTTATTTTGATGGGAAATTTTAGATGGACTGTTAGTAATTTTAGGAACTTCAACTCTTAAAGGTCTGTAGTCTAATGTGTATTTTTAGTCACTGACGTTTTTATTCCAATGGATATTTTTTGGGAATAATGTCCTTATTTTATTAGGATGGATGTTTAGGAATAGTTGTCTTTATTCAAATGGGGGGCTTTAAGGAACGTTTTCTATATTATAGCAGAAATATTCAGGGACCGTTATTCTTTATCTGACGGGATTTTTTAAAGGAATACTGCTCTTATTCTACTAGAAATTTTTATCTGTTATGTTGTCTATGTTGTAATTGCGGTTTTTACGGACTCTTGATATCCTTTTGGAACAATTACCCCTGATCAATATGTGCGTTTTAGTTACTGTTGCCCCTACTCTAAGGGCAATTTTTAAACTGCTATTGGCATTTTAATGTGGATTTTTATGGGCCGTAATTTTTGGTCTAAAGGGAATTTTTCGAGGCTGTTGTTTTTAATGCAATCGTGATTTTCAATGAGTTTTACTGTTAAAATGGGATTTTTAAGGACTGTTGCCTATGTTCTACTTGGATTTTTTAAGAAAATTTTTCGTTATATATTTACAACAGAATTTGCGATATGTGTCACCTGGCTTGCAAATGATGCAATATTAACCCGCGCAACGCCGGGTATGTCAGCTAGTATTATATATAACCAAAAGTTTGTGTGTGTGTGTGTCTGTCTGTCTGTCTGTCGATCGCCTCCTGCCGAGATGGAACGGTCCAGAAGTACGAAATTTTGGCTACAGGTACCTTGGGTCAAGGGCCTCGTGCACCTCGAAGCGTTTTCCCTAAAATTCGAATTTGTTCTTTTTTTATTCCAATTTAAGCAAAACTGTTAATTTTAGGAATATCTCATGGAAGAAACGTCACACCTTTTCGATTTTGCAGCATATTGATACCCGTAAAAAACCGCACAAGATGATCTCTTTCTGAAGTTCGTAGAACAAATAGAACAAGCGCAATATTTATTTAAAGTAGTTTTCGAACTTTAAAGCGAGGCTTACCTCTGAATTTATCTGCTCAAATTGCGTGTTTTCGCCAAAATAAATAGTACTTTTGTCGCCAACTAGATGATTTCTGTTAACCATAAGATTGAGAAAATGTTATTTTATCTTTACTTTATGCCGTTTTATGAGCAAAACTAATTTTTGAAAATTCATTTCATTTTCATACATATTTTGTGGAACTGCAGACAATTTTTAATTACTTTACTTTGAGGTTGATTTTCCCTCCTTTTTTGACAATTTAATAGTATAGTAGCAGCTTTAACTATTTCATGAAATCTTATGGTAGGGTGTCCGCTTTATCAGCGGAACAAATTCTGAAAATAATTTCTTTTTTATGCATATTTTGTATATTATTAACTACAGACGATTTTCAATTACTTTATCTTGAGGTTGATTTTTCTTTCCTTTTTGGCGAATTAATATTTATTCATCCGATAAAAACTAGGTAGAAAGGTTTTCAATATCGCCTATTTTTTATGAAATTTAAAATTTTGCCAAGTGGTGATAACTTTTTTTTCGCCCCCATCCATTTAATTGCCTCAATATATTTTTTTTGCGCTTCGTAACTTTTCCAAACCGAGCCAATAATCCTGTTTTTGCCTACTTTCCCGTAAAAGTAAAAAAAATATATATTAAAGCATGAAAGAAGGCTTAATGTACCGAAAAATATCGTTAAATATGAAGAGAAGTCAAAAATAAGTGAAGTAATTAAATAAAGATTGAAAAATAAAAAATTTGAAAGTAGGGTTTTGAGATGGGGAAAAAGGGGGGTGGGCTGTCGGTCTGTCCCCCCTAATAACTTTTGAACGAATAGTCCGATTCGAAAAATTCGTTTTGCATTCGAAAGATCTTGGCAAGGACATCTCATTTCCATATTTTAATTTTTGATTTGAACAATATTTCGTTCAATTTTGAACAGTTCAAAAAAATTTAACATTAGCGCCTATGGGCAAAAGTGAAGCAAATTATGTAAACTCTGGGCATAAGAGTCGAGTTCTTATGAACAAGATTACTAAAACGTTCTCGAAGGGAAATATTTTTTGAGTTGAACAATTTTTGTTCATTTTTGAGCAGTTCAAAAAAATTAACGGTACTTTTTCCTTTATCCCGGCGCAGGCGATAAAATCACCAATAATGATTCAACGAACGCCAAACGGAATACCTCCGCTGGTAACCTTTTGCGTGTTTTGTTGCCTTGGCAAGATTTGCGCCGGGATAAAGGAATTCATTTTGAAACAGTTCAAAAAAAAAAAAAAGAAAAGAAATTAACATTAGCGCCTACGGGGAAACTCAATCCTTTATAAATCATGATCTAACAGACCGATTTGCTTGGAACAAAATTTATCGGAAAGATGTTTGGCCGTAGAACACGTACAGATACGAAGTTCAACCAGAACGGAACGAGCCTATTTTCTTATGAAATTTTTTGATCGGGATTTTTAACGATATTTTCGAATGAATGAATGATTAAATGAATGAGTGATAGAATAACGAATACATGAGTGAATAAATCAGTGAATAAATAATAAAATAGATAAATGAATGTATGAAGTGAAAAATAAATAAATGAGTGAATAAATACATAAATGAGAAAAATGAATGAATAAATGAACGAATGACTAAATAAATGAAAGAATGAGTGAGTGAATGAATATGTATTAACCGTTGAAAAAGGCATATTTGAAGTAATTAAGAACTAAAGTTAAATGAGAAAGAGAGAGAGAGAGAGAGTTAGCTAGATTATAAATTTCAAGTTGGTGAATGCGGGAAAGTAGCCTCGTATAGTTTTGGACGGAACTTCTTGTTAGTAATATTCTCATTTAATTCAACATGTGATTTACACTATAGGATGATGGCGCAGTTACATTATGCTTCCATAACTATAGTGCAATTTTGCGATCTGCTTCATGTTAACTTCTTTACGCAGCGGTTTTGATTGATTCCATATTTTACTCAAGTGATTTATTTAACTGTTTGTACGGCCTATTTGGCGACATTTGGACATAATTCAGATAATTCTTTCTACCAAGTTAAATTTCACATGTCACTATTGGATTAGTACTGAATATTTTCTAACTTAAATGTGCATGCTTATTTGGCTTTGGAAGTAATGCTTTTCTTTCTTCCGTTTTTATCCGAATTTTATAAAAAAGTGCTATTTAATGGTATGTTCAGGAAATGACGATTTTGCAAGCAGGATTTTTAGGAAATTGTGTCCTTACTTTGATGAGGAATTTAAGCTGGCCTTAGTAATTTTAGAAACAGCAGATCTTAAAGGGCTGTAGCCTAATGGGTATTTTTAGTCACTGACGTCTTTATTGTAATGGGGATTTTTTTGGACTAATGTCCTTATTTTTCAGGGATGTTTAGGAATAGTTGTCTTTATTCAAGGGATGACTTTAAGGAATGTTTTCTTTATTGTAGCAGAGATATACAGAGAGGGTTGTTATGTTGTTCTTCATCTGATGGGAATTTTCAAAGAGAATACTGCCCTTATTCTGATAGAAATTTTTAGATGTAGCGTTGTCTATGTTTTAATTGTGATTTTTACGGACACCTTATACCATTTTAGAACACTTATCCTGATGCATATGTGCATTTTAGTTCCTGTTGCCCTGACTCTGATGGCAAATTTATGAACTGTTTTTGGCCTTTTAATGTGGATTTTTATGAACGGTTATTTTTGGTCTAAAAGGAATATTTCGAGGCTGTTGTTTTTAATGCAATTGTGATTTTTAATGAGTTTACTGTTTAAATGGGATTTTTAAGGACTGTTGCCCATCTACTATTTGGGTTTTTTGAGAAAATTTTTTCCTTATATAATTACAACAGGATTTTAGATTTGTTTCACTTCGCCTGAGAATGATGCAATATTATCCCGCGCAACGCCGGGCATGTCAGCTAGTATATATATATATATTTCAGAAGGTGGTAAAATGGAATACTTTTTAAATTTGGAAGTTCGAAGTCCAGCTATTGTATTTTAAAAAGTCAGTAATATTCGGATATGATTATGTTGCCTTAATATAAGATGATTTTTATTAAACATTTTCAAAAAATTTACATATTGGAGACTGCGGTGTGAAACACAAAATATTTTGAACAGTAGGATTCTTTTAGTACTCGATTAGAATTACTTTGCCACAGAGTTACGTTAGATTGAAAAAAAAAAAAAACATTAAGATTGGAAAAAAAGTAATTTTACCTTGGAAAAAAATTCAGGCTTCCCAAAACAGATAGCTTGCTCTTACAATCATACACCTATAGCTGCCTATAGTGCTTAAAAGGGAAGTAGGCGATAGAAATTAGACTGCCTTCCAGAAAGTGGCAACAGCTACTGACATGCTTTATAATGCCACATTCTCCACTACATGTAGAAATATATATATATTGGATATAATAATAAATTCTCTTGCGTAACAACCAAATCGAGCCCTAGTTTAGACATAAGGTTTTAAAACACCTTGGTTAGGCTTTTCTTTTGTCTGTTTTAATAAAATTGCAGTTAACTTGGGCGATAACGTTTTTTTCCTATTTACTTCAGATTACTTTTACAGTTAAATATCTTGAGTGGCAACACTTTTGGAAATATTTCAGTAATTGAGAATCTTAACGGTTTTTTATGTATCTTATTTTATTTTTTTCACATGCACTGTTATATTGATTTTTTTTGAGGGGGGGGGGGCGTGGAAAACATTACCTTCCTTTGTTAAAGTATTTTCCTTAAACTGTAATCCACCTTTATTTGGCTTGTTTTTTTAACTTCAGTACATTTGGACCACAGGCAAATGTTGATGGTTTTTAATAATGTTTAAAGATAATTTTCTCACTTAAGAAATTGAGTTATTGCTCCAGAGAAGAAATTACTTTAAAATTTTTAAAAAATATAGTAAAAATGAGAATTTTTCCAAATGTTAGAAAACCCGAGCGCGTCTGAAAGACATAAACCGAATTTTAATTTAACCTTTTAAAATCTCCCCAATTTACAACTTTTCTGCGATTAAAAGAAAAAAAAATGATTTTTTTCGAATCGCCCTACTCTACACATCTTCTTTTAACACTGCGTAACTGTAAATCGGGTTTTATTGCGTCAGTATACTTTCAAGAGTAAAAGCAACATACTAATACTACACAGTAAGGTGAGCTGAAAAAACTTTAAAAAAAATGGCAAAAAAATGCAAATTGGGGATAACTGATATTTTTCAGAATGTGGGTAAAATTTTCGGTCGAAAGATTTAAACCTATTTTATTCCTTGTTTTGTTTATTTATTTAAGAGGATTTTATAAAGGTTAGGTAAACCCTTTTTGATTTTGCTGAAGTATTATTGGTGGCTCTATCGATCTTGGATTTTTTTTTCCTCACCCAAAAATTCCTATAGAGGATCCCGATACGGTTTTTCTCTTCAAAACGACTCATTTTTACATTCGAACTTTTACCCTTCCATTGAGCGTCAGGCAAAGAAATGAGGCACTTAGAAGCAAAGGGCTGTAAGTCACAAAATTGAAAATTTGGAGAAAAATACTGCAAATGATAGGGAAAGCACTATCCTAAAATGTGGCAATAGATGTTAGGGGTAGCCTTCACAGGTGCTGCACACGACCATGATTTATAAAAATATAGCATTAAAGGTTCCATAAGACCCAAACTTTGAGCCCGTCTTTCTTGGAATCGTTTTTGGGTCACTTACATCTTCTTGCTTCTCACTGCCTTATATATGCACATTCTAAAGGCTCAACGTGTCGTGTCAGCCAGCACTTATGTAACACATGAATTAAAATAGCATGTTATGTGAAGAATCCAATTCATTGTGATGCACTAAAAGCACTAATCTCAAAATCAACATTTTTTTTCTTTTTGACCGCCCCATTATCCCACGATTCCATTATTCACGAAAACGTCTGAGAAAGCGTCCACAAGAGAAGAGTTGCGATCACTTTTCACCTCTTCCAAGTGCCCAGATCTGGTTGTCAATTCACATAAGCAAAGCAATTTATCAACCTCTTCATCCATCAACCAGTGACAACTTGACTCCCGTGATGTCTCCTTAAATAAAATGGTTCGATGTTTAATCTCGGTAAAAATGCTGTTCTACGGTCTAACACAAGAGATTGCTTCGATTTTTTCAGAATTTTGTTTATTTTGCGGAGCTAGTTATTTCACGTCGAAAAATTGTAGGGAACTTTTGTTTTTTTTTTTAAACTTGGGGTAATAGAAATTTTCTTTCTGCATGAGGAATAATTTTCGGACTTAGCCTGAATGACTGATTTTTGATTTTACTTTATTGTGTAACATTTTCCAAACATAAACTGCAATATAAAATCTTCACTTGTATTTTCTTGTCTGATTTTTTTATCTGTTGCGCATTGAACAAATAGAAAAAAATAAGAACTAAAATTTTGTATGAAAAGTATGGGGTCATACGCGATAATTCCTAGTCGAAAAAAAAATATTGAAGATCTGAATATCTTGAGAAATTTAATAGATAATATTACTAAATTTGGCATGAATCGTTAACTTTAATAATAAAGGCAATCCGTGATAATAGAAATATATCTTTTAAATATAATGCTCAGATAAAGATTAAGAGCAGAAACATAGTTCTTAATATTAAGCATTAAATATGCCATGTAATGTTTCTTTTGCGGATCATTCATTTATTCCGTTTTATCTTGGAGCCAACCGATATTCTCCAAAAACTATCAATTACTTCTCATCCGCATTTTCCATTTTCTCCAGGAACTGATGCTTTGATGATTTTTTTTTTTTTTTTTTTGAGTTGTTATTTCCCGACTTAAAACTAATGGCTTATTTTTGTGACGTATTCAAAATTCATGGGGATGCAGCATGATATCGGAAGTGATCAAACATTATAATGTTAAAATCGAATTATTAGTTAAAAATACCGAACATATTTTCCTTAATAAATCAGAAGAAATAGTTAACACACAAAAAATGTATTGAAAATACTTTACAACTTTTATAATTGAACATTCAAAAACATAGTTTTAAAAAATAATTAGGATGAACCAGAAAAGTCAAATTTACTAGACTATTGCATGGTCAATAGAAAAAAGTCATTACTTGTATATTTCATGCCTCTCTTATCCCCAAGGGATAAAAGAGGGACATATAGTGCATTATTTATTCCACTAATAAATAGGTGAAGAGTATTGTTAAATTTTCATCTGTAAGCCTGGTTCGAACTTCGATTTATTAAGATTTCTTAGTTTCTTTAAGACGAGCTTATTGCAAAAGGTAATAAAATGTTTCGTGGCCGGGATCAAAATCCAGAGCGGCCACATCCGGGTGCCGAGATTTGTCCACGTGTAGTTTGAAGAAGAGCTTCATGTTTCTTCTCTCTTACGGTACTATTTTGACAATTTCATTTTCATTTTCATTTTAATCTGAATGAATTACCATGCATGCTATTTTATCTTTCGAGCCGGGATTATTTTTTTAAAATTTTCTAAACTTTTGCAGTGCTGCTCTTAGCTTCTGTGTAAGCAACAAAATTTCGTATTTTTTAACTTACTTTTAACGTTATTTATAATTGACTTATATTTAACAATAAAAACATATTAACTGTTCCTAAAATGCAATCCCTTATGTATATCCCTACTGATTCTACTTTATTATGTTGTTGTTTCCTCAGAAATATTTCCATTTACGCTGATTCTATACGCATTCGGTTTTTCGTTTAGTTTTTTGGTTTCTGTTGTGTATTTTCAATTTGGTTGTTTAATTGAACGTTTTAACTCTGGTTGTAAATATTCTAATGCTTTATTATCGTACTTTTTGTGTGAGTATTTTCCATAAAAAAAACGAGGTTTTCTCCCTGATAGTTTTTTTTATATCTATTGTGAGGTTTTGTGTGTCTGTATTTGTCACAAAAAGCAATGCTGCGTAAATATATGGGGTCACCATCGGTGGCTAATTTCGTCACATTTCCAACCCTAATTAAAGTAACTATGATTTCCCTTTTTGCGAGTTTTTGCAAGTTTACCCTTATTGCACAAACATAGTACCGACGACAAAGCCACTACCTACATGAGGCTTCCGAACCTTAAAAAGCTCTCATCGGACATCTGTATTCTAAGATTCGCACGGAGAAGTCAAGTCCTATAGTACAAAAAATGTGTATTTTTTTCACCTCATCCCAAAAACCTCGAACAATGGACTTAGGATACCATGTCTCTCAGATGCATAAATATTCTTGATTTCTTGCGGAACCTTGAGCAATGTTTCGGATAACCCTGGTTAAGAAACGCTAGTTTATGTATTTATCTATATTATGTGTATAGATTATTACTTTTTTTAAATATTGCAACAACCAGATTAGTGATGCTTTTCGCTGGTACGTGCTTAGTAGATAGTCTTTTAAATGAGTGCTAACTTCACTTTCATCTCAAGTTGTTTTAACGTAGTTATTTAATATATTTATAAGATTCTTTATTATTAGCATTATATTTGTTTTTCTTTTTCATATATATTACGTAAGTGCTAGATTTTCAGAGTAATATATCATTTTCGACTGTAATGAAAAGATCATTTTTCGCCAGAATTTTACTTAATGTATTTTATTGACACAATATTGTTTTTTCAAACTCAGTTCCTCAAGCAACTTTTATATAGGGTTATTGCATTTTTCGTGCGGCGAGCTGATTTCATAATCAGAACTATACTAAATGAAAATATAATGTGGTTTATGTACACTATATTGTGCATTGCACATGCTGATATATTATGTATCGTAACATGTCACATACTTAAATAAAATATCAATCTTCAAATACACACACACTCAGTTATTATTTATACATAGTGGTATCTCTTTTAAGGGACACCTCCAAAAAAAAGAGACACCTCTAATTAAGGGCCTTTTTTCTTGTCTTAGTATCTTTCTATAGAGACATTACCCCCGATTTAACTCCATTTACCGCTGGCTAAGGAACATTATATTTAAGAGATATTCGGAAAGAAAATTTGCAAAAATTTGGAAGCATTTATTTTACTGAAATCCAAGATTTAAATTTGGTCGAAAAATTAATTTGAGAAAGATATTATGGAGTTTATATGCGCAAAAAATAAGTATGCATTCTACACTATGCACTTGCAAATCCATGTTGTGAATGCTTTTAAGATCTCAGTGCTGATAGATAGTGAACGGCCCTTGAAATGTTTCCCATCGAAATCTTGAAAAGTGCACAACCTGATGCATTATTGTTAATTAGATCCACGAAACTAAACCATGTAGCAATTACTTCAGATACATTTATGTGAGTTACAAAACTTTGCTATTACTAAATGTTTTGAAAAATTAATTATTTTAAGTTAAAAATAGTTGAGTTTTATTTAGTATAAGTTCAGAACATCTCTAGTCTATTCAGTACTTAAATTAAAATTTTCATTTTTAGAATATAAGTTTAAATGTCACCATATGTTTGTTATTAAACTATACTGAATCATTACGGTACGGACCTCAATACAGATACCTCCGAAGGAGGGACACCTCCGTTCTAGCTACAAAATATCCAGTTCCATTAATGTCCCTTATTGACAGATTTTACTGTAATTATGTATGCGTCCATATAGCGTTTACATTTTATTAAATAAGCTTAAAACATGATTTATTGCTCTGATTTCCACTGTATAAGATTGAAATTGTCGCGTTTAAGTTTACTATTTTTCTTTACTTTAATAACTTATTGCATTGACTAATAGCTTTGATGATTATAATTGTCATTAAAAATTTCAGTCGGAGATTAATCCCTCCCCCCTCTTAAAGTCACCTGGTGAAGTTTCACCACTATGTCAGGGATACTTACGAGCTTGATTGTTCAAAAGTAGCTCACTATAATTACTTATAATGTAATTAAAGATAGATGGTTTGTTCCACAATTTATATTTTTCAAGCAATTTTCTTGAATAAAAATATCTTCAAATTTGTAACTATATCCGCGGTTGTTTAGTACCAATTTGTAGCTGCTTCATTTATATATCGTAGTCAAACTGATTTTTCCTAAATAAATAATAAAGAGTAAAATTGTATATAGCAAAATGTGGTTTTACTGTTTATCTTTCCTTATACATTTCTTTGGTTCTCCAAAAACTGCAAATTATTATTTTTGAGGAAAGAAATATTATTTTTGCATATACTTGATTTTAACTTGCATAAAATATTACATTTCTCGTTTATTACAATATTTATTGAAGTGATTACCATTTTAATATCGAATTGTCTAAAAAAGGAAAAGGAGCAAAAAAAAAAAAAAAACATAAGTAAAAAGAGGAAACATCAGCGTGATTAGAAGACTAACACATTTAATAAAATAGTTGGCAGCGTAAAACTAGATTTCCGAATGTTTATCTCGAATTCTGTTGCACTTAGGTTGACACAAATGAACTTCTTTCAATTTCTCTTTATAGTTTTCAACCCGGAGATTCACAATATTTTCGCTTGTTTATTATTTATTTTGTGTTATGAAAAAGTCCTGTCGTCGTAACAAATAAGTATATTATGTATAGCAATATACATAATCAAACTGATAAGCTAACTTACTAACTACTCTATTGATTTATCCAGAAAAAAACTTAATTATGTATAGCTGTCTTATTTTTGAATATTTCAGTCAGTACATACAATATACATAATCAAACTGATAAGCTAACTTACTAACTACTCTATTGATTTATCCAGAAAAAAACTTACCATTGTACTTTCTGCACAGTACTCCTAACACGTGCAAGGCATATATTACAGTTTCTATCCACATGATAATTAATTAATGAACAGCACAGTGTATAAATTTAGACATAGTTATGTGTTAATCTGAAGTGCTACTTCTTCTAAACGGAATCCAAACTCCGTACTCATGTTGTGTATTCTTTGCCGTAGAATTTTCTACTTAGATGTAAATATCGCTCCCTTATAATCCTTTTTTAAAAAATATATCTTATATTCCAATGTACTTTAGATAGATATTGCAGTTTTAACCATTTTTTTTAGTTCAATAAAACTTTTTAAAAGTATTTAACACTTGTTGGAATCTTGTTATTGTTCATGACAATGCATTTACATTGCTGAATTGAAAATTGTTTTTGCATATAAATCCTTTTTATCAACTATAAATTTAATTTTTACACTGAAAGGATGCCTTAAAATTTTTTTTTGTATAAAAATAGTTACATTAAATGATTGCTCAGTTTTACTCTTTAGAAGGTTGTGAAAAGTAACTTTCCACTTAAGAAACTAGTTAGAATTTCTACAACATGGCGCGAGATCTAATTTCTGATCAAGCAACAGGTACAAGAAATCAAACACGTGAAGCAGTGTTTGAAGACGAAATGATACCCGCGCTATATTCCATGAATTTGGCGGGAAAAAATTGGCACACTGCCCCTCAGAGTAGAGCGAAGCGACTGAAATCCGTAAACATCCCTCGAGCAGGTTGGCGAGTCAGCGCGTGCGCCGAAGACTCCTCTGCAGAGGTGTGGAAAGTCCGACTTTCGGCGGGTGAACAACTTTTGTTTCACTTTGGGAAGAGTTGTTATCCGAAATTGGGTGTTACTGATGCTAATGTGTTTGAACTCTCTTGCTGTTTCCTTTTTCTTTTATTTGGCTTTCAAACGCTTCGCGGCTTTTTTCGTATCACGTTACCAATGATTGAAAATAATTTTTGAGAATATATTGCAGTTACATTATTTATGCGTCAAAAATATGAATTTATTACTACATAAAAAATACATTTGCCCCGTTCTTCCTAAAAATCCAAATGTTCTGGAAATATTAAAATGATTTATTTTTTTGTAAAACAGTGAATGTGACGCTGCACAATTTTTAATACAATACTTTCTATAAAATTAAAAGTTATACGAAAAAGATTTAAAAGATTTTTAAAAATGAAATGTTTAAAATATAAATTTGAAGTTTTCACAATAAGAAAAACCTTGCTCATATGTTTATTTAAAACTTGATAATATAGTAAGCATAATGTTAATTGTTGTCGTGTCCTCGCGTGTAGCGAGGAAGAATGGGTACGCTGCTCCTGAGTCCAACGGGGCCCAGGGAGGAGTCCGATAATAGGCAGGAGTCCGATTTTCACCCCTAATGAAAAGTCTCTTAATTATGTTAATTAAAACTCGAAAACGGTTGTTTGCCATTTTTCTCCTTTAAAAACATGCACTTTTTCTCAAAAAAAAATATATATATAAATAAAATACCAAATACGCAATCTTACTACTCAGAGATAACCTATAAAACAGTTACTATGAGAATTGACTAATCGTTTTAAATGAATAATTAGTTCTAAAGTCACCAACGAGCGCATTAAACAATAAATAAAATAAGTATGAAATTTTTATGCAATCTATTTCGAAAAGTATTATAGGACTTTTATTAAATTGACGTACGATATAAAGATCCGTTACACGGGAGAAAACGGAAGTTGAACACAATTGAATACATATTTTCAACATTTATTTGTGGCTCTAAACCTTGTAAAGAATGAACCTCGGCCTCTGGAATAAGATTTCTTTGAATCATTCTGTGTACTTATATCTGTGTTCAACTACTTACTTCTTAAAATCAAATCTGTCGTTCAAAAATTTTTCAGGAAGAAGGGGATAGGTGAAGGACACATATTCAATACGTATTACAAGAAATAAGCAAAATCCTGCGCACATGTATAACTATAATATATTTCTAAAAATCAGGAAGGGGTAAGTTCCTCATTCTAGTCTCTGAAATGATAGTGCCACTTAGAACAAACAATTAAATAACCATCTGTAGCTGCTACATATATATATATATATATTTGTAACTTATTGTCTGCAAATTCATTTAATCTAAGATAACAAAAGCAGACGTTACTTTATTAATTGCATAATGTGCATAAATTCCCTATACGTGTCACATTGATTATCGGAAACAAAGAATGACATGGAATAATTTGATTTCACGAATCATATTTAATACACACTAAATATGGGTGAGCTTTGTTTCTTTTTTTTTTTTCCCTTAGAAAAAAAAATATTTAGTTTATACAATCTTAACACGCTTCATTTTGCGTAGTTTTTTACAAATATTAAAGTGGATCCAAATTCAAAAGGATACATTACCCTCCCTTTACTCAAATCAGAGACCCCTCTCCGCCCGTCCCCGAAAAATAATTGGATACGCTACTTAAATCTTTACTAAATGTGCAACGAAGTGTGCAAGAAAGTGCCTTCAAACATACTTCACTTCTTTCTTCAGTGAACTATTTTAGAAGTTCTATTATATGTTTTTCATTTAAATTTTCACAGTGCTTCAACTAGGACAGTTAAGGCTAACATTTTGCCTGATACGCCTAACAAAGTAAATGAGATTAAGCGATGAGTTTGCTCGTGAAGTTCTATATCGATCTTGAACCAAATGCTTGATTGGATAACGCAGACGGGTCTGATTTGATGACACTGCTTATGATTGGCTCTTGAGGAGGCATAATTTGTTAAATTTTTTAACTTTATTCCTTTCTGTTAAAGATAGCTTGTTGTTTATACATTTCGATAGTTTCTCTGTGGTGACTAAGCACGAAATTCGTATCTGCCCTTTTTTTGGCGAAATTGGGTTAGTGACACCAGGGGTTTTTGTCACTTATTTTTAAAAATGCAATATGTTTTTATCCTATGTGAATGGGAAACCTTTTTGTTTCAAAATTTCGAAAAAGTGGTATCTGAATCAAATACATGGTGGAGCAAAACTTAATGTCTTATTTTCAGCTCAGCTACAGAAACATTTGTGCAGCAATACGTACCTTGAGCAAATCAATATCCCTTGACTACTGAGAATGTTTCAAACAGTAGTGTTTCTAATTCTGCTGTACGAGTATACTAAAATTAATACTTCTCGTTGTAGTACCAACCCAAACTTGACCACATTTAAATGTAATCTTGCTAATAAAAAAGCTCTTTTCAGTTTAATAGTTTTAGGTGTTTTGATTAAAATTACTCTGTTTAGAATTACACAGAGCTCGTTTTTCTAGGCGTAGTCATTGAAGATTGATTATATACGTGTCATAGACCAAGTGAGAAATCTGCAATAAGAAAGTTATAGCTCAAACTTTCACTGCCCGTTTAGAAGTGGGCGAATAAGTAACACATAGAAAATTAGAAACAAAATAATGTTTGTTTATGTTACACAATTTGGTCATTGTGGATTCCATTTGCGTCACTCAAAAAAGTTACAGCGTTTTCAGAAATATCACTAGTGAGTTCCCTATATAAGTTGCAGCAACTTCCTAGTGAAAATTGTAATTCAGACAGAAACAAGAAGTTATCACCTGTAGAGCAACGTATGGGGGGGGGGGATTTTTTTTTTTTTTTTTTTGCAGATTGATTTTCCCCATCGACCACTAAACATATATATACCAAGTTTCAATTACTCACGTTTATTAAACGGAGCTTTACGTTAGTCTAAATAAAGTGATTTTAATTGTAGCCACGTTGTACATCTGTAACAAATTTTGAATACAGTCTACTGTTTTCTATTAGTTTCCTTACGTCGAGAAATTTTTAAATTTTTGAAGGAGAAGGTAAGGATATGTACTGAGCGGATTTAGATTACAATTTACACCAATGGAAAATAAATGTATCTAAGTATTTTAGCATGTTTGTTACCGCTTGAGATATTTAAGCAGTTTCTAATGTGTGTACACACTATGCGCGATAAAATAGAAGTTTTAATATCGCAAAAAAATTATTTTCTTTACTAATAACAAGTGTCTGCGTAAAAACAATGTGTATTAAAAATATTTTTTTGGATGAATATACACATTGGAAAGACGAAAATGATATATTTTAATACTAGTGTTGCGTAATAGTTAGTTGTTTTATTGCAAAAAATATTTTTTCTAACGCACCATAGTAATTTCAAGTTCATTTAAGAGCCAAACACACAATTCTAGCTCTAAATATACTTTCCACTTTTCAGGAAAGTTGTCTTGTCTAAATTGACTTGTCATTTGTCTCCTTTAAATAATGTTGCGAAGTTTTATTGAGCCGTGTCAAATAAACGTTTTCGTGCTAACATACGTTAATGGATATGTTTACTTCATTCAGTTTTGCTGAGGTATATTTCTCTCCACCAGACCCCTACCTGTTAGCCGAGGCCTTAGGATTGCATGCGCACGGGGCGAGTTAGTGGGATCCACTGATTTTACATGCACGTATCCTCAAGTATACATGGGTGGTCTTCAGTGGGTAACGAACGCGCGACCTTCCAGGTGGAAGTCCGACGCTCTAACCACTAGGCTACCACGGCCTTAGGTGCTGAGGTATACTAGAAACAAACATGTCCCGTGCAAAGTGTGTTTTAACAGTAAGTAAATATCCTTATATGTATATTTCTAATGGGCTGCTGTTGGCTTCTGCCAAATGCAGACCTAGTGAGTTCCCCAGAGATTGCAACCATATCTTTCAGCGGCACTACAATGAGTGTGGTACTATCGCTGCATGAGAATTTCGACGTTCAGTTTCTTCACCTGAAAAGGTGAGCACCGGACTCTGTTTAGTCGAAATTGCATTAGAAATTTAATTTAGCCGAGAGTATCCGGGCCAAATGTCTACTCAACGGATCTTTTATATGCCGCATAATTATATGACATGGTCGCAGACGATACTCGGCATGTTTAAAATACACCGATACTGCCCGGCTCGATCCTATGACCTAGAGCCTACCGAGTCCTACGCCTTATCATGACGCCACCGTGCCGCCCCAACAGAAATATTTATAATAAAAACAGCTCTAAATACATTTTTGGGGTAGCTCTCATATAAGTACAATTCTTACCATACTACGTTGTATTTTCAAAAATGCCTGTATTCATTTATTTTTATTTTGGCATGGTTATCTGAGGTTCTGAGTTTTTGTATTACAATAATATATTTCGACCGAAAAATTTCCAGAAATGTGCATTCATCTTTGTAAGTATTATCATTCACAATAGTTCTTATGATACTCGGGGCATTCACACTAAAGGCGAATGATATATTTAGCCTCTGTTGCTATGTTTGTCAAACAAACAAAAAAGACGTATCATTTCTATAGCGCTAGCAAGAAATAACAGTCGTTTGAGTGAAGGTCGCTTTTTATGACTCAATAACAAACTTCAATCAGTCGATACAAAGGGGTCATTATTCAAATTATGTTAAAATATTCGCCGTATTTGCGCTTGGTAAAAATGCAGTCTTACGATGCTTTCACACCAAAAGCGGCTTAGGCAATATTCTTGTCTTTTCTCATCTACGCAAGCGTATTTTTGCCTTTGAAAAGAAACGTCTGTGCTTGCGCAGATGAGAAAAGATCGGAATATTGTCTTTGTCGTGTTTTTTTTTTGCAAAAGCGCCCTTACTGCATCACGAAAACGCTGTCGTTTACTTAAGTATTTCCTCAAATATAGTTTCAACACCAACGGACAACACTTTTCAGTCATCATTATTCAACAGTTTTTTTATAAATAATAAATCAGCAGTCTTCTAGAAGCAGCTTCTCGTTGTCTTCCGAATCTTTATGAAATTTCTCTGAATGCGAAATACACACAATATGTGACGCTTACGGGAAAATGAATGGAGGCAATTCAAGCAACGTCATTGGTCATGTGTCAGCGATGAAGCCAATGTAAACAAAGAAAGCCGTAGCATCGTTTTACTTTGAGTTCGAGAAATCTAATTAAAAACTAGGACTAAATAAAGTTCTTCTACATTACATGAAATTAACACTAAATAGAACACTATAAATACTCTTTTATAATGATTAAACTAAATGTAAATACTTTGTTATAATCAGAAAAAGCTGTGAAAATAGTCTATTTAATTTTAAGATAACTAATTTTGCCTAGTGAACTCCACGTAGAATTTAATTGAAAATCTTAGTAAACGAAGTGCGAATATCACGTGACAACGATGAGCGCTCATGAGTCCCTCCAGCGGTGAATTGCCTCCATTGGATGTTGATAAATGGTAATACGTGAAGGCACTGCAAACTGTAATGAATTTTTGTAATAAGACAGAAAGGAAACTGAGTGTTCTCGTAAATTTACGAAGAATTTCTCAGTAAAAATCTTGTTTTTCCGTTACCTATACAACTACAGAGAAAGAACTGTTAAGTTAAGTAAAACTGAAAAATGGAGATTTGTAGCTACCAGCTAAAAGATTATAAGTAGATGCATAATTAAACTCTTGAGATGCATGGTTACAAGTTAAACAATTGTAAAGAAATGTATAATGTGTTGTTGGTGCACAACTCAATTTCAGCTCTAGTGAGCAGCCTATCCCTGGCTAGTATTCCCATTAGGGACATTTTTGGCCGAGTGTCCTAAAGAGCTGCAGTCACAAAGCCGGCTGAACTCGCCTTCAATTTGCGTACCAGAAATAATGAATCGGCGTAATCACAGATGGCGCCACTACTTCAACACGTCATCCGTCGCTATCAATTTAGAGGATGTTATCTGTTTTTTATTCTCTGCAGTTTCCTTTTTTAAAAACTTTGTAGTTTCTTGTTTTTAATTTTCCTTAAATTTACAACAGACTGCGGATAAATGATTTACAGGAGATCCTCATGTACTTCCGACAGTTTTTTTTTTTTTTTTTACATTGAATAAAAATAGCATTAGCATTGCGTTATGACGGAAAACATATTTTTGAAAACTTGTTCTTACATGTCTGAGCCACCTAAAGTACAAAAGCACTGTCAAGCAACCAGTTGTATCCCAAACTGAATTAAAATATTAATAATAAACTGATCTCGCGTGCTGAGATATATTGCATACAAAGAGAGAAGAAACAAACTCATGTATCAGTTCTAAAAATTCGCGAGCGAAAAATAAAAGCGGCTTATTCCTACACCATCATAACCAAACCCTTTAGAAGGAAATCTCATTTTACTTCTCTTCTTTTGTATCCCCCATCAGAACAGCTGGAGGCCATTGGCGGGGTGTCCGAGCATGGAAAGTCGTAAACGCATGGGATTTCCACTCGACTCCCCTTACGCCCTTGTTTCTTGCAAAGGAGGAAAATTGATTTTTCTTGTTGCCCTTTTTTGCGGAGAATTTACCGTAAAAATGGCAAAGTCGATAAAAAAGAGAGACATCATGTTTTCTACTCTATAGAAGCGATCAGCAGGGAGAAATATGTGATACTCTTATTTCTAGGGCGATTTGAAATAATACGCGGGCATTATTATTGGATGGAAACAGAATACCCTTTTAGTGAGGAGCCCTGGAGTTGAAACTAATTTAGTTTTTATTTTAAGGAATTTTCTATGTATCTTGTATCAATGAAGGAAATTGGGCCTAGTGATCAGTTCATAAACATAAGAATCAACTGACATTCATAAAGATTGAAGGTTTTTTGTAGCGTCTCATGTATATAGTTGTTTTTACTCGTAATCGTTGATCATTGTAGTTATTTTTTTATTTCTTTATTTTAATGTTCCTTTTTATTTAAAATCTTATCCAGAAGTTTGTTTAAAACAACTGATTATCCATCGATCTTTTTAGAACTTAATATCATTAATAATTTATGCATATATTTGCGGAGAAATCCTTAATTGTCTAGGGCAGAGGTTATCACCGTGAATTCCGCGGAATCATAATTTTACTTGGTAGAAATTCCGTGAGCGCTCCAAAATTTTAGTGAAATTTTAATTAAAAAAAATAAAATAAGAAAATACCTTGGATCCTAAATATTTTTCAAGACCTACGAATTCCCAATAAAAGAAGCAGAAAATGAAACTGATGTATGGACACTCAGTTGAAAACAGCATTTAGTCAAATTGATATTATGAATTTTTCGATTGACATAACAAAAGAATATCCAAAAATTGCCAAAAGCGTTGTGAAATATCCAAGGACATTAGTTTCGAAAATGTTTTATGTGCAACATCTTTCTCTTTTTATGCTGCGACAGAAACAGATTGGATGCGGAAAAGGATATTAGGTTGCAGATTTCTACAATTATTCTAAATGCAAATACAGCTTTGCAGTAAAAATCAATCGCTGACAAGCCGTCAAAAATTTATTTTTATTAATACTTAAAAAAAACATGTTTATTAATATTTTAATAATTTTAAGTTATAATAAATAATTTTAAATATTGTTGCTTTTGTTTAATGTTCATGCAATAAATTTTATAATACCAAAAAAGAAAAAAAGCATTTTGTCCCTTACCAATTATCTTATTAAGATGTTATATTATTGTAAAAAAATGAAGATGCAACAAGGAATTTTGCAAATTTGAATAAATTAAAGCTTTGATATAGTATTTTTTCTGCTATTTGATCAAGTGGTTCCTTAAAAAAAAAAAGTTCAAAAGGTTGCCCAAAGTGCAAATGGTTGAGTACCTCTGGTCTAGGAAACTGGTACATAATTCACACTTTACATAACATAAGAATTCCACTGCAGAGGAAGTCCACAAAGAACCACGAGCACAATGGTTATCCCTAATTTCAATTAATCGCCGCTGGATGACGTTGAGCTCGTACTCGCACATGTTTACGTTTCGTCCCTACACAATACACAAATCAATACTTCTGTACAGATAAATACACATTTGGATGTGCTTAAGGAGCATAAATATTTCATTCAGTTAATGTTTTAAATAAATAGTGAGTAGGGAAAATTAGCTATATATAAAATTACTTGTCCAAATATACTATGAAATAATAAATCGATATTCTATAAAAGATATAGCTCTGATTTATTTGTTCGTTCTGATTTATGTTCTTCTGTTTCACCTCACATATATAATTTTATCAGAAAGAGAGATGCAAACATTTTGCCTTATTCCTGAATTATATTTTTAAAAAATGTTGTTAATTTTTTAAGAACATATTAATTTATTTTCATTTAAATTGACCTAAAACATTTAAATATTGGAGTACTAAGGATAACGCAGTTCTGTGTTAATGATAGACAAAACTCATTTGGAAGAATTTTTGTATTTTTCAGCCCAAAAAAAAAAAAAAAAAAAGATGAAGAAAATAACAATGAGAGAAAATGCTAGCTTTTTTTTTTTAAGAAAAAAAATAGAGTTGGTGGGGGGGGGGGGGAGAGATGAGAGAATAATATTTTTCAGGAAGCTTCAAGGGGAACCAACTTTTGGAAGACTAAAAGTTTGGAAGTGATTGCGCATTTACAAATTGGGATCATGGAAAGATATAAATGTAACAATGTAAAAGAGTATTTGGTATTTAATTATGTAGGAGCGAAGAGGAAAAAAAAAACACTCAGTTTAACTTGCAGTTAAAGGCATTCGAAACAGTTTGAAATTCACTAATTTAAGTAAAAGTTCACGTATTTTATTCCGAAAACGACGTTGATTAACTTTAAGCTAATAATAAGCATTCCGCTAGAAATAACATTTACTACATTACTGCGCTTGTTCGTAGCTGGGCATTTTTGGGAAAATGCTTTATTTTTGCTGACGAAGCAACCGAAATTATTTACCGAGAAAACAGGAGGGGAAAAAATACACGTTGAAAAGTCAATAGGGGAAACGAAGGCAGGAAAGCGATTCTCTGTGTAACTTGAGCACAGTTTTTATTATTCAGTTTTTTTTTCTTCCAAGCGACTTACGACGTACCTTTTGGCATCATGTGACACGACGCAGCGCAATCGATCGCCAAACAAGCCTGGCGCCACATCCCGTTCAGAGAAGAAAAGTCGAGGCAGCGAATATTTTGAAATGTCTGACAAGAGTTGCGATTACTGCATTTTAAATGAAGAGCGATGCCCATAAAAATGGAAATTTCTAAAACTGAATCGTGATTGCTGTAAACACTCTCAAAAGTTATACAGGCAAAGTAAATAAAGTTCTTGGATAAAAGCAGTTTTCTGTTTGAAACTTTAGAGTTGCTCTAAGTTTCAGTTATTTTATTATTATGCTCTCTTCTCTGACTCCTGTTTTTCTCATATCTATATGCATATATATATCTATACAGTATTTGTGAAGAATTCCTTACCAAGAGAATGTATGAAGAGGGTTTGTTCACAAAAACTCAATTGTTATCACAAATCACAGCAGAAATGTACTCGATGATTGCAAGCACTTGTGGCTGATTTGCGAACATCCCCTTAAAAAATAGCTCTGTCCCGAAAAATGTTGAAATACACCTCAGTGAATTGCCGATACCTTTCTAAATTCTCAAGATATTTAACTAAATTTTTATGACTTGCCCTGCGCCCTTGGGTTTGAAATTATGGCAGTTAAAAATTGCTATCTTTCGCACATGCACAGTGAAAAATTAAATCCTTTAAGTGCGCATAATTTCTCAAACATTCAATATTTTTATTTCAAATTTTAGTAAAGCGCTTCATCTGTATGCTGTTAAGTTTTCTGAAAGTTTGGTAGCGTTTTGTAAAAAACCTTAGGAGTTGTAAGCCAAACACGTGTGAAGGAATTTTGAGAAATCCCTATATCTTCATGAGTAGAAGTGCGATTTTAACGAGACTGCACAGAGTATTTGTACAAGGCAATTAAACTATTTTCTGAAATTTACAGCTTATCTTTAGTTTTCCACGATGCAGGACCATCCAATACATTTTGCTCCCTTTCGAATTTCTTAACGGACCTCTAAATGAAAGAACGAATGAAATTTTACTGAAAAGTCTAAATATTATATATTAAATCATGAGCAAAAACTGGTTTCTGCATCAGTCTGAGTGTTTAGTATGAATGTATGTATATATATTATAAGGCATTATAAATGAAAAATAATTAAGGAAATATTTTTAACTTACTGCAAATGAAGAAAGGTATATATAAACACAATTAATTGACAATAACACACATCCCTTCTCTTCCCCGGCTACGTCATTGATGAAGGAAGGTTCATAAAGTCAATGTAGCGTTGTGGAATATAACCCTAATCATCTGATTGCCTTGTAGTTGGCGCAAAGGAACTTACAAGCCTTTAATTTTTGTCTTTTTCATTTCACCTTTTTTCTTTTAAACTTGTCAAACTTAAAATATTTCAAAGTATAACACCTATAGCGATGAAATTTTCTCGTCCATTTGCGTTGTTTTTAACATGACCGTAAAATTTGGAAGACACTATTTTGAAGATAAAAAAAATGTTAATAATTTCGTAATTTTACATCCATTATAATGTTCAGTGTTTGATAACTATATTTTTTTATTTCATTTCTCACAGATGACGATAAACTAGTAGTCATTAGGCAGCTCTTCGTTTTCTTTGTCGATATCCCATTGTACAAATACAGTACAGATGTTAAGTAACGTTACAATGGCGATGTGATATGCTACAACTTTTTCTTAGAGAGTTTTTGCACAAGTATACACAACAATGTGCCCACTTCATTTAGAAAAAAAAAGTGCTAATAGTAGTATTTGTCGGATTATTAAAAAGGATTAATATATGATAGCGAAAAATATTTCACATCTGTTTCTACTCCTGGTAGAATTTTGACACGCAAACAAAAAAAAATAAAGAACTTAATTACTTACATCTTTTACGTCTTTTTTAACGAGTCACGACAAACCGTTTGGTGTCATATGGCACCCCTCTTCATCGATCGCTCTAGCAACGAGCAACCACCTTGCGAAAGTAGAAAGAGTCAGGTTTCCAAAATGATATAAATTCGAAGTCCCCGTCGGAATATATGATTACCGGATCCTGGAGCTTTAGGTACGTTAACGGCGGTTCTATAAAAAGAATGGAACGCTGAAGACCCGTCATTACGCCTTAAATATATGACGAAAATTGGCTCTTCGGTAAGAATTCATACTGCCTGACTATTACAAGTTGAATTTATGAAAGACGCTGGAAAGAGGAATTTAACTCTAGCGTGGAAGGTAGTTTTTTAGTTGAAAAATGTAGAAATGGGTAACTTTTTTTGCTTTTTTTCTTGACTTGAAAAAGTACTGCTGGAATTTCTTATTTAATATGCCTCATGGTGCATTTTGTTTTATTCATAAAAGCGTTTTCTGTACTCGAAAAAAAAAATTTAAAAACAAACAAAAATAAAAGAATTTGTGGATTTTTATGCTTAAAACTTTTACTATTCTGAGACTCTTCAGAATTTTATAAATTTCATTGAGTATGTAGAATGTATCATTTTTGATGGTTTGAAAGTTTAAAATGCAAATAGAGTGGAAAAAGCACACATTGCGATTATTTATTCATGTAATGATAGCTATGAGAAGTGTGAGAAGTGTGCTATGAGAACCAGTGTTCTACACAGAGTCGGTTAAAGTAACTTTTCATTGAGTGAAACTTTTTTGTAAGAAATCTCTCATGTTAAAGCACTTCAAACTACACTAAAAAAATTATAGCTCAACCTTTCACCAGAAAACGGAAAACATAGTATGAAATGTTTGTTGCAGCTAAACTTTACCAAGTTGAACCATTACAATCGTGTAGTTCCCCTAGTATTACCATGAATGTAAAACTAGGAGCCATTTAAATGGTTTAACCTTAGTACAAAATGTTGATTGCAGCTAAATTTCACCATTTATTTGGTGAAAGGTTAAACTAAACTTTGGTGAAAGGTTAAGATTTTATATTTACGTAGAATATGATGATACATTCTTCTAACTCCAAGGCCCGATATCGAAGCCTTTTAATTAACAAAATAAGCCATGAAGAAAGTGTATAACTAAAATAATAAATGTTCTGTTACGTTTTAAAATGCTTTTCTATTTTAAAAACGAAGACCAAAACATACGTGAAATTAGCAATAAAATAACACCACGCAAAACGCCAATTTAAATCGAAATATTTATGTTAGGTAAATGTTATTATGATAACTGAAGAATATTTCAGGGATTGAAACTCTTTATGATTATATTTTCATTATTTTATCATTTGTAGTATATTCATTATTTTATCATTTGTAGTATTCTGATCACTTAAATGTTAACTTTTTTAATATTTAAATTTTATGGTTAAAGTTATGATCATGGCTTATTAAGTCCCTCCGTGGCTAAAGTTATCATAATAAAATGTACAGAACTCAAATATCTTGATTTGAGTTTAGGAACTTTGCGTGGGTTTTTTTTTTTCTTTTTTTTGATACTGTCACGTCTGTTTTGGTCCCAAAAATAAAAGCTACTGAAAGTTATTGACATTTTTTCAGATTTCATAATGCTTTTCAACCACATTCCACAATATAGTGCACATAAGAAGCCTTTTTTTTTATAAATTAGAAAAATATATCTCTGAGGGTAGGCAGGCATCATAAGTTAAAAAAATAAATACTCTAGTTTCCTACACTAGTTCCTATTGTATTTGTATAGCATTAATCTTGTTATTACGTGTTTTTGTTGCTTCTTTTATATTTATTATATTATCTTTTATATTATAAGGGTTATTTAAGACCCTTATTGGAGTGTTTCTTATTCAAATGGAAACGGACATAGTAAAAAACTGTTTTATTTAAACATTTCCTAACATAAATGAATATATTTTTTATAATACTTATGATTACCAATCTCTTTTTCGAAAGCACACAGGATTGTAGGAGTTCACTAAGTGAAGTCAAAATATGCCTTAGCAAAATTAAAGATTAAGTCGATAAAAAATGTGGTAAGTTTAAAAGAAACGGAATTTGATTTAAACCTTTGATATTCCCAAAGAAAAAAATATTAAAAAACAAAGACAAAATTTTGGAAAAAAAACCCCTCTTTTTTCCTTTCCTCCGCTTATTTTCCTTGAAACTCGACAAAATTTAAACTAATGCTGCCATTTCAAAACTATTAGTTCTTATCTTTGAACGCTGTGGTTTAACAAAGCTTAATGTGAGCGCATTATTTAAAATCTAGAAGTAGCTGCAGAACTCTTTAGCAGGATTAACTTCCTACAAGACATTAATGAGGCATAAAAGACAAAATGTTGTTTCTCTTGCCTCCGTTATATAATTTCACAAGCCTAATTCTCGAAAAATTGTCCTTATCTGAAGTAGAATAGTCTATGTGGTTTAAATAGGATTTTTGCGGAACTTTGTTTAATGCATTTATCATTTGCGCTAAACTTTATGTGCTGACTTTAAGAATATTTTGGCGATTTTTTTATTCCTAGAATTTTAAGCCTGTTTGTTTTAAGAATGCTAGTAAGAACTTATTTTAAGCTACTGAAATGTCTGGCGTATACTTTATTTTATGTATCTTATATATCTTGTGGATAACCATATTTTTCCTTTATATTCCCGCCATTTTTTTCCTTAGTTTTGTGCAACTTCTTTCAAAGCACTGAAAATATTCATTTTAATTTCACAAAAAATGATTTTACTAGCCGAGCACAATACGCGCTTTTAAAAAAGAAGGTTTTTGTTTGAAAACAAATTAGAACATTTATATTTTAAGGATAAGATGTAGTTCTTTCCATCCTTAATAAGAATAAATATCGTGAAAAAAACAACACATATTTTAAATCGAATATCAATAACAAATTATTCATGATGCATTAAGTAATAAAAATAAGCCGAAATTATTATCATTATTAATTCTTATCTCTTAATTATTGAGCAAACAGTTCATTTTATGACAAATTTACTATCCCATAATATATTGTATTCGGGTTACCAAAAATTTGATACTTCGCAAGAAAACAAAAATTATATTTTAATACGTCCAATGTCGGAAAACACATTGATACAGAAAAATTAAAACCATGATAATAAATTATATCTATTTAACTCTCCCAGGATAGTGTAGGGAATTCATACTATACGGATATGACAACACATACATTTACTGAACGTAATATAAACATACATTTTACGCTTTTCCTTTTTTTTTTGGTAGCTTTTAGCTATGTTCTAAGTTTAAATTACGATTATCATATAAAAAACAATACTGTTATTATTTCTTTATTTATTGAATTATTTTTAAACATGCAGATTTCGTCCTTGAGCCCGATACACATAGAGATGCAGAAAAATAGAGGCAATTAAACATTAAATAATGTGTATATTAATAGTTCATTCCGTTTCATTGTAAAAATATTTTGACAACTTTAATAAGAGGGACGGGCACAATCTTGGTATATACATAGACATTTCTTTCACTCAAAAAAAAAAAAAAAAACTTCATTACTTTAAATTAAAATTAACAGCTTTAATAACCATTCCGAGAAAAACAGATTTTTTCTATTTATATTTGCAAAAATCTTCTCATCACAGATAATTATTTGTTTCATACTCTCAATCAACGTAAATTCAAATTTGCAATTCGAAGAAATATTGCAAACAAATCTATTTAATTTCATTATTTCATAAGATATTTATATTAATACTTTAATACCGTTGGGTTATTATGCGATGATATATTTTTTTCGAATACCACCAAATCTTTAAATAGCATTTGAACATATTTGAATTAAATACAGTTGAACACAATGCGTTAACATGATTTAAAATTGTATCCCTCAGATAGTCTCCTCCAAAAATTCATATTAATCTGAGTTTTAGTCAATATATAACGGCTTTAGTTTCATATATTTTTAACTTATTTCCAAAAATTATTAGTGAAATGTATTTTAAATTAAAATTACCTTGTATTACCTTATCTTGCAGCATTTTGAATACACATTAAAATAAACTTAAATCGTATTTTTATGGACTGGAAGTTGGTGTTTATTGCATGAATCGAAGGAAAACGCAGTAAAAAGTGTAAACTTAGCCAAATTTAACTTTATTGAGGAATTGCTACTGAAAATGTGTAGGTATAAATCTAAATGTGCGTTCATTGTTTTCTTTGATTCAATACGATATAAGTCCTTCAGCTACGCGGCTTTTTGCTATGGTGGATTTAATCAATTCGTGGAATAGAATGACGACTCACCAATCGCAAAATAATGGAAAGTCTTATATTAAAAAACCGAATTAGATTGCTTAGTGTTTTTATATAAAGTTATAGAAGATAACTCTCTCATAAAAACACATGATTATCAAAATACAATGTCTTTTAATTATATAAGAGGTGAAATTTATGTTTTTTCTTTCACTTGTACATTTTTCCAGATTTATTTTTTACCATTCCGCAGCCTCATGTTACTGGATGATAAGAATTGTTCATCCACATTACGATTCTTCAACAGGCGTTGCAAAACATTTTTCACCGCATTCTTCAGCAGAAAATTCGTGGGTTTTCCTTAGCTGTTTCAGCTGAATCTTTTGTGTCGCTCGTTTTAAACGCAGTCCATCACTCGCTCTACAAAATTGCTTCCTTAATAAATGGGTTCCTGAACGCTTTCGTGCTGCTTTAGGACATGGAGTTTTTTGTTTGCATTTCCACAAACAAAATGTATCATTCAGCTTTTGAAAAAAAAAATGAATCTAACTTCTACAATCTAATTCTAATAATTTGATGTAAAAATTTCATCCTAAACATTAGCAATTAGTTTGTCTAGAACTAAACAAACAATGTTTTCTCTGTTTCAAACAGTATTTAACAGTAACAGTAACTCTGTTTCAAACTGAGTTAACGGCTATGCAGTTTGTAATAATGTAATAATTTATACTGTTCTTAAACAGTATTAATTATTACATTATTATACCGTGACTCCATATTTATTCATTCATACATTTATTTTGGAGAAAAATATGTGTAATATTGCAATAACCAGTGAAAAAAAAAAAAAAAACTAACGAGTGATATGGATATGCATGATTCCAGTTTTTCAAAACAGATCAAGCATAACCGAAGTTAGCGGAACTATGTTTTTTGTTGTATTTTTGTTAGCGAAAACTATCGCTAACAAAAAGGGACGGGGGATTAAGTTTTTATTTGTCCCAAAAACATCGTTAAAATAGTACTAAACATTGATCTGCCTGAACTAGGCGTGACAAATGGTCCTAGAAATGTGATCCACTTCATTTGCATAAACAAGTATCAATGATTGCATCCTGCTTTTTTTTTTCTTTTTTTTTTTTTGCAGATTAAAAAAGAAAAGAAACTACAGAAATTAGTTTGATGATTTTTTTTTTTCATTTTAAAGTTGCTTGTGCTTATACATCTTGTTTTTCAAGTTTGCAAACAACACTTGTCCACTTTGTTCGTAAGTTCAATTCTGCGTTATTTCCTAGATTGAGTTACTTCCTTTTATCTTGAACATACTAGAACATTTATGCTTTATTCGTCTAACTATAATAAATTTTATAATAAATATATAAAATATAGATGTGTTTTATTTGGAAAGCAAAACAACAGAAAAAAAAAGAGACGGGGAAAACTTTCATTCTTGTAAAATAGACCACGTGCCATAAGGTTTAATTGCCCAAAAATTGTTCATTTGAATGAAAATACAATAGACGCTAGGGGTGCTCAATGCAAACCACGGCCATACTGACTGAACCGATTAGGTTATCTCAGACTACCCCCCCAGTATGAGGGGGGTGCGACCGTGGCGCTGTCCTCCGTCATTCCTCCCACAAACTCTCTGACAAACTGACAAACCAGCACCAGCCATAGGGGCTGGGCTGGCAGAGCTTTGCCGACCTGCTTTACCGATCCGGGGCCATAGTCATGCTACAAAGCAAGCCTTACGTCACCCGAATCGGATGTTGCTGTTTTAGTCGCCTCTTACGACACGCACAGCTACGCTGGGGCTATTCTATCATCCCCGGCCACCATACGGGGGAGACGCTAGGGGTATGAATTTCGTTTTATTTGCATTATTTAATGACAGAAACAATAATTTAAAATCCCTATTGCAACCACTAACAATTACAGTTTACACAAATAAGACAATGGCTGCAGATACCAGTAATTTTAGTGTAAATTAACAATTGGGCTAATTCGCCTCGGTTGACTGTATATCATTGCTTATGAGCAAGACTAATTGCACTATATTTATTCCCTTTCTTTCATTTTTCTTTATTTTTAATTATTATTTTTATTTTTCTTCAATCTGCTTAACATTTTTCAGAAGAGGAATTCGTCTTTAAATTCCGACGAGGAAAGCGTAATTGTTTTGCACAGTATAATATTTAAGTGTTGGTCGAGGGCTTCTTAATGTATATATATTAAGCCCTCCTGAAGTACCTGCTTATACTTTTTGAAAAATATGATTAATATATACATAATATATATATATATATATATGCAAGAGCCAATGTGTGATGAGACATCGACGGTAGCGCCATATCAGTCGAAAAGCAACGGAAGCCAGGAGTTGAGCGAGAGACTCGGTCCTGTGTGGACGTATGAGCATGAGCACACTGTGTACTACTGAGTGTTTAGCTAATCTCGGTCGAAGTTTTTGTAAATAATTACCTGTAAATAGATTAGGTGTAAATATATTCAATTTTTATATCTTTCATTGCATATCATTATTGAAAAAGCTCCTAGACGCCAACAAAAAGCCTACATATATTATATATATATATATATATATATATATATATATATAGCCATTTTTCGGTGTCCCCTTTCCCCCAATTTTTAACATTACAAAGAAGGGGAATAAAAGTGTTAAATTTATTTATGGAGTTTTTGAACGACCGTTCAGGTGGTTTTTCCGGAAACAATGAATTCCAATTAAATATCCCATTCCATTACAAATATTCGTAATAAATGGCACTGTTTTAACTCTCGGATGGACATGCAATCGTGAACGCGAAACTTCGTTTAACAGAACATTCCTTCAAATGTACGTGATGTACACATGACATCACGTTTAATGTCATTTAAATTAGATGTCATGCCAAACGGCAAGTGCATAGCACTTTCACGATGCAGAAAGTCATTTTCGGAAACCATGATTTGTCCACGATATGTCTATGGAGAATTCACTTACTGTAAATATACATATTTATGACTGCTGAACTTTTACGTTTCAAAAATATTTCTCACTTGACACATAATGTCCGGTCTCATGCATTATGCTTTTTTTCAAATTATGCCTGAGAAAGATCTTTCAAAAAGTCAGCTTTTTATTGTTATAATGTGTGTCCCAAATAGTGAAACAAGAACAAAAGGGTTTTTTTTAAGTATAGTTGTGATGTTTTGTAATCATCATCTCAGCAAATAATTTTGGGTTTCAGAAATATCCATCAGAGAAACTTAATGGGATTATTCTTTATTTTGTTTATTTTAAATTGTTTTCATAAAAAATGCTTTGAATGCGACACTATAGGTCAAAAAGTTGAATCAGAAGTTTGAAAAATAAGCATTTTAAATTTAATATCATTATGAAAGTTAATTTGTTAATTTTTGTTGGCTATCAAAATATATTAATGAGGAACGATTATCTCATTTGGCATTTCAAATATGAGGTTTTTTCCCGCTGTTTACAAAATTCGGCTCCTAGTACCTCCTGTTTATACTTTTTTTTTTTGATTTAATAGTACATTTTAATCAAGCATAATGAAAGTGCTATTACTTGATCAAAAAAGAAACTATACCGTCGAATGAGAATAAAAATGTATTTTTCCAAGAGGACCTTTACGTAACAACCAACAACTTGTTTGCTTTTAAGTGCTTTAAAGCTGAATTAAACGAAATTCATCAACTTAATGTCAGTGTACAAGTAAATCAAATTATATCCCTTGTGAGCAGCATTTTCCTTCTAAGAAAACCCCAAGAGAGCTGCAGCTGCTTATGGCCTTCAAGTGATAGTTTTCTTTCCTGGTAAAAATATTTACTAAAATGCATTTCATGCTTGATCAGTTCTAGTTTTATAATATGAAAAAAAAAAAAATAAGAGGGAAAAAATAACTTTTCTTTGCACTATGCTTGAAATACGTTCCTTAATAAGATTTAATAATTTGAAATGTATTTATTAATTCTTTAAACTATACATTTTAATGCTCAAAAACAAAAAGTAATAAATTCCGTAAGCGATAAGTTGCTAAAATAATGTGAACACTTTTGTATGACCATTACGTCTTCCTCGATTAGACATTTGAATTGCATAACTAACGTTTTATATGTATTATAAAGGCACAAAATATCCCAAGAAATAGCATCTATAAAAATAAATAATTATAAATTAAATGATTGTATACATATAAATAAAAAAAATCTCTATTATTTGAGACGATTTCACTTTAGCATAGAACCCTTTCGCATAAGGAAAAAATGGTTGCAAAACATGAGTAAAATACTTTTTCATTGCCATATTAATTCTTTTCGTGCTACAGTCAGCATAAGGACTAAACAAATGCCATGGGAAAAAGTTTGGTTTTTAAAAACTTTTTTCAAAATAAACATTTTTTATGCAGAATATTTTAAACGTTGAGTACTACTGAAATGAAAAGTGTGTTATGAAACAATGAATGATCCAAATCATATATCCTTACAATTCTGGGATATTTTGATATGAATAAAACAACTTTTTTTCTATATGTATTTCTAGCTGTTACTGATATACCGTTGCTATACATACTTCTTGTCATTGGGAAGGAGTCCTGCTTTAAGCGATTATACTTGATATCCCTGGAAGCACTTGATATCCCTCTTGACGCACTTGATATCCCTCGAAGAATTTTATTTATTTTTCATTTAAAGTATTTCTTTGTAGGCAATAATGCTAAAGTGGGTAAATCATTGGACCCATTTTAAAACGAGAAAGTTATAAATATCCTACATAACACCCAAAATCAGCCCTAATTTAGATGTAAAATTTGACCAAATCTTGGTTAAGCTTTTCTATAGCCTGTATTATTTAAATTAATTTTAAAGTTATCTTGAGTGGCAACACGATGGCTACACATTTTCCTTCGTGCTTTCTTTAAATTCCTTTACTTAAATATTTTGAATGGCAACTCTTTTGGGAGTATTTCAATAACTGATAAGAATCTTGGCGATTTTTTACACAACGTATTAAGTATTTTCTCATGCACTGTTACATTAAAACCAAAGAAAACATTGCATTTCTTTATTTAACAGCCCCAGTTTTCATTGAAAAGAGCATGAGCAATTCAATAATGAGATGTTATCTTAAACCGATCATAAATGTTTTTTTTTGTTGTTGTTGTTGTTGTTTTTCTCTGGACATACATACCAATGAATTAGTTGACCTGTCCGGAGTTCGCGGGCTGTCTCAAACATTTCATAATTTTCTGGAGGAAAAAAGCACTTCTGATAGAATGTTATCTCCACTATAAGATTTTTTGGGGGTAACTTAAAAAGGAGACCTTACCAAATCATTTTTGAAAGAAGGTGTGCTTTGAAATTTTCAAATCTAAGTCATTTTGACTCGGAACTATAACAAGAACACGATGTGCCTAAAAAAGAGCCATTTATACCCAATAATAAGAATTTTGATTGAAAAGTATCTTCAGAGGTTATGTACATACACTAAATTTAGAAGCGATTTCCATCTTACAGTTAATGTTTACGGTACCAGCCTATTTTCTCAGTTGAAAAATTTATTAGTTGGTTAGAAAAAGTAAAATATCAATGTTAAATGATTAATAATCTTACTAATTGTTTGTTTTATTATCTATTCAATATGTTCATAAAAAATTTACTTAACAAATTTTGAATTATGTTGTACGTTATTATTTGTTCCGTAACATATGTTATTCGTAAAATAAGAGCCTAATTCTAAGATCAAACATTCTTCGATTTGCTTATTAAGTTAATTATATTTCAAATGCTTACACCAACAGCAAAGGTTACATAAACGACGTTGCAAAAGCATGAGAAAATCATTTTTTTACAGAAAATGGAGTACAATATGCGTATTTAAAGAAATAATTTATGTGTTATTTTATTCGTAACAGCAGATGTTGTTATGATGAAAATTTTTACACTAGAGTAGAACAATGTAATGGAATTGTATGAATAATGCAGTTTGAAGAAACTTTGCCTTGAGCAAAGTAGTAGTGAATTTTCCAAGTGAAAGTGGGTAAAATTTCTAAATCAACCAAATAAAAGGTTAGCAATCGTATTCCACAGTAATAGCAAAAAAACCTAAATTTAATAAATGTATTCAATATATCTACAGCGCTGGTTGTCTCTGGCCGTGGTAGCCTAGCCCTTAGGATGTCAGACTTCCAACCGGAAGATGATTGCAAGCGTTTCTAACACATATAGTAACTTTTAGGTACTTTTTACAAAGGATAATAATTCATTTCTTCTTCAGAGTGTTTCCATGTTTCAAAGTTTAATTATACTCCAACTTAATAAATACAACTTCCGTAAATATATTTTCTGTCTTTTATATTTTAAAATTTGATAAATGACATTGTTGTTCAATGGGCTGTAAGTTAAGTTTTAAGTGAATTTTTACTTTAAATTATATAGCTTTTTGGTTCGAAATTACATCAAACAACGATTTTACAGTCAAAAACCAAAAACTATGCTTAACAAGTTACGTGTTAGGAATACAAATTATTTAGTATTCATGGTACATGTTTCGGACAATAACCATATTTTGGAGAATAATTAGATTTTACAAGGTTTCATGTAAAATAATTTTACAACTTTTCTTTTTCAAACATAATTAGTGTTTATAAAGAAAATGAAAGTTCTTTCCAAAATTACTAAATACAAGTTATTCTATATTTATAAATATTAGTGCACGATATTAAATATTGAACTGCGATTTTTTTCTCATGAAATAGAGCATATTTCCCCATTCAAATTCAAAGCATTTATCATCAATGAATTCTTTTCATAAATTATCTTTTTATTTTCGCCATAAAAAACACCTTAACTCAATTAATTCATCAAAACTATTTTATCAGTATAATGTTGAAATTAATATCATTTCCCTTCTCTTTTTGTTTCTTTTTTTTCGCAATTTGATTTATGAAAAACCTTTTATGTTCGCATAGCAAAAACTATTTAAATGGAAATGATTGTAAAGACCTGATTCCCAAAGGATGAATATCACTCTAATCAGGAAATCCTCGTCCTTTGATATCTATTACTCGAAGTCAAACGACGAGCTGTGAATTGGTGCAAGCACAAAAGCTAATCTAATTATGTCCATGTTCAAGAGAAATATTCCTTTTAAGAAAGACCCAGGGGAAGCAGACAAAACGCTGAGAGTTTTTTCCTTCCCTCCTAGGGGAAATATATTTTATGTAATTTTTATTTGATAAGTGAATTATTTCGATTTAAACATATTCATACGAAATTCTCTTTATGGGTATTTTACGATAAATAAGACTTATACGAGAACATATTAAGTGCGCAGATTTTAGTTTTTTGGTTTGCTTTTTCTGATGAACATTGACTTACGTTCGACAATAATTAAATGCATTGAAAACGTTAATTGTGTATAAAAATGGCGTATTACTTCGATGGTTTTATTATTTTTCGGCGTTAATACTTTGAATATTGCATTCTTGAGTGCTTATAGTTTGACTAATATATTACATAAAAAAATATGTATAATTCAATCTAGTAGTCCCATGCAGACATTGAGCTCTACAACTAGTCGGAGGCTCCCTGGTATGCCGTCGTCTTCTCGAACTGAAAAGCAGTTTTTTAAGAAACCTCACTTTCCTGAGATTTTTTTCCCTTTCTTTATTTCTTTTTTTTTCCTTTATCTACATTTATAAAATGTTTAAAGTACAAAATCTTTCTTGCTTGTTAGAAAAGCAAAATTTCGTAAAGTTAAGGTCAATCAGGGACATCTATACGCTTGGGATATGTCGCCAGGTTTAAGAAAACTCCTTAGCAAGGTGGTCTGCACTTTAGTGTCGAGTATGGAAATCACTGTATTCTAATAACCTAAGAATGTAGTGCACTAATGTAGATCGAAGTTCTTGAAAAGTAATCTATTTTCTTGATTGAGCAAGAAAATAAATATTAAATGTATTTTAGGTAAATTATTCGTAGTTTACAACTGCTAGATTGACATTGATGAAGGAAATAAATGTTGATGGCATTGAGTTTTTGCGATTTGCGTGCGACTTCCCAGAAAGATCAAATGTTCAGGAACATGTATGTTCAAACTTCTTACAAAATCCATTATTCTAAATTGCATTTGCCATCCGGTAGGTACGTGTCGATACCTCCTGCTGTTAAGGGACATGACATCGGTTTGTGCTTTTTGACGTCGGTTGACATCGGTTTGTGCTTTTTAAAGTATTTCTATGACTTCTGGTGTGTTTAAGCCAAAGTAAATTTTTACTATATGTTACTAGTATACGAATAAATATTTTATGGAAAAGTATGATTCAGTAATCAAATGTTCACCAGTTATTCATTATTATTCCTTAAGGTGTCAAGCTGTACCAGAACTACCACACATTTTTAATTTGCAACGCAAGTAATACAAACTAACAAAACTGATTTCATATTAGAACCTGAAAAATGTTTCACTCGAGAAATTGCAGCCCTTTATCCAACCTTTAACAGTTTAATCAACGTATGCATTAACTTTCCATCATTTCGCTCAATGGATGACACGATTTTATAGGCACATAAACCAAAACTATTGAATTCAATGTGTAAAATGAATTCCGCTAACTGCAGACTCCATTGTTAATACTAGAAACAGACGCATCAACTATTATGCGTGTATAATATATTAAATGTGTAAGTACTAGTAGAAGTATATTTGAAAGTTAAAACACTACACTCAGACCTTTCTTTATTTAAAATAACTTCCATGCGATCATTTCACACTACATACACCTAGAATTATTTTATTTTCTGTTAAAGATAAAATTAAAAGAAACGCTCGAAGCACATATGCTTAAGCAAAATTGCGAAGCAGTGGAAATCTGCTACTGAGTTAATGTAATCCCAACATTTCGTAACGGAGCACATTTCGCGGATTAAAGGTAGGAATTTCCTTCTACGGAGCATTCATAAAATGCTCCTATTTAACAAACATATTTCCCTGATGTTGTAAATAACGTTTCGAAAACAAAATCGTGTAGTGTACTTATTTCAGAAGAGAAAAAAATCTTTTCGAGAATTTAAAAACCATTATTATTTTCCAACTCATTTTACTATGTAAAATTTTATCTCCGAGATATTTCTATATTATATAAGTATGTAACTGTAACTATACTTTACAGAAGCATTTTAACATTCATAGTGATTCAATTTTTTTTAAAGGAAGTAGAATCCATTTTTTAATTTATTCTATAATATTTGCTTTAATTCTTCTCGTTATTATTTTAATTATATGATCTCATTTTTATCTTCCGAAAATAAAGGAATGATTTAATTTTTTTTAAAAATAAAATGCACTTTTATTTCTTATTAAGCTCATTACCTTCAGACGATGTTATTTTTACTTATATCGTGCCTTCAAGAAATAAGGCTCACATTTAGATTTTTCTGTTAGTGAGTCAGTTTGACATAAAATAACATTAATCCGACATTTTCCTGAACATTTTCTTTGTAACGCTGATGTCAAATTGTTTTATAAAAAGAGATCAACGATTTTTATTCACCATCCTTGACTGAGATCCAATAGAACGGTAGAAACAACTATTAACATCTATTTCAGTAATGAATTTTAATCTTTAGACTGTTGAGCTCTTTGATATGATCAATGATTACTCAACAGGAAAGAAAATATTTCTTATAATGCTATTTTGTCATCAAGTAACAAGCTTGACAACAAACACTAAACTTTTAGATATACATGTTGTTGCTTTCAGTTTTAATAGAAAATTGCGTTCGAGCAGAGGAGAAAGCGAAAGTAGATTCTCATTTGAGTTAGATGGAGCTGATAAACCACGCAGCAGCGAATATTGGTAAATGCATTTTCCTAATTCAATTTATTCATTGCATAGGTAATGATGTGCGTAACTACTCTCAAAAGCTGTCATCTCAGACCCTGAATAAAAGCCAGAATCAATATTTTCATCCGAATTTATCACCTGCTTATGCTTGGAAACAATGTAATTCATATCAAGGGAAGTTCATCTTGCAAAAGAAAATTAATTATGATAAAGATTTCTCATGAAGTCTATAGAAATATTTTAAAGAGTTCATTGGTACGTAGATAACATAGATTATAATATTATACTCATATTTTTTTTATCAAGTACACAAACTATGGTACATATGGCTGCTGGCTACTACTTTAACTACTTTAACTAAATAATTGCATATTTAAGTTTCAAAAGTTTACACCTTAAGTAATTAAGGTTGATGTAGCATGTACACACACAACAAAAATACCTAGTAAAATGAAGTAAAACAATGCGATTCAAAAATTACATAAATTTCTAGGAAGAGTACAATAAAGTAAAATAATAGCATAAATTCAACAAAATCATTATTTAATTAATTAATTTATTTATTTATTTATTTTTGATATTGGCTGCTCAGTTTGTGTCATTTAATTACTCGTATCAAAATATACCAGTAAATCAATAATTGGTGCAGAAAATGCTTTCAAGCAAAGTACCGAAATATTTGAATGTAATTACTATAAAATGTAAAAATGAGCAATGGAATCAATCATTTCAATTTTTCTAATATGTTTTCTTTATTTTTTGATAAAGATAAACTCAACTTATAATTGATCTGCCGGTTTATCTCCATTTTATTAAACTAAAACAAATGTTAATTGAAAATATTTTATTTTATTGAACATGCTGTTAGATATAAAAGTCACTTTACATTGGTTTTCACTCAATTATAATGAATCAAATGAAACTTTATAATATTTACATACAGCTGAAATCAAATTAATCAATTATGCAATGTGGTGTAATGGTTACCGAACTATTAACAAATTTGAATTACTTTTAGTTTTAATGACAGCTTAGCATTATTTATCATTTTACGTTAGTGATTTTGGAAAAATTAAATTCAGGTATTTTGTCATTATTGAATTGTTTTTTGTTTTTTTTTGTTGCTGTTTTGCAATTTATTAAGTATATGACAGTGCTAGCAGTAATAAAGTAGGAAAGCAATTTGAGCTTCAAGTAGATTTTTTTTAGTTAAAGACTTACAGCTTTTACTGATAATATGTTGACATTTAGTTTCAACTTTTGTCTTTTTTACTACTCAATTTCCAAATCTTTTTGTCAGAGGATTTTCAAAAAATCTATGTTCTAGGACATAAATGTTTTCAGGACATTTTACACATTCTTATTCCCAGTAGAATTTAAAGCACTCGCTAATCAGGGATTTGTTTGCTTGTTTGATTTTTTGCTCTGTCATCCTAAGCTAATAAAAAGCTACGATTTGCTGTAAGTATAAAGAAAATCTAATTATATCTCTTTTAAACGGAATATCGTCGAACATCGCCCTAGGGATATGGACACATCAGATTTCGTTCTTCTTTTTGAAAAAAAATAAAATTGTGATATTTTTTCGTTCGAATAAATTTTAGAAAAAATGGTTGGATACTAAGCACTCAGTCACATTATGGGGAAAAATTTAAGTTGGAGGTAGCATAGAATGAATAATTGTATGTTACGATAGAATTACGTTATATACGTATTTTTTAAAAAATATGCACACAGTAAAGTTTTTATTATTATTGTTATTTATATTTTTTAGTTTTTTTAGAGATGTAATATATCAATGTCACATCAGAAATATAAAGACTAAAACTGTGATACATACGTTGCGTTATTTGTAATAATAAATTAATTTATTATTAATTTATTGTGACGTGCATGAAACCATTCGTTTGCAGTTTGTATTGTTAATGCCCAAATGCAAACATAGGATCAAACTCGATTGGCCCAGCCCGTAACACATTTTACTCCACGAAAAGATTCCGAATTTCTCAGAAACTTTAAGAGGTGAGGTGGTTGTTTTGACATGATGATTAGCTCTCTTTAAGTTATTTCGATGATTTTCTAATAGATTCAAGTGAGCGCTGAAATAATATGTATGAAAATGTTTAATTGCGCACTGAAATTGATGTCGTACACTATATGTTCAGGTTCTCAGAAAAACAATTCATGACTGAGATTCAAATGAATAAATAATATTACGAAAAAACCTGAAAAAAATTCAAGAAAGACATTTGTTAACAGTACGTCACGTTGTTCGTCAATTGTATTCCCGTTATACCACTTTCACGGCGGATCGAGCTGATATTGAACAAAATGACGCCACATGATTGATTAACACGTTACAGTGAAAGGAGTTGCACAAAAAATTAGGAAACCATGATCAAACCTTTTGGACAGTCAAACTTGCTAACACGACTTGGGGGAAGACGCCACATGGTTCAGAAATAAATAAAATAAAATTTATTTTTTTATAACACAGAAAATGACGTAATTCTTTTCTGTCGTCCAAACCACACCATTCAGTATTTAGAGCCACTTGATCGCTCGTTTTTCCAGCAGTTAAAAACATATTGGCGACATGCCCTGAAATCCTGTATGCACAACAAGCCAGATCTTAAATTGCCAAGACTTCAGTTTGGAACTCTTCTGAATGCAGCTTGGAGCAAGGCAGCCACAGTAGGAAATGGTACTTCTGGGTATTTAGCTACAGCGTTTTACTCTTATAACATACGCACACAATCAGGCGTTTGCTATTTCTGATGGCTCCAGCAGAGATACAGCTGCAGCTTCCAATGTGAAACATGTGGCATGCATACGGCAGCAGCTGCTTCCAACAGCAGAGCTAGTGGCCGTGGATTATCACCATCGGTTGCTTCCATCAGCACAGAACACGGGATTTCCTTGCTTAGAAGAAATTAGCCATATTCCTCAGATCATAGAACTAAACCATCCAGACGAAAAAACAGAAATCAGAGGTCTTAGTTGAAGGAGATCAACTATGCGGGAAAAGGCCCCAGGAAAGCAAGAAAAGGTGGTTGAGGGCAACACAAATAACAAGAATTCTTCGAAAAAACAGAAGAAAAAGAGACATGTCAGCTTGTCGTACTCAAGTGAAGAAATACCTCTAGATACCAGTGGTGACAGTTTTGATGATTATAATAATGACTTTTTTGTGGATGTGTGTAAAGGATACTTTTATGCTAAAAAAAGGTCCCACGTGTGACTGGATTAAGTGCACCAAATGCAACAAATGGTTGCACGAACATTGCCATGATAATCATTTGCACTGAGTGGTATGTTGTGTAGGCTATAATTCGAACCTGTGTTGTTATTATTTTTTGCAAATTAATTATAAAAGAATTTAATTTGTTTCGTTTTTTACCCTTTAACCCTATCGTTATTTTTACCCTATCTTACCCTTTAACTGGTTACAATTTCCCCCCATGTATAGGGGGACATGCCACAATTACATGGCTTTCTTTAACATTAAATTTCTTTTTTATTTTCATACTGAGAAGAGAAGGAGCTTGTATACAAAACATATTCAGTATAGAAAAATAAAGTGTATTTCTCTTATGATCTTGCTATTTCTATGTTCAATGTACTAATCGAACAATATTTGAATGTGGCCACTTCCCCCGATGTACCTTTCAATTATTTTCCAGTTGTCGTTCATTTTATTATTTATTTTAAGTATATATTTTTCCATTAAAATATAAGGTGTAAAAATAAAACATGTACATTGTAAATACAGCATGTCATATTAATTAGTGTTACCCTGGTACGCATAATTTAAATACATTCACTTAATGTTTTTAGAAAAAAGATATCCTGTGATAAATTATCGCATTTGTTATTTATTGGATTATTTTTTTTCCCTTTTCCACCGACATAATTAGTTGCTATCCTACTATAGAATTACGTTTGCATTTTTAGTAGCCTATTTAATAATTCGTTACTGATTACTGTAAAAAGAAAGTGGAAATATCATGTTATTTAACGAATATTGTAAAATTGCGATGTAGTAAAGAATGTATAAGAATTAAATATTATACTCAAATTTTTAGAAACTTTGGTACAACCATTTTAAGGCTATGAACAACTGAAATAATCTCGCTTTCTCATATTAAAGACAAAACTAAAGAACATTCGTATAAGCTAAAACGCTTAAATGGAACTGCGAAGCAATGGAAATCTGTTGTTCGGTTAATGCAACAACATTCCTTTACGAAACACATTTATGCAATTAGTGCTGGAATTTCCGCTTTACTTCGATTGCAGTCTTCTTGTATTTTCACATAAATTGTCCTTATTTAACAAGAATATTTTCCTCGACCCTATGCTTAAACGATTCAAAAGCAAGTTGTGTCACGATTTTATTACGCAGCAAAATTCCATTTCTGGAATTAGAATGTCTTTATGTTATTTCGTGAGACAAAATTTGCAGAAAATTACTTTCATCTAAAAATTAAACATTACGAACACATATTAAAATTGTTATAATCGCTTTGTATTTTATTTGTAAGACTATCATTTCGAAACTACGAGTATTTATGTATGTGTAAAGGTATTTAATGAACTGGAAGTAATAAGAATAATTTAAAATGATCGTTCATATAGTCCTATATTAGTGAATTAACAGTTATTTAAAATTCTGTGTTTTTAATAGTTTCTACCTGTTTCTCAATTTATTTTACGGAGAACATTTAGTGCTTTATTGCTGCGCAAAGCAATTCCAGGTGCTATCTGAAATGACATGTTTAAAATTAAAAACATTTGAATTAAACATATGCTGAAGTTATATTGTTGTTAAAAATATGTATTTCGGTGGGAAAAAGGAAATCAGAGCTGAAAAAAATAGACGTACTTACTTAATTAAAAAATAAATAAACGGCTTGCGAGCTTAAACGGCAAAAATTCCGTTGTACGGTTAAAGCTATTTTGTTGTGACGTCTTCTAAACATAGTACGGCGAGGTAAAATTTCGTGCCTCGTGTAGAATTACCTATTTCCAAAGGGCTCTGAGGCTAAAAATATTGAGGCTCTCTGTTTTATTCTATGGTATGTGATAAACAACACTTATGCTGTTAAAGGAAATGAGGACGTAAGTTTTTTTTTTTCATTTTCCTTTATTTTTTAAATCTTTAATGCATGTAGGAATTTTTCATCAGCGTTAATCTAAGGTTTCTGATTTCTGCTGGCGGATAGTTCTGATTACCGTATCGGAAAACCGGATTATATACGATGCAAAAATATTTCTCCGTCAGTCTTTTGTTATGAGATGTGAGTACACAATTAGAAACAAAATGATTAAGGAAAAATTTGAAAGCTCTGTGATTGACATTTAAAATGGTATCAAGTTTGAAATCCTAGGTCAGTCATCTGTAATACTTGCCAATAATAATCAGAGCCAGCCTTAAGACTTCGACCTCATTGGGAGTATTTTTTTTGGGGGTCCCTTCCCGATTTGTTGCAACTTTGGCACACTCCTCCCAAACCTGGTTGTGGAGAAATGTCACCAAGATCTAAAATTTTCTTTGTTCAATAGTTCATAATTTTGCAGAAGAATACGTATGAAAATGTGCATAAGTGATACAGATATATGTATATATATTTTAACGCTTAAATTGTTTTGCCTGAAAAAATTTAAGCAAAGGTGCTTTAATGGGGGGGGGGGGGGTTGGCAAAAATATGCCCTTTTTGAAGAAAACATAATGCCCTTTTCAGAGTGCCCCCTGGCAGCCCTTTCATCCTGGAGTCAGCAATAAATTAAGTGGCTAGAGAATATAAAATCATAACAGAATTTGAAGGAACTCTTTTCATTTATTGTTTAATTAAAGATGTTAAATTAATATTGTTAAAAATCTAGATTTTTTTATGTTTTGCCTCAACTGTAACAGGGGTGATTGCGACACAAATTAAAAAACCCTTAAAATTTTTTATGCAAAAAGTCGGTTTCACTTTTTATGCACCATAAATTATACGACAGCTTTTATACACATATAGTTACAACGGCATGTTTAAAATAACTTTTGAAATTAAAATTTATATTTTACTTACTTATTTCTAACTAATAAGAAAAATTTTATTTATTTATTTTTTCAAATAAATTGTAATTTATAGTAAAACATAATGAATAGGAAATTCCCATAACTATATAATTTTTGTCAAATTTTTGCAGTGAAATACTTTTTCAAAGTATTTCACTGCAATCACAGTTTTCAACATCAGAAAAAACATACATATATACGAAGTGTCAAAGTAAAATAACCCAACATTTTAGGACTTTATAAGAAAATGTTTTGTGAATGGATATTTAATCCGAAGATTTTTGAAAAGATTTATGCTATCTCAAAAATTATTACAAAAAAGCTGATCCTGTTTTGGGTTGCATGGAACTCCTTTTAAAATGAAAAAAAAAAGTGTTTGTGGGGGAAAAACATCCAATTAAAGCAACAACCCTATCGAAAAGCAGCTTAAATCGCAAAAACTGAGGACTGATCAGTAACCAATGCGGTTCTTGAGAAAAAGGAATATTAAAATAATAAGGGGCAAGAAAGAAATATCAGAAGAATCGCATTGCTGCAGACGCAAAGTCAACTTTTATTCGCACGTTGAAGATTTTAATATAACTATATTTACCATAATAGAAAAATGTGTACGAGTTAATTCAAGAAAATTAGATACAAAAAACGACACACTATCGCAGGAGCAGAATTTTGTGATCAAACTTTGCATTCAAAAAATGTTTATGACTTATACAAATTATCCGTAGTCAGGTTTTAATAAATTTAATAATGTTTGTTACAAATTACATGCAAAAATTGTGGAATTATAAGGTATGAACTGGCATAATCATTCAAATACATGACCGATTAAAAAAAAAAAAAAACACGTTTTAAGTTTAAAAAGAAAAAAAAAGATTTTATATTAAAGATCATTCAGATATTTTCTTTGTACTATTTTGCTAAAATATTCGATACGCTTTGAAGAAAATGAAATAACTAGAATTGCAAAAAATAAATTAACGGGATTTTTGACGAAACTTATTATACTTCATCATGTACAACAAGGGAATTATAAAAGGTTACTGCCATTATGGATTTCAGAATCAAATAACAGATCACTTGTTGACATGAAGAAAATAAACTATTGTGTCATCTGGGTAAGACAAACGCAAATGAAAATATCGACATTACTTTCGCTTGTTCCGATCTTTTCTCATGAGATAATTAGGTATCGATTACACTTTCCAAATCGATTTCTCGCTGTATATGTTTTGAGTTAACATGTTTTCCTAGTATTCTAGCTGTACCCTTAGATGTAAAACATTTTTTGAAATATATTCCTCGCGGATATCATTTATAAGATAGTACACATACATATATAGCTTTCGAAATCCTTGGTGAATCTCTGGTTCTAGACCACAGAAAACGGATTAGGAGAACCACTAAATAATACTCGGAGGTCTACCATGGACTCAGTGGCTGAACGCTGCATTTATATTTATATGAATTTTCTACTCGTAATAAAGGTATAAAGATAAAAATCATATATCCTATGTTTTAATGTCGAGTCACATGTTTTTTTGTTTTTTTCAAATATGGAAACTATGCATCAGTTGTTGTAGAGTCACAGCTACATGAATAAGTTAAGAATTCAATGATTAAAAGTAATTATTAGAAGTTTTTCACTTCTGATAATTACTTTTCATATACTTCATATATATATATATATATATATATATATATATATATAGTAAAACTTCGTGATACCGCGGAATCAGATATACCGCGGTGACACTTATGTCCCCCGATAATTAAATCACCCTGTTGTGAATATCTCTTTATTGTGTGAGATTCTCGTCTCTCACTCCTGAGATTAATATGCAAAGTGTCCGAGCGGTATATTTGATTCTGCTGGGTGCGTTTTCCATACTGTAATGGTTTCCCGACTCGATGTAAAATTGATGAACGATATTCAGTCCCAGACATTTATTAAACACATACTGATGATGGGACACAATACAACTATCTACATAATATACATATACAACAAGTCTTTTTACAACATCTTGGATAAGAGCAAGGTTTTTTCCCGTCCGCTCTCCGGACAATCTCGGTAGCAGGTCTTCCTTTTTGATTCTTCTCTTCCCACGCCTCTCCCCGCCCCCTCCAAGACCCCTTCGGCCGAGGTCAGAGGTCAAGCGGGGGATATTTCAGATGCGTGGGACAGTTCCGGTTCACGACACACCCTAAATCGGGTGCAATCGCTCTGACTTGTTTCTTTTGACGTGGGTGAATCTCAATCTGACAGGAACTGTTAAGTTCAATACTTAACTCTTCCGTTTTCAGACGTGTTCATCATTCCAGTTTTGCGGGTGTTACTTCTTTTATAGCGTTATCAATCTTTGTATTCCAAATTCTTCGCATTCCTGAAAAGTAAATATATTCTCCTGTGTATGAAGGCTTAAAACATTGTTTCTTTGAGAAGTGAGTTCTTCCCCTTCCAAATCTATTTCCTTCTGAGGACCTCTCGACCTTTTCAATCCCATGTTGACAACATAAAGAGATTTTTAAACCCCTTTTTTCTCAGAACAGTTGATTTATAACCTATCGCAAGATAGACTGATTGCGATTGCGCAGTTGATATGTATGCTTCTTGCGCGGCAATTATAGTTAATAAAATGGCAGCTAAGAAGAAAAGAAAAAATATAATATAGACGAAAAGTTTCGAGCAATTGGTAAAGCTAAAAATGATGCAACAAAAACGAGTTTTATTTCGTAATATGGTTCCCGCGGTACAGTTTCACTATACCGCGATAATGTTATAAGGCGGGTTCTAAACATGTCCCTCGACATCCGCGTTTTAACGGGGTTTTACTGTATATATATATATACAGTATATATATATATATATATATATATATATATATGGAGGAGGGAAACACCTCAACTCTTCTCTACAATCTGACCACGAGCGCCCTCAAAAAGAGAAAGCCAGAGCGAGACGTTAGAGACGAGAAAGCGATATAGACGTGTAGCTTTCCACTTAGAAGTAACCCTTAACTTTAGAAGTGTTTTCAACCACCTTGACGCGAACAAAATGTTTATCTGTTTCTATGTGTTCCTGTAAATGTTTTAAGTGTCCTGTCTTCGTCAATAAATCTGTGTTCGTCTTAAAACACTTGATTCTTGGATAACGGAAGGGACTACACCCAACATATATATATATGTATATATATATATATATATATATATATGAGTGTGTGTGCATGTCTCTAAACTAACCGGGGATTATCCGCTTATTGCTAAAAGTTAAGCATACATTGGAAAATGTTAACTCCACACTGCGCAGTGTTGTTTTTAAACAACACCTCTATTTTCGTTCACTAAGCTCTTGTTTTGTTTATTTTTAACAAGTGGCGCATTCTTTCGTTTTTTTTTTTGTATGTAAGATCATATTAGTTAACATATTCTCCCCTAGATCTTGTAAACTGGACTCAAGGTTCATCTTTTTTCACAAAATCGACAACAACCGCAAAAAAAAAAAAAAAAAAAAGAAAAGAAAAGAAAAAATCTGCAGTGTGGGGCTAATAAGGAAAAAAGAAAATGGTTGGCTTTCTCCCGAATTGTTTTCATTATAGAGGTTTTTTATATGGCTTCCAGCAGACAAATAAATGCGTCTAAAGGCTAGCAAGCTGTAGTTCTCATTGAAGTTGGGAAATCCATCATAAAAGTTGATTATTTTCTTCTTTGTTCAACTATTTTATGCTTATTTCAATCATTTCAAACGAGGTAAAAATCTCCAACCAATTTTGTCGCTTTTTTCAAGATTAATGGTACTTAGTGGTACTAGGATTTCTTTGGCGAAAAAAATTCCAAGTTGTTTAAATTAGTCTTGCAAAAAGTTTTTGCTTTAAAATAAAAATATTAATATATATATATATATATATATATTTTAATCATTAGATTGATTATATAATCTTTGATAAGTGCAATTTTTAATCAACTAAACTTAGAAAGAAATATTCTTTTTTGAAGTAAAATGATAATTTTGCATTCCTTCTAATATTAAAAAATTCAATTCATAATTTTCAACGAACTTAGCTCAGTATTCTTTAGATTCCAAGTTTGGTTTACAGAAAACATGCTTCTTTTCCTATAGCTCTGAGGCATATGATAAGACTAGGTGGAAAGACGTCACTTTGAACTGTCAACACTTATCCTTTTATTACATTTGTTCCATTGTCATTCCAGATAAATTTCATTTTCGTTATCTTGTGCTTTTCATTTTCACTGTCACATATCAAAATGCTTTTCCTAACACTTAGTAAAACTGACAGCTTAGTAATATGAAGAATTTAATGTTAAATTCATTTATAAGATTTAAATTGAGTGCTTTTTATATTATTTTGCAGCGTGTATATCAGTTTGGTTTATTGATTTTTTTTAAATTTTCAATATTGGTTGTATAGCATAATAAAAATATTATGATACACAATAAAAACATTTTAACAGTTATATAAAACGTTCATATAAAAATATGACCATGATCAACTATAATTCGTGTTTTTAAAATTAATTATAAATTATGGCTTGTTTTAACGTTTGTGTACTGCCTTGCACATATATGCATTTGTTGTTTTGAAAAAAATAACCTTGCGTTCTTGAAAGAAAATTTGTGACATTACTTGCTGCAGCAGGTAACGCTGGTGAACTAATTGATGTCTGAAATATTGGAAAAATCGTTTTGATGATTCAGTTAATTCAGTACAAGGGGTACTGAAGTGCAAAACCACTTTAAATGACCTGTAATTCAGTAAAAAAAATTTCATTATGATAAAGTATAAAGAATGAAATCATTTATTTTTCTAATGTCTATCACTCTCCTGTACTAGAAATATAATTTATCGTTAATTTAAAACACAAATGAGCATTATATTGGTGAGAATGATGAATTTGATTATTTTTGCGTCTTTCTAATCTAATGGAAACTTTTAAAAACATATAGGAAACAAATAGGTTTACTATATTTTTTTAATTAATAAAGATAATCTCATAATAATATGTAAATTTAGTGTGTGAGTACAATTGATAGTTTTTGTGTTAGTTCTTTGAAATGTAGAAAAAATATTTAAATTTTATTTTAAGTTCATAGTTTTAACTCGTATAAGCTCGGTAAAAATGTAGAAAATTTTAACCTCGCGTTTTTTATTACTATTTACTTTTTGTATTATTACTATTTGTAACGTCTATGAGTAGTTTCCCATGAATATAAAATAATTTTTATCTACCACTCTAATTTTCAAAAATTATACATACCTAATTCTAGGTGGTGTATTGTTCATCCACAACCAGCGACATAATGGTGAGTAGGGTAGTTAAATTTTATTCCATCGTAATGAATTTAGATTGTTCATTTATTAATTTTTTTAAGTAAAACTCTTTTATTTTTGAGAAATGCCTAAAAGAATATATCGGAATGATTTTTTAAACAAAAAAAAAAGGCTTGCATGTGTACTTGAGGTTTGTCGCAATGCAATTTCAATCTTTTTTACGAAAGCCAGACAATCATGAATGCATAAAGGTTAATATCGCTAACTCATTTAAAGGAACAAAAGACGGGGTGAATATGTGAGCGTATGCAGTTTGCAAACAAATAGATTTTTATAACATCTATATATCTGGACATTACACGGCTATAATGAACACCCGGAAACGGTGGAATGAAAGATATTTTTTGTGTATAAGACAAAAACAAGGAAAGCATAGTACAATTTAATATAGCGAGTAAAAATTTCCGTTCCGTTTTTTTTTTTTTTATCATAAAGATTGAATATTCACCAGAAAACCAAATTATACGTTGTGTATTATTTAATCGTCAAAAAAATCAGAGCTGATGCTTAATCAAATTCGTATTAAATATTTTTAGGAATTAATCATAAAAAAAAATAGTTTGACACATTGGAATATGTTAAGTTATTTATTGTCAAACGATTTTTAAGATTTAATGCCTAAACAACTGGCACATATTTATCAAAGCAAATTCGTATGTTATGTAAGCAACGTTCAAAATATGTTACTAATTGTTTTGACATTTCACAATAATTTAATATTAAGTGAGAAAGATATAATATTTAATACGTATTGCTTTGATGTTTATCTACGTTTATAAGAAGACATATCTTTAAATACATTAGTTTTGTTTGCTGTTTTAAATAGAAGATTAAAAAGTGGTTTATTTTTAATTACGATAGCAAACTTAGATTAAAGATTTTAATTAAAAACTAATTCATAGATATTTTTAGAGCAGTTCTTTATATTCCTAGCCTCGTTGTGCATATAAGCGGGAAAAAATGAGTTATACTTTTCGCCTTTTTCCGATGAAGGATTATTGGTTCTGAAGTTTAAAAATATCAAAAAAGTCCTTCTTGTTAACAGGATAGCCACAAGTAAAAAGAAACAAATCTTCAAGCCTGCAGCTACTTTCTTTCCTTTTTATTTAAACTTATCTTTTATGTCAGCTGCGCTTTTTTCACATTCGTTATGCGCAAATCGATTTCTAGTGTTGTAAGATAATCTATAAAGACAGATTGTGTTTTGTAGAAAAAAAAAGAGAGGCAAGGTTTAGTATTTCAATTTTGTACTTTGTGTTAGGGAGAGTTCTTTCTATTTTTGGAGCAGGTTTTATTTAAAGAGCTTTAGAATTTTGCTTAAGCTGATGAAAAGCAAGTAAAACACGAAAAAACGGAGATGCGAAATAGTAGTTCGAGATATTTTAATATGCTTTTAATTTAAAATTTTCTAAAAGGGAGAAAAAACTACCGATCTCTTTTTTTTAGTTTTTACATTTGCTTTTTTTTACTTTCTTCTGTATCTACAACATGAAAGAAAGTATTGGATTCGTGAAAATGTTCGACAATCGAATTCGAATTACACGTTTTGTGGTGTGCTGAACCCATTTTGACCATCTTTAGAATATGTCTGTCTACGGTCTTTTTTTTTTTTTTTTGCAGCTGTAACTCAAAAAGTAATGCATGGAATCGAATCGAATGAAATTTGGCGCACATATGGACCATGATATGAACTCGTGCTGATTATTTTGTTGTCCGAATCAATTCAAAGGCGGTGGAGCAGTCGAACTTTTTCTCCATTAGCGGGAGTGCCTTATCTCGAGAAGTAATGGAAGAATTCGAACAAAACTTGGTACACAAGTGAACCTCAATAGGAACAGGTGCTGATTCTATTTTAGTGCCATTCGCTCCAAGGGGGCGGAACATTTGAACTTTTTGTTCGCTTTAGTGGTCGCTGTAACTCAAGACGTAATGCAAAGGGTTAAATGAAATTTTGCACACACATTCATCCTGATAGAAATTGTTATTGGTTAAATTTTGGAGCCATTCGCTCCAAGCGGGGTGAATCAACCGAACGTTTTTCTCCTAAGCGTATATCTCAAGAATTCAACTATGCAAACAAAATTGTGAGTGTGCCCCAGTGGGAGACTGTGTTAGATATATTTTGGTGCGAATCGCGCCAAGAGTGCAGATGTTTGTTTTGTTTTGCATTGTTTAAAGTTGAGCTATACGTGTACAAATAAAATTCTTATCAGTAATTTTAGCATTTTAAGGCTTTACTGGTTCCACAAACCTTTTAATTGGTTTTTCTTGGTTCAAAAGTATTATTTTTATACATTTTTTTCAATAAGTATTTGTATCATAATAGGATTCTTTGCCGAAAAATAATATTCATATGAAGTAGCTCATGCAATACACAATAGACTAGTTTAATTTATGGGTTCATTTTTCAATGTTTCTATTTGCTTAATAGTATTATTCTAAAACCATACTGTTTCTTTTCCTACTGACTATGTAGGCCTTTAATTATTATTTATGGTCTTTCTTTCCACAAGTATAGAAAAAAAGAATTCTAACGCATAATTTTTAGTGGGGCGTTTGCTGCTTACACTGTGATAAAAAAAATCTTGAAAATACATGGAAATCTTATGGAAATTACATGCCCGGAGTCGGACGGAAAATTCAAGAGAATATAGAACAAGAAACTACAGATGCTTAAAAATGGGACAATACAGAAAAGAAAAATATCAAAAGACTCAGAATACAACCTTAAAAAAAATAGAGCGAATTAAAGAAACATGTAAACTTACAGTGAAATAAGAACAAAACCATACGCGAAGATGAAAAATAAATAACTAAGATTAAGAAAGAGAAATATTTAAACAGAAAAAAGACAGAGAATTAAAAACCGAGTATTGGGGAAACACCGAGAAAACATTTCCGAAGAAAATGACATAACCCTCTAATATAAGAGCAATGAAATACCCAAGACTAAAAATACTGAAAACAATTTTAAAAACATACACTGTCCAGTGGGTGTACGGTGATTTATTTTATTTTCTCATTTTTTTTTTGCTGCACTCGTGGCGCAATTAATGCGTTCGCTGCATCAGATTCTGGATTGCGAAGGATGTTTTTTTCCAATGGAATGTCATCAATTTTCGGCAGGCATGCGGCGTCAAAAATGGAGATGTCTCCGATCGCCAGGTTTAGAACCTAAGACCAACGTGGTGCGATTCGGATCTTAGCCCCCTCGGCTAATCGACATTTCTTGGCTGAGGCGCTACGTACAGATTTATAGACATTGAACGTATGCGTAATATATTTCTGTAATTAAGCAAAATCACAATCTGCACAGCAGCAATGGTGTATGTAAAAGTGAAATCTAACATAAGTAACAATATGCTGAAATTTGCTTACAAATAATGCTGAAACATTAATTCTATAATATTTCGTACGTTTACGGGGTCGTACACACCTCATCTTTGTTGATTTCTGTGAGTGGTGATTTTTTGTTTAACTACATAAATATTGCATCATTATTCAGTAAATTCATGTTACATTACAAATTAGTTATTGAGAAAACTCTGCTTTCTTTTAAATATTACCTTGTGTGTATACATATGGTCACAGACTGCCTTGAACCCCAAGAAAATTGCGGAAGTGACAAAGATTCAATACAGTGAATGAAAGAGCAATTTGTTACTCTTACAAAACATTTTTATTGTAAATTGGTATGTCAGAATCTCGAAGTTAGGTATTGAAAATGATGTGTTTTAAAATATAATTGTATTTAACAAAACTGAGATGAAAGTTAGCTGTTCTTCTTTTAAAGTAGTTTTTGCTGCGAAAAAATGTTACATTTGCAAGGAAATAACTAAAAAGAACAAAAGGAATTAAGAATAAACACGTGAGTGTAAATATTAAGAATAGCATCTAAGCGATACAATATAATCCTAAAAATAAGATTCAAAGATCGCTGGAAAAAAGTATTGTTCACCTTCTTTATGCTTAGCTTGGTCCAACGTTTTATAATTAAAAAAAAGAGCCAGCGCACTTAGGAAAACGCGTCATTTCTTATTTTTCATACCACTTCGTACATATATATTATATGTATATTTTTAAAGAAATATCTCTAATATCCTGCATATAAAGGAACGATACAGGAAAAGCTTAAGTATTGCTTTAAAAAATATATTGAATTTTAAGAGACAAATCGTACATTACTGATAAAATGTTTTATCTCTTAGTGCTACTTTAAAAGTAAAACTAATCAAAGAACATAAACCTAGAGCTTAAATATTTGAAATTGTTAAAACGCATAAAATGACATGCCTTTCATTCGCCATTGGTTCAGTCCTTTTGCAAACTTTAAATCAGAAGTGTATTTTTAAATTCTATTTCATTTTGTATTTTTGAAAAAATGTCTTAAACATTATTCTTGAAGAACATGAAATACAGCTGACGTTATCGTTTTCAAATGATGTTGTAGACCATTATTAGCAGCTGCGAACACCTTACTAAGATACCATACTTATTTCCGTTTCATCTTTTTCAAAGTACTTTAAGATTTTTTTGCCTCTGAATTTATGCAGCAAAAATACGAAAATTCCTTAAATTCATAATAATTATAATAAAACAATAAATTACATCCAAAATGTATTTTTACTAAGTAAAAAAAATGAATCCAAAACAAAATATTTTATAGGACTTTATAGGAAAAATATTTATTTGTTTATCTGTCATTTATGTGTTCCATTTTTGAGTTTACGACAAAAAAACGGGAATTTAATGAAGCGGATAAGTAAAGTCAGTTGCTAGCGTAATAGATGTAATACTTTCTACCAGCAAATGGTGCATCAATTTCTTTCGTATTTTCACTTCAAAACACGCAACATTGAATTTATTGAAATATTTTACAGAAAAGACTGCTTTGTAATTTTTGGCGAGATGATAGAGTACGAAAGATTCCGAACTCTCACTCTGAAGCCAATGAATAAGAAAATAGTGACAACAATGTTTGACGATTTCTTTATCTGTTGTAAGATTTATTTTTTACTAGACACATCCAGACATAGTCATCTAAAGATGATTAATTAAAAAAATCATCTTGAATATTGGTATTTTTTCAATGTAAAGGAATTCGAAGAGTAAAACTGAAACTTAATTTGAAAAATGTAATGCTTAACTTTTTTCATCATATTTAGTGCCAAATCTTTCCGCGAAAGAAAGTTTTTATTAATTAATTAAAAAACATATTTTTACGCTACTGGCTATTAATAGAGATACACTATGAACGTTTTCATATAAAACAGTTAGCAAATGTGACACCTATAATGTGTTTAAATGAAGAAACTGCACATTAGGTTTCTCATACACAAAAAGTACTTGAAGGTTGGTGTATAGTGAAAAGTTGTTCTGATGCTTTGGGTAAGAAAGAAATGCTCAACCGCAAGTATGTGATTTCAGTAGAAGTCGAAACAATGATCTTATGGTAGCCTCCAGGGACTGAGGTTTATCTTATTTCAGTATTGCATCTCACGTAGCTCAAGATCTTATTTCTGTCTGCAGAATATGGTATCGATGCCTTCTGGAGGGTCACACGGACCGTCGGGCTGAATCTCAGAAGACCGTTATTATTGGCAGTCGATAATATAAATCTTACCCGAGTGGGCTTTATGCATCGTACAATAGCGTCACAAGACCTAAGTCAAGAAATATGGTCATTTCAAGACATGCGTATCTACAATAACAGTTCGACGATGTTTTCAGCTGCATGTATCAGGTACCCATCACAGTCCCTCTTGTTACCAATGACGATATAATAATCAAAGGCCGTTACATTTCTGTTGTGCTTAGGCACGTGGAGTTCGCCTTTATTTGATACATGTGAAACGCTAAGTTTTAGCCCAATAAGGCATATTACTGGAATTCTGAGGACTTTCCTTGATGCAGAAAATTTTTGACTACTGCCATGGACAGCACGTTTTCCAGATATCTCCCCAATAGAAAACGATTAATCAATGGCTACCAAGAGACTGATTACTTTTATTCACTTCAGCAATTATGTTTACCCATTTCACGCTATAAACTATTAAGAGTCATCTATATTTCAATATGGATTAATTGCTCATTACAACACATTTCGCTACCAAAATCATATTATTGTTACGTTTATTTATTTTCCAACGAATTAAAAACTTTGCTTTCTATACAAGGTAAGTAAAAACTTCTAAAACACTTTTTTTTAACTGCTTTTTGAGGAAAAGAATTTTTTAAAACCCTTTTCATAGTTTTTTTTTTTTTTTTTTTTTTTTCATTTATTTTCTGCGATGTTGCTTTAATAAAAAATATACATAAAAGCGTAATGAAAAAATCCTTTATATATCTAGTTTTAGGCTGCATCTTTTCACAATAAAAATGTTTGATAAAAAGAGCAGAATGTAGAGCTACACTGTGACAAGGTTGTTAAAATTTTGTGGAGTTCACAGTGAACTTTCACGTTTCTTAGTTCAATAGCCTAAGTAGGGAATTTAATGGACATGGTTTAATGTTTCGTAGCTTAATGTCCATGTACAAATTGAAAAGTAATATTCAATACTTAAAAAAACATAAAATACAGTCTTCTTTGATCTACCTTTAAACGTATATAAAGTATCAAGCACACACAATATGGTCTTTCAAAATTCAAAATGCCTTATTATTGTAGTTATATAAAAAAAGCTTTAAGCACTTAATAATAAAATCTAATTTCAGTTCAAAATAATGCCGCCGTCAAAACACGACATCATAATCGACTATATTTTTCCTACACATGTATTGGTAACATTTTTTAGAATTTGAAAACGGGGGGGAAATGCTCTATTAAGAAAAATACTTGCAATTGCATCTCAGATCGGAAGTAAATGAAATCATAAAGTGTAGCAAACATATACTTCCGTAAGGTGTAAATGAACTAAAGCACCTTCTAAATAAAAATTATAGGATGGGTATTTCAGATTGCTTTTATCCAAGAGTAGTACTTACTGTCCTACTCTTAAACTGTTATTTTGGTTGCAGGAACCCTTAATAATTTTGTGCAATATTGAGGACTGCTTCAATTTTATCAATATAGGGGTGACATAACTCATAACGAAGAGGAAACGTTTACTTTTTATGATGCATATTAAATGAGTTACGTTCTTTTATTTATTCAATTATTTATATTTGGCCAAAGTTTCAATGTAAAGGTCGTTTAAAACTAAACTAGTCCACTACCAAAAACGATTTTGCAGCATTACACTCACTGTATCATTTATCATTAGTTCTAAGTTCTTTCAAATATGCCACCTTTACTGTAAAAATAATTATTTTAAATCCATCTTTTAATACTAAAAACAAAAAATATATTATTTATTTATTTACGAGAACGTAAGCTAAATACTGATTATGTTTGTCAATTAATCATGAAAAGACGTTAGGTAATATCTACTATAAAAGCCTTATGACAGAAACATTATGTAATCTCGAAATTATAAATGCCTATTAAAACGTTCAAAAACACAATGGGAAATTATACTTGATGATGTTATTTGTTCTTAATTTATTCAACGAGGGGATTGATTCAATTTTCATAACAAAAAATGAATTCGAATGCAATTTGTTCTCCTTTCTAATTGAATGCCTAAAGAATCATTTAATGGAATACTTTTCGAAAGAAAGATAAATTAATTAACTTTGCAAAAAACAATTGCTTACGAAATTGCTTGCTTTCAATGTCTGCTATTATCTCGGAACTACTTGGTTTAGTATTCGAGATTATTACTAAGCCGAAAAGCATCTTTTTATTTACTCTTCCTCTTGCAGTGGCATTTGTATTTTTCTTTCATATTTGAACAGTCTCGGGCTTAATTTTACGTCGAGAGATTCTATTTGCATATTAGCCATACGAAGGAATAATTCTGAGGGAATTTAATTTCGAAATAATTTGTGAAATGTTTTGCATTCAGTTTGCTTTTTTCCGTTATAAAAGCTATGTAAACGTATTTTTACTATGCATAAAAGTTCTACTTTTAACACAAGTGTTTAAAAAATGAATTTGAAAGTTCAAGCACTATTATTAAATTGAAACAAAGTGAAGCGTATAGTGCTTCTAATGATTACGGAGAATTTTCATAAAATTCAAAGCCATCAAATAATCGGAATAAAAAAATCGTATTGTTGACTATAATTTTAAAGTAACACATAAAGTAAATCGTAAATGCATTTGCGCTCATTATGTGTATAAAAATACTCTTGTTTGTTAGTTTTTTAACAAAAACTGCATACACAATCTCCAGTAATGAAAAGAAAAGACATATACAATAACATATATTTTTAATTAAAATCAGAAAAAAATAACTTGTTTCTTCTAGTATTTATTTGTACAGCAGTTATTTTTCATTTTGACATTCAAAAATGCACGAATTTAATTTTCATTGTAAATTTGTTTCAAAAAACAATAAATGTGTTTACATTTGTGATTTAAAATATTCTGACGAGAGTCGGGTTGAGAGATTGGGGACGTTTAGAGTTGAAATATTCCTACATTTACATGTACTTGCGTGGTAGGATGGTTATCATGCAGGTTTTACATTATTTATTTTTATAGTTTAGTTTATTTCTATTGTGTGTTAAGATTGAGCATTTTCACGCTTCGAAGAGGGTAGGGGTGCTAGAGAAATGGTGGCGGCTCGTGAAAAAAGAAGGGGAGGGGGTAACAAGATTTGTAACATCACACACTTTACAGTAAAACCTCCAAAGTTGACCACCTCTCTATGTTGACCGAAATTTCGCCGCTTGAATGGTCACAACGCATTTTCAATAGAGATTTCAAAAATGCACGAATTTGGGAATTGCTTCATTTGGATGTTTTGCATCTAGAAGCTCCCTGTCGCATTGAAAAAGGGATTCCAAGCAATCCCGAAACATCTGTCCGCGTTTTAATGCTCATTTGTGCTTTAATTTAACGTGAAATTATATTTCTATATTTCTAGAGATTTACCTCTCTATGTGGGCCACTTTTTAGTAGGTTATTTGAAATAAATGTGTATAATTTACTCTCTGTAACTTGACCAGTGATGTTTTCTTGAATTTGCTTTTTCCCCGTTTTTTCTCCAAATGGTTTCCAGGAATTTCTTTATTAATCATTCGGCTTATTTGAGCAATATTTGCCCCCCTCCCCCCCATGTGGTGCTCCATTCATTGTTCCCTTACAGTATCATTCAATGAGAGGCAAATGCTGGAGATTGTGCCCAGGCTTTTGTTAAAAGGAAATGATATTCTAGCCCTTTAAATGTTTTCCTATCTTGGACTGCATACATTGTCTGTAATTGCTGGAATCTGGTTGGGGGAGTGGGGGATGTGCGTTGAGGTGAACTACTCAGAATTGGAAAACAACGTGTATCGCTCGCACATTAAGTTCTTTACTTTGTCTTCTTTTTCCTTTCTTCTGAGCAACTTTAAGATTTTTCTGTAGAAAAATGCCCAATCATGCTTAATGGATTTGTAACTGAAAGTGCTTTTTACAGTTACCTAATGAACAAAAAGAGGACTCAAAAAAAATAAAACCATTCCTTTAAAAATTGTAGAAATGTGCTATACCTTCAGTAAAAATAAAAATGGGTAAGTGCTAAATTTTTCCTTAAAAAAACTAGAAACGTTAAATAAACAATCTCTAATAGTGTACTAAATGTGCTCTAAAAATTCCTTACGTTAACCACCTCCGTATGTTGACCACTTAATTGCAGTCTCTTAGGTGGTCAACTTACGGAGGTTCTACAGTTTAAAAAAAAACTAAAAAATCCACAGAGTATATATATTTCTTTCTTATTTTTTTGTTTTGTGTTCTAATAGATTTCATTCTGTTTCAAAAGCATAGAGCTATTCAGGTTTAAACTAACTTCACATTAAAAGTTTAAATTAGACCGACATCTTGGGCATTTGCACTTTTAAGACAAAATAGCGCTCTTATTTTTTTACAGAATTCGAACAATTAATACTTTTTAACATGTATACACTAATTATGTTGTTTATCTTAACTTCGTTTTATACAAATTGCATACTTACACAATAATGATTATCGGTTTGATCCCTAATGTCATAAAATGTTTAAAAATAATGTTGAATATCTGATCTATATGGTAGTGGTTTGTTCTGAACGGCGAGTGCGTATGTTTATGTAATATATCACTACATTTTGTGACAAAGGCAGGAACGGTTCCAATGTATTGAAAGAAACTGTGACATCAGTTATGAATGGTCCCTAATATATATATATATATATATATATATATATATTAATTGAACTTCGTTCTCATTTATGGTCGATGATAGATGAGTACTCTAGATTTTTTATATGAAGAATATCTCTGTGTCAATGTAAAATAACAATGGAACTGCATTATTGTCGAAAAATCCCTCATGTAAATCAATATTTAATTTTGAACTTATTTTAACTACTTTTCACAAAATTAAATTTAATCATAAATATATAAAAAGGGAAATTAACAATTAAATATTAATTTTACGTTTTAATTAATTGTATTTTTTCCCTCTTGCAGTAATTTTTCTAGATATGGCTATTTCTTAGTTCACATACGTACAATGACTCCTTGATTTATATGGTTTTTCTTCTTTCACACCAGAAGTCAGGGAATTGGCTTTGACCCAGATCGCTCCGATTTCTTCTTCTGGATTCCCGAAATGGCTGTCAGGAATCAATGTAGAACAATGTGTCGGAACAAAAGAACCTGTAAGGGGATCACGGATACAAAAGGATAAAAAACACGAGGCAAAGTTCGAGACCATTGCGAATGTAGGGCGCTATAAATGACTGTTCTTTCTCAAAACAAGATAAGGAGGTGTAAATTATATTAACCTAGTACATACCTATGTAGTTATAAATAATATTTTTGAGCATGCATATGACAACTATAATTACTACGTCCACAAAAGCAAAAAAATGGGAGTAAAATGTAGTTAATTATTTTCTGATAAAAACGATTTATACAATTTAAAAGTTGCATCAGTATACCAAATATTTCAGGGGTAATCTTTTCAGGGGTAATTTCAGGGGGGATCTTTAAATTGTTTTTCATTATTTTCCGAAACGATTCAAAAAATTAAGTTAGCAAAATCTTAAGAGAAGAGCTTTGAACTTTTAGCAGAACGTCAGGAATTTGTTATACTTTCACGAAAAAAAAAGGTGGTTAAAGAAAAATAAAATAGGTTAGTATATTTTTTTTCAGCTTAACCAGCTGATACCTTATAAATTTACAAATACGTTTTATTTTATGTGCATGTTTCACTTAATGTTTTCTGAATTAAAATTTCAAATTGTTCAAAGTTGTAATTTTGACGACACGAAATACAATTATTGATACCTTTGCTTACTTGTTTTTCGTTGACTTGACAGCTTTCGTCCTAAAATTTACTCATTTCCCTTAAAAGCAATAATATCGCAGTTTTTATCGTTTTCTTCATCAAGGGCTTAACTATTAGGGTATTATTACATTCCTTAAACTATATTTCTGCTGGAAAGTCTTAGGGTCTGTGCTATTATACGTAACATCTTTTAACGGTATCTCGTTAGGAGAAATATATCCGGGATAAGCATGTTACACATTAAAGTTGGAGATCTTACACAAATGACATTTGCTTTATTCTCAGCTTAATTGCTGCATTTTAAATTCATATCTAAATGTAATATCCTAAACATTTAATCGTACTTAACAGTCACAGTACTTCCTCCTTTAGGTTTAAAATTATTTTAACGGTACAATGTGTTTATATAAAGCTTATGTTTATGTTTACATTTTTATGCATTTCAAGGAACATCTTCACATTTAATGTAGGTCTGAAAAATTCTAAAATGTTACCATGCTCAAATTTCCATTTTATTAGTCATTAATGCTTCAAAAAAATGCTTAAACTCAAAAACGAAACGGGTAAGAAAACAATAAATCCGTCCTTTGTGTAAAATAAATATGAAGTTATTTTAGCCAGATGGCTTCAAGCTCTAACCACTGCATTCAAAAGAAAGGAAGGTATGACCATTGCGGTAAATTTGACGCGCTTTAATAAATTCACACAGAGACAGGGAGAGTAACTATTTATGTGACGTAAATGAAGCCTCACAAGTGAACCTGCTTGAAATAAGCAGTAAGGAATAAAAAAAAAAAAAATAAATCTGTTATTTGACTTAAAATATACTATTGGCTCAACTTGGTAATATCAGTGCTTTTTTGTGCAAGAAAGATAAACGTCTAGAGCGTGCCTACCATAGTTATACACTGCTAAAAATAATGTGCTTAAAAATGATAAAATATACCTTTATTTTAAAAGTAATTTTGACTTAAAAATGAGCAAGCGCTGCTCTTGGTTTTTAGTACCGATGCTTACTTAGAAATTATAGTTACAGAAAGGGCGAGCATTAACTGCAATAAATTAAAAATTTATGGAGTAAATTTACGTTCATACAGGACGCTTTTTTAACAATTACTTCTTCAGAATAATAGTATTTGTGTCAAAATTAAGGATGTATTTACCGCTCGATACGTCACAGCGATTCAGTGTGAGTTGTCTATTCATCTCTTCAGAGCAGGAATACAAGATGAACAATTCGTCGGATTCGGATCGGAAGCAGTAAAGTAAGAAAACAGAATAGACGGGTGGATAATTAACGCTCTTCTGGATTGAGCTAAGAAAAAATGTGACTCGGAAGTACTTCAGCACCCGCAGATGGTACCTTTAAAAGCTAAATAATGCAACTGTATCCCGGACCGCTCGTTATCCTCGTGGCACTGTGGTAGAAAATCAGGAAATCGACTGGAATGTCTGCGTTCAAACCCCAGTAAGGAATATTCTGTTTATTTTTTGGTATTCTTAAAATCGATATCGTATCGAATCATGTTTGAGAAAAAGGTGACTTAAAAAAAGAGCTCGTTTTTTTTTCAATTCTGACTCATTTTGAATCGTATCTATTCCGAGCGCGTTATGTTTTTGAAATTTATACGAATAACAATAATTGTTATATAACAGTGCATATAAGTAAAATGTGCTTTTTGGCTCGAAAAGTCATCTGGCTGCGCTAGTAACAACATTGCTAGAAGTTTTTTTCTTAATGCTATCCGTAGAAGCTGAGATAAATAGCATAACTGAGTTTTAAAAGTTGCTTGGATTTGTATGTTTCCCAAAATCGTTTACATTCAAGTATATCTAAGTATGTTCTCCATTTTCCTGTGGATAACCCTCAAGTGAGCTCAATCACAATAAAATACTTCTTTCCATAATATACTCGACCAAATAGTTCATAGCGTTTGCAGCAGCATTGAAAAAATTATGAAAAAACGAAAGTTTTTACTCTGCAATTGACTAAATTAACTTAGTTTTAAAGCAAGTCAATCCTAGAAACACTTATTGTGTCATAAAAATTTACCCTGATTAATTTAAGGATTTTCATGCACAGTAAAACTAATTTAAGATTACGCCCGAAAATTGTGCCATTCTCTAGTTTTTTTTTTTAATTTTGAAATCGACCAAAACCCTGCATTAGTTTAATTATAAAAAGCTTACAAAAAGTTTTAACCAGAAAATTCCAAACATCAAGCTCGCTGAAACAGTCTGTATATTATAAATTTTGTCAATTGATTGAAAACTATTGAATTGCCTATCTAATTAAGATTAATACATTGTACATAATTATGATTTTTTCTTTCCTTAATTATTTCTAAAACCGCTTTCTAAAAGATCATATAGTTGAAAATTTTAACTATGTGAAAGAAAATAATTTTCATGCACAATTTTAAATAATTAAGCAACAGCCTATAAATAAGTTCTGCGAATAACCTTTTTTGGTCATTTTTTCTATGTTTTCCTTTAAATTTAAGCGTGACATTAATCACTGTCAAGAGCAAACGGTGCCAGAAGCCTTTTTTGTTTTAAAACTCGCTCCTTTTTTTTTGTTTATCTATTTTTTTCTTTTGCAAGCTCTAACTTTTCTGCCTGTTTCTAAGAAATATTTTTAAAAAATACACGTAAACTGAAAAAGAAACAATGTGTACCTTTAAAATACTCACTAAAATTAATACCATTTCCTAATACATGGGCGGTTTTTAAATATCAATTATATCCTTCATTAGGTTTCAGATTATTGACATTGCAACCATATTTAATCGCATGTTTTAAAAATATAGTCATGACTGTTTGTTTCAATCATCGTTTGTTAGGGAAAAAAACCAATTAAGTAATATACTCACTAAATATTTGGCTTAGAAATACGAAACCGTATTTCTATGCTCGCTGGATATTTTTTGCACAATACAGTGAAAATTATCACATTTACTTCTATGGATTTGATACGATTTATAATATTTACAATATTTATTAAAATCTAAAGCGTGTGCGCATTAAGATTCGAAGGAAAAAATTGCACATCAGCGCAGTTAAAATTCTTCAGTGGCCTTGGTTGTATCCATTTACTTTATTTGAAGTTCCCCCCTATCTTAACTCGATATTCACCATTCTCGAGAAATCTATATTCACCATCTCGAGAATATGTTACGATGAGGAAATTCAAGTTGTTCGAGACATTTGACCCATCATAAGAGAATTGGATGAAAAATTTTAAAGTTGCCAATAGTATCAGTAAAAATGCTTCCAAGAAGAGCATTGTTTTTCATTATTGAAACATACATATATGTTGAACAATTCCATGTTTGAAACTGGACTTTTGAAAGTTGCTTTATTTTGCGTTCACCTACATTCACCTTACCTGCGGTGCCGCATATAAAAGTCTATTGTAAGAAAAACAAAAGAAAAAAGATTCTAGAGTTACTTAGTACTAAATGCTAAATTTATTTCAGTCAAAATAAATAGGCTACAAAGAAGAAAAAAAATCCAACTGGACAGCATTCAGTTTTCAGGGCTTCCAGGAAATCCAGTGCATAATTTAGATAATACGCGTTGCCTTGTGTGATTTTCTAACGTCTATACGATATCCGGAGCATCACACGTGGTAAAATGCTGCATGATTTTCGCGAAAATCATCCATATTATTTAAGTAGAGGTATCTGCATGGCCACGCCCATGTTAAGATGTATAGCATTCCACATAAGTAAAATTTAGCCTCCCAGAGCAATCAACCAGCGTTCCTATATATTTAATCAGCTTTATCTTTTTGTCACAAAAACACACACAGAAAATTCAAAATATCAAAAAGAAACTATTAAAAATAAACGTGTTCTGTTTGTTTAGTTCAAGTACCCACACAAAGAGCACCATTATAAAGCATTAAAAGCTTTTCAATTCAGGCATTTTAAGTATAATTAATATATTTTTTAAATTTTTTTTTCTATTATTCATTGACAGTAGGACAGAAAGACGAAATTTTGTTTGTTGTAGAAACTAACAGCAACATAGAGGGAAAAAACTTTCATCCAAGCTCAAATAGATACAAATATAAATAGTAATAATAATACGTAAAAGTAACTGTCAAAAGAAGAAAATTAAAATAAATCTATCGATCACTTCTAAGATACAGGAAATAAATTTGAAAACGCTTAAAAATAAAGAATAATTAAAAGCCAAAAAACGAAAACAGTAAATTAAAAATCGGCTGCACCTAAAACTTTCGACTATAATTTTTTTAATAAAAAGAGAACAAATCAAAGTTCAGAAAAAACTCTTCGAGGTGTACCCTCCCTTTGTTCCAAACTAATTTCATCCCAAATTTCAAGATAATTGTCCAACCGGTCGTGGCCCTGCGCTGGACACAGGCACACACACATATACGCACACAGAGATACCTGAGGCAATATTATTAGTAGAGATGTTCTGGTCACTAGGACTCATTATTTTTATTTAATCTAAACTTATACTGTTATGTTCTCAATTTATGCGTTAAGGTAATAACATTTATGTATTTTAATTTTTCTTACCTACTAGGGTGCAATAAATCAAAAATTCTTTATAAAAATAAACTATTGTAAAGTCTGTTAATAATACTAAATCTCTGCTAAATGAGACAATATCTTCATCTAATCAAGTGACTAAACTCTCAGCATTATCGCATCAGTTCTTGTAAAGTAACGAACTCAGATAAAGTACACAATGATAAATTGTCATAACCCTGATATTGCACCGTGAGTGGCGCATGTGCAGCTATCATTAATGTCAAGAATTCGTCATTAACATGACGAAGAGAGTCGAAAGTAATATACATGTTTCTCTATAGAATATATCTCTAACTGTATATGGACGTTCGCATCTGCTTTCTCTCATGAACCTTTTTTAAGTTCTTTTGAGTTTACACTTACTGGACATACAAAGTACCGACGACAAAGCCACTTGCTACATGAAGGTTGTGAACACACGAAGATCCCATCGGACATCTTTATTCTAAGGTTCGAACATAAAATTGTCTTATTTTACAAAAAAAGTTCATTTTTTTAAATTTCGCTTTGGATTATAAGACCGAACTCAAAAACACATGGAACATGAATTGATATGGCTTAACCAAAAAAGGGCTAATTCTGTTTATTAAAAATGGTGAGTTTTTTGTTAATAAAGGAATATATTTATAATAATGCATCATTTTACCACCTCGACTTAGGTTAACAAGAAATTAATAAAGCATTAGAATTAATATTAAGGCTTGAAACAAATTTCACTTTTTATGGATAAGAGGAAAAAAAACGACATACATAATTTTTCTAATTAAAATACTTCTTTCATGTAATCCCAAGTTAATGCGTTTATAAGTCAATTTTTTTCGGGAATAAGGAAAAGTTAATAATGTAAAAAATCAACAAAAACAAAACCAAGATTAAGTGAAAAGAGATTGTTCTTTGGGTAATTTTTTATTTTTTTGTCACAGTTCTATACAATTGAATTAGAAATTATTCCCATTTTTTTACATTTGATTGATTTTTTACAGCATAACTGCGTACATTTCACACAACTGCGACGGATCTTGGGGTCTTTGTTGAATTATTTATAATGGCAAATTAATACGTATTTCGGTCTAAATTGAAAATTAATTTAAAATATTTTTGTAGAGGCACACTTTTTATACCTGCAACACATTTTCATTTACTTCAAAGACTTTACTATGGTTTTCATCGCTGATGAATAAACTACGTTAGAAAATATTACGAAGTGATGAAACATAATAAAAATTACTGATAATTCAAAACAATTATCTAAATAATGGTAAAACCACCTTCAACTTATAATCTAGGGTCTTCTAATTATCATTTTGTTAATTATTTATAAATCGATGGCTTATTTCATTTCTTTGAAACTTGACACAATATTCGTTTTACCTTTTTTTAATTAAGAAAATAATGCAAGAATTTTTGAAAGTTGTCTGAATATTTCCGCTTTTCTAATAAAATGTCATTTGTGTTAAAATGCCTTTTATATTTTGCGTACACTTTATGAAGAGCTTTTGAAATTTAACTAGGCTGATACATGCCAGTTCCTAAAGTACTATAAAATGCAAACACACTTATTTACTCCTAACTACTTTAAGTTGCCTAAATGTGGTTTAGGAAATTAATAGGAAAATTACCTTTTCGAAAACATGTATTGCAGACACATGACTAATATTAAAAGATATTAACTTACCAAAGTTTTCCTTTCCAAGTTATAAAGAAATAACCAATTTACATTTTCTATACAATAACGTAACTATTATACGTAACTATTATATACTAATGAACTAACGTTCATTTACAATAACGTAACTATTTAGTTAAAATAATGTACATATTTGTACTCTCAATTACTTCCTTCTGCAAATATTTTTAAATTAAATAAATACATTTTCCCAAAATAGAACGGGAGGGAAATTGAATTTGCGACTTATAATATATATATATTTATTTCAATAAATATTTATTATAATAATTGAACTGTTATTGTAAGCGGCTTAAGCGTAATATTATTGTATTTCGTTCTAATATGCTTTCGTTTAGTAATAGTTTTTTTAATACCTTAGAAAATGACATCGTATTTGAAATGTTTAAAAAATGCTCCTTGTTCCATTTTTGGAAACATTATGAATAAAAATTTTAACCCCCTCTGAATTGTATCTATAAACTGCTTTTGTGCATGATTATGTCAAAATAGTAAGAGAGTAAGCCGAAAGCTCTTATAATTCTGTAAAAATGAAATTGCAGTTTTGCTCCAAATAGATATACAATTTTCAGCTTTAAATACATTTTAAGTTCCTATATGAATTTTCAGCTCCAATGTCTTTAAATTAAAAGTTTAACTTTTAGCTATACATTTCGAAATAAGAATTTAAACAATAATGGAATAACTCAAATAAACACTTAAACCTATGGATATTTTTTTAAAATCTAATTGCTTTTAATGGCTGATAAAAGTAGTATTTTCGAAATGATGCATGCTGGTAATACAAGCATTATGGCTTTTCGCATGAAAATGCGATTTTTTACACAAATAAAAATATATAAATTATGAGAAAAAATGGCTTTGAAACCAACAATTAAAAGGGTTTTAACTGTTAAAAAGGAATTAATAGCATTGCTTCCGCACTACATTTGTTTGTAGATTTCCCGAAAAAACAACGAGTGTAGAGGCAAATATTAAATATACACATGGTATTTACTGTCGACTGGAACAGGGAATTTTTTCAATAAGAAAGCTTATTTCTTTTGTGAACGACGTCAGCTAAAGAATAAAGAGTTGAAGTAATTTTCCACATTGTCCTTGTCACATCTCATTAGAAAAGAGTTGACGTAGACTCTCAGCGTGAGGACAAGTCAGTGAAATTTTCTTTGAAATAGTAAATGAAAAAAGCGTAAAATTTCAAACGCAGGATAAAACTGAATTTAAATAACGTTGCCCAGTTAAAAACTGCAGTGAAATTACTAATGCTGTATATGGGTATTCTAAAATAGTGGGCAACTTTACTCCATACTCATTTGTGGAACGGCTTATTTCTTAAAAAGTTTTTTTTCTTTTTTTGCCCAATTTTATACTTTTTTAATACTGTAATTCCAATAGTTAAATATTCCAAATTTAAAATTTTTATTCCACTAAAATTAAATTTATTCAAGGAAACGTATCTACATGCCCTGTCCCGTAGCAAGTGTTTCTATTGTAAAGACTGGACATGAAACGATTAGTGATCAGCTCCATTTTATTTATATTTTAAATATATATGTGTTACGAAGATTAATCATAAAATAATCAAAACAGTGAAAATATCGTCACAAAACATAAATGTAAACTTGCTAACAAACTTGCATTGTTAAGTTTTGGCCATAATATTTTCTTTGTTAAAATGCTTGCAGATGATGGCATATGTATTCTCCTTCTTTTTGACAGGAACAAAGATAAAGGATTTTTAAATATTTCTGATGCAATTCAAATCATTTTTATTACGTTACGTTAAATGTAAGAATCACTGTACAAATGATTTTTTTTATAAAATGCTTGAATTCTTGTGTGATAATATACTTCCATTCCAAAAAATCCTCGAAAAGAATGCAATATTTATAAGCAATTTTTAGAACAAACTCATCTTTAGCAAAACCATTCAAAGTCTTTTTAAATTTAACCTTTCTATTTAGTTTAAACTTAGTGCCAAGAGACCAAAGCTAATTTATGTTTTGATTTGCAATGATATTCAAGTTTCCAGTTTTCATCGGTTCATGAAAATCATCAACAAAGTTCCGATAAGTATCTTCGGGTCAGAATCACGTGAAACAACCATTATTTTTTGCGTAGCAAACTACCAAAGGTTATAAACGTTACAACTGAATAGTTTATGGTATTTATAAGTATTCAGAATCATACATTTATAATTTGAAAAATATCAGCAAACGACTGATATTTTGCCAATTATACATGTAAATTCAGCAAACGACTGATATTATGCCAATTATAAATGTTGTTTTAAATGAATGTTGATATTAAACATATTAAATAATTTCTGCTGGAAACGTGTGACAAAATATAAAACATTTTTTTTCCTTATGTATGTTGCTAATTGTATATTAACTTAAATCAAAAATAAAATAAAATGTTTAAACTGGGTATTGGGCTGAAACTGTACTTTAAGTCTTTCTTAAAGAACTGAATTTCAAATTTAAATATCTCAGATTTAACAAAAGAAACTTATAAATTATGTTGAAAATGCTTTTTCAACTCTTTTAGCCCGTATTTTCTTTTTTTTTAACTTTACAATAACATGACTTTTTCACACATAGCCAAACAACTGTCTCTCATTAATCACTGTCAGAAGCAAACGGTTTTTATTATAATGCTCTATGACTTTTTTTCCGTTAACTTTGTCCATATTGAAGCTCATTAAATTACTTTTTCACAAGTTTTGCAGAATACTTCTGGTAAAAACACAATATATTTATGTTTTAAAAGAGGTAAATATGTTAATGATTTTAGAACATTAATCATTATCATTTACTGCTTTACTGAATGTACAGTGAATTTCACACTAGAAAGGAAATTTTCTCTTGAGAATCAAAGTACAAAGATTTTGGAAAAGAGGGATATATAGCATGGAATATGATAAATATATATATTTTTAAATTTTACTAGTTACATTGTAAGAAAATTTGCATACGATATTTAAAAAAAAAAAGCTCAGGAAAAAATAATATTTTTTTACCATTTTTTTTCTCTCTTGCGTTTTGTGAAATTTTTTGTTACAACTTTATTTCTTCTTTCGCATTTTTTAACTTGAATGACCATTATATTAGCTTTTTATCAACGAATATGCCATTACATTGTAAAAACTGAATATTTTAATTAAGTCGTAGCAGTAAGAAGATATTCTACAGGCAAGAACTAGAAGTCATCAACAATAAATCATTGAAGCATCGGAATTCATGTTAACGCTTGGAATGAATTCCCCATTCTACTTCAAGTAAGAAGAAAGAAAGAATAAATTTCTTTTATTAGAACACTTCTCCGATATTATCCCGAGTTAATGAGTTTTATTACTGGGTCGTCGTCCAAAAGAAAGTGAGAAACTAATTAATGTGCAAAAACGCTTAAGCGAAAGCAGATTGTTTTTTCAGTGTCGACTATTGTCACTCAGTGAAACAATTAAATTAGCAACTCTTTCAATTTGCTCCTCGTTTCTTTCTTTCTCTATTTTCTTTTTTTTTAATTTTTTCTGAAGTTGAGCATTATATTTATTTCGTAATTTAATTCTCTTTTCAGTGAAACACACATTTTTGTTTTCCGTCAATTCTTAACACATAAAAACACATGTGAGCAAGGAAATTCAAACATGACGTTGTCTAATACTTAACACGATTTAGTGTATACAGTTACAATCAATTTTTTCCCATTTCCGGTAATTGTATATATTTGTAAAATGTGTGGAACAAACGAAGTACTTTTCATAATTTAAATCATTTGATTAGAGTTACTTGGCTGAAATGTCTACATGTGTAGAAGTTATTGTATTTATTTTTTGTTACATCGATATGAATGTGCATGTGAGGCTAATATGTTGAAAGTTTCACCTCTGAGCGAGTTTAAACAACAGTGTATGTATGCAAATGTGTTCAAGTATTAAAAGCGAATTGATTGTATATTCGCTATCTCTGTATGGTTTTATGAATTTTACGTTCATGTTAAAAATAAATCGTTAATAAATATATTTTTGATGTTATAAGCAATGTTCCTGTTTAAATAGTTCACAATATCTTCTCAGTTGTGGGACATATAATTGGATAATACTCCTCCCACATATGCTTTTCACTAATAAAATGTGGGTCAATTATCTGAAAAAATTTAGTTTTGTTGTACAAAGATGCAAAGTTGTTTCAATGTGAAAATAAAAGAAAAATATTGATGTACCTCAATCGTAAAGTCCGTATTTGATATTAGATAAATTCAAATGTTCTTCAGAAAATATTTTTCTTTTTTGTTGAACTTAAATTATTTCATTTATTTATTTATTTATTTGAGACAAGTAAAAACTAAATCATTTTTCCGCGTTTTTTAATTTCAATTTTGTTTAAATTTATCGTTATTTTTTAATCAGGAAAAATAATTTGAACCGTGTTAATCGCTTAAAATCGGATTTCACTTCCTTCTACACGCACACTTTTTCTTTAAAAAAATTCCATTAAAAAGTAAAAAAATGACTAAGCAATATTTACCTGAAAATACATAAAAATCTCTTGGAAATCATTTAGCTGGTGTGTGGTCTTTAGCAAACGGAGTTATAGAGAACAAAAAACAGATAACATCCTGTACATAAATAGCAGCATATAATCTGCAGCAGTAGTGGCACTATCTGTGCGTACAATGAATTACTTTTTGTAGTTCACAAAGTTGAACGCGAGTGCAATTGAGCTCACTCTGTGACGCCTCCGGAGTTGAAATGGCTTGCGCCGCAGATGAATAAGTTGCTCTTTAGAGCAGAGTAATCCGTACGCCAACAATATATAATGTATTTTTGACAATATTTTAACTGTTACTCACAGATCTCAAATATTAATTTAAGCATTTGTTTGCAATTTTCAAACTAGTAGTGACAGATATCAAGCATTCAGTTACACATAACTTTAACAGATCTTTTCCTGTAGTTTTACAAAGAGCGGAAAATTTTATTGAGAAACTATGGTCAAGAAACTTGTTTATTTTATTTAAAACAAGTTCTTCGTAAATTTCAAGAAACACTCTTAGTTTCCATTCTACCTTTTTACAGACTATTCTGCGATTGCTTTTTTTTCACTTGGATTTCCAAGTCTTACGTTTTATGTCTTAAAATACTGCAAATCATTTATACTGTATTTTAAAAATAAATAATATATTTTTAATATGTTTTATTGTAAAGCCGTAAATTTTTTTAAAAATACGCTAGAAAAAGGAATTCGATCTACGGCACAGTTATGATTATAATAGATAAAAATATTATGCATGAATTTCTGGGATTGCTTCTGCTGAACATTCGTTGATTCAATTCAGCTTGCAAAGGAAAATATTCCATTTCCTGAACAAAATTCAATGCACGGGGATTTCACTTTGGAAGATTGGTCTTAAAGTGGATCAAGTATTGAATTTTCCAAGGAAATAAAACCTGAAACATCGGCACAGATAGCGGAATAAACAAAGGAGTGCGGTTATATTCGGAAAAGCATCAAAATATATTAACGGAGTTTGAATGCTGTATAGTGACGGGACATTTTCTTCACTAGGGAGCACTGAAGATATTGTTTTTTTTTTTCTGTTTTCAAGGAAAATTAATACAATAAATATGTTTAAGCAATATTAAAGTGAAGAACATTTTCATATATTAACAAACCAAACACATTCTCAAAAGCTTGAAAAAATGTGGTAAAATTGCAATTTTAATAACGGTTTTTCGTTTTAACTTGATGTAAATGAAGAGATGTGAACAAAAATGCATCAACGCGAAACTAGGCTAATTTAGTGCAGTAATAGCAATAGCTTTCGGCTACCAGCTGGTTCGACATTTAAATGTATAACAATATCAATGCTGGTTTTCGCCAATACATCAACACCGGGCCTCACAAGATCATTAAAGGTAAAAATACTGAATGCTATGAATGAGTGCATTATAAATAAAATTACACATGACTTTGTAAATTAGTACAGACGTTACGATCAAATTTTGTCTGCCTCCTTAAATGAGTTCAATACTTAGTTATTTTAACGTCACTTCACATTCGAATAATGTGATAATGTTTTTTCTCGCTTGGATTTCCAAGTCTTACTTTTCATATGTTACATTTTTAGTAACGAATTTAGTATGCAAATTAAAATGTTGTACATTGTTTAATTAGGATATGTGTTTCCTATTTTTAAAATTTTTTTTATTTCAGAAAATTCTATTATATAACCAAAAATATTGTCTTTATTAAATATTCATTTTCTAATCATGTGATGTAGCAATATTACGTATGTGCAACTTGTGTGTTATAAGTTCGATAAAGAAAGAAACCTTTTGTTTTTGTTCGCTCTCGTTTTATTTTAACATATATTTGTATAGCTTCCGAAATGCTCAATTGAGTGTACATATTCGTGTGTATCAAAATATCGTATTTTTCTGCATAAATAGAAATTATTATTAAAAATAACAAAACAAAGGTTTTAAAAATTATTTTATTACTATTATTTAACATCAGTTGTTTAAGCATTATTTTATTACTTAACAAGTAGTAACAGTTTCTTATAAATGAAATTTTCTGGAACATTTTTATGTAAGTACATTAAAAGAAAAATCCTTCTAGTGTGCTTTTTGTTGAGCTTTATCCTTATAACCTTTCATAAACTATAACTTTTAAATGCATACCAACTTTTTGACGAAGAAAACAGGAAAACAAATAACAATTTCCATGCATTTTGAAAAACAACATTATGTTCCATGGAGCATTTTGTATACTATGTAAAATTTTGGAAACGTTCTTAGCAAAGTCCAAAATATATCTTAAATTTTTACAGTCAACTTTAAAATGTCTTCTTCAGATCAACCCTTATGCACGTTTTTATTTAACATCAGTTCTTTAAGCATTATTTTTTTGCAATATTTTTACACAAATCAACCCTTTTTGCATTTTGGGTCATTTTTTGTTTCGATGAAAGCCCAATATCCTCCTAAAAAAAAAACAAAAATCCTTGTTTTTTATTTGTTGTTTTCCTCCTCCATAAACAAAAGCCATCCAAAAACACATAGTAGGAAATATAAGCAAGACACCACCCTTTAGAAATTATCCCAAGTATTTCTTCATATTCGTAGAAGTAATTTTCGCAAATGGGTATTCTTGCCTTTCCTTTTGTTCAGATTTTTCTCTTTTGACACAATACTTTTTGTGGATTCTTAATCGACAGGTATTCTCTTACTTAAGAATGACACAGAACGAAATGCGAGATTGAAATTTTGCAGTTTAGGTTTAGACAGGGAAATAAATCTTACTGAATCAGATAGATTAATAATGTATTAGAATTGTTTACCGGGGAATAAAATACTGCTAAATGACTCATTAGACACGCATGTTTACCTATGTACGTATAGTTTCATTTAATTCACATGTAATGTGTTTGAAATCTTAACGTTACCTTCTCCCTATGCTGAAGTGCCAAGCACAAATGTTCTATCAGCATCTGATGTTAAACTGTACGTTAAATATATATATATGTATATGTATATGTGTGTGTGTGTACGTGACAATGAAAGATGTAACTATTTTTTCCTGAAATATTTTTATGACCCATTTAACCCTTAACAGGAGACGTGCGGTCTACCATAACATAAATTTGTTTATTTCTTCTTTAAATAAATGTATTTGTGACAAAGCAGAAAGAAAACTATTTTTGGATATAATTTGCAAAGCATGCGGCCGTCCATTTGCACCATAAGGAGCATGAAGATTCTATTTTAATCTCTGCACACCTCGACAATTTTTCCACGATGTCAGCCTCTTTCACAAGGGCCGATTAGGAATTACGACGGAAAAAAAAGTTTCCTCCACCCTAGTGTAATACTTTCGTTTCAGAACAAAACTCTTGCTTAGTTAAATTCGCAGAATGTAAGATATTTATGTACACAAAACAACTTAGGTATTACCTAATTATAAAAGTTTTAAAATTTTTATTTTATCTCAGTGAAAAAAAAAATGCCATCGGATTTTCCATTATTTTACCTTAAAAGCAGCTAAGAAAAGTTTAAGTATAAGTTTCACAAGACTTAAAATGCATACAGCAAGAAAGGTAACTTACAATTCCGAGAAAATTTCAAAAGCAAAACTTCTTTTCCTAAACTATTGATTTCTGTAGAAGAAAAAAAAATATATTCAGAAAGGAAATTTTGATTTTTTTTCACTAGGAGCACTGGTATCGTCTTCTTGCTGCTATTTTTAATGTTTTTCCGCTAACAAAATATCCGTCTGCTAAAAGCAAACCTGTACATCTGCAAACTTTTTCATTTTGCACTTCCTGCTTTTCTATGTTCGAGTTGAAAGTTTTTAAAAAGAATATCTAACACGTTTACGCAAACATTTTTGATCTTTAAACCAATGAGATACATTTCGCCAAAATGCAGCATCTGGCTTTGGAATAGAAATGAAAAAATAAACAAGATGTTTTTTTTTTAATCTTAACCATTATTAATTTTAATAATGCATTTACCTTTACCTAAAAATTTAAAGATCTTACTATCATAGAAGTTAGGAGTGAGATTTTATCATTTTAACTTCGAAAACATAGTTTAACAACATTTTTATATAGGCGTTAAGAAAAATGAATAGACAGTCCCTATTGTTTGGTATGTGCTTTATTCTTTCATTACTTTTAAAGTTTAATTGTTCTTTTGTGTGATTATTTTATCATACATTTGAAAATAAGACACATAAAAATTTAAGTTTTTGTTTCGGAGACTGAATTTTGCAAACAATTCTAATACGTTTAACTTGCTCAATGTAACAAAAGATAAGTGAGCAATCGTTTTAATATTTGTCATCATCTACGCATACTACTTCTAAGAATGTATTCTGCAAAGTACATCTTTACTTTTATATCTTACTAAAAGATTGAATCGGTTGAGAATTACCGATATTTTCCTTCCTGTTAAATCGCCTCTGATGCCACTGCGCTGTCTTTGTTTGGTAGGGTTTCTTCTTTTTCAGTGTTATTTCTCTTTTAGAATACTGTGTTATTAGGAGAAACGGTATTCTATTGCCATTGCAGTGATTGGGCAAGTTAGCCCTTTATATGTCGCATTGCAAAAAACAAAACAAAAAAAGTTGTATTCTTGTGTGATGCACCTAGTATAGCATACACGTTTAAAATCTTCGCATGTGTTTTCTAATATAATAAGATTCTAAGAAACTACATCATCGGTTGGTTCTATCTCTATCTTCTCTACTAATAATAAAGCAGTAAGTATGTGTGTGTGTTTTTGTGTCTGTGTGTCTGTCTGTGTACGGCGTAGGGCCCAGACCGTCCAGCGGATTTTCATGAAATTTGGCACGAAATTAGTTTGGAACATGGGGGTGTGCACCTCGGAGAGTTTTTTCTGAAATTCGAATTTGTTCTTCTTTTATTCCAATTTATAGCCGAAAGTTTCATAAAATAGTCATTTTCTATAGGAAGGAAATATCGCATCGTTTCGAGCTTGATACCGTTGAAAAGCGCGTGAAAAACTACCCCGGAAGGAGTTTCGCTCTAAGTGCGAAAATTCGAAGCCTCTAAATTAACTAGAAAAGAATTTATAAGCATTTTTCTCTGAAGTTCGAAATTATTTTTTCACGGTAATTAACTTTAATTTTAATTGTTGCCATGCCGACTGACTATTGATCCTTTTTAGCCTACTTTCCCGTAAAAGTAAAAAAAAATAATAATAAAGCATGAAAGAAGGCTTAATGTATCGTGAAAATATCGTTAAAAATCAAGAAAAGTCAAAAATAAGTGAAGTAATTAAATAAAGATTGAAAAATAAAAAATTTGAAAGTAGGGTATTGAGATGGGGAAAAAGTGTGTCTGTCGGTCTGTCGGTCTGTCTGTCTGTCGGTCTGTCTGTCTGTCTGTCGGTCTGTCCCCCCCTAATAACTTTTGAACGAATTGTCCGATTGGAAAAATTCTTTTTGCATTCGAAAGATCTCGGCGAGGACATCTCATTTCCATATTTTACTTTTTGATTTTAACAATTTTTCGTTCCATTTTGAACAGTTCAAAAAAATTTAACATTAGCGCCTATGGACAAATTGAAGCAAATTCTGTAAACTCTGGGCACAAGAGCCAAGTTCCTATTGAAAGCTTATTGAAAGGAGTTCTCGGCGTAAAATATTGATTTGAACAGTTTTTGTTCATTTTTGAACAGTTCAAAAAATTAGCACAGAGCTTACGGGGAAATTTCAACCCTATATAAATCCTGATCTAACGGACCGATTTGCTTGGAACAAACTTTATCGGAAAGCTCTTATAACGTAGAACATGTAGAAATAGAAAGTTTATCCAGAACTTACGAGCCTATTTTGCTATGAAATTTTTTGATCGGGATTTTCAAGGATATTTCTCAGTGACTCAATGAGTGAAATAATGAATGAATGAATAAATGAAAGAGTTAAAGAATAAATCAATGAATAAATGAATGAGGAAAAGAATGAATGAATAAATTATTGAATAAATGAAAATATAAATAAATGAGTGAATAAATACATGAATGCGTAAATGAATGAATAAACACTTGAATGAGGTAACGAATGAATGAATAAATGCATGGCTGAATAAATGAAAGAATGAATGAGTGAGTGAATGAATATGTATTATCCGTTGAAAAAGGTATATTTTCAATAATTAGAACTAAAGATAAATAAGAAAGAGAGAGAAAGAGATAGCTAGATTATAAATTTGAATTTGGTGTATACGGGAAAGTAGGCTCGTATAGTTCTAGACGGAACTTCTTGTTTTTTTTAACGAATTAAAATTTATTGCTTGCGGTTTTTAGCATTTTGAGAAGCAGCCGATTTTTAATTTATTTATTTCTTTTTTTGGAGTTTGATTATTATTTTTTTAAAACGAATTAAAATTTATTTCCTGCGTCTCACAGGCGATTGATAGCTTTGTTTTGATTTCCTTATTTTGACATGTATTTTACGGGACTATTTTCCATACTGCACAGGGGTTTTTAAAAGAAATGTTATCCTTTATAGCGATTTTTGTTATTCCAGCTTATCATTACTATTTATACTTTCATTTATTTACTTTTTTTTCTCCAGTGAATTAGCACATATGTTATTTTCCTATTTGAGCTCGGATGAAAGGTTTATTCCGCTTTCAAATCTTTGCTTGCTGCTGTTTGTTTCTGCAGGCTACAAAATTTCGTCTTTCTGTTTTAAGCCGGGTCCAGACGCTACGTTTTGCACAACCTTTTTTCTGCGCAGTTCAACACATTGCAGATAAAACGTTGCGTGTAGATTGGAAAAGTGCGCAGTTTTGAGTCCGGTGCGAAGACTGTACAGTTGCAGCGATAACTGAGCTAGAAAACATATGTCTTTGAACTGTGCAGACAAATCGGCACATGTAGACGGTAGCACCCCTTTCCGATTCATTTTGTTTCTCAGTTTCAATTCGTTAGGCGACAATGGCCGACTTTCGGCAATGTTCTCGGGAGTTTCTCACAAAATTTATTGCATTATGCGAAAGTTTCCCACGCGTTTGGCGTGTAAAATCCAAGGAGTATAGTGATAAGGATAAAAAGGGGGAGGCTTATGAGAGTTTAGTGGAAAAAATCAAAGACATTGATGCAACCGCAAACAGAGAACATTTGTAAATAATTAATTCTTTGAGAAGTGTTTACCGGAAATAATTGGCAAAAGTTAATAAATCGATTCGATCTGGGGTTGGAGACGAAATTTACAAGCCATCTCTCTGGTACTTTGATTTGTTACATTTCCTAAATGATCAGGAGACACCAAGGCAGTCTAGGAATACCATGGATGAAAATAAAGAGATTGCAGTTGTCGAACCACCAGAACAGGCAACAAAAAAATATTTATTTTATGTAATCATTTGACCACTTTGAACGCCGGGTTCTTCTGAGACGTTCCAGTCTTTTTTTTTAACATGACACCATGTCATAATTGACCAGAGTAGTATCTCCTTCATGACGATATCGCACAAAACTGAGTGAAATATACAGATATCTCTGCACTATGTAGACGCATAAAAAACTCCAACGTTTTCATTTAGTCTTAAGACTGCGCAAACAAAAGGTTGTACAAAACGTAGCGTCTGGACCCGACTTTGTCAATAAATAATAGATAAAAATTAATTGTACTAAAAATTTATTAATTAAAACTATTCTAATTTATTATAATCTTCCTTTTTGTGTGGGTACTTGAACAAAACAAACAAAATGCGTTTTTTTTTCAAATATTTTCTTTTTTGTTTTATTTCGTTTCTTTCTTTCCTTTTTCCTTTTTTATTGCGTGTGTTTTGTAAAAAAAAAATGCTTAAATGTGTAGGATCTCCGGCTGATTGCCATGGGCAGCTAATCTTTAATTATATGGAATGCCATACATTTTAATAAAATAACATAATTTGCACCTAAAAAATTTATCACTATATACACAATGGCAAACCGACTGGTCTTTTCATTTTTTAACACGGGCATAGCCGCGCGGGTACCGCTAGTTATACATAAAAAGGCTCGACCGATGCATCGGCCTCGCCGATGCATCGGCGCCGATTGTTCAACAAAGTTGCCATCGGCCATCGGCATCGGCGGCAGATGTTAACTTTAGAAAAACATCGGCCCATCGGCCTTAAAAAACATCTAAAAGCCGATGCAAGGCCGATGTTTTTCGCAGGGACAACTTTCCAGAAAACATTCTTGTCTTTCACTTTCTTTTTTTCTCCATAGCTCAATTTCTATTTCCATACAATAACAGGCAGCACATAAGTTGAAAAAAAAAAACACAAAAATAATGTCATTCTACAAAGTATTTGATAAAAAATTCGGAAAACTAGTTTAAGCGATCGCTGCCCGAAAACCTTATTATTAAAGTAGTTCTCTGAGCAGAATGCTCGCGAAATAGAATATGTTAAAGTAAAAGTTATAGAGGAGTCTTATGAGTGTTATTTGTTTTTCGCACCAGGTTAGTTGCCTCATTTTTGTCCGTTTTTCTTTTAATAATGACTTAGTGCATTAGATGTCATTTTGCAATAATATTATACCATCTGCTTTTAGTTTGTCATGTTTCTTATTATTCCGAAATTGTAAACAATAAAAAGTCAACTCAATCAAAGTACGATAATAATTTTAATTTTTAGCAGCGTAAACTTTTTTCTCTTTGCGTTTTTTTTTTTTTTTTTTTTTGCTCTTTCGATCCCGCGTGTTAGTTTTTCGCCAATTGTACAGCAATCTTTCTGCATCTGCTTTTAGTGTTATTTAATTTTTAGTTTACAACATAGAAAAGATTGGTCAAAAATAAGAAAAAAATTTCCAGTAGAAATATTTATTGATCGAAATTTTATGTGTCCAAGTTCGACTTGCAATTTTTAAAAATTGAATTCTCAAAATGCGAATTCGCGCCACAGGATTTAATAACATCTTAATAAAAATGCTAAAATTTCTTTATTTTCAAAGATTGATCAATGCATATTTTTTTTCAAAATACATCTTAAGATTTTATATACGATAATTATTTTAATTTTTCCCCGTTTATCTTCGTTTTTTAGCGCATTTTTTTGGCTTCTTTGATGTCACGTGTTAGACAGTTGACAGTTTTCTGCTATTGTACAACAATCTCGTTGCATCTGATTTCAGTTTAGATTATTTCTTGTACAACACAGAACATATTGTTAAAAAATATGAATCAATTTTTCAGTACAAATGTTTATTGGTGGAAATTTTATGTGTCCAAGTTAGACTTGCAATTTTCAAAAATTTAATTCTTTAAAAACGAGTTTGGGATACAGGGTGGAACAATACCTTAATAAAAATGCTTCCGTTTCATTAATTTCAAAAATTGTCAACGTATATAAAAAAATATATTTTTTTTCAAAATACATCTTAATTTTTATAAACGATCACGTGTTTTCAGAACGTTATTTGTCAACAGAAAACTGCTGGTGCTCAAAATATTGGTTTATTTTGGTGACCTTACATTGTGCTCATGAAAATATAAAGAACATGTCAAGTATTTCAGTGTAATTTTTAACTCGGAAGAAAAAAAATATCTAATAAGATTAGTTCTTGAGACCGAGCATTCATTTGTAATGAGAAAAAAATCTCACGTCTATGTTTTTAAAGCAATATTCTGTACTTCTTGGTTATGATCAGGGGATATACTATACAAGGGATAATACTGCAAGCGAAATGTTTTAATATTTTATTTTTATATCAAAAAAAGAGCTTAAAATAACTTTTTTAATGAATAATATGCATGTAATCGTTCACGCTTTTCTTTTAAAAATGGGGGTTGGGGATCATGAAAAAAAGCTGAGAGGAAGGGGTTGACAGTTTCGTTAAAAATACAAACCCACATTATTTGTTAGCCTGTGTCATAACATCTGCATTCCTCTCCATGAAAATATAAGAAAATAAAGGCAGCGGCACTTGGCATTTGCAGTGCATGTGTTATAAAGAGAAAATGTTGAAGGAAAGGGAACTACACCCGAGCAATCCAATAGCTGTTGAGTTTTTTTTTTTTGGCAAAGATAAGAAAAAAGAATTAAAAATCCTCTGATATAGCATTTTTTAATTTTTTTAACCTCCAAATAGTTTAATTACTTTACTAGAATCGCGAGTGATTCTTTCAGTTTAATTATTATGTAAACTTCACCCAAACAGTTTACGGTGCTTGAATAATGCATTTATTCTTTTATAAACATAAAAATAAATAGTAAATGATTTGAAATGACATTTTTGACAAGCATTCTACACGTTTTAATGGTTTAAAGCGACTTTTTTTTCCATCGGCCATCGGCCGATGGAAGAGGAGAATAATCGGCAATCGGCCATCGGCCGATCTGGGAACAATCGGCCAACAATCTGCATCGGCCCATCGGCCAAAAAATGCCATCGGTCGAGCCCTAATACATAATGTTAAACTTTATGACGAAAAATCAATATTGTGTAAATCTATGTGCGAAATTAATAATTGATTTTTCAATAATATTTAGACATCCAAAAATGTTTTTTTTTCTTCCTTTTTTAGCCCCTTTTCTTGCAAAAATGAAAAAAGTATGAAGAAGGGCTTTATGTATCGTAAAAATATCGTTTAAAATAAAGAAAATTCAAAAAGAGGTGAAGTAATTAAATAAAGATTGAAAAAAAATAATAATAAAGTAGGAATTAGAGATGGGGAAAATGTGTGTCTGTTGCTCTGTCTGTCCCTATAAATTTTGAGGGAAATATCCGATTTGAAAGATTTTTTTTTTCATTTTAATGTCACGGTGAGAACTTCTAATTTCTATTTTTTGAGTTGAACAATATTTGCTCATTTTTCAACAGTTCAAAAAAATATATCATTAGTGTCCACGTGGAAGTTACAAATTTATATAAATCCCATTCCAACAGACAGATTTGCTTGGAACAAACTGTATCGAAAAGATGTTATAAAGTAGAACATGTACAGATACGAAGTTCATCCAGACTAAAAAAGACGATTTTCCCACGAAACCTTTTGGTCTGGATTTTTAATGATATTTTCAAATGCATGAATGAATAAATGAATGAATGAAAGAGTGAGTGAATGAATGATATAATGAATGGATAAATGAACGAGATAATGTATATGTATAAACCGTAGAAAAAGGTATACTTGAAGTAAGTAAGAACAAAATACAAACGTAAAAGAGAGAGAGAGATAGATAGATTATCAATTTGACATTAGTGTATACGAGAAAGTAGGCTCGTATAGTTCTAGACGGAATTTCTGTTCAAATTTAATCTTTTTCAAATCACGTAACTTATTTTACAAATCGAAACAATAAAAAACACTTTTTTTTCGCATGTTGAGAGTAAAATTCAGAATGTCCATGCTTAACCGAAAATTTGGGTTAACTGAAAACATTTACAGGATGGTTCAACATTTGAAAGCCCTTTCCCTTCAACAATATTAATTTTTGTTAAAGGTAATGTTTATAAATAACAAAATGGTTATTTTTGCTAAAAGGGTCTTTAAAACACCATTTCAAAAATTGCAAAAAATGTTTAGAATGGACAGTTACTTTTTAAAATTTCTCCTAAATTTTCTATATGTGATTTACTTCATCAAAAAAAAGCAACTCATGGGTTTAAAGTTCAAGCAAAATTTCAAACAAAAATTGTATTAACGCTTAAAGAAAATAAAATAGTTTTTTTCCCTTTTCAGAAGCTTTTAATACAAATTTTTTTTAAAATTATCACACTGAACTTTAAACCCCCATGAGTTGTCTTTCAATTTTATGATTTAAGAAATATCTCATAAGTAAAATTGAGGAAAGTACCTAAAAACGTAACTGTCCATTCTAAACATTTTTTTCAATTTCTTGAAAAACGTGTTTCTAAAGACCCATATTTGGAAAAATAAGATTTTTTTATTTATAAAAAAATTATTTAAACAAAAAATTAATCTTTTTGAAGGAAGCTTTCAAATATTAAAGAACCATGCGTAATTTTTGCCCAGCTGCAAAATTTCCGGATTATTTGCAAATACATTTTTGTTTTATTACCTCCTCAAATATTATGCGTTTTCAATAACTGAAAGGATAAGAACGTTCATATGGATTTTTTAAAGTAATATGCAGCTTTAGAACTAATAATATTTTCATTAATAATACTATTTGTTTTTTAATAGTTGAACAAACTTAAAATCGGCCTAACTAAGTGACCATGATAAGTTCGAAATGGATTATCAGCTTTTCTAATTGCTAGTTTGTTTCAAACTATTTAATTTATAATTATCACTCTGAGTGTTGTTTTGCATCCCTGTGTATTACAAAATTTTTATACAACTTAGGGAACTAAGGTAAAATTAGGCAGTAACAATAAAGTGATACTTTAAAAAATAATTAAAAAATACAAATAAATAAGCAGGGGTGGGAGAAAGAAAAGAAAAGTAGGGAAAAAAAGTTTCAATTTTGTAACTTTCCCGTTTTAACTTAAGCAAGTATTTGGTAAAATTCAGCCAAAACGTAATGCAAACTAAGGTGCTATCTCTCAGGCTTGCCAAATTAGAAAACTGCAAATATCGGATATCCGGTATCAGACCGATTTTTATCCGGAATCCATTATTCGGTCACTGCACAAAAGAAAACGGTTTTCCAAGATGTTATTTTTTTATTATTATTATTTTAATTTAATTGATTAGCATATTTAGGAAATATATGTGAATTAAAAACTTATTTCGTATTTGGAAACAGTGGGTAAAAAATACATAGAATTTATAGATTTGAAACATCAGAGTTGGATATTCGGTACGGAACCGTCGCGCAATGGTCATCGAATACCCGACATCCAGCAAAAAATCGTGGCAAAAATACGGGACATTGCTCTCCCATATTGAAGTTCTCCGGTATGCGGGGCAACTTTTTTAAAATACGGGACTCCCTCGGAATATCCGTGACGTTTGGCAACCCTGGACTCTCCCGGAATATCCGTGACGTTTGGCAACCCTGCTGCAAGTTTAAAGCTGGAAATGAAAAAGAAAAGCGTAAGAAGCGACTTTTCAGTCAGAACTGTTCGTTCCAATGCCTGTTAAAGTAAGCAGACAAGATGTTATTTTCAAGAGAAATTTAAAAAATTTAACTCAATAAAGGTTTCAACAATTAAGTCATTTGACACAAGAGGAGTAAGTCGTTTATTGTGTGAGTATATCTTAGTAAAAGAAACGAAAATCCTTTTCGAATTGCACAACTTACATCATCTTTTAAGTATTAGTGCTTTGATATGCAGGGTGTTCATTAATTATTGTCGGGGTTTTTTTTCCGTACCTCATAACTTTCGGGAAAATAAAATATTACGCAAAAACCGATTATGTATTCGTAAATTACAACTCAAAGAATTTTACGTGGCAACAATGCGATCTTAGCGCATTTGCAGTCTCGGGGAATTATGACGTCATAAATAAAAATGGCGACCGTGCAAGAAAAAGCAATATGTCTATTGTTGTTTTTCGTAACTAAAACTGTCATAACTACTCAACGTCACTTCAGGACCACGTACAAGAAAGATCCTTCTTCGGATAATTCTATCAGACGCTGGTTAACACAATTTCAGGAAACTGGTAGCGTTCTACACCGAAAGGGAGCGGGAAGACCGTGCACTTCACAGGAAAATGTTGATCGCATCCAAGAAACGTTTACTCGCAGTAGACGAAAAAACAACGAGACAAGCAGTGTATGTATGTACGAGACGACATTGTGTACAAGACCCCTGTGCCCTCCCTTGATGAACTGACGCGCAGAATTGCTTTCTGCGATCCAAAATGTTACCCCACAGATGCTGGAGAACCCTTGGAGGGAAATCGAATTTCGTCTCGATGTGTTACGAATCACGAAGGGCAGCCATGTGCAAATTCATTTATCTTTTTAATATCATTAATAAAAAATGTTTTAGTTGTAATTTACGAATACGTAATCGGTTTTTGAGTAATATTTTTTTTCGAAAGTTATGAGGTACAGAAACCCCGACAATAATTAATGAGCACCCTGTATAGGGCACTTTTGTTTTAACCTTATAGTAACAAAAAATTGTTACGTATCAACTTTAATTCTGTAACGCGCTCTCTCTATCAACTTCCTCAGTTTCTTAGTTTTGGTGTATAGCATTGTACCGAAAAAGAATCATGTAAGAGATTGGTCGTTGATTCCGCTATTTCATTTCCCACAAGTATTATCGAAACGTAATTATCGAATGACAAGACATCGACTCAGTGGGAAGAAATCCAATATTCTCTTCCTTCTTGTCTCTCCCAGATGGCGCAAGTAATTTTATTTGTTTGCCTTTTTTCGTGATAAATCTACATATGCTCTTTTCTTTCCTATTAAATAAAACGACTATTAGTGCTTTTTTGCCCATGTGGGTAACGTTTAATATTTTTAGTTTCCGAATCTTTAAAAATAAAATAAAATTATCGTTTGTCTTTAATAAATATTTTTTAAGTGTTATTATCTAAAAGGCCTCCTCAACAGATGTTTATAGAATTCAATTAAACAGATATTAAAATGATAGTACGGTCTGCAAAATATTTTCTCACAGAAAACTTTAACGAATTATTTTTTAAACTGATAATATTCCTTTGTACACTGGTTTGTAAAGAACCCTTTTCACAGTATTATAATTTATCAGATAAACTGATATATTATATACTGCTTTATGTAAGAAAAGTAGTGTATTTTTAGATGTTTGAAGAATTTATTTACATGATAAATGCAGCTCAGGTTAAATGGCTTTGACTAGACTAGAGAAGGTAAACCTGGGGCACGCTCCCAAAAGAGCATATTAACACATTATGAGCGGGCGACGTAGCACGCGCAACTATGTTGCGTAGCGGGCTAAGTTGACTTAGTTGACGAAGTTAAAAAAATGTTCTGAAAAAATACACCAATTCGTACAGTATATGAAACATTATCTTTTCCCTTGCGTGATTTAAAAGTGGTGATTTTAAACGGGTACAAATACTAGCCCCGCTTTTAAACGGCAATGCACGAAACAGGTATTAGTACCTGCCGTCCGCTCATAATGTGTCAAAAAACTTTTATTCACTCATATTCACTAAAAGCAACATTTAAAAAACGAAAGGAAGAAAGAAAAGAAAGGGAGGGAAACGAACTTATAAGGCTTGCGGTGCCTTTGCAGAAACAAATTAAATTTAATAAAGATAACATTTTTAAAAATAAAGATAATACGTGTCACACTAATTGGAAAAGGATCGCAATCCTTGAGCTAGTTCATAGCGAACGAAATTTTTTAATTCAATTGTTCATACTTCTTACATCAGTTCTATTAACTGACATTCAGTTCGTTTAAAAGTTTGAATGTTTTTAATTTTGTTCTTTTTCTTTTTTTTTCAAGATAAAAGTTATGTTTTGCTTCAATTTTTTATCTAATATATTTTAATTTCTGTTTAAATCTCTAAGATCCGTTTTGGGGACATTCATATATATAGCTTCCGTTTTTCATCGAAAAGCCATAAAACAAAGTAGAATTTTGTATTAAAAAGTTGGAATGCCATGAAGCTGCTACATTGGTTAGAAAACAAGATACGTAAAGCAATAGTATTGAAACTATTTAGCTTCATTTAGGCACTGATGACGTGGCCTATTATTTTGAAACAGATGTTGTACTTTGTATTTCAAACCAGTTTCTTAGTAAAATGATGTTAGCAGTCAATAATAATTTTGTGAAAATGTTTTTAATTGTTTCTCCGTATGTTATCTAAATGTTAAAACACTTCATCCCGCTGCTCAGACTGAGAATAAAAAATAACGAAAAAAATGAACAAGAAAAAGATGGAGATAATGACGATGAAATTGATATTTAGCTCTGTTAATGTTTAAAGTATGTTAGTTAAAGTATTCTTTATCATTTTAATAATACAGTTGTACTAGTTTTCTATTTATACAAATTATCATGCAAAATGTAGGAGAGAACTTCTAATCATACAATAACCGTCGATTTGGAAATCTTATTCGATACAATAAAAAAAACAGATTGAAAAGATAGTAGAAAATCATCAACAACAGGGTTAAATCGAAACTACTCATTTTTATCTCTAACATTGCAGATGATTAATAAAAGTCAATTTTATGCTTCCTGATTCAAGGACATTATTTTCCGTAACGTGGTAGAATGTCGTAAAAGATTTCCGGGCGAAATTAGTTGTTGTTTCTTGTTTACGACTTGTCGTTAAACTTGTTAACTGCCTGTTTTGGTCACAAGCGGTTTATCCCTGTTTCAAAACCTGCAACCTCTGTTTTTTCCTTTTCAATTTAGCGGCTTGCTTCTGGCAAAAGAACTTATTAAAATATATTTACTACAACTCATAACAATTTACAATTCAAAATTTCATTTAGTTTAAAGCCATATACAAAAAATACTCAGTTTAAGCCTAATTAATAATAAAACAACAAAACAATACTAATATGACCTTTGTTTTGGATTAATCAAATATATGCCTCACGCTTTTACTACATTTTTTTTAACGAAGTAAAATAAGCTTTTTCACATTTTCCAGGAATTTTGCAGACACCCGTTTCAAAGTTACAGTAATTCACTTTTGCATTACTGCGCTATAAATGGGCTATTCTTTGAAACAAGAGCAAGGATTTATTTAAGTCTTAATGTACACAAACATTTCTATGATTTTAATAAGTTTCAGTAAGTACCTTTAAAATACGTTTCGGTGTTTTTTTTTTTTTTTTTTTTTTTTTTTTTTTTGTGCATAGTTTTAATCATTATTCTATTCTGTATTTTCCCCGCTTCTAAGAAATAGAATTTACATCGTTTAGTTCCATCAACATTTTAAGTACAACAAGATTTTTAGTGCTTTTGTGTTAACATGCAACTGATTCCCCCCTTAATCCTCTAAAATAAAAAGTAAAAATAAGTCTTCTCAAACGTTCCTCTGAAACTTTTCCGAGGTTATCTGCTCAATTTTGAATATTGAAACAACAATATGACAAAGTTCAAAAGTACTAAAAAATAAATATTACAAATAAGAACAAAAAGTGAACAAACATACAAAATTCTACTTTATTATTATTTTAAATACATCCTTTATAATTTGGAACTGTATAAAGTTCTAGAATTTTATTCAGCACAGCAATGTATGAAATTATTCATATCCAACATTCCAAAGCAAAAATGTGCTGAAATAATTTTAAAAACAATGTGTTTTTATTTATGCATTCACCTTCCTTAAGCAGCATAGGTAGAATCATCGAGTAAAATCATTTATTTTTTTTTAATATCATTATTGAAAGCAACTGAAGTAGAGAAAAAACAAATTTTTGGTATTGTAAATTATGTTCCCGCTATCGGTGAGCGAAAAATTGGGTTTTGGGTCGAATGAATAGAGCTATATTAAATCTTTGAAATGTCTCTGGCAGCTGTCGAAAGAAAATGTAGCACATCGTTGAGTGGAAGCTGTTATTATCGTTTGTTTTTTCGCGGAAAAATATAACAATTTTCTGAAATAAATTATACTTTTTGATGTAGAAAACTACATAAATAATTCTGGAACGTACTTAAAACTTTATGCGTTAATTTATCTTTCAGGAGAGTTATTAATAGTGCGTATACATAGATCGTGTTTCTTAAACTTGCGATATAGTACGGTTAAGTATTCCATAAATGTAACAGTAATTATGATTAAAAGTTCCTATAACATACTCAGTTTTAAACTTTTAAATTAAATTCCTGATGAAGTTTTCATATAAAACGTTTTCAACTAAGAAACTATGTGAACCTTCTTGATTTTGAGAGAGCAATACTAAAAATTTCTAGTTCAACCTTTCACCAAAAAATGGAGAAATTTAGCTACAACCGACATTTGGTACTTAAGTTAAACCATTGTGAGAGTTCCTAGTTTCACATTCATTGTGAAACTAGATGAAATTACATCATTATAGTGGTTTAACTTAGCTCTAAATATGAGTTGCAGATAAATTTCACTGTTTTTTTCCAATTTTCTGATTCTTGAATTAGAATTCTTTACAGTGAACCGCTTTGTTTGTTTGTTTGTTTACGACAATTTCAGGTCACATAAATATTCGAGTTTATTTGCTATTCTCAAGGATAGGCCTCAAACTCTTTCGTCCAATATGACAGATAGAACAAGACAGCACAACAGATTTTAATAAACAAAGAAGGAAATACACCCATGGCAAAGGTGGGAATCGAACCCACGCCTCTTTCTCTCCGCGAGGGAGGCACTGGAGCCAGTCGATTTGACCACTCAGCCACTGAGGCCCCTGAACCGCTTTGTCACACAAACTTGCAAATTGAATTGCATGCTGGTATTGAATTGGGTTGCCAAATCTTTCTAAAAAATAATCACTGCATGGTTAAATCAAATGGGTAATAAACTTTTTTTTAAACTTTTATATTCTACATTGTAAAAAAAAAAAAAAAAAAAAAACAGTTCAACGTTGCACCATAAATATGGTGAAAGCTGAAGGGCTGCTGATGATTGAAATCATGGTTCAAGCAGAAGTGCGAAATCTAAAGTTACGCCTTTAACCATAATTTCGTTTCAACCTTGAACCAGAAAGAAGAACCCGGCACCCGGCCGGAAACAGAGAGCCGCCATCTTGTCAAGCTGTGACTTGAAGCATTTATTTTTCACAACAGTAAAAGGTAAGTAAACTTCGATGTATATATCTAATTTTTTGTTTGATATTTCTTGTTTTCTGTGTTTGTATGTTTTAATACGCACAAAATAGGTCGTAAAGCCTGTTTCAAAAATATTATCATATACCGATCCTGTCACCTTTAGTGTTAAATTGACTAATTAACTTTATTCAAAATGTTAAACCTGTGTATATTTATTTAATTTTGCTTCAATATTAAACTACTTTTTTTACCTGATTTATCATATACACTTTACTTTTGGTTCCCCTGATCTACATTTAAAGTTGTAACGTTGACTTGTTTACATTTTAAAAATTGCATCTATTATCGGGATTTTTACTCTAAATCATTTATTTTTTTCAATTTTATTTCCAAGAATACTTTTCTACGGCGTTACCTTTCTAGCTGCACCTCTTAATTTTTATTTAATTGCCTGTTGCTGTCTTTTTGAAATTTATTGAACTTATTTGTTGTTCGACCCATTTTGCACAATTTTTACCCGTAGTTTTTATCAAAGGCGTAGCCGGTGGAGGGGGTGGGGGACGAAGGTTCGAACCCATCTCCTCACCCGAAATTTTTTGAAGTTTCACATGATATAAATGACAATTTGAATATTCTGATAAGAAAACCTCATTTGTATAAAATTCAGTTCTTCTGTTTATTTCCGATCCCGTAGCTGAAGGGGTCAAAATTTCTAAAATTTCGCATGCTATAAATGAAAATTTGAAAATTAGTGAGTAAAAGATAGTCTGATAAGAAAACACTCATTTATATAAATGTAGTTAGTTGAATTTTGATTCTAAGGCCACAGCCATGAAGTTGGGGGGGGGGGGGAATCCCTCCCGCCCTGAAATTTTTACATGCTCTGAAGGATAATTTGAAAATAAAAAATATTCTGATAAAAAAAAACAAACACTTTCATCAACTTTACCTATGCCCCCCCCCCCCCTCGAAAACCGATCCAGGTTGTGGCTTTGATTTGTAATGATTCTTACTTCCTAATCATTCGAACTAACTATTGCACCAAGAGCAGGTAAAACCAGTTTTGTATTCAAAACATGTGTACTACTATAGGAATTTTTCGAGAAAGTGGGTCAATTCTGCGTGATTTTCGAAAGAGCAGTTTCGTTGCCTTTAACGTTAAATTAACTTTTTTCCAAAATTTTCAACCTTTGCATGTTTACTTGATTTTGCTTCAATATATGCTTGCTTCTTACGTGATTTAATATTCCCCCCCCCCCCCTTTTGCTCCGACTCTACACTTACAGTTGTAACAATGCTTTGTTTACGTACTGAAAATTGCATGTTTTCTTATTACATTTATTGCAACATTATTTTTTCTCTCGTCACTACAAAACCACTTTTCCGAACTGTTACCTTTCTCTTTTCTGCTCTTTACATCTATATTTTTTAATTAACTACTACCAGTGGTGGATTTTAGACTACTTTTTACTTCCTAGTGCTCTCTCAAGAAATTATTCCTGGATCCGACCCTGACTACTGTTGTATTTTCAAAATAATTAAACTTTCATTTTTCGACCACGACTGCCATTTTACAGAATTTTAAACCATAATTCCTTCTAAAATTTCATCCCAATAATTCTAAAAAAATTAAACAAATGAACCTATTTCAATAATAGAGTTTTAGCAATTAGGGGAAAAGTTGCAATCGGAGATTTCAGATCTCCAAATGCAAAATTGATGTTTTATCAACAAAAACGGTGCATTGCAATACACGGTTGATGTCAACAGAACATTGAATAGACGGCATACAAATCAGATATGCTTTACTGTCAGTTCTTTTATATCTTTACAGGGTGAAGTCTTACTCATCTGGGCGGTCTTAGCCTGAACTACTGCACGTTTTAGATTTGGCGTAACATCTGTGCCGGAGCCTCCCAATAATTTTTAATTATTGTTATTTGTGCATTTCATGGTTTTTCAAGTATGTTTTTAGTCATCTTTGTATGCGTATAAATAGTTTTGATGCTAAAGAGTGTTGAAATATATTTTGGAAAAAAAGTTACATAATTCAGAAATTTAAAATGTTCGCTATCAATTAATTATTAACTTACAAGCAAAATTTCAAACGCCATTTTTGTTAAAACTATCTGTTGACGAACATAAAAAAGTGTACATATATTTGCAAAGGCCTTCCTTATGGCAGTGGGCTCAAAAATTTTAACAGTGACTTATATTGCAATTTTAAAGAATATAACTAAGTAACATAGTTACATAAAAAATACAATTAGTTTCTGATACAGTGAATTGAGATGTTCATATATATAAATATATGAATAAATACATTTATATATATGGAACATTGAATCAGTTATTGAAACGATGGACTTCCTAATAGCAATGAATCTGTTCTTAGAATTAAATCAAATAATTAGCAAAAACTCAACTTAAATTTACGTATTAAAAAAAAGAAAATTCGCTTTGCAAATTAAAATGGATATTAAGAATATTTCCTGTCTTTCCCTTGGACATAAAAAATTAAAAGTGTTTATGTTAAAAGTCACCAATGCACCATAAAATGGTGCAGTTCAAACTTCACTTTCATGCTACAACTTTGAGCCATGACAGTGGCTAGTAGAAAGTCCATCGTTATGGTTCAGAGTTGAACCAAAATATCAGTAAAAATAAAATTTAAAGTTAGGTTCAGGTTTGAACCATAATACTGGTTCGAAAAAAAATCGATATCATGGTTCAAAGTTGAACCGTAATACTAGTTGGAAAAAATTCCGTAATCATGGTTCAAAGTTGAACCGCAGTACTGGTTAGAAAAAACTCCGTAATCATGGTTCAAAGTTGAACCGTAATGCTGGTTTAAAAAAAAACCGTAATCATGGTTCAGTGCTGAACCACATTCATGGTGAAACTAGTAAACCATCATAATGGTTCAAATTAGTACCAACTGTTGGTTGCAGCTGCATTTCACCAACTTTTAGTGAAAGGTTGAACCAGAATTTTTTACAGTGTTATTTACAGACCAATAATAACTAACGGGTAATTAAAGCTAACAGGTGGAATATATTTTTGAACGAATGAAAGTTCTAATTACAAGACAGGTAAAGTCATACATACAAAGCATGCGAAAAACATATTTAACTTCGTTCGAAAATTGGTTGTAAGAAAGAAATGTTTTTGTCACACGAACTTGTAAATTGAATTGTATACAAGAGCTAAATTGGATAGATAAGAATCGTTCAAATCAGTAATTAAAAGAAGTAAGAAAGATAAATATTTGCCTGAATATGCATTTTAATCTCATATTTTTAACACTTATTGTGAAAGTTGTTTGGTTTGAAACCAGGAATCAGAAAATGATTGTGCTGTGAGCACTGAAAATTTTGGTAACTGTTTTTTTTTTTCTTTTCTTTTTTAAAACCTTATTCACTAATCTCTAAGTTACATTGAAGACACAATTTTTATACTTGATTCGGGTATCCAGCTAAAAGTTTCGTTGAAAGCTAAACGAAAACTCGCAAAAAAAAAAAAAATTGTGTGCGAAGTTGTAGGTAAGAATAACAATCCGCAAAAGCAAGGAATGGTTGAAATTCCACAAATTCCTGCGCAAAACTTATTTTCCCGAGCTATTGATTTCTACAGGCGGAGAAAACCTCTAAAACTACAAGAAAAGAGATACGTTTTTTTTTCCTTAGGCCTCTCGGTATCGTCTTTTTTGCAGCTTTTAAATATATTTTTCTTTTCTGTAAAAAAAAATGTTGCCAAAAGTGAAAAAACGCATCTAAGTTTTATTTTAGGTTGCGTATCATTTTTTATGCATATTCGTTTCCTACACTGCTAAACTCTATAACTCCTGATACCGCCAAGCAAGTATTTTTTACTGAACCGTATATGCAACAAAATTTTGCAGCACAAATGTATATTATGCGCGGGGAGGGGGAGGGATAAAATTAAAGCTTGCCCAGATGATTATTGTTAACCTACCAGCTTTGGTTTCGACACTAATTCACTCGGGACTTTTTATCCCTTTAATACAGGTGCTTTTAGGTAACGGCTTTGTAAAAGGGGTACATTTAGTTTGAAAGAGAAATAAATAAATAAGCAAATAAATTTTAGAAAATAATGCATTTCAAAATTTTTTTTTTTTTTTTTTAAATTTTAACTAGTTTTTTACTGTTTAAATATTTTGACATCAGTCACAAACATTACTACTATTCTAGTTTTCGTGTTTAAAAAGTTCATTTATGAGGCATTAGTCAATATTTAATTAAACCACTAACGTGAATCATTTCTTTTTATCTCTTATAGTTTAAGTATACACATTTAGTTTTTAATGAACGTATCGTTAAGTGAAGTTTTTGTATCGGTAGAAATTCTTAAATTTTCACAGTATTTTTGTGCATGTAGGTCATTATACAACGTTCAATTAGTAGATGTATTTGAAAATATGTGGACGTCAAAGAATGCAGCTGTGGCAAACACAAAAGCTAGTGAAGAAATCATCTTATTAGATTCATTTTGTTACAAAGTGGTGTGATATGATGAGGCGTTTACTAAATTCATTTTGTTATATAAGTTGCACGAGGAACGAGAAACATCCATAAACGTTTTTCTTCTGTTCTTTTCTAATTTGCTTTCTGTTACGTCGGTCTTAATAAAAATGAACATCGATTGCTAATCAAAAAATAACTGCTGCACCGTCTCATGGAAGGAGAAAATATGCACTCCCACTTATTCAAACATCAGCGCAGAATATTACTAAAACAAGGGTGGGTGTCGTATCAATCAATATCATTGACAGTCTTCTTTAAATTTATTGAAATAAAATATAAGGGTACGCCTTCATACTAACATGAACACTGAATACGGAATTGCGATTGGAGTACCCTATTTTTCATAACTTAGACTGCTCAAATTATTTTAAATACCATTTATGAGGGAAATCTGAGGATTATAAGGACAGATATACACCTCATGCTCAAAATTAAATGATAAAGCATTTAATTTTACTCACTAGTTTACAGGTCAAGATTCGGGAATCGTTAGAATGTTTTAAAAGGAAAATAAAGACGATAAAATGTTCAGTTCTTTTAAAGAATAATGAACAAGCTGCATTCTTTTCCTTTAGTTGTTGAGCTTAAGATTCAAATCGGAAATGAGAATATCAATATGGGGGATGTACAAATGCGTTCTTTAAACATAACCTCGGGAAGTCCATCTTATCGTATCACCCATTTTTAAAAGCATCAACCGCGAGTGGCAGGCGCGGCTTTCGTAAAAAAGTAGTATGCCCGGAATTTGCAAAGCTTTACTACCATTCAAACGGAAGATTAAGAATGCAAGACAAATATATTTAATGTTTTTCTACAAATCAATAAAAAAAAGCTAGAAGCTACAAATATTTTTTCGTGAAACGTTATATTATATTTTATTATTACCTGCTTCATTTACGGAAACTCATTCCGAGTAACAGATAGACAAATTTACTAGACATCAATCAATTTACTTTATTTACATACAGTAATATTTTCGTAAAACTAACCTGAAAATGTCTCTACTATTCATCATTACTTCCTGAAAGAATACTTAATTAAATCTAATTAACTGCTTGCGGGTTTTTCTATATTTGAATTTTTAATTTTGAATATTCTATCTTGTTAAAATAAAGTTCAATCATTTTTCGTTTTTAAGAAGCATTAACAATCAGCATATCTCATTGACATGTGATTTAATTTTGTGTAAAAGAATTGCTTTAACGAATAATGAAATACTACGGTTTTGAGTCAAAAGAAATTCAATTTTTACCATTTTATCATTTTTTTCGAGCATCCTTTCTTGCATGGCGCGGTTGTTTTCAATAATAGCAGAAATCCGGAAAGAATGATCCATCATCCAAAATACATAATGTTTCTTTCTTCACTTCTTCAGACTAGGCATAAGAATTTCGAAATCGCTGATAACATTGAAATAGTAAATTAAATTTTAAAAATTCTGAAAAATACTGTGTCACTGCAATAATGGAAATGCGGAAATTTGAAAACATCATTCCCTTCCCTCTTCAACTCTCCCCTTTTAGATGTCTTCTTAGATTATTTACTTTAATTGAAAATCGATTATTATGACTCGAAGGGGGAAAAATGGCAAAAAAGGTTTCGAGATAAATGAAAGTTTACATTTTATTTCAAAATTAACTGTCAATATTTCAAAAAAATATTTAAATAGCTCGTTGTTAAGTTTCGGGGCCATGTAATGAATACCTTGTCATATCGTTACTAATCCTTCTTCTTCTTCTTCTTTTTTGAAGAACCATGGCGTTTCCGACATCAATTTTCCATTACCACAAGACAAAAGGAACTAGCCTGAGCATGTTCTAAATGAACAAACATCTTCTCAGAATATAGTATACAATTTTTGCTGTTCTATGCCGTCCTGTATCAAGCTCTCCCCCGCTTGTTCTGGTGAGAGTGACCATCAGTCAGAGCAATATGGCGTTCATCAATTAAGTTTCGTTATATTACAAAAGTAAAGTTATATTACTATTCTCTAGAATTTTGCAAAGCAATAAACTGGCTGATGCTGTTGATATTCTCTTCGTTAAGTCAGTAGCTAGTGAAAAAACATGGGAAAAATGGTTTGCATTTCACTAATATGAAACAACAACAATATAGTTCTTATTATCGACACTAAACCGATATCAACTTCGTCATGATAAACGGAACGATAAAGTTTATGCATCACTTTCATTGTTAAGTAAAAATTATAAAACTCCTTTTTTCGCAATATATTTAACAGCAGTTTTCGTCAGAGACTAGCAATTTTTTATGGGGTTAATAAGTCGAATGGTAATATTACCTATGTTTTGTGATGCATGCATATTAACCTACACGAATTTTCCTGGTCTGACAGTATCAGCTGCTATTACTGAAACAAGTGGAGTGTTTGTGAGGCATCAAGAGCTACCTAGCAGAATTTGTTGTGGACACTGAGGAAATACCAGTTTATCTCATAACAGAGATACGCCATGCTCAGGCCTTACAAGAAATAAAGGGTAATGCTTGTAGAAGCAGAAGGATAATAATCTACATTTATGAAAATATTCTTGAGAGAGTAATCCAGGATTCAAAAAAACCTTTAACACCAGTCGCATCGACTAAGCAAGCAAGCAAGCCTAAGTGTTCAAAAGCAGTATCGCGATTTCAAATATCAGCCAGAATTTCAGACTTATTTTTCAATTACTTCCAGTGTTGGTCTAAATCGTATTTGCTCATAAAATTTGCTCAGCGTTGTTAAATTTACCTTCAAGAGGTGAGTTTGTATAAGCAATTTTATGAAAAATACAAAGGATGATATTGGAACCATGAACAATGGCTTGCAATGTTTTTTTTACTGTTTCCATGAAAGTGAGTCTGCGGCTATTCCGTTTTGTCCTCAATTTGTTACCGAAGTTTGTTTATTTATGAAATAACCTATACAGTAAATAAAATAATAAATAAACGAAATTCTTAAGTATTAAAGTGGACAACACGGTACAGATCCGTTCTGTAATTGCCGAGTTTTTCAAAATAAAGTTTGCTTATATTATAGTAGTACAATTTAAATGTATTCATGTCCGAATAATGGTATATTTTATCATATTAATTGTATATGAATCGATTTTTAAGTTAGTCAAAACTGCTATGGGGAGGAATAAACAGCTACAAATACTCTTCCTTTAAATTATCGCCACTATGCGGACAAGAATAAATGATGATATTCAAAACTTAGATTCAATTATGTACCAGAAAGTAACTGGATCTTTTAAACTACAAAAACACGTTTTGTAATTTTCTCTAAAGATTTCACGATAAAGCAGAAAATATTCAATTATTTTAAACCCATATAACTGAGAAAAAATAGTTTGTCACCATTCACAGTCTTGTGTGGAGGCATTACTAAGAGTTCTTTCTGTGAAGTAGTTGAAACCTAATTATCCCCCGACAAAAGATCGAATCAGTGGAGGAATCCCAATATTCTCTTTTATGTTGTATCGTCTCCAGATGGCGCTGTTTTTTTCTTTGTTCCTTACGTTCTCCTTTCCGACATTACGGGTTTCTTTGTAGAATCATGTCCAATCAGATGCGAGTACGTGTTATATTGACATTCCTCTGAATGTTTGTTTGTTTTGCTATTTTCCCAAAGCACAAAAATAGGACTTTCGTTTGGTACTTCTTGGTTCACTAACTTAAAAATATTTTGATTTCGCGTCAACGAACACTTTGTATTTCTTTGTCCTTTTTAAACAATAAATCAACGGTTGTTTTAAAAATAAATTGCATCGCATATTTTAATGCAATAGAATAAGTACGAAACAAGATGTCTGCGAAAGTATTTCCATGCGTTTGTTTTCAGAAAATTCGAAAAACGGGTTTTGATATTTAGTGAAAAAATCTCTTGTTATATTTTTTGTCGCTTAAATTCCTGTTATTTATTACAAATATTTTTGCTAAATTGATATTATTAAGTTAGATACAGCACATATTTAAAACCTCTTGCTTCAAGCTCAAATATAAAGATTCTAGAATTTTATATTAGAAATAACATATGGTATAGAGTATATGGCAAAAGTATAGGGATTGAAACAATCCATAAACAAATACGACATATACACTATTTCATCAACGGGTTATATTAAAGCGGACATTTTAGTATCTAAGGTGTGCGAAAGTGTAAAAGAAACATATTCTCCTACAAAAATCACGCTTGAATAATTTCTTAACAAAGTATTAAAACATTCATCTATTGAGCTACATAATGCCTCAGACAGAATTTCTGATGATAAACAGGTTACGGATATCCTAGTTTTTTAATATACTTATTACTATTGTATTACTATCTTCAAAGGGACGAATACTTGTATTTATCCCGATGGCTTCTAAATTTTGAGAAACTGAGTTGCCGCTTTCTACAACTTCGTTCCAATGAAAGTTTTTGCTTGAATATATATACATGTGAACAGTTTTGTCTATATTTGTTTTATGATATGATTTACAACACTTATTCCCATCACATAATTCTATGAACGTCCGACTGAAACGTAAACGGCAATGTGTGACTGTGTAGAGGGTCACTACTTATTCAGAGGCTACAGAGAGTTACTATATCCACTAAATAATGTCCCTTGAATGCCTATAAAACAGAGAAGATTGTTCTGTTATGGCTATTCCATGAAAATTGCAATTTTTTTAAAATTATTAGTCTACTTTCCCGTAAAAGTTTTCCAAAAAAAGTAAGAAAGAAACACCGTAAAAGTATTTTTAAAAATAAAGAAAGGTCAAAAATAAGCGAAGTAATTAAATAAAGATTGAAAAAAAATTACAAGTAGGGTTTGAGATGGGGCAATTGTGTGTCTCTCGGTCTATCTGTCTGCCGCCCCCTAACCTAATAACTTTTGACGTAACGGCCAGATTTTTTTTTTTTTTCGAAGCATCTCGGCTTGAGCCGCTCATTTTCCAATTTTATTTTTTGATTCGAAAAATTGCTTGTTAAATTTTGAACAGTTCAACAAATTTTAACATTAGCGCTTTTTTGAAAAATGAAGCAAATTATATAAAGCCTTGGATCCAAGTTTCTTAAGAACAAGCTTGGAAAGAGTTCTCAACGTGGATTTTTTTTTTTTTCAACACTTTTCGTCCAAATTTGTACAGTTAAAAAAAAATTAACATTAGCGCCTATGGGGAAATTTTAATGCGATATAAATCGTAATCTAACTGACAGACTTGGTAGGAACAAAATTTATCAAAAAGATCTTATGACGCAGAACATGTTAAGATACCAAGTTCATCCAGAATTAAACGAGCCTATTTTCTCATGATTTTCTTTTTATGGATCTGGGTTTTAAGGATATTTCTAAATGAATGAATGAATAAGTGATTGAGTGAAAGAATGAAGGAATAATTGCGTAAATGAATGAATGAGTGAATGAATATGGATTAACTGTTAAAGAACCAAAGCTGGATGGGAAAAAGATGGAGACAGATAGACTATAAATTTGATGTTGGTAAATACGGGAAAGTGGGCTCGTATAATTATATTAGCTCTTACTAAATAAATTAAGCAAAAGTTCTTTTTATGTTTCATGACCTCCTTTGACAAAATAATTACGCGATTTTGCCTATCATGGAATGTTCATGTCACTAAAGAAAGGTAACCGTCGAACACGATATTTTACATTTTCTAAAGTCAAAGTAGTTCCCTTTTTTTGTAGTGATATATATTAAGCCCAGTATTTAGATTACAATAATAAAATAATTATATTTCCATGCCCTACGGTTAACTTGACGTTTTTGGCACAATTATTATATTTTCCGTTACAGTACTATTACAATATTTTCCGTTAATATATAAATAAATGTTTCGCAGAACACATGATTTCAAAAAACGAAGACTGAAGAGGTTTTTTATCATTACTATACACTAAAAAATTCTAGTTCAATTTTTCACTAAAACTATGGAAAATATAGTGAAATTTAGCTGCAACCAACATTTGGTACAAAGTTGAACTTACATGGTACTAAGTTCCACCTTAGTACCAAGTAAGTTCATCTTTTTTTTCATCTTTTTGGTGAAAGGTTGAACTATAATTTTTTAGCACATACATAAAATATGTGTAATGTATATAGTAGAGAGAGAGGTTCTATGACAAATAGTCGTACATATAAAGAGAAAGAGTTCGTGAATTTATGTTCTTGTTAAAATCTAAAATATTCCTAAAAGAAGCAATCACAAACAATCATTTCTACTCAGTAAAATTTACTGATTTGCAATTCTAATTATAATAAGAAAGTAAACGCAAACAAGACAGGGCACTTCGTACAGCTTGTACTATCGAAACCTAATTATCGAATGACAAAAGATCGAATCAGTGGGAAGAATCCCAATATTCGATTTTGTCTTGTCTTTTCCAGATGACACAACAAGTTCGTTTATTCTTTTGATGTTCTACGCTAACATGTCTACTTCTGTCCAATCTCTCTGTCAATGAAGATAAAAGAATGGCTGTTTTATTCTGCTATCAAATGTTTAGTGGTTATTTATCCGTTATTTTCTACTGCATCGATAACGTACAGCTATTTTTACATAATTCTTTATTAATGTGCGTATAAGGACATATATGTTTTTAACTCACAATTGCTTTTAATCCGTGGTGCCGTAGACCTAAAGGTTTTTTTGTTTTTTTGTTTTTTTTTTGTAAAAAAACATAAACTTGATTTTTTAAAATATATTCCGCTCAAAATAAATTATAATTTTTCTGAACTTCTAGATTGTTGTATTAAAGTTCGTAATAAAATCTTGCAATATCCACAAACAATGTAATAATATTTTTTAACAAGAAGTTTCGTCTAGAACTATACGAGCCTACTTTCCCGAGTACACCAGTTTCAAATTTATAATCTAGCTATCTATCTCTATCTTTCTCGTTTAGCTAAAGTTCTTAATTGTTTCAGATATACCTTTTTCAACGGTTAATACATGTTCATTCAATCATTCATTTATTCAGTCATTCATGTATTTATTCACTCAGTTATTAATTCATTCTTTTGCTTATTGATTTAATCATTCATTAATTCAAAAATATTCTTGAAAATCTCGATCAAAATATTTCATAGGAAAAAAAGCTCGTTAGTTCTGGATGAACTTTCTATCTGTACATGTTCTACGTCATAAGAGCTTTCCGATAAAGTTTGTTCCAAGCAAATCGGTCTGTTACATCAGGATTTATATAGGATTGAAATTTCCCTGTAGGCGCAATGTTATTTTTTTTTGAACTGTTCAAAAATGAACAAAAATTGTTCAAATCAATATTTCGCGCCAAGAACTTCTTCCAGTGAGCTTGTTCATTGGAACTTGGATCTTGTACCCAGAGTTTACATAACTTGCTTCATTTTCGTCCACATGCGCTAATGTTAAAATTTTTTGAACTGTTCAAAATTGTACAAAACATTGTTCGAATAAAAAAGTAAAATATGGAAATGAGATGTCCTCGCCGAGCTCTTTCGAATGCAAAAAAAATTTTTCGAATCGGATAATTCGCTCAAAAGTTATTAGGGGGGGGGGGCACACCGACAGACAGACAGACAGACTAACAGACCAACAGACACACTTTTTCCCCATCTCAACCCTACTTTCAATTTCTTTCTTAATCTTTATTTAATTACTTAACTTATTTTTGACTTTTCTTGATTTCTAACGATATTTTCACGATACATTAAGCCTCCTTTCATGCTTTATTATTATTTTTTTATTTTTACGGGAAAGTAGGCTAAAAATGGCATTACACAAACGCAAATAAAGTATAACTACAAAATAGTCTTGACACAGCCACAAAAAATTCACTTTAAGGTTTAGAAACTCTGAATGGGGGTATTACACCAGACGTAACGGTATGATATGTTAAATCAATTTTTACAGGAAAAATTTAGCTTCCATTTTTTTCAGAACGTTAATAAAAATGTGGCTGTACTAAAGGGATCGTGCTTTGGTTTTATATGCATAAGAAATCTAATATATGAATCTGAAACCGTCAATATTAAAAAAAGGACAGATTTTAGCTTTCGCTGTTTCTTTACCTCCTCACAGACTGTCGTCTCATCCTCCCAACCAAAAATATTCGGTTTTTAATGCTCTTGTCCATCGTGCTATAAATATTTGCTCTTCTCCTGAGCTTCTCAAGATTGAACTCAACTATCTGAAAGCTGTAGCTGTTGATAGAGGATTTTCTCACTCTATAATTGATTCTATTCATAACAAACTTTCTGAGAAAACTTCTGGTCCCAATAATGTGGTTTCTAGAAAGAATTTGCTTGCGTTACCATTCTTTCATTCTGTCAGTTTTCGTATTGCTAAAATCCTAAAAAGGTTTCAATTTCAAGTCGTTTTTGCCCCTAGTAACAAACTTTCCTTCTCTTCTCTTAAAGATCCTGTCGATCAATTTAGCACTTGCTGTATTTATTAAATTAGTTGCCTTTGCGGCCTTTCTTACATTGGACAGACAAAACGTGCTCTGAAAATTCGGTTAAAAGAGCATAAAGGTTATGTACGAAAGCAAGAGTAAAATGAGTCTAGAATTGCTCAACATTGTTGGAATTCCAACCACTCTTTCGATTTCAATTCTGGGAAAATTATTCAAAAATGTTCTTCCCCTTTAGAGCTTGACTTTTGGGAAGCTTTTCATATTAACAGGAATAGTTCTAATTTGGTTAATGATTCTTCCTCAACTCCTTATTTTTCACAGGTCTGGCATAAGTTTCTTTAATTTGTTATTCTTTCTTGGTTTTCTTGTTAGTTTTCCTTTTTTGTGTCTATTTTTTTTCTCTTTCCCCACCCTTCCCCTCCTCCTCCTTTACATGTGTACTTTGTTTTGAATTTTGTTTTAGTACTTCCTGTACTTATTTTTATTTCCTTTTTTTTTTTTTTTTTGTATTTTTTATTATTTTTGCAATTTTTATGTATTTCCACATTTTCATACATGTTGTCCTCTTTTTCGCTTTGTTTTTATTGATATTCCTTTTTTACTTCCTGTACTTTCAACTTTATTCGTTTGTTGCTCGCTTATTGGTGCCTTCCTTGCTACTTCTACTTCCACTTCACGCTGCATTTTTTCTCATTGGTTTACAGTTAATTCTTAGGCTATATAAGCTTTGTTTTTGTTTTGCATCTAGAAGCTCCCTGTCGCATTGAAAAAGGGATTCCAAGCAATCCCGAAACATATGCCTGCATTTTAATGCTCATTTGTGCTTTTAAATAACGTGAAATTATTTTTATTACATGTATTTAATTGTTTATATTATGTATAATGTAATTTAATTTAATAGGAGTAAACTTTCAGTAGCAAAACTACTTCATTATAATTCTCTTAACTTCGTTGGTACATGTAAAATCATTCAGGAGAAACATAGTTAAAATCTGGCTAAAAGTAAAATAAGTTTGCCGTAGTAAACAAGTGTATTTTTCTGCTCATTGGATGCAGTTCAAGTGTACCAGAGAGAACTATGAGTTCTCCCTCTCGAAAATTAGATTCTCAGAGCGAACAAACGTGAAATTGGGCGCGAGCTCAAGTGAAAGAGGAGATATGAATTCTTTGAAATGTCGCTGGCAGCTGTCGAACGCAAACGTGACCCTTTTAAAAGCTCCGAAAAGGAGTTGGTATTATTTTATGCTATGCCGCGGATTTTTTTCCCCTTGCTTTCAAGAAAGTTCCTTTACTGAATATGTCATGTTAACTAGAAATCTTTTTTTTTTTTTTTTTAAATTTAAAATTAGGATTAAATTTATTAAACTAGTATGTTAGTTCAAGGAAATTAACTTTACTTCTAGAAATGTATTTTAAGCTTAATTTAAATATAGATCCATAGAGAGCTACATACTTAAGAATGTGTAAATTTAGTAATATAAAATGTCTAAAAACTATAATTGTATTAATTTAAGGTAAATTTATCTAGATACTTTTTACATTTGTTTTTCTTAGGCAGGTGTTTCAAATAGTATCGTCGTTTTGGAATACTTTCTGCTCTTTTCGTCTATTTTACAACCAGCTATTAATTAAACTGTTATAAATATTTAGGAAAGTTATTTTTCATACTTTTACATAGTGCTATTCGTAAAAAATTGTATTTTTAATTGTCATTGATGAAATATTTAGGCTGATATTAAATAAAATGTTTCATTTTAAAAGTGATCTGAAATTGAAGTACTTTATATATAATTATCAGGATCTAATTTCCTCACTTTTTGTTTTCGTATTAGTATTAGTTAAATGACTGCTGATACATTTCTGGCCGTTGGTAAATACATCAATATATGAGTAATTTTTATCTAGTTTGTAATTTTATAATACTTTAAGTTCGTTGATGGTTTTTCACCTCATCTTTGGACGCAGTAATTACTTTAAAAAAACCCTGATTAAAAGTCAAAAAAATTTGTACGCCAGCTTACAAGAATTAGAAAGGTCTATTTTTTTAACAATTTAAATAAAGAACATTTTTCAACCAAATGTAAGAGAACAAACAGAAATACTAACATTAGTCGCTGAAATATTTGCTTGAAATTATTTTTTTTTATTTATTTTTATTTTAGCCAACGGCTTTTAGCATTCATATTGGTTGAAGTGAGGATCTTGAACAAGCTGTTATTTCATTTTAGCTTGAATTTTTTAACATTTTATCGCTTTAGGCAAGTAAAATTTCGTAGCTCAATCTTAAAAAATATATATTCAAACATTCAAATTAAACAGGCGTAAAATAACATATCACATTTTTTTTTTTTTGCAATGATCCTTTGAATATTTTTTAAAAGTGTACATTACTCACTTTCGATAGAGAAATCCTAACACACACTATTTAATTAGAAATATAATTTGTTTAATGGAACTTTAAATACTTTTCTCCACCAGACTTTTACTTGTTAGCCGAGGCTTTAGGATTGCTTGCGCATGAATCCACGAATTTTACATGCAAGTATCCATAAGTGTACATGGTAGGCCTTCAGCGGGTATCGAACACGCTACCTTCCACGTAGAAGTCCGATGTGCTAAACTCTGGGCTACCACGGCCTGCACTTTAAATACTAACAAGCCCATCGTTCAGTGTATGAAATATACATCTTGAATGAAAACCGAGTAGTTTTTTGGTAAAATAAAACTTCCCTTACGACCATCATTTACCAAAAATTTGATAAACAAAAATTTAAAAGCATATAGATCAGTTTTAGCACATGTGATGTTACTTGAGTTTATAAATTTAGAAACTTGCATCAAAACGTTTGGAATAATTTTATTCAATTTGTCTTGCGAATGCTGGAAACTAAAATGTCAGAAAATGCCAAGTTACGAAAAAATAAAAACGTATTGGAAATGAATTATCTTCTTGTCTGAGGACAAAGATAATTAATTACGTTTTCGCCAAGATTTAATTATTTTACCTCTGTCTGTGGTTTTATTGTTTCGTTCAATATCTAAGCGATTTAATGGAGGCTTCTGTAAAAATTCGTATTTCTCATTACCATACGCTATGCTCATTAATTATTCTCTTTTTTTTGAATATGTAGGAACAGGTTTTACTTTCAATTATTTCTCTTTTTTTTTCTCTGAAATGCATATGACGCGCTATGAGTAATCATCTAGAAGCTAAGTTATTGAAGCCGTAACTTGAAATCCAGGTTCAAATAATCAGTCTATGTTTTAAAAACCGTTTAGCAATTAAGTTTGTTAGCAGTATTTTTATGAGTGCAGTGCGTCATACTCAATTCAAAGCAAGCCAGTTTGCGTACCAGTATGTTTCTTTAATTGCTTTGGGGGACTTCAACTCAGTCACAATTGAGAGGCAATACAATCAACTGAAGTGTTTAAAATAAAACGCTAAATAAGTCGCCCAAAATAAATAAATAAATAAAATTTAAAAAAATCAACTAAATAAATTATAGTATTTTTTAAAATTATTTTCCTAGAAAGTAATTGTAATTAAATACGAAAATAAAAGCTAATTTGGACATAAAATCATATCCAGATTTAAAAATAGTTTAAGATGTCTAGATGGAAAAAGAAAAGCAAAATCCAACGCAAAAAACGTTATGGTGGTGGAAAAAATCATTCCATTTGAATGCGCAGACCCTTTTGTACTATTGCTTCATTCTTAATTTACTCCTTTCGTTTTTTACAAGACTTGTTGAACGTGGACACATATTCCAACTACATTAAATTGACAAAAATGTAATTACAAACTTCACACTTAAAACTAAAAGTGTTTAGCAAGAAAACACTTTCGTATGAACGTCCTTCTTAACAAAATTTCCTTATTGAAGTTGTGTTAACGAAAGGAAGAGAAGATAAACACTGAAGAAAAATTATCTTCACGCCCCAGGAGCCAAGAAAATAATTAATTAGTTGCGGAGTAGGGATTTAATTAGCTCTTGCGTTGTCACGATTGCTGATTTCTTTACGATATACGACCCGCGAAAATAAACAAGAACCAGACTACCACTAGCCCTTCATCTTCATCAGTCACTGCCGCCATCGCTTCAACCTTCGATAGATTTTTCACAGCAAGGATCAATCAGGGATGCTGTTCGCCCTCTTTCTGTGCTCGGAACATTAAAAGGAGGATGGAACATTATAGGTTGCATTCTTTTTTCTTTCACTAAAAGTTCTACCAAGAATATTGTCTTATATTTATCTTATATTATCTATGATGTATTAAAAATAATGATGAAAGCGGATATATTTTAATGAATTTATACACCTAATAGGGAGTTAAAAATGCAAGATAAGTAAAAAAAATCGGTATCTGCATTTTTACGCTTTATGTATAAATTTATAAAGGTCTTATTTATCTGATTTACGTACATTAAAAGACAACGAAATTTCGATAACTCCTAAAGTCGTGTATTTGCTGAATTTGAACTTTAGTATAAATATCTCTAAATTTAATTGAAAACAAAAATGTTTTCGTATTACATTTTCACTCCAAAGGAAAATAAATTAAGATCTTACTGTTAAACTTTTCTATGAAAATAGTATGAACCATTTATACAACTTCATAAGAACTATTATGATGAACGCAATATTAACAATAGTCATTTCTTTCCGTAGTATTTTCTTGTGAATATTTTAACGTGTATATGTTATAAATAAAAAGTTTCTAAGGTACACTATAAAACATTTAGTGTTTAGTTGCCACCACTTCTGATGTTATTTTGGTGTTAAGTAACCTCAAAGCTGAAAAGTATTCATTTTTTTAACTTTTCAGTCAGCCTAAAAAAATGTAGACAGTATAATATTTTTTAACAAGTGAAGTTAGTGAACTTAGTTACGTACCAAAATTTCATAACGATTTCTTATTTATATGATATTATGATAAATGAGCAATCGTAATGAAATTTTGATACGTCAATGAAATAACCAACTTAATATGCTAAAAATATTATGCTGTCTACATTTTTTTTACACAGAAACGTACAAAAATTTAAAATATATCTATATTATATTAAATTATATCAAATTAATATTTTCAACTTTCGTGTTACTGAACGCCAAAAATGACGGCAACTAAACAGCAACATTTTTAGTCTATACACATATTCTCTATTTATTTATTAATTTTAAACAGAACGTTACCTATGAATGAATTGTATTTAATGTGTAAATAGTTAACTTTTCGAGTTATTCTTTCAGATAGGCAGTACTTTTTTCTTTCTTTTTTCGCAAATTCTTTCTTGAAATATAAAAAAAAAATGTCCATGCAAAATTCAAATTTCATTTGACAAGAATTACATAACTGGAATACAAAACCTCATTAAAACAAGCATATTTCAAAGAAGAAGAAAAAACGTTGATAAGGAATCAGGACTAAAGGCATTAAAAGAACGCCTGACAAGATTATGACTCCTTAAAATTAAAAATGAAAGTCTGGAGCAGACAGCTACATTTAAGAGGAAACAAAAAAAGAGTACATATCTATTTTCATATAAGAGTCTTTAACAACTATTAAATTTTGAAAATACTTTCATTTCATATGCATAATAAATATAATAATGAAAATATTACTAATAATCAAACCAAAATTTATCTTTCTCAGAAATTTTCTAAAAAGACGCTTACATAATTATTATTGCGTTGAAAAATTAAGTGCTTTGTTATTCGGTTGCAGATAAAAATTTAAGCTTGTCAGAAATGTCTTTAAAAGCATTTACCATGATAAACACTATAAATACATATATTTATATATGAAACATAAATACTGAATCGTAAACGACGCATTAAAAGATACAGTTTCGCAAACGTAGTTCTTCATATTATAAAGCGTTAGACTTTAATATTTATGTCTGGATCTCAGAAGCTAACTTGACATAAATGTAGAAAACTTGGTCTTGTTTTCCTTTAGGTTAAATTTTATAGACTCCAATATAAGGTAATGGTTCTGATCGTGATTCGTCTCCCCGCTATCTGAGAACTAAGAGTGAAACTAAGTCTTTTCGCGTAAACTCGAGCTTTTATTACTATCAGCCATATATTTTGCGGTTAATCTCTGGTGATATTTAAGGATCACTGCAAGACGTTCCTGTTAAATGTGCTAGATAAAAGTTATCAAACCTTAACTGAAGCTGTTTAAAGGAAGAATTTTTAGAAAAACTGCAGATTACCTTTTAGTAGGAAGTATGGCTGAACTTCTATTTATTACACAAAATACACAGCACGTATTTTATCTGATCAGTTTATGAAAAAAACAATTGTGGCCAATTTCGAAGTCTAGTAAATTCTCTTCATTTTATTACTAAAAGTTCTGAAATAACAGAACCCAGGAAACAAAATGTATACTTCATTGACACATCATTAATGCTGTAAAGTTGTCTGCAACATATTTGATCAACATAATTCTTTAATGCACGGTCGCGTTTTATGTCTGTTCAAAAATTCATTTGTTTAATGTAAACTTATAAAAGAGTGTTCAGTGATTTTTTAATCTAAAACATAAGTTGTAAACAACAAGGAATTCGTTGTCAAAATTACAATTAATATATAGGGCCTTATTTACTTTTAGAACGACATACTCTCAAAAGAATTAATGGATGCGACGTTTTATGTATATTTAATATTTCCTTTGTTAATGTAGACTTCTAAAATAATGTTCAGATTTTTTTAGCTTAAAACATCAATTATGTACAAAGACTTCTGAATCGAATTACAATTAACCTATTGAGCCTGATTTATTTTACAACGATATACTGTCTCAAAACCTTTTTTTGTCTCCTAAGAATAGAAACAACTTAACCTTATACTTTTTGAAACAATTTGTTTTAGATATCAGTCTTGTAAGTACATGACTTGATCTACGATTTTACTGAAATGTAGCTTTCTTCTTTTAATTTTCTTTGACACGAAGTTAATTGTTTAAATAATCCAACGTGAATATTTACAAATTTGCGATGGAGTGCCTTGCAGGTGTTTCATAGTTTAAAGGAAAGAGTCATGCGAGGCAAATAGCTATATAGCGAGATTTTTGAACAGCTATTTTGTTTTCTTCATTTCCCTTCGTTTCTGCATGAGTATGCAGTTTCTATTGAAAATTGAATTCATTCAGATTTTTTTTTTTTTAAATTTAGTGTTACAACCCAAAATGCTTTTCCGTTGTTACACACTAACGCTAGAGATTACTTTCTCTCTCTCTCTTTTTTTTTTTTTTTTTGAAGTGCCAAATTTTAAGATCGATGTGAAATTTTAAGAATTCGTGTATTTTCTTCTTATTTTAATAATACGAGTACAGAACTGTTCCGTGTTTTACGCTATTTTTTTTCTTTATGAAGTTTTAATGTATGAAGTTAGTTTTTTCTCTCACTATAAAACTTTGAACAGTTGTTTTACTAGTCATCTTAAAGATCGTATAATTTTATTTATAACGTGACTTTAAAAAATGTGTTGGAGATTTAACTTCTTCCTGAAACAGAGAGACCACCGTTAGAAGAGTAACGTGTGCAATATCAAAAATGTGTTTGCAATCCATTTTTGGGATCGACAAAATAATTATTTTTATTTAGTTTGATGGATTTGACTGATAACGCTTTCTTTCTATTTAACTATAACTTTGTTGAGTACACATTTCTCGATACTTGGCATACAGACAGTACGTATATCGATTTCCTTTTCTAAGTGATATTTGAGATAGCTATCGTGACAAAATTGTGTTATTGCATGTCTTAAGATTATTAATAATATGAATTATAATGCTTGTATTATAAATAATATTTTGTCTGAACGTAATTTATGTTTACTTCTTTAATTATCTAAACTATATTAAATTTTGATTCGACTTCTATAATTAACAAGACATACTGCAACTTGTATTATGTAAAAACAGATACTTAAAAACGCAAAATGAAGCTATATCAGTCGTATGGTTAAAATTCATTTATCATAGGAATATAATTCATAATATTACTTTTAAAAACTGGAGTATTTGAAATAGATGAGTACGTGTTAACCATCATTCAATAATCACCAACCTTCTCATAAACATATTGGTAAATTTTATTACATTAAAAAGTTATAAAATAATTTAAAAAATACGTTTCAAATGCCAAATAAATACAAATAATAAATGGATACTAAGTTTACATGCAAAATATACGGATGAATAGTTAAACTCATAACTTGTCTTATTCTAAATTTGGCAAAGTCAAGAATAGCGATTCAATAAAATATATACAATTACTATAGTTCAGCTGTACGCGAGGCAGGAAAATAAATTTGAGCTGAACTCCTGATAATCGGAAAGATAAATCAAACCAAAGTTAATTTCTTTTCCGCTCCCTGACAAGAATTCTAAGGAGGTAATTTATGAGCTCGATGTCTTCGCTAAGAAAACTTACTGTTCAATAATTTATCTTTAAATGAAAATTACAAAGAAAACAGTTCTATAAAATCAAAAAATGTTATCTATAAGATAGCGTAGTTTTCTTATTTCTTAATATCAAAGACAATAAGCTGTTTCATAAATTAAAGTTTTACTTTTGTTCATTCTTTGATCTCCCAAATAGTAAACGTCGGTTGAAAAAAGGTAAATGGTTATAAAAATATTGTCGTTTAAGATGTCCATTTTCTACATTATCTTCGTCCTTAAGTTCATGTCTTTCCATATGTCACCCCCCCCCCCCCGATCAAATATATAAATCAACTACCTTAAGAATTTTGACATTATTTGCATCTAGGCAAACGCATTAATTCATATACCACAATGCAATAAAACAAATAAACAAATAAATAAAACGACTTATTTGTGTCAACCAATGTCAAATAAAAACACAGAAAATTAGTTTTAAATCGAATAAAAATTAGGTACAAAGTGTTGCCATATTTTATTAAAACAGTAACTTCTCTGAAACTTGCATACCACCCAATTGAAATTTATTATTTAGATTTTGTGAAATTCAATACTTGATTTTAATGAGAGATTTACAACTGAAAATGGGAATCTTTTAACTTCAAAACAGGTGCAAGAAAAAATCATAAAAAACTAGTGCAAATTATTATTATTATTATTATTTGTTAGATCTAAGCCGTCGATCATCCCTTATAGTGTTCTCAAATAACAAAAGGTTAGAAAGTGAAAAGTTAATATTAAATTTGTATCAAAAAAGTAAGAAATTCATCAGTATAAATGAGTTGAAAATAACATAATACTGTTTCAAGTAGAACACTATGCCAATGCATTAATGTGAAACTTAAAGAATAGATATGAATTTTACACCTAAGATGAAAGGTTCGAATATTGGTTCAAAAGTGACCATTTCGTTTTGCAATAGATTTAAATCACTCAAAATCAAATTTTGGAATGTTTATTTTACTGAAGCTCACAAAGCATTAGGTTAAACAGTGATACACTTTGTTAAAAGCTTCAATTCCTGCATTTTTAGTGATATTTTGTCTTTCTTTAGAAAACGTATTGAAATTACACTGCGAAATATACCCGTTACACAAACATATTCAATTTACCATTTTGTATAGATGTAAATGTAAGAGTTTTACCTGTTTTAATACTATTAAAGGGTCGTGATAAGTATTATCTGAACAAAAAGATAAATGTGAAAAAGGAGCCAAGTTCGGTAGAACAAACGGCCGTCGGAGTAGTCGGTGTCGGCGATAAAAGAATTGATATCTAACGGGTGCCAAGCTCCATATCATCTTTAATCATAGCTGTAAGAATGTACAATGTTCCCTAATTTATTTTAAAACATTTTTATCGGGTTCCTAACTTGGCAAGTTTTAATGAAGATAAATTACATTCAAGAAGACGGTATTAAAAATTTCTAATTCAATGAGTTAATTTTTTTGAATGTAATTTACCTTAATGAACACCTGCCAAGCTGGAAATCTTATAAAAAATATTTTTAAATAAATTATAGAACATTGTACGTTATTGCAGCTATGATTACAGGATATGCTATGGAACTTGGCACCCGTTAGATATCAATTCTTTTATCGCTGACACCGACTACTCCGAAGGCCGTTTGCTCTACCGGACTCCTTTTACACATTTATGTTTTTGTTCAGATATCATTATTTTTTGAAAATCTAAATTATTGGTTGTGTTCTCATTTAGATTATTAAATATAAAAAAAAAACGGCTAAACAAATACATTACCTCTTTTTTACCCTTGCGTTTAAGCAGCACTGGTTTCTTTTTATAAGCAACTTGTATATTCTTTATAAAGGTGAAACAAACGTTAGAACCAGGTGCCCTATTCAGTGTTCTTTTTTTCTGACACCAACTCTTTTGCATTCCCGAAATCTTTGATTGCGTTCTGTGCTTCAACAGGTACGAATTCCAGTGGATTTTCCATGCCGTTATCTTCATTATGACTGTTTTACTGATATTGTTCAATCTGTGCTAATTTTCTTTAATAATTTTGAAAGCTCTCTGTATTATTTAAGAATTTTGTTTCCGTTTCTCCGTGATTAAGTCCTTAAATGTTATCTTTTAAAAAACTGAAAATTTCCTGTAAAAGTATTACAGCTGAGCTTGAGAAGTATCAGCCCATGGATTAAATATATTTTTAAGACATGGAAATAATATTTTTTCTGGCTATTTATAAACATTGCATTTAGACACACAAATGAAAAAAAAAAAAAAACAGCTAAACAAATACATGACCTTCATTTTTTTTCTTGCGTTTACGCTGCTCTGTCTCATTTCATTACCAAATTCCATGTTTCGCATAACCGTGGAAATTTTTGAGCGCGTAGCCTATTCAGTGTCTGCTATTTTTTTATACGCTTTCTACTTATTAGTAAAGTTGCCAAGTCAGGGCGGTATAACATTCGCAGGCGGTTGTACTCTACTATAGAGCTTTCTTGAGCCTTGATTTGATATGGATCTAAATTACTGAGATAAGTCGCGGTAATGGTTTTAATTCTAGAGAGTGCGACGTACGCCTGCCCTTTGCTTGTAAATTAGTGAAACCAGACAGAGATAATGCTATGGAATGGAATAAACATTCCATCTTGTGGCATTGGAATAATGTTATGCAGAATGACCGAGTCACTTACCAGTAATCCAACTGCACGATTCATAACAATTCAACCGTTGTTAACTTTTAAGGTGCAAAATTAAAATGCTATTATGGAATCCTACTTAAACGAGCATTAAAGTGGGTTTTCAAAACGAAAACCGATTAACCAACCAAAGGTTTAACTATGATACAATGCCATTAGTTGGTTACAGATTGCAAACTCTAATTGTTAATCCAAGGTCTGTCGATATTTTATGGCTTTTAAAAAATTAGGTGAACGTACAAACTACTCAATAGATATGATTTGTGATGTGGTTAGAGTTAAGCCTTAAACCCATTTATTGCTTGTTCCCATTTATTAATTATTTTACATCCAGCGCGAGAGTTATTGTTTATGTCAACTGCAGAAAAACATGGCTACCGCTTGTTTGAAGTTGTGAGGTATGATGCTACTTATAGTGTGCTAGTAGCTTCGAATATAGTGTAATTTTTTGAAGTTTAGGATTTTTTCCTTTATACATGCTTGATTGTCTACCTTGATGCCGAGTTTCAAGTTTCTCAGTCACTTACAAGTCAGTTACTTAGAAGTTTTAGATGAGTGAGTGAGTAATTAAAATGACACTTTTCAGACTTAATAAATTTCGTAACTGTAAGAGGTATATCAATAAAATTAGATATTCTAGGGGTTTAAGGGATACCTACTAGACGTACATAATTTCAATCCGGGTAAATATACACATTGGCCGGTGTCGCGTTTCTGAATTTGGTTGACTTTCTGAACATGGCTGACACACTGCCGTGTGTCTAGATTACTATTAAATTCCTTAACTTATAACCTTTTACAGTGGGCTATTTTATCCCATCTGGTGGACAGAAATTTAAAGATAACGGGCAGTATATTTGATAGCAAATGTATGATTTTTTAAGTGTGTGAGTTATCCCCCCCCCCAAAAAAAGGGGGAAGGAAATCATGATAATGACCCATATGAATTGCCCTTCTGAAATGAAATCCAAAAAATATTATGTACCACTCCTAGAAGAAAACGCCCGTTAAAGGATTGAAATAAGAAAAGAAAAATTAAGTAAATAAATAAATGTGCTCTTAATGGAAAACGGACATTAAGAACACATCCATGTGTTACACAAAAAAGAAAAAAAATTTCATAGATTTTTTTTTTAATTTTTCCCAAATTCGACATGATCGTAAGGCAATCAAAAGAAAGGATTGAGACTGGGCCAGTTCCATAAACTTCCCATACATTCTATTAAAATAGTTTTATTGTTTCCTTTAACCCATAACAAGTAGTTTGGGTATTATTTATTCGTATTCTTGACCTAACAACAGTTATACGAGCTCAAAAAGTATTGGGCATAGACTTTATTCCAAACTTGCTACTTGACAAGTTACGATTTTAGGAAAAAAAGCACATGCAGTGTATAAAACAGAAAAAAGTTTTAAAATATGTTTATTATAATCCCTATTTTTTTAAATACAAATATAAGCATTTTTTTCTTAAGTGCGTAAACATTTAATATTGCCTTCAACTTATTCAATTGTTCAAACCTCCAAGAAAATCACTTTTCACCGTAAAATACTTCCGAACCATATCTTTTTTGAAACAGATTTTTTTTCCTTTGTAAAGATTTAAACCTGAACTGAAATGAAATGAATGATGAAATTGAAAGCTCTTTGTTCTTGAAACATCTCATCGTTCATATTCGACCGGTCTCCAGACGTTTAAAGGGTAAGTATAAAACACCTACTCGAAACATCATTATTTATTGGTCATAAGAAAAGCAGAACTGCTTTTTCAGGGCTCTTTGAAGCGATAAATCACTTCAATGAATGATAAATGATTTTTTGCAATACTAATAACGTATATTAGTATTGCAAAAGTATTAAGTGTTAGTTTTGTATGTAACTACAATGGGTATTCCTAAAGCTAACTAAAAAAAATAAAATATATTTTTAACCGTTATCATATCTCTCTGTAATTTGCATGATTAGGTAAACATTTTGTCACTGCATTCTTTTGTGTCAACGCTAAATTTCAAGGGTTGTGCATCAATGGCAATTAGTTACGTTTTAATGCTTAAAAATTGTTTCCAAAAAACTAAAACTAAAAAAAAGTAAGCATTTCAACTGTATTTTCGAATTTTTGTCTTTTATTACTAAAATTGTTATGTAAATTGTTTTAATGCATATGATTTCATACTATTAAATAATATTGTAAAACATAAGTTATTCGGTTATCAGCATATTTTTGCATTTCGAGTAAATTCTTCTTATACTATTTTAGCACTCAAACTCAAAGATATTATTTGAAGACAAGAAAATGTCTTGTAAAAAGAGTTCTAGAATAATTGATACATAATAGACATTCAAGAAACATCTAACATATTTCTTGCGAAAGAATATGTTTCGCTTCATGTAACAGAACTATGATTTACATCTAAAATAAATTTCAGGCTCGGATTTAAATCATTGTTGTCCTGTAACACACTTTAATAATATAAAAATAAGAGATTAATTAATAGATTCATTGAGCATACATTCTTATCGACGTTCTGTTCACATTGTCAGAGTTGATCCTATGTCATGACAACGGTTACATTTAAATGCTTTACTCACAAATACACTACAATTGTATTACATAAAATATAATTATACATTATGTAACATTTTGTCGTTTTAAAAGTAATGTGCGCATTTGTTTGAAAAAATAGTCACTAGTATTGTAAAACATATGAGGGTTCTTGTAAAACTCGAAAAACGTTTAACTTACGTCTGTAGGTAACGGTAACTTAATAAATTAGGAAATCACAATAGCTTTTTCTATACATTAGTATGGGCTAGAAAAACAGCAATTCTTCAGACCTTATCTTACTTAATTCAACAAGCTAGTTTAATCAATTACTTATTTCTTTTTATTTAAATCCCTATAATATCCTGTGCTATTATGTTTCGTAGTGATTAGGATGCATGTTTTTTGTATACAGCATACATATTATCTGTTGTAGTTTTCCCTGCATGCAGCACTGCATCCAATTTCTACCTTTCGTGTATCTATTTTTTTTTTTTTTAGAGAATATAAAATTTTCTATTAGATCGAGATAGCATACAATTTCATTAAAACTATCTGGGGTCTTCTCATCACATATCATACAGATGATAACTAAAATCCTCAAAATTATGGGTTCTTATTAAAATGAATTTCATTAATTAAATATCATATAATCTTTATTAAAAAAATGGGTGAAACGAAATAAGGAAAACACAAATTACTTGAATACATTCTTAAACTTGAAAACAGCAGTGTGCTTCCTCACACTTGTCAAAATATTATAAAATAGAATTCTAAAATATTCCCATTGCTTTAGGAATAAATCCATGACAAAGAGCGGGTATAAGCTTTATTGAAAATTCTTATCATATAAAAGCTTAAACTTTAAATGCGTTCTTTACTTGCATTACGTATACAATAAATAACCTAAGGAACTAAATTTACCCCCGTGAGTAAAAGTAATGGATAATCCATGTTAGATTAATGTACTTTCCTTGTATCTTGATAATCGTGCGTTTCTTTTATTGAATACTTCTTAGGTAATAGAAAGGAAAATATATATCAAAGTTGTCACTTTACGCTTGATGGATTGAAATTCGAGATTGAACATACCATTCAAATGCAAATTCATGCTGAGGTTTTGGTAAATGCAGCAGTCTTGAAAGATAAATATTACAGCTTAAGTATTGCTAGTGTGTCTTATTCTTGCACTGGTAGTCTTGTGGCAATATTTAACAAAAGAATATGAATTACAAAAAGGAATTTTAAAGCTTCAGAAAAAAAAAAATTGTTTATTTTTACATATAATACAGCTTTTATAGCTTCTTGAGCTTTTTATTCAGATTTGAAAATATGGGCATTCTTTACACTAGAGTTCGCGTAGTGATCGAAATTCGACCGTAATTTATTAAGTTTTGAAGTTCAGCCCCGAACGTTTAAATAACTTTTATACATATTATTTTGTTTGTTTGACAACGATTTGTTTTGTTTAAATACTTCAATTAGCGATAACCTCTCCTCAGTACTATTGATTGAGCACTGAATTAGTTTTTTAATTTAATGCATTTGTAACACGGATTATACATACATTTTACCTTAATGCACTTTTTCTCCTATAAAGAAAATAGAAATAAAAAGTTTCATGCCACTTTATTAATATTGAATAAATTAGAAAATTGAGTTTCAATTTTAATCAAGAGTACAAAATTCTAATAATAAATAGTAACAAATGTATTGAACAATGTGTTATACAAATATCATAGATTGTAGATGTAAGGAGTAGCATGAAAATATGACGATAAAATACTTCTAAAATAAGGCTTCGAATCTACGTCATAAGCAAAACGAAAAAAATATATTTCCAAACTTTTTTGTTGATGGCACTAAAACTGATGAATAGATACTAAATAAACAAGAAGTTCCGTCTAGAACTATACGAGCCTACTTTCCCGTATACACCGAATTCAAATTTATAATCTAGCTATATCTCTCTCTCTGTCTTTCTCGTTTAGCTTTAGTTCTTAATTGCTTCAAACATACCTTTTTCAACGGTTAATACATATTCATTCAATCATTATTTATTAAGTCATTCATGTATTTATTCACTCATTTATTCATTCATTCTTTTGCTTATTCATTTAATCAATCATTAATTGAAAAATATTCTTGAAAATCCCGATCAAAAAATTTCATAGCAAAATAGGCTCATTGGTTCTGGATGAACTTTCTATTTGTACATGTTCTACGTCATAAGAGCTTTCCGATAAAGTTTGTTCCAAGCAAATCGGTCCGTTAGATCAGAAATTATATAGGATTGAAATTTCCCCGTAGGCGATATGTTAATTTTTTTTGAACTGTTCAAAACTGAACAAAAATTGTTCAAATCAATATTTCAAGCCAAGAACTTCTTCCAGTGAGCTTGTTCATGGGAACTTATATCTTGTACCCAGAGTTTACGTAATTTGCTTCATTTTCACCTATAGGCGCTAATGTTAAAATTTTTTGAACTGTTCAAAATTGAACGAAATACTGTTCAAATTCAAAAGTAAAATACGGAAATGAGATGGCTTCGACGAGATCTTTCGAATGCAAAAAGAATTTTTCCAATCGGACTATTCGTTCAAAAGTTATTAGGGGGGGGGGGCAGACCGACAGACAGACAGACCGACCGACAGACAGACAGACCGACAGACAGACAGACCGACCGACACACTTTTTCCCCATCTCAAAACCCTACTTTCAAATTTTTTATTTTTCAATCTTTATTTAATTACTTAACGTATTTTTGACTTTTCTTGATTTCTAACGATATTTTCACGATACATTAAGCCTTCTTTCATGCTTTATTATTATTTTTTTTTTACTTTTACGGGAAAGTAGGCTAAAAACTAAGAAAATCTTTTGGCAAACAGAAGATAAAAAGGTACTTACTGCTCTATCTTTGCATATATATATGTATAAAATTCATAAACCGGAGTGTATGTATGCTTGGAAATATAACTATTTTTGAGATAAGTTTGTGTTTTTGAAAAGTAATTTACTGTAATTCGGCGTACAAAGTGTAATACTATTTCTTAATTTATTCATCAATTTGCAAAAAAAAAATAATAATGTAGTAATTATCATTAAGAAAATGTTCATGATATAAATATTTCATTCAGCTGTTAGAGATTGATAGATTTATATTTGGATTCTATTCGATAGTTTTATAGCAGTTATGTGTGTATGATATAACCTACAACCCTTTTAAATAGAAATTAATATATTTGAGTTTTCTTGTGGTTTTTTAGATTCATTCATTCAATTAACGTGCATTAGAGTTAATGGTAACACGAAGCACATCATCAACTGAAACATTGAGTTGCGTTTGGAGTAACAAGTCGTATTTTAATTTTGTGCTTAAACGCATAAACTGTGACTGTCATGTGACGTATTCTTATTATTCACAAAATATAGAAAAAGATGCTGCTAACTACTTTATAAAAAATATCAAAGAATAGTTGTCATTAAATGTACTTTTCAAAAAATTAAACGCACCCGTTTTTTCCCCGTAATACTTCTTACCTTCTAGAATCTAAAAGCTAGAATGAAAACTGCTTCCGAAAATGCACTGCGGGGCTATTTCCTCTTGCGTTATCTAGCATAAAAAGGTTAAAAACGCGAGGCTAATGCTTTTCGCGACATCGAATGCTCGGTATTTTAAATTATTCTCCGAGCTTTCTGGAATTCTAATCTCGTAATGCTTCAGTTCGAATTTCCGCAGCCGTCATTAACGTCAACGGCGTTTCGTCAATAGCTTCGAAAGAAAGTGGCGCATGTCAAACTTAAAATAGTTTTACAAGGCAAAAATACTGAAGAATTCAAAAGAATAATCTTGCCTTTTAGTCATATGATCTTGTTCATAGCCCAAAAAGTTACTTAATTTATGTAAGTTACTTAAAATAAACACACATAATTCTTTTTTTCATGCGTTTTAGAATTTTTTAACTAGGAAGCAGAAGAAGAATTATTAACGCCTAAATCAACGTTGCATAAACTTTAAAGGAGTCGGTCAAAATCAAGACAGAAGAGTACCAAGCTAGCAAATATCCAAATAGGATTTCCACCGCTGAAATTCTGACATTCCTATTTCCGCAACAACCAAAATTAGAAACTGCCTCTGCAAGGAATACCGTATTTAATTAAATTTTAAAATTGCGTGTGATTAAGGAGCAGTACATTGTAGTCACGGAAACAACGAAATTGTTATTTATTGTACTTTTTACCATGCCAGTCATGAGTTGTTATTGCACATTTTCACTATTGAGGTCGTTATTTCACTAGAATGATAATTCTAACACTTTTTAAACAATGGGAGTCAAAAATGTTTTGAAAATGATGCTCATATACAGTGACGTGATTATAAGGACACACTAACGCAGGATACAAAAAGAATTAGAAATATGCAAGGTAGCAGTATTAGTATTTGAAGGGAAGTACGCATCTGCAATTATCTATAGAAAGAGAAGGAGATTATTTAGATTTTAGACAAGTTTTGCTTTGAGGCTTTAGGCTTGTATGGTTTGTCTTAGTTGAACTTCAATTTAAATGTTCTTGCTGTATCATATTTTTATTAAAAGCACATTTATAAAGTATTATAACTTTCACCTCAAATATTATAAAAAATATCCTGAAGTCCTGAAAATTTAAAGTTTAATATTTTCTTGTTTGCGCCTCAAAGCCGAAGAAAAAGTGAACTGCAGTGCGATCACTTTGAGAGCAACATTACATGTAAATTCTTCAATTATTTTCTCCCTTCAATATTAAAGAGTAAATACAACATATAGTCAATTCACAACAACAAAATTCCATTGCGTCAACTCGAATAAAAAAAACACAACAATTAAACTAAAAATTATACCTTGCATAACCTCTTTTCAATATTTCTTGTCCTTTTTTTCCCTTCCTCGACGAAATGTTCATCATCAAAGGTAGTTCATTTCTACTGAATCACTATAAAAATTGTACTGGTATTAATCTTACGTTTTGTCGTATAAAATATAACAATGGATTCACCTGCACTTGTATCACTTTCTCTTATAATGTCGCCGTTTCTCCGCATAACATTTTTGCAATATATACTTTAGTGATAAACATCCGCTATTTATTTCAACTGTCCTGACTTTTGCTGATTTTCCTTCAGCGGAAATGATGACACCCGAGAGTACCATGCGAGATAATGTTTCCTTTGATGTAAATTTGTCTCATATATTAAAACAGTCGCTTCAATTTTTAACACAGATTTAAGTATTTTAATGAACACAAAATTGTTTCTAAGTTTCTCAGCTGATATTGAATGAATTCAATGAAACACATTTTAAGCAGTAATTATGGCGCACCCATTTAAAAGGATTTACTTAAAAATATATTTTTCGTCAGGGGATTACTGACTGACAAATTTTCGAACATTCAGTTAGAGAAATTCCAAAGATATTTTTCAATTGATTACTTTCAAAAGGAAAGTAATGATGAATCTTACAAAAAGGTTTTTTATATTATGCCAACAACGTATGCTGAATTAGCATGTACGGAAAATTCATAAATACAATAGAAAGGATGTCTGATCATCACCTCTGCACGGCAAAATTGCTAATACATGAAAAATATTTTAAAAATATACCTCTACTACTCAACATTATGATAAACATTTAAGAGAAAATTAAAGGGTCGTATCCGCTATACGAAAAATTAAGTATTTTTCTTTAAAAACCTGAACATCTGTACTTCTTGTGTTTAAATGGGAAGGTATTGAAATTGTTTCATGTACATTTCTGTAACGCATGCATGTCGTGCGATGACTTAACTACACGCGTTATTGATTTTTTTTTTCATGCATCATACCCCACTCATTTTTTTTTAATATTATGGGTCGTATAAGTACAGTTTTCTGGGTATGTTTTGGAGACTCCGGCAAGTATACACGGTTGTGCAAAGATCATTCGATCTTGAAGACAGAACTTGCAAATGAGGTTTAAAATGGATTGCAACTCCGTAAATGAAACGCAGATCATGTTAAAGACATTCACTACAGTTTATTGAGGGTTTTGTGGTTCTCTTCTTCTGTTTTTGTACCCCCCCCCCCTCCCCATCCGTTTTCAAAGCACGGCGCTGCCCGTAGTAGGATTCTAAAAGAAGTCGCCCGCTGCTGCATTGAAGAAAATCAAGTATCCGTTGCTCACCTGCTGCGAAAAAATGAGCATTTTACTGATGTACCTAATGCGAAGAATTAATACAATGTAGTTGCCTGTAATAAAGCTTGTTTTCTGAATTTCTCAAAAAATAAATTTATACAAACCCCAAGAAAAAAAAAAAGAAATTCCCCTTGCTAAGAACGTAAAAAATATTCGTCGCATACAGTCGATTCCACTCATAATCGGACCAAGTCGGGAAGCCATAATTTTGATCCTATTAAGCGGCTGCTCCGATTACGCGAATATGGCTTGTGTAAGAAGGCTGGGCGCACAATACGTCATAAAATTAAATAAATTATTGTGAGGCATACATCTATGATCTACATACAAACAAGAAGTACTATGTTTTCGAAATCTATTTAAACAAATGTAAAGCGATTGTCAGCAAGTGAAATCACAAGACAAATAATCCTTTTACATGCGCTCAACACTTTAATGCCTTGAGCTAATAACGTGTTCAGATCGATGCACAACAGCTATTGAACCTTCCATTTAAATATGAATTACTTATTTTGCAAAGAAAGAATTTTGTTCACATTATAATTTTGATTTTAGTGCACGTGCTGGACTGCTGAACCGAGTAAATTTGAAAACTCCCTTAGGGATCATTCATAAATGATGTCACGCTTCGAGGGGAGAGGGGGGTTCGCGAAATTGTGACAAAGTGTGACAAGGGGAGGGGAGGGGGTAACAAGAAGTGTGACATCATTCATTATGCAACATAGCGTGACATGTGACAAAGGAGGGATGGGGTTTGCTGAAGAGGGGGTCAACTATATGGGAAAATAGCATGACATCATTTATGAAAGGCCCCTTACACTTTGACTTTTCCTTAATACTACCGCCATCTAGTGGGAATTTTGTAAAACATATCTCTTGTAAATAAATATCTTTGAGTTTTATTATAAATTACAGGAATTTTAATTAAAGTTTAATAAATTAAGTTTTATATTCATCGACCCGCTTTAAAACCGTTCCGCAACCTATGGCTCCTGTTTTATAGTTGCTTTTATTTATCTGCTCCTATTACACGGGTTTTTGGTCCAAATAAAAGAATAATATTAGGCTGATGTAATAGGAAATGTTTCAGTTCTGTAAAGTTTGGTTAGATTATCCGGTGATCCAATTACGCGGATTCCACTGTATTTGTATTTGTATATAGAAAAGGAAAAAACAAGAAAATCTATACAAACTAAATTTGTGTATATAGATTTATAGATTTTTCCATTTATACACGTATTTAATGTGTGTGTATTAATCATTAAAGCTTTGTAAACTCATTCCAAAGTAATGTATCACATTTTACAATTTAGAAAAGAGCATGTCTACGGAACTTATAAAACCTGTGTCATTTAAATACAAACAATATATCCATTTAAAATTTTACATATCCAGAAAAGGCGCTGGTCAAAACTCAAAGCAAACATGCACCAGAAATGCATGTTTGAAATTCAATTCTCTAAAAGAAGTCATAAATAAAATAAAAATAAAAAATGATTCAAGCAAACAATCCCTTTTCCCCTTCAAAGAAGCGAGAATCAACTATTTCCGTTCATGCATAACATTCAATCATGGATGCACCAGATTCTGGGTGACGTGAGGAAGTTTTTAGCAGATAAGAATAAACATTTTTGTTTATTTGTTCCTAAACTCATATTTGTTTTCTTTTTTCCTTCAAGGCAACAAGGACTTTCTTAGTATTTTAAAAATGGTAATTTTACATAAAGGTTGAAAATCAGTTTTGATTGTGGTTACAAACGAATGTAGTAATTTTCTTACGCTTCAATTTTTTGATTATGGAAGGTTTTTTTGAAGCCACACCCCTTCATAAATGCAACTACTAGTAGTATGCAGCCGAACTGGTAATGCAGCGTTACAAGTTACCAGTAGGAGTACCAGAGAGACACATATATACGTAGTCGAACTCGGTTATAACCAGGCTGCAGAAAGTGAGATAATTTCAATTCGAGTGCTCGTAATATCCGGGTTTACTATACAAAGCTCAAGACATAAAAATGAACTCAGTAATAATTATTTAATCAGATAAATTATAAATAGATAAGTACTAATCGCACAAGAGAAAATAAAATTATATAGATTTTATTTTTGTTATAATAATGGGTAAGCAAAGCTTTAACAATCAAAGGTAAAATGTACCACATACCCACATACATCTTTTTAGAGATATTGCAGACCAGAAAGGAATAACAATGTGAAAATCAGAAAAAAAGTCCAAAACTAGCGCGTGCAATAAATTAAAAATATCAAATTTCAGTAATTCAAACACAAGATAAAATGTTACACTAGAGCAAACTCAGAATGGATGAGTAGTAAATTATCAATCACAAATGTTGTTAAACCGTTTTAATAAATACATATTTGTTAAATATAAATATTTGCTAAACACTGAAAGATAATAACAAGGTTAAAAAATACCGCTTTAAATACTCATATATGACATGTTTCAAGGTCATTCCTTTTAATTCTATTTGTTGAGTCTCTTTACGGTTTTTTTTGTTCCAAGTCAAAATTACCTAGCTACATATGTGGCTCCCCCCCCCCTGAATCCATATAAATTTAAAACATCATTTATGTTTATAACTATTGCTCTGTTTGTAAACTATAATTTATATTTATAATTGATAAATATATAATGTTATGGGGTCGTCGGAATTTAAACAGATGACTAAATCCTTGAATATACAGAACATACACATTTTAAACACACAAAAATTTCTCACAAAGCTCCCACAACACCTTGAAACCAACCGTAATCCAGTACATACTTCCGAAATACGAATAAAATTAAGCACGAAGCTTGCAGCACAATGGCTCAGACTGACTGCACTCGCCAAAAGACTAAAACTGAACTCTCTTACTTTAGGCCAGAGCTCCTTATATAACATATCGAATCACATGACATGAATGTTGCAGAAAAGTCTAGCAAAAATTAGGAATCTATCACGATCGCCAAGCTTGGCAAGAAACAACATTTAGGGCACCCAGAAACAAAGGGATAAAAGTGACAAAACTGAAAATCTAGAGATAACTGATGAAAATGATAAGGAAAACACCATTCTATATTAGGACAAGAAATGTTAGTGATAGCTCTAACAAGTGTTCCGCCCCAACGTGATTTAGAAAGAAAAATGACATTAAAGGTCACATAAGCTCCAAACGCGTTATTTCTCATAATCGTTTTTTGGTCACTTTCCCTTTGCTTCTCACTGCCTCATTTCTGCTCCCAGTTTCGTAATTATATATACACACATACATTAATATATATATATATATATAATACATAATACATATATATATATATATATATATATATAATTGATGAAAGAAGAAATTAAACACATTAACAAGTGCATATGTAAATAGTTAACAATTCAAAAGCCAATGAAAGAACAGGCAAATTGTTTCTCTCCCATTTTTACTTTTAGTCTATCTATATATAAATATACATACATATATTATTTGTAGAATGTTACGTGCGTAGAACTCGGATATGTATAATATTGAAGTATCTCATTTTTTTTGTAGGAGTATGAGTCTTCTTCGGTATATTATTGACGACCATGGATAGTTAGACACTTGACATTTATTTTCTTGCAATACATTCATAAACATACACATTTTTCTTTTTGGAAATTCAAACCGTAAACCCATACCAAATAAATAAATACGAAAATGTCGGAAACTTGGACGACAAACGAAGAAAATACATTTTTGCTTTCTGGAAAACAAAAGTTGGAATCCCCACAACTGTCACATTTTCAACACAGAAATGCGCATAGTTTATCTTTGATAAATATTTTAATAACATTTGAACAAGGAACCAAAATCCTTTCGCTCTTGGTATCCATTCTTTCAAATATTGTCTCAAAATATATCGGCGTCATTTTGCGCTGCCTCTTTCATAAAATGGAAAGAATTTTAATGTTTCTTTTTTTTATTGCTTCCCATAAGGAGTTTTGTTATAAAATCGTAAGAATAAGACCTGCAATCTCAATCTGGAATGATTTATTTTTTTCTTTGAAATATTCATTTAAAAATTATTGAGAGAAAAAATTGTAGTTTACAGGTTTTTAAGAAATCTCAGTTTTTTTTTCTCAAACTTAAAATATTAATTGATAAAAATTAAAAAAAAGAAATAAATTGTACGCATGATAAATTTATGAACATTTAAACTACCTGTTGAAACTTGAAAACCTGTTAAGACGCATGTTTAAACGACATAACAGCCTCTGCGCTAGTTAGATTATTTTTTATTTATTTATTTATTTTTCACAAACGAGGTCTAATTACCATTGCAGCCAATCTCAGATATGGAAGAGGATGATATTCACCAGTCATCACGGATAATGATGATAATTGCCCATAAATCCCTATGAAGAATGGCTAGGTCAGTGGTTTTCTTCTTCTTCTACATTTTACTATGCGTGACACACAAGGCGTTTGAACTTTTTCTATTATTATGCTAAATTCTGCTGTTTCATCAAACCTTTACTTTTGAGTTTGACAGTATAATGTAAAATCTGCCGTTAACATTTTGGTTTTAACCGGAGCTTTATGTATTCCATGGAACAGAAACACCCCCATCCACCCTGACAACGAAATCCTACAACTACTTGAAAACTATTATCAAGTTTCTTAACATTTGCTCCCGTTTGTAACATTTAAAAAAAAAAGTATAAAGTATCAAAACATAAATTTGTCCATTGAAATCTTAATGAAAAATGTAAAAGATTAAGAACAATAAAATAATTTTTATAAAAAAATAGAATCAACTTCAAGTTATAAATTGCGTTAAAAATTGAAAACAAAATTATTTTTTTAAACAACATCGATGTGACTTTTAAACATAATTTTAGAAGTCGGTGCAAAATTAGGATAGAAAAAATCTTTTGTAATCATGAATCAATTACAAATATATATATATTCCCAGAATTAGCGTCAGTTCCAATATGAAGTAGCAAATGGTGTAATGGTAATTAGACTCATAACTTTGCACCGACTTCTAAAACTATGTTTAAAAGTCACATCGATGTTCTTTAAAAAAATAGTTTATTTTCACTTTTTAACGCAATTTATAATTTGAAGTCGGTTCTATAATTTATAAAAATTATTTTATTATTTTTAGTGTAAATACATTTTTATATAAATACTCTATTTTTAAAAAAATCCATATTAAAGGACAAACCTTTAATAAATGTCACTAAAAACTAATCATTTGTATGAAAAATTCCGTTTTTAAGTCGATTTTAGCAAACTGAATGGATTTAATTTTTGCCTCAGAGAAGCCTTCAGTCAAACTCTTGCTGTAATTGCTTTTAATATTATAGCACAATGGCAACAAAAACTTTTTAAACGATGACTTTTATATTTATTAATAGTTTTCCCAACAAAGAAAAATCAAGCCAAGCCTTTCCAATTAAAATAAAAAATACGCATTTTTCACCCGCAACGTTTTTTCTAAAAAACAAATGTAGTTAGATTGATGTACGATATTTGAGTTAGACGACCCTCTATCGATTAAAGAAAAAATCGTCAAAATCGGTTCATTTAGTCAAAAGTTATGGTTGAAAAAACAAAAAACATACTACATTTCTGCCCATTACTTTTGTTCTATGAATCGAATATGGTCAAATAAAGGTACGGGACCTATGGGAAACCACCCTCGATCGATTAAAAAAAATCATGAAAATCGGTTCATCCGGTGCGAAGTTATGAGTGGACAAACAAACAAAAAAAAACGACATACATACAATATGAATGTATAACCTCCTTCCTTAGTGAAGTCGGTTAAAAAGGTACTTTATCTGTTAATACCTAGTATTTATTATTTTCTGCACTGTAAAAAAATCTAGTTCAACCTGTCACCAAAAAATGGAAAAAAATGGGAAATTTAACTGCAACCAACATTTGGTACTAAGGTGAACCATTATAGTTGTGTAGTATCATCATGAATGTGAAACTAGAAACTATTATAATCGTTCAACTTAAGTACCTAATGTTAGTTGCAGCTAAATTTCCACATTTTTTTCATTTTTTGGGTAAAAGGTTGAACTAGAATTTTTTACAGTATGGATAGTGCCTTTTTCTTTCCATATACTGCGATTTCTCACACCAACTGGATTTAGTTAACATCACAATTAACCCTAAAATCATAACGACTTTGTTATTATTTTAAAATGTGGTTTTCAATTGATTTTTCATTTTCCCTAAACTGACGTCAGTTTATGGTTCCAAATTGTTTTAGGAATTACGCCAAAAATGCTCTGTTATGTATATAATTACACAATCGGAGTCAATACAAAGGATGTAAATTTTTATCAGTAAAGAAAAGGAAATAATTTATCCAAGTTTTGATGCTGCAGCAATTTTTAATAGAACGCTCTGAAAAGAAGTCCACCAATTTTTAAGATTTCGCTTCTTTGTCCCGAGAAAGTAGTTCTCGCTGATAAATCACGTACTAGTCTCATTTATCTCTTTGTAGTGAAACATCGAAAATGGGAATACTGTGAAACAACAACAATCCTCTTGAACGAAGTAAACACATTAGAAGAATGCGCAGCTGGAGATGTATTTCAGAACATGGATCTGTTTTTTGACGCCTGGAAATCTTTCCTGCTGAATAATGAAAGGTTTTTTTTTTTTTCAGTTTTATTTTGAAATTATTATATTTAATAACCTATTTAAACTTTATTCTTAAACGCAGATCTTATTATTCTAGTGGCGCAACAACATTTGTTCCCCTCAGGAAGAGAGGGGGCTCATAACATTTCCTTACACGCATATACGTTAAAGAACTACTATTGACAGTATGGAACAGAGGCTTTTCGGGGATAGGAAGTTAACCCTAACCGTTTGTTTCTAGTTGAACACTTGAATTACTCATTAAACACGTGATACAAATAAACTACACTGTAAAAAACTCTAGTTTAACGTTCCACCTAAAAATGGTGAAATGTAGCTGAAACCAACATTTGGTACTAAGTTGAACCATTATGACGGTAATCAATGCTAACCATGGCCATACTGTCAAACCTTGTCGGTTTCACAAACTACTCCCAATACGAGGGTGTGCGGCCACAGCGCTGTCCTCCTTCGAGCCTCCCACAAACTCTCTAGACACTTGACAACCAGCACCGGCCAAAAAGGGCTGGGCTGGCAGAGCGTTGCCTACCTGCTTTACCGACCCGAGGCCACAGTCAACGGGTGACGTAAGGCCTACTACAAATTAGGCCTTACGTCACCCGGATCGGATAGTGCTATTTTTGCCGCCTCTTACGACACGCATAACTACATCGGCGCTATTCTACGCCGGCCACCGCACGGCGACCATTATGACGGTGTAGTTTCGTCTAGTTTCACCAAGAATGTGGTTCAACTTAGTACCAAATGTTGGTTGCAGCTACATTTCGCCATTTTTGGGTGAAACGTTGAACTAGAATTTTTTACAGTATTTCTTACTACTTCAATAGCAATGAAGTTTTACAACATTTCTGTATGAATCATTCAAATACTGCTTAGTTTTATACAGTTATGATGCTGAGTCTAAAATTCGCACCAAATTTCCTGTTTCGTATTACGTTTTAAGATCAAACAGCAGTAATTAAATACAAATTATATAAAGTATTTATCTAGATGCATTTTCTTTTAAACTCGTCAGTGCTTTAGAAATCATACTAAAACTAAATAATGCAAAATAAGTATTTTGCAGTCTACAATTATTTTATTTTTACATAAATAAGTAAATATGACCTCTGATATGAATGTTTTACAATTGAATATTTTTCATTTATCATATATTTTAGTAATGATTATAACTACTATCCCTCATTAACCACCTTGTCGACCGATTATTTTTTGTAAGAACTGACACTTGTAGACGGCTGCAACCACATCCATTTATCGAATGACGTCATGTAAGGTTCCCAAAACTGTTGTTATTAATTTGCGCTCGAAAAGAAACAACTTTCTTGATAGTGGCAATTTATATAAACTTCAGTAACTCTCGTGGGTTTTTATTAAATAGTGTGGACATGCTGGTGCTTTTTTTTTCGTATATCACATTTGAGATGCATCATCCCAACTTTGGGACACTAAATGATTTACAGGTTTATATCAACATTTCGTAAAGGGAAAAAATAACTTGCAATGTTAAAAATTTCTGTAACAAAATAGTAATATAAGCATTTATTTGATTGTTATTTTACCATATTTAATTACAACAGTTGAATAACCAATAAAAAGATGGTACTCAAACCGCTGATTGTGAAAAAAAAAATCGTTTATTCTCTGTTTCTCCTAAAGAACGTTTAACTAACCGTAATTTGCAAGCGCTACAAGGTCTCGTAGTCAATAAGAATCGAGCGTTAAATCTTGGTTGTGGAACCTTACCGGTCGTACGTTGTTGTTAAAATATGGATAAAGATTTATCAGTTCAAATTTGCATGTGTATATAAAAAAGAAGAATAAAAAGTGGCTTAAGCAGTGGTTACTAAATAAAACACATACACACGTAAATCAAAAATTGGAGACATCGGATTCTCGAACTGTTTGCGAATGAGCGAACCCATAATTTGAGCTGCTGAAGCTTGTTTGTATTTAAATTTTTGCAGCAAATAAAATGATTTTCGTCAATATACAGTAAATTTCGATCAAAAATGACTTTGGATTAAATCAAAATCTGAAATCTCAATTTTAATGGAGTTTTCCTGTAAGAAAAGAAGATTTATTGATAAATAAATGGCCGCTTTGCATGGTGTAGATGGCCGAATGATTAGAGCGTAAGGTTGGTACACCACACACTCGGTGTTCGATTCCGCACACTTGGTTTACGGTTTCTAAGCCTCGAAGATTCTACGCCTCGAAATGGTTCAAAAACCGCAGGAATTTAGTTTTGAAACCATTTTTGAATGGTTATAAAACCGTAAACTTTTGTGTTTACGGCTTTTTAACCAAGCTGATTGGAAATGGTTTAGGTCCAGTAGAGATAGAAAAATGTTCCAAACCGTAAATTTAATGGTGAATTAGATGGACAGACTGCTTCCGGCTATTTAACCGTAATTTCATGATGAAATTTCTAACAATGTGTGATTTATTTGGAAAATCATGAAAATCTGCATAATTTTGAAAAATATCTCATTGATGAAGATTCTTCCAATGGCGGCGGGTGTGATCAAAAACAAATGTTTAACAATGAAACTTTCTTTATTATTAAATTTTTTTTTTTAATATTTTGAAAGCAATATTTTCATTCAAATATAAATTCTAACATTTAAACAGCAAAATTATCAAGATACTCTAATGTAATATTTTAAACATTTTCTTAACAAGAACGTTTTTAAAATCCATAAGACGTATAAATTTTGAGCACTTCAAAAGTTGCTGATGCGAGAAACCTTTTCAAATTTCCAGATGTTTTTTTTCCTAATCCCATCTTTTTTAGAAGCTTTAGAAACCCCATTTTATGAGAATGAAAGGAAAGGAAATGAATTAAAGAAGTTCCTTACATATTTTATTGAAAACGGACATTAAAATTGAGTTTCTTTTAATTCATACGAAGGTAAAAGTATCTTATAAATCAATTTATGTGTAGTATTAGTTTGGGAAATGTTTTTAAAATGTTGAAAAAATGAAAATTTGTATCAGCCCTAAAGTTTTGCTACGTTTTTTTTTTCTTGCAATAGTTTAACAGTACGTATTTATTTATTACTATTTGAAGTGTACTTTCTACTTGAGCCAAAATCCATTTTAAAAAATACGTTAGGACTATACAGGGAAATATGATGGTACTAGTTTATTTATGAGCAATAAAGAGTGTTAATTTTAAGAGTTTTTTTATGTTTGGGTCTATTTATCAAAGATACACGGATTCGTCAGCTTAGAAACTTCAATAAAAATTAGTTTTTAAGAAACTTGTAAATTTATGTCAGTATTTTTAGCACCAAAAAATAACTAAATAAGGCACTGCTAATAGTGCACGTTGTGTAAAAAATTGAACGAAATGAAGCATTTCACGTCAACGTAAAGCAGTGTTTTAGTTTTTATCAACAGCATTCAATGCGAAAAGTTTTTTTTTTTTTTTTGCAAGTGCAGCACACATTGAATTTCCTATCTTCCAGGGATTTCAGTATGATGTACCTTTGCTTTTGTTAATGTGAGTGATTTTTTCTTATCATTAATTTTGTTTAAAAAAATGAGTAAAATGTATTTTAAAAAAACTAAACTAATGTTCAGTCAGTTTATTTTTTCTTTTGACCCAATTACCGATTTTCATTTTTTTTTCTTGAAAATATCCGTTATTTAACATTTATTTTCATGAATTGGATGTTTTTGATATTATACCCGAAACATGAATATTTTAATGTTCCGTTCTGGGCTTGTGTTGAAGATAATTGCTCAGAGTGAGATGGAAAGCTTTACTTATTATTTATTTTAATTTATAATCGTTGCTAACACCTAAACCCAAAAATTTAGGCTCAAAGGGCACGAAAGATATGTTAATAAACAAGAAGTTAAAAGTCTTCTTTAGATAAACATTGTTGAACTGATGGTTACTAGTTAAAAGACTTCGAAATGAAAATGTTTTATCCTATTATTCCACTAGTTTGGCTTCTCGGAAGCTTTCCACAAGCAGAAGGAACTTCCACGTACACGCGACATAATTTGTAAAAAGGCTCTTGCAGTTCCATATATGAGTACTTCTTTTGTTCCACTAAACACTATTGAATTTGCATTTTTTCAATGACTCTCCAGCCAATCCTGATCAAATCTCACTGATTTTGAAGCCTACAGTATTTAAATTTCCTCAGACGACTCCATTCTTTACTTTGCACTAGGGATGTAACGAATATTCGGCCACTATTCGGTATTCGGCCCTTTGGCCGAATAGTCATTTTCTAACCTAGCCGAATATTCGGCCTGGCCGAATATTGATGGACTATTCGGCCGAATAGTTCTGCTGCAGTAGAAATGTAAAAAAAATACATAAATTAGTAGATTTTAAACATTTAAAATTATATTATAATTATTTCAAAAGAATACATTAGTATATAATTTTAATAAATAAAAATAATTTTTAAAAAAGTCTTTTTTAAACCTTTATTTTAGACTAGACTGAGCAAAAACAGATTTTAAAGTTGTAATATTGTATTTTATATTTAGCATTTGCTCCCAAAAGCTGGGAATAGTTAAATATGATGGAGAATATGCGAAATTAATTTTGTTATTATTAACAAAGTGGAAGTCAGACTTTGTTTGCGTAGACAGATTTATTGTGAATATTGGGTGTGGGAGAAATGTGAAAAGCCTAGAATATGTCATGAACATTAAGATAGCATAAGTTATTGGGCTTTTTGAAAATAAAAATATATTCCAGTTAGGTGTATAACATTTTAATAGATCTTTTAAAAATAGGTATATAAAAAAAACCCATAAGATAAAAATATTAACTTTTACAACTTTTAAAATATCTTCATAAAACAGTTTTGAGCAAAGTAAAAGTTCACTACGCAATAGTAGTTCTTTCATTTGAATTAAATAATAAGTAAAATAATGATAATGCTTATTACCATACAACCTGTCATTTCTATTCTGTTTGTGAGTGAAATTCTTTGTTTTATTACATTCAAAACAATAATGAAAATAGATTAATTTTAAATAGTTTTAAATTTTTAACAAACATAATTAAATCATAAATCATAGATTGTGTGTAGTTGGTGTTTGACTTGGTGAATAATTTTGAATTTGACAAATACTTTATATTACAATAATTTTCAAGAAATTTTAATATTCGGCCGCCGAATTTTCGGTATTTGGCCAAAGACATTGGCCGAATATTCGGCTTCGGCCTATTCGGCCTAGAAGAAATGTCGGAATATTCGGCTTCGGCCTGGAAGAAATGACCGAATATTCGGTATTCGGCTATTCGGCCAAATCACTATTCGTTACGTCCCTTCTTGGCACCAGGAAAAAGAGCATTTGCTAAATAAACCGGTTGATAGTTTTAATTACTTTTATTTTTGTTAATTCAAATTGGTTTTCCATTTTGCAATTTACACTTATGTTTCAAAATTGTATCACCATTTTTTGCAATGAAAGATCATGCAAAATCATGAATTCTGAAAACTATATTACAAGGCTTAAAAGAATCAGTTTATGTTTTAATCAATTAGAAAAGGCATTATAAATACAAAAATTTTCAACTAAACAGTAATATATGCATTTGCCTTTAACAGAAAAAAAAAATGATAGTAAGCAAAGAAAACAATTAAGCATAATGAAAAGCAATGAAATTAGATCTTTTGGGCTCTGCTGTTGTAGGATTTTGAAAACAGAAACTCTACTGTTTTCCCTTTAAAAACATTTTAAATAAATAAGTGCTTATTTTGCTTTGTTTAAGCACTTATTCATTTGAATAATAAATTAAAAAGAAGACAGCCCTCCATAACATAAGCAAAGAAAGATAATTTTTCAAAAGAAAATTCTTCAGAAATGGTAATGAAGTAGTTGTTCCTAAATAAATGCTTTCCTTGTTAATTCTCAGAGGTTGTTTAAACATTCAGTCATCGAAACATTCTTAAAGCCATCATTACACTGTTTGTAAAATAAAATAATTAACACTCTGGCGACTTTAAACATTTTTTCTTGCTTGAAAAGAGAATAACACTGTCCTAATAAGACGTATTTTGTCATTTTGCTTATTATTTTTTAATTACCATTGACGATGTTTCATTTTCCCTTGTTATCATGTCCACGCAGTCAAACCTTAGAACATTCATCATTTCATTCTTAGTCTCAAATGGCAGAATTATGCTTGAGATTTTTCTCTTAATTTTGTGTTTTAAATCTTTTTTTTTTCTAATTTGGGGAATACTTACGTATGAAATTAAAAGTATAAGCGCAAGAAAATCGTCCCGATGATAAGTCTTATGGGTAAAATATTTGTCTATTCAAATTTAAAAAAAAGAAAAATAATTTAAGTTTATTTTATAATACATGCATCATTTATAATATTAGTCTTGGACTTCAATATGTCGTCTGATTACTTAAATAAATGGCATAATTATGTATACTTAAGACTCTTTGTAATCTATGAAAAAAAGCATGATTTCATTTTAAGGTAGTTTTATTACGCTTGGTTTGCAATATAGAAGGACAAATAATGTACGTTAAATAGCATTAAACGTCGGTCATTTTTGTAAAGGATAACTGAAACTTTTATTATTAGAGTAAGATGTATGGCATTTATTTGAAACAAGAAATACAAATACAAATACAACAGTGACGACCAGCAACAGGCTCAGGGCCGAGAAACTATTCGTGGAAAATATTTGAACAAAGAATTAAAATAATTTAATTTGTATTTGAATATTAAGAATTTTACAGAGTCGAAGTTTTTAGCAGTTTTTCGAATGTAAAATGAACTTAACTGAGGTATGTTAGATAGTGTAAAACATAAGCTATGACTCATTGTCTAGTTTAGATGTGTAGTTAGAAAAATGTTGTGTTATCCCTTTTTTATTACTATTTATGAGAGTGGTATTTATATGATGACTCCTCAACTTGAACCCTTGAGCGTTGAAACTAAAATCAATCTTGTTTAAATTTACAAACTAAGATATAAAAGTGAATAATCGAATATTTTAATACTTGATGCTTACGTTTTATGATTCAATCTCAAGTAACATTTTTTACACTTATTAGATTTATTAAGAGGTGAAATGAGTTCACGATTAAACACAAAAATTAGTTCACATTTCGATTATTCAAAGTTTGCTATCCCCTCCATGTCTTCAAATGTAAATAATTCATAATCATAGGAGTTTTAGTGTAATTTGTCATTCAATGACTATAATACTTTGACATGAAATCAACAATTACTCGGATGAGTTTAGTTCCTACCTGTAACTACTCCATTGATGCTGACAATTAAGATAATTTTCTGGAAAGTCTCTGTGCAAAGTGTTTTCCGTATTGTATGCATTATCAGTCGAAATAACTAAACAACGTTAATTATCGTTTAAAAAGTCAAAAAATAAAAACGAAATGGTGTTATGTGTTTATATTGGCATAAATTTTTTCATTTATCTATTTTGCCAACCGCAGATGCTACTTATGAGAAAATATTATAACGAGTTCACCGCGGCGCATTGCACATTGAGCGTGCATCATAAACATACATGTCCAATCAAAACACAAGCATACGACATTAAGCATAATTCAGAACTTCTTGATGCCATAGTTTTTCTTATAATAAAAGACGAATTTAAAGCAGATTTCTTTTCAATGCCAATTCAGAAGAATTTTAAAGGACTACGTGCATCTGGCTTAACTTAAAATAAGTATATTTGTCAGTATTTGATGAAACGTGGTTTCTGTAATTTATATTTCTTTTTCATTTCAACCGAATATTTCATGAACCTTTTGACTGTTACTGAAAGTACTCCACTATTCAAAAGATATTTTTACATCTCTTCATGTGAAAGTTCTATTTACATTATTCATAGGGCTGCAAGCTGCTCTAAATTTACAATTTTCGGAATTTTATATGTCTCATTACCATAATACGTTTCGTCTTCACTCTTATTTATTCACTGATTTCGCACTTTCCTTTATATTACAATGATAAATATAGCGCCAGTGTGAGGTTCTTTAGCAGAATCTTTTTTCTCTTCTCTGTAAATGATACTTTAGTGAAATCGAAATCGAGTGAATAATTTTCTCACCAAAAAAGGTTGCCCCTTTATTTCTAAAGTAAACTGTTTGCTTTTTTTTCTGCTTGACTGGATATATACGTTTAACTGAAATGTATACTGTGATTTATGCCTTTACATGCATATCTAATGTTACTCGAAATCAAGTAAGGTTGCATTTCAATGTAGGAAAGAAATTGCATTTTTTAAACAAAAATGCAATATTTTTTATATACTGTGTTCCAGTAATGAAAAAAACCTTTAAATTGTGAAATAATTCTTTTTTATATTTTTAGGTGTATATATAATTTCTTCTTATAAGACTGCTGAATTGGCTTGTGCCAATTGCAGACCTACGTAGTGTGTTCCCCTCAGATTGGTACCAACTCTTTCAGCGGCACCACAGTGAGTGCGGTACCATCGTCGCATGGGAATTTTGACGTCCAGTTTCTTCACCTGAAAAGGTGAGCGCCCGGACTCTGTTGATGCGAAGTTGCGCTAGAAATTTAATTTAGCCGAGAACATCCAAGCCAAATGTATACTGAAGGGGTTTTTACATGCCGCCCATTCACATAGTATTAGAGCAGACGATTTTCTGCATCTTGAAAATCCACCGACTCTGCCAGGTTCAATCCTATGACCTAGGTCATACGTGTCCCGCTTATATATATATATATATATATATATATATAATATATATAGTAATTTGTATACTGCCACACAAATTATAATAATGCGTCATGATTGATTTTGAATGTAATGAGCATAAATAAGGTCTAATGCATTGTAAAAATATCATTTTTATTCATAAGTCAAAAAATAAGTAACGTAATTAAATAAACATTCAAAAATAAAGTTTTTAGGTAGTTTAGAAGTAGGTAGTTTTTTTTTTTTTTTTTTGCTTTTGCTTTTGCATTTGCATTCGAAAGAATTCGGAGAGGATATCTCATTTCCATATTTTACTTTTTCATTTAAAAAAATGTTTCTTTCAATTTTGAGAAGTTCAAAAATTCTAAACGAAAGCCTTATGAGCAAAAATGAAGCAAATTATGTAAACTCTGGCCATGAGATCCAAGTTTCTATGAACAAGCTTATTGGTAGAAGCCCTCAGCGTGAAATATTTTTTGATAAAAACATTTTTTGTTCATTTTTTAAGCTAAAAAAATTAACATAGAGCCTAAGGGAAAATTAAAATACTACATAAATCCTGATTAAACATACGGATTTGCTTAGAACAAACTTTATTGGAAAGATATTATGACGTAGAACATGTACAGATACGAAAATGAACAAGTGATGAGTCTATTTTCTTAGGAAAATTTTTGATCGGGATTTTTGAGGATGTTTCTGAGTGAATAAAGGAAAAATGAATAAATTAGTGAATAAATGGGTAAATGAGTGAAAAAATACATGAATTAGTAAAGGAATGAACGAATAAATGAATTACTAATGAATTAATGAGTGAGTGAATGAATGTGTATTAATCGTTGAAAAAAGTATATTTGAAGTAATTATGAGCTAAAGCTAAATGAGAAAGAGAGATACCTAGATTATAAATTTGTAGTTAGTGTACACGGAAAGGTAGGTCCGTATAGTTCTAGATGGAACTTCTTGTTTATTTGTGTGACAACCTTCTGACACTTATCTTTTGAGAGCTCACTTTCAAATATTCAGTATATTGTCTCATTTTTTGATAACTAAGGATTTAAGCTGTACGCGCCACATTCATATCTAGCCGTGCGATTCGGTTAGTTTGAAATAAAAGCATTAAGTGTATGAAAAAATTACGTATGTGTGAGTAATTTAATTACGTATTTAATTAGTTTAATTAATTTGTTCAAGCGCTTTAACTTCTCAAATTTTTATCGTCAACGTTACTCATATTTTACTCATCATACACAGGATGATTCATTATTTTGAAATGTAACGCAGTATGGAACTTAGATTTAACGCTCAGTGATAATAAAGAATAAGTATTTTTAATATAAGATAAGATTTTGGCAACATGTTTTTGTTAAAGTGTTTTTCCTATTTTTTTTTTTTTAACCCTAAGTACAAACATTAATTTTATCAACTAAAGCGTGAACCTTAAGACTGGGTGAATTTGAATGGCATGCTATTTCTGCTATTTCTATTCCTTATCATTATTGACTGTATCACAATGAACCAAAGATGAAGCTCATTTGCATTTAACTTTTGAAATCTTTTGCAAATAAAAATATATTTCTCGAAATTTTCAGGTGTAAAAATTATCTGCATAATTCAAAAGATATTTCTTCCACTTTTTGAAAAGTGGAACTCTGCGCTATTTGCATTATTCATATAATGGGAAGAATGGAAGTTAAGTCTCTTTTCTTTAAAATTTCATAGGATAATTATCATAAAGCTTAATAATATTTTATTTATGTATTATTTTGTCTTTTGCGGATAACATAATTTATTTTAAACATTTCAATACGGTTGAATCATTATTTGATTTTTTTTCCTTAAAAGTACTACAATTTCGCTTCTCTAAAGCTATTGACACTAATATCTAAAACAAGTTGTAATATTTAAAAAAAAATAAAATTTAAATTAAACTTTTGTATTTTACTTAAATTTATTTATAATGGTCTTCTAGAAGATGTACATTATTTAAATATGCAATATTATTTTCAAATATCACCTTGCTGATTTATGTTTCCTAAAAGTATCATATATATTAAAATGTATGTTTTTAAATGGTTACAGTACATTAAATTATTATTATCCATTTGAAAGTTTTTTAAATAAAACATGATGAAGGTGCAAGTCAATTTTTTTCCTTTATTTCGATTTTAATCAAAACATTCTCAAAGAAATATCTATGACGTTTTGAAAATCTCTAAAGATTTTTATACCATTTTAGAGCACAAAAAGTAAAAATTCATCAAAGTTCTTATTATAGTTGGAATAATATTTATTAGAAGATGAATCACAACAAAGATTGCAAACACATTATTCAAAAATAAATAACGAGAATAAAAATACCCATTCCGGTAGAATTACGTTTGGCTTTGTTGCCACGCTTTCAAATGAAATTAATATTCCAAATGTTTGCTCAGAATTGATGCCTTTGATAAATCTGTTTAAAAAAGTAAGAGTTCTATTATAAAATTTCACATTCTATGAAGCACATTTTCGCCTTATTATAGTTATAAAGAATTTGTGAATACAAATAATGAAAATAAAAGGAGTAAAACTAGTTAATGCTACTGAATTCAGGGCTTAAAAGTAAAGCCCTACGCAATGGAACACTTTAATGTAAGAAGAATTAATGAGCAAAGGCATTTCATAATAGATAAGTTGCTAAAACCATTGCTATCCCGTGTGGCCATCTTTTGAGGATCATCTTTATCAACGCATAAAGTTGTGTTCAACGGTATGGTGAAGTTCACAATTTTAAGTTTTGAGAAAAGGAATCATTGCACCCCCGATATTATTTTGTAATTTGTGCTGTAGTTACTTTCGTTTCATTATTAATTAAATTCATATTTTCTCAATCACAAAAATAGTCTAATATCTATAAAAATAACATTTTCCTTTCATTTTGAAATGTAGGTGCTCTAATGCAATCAATACTTGAAAAGTGTACACGAAAATAGAATACGCTTTATGATGTGTTAACAAAATGTGAAATAGTTTAGACGTTCTTGTTTATACGATCACGTGATTAAAATTGTTCGAAAATTATCTTCAAAACACAAAATATTTTTCCGGACTCTGCGTTTGCTCTCCGGATTTTGCAACGGTGATGCTTAGCTTAATGTTAATGAAACTTTGATTTTTTATTTTCCAGTGGCTTGCTTGTGAAAATACTGAAATGCTACATGATCAGTTGTAATTAAGTTGTTATTCAAGAAAAATCACTATTTTGCCAAATGTTGCATTTTAATACAAGTGTAGTAACAAGTTAGTTTTTGCTTTTAGTTTTGGAACAATACTGCCTGTATTTCATTCTTAACGTAATAAGAATACAAGAGTAAATAACATTTTCTTCTTCAAAATGTTGCCATTTTTTAAGTTATAACAAATAAAGTTAAACTGTTTGATCATTTTTACTCTGATTGAATACATAATTTTGGTCGAAGTGTATATGTATACAGGGTTGTATGCCTTTAGACGCATATCTAGCGTTGGTCCAAACCATGTTCAGTTACATTACAATATCGACAAGAAATTGCGTTTTTAAATAAAAGTACAATATTTACTGTATATTCTGTATTCAATTATTTTTTTACTGTATTGAAACAAGAAAAAAATAGATACATATTAATTAGATGAGATTTATTTTTTCCAACTCATTTCATTTTTTGAAAAAATTTTATTCTGAATTTTTGACTGTATGCCTTCAGTAAGTTTCAACTCCTTTAACTTTTGAGGTTTATATACGATGCAGAAGGTATAAAAAATGGTAGAATTGAGCTTTAATATTAATGGAAGCTATTTAGCTAGTTAGAACGCATAATTATATAGTATAGGATATTTTCGTAATAATTTAAACGTTTTCTTTGTAAATTTTACTTGATAAAAGTGTTCCTGTCGGCAAGTGATTTCTGCGAAGATATTGCCATTAACACTAACATTAAATTTACATTAAAAAAATCTTCACGAAAGAAATATTGTGACTTAGTACTAGTGTTTCATTAGGAAAACACGCATTACGGTAAACTATATTTGTAATGAATTACTTCGATTCTACTTTGGACAAAATCCAGGATTTTCACTTCTGGTCATATCTATTTTCGCTATTTATCTTTCTAAATTGACAATTTTTGGCGTTTATCCAAGATTTGGAGATACATTCTTGGAAGAGCATGTTATTAATTCACTTTTGAAGACCACCCTTAAAACTATTTTCTCAGTTTAGTGTTAGACATCGATGACTTACTATCCTTCTTAAACACAAACCTTAATATGTCCTATTTTCAACTGAACGTCGTAAACAAGAAATGTTTTAAGTTAGTTCTTTTTAAGGAATATGACAATCAAACGAAGAAAGGGGCTTCTATTATTATGCATGCAATAAATACGATCTTCTGTGTGTGAAGCACAATTGCAGAACATTTCCATCTATTGTTCTAAATTAATTCTTCTGGATGAAAGAATAATTTTATCTACATCAATGACTGTAAGAATTTTCCGTAAATCCTGGATTTAAAAATTAAAAAGGGTAAGCTCCTATAGATATGCGTAAGCACAATGTGAAAGAATTCGAAACGGTTGGTATAGAGACTGTTCTTTAGAAGAAAATCGAATGCTAGACACATATCAAACACAAATTATTTTAAAGAGAGACTCCTATAATATATATAGTATTTGCAACAGAAAAAAATGCTCAGTAATTACTTCATATTAACCTTTAATCGCTAACAAAAGTTTCACAGTAGATGACAGTAAATATAATAATAAAATTACACGTTAATTTAAAGCACAAATGAGCAATAAAATGCAGACATATGTTTCGGGATTGCTTGGAATCCCTTTTTCAATGCGCCACGGAGCTTCTAGATGCAAAACATCCAAATGAATTAGCTTCATTTGGATGTTTTGCATCTAGAAGCTCCGTGGCGCATTGAAAAAGGGATTCCAAGCAATCCCGAAACATATGTCTGCATTTTATTGCTCATTTGTGCTTTAAATTAACGTGTAATTTTATTATTATTGTTTACTTGCACAAAGTTAAATTATTTTTATTTGACAGTAAATATATCATTTTAGTTATTTTGATCTATTCCCATTATGGGATAGGAGATTCCAGAAAAATTTCACTGCTTAGGTCCATATTTTTGATAAGAAACAAATCTGTCAACGCAGTACGAAATTCAAGTCGGCAGCACAGCAATCACGGGATTACGCCAACTTCTATAGCAGTCCAACAGTAAAGGAAGGATTAAATCATACGAATGCGTTACAACACGTTTTACAGCCTCGATCTCCTATAATGCTACCATGCTGATCTGCAATACAAACATTAAATGCAGCTGGATCAAATGTATTACCAGTAAATATTTTGGTTAATTCGTTATTTCAGAAAACCTGTAAAACTTGTCTTCTACATAAAAAAGATTATTACAGCAATGTAAAGTCTTTTTCACAAATCATTATTGTTATTTTCATTTTTTTTTTCGCTTTTATTCATGATTTATTTTTCAGTTTGAAGCACTTTCTCGTTATGCTCATTCATATGCAGCTGTTGGTACTGCTTTCTTGGAAAACTTTAAAGGTATTTTTCAACCTCATTTTGCTTACAGCGTACCAATGGTTGATTATTTGGTTTCGTGTCCACGCGCGAAGTAAGGAAGAATGGGGGCGCTGCTCCTGAGTCAAACAGGGACCTTATAGGCAGGAGTCCAACTTCCGCCCCTTTTTATGCGGTATCTTAATTTTTTGAACCAGCTCATAGATGAGAGACCGTCACCTGGGGTTGGCACCCCCAGAGGTATCGTTTCACTTGGAGGGCATTGGAGGCACGACGGATTCAACGTGCACCAGTTCCCTTTAGCGTACTCGGTCCAGATCAAGTCGGGAGAGGTTTTCCCCCTCCCAAACACTGACTTCAGTCGATGTTGCTTCGCTTTCGGTGTTCTGCGGGAACGCAGCTTCTACCGACTGGTCCACTGCGGGGCTACAACGTACGATAAGAAACATAGATAGCTCAGAGATCGTTTGCATTGCGTATTTTTAAAGGCAAATGTCACTTACATGTTCCTAACGCGGAAATCTAAATAAGCATCCGAAATTCCATGCCTCTGAAACAATTCCCTCCTTATATTCTACAAATGTATTAGTTTTCCGTACACCATATTATTACGCATTTTTTTTCCTATGAAGTAACAATAAAATGCTTCAAAAACACTATACATAAGAGGTCTGTTGTTTTTTAAGATATTTCATCAAATGCTAGACTTGAATCAAACGTAAAATAAAAGTAATTTAATCAAACGTAATGCTTTCGTTAAAAGAAAAATAAAGTAAATCTTAGCTTTTCATTTTTGAAGTCTTGAGGTATCGTATATTTCTATATTTACAATTACTGACTAACTTATTGATTTTAGTGCCTTATAAAAATGGAGAGTGATGTAAATATTATACATGCAACGTTCCTCTCATGCGACAAAATTTATAACTATTTTTGGCATTTTTTTCACAATTTTCCACATTTTACGAGCACTATCTTCGCGCATACATTTTGATCACAATCTTAACCTCGGTTAACTTGAATTTATTTTGACAATGTGCTATACAAATTTAGTATTTACCATAATTTAGAAAAAATTGAGAAAAAAAAGAATATTAGCACAAAAAGTTTGATCCCGGAAACAACAAAAATAAAGGGAGGGGGGGGGGGTTGTATATATTTTAACCAAAGTTTTGGGAAACATTTTTTATCTAAAAGGTTTTATATATGTTATGTTTATGTTTGATAAAAAAAAATTCCCCTAACATTCCAATATTTCGGAGAGACATCGGAACTGAATTCTTTTTGAAGGAGGTTTTTCTTTTAAGTATTTCGTAAACTTATGCATCTGCCAAATGCAGCTGCAAACATTAAAAACAGTTCAGTAGATTTATTGTTTCATATTTTATTCATTTCTTATAAGAACTTTTTAAAAATAAATAAGAAAAAGAAGCTCGTCAAGTCAAAGAATTATTCTGACATTTTATTCCACAACGTTCTCGAAATTTCTGAAACTAACTTTGTTTTTATGCTTTTATGTTTTGTCATTAAGGGAAATAATTTTAGCATTAACAACAGCATGAGCTTTAAGCTTTACTTCGCCAAAATATTTTAAGAAATAGTACCATATTTCTATGAAAAATTATAGATAAAATTTAAACTAAAATTTGGTATTTGAACGAATTTGTGTTTTGAAACATTTTATGTGTAAAAACTAAAAAATATTTAGCTTTTAAAAAGTTTGCTATTCATTCTCTTTTTTAGTTTCTCATAAAATACATAAACAAGTAAGTAAATAAACTAAAATAAAATAAATATAATACTAAGTTTTAATAACATGTAAAAACTACATTAGATGTAATACCCAATGATTTTCAAAGATTATATTGTCTTGATATTATTGTGAAGTCAACGATGCGACCATATAGGTTAAAAATAATAAAAAAACAAAATTATCTACTTTCAATTATGTTCTGAGAAAAATGAATAAATAAAATAAATAACAATATTAATAATAATGAAATAAACCAAAGAAGAACTACATTGCGAATATACTAATGCGAATAAAAATCACAATTTGTTCAAACGTTTCCTTCTTTTTTTGTAATAGCATGCTACTTCCATAAAAACCAAATGTGAAAGGGTACCATCAAATCTCTTTTTTAATTTCCCTTGTGTAAAGCCCAAAATCGGCCCTAACTTAGCTATAAGATTTGGCAATTCATTGGAAAGGCTTTCTTTTGGCCTATTTTGCCAAATGAATTTTACAGTTAACCTTTTAAACGCCGCACTAGGATTGGAACATACCACAAACTATTTATTACTAAAAATCACTTTAGAAAGCAAATATAAGAACTATGGATAAGTTTTTTATTCAAAAAAAATTTTTTGTACATGATTTTTGTCATGTTCCAAAAATGGATTATTGGCGGGTAACTTAGTTTTTTTAAATGTTTTAAAAAGAGTTAATTTGCGCATTTTAAGTTCAAACTAATGGTTTTTTGAGGAATGTTAAAGAAATTATAGGAAAATTACATAAGATTTTTGTGATTAGCACTACTTCCAGGGGAATATAGCCAAGTTTTACCGTAATTCCAGGGATAGTTTTCATGAAGTCCTTCAGCTATAGATGTTCTGCATAGGTAACGAAGCTTCAAATAATAAAGTCTAACAAATTGAATTCTAAGAATAATTTGTTGCTGATAACCTGGAGTTATAATTAGAGAAATAAAATTATTTATTATCTTTTGAAGGCATCAAAAATAAACAAACGGAAATAAATTCGCATTAGAAAAGCAATATGTATCACTGTGCCATAGTTTGGAAAACACGAAGTATAATGTAAATGAAAAGTTGAATAATATATGAATAACAAATCTGACTAAAATTCTTTGAAACAAAATATAATAGTTATTATAAATGCTCGCGGATTCAGTGTCCTGAATTTTTTCCACTGTCCATGGTAGCTAGGAAAGCATGCTTCGCGCCGTCTTTTGTCGCACTCAAAACATTTTTTTGTACTATTGTTCTTGCATACAGCACAACTCCTTGTGATGTAGGCACAAAATAATGTGCATCAGATTTTCTTAAAGCTTCAAAAGGATGTATTCGAGGTCCAGGGACACAATGCATTTTCGGTTTCATGCGAAGTAAATGCAAGGTCCCCTCCCTCCCAAAATAGAGATGGGACAATTCTGCTGTTGCACATTTAAGCAAATGTAAATGCAAAATCCAGCCAGCAGTATCAGCCATATATATTAGACAAACATCGGCTGGCATACTCACTAACTGAGAAAAATCGCAGAGAAGAAAAATAGCTAAAAGTCTTTCTCATGATTCCCTAAACATGTGTTTCTCAGTGTTGTCTCCACTAGCACCACCATGATGAACTATTTTATCCTTGAACTATTTATTTTATCTTCTAATTTGTACGCCTAAGTCATAAACGAAGTCTAGCTATAAAAAAAACATATGGGGTTTTCAGAGAAAACTAATCCCCTTCAGGTTCAAGTGCTTCCCTTCAGGTTACAGGAAGGGTTGCTGCGGATGGGGAAATGGGAGGGGGGGGGAGGGCAGACGGAAACAGAATGTAAATAAACAGTCATTAAACACATCTGCCTAACATTTACCAGGAAGTCCAACATTTAAAAACTTGTCTTTATTTATTTGATGCAATGTAACCAAAATAACTGTAATGTGTTAAAACGTAGACCTTTACACGCCAATGTTCCATTTTTGGAACATGCAAATTTCATCGCCAATAAAAGCTATATTAACAATTTTTTTAAAAAATAAAACATGTTCAATTAACAATACGACTATTTTTAATTGTTCTCACTTAGTTGTGAAATTTTTAATTAAATTTCAAATTTTGTAGGAGTTTTTTAGTCTTGCTTGATAAAAAATACAAAACATGAATAAAATACAATTTTTTTATATTTTTATGCTACTACTTTCAGTAATATAATAATTATGTCAAAAAATCAATCAATAGTTCAAATACACACAGAAATTTTTGCAGCGCAATGCCGATAAAATTGTATTTTTCTCAGATTTTTAGAGTTGATGTTCCAATATTGGAACATTGGCGTGTAAAAGGTTAATTATCTTTCATCATGAGTAGTGATGGGCATAATCGAGTGATCATAATCGAGAACACGATTATTCAGGATAACTCGAGAACTCGATTCAGACGACTATCTCGAGAACTCGATTGAGCATCTCGAGAACCCGATTGAACATCTCGAGAACTCGATTAAACATCTCGAGAACTCGATTAACTCTCGAGAACTCGTTAACTTTCGAGAACTCGATTGAACTTCTCGAGAACTCGGTTGAACTTTCGAGAACTCGGTTATTGGAACTCGGTTGAACTTCTCGAGAACTCGGTTGAACTTCTCGAGAACTCGGTTGGTTTACTTCTCGGAAGATAGAATCGAATGAATGTCTCGAATGATTTTCTTCTCGGGTAATATAAAAAAAAAATTTGGCTGATTCGTAGTCACGTGAATTCGAAAATGGCTATGTGTGTGAGTAGGTAACAAAGGCGGATAGTTTCTTAGTTTACAGGAAGTAATTGCTAGAAACAAATTTAGAAAACGGGAGTGCCGGGGAGAACAAACAAATGGATAAATAAATTAACGTATATAGTAAAGGGTCATTTCAAAAGCAATGCATTTTTTTAATCGACATATTTATTTGATTCGCACCTCTCGTTTTTTTATCTTCGCAGAGAATTGCTTTATACCTAGGTGTGGTTACATATCACTTTACATTGAAAAGTTTATGGAATTGAAGCGGCGCTGGAGAAAAGGGGTTTCATGGGGGACTCTTTGAGGATAATTTTCTAAATAAAATCCTCAAAATATATCTTTAAGCTATCGCTGGTGACATTAGGGGAACGTGTTCCTACAATTGCTCCGAAAGTTTTAGAAATTTATACGCTAAAATCGCAGTTTTGTGCTGCATTTTGCAGATGTTAGGAAAAAAGGGACCTCCCGAGAACGTTAATTTAGGCTGTTTTTGCTAGGGAAAAGAGGGGGAGGGGTCTCTCCTTAAAAATTTCTATAATTAAATGTATAAAAAATAGGAATTGAAACTACTTTTATCATGTTAACGAAATGAAAAGTGACGGAAATTCTTCGAAATTGAAATACTGAAAACTCAATTTTGGGTGGTGCTATATTAGGGTTAAGTGAGGATTTTTAAGGGGCATTACTTTGAAATTGAAGAACGATAATCGTAGTTTTAAACTCTTTGTTGGCGTTAGGGGGGGGGGGCATATTTCTAGATTTTTTTTGAAATTTAAGTGATAAATTCGCAGTTCAATGCTGTATTTATAGAGCTGTTTTGGAAAGCTGATATTCGGTATTATCTCTGGAAATGTGCGTTATTTCAGTATATTTTTGGTGATGGGAAGGGGTGGAGGAGGGTAGTTGACTACTCCCGGAAATTGCAGAAAACGGAATGGTAAGTTGTTTTTGATGACGCTAAAAAAACGAGGGGGGGGGGAGGGAGTTTCACAAAATTTTTCGAAATTTAAGTGTTACAAATGCATTTCTAGGTTATCGCTAGTGTGTCATCAGGGGAAAGAGCATAAGGGGAGGGGGTTCGGTTGCTCGTCTACTGAAAAGTTTTGTAAATGGACATTGTAAAATCGGGGTTTTAAGGGACCGTTCATAAATGATGTCATGCTTTTTTCAATATATTTGACCCCCTCCCCCCTTTTTCACTATTTGTCCCCCTTTAACATACCCCCTACAACCCTTTGTCACAGCTCACGCTATATTACATTAGCATAAAATAAGTTTTATTTGCTGATTTTAAGTGTTTTCATAGAAATCAAAATGTGCGATGTCAAACTTCTTGTTACCCCCTCCTCTGCCCTCGTCGCGAGCTCTCACATTTTCTTGAACCCAACTTCTCCCCTCGAAGCTTGACATTATTTATGAATGACGAGTAAGCTGTATTGCGAAATGTTAGGGCAACGGTAGGGATTTGGAAGGCTTCGCCGGTTCTTTTACTGAGTAGGATGTGTGTTATATATCGTGTTACAATAACAGGTTCCTCTCCTCAGTTCCAAAGCAACGACTACAACGATTGAATACGTTACCACTGGGCCCCGAGACGGACCTGAGCTTTATTAGATTTCCTTATCAGGACTGCCATTTTGAATTTTTCCAGTAGGAGGCAAAGGGGTATTCTTATTTTTATTGCATAAAAAAAAAAAAAAAAAAAAACATGCATTGACAAAAATACACTATATTTCTCAAAACCAGGGAAAGGCAGTTGCTCATTCCTGACCCCTCCTAAATGAGTCCTGCTCCCCAAAAATTCGTGACAAAGGGGGAAACTGCTAAAATTTTAACTTGTTATTCATATAATCTCTAATTCCAGAACTCTAATTTCATTTTTTGATCCCTCCCTGTATTCAATCTTGAACCATTGTTCAGAAGAGCGGACTTTCACAATAGTTTAATCTATTTATATATATAACTATTATTTTATAAACAAAATATTATTAATATCTTATTTATTTAAGCTATTAGTTTTATATTACATGTCATTTTGTGGAAAAGATAAAAAATGTGATACAGTTCATTATTACTGAAGTCTTTACTATTTAAAATATCATTCATGCATACATATATTATCTGTGCTAAATATGCAACTAAACGACATGATAAAATTACCAAGGGGGGAAAAATAATTAGACGTTGCAGTACCTATTGCGAGGCGTCTACTGTAACTTTTTTTTAGACTTCTAAACATTAGCAGAGGAGTAACTAGGGCTTTCAGCACCCGGGGACAACTGAAGATTTTGCGCCGCCTCAGTCCGCATCCCTGGGGGCCTAGGGGCGCCCCTGGTATGGAATTAAAAAACCTTATATGCTTCCTAAATTACAAATATCTCTAAAAAGCAGCCCTTTTAACTTGCATTTTTATTAGCGACCATTCACTTTGAATGTCAAAATGGCACGTTATTATTATGGGACAAAATTATTTGTATTTCTTCTTTCTCAAGTGACCTTTCCTGGGTTCTCTGGGCGTCCGGTTCTTTTATCTCTGCTGCTCAAAGAAAATGCCCCTAGCCCTTTTAAGAGAGTCACTGGTCCGATCCGTAGAAAACATCCCAACTCCAACTCAAAAGTTGTTTCACTGCCTTCTAAGGCTATTTCGCACGCACTCCTGTGCTACATTGGTCATTCCCGATATGATTTGCGATGCTCCCACTTTTTTGTCGAACATATTCACACCTTTTCAGTTCAAATAATTTTATTTTCGCACTTAAAAATAAAAAAAATTTACCTGATTTTGGCGCCCCATGACGGTGCTCCCGGGGACAGCTGTCCCCCTTGCCCCCCTCCCCCCCCCCCTTAGCTACGCCTCTGAACATTAGCAGTCATATAATATTTTTAAAAAAATTGCAAACTTGGCATTTATTTTCGATTAGCGTCAGCATATCGAGACAAAGCGCGGTGTAGACGAGCCTAATCATTTAGATGTGCGAATGTGTGTAGGTATTCTTAATAATAAACACAGGCTTTTTTCATTTTTTCTCATACAACACAGTTCCATTCTAAAAAATTGCATTGAATGGACCATTTTCTTTCATTATTTCGAGTTATTTTCTTCTTTATAAAAATATGTCAGGGTAATCTTTTCAAAATCACTATTAATGTATGATAATTAATTATTAAATTTAAGATTGTTTTTTTAGAAACTAAAATCTTGATGCGTGAAGGGAGGAGTATTTATTTAATTGTTCCTTTACCTAAAAAAGTTGAATTCATAGAATTACGTCATATACGTAGTTATTATATAGCAGTCCGAATCAAATTTTTAAATAGACAGAATACGCAGTTGCTTAAGGATGCAAATTTTAGTTTGTACACACTTTTCAATGTCTCCGTAAATTTTTGCTTTTTATAACAACCTTTAATTCTGTCAAATAATAAAAGTCATAAAATGCGCACATTAGTAACAGGCCCGTCATTTGGGGGGGGGGGTCGATTCCCCCCTGGGAATTATAATGAATTTATATGTGTACATGTATTTTGTTTTTTAATGCAATATACATAGAGTTTATACATACCCTTTGCCTTCCCCCCTGGAAAATTTTGAAATGACAGGCCTGATTAGTAATTTAGCCCTTTCTAAAGCAGTGGGAAGTATGCGTCCAACCAAATTCATCAAATTATAGATGTTTATAGTAAGCTATTTTACCTTTTCTGATTCGCAGAATCTTGCACAGACTCTGGGAAATATATTTACTACCACATGTATCAATATTCAAAAAATTATAACTATTCCCCTCCCTTCAAAGGCGGGGTGGTGGAAAAATCATGCTAATCTTATTTACTGTCCTATATGAATTTATTTTTTGAAACCAAAACAAAATTTGAGAAATATTTTAACATACCGATACTATAAAAAAATGGCCCGATGAAGGGTTAAAAAAACTGACAGCTATAGAAAATGAGCAACACTATACTGTTTTACAACAACTATACAGCCACTGAGTGCCGTCACTTTTTGACCATAAGGTGAAAATAATAAAGTAACTTTGTGCAAGTAAACTGTAGTAAAAATTTTCACGTTAAAAAAGCATAAATGAGCATTCAAATGCAAACATGTTTCGGGATTGCTTGGAATCCCGAAACACATGTCTGCATTTTAATGCCCCCAGATTTTTTTGTGTCCCCAAGGGGGCCATATGGCTCCTGTTGAGAAACACTGGACTAGAGTTCGTCAGACTGCCACAACTCTATTGGCATCGGCTTTTTGTTCCGACTTTCACCATAGCCCATCTGTAATTGTCGACATACACTGTCGAATGTCCAAATATATAAGAATATAACCAAATCGGTCTTTCATGGACTTAGTTCGTGAATGTTGACATTAACCAATTTCGTGCTTCCACCGCGACATATATATGCATCCATATCGGTTTTCTCTGTCCTTTGGATGTAGAAAAATAATAAATTCTAATCGACATAGGTAAGTTTTCTGCTAAAATAATTTTTCGTCAAAAAAAAAAAAAAATTAAAAATATACAAACTGCTGTTACTTTACTAACCAGTAAAATAAATAAATAAATAAACAAATGTTTGCAATATGCAATCAACACAGAACGTTTATCGGTTATTCAGAAAATACTCATAAGCATTAAGCGGTAAACAGATCTAGCACGAAACAAAATTAGTGAAATGTAGCCAGCCCTTGGTCAGCATAGTATAATGTATGAACGCAGTATAAATAACATTCCTGTGCTTACCGTTCCGCTTAAAAGTTTTCATCTACTCACTACTTCCTCTTTTGCCGAAATCCCTTCAACGCCCATAAATCTGTATGCATCGAGGGCGGTGAGAGGGGGTCATCTTTAATTTCATACCCAGAAGTCATTTGAAATAATCATCAGTAACTTGTCGAGATCATGCCCGTCATTTCAAAGGGGGGGGGGGGGTATAAACTCGGTACTTGTTACATCAAAAAAAAAAGAAAGAAAAACAGCGATCTGGAGCGGAGCGTCCAGCAGCAGAGCGAAGAAGTGGAGCAACTAGTTTTTGCTTGGAGTAGGAGCGTAGCAAAAACAAGGAAACTTGTTGCGCTTATCTGCTCTGATCATTTAAAATTAGAATTTCATTAAACGTGGCATATTTCTTCATTAAAACTAGCTTTAAGTGAGCAACTACGTAAAACGAAAGGTGGTTTTTCAGAAAGAGTTTTTTCAAAATAAGTTTCAATAAATAACTAAATTTACTATCATTTAATTATTTAATTTAAAAAATAAAGATGATTTCTATTAAAGCTATTCGCTGCACGAAGCAGAGCTGGAGCAGCGTTGGAACAAATATTCGGAGCGGAGAACTCAGAAATTTTGCTGCTACAGTTCCCTGACACGAAAATACTTGCACCTACGGAGAAATACATTATATTAAGGCTTGGGAGGGAGTAGAAATTTTTCCCTTCTGACTCACTAAATGACGTCCCTATTAGAGATTCATTTCATTCTTAAATCGCTCGAGAACTCGAAATAATCGTTCGAGAACTCGAAATGATCAATCGAGAACTCGAGAATTCGAAATGATTAATCGAGAACTCGAAATCATCAATCGAGAACTCGAGAACTCGAAACCATCAATCGAGAACTCGAGAACTCGAAACCATCAATCGGGAACTCGAGAACTCGAAACCATCAATCGAGAACTCGAGAACTCGAAATCATCAATCGAGAACTCGAGAACTCGAAATCATCAATCGAGAACTCGAGATAATCACTCGATTATCAAAACCATCCGCGCGCGAGTACTAATCACTCGATTATTGAAATCTCTCGATTATGCCCATCACTAATCATGAGTGGTACCACCTTGGTTAGGTATTTATTTTCCTTCTGCCTTCTGCTTTGTTTAAATTATGTTATACTTAAGTATCCTGAGTGGCAACAGTTTTCTTTTGAGGGTTTCCGTATGTATAGATAGCCTCGTTAAATAATACTCATAGCAGTACCCATACGGCGTTGCCTCTGCTGAATTTAAAATACATCATCTGCAGAGTTGCCTGTTATTACTTCGTAAAAATCTTTGTTCTGCCTATTTTTCAAATAATACATTCGATTTTTTCAACACTTGAAAACGTTTTATAATATGTAATAGGATCAGTTAAGAAGGTACCTCAGAAGTCAAAATGTTAATCCTATTTTTCTTTCGAAGAGCAATGGTCACTGTTCGGCTGTCCAGCTGTCGCATTTGTTTACTATTTTGTATTCACAGTGGTTGTAAACGGAGAAAAGTCAAGGTCAAACTGAACTAAGTGCACTTTGTCCTGCTTCAGCCTTTAAAAGAAAGGTGGAATTTAAGCCACATTTGCCCCTTCCGTCGCTCTAGGTATAAGGTTCAATATTTACGCACCCATGTAGAAAAAAAGAAAATGATTAAATATGCACTTATATAGGATCATATTAGGAAAAGTCGTAACGCTGTAATACATTCAGTTAATTATTATTGGAGTTACAGAGCAATAAATATCGAGAGAACTCACCCATGCCACCTCGTCTATCTAGTTTTTTAAACAGCAATATAGTATGCTCTAGTATCATACCTGTTACTTTCGTGCAATATTAAATAGTCAGATCAATAACTGATTTTGAACTAATTTACATTGAAAAAAAATTTAACCACTTCTTTGGGGGGATATAAAATTTATTTATTTATTTATTTATTTTGAATAGTGTTTACTGTATAATAGATCGTACCCAAACCAAAAAAAAATTAGACAATATGATGTATAATATAAATGTATATCCAGTTTTGGCATATACATTTATCTCATTTTAGTTATTTATTCAAATTCATTTGCAGTAGAAGTTTCGTGCATCTGTTCTCTAAGCAAAACCATTAAATAAATTGCACAAAATCTGAATTTCTTTACAGGAGGATCTCAGGCATACATTCTAAATAGTTAAATATTTATAAAATTCTTAAAGATGAATGTAACTTTTCATCGCAAATTTATTTGAAAATCATTCCAACACTAGAAGGGTTTAAAATATTTGATTCTGTAAGCAATTTTGGTGGAAGGGTACGATAGCTTCAATTTTAAACTAAAAGTAAGTTTGACAGAGGAACGAGGTACGTTCGTTAAAAAAATTCAGAATCATAAATTATCCTGAGGAGATGAAACGTTTTGATATGTATTCAGCAATTTCTATTTTGTTTTATCGAACTTTGTTATTGCCGTTAGAAATCGTTTGTTTATTTTTGCTCATTATCCATTGCTGTTTATTTAGCTGTTAGAAGCATTTTAGTTGGTTTAGTTAGACTGCAATTAATTATAAAAGTTGCTCTTAATTCTTCTCGCTAAATTGCATCGATAATTATAATAATTATTTTATTGAGAGTATGCTTCGTATATCGTGCGTAAATCATATTTCTTTCATGATTCATTGAAAATAGTTTCCTTCCAGCCGAACACAATTCGAGACATTCTACACTGCATGATACGTTAAAAATCATTGTTTCATATTTCTCACTAATTACATTAATAGTAATGCAACTAATTGCTGACACAAATAATTTCGGTCAGTAAAAAAAGAAATGTCTCTAATGGCAATACTTATTTTAATTAAATAAATTATGTGTTGTTAGAAGATACATTTCACTTCCTTCTATAGCATAGACGTTTTGATAAACAGAAACCTACCTCAAATGTGTAGCAGAAAAATGGTTTTCCGAGGTAATTACTTCAAAACTAATAAACACCTAACCATCATACTCATTATTTTGGAACAAATGCATTAAAAATTAATTGAAAACATGCAGCTGTTTGTGGGGGAATGTAAATAGCATTTATAAGTGTATAAAAATTGCACCATATCTAATGTTGATGTTTTTCTCTTAAATACTCTAAAAAGTGCATCGTGTTGAATAAATATAGTTGTGCGTGCATTTAGTCATTGTGTGTAAAAACGTTAATCTTATATATTTAAACGAGCAATTCTTGTATATTTATATGTATATATTGAGTTCTCGAACACGGCTCTAACGATTTGGAACAAATTTTGTATTTAGGTTAGGTTTTGTTTTTTAAGATCACCTATGTAGGTGTCTTCCCCGAAAAAACGCGATTTTAAACAAACAAAAAAATTTTTTTTAATAAAGCAATTGAGGTACTTGTAACAATGAACAAACATCATCCGTAATAGATATTTTATTTCAATTGAGATAGCAATACACTGAGGGGCAACACTTATTTTTAATTTACCTTTTGTTGATTGAAATTTCTTGTTGTTACCATTTGTGAAATTTAAAATGCATAGGAAACTCATTGCAAAAAAAAAAAAGCTTTAGTAACCCTGTGCGTAATTTGAATGTATCGAAAGGTCTATGAAATGGTGTAAGACTTATTCTGACAAATTTAAGTAAAAACACGATGGAGGCAAGAATGGTTATGGTGAACAATCTGGCAAGGAAGTACATATTGCATGTACCTATATTCACTTCTTGGATACAACTTTAGTGTAGGAGCCCGTTAGCGACATTTTTGGTTGGACAGGAAATTGTGGTTACAATTGCAATTAGTTGTTTTGTGTTTGATGAGTGGAACTTTAGTTTGTTATATATTTGGTAAGTTCTGGACGTATCATTCTTTTCGCGCCATCTTTCGTCGCCAACTAAAATAAATTGCCAACCGGTCCCTATACTAAAGACGTTTCTTTGCCATGACAATACACGCATCTCAAGGTCAACAGCTCTAATAATCGGTATGAAAATGTATAGTTAGAAAACACTTTAAATTTTCAAATTTCTCTAAATAAGTATCTTCTTCGAAAAAAAAAAAAAAATACCGCCGAACAAAGCTCGGTCACCCAGGTACTAATAATAATATTTTAATGGCAATATTAATAGCGTAATTATAAGGAATAAATTATTTTGATCCACTTTTTCAAAAGTTTGGGATATGTAGCACGAGACGAGGTAAATTATATGTAACCCTGAAGGGGAAAACTGTGTGCAGAAGTAGTGTCAAGGCATTATAAAATGGAAAAAAGGCTTTATACATATCACTTACATGAGCAATAAATAATCACTGCATCTTTCTCTAGATGCCGGCAAGGTGGCGTAGTGATAAGGCACTGGCTTCGTACTCCCAAGTTCGCATCAAACCTATCCCAAGTCGGTGAATTTTCAAGATGCAGAAAATCGACAACGTGCATGTCGTATGATTAGTCCTTGATAATCCCTTGAGTATGCTATGTTTGGCTTGGTTACTCTCAGCTAAATTCAAGCTCTAGTGCAGTTTAGCATCAGTTAGAGCCCAGTTGCTGCCATCTAGGGGGCAACTGAGCGTCAAAATTATCAAGTGGTAATGGCATTCGCCGATTGCGGTGCTATTTAAAAGAATGGATGCCGGTTTCCATGGAATGCACTAGGACTGCAAAGGTTAGAGACCATATGCAACCCCATTAGAAATTCTTTCTCTAGATCATCGTTTGGCTTACTTTTTCACTAAATTTTGCACTTATGCTATGAGCAAAAGCTTCTCGTTGCAACAGAATCACTCACCTGTAAAAATTTTTAAAAAATTAGGAAGAAAATGAATAATAAACAAATGAATAAATTAAATAATGGAAAGACAAAAAGCTAAGAAATAATTTATATTTTTTTGTGATTTATAATTAACAAAAATGAAAATTACTTTGTAAAAACAAGTATTTAAGTTTTTCTTTCTTTCTTTTTTCAAATCTTGCAAAACTCCGTTAAGAATTATGCGGAAGATCATTTTTCCTCTGATAAACGTAACAAATTCCGTGATACTAATATTCTTAAATATGTCAAGAGCAGATTCGATTCAGTGGTGTTTGATTTACCGTAAATGTCCTAGCTGAAAAACGAAACGCAGCTGGTACAGTCATTTATTGTCATAGTAACAATAAATTATTAGCCTGTATTAAGTAAGTGTCTTCTACATGACAAAAAGTGTACATTTTTTCCTTACTTTACTCGAATAGTCTTTTCTGAACCAGAATAAGGCATAGCAAGTACTTTAGAATATCTGAGGTACATTTTATTTTTTGTTGCATTTTCAATACCTATTTTCTCTAAGTTATAAAGGTATACATTTCTTGTTCACAAAAAAACTATGGTGAATTAAATGTGGCGCTTATCAAGAAAATTTAAAGCACAGATGAATGTAATATTTTTATTCAAATATAACTTTCGTTCCATACAAATACAAAGACATGTTGATGATTCCTTTTGAGGATAAGTTGTCATTAATGCATTAAATATTTTTATTGAGTGCTTATTGGTAAGCTGAATTAATGATTACACTGGGTTATATTTACAATTTCATGTTACAAATTAGCAAGTTTAAGTGCCTTATGCTATTTCAAAAAACAGCGGTTTTAGTAAGAAACTAAACGGACGGGTAGCGTAATGGAAAGGCGATGTCCCCTTACGCACAAGTTTGTGGGTTCAAAACTCCCCAACTCGGTGGATTTTAAAAATGAAGGAAATCATCGGCGTATGAGGCTTGATACTCTTGGATAAATTGAAATCGTAGTATAATGATTTGACTTAAGACAGCTCAGGTGCTTTCATGTTGTGGGAAACTGGATGTCAAATTTCTCTAGAAGTAATGCTATACACCACAGATGGTGATGTCAAAGGAAGGAACGGCCAAAGTCCCTAGGGAGTACCATAGTTTTGCAAATGGCGACGAACCGAAACGCAGTTCCATTGAGAGAACAACGAAAATTATATATATAGATATATACAATTTGAAAACTTAAAAAATACAGAAAAAAGCAGCACTATTCAATATTGTTGGATAATAAAACACATAATTATGCAATTGATTTCTCAATGTGTATACACACGCACAAACACAGGTACAAGTAAATTTGAAGTCTGCACATATTAGTGTCGTCAAAATAAAGTAATTTTAAATCATTACCGTCAAATATGTTTACGTAATCACATCTTCAACTTAGTTTTCCATCTTATTCTAAATTCACATTTTTGGCCTTTTCTTCGCATGATGAAGTACTACGCATTTTTAGCAAAAATGACAAACATAAAGCTTCATTTCGTTTCCTAGGATCTCAACATGAGTTCTCTGGCCCCAGACCATGTTTCGGTACCTTAGAAGAAATTTTCGAATAGTAAATGACATTTCTGAATGTTAGACGCTGTTACACAAATCAGAAAAGAAAAAATCTAATCAGTATCTTAATTTTTAGGGTATGCAAATTGTTATTACTGTTGATGTCGTGAGTGAAATAAAATAAAAAAGGAAAGTAGTTAAGCACAAAATTGCAATGCTCCGATGCCTTCATTTTGCAATTGTTATTCCGTTATTTCATTTTGTATGACGTTTTACGGAAACATTAAGCCTATTTTCGTGCTTTTCCTTCTAGTTTTTTTACGGGAAAGCAGGCTAAAAATGGTAGTTGAGTTGACATTATAGTGATGTATGCAAGATAAATAATTCGTTCTAAGGGATTATTCATACCAACGACAGCGGATACATTTTGCATCCTTCGTAATAGACTGTTGCCATGGTTATTAAAGTAACAGCAATGACGTATATGTTCGATAGCGCAGATAACAAATCACGGTCGTCTGAGGGAAAGTAACTTTTAATGGCGGAGTAAAAAATGCCAATTAGTCAATACGAGGGAGTCGTTAGTAAGTTAGGTAGAGCCTAAAGGCTTTCGTCATTGTTGCTGTTGGTCATAATGCACCTTAAGGCACTTGCTGCAGAACAGGAAAAAAGAACGGTACTTATTAAACAGAATAGGAAAAAATAATAATATTCCATAAACGTTCCTCTGCAACCATCTCTACCCTGTTTTTCCTGCTCATACTTTCAATCAAGAGCAATTTAGTGTCAGAATTTTACCAAAGTAATTGCTAATGTGTCAAACTGATTTAAGTATAGTAAAATATTAACGTACTGTTTTAAAAAATTAACTTCTCTTGTGTCATTAATACTGTTCATTAGCAATACATTCAAACATATTTTAATGAAAATGTAACACGAAAATGCCATTTTAAAGTTTTGATTTAATGAACTTTATCAAATGTAAATTTTTTTGTACAAAAAAGGTAATTGATAAACATTGATTTAAATTGCATTCTTTCAAAATTCTTCCTTAAGTGCAAAATTTTAGCTTATTCCAAAAACTGCAACTTTCTTGAGTACGCCATTTATCAAAACATCATTCACAGCTGCTTCCTTAAAAGTCATTTTTCCTCTGTTTACAAACGATGTAATTTATATCCTTAATATTCCAGACTTTTTACTTCCTAGTAGATAGATTTTTCTTGGTGTTTTTGTTTTTGCTCGAGTTTCATATCACTATTACAAAAGATAAATTTTTAGAGCTAAATATATTTGATAATAAGAAAGATAAATTTCCTTTCTACATATTTAATAACTACGAATTTAGCCATTTCATCCTAAAAACGAGTTTTAAATTCGTTATTGTCCTTTTTCTACATTTATTTATTTATATTTAAAATGTTTCTTCACATAAATATTTGTTGAGAATGTATTTGGAAATGCTGATTAATTTTGTAAGAGCAGAATGATGAAATGTCTTGTGTATTGACATAAATCTATATGAACACTTTTTATAGCTGTGCATTGAATGGAAAATTCTAACTATACATTTACAAGAACCTTTTCATCATGTCATGTAATTATTTTAAAGCTAATAATCCTGCCGTGAAAACTCTGATATCGCGATAAACCTAAGAATGCGTAATTTTAGGTAGCGCATCAACTTCCTTAACATAATTACCAGTTCTTTCAAAATTGCAAGCCTGTCAATGAACTAATTTTCCTTTCAAACCTTTCAGTATCCTATTCATAGCAATTTAGTAAACACAATGAAATCTGATTAAAATACTGTTACTTTTTTTTTAACTTTCTAACAACAGTTTTATTTTTAATCCGCCTTCATTTTAGTATAAAATTTATTTTTTGCCTTCAGTGAAACTAAAGTTTTCTGTCAACAAAGCGTCAAAAGTTTTTTTTTTTTTTTTTGATCATCCTCTTTTACTTTATTGTCCTCTTTCTGTATGACAAGAAGGAAGTAATGATATGGCTTGAAATTGCTAAAATCGACCAAAATATCGAAAAAAAATGTTAATACTTCAAATTGTTCTCCAACGCTTTACCTTTCAAACGATACAAAGATGTTGCTAATATTCGGAATAGTTCTTTAGTAACAAGGATTTTTCTCGAGGCATTACTATTTAAAAACCAGTGTTTCCTTAACTTTGAAGTCGATTTCTCAAGAATCATGTTTCAGCTATGTAACGCTTCACTTGAAACAAGACAACTCAACAATGAATTAATTTGTCACAATTTTTTTTTTTTTTTTTTTTGTACCACTAAAATCTACATAATACAGTGGATGTGTTCTGCTTCAATCAGAGTGTTCAATAAAGAAATAAATATTAAATAAATTTTTAAAAGTTAAAATTTTAGAAAAAATCACGATTTTTTATCCATTAGCAGAGATTAATATTTGTATAAAAAACTATACTCTCCGCCAATCGATTGAGGCACAAAACATGAAGAAGGATATTAGCTATAATTTCCAACTGGAACTGTATGTCTAAACAAATTATCTCTACTAATAATAAAGCAGCAAGTATGTGTGTGTCTGTCTGTTTGTCTGTCTGTGTCCGGCGTAGGGCCTAGACCGTCAGGCGGATTTTCATGAAATTTTGCACGAAATTAGTTTGGAACATGGGGGTGTGCACCTCGGAGAGTTTTTTCCTAAATTCGAATTTGTTCTTTTTTTATTTTGATTTATAGCCGAAAGTTTCATAAAATAGTCGTTTTCTATATGAAGGAATTATCGCATTCTTTCGAGCTTGATACCGTTGAAAAGCGCGTAAAAAACTTCCCCAGAAAGAGTTTGGCTCTTTGTTCTAAAATTCGAAGTCTCTAAATTTACTGGAAAAGAAGTTATAAGCGTTTTTCTCTGTAGTTCGAAATTATTTTTACACGGTAATTAACTTTAATTTTAGTTGAATTGTTACCATACCGACTGGCTTAGGATCCTTTTCTTTTTTAACGAATTAATATTTATTTCTTGAGGTTTTTATCATTTTGTGGAACAGCCGATTTTTTATTAATTAATTAATTTATTTATTTTTTGAATTTTGATTATTCTTTTTTTAAAACTAATTAAAATACTGCACAAGGGTTTTTTGAAGAAATGTTATCCTTTCCAACTTATTATTACTATTTATATTTTTTAAAACTATTCCAATGGATTATAATCGTCCTTTTTGTGTGGGTACTTGCACTAAACAAAGAAAATGCGTTTTCTTTTAAATGTTTTCTTTTCGTTTCTTTCTTTCCTTTTTCTATTTTTTATTGTTTGTTTTGTAAAAACCAATTCTTAAATGTGTAGGATCGCTGGTTGATTGCCATGCGCGGTTAATTTTTATTGATGTGGAATGCATTTTAATAAAATAACATAATTTACACTATAAAAAGTTATAGCTATATACACAATGGCAAATCGACTGGTCTTTTCATTTTTAAACACGGACATAGCCGTGCGGGTACCACTAGTATTTTAATATATCACGTTCCAAAAATGATGCTAATTAGGTCAATAAATCTTAATTTTGTAATTAATATTTCGGTTAATATGCTTTTTTCCATCTAAAATGTCATAAATTAATTGGAATTTTAAAATCAAAATTAAAGAAAAAAAATTCAGGTGTGTACGTATACCTTGAGGAAGAATTATTCAAGAAAGAAATCAACAAAATTGGACTCGATTTGTAGAATAGAAAGATCTATACGAACGAATATTCAAAACTGGTGGAAATTCTAGAGGGCTTCACTGGAATATTACTCTCGATTTAACTTAGCACACTTAGAGGAAGCTTGAGCTGTAGGAAAGATTTTTAACATTAGAATTAAGTTTAAACCCAAAATGGTGCTTTTTTTTTACGTCATTTATTTCGGTTATTATGATTTTTTCCATCTAAAATGTCATTAAAAATTGGAATTTTAAAATCAAAATTAAAGAAAAAAAATTCAAGTGTATACGTATACCTTGAAGGATGCTTTGGTGGAAATGTAAGTTTTGAAAGAAGCTATCTAAATCAAACCAGTTGGAATGCCACGAACGACTTGTTCACATTTGCAAAATATATATATATATATTCTCAATATTTCCCAAGCTAATACAAATATTCAACTAAGATTCAATAATGTACGTTTTTTTAATGGTAACGCAAAAAAAAAAAAAAACTATTTTGCATTTGACACAAGGTTTCACCTTTTTCTTTTAGGCAGCAATATGCTTTTGCTACGTATTTCTGATGATTTCAAAGTACTTTTAAGTATAACATCGGTAAAACGTTATCTTTTCTAATATTATAAAGCTGTAGAGTTTGTTTGCTTGAACGCGCTAATCTCAGGAACTACTGGTCCGATTTGAAAAATTATTTCAGTGTTAGACAGCCCATTTATCGAGGAAGGCTATAGGCTATATATCATCACGCTAAGACCAATAGGAACGGAGCGTGGAAAATTCCATAAAAGAGTCTTTTCTATCGGAAGAATTTGTCGCATCCTTTCGAGCTTGATACCATTGAAAAGAGCGTAAAAAACTACTCTAGGAAGAGTTTTTCGCTACGTGCTAAAATTCGAAGCCTCTAAATTAACTAGAAAAGAAGTTATAAGCGTTTTTATCTGTAGTTTGAAATTATTTTTTCACGGTAAGTAACTTTAATTTTTTTTGACCCAGATGATGACCGCTTTATTTTATTTGCATTGTTGCATCGTTTCAACAGTTGTTACCGTTGCCGTGTGAACAAACAAATCAATGCAGTTGCCATTGTTAAACAAATCAAATATAATAATAATCAACGTTTCTAGCATTTTGATGAGGCATTGCTGTATTCGCAATCTCCGTTAAATTAATATACGCGAATTTAATCCTTCTTTATCACTTTTAAACAATTGATTATATTCAAACAATTTGATTATATGTTGATCGTATTCATACGTTATCTTTATTCTGTTAAGGATTCTTAGGGATTGTTGTTATTATTCCTATGAGGATTTGAACATGAGACACGTGACATCACTTTGTTTTAATACTCGAGATTAGCCCGTACAACGGCGGGCGACTCATCTAGTTATATATAGTTACTAAGTTTCAGCAATGAACGTTAATTTTTATTCAAAATAAAGGTTACTAATATACAAGTGCATTTTAAAAACTTGCTGTAACCTTTAATATTTTTTCGCATTAAAAGTTCCTGAACTAGGGTTATATTTTCTCTTTAAAATTACTTCCGACGAATTCAAACAATTCGGACACTGATTACAGCTTTCAGGTCTTGGTATCATCAGTTAAAATAATGTGATAGCTACAGAAACGGTACTTATCGATCTTATGGACTCAAGTTGAAAACAACAATCTCACTTTCTAATCCGAGCTTAAAACAACACCTAGTAGAAATCTGGTACAGAAGAATTAATTTGAAGCTTTGGAGATCCATTAAGTTTAACTAGGATATTCGCTGAGATTTCAATTTAAGGCACCGGCTTTGGATATTGATTTGGCACTTTAGTACTGCTATTCGCCGCTAATATAATGGTTCCTCGCTGCAATGAAATGGTGTTTATCTTTGAGATTCAGCTATGGTAAAATGAGTAGTATTGGGTTTCCGTGTTCAGTATCAAACTTAGGCATTGAACTTGAGCATTGTTGTTATTTTATTAGCCCCTTATATTGCTCTAATAATGTGTACATCAACGTTTAATTAAGGTTTTACACACACTGTTAAAAATTTCCGTAAGCAAATAGTAAAATAACCATTTATTTGATTGTTATTTTACCATATTTAATTAAACATTTGAATAACCATTAAAAAGATGGTACTCAAACCGCTGCTTGTGAAAAAAATCGTTTATTCTCTGTTTATCCTAAAGAACGTTTAACTAACCGTAATTTTCAAGCGCTCAATAAGAATCGAGCGTCCATCTTGGTTGCGAAACCTTACCGGACGAACGCCGTTGTTAAAATATGAATAAAGATTTAACAGTTCAAATATGCATGTGTATATAGAAAAAGAAGAAAAAAAAGTGGCTTAAGCAGTGGTTACTAAAATGGAAACACATACACACGCAAATCAAAAATTGGAGACATCGGATTCCCGAACTGTTTGCGAATGAGCGAACCCATTATTTGAGCGACTGAAGCTTGTTTATATTTCAACTTATGCAGCAAATAAAATGATTTTCGTCAATAAACCGTAAATTTAGACCAAAAATAAATTTAGATCCAATCAAAAACTGATATCTCAATTTTAATGCAGTTTGCCTGTTAGAAAAGAAGATTTATTGATAAATAAACGGCCGCTTTACGTGGTGTAGATGGCCGAATGACTAGAGCGCAAGGTTGGTGTGGTACACCCGGATTCGATTCCCGTCGTTTACGGTTTCTACGCTTCGAAGATTCTACGCCTCGAAATAGCTCAAAAACAGTAAACATTGTGTTTTGAAACCATTTTTAAATTGTTATAAAACCATAAACTTTTGTATTTACGGCTTTTTAACCAAGCTGATTGGATGTGGTTTAGGTCCCATATAGGTAGAAAAATGTTCCAAACCGTAAATTTAACGGTGAATTAGATGGACAGACTGCTGTCGGGTATTTAACTATTTTCATGATGAAATTTCTAACAGTGCACCGTAAGTGTATACTAGAGTGGGTCGAAAAAAATCAAGCATGCTTTTATAATTCGTAATACTGCGGAAAATTTGCGAATCGGGCTGACTCAAAAAGATAAGTAAATAAATAAATAAATGAAAGAAAGCAAAATCGGTTTTTATCTTTCGATGGTGTATTTGCTCTAAGCTTACACAAAACTTGAGGAACATCAAATTTTTAAGATAATTTTTAGTATTTTGAAGATGATCTCTTCCTAAATGTAAGTGTTTGAGGTTCTGCACAAATTTTCTTTATAGGCACCCTGAAGTTAAGCCATATATTATTAATAAGTAGAAGTAATATGCCAGTTTTGCATTATTTTTTTTTTTTTTATTTTATCACCACGTACTGTATAAAATTATTCAATATCAGTCGTATTAAAGTTATAAAAATGGTTGAATACATAAATGAGAAAAAAAAAAATTCCGTATCATCTGAAATGAAGCAGGAAGAAATTCCGCGTAAAGTGTTCCCCCAAATTACAGTACAGAATAGGAAACAGAACATAATGTTCAAAATAACCATTTGATGAGACCTAATTGCCGAAGAAAATCATATTTACTCTTTTTATCTTTACTTTTTTTTAGATTCAATAATAAAATTTGTCATTTGGCATCGTAGGATTACTAATATATATTTTTATCAGCTGTTACATTAACTACGTGTTTCAACGAAAGATAATTTCCAGCAAAAGAGGCTACCTGTTTAAATATAACTCGATATAACTTGTTTCAAATTGGTAATACGTATGGTATTTCAAGTTGTCTCTCATATGCTACACACATGCACACAGTTAAAAATTCTGACACAACTCTTTCACCACAAAAAATGCTGAAATTTAACTGCAACCAACATTTGGTTACTATGCTGAACAACATTCATGGTGAAACTACCCGATTATTATGGTTCCACTTAGTAACCGATGTTAACTGCAGCTAAATTTCACAATTTATTTTATTAATTTCACAGAAATGAAGAGAATTTTTAACTGTGTAATATGCTATCTAATTATGCGTGTACACCTTTCTTTATTTATATTCTCATTTATTTTTACTGACTAAAAATTCTGAACATTACTTTTACAATGAAATTCCCTTTCCCATGCATATTTTCGTCTTACTTTACGAACTAAAAATGTGCATATCAATGACTAGGATTCAAATTCAACATCAGGAAATATTAATATCGAAAGCAGATACACCGTTCTATTCATCTAACTGTGGATAAATCTGAAAGATAAATGGCATTTTATTACGGCCATCAAAATATTTTATGCGTGCAGAATAGTACCTCTAAACTGCTAAATCAATAGTCCTACTATGCGTCTTGTATGAAAAGCGGTGAGAGTAAGTAGTTAAATTTAATGTTTTCCGAAGCTTGATTCTGATCTTACGATTTCTTATCCACGCATTATTCTGATACGCTGCATGAACAACTCTTTGCTGACATCTAAATTTTTATATATTTTGTTTGTTTTTTAAGCTTATTATATATACAATAATATTTTCATATGAAAATAATTATAATGTTATAACTTTCATTAAATTGCAATGTTTCCTTGCTAAAATCATTTTATGTCGTTAATTAGTACTAATGTTCAGTTCTTTGTTTTTACGCATATTTGCGGCTATAATCAAGTATCACTTAAATAACGTACGATAAGTGACTGAAAGCACGTGTTTTAAATGATTTAAGTCTACTTCGAAGCCAATTTTTAGCCAACTTTCCCAAAAGAAGTTTTGAAAAAAAAAAAAAAAAACTGTGAAAGCAAGTTCAATATATCTTTAAAATACCATTAAAGGCAAAACAATCGAAAATAAATAAATAATTTTTAAATAAAGATTGAAAAAACAAAATTTGAAAGTAGGGTTTTGAGATGGGAAAAATGTGTGTCTGTCGGTCCGTCCATCTGTCGGTCACCCCTAATAACTTTTCGGGGCATTGTCCAATTTGATTTTTTTTTGTTCGAAAGATTTCGGTGATAACATCTCATTCATATATTTTATTTTTTGATTCAAGCAATTTTTTTGTTGAATTTTGAACAGTTCAAAAAATGAAATATTATGAGTGAGAGATAGCTAGATATAAATTTGATGTTGTTGTTTACAGGGAAGTAGGCTTGTATAGTTCTAGACAGAACTTCTGCATTATATTAGTATTTATACTATGAATTCTTTTTTTCTTAAGTTTTTGTAAGCAAACAGAATTATTTTTATTGCCAGGTATGATTCCTTTAAGGGCTCAGAAAGTTGAGAGGAACTTCCCTTTTGCTTTGTAGAAAACTAAAATAGCGTCTGCATTACCGCTCCGAAGTAGTAAAGACGGAAACATCCATACTGCTTTTTACTGAAACCACTTCATTGGACGCAATTGATTCAGCAGAACTTTTACTCATCAGAATTCCGACTACAGCCAGGGTTCACCTAAGGATCCCTTGATGTCAGTTGAACCAAAGAGAATTCAATTAAGATTTTTTTTTATTGCGAAAAATAACAATAAATGAAAATACATCGTTTAAAGCAGGGGTCTCCAAACTTTCCAGCCTTAGGGCCATATTGATTACCCTACAACATAATTATTCAACATAAAAATAGATTACTTCAGTAAACTTAATTTAATTTGCTATAAAAAATAAATATGTTCTCTAGAAGGAGTTTTCTTTCAAGTATGCTAGCTCTCCGCGGGCCGGACAAAATCTGTCCGCGGGCCGGATGTGGCCCTCGGGCCGTAGTTTGGAGACCCCTGGTTTAAAGCACAAAATTGGAACAATAAAACTTCAGGAGTTACAAGGAATCCCTTTCTTATCTTCTGGATGTCTTCGTGTTCATAAGCTAACATTATTTTGCATTAAAAACTAGGTTCCTAGAATGTCCAAAACACGTGTCTGTAATTCTTTACGCAAATTTTTCTTAAAACAGTAGTTCTTAATTTTATTTTTAAGTCTTCACTTAATCACAGTTCATGTCTTCTGTTCTATCTCTGCTAACACCTTGAAACTTGCTTGCCACATAACTAGAGATATGTTCACATAGGCAAGAAAACCTACGTCTTTCATAGGAGCTAATGTTAATTTTTTTTGAACTGTTCAAAATTGAACGAAAAATTCTTCAAATCAAAAACTATAGAAATGAGATGTTCTCGCCTAGATCTTTCGAATGAAAAAAATCGTTCAAAAGTTATTAGGGGGTGACAGACAGCAGACAGACAAACAGACATACACGCATTTTCCCCATCTCAAAGACATACTTTCAATTTATTTTACTTTATTAATTAGTTCAGGTTTTCTTTTTTTTTTTTTTTACTTTTCTTTATTTTTAACGATATTTTTACGATACATTAAGCCTTCTTTCATGTTTTATTATTATTTTTTTCTTTTACGGGAAAGTAGGATAAAAGTAAGTCAAGAATACTATTTTTAGCTATATCTGAGTATTTTTTCGTTTGCCTTTGAGCGTAGGAAATAAGACACACATTTTCCAAAAGTTAAGTACTCTTATAGTAACATTTTCCCTCATATTTTAATTTTTTTGAGCATTTATCTTTTTATCCAATATCTTGACTCTTTTACAACTATTTTTAACCTTTTATTTCTGACTGTTTCATAACAGATTTAAAGAAGAAAAAAAATTGGGCATTACTGGGTTAATATTTTTGGAGTTTATTCAGTTATATTTTCGATCTTTCGCATTAAACAGTTAATATAAGTTTAAGTTGACGAAATTTGCTTTTTCTTAAATTTATTTGTTTATTATTGTTTCAAATATTATTATTATTATTATTATTAAAAAATAAATAGTATGCCTATGTTAGTCATTTTGTTGTAACATGCTTTTTCTCTTTAATTAAATTGGCTGCTATGCATTGTCTTTATTATGCTGTTTTGTTGTTGGCGTAGGAAAGCCTACACCAGGTCCAGATCATGTCGCTGAAGAACGACTAATCCATGGCTAAGTGTAATGTACATCTTCATTTGAGCGGGGAACCACGAGGGGCTGAAAACTGACTAAGCCTCATTTATGTGGTCTCTTAATTTTTTAACCAGCTCTCAGATGAGAGACCGTCAACTGGTGTTGGCACCCCCAGAAGTATCGTTTCACTGGAAGGACATTGGAACCACGACGGATTTAACGTGCACGAGCTCCCTTTAGCGTACACGGTCCACAGCAACCAGCCGCGAGAGGTTGTCACCCTCTCAAACACTGTCCTCGGTCGACGTTGCTTCACTTTCGGTGTTCTGCGGGAACCGAGCCCGAGCTTCTACCGACTGGTCACTTGCGGGACATCTTTTATCTTGTGCATTTTTGATTGTGTTTTTATTATATATATATATATGTATATATATTATATATATATATATATATATATATATATTACGACAGGGACTGAAACAAAACGAATCGATATCGTATAGCAGATATGTTAACATATTCTGAAACCCGAGCACTTAATATTCCTAGAAACATAAAGGCTCTCTCGCAAAGTTGCTTCAAAAAAGATATATGTAGAGTTGAAAAAAATATCATGTTACAAGGGGAACCGCATTTACTTCCCAGATGCATTAGATATTTGAATCTTCCCGTTCCATTCTTTTCAACAAAACATAGGTGATCCATTACTCAGAACTGTCATTTTTTATCAGATATATGTTTCTTTTTTGAAACAAATATCCCCATTTTTTCCCCTTTCTTAGTTGACCTATTTCTCGAAAATGAATTTCACTTTCATGTTTGACTTATGATACCTTTGTGATCTTAAGTTTTTTGAAATTCGTATCTTTTTAATAATAAATTTGAATTTCATACATACAGTTATACAAACTTTTGCAGATTAAATTTATTTTTTCAAGCACTTTTCTTCGTTTGATATCACTTTCCCTTTCTATACTTACTTTCTTTTTGCTCAAGAATGTTTGGATATTGATTTATTTTTCTAAACAATAACTTGTTTTATGTACATTAAAACTTTATCAGATATAACATGGTCAAAGTAGCAAGCCGCCTTTTTTTTCTTCTTTAAAATACATACATTTTATTATTTCTCGGTTAATTACTTAGTTAGACAATTTATTTATTTATTCTTTCAAGAAGAAAAAAGTATCCAACTTAATAGAGAGATACGGCTGAAATATTTCTGGGATCAATCGCGTCTTTTCCTAATGTCTCATCTTACAAGGATCGTTGTTACTGCATTTTAAACAAATCATTATATTAATTAAAAATAAAAATCAGTATCGTTTCCTACGGAGCATAATAAATGACAAAACCAAGCAAAAGGCCATTACAGATCACGCTTTTTCTGCCCAAGCACTACAGCCGGTTACCAGCCAAGGCTGTCTCAGTCTGTTTACACCTTTTAGATCTTATTCATGCTATAGTCTTTGATCGGTTAATACCCCAGGTCCTACAACGAATTTTCTAATCTATCCGTCCACCTGTTCTCGGTCTTAGCCTTTTCCTTTCCCCTCTGGAGTTTGAAAAGTCACACTAGTACCCTTATATATACATAATAAATCTAGTGATGGCGCCACTGGAACCAATGAAATCGTAACGGCTAATAACAGCAGCCAATCAGAAGCGAGATCGCATCCATTTTTAAAGTTCAACCCATAGCATATTTTTCTTTGATGTGTTTTTGCTCTTTCCAACTCAAGTCAAACCTTGACTGGCAACACTATTATTATGCTTTTATTTTACTTGATGTCTTTAAATTATTATACAGTTAATTATCTAGACCGGCAACAATTTTGGGGATAGCTGTGACTATAGGTGCTAACTTTTTCTCATGCATTCTTATTTTAAAAGTTCTTTCTCCAAGGAAAACATTACGTTTCTGTAAGCTTTAAAGCGAGTTTTCCTTCATACGCACATGGTTCTTCAACATATCTTGGTCGCAAAATAAGAAAACGTTTTTTCACATATCTTAAAGTATGCAATAAAGTGTTGAGTACTTAAATTCTTACTGTCGTCACCAAGAATAATAATATTAATTAAAACGTGCACGTGAAAATGTACGAATATTGCGGCAGGAATTCAGAATGCTGTTCTTCGGATGCGATGCACGTTACTTTTTAAGTTTCAGAATGAGCGTATTACTTCGTAACTTTACATACAATTTCAATTGTGGTTATTAACAGCAGCATTCGGAATCTCGCCAAGCTTCTGACACTAAAATATACGTGCATTATATTACAAGATATGTATTTTTGATTCCAAATCATTGTGGGTAATATATACCATTATTTCTAACAGAGAACCGATTCTTTCCATAAAGCTACTCTAAAATAGTTCATTTTAATGCGCGAGCGAAGCGTATGGGGATCGCGAAGCGATCCGAAGGAACTGTGAAAACTGTTCTGGGGATTGGGCGAGCAATAGCTAGCAGTGGGCCGGAGCCCCCTATACCAAAAAAAAAAAAAATGAAATTGAAAGCAGTATCACAGCATTGTAAATTCATTAAACAATTTCTGCAGATTTATGTCCCTGAGCAATACATATACCTTGTTAAATGTGTTTTACTTCAGAGAAAGAAAAAAAAAAACGTAAATCAAGAAGGGGAAAATGTTTTTTCTGCGAAAATAATTTTGTTGAAAAATGTCTAATCCTAGCAATATGTCTGAAAAGCTGCTAATTATATTATTCTTAAAGGTACTTATTAACATAGTTCACCAACACCTTCTACTCACTTTCTTATTTATGACTTTTCGACAGCTGGTTTTTTAATGTACAACATTACCCGCGCTAATTTGTTCATCTTGTCAATATTCTAGTGCAAGAGAACGTGTAATAAACAATTATGTTTTGCCACAGCGCGTTTCATAATTACTTTAATAGATTTTCCTCAAGAAACACGAACATTTTGTAAATATTCAACAAAAATGAAGATTAAGCATCTTATATTTCGTTCGTGTCATGTCATATAACAATTTGTAAAAATGATCATGCTGAATACTTAATTATGACTCATGTGCATAGGTATATGTACCAGACTTTCTTTCCAAAGTCCTTACGTAATGTACTTTTTATAAAACTGAACGCTCTTTACGAATAATAAGGCTGGTTCATTATAAAGTTTTAAAGTATATATATATGTTTTTTTTTCAGCTTATATTAATAAAACGAAAGCGTAAAACTAATGAGTGTAATGTTTGAAATACTTCAAAGTTTTTAAACATTCTTTAAATAAAACTCATTGTAAGGCTTGACAAAATGTTTCTAATAATGTCACTATTTTTTAATCAATTCTTACCAAAAATTAAATTTTAAAACATGCCACATTGGTTAAAATATCCTTAAAAATAAATGCTTTTAAAAAGCTCTTATTTCAGATACATTTCCGTTTTATTTCTATTTTCTTATGAATAAAGTATAGTAATCAATTCATAAGTATGTATGCCTGTATTATGTCTGAAATTATTAACCTATCTTTGCGTTTAAAGTCTAAGCCTTTCAATTGTCACGAAATATAGTGAATTCTTCGGCGGTTACTTCGACAGAGCCCGGTGACTTGTACCTCAAAACGAATATTAGGAAATTGAGAAATGAATTTGCGAAAAAATAGAGAAGAATATAAGTAGGCGCAATAGCAGCCATACGTTGCATTTCTTCAAAATAAAGAGAGATACAATTTTTTTAATTATAAGACTGTAAAATATAAAAGCAATTCTTAATAAAAACAATTAAAACACCTAAATCGTTACTTTCCTGACCTACTATACAGGATTTTAATAACTTGCCGATGAAAAAGCAAATGAACCAAATTAAATGAATATTTGGATATAAACTAACCTAACGTTAACACTAAACACATTTAAGATTAAACTGATTTAGAATTTAGGAGAAGTCGTCAGAGGGCAGCCTTTAACATTAAAGTAAAACAAGAAATGTTAAAAACAATAAAGCGATTCAATTTCAATAGAGTTTCGGCTCAAATGTAACACTTCAGAAATAACAGAAAAATACTGCGTCTGTCCAATCCCGTTGAGATGGACAATAAGAATACAAAATAAAAGAAAGAAAGGCAGCATAAACCAAAAAGGAAAACATTAGCAACTAAAATCTTGAACTAAATATAAACTATTAAAATACAAATCCACTTCCCTTGCAGGAAATATATAAACGAGCGGTTGACACAAGTAGACAGGCCTATTTTTTTAGTTTATATAATATACTTACTCAAAGCTCTAAAATATTTTTTAAGGGAATGCCAACAAAGTACTTAATTTGGATTTGCTTTCGATTATCAAAAGAGAAAAAAAGTATTAAATATACCACTTAATGAATAATAACTACTTAGGAACACTCAAAGCATTATTATTTAACAACGACATGAGTGACTGGTTTTAAGGTGCAATGTCCTTACCGAGCTTATTTAAGTTGCTAATGATATTTTCATCTTTCTATCGCTTATCATCGTACCTCTGTGTGCTTGCTTTCAGTAAAAACAAATTGTATTAAAGTAAGGAAGAAATAATCGTTTTTCTCACCTTTAAAAGGGTCAAAATAAACCAATTAAAAGAAAAAAAAATCTAACGATAGTTTCGTCACATAAATATTGATCTACAATGTACGATAAAGACACCATTAGTGACAGAGAGATAATCGGTTTTTAAAACTGCGAGAAACATTGACAGAGTTTGCCATCTCTGCTCTCAGAATTGCGCATAATTACACCAAACTCAGTCGTTGTGTTTAGTTAGCTAGGAAACCCTAATTAATTACAATTTCCGTTCCATAAATTTTTAACTTTCTCGTTAAAGATTTTAAATTGAGTGTGATAGTTTCTTATGAACTATTCTCTTTCATTTGAAAACGAAACCTTTTACATTTAGAAAGTAACGACTTGAGAAAAGTTGATTTTGAGCTCAAAATCATTTATTTTTTAAAAAGATATATTACGGACGGTGTAAGTGCGTGTTTATGACATCGATTTACTGAAAAGTATTGCCGTTATGTATAGTTTAAAATACAGCGTGATTCATAAAGAAGTATACAGTTCCAATGCACTATAAATCAAGAACAATGTAAGGTAGTATATCCTAGCTTCTAACAGAGTTGTATGGGATTGTTTTAGTAAGAGGCTATGGGTGACCACACCTTGATTTACAATGCATTGAAATTGCATACTTCTTTATGAATCACCCTGTATTTCAGAAACGTGCTTTTAATGTTTGTCAGTATGATTGATTCCATTAACTTACTTCTGCGACAATCGTACTGCAAGTATGTTTTCACGAAAATTCCTGCTAGTACATACTACTTTACAGCACGTAATTCATTCAATATGTGTGACTGTCAAATGATCAATAAATGTCTTGATTTTCTTTTTATTTATAACTTATTAAATGCTACTTGTGTGAAGCACATATTGTAGTTTAGAATTTATTTTAATGAAACAACTGTCTGGATCTTACAATCGCATCATTTCCTGATGTCTTCTTTTGTTATATTTTTATATGTTGATTGATTGGGTTGTTTTTATATGAAGAATATAACAACATACGTTTTTGAGAAATACTACATAGTTAGAAATGTAAATTTAAATAGCAGTCAACATTAAGAATTTAAAAAATAATAAAAAACTGGAAAATGAAATGGAAAGAATAATGAAATTTTGATATTAAATTACTTCCATAAAAGCATACACTGCTGTAAAGTAAGACTTCTAGTTTTCGTGTTTTTCCATTCTTAAGGGGCTATATATATAATGATTTATTTAATGTTTTACGTAAAAATTGGGTTTTATCATCTTCGTTAAATTTGACTTAAATTTTTATAAATAATCAATTTAAGAAAGACCGTTGATAAAATAAACACACTCATAAATTTTCGTCTCAAAAACTCTTACATGGGAATACCGTATTTGTTCGAGTTTTGTTTATGTATGCTTGTTATTGTTTGCTTAAGGTATTTGTATAAAAGTTTTCACTTTTGTTGAAGGTTCTCAGAATAAAAACTCTGTCTGGTAAATCCTTTGAGAAAAAAATAAATAAATAAGCAGCTTTGAATGAAATTGGAATAATTCTAGTTTTAACATGCGGTATCTCTTATTTATCTGATTTGAAACTTTTAGTCTTGGTATAATATTTTCCCCTAATTTTTTGTAGAAAACAGAATTAAATCGCTTTAAAGTGTTTTTCAAAATTTGTTTCTGTCAGCCTTGCACTGATGATATTGTCAACACATATATTGCCTTTCTTTTTGCTAGTTTTCTCAATTCGTCATGAAAAAGAAATTTGTACTGATAATTTCCTTATGTCTAAACAAAAGTCCTTTTCCATTATAAGTGCGAAATTATGTGCGTAATAAATACTAAAACAGCTGCGAACGTATTTGTTTTAACACACATGACCGTAGTGTGCGTTATTTATGATCTATTACACAAGGTGCTTCAAACATATATTATACACCTTAAGATGGAGTTGGAATTAAAACCTTGTTTACATTTTTTATGTTAAATGACTAATTATGTCTTTAAATAATAATTTTTAAAAATAACCATATATTAATGTTTTTACTATACCAAAAATACTCTTTGACATTTTCGCACAACGAAGTGCCGTTGACAAATGACAATAACTGATCATTTTTGAGTTTTTGTGCGCAGCTACACAGAGCACTTGGTTTGCTCAACCCCTATATTTTACTAGCATGTCATAAGAGTCTTGCGTTCTGGAATTAGCTCAAGCAGCGGGTGACGAATAACTAGAAAGTTTGGTCCTACTATGCTCAAACACAGCGCTAACACCTCGTGATTTTGCGCCTGCCTCATATCACTTTGTAACATTCCAATAATTTAGCAGTAATTTCAGTAAAGTGTCATTTTTCATTATCAGTTTGCCCATAATTTTAAAACGTTTAAAATTACTTGAATAAAAATTGTGTACTTTTATAACGAATTCTGATTAAACTAGATATTAGTTAAGGAACAGATCACGTCATCCCCCCCCCCCTCTAGTTGTATTAGTTCATTTCCTAATATAACTTTTAATGACGCCGTGGTACGGGGAATGAGTAGCAGTTTTTTTTTTATGTTACTCTTAGATTTACATAATGTGTAACTTTCATATACACATTTTTTGTTTTATCATATCTAAATTTAGTATTAACCAAACCCTATTTTATCCGTCTTTTTATCCGAAAAAAAAGTTTAATCAATGGGATTCTATAATGCTTTAATATGATGTTATAAAATAAAGCTTTTACTGCATTTTATATGTATAAGATTTTAAGCATTGTATGCACCAAATGTACTAAAAGCAGGTGCGCATCAGAGGGGGAAGGGATGACAGGAACCAGTCCCCTCTCACAGAGGGCATCCGATCTCCGGTATCCGACTGATATTTTTTTTAATATCCGGAATCCAATCTGGCACATGAACGAAATATCAGGTTATCCAGCATGTCAAATTAGATTTTTAAAATTTGATTAATTAGCATGCTTTGAAAACATATACACATTAAAAACTTACTACGTATTTGAAAAAGTCGGGACTTTTAAAATATGCATATAGGTTACAGTTTTAAAACACCATAGCCGGATATTCGGCACGGATAAGTCACACAAGAGACGCCGAATATCCGGTTTAGCCTCAAATTTAATTGTGGTCCCTGTCCTAAGGCAAAAATCCTGAATGCGCCACTGCGTATAATAAGTAGAGAACGTAATTACATTATGTCCCTGTGGAAACTTAAAATAAGAAGGAGCAGACTTGTATATGAACAAATTTTCTGCTTTCTTAAAAGCAAAAAAAAAAGTCGAGCAGAAAAAGACAAGGACACAGTAAAATGTCAGCCGATCTTCAACGCAGTCAGATGTTTTCTCACGTTTCTCTTGATCGAAGCTCGAGATGCATTATTCATGAAAAGCAAACTCCTTTACATTTAAAATTTTTCCCGTTCAGATGTTCCATTCTAATGACACTTTTCTGCTTTTATCGAGTTTGGCTACCATCTTTACTTTGTGTTCCAATTCAATGATTTCTTCTCTTTCTTTCAGAAATTATTTTGGAATTTACGTTGAAAAAAAATCGCGGCAAGTGAGCTTAACCGAAAAAATAAAAAAAGACAGTTATTTGAAAATTTTTTAAAAATTCTATCAAATGTATATAGTGAAATTTTGTTATAACGTCCTTCAACCAGAATATGTTTAACGCTACAGTCGAGCCCTCTTAATGTAATAGCCAATTTGCCACGAAAATGTATTCTAAAAAGCGGGATATTTTGCATTATCCGGGATATCAGAAACAATAAACTATGGCTTGATACGTTGGAAATGTGCTACATTAAGCGGAATATTTTTTTAACCGATACCCCATTAAGTGAGTTCCGCTGTATAGGTGATGTGTATTAAAGGGAAAGGAACATTTTTTATTGGCATTATAGAAGAGTTGTCACCAACACCAACTTTAACTAAATTTTCCTTTTAAAAAGTGAAAGTAATATAAAAAATAATTGATAGAAATGAAATTCACCCCATATAAAGTTTGTTCTGAAGAACAGCGTGGAACAGATGTTTATATATATGTATTATGTTTAGTTGTAAGAAATAAATTCTATTCCATTACAAAGTACTAAATGCGATGGGTTCGATTCCCGTCCCGCGCTCTGGGTGTATTTTTGTAATTTCCATCTTTGTATTGTAATATTCCATTGTATTGTCTTGTTCTATCTGCCATATTGGGCGAGAGTTTGAGGCATATCCAATGAAAAGGCAAATAAAAACGAGAATGTTTTACCGTTTCAGATCACATGATCTGAAACGGTCATAAATAAAGAAATAATAAACAAAGAATACGCCTTACTTTTTTAAAATGCGTTGGCAACATCTTAGTTCCATTTATCTTTGGAACTTTGTTATGTTGCTAGTGTTGATACGTTTTGTTTAAGCTTCAATTCAAATTTCTAGTTGAAACAATTGGTCCAACTCTGTGATCGTATGAAGGTGGTAAGTTATTTTTAGCAATATATTGTTTCTTGTTTAATGTCATTTTTCATGCGCTTCGACAGATTCTGTATATTGCATGGTTTATTTAAGTGGAGTTTTGATGTAGATGTTATGGCGATCATCTAACTGATTTAGCATCAAGTTTTAACATGCTTATCGCAGTATATTTAGAATGTTCCTCCTCTGGTAACGAAACATGAAATGTGATTTATTTTTGTTTAATTCAAAATTCATTTCCTTTTAAATCGTCTATCTCTTATTTTTACGCAGCGCTAACTAGCGTCAATAACAAAAGGTACTACTTGCGTATTAAGTTAATTATTGCTACCATGTGACTATTGCTTACGAATGTTTATGAAATGAACTGTTGATTAGTGTTACATATGTCTGCACCGTCAATAATTTTTAATGAACCCTGTTAACAGCTTACAATTTTATGTGGAACATGTTTAAGTATGTTTTTACGTAGCAGTCATTAAGCATGTTAAAGTTTATGATTTTGCTTTCATTTCCAAAATTAAGGGTTTTTCTTATGCTACAAAACCATCTATGTCTCCATGTTAAATCTGTTATCTTAATAAGGGCATAAATAAGGGAAATAAAGATTTATTATATTAGTTAGCCATAGAAAAGGGGCAGATTTAATTTCAACCCTTTTTTCCATAAAATACCGGCGGAAGGTTTTTATTTATGTTCAAAACTCAATTATTGCTAGTGTCCTCTTTTTTACTCTTTTGCTCGTAGGAAAAGCAAAATTTCCTTTCAATTTAACCTGCATTAGCTTCACTAATGTTCTCTCATTAAAATCAAAGCCTTTAGTAGAATATGTCGCAAACGCTGCAAAAATGTTACGTTCGAGTATACGTAATAATCGAAGTATACAAATCAATAAATTGTTTCATATGACGTAATTAAACGATAAACAGTAAAAATAATTAAAAAGTAAATGTTATACAGAATAGTTTTGGCGTTGATTTAAGGGGAAGGAAAATAAGCCAAGAGAACCAGGAAAGCTACTGCTGGCTACACGTACTTTAAAAATTGACTGGCATGAACTGTGTAAACGAAGAATATATAGCATTTACGTAGCATCCTTCTTTTTTATCCTGTTTTCAGATCATGTAAATACGAGGATAACGATATTTTTTGCGTCATAGACATAATAATAATTGTTGAAATGAAAATAATTATTGTAGTAAACAAGATGTTTAGTTAAAGAACGTCAGGATATTAATAATTATGGAATTAAATAGTGTGGTTAATTATTTATACCAGAAACTAATTATTTATTAGGACTGCGTAAATTTTGGCTTTGGGTATAAGGATTTAGCTCAGTCACAAAGTTTTGGTAACATACCATGTGGATGACATGAGTTTAAGAACAAGTTTTCTACATTTTACATTCGTGTTATGGTTTGGTCACATCCATTTTAGACAGACAGATAGATAGATCTTTACTCAGTTAGGTATTGAATCCAAATAGATATATCCTACTGACGGGTAGGATCTTAAGTATTTTGTGAAGCTTTTCATGAAGTATCTATGCCGACCTTTTCTTTTAACACTAATTTGTAATTAACGTTACGATTTAACCTTGTTTATCATTCTCGTGCAATTTGGTTTATCCATTACTTTATAATTAAATTGAGAATAATCCGCCTTGTAACGTTGGAATGTTTGATAGTTTTGCTACAATATGTAAACCACCATGGCTACGACTTTTTTTGTACTAAAACAATGAGCGTGCGTAGCAACGAAAAAATGTTTTACGCTGTTGAAAATATTAATTAACATTTTGCTATGGATTAAGAAATTAATATGTTTATAAAAAATGCATGGCGTAAAAGAATTGCTTCGATAAAAAAATATTTTGGAGTAGCTTTTATGTGAATATTCCTAAATGCATTTTAAAAATAGCAAATAGTTTTTGTAATTCTTAAAACTAAGTTTTGCTGCCGTTTTGGTGCCATATATCATCGCAGACTAACAACAAAAAAATCGACCTCTTTGGTAAAATGAGGGATACAAATGTTGTATAACCAACGAAACTAAAGGGTTGCATAAGTTGTTACCTAATGGTAACAATTCGTACTATAACGACTGCGTATTGTAAAGAATAATACTTGTTTTTTTATGCTTAAGAACCTTGATGTCTGTTTTCATTTCTTCTTGCACCTTGACCTGTAAGATAGTATGTTATAAATAATGATGGTCGCTTTGTCAATATCAATACGCTTAAATGGTTAGAATTCAAGCAAATTTTCTATTTGCCCTACTTTGATCAGCCTGAATTCTTTTTTTTTTCCTTCAAAAGTTTTTTTCTCTTCAAAAAAGGCATCCTGATCGGAAGTTTAAAGTTAGTGTTCATTCGTTCATTTGCTTATTATGAATATGGCCCGTTATCAACAGGTTATTTCTATAGTTTAACCATGGCTGCCTACGGTTTAACAAGAGACTTACATCCAATTGATTGACGCGTAGCTTGTTTTCCTAGTGTGCATGATGCCTGTGGAATTACGAATGTTTTTTTTTTTTTCTTTCTTTCTTCTTTCAGAACTACTTTATTTAACGTAAATACGGCCCAACAAATAATATTTTTTCTTCAAAAACATATGCTTAGTCATAAATAAACTATACAGAATTAGAAGCCACAGCGAAAACAAAGTTTTCTAAAATATTTTTCAAAACTTAGCTGAGACTTACATGATATACATCTATTGTCTGCCGCAGTGTAGCATTAACAATTTCGTATGATTGGAATTTTATTATCCAACGCATTTCTGTATGACTGATATACACTTTTTAAGAAAATATAACACTCTTTCAGGTAGAAAGAAAAGGGCGGACGACGAAAAACATAAGCAGCTTTTTGGAATGAATTTGGAATGATTCCAGTTTTGAGATCTAGTACCATATATTGTGTTGCTATTTATCTTTGTAATTGAAAGTTTGGTCTTCGTCCAATATTTTTCGAAACGCGTTTGTAAAAAGGAAGATTAAATCATTTTTAAATATTTTCCGAAACTTGTTTTTGTAAGCGCTTTCACTAATGAGGGCGTCATATCAGCTCTTTTTTTTTTTCAAACAAAGTTTCTTCTTTCCAACTACAAAATGCTCACATACACATACAAAATAAATCATACTCTTGGGATTTTCTTAACTCACACAGAAAAGGGAAGTATCGATGAATTTAATTGTCTCAGATTTTATATGCTACAATATCACATAGTCGACTCTTGGTATCTCGAAGTACTAGTGAACATTCGAGAAAAATGTTCGACAGAACAGACAAATAATTGTTATTTCATTTCTGAGACACTCCTAATAATACTGATAATAATAATAATAACAGAAACCTACAGGAAAGAGTGAAAGATTTTAATTTTTTTCCCAAAAAATAAAAATGATAATATTCTAGTTATAAAAAAGAAATAATACGGAAAAAAATGTATTTCTTATTCATATTTACTAAATAGTTTGTTACGCTGCTTTTTTTATTGCTTGTGTTTTTTTTTTTTTTTTTTTTTTTTTTTTAATTCATTGTTGAAACATTCATTAATCTGTACAACAATATTTGCATTTAAGGAAAAAATCCGTATTCTTCAAAGCAATGAGTGTTTTTTGAGAAACGTCACTTTGGCAAGCATTAGAAATCGTTTGAATAGCTGCTGATACTGATAGCAAACGTTTATGTTCATTACCACTTTCAATACGAATTTTTTCTTGGTCAGCGTTTTAGAAGTTTCGCCTTTGTATTTTGTTGGAATAATGCAATCTTAATTAATTTTAAGGTTTTTCAGTTAATAATTTATTTATTTACTTATTTATTTTTTATGCACTGGACAATTGTCTAGAAAAAAGTTTCTTTTTTTAATGAAAATTGAAATACAGTTTTCTCTTTTACTCTTCAAATATAGAACTCATCATCCAAGGTTTTCTATTGCCTTTATATTAATGTTTCACCTTATCCAGTTTTTGACAGTTGTGAACCTTATAAATTCGAGTAAAAAAGAAAAATTCATACATTACAAGATGAATAATGCTTTGGTAATTTGTAAATCAATAAAGCAAAAACAGCAGAAAAGCTCAAGTATTTCAGGAGAAATATTTACTCACTGAGATATAAAACCTCAAGAGCAAATCAGTTACCTTATGGGTAAAAAAGAAAATAAATAAAATTACTATTTCACTCTTCAAAATTGAACTAATACATATTTTCCCCCATAATCCTTTATGTAAGTCACAACATTCAAAAAAGTGAAAGGGAATACACTTCCTCCTTTCCAAATACCTTTATCTTTCAATTATCTAATAAAACATTCATGCATGTAAAGAATATTCTTCGCCAAAAGCACCTGTCGCCGGCGTTTTGATTTATATTTTGAACTGACTCTAAATTTTACCCACAAAGTACATAGGATTATGGAAACTGTTTGTTCAAAGCCCAAGTTGACTTTCAAACTAGGGGCTTGAGTATGCCACTATCCTTGACATTTACATTTTAGAGATACAAAACTTCGAACTTTTATATCATTCCTCTTTGCCTGCTTGCATTTCATTTTTTAACTCATGAGCAGTTTTTCATATGTGATTTGTTATAACACAATAAGAGCACTCATTGTGGGATACTATTGACGCATCTAACTATTCGACTCGATAATTTTATTACTACAGAGTCGCATTCTATTTTTTATATATACATATATATCAGTGGCATTCCTTATTTGGGTGTCACCCGGGGCGGTAATTTAGATTGTCACCCTCTACTCCACCCTAAGGAGAAAAAGGGTTTGTGGCACTATAAAAGTTAGCTTGCTTATAAACTATAAAAGCTAACTTTCACTTTTATAGTTTATATAATTTCAGTAGTGCAAAAAATCTTAAGAAATTTTATTTTATTTATTTATTTGAAATAACTTTCAGTAAACTACATTTATTTTCAGTTATACTTGAAATGCTATCAGTAAAATTGTAAAATTTAGTATATGCATTTTCAAAATCTCATTGGGGCATTTAACATCCCCCAAAAAGTTGTCCCCCAAGGGCGGAGGGGGTGTACCGCCCCTCGCCCCCTCCCCCCACTTAGTGACACTATTGTATATATATATGCACAAGGGGAGGCTCAGTGGTAGCATTTCGTGCTACCGTGCCACAGGCATGGGACTCGACCCCCGGGCTGGCCAGTGTTGACTCGGCCCTTCATCCATTCAGTGGGTCGATAAAATAAGGATCAAGCATGCTTAGGTACTAACAACAGGGGGTTCCATTTCAGGCTGACCACTTAACCGGAACATCAGCTTCTGCACTCCAGGGTCACTGGTCTCGCAAGCTGAGATGGGCATATCAGGTCTTGGTCCCCATGGGCTTTCGCGGTGCTGATAGTTAATGTCACCCTGTTCAGACCTATACGTAGAGTCATACACATTAAGGAGAAAAAAATAGAATCAATGGTCTAATAGCTATCATTAATTTGTTTCGTTGATGTATTTTGGGAGGTTTTTTGAGCATTTTTGGTATTGGTTTGTTTTACTTAGTATTTCCTTATTATGATTTTGATTGGATGTTTTGATTTATAATGTTTAATTTAATAATAGACTTTTGCTTGGCTGTGGAGCCGTCGGTGTTACTCATATCAACGCATCTTTAAGAACAAATCATGGTATTTTTGCTTAATCTTTGAAAATAACTGTATTTGATTTATTTAATGGACAATTTTTTTCTGCTGTAAATATCGGTAAATGTACTTCGGTCTGAGACCTGAAATTTTGGACAGCTTGTTAAATTTTGAAAAATACTCATTACTTAGTAAATGATATTTTTTCAGTACTCTATATTTTCTTGATATTTGGAATCGTGTTTCATATTTTTTTCTTTTTTTTTTGCTGTACGTGTTCACATGCTTCTGACCTCTGATTAGTATTCTTCATTCTTTGTCTTTGTTCTTATTGGTTAATCTCTGATTGGACCCATTAGGTGTGAATACCCGCTGTCTCTCTGTTTGTTACCTGTTCACTCACAACTTTCTTGTTGTGTGACGACAGCTTTTCCTTGATGAAGAGGCTCTATTGTAGCCTCGAAATAGCTATTTGCATTATTGATTTGAAAATGTGTGCTTTACTTCTTAAGTTGTTTTTTTTCTTTTTACTCATATTTTAACTCGAAGCATGTTAGATCATTTGCCTCATATTTATTTACTTATTTATTTGGGCAAAAGGGTGCCCAAGACTCAAAAAAAAATGCAAGAATATGTACACTTTTTTTTTAAAAATCGGACTTTTCTTTTGCTAACTGTTAAGAAAAATAAACAGTTTTCGCAACGAAAAATGTTTGATATCTTTCGGGACAATGCAGTAAAAATGAAAAAACAGATTGTCAGTGCTTCTTTTTATCTTGATTCGCAGAAAGTCGCGTTCTGTCACTTGATTAGCATTTTCTCTTTGTTAGAATATCTCCCGGGATAAAAGAAAGATTTACGGAGGCGAAAGTGAAATCTAATAAATACAAAAGAAATTCCAAACTTAAGTGAAAAACTCCCTTTTCACGCTAAGAGCATATTCATTGAATATTTTAATACTATTGGATTCGTTTTATAATTCCCTTTTAAGATTTGAATCTAAGTTTACGAAAGGCCTATTTTTAAGAAGATGTTTCTGCAAACTGTTGTATTACTATCATTATTTAAACGACAGCTATAAAATCAGTTTTAAAACTTCTGATGCTGTACAAAAGGTACAAATGTTTTATCTATATGTTGTTTTACTTCTCTTTTTTTTTTTTTTTTAATTTCATGTCTGCAGAAGAAATCGGTAGCATTTATTAAACACAGTTTATTAAAAATATTTTAAAAAAGAGAAACACAAATATAATAGATCAAGTTAGGTGTTATTCCCTTATTAAAAATTTATGATTTCTTAGCACGTTGCGTTACTTAGTAATGTTGCTAAAATTGAAGTATCCTGCCAAATTTTACCAAAAAATATTAATTTTTTGGAATTTGATTATTTGATTATTGAAATTTGATTAAAGTATTACAGCTTAAAAATTTGAAATGTAAGTTCACTAGGTTTTTTGCTTACTAATGTGTAAAAATAATATTTTTCAAAGGAATGAAAAAAAAGCCTTTGATGACGTTATATTTTGTCCCATGGGATTCATTTGAATCATGCCGTTTTAAGAATAAAAAATAATACTTTAGTCAAAGGAAAATATATTTTATCGCCGTTACATATCATTTTCAGGAGTAGTAATATTGAATGAAATTCGGAAGTTAACGCTAATGACTCCCTTCGGCCTCATAAATCTTGAAACCTTGCCCATTTATACTCAATAAATGCATTTATTTCCATTTACGAAAGCATGTTTATAAGTTATCAGGTACGTTGAAGCTCATCAAAAATCCAATACATCGCTTCCTAAGTATTTGGTTTTTTTTTTCTGGAGGCTAAGCTCCTAATAGTTGATCATAGTTCTATGAATAGCAGAAGCGTAATGTTTTCTTTTTCAGTTCTTGTTTTAATTATTATTGTTGTTTTCTTGTAATACGCTCCTACCGAAGTAATTAATAAACTGGAAGAAATGTTCTTCATGTTATGTTATAGATGAGCTCCACAACGGTAGAAGTACGACTCGGCTCATTATGTATGTTCATGACACCAGGTGGCGCCACCACAAATACGCCACTTTCCTTTTTTGACTTAAGCGTGAAGGGAAGGGAAAATCTCCACCCTTAGGGTACCCTCGGAACTGCATCGGGACTTCAAGGTCCACGGATTTTACATGCATGTATCCCCAAGGGTACACGGTGGGTCTTCAGCGGATCGGGTATCGAACATCTAATCTTCCGGTTAGAAGCGAAACATCCTAACCACTAGGCTACCACGGGCCCTGTTATCTTTCTGAATTTAACTGCATGAAACACACGAAAATTTATGATTTTATACATCATTAATTTATAACTAAAACGATTTAAGGGAATTTAATACTATTATTTCTCACTTCAATGTTAATTTTTAAGTTTTTGGGTGGTATCAATATTTTTCACTTAAGTAAACATTCGAAAGCAATTTTAAAGGAGATCTTCTTGTGGTACTAGACATGCTTTTAAGAAGCACCATTTTTGTAATAAACTTAGCAAATTTATATATATGTACGCACATAGCAAATGTATGAATATCAAAAGCAAAAAATCTAGAGATCTATGCATTTGGACTTTTGAAATATGATTCCTGTTCAATAAAAAGCATATTTCAAATGGTATATTTATAAGTGCATTTACGGCGGTATTCAGAAAATCTTGAAGAGCAGGAAACAGACAAACAAATATATTACTAATTTTTGAAGCAAATTTGGGAAGAATCCAATTTTAAATTGAGTCTTGCTAGTACTATCAATCATTGTAAATGAAATACGCTTGGCTATTGCTCAATTTTTCGAAAAGCACTTTAGAAGAAAATAAATTAAATTATTTTTAAACACTTTCACTAAAATGTTCTGTTACAAAAATAATTTGCGTTATTGATAACTTCATGTTTGTTACAATCATTATCAGTCTTTGCTTTTTGGAAATACTAAACATATTTCCTTATGTTTCAATTTTTTTTACTTTTCTAGAATTTATTCCCATTGTTTCTAAGTGATTGCAGCTATTTTTTAGCGATGAAGTTTTAAAAAAAGAACATAAATCCATCAGCAGGGACAGCATAGTTTATTTTGTGTTAACGTAAGTTATGATGTTGTTGTAACAGAGCATTTTTATTCCAGAAGAGCATTAACAGATTGTGGAACAAATACGAAGAGCTGGATTTTATTGTTCAATTAATATTCTTATAAAGCAATTTATAGCATTTTTTGAATACTTGGCGATAAGAATCAATTTGAACGCGTGCTAATCGGGAGTTTTCAAAATAATTTGAGCTGAACTTGTCTTTACGATTTTATTTCTTTATTCAGTAACTAGTAAGCCCGGCGGTCATACGAAATGACCGCTGTTCTAGATATTATAAATTGTAATTAAAATGATTTGGGCAAAGGTGTCTGCTAATTCAAATTTAATTACCCAGGTCCCTTTGATTGCATTCTTCTTCTGTTTCGCGTCTTTTTTGTGTCTTCATTCGTTTTGCATCCGAAGATTCTCCAAACGAAGTACGTTTTTTCGGTGGCATTATAACTTATTTCAAGTGTATTTTGTTTTGTTTATACAAATTTAATCACACAGCACAACAAAAGTACATATTCAACGAAAAATGTACGAAAACAATAATCAAAATTCAACTAAAACGATACTTATTACTTATATTCACAACAGATGTAAGTACATTTGCGAAAGCTACGGATATGAATAACGTAAACAAAATTTCAATAGCAAGCGTATGTTGCCAATTTGTAAATATCAAGTTTGTGAAAAACATATGAACGAATCAGAAAACATATGAACGAATCAAAAGGCATCGCCAAAGTTGAGCAAACTGCAAATTGTTTTTTTTTTTTTTTTTCGTCAATTTAAGCCTTAAGAAATAGAACTAAAAAGCTTATAACTGGCGTTCTTACTGACTTAGAAACTCAGAATAAATATCATCTTGTACAGAAAAATCATCGCTTTCGATCTATATATTACATTTATATGTGCAAGGTTTTTTTTACCTCTATATTGGGGAATTTATGTGGAAAATTGCGTAAAACTGGAATTTAAAAAAAACTGTAGGTTTTTTTTTCTAACGGATCTGTAAACCTTCTTCGTGAACCACTCCGTATATTGATGAAAACCGCATTAAAATCCGTTGCGTGGTTTAAAAGATCTAAGCGTGCATGGTTTAAAAGATCTAAGCGTAGAAAAAATCATTGAAAAATTTAAAAAATAATTAAAAAAAACTAATTGAGTCACAACTTTCATTTTTGCAGCGATGAGTTTCTCGGGTCATTCACCGTGCCGAATGTGGTTCTGATAGGTAAAACGGCCTGGGATTCTATAGCGAACAGACAGACAGAACAAGACGCTTATATATAAGATTTGGTGAATCCTGTTTTAACATTTGCACTTAAGAAATAATTTGTATACAAAAAATAGCTTCTTTTTTTAATAAGGCACTTTCTTATTAATTAGGAAACACGTATTTCAGCCTTTATCCCTGCAGTGGGGTCGATAAAATGAGGACCAAACATGCTTGAGAACTAAACACTGGGGGTTCCGCTTCAGGCCCACCACTTGACCGGAAATTCTGCTTCTGCACCCCAGAGCCCTTGGTCTCGAACACTGGGATGGGCACAGTAGGCCATAGGGGCGCACGTAGGTAGTGTTTTTAACCCTGAGGTAAGTGTTTGTTAACCCTGAGGTTCTATGTCTACTGAGTGTGAAAATGAGCTTTCTAAATTATTTTTTTCAAAAGAAATCAATTTTTGCATTAAGGTTGAATATTGCTTCCCATGGAGCAGACTACCTTCAAGCAACAAAGGGGGAAAGGAGGTTTTCGCCCCCCCCCCTCTCTCTCAAACAAAATCATGAACTGTACTCAGTTACATGCTCTTCCATATAAGGAGACTTTTCTCCACCAGACCCCTACCTGTTAGCCGAGGCCTTAGGATTGCTTACGCAAGGGGAGAGGTAGTGAGGTCTACGGATTTTACATGCACATATCCCCAAGTATACATGGTGGTCTTCAGTGGGTATCAAATGCGAGACCTTCCAGGTGGAAGTCCGACGTATTAACCACTAGGCTACCACGGCCCTCCATATAAGGAGACTGGGTAATAAGGGGTTTAAAAGGTTTTATCCTGAAATATATTGTTACAACAATGATTTAGATATATTTTGTAAAAAATACATATGTTAGCTGTTTGTAAAAGTTGCTGTTGAAGGTCATGAGTGTAAAAACCTTTATTAACTTTTCTGATTCTTTTAAATTCAAACCTACTGATTTTTTGAAATAACATTATTTTTTCAGATGGCAGTTTTGAATTTATTTCTGCGTTATGCAAAAATTTTAGTTAAAAGAAAATAAACAAGTTGCTTTCTTCTGCAGGCATTTTAAACAGGCTAAAAACACGTAATATTTCTAAAAATGTTTTACTTTTGAATATTTATTTCTTTCTTAGTCAAATAAATTAAGGAAAAACACATTAATACCGTGCAACTTTTAGCAAAATTTGTTTTAACATCTGTTAAAATACTTCCCGAAGAAGTCAAAATGATCGTAAAACTTTTCTGGAAAATGTCAATAATCGTAAAATTTTCGCATTCAAAGTAGTAAAACAGAACATTTTTCTGGCTTCCAATTACAAAAGTAATGCCTTTTCAAATATTTGTTTTCAATTGTGTTAATGCACGTCGAACCCATGTAGCAAGCTTAAATTTAGCTAACGAAGCAGAAAACTGAAAAGAAGAAAAACTGAAAATTTCTAAATATCTTAAAGAATACTTACTTGTGAGCATGCAAGCATGCTTAAACTTTATCTTTAGGAAGGGATGAACATGTGCAACAGCTGGTTACATCACTGAAATTTATGATCAGGAACAAAGATTTTCAAAGTGTTTTGGACTCTTTTACTTCGAGCATATAGTTTTGTTATTTGTGAGCAGTATTGAAATCGTAACTTTTATTTAAGCTCTTACACTTCATTGTCTGACAAAAAATCGTCCTAAATTTTCTTTTTCGTTTACTAATTACTTTTCGCTTGCATTTATGTGGATATAAAGCTCATTTTTTGTTTTCATTATAGTATAAAATGTCATGTTGATTAGATATGTTGACATAAACTACCAGAAAAATACAAAATTATAAACTAAAACTAAACTCAGTGGCGTGCCAGCCCCTTTGGGGCGCACTACCTACGTGCGCCCCTATGGCCTACTATGCCCATCCCAGTGTTCGAGACCAAAGGCTCTGGGGTGCAGAAGCAGAATTTCCGGTCAAGTGGTGGGCCTGACGCGGAACCCCCAGTGTTTAGTTCTCAAGCATGTTTGGTCCTTATTTTATCGACCCCACTGCAGGGATAAAGGCTGAAATACGCGTTTCCTAATTAATAAGAAAGTACCTTATTAAATTAAATATATTATTTCTAGAAGTCCTAGATTGTAGAATTCAAACATAAGGCTGTAAATTTTATTCAAGTTTAATTGACTACATTTTTAAGGGTTTCGAAACTTTTTCTATGTTTTTGTAAAAGGCATTAGTCAAAATAAAATTTACAATAGTTAAATTACTGTAAATTTTATTTTATTGCCAGGTCAGTTTAACCTCTAATTATTTGATTGATCTTGCCAAATATCTGCAAAAATGACTCGAGTGTTCGAATTAGTTGTAAATGTAAAATTCCGCTATCTATTATTTCACCATGATTTTGCATTAGCAATAGCTTCTTATTGTTAAATGTTTGCAACTGCAATTCAAAGCGAACGCATGTGAAAAGCCAATGAGTTTATCCTCTTTAAACATACTTCACTCAAGAACATTAACTATTTGCGCATCAAGAAATTTTTCTTCCACATTATTTTTCAGAGCATACACCAATTTAATGCTCTAAAAATCAAAACCTGTCACGACAAAATAAGAACATTAATTTAAATTACGAATTCTGTTTCAAAGGCAGAAAATAATTATGCTAACGCTGTTTCATATTTAAGAGTTTAATCGCAAATTACGAGTAGTGGAGTGAATAAACTAAGAAAGAGCCAATTCCTTTCGAACTAATTTGTCGTCATGGTAACCTGTAGTGTTCAACTCGCTGCTGATGGCAGGTAGTTTATGTCAGAGCGTACTTTTCCACGTTGTTCAAAATGACTCAAAATTGAAGTCATTTAGAGAGTTTCTTTAACAATCCGAAGCAGAGGAGAAAGATAGCTTCCAGCAAATAAAAAAAGCCCTAATTACTCCAAACTGCTGTTATGGATATCGCTGTTGGGTTATTAAGCTGGTTATTAAAGCAACTAACATATTTCAGCTATATTTTTGAAGAAAATTGAAACGTTAATATTACCGCAGGGGAAAAGCCTTAATTTAAAAACACTCGTTTGAAAATGTACTTAAATTTTAATGATTTTGTTGGCAAGAAAAAAAACACAGAGAATAAGTAAGTCTTAGTCATTTCAATACTTGATTGTATTAAATGTACATCAATTAAGTTTCGATTTGTAAAAAATAATTTTAAAAAAATTGAATAGAAAGAGTCAACTAAATAAAGTTGATGTTCTCGTTCGATTACTTGAAAAATTTCAGCCTAAGAGAAGCTTCTTAAAAATTATCCCGTGAACAAGTTATATAGCTTAGAAATATTTCTTATAAAACAATTTAATTTCTTAATTAGTTTTGAGGGAGACACTTAACAGTTCTCAGAAGATAAATTGCGGAAGAATTTCGTTTTATTTAAAGCTACTGCATTTCTATGTTATTTAATTCCTCAAAAATTGCATTACAGACATATATTATTGCCTTGGAAACCATATTTGGAAAATGTTACGTACGATTAAATGTGTATTTGATTTTTCTTTTTATTTATTTCTATTCGATTTTACATTTTTTAATCAACGCAAAAACTAGTTAGCGTCAGTAAAAAAAACTGGCAGATACAATCTAAGCATCAACACATCAAGTCGTGGCTTTATTTAAATGCAGCGCAAAAAATAGTTTTAATACATTGTAAAGATAAACTGATTAATAAAATGTTTCGTGAAACAAATCTGTCATGTGATTTTAAGTTATTTTTTTCTATGTTTAGTTTGGGTTATTATAAACCTCAATAAGTTCTTCAATATGACCAATATATGATTCATATAATTCTTTGGCGGGTGAGACAATCATATCTCCTGCTTGCAGTTTTTCCGTTATTTTCTCAGGAATATGACAATCCAAAGCCTAGACATGAATACCATGTTAATTTCATTTAACTCTTTAAGTAGGCACTTTGTTTCATTCAAACGCTTGTTCTCGTGCATTCTAACAATCCTGGCATGGCATAAACCTGAATAGCATTGGAAATGAATTTTACAGATATTCTTATACCACCTGATCAGTAAAGTCTTAAATTTTAATCCCAAGTGAAATGAAAGCTATACCCTGCAGCTAGCTTGCAATGCCCCAATTCTTCAGATATCTTTTACCAGGAAGGAAAGGGATAGCATTTTTATTGCCTTACGTTTTCCCTGGAATCCATTATCTATCCCGGTGTTACAAAACAGACATCTTTTCTCATTTGGAAACCCTTCATTCGGCTGGCTTTTCTTAATATCTGACTCCAAAACAACGTAACAAGCACAACAGACGCTTTCAATCAAATTTCATACTTCTTGAAATAGTCAATACTCTGCCAGGTTTTCTCCTATGTGCCCAATATGTTTGAGAAGATTAAAAATATTACTAGTCACTATCTTTTTGCTGTCACTAAAGCGCTTCGATAGCGCTTTTCTTTCATTGTCGACTGGTTGAAGATGAAAAGTCCTCGTCATGTGATCTGGTCACTTGCGTAACGGAATTGAAATTGATTTAGCCTCGCCTATATCGCTGACTACTCGAAGATAAACGACAAAAAAACCGGAACCAAGAAGTGAATTTTAATGTTGTCCTGAGGAGCGAAGCATATTTTTGAATCAAATACGTGCTCTATTTATTGTATTATTGCGACTGAAACCATCAGCCTTCGGCATCATTTTTGACTAAATTAGAACCTTTCCATTTTTCTCAGTCTATGTTGCTTTATTACCGATTGTTGCGTTTTGGGGGAGGCGAAGGATCTTTCCCACTCCCCGCTTCTAAGTCACCCCTAAACCTGAAATCGCAAAGAATAACTTACACTATATTAGCTTTTCAGAAAAAAAAACTCGTGCTTTAAGGGGTTAATATTATCACGTTTGTTTAAAAATAAATAAATAAATTTTAAAAGTAAAAAATTTTCCACCCCCTAAATTTTGTCGCCCTGTGCTAGAGAACATAATGGCAGATTCCTACATACATCCCAATATATGTATATAAATTATGATGGCGTCACAGGGTCCAATGAAATTGTAACGGCTAATAACAGCAACCAATCAGAAGCGAGACCGCATCTGATGGTTTACCATTAAAATGGCGAACCTTGACCACTAACTCGATTGCTATGTTTTTTATTCGGATTATTTAACTTAATTTTACAAATAAATATCTAGAGTGGCAACACTTTTGGGAATACTTTAATAAAACTCTTGATACTAGCTTTTTCTCATGAATGTTTATTTATTTCTTTCCCGTCATGGAAAACATTACAATTCTTAAAGCTGTAAAGCGATTTCTTTGTCACTAAGTATGAAAGCGTCTTTACGTCTTTTCACAAATCTTAAACTATGCAGTAAAGGATCGAGTACTTTAATTTTTATTGTCGTCGTCAAGAGTCACAATAATAAATAAAACTTGTACGTAAAAATATACGTATATTGTTGCTAGAATTTTACTTTAAGGATACGATTTGCTTTTCTTTAAATTTCCGAATTAACATATTACTTCTTGACTTTATCTACAATTTCAATTGCGCCAGTACAATTCAATTCACTACAATTTCAATTGCAACAATAACAGCGACATTCGGAATCTCGCTAAGCTTCTGACGCTGCGTAATATCTACGTATATTACAATATATTTTTTTTTTATTCCAAAGAGTTGTGGGAAATATAGAGCGTTATTTCTGACAGAGAACTGATTATTTCCATGGGGATAATCTAAAATCGGTCAGTTTGTAATGAGCAAGCGGAACGAGCTAGAACTCGTGAGGCGATCCGAAGGAGTTAGGTAAGCAATTGTAGGGGTTGACAGTGGATATAGAGTATATATATATATATATATATATATATATACAATATATGTATATATATATGTGTGTGTGTGTATGTAGGGTGCGAGGAGACATCGACGGCATCGCCATCAGGCGGAAAGTAACGGAAGCGAGCAGTTTAGCGAGAGACTCCGTCCTGAGTGGACGTGCAAGCGCTGTGTGTGCTTGTGTGTGGCGATATTCTTAGTGGAAAAATTTTCCGTAAGTAGTGATTTGTCCATAGATACGTGTAAATAGTTTTTTTATATTTTTCATGGTGAGTCGTTATTTAAGTAGACCCTGGACCGGAACAAAGAGCCTATATATATATACTCGCTATATGTTTATATATATATATATATATATATATATTAAAGGTGGTGTAAACGGAATGGCGTAAAATTAATTCATAAGCATATGGAAAGTAAAAAAATATTTAATACGTTTATGTCTCTAACATATTCTTCGTATCGTTCGTTAAGAAAACTATTGCATTCCAAAAGTTAAAATTGACTTTATTTCTAGTTTTATTGCAGTTTGAACTTATCTTAGCAATGTGAGCATCCAACTTCTGCGACAATTGTATAAGAAAAGAAACAACGTGAGGAAGAATGCGAAATTTATTCCAGGAAAACTTTCATTTAATCAGCACAAAAAGGGAGATTGAAAAAAGAGATTTCCGATGCTTCCTTTTTAACTTGATTCCCGAACGTTGCAATTCTTTCAAATCATTTACATTTTCTTTCAGTAAGTGTTTTTAAAAGAAAAGATATGGTGCTCAAATGAGCTTTATTTCTTTCATTCAAAAGGAAGAAAGCCAATAAAAGTATGCTGCGATGTTTCTTAGTTACGTTGAAACTTTCATTATGTTTAGGACTACATAGACTGGAACTGAAAAACGTTTTTTGCTAACCCCAATATTTTCATTGTCTGCAAATTTAAAAAAAGTACTTTCATGTGCGGCTTTGTAGAGCATTTCTGCAATTACACTAACTTGCCTCGGCAAACTGAACCGATGTGTAAAATTGAAATATATATATTTGCGACTTTATTCCAAAATGACACAATGAATTAAATTGTTCTACTTTGATTTTTTTCGAAGCCCATTTAATCTTGTATCATGCTAGTGTAATCAATGATTGATCCAAAAAACTACTCAACATTTATGACTAATGTTATGAATTTAGAAGTATATTATATGTGTGATTTTATTAGTGTACATCGAAAAAAAAATTTTAAAGAGGTCACGACAATACCAATATCAGTTACAAAGAAAAACATTTGCAAAATAAGAAAAATAAAAATATATTTATAATGCAAAATTCAACTTTTAGTTAAAAGAATCCTTTTTCTTTGAGCATAATGCGGAAGACTTTAATATTGCATACGAGCAGTAACTATTTTGAAACATTAATTACCTACTTCATTGTCTACATTTTTCAACTTGGAATTAAAAAAAAAGAATACCCTGTACAGGGCTTAAATTTATGATTTTCTAAATATTCGTTTTGTGGTATATGTAAGTCACTAGGGGTAACTTTTTATCATATTGAAATTTTGAATTTCCAAAAGAATTTCTTTTCAGATAAACCCTAATATACCCTAATCATATAAACACCAATTATATACTTCTGAAATAAACATAGTACACACAGTAATTGTTACTTCAAAATGATGTCGGCACACTTAATTTAAATCTTCCTTGGGTTTGTTTCAGATTTCTGAGCTGAAAAAAATATTTATTATTTTTTTTCATTGCTGAAGATCAATGCGTACTGTATCCTAAATTTTAAAATGAAAAATATGTTTAATGATAAGATTTTTCTCAACTACGGGGGGGGGGGGTTGGTCAGATATGTCATATCCCGTCCACAGGTCACAAATTTTCCCTGCAATGCACCAAAGTTTTAAATTAAAAAATATTTCTAAAACTTGACAGTCTGGTTCTACATTTAATCACTCTATTGTCTTAATCTCAACTTCTACATAGAGATAATTATTAAAACTACTTAAAAAAATGTTTTGAAAAATAATTTTCCTTCCTTAATATTAGAACAACTTTACAATATGCCTTGGACATCTGAGAGTTAAGACCAAATGATCACAGAACTAAATTTTTTATTTCAGATTTTTTTATCTCTTTGTGACTCTTGTCCAACTCACTATCTGAATACATTATAAGAACAATTTTGACATGCAAAACTAGCTCCTATTCTGCAAGTACAAAATGCTTTGATTTAAATTAAAGGCGAAAAATACTAACAGTAAAAAATAATCGCGCAATTTAAAGATTGGTGTAAGTAGTGACAAACGCAGCTTCAGCTTATTTTTCTTTGTCACAGGGCATGCGATGCTACCATACAAACGAGCTTCTTTATAGATATAATAACTTTTAAAAACACACATTCTCTGAGTTTTCTGAACAGGTTGGGTGTTGTTTCCATTTGCAACAGAAAAGACAATATGAGGCGGTGAGAAGCAAAGGGATGTAAGTGACTAAAGTATCATTTTGAGTAAAACTCGTTTGAAGTTTAATTCCCATACTAAATTCTTCATGTTATTTTTTTTTTCGAGTCCTATATGTATGTGTTAGCTTAAGTATGAAGTGTTTCTGATGATTAGATTTGGCGTAGGATTTTTTTTCTAAAAATATTGTTTTTACATACACCCCTTTGCTTCCAACTAGGTAACTTACACCCTTTTGCCACTAAATGAAAAACGTGTGTTGTTCATTTTTCTAATTGACACAGTAATGAATATAATTTGTTAGTTATATAAATTTCATTAAAAACTGCATAATATAAATCTCGAATAATTATATTTATCAACAAACTAAAAATCATTGCCATTAGACAAATTGCCGAAAACAAAACATAACAAAAAATCTGCAGACGATTTAACCCTTGTTTCTATTATTATTATTTAACAATTCGGAATTATTTATTTTTTTTTTCTTCTTCTCCGCTTCAAGTTTCGTAAATAGATCGTCTGCATTGCGTATTTAAACTAACTGAAAAATCAAATAATTTTATTTAGAGGCAAACGAATGTAAGTGCACTTGCATCCCTTTACCACCAAACGGAATGCAGCTCTTATTTAGTAATTTTTTAAACCACGCTTTTTTGCACTATCTGTCAAAGCTACTACTAAAATCTCTTTTCCACAAAAGAGAAGGGTGTTTAATTTATCATTTCCACTAGCTATTTCAAAATTTTCATTTTGGTCAATTACACCCCTTTGCTTCTAAGTGTCTGATATGTTGTTTGTTGTTTTCAAATGGGCCGCGTGTATTGGTACGTAACCATTGCAGACCTAGTGCGTTCCCAGAGATTGGTACCAACTCTTTCAGCGGCACCACAGTGAATGTGGTACCATTGCCGCAATATTTTGACGCTCAGTTTTCCCCTAGATGGCGGCACTTGAACTCTAACTGATGCAACCTTTCACTAAGAATTTAATTTAGCCAAGAATATCCACGCCAAATGGATACTCAAGGGATCTTTAACATGCCGCATAATCATACGACATGGGCGCTGTCGATTTTCTGCATCTTGAAAATGGCCGTGTTAGAAAAGACAATATTGTATTAATGATGCATGTCGATCGGGGATTCAAAAGAAAAAAATATTTCCCGAAAGGAAATTAATAATAACTATTCCTTAATAGTTAAATATCTTGGATCAAAGATAGTTGAAGCATAGTTGCTGTCAACTGAAGGTAATTGTTTTAAAAATATCATAACACGTCACGGAGTTCGTTAATTACTTTCAAAACTCAGCTAATTATTTCTATCAGTAATATATTTTCTTTTTTTCATTATTAGTGATGATGTGCTTGCAGTGCTTTCAAATTCGCTTTGACATGTTTTTCATTTAGTATTATGTGCGTGTTCTTAATTGTTAAATCAATCATTATCATGACAAAAGTGCATTACTTTTTCTTTTTTACTGAACTCAATGTTACAGTTAGAATGAAGGAACTTTTGCAGAGATTAAAATATGTGCCCTCTGAGTTTTTTTTTCCAACAAATCGTAAATTAAAATTTTTAAATGGCGTTTATAATTTACTAATAATTACCTAATTATAGCTATAATGTGTAAACACAAGTATTACTGTGCAAATGTGTGTTCGGTCTTTTTCTCGAAGCTGTCTTGCTCTTTTCAGAACTATATTATATTTTATTGCATCCTTTCCTAAAATCATCCATTTGCAAATTGGTAGAAACAGATAATCTCTAGAATTTACAAAACTCAAGGTGGTAAATAGTAATAAAATTTATTGTTGGGAAGTTATGAACTGCTGCAACACCTGCAGTTTTATCACAGAATTTTTGCTGTATCACAAAAGTTTCTGAAATTTGGATCTTTCTTAGTTAAAATAAGTAATGTTTCTTTTTTTTTTTTTTTTTTGTTTAAACTAAAATCGTTTATTTATGACCCTATTGATATGCATCATGAATTTGTTTCGAAATAAACGTGACAAGCATTTAATAGTGTTCTCCAAACTTTTTGAGGACACTGAGCAATTTTTTCGTTTAAAAACTAACAACTTCTGTGTGTACGTCACTCGTTTGAGAAATCCTCTCTAGATGGGTTGCGGGGAGGATGAATTTCCGATTTGTGGCTGCTTCTTTCGCCAATTGGATGAACTGGTTTGCGGTATAGTATTTTCGAGATATTTAAATTTCCGGACTTACCCCTGTGGGCAATTATCCCCTCTCTACCAGTAGTAAAATAAATGAAGATAAAAATATAAAAAATAGAATTTAAATATATATTTTTTAAAAATTAAATAAATTTTATCTTTTTACGGAAATGGCTTTGGTGCTTTTAGAAAGGCTTGAAAACTCATTGCAATGAACATGTTGTAACTCATTAATGCATTTTTAACTCAACGGCCTTTATCATCAACAATGCAAACTAAGGACATTTGTTTAAATGAACACTTCAGTTATAAAAGCTGAAAATAAATAAACGAACATTGCGGTAAATTCATGAATTTTCTGGCAAATTATATATGCTTTGAAGCATTTAATTTTCGAAAGGAGCATGTCATTTCTAAACAATTTATCGCCATGACAACTAACACCATGACATTAAGCTAACCACTGATAAATATTTATCGAATACTATTTTTCTGAATGCTTACAACTATACTGAAAAAAGCTGAAAGCTTCTCGCAGATACAAATATTCTCTTAGAGTTAGAAAAGTATCAAGAATTTGAAAATCAAGTTACTAAGTTTTAGAGTGTCCAAATAAAATTGCTAAATTTAAAAGAGCTCCAAGGTAAAGCTACTAACTCTTAAATAGTTTCATCAAACTTATCAATTCTATTTTGCACACCAAAGAAAGTATTTTTGAAACAAAAAATGAGAATTTATGCTATAAAGCACGAAATTATTTCTTGGTTTCTCTGAAAAACTCCACCCTATAATAGTCGATACCCTATGATTTCAGTAGCGGGCAATAAGTTTGGGCAATGGATGTCTGTTTGTCTACTGGTAAATTTTTTTTGTGGGAAGGGGGGATATGTTTCTAATATTTATTTAAAAAATTAATTTAATATAATTTTGACTTATTGAGACCAATATACGACTATGTTATTAACAAAACTGATGAAATATATGGCAAAATCTTAAATTGTTTGTAAAAACCGTTAAACGCAAAAGTGGAGGCTCTCCTTTTCAGGGAATGTAGTACTTAATGGTATTAACCAACAGTAAAAAAAATAAAAATTTATGAGATTGGCTTTTTTGAGAAAAAAATATGAAAGATTTTTTGAAAAAAAATTTCAAAAGGCTACAGCAAAAAAAGTTGAATAGATATTTTAAAATTTAGCCTTTTATCTTAAATAGAATATAGTTATCTTTCAAATAAGAAAAACCGCATCAAAATATCTTGCACCGTTCAGGAAATAGAGCACTTGAAAGTTTTTGTCGAAAATCACAAGAAGGAAATTACGCCGAAGGCGCCATTTTTGGCAGCCTGTATCTCGGGCCAGGAATTTTTTTTGAGCAAAACAAAAACATACCTATAACTCACGAAGCTCTAAATTTTAACATATGTGAAATTCAAAAACTTCTGAGCCTATGAAGGTAAGATTTTATTTTTACCTGTCTGAATTGAAACGGACTATGGCACATACATTTTTAGGAGATTATTTAACTTTGAAATGAATGCCTTTAGCTTGAGTTTAGCTCAGCGCTTTTTCATTGAGTATAGTTTGATAACTGTATAAAAGGGTTTTAGTTAAATAACGAGTATGCATCATCTTACTGTTTTTTTTTTCCATTGAGCTTTTATACTGAACTTGGAGATTTTATAAACTCGTCTTCAAAAGAAGAGTTACCACAAAAATGCTAAGCTTTCTAAACAACCATTAAAGAACTGTACACCAATGTAATTTTTCGAAATTCATGCTCTTACCTAATTATTTCATTAATTATTTAAGGAGCTTGTTTTGTTAAGTGTCATGTGATTGCTGGATTTTTTTCTTTTTCTTAATTTTATGAACTTATGCTATAAAATTTTTTTTTCCTACTATTATAAATATTGGTTTTTTCAAAAGTAAAAGTAACCGCTGAATTCCTTTGGATAAGACTTTTGTTTAAAACAACCAAAATATATTTTAAAGTAAAGAACATTTGTTAAATAATTTTTTTTTTTTTTTTTTTGTATAAAAACTAAGAGTTGCTCTTCAGAAGTCCTTTAACGAATCTCTTTGATATGTTTTCTTTTTACATATTTATAATGGGAACTACTCAAAAACATTTTCTTGGTAAGTATTAAAAAATCTTTTTCCCGATTTTTGAATTAAGCACAAAATAAAAACAAATTTATTTCTTTATCTTGCTCAAATGAGAGAAAAACTGAATTTTGCAATTAAAAACCAGTACCATTATATCGTAATAAAGGCCTTTTTCAATCAAAATGATTTGAGCTCCGATGCTTTTCTTTTCTTGTTAAAAAGGTTTATTTCTCTTTCATTTCCTTTACTAAATTTGTTTTCGTTTTCACTGTTTTTCAATATGATTTTAGCATTGTTTCCCTTTTTTTTCATAAAATTTCTAGAGTTTTTTGAACGACGCTTTGTTGCTTATTTATTTTTCAGTAAAGATAAATAATTATTGCAATGTACCATGTGCAGTAACTTTTTTTTTTTTTTTGTACTTTTCCCAGAAACATAATTTATCTTTTTTAATTATTTTAGTTTCTTTTCTTTTTGTTCTAACTGTCCGTTTTCAAAAAAAAAGGGTTCTCTTTTTCCGATTTTGTACATTAATCAATGAAAAATAATTTTTAAACAAAATAAAACTTATAAGTTTTTTTTTTCTAATGAGGCAATGATTTTTTTCACTCATTTGAGAAAATAAAAAGCTTTCCTTAACTTTGTTTTTATCTCAGCATTTTTGCTTTCAAAACTTCTGCAAAATTAAATAATTTCGTTTCATTGTTAGGTTTACTTTTCGTTAATGTACAGATAAAAGGGGCAATACTTCACGTATTGCGTATGATCTGTAAAATAATGCTCAGCGAAATCGTCAAAAAAATCATCCAACTGACTTTTCAGAAAATTATTTGCCGTTACCGGTGTCAATAGAAGTATATTTAAAATTGCCTTTCATGCCACTCTTCTATATAACCAATGAATAAAGTTATCACCTAATCGTAGAATAATAACTAAATAATTAAGTCTCAAGTACCCAGAAAAGGGTAGTGGAAAAACTCTGTCTAGGTAACCCTCGTAAGACACCATCTATACAGCCCTGATACTTTGAAGTTATTTGGAATCCTGCTTACAGCAGCTTTAATGATTGTTAGTGACGAACAGGGTGCAATTAATTATAAAGGGGAAATTCAGCTTTTCAAAAATGTGTATGAATAAACTCACTACTTATTAAAGTTTTAGTACATAATTTTATTTTTTATATCTACCTCAGATTCGGTTGAAACTTTCAAACAAGCCCATAGCATAGTTCATCTTGTTTTGAAAGATTTCAAAGAGATTTTTGAAAATTCGTTTCTTTTAAACATGATCAAAATCCTTTTCCTGATAAATTCAAGTATTTCCCTTTTTTTCATTCTTTTGCCCATTTTAATTACTATTCAACCTGTCTCATACTTTCATTGCATAAGCAATCATGAGGTAAGTTTCTTTTTGCAATTAGATAATTCTCTTTTTGCAATGCAGCGTTTAGATTTGGTACTTCGTAAGTTGGAAATGCAGAAATGAGAGCATTATAACTCGTTGCTGAAATAGTGTGCAAAGTTTTAAAATGTGTAAAAAATACATACGGCTTGAAATTAAATTTAAACAATTGCATTTTTTATTGCAGCACTGAGAAAAATATTTTGGTGAAAGATGATAAGCACATTGAAAGATATTATCAAAGGTGTTGCAAAATATACATTGCCCACACATTCGTGCTGATTAAAATCTATATTATGGTATCTCTTTAAGCAATTTTTATTTGATTTCAGTTACAAGTCTTTATAAACATAGTATGTATGGACGAATGCTTCTGGATGTGACTAAAACGCAGCGCGACATTTTATTTCTCCTGGTATCAGCTGTTGGGGTATAAAAAAGCAATATAATGTTAACGCGTTGTGATATTGTGAAAAAAAGCCTCGATTGTGAACATTTTATGCCCTCACATTCACGGGACGACAATAACAATGACTTTTAGGGTGAAAAATCAATAGCCATTTTTCTGAAGAAATTCTTAGACATGTGCTGTTCTTTTCAATACTATGAGAAATAAGAAACATTTATTATTTGAATTGCATCAGAAATCGCCAATATCTAAAACACCTTACATATTTTTTTTTTTTTATGTGCATTTTTTAAGGTAAAGTATAATTGTAAGATAAATGTGGCACATTTTGAGAAACATTTACCATACTTCTAGTTCATTCTGAAAAATAATGTGTAACAAAACTAGTAATGTAACATGTAATTAAAAAATGAGAAACTTAAGGGCTTCTGGTTTAACTTTTTCTGCAGAAAAGTTAAAGCAGAAAAAGTAATGTATTCTTTTATATGGGATAGAGGGCGCAGAAATTTTGGTTTGAAACTCAATGGTGGTCAATAAAACATTGATTTTTTCATGGTAGGAATATTTTTTGTGTGTTATAAGTTTAATTTGTCCCATGGTAACCTGGAAGTAGATAAGATGCATTTATTACTTTGTTTATCTCACATAAAATTTTACTAAGCGGCAATGAAATTTTACTAAAACAAAGTTTTACTAAGCAACTTTCAACGTTTTTAAAGCATTGGAGAAATCAAAAGAAATAAAATAAACTTGCATTTTCTACCGCACATAGTTCAGAAGGAACATGAGCTGAAAAAATGTCTCTATCAGCATGCGAGTGCTAAAGTGAAGATGTTGAGGTTGTGTCGTTCGTTGAGCATGTTTATGCAAATCTGGTCAGTTTATTTCATCGATGAACAGTAAGGGAGCCACTAATTCACGTGAACGTAACTGCAATTTAGCTTTCTCTAGTTAGTTGTTCACATGTTTAGATCGACTGTCATTCCATAAGTTATCTCAGCCAATAAAGAAATTATATCTATTATATTAAGTCATTTGATACTATTTCCTTCGTAAAGAAATAGTGTTTTGCTAAATATTGGAAATATAGTAAAAGCTCGTGGAACGAAATATCCGTTATAACGAAATAATTGGTCAGTCCAATTTTAAATACCTTTAGAATCACGTATATAACAGCAACGAAAGTCTCTATAACGAAATACTTTCCCGGTCCCTTGGAATTCGTTGTAACAGGGTTTCACTGCAGTACTTTTTGTCAACTGAGTCATGATTATAATTAATATTTCACATGTATTATATCGAACCCGTTTAATGGGACACTGTTTAAAAGAATATCCCGCTTAATGTAATGCATACAACATAGTACACAACATAAAAATATTTTGCAGGTGTCAAATTACCTCGTTTCTAACATATAAAAATATTATCTTGGAAGACGAGATAGCTCGTCCTAGCGATAAAAGTGTTAAATTACGAATTTGCAACCGTTTAATGGATACAAGGTAATAAAATTGTTAATCTTAATATTTTCATGTGATTTCCAACTCTCTTCTAACGAATTGTTGCTTTAACAGATTGATTAATTTAACTCAATGGTTTTATCATAAAAAGGATATCAAAACGATTAAGTTACACATAATTTACTGTTTTGAATATATATTGTCTGCCTCTAGTCACACGCCAATGGAACTCATTAAAGTCATAACATTATTATATTCTAACATTCTAAACACTAGGAAACAATATTACAATATAGTGTCTCTCTTTAAACATAATTAGGTTAAAATTTAACTTACGTAGTTGTTTGACTAAATGCAAATAAGTAAACATTGATATTTCGTGATTGAAATTTCATACTTGGAGGTAATCCATCATCTTACCGATCATTATATTTTCAACGAATAACAGCCCACGTTTACTATAACATGACGATACTTACTCCAATTTATTCGAGATTTATATGTGTCGTAACGCTTTCATATTTAGCGCTGCGAACATGTCTGACGTTAAACACTTAAGCATTGGGGGTTAAACGTTGAAGATACATTATTGCTTATGTTTCAAAGTCCTGTTTTTTTTACAACAAGAGAACAAATGCTATTTGGCCTATTAAACATTAAACTAAAACTAAGATATGCAAAACAGTTAAGATTATGATTGTATATGAAAGTGAAATTAGCGTTTCTTCTGTTCTATTTTACAAACAAGTGCTAAACTTTTAAATCTAGTTTTTGCATTCAATTTCTGTTAAAGTTAAGACTTGACATAATGCAATACAATACAAATACAAAAGTGACGACCAGAAACAGGAACAGGGCTCAGCTAGGCTGGTCCTAGTCAATTTAAAAATCCCCGATGAACATCAAGAGCCTTCTTTAAAAGTTTTTACCCCACTGCAATCAACATTTGCCTCCGGTAAACTATTCCAACTGCCTACAATCCTATTGAAGTAGTAATTTTTCCTAATTTCAAGATCTACTTATTCAAGATAAACTTAATGCAAAACTACGTTTCCGTTACGTTAAATTTGCTATAATGTACCCAATGTACATTGCATTTAATACGTTAAATTCAATGCACTGCTAAATTATGTTGAACGTTTCCTTCTACGTTAAAAACATAACTTTTTTTTTTTTGTAAAAGTTAACCTAAAAATATAAAATTATTAATCAAAACTTTAGATAATGAAAGTAATTTAATTAAATTAAAATAACATTAACATTTTGAAAATAAAGTGTTTTATTATTTTAAAAAATAATTTTGAAAAAACTATCTAAAGTTATCCAAAGAATACAACTTAAATATAAATGAATAAAATTTGCCCCTTTTGGAAAACGACTACTGGAAAAAAAAATACCACATGTAAACCAAATCTGCTTTGTGAAGAAAACCCTATTTTCAGTACACTTCATAAATCAAAACGTCTTTTGCAGCTGTTTCGATTGAAGAATGATTTTTACGCTTTTTAACATAAGTATTTGGTCAAAACTAGAGAATGTTATGCGTAGTTTTTTTTTAACAAAAAATGCTTTGGGAATACAATTCTAGAGCAAAAATATTGTTCGACCATAAGAAAAAATATGTCGTTAGCAGCAATGTGGTTATAGGTTTCTTAACCAAAGAGTGGAACTGAATGATATAATATGCTCTTATATTTAAAAATATGAAATGTAATAAAAATATACTTCATTTTTAACACAAAATTCATGTAAATAATGCGTATCATTCATATGAGCTGTGAACAAACTCCATTGCTTGAAAAAAAATTACCTGTTAATTTTTACGAATGTGTCTTCTGTTATATATAGCAGATTTTTTACATAATTACTATTATTCTTCGAATAATATTTATTAAATGTGTCTTGCATGAACTCCATGCTTTTCCTTTTACTTTAATTAATGGTCATTTTGCCAATATGTGGTCCATACTTCGATTTGGAGGAGTTCTTTACAAAAAATATCTAAAATTTCTTATCACATACCTTTCTTACATTGTCGATAGCAACAGATTAATTTCCAGAGGTGTTTCCTGCAGAAACAGTTAATCCAGTAGTTTAAGGTACAGCGGAATTGCTTTTGTGGTTATCTTGTCTTTATATCGAGAAGAACGCAGGAGCAAGTATGATTTATTTAAAAGCTATATGAAGTAAATTTTGAAGCATCAGAAATCTATTTTATTACTTAGTTAAATAAAATATTGACCAAAATGTATTACGAACTTCCTAAATCAGCTATTAGGATTATGTTTAATATGATGTAAGGATTTCTTCACATATGAATGAAATGAATAAAGTTGCAAAATAATGATTTAAAAATGAATTGGGGCTTAGTTTTATTTTCTTAAATTCTGTTTGCCATGTTTATTAAATTGTTCAATGTGTATATATATCACTGCAATCTCGTTACAAGATATTTCAAAATTGGCTAATTTCCAAAAATTAAAGATAAATCGCGTCATGAATGTGTACTATAAGCGCTTTTACTAGAATAAGATGTTGTGTATAACTTTGTCGTATTTTATAAAGTTCTTTAGCGTGTATTCACATTAGAACGCAAGGGATTTCCGTTCTAAAAATTTATTTTGTGTTTTTAATATTTGGCACCACCCGAAAGACTGAATCATAGAATTTTTGGAAAAATGTGATCATATATACACTGATGGAAAAAAAAATCCCAACACCAAGAAGGAGTTGTGCTAGCGAAACGAAATTTGGCAGGCGTGTTTATACATCTGAAAGATGACGTCGATTCAAATTTTGCGCTCGGCGCATCAGTGTGACGCTAGTAGCGACACACGGAAGATGCAAATCAGGTTTGCTTTAAATACGCACTGTAACTTTCCTGAGCGTTGTTTAGCGTCGAGATTTGATGTAGTGAGTTGATGTTAGTCCACAATGCCTTTAAAAAGACGACGAAGCCATTATCAACAGCTCACTGAGTTTGAACGAGGTCATGTAGTAGGATTACGAGAAGGTGGGGGTTTTCTTTCCGCGAGATTGCAGAAAGGCTTGACAGGAATACATCCACTGTGCATGAATGTTGGCAGCAGTGGTCAAGGGAAGGCACTGTCTCAAGAATACCGGGTTCCGGGCGGCCACGTGGCACTACTGAGAGGGAAGACCGCCGTGTTCGGCGTATGGCCGTAGCAAGTCGTACTGCGTCTGCAGCAGAAATTCGAGCAGCAGTTGGCACCACAGTGACACAACGAACTGTTACCAATCGGTTACTTCAAGGATAGTTCCGAGCCAGACGTCCTGTAGCGTGAATTCCACTAACGCCAAATCACTGCCGTTTGCGACGTCAGTGGAGTCAGGCTAGAGCTCATTGGAGGACGGGGTGGAGATCCCTTGTGTTTTCTGATGAAAGCCGGTTCAGCCTTGGTGAAAGTGATGGCCGTGTGTTGGTTAGGAGGAGGCCAGGTGAGCGGCTGCAGCCATCCTGTCTGTGGCCTAGACACACTGGACCTAAACCTGGAGTTATGGTCTGGGGAACTGTAAATCATGTTTTACATGCTGCACATTTTCTCCCGCAAGAGGGCAGTACGATTGACAATTTGTCTATTTCCTGATTGCACTACGTGACAGCACGTGACTAACACGTCATAGCGTGGAACTTCAAAATCTTTTTTGACTCTCCCCGATTTGTTGTGTGGTGTGAAGGGGTGAAAATGGCATGCTCTCCTAGTTTTGCTTGGAAGAGACGCAGGAAGAAATATGTTTAGTCGATTATGTCTTCAAAAAAATGCCTCCATGAACTGAAAATGAGTATATGGACATGTTACGGCGTTGCTGAGGAGAATTAAATAGAAATGATTTTCGGATTAAGAGTAAAATATAGACCGATGCCTCAAGATTGAAAATTTGGAAGAAGATCAAGTATGTTTTTCTGAACCAGAAATCTGATGAACTCGATGCTCGTGGTGCAACAATTCAAGATCGAGTTTTCGTCTACCTTTTGATGAAGGAAATCTTGTAGCCATCTTTCATAATTACAGTTCCATCTAAAAATATGATTCTCATAAGAATATTTTTAAAAATATCTTACAATATATTTAATTATTATTTTTGAACTGTATTAGAAATTATAAACAGATTATCCGGAACTCTATCCATCTTTGATAATGCATCGCCACTTAAGAAATTCATCGCTCATTGTGGTTTATTTCATAATCAAGAATTTTAATATATTTGTTTTATTTTTTATGCAAATTTAATACGATTTTAGTATGGTGCACCAACAATGTTCAATTCTTCACATTTTCATATTTATCAACGTATCCAGCTTGGCCAAGCAAATTGCAATTGTTGTCTGTAATTATGGAAATAAATCAATTCGGTAAGTCATGAAAATTTATGTATTTTTTTTTCTTGTATATACAATGCATGTTCATGTATAAACATTTTCATGGACACACCATTTTTAGTTACTTTAACAATTTAAATTAATTGGTGTATTTTCATTTTAAAGGTGCCATTTAATTATCTAATTTTAATTATTTCAACAAAATCTATTTTTAACATTTTAATGGCACACAAAAAAAAAAAAAAATGCAATTTTAAACATTTGGAAAACTCGATCTTGCATTGTTGCACCACGTGCATTGAGTTCATCAGATTTCTGGTTCAGAAAAACATACTTGATCTTCTTCCAAATTTTCAATCTTGAGGCATCGGTCTATATTTTACTCTTAATCCGAAAATCATTTCTATTTAATTCTCCTCAGCAACGCCGTAACATGTCCATATACTCATTTTCAGTTCATCGAGGCGTTTTTTTTGAAGACATAATCGACTAAACATATTTCTTCCTGCGTCTCTTCCAAGCAAAACTAGAAGAGCATGCCATTTTCACCCCTTCACACCACACAACAAATCGGGGAGAGTCAAAAAAGATTTCGAAGTTCCACGCTATGACGTGTTAGTCACGTGCTGTCACGTGGGTGCAATCAGGAAGAAGACAAATTGTCAATCGTACTGCCCTCTTGCGGGAGAAAATGTGAAGCATGTAAAACATGATTTACAGGAACAATTTCTTATGGCAGCAGAAGCACTCTCGTGGTTATCCCACGCACTCTGACAGCAAATGTGTACGTCAGTCTGGTGATTCAACCTGTTGTTCTGCCTTTCATGAGTAGCATTCCAGGAGGTGTTTTCCAACAGGATAACGCTCGCCCGTCATACTGCTGTGGTAACCCAACGTGCTCTACAGGGTGCCTACGTGTTGCCTTGGCCTGCCAGATCACCAGACCTGTCTCCAATTGAGCACATATGGGACATCATTGGACGACAACTCCAGCGTCATCCACAACCAGCATTAACCGTCCCTGTATTGATCACCAAGTGCAACAGGCATGGAACTCCATCCCACAAACGGACATCCAGCACCTGTATGATTCAATGCATGCACGTTTGTATGCTTGCATTTAAAATTCTGGCGGTTACACCGGTTATTAATGTACCTGTATTTGACTTCTGCAATGGCTCTTCTCGGGCTTAAATTAACCTGTGATCTTGAAATTGTAATCAATTACGTACGTTACCTATATAAATGTATTGCTGAAATGTCATTACTCTACAATAATTATTTCTTGGTATTGGAATTTTTTTCCATCAGTGTATATAATATGTGTGTGTGTGTAAGTATGTGTTACCAAATTAATACTGATGTTTCTCTGTAAAAAAATGATGTAAAGTTAATTTTAACATATCAGTTATAGATTTGCTACCAACTTGCTTTTTTCTCTATCACAATTATCTTGTATCAAATATAGGATGTAATACAAAAAAAGAGTATTTTTTTAGATTCGAGATTTTGTCCTTATTTTAAGAACACAGTAATTTAAGAAGGACAATGTTCATTCTCTTCCTTTTGAAATTAATAATTTACTTCACCTATAATTTGAGAAGCACGGCATCGTGAAAATTGTTTCTGTTAGTTTAATTTTAAAATGACAGTACTTAACATACTTCTCGCGTATCTAATTTAACAACATTTAAATGAAGCAATACTTGCGTGGAAGCAATTCACTTAACTACGCATCTTTGGAGTTGGGGAAGAAGTGGTTAAACGCAAATTTTTACTTTCGTGATAAGCCTTAATGACTGCACCAAAATGTTTGACGCGTCTGGCACAAAAGTTGTAAATGGATGCCAGTAGAATGGATTTATTGATTTTTGATAAGGTTTCAAATATCACATAAAGCTTGAAGTTTTCAAATACCAAAAAAGCATAGCTTTTCTCTTCCTTGAAGGTATTTTGCAAAAATTGGCTTTAAAGCATAGCATAACTATTAATCCCATACTCAAATATAAATAATGATTCAATAACAGTTATGACCTTTAGAATTATAACAGTTCTTCATATTTAAATTATTTATTTTTTTTATTTTTAAGTATTTGTTCTTGTTTTTACGTATTTATTTTTATAATTTTTTTTATTCATTTATTTATATAATTTTAAAATGTCTTTCATTTTAAGATTAACTTATAATTTAATTAAAATTCAAATTGCAATGTAGTCTTTAAAAATAAAACTTTGTTGAACTTTTTTTTAACTACAGATCTAGTCACTTTATTTCCTAAGTTATAAAATTTAAAAGAAGTGCAACTATTAATTAATATTGTAAGTAGTAAGTACGTTTATAACGTATAAAATTTCCAGTTACGTGTACAATTATTCTTCCTCCACATGTCTGGTACATAATATCATTAACAAGGAAACTAAAGAATACTAAGAATCATAATATTTTTGTAAAAATGCTATTGGGAATATAATATTAGCAAGGCATGTCATTATGTTCGGTACCAAAACGTTTATATACTTTGATGTTAAAATATAAAATAAAAACTACCTTTTAATTATTGTTCGTAATATGTACAGGACAAATATTCAAATTTTTAATAAGATAAGTACATAATAAGGGACACACTAAATTTTTCTCTTTAGTAGACTGCTTCATAACAAAGCTCCCATTTAGGTAAGTATTCTGATGTACTTATAGTTCATATTTTAAACAGAATGACGTTGTTTTTGTTATTATTCTACTCAAATTACTATCTTGATATGTTTATGCATATAAAACGTCTTTTCCATTAGTCCTATTATGTTTTAAACTAAGAAAAAAATAAGTAAAACATTTATTCAGAATTTACATTCAAAATTGCGTACGAACGATATTCAACGTAATTAAAACAGTCGCTCAGTTTGATGTGAGTGAAAATAGCTTTTAATGACTAATAAAATAGTTTAAAAGCACTACGATTTATGTATGAGACCATGGACTTACATAGAGGTAAATGAAGGTGACGTTTGTTTTATTTGTATTGATAATTTATCAGATGAATAGAAGATGCGAACAAATGGCATATGAGATGTTAATGCGAAACAAGTTGACGAACAACTATGAACTGAATATTCGACAAATGGAAGCGTTGGGCATTGCTTTTCTTTTTTAAATTACCATTTTATTTTTCAAATATTACTGCATAGGAATGTAGTACGATGCAATGCATCTAACAATTTAAGTCGGATGATCTATAATTTTAATTTATTCAACTTAAATTTTCGAAAACTACATCATTTGGTTAGATTATTTACTAAACTAGTGACAGTATACTCTTAGATTAAAAATTTCTGTTATTTACGAGGGTAATTGAAAAGAAAATGATGCCCAAAGGTTAATATTAAATAATTCATTACTTCAAGATATCACCTCAACATGTCACACTACACGGTTAAACTTTTAAAGTTCGTTTAACATAATTTGTTCAAAATTCCATATTTATTAAACACTAAATGCGTCTCCCGGCGTGGCACGGGTATTTCAAATATTTAAGATTTCCCCAGGAAGAAAATTTGCAAATATATATTGCACAATAATGCATACAAAACATTGCAGGCACAATCAAATAAAAGACAAGAGTAAAAGCTATTCGAAAAATATCGTCTGCGCTAAAAAAAATCATTATGCATGGTTGCCTTGCGTTTTACCTAAGGCACTTCTCTTTCCTGCCATGCTCACTGTTTATGGACATTAGAGAGAAGTATCGTTGCACTTAGCACGAAAAATGAGTAAATTTGAAAAATTAAATATTTTTTCAACTATTAAAAAATTAATAAAAATAGCTCACTTCTGGTGAAATTCTGAATCCAACAGGGGTATTCTTCGTTTTTCTGTACGTTCTATAGTTCGTGCGATTACTTATTTCAAACATACTACAATTCAAAAGTGATTTTTATTTCACTATTTCCGAACATTAGAAAGAAGTTGAGTTGTATTCAGCACGGAACGGGAGTAAGTTTGAAAATTGTATAAATATTATTATTTTTAAGATTAAAAAAATAATAAAAATAGCTAAAGTTACTTTTTGTGAAATTCTGAATCCAACAGGGGTTATTTTTCTTTTTTATGCAACTTTTATAGTTCGCGCGTTTACTTATTTGAAACATACGTGAAGGCAAAAGTGAGTTTTATTTGAAGATTTTTTCAATAAAAATTAATTCATATCCTCATGACCCCTTTTAACGGCCCGAAATACAGAAACATTTTTATCATAAGTAAGGTCAAAATGCGGTAAGAAATGCTGAAAAGTCGACTTTGCAGAATTCAATTTTAAAAGAGAAGCATTCGAAATCAATGTCCATTAGCGCGATAAGCTTTAATGACTGTCCCGAAAACTGCAAAGTTACGAGACACAAATTTGTAAATGAATGCCAGAAAGGAAAGGGATTTATCGGTTTTTGATAAGATTTTGACAAATAACTAAAGCTTGCGCTAGCAATTATCGACTCATTGCTGCTTCTTTCCTCAAGGGTCTCAGCAACAACTTCATTTTCAAACATGCCCAAGCATTAAATTTCGTGTTGAAAGCAAAACTTAAAGAATAATTAAATATTGACTATGATTTTAGGGCTTCTTAAGTGTAAAATTGTACTGTTTTTACAAGTATTAAATTTTTGAAATTACAAAGCTGATGGTATTTCACTTTTTTTAAATTTCATCAGGCACTGACACGAGAAACACTGCGCATTTTAAAATATAGCAGACTTTTCACATAACTCACATAATATTGATGTAAAAATGAATATGTTGTTAATCGAATTTAAAGTTTTAAACAATTTAAAAAATAAAAATATTCTTAGGCACCTTTTTTCACATATTTGTAGATCCTTTTATTTTAGAGAAAACCATTTATTGGTATCAATAAGTTTTACTATTTTTTAATTATTATTCTTACAAACAAACTTTTACGCTACATAACTTTAAATTGCAATGTATATAGTTTTTCTGGGTTCTTAGACGTCATTCATAACCCATAAAGTGTAGTGTGTAAAAAAGGTTGCAAATGTGCAACAATAGATCATCTTACTGATAATTACTAAATTTAGTATGGGGCGATAAACTTGTGAGAACACATCGTACAATGTGCAGCAATTTTTTTTTTCATTTTGTCGCTGAAAAATTCTCCCTAAATTTCTCAAATCCAGGACGCGATATATGCCTTCACATTATCGTCCGAGGTGTAATTATTTCCCTTAACCCTGTAATGCCCAATTTGTTTTATTGTCGTCCGCCTTGAGGCGGAGTTTTTGGATTAGAGGGTTAAAGTATGTCTTGAGTACAGGAAAAATATAGAAATCACAATGATTAAGGAAGTGTCGAAGTGATTCAAACTTCAGGTTTTGCAGACATATATGTTTAAGAGACTACGTTTATGCGTCTTATATGTTTAAGAGATTTTGTGTGCTGATAAGAATTTACTGTTTCCACGTTTATCATCTGTAGCGCTGATCGGACATTAGCTGCGTGTTTATCCACACTTACGGCTTTTCCTAGCAGACAAACACGAAATTCTATTATACCCGTCAACTTGCAGTAAACCTATCAACAGTAACATATATAAAGCCTTTAAATGACGATGAATCTCAGTGGATGTCACTTTTTCAGCAGTAAAACAAATCAATAAAAGTATACTGTTAGGGTGACTACACACTCTCCAACATATTTGACAAGCAGGCTTGGATCAATATCCTTGTGCAATCCAATTTTCATAAGCGCGATGTTTTCACAAGCATTGTTGATGCTTGTGCAAACATCGCGCCCGTGCAAAATTCTTCTGAACACGCTCAATTTCGCTTGCACAAATATGTTTGGGAAAGCAGGCTTGTTAACTATTTCCCTCTGGCTCCCGTCAAATTCACGGGCTGGAGTGTTCCAAAGTGGTGCCCCAAAACATTTTTAAAAAATCCTCTCCTCAATCCCGAAAAATAATTTATTTCTTGCCCTACATACCGGATGATATATCAAACTATTTATAGTATAATTAGAAATTAAACATTTTTTAATGTTTTACTGGGGAACAAACAGGTCCTTTTGTTGTTGTTTTCTTGAAAATTATACTACCGTTAAGGGGTTAAACATGTTGGATCGTGTGTAATCACCCTTAAGCTCTCGCTTACATAGCATTATTGCATCCTCCATTTTACCACTACTCAAAACATACAAAAAGAATGCAACAACTTCAAACTTCACCTGCGTATAGAGGCGGAGTTCAGCTTTCGCAATTCACCAGGCGCGCTTCTGAATGCCATTTCTTTCGCGTTCTGAAAGCATTTGTGCATTACTTTTTAGCCTACCCTAATAGAAGTTAATGAAATTTGACTATTAACAGGACACAACGTTATTTAATAAGTGCTTTTAAGAAATGTTTAACTTGATAAAAACAACATAGGTCAGGTAGATTAGATTGATTCTGAATTAGTAATCTTTTATTTATTATTATTTCAGAAGACAATAATTGCACCAAACAGTTAATGCATTATATTCACTCAAAGTAATATTAAAACATATCATATTACCTTCCTATCAACGCAAGCATTTTTATCAATTATTTCACGACAATATATGCCCTATACAATACATGTATTAAGAACTCATTTATTTTCAAACAACGGCATTTTCACACTTATCTTCTGAACACTAATTTAACCAAAGTTACGAGAAAATTGGCTGAAAGAAATTAAGTCGACTGCGCATATTTCGATTTTTCGAAAATAATCGTTCGCAGCTGATTTCCATGAGCACGATAAAATTTAATGACTGTTCGGAAATTTCTGAAGTCGAACGACACAAAAGTTGCAAATGAATGCCAGAAGGAAAGGGGATATATCGGTTTTTGATAAGGTTTCGAATAACAACTAAAACTTACACTTTCAGTAACCGGCTCATTTCCGTTCTACACGTAAGACATTTTACTAAAACTCAATTTTTAAAGCTTCGACGCAGCCATTAATTATATCTTCAAATTTCGCTCAAAGTTAGAAACCAAGTATTTTCTGGCACTATTGATTGAAATTTTTAAGAGTGCTCCTGTATAAAATTAAAATGTTTTAAATGCTTGGTGAAGTTTAAGAGTAATAAATGGTAAATACTTTCTGCTTTAAGGATATTTTGTGCTTTTACTTATGACTTTAACCATGTTGTAAAATTTGAAAATAAATTTTCAAATTAAGAGAATCTCCTGCACAAGATAGTTTATAATTTATCATGTACAAAAAAGTAGTCAGCTTCTTTCCCCCTCAAATATTTATACATTCATAGTATCATTCTTAGTTTTTGTAATTGCTGAAAAACTTCACATATTTATGCAGGCTATGTCTGCATATATATTATATATCAGTAATTTGGCAATTTAGAAAGAAAAATCGCCCTTTTGTAAGACATTTTTAAAACTGCTGCCACAAAATGTTGAAATTCAACAGCCCAAGATTATAATAAACATTTTTTCATTTTAAAAACCACCTCCAGTGAGTAAATAATCACAAAAAAAGCTTTGAACACACATTCAAGTGTTTGCTTTTGTGAAGTACTGTCCTGTATTATATATTTTTTTATTTGAAAGACGTTTTTTAAACACTTTTTTACAATATTATTTTGATTAATGAAATAATATCTCCCAAGACATGTTTCATACTTTTCTTTCATTGGGAAATCTTAATACGGACACTCTCGTTAACATATTTCGTATTTCCTGTTCCTATCATCATTACGACTCTACTGTCACCAACAGATGAAATCAGACATTAATCATAAGAGCTAAGCTTAATCATCTTAAAATATTAATTATTGTTCTGGACTGCAATTCTAACTTGCTAATTATATTTCTACAATCAATGTGACAGATAAACATACGTTTGAATAATGATTACGTGAGTAATGCTCGTGTCACAAAAAGCACATTTTCTCATGATTGATTGACAATTTACGAACATTGACTGAGTCATATTTTCACGCTACTTACATTAAACACACAGTAAATGCATCATCATGGTCTTCTTCATTTTCAATTTGAAAAATATTTTTAGACTTACGGTACCTGCACAACCAAGGAAAAATGCGAAATTGCCAGTTGATTCGCCTTTGCACTTCTTTTTTTTCTATATGTACAGCAATGTAGCTTTATTAAGAGGTTAAGTATTCATGCAGAATAGAAAATTAGCCACTGACGAAGAGGCTATTTTGTATGTATGAGCAACTTTATTTTTTTGTGACAAACCACATACATATACCAGAACAAAAATACGGGGGAGAGGTACAACGCGTATTGTTTGTTTAGTTTAAATATCCACACTAAACGTACACTAAACAATTCTAGTTCAACCTTCCACTAACAAAATTAAAATTTTGCTGCAATGAATATTTTGTACTAATGTTGAACCACCGTAGTTGTTCCTAGTTACACAAAAAACTAGGTGAAACTACACCATTATAATGATTTAACATAGTACCAAATATTGGTTGCTCCTAAACTTATCCTTTTTTTTTTTTTTTCATTTTTTGGTGAAAGGTTGAATTAGAACTTTTTACGGTGTAAGACAGGGATGGCGAACCTTTTTGAGACGTGGGTCAAATTTTGTTCATATTTTTTTAGTACTAGCTCGTGGGTCACTAATGCCGAATTGCACCAGAGTTAAGTTAAAAAATTTTAACTGAGTAGTTTTAAAACTAAATATCTTTAAAATTCAATTGTTTTAACTGTTAAAAATGGGTGCGGTTTGACGATTTAGAAATTTCTAGTGGGGTATAAAAATCCTTAAGTGTTTGGTGCAAATGGCAATAAGTGTTTGAATGAACAAATAGTAAGGAAAATTACATACATTTTATTATGAAGATAGTGCTTTAAATATGGTTATTTGCTTTGGTCTGCCGATTTTTTTTTCAACAAACAAAATGTGAGTAAAATTCTGCATTTTATTTGATATTTTGTAAACACTTTTGTTTTAAAACTTGAAAAACAATTATACACGTAAAGAAAGTACAAATGAGCATTAAGATGCAATTTAACGTGTATAATTCTTTACGTGTATAATTGTTTTTCAGTTTTATTAGTGCACAAAGTTCATTTATTTTATTTTATACTTTTGTTTTATTCAAATCATAGGCGTAACTAGAGTTGGTGAAAGGGGGGGGTCACCCTAAAAATGTACAGACTAAACACCAATAAGAAGTGTAAAAGAGTTGAAAATTTACTAGTCATAAATACTTGTCTCTAAAGATATACTCCGTGTTTATTTCAGGCATCTCCCGGGGGGGGGGGTGAACTACCCCCTTGGAGCAAGTCAACTCCTCCCTCCCCCCCCCCCCGGCAAAAAAATTCATATCACAAGTTTTAAAAAAAGAAAGAAAAGAGAAACTTTACTTTCAGAAACTTTACTTTCACTTTACTTTCAGAAACACTTTAAGGGAAAGGACATTGAACACTATCACGAGCGACACCAAAAGTAACTTAAAAGAAATAAGACTTTATTTTGAAAAAAAGTGCGAGGGGGAGGGTAACCAAACTCCTTTCTGTTTCCTCTAACATCACCAAAGTATCCCGAAATTGCATTGCTAGGAAGATTTCAAAAAGATTCCTGGGGAGAGCCCTCGAACCCTTGCCTCCAGAGTTATCCTAAGCATTATAGATATAAGACCAGTTACAAAAATTTAAGTTGCAGAAGCCCCAAACACCCACTCCTCTAACTTCACCAAAGATCTAAACATACATCTACTATATATACATCAAAAAGCTATCATATATGTAAAAAAATTCATATTAACATCATTTCTAATCATATTTATCTATATATATGTATATATAAAGGGTATGATTTTGAAGCATACACTGCCCTTCCTAATACTTAACATGCTCCCCCTGCTCCGGAGCCAAGACAGTATCCATAATTTTTTTTCGGGGGGCCCAGACTTCGACACACTTATGTAAAGCAAAGTTTCAGGGAGGAATATATGATACATTGCAAAAGATTTCTGGGGGGCTGCCCGTGGGTCCCCTTCCCCTCTGGATACGGCCTTGATTCACAAAAACATTAAACATTCCTTACTAGATCTTTTAGTTTATTTTTTAATTCAAACGCAATAGAAAATTCAATATTTAGCGCTAAGCAATCTTCTATGTCCAGGCATTCATAATATTAAAACCGGGAAATAGTCGAATTTTAGAGAAAAAAATCCAAATTCCCCTACAAAAATGCTCATCCCCACAATAAATTTCTAAAAAATTTGTTAAATTTGTATCAAAACATACCTCAGAAGTGGAAGCGTCTGAATCAAATTTTCTTTTCTTTTTGGATGACGAACGTGTCCATCGCTGGAGTGCAAACTTATTATGTATCGAAAATAATTAAAAATGTAGCTAAAATATAAATAATACTTGATTGTAAATTAAAATGCAGCATTAAACCGTAGCAGTGAGATTGGAAACGATGAACGGATGATTTCCAGAGTCGTAATGCAATCAGTGATGGACCATAATAAGAAAAAAAAAACATTTAAAATATAAGAGATGAGAAACATCTGTAAATGAGAATGCAATGCAAATACAGTTCATCAGTTTTCCAATCGGCTCATCTACAAAAATTTTTTTACCAAAATGGGTCTTTGGACAGGAAGTCATAAATAAATACAAACTGCTCTTGAAGTTTCTTAATGAGTATCCCTGCCTGGCTTGAGGGTTTAACCCATTAGGACAATTGGACTTTAGGACTCCATCACAACAGAGAATATTTTCCAGGAAACTTATTACTTGTGCGATTGTATTCCCAGATTGCTGCCTTTGGGTAAAAAAGACATCAAGAAGGAAAAAAAACCCTCTGGAGTGATTGAAAGGATCTCTGTCTGTGTGTGGTACGGTGATTGAAGCTACCTTTCGCGCGCGCGAGCTGTTAACCCCCCCCCCCCCACCCAAGGTGATAAGGGGGTTGATTATAACCTTATAACCAGATGAAAAGTCTTCTTTATTATGAGCTGCATACTTTGGCCATGATCGCAACCCTTCAGAGAAAAGGAAAAAAAAATCATATGCATATGTGTTTAATTTTCTTAGGGGGAAAAAAATTGTGCTTTGCAAGGCCGTAGTCAGAAATTTTTCTGTGCGCCTAAATGTGCCTAAATAAGAACATACCCAATGGGGGGGGGTTTGAACCCCCAAAACCCCCCCCCCTGGTTACGCCTATGATTCAAATACTACAACCGCAATTGTCATCATTGCACTTTATAACTGTAATAATGAACCTGAATGTTACAGACGGCATTTAAATTGCGTTTGTGTCTATGCTTCGCTTGAAAAAATACAAATGGAATATGAATTATAAACACAAATTAGAAAATCTAAATAACCGCGCGTAAACAAACAAATGGTTGCCTAGCAATCGTGGGTCAGTGTCTGACCCACGGGTCATAGGTTCGATATCACTAGTGTAAGATAATAAAGCATTAGAGAACATTTCAAGTTCAAGTTCAGACATTCAATAAAAACAAATCAAAAGCCTAACCAGGGATCAAATAGGTTCTAAACGAAAAACCAAAAAAACATCCTGCTTGAATTAGCATAAGTGTTTTCATTATGTCTAAGGAAACAATAACATTACAAATTAGAATCGGTGTTAATACACAGAAATGAAGGTATTTTAAGCTTTATTTCTAAATTCTTGTTTTTAGTTATAATTTCTCTATTATTCATTGAACTTAGTCCAAAAAGACGAAATGTTGCTGTTTTTAGATGCTAACAGCAGTATTCAAAACTTCTAAAAAAGAAAAGTATAAAAAAGCACTTATCCAAACTTAACTAGGAAGTGACATATGAGCTAATTCATTAAAAATAAAAGGAAATATAAAAAATAATAGAAATAAGTTGGAATAGCAAGTATTAATGCTTATAATCAAATTGATAAATAATTTGCTAAACTAAATTACTACTACTTTGCCAAAAAAAAGAAGAAGAAAAGATCAAATAGACGTAATCATGACAAAACAAATAGTTCTTTTGGCTACGAAGATAATTTCATTGAATCTATATTTCGATTTTAGACACCAATAATAATTGCCTTTCATGTGATCATTGGCTTTGGCTCAAATCTAGGATTTGAATTATTTTAAAACAATCAGTATATACACCTGTTTCAAACCTCACGGAATCTTCTCACAAAGTTCCTCTTATACAGGAAATTCGAAGCTTTCCAATGATATAAAAATTAAAAATGCGCATAAAATGTTTCATGGCGATATTTAAATCAAATCAAGACCCCCCCCCCCTTCACCAATCAAGAAATTCCCCTACAAACTTCAAACATTAAATTATTTAGTTCACTTTGTGCTAAATTATTTAGTTCACTTTGTGCTGAGTTATTTATTTCACTTTGTGCTAAATTATTTAGTTCACTTTGTGCTAAATTATTTAGTTCACTTTGTGCTAAATTATTTAGTTCACTTTGTGCTAAATTATTTAGTTCACTTTGTGCAAGTCCTTAGTGTTACTTTTTCCGCACGACCCATCATCGAAATGAGAAAAAAGTTTTTCGACTTACCGTACAAATATTCATGTGTATATATATATAGTTATAACATATCTATATATAATTTGTACTTTCTTATATACATAATATATACATAATATGCATGGCTGTATAAAGAAAAGCATTTTTAATCAGTCATTGAATCACTACTAGCACAACCTCAATATCTAGTGATAAGACGTTTTTTACATTATTTGTCTGCTTCGGATAGAAAACCTTTTTCCTTCAATAGACATGAAAAGAATAAGCGTCAAAAATGACATTTACGGCTTCCTATTTCCAAATACATGATAGAGAGGGATGCAAAAAGCAGAAAAATCAGCAACAGGATATAATCGATTGTCACATTTGATTTGGTGGTAATGCTGCTCTAGGAAATGTATTATTTCTGCGTTACGAACAAGCAATAGTATTTGGTTACTTAAGTGAAAGGGAAATTACGTCACTTTGCGTCCAAATTCCTTGCTATCTATTGAATGGATTGTACTGCCTTATTTCCGACAATCTGTTCTTTTCGACGATTTTTTCTTCGAAGTAGATGTAAAGTAGCAGTGGTAATAAAACTATATTTTTCTAGTTTCCTAAATGTTTTTTCTTTCAATGTATGCCTGTTTATATCTATTTTTTAATTTTCAAAAAAATAATCATATTATGTATTGAAAATTATAACATTATATAATCAGATATAGATAAATTGAAAAAAAAAATGTTTATTAATGATCCAAATACTGAAAAGCTGTAATTACTGATTTTATTTTTTAAAAAGTACTTCTATGCATTCTAATCTAACTCACAAAATTGCTTATCTCGAATTTCTCTCTATCTTAAAACTGTTCGTTTTCTCTGCACTCGTAGGTTAACCCTATCCTCAATAAGCAAGCCTTCATGTTCAATGACCAGGTACTGCAGTACCCATATCGAATTCCAAAAATATGCCCTACAGATACATATGAGGATTAAAAGTAAGGATTTCAAGGATTTTTTTCAAGGATAAATTAAAAATAATAAGTCTCAAAACGTTTCCAGTTTTGACACTAGATTCAATTCCCAGTAGTTTGTCAACAGCAGAAACTACAGAGAAACAAACATTTCTCGCACAGCAACAGAGCAGTCTTTCTGATAATATCTCAAAACAGGAGTCAGAACAGTGACGTTTACCAGAACGCTGACAGTATATTGGATACATATTTGGAACATCGAGATCCTAAATATTTATCTTCGCAGATCATGTAAAAATGACACAAAAGCACTACATTAGTAGTAATTTATTTATTTGTTTATTTATTTTTGTAGTAGAATATTGCATTTATTACCTAATTTTAATAACATATTTCGTTCCAGAAATTTAAAATTTTCTAATTATTAAATTTGAAATGCAGTTTTACTTCTTAACTTAGCTTTCATAATATATTTATGGGTTCCATTATGCTAATGAATCTAATAAAACGTCAAGAACAATTTTTAAAAAATGAGTTTATGTAAAAAAAGCATGCTTTATATTTAATTCAAGGAAAAGAATATCCCCTTTTTCTTAAAAATATCCCCCTTTTCAAGGGGGATATTCTTAAGAAAAACGAGTTCCTCTGAGGGGCTACCGCTCTATAGGGGAAGGGAATTTGAAAGTAAAGGATTAGCAACACAAAGCATCCACTCACTCGCTCTCGTGACTGACTTCCTTCCCCCTACCTAGATGAAAAGCGCCCCGAGCCGCCTTAAAAAGTCACGTAGGGACTACTTGTGTCCTAGCCTATGTGGAAAATTTAAACAGAACTGATAACGCCATATAATCGGGAATGAGCCATTACGAAAAAAATTGAGAGTTCCAAATTTATATTTACATTTATTCATAATTTGTTAATGTTAACACACGGACTCTAAAGTGAGTAAGTATATTTCACAGTTTTACCTGACAGAATATCACTATTCATCGTCTACACCAGTACTAAACTTTTCAAAACTTAAAAAAAAAAAAAATTATGAAATTAGGATGCTTTACATTAACTATCCAGTTTCTGTGTTGAATGTACTAAAGAGCTATTTTTACGAGCCACTTATGTACGACGCATCTTCTTGTAATGCAAAAATATCTTCATCTTCACGATAAAACAGAATAAAAATAATACGAAATTGGAAAAAAAGGTGAAAAAGAACATTTTTAAAAATGTATTAGCTTTTAAATATCTCAAGAAAATATTTTTAAAAACAAGTGTATTGATTACGTTTAACGCTTTAAAAAACGCATATTCTAGTTTAAAATACTTCCGTTTGGTTACCGCGATAAAAGCTAAAATATGAAAAGCGGAAGAAATTTATTCAGACTAAAAAAGATAACTTCCGTAAATATTTGTGATGTTTTAGTAGAAAAACAATGGGCGATAAAAAAAAGCAATTAGCATAAGCATTATTTTTCTAAATGACTGCTCGTGTTAAAAACACTTTCGAATGGCTTGTAACTGAAGATGTAACACCCTTTTCACTACTTAATTTTTTTAAAGTAGTTTTAATTCAATTTATGCTATGTTTAGCTTGTAACAGAAGAATTTGATTTTTTTTTTTTTTTTTTTTTACGTTATTACCATTTTTACGGGGAACTGTTTTCCAGCGCTTTAGATGCGTTATTTAGTAGTAAGAAAAAGATAAACAATATAATGGAGTGAAAAATTGCGAAATGATCTTACAATCAATGCAAGGTAACTTATCACTAGAAGAAAAAAACGAATAATACAGAAAAATAAGTTAAAAACAGCAAATGTTTCTGTTTTCCTTCTAAATGATCATTTTTGGTGTTTATTCTCTGGTGACATTTTTTTTAACAATTATTATAATTGGATTGGCAAGAAAAGTGATACACGTAGAGACATTTTAATAAGAAAAATAGATTCCCTATCTAAATGTATTATTCTTGTTCGTATTATTATTTTATTTTAATCTACTTGGAAACTTTCACGTCTTTAAAAAACACACATAAGAAAGATAAATATAATAAAAGTGTGACTACGAAAACTGCAAAGGGTAAATTTCAGTAACTAATATATTTCAAAATACACGGCAAGAAATGAATAAAAAATTTTATACACCTTTTTTTTTTTTAAAATTATAGAAAACTTAGTAAAACGCAACATATATAAATTGCAATTAACATTTTTCAACACAATATTACACGCAACAACTTAAAGAACTTTAAAAAATGTCGTCCGTCTTTATAAATTATGTTATGTTAAACGTTAATGTATATCTTTAGAGATATTTTATCCCCGTGTCATCGGTCAACAACCAAATGAACTTCAGTAATAAAAAAATCTCTCAGTTATGTGTAATATAAAATTTTAGCGTACATTTCATGTTAATTTGCTGATTATTATTAATGAAGTTGAGCTTACGCTTAGATAGTGTTTTCTTCGACAATGAAAAGAAGATTATTTGTACATTTGCAACAGTTTGTAAAAAATAAAATTATCAAACTTTTCTGAATTCCTTAAAATAATTACGCAATAATTGTAAATTTTTGCAATGTGTGCAAGTTGTAATTGCTCGTTTTATTTTTCAAATTTAGTTTTATTTTTTAATTTTTCTTCAATTTTAAAGATGAAGGAATAAACTATTAAATGTTTTTCAACATTAAGAGAATTTTCACTTAGGTATTTTTACTGGCGTCGTTAACGTTTGGACTCAAATTTTAAAACTGTCCTTTCTTTTTCATCGTAACTTTGCAGGAAAATATCTTTGCTCATTCTAGCTTCTAAGCACTTAACTTACTTGAGAGTACTTCCATTTCCGATATGGAAAAAAAATGAATGTTTGTAATTTTATATTGAATATTGTTTAGAATATGTGAGGGAAAAAGCGTGAGAGGGGAAGGTACAGCATCTTCGTCGAGTCATTTTAAGTTTAAACGTTTTGTCAAAGCAATTAATCGTAAAGCGAAAAAACCACGCACCCATACACACGTACATGAAATTCATGGAAAAATTAATCGACAAATGTGTTTTATGCTAAAACCTATTGCATATTTTACGGTTGACAAAATAATTAAATACCCTTATTTGCTTGAACCAATGAAGGAAAGAATCAAAATGAAAAAAAATATTGTAACAGTAAATTATTTGATATGGTTTTTTTAATCAACATGTGTTTAACCACAAGAAATTAAGTGATCACGGTGCCCACATGCAAATGAAATTCGACAAAAAGGAAACGAACAGAGCAATTTTTATTATATTATTCCCATAATCTATAAAACGCAGATATTTTAATTATGACTGAACAAAACGTTTTCCAAACGATCATTTGTCAACTAAGCATCAACTCCTGATAATATTAAAGAATTTAGCTCCTTGGATTTAACATTTTTTTTGGTTTGAGCTAGATTAAAGGGAATTTTAAAGGGCTAGATTAGTAGGATCCTTCTCGAAACGTAAAAATAAACTGTGTTATGTACTCTTTTTAAAAATTTCTTTAATATCTATGCAAATCACATGGACTACCGTCCAAATAATGTTTTGCATACCACACTCCATGGCTGGATGATTTCTCTGTCTTTGGGCTCAGATTTTAAGAGAACTCCAATCTTGATTTTAGCGGCACAGACCGCTTTATAGTAATTTGACTAACTAACTAACTCAGTGGCGCGACCGACCAATGAGGGCCATGGCCTACTGTGCCCATCCCAGCTTTCGAGATGTTCCACTTCGTACATGCTCCATTGTTGGCATGCACACAAGAAAATATGTGTTGTCGGAGCGGGTCTCTGTTGCCAAAACTAGAGTGGCGTTAAAATCTAATACTTCTGGAATGCCCCATTTACTCAAAAAGGACTTTAATTTTAATATCTGTTTTAGAAATAGTAACGACCATACTCGGAAAAAGTCATTTCCTTTATATATGTTATCTACATAACTAAAACAGAGTTTGTGTGTGTTTGTCGGCTGCTCCACGCCAGATTTTTTTTACTGATGTAAATGTTTTCATGAACATATTACGACATTACACATCGGTGCTTTGTCTTTAAAAAAAAGTTTCATCCAATTTCATGTAAACCTAATCATAATAAAAATGTATAATGCCACCGCCGGTGGACAAACAAAACGTGAAGAATTTAAAAAAGTCAATTGAACATCTCAGGAAATTACTCGAATGTACTGAAATTTAAAAGAATAATTGTATGGAGCAAAAAAGGTAATCATGCTCAGTTTTTTCATTAGAGGTTTTTTAATTAAATTCAAATATTTATTCCACATTGAACCTTAAGGTATTATTGAGTTGCGGCTCATACTAGTATGGAGAAAACGCTCGGAAATCAAAGGAGATCTCGGATCTTTCATTCATCAAAATGTCAGTAGCAGCTGTTCCCGTTAAAGCGAGTTTTAATATCACATCTAACAACGCGATTTGCAATTTTTTGGTTAATAAAATAATCGATCAAAATGTTTTATCTTGTTTTCTGAAGTAGTATTTCATTTGGATTTCTTACAATAATTAATTTTCCTTTCCTTATTCAGAACTAATTTTATAAATTTCATAAACGTTTAACTTAAATATATTTTCGTAATCTGGCAAAATTACATTTCCTTAAAAACTTTCCTGACAGTAAGCGTATAAAAGTTCGGAACCGTTTCCTGGTTAAGTGTTAAAAAACAACTGAACTTTGCGCACTTTTTTTCCTACAATAGAATTTTTCTTCAATATAAAATATGCCAATTAAATCTTTTTGCCAATTTTTACCGGGATTGCTCTGCCTAATAAATTGACGTAAAATATACAATTTGAAGTATTTTTTAAACTAATTTTAAAGTAAAATTACAAAAAAAAGTTAAAGCTATAAGGATAAAAACTTATAAAAACGTGATAGTAGATCAAGTGTTTTGCAAAACTGTCACTGTCAATGAATACAATATAAATTAACTGAATTAATCAATAATATTTGAAAGAAATAACATTAAAAGTAGGCTTATGGCAGAAAATGCGTGTCTGTCTACCCGTTAAAACGACTAGAAAAAATTACTTTTATTTAAATGATCTTTGCAAAGACATCTAATCTAAATCCCGTGTGTCATTCTGTTCAATTAACTTTTGTTTAATATTAAAGGTTAAACAAAATTATACGCTTGTCTTCAGGAGAGATGTTAATACCTTGTTGAGCTCATTGGCGACTTTTGAGTGAAATGAAATTCAACTACGAAGGTCAAAGAACCAAAATGCGTTGTTTCTGTGCGCACAAACACAAAAGAAAAGAAAAAGAAGCAAACCAGTAAATGGTTTTACTTTTTTAATTGTTTTACTTATTCACACTGCACTTGGGTACTTTATAATTAAAGAACCGTGACATTTGAAAAATCACAAAAATATAGCGCATAACAAATTGATGTACTTTTTATGAATTATTATTCTCCTTTTAAATTAAAGGCATTTTTTGTTTTTAAATTATTATGTTAACCGACGAAATACCGGTATGTTAGCCGTTAATACTTGAATTCAAGAACCAGAGCATATTGATAACTATTCTGCGCCCATGTCGTAGATTATGTTGCATGTTAAAGACCCCTTGAGTGTTTGTTGTTGTCCTGGATGATCTCGGCTAAATTAAATTCCTAGTGCAATCTGCATCAATGAGAGCTCAGGTGCCTCCTTCCAGGAGAAACTGAGCGTCGAAATTCACAGAATGGTAATGGTATCCGCTGACGGTGGTGCTACCTGAAAGATTGAATGTCGATTTCCGGGGATTACACTAGGTCAGTAAAAGATTAACTCTATGCAGCCCCGTTCGAACAAAAAAATATATTGGTAACTAATGCTATCCATAGGAAAATGGGGTTAATACGTATTCTGATCAGCATCTAGCCGTTTCGTCTATACGCATTTTGATCAGCGTCTTTATGTCTGCAGTAAATACATGGCCCTCAGCATGAGTAAAATTGCTCGACCTTATTTACAAGTTAAAAGGTACCTGCTGTAAAATAAAAAAAATATATCCTTTTACTGTTTGCTTTGAAGCTTGTTTTTTAACTTAAAAGGAAAAAATTACTTTTCTGACTGTTAAATGAACACTATTTTTATCAAAGAATAATCAAAAGAATGTTTTTCGTAATTTGATAGTTGTATACTATTTTATAATATAATTGAATCGGTTCTGTTTTTTTTTTTTTTTTTAATTTACAAGATTTATTTTCCTTTACAGAAATTAAATCTCCATGCAAACTCCGCATCATTTTATTAAATAGTTGTCCATATCAAATGAGTTCATCAATGAATAGAAACAATAAATGAATACATAAAATCAAAAATAATAAAATATTAAAGAAAATGTAAAGTTTTCCTCGCCGGTAGTAAAATTAGGTGAATAGAATTTTGAAAGCTTTAGATTAATTTTGTGGATAATTATGCTCGCTTTCCAGCAAAATTTTTAACGTATCATTTTTATTTATCATGATAAAATATTAGAAAATTGTAAAATAAATCAAAAAGTTTTTTTTTTTTTTGTTAATAGCAGGGATCTAGTGCAGGAGCGAGGATCAGTATAGCAACGAGTTTTGTTCGAAACAGGAGCAGACTTGGAGCAAAGAAACTTGTTGTACTCCAATGATTCGATTCTTTAATAACTTTTTAATTTTTTATAACGTAAAAAATTTAATTAATTAAATAAAAAAGAGATAAATAAAATAATATATTGAAATTATTCGTAGCACGGAGCGGATCTGGAACAGATCAACTCGAAAACATGGCGGCTCCAGATCTCTGCTTAATATATATTTTTTTTATTATTCTAATGGGATGCTGTTGGCTTCTGCCAATTGTATACCTAGTGCGTTCCCGAGTGATTGGTACCATCTTTTTCAGTGGCACCACAATGACTGTGGTACCATCGGCGCATGAGAATTTGACGTCCGGTTTTCCCACCTGAAAGGGAGAGCACCCGGACTCTGTGTATTGATACGAAATTGCACTGTTAATTTAATTTAGCCGAGAGCATCCAAGCCAAATGTCTATTCAAGGGATTTTTTACATGCCGGATAAGCATACGCCTTGGGCGCAGACGATATTCTGCATCCCTGTTTAATATACTACTTGGGAAAGCTGGTCTTCATTAGGTAACACAAATTGCCTGTGATGAATAATTAACACAATTTCTATTTATTAAATCTAAAAAATCAAAATACTCCTTTCTAGTTAACTACTTACTCTTTCAATGCAGATTTTTCAACGAAAACAGAAAGGAAGAAAATAACTAGATGTTTTAGAATAGGTAACATTCACGTAATTTCAGTTTTCTAAATATTCTTCTAGCAAAAGCAATTATCATTTTCCACCGGCAAAAGAAATTGCTGCATGATACTTTCTCGTAGTACAGAGTATTAACTAAAGCCCTCAAATAGCTTCCATTAGGAGATGTTGAAACAAATATACCGACACGAAAAACCTCATAAACGTAGAATTTAATAGCTACGTTCCCAAGGAGACCAATATTTCAGTATGACAGAAGTAGAACATTGGAAAATGTGTCATATATTTCCTAGAAAACAGTTTTCAAGCAAAGTGGACGAATAGGAATATTATCGATATCATATATTTTGAGTTGTTAGAAAAGAAGGGAGGACAACGGGGGGTGTCCTTTAAGGAACACCTCCGAAAAAGGGACACCTCTAATTAAGTGACATTTTTTCTGGTCCCAGTCCCTTTGAATAAGGACTGCAATGTATTTACCTCTGAATAAGGGACACTCTATTTAAGGGACTTTCTTGGAGAAAAATTTCCAAAATTCAAGTTATATAGCTAAAAAAATTTACTGGAAGCTAAAGTTCTTTTTTTTTTTTTATTTTTTAAAAATTAACTTCTGAAAGTTGGTATGAGTCCTAGAAGCATGAACAAAGAAACAAGTGTATTTTAAAGTACTTGACAAAACCTACTTGTAAAGCCTTTTCCCTCTTTTACAATGGAATGCATGTGTGTTCAGCAAGGGCAGACAGTACCAACAAGTTTTTTTATGCAAGAATTGTAAACAGTACACTGAACGTAATTTCTACTGTATTGCCTAAATTACATACCTTGAAACAAACCGATCTAACAGATTACTTCAAATAAATTTCTGTAAGTTACAAAACTTTGTCAATATGAAATTTATGCAAAAATTTCAGTTTTTCAATGAAAAAATTTTAAATTTCAATAATTTCAACTTATATTTTGTATGCATGAGACATTTTCAGTATTTAAGCTTAAGTATGGTAACACATGTTTACTATTAAAAAGTTAAACTAAGTTAATACACTATACGTGTATGCATCAATTTATGAACCTCCGAGGAAGGGACACCTCTATTTAAGGGACAAAATTTCCAGTCCCCTTAGTGTCCTTTATTGAGAGGTTTTACTGTATTTTCTAGTTACACTCGTGTATCCTTCTACTGCTACTAATTATAAACGTTTGAAATTACTGGTTTTCAAGGAACAAATTGTACTATTGAAAAATCAAAACAAGTCAAACTGTTATTTAAGAGAAAAAGGAAATATAATCAACATTTACGTAATAATTTAAGTTTGCCTAAATAAATAATATGGCAAATGAGCTTCTTTAAGAAGTATAATTTTTATTTTAAAGAAATATGTTTAGGAAAATATATGTTTGTGTGCTCAAGTTCACGTTTTTATCTATGGTATTATTATTATCACTGTTATCAAAGTGGGAAAGAAAATATTGAGTAATTTTATCTTAACTTAGTTTAACCATTTTTGCATATTCAGTGTGTTTATTTCCCTAAAGCTTGGTTATTTATTAATAAGTTCAAAAGACCAATAAATTGTATTTATGTGCTTTATTATACATGACATTATCACACATACAATTGTAACGGTAAACAAATTTCCTTTTTTGAAAAACATTTTATCTTAATTGCTTTAAGATTCAGTATTTGTGTCTTATAGTAATTTCACAGCTTTTCTTTTCGCAAGAGAGTAAAAAAGTGTCGGTAGGGGAGGAAAAACCTCTTAGTAAGCGACAAAACAAATTGACAAAGAATAATTTATCGAGTAAAATATGCATACTCATCTACAGCGACAAAACACTCGACCAATTAAATGCGTACAGAAAAGTATTTATATAATTTTTTGAACAGCATTGGAAACCAACAAAAATCATAAACACGCCTATAAATGTCTCTTTTATATTTGTAAAATTTAGTTTTATGTTTGTAGCTTGTTGTTTTGACTTGCAGTTTTTAGTATTAGTTATTTCTAAAAGTATTGTATTGTCTTTTTTTCACTTATTTATCTGTATATTAAAAAGTAGTTTGACTGAATTTTAAACATTTAATAGTTGAAAGATTAATAGTTAAAAACATAATTAGTTAGAATTTACTGATATATTTTGCCTTACCCTTTGAGTGTTTCCAAACTATTTTCTTTTTTAACATAAAAGGGCATTTTGTTTTTAAAAAATATTTTTATCTGGATAAAGGATAAATTTCAAATGATTTGGATACGAAACAAATTGCTATATACATATATATATATATAATCAAAAGTTAAATAAAGTGAATCAAACTGTGAAAAGGCGCACGAGGCAGCACACTTAAACAGTTGCAAATATATGTATGAAATAGAGAATATATATATAAAAAAATTGGTGGGTATGTGAAAAAACAACAATTAAATATAAACGGCTGAACGTGGGAAATCACAAATATAAACATTCAAAAATGAAAAATAGCCTGCCTCTTCATCAGTGGGAGGGAGCAGGAAGCATATATAACGAAATATTGTCATTGCAGGTTTCTGAGAAATCCCAGCATAGCATGTGAGAAAAAAAAATTTTATAACAAAAAATATAAGACTGGGAGTTGCAAGCCAAGTGAATAATCAAAATAATTTATCCAGTTATAAAAAGAACAAATTTTTTTTTTTATTATTATTAAAATAAGTTTCGAGTTTACGTGATAGTAACTGAGTCAAAATGTACAAATAGAAAAAAACAACATGATATAGCCGAAATTTCCCCTCCCAGACCTGCAAAGCAATACGATTAAAATATAGCTTCTAAATCTACTCACCTCCCAGGGCAGGACCAGAAAAGGAAGACATCAACAACTAGCCGAAAAAGAGATACGCCATGTGATGGCTAAGTCCGTCCGTGTCCATGTGGCTGACCTTGACTTTCCAATCTCGCTCACAGACTAACACAACATCCAAAAACTGGCGTTCCAACTGATGGACTTTAGCCAGGAATCTTCATCCCGTGTGTGTCAATGAGGTTCCGTTATGGTTATATAGCAACTGCAAAACGCTACGCCAAAGTTTTAAACGACTTAATATAAAAATTAATAAAATTCAGCGGATAATTATTAAAGTAAAAAAGGATTGCAGAGAAGGTGAAAACATTTTTATCCAAGTTATATTTGTTATTGCAGATTTTAAAATACCTGTAAAGTTGACCTGTGATAATATTTATAAAAACTTTTTTATGCAAATTGCTATGCCAGTGTGGCATAGTGATGGTATGGAAATTGAAGTCCTTACGTTTTTCATATACGTCAATAATTAAATTACTGTTTCTAATGTTCAATGATAAATCCAAAAAGTTAGTTCTCTATGTATTATTATTAGTGGATTTTAAATTTAGACAATTGGGATAAATTTTTTCCAACTCCTCAGCAATATTAAAATTGATAACCAGAATGTCATCAAGATATCTGAATGCACGTATTCTATTGTTATATTGCACCACATATTTAAATTCGTAGTAGAATAAAAAAAGGTTTGCGGCAGTTCTAGAGTAATTGGTTCCCATTCCTATACCCTTTATCTGCTTATAAATCAAGTTGTGGAATTTTAAAAAATTATTTTTGAAGCAAAAACTGCATAGATTAAGTGTAAAATCCTTATGCAAGTTAATTTCAGATTCTAGGTGAAAAAAATCAAATAATTTGTCTATTGCATGCACCAGCAGATTAATTGGAATATTGTTAAATAAATTTTCAAAATCATAAGAGTATAAGAGTGTAGGAGGGGAAGCGATTAAGGCTTTTATAACATCCGAGCTGTTGTTGATTGACCAAAAATAGCTGGTGTTATGAAATTTGTTTTTTAGAAAATCGTAAATTTGTTTTAATAGTTTTTGTAAATGTATATTGAAAAAGCTATTCACACTACCAATAGTGCAACAGATAAATCTGAAGCTGATCGGTGTTTTATGGAATTTTGGAGTCAAAAAGAGAAAAGGAATTTTTAATTCCCTAGGAACAGAAAAAAATTTTTCGAATAGAGATTTGCATTCCTTTGCAAAAGCAGCGAAATTCTTGTAAATAGAACTGAATTCTGCGTCTACAGGTTTGTAAAAAGATGTGTTATTCAATTCGGTCATAATTTTTTCTTTAGAAAATTGTTTGCATGTAATTGCATAGTTGTTGGCAGCTTTATCCACAGGTACAAATATGAATGATTTTTGTATATTTTTTATATAGCTTAAGTCTTTGTTACTGATTTTTTGATATTCAAATTCATCACTATTAAGATGGGTTTTTAAAAAATATATAAAATCAAGTAGTATATTATGTTTCCATTCAGAAAAGGCTTCGAAGGGAGTGGTATATTTATATGCGGTTTTTAATATGAAATCATTAATATTGTTTGTGAAATTTATTAAAGCTTTTTTGAAATTTAACTTTCTATTTAATCTGAACTTTGCGCCGAGTGATAGTAGTTGTCTTATATTTGGATTCTCAATGAAATTGAGATCTCCAGTTAGGACATGTCCGTGATTATTGTCGATATATTTATAGAATTCAGACTTATGTCATAAACAACTAGAATCGTCATTCGGATCTTTGCATGCAAATTGTCTATAGTTATAAAATTATTTTGATTATTCACTTTCAAATTATTTTGATTATTCACTTGGCTTGCAACTCCCAGTCTTATATTTTTTGTTATAAAAATTTTTTTTCTCACATGCTATGCTGGGATTTCTCAGAAACCTGCAAGGACAATATTTCGTTATATATGCTTCCTGCTCCCTCCCACTGATGAAGAGGCAGGCTATTTTTCATTTTTGAATGTTTATATTTGTGATTATCCACGTTCAGCCGTTTATATTTAATTGTTGTTTTCTCACATACCCACCAATTTTTATATATATATATTCTCTATTTCATACATATATATATATATATATATATATACAGCTAATGTTATTAATCGATTTTAAAACACGGGAGAGTAGGCTCATTTATTATGTGTAATTTTTGTTTTAATCAAGATGGGAAAATAAAATATGCTAGCAAAACAGTAAGCATAAAGACATGAGCAATTACGTAAGTAACTGAGATGCAAAATTGAAAGTTAAAAAAAAAAGTTTTACTAATTATAAAAACGTAGGTAAAGAAATATTTAGATGTGTTGTCTTTGTTTTTAACAGCAAAAAGCAACTGCTAGTTTTATATCTATCAGTTATCGAAGCGGGCTCTAAGATACTCATGCGATTGAAACGTTAGAAGAAGAACTATATTTTTAATTATTTCTTTGAAAGTACCAATGTTTTTAAAATATGATATGCATTTGTTACATATTTGTAAAAAACGCAGCATTTTTTTATTTATAATTTATATTTTCTGTTATAGTTCATTTAAATGAAATGCGTTTCGGACGCACTTTTGAGTTAATAATCTAATATGGCATGTACATGTAAGTAGACAATTTCCCTAACCTAAAATTTTACCTTATTAGCTATTTTAAACGTGCTTACAATGCGAAACATCCACACAAAATATGAGCGCAAAAAAAGTTCTAATTACATTTTTTCAGTGAGAAGCAAAGGGATCAAAAAAAGATTATGTGGAAAACGCGCTCAAAGTTTGGATTTTATGTGACCTTTAACGTTAGCTTTCTTATAAATCACGTTGAAGCAGAGCACCTGTAAGAGGGATGTGCACAAACATTTCTTGTCGCAATATGGAGGTGCTTTCCCTATCATTCGCACCAGTTATCTCCAAATTTTCAATTTTGTCACTTACATCCCTTTTGCTTCTAGGTAGCTCATTTAGTCTCACACCATATTTCGGTAACAGCCTAAGAAAAAATTTTAGAATTAAAAAAAATTAGAATTTTTGGAAAAAAATTCAGAATTATTAGAAATTGCTTTTTGAATTTTTACAAAACCTTTAGAAAAAAAACACATTTTAGAGAAATTTCAATGCAACAGCTCTGTATGAAAAAAAATAGGCAATTTCTCCAACAATTGGGAAATAATGTTACGTTTCGCTGAAAATATCCCCTTTCCAAGTAAAACGTAATAGTTTAAGAACTTGTCGAAATTACTGGAATGAAGCAGAACATAAATGTTGATAATAGAGTAAAACAAGTCATAAATTGTAATATTTAATTTAAATTACATATTTTTCTATTTAACAAATACGATTAGACAAATGCTAAAGCTTATTTCTCTATAAGAATTCTAAAAGCTCTGAAAATGCATGCTTTATCCGTGGTAATAACGCATCCTTAAGCAAAAGAAAATATATCCTATCAGCATACATCATTCTTAAGTTACACTGTAAACGTTGTACATTAAATTAGTATAGCTCAGTGTAAATAATTAATCCTTATTAATACGAATTCCATAATTATTTGAAATTTATTTACAATTCATTCAAAAACTTTGACAAGGTTCATAATTACAAATGTTATCTCAGCATGGAAGAATAAACTTTACACCTTGCTCAAAACACTTTCCTTTCAAAATATTTGCTTTTCTGAGTCGAGATATTTCCTACCCCTTGTTCTGACGTTAACGATAAATTCGAGACAATTGCATCTTTTCATATACGAAAGATTGAAAGTTCTTCAACACAAAGTGTATTGTTCTTTCCTCACGCAAAATTAATTACACGATGCAATAGAAATTCAATTTATCTTCCAGCTTATAATTTCCTGATTTCTTTCCCACAATAACGCGTTATAAATGACTTTGGCTGGAAATGTTCGTTTATCCGTTTCCTGTCTTCGGAACATCTTTGTTTTCTTTCTTCCGGAAAAAGATGGAACATGAGAACAAGGGAGGAACTCCGCAGAATAAAGACTTTCTAACTCAACTTCCGGGTATTTGGGAATAATTTAATTTCGTTGATTGTTGGGTAACATTTTTCTAGATTCAGAATTCCAAATATTGCCTTTACATGAGCAGTATACTGTTACTGAATTTTCAACTTTCCTTAACTCATGACTGTTTTTTTATCAAGAAAATAGTTCAGCTTAACTGCTGGGATAAATAGTTTTCCATACTGTGAGGCGATCTCATAGATCAATTCAGGGGGGGGGGGCTTCAAAACTGTCGTTCCTATGTATTAAATTAAATGTTGTGATTAAATTACAATTATTTTTGCAGTTTCGGTTAATTTATATCAATTTCTTAAAGAATAATTTTTAAATCATATAAATATATAGAAAACATTAAAAGAAAAATGGAAATATCACAATATAACAACTAGGCTTAATCCTTCTGGACGCACTTTGTGTTTTTCTTAAGATGAAAAAATAAAATTAGTGAGCAAAACAATGTGCGAAGGAACATAAGCAAATAAAACATTATGTAAGTAATTTAGATACAAAATTAAACGGTTTGACTAAGGTTAAGTAAATTATAAAAACATCGAGTGAAATAAGATTTAGATGCATTTTATTTTTTGTTTTGAGTAGTAAAAGACAAATGTTTAGTTGAAGGTAAGTTTCACAGTAAAAGGGCAAATGCTTAGTTGAAGGTAAATTTGAACAGTAAAAGTCAAATGCTTAGTTGAATGTAAATTTGAAGAGTAAAAGGGCAAATGCTTAGTTGAAGGTAAATTTGAACAGTAAAAGGGCAAACGCTTAGGTGAAGGCAAATTCGAACAGTAAAATGCGAATGCTTAGTTGGAGGCAAATTTGAAAAAGCAAATGCTTCGTTGAAGGCAAATTTGAATAATAAAAGGCAAATGCTTAGTTGAAGGCAAATTTGAATAATAAAAGGCAAATGCTTAGTTGAAGGCAAATTTGAATAATGAACGGCAAATACTTAGTTGAAATGCTTGGATTAAGGTTCAATAAGTTGTGAAAGCGTCGGATGAAATAGGGTGTATTTTGTTTTTTGCTTTGATAATGAAAAGGCAAATGCTTAGTTGATACTAATCAATCGTTGAAAGATGATCTAAAATATGCACGTGATTAGAAGCAAAAAACTATATTTAAATTCATTTGTTCAAAATACAAATATTTCTTAAAATGTTTTATAAACATCTCTGTAAGAAACAAATTATTTCTTTATTAATTTTCTTTCAAATTTTGTAAATATTTCGCATTATAATTTCTTATTTCTGTTATTCTAAATTTGATTAGAACAAAAGTACTTGGATTTTTTTTAAGTTATTAATTCCTCTGTGTCCTGAATATACAAGGACAACAGTACTGTTGAATTTTGCCCTAATTTTGTTTGGTTTTATGAATATCTTGGGAAATAAAGGGAACAATAAAAATGTCAAAAGTATTCTCACGTGTGTCTCCTAGTTTATCAGTGTTTTGTATTTCTCGCTAATAAATTCTTTTTCAGGGAGAAAACGGAGATAAGAAGAAAGTGTTATTATAAGAGAAGAGTTTGTAAAAAGCCCTTAAAAATAACAATAGCTTCTTGAAACATGTTGTTTAGCGATCAATAAAACTTCGATTCTTTTTAAAGATTATTTAGAAAAAAATTCATTGCGTATTAAATGAAAAAAAACATTTTTGTGTTTAATGAAAATTAACACAACAGCTTATTTTTGTAATCGATATTCTAAAATTTCAAACTAAACAATTTTAACTAATGTTAGGTGAACAATGTACTGCTGCAGAATTTTCTGCTTCGCTTAGCTCTTGATTTTTTTTTTATCAATAATATAGTTGGAAATTCTTTAAACGTAAACTCAGACATCACCTATAATATATTCTCTATTTTGGATATTTTAATCTGTGACATTTTCTTTTACGCCTGAACAAAATAATTGTTAATAGTTAAAGTAAGAATTTGTAGTTGCTTTATTTTATAAATCTTTTGAAATATTTGTGTTCAAATATTGCACTATTGGTGACATAAGTTTCAAGAGCTTTAATTAAAATAGGGAATTTCAAATCAGAAAGAAACGAAGTTTTAAGAATGCAAAAAGACACAAAAAAGAAAAGGCAGACGGTATATACTGATTTACTAAGGCAGTCTGATCTTTAAAAAATGCAAAAAAATCACTACATGTGCTTTAACACATAGAAAACCCAAGTAAAAACATATAAATATCGGAAAATAATTAAGTAAATGAGGAATACGTTAGTTTATGATTTTTGCTATAGTTTTTAATATTGACCAAATATGTACTAAGTTTAACTTTAACTGCATTCATCACTTTCCTTACTAACAAACTATTTTTAAATGCATTATAATGATGGTGTTAAAATAGAATGAAAAAAAATTCTAGTGGTTCGTCAGATTACGAAGTCTCCGGGGCTCGCAATCCGCATGTTGAAAGACAATGACTTCAGAAAAAAAAGCAGATGTAATATGAAATATTTAAATTATATACAAGTTACTTACCATAAAGCTCTTTTATAAAAAAAAAACTCTAAATTGGCATGCAAGTTATTTAACGTACGTTAACACTTGACGTGTAGTTATACTTCTCCTCAGACTAATTACGAGTGCAGAGAATAATGCTTATTGTTCATGGCTCGCGCTACAGCGACCGACTGCGAAAAACGTAAAAGTATGTTGCTCGCGTACAATGTGTCAATGAAAATTGATAATTATCAACAGCATGTGAATGAAAATCTGCGTTATGTCATAATGCATATAAATACTTCCGCAAAAAAATGTATTGAAATACGTTTGAAAAACATACACACAAAATGAAAAGAAAGTTTGAAAGCGAGATTTTAGTTTTAAAATAAGGAACTATTATAGCAATTATATAATATCATTAAAATAAAAACAATACATGAAACAAAATGTAATTTTTAACTAATAAATTCCATCAAATATGTCAGGAATAAAATTATATATATATATATATATATATATATATATATATTGGTTATTAATTATTACATTTTTTGACCCTGTGTAAGAATTCTTGCGAAATAAACAGACAGACCTTATGTTTTCAGGCATTATACTTGGTTCCAAAAATGTTTTGATAATAAAAAATAACTATCCGACATCGACATTATTCTTTTTAAAGCGTTGTTAAAATAGTAAACAACGCAAAAATAGAAATCGCTGTTTCATTGCACACACATTTTCTCACTGATATATGTGTGTGTGTGTGTATGTATGTATTTATGTATGTATATATATATTTCATATTTGAACTATCCAAAAACTTTTCATTGAGTTCTAATAGATTATTATTTAATATATGTAAGTATCGGGGTTTTCTTAACATCACAAACGGTTTTGATTTACGACAATTTATGACAATGAGTTCAAAATCAAACAGTTTTTAAGTAAATGGCAAGAAAGATGATAGCTTAATGATAGTTATATACTTTGTAACCCATAAGATATACTATAACCTAACAACAGTATAAATTGAAATTTTAAAAGCATTTATATACATTGGAATTTTTATTACTGAAACAAAGGGAATGTTTTCGTCCACATTCCTTCGAAGTGCCAGGCTATAAAATGAAATCCAAGATTTCCAATAAACCGTTTTGTGGTTTCTATAGCAACTGTTTCTCCTAAGCGCATTTCGACATTCTTCTGCGAATTTCATGGATCTAAATCAGCAACTTGACAAATTCCAATTTTCAATTTCATGGAAGACTTGAAACTGGAAAAAAAACTGATCTCTTTCTCAAAACTTCTGTTTTCTTATTTCTACTTATAACTATTTTTAAACTGGAGCCTCATCTGATTTTTCTGACTTCAAAAGTTCAGGTATTTTGATGAAACTACTAACTAATGAAGGCTTTTAGTAGTATTTTACAAAGCTCGATTTTTTGACTTAATGACTTAATTTTTTTTATAAAAAGAGTTGTATTCAACGTGATGATCAAGTATTTCAAAGATTTTGTGGATTTTATAGGTCATGTTTGCAAAATGAATCTATAGTCCTATTTAACTAGAAACGTAGAGGAACATTTTTACTGTCGAAAAAACTTTTTGGCTTAAAGAAGCATGTAAAAGACATTTGTCATCTTTTCAAATTTATTGCAGTGTTATCATATTATGAATTGATTTTTTTTTCTTTACCAGGAGAAAAAAAAGACAAAGCTAAATGATGATAATGATTGCGTGTTCCGAATGCGGTGTTTAGTTGACAGTTGAACTTTGTTGGCAGTTGAGCAATTCATTGAATAACGTACGTGGACAGTAAAAATATAAGTACAATCACCGTTGAAATTATGAAAATAAATAAGATAATAATAAAAATATTGATGATAATACGAAAATTGACTAACAAATGACGCTTGGTCTGAAAACGAAACGATGATTAGCGTTACAACTCATTTCTGAGCAAGAAAATTATGTTCTCCCTACCAGGGCTTGAAAAATCTTTAAAATTTTACATGCTCTGCCGGCATGTTTGTCTAAAAAATGCATGCCCGAACAAAATTTTTACATTCCTAGAAGTTGTTTTATTGCATATTAATAAAAACATTTGAATTTGACTTATAGCATTAATCAGACAAAAAATTAAATTAACAACTTAATATCTAAATCAAGAATTATTTTAACGTTAGGCTAAATCATTACAAAATGACATTACAAACAAATATTACATAATAAGTCGTTACAAGTCAAAATTTGAAAAAATTTAAATTGTATTATTTAATTTTATTGTTGACATGCGTGTCCTTCAATATGTCAGTTTTGAGCTCCGGTAAGTATGCGGTGATATTTCAATAAAATACGTAATAATAAAGTTTTAGAAAGAAATGTTTCATTAAAAAATTACATCAAATTCCTACCGGGCATGTAAGGGTGAAAAATTCATGCCAGATAGGAATTTTTACATGCCCCGGGCATGTCGGGCAATATAATTTTCGATCCATGCCCTCACCTACCAAATACTGAGTACACAAGACTATCCGCCACTTTTTAATGATACGTATCACAGAAGGCAGATGTCCTGAACAACAATGTATAGCCTATGACTGTAGGGATTGAAATAGTCGAAGTATTTTAACACCTGAACTGAAATCGGATGACCGCAGTACACTAGCAAATTAAACATTTTTTTTTTTTTTTTTAAGTTTCAATAAAGCGTGTTTCATTATAAAAAAAGTTTCAGTGAAAAAAAGACTAAAATGCAAAGATTAATAAAGCATGGACGTTTTTGATAACGTGTGGAGATTTCATTATTTTACGTAACATTAATATTTGAATTTTTACCTTTGTCAATTTTATTAAAATTTACTTAATTTCTCAAATAAATGATAATTATTAACCAAAACACTAAAAAATAAAAAAATTCTCCGGTTTTCTTCTTTTCTTCCATTTATTATACGGTGGTATATCGCTTATATGACGCCGAAGGGACTATCGAAAAACGTCGTTTAAACGATAACGTCGTAGAATCTGACTTCCGGCGAAATCCAAGAATTTGGACCACACTAAAACTTCGTATAAATGATTCTCTACTACATTTGAAACTATACGAAATATATAGTTTATGTTAAAATATCCTTTATTGTATTCGAAATGTACTTCATTAATTAATATAAAATAATAAAACTATAAGTTTGCTCAGTCATGAGTTTGCGCCTTTCGTCAGTAAAATTTCAACAACTGATTCCTTTTAGCAGCGAAAATTGGGTGCGGTTTTATTTACCGACTAAATTTATGTACCGACTAAAAACAAATACACAATATTTACTTCAATTTCAGAAGATAAGTTAAAATAAGTACTTCCTGAGCTGCCACTTGTTTCTCTTTTTTACCAGAAATACTCTGAAATATCTGTAAGATGAATATAGACCTTTTCTGCAGTCTCAATTGCAAGTCCTGAATAAAGGAGCCCAGAGGGGGGGGGGCAGAAGTAATCCAAACTTCCGGCTCTTACAAAGAGAGGGCTTTTCAAAGGGAACTCCAAACCAAATACAGGGAGGTGGCGAATGTTTACCATGTAAGCGGGTGCTATGAATAGATAAGATTCATTTAGTGTGGATGGAGATGTTTATTTCCTAGAAATGTCGACTATGATTTCTAGAGCTTTCGTTCTTAAGTGCGTTCGAGGAATAAGAGGGGAACAAATTTCATGTGTGGAAATTAATTTTGAATTTCTCCTCATTGAAATAGCGAAATATTTGTTTCTTTTTAAGAAGTTCCTTTGAGTAGAATTAATGAATTTTAGATACATAGCGGACATTTTTCTTGATAATGATACACGAAAAAACAAGTCGCATAATCATTAAATAAGTAATTGAATTTTAATGTATCATTTATTATTATAAATAAAATTCAAATTATATGATGTCCCATAAGACATCTTTATTCGAAGGTTTTTCCTGAAAAGTCTAGTCTTAAGTACTAAAAATGGTTATTTTTAACTTCATAGTTAAAAATCGAAAAGTGGACTTCCGATACAGATTTGTGAAGTATAATATTTTCACACTGGAATTTTATTTGCTTCGCATTAACTTTTGAACAATTGCTTAGAAGTAAGAATAAATTAAGTAAAGTCTAGAACGGCTTAACAATTAAATCTTGTGCTTTTACTAAAATAATTAAAGAACAAAGGCTAATAATTGCTATTTCGAAAAAGATTTCTTCGTTCAAAACGGAAAATTGCTTTCTCAGTCTTTTACGACTTGCAATAAGTACTGTTTTTGCTTTCCACCATGGTTTATAATTTTATAATACTCCACAATAAGTCACACAGATCATTATGCTTTGATATAAATAATAGTAAGGTTTTTCTTGCTTTACAAATTGAGGAGAAATAGTCCAGATTGTAGGATCGCTGAGTATAAAAGTGAAAGATATTTAAAAGCTGGAACAAGGAGTTCCGTCTAGAACTATACGAGCCTACTTTCCCGTATACTTCCGATCCAACTTCATATTTATAATCTAGCTATCTCTCTCTCTCTTTCTCATTTAGCTTTATTTCTTACTTATTTCAAATATACGTTTTCCAACGATTTATACATATTCATTCACTCATTCATTTAATAATTCATTCACTCATTCACAAACATTCTTAAATATCCAGATCAAAAAGTTTCGTGGGAAAATAGGCTCGTTGTTTAGTTCTGGATGAACTGTGCACGTCATAACAACTTTCCGATGAAGTTTCTTCCAGTCAGTTATATCAGGATTTATATAGGATTGAAATTTCCCTAGGTACTAATGTTAACTAGTGTTCGGCAACTACTCGTCAAAAAGTAGTTAGCTACCATCTACTAACTACTCTAAACAAAACTATACTAATGGAAAAAAAAATCCCAATACCAAGAAATAATTATTGTGGGAGAGAATTTCAGCAATACATTTATATAGGTAACGTACGTAATTGATTACAATTTCAAGATCACAGGTTATTTTAAGCCCGAGAAGAGCCATTGCAGAAGTGAAATACAGATACATTAATAACCGGTGTAACCCCCAGAATTTTAAATGCAAGCATACAAACGTGCATGCATTGAATCATACAGGTGCTGGATGTCCATTTGTGGGATGGAGTTCCATGCCTGTTGATCAATACACGGGCGGTTAATGCTGATTGTGGATGACGCTGGAGTTATCGTCCAATGATCTCCCGTACGTGCTCAATTGGAGACAGAGCTGGTGATCTGGCAAGGCCAAAGCAACATGTTGACACCCTGTAGAGCACGTTGGGTTACAACAGCAGCATGAGGTCGAGCGTTATCCTGTTGGAAAACACCTCCTGGAATGCTACTCATGAAAGGCAGAACAACAGGTTGAATCACCAGACTGACGTCACATTTGCTGTCAGAGTGCGTGGGATAACCACGAGAGTGCTTCTGCTGCCATAATAAATTGCTCCCCAGACCATAACTCCAGGGGTAGGACCAGTGTGTCTAGACCGCAGACAGGATGGCTGCAGCCGCTCACCTGGCCTCCTCCTAACCAACACACGGCTATCATTGGCACCAAGGCAGAACCGGCTTTCATCAGAAAACACAACAGATCTCCACCCCGTCCTCCAATGAGCTCTAGCCTGACACCACTGACGTCGCAAAGGGCAGTGGTTTGGCGTTAGTGGAATGCACGTTACAGGACGTCTGGCTCGGAGCTGTCCTTGAAGTAACCCATTGGTAACAGATCGTTGTGTCACTGTGGTGCCAACTGCTGCTCGAATTTCTGCTGCAGACGCAGTACGACTCGCTACGGCCATACGCCGAACACGGCGGTCTTCCCTCTCAGTAGTGCCACGTGGCCGCCCGGAAACCGGTCTTCTTGAAGCAGTGCCTTCCCTTGACATTCATGCACAGTGGATGCATTCCTGTCAAGCCTTTCTGCAATCTCGCGGAAAGAAAACCCACCTTCTCGTAGGCCTGTTACACGACCTCGTTCAAACTCAGTGAGCTGTTGATAATGGCTTCGTCGTCTTTTTAAAGGCATTGTGGACTAACATCAACTCACTATATCAAATCTCGACGCTAAACAACGCTCAGGAACGTTACAGCGCGTATTTAAAGCAAACCTGATTTGCATCTTCCGTGTGTCGCTACTAGCGTCACACTGATGCGCCGAGCGCAAAATTTGAATCGACGTCATCTTTCAGATGTATAAACATGCCTGCCAAATTTCGTTTTGCTAACACAACTCCTTCTTGGTGTTGGGATTTTTTTTTCCATCAGTGTAGTTGCAACTAGTAGTTAACTATTTTTTTTTTGAGAGTAGTTGTAACTAGTAGTTGACTGTTCTTCAAAAGTAGTTAACTACTAGTTAACTACTTTTAAGTATAATTCATTTGAATTTCCATTTTTAAGCTGAAATATTTAATCCTAATAATTCAACTCAGTATTATTTTTATTCATTAAACAATTTTAAAGAAATTCCTTTAAAACATTCAAAGATTGAATATTTCCAAATAACACTGAAAAATTTAGATATAAAAGAATATGAATAAATACAAAACCTTTTTCTCTAAATTTAAACTTTTTTTTTAATATGTATTTGTTTAGTAAAGTTAATAATTTTTGTTTTTATGAAATAACAATTCTTCAGCAGTTGTAAAATGAAGGGGTTTACCCGTAATATCAATCTAAAATTCTCATTCTACCCAACACCCATTCATTAACAAAATATCTTTGTAACACACATGCTTTAGAATTTAGATTATATTCTTTCAAATTGTGAATGCAAGGGTTGATGATTTTTTTTTATTTAAAAAAAATTAAAAATAACAATTTTTTTTTATTAAAATCGGATTTTTTGTATTTTTTTAAGCAAAATATGTATGTGCACACAAATACAGTAACAAATTCAGTTAATTATAACAATATCAGTAACAATATCAGTTAATAAATTGACTGGACTCTTATAATTTTTTGAGTATGTACAAATTTCTTGAATATATAAACAGAGATGGCAAATATCACATAAAGCTTAATCATTTTTATTATTTAGGTATTTCATCAAGAATACCAGTTTTGATAAATTACCAACATCCAATCTGTTTCTTAATTTTGAGTGCACTATTCCAAATGTAGAAAAAATCCTTTTTAAAGGTCTGTTAATGCTTTTGCTGTAGTCAGTATGTCCAAAAGCTTAATGTTCACTGATAAAATGTCATTCTTTGACACATTAACGAAGCTATTCCTTCTTTCCCAAGAGGAGCAAATGCATTGAGGCTACCATATAGTGAGTTAAAATTCTAATGAATTACTTGAACCCAGAATATATTAAAATTTATAATAAAAAAATACCTATATTTTAATAATTTGGAAGAAGCTGATATAAATAGTTCTTTTTTTAATGACAAAAATCAGTATTTTGTCGAAAAAAGTGATAAAAATCAGTTTTTTCTATAAAAAATTATAAAAATCAGTATTTTTTTCTAAAAAGAAAATCCTAAAAATCAGTATTTTCTTCTAAAAAGAAAATTCTAAAAATCAGTATTTTCTACTAAAAAAATCCTAAAAATCAGTTTTTTTTCTTTTTGTGTTTTATGGTATCCCAAACGCATGCATGGTACTGGAGTAGAGGTAAAGCTTCCTCATAATGAAGATTTGGTCTTTAAGGAAAGAAATACGTGTAAAGGTCTCAAAAAATATTTTTTTTCTTCATAAATTGATTATTCAATAAGATACCCTGAAAATTTCCAAGTTGTTCAAAAGTTATAAGCATTTGAAGATTTGGTTTTGAATGAAACTTCATTACGCATGTGCTGTTGCGGGTACATTTATTGATTATATACTATCTACCAAAAAGTATTTGGACACTTTGGATTTATATGTTGCATGATAATTTTGGCAAAGTAAACAATAGCGTTCAAATTCAGACTCCATAAACACAAATAATGCAATTTAATTCAGTTTAACATCTGTCAATTTTCCAATTTATCATGCAATATAAAAATTTGTGGAAAACCCCTTATCAGTTTTCTCCAATTTGAGAGCTTGCTAAATACGGCTCATTGTATGGTGTATACCTCTTTGAAAAATATCAATAGTCAACTGAAACTTTTACATAAGTTGCCTCATAGATCTCACTACCAAAATATTTTTAAAAAATAATTAATATCTTTCGCGCATGCGCAATCACATTTATTTTAATAAAACTGCTCAAATCTCTTTCTTCTTTCTCTCTATCTACTTTCCCGTAAAAGTAAAAAAAAATAATAATAAAGCATGAAAGAAGGCTTAATGTATCGTGAAAATATCGTTAAAAATCAAGAAAAGTCAAAAATAAGTGAAGTAATTAAATAAAGATTGAAAAATAAAAAATTTGAAAGTAGGGTATTGAGATCGGGAAAAAGGGGGGTTTGTTGTCTGTCGGTCTGTCGGTCTGTCGGTCTGTCCCCCCCCCCCCAATAACTTTTGAACGAATTGTCCGATTGGAAAAATTCTTTTTGCATTCGAAAGATCTCGGCGAGGACATCTCATTTCTGTATTTTACTTTTTGATTTGAACAACTTTTTTTTTCAATTTTGAACAGTTCAAAAAATTTTAACATTAGCGCCTATGGACAAAATTGAAGCAAATTCTGTAAACTCTGGGCACAAGAGCCAAGTTCCTATTGCAAGCTTATTGAAAGGAGTTCTCGGAGTGAAATATTGATTTGAACAGTTTTTGTTCATTTTTGAACAGTTCAAAAAATTAACACAGAGCTTACGGGGACATTTCAACCCTATATAAATCCTGATCTAACGGACCGATTTGCTTGGAACAAACTTTATCGGAAAGCTCTTATAACGTAGAACATGTAGAAATAGAAAGTTTATCCAGAACTTACGAGCCTATTTTGCTATGAAATTTTTTGATCGGGATTTTCAAGGATATTTCTCAGTGACTCAATGAGTGAAATAATGAATGAATGAATAAAATAAAGAGTGAAAGAATAAATCAATGAATAAATGAATGAGGAAAAGAATGAATGAATAAATTATTGAATAAATGAAAATATAAATAAATGAGTGAATAAATACATGAATGCGTAAATGAATGAATAAACACTTGAATGAGGTAACGAATGAATGAATAAATGCATGGCTGAATAAATGAAAGAATGAATGAGTGAGTGAATGAATATGTATTATCCGTTGAAAAAGGTATATTTTCAATAATTAGAACTAAAGATAAATAAGAAAGAGAGAGAAAGAGATAGCTAGATTATAAATTTGAATTTGGTGTATACGGGAAAGTAGGCTCGTATAGTTCTAGACGGAACTTCTTGTTATTTTGTCAAGTTGTCTGCAAGTTTCATGTAATTTGAGATAGAACTTAGCGAGTTATAAGCAAAACACTTGCGAAAATTTTCGAATTTTTAAAACAAATGCCCATATCTTCATGAATATTACTGCTATTCTGACGAAAGCGGGTGTAAGCATTGCATATATAATTAAAAATGTTTTGCGAAAGTTACAGGACATTTCGATCATTTTTTTTATACAAGATGTTCAAAAGTTGTTTTTTTCCTTCTTTAATTTTTTGATGGCCCCCTAATTGCCCTAAGCCTGAATTTTGTTTCTTAAATGTGAGTTTAAGTATGTTCTTTCCATGGTGCAAAATACAGAACAACAAGTTTAATATTTCTCCAGAATTTTTTAAAAATGTCTAGAATCCAAAGTGTTTAAATACTTTTTGGTAGATAGTGTATTAGAAAGCTATTTCTAATTTGCGTAAATATTGCAATAAATGTTATAATTTTTTTAAAGAGTACTTTTTCAATATATAACATAATATAAAAAATATATTTGTGTGAGTAATATTCATAAGCTAAAAGTAAAATAATTTAATGTTTAAAAAATAGTTTTTTTTTTTTTATAAAAATAGATTAAATTTTTTTTTTTGGAAGTAGTTGGAGTTTTGAAAGTAGTTGTAACTAGTAGTTGGGAAAAAAAGTAGTTTAACTAGTAGTTAACTACTTGAAAACAAAATTAGTTACAACTAGTAGTTAACTACTAGTTACCTAGAATAGAAATAAAATTTCAAGTTAATTTCGAGCACGTTAATTTGAGCATTAAAACGCAGACAAATACAAAGTTATGGAGTTTAAAAAATAAGTTCAGAACCCACAATTATCTTTCTTGCATGTAAGTTTGTAACGCGATACCACTAAATCAGGCTAAAACTAGCTTTAGTCCGGTAACAGCGTAAGCAAAAATTGCTCAGGTTCTTACTGATTTTTGTTTGAACACATTTGGATGTTTTACATTGGCATGTAGTAATGTGCAATCACAGAATCTCAAAGAAGGAAGTTTTGTAGTTGGTCTGAAACATCCCGCTATGAAATTAATCATTAGTATTATAATTTTACTGTAATGTGAAATAATGATTCTTAAATTTTCTTCTTCAAGAACATTTCGAGCATTTATTTACTTTTTTGAACGATATCAAATATAATCGTAAATCATGTACGTCTCTTTTAAGGAACACTAAGTCTTCGTTTGCATTCGACCATTCTGCAAGTTTAGTGAACAACAAAAGGTAACAACAATGTCGTTCTTCAAACTGTTTAGGAGAAAAGAAAATAAATCTAAGCCCTTTTGTTCGCAATATTTTTTTAGCTTCTGCTTAAGCAAACACAAAATCAACAATAGTAGGAAATCAAATGAAGCAGAGAATGTGATAAGGAAGCAATGACTACATGGAGTTCGAATGTGATTAACGTCCCTGGTGACTTAATCATAGAAGATAAATATTTCATTTGTACAGTAGATTGACTAAAACACTTTCTCATCGTTTGGATAGAGCTCACATGTTCTGATCATTCCCAGTACCAAGTTCTTTGATTGCATACATTTTCCTTTCTGTTTTCTTTTCTGGCAAAATAAAAGGAAATGTTGCTCAAGATCTAACCCACACCATTTCCTGTAGCGAAAGCACTAAAAGAAGTTTATTACGATTACAGTTAACAAGGCATTTGTATACACATTCTAGAATGCAAGATATTTCACACGTTATTTATGAATTGTTGATCATATAATACATTTTTAAATACTTTTTTTACCGTTGTACGATGAATTGAAAACTATAAAACAACTTAAATATAGGATAAATTGCATTAAAATTTTAAACGCGTGTTTTAGGGATACGAGCTCATCAAAGCTTTTTTTTTTCTTTTTTTTCTACTGTCAACTACGCGAATAGCAGAAATTATTATGCTTAATACATTTTTTTAATAAAAGCTAATTGCGGATTTAGACTTAAATTAAAAGTGTTATGAAGTATTCGCATTCTCTATCGTAAAGTTGTCTACTTTATAAGAATGCCGAAGTGTAATTTTCACAATACGCAACACTGGTAGTATGTAACCTCTTACGTGAAAGAAACCCTCATTTTAGCTACTTTTGAAACTCCCCACTACCGTTACATTAAATGTTAGAGTTACATACTTGAAATTTCGTAGGTCTGATAGCTAATAATAATAATTTCATTGAACACATATAATCCGAAATTTCATTTTTATCCCTCTAATTTTATGGAATTATTAAGGCCTGAACATGGTCATTTTTATTATTGACTGGCCCACTCATCAAAAACCTAGACCACTTCTAAGTGCATTACATACTTTTAGTTATCCATCAAGGTAGATCATTTATCATGTACAATATAAAACTTCAACGAAATATACTATTATGGAGATTGCACCAAATAATACACCTAACGAGCATTACAAGGTCACAAATAGATTGCGTTGTATCGAAGTTACTTAGCGTTAGCACTTCCTGATCCATAAGGGACACTGAAATTTCGACAGTTTACTTTACAAAAATTAATACTCGTATATGTACAAACACATCTAAGACATACATAAAAAAAGGGCCAAATGTGGCAGAAACGACCTCCAGTACCACGGGTAAATGAATTGAAAACTAACACGTGTATATTTCCATAGCAGAACTTTTAATTAAAGCTGTAGGAATGTACAACGGGTTCTCCAATTCTTTTAAAATAAACAATTTGTTACTTTCTGATTTCTATCAGAAAAGTTTTCATTCTCAATTATTACGGTCAAAAATGTGACTCCACTTTTTAATAACTAGTCATGTGGTAAGATATAGTAATTAATTTGCAATTGGAGTATTCAAATTTTTTTGCTCCTCCAAAATTAATCGAACTTAGTTTTAGATATCATCAAAAAACCGTTTACTGGTAAGCAAATGATTAAATCACAGATAATGTACGTTAATAAAACTTTAAACGGCTATCCGTAGTGATCATACAACCATATGTTTAAAAAGAACGTTAGATAAACTTTGTAATCATAGGTTAAAACCGCTTTTGAATATATCGAAGCTAATGAAAAGCATTACTATCTCAGAAAAAAAAAATGTGAGTCTTTTAATTTTTTTACCCATCTCTTCTTTCAAAAAATATCTAACTGTAATATTGCTATACCTTTCCATAAGGTCGAGGGTTTTAGAACCAAGCGTGTGTAAGAGAGAGGGGCAGTTGCCTCACCCTCTTAGGCTTTTAAAGTACAATGTATTTGCGCGTGTATGTATTTTTAATGCAATAAAATAGAACTTATACCCTTTGCTCTCTCCCTGCGTCCTTCCTGGAAAAATTTGAAATCACGGTCTAGTACAATTTCATCTAGCAAAAAGATTAAAAAATTTTAAAAAGGTGAATGGTAAAAGTTGTCCCAAAAAATATAATATCGTTACGGGCTCTTCGCAATTTAAACCAAGGACTAACCCCTTATACAAACAGGGAAATTTATTTACAAGATATTACACTGTGTACAGATTTAAGCACACAAAAATGCCTCACGAACTTCACACATCACCGTAAAACCAACGGCAATCTCGTGTTTACTTTCCAAATACGAAAGAAATCAAGCACGGAGCTTACAGTGCAATGGTTTAGACTTACATGCATTCGCTAAAGGCTAAAAATAAATTAAACACTCCCAAACTTCTCGCCAGAGCTTTCTTTATATAACATCGCGGATATAGTAACAGGATTATTCGAGAAATTTCCAGAAAAACTAAGATTATCTAACGTGCTCGGAATGTCGCCAGCCTGGCGAGAAACAACATTGGTACCCCAAAGTTCGTAACAATATTGTTAACTGTTATAATTATATACAAACCCAAAAAATCTGAAATTACATAGCTCAAAGAGTTCAGAAATAACAGAACGGGTTAAAATGTATTTTAAAAAGTTTTCTTGAGACAAAAGTTTTGGGAAAAAGTAAACGTGTTCAACAAACTTTTATTCGTCCCTAAATGGAAAAAAAATATATATTAAAAGTTTTTTAAGAATGTAGATAGAGTAACTTGAGATTCATTAATTCAGAGAGGCATAGTTTTGTTTCAATTGATTCATCAGTATTTGATAAGTAAAAATTATTTTTCATTAAGTAAATAAAGATATGCTTTTACGATTTTTTAAACTTAAAAAGAACATTTGGCAATAATTATCCTATTCATCAATTCCTTTCAAACTGAAGTGTGCATTATTTTTGAAGACTCTCATGAAATTAACTAAGAAATAATTTTGTAGATTCAAAGAATGGAATTTTTATTTAAAAAAAGTAATCGCAATAACTTGTTGAAAAGAGAACTTCTAATTATTCTGTGGAAAAAAAGAGCAAGTGTTTCAATTACACAATTGAATTATTTTTCCTTTTTCTTTGAAAGCTCGTAAAACCAGATAATTAGAAACAAACCGACTGATATTTCATTGAAATTTCAAAATTGTACATTGGAAATCGCTTTAGGTAAATGTGACAAGTTTCAAGGTTTCTTTTTTGTATTGCTTTTAAAAAGGAACGTATGGATTTTTTTTCTGTTTTGAAAAGAAGATCGGAAGTCAAAGGACCAATGTTTCAAATCGAGCGTGTACTAAAGTATACTTTGAGATTAAATGCATCACACAATAAAACTTTAGGTCAACTGATATGATTTCAAGTTTATCATTATTTTCAGTATCAATAAAATTGATCTTAATCAGAATATTTTTACCAACAACTCAGAATTTTGAAGTATGCTACTTATAGGATTTCAAAAGCTTTATTTAAAAATTCTAACTAAATGTGTTGGTATTCAATTAAAAATAGCAAATATTTGGGAAGTAAAATGTTTTATCATATTTTTCTCCAAAACACCGCCAACCGAAAGAAAAAATGAATAATCAGCACTTTTGATAAAAAAAAAAAAACTTTTAAACTGAACTGAGTAAACGAACCACTTAAAGACAAATGGCGTTCATAGTACCAGTAAGATTCAATCAGATTATACAAAGTAAAAATAACAAAAAAGGAGAAATAAAACTAAAATTACTGATCTACTTTTGTTTCTATATTTTCAGTTGATTAATCTTCATAAATAAATATCTTTTTTTCTTAAGGGTCTTAAATTTCTTTTTTTGATGACTTTGAGAGGGCGTGAAAATGATTAAACTAGCAATGTTAATTTCATTGCTCTAGTTTCAAAAAAAAAAAAAAAAAAGGATTTGGCTTTTCGTAGTAAAATAATTTATTCTTAGAGTACATCACTGGGGTTTTCAAGCTATGCATTCATACAAAATATCGTCATTTAACATGCAAAACCTGTTGTGTACACTTTTTTACAAAAAAAATTAATATAGTAAAATAACGATGTCATTTACCAGTGGTAAGTCCAAAGACGTCTGGAACCGTGGGGCTTCACAACAATGTCAACGGTATCACGAGAATTGTAATTCCGAAACGAGTGTCAGCATTGTTTATTGCAATTTTCTGCTTAAAACGTTGTTTATCTAATTTTGTATCATTAAAAACAGTTTGAACAATGCAAAAGTTAAATAAAAGTTTTGAAACAATCAAAACTATGCAGCATGACCTATGGTGTACCAGCCTCTTTCAAGGCACGAATGTCAGTTGCAGTATTTCTGTACTACCTGTTGCTGTTTTGAAGATAGGCACGTGTACGTGTAAAATATCCCCACTTTTTTCTTCTTGGTTATAGGCTTGAAATATGTTAATATTTCGTTAAAATAGACTAATAAAAGAGATGAATTAGTGTACTAAAAATTAAAGCTTATAGTTATACTTTTTTTTTTTTTTTTTGTTAGAAACTATCTTTTTCTACGACGGTAAAATGGCATTCGTTTATCTATAAGCCCAAAGTTATTCAATACCTGTCAAAAAATCTTATAAATAGAAACAGCGATAACTGTCTAATACAAATTTGTACTTCATATGGGAAAAACAGCGAAAATTTTCCCACTTACCTTCCCATTTATGTTCAAGTTATTGATTTAACATGCCTCAAAGGAGGTAGGGAAAAACGGAAGAAAAACTGGACAATTTACGGTCCACCATTTGCGAGAAGACGATAACAATGGGTAAGGGGAAGGAAAAATCGATATATCGATTGTCACTTAAGTATCTTTTCCAGGAGATTTTTAGAAACGGCAAATGTGTTTTACGGTTGTTACATCGTTTGAATAGCATTCAATTATTTCACTGCTACAACACTTACCAAGTCTTTACATCAGTCTGATTTCTCAGTTTGGTTCAATTTCCGTAAATGCCGGCTAATTTAGGTCTGCTTCAGACTCACGGAATTGCTTGAAACTGACGCTACGATTTTAGGCATTAGCTTTAAGCTATTTTATATTTGAAGAATGAAAGTTTTTAAACGGAATAACTTTGGCAGGAAGTCGTGCGTATTAGGGACATTAAATGCATGCCTAGCAAGAACTACAGAATACGTTTAGCAAAAATATGAGTTCAGGATGATGTATAAAATGTTTCCCTTACTCCTTGTTTTATGGTTAAGTTTTACTTAATAGCAATCTGAGGTCACATAGTTTTCAAAAAGAAAAAATAACATAAATCTGTCAAATTTCCATGCATTTTCAATCTTTTTTTTCTTAATTAGCAAAAGACTCAAACTTCAAAATTCAAACATTAATTACCATGATCAGCAAATCGTAAAACATCAACCAGAAAAGATTTTAGTCGTTGAGGTGGGATTATTGTCGATGAATGCATTTGAAGCTTGATTGATTAAAACCGTTGCTTGTAGTAAAAACGGTTTTAAGTGTATATTTGGGTGGATCATTGTGTTATTTTTCTTCCTTAGTAAGGGGAACCGGATTAAAAAGGTTATAATTGGTTCCAAACAAACACGTTTAAAATTTTGTCACTGGTGGGTGACTCCTTTTTTCCCCGGATTGATTTTGAAGTTTCGGTTTCTTCAAATATATATATGGTCTATATAGGAAAAAAGGATCTGTCCTTACTATGCCTGCCATACTATTTGTTTAAGGGCAATCAAAACTAACAAAAGCTTTTCCCTCTTTTTTTTTTTTTTTTGCATTGTTTAACACGTTTTTATTATTTTTAATTTATATTTATTTATTTGTTTTAATTTAAATCTATTTCTTTGTATTGCTATCACTTTTGAAGTAATGCAATAATTTACTACACCGGTCTGTGTTACTCTTGAGACTATTGAACTTGTTCGTCCAATTTCTGTGCACATATGTATATATTATTATATATTGTGCTTTACTTTCTTTGATCACAGTTGATAAATATATATATATATATATATACAATATACGCGTGTGCATCTCAAAAAAAACTTATTTTTATTATCTGGAGTAGTATTCATTGAAATGTTGAAATTGATTGCTGCGTATGCATACTTTAGGAGACAAAAAAAAAAGTTTTTTTATATCTTCATAATGAAGAAAGAATTATTTTTTATTGAAACAGATATGATACAATGAAATTTGTAACTTTCTCTCATCTTTGGCATACCTTAGGAAGGAATATTGTACTTTTTACATAATTCATTTTCACTCTTTACATTCAGTACATATGAAATTAATGAAATTCAGTTTTTCGGTGATAAATTCATAATTTTACATACCAAAATACTTTATAATAATTAATATACTTTATATTTATCTAATTTAAAAGAATTTTAATTTAAAACAAATTTAAGTAACATTTCTTTGCAGTCTTCCTTACGGTTCATCAATAAACAGTTTTGAGGCTTGTTTGAAAATAAAAGGTACTTAAATAATAAATATATTTAGAAACAATAAGATAAAATGCGTTGAACTAGGATCTCATTAGTCTTACGTCCCATGGAACGCATACATGACTAGCTTCATATGACTTATGTTCTTCAAAAAAATATCGATTTTGCTGAAGAGAGTGGAGTAATAATTTGGAGTTAGAAAAGCTAAAGAGGACCAGATAAGGATGTTTTTAAGACATGTTCGCACTATGCCTTGAAAAAGTCTGAGCTTTGTGCTACATTTACGGTATCTCTGTAAAGCACGTCGCTGAAAGGTAATATATCCTTGAAGGATACTTTATCCATGATGGATGTCGTATCCCTGAAGGATGCGATAGCTTGAAAGCTACTTTATCCCTGACGGACACGATATCCCTGAAAAGCAATTACATTGCAAGCCATACATGTACTCAAATGGGATTTTCGAATGACACGCCTGTTATGAGAAGTCTCCCATGAAAGAACCGTTAAAAATACATCAACGGTTATTCTTCAGTTTAAACAAACATATGCTTTTTAGGCATTAATGGAGGCAATCCACCGCTAGAGGGACTCATGCGGTCATCGTTGTCACGTGGTATCCGCTCTTTGATTTTCAATTGAGTTCTACGTGGAGCTCACTACGCCAAATTGATTATCTTAAAATTAATTAGACTATTTTCACAGCTTTTTCTGATTGTAACCCAGTATTTACATTTAATATAATCATTACAAAAGAAATTTATTAATTATTACAATAGTTATTGTGTTTTATTAAGTGTTAATTTTATGTAATGTAGAAGAACTTTATTTAGGTATAGTCTTTAGATTTGTCGAACTCGAAGTAACGCGATGCTACGGCTTCCTTTGTTTACATTACTTTCATCGCTGCCACGTGACCAATGACGTTGCTTGAATTGCTTCCATTATCATTACACATTTACGCACTCTTGATAAATATCTTAGCAACATGTTAGACTTACACTGTCCCCTGATAAATAATACCCTAGTAACGTGATGAATTTACATTGTCTCCTCATTAATTACTATATCTTCGTAATGTACTAGGATTGCTTTAAAGCTTCATCCGTATTCCCGAGTTTTATGACATTTTAAAAATGCCTCTGAGAAGAAAGAAAACGGTTCAATTTCATTTATACTGTCAATAAGGGTTTCAAAAAAAATTCTTCCTATGCTTATTTTGCCTTTCGAAAAGAAAACATTCTGGCAAAAAAAGTAAAATAAAAATAATAATTACTTGTTTAAGACAATCACAGATAACAACTTCTGTTCTGAATAAGGAAGTAATTACTAATAAATAAATAACACTGAAAACTTAAAACAATGGTGTAAAATAATATTTACACAACCATCCACACCTAAAATAAAGATCTTAATTATCACAGACACAATAAATTCTTTAAGAAAAAACTTATAATAAGGAAAAAGTAAACGTATGTAGATACATACATGCATTATGTTATTTTTTTTTATCTCTCAATTGTAGTAACATGGATTATCTTTATTAGTATTCACTTAGAGGATTATGCCCATTCTCATTTTTTTTCTTTAAATCTTCTTCATTGTCAAGGTATGTAATGAGTATAGTTGTTTATCATCCAAACAGAATATCTTATAAATATTAATTAATTAAAATTTCTCTGCAATATGTACGTTTTGAAAATAAAGACGAAGAGTTTAATATTTATCATATACCATACTCAGGTACAAATCACTTTTTTTCCGTCCCACAAAAGTTAACTGTCTTAACAAACATAAAAGTAAAACTTTATGTAAAAAAAAATACATTTTTTGAATAACATGGGTTTAGAAGTTATGAAAATGATTAAATATACGTTGAAAAACAAATTTTTAAACAAATAAAATATATTTACACACGTTGACGTAAAATTTCATTAAACTCCAAAAATAGATTTCCTCGTGTACTGAATGTAGTATGTCTTTCCCTAAGCTCAAAGAATTAAAATGAAGCTCGTAAAAGTAAAATCAAATCACATCGACACTGATTTCTAATTTTAGACAAAACTCTCAATCCCGTAATACCACATAAGTTAAAAGAAAATGTTTCTTTAATGATTCGTTTAAAAAGACGGTTTTGAAACAATGCTGAATAGTGAAACAGTAATGGTTAAAAAAATCACTTCATATCACAGCATGAAATGCCATTTTTGTTTAAATTTTATTTTGTGCTGCCTTTTTAAATAGCAAAAAGATCTTCATATCTGAATTTATAAATTTCACTTTAGATAATGATTTCAAATTTTCACATTTATGTACTCTAAAAAATCTCACGGTGGAGAAAACTCAATTGTAGCTCAGATATGTTGACAAACGCAATATTAGACACCCTAAAAAATCGCAGCATTTTGGGCATATTTTAGAAATACATATACAAGGTGACAATATTTAAAGTTTCCCTGTTTAGATGTACATCAAGCTCCTTGTACTAGACGAGTGTCATTGAAACTTGGTATAATTAATTTGGGCTATGGGGAAAAGATATCTACTCTCAAAAATCTCCCGGTTACATTAGTTCAATTATGTTACGGAAATTTTGGCATATGCAATATCAGAGACCATAAAAAAGGCGCAACATTCTGGGCGTATTTTAGAACATACATATACAAGTTGGTAATATTTAAAGTTCCCTATTTTAGATGTACATCAAGCTCTTTCTACTAGGAGTGTGTCATTGAAACTTGGTATTGGTATAATTAATTTGGGCTATAGGGAAAAGATATCTACTCTCAAAAATCTCCCGGTTACACTAGTTCCCAAATTATGTTACGGAAATTTTGGCATATGCAATATCAGAGAGCATAAAAAGTCGCAACATTCTGGGCGTATTTTAGAATATACATAGACAAGGTGGTAATATTTAAAGTTTCCCTGTTTCGACATCAAGCTCGATCTAATAGACGTATGTCGAAACTTGGTATTGGTACATACGTAGTTTGGGCCATGGAGAAAATATATCTGTAATGAAAGAAAAATAATAGTTCAAATTTCTACCACCAGGTGAAAAGGGGACACAAGAAGAAACAACCCATATATTAGAAACAGAAAAAACCACACATCATTTGTTCAATGTGCATTTCGTTTGCATCAATCACATGTTTAAAGCGTGCTATAGTGTGGTCAACAGTAACGGAAAGGTTTTTCTGCATGAACAGCAGCAACTTTACGAAGAAAAAAGCAATTGATAGATAAGTTAGAAGCTCTTGGTGCTACTGTTGAACACGTTGTAACACGTTTTGAGCATGATATTGACGCAAAGGAAATGCACGTCCCCCCCCCCCCCCCGTTTCAACAGTTTTTCTTCTTTCTCTCTTTCTTTATGCAATTCATTCTCCTCAGATTTTAAAATTTGAATTGTTACTTATATTTATACATTTTCTTTCTCTGTGGTCTAATACACAGAGTTTCAGTAGCATACTTTTATTATAACGAACTAAACAGGGTATTTTTAGCACATGTGAAAATATTTCTGCAGAAAGAATTCGACTTAACGAAAGAAAAATGCAGAATTCGAAAGTTAACAGTAAATTACATAGCGTTAGTTAGGAGATCAACTACAACAAACTACGTTTCATTTATTATTACTATTTTCCTGTTATAATTTTTTGCTTAATGTCTAAACGCGGGGCTTTAATGCAGCTGGAGCTGATTACAAGTTTTCAAAATGTTTTAATTATTTTGTGAATATGGTTTAAAGTATCTGGGGACAAGCTTTAAATACTAAAGAAACTTCCCTTTAGCATCTTCATAGTATTCACACGGTTATGGAATTATGTTCAAGTTTTCCTAATAAGAACAACCACCTTCTCCATAATTGAAAAATTTCCTCGGATGAAAATATGAGGTAAAAATTAACCGTTTAAAAGACGGTTATTTTGAATGCATACAAAAAAAATTTTTTTAATTATGTTCTTTTGGGAAAGAAAATGGGGGAAAAAGTACCCTCGCATTTAAAAATAAATTAATTCGTACATTACCCAGTCCACATACCTAATCGCTAGTGGGAAGGTGGCATATGATGAGCCTATAAAAACTAGTGTTCAACATATTTACCACACATCCTAATATGTTCCAAAATTAGGTTTTCGCACTAACGATATTTCAGAGTAGTCCGTTTTTGTTATTCCTACTTTTTAACGTGTACGTTTTTATGAAGGAAATGTTTGTGTTTTCGTGCAGAAAATGTTAGCGTTTTTGGTGCAGCAACGGAATTTTCCAGAATCTGTTTTTGGATTTAAAGGCCATTTTTTTTAAATATGAAATATATATTTTTTTAATCTCTGAAATTTAAACAATAATTATCATAGGTTTCAAACGCAATTGTGTTTAAAATTTTACGAAACATTTTCCAATTCTGCGCTTATAAATGACATTTCTTGCTGTGATTGGAAAATGAATAAGTTTCTTTTTCAAAAACTTGTAGTGCAAAATTTTCTTACTGCAACGTGTATAAAATACGCTAACTCCTTTTAAATATATCTTGCGTATTTTTAGTTATGAAGTCAGTATCGAAATTGATTTGCTAAAAAAAGAGAATATTATCTCAATCTAGATATATTTCAGAAAACGATGGGAAGACAGGTAAGTAGAAATATACCTCACTGTGAAAAATTTATGTTTAAAACTTTTCCAAGCTTTTTCTCATTAATTTAACATAGCTACATATTTTTTAGCTTGGAATTTTTTATGTGTATACATAATAGAACAAGTAGAAGAACAAATATACAGATCACAATGTTTTGTCCCCGAAAATATGGAAATTTGGTGAACACCTGCAGATTTTCCATATATCTTTTGGACGTTACTGGAGCATCATACGTAACAGCGAAAACGTTCGAAGTCAGTTCGCCATTTTCAACTTGACTAGATTATAGCTTCATGCACGAAGAAAATGTTTTTAATGTTTTCTTATGTTCTTGCAACCCCTTCCCTTTCTGCTGCATCCTAAAATAAATTAAAATATTTTATTTTAGTCAAAATTTTAAAAATGTTTGTAATAAACATCTTTTTGAATATTTTAATCAATTCCCTGCAAATATAGTTTAACAATAAAGAAAAATATAAACTAAAAAATTATTTTCACAATACCTAATCATCACCACGTTAGTTTTCATTTAAGTACAAAGCAGATAAAGGATTAGATACAAGTTTAAGTTAATAAGAATAAAAAAGAAATACAATTATTTAGGCTTTAAATAAGTGGAATGTAAAGATACCTTTTAGGTTTTGCCTTAACACCTATCACACTTTAACTGGCCTTACCACCTGTCCCCCTGCCTTACCACCTATTTTCAGACTGAACTGAACTGTTCAAAACTATTTAACAGCTTAAAAGAAAATATATTTTATCAGTTTTTTCACCCCTGCGTTATTACCATGCCACCTATTTTCACGCTGAATTTCGCTGTTCAAAACTATTTAACAGCTTAATAGAAAATGTATTTTCTCAGTTTTTTCACCCCCTACCTTATTACCTTACCACCTATTTTCCCACTGCGCTAGACTGTTCAAAACTATTCAACAGCTTAAATCTTACCACCTATTTTCACACTGAGCTGGACTGTTCAAAACTATTTAACAGCTTAAAAGATTTTTTTTTCACCCCATACTTCATTACCTTACCACCTATTTTCACACTGAGTTGAACTGTTCGAAACTATTCAACAGCTTAAACCTTACCATCTATTTTCGCACTGAACTGGATTGTTCAAAACTATTTAACAGCTTAAAAGATTTTTTTTTCACCCCTTACCATATTAATATACCAAATAAATTCACACTGAGCTGGATTGTTCAAAACTTATCAACTGCTTAAACCTTGACACATGTTTTCACACTGAACTAGACTGTTCAAAACTATTCAACAGCTTAAAAGAAAATATATTGTATCAGTCTCTAAAGCAATGGAACCCTCTAATATTTTAAATAAATCTTAAACCTATAAATATCTGAAATTTTCCTGGGTTACACCTGATTTTATATGGAATACATATATTCAGTTATCTTAAGTGTTGTTTTCGTGGAATATTACTTCCCACGCAATTTGTTAAGGAACTAGAATTAGCTAAAAGCAACGTGTACATTTTAATTTGGGCTTTTGACTAAGTGAGAAAATAGTTTAATGTTAGCAAAATAAACTAAGGAGAACCTAATGAAAAAATTCGTTTCAAATTAATCGTTCCTTTTTGTTATGTATGAATATTTTTATCAGGAAGCAATGTGGAACAATGTCTTCAACTTTCCTAAAAATATGTTTCCTATTTTGCTTTCAAAATAAGATAAAGGAACTCGATTGAAATTCTATACGTAATTTAATTCAGTCCTTCAATTAATCATAAACAAAATTGCTATCAAAAAAAGAAAAAGAAGGAAGGAAAGAAAGATAATCGTAAACTTGATACTTTCTATAATATTCTCTTTTTTTCATGCCTCTCAGTAACACTAATATAAAGAACAGCAAACTAATCAATGATTCCGGATCGTGTGTCTATGATGGTGAGCAAAACAAATTGTAGACATTGCCAGTTGAAATTTTCCATTTTACAAGTATCATACTATGCAGTTAAAATCTTTTAATTAAAAAATAAAAACGTTTAATTCAATTTGTTTCTGTATTAGGACAGAGCAGGAAATGTAATGAAATGTTAAATATTATTTTAAAACAATCGTCTTCGATTGTATTCCTGTCATTTTCTTGTGTTCCTTAATTTATGCAATTTTAAGTGGATTTTCTTACATTTATTACTTGCATTTGTACGTCATTCAATATTTAAACATATATTTTTATAAAACTTGTATCTTTTTATAGTAATGAAGCACTGACGTAGATAAGGGGGTGGTTTTGGGGATGAAACCCCCCCCCCCTGAAATGGTAAAGATTTTCCAGAATTTGACCAATTTTTCTTCGAAAAGAATGAAACTAGCCGACGTTTTCCGAAAAAAACCCCCCTAAAATACAGATCTAGCTACGCCACTGTAATGAAGCCAGTACCTTTTCCTGAGGGGGAGAGGGGTCGTTTATGACATACATACTTAGAGACATTTTTAGATATTTACCGATAAGTGAAAAGCATAATTATAGCAATACTTAAGAGTTTAGTTGACATTTCACTTAAAAAATAAGGTATACATTGACTAATATGTATCTAAAAATAATACAAACAAATTTAAAATAATACTATGTGACTTATTAATGCGTATATATTTAAAATAATATTATTTGAATTAGAAATATATATAAACGTTCACTATAAAATATTTAGTTTTTTTTTTTTTTTTAAATAAACGCAGAAACTAAATGTTATCTTTACAAGTACCATAAACATAATTACTAACACGATAATGTTTACTCATGCATAGATATTTCTTCCTTTTTTAGTCATAGGAAAAAAATGTTTACATTTACAAAAAATCTATGTATTTTAAAAATCATGTTTTCAAGAGTCTCAATGATATTAAAGAGATGTTTGAAATTTCTATTTCGGAAAATGACATGTTGTTTAATCTAAATTCTAATGCATTCAATCTACATCTACTCTACATACTAGAAATTCGTATGCTCACTAGATATTTCTGGATGCGTCGCATAAGCATGTCATCTTCCTCACCTGAAGTGCACCTTTCCGCATCTTTGTCATTCAATTTTACGACCATGGCGCCATCTTTTGACGAAGTCGTGTTATTTTGGCTGTTCCTTTGTTCGGCCTCCAGCAGTAATCCTAAAATAGAAAAAATCAGAGTAAGAAGGTAATCATTATTACGTATGTATCACTATTTAGCAGGAATGTAATATCTAATATAATGATAAATTATTGTAAAATACAAAATTTAATATGCAAAAGTGTCGCATCTCGTACATATTAGTTATTAATCCCTTAACGTATTTTACCTTGCCCGAGTCAGGCACGTGCGAAAGTTACAGGCAAATTTGCACCTGCCCGTGTCTAACACGGGCGATCATCTCGCGTTATTTTATCAACTAATGCCCGTTTGAGATCCGTTTACACTTTGTTTGTATAATAATTCTTTATATAAATTTTGCCCCACTCCCCGCTCTCTAGTCACCCCCTACAACTGAAATTGCCAAAAACAGCTTTTTCTTTACGTATACATTCCTTTTGTCAAAAAAAAACTCGATCATTTTTTATTAGTTTTTCCGAAAATAATTCGTGTTCTAAGGGGTTAAGGGATCATTCATAAATGATGTCACGCTTCGAGGGGGGGAGGGGGTTCGTGAAATTGTGACAAAGCGTGACAAGGGGAGGGGAGGAGGTAACAGGAAGTGTGACATCAGGCTTAGACAACATAGCGTGATATGTGACAAAGGGGCGGAGGGAAGTCCGTTGAAGTGTGACATTTTGTGACAAACGGGGGAGGGGGTCAAATATATTGGAAAAAAGCGTGACATCATTTATGAATGGTCCCTAACTTGAGCATCAGATTTACAACACAACTGGACACCAGGATAATGCATAAGTCCTCAGTAACAGAACGTTTCTGATAATAAAATGACTTTTTATTTTACTCAGTGACTTATTCATGATTTTGTAACTCATTTTTTAGTAAAATTTGAATGTCTTCTTTGAATCGAGGTACAACTCCATTTTTAAAAAAAATAAGTTCATGTTCGGAGAGTTCATTTTAAAACTTATTGTCCTTAACCTTAGTGTTAGTGCCTAAAGAAGTAGTTTCTCAGGCATCTCAATAATATAATTTTTTACATTCGTCGACTTTAAGGCTCTCAGAACGAAACAGGGCCGTGAAGCATCGGAGTAGTGCAGAGGGTAAAATCTTTCTATCGTTCAGATACAAGCGTAATGGGAAGGGGACGGCGACAAATTGACATGGGGACCGCCTTGACTCTCAACGGCCCTGGAATGAACAAACTTGCAGTTGGTCTATTATTCAGATAAAGTCTTCAAATTTACCGGATTCTGAACAGAAAAAAGCCAAACGAAATTTTTGATGATACAACAGAAGTATAAAATGAGCTATTATTAACTTTCAAAAGCATATACCTGAAACAAATAAATTCATAAAAGATGTCCTCTCTAAAATGCTGTGTCAGGGAATACTTAATTGGGATTTGTGTAGAATTATGTACGAATGTTGTTTCTCCTGAATTACTTCTTTGTTTACCAGTAAGTGTAACAGACAGCGAAGTGAGTTTCATTCCACTTCAACTAGTAAAATAAAAATAAATAAAATAAAGTTGAATCCTCAGTAAAGCAAACAGACTAAAGGGGAGTAAAGCTACTGCCAATCAATCAAAATTATGTGTAGAAAGAATCTGACAAGTTTGTGATTTTCTGGTTGTAATAAGTTAAGAAAATAGCAGTTTAAGTTTGAAATAAGAATGTTCTACTGAACACGAAACAATATATTTAGTCAAGAAAAAGAGTTTAACTATATTTTTAATCCGAAAATTGTATTTGTACTTACCTGGACAGTGGTAAATATGTCCGTCTGACCGCGGTGGTCGTGGTGTTCGCTTAACTGTTGCATACAAGGGTTCCTCCTGCAACTAACACAAGTATAGATCAGACACCAAGGAATGCAAAATTGATTTTAAATCATGTTTTGAGCTAGTACAGTAAATAAATTTTATATTTATGAGTTTTCAACGCATTTACGTGAAAATATTGCAAAGTTACTAACGTTACAAATAAAAAGCTATAATATAAACCTATAAAAGGTGACGAACTAATTTAAAATCTGTTATGTTTGCCACAAGCCACTTGGAGTACAAACATTTACTTATCATTATCTGATAACGGCCACTTGAAAGCTTTTTGTTAATCTGAGAATGTCCCAACAACTAATTGAATGTGCTTTCCTGATATTTTTATGTAAAAACTAGTTTGTTTCGCGTCCCGAAACGATAACCTAAACAAGACGATCTCGAACATAAAACTGTCGATCGCGAGTTACGAGTAGCACGCAGGGTAATTTTTGGTAGCTGGTGGCCGGTTCGTTCAAAAGGCAGATTATAACACAACGATTGCTAGTTGATTTTTTTAAATTTCACCAATATTCGCATTGAATAGCGCGTAGCTCAGAAAGTTATTAAATTTTAAGAAAATCCATTATTTTAGTATAAGGAATTTTAATAAAAAGCTACAAGCGTCATTTATTAGTATTTAATATTTAATTGGTCGCTACAATTAGTTTTGTAATACAACCAATGTAAATTCTGTACATATGTTTTCTTCACAATACGATTGTCTTAGCAGTGAAAACCTTGTTTGCTTCAGAAGGAGGAGTCAGCGAAACATTTCAAGTTATTGTTGTAAATGCTTGGATTTTTCGACTTTTAATAAATCTTAGTTTATATAAAATTAGTAAAACTATCTTTTATCGCATAGTTTATTTTAAGATTTTCTTTTTCTTCTTTTTTCACATTGACACATATTACTAAGTAAAAAGCTGCATTTCACCATGTCTGAATTTTCGAAAGATTTTTTGTTTTTGAATTCAAGAGATAAAATATTACCTTTCCTAGAACTTTTAATAATTTTTATTAATATTCATTATTTTATTACAAAGATTTTAAAAAGACTTATCTTCACTTGATGCTTTACGTTTTGCTTCAATTCTATCAACAACACATTTTGAAGTTGCAATCAATAAAACGAGCTCTGTACATATGTTTTCTTCACAATACGACTACCTTAGCAGTGAAAAACTTGCTGGTGCCTCATATACATATAACAACTAAGAGTTGATTAATAACTGACAATTGAGTTTGCTATTTTTTCCCAACCTTTTTTCCCCTTCGATGTTTGGAGGGGGTAGAGATAGTTTTGAAAATGTTTTCCTCGTTTCAATGCAAGTAAATAAATGAATGTAATTTACCAGGAGTTAATTTGTATGAAATGGTTTGTAAATGTGTTCAAAATAAAATTTCTTATGACACAATTTAGTGAGGTGAATAAGTTTCTTGATATGAGATTGGACTTAATGCCCTGAAAAAAGCACGAGGAAAGAATCTACATATAAATAGGCAAAGACAAAACAGTTAAGTACCATTTTCCACCCCAATTTGTCAACGGTTTTTTTTCGTGTTCTTTTTTACTAGCTATTGATGAATTTTAGCGATATCAATAAAACAATTTTGTAAATATGTGTTTTTTAGGTGTTTAGGTGTACTTTCGACGTAGATTCGAAGCATTTATTTAAGAAATCTTGATTCGCCATACTTTCGTACAAGACCTTACATCTACAGTCAACAATAACTGCAAAATATTCAATGCATTTTTTGCTTTTAATAATTCTAGAAACAATAAATGTCAAGAACAAAACAAAAGAGATAATGTAATCCATTAAATGAATGTCAAAGCAAAATAATAACTAATCTTAAGGTGTCAGTTAATCTATTTCCAAAATCTACTAGTATGATAAGTCAGTAAGATTCTTTGTCCAGTGCACTGTCAAACAAAACAAAATACAATTTGAAGCTAACAATATCTAGTGTAATATAAAGTGAGATTAATTGCGAAGACGCGCTATTTTGCGTAGAATCAACGTCTCGCAAGTTTGTCGATTTGCATTAGCGTTTTAAACTCTCGATTAATTGAAAGTGAGTGTTTGTAATTCTAATTTATTCAATAATATTAGGGTGGCTTGAATTTATTTTCAACCGACTTCACAAAGGAAGGAAGTTATACATTCATACTGTATGTATGTCTTTTTGTTTGTTTGTTCACTCATAACTTCTCACCTGATGAACCGACTTTCATGTTTCTTTTAATGGATCGTGGATGGTTTCCCATAGATCCCGTACATTTGTTCGGCAATATTGGATAATTAGAAAAACAGTTATGGGTGAAAAAAAGGGACCACATTTATGCCCATAACTTTTTACTAAATGAACCGATTTTGATGATTTTTTCTTTAATCGATAGAGGGTCATCTAACTCAAATATCTCACATCAATTTGGCAACATTTGTTTTTTTTAGAAAAATCGTTATGGGTGAAAAAAAGTATTTGTTTATTTTAATTGGAAACGCTTGGCTTGTTCTATTTTCTTTACAGGAGAAGGAGTGCAGAAAGATAAAATTTACGCATAATATGTGTTACAAATGCATTAAATTAAATAACTAACTCAGTGGTCAATCAGTCATATTGAGGAGAGATTATTGCTAATTGACATATTTAAACAAAACAAATCTAAAATGTCTAAAACTCGTTTAAACGTTCGAGAATGAACTTGAAAAATTTAACGAACTACGGTCAAATTTCGATCGCTGGGAGAACTCCAGTAATATATGAATTCTTTCGAGCAGTAACCTAATCGAGCTAGAAGGAATGCGGTCCTGAAGTTTCAATTTATACCACAATCATCCAAATATTGCATCCGAACACTGAACGGATTTCCGACAGAAAATAGCGCAACTTGACGCCGCGTGTTTTAAGAGAAAACTACAGCAATAAATCGAGAGCCAGAGAAATCGATAAGCGGATGGTATCGATTTTCCTATTGGTATCTTTTGTAGAACTCTAGCAGGAAGAAAAGTGATAATGGGCTTATCATTTGATTGCTAAACGGGCGCATTAATTATGGGGGAAATATTTTAGAAAATATCTCCCATGAAAGAGCGATTGAATTTTGCTTATGAAACATCATACGTAATTCTTGCAATTTTCATCCTGTATGTTTTATAATTGAAATAAACATTATATTGAAATGAAACACATGGGAACTATAAAACTTAGGTAGGGATAACCGATATCTGTTGGGCAAAATCTGGATTGCAATTTGATATTCATCTTAGAGGGAGAAACTCTTTAAAAAATTATTTATTGGCGATATTATTATTTAATGCTGCATTACATTTCAATAGAATGAATTTCATAATCAATTATATCAATTAATTTTTCTTCAAGAAGAAATTTAACTTATACAGAGTAAAACCGCTCTATAGTGGACAATAGCAGGACAAAAATATTTGTCCGTAATAGAGTGATGTCCCTAAAAGAGGGTTTTTTTAGGCTCAAGGTTTTGGTGGCGGGGAATTAAAAACTGCTCCCTTATTGGCCATATTATTATTCAATGTTGCATTATATTTCAATAGAATAACTTTCATAATCAATTATATCAATTATTTTTTCTTCAAGACAAAATATATCTTATAGAGTGAAATCGCTCTATAGTGGACAATAACAGGACAAAAGTATTTGTCCATAATAGAGTGTTTTTTTTTTTTTTTTTAGGCTCAATGTTTTAGTAAAGGGGAATTTAAAACTGCCCGCCTAAGAAGAGTATCCGCATTTGAGGGGTGTCCGTTAAGAGGAGTTTAATTGTATGTTTTTCAAGGCAAGATATGTTTTACATTTTTAATACAACTAATCGCAACATAACGATTATTGAAGCAAACAGTACGGTAAAGTTTTCTTGTATTTGAGTTTTCACTGTTGAAAGAATTTAGCAGAAACAATGTTGACATGTTTCTTGTAATTTTCAGCAATGAAAATATGATCAATAAGATATTTCAGTAGCATTATTGATATCATAGCGATACGGATAAAATTTATTAGTTTTATAACCGTACTCAAATTCAGAAGCCATTAATTGAGAAGCACCTGAATATTTTTTGGGAATTTTCGGTATGTGTAAAAAACATTTAAAAAATTACTTTAATATATTATAATTTGTTTGTTCGTTTGCTATTGTTCTTCATACATAGTTTTTGCTTCAAAAAAAAAGGAAATAAAATAAATAATAATAATTAAATAAAAAGCCCTCAAAGCATGCTATAAATTAACAACTTATCATTCAATTTATTTATAATGTGTAAACTGTCTAAAAATTGATTTCTTCCTAAAAGAAGATACAGATGATTATTTTTTAATACGTGCATGAAAAAAAATTAAAACATCAATAAGAAGTGCTCTTAAAAACTATAGTTACTTGAACAACAATTTACGCAAATTCAACTGTACTAGTTGAATGTTGCAATACTTACTGCACCAGTAATATGTCTATATGTATTTTCTAGATCCTTATACTCACAATATAAAATTTGAACTCAAATAAAAAGCGTTTAAATGCATAACAGATTTTGTGAGCACTTAAACTTAATGAAACTGTTACCTGATGATAACCGGAATCTGCGCCATCATCACTTCTTCCCCTGCCAGCAAGGTGCGTTGTTGCATATGGTTGTGGATAGTAAGAAGACACAGAAGATGAATGTTTCTTGTTTTTCTCCATGTCAGACAAGCGCATGGATTCATGCCCACTGTTTTTTCTGCCTTCGTAAGGTCCGGTACCTAGAAAAGATCAGATAACACTAAGTAAAAGCAAACGAATAACCTTTTACACATAGCTATATGTTGCTTATAGAAATGAACAGTGTCGTGTCTACAAAATGGACATTTTTCAAGAGAGGCGTTTGAACGTTTTACAATATGTTTTATTTCATTGCCTTGTTTGCTTCAATGATTATTATAATCGATTTTGTTCAGAAAATGGTTATTGTTCTAGTTTTCTCTCACATGGTGGATTTTAATGATGTCAAAACAATTAAAAATAACTATAAAATGTAGTTATTGCATCATTGCACCAAAAAAATGCAGTTGGCCTCTAGCCTTAATTTTTGAACATTTTCTTACAACAATATTTCCAATATAAAGAGAGGAAAAATTTGAACATTTTGATATAAAAACGAAACAAAAATAAACGATTTTTTGCAGACATGACACTGTTCATTTATTCATTATTATTATTATTTTTTAATTTCTAATGGGCTGTTGTTGGCTTCTGCCAATTGCAAACCTAGTGCATTTTCATTTCGATATGCGATATGTATCGTCGTTGTGTATCCAAAGTCCAAAAATTACGATTTTGCGATACATACTATTTAGAAATGAAGTTTGATAGCTTGGCAAAACTCAACGTGCCCATTGATTTTTCAGTTTCCTAGAAACTCAGAAATCTAGATTCCGCCAAGTCCTGTAAGCATTTGTATCGTACAGTTAAAGTCACCAAGTGAACAATATCCGCAAATTTGGATAGGTTTAGGAGATAATTACATAAATCTGTACATTTTTCTATATCAAAAGATATTTAGAAATTCGCTCTGAGCGGACTTGGTGATTTTTAGCTGCTCGCGAATAAATGAGTGTCAGCAGGTAAGAACTCAATAATTCGACAAATAAGCCTTTTAACAGACTAGTGCAGCTAATTAGAAGTTTCAATTATTTATTATTTTTATTTTTCTTCCGGATATAAATCAGTCACGTAATTTTCTTGAATCCAACTGTAAGAATTGAATGTCCAAAAAATTACTTTTAGAGTTTTTTTAACCAACCTAATTTGTTACTGGCTATATCTCAAAGCAGTACTTAAGACTTTTACCAGAATGTCAATGATATATATATATAGCCTTCGATTACTTTTACTGTCACTGAAGAAGTAAGATCTGGCAAACATCAGTTTTGCATTAATTAGAAGAGCACAATACTTTGACCTTCTATAAATAGCTTAGACTAGAGGAAATGTTTTGCTAGTACTTTGTACGGCATTACGTATCATTTTGGTGTGAAATCACCCTTAGACTATTGCAGATGGCAAAAACGAACCACTCAGATGTCACTCCAGTTTTTATTTATTTTTTCTTTTTTTAGCTCATTGGTTTATACACCAGTCTTGAACAACTTACTCCATGACAATTTTCGGATGCCTAAGTATCCCCGTGCTAAGCGTGGTGATAATATGACATATATTTGCAGAAGAACATGTATTCAAAGTCTATCCGTAAAGTAATGTTACGTATGCTATTGTAAAGCAACAGAACGTTGCAGACCAATCTTCTAGGATTGAAGGTCGAAGATGGTGTTTGATATTTACGCAACGAGTGCTTGCTATGGTGTTTCCGAGCTGCCTTTTCCAAGTATTAATTGGAGCATAGGAAATATGTTTCAGTATGTATTTTTTTCGACTAATTCCCTATCAAATAAAAAAAAATTTTGAAAAAATAGCATAATATTTAAACAATAACACACTGTAAAAAATTCTAGTTCAACCTTTCACCAAAAACATGGTGAAAATGGTGAAATTTAGCTGCACTGTTAGAAATATCATGATGAAATTACGGTTAAATAACCGACAGCAGTCTGTACATCTAATTCACCGTTAAGTTTACGGTTTGGAACATTTTTCTGTCTTTACGGGACCTAAACCATTTCCAATCTACGGTTAGAAAGCCATAAATACAAAAGTTTACGGTTTTATAACCATTTAAAAATGGTTTCGAAACAAAATTTTTATCGTTTTTGAACCATTTCGAGGCGTAGAATCTTCGTGGCGTAGAAACCGTAAACGAAGCTTGCGGGAATCGAACCCGTGTGTATGATATACCAACTTTGCACTCTAGTCATTCGGCCATCAACACCACGTAAAGCGGCCGTTTGGTCATTTCATTTTTGGCCTGAATTTACTGTATGTTGACGAAACTTATTTTATTTGCTGCAGAAATCAAAATACAAACAAGCTTCAGCAGCTCAAATGATGGGTTCGCTCATTCGCAAACATTTCGGGAATCCGATGTCTCAAATTTTTGATTTACGTGTGTATGTGTTTCTATTTAGTAACCAGTGCTTAAGCCACTTTTTTGTCCTCTTTTCTTATAAACAAATGCAGATTTGAAGTGATACATCTTTATTCATATATTAACAACAACGTACTACCGGTAAGATTTCGCCACTAAGATGGACGCCCGATTCTTATTGAGAGCTTGAAAATTACGGTTAGTTAAACGTTCTTTAGGATAAACAGAGAATAAACGACTTTTTTCACAATCAGCGGTTTGAGTACCATCTTTTTAATGGTTATTCAACTGTTGCAATTAAATGTAGTAAAATAATAGTGAAATAAATGGCGTTTTTACTATTTTCTTACGGAAATTTTTAACAGTGTGCAACCAACACTTCGGATAGAAGTTGAACCATTATAATGGTTCCTTGTTTCCCATTTGCGGTGAAACTAGGTGAAACTTCACCATTATAATGGTTCAACTTTTATCAAAAATGTTGGTTGCAGCTAAATTTCACCATGTTTTTGGTGAAAGGTTGAACTAGAATTTTTCACAGCGCAGTAATGAAATAAAGTGGCTTTGCGTTTCAATGCTTTGATAGTTTTATGGATCTTAACACCAATCACATGCATACATACATCATTATCAATTATCCATAAAAAAAATTAAAAGTAACTGAATTACGCAAAGAAATTGCTTAATGTCTTTTTACGTGAAAATCCTTAATTAAAGTCATTTACAAAAACAAATTCAACAAATTAGAAAATGTACTAATTAAAAGAAGCAAATGTACCATTTTAAAGCATTAGCTTAATCCATTGAATTTTCAAACTCTTAAAACTTAATCTGTATTTCACCCAAAAAAGAACTCGAAAAAAGCTTCATTGAAGTTTAAACCTTTCGTTTTAAAGGTTAAATCAAATTAAAGTAATTTCAGTTGAGCTTTTTTCAGGGTGAAGTTTTAAATTAAATTCAGTGTCACTTGAATTTGCTTCGTTAAATATCTAATCAGCAGAAATGGGTGAAAAAGTTGACAACACTTTTATTTGACTTTTTTATAGAAAGGTTACTTAATTAACCCCTGGAAACGAACTCGGAACGCTGAAAACAAATTTCTAATTTTCACCACTTATTCGGCTTTTCTTTTGAACAAAACCTTTTTTTTTACCACTTTTCTCAGGAAAAGGGTAAAAAAAATCGAAGATGAGCTTCATGGAAAAGGAAGTTGAGTACGGAAGTAAAGTTGGAAGTAGAAAAGCAAATTTAAGACTTGCATTGCAAAATAAACGAAAGAAAGATGCAATAATGATAAAAGGGATGGAAAAAATGAGATAAAAATTAAAGCCTGATGAAAGGTAAGATTTTTTTCTTTCTTTCCACCCTTTGAAGAAAATAGAAAAATCGAAGCCCGCAAATCACTGGTTCGAATCTGAGAGATATCCTAGAAGGAAATAAGGGTGTGGAGTATCTGGTGGTTGCTATAGAAACCAATTGACACTCTATTTAAAGTAGGACGTCGTGTGAAGCTTTTTACCATATCTTTTCAATCTTAAAAAGCACGAAGGTGAAATAGGCTACACAACCTCGTTCACTTTTTTGCAAATTTTTGGAAGAAAAATTGGAAAGCGTGATTAAATTTAAAGCCAAGAATATTTCTCCAAGATTGCATTTTGTAAGCATGTAAAATAACATTCGTTCATTCGTATATTCTAGTACGCTAAAAAAATATGATGCAACTGTGCTTGGGATTTTTAGGCTTAGTTCTATAGTTGTTGCATCAAATAATGTAAAATAATATTAATACAACCTCCTTCTATTTTGTTATATTTTTTTATTTTCCGTTTTATCTTATCACTTTGTTGTTCCTTAACATTTGTGTGAACTAAGAATACATTTTCGAATGTCGTTATGAAGCTGCCAATAAAACCCATTCAAAGAAATAAGAGCAATAATATTCGTGTTGTCAATGTGTAGTTGTTTGCCAAACCATTGACATACTCTCATTCCATGTTACCATTGCTTAATCATTATAAAGCTAAATCTCAGCACAGTGTCTTTTGTGAACAAAACTTTTTTGTAACTGGCATCAGTTGATCACGATATACGACGGCAAGATTGAAGGTGTGCGAATGATATCTACAAATACAAATACAAAAGTGACGACCAGCAGCAGACTCATTGCCCAGCTAGGCTGGTACTAGTCAGTTGGCTGGTCCTGCGTTTTAGAGAAGGACGAGAATCCACTGAAGATGAGGCTCTGATCGAGCCTGCTACTTAGAGGAAAATGTTAAGTTGGTATCGCAAAAGGGTGTTGACAAAATCTCGACAACGTACAATATCCGTAAACATTTAATGGCTTTTCTAAAATCTCTGAACGTATTTCACCCAAACTAAAAAGACATTTTTATTTTACACCGTTGCTCCTGAATAGATATTATAAACTCGCAGAAGAATTTTGATTATAGCTTAGAACAGGGGTCCCCAACCCTATGCCCGCGGGCACCATGGCGCCCGTCGATCGGTTTAGGTGCGCCCGCTGCTTGTGCCCAACGATAAAATATTTCAATTTTCCATTTTAAGCAAGAGAACATTTAGAATCTGGAGTATATTAATAAAGGACAATATAACTATGAATAACCCTATAATGACAATGAATATCATAAAATCAAAAGACCGATTGCTTTCTAGCAGGAATTTTATCATATTCTCCCAATTATGAAGCGCTGGCCAGTGAAAGGCAATGCCAAAGATCACATTGACTGTATTTTATATATTTATACTTCGTAGGTTTTTCAAGCAATTTTGTAATCATTTATTTTACACAAGAAAATTAATACTAATTATATTCTTATGTTAAATTAATTTTTTAAATTAAATTTTTTGTGCATTATATGTAGTGTGTATTATTAACTTTGTCCACCAACTATAATTTTATCTAAAAAAATAAATGGTGCCCGCCATTCGGCTGATATTCTGGCATGTGCTCTTAGGTACAAAAGGTTGGGGCTTATAACAAAATCGTTTGTTCCCGCAATTACACATGGCGTGGAAGAAATCACCCAGACACATAAAGATAATAGAATGTATTTCAGACGATTTACTTTAACTACATGATTTTATTTGCATTGGCAACCATTATCCCCTAACTTTTAGATACCTCGTATGTGCTGAACTGTTAAAATAATTTTCGTCCGGTGATAGAAACGAAGTAACACTGTCGATCATAAACTTAAATGTGGTAGTGCTTAAATGCGTATGTGGTAGTGCTTAAGTATACTGTGATGATACCACAAATTACAAAATTCAAAATAATAATGCTAGTGTTCTTGATATTTATTTTTGATTCATTTACCCTTTTTTATTTGCAATCTGCATTGCCACGGCAAAGCTAATCACACAACACAGCCCCATAAAGTCCAACAATCGAGTTTTCCTGACATTTAAAATCGTGACGTACTGTTAATTCAGTATCAGTTCCATCTGTCGATGAAGACTTTGTATTATTAGGAAGTCGATAGGCTTTACCAAGGTAAGTCATAGGTTCTCCTTTCCTTTTCTTTCTTTCTTTCTTTTTTTTTAAATAAATAAATACGTCAATAATTTCATAATGAAATACGAATTCGTGACATTTTTATTTACAAAATCAAAAATTTTATAATTTAATTACTTTTTTTTCATTTTATTATTTAAAATACTAAACGTATACTTTGCCCCTGTTAAAAGTCGTGCGTAAGGCTCTATTAAAATGTTCTCTGATAACTATGCATATCCCTTAAGAAATGCAACATAGTTGTATTTACACGTAAGCTTCTACTTTTAAGGCTCGCAAACTTAATCCCTAGAAAGTAAAGTAACTAGTCTGTCTCCTTTCCCAATTCACAGAAGAAGGATTGCTTGTTTAGAAAAGCAATCAGAGAATCCAGGGAATTTGAGTCAGAACTTAGCTTTGTTCTCTAAATTACTCCGATCTAAGAGATAACGGCATTTTTGTTTGGGCACCTTGTATTGTAGTAATGACAATACACCAAATAAAACGTTACCTTTGAAAACAAATGTAAAATGTTTTAAAGAAAAGAGGATTTGCTTTCGTTACACAATTTAATTAAATTATGCAAAATGTGCTGGATATTAGAAACAACTGTTTCTTCCTGTGAGAAAAGTAATTAGCCAAGACTGATTTGTAACTTTTACTTCAATAAGCCTAGCCTTACGTAAGTTTATATTTTTACAAACTTTCTGATTCATTATACTTAGATTAATCTACTACAATTTAGTAAAATATCCATTACTAAGGGGATAGTGGGAATTAATGTAAACAAAAAGGGCAAAAGTTTTGTGCGTGCAGTATAATCTACTTTTATTGGTAAATTATTTTACGATTTGGCATTTGATGTTGAATTAAAACGTACATTCTATACAGCTGAAAAAATTTCAAAACATTATTTCTCATTTTACTAGCTTCAAACAAGATGTTAAACCCATAAATACATTTCATTGAAGTAAAGTTAATGATTTTAAAATATGTTTTAAGTGTGCCAATGATAAAATTTTATAGCATCTTTAAATTATTTTAATATGTATTACTTTATTTCCTTTATTTAAAATGCTGCCATAGGTGTTGCACCAACTGTAGTAGTAATTCAAATACAATCCCAAAATTGGCTACAAAGTGAAAATATTGCTACTCGAAGCGGAAACTGTTGGACCTCGTTTACATCATCTGCAACAGCTTAAATGGGAACAGCGTCTTACTGAGGTAGAACTAAGTAACACTGCCAGCTTGCAGTTCCTGACGCAGCCGATTTAGCAGAAATGTTACCAGCCTCCCCGTTACTCAAACCATCTGTTAATGGAATACAACACAAACGCAGCGGACCATGTTCTGACACCTGAATTGTTGATTTACAGCGCCTTGTGTATTGGATTCGATGTGACTTATACCATTCTCTGTTAATGAACCATTAAACATTTGTTTTTTACAGTAAAAAGTAAGTAACGTATATATGACAGCTTCCGGAGAATTTATTCCTAACCTAATTTTAAAAAGCTTCCAAAATTATTTTCAAATTGCAGTTTAACAAAAGGAACCTGAGTTTTTCCCTGCAAAAAATGCTCTAAAGAGGTTACAGTTTAAAAAGAAAAAAAGGAATGTTCCTTCATCTCGTTTTCTGAAAATTGTAAAACGTCAGTATTGAAGATTGGTAAATAAGCATAAAATATTGCACTTTATGAATAAATCTTCCTGAAATTCTCTTTCAACTTGATTAACCGTGATAAGAATGAAACCGAAAGCAAAACCGCTTCTCTCTTAAAATTAAAACATTGAACAAATCATAAATAATTTTCATGCTATTAAATAAATGTTGCTACATATTATAGACCTATGAAGAAGTAACCTCTTTTCTTTTTTAGGATTCACGCTTTTATTTTGAAAATTTATCTTCAAATACTTTAGTTTGAAAGAACAAAACGAATGACCAGACTGAGCAGTGCACGGAATGAAACTTATTGAAATTTACTGTTCCAACTACATGGTGACAAAAAGCAGGAACTATAGTCTCTTCATCGAGAAGTGATAGCGGTGGCGGGAGGTGGGGAGTTGCTGTTTCCTAACATTTTACTTGTTGAATTGGCGATTCTCTTCGCATTGACCGAGAATAACAAATCTATCGGTTCTTCCAAATTTGATTCTCCTTCATCCAAGTTACAACAGGCAAAAAAAAAGGGTGCTATCAACACGATTCTTGAATGAAATTGCAATAGTGTAAAAAGTTTTATCCCTAAAGCAGAGTTTCCCAACGGGGGGTTCGCGAACCCCCAGCTGGGTTCGCGTGGTGTCAAAAGGGGGTTCGCGAAAATAATATTGCAATAGCTAAATATTCAATTTCCCAGGTAAAAGTAAAAGAAATAATAAGTTTACTTACCTATCAGGACGGAGGGGTAAAATGATTTTTTTAATAAATTGTTTTTCGATAAATGCGTAAAAGTTGTAACCTGGCATGCGTACAAAATTTGAAATGCACTTATTTCTACTGTTACCTGATTTCGAAGATTTGAATCTCAAAGTGGTATCAGATCATAGTCATTTATTTATTTTAAATTTTGTACGATGTTTATCCTACAATTTCTCATTTTTTCTTTGATAGCGCGAAGAAAGAGTCAGAAATGTGAAAATTTACTAAAATGGGAAATTTTGCATTATTTTCGCCCAATTAATATACAGACCCCAAAGTGGAACTGAAAGATATTTATTCATTAATTTTAACTTTTGTACTAAACATTTATCACATTTTTATCCCAACTTTCGCAAAATTTGTATATATTTCAACCCGAGAGTGAAACCGAACTTTATTTATTGATTCAAATTTTGTACGTATATTTTTTATGCCATTCCATAACGTTTTTGCACTATCTGGAGAATAATCCTTAAAGATAGTTTGCGATATGTTTAGTGCCCTATTAATAATTCAAAAAGTACCAATAATAATTAAAAAAAAAGTAATTATATTTTTTATTTTGAATGAGTTGTTTTGCAGTAATATTTAAATTTTGTTGGGAACTATTGTGCAACATCAAAAATTAATGTGCTTGCAAATTTTATAGTTTGTTTCCCGTTACTAAAGACTACAAAAATGCGGGTTCGCGAGAAAAAAAGATTGGGAATCACTGCCCTAAAAGAGCATTTAATATGGCGCTGTTTCCAATCTTCCCAGGCCAAATAGACAACAGTATTGCCATGTGTTACGTTGCTCTGCTATCTTACGAGCTACCACTTCTCACTGTACACGATATAATAATAATCTTCATCTTAAAACTTGTTAGTAGTAGCATTCAAACATTAAATACATATGAGATAACAATGTTGCGACACACATAATTGCAAAATGAATTGTGTGCACGTGTTTCAAGGCTCCAAAGCACTTATTTTAATTTAGTGCACTCTTGAAGAGAGATAGAGAAAAGCTTTTTGCCCACTGAAAACACGCGTGTACGCAGTATATTTTGCAACTTTATTCACCACATTATTGTTCTCATATATTTTGTTTCCAGATACAAGTAAAAGTTACTGGTGAGGATGTATGAGTTTCAAGCGATCAGAGACACGGACCGAAAACTGTAGCAAATATAGTGGGGAATAAAATAAAAAAATTAAATATTATTCCATTGCTGTACCTTGACAAAATTAAACACATGTGTGCACATCTGATGTCTTAAATATAGTATGCAAAGAAAAAAAAGTCGAATGGGTTATTTTTAATGTTTCCGTATTTTATTTAATTAATAAAATCTTGTTAAAGATTCAAATTTTCATTAACTCAACCATATTTACCTAACTATTTATAGATCATAAAGCGAAGAATATTTAACTGGAATCTAAAAGTTCAAAAATCTGCCTTTTGAATTTTCATGTTTACCAACTGGTGGTTCGCAAACCCACACTTGCTCGCGTAGTAAAAGGAGCTTTAATGAAAAATAAAAAGCTTAAGAATAAAAATTTGCTATGTTCGAACAACTTAGGAAGCAATAATCACAATTAGAGCTTTATCTTACTTTGGCACAAGAGCTAGTTTTATAGATTTAATAGAATAATACCATATTTGTGCAAATTTTGCACTTTAATAGTTTTGGTTGCATCATTTATTTTTACTGAACAAAGGTAAACCTTTTATTTGTTTATTTATTTATTGAATGCATACAATCATAAGTGGCAGGTGAGAAGTTTAACTAATTTGAAAGTCACTATCGCTAAAAGAAATTCTGTAAGTGAAAAAGGATTTTTTTTTTTTTTTTTTTTTTTTTTATAATTGATACATAACATCGATGTGAGATTATAGTATCTTCAAACTCGTAATTTATTTTAAAATAATAATAATAATAATAAAATTAAAAAGTTGAACAGAAGTATATGCCGTACTTTTCAAACAAATTAGCTTTATGTGCCATAAATTCTTAGTTTCACAGTAAATTCAAAGAAAAGACGAATCACAAAAATTGCTAAAATCTTACCGTAATGTTCAGATGAATGCTTCTTTCTCACAACAAAACAAACTACGATGAGAACGATGGAAATAACAATCGCCGAAACGGCAACAGGAAGTATGATAGTCATGTCTAGATAAAATGGAGCGGTTACTTTATTTACAACTGGCTTTGGAGTAACAGGATCTAAAAACAAAAAAATACCAGATATTGTTTTTAAAAAAAAAGCTAGAGAAAATATTTTAATACGATATAAAAAAAATGTGCAAAAGATGGCAGCACTACACATGATGTCATCTGGAGCAAGATGAATCTTGATTTTACGTTTAATATGAGATAATTTTTTTTTCCTTTTTTCCCCCTTTCTTTTTTTTCTAATTGTACTGAGAACGTCTTCTCGGAATAGTTCAATTGCAGAGAATGGAGAAAAAATCTTCACTTCGCAATTCGTATTAAATTATCAATTTTCTGACAATTTTTTTTTTTTCTTTCTTTTACTTCTCTCTCTCTCTCTTTGCGTGTGTGTGTGTGGCTTCTATTTTGTTAAAACTTACATATTTTAAACGCACTTTCAACATGAAAATTAAATATAAAATTGAATGAACGAAGCAAGAAACTAAATGAAAAGCACTAAAGCAACGAACATCGGGTTTCAGTTGTCTTGTGGCGCCATCTCGAGGTATGTATTGTATACTATTGTTAAAGGCAATTTAATTCAAGTGGTGTGCTATATTTGGCTGTATGCATGAAAAAATGTGTCGAATACGATTCGGAATAACAAAGTACCATTGCTCGCTTCTGTAAAAATCAACTATTTCTCCATTTTTTTAAACTTTTTTGTAACTTGCATTTTTTTATCAAAATGATAAGAAAAATAATAGTGATACATAAATACCTACCCATTGTACTTAAAGTAGAAAATGTATAATCCGCTTCTGTTGTTCCTGCGATGTTCGTGGCAGATATGTGAATTTCGTACCAGGATCCAGGAATGAGACCTGTTAGGTCAACCTTCCTGTTTTCTGACGTCAGTGGGCCATTATTTAGAACCGTCCACTCTAATTCCTTACGTTGCCGATACTGAACCAAGAATGTGGTGATTGGACAATTTCCATCGTGCCAGGATATCAGATTCATTGTGGCAGCAGTCATGTTGTAGCTCAGCATAGACTGTTTATCTGGAGCTAAAGGAGCTAGAAAATTGCATGTAATTTATTAAATGTTAGAAATAAGTTTATACGCCAGCTACTCTCTGTTGAGCTATTGGCTGGTTTTATCAATTACATGTTCGAACAGGGAGAAAACATAAAACGGTATATACAAGCATCAGACAGTTCTTGAATGAGAAGTGTCCGTAATATCAGGAAAAATTAGCACTTATACAGCATTTGTTGGTGAATGATGGATTAAAAATCAAATATGGTATGTTTTAAATGCACAAAAAATATGCCTGAATTAATAATGCTTTGGTATGAAATTGGAAAACTTTTAAATGTTTGCCGTTAATATAAAAAATTTAAAATTTAATTTTGTGGTACAAATTAGACAATGTAAAAGAAGACATCGTTGCTAAACAAACTTTTGCATTCAAAATTAAATAGCGAAGAGGAAAGCGAATCAAGGTCAAACAGTAACAAAAAATATACAGTATTCTTAAAAATAATTGGAAATAATATCTACATTTATAAGAAGTAAATACACATGCTACATATCTTTTAAACTAAAAGTATTTCAAATCTTTTTGCCATTTGATTGACGAGATAAACACTGTTTTTAAGTTATTAAATAATATTTTTTTAAAAATTAGGAAAACCACATTTATTATTTTTATTTTCCTAGCTTTATTTTAAGTTGGCTAAGAAATTTCAGCAAATTGTGGAAAATATTTGCTTCATGGAGCTTGAATATCATTTATGGGATTGTTAAATAATAGTTCGAAAATGTGTATGTAGAGAATGAAAGTACTTGGGGGAGGGGATGATATCGTTCCGAAAAGACTAGTTTTAGCTAATTACGATTCCCAGGAATGTAATACAAGAGGCTGATTGGCGATAAAACTTTTCCAACATTTAGAAATAAACTTGCCTTTTTGGGGTCGTTCATAAATGATGTCATGCTTCGAGGGGGGGGTGGAGGGGGGTTCTAGAAATTGTGACAGTTTGTGACAAGGGGGTGGGAGGGGGTATTAGGAAGTGTGACATCACACATTTGGGTTAAAGTAAAAGTATTTAACATCAGCAAATTATTTTTTTTTTTTCATTTTAAAATTTGCTTTGCATTCTTATTGATTTTATATCGATAACATCAATGCTGATTAAGGTTTAAATTATCTTCTAGATAGAGGTTAAAAGGAAATCTTGAGTGTTTAGATTTTTAAGACAAAGTAGCGCGTTTCATTTTTACTGACTTCGAACAATCTTAAGAGAAATAAATATCAAAATGAAGCAGCTGAACCCAAAATAAGCACCATCTCAACTTTGGTTTCCTTTCATAACTATTTTGATAAAATCCACACGCATGAGCAAAAGTATCGAGACAGTACGATACAACTTAATTCTGTTTTTGCACGAACATTTTTACGCGAATTGACTCCATACCAATTTAAAGTAAATAGTATTATTTCATTTATTTTTTAAGCAAGTTGCTTTGATATAACACAAGCTGTCGAATTCAATTTTAAACTTTTCTTTTGCCTAAATTCTAAGATTTAAAAAAAATATTTATGGCGTAGTAGACATCCTTGCTTTTTTTCCTCTTGTGCATTTTACAACTACCACACACGACGAGGTTGCGTAACAGTTAAAAGCAGGGCTCGATAAATACTGAGCTGCGACTAGATATTCAGTGCTGGCGCCAAAAAACGCAAGGATTATTCTGCAATTCTTTTAAATGAGCTGTCATCACTTGGATGTTCTACTTGGTTAGTTGGGGGTATCACTTGGAAGCTGTTTACTGATGCCTGTTTTCTAAATGGATTTATTTAGATATCAAAATGTGCGAAGGGGGAGGGGTATATTCCGCTATCACCCCCTCCCCCCCCCCCTTTCTTGGGAGCTGGCTCCTTACTCTTTTGCCTGTCGCCTAGATTTTTAGAGAATTTCTCAACTTTTGAGCTCGTGTGGATTTCGAGAAGCTTGCTTTTTGTTTAGTCTATAAAAAAAATGTTATTGTTGGATTTGATTCCCCCAAGATAGTCTAGTGTTGTTTGTCTAATGGCTTTTGAAATACATGAAGGGGCGGGCCTGTCTGTGAGTTGGAGCTTGCACAAACAGAGACTATTCTTTCGAGACCTAATTGCTAGTCTAAAATTTTGTACCTGTGTTATATACAATACATAACATTATATATATTATAAATTCATGTGAAGAATGAAATGAGAAGGCAGTTCAGTTATGAAAAGTCATTTCGAGACAGATTTTTCTTATTTTGAAATTTAATCTCTTAAGAGTACTTTGTGTACATAAAATAAGGATAACGTTTTAAGAGCAAACTAGATCAAGTTCTAAAATTCCATTGTTTTCAATTCTTCTTTTGTATTAATGTTTTTTTTACTATTATATTATATGCTAATTGTTTTTTTTTAAACCTTAATTTTCTTTTACACAAATTAAATAGACAAATACTTATTATTCTTAGGCTCATAAATGTCATAAAAGTTCAAAAATAAAATTGTAAATGTGATCTATAACGTAGTGCTTTGTTTATAAACTGCAAGGGTATATGCTTACGTAATATAGCGTGACATGTGACATAGGGGGTAACAGCATATGAATTTTAAGTTCAAACGATGTTGGCAAATACCATTTCTATAACAACAATGTATATGCATATTTTCTTTCTTCCTACACTTATTTTATTTGGCTAAGCATGCCGATCAAGGGACATTTAATTTAAACCACTAAGTTTTGATGGGAAGAAGGGCTTAGCCAACAATGTCTTTACGCTTGCAGAAATGTATGAGCCAAACAATGATCATGAAATCACCTCCGGCAACGAATATTTTGTCTTTTTCACTTAAATAGTTCAAATTACCGTAATTATCGGTAAATAGCCCGCATCGCTGTATAGTCCGCAGGAAGGAAAATTCATTCTAAAAAAATTAAGTTCTGTGTATAACCCGCACCCGGAAAAAAACGGGGGATAGAACCCTAGAAAACAATACATTCGCCTGTAGCGCCCGAGCTCCAATCTGCTTTGGACAATTGTTTTGAAAGCTACGATTTATTTCTCTGCATTTTGTTTTGCAGGAAAAGAGATTTCGATATTTTTGAACGGTAGTTGTCTTTTTAAAAAAAAAATTTTTTTTTTTGAAATTTCGTGTATTGTGCGCATCATTATATTGCCCGCAGGTAGTAAAAAAATGAGTCTTTTTGTAGATAACCCGCGGGCTATACACAGATAATTACGGTACTAATTATTTTCCAATTTCAATTTTTTAATGAGTGCATAAGAAATGCTAAAAATATCCCCACCTAAAAATTGAACCAAGGATAAAATGAGCGGGAGACAAAAATAATGGAAATTTGTCGCGGAGTGGACAAAAATTTCAGTTATCGCAGTTACTTTAGATTTTAATCCACTTAAAGATATAAATCAACCATAATTCATAATTTATTCCAATAAGACCTACAGGCCTTAGCATACATTTCAATAGTTGGGGGGAGAGGATGGAATAACTTAATAAATGATAATTTAAAATGCCAATCTGTTTTATGTGTTATTGCAGATGAATCTTTATCTTATGCACCAACTGAGAGAAGACAATATAACAAAATTCACTTACCTCCACCTTCCGTTTTAACTATCAATGTTTCTCCAGGCTCTCCTTTCCCTGCTGAATTGTACGCGACGATATAAAACTGGTATCGGGTACCACAGAGTAGATTCGGTATGAGATAGGAACTTTGGTCTCCCGATATATGAGATTCTTCCCACTCACCATTCTCCACGCGATGATGAAGTACATAACCTGCAAGAAAATGCATGTCCCTGTGAATATACGTAATGGGTGAAGTAATAAATCACATTTTGGTAAAAACATTATCAGTCTTCCGTTGTTGTATTCAAGCAACTTGTTGTAAGAGCACATTTTGCTTGTAATGCTGCTTCCGCACCTTCAAGATTGTTATTTTAGCGTTTTCCTTGCAAATACTCAACTTTCCATGCAGCCAATATCGATTGCTCTTTGGTCGCTTTGCTTGTAAAGTTATTTAATACAAAATATGAGTCGTCGAGTTTTAAAACCAGCTACACATCCAAAAAGTGAAATTTTTCACGGCAGCCAAAAAACTCTTAATATAAAACATATTTAAGAAATTCTTAATGTTCGAAATGTTAGAGAATCAAGGTTTTTCTAGCTAAGAGCATTCGGATAGACTTTTAACTTGCTGAGATTTTAACACAAACATAATTTTTACTTGGAAGATATTTAAGTGGATGTATCTGGTTTTGAAACTAGACGACTCATATATTGCAGCAACTCAAAGTCAATAATGAAATTTTCTACTGCACACATATGCTACATCTTCAGAAAATATGAATATTATAACAACACATTTTTCAATTAATTATCTAACTTAATTAATTTTTTACTTTAAACATAACACGAATTAACAGCATTAAACTGATTAAAACCAGAATTGCGTGAAACATTTCTTCCATAGGAAAGTAGTAATTTTGTTCGCAACAAACTTTCTGACACACTTTTTTGTTTTAAAACTATCTAAAAGAAATTTAAATAATAATAATAAAAGGGTGAAAAGTAGAAATAATGAAACATTTATTTTGCTTTAAAATTTACAAAAAGAACAAACGAAAACATATTTTTTGACTAGGAAATTAAGCATCATGCGATGGGAACCGTTCTTAAATGATGTCATCCTTTTTTTCAATATATTTGACCCCCCCCCCCGTCCCTCCTTTTGTCACACTTTAACATACCCCCTGCCCCTCCTCCCTTTGTTGTTTATCAGATAAGCATATGTACTTGCAGTGTTGTAGTTCTGAAACGTTATAGATCACATTTCTATTTTTATTTTTGAACTGTTAATGACATTTATGATAATAATAAATAATAATGATTGCGTGTGGACTTAATTTGTATAAAATGAGATGAAGGCTTAGAACAAAAAACAGTTAGTATATTACAGTAATTTAAAAAAAAAATAGTAAAAAATATTAATTGGCTCTAATTCTGAGAAATGGACTAGTGCTGTTTCAACTTAAAACAATTAATACGTACGATTTCCTTTTCAATTTGTAACTAAAAGTAAATTTAAAACCTTATCAGCATTGGTATTTTCGTTGCAAATTTAAATGAATGAAACTTTAAAATCAATTTATGAAAATCAAAATTTTTTTTAAATAAATTTAATTTGCTAATTTTGAATGTTTTTATTGAAACTAAAATGTGTGATGTCACACTTCTTGTCACTCCCTCCCCTCCCCAGTCACAAACTGTCACATTTTCTCCAAACCACCTCTCCCCGCGAAGCGTGACGTCATTTATGACATAAATAATATATTATTTTCTCATTTTAATTTGTCTAAAAATTCTTTTTCCCGTTTCAATGATTTTCGATCCACAACAATGGTCCGCTGTCATTGGCATTGATTAAATCTGCCAAATTATTCAATCATTCAATGACTTTTTTTTTTTCATTTGGCACATTTCATGTCTATGAGCTTTCGATGGAGCTTTTCCGCCCCTCCCCATGTGTCCTCGACACAAATGACCCAAAAGATCGCGGTTGAGTATGGCAACCAATTATAACTTCTTCGGTCCGGGGCTTCCCATAAATAAAGGGCGGGGCTCTCCACCTTCCTCTTCTATCATTGGTTTAGTGGAATATAGCTGGGCTACCATACGCAAAGCCGAGCTTTTTTTCGTTTAGTCCCGAGCTATGGTCCCGAGAGCCAGGTTTCAGTGTGTACCAATCAACACCATTCATTTCAGTTGTTTCAGCTGGTTCGAATTTCCAAACCTCATAACGATGTATCAATCAAAACTTATTGATCAACTTTCTTTCAAAAAAAGAAAAGAAAAAAGTACATCTGTTGAAAGTGTAAACGAGAATGCTTTTTATTACGTTTGCCCATCCAAGAGGATGATTGTTTTGAAACATTTTACAAAACTTGCTTTTTATGTCATTTGCAGTCCAAGCATCATATTCATTGCTTTAAAAACTTTTTTATCCAAAAGGAGTTTTTTATTTATAATTTCGCTGTTTAATGGACGATTAAATATGCTTCAAAAACCTTCATTATTATTATCATTGTTATTATTATTCATTCCTCTATTATTAATTTAATTAAAAAACTATAATAATAAAATTAATTTGTTTTGTAAGTTTATCTTTTTAAACCCTTGGGGTGGAGCAGCACGCTACCTGCTAGTTTTCTTATAAATTTTGAACCTTTTTTCTTTCTTATTATTCTATTTATTCAATCCTTATTTTATTTATTTATTTATTAGCACATATTCTGCGCGGTATATCCTGAGAATTTTTATTTTTAATTCAATTTGTATTTCTATACTTTTCTAAAAATTCTTCATAAACGGTATTTTGAAAATAACATAAAATATTTTATTTTATTTTATTTTTTACAAACATTGAGTATTTTTCATTACAACCCTCATATTTTTAAAAGCTATGTTCATTGTGTCTTTTTTAAAGTGATATTAATATTTTAAAACGTTTTATAACAACTTTAATTGTTTAGTTGTATTTGCCGTTTTTTTTTTTTTTGGTTTCTTTAATTTCTTTACTTTTTTCTTTTCTTTACTTCAGTATTCTTTTCACTTATTACCTATGCTCACACATTATTTAATGTGGTTAAGTGCTTTAAAAAATGTTGTTGAACATTAATTTAGGAGTTTTGATACTTATCATTGTATAATGCCTTTTTTGTTCAATCAAAAATCTGTTTTTAAAACTCTTGTATTTTCTTTGTTCAACTGTGTACTATTAAGATTGCCAGAAAAAATTAGGAAAATATATTCATAATTAATTTTTCTTTTTTCAATAATTTTAGAAGAAATATTGACATTTTCTATAACAGTTTTCCTTATTTTGGACAGCTAAATGCAGAGGTTACCCCCCTCAGAGTGATTGCGCACCCCCTAAAACGATACAGAGTCCCAGCCCCGAACTCGGCCAAAACCAGTTGACCCCAGCCCTCCCCCCGTAAATGTCAATGACACAGCAAAGGGCCCCCCCCCCCCCCACCCCGCCTTTGTTAGGTTAAGTGTGGTTATACCTTATGTGCTTCTCTTTATTTTAAATATCTTAAAAAGATATTGGAAAAATTAATTTCAAGTCCCAAGAAAATAAAAATAAAATATGTGCTGCGGAAGATTTATTTTATATCAACACTTTTGCCGAATGAATGGCAAATTCGATGCTGTGTATGATCTCCACGGCACGTCACAGGGAATATTGAAGTTTACTTTCGTGCTGCCATCTACTGATGAAAGTTGCGACAAAATATTTATGCTTAAAATAACACAAAAAGAAAGACTGCGAATACATGACGTTTTCAGTTAATTTTAACCTACGAAAAACAAGTTTAAACTTGTATGTAATTTACATTTTGAAGAAATTCAACTTCAAGTTTCCATTTTATACTTAGTGGTAAATGGTTAAAGGTTAAAGATATTTTGTATAATCACTTAAAAAGGTTACATGTGCAAACTCTTTTTACATTTCCTATACTATAGGAAATCCTGTGTGTAAAATACCAATAAATGTTTTATTATGGGACAAAAAAAATCCTTTTTTTTTTTGAAAAAAATCATTGTTAAATAATTTGACCTGTTCCATAATAGTTTGTTGTTACGTTAGAATGAACTTATATTTTTAACGAAACAAGTTAAGTATAAAAATAATTTAACTTTGTGCAAGTAAACAATAATAATAAAATTACACGTTAATTTAAAGCACAAATGAGCAAAAAAATGCAGACATATGTTTCGGGATTGCTTGGAATCCCTTTTTCAATGCGACAGGGAGCTTCTAGATGCAAAACTGTGCTTTAAGTTAAGTATGTTCCAGGGTATGTTCACGAGAGAGAAACTGAAGTAGTGTGTGCTGCCATCTATTGGTATTATGGTAAACGTATTTAAAAGTTTAGTCATTAAAATAAAAAGCTATCTGAACCGATCCCGCATTTTCAAAGAAATACAAAAACAATATTAATTACTAATTAAAAATTTCATATTAAAGACATTTCTTCAAACTTTATTGGTTTCATTAAAAGTAAGAAAAAAAAAAAAAACAGAAATTTTGTTTTAAAAGGAGCATAACACACTTTCTTGTACGTTAAATTTAATTACTTTTATTAGGAGTCTTTTCAATTATATCTGGCGGAAATAAACAATGTGCAGCTTTTAATATAAAATTCTTCACTCGTGGTATACAAATGTCATACTGTCTCATTTTTTATTTTCTAAAAGATAATTTGCTTAAGCATATGTGTACCATGCTTAATGCCAAGTAATATTCATTGCTCAAAAGTACGAATCTTTGAGACTTGGGGATTGTTTCTTTATCCAAAAATAAATGAATGAATGCACGAATAAATGAAATAGTTTTTTTTTTCTTACTCAATTTAGGGAGAGAGGATTCGAATTTGTTTTTGACAAATTAAAAGTAATTTGCAATCAAAGATTGCACTTAGGTTTTAACTTCCATTATGTTTATGGAAAAACTATAAACATTTTCTAGATGAAACAAATATTGACTTGTAGTTCTACTTGTAAAATTTCTCGTCAGAATATAGATATGAAAAATTTGTGCCTACATTCGGTAATGTAACATTCCTCTTGTAGAATAATATTTGATATAGTAAAACTGACAGAGTTCTTTGTAATTTCTTTGTACTGTTTTAAATTTTTTGCATTTGTTGGACTTAAAATAGTAGAAAATTTTTAAAAATATTTGCCCCAACCTATATTTTTGGGAGAGGGAAAACTCAATTTACTGAAGGAAACTGAATTTTACCGAATCACAGACCAGCACAATTTTATTTTAATTTAAAAAAAAAAAAATGGTCGATTGAGAAACATAGATATCTGTAACGATATTCAGTAAAGCGAATGTTTGTGTGCAATGAAAACTTTAAATTGAGAGTGAAATACTCAAATTTCCTTCAATTACAGCATTTAAGAAATTTTCATTGTCATTTGTTATAAGGAATAGTTTATCAGGGATTCTTTAACAACGTCTTGGAATGAAATGCGGCTCTATGGTTAAGTTAAGGCTCTGAGAGTAGTAATTTACGATTTAAGACGTACATTGTAAACGAACGCTAGCTTGACAGTTAAAAAATAAATAAAATAATAATAATAGCATTTTAATATGCTTTTTTTTCACGATAATTAATTTTAATTTTATTTTCTTCAGACGATTGATAAAGCGCTTGCTTTTTACTTTATTTGAATTTTCGACAATCTGTCTACATGTGTATTTGTTAAACAAAATTCTCTTCACAATGTTTGTAGCATTTTGAGGAACAGCCGATTTTTAATTTATCTTTTTCGTTTTCTTGGCTTTTGATTCTTTTTTTTTAACAAATTAAAATTTATTTTCTGCTGTTTTTAGCATTTTGTGGAACAGTCGATTTTTAATTTATGTGTTTCTTTCTTGGATAGTGATTCTTTTTTTTTAAACGAATTAAAATTTATTTCCAGCGCCTCACACGCGATCGGTTATATTTATTTTTATTTCCTTTTTTCTTGACATGTACTTTACGGAACCATTCTACATACCGTACAGTTTTATTTTTAAAGAAATGTTATCCTTTACAGCGATTGTTGTTAGCCCAAATTATTATTTCTATTTGTATTTTTTTAACTTTATTTTTTCTCTCCATCCAGTGAATTAGCACAGTTATGTTATTTGCCGATTTGAGCTCGGATGAAAGGTTTTTCCGGTTTTAAAGTTTTGCTTGCTGCTGTTAGTTTCTGCAAACTACAAAATTTCGTCTTTCTGTTTTACTGTCAATGAATAATAGATAAAAATTATATGTACTAAAAATTCATTAATTTACACTATTCTAATGGATTGTAATCGTCCTTTATGTGTGGGTACTTGAACTAAACAAACATAATGCGTCTTTTTTTTTTTTTAATTTCTCTTTCGTTTCGTTTCGTTTCTTTTTTTTTACTGTGTGTATTTCGTAAAGAAAAAAAAAATATAGTAGCTTAAATGCCACCCTCAGCACCAATCAACCAGCGATTCTAAGAGGATCGCTGGTTGATTGGTGCTGAGGGTGGCTAATTGTTAATTATGTGGAATGCTATACGTTTTAATAAAATATCATAATTTACACATAAAAGGATTACCACTGTATGCATATATTATGGCAAACCGACTGATCTTTTCACTTTTTAACATGGGCACAGCCGTGCCGGTCTAGTCCAAAATAAAGCAGAAAAACTGACCCCCCTTAGTTTAAAATATTTTTGCAAGATTTCAAGCTTTTCTTTCCACGTTTTAATTTTTTAGAAAACACCTTTCTTTTTTTTTTTATTTTCACGAGGAAGTAGACGAACTTTTATTACGCGTCTGTCTAACCGCCTTATTCACCAACCGCTGCAAACGTCTTTCAAACACTCGAAAAGCTGATTTGAGCGGTCTGATTGGTTAAGGAAGCCTTTGATTTACAGTTCGAAGGTTCAAATCGGCTGGTGAATAAGGCTGTTACAGTTCGTCAGTTCACTACGGTTAATATTGGAAAAAAACAAACAAACAATTTAAGCGGGGGAAGGGGAGAGGGGAAGAAAAAGAAGGAAGAATACCTGTTACAGGATTTCCCTTATCATAGTTAGAATCCCATGCTAAATGAATTGAAGATGTGCTTTTGTCAACAACAGTCAGTGGTGGAGACATTGGTGGATCTGAAATTAGAAAAAAAAAAGTTTTACAATTGAATCTCAGCAATCAAAATTCATTGAAAGCATTTTCCTCTCTACTAATTTATTTAAATAGCTTCTACATTACTATTTTATCCAATAATGTTTTTTTTCCACAAAGTAGAGGCACTTGCTTTGTCGCCATTCGCCCTGAAAAAGTTTAGTCAATAGTTGTACAACGATAATAACAGTCGCATTGAATTTAAAGTAACAATAATTTAAATGGAGTCGAAGAATAGTATGAGGGAAGAAACAATATACTCTGAGAGATATATTAATAAGAATATTAAACACCGATAGAAACTAGCGACTATTATTATTTTTCTTCTATTAATCCACTTTTCCACATCACAGAATATTGAACATACAAAGATAAGAGACATTAGTTATGGAGCGGGCACTAGTTGTGGATCAGGGTTGCCGAACGTCCCGGATTTTCGGGTACAGTAAAGAATTTTGAGAAATTGTCTCGCATTCTTGCCATTATATTTACGTTGCTGGAAATCAGCAATCCGGTGACCCTCGTGTGACGTGTGCGCACTGTATGAAACTTGTAAATTCTATACATCCCTTAAACAGCCTACAGCTTCCAAATACTAAGGTTTTAATTTACGTATGTTATCAAAACAGACTAATTAATTAGGTTTTGGAAATCAAAATTGACGTGCCGGATAATCGGACCTTTTGTGCAGTGGCCGGATAGCCCATACCCCCCCCCCCCTCTACGTCCTCGTAGGTATACCGCTGTTGTCCCGTATTTGCACTTCTTAAATATGGCAACCCTGCTGTCGGATCAAAGTATATGTACTCTTTCCATTTTTCTCTTTTCTTCATTTTATTTCACGTTGTACATTCAAATAAAAAAAAACTAAAACAATTTGTTTCTTTTTTTATAATTTATTCGCCATGTTTTCTGAGTTTTTTTCCTCAATATTCCCCTGATATGTATCGCGCCGAAAGAGACGAAATGTCCGATACACCGGACAAATCATAACTTTTTTTATTTATAATCGGAAGAGCTTGAAATTTTGTGTGATTGATATTGGATATGTTACATTGCCATGCCTCAAAAGAAAAGAAAACGCATTTTTTTAAACATCCTTCTGAAAGATTTAAAGAACCGAACACAACATCAAAGCAAAGCAATTAAGTTGAAATACTATATTAATTTTCTGCACAAATTGTAGTTGGGTACCAGCTCAAAGTCAACGCTTTGACGATTTTACATCTTTAAAACTCTAATTTAAAGCAAAAAGCTCTGAAATCCTAACTTTCTAACTACTGTATTTTAACATAATTTTGAAAAATCCGAATAACAAGGGAAACATATTTTCCATTATCCCAACTCAAGAATGACCATAGAATAAACAATGATAAGTGTACAATTCAGAACATTTGAGGCATTGACATTAAATGCAATACGCTACATTTACTTTCTTTTTATTAAAAAAACTACGTAACACAATGGATGAATGCTTTAAATTTAAGTGCACTCATAATTTCTAATTTCATTATTCAAGTTTCGAAATTCCAAGTCCTAAAAAAATACATTGAAGTTTTTATTGGTAAAATAAAAGCATTTTTAGGAAGTGTACTTTGCCGTTCTGATTTAATATTGTCTTTCGATGCATCATTGTATGCTATCTTTCCTTCCTTAAAACATGTTTAAAAATCTACTTTTTGAACAGCATACGACTAAAAATCGTTGTATGATTCATCTTCAGTAGAAGTGCTGAAAAAGATTCGCACTGCTTTGAAATCTATGAATGGAGGAATTTGTATTTTCTATAAAATGCAAGATATACATTTTTACCCCCGTACATATACAATAGTACTCGGTATCGGAAAAGCAGAGCCAGCAAACTATGCGTGCAAATCGAAGCAAAAATGAAGAACCCTTTGGAAGAAAATATTATTCTTTTCTGTGTTTGCTCAACAGATTTATCAAAACAAGACAAGCAAACCGCTCTTTTTCAAAACGCAAACTGCATTTTTACAGCAAATACAAACATGCAAGCGCAAATCGGATGTTCGGTGCCGAGAAAAAATGATTATTCCATAACGTGAGAGATATTTACTGAAGCGTTTGTTTATTTAATACGATAATAGATGTATAGAAGAACTTATACGAAAAATTATGCTGTGTTTGAATTGGATGTGTTAGAATAAATGCGAAGTATAGTTTTAGGGGCTAATTTAAATTTTTAAATTGCTTTCTATCGTGATGCTTGTGATAACGAAATTCAAAATTAATTCCCAAAAACTACCATACGGTATGGAAAGCATGTGTGCATTATAATTTATTTTTTCCTTTTCTTTTTTTCACTTTAAATGCGATAGAGTTTATCATGTAATGAATGCAATCTTTTGTTGTTATGATAAAATTGCGTTTATACACCTTCCGCCCCATTGCGAACTTTTAATTATATCTTTACTTCCTTTTATTACCGAAATATATACAAAGGGATCCAAAAAAATGTATACAATCGTTGACAGTGAACCTACTCAGAACAAAATGACATGCAGCTATGAAGTGGTGTTACAACATTTTACGCGGTACATCTTACAATATCAATTAAAAATCTCGTTACAGAACATTGAAATTTAAAAATTATAATTAAAATAAAGATATGCACTGTCAATTAGTGTATACATTTTTTTTGAACCCCATTGTAGAAGAAAATACTGGATTCCGTTTTCAAATTCCGACGGATTTATGTGCTCTAAGGGTAGAGGCGAATTAAGCAGTGGGCGGACTTGACGTCCACAAGGGGCGCCAAGGTAAAAAGGGCCCCTTCGTTATTTCAAAATGCCCCCTATTAATTTCCATGTTGTGGACTCCGTGGATTCTAGGAGGCCGTCCTAGAATTGAAAACTGCGGGACGATTCTTCTTCTGAGCAGAACCACTATTCACTATTTTCGTTTACTGTCAAAATTCCCGGCAGCTTATAGTCGGGATAGGGACTGCTAGCGGTTACACTGGCAGCCGTGATTATTACCTAGGCCTACAAGACCTGTGCCTGCTCCTATATATTAAGCCCCCTCCCCAACCAATAATCTTTCAATTATCTTTATTAAAATATTATTGTTATTATTGTTTATTTATTTGCATAAAGTCATTCAAATGCCCAAATCAACATCAAAAATACATAAAAAAACTGCAAATATTTTCGACTACTATGTGTATAATAAACACAAGTTTCAGTACCTACAATGTGTTGCATGATGTAATTTTTGAATGCAGATATATAAATATATAAACCTGTACAGTTGTGGTCAATTTAAAAATAATTTTAATTTATAAAATATATACCATACGCATGCATGTTTTGATGTAGTCAGTATGAATAAGGACTTTATAACATATCTGCTGTTTAAATTTGTGTTTATAGATTTAAAATGGGGGTTCAATAAAATGTTTTTACGATCTCTTGTGATGATTTGATACCACTTTGTACGCAGTTAAAATAACCAAAATATTATATGGCTCCTGTATTGGCTCCAGAAAATTTTTGTATATGGAGTCTTTTTCCGAAAATTTTCTTAGGCTGGTATTTTCTGTTTGGGGGGACGTAGTCGATACTAAATGGGGTACGCATTAAAACTATTAATTTTTGGTCACCAAACTCGATCATTGGCTTTTCCGATTTATATCCGAGTTGTGGTCAGTTGTTCTACCACTTGTTTACGCTCTGACTTGACTGATTGAGTAGCGACCAATCAGTTATCTTGCGCTCTATGTGTGGATACCGAACTTACTCTCCCAATAAGTAATTTGTATGAAAAAAAACGATATCCTTCTAGGCATTAAAAAGAGTTTAAATGATTAAAAAAGCATTACCACATCTTATTTTATGAACTATAAGGCGCACTCTTTACTTTGAGACATTGCACCAATATTCAAGTCAGTCTTATACTCGAAACTGTTATTAAAATGTCCAGTTATGATTAAAAATTATTTTCATTCTTAAAAATGCCAAAGAGAAGACCGAATAAGTTCAGATAATTTCCTAGAACTTATAAAATCAACTAGGTTATACAAACTGTTAAATACTATTCTTTTTTTGTCTGTCGTTGCAATCTAATGTATAAAAAATGTTTAAAATGCTATTATTTAGTGGAAATTGACTAAAAATTAGGATGCGTTTTATAATCTGTAGTGACTGATATTTCTTGAAATTAAATATGGAATCAATTTTTTAATTATTTATCTTCAACTTTTTATTAGAATTGAAAATGTATTTTCAAAAACAATGTAAAATTTTTATCTGCTCTATAATACCGCATTTAATACCAAAGGCTTCTATTGCTTAATTATGGTATAAAGGGGGCCCTAGATATTTTTTACCGGGACTTTTACCCCAAACTTCTTAATACGTCCCTATTTGAAAGGTTCCGACACATTTTGACCATTTTTGGAAAATGTCTTTCTGTTATGTGAACAAACAGGTTCTTTTTTCTTTTTTCATTCTCCCCCCTCCCCCCCTTTTTTTGTGGCCACTCTAACTGGAACGACTAACTAACGAAATTTAACACGCAAGAACCTTGATGGGAAGTGATGCTAATTAAAAGGTCGCCCCATTTGATACAAGAGGATGCGATGCAGCTATTTTCTTTTTCTTCTTTTTTTTCCCCCTCAAATATTTGTATCAATTTGTTTAATTTAAGGTTATCTATGCATAATAATTAATAAGTTTTATAATATTTCTGCAATGTTGTTTTTATTTTTGCAGTAAATGTAGTAATGTATGGTTAAACTTAAACAACACCCCAACGCTAACTTATAATTAGCAATTATTGTTAATTATAAAAATAAAAACTATGGAGATGAATTGTTATGCAACTATAGATTTTTTCTCAATTTTCAAGAATGGAGACTGAGAAAATATTAACTGTTTGCGATTTCAGTTTTTTTTTTTTTTGCATTTTATTTGTTCGAATGCCTTTAATTAGTCCCTCAAACTTTGATATTTATTGTTATTATTATTAATATTATTATTGCTGTGATTTCTATATGCCGTTAAAGCGATGCATGTCCTCAATCTAAAAAATAACATAATCGTCAAAACAATTCAAAAAGGAATCTCTTACTTTTCTAGAATTATGAGACAACTGAATCATTACTGTAGCACGTAGCACATTATTCAACTTATTGATTTTTTGCATGTCAAAAAATACTCTTCTGTTGACGAAAATTATTCAAAACCATTGTGTGCATTAAAATAATAAAATGTGTACGCTTCTTTTCCTCATTTTTTTTTTTTTTTTTTTTTTTGTTGAAGGGATAAACCACATTTTTAGAAAAGCGACTGAAAAATATTTAGGAAAGTGTTAAGCCTGCTTGTTATGTAATCAAGAATCGAGGTATGTTTAAGCAGGAGTGCCTACGAGGAGGGGAGGGGCGTCATGGCACATTAAAATTATTAGAAATTCTTAGGGGAGGGGGAGGTGTTTTAAGGATCTTTAATCTCTTTTTCTGGGGAATTATTTTTGTTTTTAGGGACGTGCTCAGTAGCTCTTGAGGCAGGAAGGGTGCCGTAACTTTTGTGCATGATCACCGCTGGTTTAACGGCTATATCTTCATACTAAGTGATGTAGTTTCACTATTACAATGATAAGCAATTGTAGATGCTAAAGGGCCCTTCATAAATGATATCACGCTTTTCCCCATACATTTGACCCCCTTTGTCACAATATGTCACACTTCAGCGGACCCAGCTTTTGTCACATGTCACGCTATGTTGCATGATGTCACACTTCTTGTTACCCCGTCCCCTCACCTCGTCACACTTTGTCACAATTTCGTGAACCCCCCTCCTCCCCTCGATACGTGACATGATTTATGAATGATCCCTAAAGGTTTCGTACAATAACATCTAAAATAATTATCAGTTGAATTCTTTTTTTCCCCCCTTTTGACTAAGTTTTATTAAAAGTGGCTTTCAGTATTCTTGTGGTCCGATTACATTCCTTCGTACCTGATGATCTTTGAATTACGTTGATTTATTTTGCTGTATTCGTATTATTTTCTATGACCGCATAACATATTAGACGAAAAACTGCAAAAAATGTTCTCAAAAGCAGACATAGCTCCGAAATGTATTAAGAGATATCAACCATAGCGAGGAAATCTGTTCGATTTATTCATATCATATCCGATTTATTCGTATCATAAAACAAATTCTTTGCAAAAGCAGTTAGTCAAAAACTTTTCCTGAAAAGCAGAGATACTTTTCAATTTTATCGATAGATGGCGGTAGTCAATATGTGAAGAGTTCCGTTCTAAACTATTAGTTAGTACCTACTAGAAAAATGGGTTTAAACGACATGTAGTTTCTCTTAGTTAATAAAATATAAATCTGCTTTAAGTTTACTTTTCATATGAGAATAATATAAAACAATAGCATCAAAATTCAGTGAGAAGATGGGGTAAAATACGGACTTAAAATATTGTTCCTTTTTTACAATATGATTCAATATTTTTTTTCCTATATGAACACACTGACGCATTACGCTTTTGAGCCAATATATGCGTTGCCTGGATTCAACACTGTCATACTGACATCGTGTGTTTACGTTTTTTAAAATATTTTTCATACTGTATCACAGGAGATACGAAAATATGTTAGTAAAAGTAAACATATCTAACCACTTTGCTTTTTTTTCTTTCCTTGGCTGTATTTCGCTCAGTACTTTAAGTACTTGCTCAGTATGAAACTAATACACATCATGACTTGAGTGCATTTTCACATAGGGGTCAAAAAATAAAATAAAATAAAGTAAAAAAATGAATTTAATAAATGAAAAAGTATGTCAGAACTTTTTATTTTTTTGTAACAATATACACTAGAGAAGGTAATTGATAGGAAAAATAGTAGTTACATTTTATAATGAAAAGTAACATATATTTTTTATCTTTTATTAAAATGAGGGAATGAGTTTTTGTAATACATATAAACATGTGAAAAATTATAATTTTAATGAAAGTTTTGTTCAGGAAAAACAAACATGCTTTCTCTGCAGTGAAATGCACTATAGAAGTTTTACTTTTAAAGCTATTAATATTATTATTTTTATATTACTCTTACTATTATTATTACTAGTTGACCCGTGCGGAATTCCGCGTTTTATGCAATGAATATTTAATTCAATAAATAATTTTAATAGTATATTTTCTACTATTTTTTAATTTAATGCTTGAAAATAAAAACACCAAATAAAATATAAAAGAGCCCTTTTTAAATTTAGTTTATCAAAAATCAACAATGCAGCAAAACAATTAATTGGAGAAAACGTAAACGAAATGCGGGACTCGAACCATGGGTGTTGGGTATACCAGCCTTGCGCTCCTAACCACTCGGCCTCTAACCAACAAACACAACACCAACTTGGCATAAATTAAAGGACCTCTTCTTAAATGATTTTAAACTTCAAATTTAAGAAAATCGGTACATTTTCAGACCGCGTGTCTATTTTTCCGGTGTAGCGGTTAAGGAAAGCTTTAAAGTGGTGCCTCATTCATGAAATTTGATAAAGTATTAAGGAAGTTATGGCGTACCGACCAAAAAAAGGCTTTGAGAAATAATATATATGATCATAACAAAAGTCGCTATTAAATTTAAAAAAAAAAAAACCCTGTGCAGTATTTTAATTTGTTTAAAAAAAAAATAATCAAAATAATAAACAAAAAGAAATAAATAAATTAAAAATAGGCTGTTCCTCAAAAGGATAAAAACCGCAAGAAATAAATTTTAATTCGTTAAAAAAGAATCAAAATCCAAAAAATAAATAAATAAATAAATAAATAAATTAAAAATCGGCTGCTCCTCAAAAGGATAAAAACCGCAAGAAATAAATTTTTATTCGTTATAAAAGACTAGTACGCCCGGCAGTCATACGAAATGACCGCTGTTCTAGATATTACAGTCGACGCTCGTTATAACGACCATGCATTATAAAGACCATTCCATTATAACGACCAGTGATAAAAGCCCCAACTTTCTTCCTATGAACTCAATGTTAATTTGCTTTCGGTATAACGACCGTTCTGTATCGCCCCATCCAATACAGCGACCGCATTCAACGGACACTATTTCCGGTATTTTTCCAAAAAGAACATGTTTCTAAATTTGTAACTTGAAATGACCTTGATTATAGTTTACTGACAAGCTGCATGCAGCCTTCAGTGTTCAGTCAGTCCAACTTTGACAGGGGGAGGGGATTACCACTCACCATAGTATGGAAAGAATAGAGAGGGGGAGAGAGCACGCGGACTTTACGGATTTTAGGAAAAGGGGTTGACAGATGTATTGGTAGTTTTTGTCATTTGAATCACGTGTTTTCCCAAGGGTCGATTCTCCGAAATACGAGGAGTCTTGCTGTCCGTGACTGGTGGTGTCATGTCAGCTCAGAAGTTCTGCTTCCAGAAATGTGAATGAGAGGGTTCGAGAAAAATTAACCTGCTCTTCAACCTGAATGTTGACAGGTTCCAGGTCACGTGCCTTGGATTAGTTATCCTCTGGGGGAAGGAGCGAAAAAAGAATAAGGTTCTTCAGTGAAATGCATACTGCAAACAGGAGTTGCATTTTCGCTATTGAACGAGATGGCAGGTTCAAACAAGCGCAATGCGATATGTCTAGATACTAAAATTAAAATCTTAAATGAAGTTGATAAAAAAGTTTTAAAAACATGCGAAATTGCTAGAGTTTTCAAAATTCCCAAAAGCACCTTATTTGGCATCATTAACAACCGGGACTCAATTTTAAGAAAAGAAGAAATTGGAGTCAAATCTTCTAGAAATCGGTCCCGTGAAGGGAAATTTCAGAAGATCGAAGAAGGTTTATATGAATGGTTGAAAATAATGCGATCAAAAAATGTCCCAATAGATGGAAATTTGCTGAAGTCAAAAGCTCTAACTTTTGCTCAAAAAATGAACATTGACGAAACTGTGTTCAAAGCTTCGGACGGATGGTTGCAAAAATTTAAAACCAGACATGGTCTTTCATTCCGGAAGCTTTGTGGCGAAAGTGGTTCTGTGAATGAAGAAGCAGTGGACACATGGAAAAAAGAAAAGCTGGAAGAAATTATCAAAAATTATACTCCAGAGGATATTTTTAACGCAGACGAGACTGGACTGTTTTTCATGATGAAACCTGATAAATCTTTCGTTTTAAAAAACGAAACTGCGAGTGGAGGGAAAGAAGCCAAGCAAAGACTAACAGTTCTCTTATGCTCAAATATGTCTGGTACTAAAAAACTTCCACTCTTAGTGATCGGAAAATCAAAAAAGCCGAGATGTTTTAAAGGACTCAAAACCTTACCTGTCACGTACAAAAGCAACTCCAAATCGTGGATGACATCTGTCCTTTTTGAGGAATGGCTACGTTGCTTGGATAAGCAAATGACAATTCAAGGTAGAAAAATTATTCTTGTAATTGATAACTGCACGGCTCATCCCAAACTAAATGGGTTGAAATCAATCACCGTGGAATATTTTCCACCTAATGTCACATCTGTTCTTCAGCCACTAGACCAAGGGGTCATTATGAGTTTTAAACGCAATTATAGGAAGTTACTACTGCGAAGAGTTGTTTCTGCACTCGACGAAGATCAAGATTACAAAGTTGATGTCCTAACAGCTTTGCATCTCTCTAAAGCAGCATGGAATGACGTCTCAGAAAAAACCATCAAGAATTGCTTCCATCATGCTGGTTTTAAAAAGCAAGAGGAAAGGGAATCTACTGCTGAAATAATTAGTCCGGCAATCGAAGATGAAAATTTCGTTGAAGAAGAGGAAATGCTGCAAGAAATTTCTCAGAAAATGAACATGGATGCAACGTTGAACTTTGACGATTACGCTAAAATCGATAATGACTTGGAATGTGTCGAGCATCTGTCAGAAGATGAACTAATTTCCCGTTATTGTGGACAGGAAGAAATTGATGCATCATCATCAGATGAAGAAGAGGAAGAAATTGTAACAAAAACTCCTAGCATAAAAAATGTGTCTAATGCTATCGAGACTTTAAAATGTTTTTTTGAAAGGCAAGAAAATACAGAACACTATTTGTCATCAATAACTGAAATGGAAAATTATGTTTTGCAAAAATCACATGTGCTAAAAAGGCAAACAACCATTTCTGATTTTTTCTTCCGAAAATGAATGATTTGCAAGTATGTAATTTTTTCCTTATATTTTCTACTTTAAAATCTGTTTAACATTTTATTATAACATATTGCACTGATAATTTTTTTTAAATTCCAATGATAAAATATAATTTGAGCATTTTGTTGGAATCTTTGAAAAATTGGCAATTTTAATGGAATTACTATACTGCATGATGCATGCATATACATTTTTAAATTCTACCTCTTATAGCGACCACCCGTTATAAGGACCTTTTTTTGTGGAACGGAGATGGTCGTTATATCGAGCGTCGACTGTATAAATTGTAATTAAAATGATTTGTGCAAAGGTGCCTTCTAATTCAAACTGAATTACCCAGGTCAGGCGGCGAGGACGCCCTTTCGCTTACAGCCCCACACTACTATACATTTATTTACTATATAATCAAATTGTTTGTGAAAAATATATATTTATCATCGAAAGAACTTATTGAAAATTTTATTATGCTTTTCAAAACAACAGTTTTAACGAAACTAGGAAAAAAAAGCGCTCTAATAAGAAAAATATGAAAAGGGCAGACAATAAATAAATAAATTAAAAAGAAAAAAAGGATTAAATTAAATTCGCGTATACATTAATTTTTAACGGAGATTGAAATACAGCGAAGTCTCACTCAATATGACGTTAACGGAGATAAACGTTTCGATTGTTATTAGTATATTTGTTACATTTGTGACAATAACAATGGTGACTGCATTGATTTGCTTGTTCACACGGCAACTGTAATTATATGTTTGGAATTGAGTGCAACAATGCAAAAGTAAAATAAAACGGGTCAAAAAAATCATTGAAAAATTTAAAAAATAATAATTAAAAAAAAAAAAAAAAACTAATTGAGTCACAACTTTCATTTTTGCGGCGATGCGTTTCTCGGGTCGTAAACATTAACCGTGCCGAATGTGGTCCCGATCGGTAAAACGGGCTAGGATCCTATCGCGGACAGACACAGACAGAATAAGCCGCTTATATATAAGAGGATCATAAGCCAGTTGGCATGGTAACAATTCAATTAAATTTAAAGTTAATTACCGTGAAAAAATAATTTCGAACTACAGAGAAAAACGCTCATAACTTCTTTTCTAGTTAATTTAGAGACTTCGATTTTTAGCACGTAGCAAGTAACTTTTTCTGAAGTAGTTTTTACGCCCTTTTCAATGGTATCAAGCTCGAAAGGATGCGGCAATTTCTTCCCATAGAAAAGGATTACTTTATGTAATTTTCGGCATTCGGTATTTTTTTTTGTATATTTCCGTATAATTGTGTATTGAATACTTCTCCGGTGTAGCGGTTAAGGAAAGCTTTAAAATGATGCCTCATTCATGAAATTTGATAAAATATTAAGGAAGTTATGGCGTACCGACCAAAAAAAGGCTTTGAGAAATAATATATGTGATTTTACCATGTGGAGTAGTACCTTCTTACTACTCAGTAGTTGGCAGTCTATTCTAGAGTAATTTATCATATACATAAGATAATGTCAAATTGTTCTTGAGAAAACCAAAAAGCTCATTGATACATTTTAAAATAATAAATGAACTCAATAAAAATTAACAAATTAAAGTGAGGGAATTATTACGTTAACACTTATCCAATCAATTTTCTTAATAATAGTTCTTCCTTACAAAATAGAGAACTTCTCCAAGCTGATTAAATTTTGTGTTACAAATTGACGTGAAATCTGTTAAATAGATGGGCTAGTGAAAATTTGGTCATTTCAGTTGTAATTAGTTGTCGAAACACACTACTTACTGAGTAATTTATTAAAACGCAGACACAAAAAAAAAAAAAAAAACATAAATAAAAATAGTTCAACATTTAAAATTTCATTTTTACTCTACGGAGCTCTCGCAGTACTCTCTGCGCAGAATATATAGATGATGCTGATGATGGGAGGTTACACTGAGAAAAAAGTGTGAACATTAAAATGTTCTTTAAGAAGACTTACCATTTTCAAGAGTTTCAACTACAGCGTCATCTGATGGTGGACCTGCTCCTTTGGAATTGAATGCTTGCACAACGACATTGTACTTGGTGTTCCTTCTCAATCCTGTTACATGACACTCTTCTTTGAAGTCTTCCCCAATCTCCAGAGTTTTGTATATGAAGGATTCATGAGCATCGGAGAGTTTATAACCGACATAATACCCCTTCAGCATCCCATGTTGCAGATCTGGGCTTGGTGGCTGTCAAGAAACGGATTGTTAAGATTGTAAAAAAAGACATTATTGGACTAAATTGCAATATTAGTACTATTTCGAATAACGACAATCTGACAGGTATGCACTCAGAAACGCATGTTCAAATCTCGCGAAACTTTCGTCGTATTTGACGAAATGACTTCGTGAAAAATGCTCCGAGTAAACCTTTCGTCAAATTGCCGAAATGTGTGTAGTAACTTTTTTAAGCCACGTGATCGCGCGAGGAAAGAATCGTTATAAATGACGAAATTGTCTTGACGATTGAAGAATCGTCGAAAGTGAGGATTCTATTTTTGAGAGTGTCAGATTTATGCAAACATAAATTATTTAATACCGATCGGGTAATTTTCAAGAAAACGGTCATAAATTGGATATTTTTATCCCTGAAAATTATTTAGAAATATGTCAATGAACAATATATATATATATATATATATATTATTCCTTTTTAATTTTTAATTTGTTTTTAGCTTGAAATTAGAAAAAAATTAAATTTTTAGGAAAAGCCAACATTCAGGGTTACTATGACTTAATGTTGGTTTTACAGCAAGCAAGGAAATTTTAAAGAATATGTGTTTTAAACATTAGAATTTTATTAAACATACTTATAATATAAATAAAGATTAGCATATTTTCTTGAGTGATAAATTTCAAAGCATGATACAGAGGCCAACGTCGCAATCTGGACAGTAGTACCGAGTTTCCTTCCTACATCTCTTATTGTTTTTATTTCTTCTGGAGCAACAAACATTGCATTCTCTATATGATTGCCGTCTCTTATCAGTTGGGGGTATCTGTCTAATAAAATGCCTTTCAATCAAACGATTGGGATTTTCCTCAAAGCTTGGCCGTTTTCTTTTTGGAATGTTGTCTGTTGAGTGATACCTTTCAATAATAAAATGTTGAGAAATAAAATGTTTTCCGGGCAAAAGAAAGGAATTACTTTTATTCCTATTGGCGCGTTACTACTGAACACTCCAGCCCGGAAATATCACGGGAGCGAGAAATGGAAGGTGAAACCTCAACCCGTCATATTCACGGAAGCGAAAAATAGGAGGCGAAACCTCAGCCCGTCACATTCCCGGGAGAGAGAGAGAGGGAAGTGGGTAATAGCAGATGTAGATTTGATGTATTCGTATATTTTAAAAATAATTCAATGCTGTATGTTTTATTTCTTTTATTTTTCATAATTTAAAACTGCTTCTTTTTTCGTCACGGTTTAGTTTTAATAGCTAAAAAATTTTGGAGGCACACTTTAACAGAACAATGAAAAATAATGAAATTTTGAAAAGCATTCAAAATCGCACACCAAAAAGTGTTATTTCAACTTTTAACTGGATGCCATGAAGAATTTATAAATTTAGTTCTCATGTTGAAGCTGAAGCAATGTGAAGAAATCCATGTTTCAGGCTCATCATTCCGTTATTATTCAGCTTTATAAATGCAAATCTTATCTTGTTCTTGAAACATGGGGCCGAGTATTGGAATATGGTGAATAATTGAACGTTGAAAATTTTAAAATCTGTAATCGTATTTGATTCGATGATCGAGAACACATCACCTGGTCTGGAATTTTGAGGAGTACAATCTTATTTATCTTATTTTACTGTCATTCTGTCCGAACAGTGAGGGAGGGGGGTCATTTATTTTCTCTTTCCGGTAGTTCATAAAAGTGCAATCGATCTCAAAGAGCGATATAAATTGAACTTTTAGGTAGCGTTGACGTTCTTTCTAACGAACTGGTGACCTTTTTTCAATGATAATTTTTAAATTGAGTTGGCGTTTTTTATTAAATGATGACTTTTTTGTAAGGAGGATTTTTTAAAGACGCATTGTCTTGATGTAACGAGGAATTTTAAGAACTGTTTTCCTTATTCTATAGGGGATTTTTAGGGAAAGTTTTCCTTTTCCTAATATGGTTATTAGGAGAAATTTCTTTTCTCCTAATTTTCTCCCAATCGAGTGTTGATTTGTGTCACGTAGCCCACTTCTTTATTCGTGACCGGGGAAGGGAACAATATTTGAGACAGCCTGTGCAACGCTGTGCTACGCAGCTCGTAAAAATTCGTGGTAAAAATAATAAACTTCATTTATTTTCATAGTTAAACACAAGTATGAAAGTTTTAAAACACGTATCTTAAATATTTAAAAAATATTATTTTCAATGAAAAACTATTTTGATCTAAGAATTTTATGAGCGAATTTGGTTCCTGTTTCTTGAACGTTGCGTGTTTCTAGAAGAACTTATGCTGTCTTACCGATGAAACTAATTTTGTTTACATAGTATACTTAAAACCTAATTTTCTATTTCGAGTTTGAATGCAAGAGCTTTCTTTGCCTCAACAAAAATTTCATAATTCGACGCATTTCACTTCAAAATCACAGCACACTCGTTTCTCGTCCGGAATATTAATTTTATTTATTTATTTGAAAAATAAAAGGAGAAAAATGCTGATTTGGAAAGAAATGCATTAGTGCTAATGTCATTTTCAGATGAACTAATTAAGAAGGAAAATAACCGAATATATAAGTAAATACATAAAATGTGGGAGAAATAAATTTTTTGAAATTGTTTCCTTTTACGAAATTCTCTCTCAGAAGAATAATAATGAGCCTAATGAAATTAATGTACATTCAATTAAGCAATAGCCAGGAAATTTAATTAGACATAAATCAGGGTGGTTATTGATTGCTTAGAATAAACATTGTCGCTTGACATTTCCTTTCCAGATTTCAGCGGATCATTGGATTAATTTTTACAAAATATATTCTAGGTGTGAAGGCTTTTGGTCACTGTTGTAAAACGTGAGTAGTAAGAATTTACAAAAAATGATGTCACGCCAGTGACATCATTTTTAGCAAACTATTCATTTTTAAGCATTTAGTTATCTATTTATTTATCAATGTATTAATGTTGTGTTAAATTTATATGTAGTTAAGAGGATACTATTTTCAATAACAGGGAAGTGTATTTATTCGGTGTGTTAAATGTTTAGGTTTTTTGTTTAGAATACTTGGATATAGGGCCATTATAAAGCAAGGAAGCATTTATTTTAAAATTTCCCTAGGTACTTGATAGGAAACGTTCTCTCCCCTCCCTTCGTCTCATTTTACTTCAATATATATATATATATATATATAAAAGCACATAAAAAAATCATTGCCTTTTGATTATTTCTTTTCCTTGATAAATCCAGAGATTTTAATCTTATCTGCAAGTGACTTTCCACTTCATCAATCTCTAATTCTTTAGCTCGTGCTTTGTGGCCCAACTTTACCTTAAAGATTTTATTTTTTGCTAACGTTTTACAATTGTCACCAAAAATTCAAGAATGTGCTTAGTTTAGAATGTTTTTCGAAGTAATGGCATATATACACATCACGCCTCGTAATTTTACGCAAGGGGGTAGGGAATCAAGCAGTTATGAATCGCTGGATTCAGGCATTCTGACTCTATCGAAAATAATGTATTTTTTCTTTAACGGTTAATAAATAAATAATAACAAAAAAAAAAAAAAGAGAACAAGATCATAATTTTTATGGAAAAGGACGATCTACGTACTACTAGTAAAAGACATGTACTATATTTAACATGAAATAGAAAAAATGTACAATGGACATATATATATATATACATCTTTTTCATCATTTACTACCTCCACTTTGGGTTTTGGGTGTTACCCTCGAAAGTTTTTCCCCTGCAGTGCCACTATATATATATATATATATATATATAGGGTATTTTTTTTAGAGGCAGATAATTTGAAATAGAAATAAAACACAAAAAAATATCTTAATATTCATGTAATTTGTGCTAATTTTATTTGAAGGAAAATGTTATATCATTAATGTTTGAATATGGTGTCGAGCATGTGAACATCGCGGTTGATGACGTAACCTGGAAAACGGTGTGTGAAAACTGCACCAGTTTTCATACTTTTCGCAGTAGATCTGTTAACTGACCACCTTGTTCTTGTTGCGATTTGACGCCCTTGGATTATTTCCTCTGGGGATATGTGAAGTCCCTTGCCTACGCTGATAAACCAGGAACAATGCAGCACATGGAAGTCAAGATTCGGCGCATTACTGCGGACATTCGACAGATCTACTGCGAAAAATGTGTGAAAACTGGACCTCCAAATTACGCCATTTACCCGCCAGCTGCGGTGGCTACATGCCCGACATCATATTCAAACATTAATGCCATAAAAATTATCTTTCAAATAAAGCAAATTATATGAATATTAAATACATTTTTTGTGTTTTATTTCCATTTCAAGGTCTCTGCCTCTAAAAAAGAACCACCCTATATATATATATATATATATATATATATAAAGAATACAAACACATTGTGATAGTTCAAGAAACGTTACTTACGTTTAAGAGAATAATGATTATCAAACTATTGAAAGCAATGAAAAATGTTTTATATCTGTTTAAGTTGTAGTATGACTAGGTTTTTTAAAGGTTAAATTGCTTTGATGCAAAATAAATATTGTTAAAAGATAATATGTTTAGTTTACCTTCCAGCTAACTTTTATAGATTGAGAACTTGTAGCGTGTGCTCGAACTTTTACTGGCGCTGCACCAGGAGCTATAAAAATAAAAGAAACAATTCAGAAATGTGAAATGAATATTGTATGCAGTATAATATATAGTTGGTATAGAAATAAACTGAGTAAACTGAAGAACATAACCATCTTAAAAGGTTGAATTTTTCATTAAACAATTCAGCAGAATTGTTAAAGAGGGAGGAATAAGAAAAAGTTTCTAAATATCTCAAAAATAGTTCTTTGATGAAGAAAAAGGGGACATTAAAATTAATTTATCCGAAAGTAGAATGAAATGTTTTTGTCAATTTTACCTATATATGTAACCATACCTACTCACACACATGAAAAATGGCACCTGGTTCCTTTCACTACTTACAACCACTAGTTAAATCTAGTCACTTAAATGCAAACTTTTTTGGTGTCATAATAAATATTAATAACATTATTCTTCTTAAAGTCTAGTTTAAAACTTTTAGTAAGTGTTAAGTCTAGAATAAATTTTACATCATAGCGAAACGAGGGCCTTTTCAAATTAGAAGAAATGTTTATGGAGCTCTGCCTAAGGAAGAGATAACTATTGTTCTGGAAGTTTCTTAAAAATGCCAAGGAAATAAATTTTAGTTGGGTACTGCGTGGCAAATGAAATTAAGATAGAAAACGATGTTAAATGTGATTGAACACACTTAAGTGATTGGTCATCGATAAGTTTTGGCAGGCATTAATGATACTTTTCTATTCAAGTACAGGACCGTAAAAAGAGGTGTAAGTTTTAGTTTCATCTCCCAGTACATTTAACCTGCACTGCAACTATGCTGTCAATCCTTGTATATTAATTTGTATTAAAACAAGACTATTATTTACCCATCTTCTCTCTCCCCCCGAAGAAAAGTTTCGTTTTCGCTGTTGCTGTTCTCATATAAGTTACTTGCAAGAACAAGAATGCACCTCAAATTAGCAGACCAAAAATAGGATTGCTGACTCAAATCTGTCTTCAGTTTTTTTATTGGAGAATATAAAATTTGGGTAAAGATTCGATAGTTACATTTTAACAAGTAGTCAAATCTTAACTTGAATTCTCCAAAATGTGATTGGTTAATCTAATTATTTTAACTTATTATTATGTCAACTAGTTTAGCTCGGATAAATATTTTAACTCTTGGTAGAGATTTCCGAAGATTAGTCAAACCTTGAAAGTTAGTGAGAACTAGTTCAGCTGTAACTAACTTCCTTTACACAATAGTGTAAACAAATTTTACCATGATAGGGTCATAAATTTTAACCATTACAATAAGTTGCATATGGTATTAAAGCACAATCTTCGGCAATGGATAAAAAAAAGTGTGTGTTCGTTTCTTTTCGTTACAATACAATATCTATTCAGTACTATTAAATGCAATTATAACAAGTAATTACTATAATATTATGATCCATCTTTAGTTGGATATAAAACAAACGTTTGGATTAAGTGTTTGAATTAGTTAAAAATTATAACATGTTGTAAATTCTTGTTAGACAAAACTGGATTATACCATGCGTTTTAAGATACGCATTTAAGTTCATCAGTTTTAGATAGATACATTTATTCAAGAATTACTGTAGTACTTAAAGAATTACTTGGTGTACATTTAACAGGCTTTAATGAATGTGCGAAAACCTCGACAAAGTTCAACACAAGGACGAGAAAGAAATAGTTTAGTGAATTAGACAATATAAAGGCTCCCATTCATTAGTTTACCACTTATCAGGGATAAGTTTATATATGGTATAGTAAGTTCAGATTTGTATAGTTAGGAGTACGTTACTAAATATCGAATTGCAATGACTTTTTTCCCAGCCTGTGTTAAAATGTCTGAAAGTTAAGCGAATCGATTTATTACAAATTTTGAATCTTTGGCGGTTCTTCAATATCAGCAAGGAATACAAGCGATTAAAAATGATAAATAGGAAATATTTATCTTTCCGAAGTTTTAATGGAAGTATTAATCCAGCTAAGACATTTAAATATTGATGAATCATCGCGTCCCCTTTTAAAGCAGCCGCTATTTTTCATTATAATTTTATATCTCAAGGAAATGCAAAATTTTATTCAAAGGGTCAGAATCATTTATCATTTTGAACATCCATAATAAGAAAACAAGAGCGAAAATTGAATGAAACGGGAAATGACTTTAACACTAAGACAATAAATCATAAGTTAGAACGAAGGAAAAACGCTTCGGAAAAAAATGAATGGCAGGCTATCGCATGCGACAAAGTCTCAGAACGCCCGAACTCAATTGAAAAAATATTTTTACAGCTTCGGATTCCGTTTTTATAGCTGACAATTTACTTTTTCCATTCTCAAAACCCAAAAACTGTTCCGAAACTTTTATATTAGGAGTCAATTCAGCCAGAAGTTATATTTTCTGACTATTGAGGTCAGGAGGCATAATTTCGAAACATTTCTTTGGAATCAATATTTGAATTCTGGGACCCGAATACGCTTCCGAAATAGTAATACGGAGGAAATGGATTTTCGCATTACTGTTTTGCTTTTGTGGACGAAATATCAGCGTTATAAAAATTTGTAGAGCAATGCTAAAATTCATCAGTTGGGAAAGGGGGGGGGGGGGCAGAAATGAAAAAAAAAATCTGAAAATATTCCGTTTCATATAAAAACATGCTACTGAATTTAAATGAAGCTAAATTTAACTAAGTAGCATCTTATATGCTAAAAAATAAAGCAGAATTTTAGATGAATTTTAAGATATGGATGGTTATTTTCTCAGAATTTATTCAATGAAATGAAATAACAACAAAAGGCGGAGAATGATTTTTAAGTCGGTCACAACATGAAAAGTTTACTTTTTTAGCAGGACAGATCACATTTTCTATTGTATTATTGTGTACTTTTATACTCAATGTGCAAAAGATACGATCCTTTTTGGAAAAAGTTTGATTTTACGCCGAAAGTAACGAAATTATTTTGAAGTTTCGGTGATGCTTAAGCCCTCAGATTTCGGCAATGCTGTTTTTAAATCATTTCTGAGAAAATGAATAATATGATTCATAAATGATTACGTCAGCTTTCTACTTTGTGATTTTTAAAATAATAAACGGGTTTATATTTTAGCATTATTTAAGATAGTGTTAAAACACTAGTAGTACTTCACAAATGCACCACATTTTGTCCCTTCTTTGTCAAATTGTGTTTTCTACTTTTGTCAAATTCACTTCTTTCCTTAAAAGAAATTCACAAAACACCCGAGATTATGAGGTCACTAGCAAAGGTTTTTGATAGATAGCTTATGAGCTCACAAATGATGACACGCTTCGAGAAAGAAAGGAGGGTTTCAGAAATTGTGACAGTTTGTGACAAGGGGAAAGAATAGGATAGCAAGAAGTGGGACATCACACATTTTGGTTAAAATAAAATCATTTAAAATCTGATTAACTATTTTTATATAATTTATTTTCTTTTCCGTTTTTTTTTTGGTGTAGTATTTTAATTGATTTCATTTTGTATCAAATACCGAGAAAAGTTTAAATAAGGTTCTAGTTAAAAGTTCAAATGTAAACGACAATCTGCATGGGCATTTGCAGTTTTAAGACAAAATAGGTCGCGTCATTTTTACAGATTTCGAAAAGATTTTTTTATTACTATTCACTGATTATATTTTTGTTGTAAACATTAATTTCATTTCCCACAAATTAAGTACACGTATACTAATCATCATTACTGTCATGCTCACAATGTCATTAGAATTTGAAAAATAAAATTGTAAATATAACCTATAACGTTTCTGAGCTGCTAGTACAAATGCTTATGTAAAATAGCGTGACATTTGACATGGGGGTATGTTGTAGGGGGGTAATGAAGTGTGACATTTTGTGACAAAGGGGGAGGTGAGTAAAATACATTGAACAAAAGTGACATTTTCTACTGACCCATTATGTAAAGATTTCCTTTCTTCGATTAAATAATACTTCAAGGCATTTTATTTTGTGTGCAGTAAGCTAATTGCAATGTAAAAAAAAAAAAGAAAAATGCATAAGTACAATCAACATGGACTTAAAACTTAAACATATCAATTTTTACGCTTAAATTATCGAGTTCATGTCTTGAAATTATTAGGTTAAACATCTTGAGATTATGAACAAAGTGTCAGAAAACTACCATAATCAAATTAAAGATTCCACATTCAGATTTACCAGCTAGTTATACTCTTCGTCTATAACATTTTTATTCTTATACACTACTATGTGTATTGTAACAAAAAAATCTTGTTGCGTCTAAAATTAGTTATACTAAATGCTTTTTTAAAAAAATTACTTCATTTGCTTATTATCTGAATAATAGTAGTAACTAGTAACACACTTTTTACGTCAAATTAAAACTCAATTCCTTCTTCGAAATTTAAATTTTCCTCCTGATTATGCGTTTTGCTCATGTCATTTTCGTTTTCGTATGAAACCACTGTTAATTGCAATATGAGAAAAATAGTTTCACGAACTTCTCGAAGCCCAGCTTGAAATTCAAATCATAAAAAGAGTGGAAAAAATGATATTTATATAAAAATAGTTTTGAAAAGTTTTGTGCCAAATGGAGCATGCCGCGCTGAAACGTACAACGTCTTAAATGAGTTCCTATTACTATAAAAAGAGTGCTAGTTCTTCTTATTTCGTCTTTAAAGTAAGATCTAGGCGAGGAAAAACAGAAAAAAAGGGAAAAAGTTCCCTAAAGAATTTTTCCTCATTAGAATTCCTGAAACGCAATTCAATGTAAAAACAGTCTTTGTAAAAGCATTCAGCCTCTGAATCTGCACTTATGTTGAAGCTGTGAAAGAATGTTAACAATATTTTTTTTTCTTCTGCCATTTTCATTTACTCGTTTTGTTCTTGACTTTTAATTTCTTACATTTTGCTGTTACGCGTAGAATTTACAACACATTTTGTCAGAGCAAATGGGTTTTTCATTATCTCTGCTTCATACTATTGCTTTCGTGCTTGGAAGTTTCCCTGATTTGCATAAATTGATTTTAAAATGGTCCCAAAGGTCGTGGATTGCTCTCTTTGAAGAAAAAGCATTTGGAAACTACATTAGGATACATGAATTCGAGGTCTAATAGTATTTTTATGAGAGATGTAAATATGTTTCGGAGAAGTTGTCGAGCAATATTTTAGGTATGCGTTAGGGTGATATAGTTGGGAAGGGTCTATTTGTAAATCTCAGGGGAAATATATTATTTCTGCTTAATGCTTTCCTATAAGAGTCTTTAGGTCTTTTTAAATATGCATATAATTATAAAAGGAAAGAAGTTCAGTAGTAAAGTAACAAAATTATACGATAAAAATACATTGCATATTTGTTGGGATATAAAAGGTAAGCAATTAGCATATTATCGGGGTCGATGTAGCATTTTTTAACAGGGTCAGTTTTTTGTGAATTTTAAAGGGACATTCAAACTTAAAATATATAGAGACGAAAATTTTTACTATTATTTGCTACTTTTATATAATAATAATGTTGTGAAAAGTACGATTTGTAATCGTGGAATTACCTCTGTCGCGACTGTTGATGAAGTATAAAAATAGTTGAAGGCTTTTTTTCAATAATAGTCCAACTCCACGTTTCGAATAAAATAAGTTAACCTCTTTACGTTTGTACAAATATTTCAAACCTGCTATGTCGGCAACTTATTCCTGTTGCTAACAAACGTAGCATCTCAAATGCCTCCAACCACAGAATATAAAGCAGTTAGATTTTTGGGCTCTGCATCTCAAACAAACCAGCATGGAGTTGGCCAACTATTCAAAGAAGCCCTTCGTTCAAAATACGACAAAATTGTGTATACAAATGAAACAACCTTCATTATACTGTACTTCTAAAAAAATATGACTAAAATATGTACCATACTTTCAGCTGTTAAATACCAGTTGGGAATATATACTACTATATATATATATCGAGTAATTTCAAATTTAAACCATTTTTACTGTTTTGTTTCGTAAATCACAGTATTTGATACAATTTCCATTAAATTGTAAAGATTAGGTACATGTAATGCTACACGTGGAAAATGAAAACGCCAGTAGCTGCAGGAAAAGAATCTCGTGAAATTTATTATTGACTAACATCTTGTATCAGAAATTATGCCGTTCACCAAGTTTTATTTGAGTCGTCGTACTGGTAAATTAACCATTATTACCACCCAATTCATTATGATGTTTGCTTAATTGCTTTTCACAGTTCAGATTTCCCGCTTACATTGCTGTCTTCTAAGTAAGCATTACGCATTCTAACTAATTTATTTACATTGGTTTATTGGACCTAAATATTTTTCTTCAGGGTAGCACAGAAGCAAATCTGTGTTGCCTTCAGTACGCAAGAAAGTGATGTATGTATTCATGAAATTTATCATGAATGTCCATTTTCTGATCGACTATAATAAACATTAACCCCGAAAGCGTGACAATTTTTTAGAGTTCGGTCCTCGTATTTACACTGCTGGACGTTGAAAATGCAAAACCAAGAACGAGTGGTCAGAAAGTGATGAAATTCGGAAAAAAGAGACAGCAAGGAACAATAAGTGATCTTTATTTCAAAATGATAGTCAGAATACAGAGCGAGAACGGTGTCGGCTCAGTAGGATGTAGGACCACCGAGGACAGCGATGCACGAAGAAACACGTCTACGCATAGAGTCAATAAGAGTAAGGATGGTGTCCTGAAGGATGGCTCTCCATTCCCTTTCAACTATTTGCCACAGTTCATCTTCTTAAAGAGGCGGGGGCTGAGTCTGCAAACGGTGTCCAATCACATCCCACACATGTTCGATTGGCGACAGGTCAGGAGAGTACGGTGGCCAGGGAAGCATCTGTATACCTTGGAGAGCATGTTGGGAGATGCGAGCACTGTGTGGTCGAGCGTTATCCTGCTGAAAAATTGCATTAGGCAGCCCTTGAAGGTAGGGGACTGCCACCGGCCGCAGTGCATTATCCAAGTATCGTTTAGCCGTCATAGTGCCATAAATACGAACTAGAGGTGATATGAAATTATTCGCAATAGCGCCCCAAACCATTATGCCACGTTGTCGCGCGGTGGGGCATTCCACAGTTACTGCCGAATTAGCTCTGTCTCCACGTCGACGCCACGCACGTATGCGGCGACTGTCACTGGATAAACAGAAGCGTGACTCATCTGAGAACACGACGTTTCGCCATTCTGTCATCCACGTCGCTCTAGTCCGGCACCACTCCAAACGTTGGCGTCTATGATTTGGGGTCAATGGCAGTCTTCTTAGCGGACGCCGTGATTGCAGGCCACTTGCAACCAATCGACGGGAAATGGTTCTGGTCGATACGGCAATTTCCCGGGTATCTTTCACATGCTACAGAATCGAAGTACAAGTGACTTGCTGGTCCGCCACAGCTTGTCGGCGGATGCGTCGATCCAGACGACTCGGCGGATGCGTCGATCCTGACGTCACTCTGGCTGCGCCTGCACCCCTCAATCTTGCCACATTTTCTTGTTCCAACCATGTTCGCCACAGCTGATGCACCGACTTTGCATCCATGTGGGTATCAGCTGCGATTTGACGTAAGGACCAACCCCCCCTTCTCAGTCCGATCACCATACCCCTTGTAAAATCGTCTATCTGCTGGAAGTGCCTTCGTTGACGGCGGCCTGGTATTCTCTCCTATTACACGTATCCTCCGAGACAAAAACAAAATTTCTTCGCTAATTCGTCTGGCAGAAATAACGACATGAGTATTGCCCGTTTGGCAAGTTCCCTCCCTTATATCTTACTTCACGTGCTCGGAGAGCTGCGCATTTGACATCATTCGCATAACTCAGTGACGTGCGTCTACTCTAAAATTTGCATAAATTTATGACCACTCCTTCTTGGTGTTGCATTTTCAATGTCGAGCAGTGTATTTATGGAAGTACCAGAGCATATTGAAAAACAATTGAGACAATGGCTACTAAATGATAGTCATTGTATGAGTATCATGCATATATAGTATGAAATTTTAAGCAAGTGCTTAACGAATACATCTCCTTACAGTTCGACCACGGAATTTTGATACTTGGACGTTTCTGCGAATGGCAGAAAAGAGCGAATCCATTCGAGTTTCAGAGAAGTTCATCTTGCAGGTGTGTTTTGTTTAATACGCGAATCAGAATTTTTGCTTCTTTGTTTGTTCAAGACAACTAAATTTATAAACTGGCACATAGCATCAGTTCGAAAAAAATCAAGTATGCTAAACGAACTAGAACAGACACAGCACATTTTCTTGTACCAGTAGTTCTTCCCCTGAACATGAATAGATTCTTCCTGGCACTCTGCCAGGCAGATCGCTTTATTTGATGGCAGAACTGAATCAGTTATTTGAGAAACCCCGTAAGTCACATTTTTGGCGAAAATGACTTTTTGTAAAAAATCGATTGCTATGATGAAGACTCATCGTTTGGTAGAGAAACCACACCAGTCCTGGCTGTATAAAGTAGTCTGGAAGGAAAGAAATATTACATGTTTTTAAGAGCCCTATAAGTCAGTGAATTATACTGTTTGCACGCTAGTGTACATGGATCGCGATGTAAACAAACACAACCCAATGCATTCTGGGATATCTCAGAAGCTAACCATTCTTTTCAACAGACTCATGAGGCCTCCACGTGGTGCGGACTGGGTCACGCTAAATTTCCACCGATCCGCTCCCGTCGGATGTTAAGCTCCCTTTGTAGTGAGACTGCGGCACCGGGATGGTAGAGCAGGTAGGCAACGCTCGCCAGCCCGGTCCATATGGCCGTTTCTGGTTGTTAAGATGTCTGGGAGTTTTTGGGGAGTTCGAAGGAGTATTGCGCTGCGGCCGCACCCCGATATGGGGTAGTCTGCGAAACCTAACGGTACATGTAGTATGGCCGTAGTTGCGTTGAACCTCTTTTCTAATCCACTCAACTTCCCGCATGCGCCGTTAAGATTTCCGTAGACGGCCGCGTTGTATTACGTCATAAATAATAATGTTTCCTTTTTGGCCCAATTTCTTTTATACTATTTATTGTAAAATAATTCATGCACTTAACCTCCAATTATACCATATTTTGCACAAGAAAACTTTTTTTTTTTCACAGCATTTTATGTTTACTTGAGAAACCCCATAAGTTAACGAAGTTTAAAATTCAATATAAATTCATGTATATATAATCCAGGTTAATGAAGAATACGGACAGTGTATTTGACCTAGTACTAATGATTAAGGCAGAAAAAATGGTTATCCCATGTCATTTTCAAGTTTTATTCAGTTTTTCTCAATTCCCAAAAGTTGCTGAAGTGTGACCTTAAGGGGTTTCTCAAATAACCGATTCAACTGTAAGTGGAATATGTATTCAGCAAACAAACTTACCTTCCTCTTGTGTGATGGCTTCAAGAGGTTTGCTGGGTTCGCTTCTACCAATCTGATTCTCAGCCAAGATACGAAACAAGTATATTTTGGCGGGCTTCAGTCCGATTACTGCACCAGTGTTATCAGATCCTTTTACAGTCACATTTGTCATCCGATTATGCCATTTGCCTGTGGAGTGAATCAAATATTTAAAATCCTCCAACTGATTTTGCCATGCAGAATGAAAGAAAGAGAGAAACGCTTACAATTATGGTTTTTTTAATGTAAGAGAAGTACTTTTTTTCTCCGAGAAATTTCATACAAAACTCAGTTCCATCGAATTCTAGAAAGTGGTATTAATATTTCCCGTGTTAGATCGAAAATTGCTACAGGTCTTAAAAATATAACTGAATGTTCGATGTCGTGTTAGAACGACTGATATTCAAAGAAATGATAATTATCATTATTTATCACTCGCTTAAATTTGTATTTTTGCTCACTTTATCTCATGAATTTATCTATACATACTTGGCATTTAAAATTAAGAGTTTATAAAAAAAAAATATTATTAAAAGGCATTACATATACATTCATGATAAAGTGGGAAGGAAAAGAGTCTGTAAACCCATCCCTTTAATCATACTTACACATTAATCATTTTAAATTTAAAATTTAATCATAGTTACACATTAATCATTTAAAATTTAATCATACTTACACATTAAATCATACTTACACCAATGTTCACTGTAAAAATTAAATGCAAAATGATTGAGATAAACCAATTTGGCTTGATCCCTTAATAAACTATTAAATAAACCTTTATTTTCTTTGGAACGATAATCGAAACAATAGGAAAAACTACAAGCATGTCATTCTTTGGTGCTTACGATATGTTACTGTTCTCCGCATCACTAAATCAACAGGTAACACATGCAATGTTTAAAGCTTATTTACTTGTGAGACATGACTTTTTAAAAGTCTCATTTGCAGAGGAAAGCAAACTCTGTTATCTTGTCCACTTGCTTTTGCACACAAAAAATGCAAAATAAGAAGCATCGATGTACTAGAAATTCATTTTTATCACGAGAACTTATGAAACTAATAAATTGTGCCAACTATGTTTAATTGGAAAGCTTATAATTTTCTATATTTTTCGTTGTGGTTATCGCTGAATCTTATATATAAGGCGCTTAAGTGTCTGTTTGTCGCCGATAGCTTTTTCCGAATTTCTTACTCCGAGAAAACTGCATCGTGCTGCCATCTACACAATTGTTTCTATTATGAAAATGACTAATAATCAAAACATTTTTCTAGCATTTTGAGAGAGGCATCGCTACACTTGCAATCTTCGTTAAAAATTAATGTAATTGCGAATTTAGTTTAATCCTTCTTTCCTTGTTTCAATTTATTTATCGTCTGCGCTTTTTATATATATTAAAGTGGCAGCGCTCTTTTTTCCAGTTTCGTTAAAACTATTTTTTTGACGATGATTATGTTGGATATAAATGCATATTTTTCACAAAAAATTTGATTATATAGTAAATAATATATTTGTTTTACAGATTATTATAACTTAGGTGGTTTATTTCGGTAAGAATATTTTTTTCCGAAATTATTATATGTTAATTATTTATTCATTAAACTTTGCTGTTCTACCTGATGAATATCTTTTTGATTTGATGTGCATTTCCGGTTACCAGGAGAATTGTATACTTATAATATCTAGAACAGCGGTCATTTCGTATGACCGCCAGGCTTACTAATCTATAGATAACTAATTGCTTCGCCACTGTATTTAACTAAATATTTCAAATTTTATTTTCAAATACATTTCTGAATTTAGTTTCTGTGCGATGTAATAATTAATATCAAATCATGTGCAATAATTTAATGAAAATACATTATTGTACTTTTTTTGGTATAACTAACATCACGCATCGTGCATGATGTTAGCACTATTAATAGTTAGTAATACTATTTTTTCTGATGTGAGAAAATCAATGATTGGAAAGCTAAAAGTTCTTTCACGTCGCTCATAATTTTCTATTATCACCACAAACAAAAGGTAAGTTAATGAGTAATTTTAATTTCTACAGTGTAAGGATTTTAAAAAGTTGGTCATAACTTTCAGTAGTCATGTTACTCGTTCGTATATCATCTCTCTATATTTGCAACTCTCTGAACGATATTTTCCTAATGGTAATAAAATATATTTATTCTGTGTTTGCATTTTACTACTCATGTATATTTATGATGTAAAAAAATCTTTCTTATTTTTGTAATTCAATATAAATTTAATCATTTAAAAAGAAAAAAAAAAAGAAACTTATAGTAGCTCAAATAGGTTTGTTTTTCTGAGAAGACTTAAAAAGAAATAAGTTTCCTCTTTTTTTTACCCTGAAGAATTTCTACTCAAGTTCTCGGTTCACATGACAGTGTACGTAGAAATGCTAGAAAAAATAACTCCGTCAAAGTAAATAAATAAAATGGGCGTAGACGCGTCCAATTAATTGCGGGTCATAAAAGCCAAGGCATCGCGGCATGGGGCTGAGGGGAGGGTAAATGGGAAGGTGCATGAGGCAAGTTATATTGCTTCCCGTTTGCAGTTTCCCAGATGAGTTGAGTTGAGTTGTCCATCGGATATTTCTGGAGTCGTAAAAATATGGCACCTTTATCTCTTCCGTACCGCTGTGCGGTTTCAGATGGAAGAGTTACGATTGATTGCAATTTTTTTCCTAATCGCTTAGGTGAGAGGTACATTTTTATTGAATGAGATCATTTTTACACTATTATTTCCAACTTTCAAGTATTATTTTTACAATAACATCACTATAAAATTCAATCGACCATCAATAAAAAATTCCGCTGTATAGAAGATATACCAACGTTATTGCATGCGTTCATACTATGATATTTTTCAAATAAATGATATCCTTGGTTTTAATTTACCATCTATTTCTTCTTTACTTGTGTTTATTGCATTTTAAATTGCTTAATAACTACACAGAATTTTAGCTAAAAGCATGAGAAAGTTTGGATGAATGGCATCGGGAGATTTTGAAGTACAATATGTTTTTCTGAAGCTTTTTTATTGCTTTCTGTGAGTCAGAAAATTGCATATTAAGAAAACTTTCCTAATCCCTTTATTATTAGATCTTAAGAACTCATATTAAACTTTCATCTAGGTAGAAAAGTAGTAATTCATGCTAAAAGTAAGCTTGCGTAATTTGAACACTTCATGCGTGCAGTCATTTTAAAACCACACACTGTTATGATCTCAAAAATTACTATTATCTCATAAAAATTAACTCTAGAAATTTAATCTAAAGAATTGTTAGTATAAAATTTCAGTTATTATAAGTAATGTTCTCTAATTAGCGATAGCCTTGGAGCATTTTTTTTGTGATGATATTATAATCCACGTTCGAAGATTTTGTTGTAGCAGACCTGCCAACTTTCACGATTTTTTCAGTTTTTACAAATAATGAGCTTTTCTGATTTTCCGATTCTCAGTCTGCATTTTAAGAATTATTCTACTTTCTTCCAATTATTGGCTTTATGGGGAAATTTTCTTGATTGTTCATGAAATTTGAGATCTTTACTGAATTTCAGCAATTTTTCACATAGCAATTTTTGATTACTCGTCTAGACTTTAATAAACAATAACGGGATCATTTCGCAGAGTTTTTTTTTAAATTTCATTTTCTTTTATTTTTTCCTTCTTTTTTCTATTTCTTTCCATTTAATAAATGTTTATTTTTTCCACGTCAGAACGTGAAATTTACCATTTTCCGCATTTTTCCGAATGCTTCTTAATTTTTGTGAAAAATCTTCTGAATTCTTATCTAAAGATTGGTAGGTATGAGCTGTTGCTCAAAATTTCGGAGATGATGAACTTTTTATGAAGATTTGTAACTATTCATTAAATCAACAGTGAAAGATTATGTTTAGTACGAATTTTTTCGTTGAATAATTCGATTTATTTTTGCCATTTTTCTTATATTATTATGGCAAAAATATTTCACGAGGCTTCCCAGAAGAAGTGCAATGTGCATTGTTATTTTAACCGCGTCTCTAAGGATAAGAGAAGCGGGGACACATTTGATCACACATTCCCTGCGGTTCTCCCGGGAACTGAACTGAAATCTGCATCTTCACCAATTTATCGATAACATATTCGAAAAATCTCACTAATGGTGTATTTATATTAATTTACTAAAAAACCCATCAAATCAATATTGTATTCTTCCTTTGTAAATTGAAAAAAAAAAAATAAGAATTTGTAAATGCACTTCCCATTAAAATCTTTATTAAATTTAAAGAAACAATATATATATTAAAGTATAGGAAGACAGATTGAAAAAAGTTAAAATGGAAAAACAAACACTTATCACCTAATATCCCCTAATATACCTAATCACCTTAGGTGAATTTTATTTGATGTTTGGCAACAGCGCTGTATGGACGACTTGACGCGTTTATGGTTTTGTATTTGTTTGACATGATTTAAACTTAGATTTATGGATGACGACTTGGAACGAAATAACCGGTAGGACACGAATTTGCTATTTTTACTCGGATTTTTTAGGTAAGTGGTTTTTTTTAATTATTTTGGTAGCGGGTCTGTTGGTGTGTCACTTATTTTAGTCACAGGACTGTGGCACGGACGAAATCCCATATTTTGTATTTCAATTTTTATTTTTAGCCTACTTTCCCGTAAAAGTAAAAAATGAATAAATAAAGCATGAAAGAAGGCTTAATGTATCGTAAAAATATCGTTAAAAATAAAGAAAAGTAAAAAAAAATGAAGTAATTAAATAAAGATTGAAAAATAAACAATTTGAAAGTAGGGTTTTGAGATGGGGAAAATGTGTGTCTGCCGGTCTGTCGGTCTGTCCCCCCCCTAATAACTTTTGAACGAATTGTCCGATTGGAAAAATTCTTTTTGTATTTCGAAAGATCTCGGCGAGGACATCTCATTTCCATATTTTACTTGAGAAAGTAGGGTTTTGAGATGGGGAAAAAGTGTGTCGGTCGGTCTGTCGGTCTGTCTGTCTGTCTTGTCTGTCTGTCTGTCTGTCGGTCTGTCTGTCGGTCTGTCTGTCGGTCTGTCGGTCTGTCCCCCCCCTCCTAATAACTTTTGAACGAATTGTCCGATTTTAAAAATTCTTTTTGCATTCGAAAGATCTCGGCGAGGACATCTCATTCGAACAATTTTTTGTTCAATTTTGAACAGTTCAAAAATTTTTAACATTAGCGCCTATGGACAAAATTGAAGCAAATTATGTAAACTCCGGGCACAAGACCCAAGTTCCTATTGCAAGCTTATTGGAAGGAGTTCTCGGCGTGAAATATTGATTTGAACAGTTTTTGTTCCTTTTTGAACAGTTCAAAAAAAAAAAAAAAATTGCGGCAGTTTTTTCCCTTATTCAGGCGCAGGCGATAAAGTCGCCAATAATGATGCAACTAACGCCAAACGGAATATCGTCGTTGTTATCCTTTTGCGTGTTCCGTCGCCAAAAATTTTTTCTCGGCGAGATTTGCGCCTTGATAATGAAAAGGTACCAAATTAACATTAGCGCATATGGGAAATTTCAATCCCATATAAATCCTGATCTAAACGACGGATTCGCTCGCAACAAACTTTATCAGAAAGATATTACGCTGTGGAACATGTACTGATACGAAGTTCAACAAGAACTGAACAAGCCTGTTTTCCTATGAAATTTTTGATCGGGATTTTTAAGGGCATTTCTCAATAAATAAATAAATGAATGAATGAATGAGTGAAAGAATGAATGATTGAATCGATGAAAGAGTGAAAGAATTAATGAATGAATAAATGAATGAGTGAAAGAACGAATGAATGAATAAATGAGTGAATACAGGATAAAGTAATTAAATGAGTGAATGAATGAAAAAATAAATAATCGAGTGATAACTACATGAATGAGTAAATGAATGACTGAATAAATGAAAGAATGAACGACTGAGTGGATGAATATGTATTATCCGTTGAAAAAATTATATTTGAAGTAATTAAGAACTAAAGCTAAATGTGAAAGAGAGAGAAAGTGATAGCTATATTATAAATTTGAAGTTGGGTGTATACGGGAAAGTAGGCTCGTATAGTTCTAGACGGAACTTCTTGTTTATGCTTACTTTGATGATTTTATGGCCTTTATTGCTGTCGACTCTAGTGTGTTTTTGCTTTGTATTTGTGAGGTACTCTGCATCGCTCATTCTTTGAGACAAATCAATACTGGGGAGTCATTGTCTCATTCTCAAACATTATTTTTTTTCATTTGCAAATCATTCAAAAACATTTTACAACATTTCTGTTATATATTGCTTTACTTAAATCATTGGTGCTTTGCGCATGATTAATAATAAGATAAATGTTTATTTTTCCGTTATAAATTTTTTTCAAATCTGTCTTCCTATATATATAGATATAAATTTATGTATATGTTTGTGTTTTGCAGATAAAGTGTATTTTGAGTTTTGATAGCCGGAAATAATAGATACTTGAAAGCAAAATGTTTCCTTTTAGAACAATCTGAGAGAAAATAAAGAGCCAAATAATAAAAGTACATATTGGATTAGCGAAGTGAAAAACGACATTATGGGACATGCTTTTGCATATTGCCATTCTAAACATGGTACACTTTCCATGCAAGTAATAAAGCTATTACTCAAACCAAAGTGTTTTTAATTGCCTTCATCTTGAAAAATGAGTTTCGCCTTTCATGTTTCTTTTATATTTACAGACTGCTGCGAGTCCCAAATTAAATCCCAACGCTGTTTGATTAATGATATCGGTGTGCGGAAAAAAGAAGTCGCAGTTATCTCTCATACAATAGGGCGTTTACCTGATTTCGTCCCACCTCCAGCTTTGAGGTTGGTGATTTACAGCAGCATTAGCAACGTATATCAATCTCAGTATCTTTTTTTACTGTAAAAAAATGCGTCTTCAGTAAATGTTGTATGCATGAAAAATTGTGCTGGATAGAAAGGATGAATGAAATCTAATGGCGTTGTTTAACGAAAGGATGCCAATAATTAACCACCAGTTTTATTGTATGGTCGCGTCTCATTGTTACTGTAGATTACTTTGAATTGTATAAGATTTAAACGAAGTGAAATGGGTTTTGTTTTTAACTACAAGAAAATAATATATTCATTTATTCTATTTTGACCCTGATTCGACCCTTGTTCGATCCCATAAAACAAATTATTCGTTACTGTTAAACAAATATATCATTGAATGTAAAATTGATATTCATTTTGCAAGCAGACAAGGATTCACCGAGTAGTTGGTTTCCGGCCAGGCATTTCTGGTCGTTTAGGGTATCTGTTTTGACGCCAGAAATTAAGCCGAGATTAAAATTTCCGCTTTTTATCGGACTGGGCATCAGGCAATTTAATGGAAGTGGGAAGGAGATGTGCCAGTGTAGAATAGGACAGCATGCTGGGTCAGACCGTCGGTGTCATAAACTTGAGATAATAGTGAGGGGGCGGATACAGGAGGAGGCACCAGGGAATATGAATTGAATTTCTCTCTTAAAATTTTTCAGAATCGAGGTCTCATATAAGTTTTTTTTTTATGTTCTCCCTTAATACAAATATACAGAAAAATAAGTACCAAATATGTAAAAATCATTTAATGGCCAAATTACATACTCTTTTGGGAGGGCCAAATGCCCCTTGTGCTCATCCCTCCCAAAAAAATCGGTTACTGCTGATGGCAGTAGCAACTGTCGTGCTCCCTGTCTTAAGTTCTAAGGCATAACGGAGTTGCTCTTTCCGTATTAGACAGAAGGACAGTGCTTTTTTATGTGACTATCTGAAGTAGCGTCTCTACGGGGGTGGTCCGCTCTGGTTGGCACCCTTTTAGACTGTAAGGGGTGCGTGACACCCAAAATGAGATAGTTTTTGAACACTGCATATATTTGAATAACACAATGTTAATGCTATTTCAACGTATCATAACTGAAAATAAATGTAGTTTACTGAAAGTAACACCAAATAAACGAAATGAAATCCCATATTTATTTTCTCTACTGAAAATAACATAAAACACAAAACTACAAGTTAAAAGAACACAACAACGTTGTTTTTTCTGGGGGGGGGGGGTGACACCTCATATTACCGCCCTAGGGGACGTCCGTGCTAGGAACGCCACTGCTATCTGTCGTTCGTTTTTTTTTTTTTTTTTGAGATTTTGGTATGAAATGAAATGTAACTATGTTTACCAAGTTTTTAAATTTATATGTTACATTCCTTATTGTTAGCAGCAAATGTAATAAAACACCTTAATATATCCGCGTTCGACGCTCTGCCTGATCTGACGCTGCAGAATCGCTCAGTAAAAAGAAAATTACAAGCTTGTTCAACCCCCCTTCATTTTTCCAATCTCATTATTGATCAATTCTTAATCTTGTTTTATTTTAATAATATGTAACTGATCCATTATAATAATTAAGTAATATTTTCAATGTAGTTTTATAAATAAATTTTATCTAATTACTGGTATTTTGTGTAAAAAAGATATAATTTAGAATGAAAACAATGATAAACATTGGATGCTCTGGGCGCATGCTTTGTAGCACTTCAATTATATAGCTGTTCGCGTCCACCCCCACCCCCTCATTTTTTTCTTGTAATCCGACGATACTCGAAAATAGGAATAGGATAGAGTGTTTGTAGTGCATATCCAAACTCATTATAGACATGTGATAGTCAAAACGTTGGGGCGTAGAATTTGAGTTGTATCGATCATGGTCGCATCACTCGAAGTACATACATTTAGAAGCATAATCTAATGTAAACAATGTATTCAATTGCTTAGAATATGATTCTTTCTACACAAGAGATTAAGATCAACATTTCACAAAACCCAGGGATTGTTCTGTCGCACTTACGAAGCAAAGGCGACTTAAACTGCTTTTCACTCCTTAAGTTTAATAATGTTGGGCTTTTTAAATGCTGGGTACTCGAAAACTTGCCCTCATGATGACAACAGTTTTTGTTTAGAGTGCTATTTTAATTTTTCTGGGAACCATAAATGTCAATTTAAGTGTTACTTTTAATATTTTTTAGCCCTGTATAGATATAGGAACAGATAATTGTGTGTAAAGAAAACAAATCACCTGTTTTTAAAGAACACATATGTGATGCAGATACAACACCATGTCCGTTTCAACCGTCCAGAGATTAGGAACATGAAAACGCAAAGTTTTTATATAGTCAAAGAAAACTCAATAACAAACTGACTAAGAGAACTTCTCAATGCATTAAAAATGCTAAAATTAGCAGAAGAGTTCATGTTGTTTAAATAAAAAGATAAACAAATTTTATAAAACCCATTAAAGCTTTAGCATATACTACCCTATATGAAAAATAATGCTTAAATCTGGAAAGCGGAATGAGTCAGCTTTGCCTCGTACAGCGCAGTTTGATGAACTTACTACATATAAGGAAGAACTTTTGTTCATTAAAAACAAAGTATTGTTTATGTGAATAATTTTTGAAGTCGTTGCCCTTCTAGTATATAAATAATTACTTAAAACTACTAGAGTCATTAAATACTATAAATCGGAGCAACGTTTGAAAAAACAAAATCATCAATGCAAACTTATATCCTTTTGGAACATATTTACGTTGAAGAAGTGTAACTTATAACTGATATTTCGATTTTTATTGTCGTCTGCTGTTTAACTGTACTTAGCAGCTTACTGCAATCAAAATCTTTTAACTGGAAAGTTTTGTTCACACTGAGAAGCAGCCATTGAATTTTTGTTTCTTATCATTTTTACATACATAATTAAGAAACAAGAATAGCTTATTTTAAAAAAAAGTTCGATCATAAATTAATTTAATTTTTGCAAATTATAAAGAAATGAAAACAAACACATTATAAGTGAAATAAAAATTATTTTCACAAGGTGACACTTACGCGAGAGCATACGGTCACGAAGACATAATTTCCGAAGCAAAGTAATTATGCGTCTGACTTTAAATAAAGAAAGCAAACGAATAAGCTTTTGATACCTGGGGCCATATTCAGATGGAAGACGAACTTTTTGCATTTTATGTAGATGGGAAATTTTAATGAGAATGAATTTTTAACGCCTTGAGCTTTTTATAACATTCACTTGCTTTTGTAATTATGTGTGATAAAGTTAAATTTACTGAATTTAATGAGAATAGCACTTAGTTTCTTACACGTCAGAAGAAGTTTGATTTAATAATGTTGGAAATCAATAAAGGTATCAAGAGAGGAATCGCATGCTCGTTATTAACAACGAATTGTAACTAAAAAGAGATTGAAAAATTGAAATTTTGTGGCATGTTAGGAGTTTGTAGTACAGCTAGTGAGTATAAGTTGTAAATAACTTTTATACACAAAACCAGACTTTAATTGGCTAAATGATTAAAATGTAACAATTTTATTTCCCAAAAACATTAGAAATTGTAATATGAATTTTAACTTAAGTTTAAAACGAGTTCTATAAAATGGAAATATTTTCTTCCCCTCACATTTACTATCTTTCTCACATTTTTCAGTCGAAAACAAATTATGCATTTAACTAAAATTCTGCACAAAATGTAAGCAAACCTTCGAGAAAAGATCTAACAATATATATATTATTGCTTACTACGACATATCTTTGTACCTCAACTATGCTCATAGTTAATTTTTTTCTTGCCAAATCTCAAATGTCTGAACTTACTGTTTTTTCCCTTGAGACAAACAAAAAATCTTCTTAACCAAAAAAGTGAGGCAAATAATTGACAAGGGTATTTAAAACTATTTCAAACCATATAAAATGGTGCCAACCATATAAAATGCTAGCTTTACATTTATTTCAGTTTTTTAATACAATACAACGTTTCGGCAAAAAAGTACCCATTGTCTGTATACCCATGCACATCATTTCAAAACGCACAGGAAGGCTGTCAGAATATTGTAATCCCAGCATTATATTGCATCATCCTCTTCTGAATTCTATTTTATGCTTAATTGTGATTGGCTGTTTAACTAGCTAGTTTCCTTGTACGTGCGCTTTATTTGATGGTTGATCCACCAAAGTTTAAAAATACTTGTCATGTTCTTAGTGAAGTCATCCGTACTGTATCTGTTAAATGTATAACTCAATATATTATTTCGTTCCTGCCTCGTAGTATTATTTTGTCTATTTATTAAAAGCAAACTCTAATTTTCATCAAATACACTTTTGGAAACTTCAGAACAAAAGTAAAAGCTATAAATGCTAAATATCTAGGAAGAAAGGTGGGACACACATATCAAAACGATACTAAAATTAAATCCCTAAAGCAGAAAACAAAAACCGAAATGTGGCTGACGAAACGTCACATTTCAATGGTTGGATTACTTTTGGACTTCAAGTACAATGTTTTAATCAAAAACCAAATTTAATCACGATTCGTCACTACAGATGACCGTTCTCTATTCCAATCAAAGTAGAAGTCAGGCATGAATGCGATACCATATTGTTTTCAGAAACAACCAATAATTATTAGATAGGAACCTACAAGTGGTACACACAGCTTAAATAATATTTTGAACTATTTAGAATAATTCTTATATTTTTTAGAATTTATTTCCAAATGATATAATAAAATTCTCAGTAATAGGAAGCATGTTCGACATACAAATATGTACCATTTCAAGGTACTATAATTTTTCTTTCAATAATATGCTGTTCAAAGTGAAATCAGGTATTAATCTAATGTTAATACATTGTAAAAGAAAAATACCATAACATTTACGGTTTTTAACTGGTACAGAATAATAATAGACAGAAAGTTAAAACTCCGCAGTAATATATTTTTAAGATATGTTCTTGTTGATACGAATCAATATGAATCTGAATATATGTAATTGATAGTTACCGTGTAAAAATATCTCGTAAAATTTACGGGTTTAAACTTGCAGCAAACCGTAAAAGTTAAGGAAGTAAATATGTAGTCTCAAACGGTTTTTTACCGCAAAGTTTTTCTCGAACGGTAAAAAACCGTTGCGACAACGGATTTGCTTTCTAACTTTTATGGTTTGCAGCCAGTTTTAAAACGTATATTTTACGGGATTTTTGTACAGGGTAACTCTATCTGTGTCATCTATGTATATTCACAGTGTTATATTTATTCGCATCAACCAGAACATATCTTAAAAACATATTACTGCGGAGTTTTAACTTTGTGTCTATTATTACTTTTAATTTTCCCACATTTACATTTAAAATTACGAGTACAGCCTATGTCTTTGAACATAATATATTTTAACAAGCTCAAAATATCCGTTAGTTGATACAAAATTTACCTAATTAGTAAAACACATTTTACGATTAATTTCCTGCTTGCCAGGATACACAAAAGACTACACTGTATCAAAGTGTTTGAACGATTCATAATTAAGCGAAAACAAAGAACTACTAACAGTTTTAAGTACCCGTATGTTTTCGTCAAAACTGCATTCAAAAAGACGTAATGTGAAGGAAATAAAAAATAATGCTTGTAATGATCCCGTACATTATTAGTTTCCCATTAACCATGTAAATAAATAATGCTAATAAAAAAAGCGGAGCAAACTAGAAACAAAACATTCACATTCGAAATTTATATTTATATCAGAAATTTGTCGCTTCGTGTTTAAAGATATACTTAAGGCTCACGTAACACCATCTATCAAATTAAACTCAACCCATAAAAGAAATGATGGCCTCTTTCGACTGCATTAATATCATGTGATAAGACTTCTAATAAATTAATGTTAAACTACTCTTTAAAACTATCAAGTGAGCTCCGACTCTTCGCCATCTAGTAAAAGTAGTGAATTAACAAGATTAGTTCTTTATGGTCGTTTTACTGCTTCTGAAATTGCAATTATAGTTGAGAGATGTGGCAACAGTACCTCCTTCATCTTTGAATTGAATGACGTAATGGGTGACGGGACTGTTTCCATTATATTGCGGAGGTGACCAGGATAATTTGACACTTCGACTTCCAGTCTCGATTATTCTTACTTCTTGAGGATTGTCAGGGGGTTCTGCAAAGTAATGAATGAGAAGTAATAAAACGCAGTATTTTAAAAGCAAACGGTAATGTAGATAGCTTAAACAATTTAAATTTATTGTTATTAATTTTTAAGAAAAAGAAAAAAAAAAAATAAAAAAAGAGTCACAATTCTTTAAGCTTTAAAGAAAAGAAATGTGTTGCAAGTTATTTTTTGTTAACACTTTTTTTTATATAAATATGCTTTTTTTTGTAAACTTTGTTTTGAGCATGCATTTTGTTTTAATCCGATGAAAAAAACTTAAGCACTTCTGAACTTCAACTTAAAATTTACTGACTCTAAACCACTAAAAAATTACAAATGGCGGTGATTGGCACAAAAGAGCATCTCTTTTTACTGGGTAGCTAGATTTAACTGCTCAATTACTTCGTAGTGTCAGTGAAAATATTTACATATTTGAATTTCAGAGCGACACTTTATTAAGAACAATTACTGTCCCCTTATAGTTATTATCCGAGAGATTAAAGTTCATTGAAAACTTTTTGATTAAAAAAAATTATTATGACATACATTAAAAAAATCGATAATCTTAAGTGAAGAAAAATAAAGCAATTCTCCAAGTGTTAAGCATAGTTTAGTGTATTGCAAGTACTGTCTCTTGTATTTCTTCAAAATTGAATAAACTCGTTTAAATAATAAGATTTATACCATTTTAAAACAATTATTTTTTTAATGATGTCATGTGTTCTCTTCAATGTCCAATTAGTAGGAACAAATAAAAATAATTACTTCATTAGTTTGAAAAGCCTTTTTTAAGTGAGGGGAGAGTAAAGAATTTTTCCCATGCAGTTTAAATGTAAAACTGGAATGAAAATTTTGATTACATTTCTGTTATTTAAATTGATTAAAAACCATGTATTTAAAGACATTGCCTAAATGTTAAAAAAATGCAAAATATAAAAAGAATATCTTTTACTTGTAATTAACAAAGCCTATAAACCTTAGAAAATAACCCATACTATCTTTTTTAACATTGATTATATTTACAAATAATCTAAAGCCATTTATTAGTAAATTGTCAAATTCTTTTACTCGACAGAAGAAATAAAGGGAGTTTCATATTTATTAATATTAATATCGTGTTTTTCTTCTGAAAGTTATCTTTGCTAAATCCTTAAACATTGAGAACATTCTTTTAATCTCACCTTACTCATTCTTTAAAAATAAAATTAAAAAAAATGTATTGTTAAAAATACACGAGAACGTCTCGATACTATCGATAAAGAATCGATACTATATCTCTTGTCACTTTTTAGATAGAGTGACTAAATTATAAATTTGATAATAAACTGCGCAGTACAAACTGGTTTCAGCACACAACTTTCAACATCGTTCTTCTGAAATTTCTTAATTTGTAATCAGCATGAAATCAGCTTTATGGTTACCCGTAAGCTAAACTCCATTTCTTTAAGTATGATGGTTTGGTCTGAAGCACATAGATATTTTATAAGAAGTAGATTTCTGGCGAGTTCAGTGAAATCCTCCATTATCGATATACATTTCATAGAAAACGAAGGGGTAAAAAGCTGTTTTTTGACGTTGTTCTTCCTGTCTTTAGTTACAATTATTTTCAGCTTAGAATAAGAATATTCCTACCTTGAACAATTAGTTGGATATTTGTGTCATCCCTTCCATAGGCATTGCTAGCCAGGCTTTTTACGAAGGGGTAAAAAGCTGTTTTTTGACGTTGTTCTTCCTGTCTTTAGTTACAATTATTTTCAGCTTAGAATAAGAATATTCCTACCTTGAACAATTAGTTGGATATTTGTGTCATCCCTTCCATAGGCATTGCTAGCCAGGCAACTGAATAAGGCGAAATCTCTTCTGTCGGCTTGACGTATGAGTATTTCAGAAACAATTCCACTGGATAATATTGTTTCTACAAGCTCGTACCTGTCGAAAAATGCGAAATTTATTACATACCAGCATTTTTTAATCAGCAACATATCAGTTAAGTGTAAAGTATGTTGAAAAAAAAATCTTACGGAAAACTGCATGATGCAAAGCTATATATGTGTGTATCGGTTGTTCTGGTAAAAATCTCCATTATTCAAACTTTGAGGTATTGTTAATTTAAACTTTCAAACCACTAAAAAGGTAAAAGTCATTTTACAGATTCCTAACTCTAACCGTAAGTTCACATATGCAATTTTTAAATTGTGTAATTGGTTGGCATCATAAAATAACTAACTGTAAATTTTAATTCGCTACATTACTCCAGATTTTTTTTTTTTTTTTTGTGCGTAATAAGGGATTTTTACTACAGCGCCGACGATACATTCTGTTTATCAGCGAGTCACATACACTAGAGAATAACAATAAAAATGTTCACATAATAATGAATTCTTTGGAGTGTTTAATTAAAGGAGTAGTTAAGGCGTCAATAACAAAAGTTATTTTCACTATATCCCTGTGGATGAAACTATTGGACTTTATATTAGTTCTTAAAATTCCATAAAAACTGTTAGGAGAGCAAAATAAGCTTCATTAAAATAAAATAAAGCAAAATAATAATTAAAAAAAGAGCATAATTCTAATCATGTTGCACGTAACAATCATACATGTTAAATTAACGGAAATACGGATTTATTTTGTTGCAACTTGTATAACTACTAGAACAACAAATCTTACAACTTGTTTAGCCCTTTTTAGTAAGATGCCAATTTAAGCAGTTCTCTTATTTTATCTCTGCTAAGCAGTAAATTTGTGAATCGTAATCAGGATTGATGCATTATCTATGGTAGTCTGTTAGACGAGCAAAATAAGCTTCATTAAAATAAAATAAAGTAAATAATAATTTAAAAAGAGCCCAATTCATGTCATGTTGCACATAACATTCACACATGTCAAATTAACTGAACTACCGATTTTTTTTTGTAGTAACTTGTATAACTACTAGAACACCCAATCTTACAACTTGCTTAGCACTTTTTAATGGGCTACCAATATAGGCAGATCTTTTATTTTATTTCTGATAAATAGCAAATTTTGTGAATCGTCATCAGAATTGATGCATTATCTATAGTAGCCCAGAAGTTGGAAGCAAAAAGAAGACATACCAATTTTGATTTCACAAGTCTTTAGTTAATTAGTAAACATTAATGTAGCTTTACTTCAGAAAGCTAGATTATTTCAGTTTCTTGTATGTGTATATTTGTTTATTTAGTTTTCTTAATGCACTACTCAAAATCACTAAATTACATAGTGTGGAATTTTTTCGATTTTTAATGGCGAAAATAAAATAAACTATGCTTGTACAGCTCGCAAAATGCAAGCAATGATATGAGAAACACATAAAAGTAAATATGTTAGAAAACTAAAACCATGAACAAATAATAAATCACATCGTTAATAGCAAAAACACTTAAACATTTCGTTTATTTGAAATTTTATTAAGTTCCTTTAATGATCTTTCAGATTTTACTCATTGATGCATCACATCAATAATTCATTTACAAATTCAATATCAAAAATCAAACTTTGTTTCCCTTTCTTTCTCTTAATTCTTACGATTTCCTCAGTTTTCTCGGCAGCAACATTCATTGATTACAATCCCATTATAGTAACGTTTGTATTTCTGTATTTGCAACAAAGAGATTAAGTGATTTACCAATAGCTAAATTAGAACCACGTGTTTTAATTATTTTCGTGAGAAAAGGAACGTTGTTCCGGGGCAACATATTGTTCCGTTTAATCGATTAAGACACTTATGCTCGGAGGAGTTGCGAAAACTATTGAGGTTTTGAATCGATACACTAAATAAGTATTTTATCTTACCTCGGATCAGTCTGAGGCTTGATGCTAATTTTATCTTTCATCCACGTAATGCTGATGGGTTTGTCACCAATGGCTTCACATTTAAGCCGAGTTTTATGATTTTTACGCACCATTTCTGTTGTGAATTTCGACATAAAATGGGCAGCAACTGCAAGAAGTAAGAAAACACAAATTAAAGGGCATAATAAACATTTATTGGTCATTTCGAAAATTTGCTTCCATTTTAGTCCCCAGTAGTAAGATTTTTTTTCCTTTACAAAATGTGAAACAAATCTTGGAGTACTTTTTTCTAACGTTTTTATCAGAAAGCATCTTGTGGAGAAACAATAAAATAATAATAAAAAAAATCACTGCCATTTTTTATAATGATATGATATTAAATTTAACAAAACTTTTTCATTTGTAAAATTTAAAATCTGTTTAATCAGAGTTACTTTCCAAAAACTAAAATTTGAGCAGATTTGACACATTTTAAAATTGTCACATTTGTTCTAAATTGCTATAAAAACATTTTAATAGCATATTAAGACTTTACTACTTAAAAAAAAAGCTCTCAACTTAATAGTAACGTTCTAATCATAAATCTATCGTATCTGCACTTTCTGGAGAAATTGAGTTTTTACCACCAGATGGTTTTATGTAACTTATTTTACCTAAACACAATGTTTTGTGGTCATATGTGAATCAGAAACATTTAAAAAAATCCGAAAAGTTGGTCTTTGAATCAAATGAATGGAGCCGCTAAACTTTAATTGTCAATAGCTCATTTTGAGCTCAGCTGCAGATGCGACATGTCTTCAGCATGGCAGAATACCCTGTCTATTGACATAGGTAATTTTCAACATTTTGAGCAACGAAAGGGAAGTATGGACGTTTTAGAATTAAGAATATTTCTTAATTTAAAAAAAAAATTCTAATGGACTGCTGTTGGTTTCTGCCAATTTCAGGCCTAGTGAGTTCCCCAGAGATTGGTACCATCTCTTCCAGCGGCACCACAATGAGAGTAGTATTATCTCCGCATGAGAACTTTGATGTCCGGTTTCTCCACCTGAGAGGGCGAACACCCGACTGTTGATGCGAAATTGCACTAGGAAATTAATTTAGCCGAGGAACATCCAAGCCAAATGTCTTCTGAAGGAATCTTTTACATACCGTATAATCATACGACATGGACGCAGACGATTTTCTGCATTTTGAAAATCCACCGACACTGCCAGGTTCGATCCTCAGACCTGGGGCGTACGAGCTCCGCGCCTTACCACGACGCCATAATGCCGGAAGATTTCTTAATATACAACATCATCCGATAAATAACAAAATTATTATATTGAAGCTTATTTTTCTCTCTTAATGAGTGTGCTACTTCGAGCGCAGTTAAGCAAGGAAAAATATATGCCTGTCTTTCTGGAAAAAGTCGAGCTTTTGTGTAAGAGAATGTCCTCTAGTACGCAGTCCTTTCAATGATATTATACGTCATGTAAGAACACGCCTAGAAGTTAACTTAAAAGATCAATTATGAATAAACAGTACATAGGATGACGTCTTAATTTTTCTGAAATACTATTTGTATTTTGTGCGTGAATGTATACATTAAAAACTGAACATTAAAGTAAGTTAACTATTTCTTGAAAGAAAAACCGAAACTACCGTGTTTTTTATGTGAACTACAACAAATTCGTAGAAAGACAAATGAATACATAAAAACTTCCCTTATCAGATTCGTCCACCTCGTACACAACAAAAACTGGTTTCGTTCTGGAGTAAAAAAGAAAAAAAAAATCCATAAACGACCATTTAATGACCTTTTTTCTGCTTCATTTTGACGCTCTTTTTCGATGTTGCATCACCAGACTAAAATTTTATCCGGAAAAAACTGAAGCCTTAAGGCAAAAAAGAGAGCCCTATCTTTACTTTAAATAAAAACCACTACCATAGTAAAATACTTTCGATACCATTGTTAATGAACCGAGATATAAAAAGGTTTCTAGAAATAATGAAAAAAAGATGCTACAATGCGCAAGGTTGCCGACAAACAGAAAAGATCCTTATAAGATTGTCGTAAATATCGTTTTGTTGCTTTCTAAATCTATAAATAACTAAAGATAGAGAAAAAATGACAATCTTGTATCTGGGAGAAGATTAATAAGAAATTTGGGAAGAGCGAAGAAAAAAATGATAAGCAACAATATGGTGCAGTATTTTTTAAAAATATTTCCCTTTTTTTAAACCTGTACCAGAACACATGGTGTGATGCTTAAGAAGCATATTGTGCAGTGGAACTTTTCAGCATGACCAAATTTACATGTCATTACCCGTAGTTCAGTCAACCAGGGACCATTTGGAAGTACACAAAGAAATTAGGGAATGAAAAGAAATAAAGGGCATTTATTCTTCGATTTTCATTTTATTCTTTTCTTTTTGATAGTGGATGTTTCTCCGTCATTTGAAGAGAACGAAAATAAAAAAATACATAAAAATAAACTAGAATAAATAAAACCGCGTAGTTTCAAAGAAAACAACCCAGCGGATCTCATTTTACTGAAGTTTCTTCAGACCGAAAAGCGATTTGAAACAATTTTTGGTGGGTGATGAAATCTATTTTGCCTACTTTCGTTGTTTCATCGTAATGGAAAGAGGAATGTTTCGTAAGTGGATTTTGCTTGTTGTTTGCATGCGTTTGAGAGTAATTTAGGTGGTAGTGTGCATTGAATAAAAACTACTTATCTTAGAAAAACTTAGTTCTTAATGCATTAAATAAATAAAAAAGGTAAAACGAGTATTTTTTACTCATGTTCTGACAACTACTAACGATACTCTCTTGTCAAACTATTTGCTAAGATATTCAAGCATGTGTGGTCACAACTGTACGATCTAAGCCCAACACAATTTTTTCACAAAATCGTATAAGTTTTTATATTACACTTGTTCGTGTTTGTGGTTTCAATTTCAACATAGCTAAAGAATAAGTGATATATTGTAACTGAGCATTATCCGTACAATAAAACTATAAAATTCTTTCTAAATTTGATATCATACCTTCTATTTAAAAAATTACAAAATTGGGTGTTTATGATAGCAAAATTATCAACGTACTAGAAGTTGTTTTTTTTTTTTTGAGTTTTTAAGCTGCAAAAAAGTTAGTTCCTGTTACGGTTTGCGAAGCGTCTAACGCAGCTTCCATGGTCAGTGCTTCAAATTCAACACAAAATTGTGGCTGGCAATTTGAAACTAGCATTTGAAACTAAATTTTTTACTACCTTTGATTAATGGAAAGTAAATGCGAAAGGCACATTCTTTTGACGAAGTGCTTACATCCGCCACATCTGTGATATAGTTAGACATAAAGTATTCACCATATATTCACTTTTAAAAATATAGTAGTCCGTACGTGCATAGATTTTGATACTCAAGTTAAAAATTTTCACTTACTGTGCACTTTTAACCTGATGACTTTGCTGAGACCTTGGCCGATTCCATTAGATGCTTGGCACAAATAGTATCCTGCGTCTGTTTCAGTAGCGTCCGTGATGGACAATGATCCATTCTCAAATACTTGCAAGTGAGGACTGCTTACGATAGATTTAAAGTCACGTGGGCTGTCACCTGTAATGAAATAGTGCACAACAAAAAGTGAAAAAATACGGACATTTTAAATTGTTGTCTAGAAAATTTTTTAATTGTAAATACGGTTCAAAATCTCTATTTTAGAGTTGAAATATTGAAAATTGCTCACGAGTTTATTACGAACAGGTTGTTAATCATAGATTCAAATTAAGATCTGGAATTTTCAAACGGAAGTTCAGCTAAAATAATGTAGCTTACTATACATATTTCCTATGACTTTACCTTTCGATCTGGTAATTTTTTTTGAACTTGGTTTAAAAGAACTCTTTTGAAGACACGCAATATTTTTGTTAGTTATATGGCGAGAAATAGCAGCAGTTTCCATAAAAAATACTTTTCAATACTGCTTCCCATTTCTCAAGAAGAAATCTATTTAAATAAGCAAAAATGAAAACTTAAATTGTTGCACTTCTGTAAAAGTTGATATGTTTAATTATGTATTTAGCATGAATTTACGGAGATGACCTGTTGTTACAGCCAGGTTTTCAATGTCAAGATTAAGGATGTAGTTCCAGAATTTTAGCCTCAATGTTACAGTTCAAGTTAATGTTTCTCTTTTATTTTCGCGTTAAAATGAAACGAACAGCAAAACTAATGATGAATTCTATTTGCGTACTTTCGTTTTTGGTAAAAATACTTAAATTTGTGCTATTGATGCTCAATCGTGATACTAATGAAAATGCATTTCTGTATAAATGTAGGCCATTGTCTGTTCCTTGAGTAAATTTTAAATCAACTCTAATAAGTTCTGTAACATCCAGTATGCAACTGCTAATTTTTCTTACTGAGCCATACTTCAAAGCCATACTTCAAGCGTTTTAATTAGCGCAACACATACATGCGTTACTTCTAAAAAAAAAGTCACATGTTTAAAATTATAATCCATAGTCCACCTGGGTTATAACAGCATTGGGGGAATGAATGCTATGGATGGCGTTAAAACTAAGGTGACATTATAAACGAGGGCAGTAGTGAGAAAAGGTCTTTATTTTTTACTGCTTCATTGCACAGCAATGTGTTTTCTCCGTATCATTTCAGTTACCCGATTTTTTAAAAATCAATTGGTAAGTATTTTCTCTGGTTTTGTAAAATTCAGGTCTTATTTTTAAAGTGTTCAAATATTCTCTGCTAGTTTGGCAGTGTTGATTCTAGAAAGAAAGGGGAGAAGGTTGGGAACTATTTTGAAATTGGAACAGAGTGTGGCAAAAGAGCACAAAATGCTACAAAGAGCAAGTGTCATTTCCTAAAATATATTTTTTCCCTCCAAAATTTACAGTCGCGAAATGTAGTTTTTACAAAGAAACCGCGATCTCAAAAACAGGTCCTTCAAGAAGATCACGATCCCTAAAATGTCTCTTCTGGAAATGGATTACATGCATTGGCTTAAAAACAACGTCCTTAAAGGAATAACATTATCTGGTAGTAGGTATGAGCGGTTCCAGGATATCCGTCTGTATCATTGATTTCGTTAAAATGTTTGATTTCGTAATAAATCTCCCAGTTCATTATGTTTCACTAGTTTGCGGAAAATCGTCCACAGTTCCGCATACAACCATATCTTGATGAACCATTAAATTTCATGGTTTCAATCTAGGAACCGGCCATGGGAAGTAGGGTGTACAGATTGAGGGTTGTTATAGTTACTCCTACTCCTGGTTAAGAGGAAGACTTGAAAGAGAAGTAGAACCATAATTACTAACTGCTAACTTAAGTTTTCAGATTTATGCTTGAGAAACTATAAAATCAAATATGAACTAACTGAAAACCCACATTGAAGTGAAGTCGTCAATTAAACTATGATGTTAAAAGTGAGTTGGTTTAACGTTATATTCCATAGGGACTTAGCGGGACGTTACAATCATGAGTTGCTATGGCCGAGTTTAACTGTATATTTAAATTTGCACTATTTTTACTGATTGTAGTGGATTGGCAAAAATACTAAACATTTACCTTCAGCTTTGGTCCATCTAACTCTCGGTTGAGGAAACCCTTCAGTTTGGCAATCTACTGTTAAGCTTCTTCCTTTAACAACGAATACATCAGTTGGCTCAATTACCCATCTAGGTGGAACTAGAAAAATAAAAGAAGATGGTGAGTAGTGGAAGTTAATAATTTGGATCTGGAAACGAATTGCATTTATTAAGTGTTTTAAGAACCACGCAACATGCAAAGAACTAACTATACTATTCAATAACAAATTGATCTATGAAACTGCATTAGTTCAAAACCAGAAACACCTCTTTATGTTTAAAAATATACATTGCGTTAACATTCAAAATGTGTGCCTGTGGGGAGATCAATTTTTCACTAAAAGGGAGCTAAAATTAAATTTCCATCTTTTGTTGAAAACAAGCGGTCAGTATTTAAAAACCAAATTTATTTGACAAAAATAATGATTATTTCTACTCAAAAAGAAAAAAAAATAGAAGTGAAATATTAAGGGATGAGAAGAAAATGAGAGAATACTGAATTTTCCTGCAGAGACAAATAATATGTCTTTAAAAATAATACTTTTTATCAAATTTTGGTTAGCTCAATACCTTTCTTTTATTCCATGAAAAATTCTAAATTACAAACATTGAAATTTCAAAGGCTGAAACGTTTTTCGTGTTAGTTCCAGTCATTCCTGATTCAAAAAATTTTTCAAAGGAATGTATTTCTCAAGTAAATTTACCCAATATTACTTGGAATCAAGGACAAGTAAATACCTCATGACTAGATTTTTATTTTCATACAAAAGCAAAACAAATCTATTTTTATGACCGCGAGCATAAAATTTAGCATTTTATTGTGAAAAGTACCGACACGAACGTGGTAATTGAAAAATGTGGCGTTAAAAGATTGAGGAAGCCATGTTTCTCTGCTTAAAATTTCCTCTGCTCTACCAGCATCGTAAAATCCTTGATTGATCTAATTCAGTAGGGTAACAGCAGGAAAGTTTATAGCTCCATAAACGGGAGGTTTGATGAGTTTCATTAGGTGAAAGTTTGTTAGGGTTTTACATAAAATGTTACTCGTAATGACCGAAAAATTTTACCATATTAGCTCTTATAAATTGTGATTAATTATAGGCTGATTACATAAATAAAATTCGAAATTAGTCGTAGTTATTAATTGAAAATGATGTCCATTTTCGAGAGAAGATATTAAATTTTAAATTGCGTAGATATTCCTTGTTTTAAATAATATAATATATATAAATATAATATAAATAATAAATAAAACTTTACCTATATTTTTTAGTATAATTTTTCATTTTCTGTTGATCATGTGATATTTACAACAGAGACAAATTAAGTACTTTTTTGGTTGAAATTTGATTTTTAAAAAATTAAATGACAAAACATTGTCGTCATCCCTAGCGACTAAATAGAATAAAATAAATAAAAATATAAAGTAAAATAAATAAAATTAAAATAAATTAAAATTAAAATTAAATTTAAAACTGAAACTAAAACTAAAACTAAAACTAAACTAAACTAAAATAAATAAGTGTGTGTGTATGTGCACAAAGCACAAGTAGCAGAATTCTAGTTAATGCCCTAAATAAAGTGTTTGGTATAAACTTACTTCAATATTTTCATTCATCAAACAGTGGCATTTAACTACTTATCTGTTTTATCGAATTCGTAATTTTATTGTTAATAGTCTTCATTTAAGGATTTAGGTATAATAAAGGACCTATCGTTATAACGAAATATCCTTTGTCAAACATTTGGTAACTAATATACTATTTCTCAAAATAGTTTCTTTACCAGTCGTACAGAAACATATTGAAATTGTGAAAAATAATTTTTTGAACAAATTTCGTAGTTCTCAAATACAGATGATATAATAAATAGAAGTGTTTTTTTTATAAATAACATGAAGTGAAAAGGAATGCCTTAAAATATTGAAAATAAGTTTGGATTGTAAGCTTTATAAAAAGAAAGTCCAGTTTGAATGAAACCTAAAGTATTTCTACAGCTCTGGGAATTGCAAATAAAATGAATAATACGGTTTAGAAAGAATACGCGTTGAAGCTGGATATTTTAACGCTTTCAACTTTTCAAAGATGTTTATTTTGCAGCTCAATACATATTATGTGACCATGCATATAAAGGAAAGTGTTTTGAAAACTATCCTCAACGCGGAATCAAGTATATATATATATATATATATATATATATCAAGTGGAAATCTCTTCTTTTCCAGTAAAAGAATTTTCGTTGGTTGAACAAAAGGATAAGTTGGCATTGGAGAAAAAACTTTCTAAAATCGAAACTTTTGCGATACAGTTACTATTAGTAAATATTTTTTTCTGAATTATATAAAAAATATGTATTTCAGTAATTGAATCATCAGACTAACCAAATTAAAAAATCCTCCTTTCGTCAAAAATCTAAAAAGTAAAAAAAAAATTTCTACTTTTGATAGTTTGTATCGTTTTATTAAGTTACACTATACGTTGTTTTATTAAGTTAAATTATTCAAAGTTATGTAAAAGAGGTCAACCGTGCAAATATAATTATCTATGTAAGGAAAATTTAATAATAAATGGGTAGTAAGTTTCTTTAATTTCTCAGGAAAACAGTTTTGTATTTGCACAATTCTTAAAACTGAAGATTCAATAAATTTCGAGTCCAGAGTAGATTTTCATAAAATGGAAAAATAAATAAATAAACAGAACGATCTGTAGAGAGAATGAACTAGTCGAAATCCAATGTGGCAATAAACATATTGCAAAAAGTAGTGAGGAATGTTCTTGTCAGTCTACTTTCCCGAAAAAAAAGAAAAAAGAATGAAAGAAAGCTTAATGTGTCGTAAAGATATTTTTAAAAATAATAGAAAGTCAAAAATAAGTAATTAAACAAATATTGAAAAATAAAAATTGAAAGTAGAGTTTTGAGATGGGGGAAAATGTATGTCGGTCTGTCGGTTCCCCCCCCCCCCCCATAACTTTTGAAGGAATTGTCCGATTCAAAATATTTTTTATAGCATTCTACATATCTCAGAGAGGGTATTTCATTTTCATAAGTTACTTTTTGATTTGATAATTTTTTCGTTCACTTTTGAACATTTAAAAAAATTTTACATTAGCACCTACGGGCAAAAATGAAGCAAATTAGATGCAAGAGGCAATCCTGGGTGTTAGAGCCAAGTTTCCTAGTTTTATATCTTTTGGCAAATGTGACAATTATTTAATGTTCTACATTAAAACAATTGTCACATTTGTCAAAAAGTATAAATTGCAATAAATTAAAATTGCATATATATAAATATTAATTGCAAAAAAATGAAAAAAATAATTAGAAAGCAAATGAATTTCATTTAAAAGGCATATGAAATAAAAGTTAAGTAAATAAAAATTGCTTAAAAATAACTCGTTAATTAGAAGAAACCTGCGCAGTTTCTAATTACATTTACTAACATTGGGTATAACAAATAAAAATACTTCCGACTTCTGCTCGTTAAAATCTGGGAGCTGTGTTTTGGTAGTTCATAGACATATTGTAATGATTTGTGACATTGCTTTATGAAATGCAATTAAATAAACATTGTACGGAAATACATATATAGTGTATAAAGTGTAACAGTGAATAAGAAGCTAACAAGAAAAATTTAAATTAATAAAAGCATTAAAAATGAGTTAAATAAATCCAAAAATAAAGGTTTCAAAAGCAATACTGAGAAAGTATTAAGTGGAAAAGATTAAAATGCTTACAGGTGGTAATCTACCTTATTCAAACTTTTCCGAGAAAAATATAAAACCGAAATAAATGGATATTTGTATGAAGCAATTAATTCAAAATTATAATTATTCCAAACCATTTAGGTTTCTCAAAACAAGTAAATAACTAAATAAATAAGAAGAAAATAAATAAATAAATAAATGAAAATATTAAAAAAATAGAGCAAGCATTTTTAGCCCATTAAAAAGCCGTTTTTTTGTTATATGTTCAATTTTATTTAAGTAACGTAATTTTTATTTATATATGACGTTTCAACTCTTTTTTTGTCAAATGAAATATTTCCTAGATTTTTTTTTGTCTTTATCTTTTTACTTCTGATAATAATATCTATGTTCCTTTTTTAGACAACTTTTGCTTCATATTTTCTTTTAATTTCTGATAAACTTCAGAACGGAAATAAAGGAAGTTATGAACTTTTACAGTTTTCTTTATCTAGATCCTCAAACTTATCCATATAAAAGCGAATTTCCTTGTTTGCCGACTTTTCTTTTTTTCATCGTATTTCCGCTGAACAAAATATCCAAAGCTCACCGGATATTGAATGGCTCTTTTATAATCCTGCATCTAAAAGTTAGGATTTTTCATTGTTATGGAAGGATGTCTTACTTTATACTTTTCTGAATAGGTATATGATTTCTAAACATCGAATTGATTTTAAAACAAAAACACTAAACGATGTCTAAAAACAGATTTTGGTATTTACTTTAAGATGAATTACTCTGCAATCCCATCAAGGAAGATAGCTGGTCTTCTATTGTATACTATAGTGATAACTTTTGTAATGGTGACGATATCCCAAAAGTATGTTATAAAATACGTAATGAAAAGATACAAAATAACAGATTAGTAAAAAGAATAAAAAAAGTAAAAGATGCAAATATGTAAGTAAGAATGAACACATTGTGACAGAAATTGTCTGCGTGTATTACATGACCACAATGCTTCGAATATGTTATGATGAATATTAAATACCTTTGTGCAGAAAATTTAATTTTAGAATTTGCCTCCATCACAATGTTTTCTTTAGAACACTAATTTGCTTACATATTATTCTAAGAATTGACGCAGTATGGAAAACAATCACGCAGTGAATTTTTTCATTAAGTTGGTTAATTCTGGGAGAACCATTTTTCCATTTTTTTTTTTTTTGACGCAACTGGTTGAACAGCGATACGAAATCATGAAGTATCACAAAAGTAATTAATGTAATTTTAGAGTTGATTTTTGTTCTGATGAATTAATAATTTATAATAGCAGTTTTAAAATTCCACTGGCCAGCCTAGCGTCCGTCAATTTAAGGACATACTTTTGATTCTCGTACCCTTACAGCTATTTAAAAAATGTATTTGAAAGATGATTTTATTTCATTTGGTTTATTTTTGACATGAATAAAAACGCTTTTTTTTTAACCTTCTTCACACTTTTTAAAAACCTTTTTGTATAAAAGTTTTACATTAAATATTTCAAATTGAAACAATGTATGCATTAAAACTAACATTAATAATTTTAAATGTTTCGCTTTTATTGGAAAAGCACTTATTTTTATTTGATCATTACTTTTTTTAAGAAGAAAATTGAAATAACAATTTCATACCAGTTAAATGAAAGTCTGCTTTATATAAAAGAGAAAGGAAAACAAATTCAACAACTATTTTTAATATGCTTTGTCATTGAACATGTCTGTATATAAAATTTCAGAATACTATTTTATCTCGGATTGAGTAAATATTAATTGTACTAGCAGAGATGAATGAGTTTTAAGTTTAGAAATGAAAAAAAGAAAAGAAAAAAAGAGAAAACGAAAAAAAGAGAAAAAGGAAAAAAGAAAAATTTAAACTCAGACTGCCATCAGACTTTTAAATGTAAGTATATTTAGATATTTTGAATCAAATGGATCCTCGTATGGAATGTTCAACCTGCAAAAAATCTAAAAATACGTTTTCTCTTCAGATTTTTCGTACAAAACTTCTCGAATGGAGCATTTAGCTTTTACAGTGAAAGTGCATTGGACTGGTAGTGTTTTTTGCAAGATTCGGAGAAGAAAGTGGAAAGCGATGTCAAATCTGAAGATTTATTCCTGAATAGTTTTAAGATAGCTTCACAATCTCAACTGTATATTCATCAAATAAGTCTGTATAAATGATCATTTTAATATGATAGATAGTTTAAACTAATAAGCATAATATATTTGCGTCAATTAGCTTGACAAATGTTCATTATAGTAATAATCAGAGTTGAATTTTGTGAAAATGTTTTTAAACTTGCAAAAATATCTTCTTTGGTCGGTGAGTAAAAATGGAAGGTGCTAAGAGTAATCATACGCCATTTTATTCTTACGTAAGTGATCTATGCAGATCATTGGTCGCCAAACTTACGAAACTTTTGAACAACCGCACCGTTTTCAAATTTTACCGAGAGTTGCTTTCCTTCCACCTCAAAAAAAAAAAAAAAAAAGTAAGACATTTTCAATTCAATTGGCTATTATATTCCAAAACCTCGAGCGGGCTACTTTATTAAAGAAGAATGATCCAAACTTTATTGACATAGTTATCACCTACTCATGTACATATTTATGTAAATAAAATATTCCTGAATTTATTCCTCAAGATGCGGGAATGAGCGCAAAAATTGGCAAAATATGGAAAGTACTCTTACAAACGTTCGTGTAATGAGCAAACTAAAGACCTCACCGTGACCGCGATGTACTGAAGATTTCTCCGAGAGCAACGAGTACTTTGTGATCGACGCTTGACAACCACTGTTCTAGATCCTAACTGACCATTTTCAAACAATTTTTGTTTGCTGATGTTGGGACACATCAGAATCATGGTGAGCTTTATCTTGATGAAAATCGGATCTAGAATTTATCATCTAGAAACTGGAAAACTTTAGTATTAAGAATTCCTTCCGCATTACAAGTTACTGATTTCCTTTAATATACATGTAAAAAAATGCTTCACATTCGCATCGTGAGTCATTGTGTACCGCATCAAATTGAGCAACTTTTACAAAGATTTGCTCAAATATTCCCGACCAAGCAAACTGATCGTGCAAAGTCATTACGTCGGATTTGGTGTAGGGTTAGGACCCCCGTTTTTCAGACAGACCACCCGGCTAGAATCCGAAAAAACCTACTACTTCTCCTGTGGTACATGGTAATTTCTAAGATTTCGCAAGGAAATACAGAGAGGGGAAAATCCATTGCATTATGCTCAGCTAAGATCTGCAAAAGGAAGTAAACCCTTTTCTTTCGCATGCTGCAGATTGCCCTCCTTTGCATTTAGTTAATACCCATTCTTATTCAATACTTCATACTGCATTACCCACTGAGCAGAATAGTTGGAAAAGTAAGATTTAAAATCAACGTTTTTGGAACATTCCTTCGGCCTAGTCATGGTACAATAGGAATCTCATGGGGTTTGCAATCCCCATGACATTCCTATGGAATCTTCCAATGATTTTGGACGGTTCTATACCTCGAATATCATTAAAGGAGGTATAGGCAACCATCCTAAGTCTAGGAGTTTTTTTCTCCTTTGTCAACTGGCAGAAAGTCTTTTGCCATTTGAGAATACTTCTATGTGACATAAAAGTAAAACAGCTGCCACGAAACTTCTCCGAATAGTGGATTATTTAACATTTTAATTTACCTCCACAATTATCCGATAAAATTGATAAAAGTTGTCTTTATAGGTCACTCGCTTACTCTGACGTGCAAGTCAGTCCAAGGGGATCTGTTTCGCACGTACGCATCAAACTTAAGATTTTAGCTGTAGTGCTTAACATTTCAATTTTTTCCCTCTTCGAGATAGCAATTTCAGTTATAAAATCAATTATAACCTTAAGACCCTTAAACATTGTCTTTATTCCGACTGTATCATTGATAATTCCAACGCTGTTGCAAATTGCAAATTTAAGTCTAACAATTACATTGGATTCATTAATGCTTGCAATTGTTGTCGCATAATTTAAAAATAAAGAGCAACATTATTGAGCTATATTATTTTGGAAGAAGTAATCTTTAAGTTTAACTTGTTCAGTGATAACATAATGAAATTCCAAGGAGGAGTGCTGAAAATGAATCGCCAATGTATAAAAGATTTGAAGAATCAATTAACTCAGGTAGAATGATAAACATTAGTTTTCAAATTTAAATATAGATGACATCCAGTGAATTGTTGTATTTTTCAGCCCATTAATAACATCAATAGCATTGAAATAATTTCCGCTTTATGGTTCAGATTAGTCGGTGAGAAAGTGATTATTGTTATAATTCTTTTATGTAGTGATTTAGTGATTTCCTGATGTTCAATCTAAAAGTATTTTGTATTTTATGGCAGAAATTTGCGATTATTTCCAGTTTATTAGCTGAGGAAATGTGTGCAGTAACAGCAATCAACTAATACTTTTCAAGACTTTCCTAAGGAAAGTAACGGAAATGAATAAGGAAATTAAATTCAGACAAAAATTGAAAATAATTTTCGAGGTAAATAATTTTGAAAATATATATCGCAAAGTACTTAAGATAACAGTCAATGTTGGCATTTGAATGAATAGTATGTAAATCATCTGAAAAGCAGTTTATTTCAGTACATGATTTTATAAGGATCTGTAGTAAACTAATTCAATTACTTTGCATTGCATTTTAACCTTTTACAGTTACATGTTTATTTTGAGGAAAACTTTTTTTTTCGTTCCCTACAAAAATATTCCTTTTTGCGTGGCGGTTCATATATTAGATAATTAAGTGTACCAGATTTTGAATTTTCTACCTTTATTGTACTGTCCATTCTGTTAGTAATATAAAATATTTAATACATTTGACAGCACATGTAAAAAGCAACATCATGTGTAACGAAGGAATAACTCATCCGAGTAGGTTTTTTTCTCCCTCTTTTGACTATAATTTATGTTACTAATAGTTGTTATGTTGTTGGAAAAAAACTTGACTTATCATTTTATAATGAGAAATAAAAATAATAATAATAAAAAGTTTTTAACATAAAATTTAAATTTTTTCCTACATATATTTTAGTCCTTATCACCTTAAACTTCATAGTCTTATTACTAATTAATAGTTTTGCACATGAAACGCTGTTTTATAGGTTCGATTACACTAAGTTGAAATTGCATAATATAACCGTTTTGCTGGCCGTGCCAGCAAAACGGCACGGAAAAAAAGGTATTATATTCACAAATACATTGAATTGTTTTGCCACACAATAGTCTGGTATGGTGACCGTACGTTGTTTTAATGTTACTCACACCATTTTTCTTTTATAAATATAAATACCCTTCCATACTATTTTTCATTTTACTTTTCTATTAAAAATAATTATTACATTTAATTTAATTGATTTTTAAATATGAAACAACGATTACTAGTATAATTAAAACACCAAAATGTAATTTAATGGGTTTTTTAAACTGCATATCGAAGTGTCATTTTCTAAAATTAGATCCCATTCATGGTCCCACATTTTCCATATCGTGACACGGACACTCCCTACAAAAAATGGAATTGTGCCAAGTATCTAGACGAAACGAATGAATTGAATAATTTTGGTACCTTGCTTAACGCGATTTTTCGCTACTACTCATCTTAAATGTTCATAATATATTTTTTCTTTGGTTGTGAACTATTTTTGCGATTTTCTTTTAAAGAGACAGGCGCGTTCCCATGTAATGAATGGGTAGTATAAAGTATTCATGAATCGAAGTTATTAAGCGCAGTTTTAGCAATTGAGGGAATAAATGGATTGAAGGAACCGGACACGTTATTAAAGTTTATTTCGAACCTTTTATCTGGATATTATTTCAGCATTTACATGATTCAAAGAGCATATTAAAACAATTTCTTAGAAAAACCAATACTGTTATTCATAAGAAGTTTTAGGGACAAAAACTGTTTGAAACTGATTGAATTATTTTTTGAGTTTTATACTAATTAAAAATAAAAGAAGAATAAACAGTAGTTCATTTGAAGTGAGTGATCGACTTATTAAATGTTTTTTTATTCAGTTCAAGCTAATATATAAAGTAATTCATCAAAAATAAATATTTTATCAATGTGCTTTGTCGTGACAACGAAAAAAATAGCATTGCTACGCATTAAGGTACTAATACTGATTACTGGTAACAAAATGCCCGTACTCAATGCATGTAGCTGAATGAAAAGAAAATATTGGCGTATAGCCCAAGAAAAAACAATGATAATAAATGAAAACAATTTTTGGTTGAAAAAAATGAAGGAAATATGAAAAATTAACTACTTGTGTACACTATTTCTAAAATAGTGTACACAAATGAAATAGTATATTTGAACAATACTCATAAAATTAAATGTGAGCAAAAATATAGAAAAATTTATTATCAACAGAGCTATAAGTTAAGTAAAAGTCCTATGTGGAATACCGCTACCGTTTTTGCGTAATTCTCCTTTTAAGTCCTCCTTTTAAAATGAAATTGTTCTCTTACTTGTAATACGAGTTACAAATAAAGGTCTCTAGACAAAATTTTAAAATCTAGATTAAATAAATAAACTTATTTTCCTAGAAAGTTAGTCTAAATATTCAGAAATACAAATATGTAATACACATTTAAGAAAAAAATGTTTTATCAATAAAAGTAAAACAATAACAATTTAAACAGGAAAATATTGTGCATTCTAAAAAAATAGGTTTTTAGATTCAAAATTTTAATTTTTCAATAAAAACCTAAATTACTGATTATTGATGAATAAGAACCAATATATATTAAGTAGATATAAATATTCACTAATCAACAAGATCGTAAATCCATTGGTAAACATAAATTCATGATTTTTTATCTTGAACTTACATTAGTGGTACAACTTAGTCATTACTTACGCCACTAATATACGTTATTATAGTAGAAGAAACGTATCACGAACCAATAATATATGTTTCAAGTAAAATCTGGTGATAAAAATTTATTGTGAAAAGAAAGAGAAAAGTCAACAAAAATTATTCGTTTCAAGTATTAACAACATACAACAGAAGTGTGTGCATATTAAGGGTATTTGAGCGTATAAATGTTTCTTTGTTTAATTTTAAAATGTATTTTTAATTTTCATATTTTTTGACTGAATTATTCACAATTTTATTTTTTTTCAAATCTTTAAAATTACTTTTTAGGACTACACAGGATTAACTGTCATCTTGCATTCACCAAAAATCTAGAAAGGATTTTCTTTCAGCAAATAACCATTTTATTTCTTTACCTTACTTAAGCCCCTCAGGTTATAACCCCCCTCCACCATTTCCATTTTTCTATCCCGAATTTCCCGATATTGCTTAATAAGACTTTTCTCCAAAATATTTAATTGAAAATTCAGTTATCAAACTCAGAAGAACTGAAAGAAAAAGACCCCGCTTTCGGGCATAAATTTTACGCGGGAACAAAGCAGCTTGTAAAATGAAGACATAAAAAAGTAATTTCCACATAAGATCGCGTGAGTGCTCTTTTTCATGCTTACTACTAAGGAAATTGTAATTGCATGTTAAAAACCTGGATTTTTGCCAAACACAACACTGTTAAGGAAGATCTTTAATACTACATGGAGATAAGCTGTAACGATAATGATTTTCAACGAATATTCCTGTAGCGATGTTTCACAGCGTATTACATGTAACGCATTTTAACGGTGCAATTAAATGCTTTACTTTTACAGTAGATTCTTGTAGCATAAGAAAGCAACACGAAATTAAATCCTTTAAAAATTCATGAATTACTTTACGATGCTGAACGAAAAATATTGTGTTATAAACAAGGCTATATTTAGTTTTAGCTTCATTGTCTTCTTACAACAAATGTTATAAAGTTTTCAAAATAATTGGGATATTTTTATTTTTAGTGATGCATTATCGTCAATTTACATATTATGGTTTCATTTTTATGAATTATCTTATCATATTTTAAAAATAGGAATGTATGTTTATACACACATTTACGTCCAGATCCGAAATTGCGAGCTTACTAGTTCTTAAATCAGCAATTCGATACCTTTCTACTTCACACCTACCCTGTTAGCACGTGGCTTTAGGGCTGACTTCCCCCGTGTACGGGTAAGTGAAGTTTATCAACGCTCGCCAGGAGATTAGCTGGCTGTAATAAGGCTGGGCGCCAGCCCAGCCTTATTACATTGCTGTGTGGACCTGGCCCTCCTTGATACCCCCATGCTTGAAGAGTATCATTGGAGGGTTGTGGTTCCCCACCGATTCGATACCATAAACTGCTAATAAGAAAAAAAATATGTATTGCGGATTTCTCAACTAGATGGAAAATTCTAACAATTTTCCATCTAGTTTCAAAGCTACTTGGGAAGGAAATGAACTTTTATTATGACTTGATTAGAAATATTTTTTCCACTTATACAATATTCCAGCTGTTCCCAATCTTTTTTTTCGCGTACTACCATTTTTCTTGCAAACAATTTGCGTACCACTGCGAATATTACTTTAGTATATAGAGTAAAATACTAATAGATCTGCAAAAAAAAAAAAAAAATACTAGGACTACTAAGGTAATAAAATTTGCAGTTTTTTTATCAACGATTTTATCTTGACAAAAACTTCTCCGTGTTTCCCTGCCATTGCCCGAGCACCATCAGGACAGAAAGCAATGCAATGCTTCCATTCTAGTCTTTTTTTTTTGCCTTCCCGCGTACCACCTGGAGACGCTTCACGTACCACTAGTAATACGCGTACCACGATTTGGGAACAGCTGCAATATTCAATTACGCGATTTTAAATTACGTCTTTAGCTAAATATATTTGTAAACATTATTTATCAAACAAATGGCCCATTGCATTTCAAAGTATCGTTCAACCTAACTATATTATGTTTAATAGAATATTTCTATTGACCGAAAGATAGCAGGAACAATGAAAGAAAAAAAAAATGTAAACATTGAAAACATTTAAAACTAAGTTTCTTCTTGAGCTTTTCAAATCATAATGACTCTTATTTCACGAAATATCTTCGTAAGACATTAGAAAAAATCAAATATGCCACATAAATAATATTATTAAATCGCATTGTTTCCTGTTTGGCACTGTGCATCATTAAAACTGCAAAAATAAGTATGCCATGTTGCTTTTTAACATAATTATCTTGTTTTTAGTAAAGATTATACAGAATATTGTAGGAAACTGCTCTTAATTTTATTACTAAACCTTATATGTTATCGTAAATGTGTTATTCTCCATTAGAAGTGCCAAAAATTGTATAATGAATGACCATAAGCAAGTTACAAATGCGTAATAAAATTTCTAATGTTTAAGATAACTTTCTGTTGGAAAAAGAATGTTAAGTTTATTAAACCCAAACTTATATCGAGTCTATACAAAAATATTAATTATTCTAAAACTATTCATTAGTAAACATTCGTGGCAGCATTTTTGTTTTGTTTTGCTTTTCGCAAAAAAAAAAAAAAAAAAAATCAATTGCTAACAGCTTAACACAAGCTTCACAATTAAACCGTATATTTTAAAATGGTCTGCAAAAAGAAAAATGGGGGAAAAACGCTAAACTAGTCACCAAAAACACAGATGTTTATTAGTAGTTAAGACTGAAAAAAAAGTACAAAAAGACGTAAATTGTTTAAATGGATTAAGCAATTTTGTTATGGACTTTGAATATCGAAAAAATTCCTAAATGCTGACACTTTCTACTACTAACTATTCTCAGCATTTTTTACTAATATGTTTAATCCAAAAGAAAAAGTCCATCAATATATAAGTTTGAACCTCATGTAGGGAAATAGTATCCTTCTACGATCATGAGAAGGATGAAAACATTTAAGTGCTTAAACATGTTACGAAAAAGAGAGCTTTTATCAGTTTTACGTCTCATCAAATTTTTCTCGAGAAAATGCCTCGTATGCTGCAAATTTACAGTACTGATATTATTTTCCCCAGAGATATAATTAAATAACACTGAAACTATTTTTGTTTCCAGTAAAGTAATTTTTATTTTCACGAGGTGAATTAAGTGTGTGAATTATCACCATTATCCATAAAAGTATCTCGTAACTTGTGTCCCACTTGTGATATGAAATAGTTTTCTTCAATATTGATGTTTTGTAAACTTTGTATTTGGGTTTTATGAATAACTAGAGACTCATAAAATCATTTTATTTTCTGTTTAATAAAATGTAACGTAAAATAGGTACGGTAATATATACCAAAGATAAAAATATGGGGCAAGTTTTTTCTTAAAATCAATATTCTTAATGCATTCTTGTTTGACAGTTACATGAAAAAGGCATCTCGACGCGTTTTATTTGTCAATTGCGCTATAATTAATGCTAAAAAAATATCGTCAAAAGTTTTCACACAATAATCAAAGTTACACAATAAAAATGCAGCTCATGATTTTTAATTCCTTTCAGCATAAAATGATTCAATCTGTTAAACCAAAAAAAAAAAGAAAAAAATTGAATTTATTTTTTTATATTATCAGAATTAACCATCAATCGAAAAAGAAATTAAAATTAAATCATTGTTATTGTATTCGTTTTATTGCTTTCTTAAGAAATGTAAAAAAAAAAAAAAAATATTGTATTATCTTCAACCTTTATACAACATTATTTTTAAAGAAAAAATATAAATTTTGAAAAGATACATATTATAGGGTCAGTTGGGGCAATTGTAAACATTGGTAAATGTAAAAAAGGTTCATAACTACACTTGCAGTGGTTTTGAAAACTTTACTCATGTTTACATTTACCCCAGAGGCTCTGGAGTAAATGTAAACACAAGTTCATTCCGCTAACAAATAGTCATAAAGTAAAAATTTTTGTATACATTTACACACAAGAGGAGTTATTGACTACAATGCTCACAATTTTATCTCTCAATTCATTCAAAAAGTTGGGAAGGATCAAAAGTTAAAAGATTGAAAAAGCGTTTACAATTACCACAACTGACCCTTTTCGTTTAAGTAGGTAAAATATAGTAATATTAATGTTCGCAGTTTCTTTTTTTTTTAAATACATTTATGCAATTATAAAATTCAAATTGTAAGCATCAATGCCCTCATCTTGACAGTCATTGACAGGTTAAGGTGTTTACATTATGTGACTTCTAGAAATTTTAACAAGATTGACGGTACAATGCTTTCATTTTATTCATATTTACATTTGATAAAAACATCACATATTGCATGAATTAAGTACACGTATTGAATTTTATTGCTGAAGAAATCACCATTGATATAATATAAATCTAAAGATTCAGTTACTCAGTAGCGTTTTTTAAAATCCATTGATAAAACTACATTTATACCATGCGTGAGCTGATGATACGCTCAAATATATTGGCTGAATTTCTTTGTTGCATTGTAAGTCATTCGAGTGAATGTAACTGGAAAATTCGGATAATTGACAATTAATGATTCAGCGATGAGCATGAATTGCAAAACTGCACGCAATATGTCAGTTTTAGCAACAGACCTTTAACAATAGATTGACTATGATTAAAAAAACATAACTGATTCAAAACGTACAAAAACGTAAATTTGAAAGTTATTTTTTGTCTATTAAATGATATGACATTTTAAGAATTCCCGCCTCTTATAGATTGACGGCTTAATGTATGATTTGTTTACACTTAAAAATTGCCAAACGTGTGTAAAATATTGAAATTCTCTTAAATAGTTTAAACATTTTTCTACAGATTAAATGATAGCGATATTTTTCATGGTTTGACTTAGTGAAGAAAATTTTTCGTAATATTTTATAGAACGGTTAGAAATCAAATATTATTGTTATAGCTGTAGTTATTATAAGTTATGCTTTCAAATATAACAGTTCTGATGAGTATAATAAAACTAGTTTATAATAGTAATAATAAAAACCATCTTAAAAGAAAAACAAATGCATATTTAAGAAATAAAATTTTATTTTGTACTAACGTTAAACAGTCTAAATAATTGAAAATGTTGCTTTCTGTTACAAGGATTTCCAATGCAAAAATATGAGAGCTTTGGGGTGAAGAGATATCAAAAATGTTAAAATTTTCATGAAAGATGCAGCAACAGCGCAGTAATTTATGTGTAAACGTATATAAAACATTTATTCTTTGCCAACTTGTTATATGATTAGTAATTTATGCAAACAGTCGTACGGCAAAACATTTGCTAATATTCTTTTCAAAAATGCCAATATGAACTATTTTATAAACATTTTACATGACGTTTTGATGCAAAGTATGTACACTGCTTGATACAATTGCTCATGCCTGATTTTCGCTACGCGGTGTTCCGGACAGTCAATAAACTATAATAAATGTAAAATGCAGATGGTGCAATAGAGCAGTTTCGCTTTATTGCCAAAGATAAAGTGGGCGCTAGATACTGTTTTACTTCTTCAATCATTGTCTGTGATTTTTTATTTCATTATATCAATTTCTCTGTTTCTTAACGATTGTCAAGCTATAATTTTTCTTTTTTTAGTGGAATCTTATATATAAGCCCCTTAAGTGCCTGTTTGTTTGTCACCGATAGCGCTGAAAACTGCAGCGTGCTGCTATTTACACAATTATTTCCATAATGAAAACGACTAATAATCAAAACATTTCTCTAGTATTTTGCATCGCTAGATTTGCAACTCCGTTAAAAATTAATGTATACGCGAATTTAATTTAATCCTTCTTTCTTTTTTTAAATTTATTTATCGTTTGCGCTTTTTATATATCGTGGGGTCAATACTACAACTAGGTAAATACAGTTCAGCTGTTTTGAGAAAAACGCAAATTAAAGTTTTGCTAAGATTTTGGAAGATTGTGGAGACTAAACTAAAAGTTATTTTACTACCATTTCTGGATTATATTTAATTAGAAGTATTTATGTCTCGTTTAGACCACAATTTTGTAAGAATTGACGAAAAACAGTCCTTGAAATTTAATGTATCCTAAAAAAAAATCAGTTACCTAGTTTTAGTCTACACCTAGTTAAAATGTCTACAACAGATACCTAGTTGTAGTATGGTGTGGACCGCACCTAATGGGATTTATCTGTGCACTTAGCCAGATTTCGCCAAATTTGTAGTTACCTAGTTGTAGTACTCACCCCACGATATATTAAAGTGGCAGCGCCCTTTTTCCAGTTTTATTAAAACTATTGTTTTGACGATGATTATGTTGGATATAAATAAATATTTTTCAAAAACAATTTGATTATATAGTAAATAATATTTTTATTTTACAGATTATTATTATAACTTAGAAGTTTTATTCAGTAAGAATAGTTTTTTCCAAAATTATTATATGTTTATTATTTATTCATTAAACTTTAATGTGCTACCTGATAAATATATCTTTGATTTGATGTGCATTTCCGGTTACTGGGAGAATTGTACATTTATAATATCTAGAACAGCGGGCATTTCGTATGACCGCCGGGCATACTAGTACTATAATATGGAAGCAGAAGCATAAAAATACTTTTCGTACCTAGATACTTTAACTTCAAATTAAATGTACGCTGAACTGGGTTTAAAAATGCTTACATATAAAATACATTACATTTATAGCGTCTTTTTTGCTTCCTTTACTTACAACATACTTTGTACATTGTAAAAAGTTTACTATGATAGAGTAATAAACAATTAACTATTATTTATTCATTGCAAAATAAATTATTCGTTACTTTTACATTCCGTAACACTTATATCATCAAACCCAACACATTGTGCTGTTCTAGACAATATAAGTAAAGGTAAATCATCTTTCACTATGAGACATCCATTTGACAGCACACAAATAAATAGGAATTATTTTAATATGCAACCGCTAAAATAAGTGAGAAGTTTATTCTGCCTTAGAAACCGTTTACGCTAAATAGCTACTCTTTAAATTTGATAGTAGAAATATTTTACTTAAAAAAAAGGACTAAGTGGAAAAATGGACGTTTTTACTAAAAACATAAATATTAACCCTTTCTCAAAATGGTGTCTATATTTCGGAACCAAAATTTAACTCTTTCGTAATAAATAAACTCAAGTGGAAAACTTCAAACATTTCCTAGATGCTAAGCATAAAAGGTATTCCCATGTTAGCGATACTGCTTGTTGTTACATTTCCTCAGTATCAGATAAACACAAAGAAAATGGCAATACAGAAGTTTGGATCACATGCGGGCGCTAAGCAAATGACACCCTTTTAAGGTCTTGGGATGAAAACATTAAGTGTTTCAATTAAAGGGGTTACCATGGCTGGAGCTGTTATCGGTTTAACATGCCATCAGTTGCTAACTGGGAGTAGTTATCAGGCATCATGGGTCGTAAATCTTCCGTAACGGTATCATTTTGCTGATAAGGACATTAAATAGTGCTACAGCGACGTTTGCTTCTTGGAAGGTAATTTTTATTCTTCACTAGATGAATGAAACTAGTCAATAATGATGCTATGTTATTCATTAAAAATGAGACGGATCCATTTCACTTTATTCGTGTTATGTTTTTTATTTACTGCGAAGGAAATTTTTTTCAATCAGTAAATTATCTTTTATTTCATAATTACATTAAAATAAGTATAAATTCTTCCTTAATAGTTCTGTAAAATAATCGGTTATAAGTGTGTCCTTGGGTTCTAATAATCTTTATCTATTGAATTTTGATTCAGCTAAATATCTGTACGTTTGTTTATAAAGTATTTTTAATTTCATTTTTGTACGTTTAAGATGTTGTGGATTTATTTTAGCTTAAAAGTTTTAAAATTTTAAAGGTTTTGTAAAGTGGTTTTAGCATAATATTATGTTGTTTCAACTAAAGAACGCACCAATTATTAGTTTGTAAAAATTTTTTGATTAAATTAACGAAATGAGCAAAAATTTAATACAATAAAATTTTTTATTAAAATCTTTTGATTTTTTTAGTAATAAGAAACATAATATTGTATAGCAAAACAGGACACGGCACTAAAAAATTAGTGGCACGTTGTACAAAAAATAGTGCAGATTTGCCGGCTACAAAGGAGATTGTGTCTAATTTTACTTTTGTCTGATGCTAACATGCATATGTGGCACCAACGTATAGTACAACTAAGCACCATATTTTATAGAAAGCAGCACTTTGCACTATTTTTTGGTGCATTCAGCATTAATTTGCATTACCTTTTGCTGCAACATGCATCTAAGAGCTTGCAGTGAATATTTTAAAGGTTATCCCAAAAGTTTTATATATTATTTAGTTACCATCAGGAATGTTTTATATGATATAGAATTAAAATACAGGAAAGTAGGGAGTTTTCAATTTTTTTCGATAGAATAGCGTCTATAAACAACCACATAAGGTTTGCCTTTAAAATGTTCGCAAGCGATAAAAGCCGCCAAGTCAAATCTAAACTCGATAATGAATTAATAATTTCAATGCAACAAGTAATAATAACAGGAACGCAAACTAGTCAAGAGAGGAAAACTAAAGTGTGACATCAGGGACTGACGTATTAAGCTCTACTCTGTTCAGCGTTGTTAAATTTTAGGTTGTTTTAAAAATTGCCTTAACTATATTTAGCTGTAAAAATTAGAATATTTAATCGGTCGAAACTTTCCTATTTATAAAATAGTCTTCTTTTTTCAAAGCACTCACGGTTATTCAGAACATTACTCTAAAAGTAAGTTGAAACTTAAAAGTAAGCCATCTACATCAATGCATGAATATTATATTTTTAAAGAAAAAAGAAAGAAACTACTGATAAAACAAAAAAGATGCAAAATAAAGCAGTCGTTAAACATAATAGCATATAAACATTTTAAGGCCTAGTGGCTGAGTAGTAGCCACAGATCCAGGGTTCGATTCTCGGGCTGCGCAGGGTCGACTCTGCCTTCCACCACCTTCAGTGGGGCCGATAAAATGAAGGCCATGCATGCTTGGGAACTAAACACAGTGGGTTCCGACCACTTGACTGGAACATCTGCACCTGCACCCCATGGCCCTCGACCTCGAAAACTGGGATGGGCACAGTAGGCCTTGTGCGTATGCAGAAATTTATCAAACAAGTCAAAAAAATAAATAAACGCTTATAATTAGAGTAGATTTTAAAATGTATGTCGTTATTATAATGACGAAAAAAAACTCTTATAGAACTATTTGGTTGTAAGTTATTCACAGTTTAACTACTGCATATAAATCAATCAATGTCCCTTCTCAGAATAAATTCCGTTATTGAAATACCAACTACCCATTTGTTATAGGATCTGCGAATGTGAGTTAATACATGTTTTAATATCGTCTCTGTACGGTTTCATTACTCAGCTGTCTAAGAAGTGTGTCTTTTGATTATATTTAAAGTGATGTGCGTGAATTTTAAGTATTATCATCCTATTTAGATTCAATACTTATGTATATTTTGTTCGTCTGCAGATAAAAAAAATCTATTGTGCCCTCTTTAGAAGATAGCCAGAAGTTCCATCTTTCGAAAATGCAGGCACCATGCCAAGTATCCAGCCTTTGCCAAAAGCAATTGATTTTTCGCTTAACTCACTAGATCATCAGTTACGACCAGCTTGACTGTTTTCATGCAGAATTTAAGTCACACATACAGTCCCGTCCTTTTTTCATCCTATTTAAATATATATTTCAATTCAAACCCCTTATGGTTGATTGAATATTTTAAACAATTACTTATAAATATCAAAGATTTTCTGAAATCAGTAAAACTTTGAAATGAGGAAGATAATATAAGTTATTATTGTTATTAAAAAAAAACAAACTTGTATTCTCTTTCGTAAGAGGTATTTACACGATGTAGCACTTTTTTAAGGAGAAAATAATATGTTTATAAAAAAAGAAAGTTGTTATGTATTAAATATAGCCATATTTCGCAAAAAGAGAACGGATTATTGATAAAGAATTGACATACATATTTTCATATACATAACCAAGAGATCAAGCGGAAAGTACGTGCAATAATTTACAACTACATCCATCATTAGCATTTGTGTGCTTGCTAAATAAACCATGTTATACGATACGTTACGCTTCAATAAAAGAACAATTTTTATTTATATTTAAATGAAAAAAGTTTACTGATTAAAAGCGTACAAACAAGTAACACATAACAACCTGAAAAAATCCCACAACACTATTCGGAAGCACTTTAAAAATTATCTTCAATATCGCTGTTTCTATGACATCGATTGGGTCATCGAATTGCATCGGTTATTTCTCAAAAGTGGCTTTCAGAGATCAATCATTAAAGATGAAATTAATTTCTTTTTGTCCTGCTTAATTTCTTTGTTCCTCACGAAATTTATTTTTACCATATTTCATTTTACATTTGTGTTCTCTTGTGGTGTATTGCTGAAAATGTAGTTCGTTTAATACTAATGAGTAGCCGGTTAGATCAGGGCAGTCGAGTTCACTGTCGGCAGCAGCAGTGCGGGCGAAATGCCAAAGTGGTATTTGGTCAAAATCATTATCATTGCAGAATATGTGAGCCATTTTGAATAAAGGGTTTATATGGTTTTTATGATGGTTGCGATTACAAGATTATTTTTACGAAAGCTAACAATTAAATTTCAAACTACACGCCGTAACTGTACTTAATTTACTGTTGCAATTTATATGCTGTATAATATTTTCTTTTATTTTTAGTCTTTGTTTTGTGATTTTAATTATTATGCTTGAATAGAAGCATTTTTAGCTCCCTTAGTGTCATAAACGTGTCACAATTTTTATTACAAGAAGTAAAACTTTGACTTCAGTGGCGAAATTATAAAGAAGAAAATGAAATTTTTAACAGTAAAAATTACGAAAAAGATGGTAGACGGGCAGTTCAAGGGTACAATCGGCGTCTAACATGAGTACACAAAGTAGCGATGCTTCGGATCTTTTGCTCAGACTTTTTACATCGCAAAACTCGGCACCAAACGATCGTGAAATCAACATTTATCTTAGAACCAGTGATGGACTGTTTATAAATATTTCCGCCCAAAAACAGGTCTGCAGCTTCAACAACTTGGCATTATAATCGTTTCCTTTCAATAGCTGAACACTAATATTATTTACCAATCAATTAATTGAATAAAACAATTTACGGCGTTTTTCTTATCTTCATTTATTTACATATATTTTCAGATACGGATAGAAATTAAACTAATACATGAAATGACTTTTGTTTATTCTTTTCTTTTTAAAGATATCTAAGCAACAGAAGAAACCAGGAGGAAATGAAATTAAGGGACAACGGATGAGTTACGTAAAAATTAAGCATGCATAAGCACAAATCTATCAAGACATTTTATAGTAATTTTCCGATTTTCATTCTGTGACATACTAGTTACTTTTATGTTAAAAGTGCTTCTAAACAAAAATAAACCGTTTAAATTGATATAACAGAACACTTACTACAGCCTCTTTTTCCATAACTGTAGGTTATCTTGTATGTACTTTTGTGCATTTATGAATAAAGAAATTTTAGTTTTCACTATTAAAAAGAAAAAATAAAGTAATTATATTTGCACTAAATTTAGCTTTGAAAGAGTAATTGAAGAAATAAGTACATAAATAAATAAATAAAAATAAAGTGTAACTCCCGACAACATTGTATTATGTCTTTCTACATAGAATTAGCATTAAATTTTCCTTATCACATTTGAATCTGATAAAATGCTGAAGGCTACAAATATATGTAATCACCATACTGGATTGCTGACTTTAATATATACCAAAAAGAATTACCATAACTTTTAAAACGTTTAGTTTTCCCAAATAACCAAATTGGAACGTTTGCTTCAAGGCGAGAAATTCTACAATGCGAACAATATTTTGAAATGTTAGAATGGAAAAATAATAGAAATAAAAAATATCCTTAAATCCACGGAAGTTTGCGTGATCTTTTCTTTGTGCTTATAAAGAAGAAATTAAAATGCCTCGCTGAGAACTTGGATTTGTTCCAACTATAGCCAGTGATGAAAACACCTTTCCATATTTAAAAAAGGAGGACCAGAATAGTAAAACTGAATAATGAGCGTATATGATGAATAAAAAACAAAATTCGTTGGGTACATATTTCATTGAAAGCACGTGGGATTTCAAATTTTATATTTTAAATATCATTTTATGATATGACTGGTATGTTATATTGAGACAAAATTGCATCTATTTATAACAGGCATTTGTTACAGTTATCAAACTATCAACGAGGATTTATCTGTTTGATAGCGCGATTAACACATGACGGTCCTGTGGTTGAAAATCACTTAATCACTTCTAATCAATAAAAAATGTCAGTCAGACAAGAAGATATGGTTATTCAGTTGCGTAGAATCAAAGACGCCCACTGAAATATTTCGTTGCTTTCGTATGCTTCAATTACCTTTGGTGTCAATGCAGCATCTTGCTGCTGCAATCAAGAGCTTAATTTTACCGTTTTCTTAGTTATCAGCGCCTGATTGTAATTTTTAGCTGGTTCTTTGGTTCATGGCCAGTTCTTTGATTATTACCGTTTAGAAGAAATTCCATGATTGGCTCGTTTTCATGCAATGAGCCGTTCATGGAATTTAAAAAATATTTTACCGGAAGGACGTCGCTAATATTTTTTTTTTAATTTATTATTTCTGAGAGAAGTTTTCTGTATCTGGTGCGTTAAAATTAGTAGTTTCTGATTCATTTTCGTAAATAATCAGAAATTTGTCATTCTGTTCAGTTTTTTTGGAGTATATAATATTCCTAACATACGATTGTAAAACATAAAAGCATATTACCAGCACGTAGAGTTTTTTTTATAAACATTTGAAAATTTATAAAAAAATTTTAATAGTTTTTAAGTTTTATGAACTTAGGAATAATTACTGTCGAGACTAAATAGCTTAGATTCTCACTAAAAATGTTTGACATATAAAATTATTCACAAGTAATGAACATTTGGTGATTTCGAAACGTTTTTTTTTTTCGCATAATATTTCCCCAATAAAGGTGCATTCACACCAAGATGCAGGGCGGAAACAAAACTTTCTCGTACGAGATTGGTTCTTTTTAATTTAATAACCACGCCCTATATTGTATGTTTGGTAATTTTATTTCGCCTTTAAAAGGAAGTTTTCTCTAAACAACGGTGATTTGTTGATTGCATTATGATTTTAGCAACAATATGTTGTGTCAGACGCAAAATGTCTCCGCCGCACTTGGTATATTCTAACAGTTATTTAGTCATATCATCTTTGGGATTTAATTGTAAGTAACTAACATCTTATTGTTGTATATTGCATGTACAGATGTTGTAACTATGTTTTAAAAATGCAACAATGTTTTTAGGAACTGTGTAAGCAACCAGCGTAAGCGAAAGCGGCACTAACCGCAGGCTTTCTTTTGCAACAGTTGAAATCGTTCTGTGTGCGCCGAAGGTTAATAAAAAATAATTAATTATGACTGTACTTAACTCCCATTGAAGTAATTCATCATAACTAAATTGCAATACATTTAAAGACTCAAAAAACAGCAATAAAGAAACACAGATAATTAGTTAAGATAAACATGCATAGAGATAGGAAAAGATTTCCTTGTCATTAATGATATCATTCGAACTAGAAAACATGCTTCTATTTTACCATGCAGTGAAAGAAATGCAGTGTAACGTGCATGAGCCCAACCTTATAACTATTTAAATAATTTCTGTTTAAATTATATTTTTAAAAATTTATGGATGTATCGTAAAATTCATTTTTATTTGAATAATTTTTTGGAGATAATTTGCAATAGCTTAAAGGAATTTGTATGATTTATGAGATTGAGCACTTGACAAAAGCGTTTGATAGTTTCAAATTTTTTTTACTTAAAATATAATAACACTTATCACTTTTTTAGTATTCATATTTTGTTAGTTACATTGACTTTTATCTAAAAAACCGCATGCAGAAACAGTTTTAACACCCAAAAAAGTTCTCATGCTATATAGATGTATATAATACGAAGAAAGAAGAGCAAAAACACTTAGCGGATGTTACTGCATTGGATATAACCATACCATGAATTACCATTGTAGCAGTGTGACTAACTGTGCCAGCATCGTTTTCTGCCACACAAGTATAATTTCCTCGATGGTGCAGTGCGAGCGACTCGAACAGTAGAGTTGAGGAATAATCAGCTACTTCACTTGAACGAACTCCTATGTTATCAGGAATAGGGCGTCCATCTTTAAACCAGCGTATCTTGAAGGGCAAATCTCCGCTGCTAACAGTACACAACACAGATGCTCGTTGACCTTCTCGTAAAGACTTGGGAAAGATGAATGGTTCAATTACTGGTTTCACTGGAAATATAAATAATTTCCCTTACGTTTACATACATAATTGTGGGCTACATGCATATGTAATATAACACTTTTAGACTTTTGTTTGCTTCTTTGTCGCTAAAAAATTTTGTTCGTCAAGAATGTCATATTAAAATATTTCATACGTTATTTTCAAAACTCTTACCAGAACATCAATACTTTCTTTATCAAGAGCTCCTACGTAAATGCCAGTACATTTTTTGTGCCACCAGCCTCCCGCGCACGCAATCCTAAGGCATATGACTATAAGGAGCTGTCTGGTGGGGAATAATACTTTTTTGTCAATAAACTACTGCAGAAATATCAATGTTTATTTATCTGACTATGACAAAAATTTTGTTTTAGCATCCTCATGTTAGATATTATGCTACACATTATTTCCCATGTACTGGGACATTTTTAAAACCCCGTCTTTGACTTGTTGTGAGAATATTTATCCCTTATAGATATGCGAAATCATTTTTTGGGAATTTTGGGATGTGAGCATTTTTGGCTACTTATAACTGTTTGCTTCAGAGACTTTTCTCCAACGAATGATGGACGTCCCAAGTTCTATGGACATCAGATTCGTCTTATTGAATGAACTTTTGAAACCGTCGAAGAATCAATGACATGTGCTGTCATCAAGGCATTTTTCTTAAAATCACTACGTTATTATTAATGTCGCTGTGTAAAAATATAATAAAATACAATTATCTCAGCTTTCTTATTTGTTACATTACTGATTTTTTTTATAAATATTGCGTTTTTAGAAACAGTGTGCATTTATATGCTGGAAAACATTTAAAACCTCAACCATTTCTGCAACATAACATAATGTTTGATGTAAGATGATAATTTCCACCTTAAAACCGAGTAAATAGGTTTGCTCAAAGTTGTAAAATAACTTTCTGCATTGCAGTTCTAAGTCTTACAGAAGATAGAAATAAAATATTATTTTTTTCAGATATTGTAAGTAATGGTTTTGTTAATAAATCCAAACACCTGACAGCACTAAATCTTAATAACAATAATTGGGAAAAGCAATTACAAATAACAATCATCACAACACACAAAATAACATATCCACATACTTAGTTTCATCTACAAATCAACGATATTATAATTTTTTTTTGTTAAAATGTGTTTTTAGTTATGAATTTCTTCAGCACTGTTAGAGGTTCTATATAGTTTTTAAAATGTATATCTATTCAGAATTGCATTAAAACATGAAGTCAAAAACATGCTTAAGAATGAAAACTAGTCAAATACCTTGCACTTTAACAACTACCGTGCTTTGTGCAGTTTGCCCAACTCTGTTTGTCGCTACACAAACGTATGGTCCTTGATCCGTGGCCCTTTCAACATGGTGAACTTCCAATGTTCCGTTATCATGAGACTTTTGACGATGATTGTATGGTAATCGAACACCAGCTGGTTATGAAAATACACAATTAGAAAGCACGCATAAGATGCACAAAAATATAAAACTTACCTAAACATTGGTAAGTAAAATAATAAATGGAAAATGTATTTCGTTTTAGGAAGTAATGTATAACGATAGAACATCAGGGCGTACGCAAATAACTGTTAATAATACGGATACTTTTTACATTTATATAAGATTGATCTAATTATAAAATGTTATGAATCCTAATTATTGTCAATAAAGTTTCTCAAAACTGTGCTATATAATGAAAATTTTTTGCATAAATCTTTAAGAAATATAACAAATTTGATACATTGAGGAAACATTAAGAACCGATAAGTATACTGGCCCGGGAATTCTCTACAGTTTTTTTTTGGTTTATGTTTCATGTATGGGCCAAATGTAGACGAAACATATTCAGATTTTTGGCGCAATAAATGCTCTCATTAAAGATAATCATAATTTCATTTCCAAAGTAGCACTAAATCACTTTATTTTGTTCCAGAACTAAAAAAAATAAATAATTTAAAAAAAAATTATGAACATTATAAAAAAATATTATCAATACTAAAGCAAAGAATAACAAAATTCTGCGACACGCTTCAATATAAGTATGATAAAGGGATTTTAAAGTGAATTATCGTTTTTTTGCATGGTACATTTAAAATTGCTCTTCAATTAAAATTGCTTTTCTTTCTAGTTTCAAAGACAAAATATTATTTTTCTTCTTTTCCAATTATTTTCTTATGTATATTAAAAGTTTTCGCCTATCTCTAGCTTAGATTTTTCAATTAGTTTCTATGCCACTTATGCTTGCGTGAGAAATTCAATTTAGACAAGAAATTGTGATATTGTTCTCAGAAACAGGTTTTTACTTTTAAAAATATTAGTTTTTCAATTATATGAGTATTAAAAAGTTATTTATAATATTTTTTTGGAATTTTTTTTTTGTGTGAAATAAATTGCTTTAAATCAATTTTATGAAGTGGTGATGCATTTTATGCAGGTGCGAACATATTTTCAGCAATATATAAATGTATATACTGGGGCACGCCGACGGAGAAAGACGAACAAATCCACCCACCCCCATAAAGCATTAGTAACCCTGTCCGGGATTCAATCCGACCACTGCCAAACCTTTAAAGATTTTCCCCGGTTTTTTCCGGGCAAAATTTTGGGTTCCAAAACCGGGCAGGGATATCCGGAAAATAATTGAAATGCCTTCACAAACGAAAATTTGACTACTAAAATTTAATTAATTAGCATGTTTTGGAAATAGATATAAATCAAAAACATATAGAGAATTTGAAACCCTTTTAAAAGTATGTTCAGATCTGGTGTGTTTCCGTCAAACAAAGGACACCGGGTATTTGATATGCGGCAAAATCAACAGCTGATCCACCCTAATCCTGAGCTTGCTCCTCTCCCCACATCCCTAAATTAAAATCCTGGTGGTGCTGCTGTATAAATACATACTTAGAATGAAAAAGGGGTGGAGGGGGCGTGAAGTGCTCAGTTACGAGTACCATACTGGGCAAAAGTTAACAAAATGTGACCCACATACTCAGTAGAGTATGTGATTTTGATTTCCAAAGAAAAAAATAGTAATACCAAAAAGCCACCGCTAGGAGGAAATTTGGCGCTGCAGGCAAGAAAGATGAAAATGGAAATATGAAGATGAAAGAATTACTATAGAGTGCATCATTAGATTTGTTCCCGCGTCACTTTTACCTGTAATGAAGATATGCTTCAGAACTTTTCGGTACCACTTTTAAATGCCGATTGCCAGCAATACATATCGTCGCATTGGTTTGACAAGGTTCTAACTGACATTTTTTGTGAATTCGAGGCTAGACTCAATGCTCTATAGTATTTCTATCCAAGAAACTGACTTAGAACACTATCTATTGTTAAATAGTGGAACTAGCTAGCATGACAAAGTTCTAACTGCCCAAGTAAATAATATTGTTTCAGGATGACAAGGTTCCAACTGCTTCACAATCAGCTCTGTTACGATTAATTTAACCAGAAGTTGACTTTTAAGGTTAGAAAGGGTTCAATACTGTAAAAGTTGTGTGCAAATAATAATTTATATTATTAATTCAGCATTTGCAACATGGAAGATAACAACGTTTCTTATGAATCAAGTTCATCTGATTTGTTTGGTGATAAATCGGCTGATGAATTTATTCCACCAACCTCATCATCTGAAAATGAAGATTTTAGCCTTGTGAACTATAAAAGGGAAGATGTATAATTAAACTCAATGATAGATGTGACCTTTGTAAGAAGTTTCATGTAGTTCAAAAAACTGAGACATTGACAGAACAGCTGAAAGAAGATTCTGAAAGACATCTAGTTTATCAAACAGAAATGAGAGAATCACGGGCTGAAGAGAAAAAAGACAGTACTATTCCAGTGTTGCTATTCGATCTCCAAAATGTTATTCTGACTCCTCATGCTGACATCAGCTCTTTTTTTTATTTGAGAAAAATGAATGTGTATAATTTAACTGCATATTTCACAACTACCAAAAAAGTATATTGTGCATTGTGGACTGAGAAGATGGCTGGTAGAGCTGGCAATGATATGGCAAGTGCCTTCATAAAAATATTAAATACAGTAATTGAAGAAAATGATGTGACTGAGCTTATCACATGGTCAGATTCATGTGTCTCACAAAATTGGAACTATAATATCCAATGCTGTTTTACATTTTTTGATGGATAACCCCATTGTCAATTTTATTACAATAAAGTATTCTTTGCCTGGGCACTCCTGCGTTCACGAAGTGGATCATGCTCATAGTGAGATGGAAAAGTTAATGAGGAAAGTTGATTTCTACAGCCCAATTGGATTGATCCGAATTTTGAAACAGGTGAACAGATCAAACCCTTACCGTGTCATCCAAATGAATTTAGCAGATTTTAAAGATTCTGGATCAACTTCAAAACTGTTTCAATACAAATTAATTCCTTTTACTCAACTTGCAGTTATAAAATTCACACAATCATCGAATATTGTAGAGTTCAAAACAAGGCACAACAGACATGAACCAATGAACTGTGTGAACATTAAGTTCAATGAAACTACAAAGAGAAAGAGGTCCAATTCAAAAGGCAGATCGTCCAATTTACTCTCTGTTTTTGAAGTGAAACCCAAAATACAGACATTTCATGTTGAGTTACCTGAATTAAAAAAAAAAGATATCAGGAGTGCATTGCAGTACATGCATCTACAAGACAGAGAATATTATAGGGTGGTATTTAATCTATAAATTTTTCCATGTCAAATCAAGCCTATAATGTGAAAATATTGTATAATTAATGGTTTGTGTGAAAATAAAAATAAATAAAATTGCATTCTATGAAATATTTTGGTTTTTCTTACTCATACTAATCATGAAATATTCCTTCTCACCAAACTTTGAATGGTATTTCGGTTTGACAAGGTTCTAAGAGCAGTTAGAACCTTGTCATAAATGTGAAATCTTGTCTATTTCACTGTGACAAGGTTCTAACTGCATTTTGAGGTTTTTTTTTTTTTTTTTTGGTGGCTATTGAACAATTTTTATCAATAACAAGAAGTTCAGCATGTAGATATCACCTAAATATTGGTTGATAAATAATATGAATGAAGAACTTACAAAGATGAAAAAGTTATGGACCTAGCAATCTTTGAAGTCAATTTACTCGAAACTGCTCTTTGGTCAGTTAGAACCTTGTCAAACCAATGCGACGATATGTCTAAATTCTACCATTTTAGTCTCATTTGTAAATTTAACAATAATTTTTCATTATAAATAAAAATGTAATTTACTATTTCAATTGAGAGTGTGGTGCTAATTTATCACACATATTACTTTTGCAGCAGCAAAATTTCACCTAGCGACAACTTTAGGTATTAAATATTTTTCTTTAGAGGTCAAAACGCCATACCCACTGCGCATAGACAACAAATTACATAACAGATGTTGTATTACATTTCAATTTTTACTGTGATTGCTAAAAAGTGGCACTTACGGAAATAAATAGGAAGTGACATATTGTAAGAGTTGTGAAAAATCTTCATATTTTCTAAAATATAAATTACCTCTTTCCCAATGTATATTTTCTAGGGGGTATCCAGCAACGGGGCATCTCAGCACCAGAACATCTCCGGCTACTACCGTCACATTCCTTGCCCGGCGAACAACGACTGGCGGACCCATTACGTTTACGCGCGATTCGTGACTCACTTCGCCTACTCCATTATTGGCCACGCAGCTGTAATCTCCACCATCTTCCGTTTTCACGTTGCTCACGTTCACGAAGCTAACGACGAAGCCATCCTTCGTGACATAGTCGCCCGTACGGATCCGCAGGTTCTCTGGAATAGCTGCCCCGTCTAATCTCCAAACGATTTGCGGTAGTGGATTTCCCGATGCTACACATTTCAATGATAGCGAAGGACCTGGCTGGATGGTTTGCTCGTCAAAAGTTTCTTGAAACTCAGGAACATCATCTGAAATGAAATGGAATTAAAGAAAATCTTCTTTAAAAAAATTAAAATTAAAAAAATAAATGCATGAACATTTACAAATGGCTCTAATAACTGAAATGTTTTATGTAAAGTGTAATGAGAGAAATATTAAAATGAAAAAATGACTGCATAACTAATAAACTTTTACGCTATAAACTCTTAACCTGATGTTGATGTTGCTGCTTTTAACATGAACTAAGATGGGGCATTAATTATCTACAGTAATAAGTAGCTAAGATTAAATTAAATACAGAGAAGACTACTTAACTTGAATCAGCTGCAAAAAAATGCACTTAAACTATGTACAATGTGTCAGATAATGTATTTAAAGCGAAAAAGGGAAAAAAAATATTAATAATCTAATGGTGAGGAATGTAAAAATATACTTTCTATTATCAAGCATTTATACTTAAGCCAAAGTGAGTATGAATGCATGAAAAATGCCATTTAGACGGGCCTTTACACTACATTTATTGGGTCATGTCAAGTTTAATGCCACTAATCTGCAGGAGCATTGTGGATTGGTCAGCAAAAATCATACATTTTTAAAATGTTGGAGAAATTCTTTAAACTAAACCGTAATTCAGAGAAAGAATTAACGTTAAAAATGCAAATTCTGAAAAAATAATTAAATTCCACAGTTGATTTAGTGATATAATGTATTTGAAATCTTCAAAATCCCAATGACTTATTTGATCTTTTTGATCTTCACAGTCATTCTATTACTGATCGTTATTACTGTTTCAATTTTTTTTATAAATCTATCGTACATTTATAGTAATTTAACACTTCTCAATTTCTGTTTTTATATTTTGATCTCCAAATCAATATTTTTAATCATATTAAAGCATTATTTTATTAGTCAAACATTATTCAATTTCAAAGAAAGCAAACAAACATTAAATATTAATCACATTTCATGAAAATTGTATCTCAACAACACTGTTAGAAATTTCATCATGAAATTACGGTTAAATGACCGGCAGCAGTCTGTCCATCTTATTCACCGTTAAATTTACGGTTTGTAACATTTTTCTATCTTTACGGGACCGAACCATTTCCAATTAACTTGGTTAAAAAGCCGTAAATACAAAAGTTTACGGTTTTATAACCATTTAAAAAAAGGTTTCAAAACAAAATTTTTACCGTTTTTGAACCATTTCGTGGCGTAGAAACTGTAAACGAAGCTTGCAGGAATCGAACCCGCGGTGGACGGTACACCAACATTGCTCTCTAGCCATTCGGCCATTTACACCACGTGAAGCGGCCGTTTATTTATCAATAAATCTTCTTTTCCAGCAGGCGAACTGCCTTAAAATTGAGATTTCAGTTTTTGATTGGATACAAAATCATTTTTAGTGTAAATTTACTGTATATTGACGAAAATCATTTTTTTTGCTGCAAAAATTATAATACAAATAAGCTTCAAACAAGCTTCAGCAGTTCAAATTATGGGTTCGTTCATTCGCAAACAGTTCTGGAATCCGATGTCTCCAATTTTTGATTTACGTGTGTATGTGTTTTTAATTAGTAACCACTGCTTAAGCCACTTTTTTTCCTTCTTTTTTTTATATACACATGCAGATTTAAACTGATAAATCTTTATTCATATTTTAACAACAACGTACGACCGGTAAGGTTTCGCAACCAAGATGGACGCCCGATTCTTATTGAGCGCTTGAAAATTACGGTTAGTTAAACGTTCTTTAGGATAAACAGAGAATAAACGATTTTTTTCTCAATCAGCGGTTTGAGTACCATCTTTTTAATGGTTATTCAACTGCTGTAATTAAGTATGGTAAAATAACAATCAAATAAATGGTTATTTTACTATTTTCTTGCGGAAATTTTTAACAGTGAATCATGGCTCTGCTTTCATTTCATAACAATACCAAATAGAAATGCATAACGAACTATCTATTTAAAGTCATAAAAAATGGAAGTTGAGAATAACGTGTTAAAATGAATTGCGTTTGTTTGATCATACAAATTCTTTCACTTGAAATTGTAAGTTTTGAAGCCATCGCATCAATCAAGATATGACTCGAATTAAATTAAAATTTTTGCGCCATTTTTTCTGAAAAATATGCAATTTTATTCAAACTGCAAGCTATTCTTTCTCTCTGCCAGACACGAAATTTTTGTTTTCCCCATCGTAGCATTTTTGTAATATGCAGCGGTATAATGCGCCATCGATCATTCTGGCACGTGCCATAAACATTTTAAACAATGCGTATCTGTTACAGAAAGAAACGGATTTTTATTCCGTATTTTGTTTGGATTAAAATTATTCAAAGAAATAGTAGTCAAATCTTGAAAGAAAAAGTTTGTGTTTCGTCCTTATTTACGGTGAGGTATTTTTTAAAAATCAAAGTTTATTCAATCTTTTATATTGAACTTTTAATTACATATTTAAAAGCTTTAATTTATGTGCGTTAAAATTGCTTAGCATTTTTATACGTTTTAACAATATGAGCTTGGCAAAACCAAAACACATATACATAATAGTAATCATTGTTCTCAAAACTTCCTCAATTGCTGGAGGAAGTTTTGAGCAATTCAATGCTTGTATACAACTTATAATAACTCATTTTATTCATATTAAGTTAGTATAATTCATACAAAATTCATTTTTCTTTACTTTATTTACAGGATACTTATAAGGGGCCGTTCATAAATGATGTCACGCTTTTTTCCCATATATTTGACCCCCCTCCCCCTTTTGTCCCATGTCAAGCTATGTTGCATAATGCATGATGTCACACTTCTTGTCACCCCCTCCCCTGCCTTTGTCACAATTTCGCGAACCCCCCCCCCCCCTCGAAGCGTGACATCATTTATGAATGATCCCCAAGCTGTTTTGGTATAAAAGGATTCCTTTCTTAAAAATTTACTTTTGCTTGCTTGGAGAATTTCCCTTGTATATTAACATAAAAATGTCCAATAAAATTGAAAAAATCATCTGAACTGCTAAAGGTAGGTTACGTAAAAAATGAAGCTTTAAACTGCCAGCAGGATTTGAATAAAAATGAAATAAGCTAAGCGACCCCGCACTCGAAAGTACTATATCTATAAACTTAAAAATTATGCTTAAAGTATTGAACCTTTTCAATGAATAAATTATGGATTTAATAAATTCATTTTTGCTATGTAAAAAAAAGTAATCGGGATTATACCATCACAGAATATCTCTCAACTTTAACTGCACCCATAATTCCCCAATCTAATCTGTTTTTGAGCATTTCATTTTCTATGAGGCAACATCATGGAAAGTTCGAAAGGTATGCAATCCATTTATATTCCTGGGGACTTAAGAAATTCTTAATGAATATGGATTAATGCAAATAACTTGTGGGAAAGCATGGGCTAGCCCTGTGGGACAAAGGTTTCTTTGGAGAATACAGGGGGAGTGAACAAATTTCACTCCATGGAGCGAAGGAAATTATCTTTTGCCATTTTTAAACTTTCTCAAAAACCAAAGAACATAAGAATTGAGTTCGTCTTTGGATGAAACGAAAAGTTCAGCAAGGGAAAAGATGAAAAAAGCTACATCGAAATGAGTTTTTAAGTGAAATTTGAATACATTCCGAAAGCACTGATGTGAAATTCTGTAAGCAAATGGATCTTTTTCTGTTTAATTTTACAAAGAAAGAAATCTTCAAATCGCGTCTGAGGAAATACTGATGGTAGATAGGCTACCATAGGGAAATCCTTTTTGTTTTGAGTTATTTATTATGTTTCTATGATTTAATTCTTTTATTCTTCTGGGGATAGTTTCAGAACAGAAAGATCATTTTGTGCAGATCAAGTCATTTGATTTTACCTTTGAGGATTTAAGGAATAAATTTGATTTTGCAATTGCGTGCAATCTCAAAAGTAATTAAAATATTTATGGTTCGTTCACTTTAACGCATCAGTACCCAAAATGTACATAACGTCTAAGAAAAAAGTACAGCTTTATAAGTACATAAATTAAAATAGAGATTTTTTCAGTAAACGTTAAAATATTTGTATCATACAGCAAGTGCAAATATTTTTACTTTTAGAATGTTGGTATAAACGTCGAATGCTATATCGCTTTAATTTTCTATATGACCTTTTCTTTAAACAGTGTTTATTTTCTAAGATTCAAATTTATAATACAAAACTCCTGCAGCCTTATGATAATCTTTAGGGATGTATGTTTGTAGGAGGAAAAACGTAACTAATAAAAATCAGATAATGCGATAGTGCTGATCGAAGCTGTCTATTCGCATGCAAATTTTAACTAGTCAAAGTTTGTCCAAATCCACTTATACTTATTAGTGTAAAATACATAATAATAATAAAATTTAGAAATGATAATAATTAGAAAAAAGAGGACCTTTCCTCTGAAAACTCATAAAAAGTCTACAACTTCAAATGTGATACTTGAAGAACATTTTCAGTAACAATCGCAGTATCGCACATTACAGGTTAATGGAATAATATTTGTTAAAGTAAATGACATACATTTACTTTAACAAATATTGTTAAGTTGTTAATGGATATTTACACAATTATGTGTAAATATCCATTAACAGCTTAACACATGCCCGTAACAACTTAACACAGGCCCCCATTTGTTTATAAGTTGTTAATGGATATTTACACATAATTGTGTACATATAAACACATTATAAATAAACACGACATATAAACAAATATGTTTCTAATTTTCTTTAAAGTAACAGGCAAATAATAAACGTTAAACCAGTGTTAACACTAGTTAGTCTCAAAACCACATTAAGTATTGTACTATTTTTATAAAAATTTAAATAAAAACATATATAATTTTACACGTGACATTGTACTTAACTATTAAACTTATGATAATATTATTGTTAATGGTTAACGAAAATTTGGGAATTTATTTTGGATAGCTTAGTATAAAAATGCATCGCATGCACTTAATGCCCTTATTATCCTACTTTTTATTTGTTATCAAATAGAAAGTAGGGGAAAACCCCAGGGAGCATATATGCTACTTTATGAGAATAAGGGCTTGCAATTAACAATGCAACATACGCGCTGACGTCACTTCACAAATAGAAAGTAGGGGAAAACCACAGGCAGCGTATATGATACTTTATAATAAAGTAGTATAGGGGTTAAAAATTAATGTAATGCCATCAGAGCTGATCCTGAAAATTATGCAATACAAAAATGGTGGATTTTTGATGAATCCTAATATTAGAGTTTAAACATCTAAGTATACTTCAAACCTAAGTATATTTTAAATTTTCTGCTAGTTTATGCAGTAAAAACATAATAAATATTTATTTGTAATTGTGTCCTAAGTAATCGAGGGACTCTTACACATTTCACCACACTTAAGATCAAATTATTGCCTCACAACATCTCATCCACTTAATAGGCAAATGCCAATGATCTCATTTAAATGTAAGGATTATCAATGCTATCTAGATGACGCAGACAGAGATAATATTTATCCGCTTATGCCCATTATGGCATCAGGTTTCATTAGAGTGGACAGTAAACCTTGCATTTATACCACTTACATGTCAATGCATGTCAGCTATTGCTATATTTGGCAAGATGCATTCATAGCTTTACTGCTTTGATTAGCACAACCTATCCAATTTCAAGCATATAAAATAAGCCATGTTTTTAATTGTTGATAATTTGTTTTAGTTACATTTACTTTATTATCTTTCTTTGAAAGGTTTCATTGAAATGCATTACATTATTTCCCTCGTTATTCTATGTAACCCTTATTCTCATAAAGTAGCATATATGCTACTTTATGAGATTAAAGGCTAACAAATAACAATGCAACATACGCGCTGACGTCACTTAACAAATAGAAAGTAGAGGAAAAACCCAGGTAGCATAGATGCTACTTTATGAGAAGAAGGGTTAAGAATATTTATCTAAACAATCCTTCTTTACTGAACAGTAATAAAATATTTTCATAAATTTTCACGAGAAATATATTGACACTATGTTACACTTTAGGTAAAGTTTAAGTATGCAAAACCATAAATGTGTCCTTTTGAGAGTGGGAAGGCGCTGATCGAAGTTTCGGTAAAGAACGAAGTATGCAACAAGGGAAGAATAAAGTAGTATGCCATCATTAAGTGCGCTGTAATGCACTTAAAAATATATTTAATAAAATACACACAACTTTCATTTCATTGTTATTTGTTTATATTTGTCAAATGATGCAACTACTACCAATTCTAGCTTTAAAACCATGAAAACAATCTCGTTGAGTTCGATAGATGAATTTGACCTTAATATTAAACGTACATAATTATAATTAATAAACTATAAATAACGTATATTTTCAGCATTTTATTAAAAAATATTTCTTGATATATATACTTTAAAAATGATTAATTCCAGCATGAACAGTATGTTCATGTACAATACGTAGTTTTCCCTCCAAAACCAGAGGGGAAAAATCATCAAATGTTTTGTATGTTATAATAGTCTGTCCCTTTTAAAATTAATAAACTAATGTCTAATTGCCTTACACAGTAAAAAAAATTCTGTATAAGTACAGAAGTAAAACTGAGTGTTTCTTCAATTTTACGAATAACTTGTGTTAAATCAAATAATACAGTTTCCTGATAACAATTTCTGAATAAAATTCACATTCAAAAGTTTACGCACTCAGTAAACCTACAGAAAAAGATTTGTTTAATTACGTAAAACTGAACACTTCAGGTCTGTGACTCAGCTTAAAAGTTTTAAACAAATGCATAAATAAACATTTGAAATCTGTGATTACCAGTTAAAAACTTTCAAAATTGTATTATATATCGTTAGCGTATATTTGAACTTCAGTTCGAGAGCAGGCTGCACGCCCTCGGTGGACAGCCTTCCAGACTCCGAATTAACGTGGGCTTAACGGAGTTGAATTGAAGTGATCTTGTACTTTGTGTACCAGCATATTAACTCAAAGTACGTATAGATGGCGCCACGATTGCAGCACATTATTTGTTGCAATCAATTTACAGAATGTTCTCTAACTTTTATTCTCCTCAATTTATTTTTTAAAAGACTTTGTAGTTGCTTGTTTTTTCAGTCTCTCTAATTTTACGTAAGACTCCGGAAAAATGATTTCCAGGAGATGCTCATGCATATTCGGGCAAATTTTTTACAGTGTATCTAAAGATTTTACCTATAGTCTTTCAGTATTATCCTTCCACAATGTTAATAAATTAAATGTACAGAAATCTTGAAATGTATTTCAATTTATTTTTTAAACAATGGATTATTTGTAGAACAATTCGTATTGCATTTTGTAAATGTACATATTAATTTAGTAGTTTATACAAAATAAAGAAAAAAAGCTTTAGTGTTAAATCTTTAGAGTTACCTAAAAACCTAGTCACGAATTCTTGATTATAAAATAACCTGAATAATAGTTCAAAGAAATTCTGCTACAATAGCATTAAGACCGGTGACAAACACATTAGCCTATCCGAATATATAGTTCACATCTATTCAACACCTTCTGTAACAGTATGAATTAAGAATGTAATAAATTAAAGACCACGTGCCATATAACGACTCGGAAAACCACAAATTAAACAAATAACGTGCAAAAGCAAATGCGAGGAAAAGCTAAGAAAGCAAACTAATAGACTAAACTGTTTGGAAAGCTTCAAAATGAACTTTAATTAGTGAGCAAGAATGTTGAAGGCCCATTTCCAGAAACCCCACGTAACTATTTTTCCAATTATGCGAATAAAACATTTCCAATTCATTTATCTCGTTTGCGCAGAACCTTTAATCACGAAGTTTTATCAAAGTGGAAAATCAACGCGGCTCTTATCTCAAGTCAAGTCCGACTCTTAGAAGCAATTAGCTGCGAATGTGGCCATCAGCATTTTCAGCGACATTTCCTGTCCTCTTAGGGGTTGACAAAAGCAATGAAAAGAACGAATTTGGAACAGTTTTATCGGAAACGAAAAATGAAAGGCATTTGTCACTGTAATGAAAAGATGATTAAAACTGCGAGGAAATTTTGAGTGCTGTTAAAATTCGTGCATTCCAGAAAGCGGAACTTGAAGAATTTGGGATCTATTATGTAACTTTGCGGATGTATAACAGCGGAGGAAACTCGGTTGCTATGGTGATGGAAGTTAAAATGTTTTATGCATTTGAGGATAAATATTTGATTCCTTCTCTGCATCCAATTTGTAAAAAACTCTATTTAATCTGTAAAATAAAATACTTTATGAGAGAGACGCAAATTTAAAAGGAATGTGTTTGAATTCTTTTCTTTTGTTTAATGAATTCCAGCTGCGTTAAGAAAACTAATTACCTTTGTGACGTTTTAATACGTTATTTTATAATTTAAATATTATGAATAAAAAATATTTTCCTTTCGAAAATGCATAAAGTACGAATAAACGTTTACCGCAATGCTTGTTGTTGTTTTTAATGCCACTTGGATATCCAAGCTCACTTTCGCTGAGCGACTGGGAATTGAGGCAGTACGGAACGTCTTCCGTTTCAAGCTGAGCACCAATGGTGCCAGTACGACTTGGCTCATAATGTGACACTTATGGTGGCACAAGTACGCCACCTTCCTTTTTAGACCTATGGGTGAAGATAAGGGAAAATCTCCACCCACCGGTACCCTCGGAATTGCCTCGGGATTTTCAGGGTCCGCAGATTTTACATGCACCTATCCCCAAGTGTACATGGGGGTTCTTCAGCGGCTCGGGTATCGAACCCGAGATCCTCCGTCCGAAGCCCGACATCCTAACCGCTAGGCTACCCATTGTTTTTACTTACAAAAAAAAGTGTTTTTCATGTTGTTTATTATTAAATAAATAAAACATAATCAGCAAATATGTAAAAAGTTAAACTGTAAGTTTCATCCTTTCTTATTTTGCACCTCTTAATAACATGAAATTTACATTTTTATCTCTAGTGTTAAAATAAATATAATAATAAAATGTACAATTATCATCCAGTTACAAAACGTATTAACAAAAATGCTTTCTTAAAATGAATTGATCATTATGTGCGGGCTCTTCACTAAATATCAGCTTTTGAAGTAAACGTATTTATAAAGATAAAAATATATTTCTAGGAAATAATAAGATAGATTTTTATAAGGGAAGAAAAGAAAGAAGCGGAAAGAAAAGAAAGAAAAAAATAACTTTTTTTTTAAATTTGAATTTTAAATTTTAATTCATATATATATATATATATATATATATATCCTTTATTTGGATGTTTTTGCATCTAGATGCTCCACTTTTGTATTGAAAAAGGGATTTAGCTGAGTTTTTGCAATTGCACAACCACATTTCGACATAATAAGCCGCTTAAACATAAATCATTTCCCTTCGTTTCCACTTGTAATTGAAGCTTAGAACACTTGAGGCACATACAACGACGAACCATGAAGTAAGTATTTAAGAGCATCAATTTAGGATTTGCCTTTTGGCGGCCAATCATAATTACCTCTTGTGTCATCATTAGAAAACTCATCTACTCTTGATGACAAGCCCAGCTGACGCATATTTAATTTCATTTAAGTTCACTTCTCTCCTCTTAAGCCGTTTCTCGCTCGTAGATGTCCATAATAAACATGTGATTGTCATTAAGCAGCATCTCGGAGTACAAAAATTAATATTAACGAATTTCGACTCTATTTCGGAAGCCAATAAAGAATTAATGAAGCCATATTGTTCCTTTCTACGTATAATCATTCTCCCTCAAAATGTTTTAGGAAGCTGTTATCGACGAACGAATTTACCACTTGACTTAAGGACGCATATAAAATAATGAAATTATTCATGGCATTCATCAGCCGAGGATTTAAATCACGACATAAATTGATTGCACTTCAGTTAGAATTATTTTTTAATGTTTCTGCATTATTATTATTTTAAATATTATTAGATTTTTCATTTAAAAAAAGAAGAAGAAAATCTATATATTTACAGTTTTTCTTTTCTATATAATTATAATTGCACATAACATTGTTCTCACACCATTCAGTGGTATTATTTTCGATGGAAAGTATTGTGCATGCCAGGAATGTTGGAAGTCAACAAATTGAAAAGCCACATTAACTGCATTCATGGGTGTTTATCATAATAATGTAAGTAAACGACTAAAAATGCTGTAAATATCACTTTTTATCAAATAAATCTTATGTTAACAATAATATCATAATCGCAATAACCACGATTATACACATTGAACAAATTTATATAATTGAATTTATTGGTGCTACCAAGACTGGTAAAACCGAAAAAACAAAAAAAAAAAAACTCAAAAGGAAGACACAGCCTTGAGATTACAGGTTAAACCTTGCCATGCCATATATAAAAGCGATAAAATATACGCTTCAATTGCGTCTACCCAAAAATATGTGATATAAAGTAAAGATAATAATTGCTGTTACTTGTATATTAATAAACATTTTTTTTCGTTTGTGGCATTGCAGTACATAATTCTATTGTGTTTTGTTCAAACAAAGGGATGGAATTTTAGAAACATTCACACAAGCACGTAATACTTAGGTTACTTATTTTTTCTAGCAATGACCCATTTTTATGTACGAGAATTATGGTCAACTTTAGCACTAAAGTTGGGAATAAAGCCATTGTTTTCTGTTTAGTTTTCTGCCTGCTTGAATATATTACCCTACGTCTGAATTCATAGGCTTATTTTATGGTCATGAGTGTTTATATAAGCAAAATTCTTACAGATGAACATTCATTCAGAGATCTTTTGTGAAGAAAATTGCATACAAGATGGTTTTGAAATATATTTAGATACAAACATTATAAATAATGATTTGAAAATTCCTCCGAAATAAAAATAAACTGTTTAATACTTTAAAGAAAACCGCCTAATTAAGGAAAATATTGATATATTGATAATAATCACAATATTTTATATGAAGAATTTTCTTTGTGAATAGTTTAAAGTTTTGAAAACAAAAAAGAAATACTTGAAGCATGTACGAAATGATGACTTCTGTTTTTAAAATAAACATACGTCACAGGTTGGATATGTTGAACTTGTGGCAATTTTTAGTTTTTTTAGGGATGCCTTCAGAGTCATTTACAATTATGCATAATACAATTATATTTATTAATGTTTTCAATTATTACGAAATATCTGGTCACGGTTCATTAGTCCTGTTACTAAATTCGTATGATGTATAGCGGTGTTCTTTAAATATTTTGAGGCGCGTGGCATATTTACAGTTATATTTCCACGTGTTCAACCCCCTTCCTCCGAGAAAATTTTAAATAAGAAATATTTACCTATGCTTTTGCAATATAGTTCATATAACGCTACCAAAAAAACGTATGCAAGTGTCAAACGTGAGACAGCAGCTATTGTGATGTGACATTTACAGCATGAAATTTAAAAATTATAAGAACGATTCATTTTTATAACGATCCATGATCCTGAAAATTATTGAATTTTTCAAAATAGTTCAGTTATTGATTACATAGTGGTTGACTTAAGTAAAGAACTACTTATGCATGGTTTAGAAATAGTATAAATGAATGCCGAAAAACAACCCTTGAGATGCTGTTTGTGCGGTCTTTTGATTGACTAACTGCCTAGTTTAATGTGGCATTCCAGTGAAAAAAGGTTTCTTAATTCTGCCCTGCGTAATATAGTTCAAGTGCAATTATGTGCATAATACGAAGTGTAGTGCGCTTTATTTCACAATTTACTAGATATTTGCTGGAAGTGTTATAAGTTTCATAGCAAAATATGCATAGGTTATTTTAAAAATATCATGTTCTTCAGAAAACAATCTAAAACATGCTAATTGTTTAGAATGCAATGTAAATGTGGTTATTCGGATTGTTTATCTTCTCAGAAATCACTGTATAAAATATAAATCTTATCTTCATGAATTCATAAATTTATTACCTCCTAGGCTAAGCTCGACAGCTGACTGTGCTGTTTCCTGATCATTGTAAGCTATACACTGGTACATTCCCCGGTCTTCCCTTTGCACTGGATCAATCCGGATGACGTCACGAGAAATCTGACTCACTCTCCCATCCAACGACAAGACGTCAACATCTTTTCTCCAATGCACTCCGTGAATGGGATGACCAGAAACCGAACAGTTGATGATCCATGAACGGCCTACATGAATTTTCTGCACTACTGGGGACATGGATGTTGACAAAGGAGCTAAATGGGAAACAAAACCATTTCATCATAAAAGAAAACTAAAACATTTTAATGAACAAGAAGTTCCGTCTAGAACTATACGAGCCTACTTTCCCGTATACACCAAATTCAAATTTATAATCTAGCTATCTCTTTCTCTCTCTTTCTTATTTATCTTTAGTTCTAATTATTGAAAATATACCTTTTTCAACGGATAATACATATTCATTCACTCACTCATTCATTCTTTCATTTATTCAGCCATGCATTTATTCATTCATTCGTTACCTCATTCAAGTGTTTATTCATTCATTTACGCATTCATGTATTTATTCACTCATTTATTTATATTTTCATTTATTCAATAATTTATTCATTCATTCTTTTCCTCATTCATTTATTCATTGATTTATTCTTTCACTCTTTCATTTATTCATTCATTCATTATTTCACTCATTGAGTCACTGAGAAATATCCTTGAAAATCCCGATCAAAAAATTTCATAGCAAAATAGGCTCGTTAGTTCTGGGTGAACTTTCTATTTGCACATGTTCTACGTTATAAGAGCTTTCCGATAAAGTTTGTTCCAAGCAAATCGGTCCGTTAGATCAGGATTTATATAGGGTTGAAATTTCCCCGTAAGCTCTGTGTTAATTTTTTGAACTGTTCAAAAATGAACAAAAACTGTTCAAATCAATATTTCACGCCGACAACTCCTTTCAATAAGCTTGCAATAGGAACTTGGCTCTTGTGCCCAGAGTTTACAGAATTTGCTTCAATTTTGTCCATAGGCGCTAATGTTAAAATTTTTTGAACTGTTCAAAATTGAACAAAAAATTGTTCAAATCAAGTAAAGTATTTAAATGAGATGTCCTCGCCGAGATCTTTCGAATCCAAAAATATTTTTTCGAATCTGACAATTCGTTCAAAAGTTATTAGGGTGGGACAGACAGACCGACAGACCGACCGACACACTTTTTCCCCATCTCAAAACCCTACTTTCTCAAGTAAAATATAGAAATGAGATGTCCTCGCTGAGATCTTTCGAATGCAAAAAGAATTTTTCCAATCGGACAATTCGTTCAAAAGTTATTAGGGGGGGGGCAGACCGACAGACAGACAGACCGACAGACAGACAGACCGACCGACAGACCGACAGACACACTTTTTCCCCATCTCAATACCCTACTTTCAAATTTTTTATTTTTCAATCTTTATTTAATTACTTCACTTATTTTTGACTTTTCTTGATTTTTAACGATATTTTCACGATACATTAAGCCTTCTTTCATGCTTTATTATTATTTTTTTTTACTTTTACGGGAAAGTAGGCTAAAAAGAACAAAAAAAAAACAACATTACGTAAGAATCTTTTTTTTTTCTATACGGGGAAAAATATGTATACATATTTTGCTAAAAAATATACAAGTTGTACTACTATTATAAAGTATGCAGTATGTTTTGTACAGTTTTAAAATTAAGAGTTTGACACCATCGGCTAATCTACAATTAGTTCCTAGACAATTTACTTTTTATGCATAAATAGGGCAAATTCGTTCTTTTTATTTGTTCCTGAAGTTCTTTGCACAATCGGCAACGTGGCGTCGTGGTAAGGCGCAACCTGGCGTGAGGCGTCGTGGACTCGTACGCTCCAGTGCAGAGGATCGAACCTGGCAGTGCCGGGAAAGGTTCAAGATGCAGAAAATTGTCTGCGCCTATGTCGTATGATTATAAGGCATGTAAAAGATGCATTGAGTAGATATCAGGCTTGGATGCCACTCGGCGAAATTAAATTCCTATTGCAATTGCGCATCAAAATTGGACGTCAAAATTCTCATGCGGCGATAGTACCACACTCGATGTGGTGCGGCTGAAACAGATGGCACCAATCTCTCGGGAACACACTAGGGATGCATTTGGCAGAAACCAACAGCAGCCCATTAGAAATTTAAAAAAATATTCGCACACGTTAGCGGGGTTTAAATGTCAAATTTCCGTTTATTTTACATTCAGAGATTTCAAAAGGTTAATTGATTTTACTAAACCAAGATAGGCAATTCCGACATCATTTTTTATTGATGACACCTGGACGACTCACTCTTCTCTTCTCGTATGGCATAAAAAAAGTCAAAATCAAATCTACTTATTGTTTAATTATACTAGAAGTAGATTTTCATTGTAATTAAGTACTTTCTTGACTCCACGTAGGGAATTCTTTACGAATCAACAAAATTTATTAAAAAATAAATAACTAAATAAAATACCGTTGCTTACTATATTCACTTATTGATAAACCAAATAAAATAATAAATAATGCTGAAATAAAATGAATAATTATAAGTTTTAAATATTTAATTTTTTGAATTACGTTGTCTCCAAACAGTTGCGCTATATAATTAAAGAATATGAAATGCTTCAGAAAATTAGTATTCTTGTCAACTATTGTTGTTAAACCCGATCCTTGACACTTTATCTCAAATCTTATAACAAAATCGTAAAATCATACGTTATTTAAATTTTAAGTAAGGAAAAATGAGCTATTTATTCATAAAACGTTTTTAATTATCGTAAAAACAAATTTTCCAATACAAAATATTTTTTAAATCAGTAAAAATGAGAATAATAACAAAAATGAGGATAATAGAAAATATAATAAGGAAATGATTAGATGGAAAAAATGACATTCGGCCTCGCGTGCCTTAATTAAAACTGTCTAATTGGGGAGAATTCTTCAAAAGGTATTTTCATTAGCTTTTTCTTTTAATCTGATTTTTTCAAATTAATACCTTGAAAAAAATGCCTAATCGCATTCAATTATGCTAAATTGATTCTATACTTTTAATCAGAAAACGTATAATATGAAAGTTCGCAAAGTTAGGCTTTTGATCACCATAATGAGTTTTGAGATTTGAAGAATTCTTACGAAAGTCATAAATCTGAGGAATTTGTTTTAATGTCTCTCTTTAAATAAATTTTATTAAAACTTTATTGATTCTGCTGAAGAAAGCAGTGCGTATTTCAATTTAAATTGAGTATGAGGAATTCAACTTTTCATAAACGATGATAAAGGTATCAGAAATCCACATAAAGCAATTGAAGAAATATTTACTATGCATGCATTCCTATCATAAACATTACTATTTGTGACCATTACATTACATTATGTTTTATTTAAAGTTGAAACAAGCAATGGAAGTTCAAAAAAAAAAAAAAAAAAATAGCGGAAAGCAAAAAATTCGCTAGCAGTCAGAAAAACAATCAAGTTTCGAGTTTGCTAAGGCTTCTCCAACAACCGAAGTAGGCTTCATCGTTTTAGATTTTTCTGGAAAACGACTTGAAGTTATTTTCCTTTCGAATAAATACAACTGCACCTCAGTTATTCTACAGAATAAATAAATCTCAACACCAAATGGTAACAATGATAAGCAATCATCAATTTCATCAAACTTTTAAAATGGCACTCATGGTTTGAAGAAGTGGTGGCAAATTAGAAAGTGAGTGTGTGTAAGAATTGGAGCTTGGCTCAAGACTAAAACGAGAAGTGTATTGATCGGTGCGAGGACACAGTGCAGGTCTTCCGGAAACGAGGATAGAACCCCGGCCCTGCACGGTGGAAAGCCTGTACTTCCCCGCTTTGCCAAGAGGTACCTGATGGCAAGGGAACAAGTTGGCTCTTGAAGGCGTCGACTCACACCGCTACAATACTAAACATGCTCCTGACCTAATGCGTCCATAATAGAGAGTGTAAAATGCATTTCAATGTTATTAACGTCATAAAGAGCAGAATTTCAACAAATTTTAGGACGATTTAATTATTATGATTTAAAAGAGTATTAAATAAACAATTTTAAATTTACTAATGGTTTACCTTCTCTGTAGATTACTGCTAAGGTAACTAAAAAGTAAATATATTAAAATTTAATATATAAAGTTAAAAAAAAAAAAAAATACAAAATCTCATGAAAGTGAGTTTGCTGTGCAAGACAACTAAAATATGTCATTGCTCGAAAGTGACAGAGAAGATAACTATCATGGTCTGGTAAAAAAATGAGAAAAATGTTTGTCTCTTTTATAAAATATCTTCTTCAGTCAAAAGTGCTCTTATCTTTGAAACGCACTGTAATGCACAACCTTAACCTTGCTTCCTGCTGTAAATTACGTACAAGCAAACTGTATTTACAGTTCACGGTAGTATGCTGCCGTGCTAAGCATAAGAATCGTATCTGCAGCTGAGCTGAAGATGAGACATTCACGCTTAAGGTTTTGCATTATTATGTATTTGATTCAGATGCCACTTTTTCCAGATATATTTTTTAATGTTTCCCATTCACATATGACCGCGAAACATTACTTAGGTACAATAAGTGACAAATAACCACCTGGAGGCTGTATCTAATTTTTGCCAAAAAGTGCTTATACGACTTTTGTGTTTAGAACGGCATTATGGTAGTTCCATACTATTTTCACTTTAAAATCGCACTAGGATGTAAAAAAATATATAAATAGCACATATCCGTACACACTTGTAAAATAAATTGCTAGTAGAAAGAAACCTTTAATATCATGAAAATTTAATGAATTATATCAGGCAAGTTAGACGTGCAAAAACTCCAAAAACGGCAGGTTTTTGCAACGTTTTGCAGCTGCAACAAAATTTCCTTTTTTTCAAAACGCAATGAAAGCCAGTTTATAATCATTAAGCGTTTTATTTTTTTATAATGCAGGTACAATTCTTTAGTTTTGTTTCACACAGTTTTGCGAATAAAAGGAGGTAGGTCACCTGCTCTCCCATAGTATAAGGACTGAGATAGCCTATTTCCTGCGCTTATTATGACCCTTATCAGATCGGTATGTTGACGATTTTGGCCCGGATGTTAACTTCATTTTCTGCTGAGTTCTTGGATGGATGGCATAAAAGCAGAATTTAGAAAAGAAAAAACAAGAAAAAAAGGACCTCAACAGGGGAGCGGGCCGGCCATTCCAAACTACCCCTCATTTACACTAAATTTACCAAGCTGTTTTCAAACATTTCTAAACTTTCATTTTACGCTACGTTGCTACTAATTATAATAAAACTTTCATTCACATTAACTTGTCCTACTTACCGTGTATTTTGAAAAGTCAATGCAATTAAAAGTTGCACTATAATTAGTAACGAATTATGCAAAGTGGAAGCTTCGAAACAGTCAAAATGACTGGTCTGGTAAATCTAATGTTAAGAAGAAGCGTTCCATGAAATGTTCTGTCAAAGCAGACATCTTGTGCCCTTGAATTGTGAGCCTATGCTTCGTCTTGTCGGAACCAAACGCTCCTCCTTATTTCAACAGATATAGTGACTTGAGTCCTCCATCCCCCTTCCCTGTTAGCACATGGCCTTAAGGATGCCCTAACCAGAGGCTCGAGGAACATATATAGTAACTGACCAGGGTGGGAAACAAAACTTTAGAACCACCCCTCTCAAATGAGACTACTCTCAATCCACAGCGACATCTACTGCCTGAATGGTGCGCCTTTCAAAACAGGGAAATATTTCCTGCACATGTATTTCAACTAAACGTGTTTCATAATGGTAAGTTGATAAGAGAGTAAGAAAAAGTAACAAAAATGAAAATTAATGACGAACCTGAATTAGGTTGATATTCAGTTCATTTATCTGGCAATTACACACACATCATTTTAGAGTTTTTCTTTACACTATTTTTTCTTAACATCTTCATAAATTGTTTTTGAACCTATCCCATGGAGTACAAACGCATGAGGGTTTTGCACACAAATTTAACCTTTCAAATTCCTCAAATAGAGGAAAAGTTAGCATTCACATTTCTAAAACTGTGGGAAGAGACGGTCGTCACTCACTGCAGACATCAGATCATAAGAAGGATTAGTAAAAATACCTTACTCGAAGTTTAAAATTCTTTCTATTTTTAGCAGCGTATTATAAACATGTGATGTTGTGCATTAGTACATCATGCCTTTTAGTAGCATTATATCCTCGTGCGTTTAAAAGCCAGATACGTATCTAAGTTTTCAGCGGACAGTATTAGTTACGATAGCACTTACATTGGTGTGCAAAGATAAACAATTATAATACGATGAAAATATGCCTCAAAGTGCTAGTTAAACATAATATGCATGAGTGGCAATGTTGCAAAAAACACTAGTTATATTTACGACTTTTTTAAAAACGAAACGCATTTGTGGCCATTCTGAAAAAGGCTCTTTAAACATGTTGTAATGTAAGAAACTGTTATCTCATACTATTTTCTTTATCATCCACTGATACATACTTTTATCAGAGCGACATTAATGCACCCTTTGAAACTGGTTGAAATTCTTTGTTCAGGAAAAACTAATAAAAATTTTATCGTTATATTTTCGACGAAACAATATCCTGTTCATCATTGTGATCATTGCATTATTGTTGCAAAAGCTTTATAGTTTAAAACAAAAAGCAAATTCATATTTTGAACATAAAATACAATTGTTATATTTCAAAAAAACTATATTGAATATTTTTCCATTGCAAAATCCTTCAACATACATCTGTGTATTATTCTAAACTAAAAATATTGTTTATATTTGGTGCATTAATCTTATTTTCGAATGCCTCAAAAACAAAAAATAAAATCTAAAACAAATAACACAGAAATGACTAATGTGCTGCAGTGATTCTGAGCACTTGTTCAACTTTCCCGATCATCAATCAGTTCTAGCTTTACAGTAAACTAACCAAATGGAAGAAAATATTTATTTGCCCATCATTCATGCCTTGTTGTAGTATTTCAAAACAAAAAATGTCATTTCGAGTTTTTCTCCCAAACAATGCCGACGATAAAATATTGAATAGGGGCGTGATATAAATTTTATATTAAAAAAGTCTGTAGAGCATAAGCCTTATGTATCTGTTTGCTCATGCATACGATGCAACTTTTTGCCACTCCACTACGCTTTAAAATTACATTATTTTTACAGATTGCTTTTAAATCCTCTTTTGGCAACTGTTGTATCTATTTAATAAATAAATGTTTCTGCCCTGCGCATGGTAGAAGTTTGCTATAGGGCCATTTCACAGTATTTTGTCCAAACGTAGAGTCCGCAACGTGACACTGTTTTTGTTATAACTACGTAATTTACAGTTTAATTATCACCAAATTTTATTTTCAAATAATGTGTTGAACACATTATTTGGACTCTACATTTTTAGAAAATACTGTGAAATGGCCCTATAGTAATAAATGTTTTTACAAGTATGTACTGTGTAATAAATAGCTAAAAATATAATAAAAGCCCAAAAATTGTAAAGTAATATGTCTGTATGATTTACGCTTGATTTATATCTATAGCAACAGTTTAAAGTTTTAGGTATCGAGAAATTTGGATTTGAGATATATAGCTAATTTTACTTTTTCATTTACGTTTTTTTAAATCCTTTTTATTAGTACAATGCATTTAAACGTTGTAAAGTAAATAGCGACCATCGCAACACTGTAGTTGTTGTCTGTGGCTTGAAATCATTTAGATAGAAGTTAACGAATTCTGGAGGAGAATTATCATTAAACTAATTGAGGGCAGTTTATTATGTTGTCTTCCAAGTGTATTTTTTCTTTGAAAATTTTGTGAATCCTAATCTCTTTTTTGAAATATTAGAATTCTAGCGTATGAGTTTATTTACTATAAATTTGAAATTATGCCTTTTATCAAGAGCATTTGTAAATATGCCATCTATTAACATTATTTCAATGTCGAGAAATTCAATAAAGTTGGTATTAGTGGTGGAAAGAGCTGAACTTAGTTCATTTGAATAAAATTTAATTGATCCTCAGTAGATAAATTGAAGGCAAAAAACCTCAATATACCTTAAAGTGCGATGAAACTGGTTGGAATGCGGTGTCTTATAAAGAGGATGGTAGAGATAGATATAATGGTGGGAAAATTTGAGGAAAGCCAGTAATTTTGTTGTTGTACAGAAGTTACATCAAATCCTTTTTCAAATAATAAACGCATCAAATTGGGTAATTTAATAATACAAACATGCAGAATACTTTTTTTTATCGAGTTACCAAGATCTACTAATTCTAAACACAGTTAATTCAACTTTTGTTTACTACTCTGTCTGGAAAGCATCTCAATATCCTTCACCTACTACGGCGGTAATTGATGTCATTGAAGTCGAAACAGAAAGTAAGTGAGAGCTACCATTATCAATTATGTAAGTCAGGAAATTACGGCGCCTTAGCAACGCGGAAATGAGCGAAGTAAACAAGCAAGAATGAATGTCCACGCGTGACGCACGCACTTCTATTGGATAATGTTTCAATTTAACGAATGAAGCGCGGCTCTTGTTTCTTTGAACAGAGACTGAAGCCGTAATTCTGTTTTCTGCCAATTCGTTAGCATCGCTTTTTATTTTCATTAAAAGTACAAGAATAAAAGGTTGCGAATTAAATTATTCCTGTTTTGAAACCGTGCAGTCCACGAAGCAGAAAAGGAAATGAAAAATATGAATTGTTACAAATTAAAATAGATACAAAAATATGTATGTGTTTAATGATGAGTTGATGGTCTCAACGAAATATTTGTTATTGGACAGCACATCATTTATTACATCTGCATGGTATTTTACCACCTAATGTATAAATTTGCATCTCATAAAGTTATCTTTTAGCTAGGAGGAACTTAACCCGCCAAAAGACGAGTTTTTAAAGAGAAAACCGGTAAAAAAATGAAAGTTTTTTTGACAGAAAATGAATATATAGTGTAAGTTTTTTTTAATATTTTCAGCTGGGGAGGGGGGGGGGGGTAAAAGTTATATAAAAACAATTATATTCTAGCCTGTCTCTTTTTTACTAGAACGGATATCAGACAGCATCAAAAATAAAATAAATGCAAAAAAATGCAAAACCGCCCGTGTGAGAAACGGCCATGTGCAGATTTGTCGGTAACTTTCGCCCACGTCAGACGCAAGCAAATGCGTTAAAGGGTTTAACAAATTAAAAGCAATAACTTAATTATTGCCAAATATGTTCAATTTTCTTCTTAATATATATATATATATGTTTAAAGCTGTGTTCTGAAGTCTTAATATGAGAAGCACTTTTACAGTCCCCCCCCCCCCCGTGGCAGCATTCATAAAACAAACTTTAAAAATATTATATTGTTATTTCACTAACGACTTTGGTTACAATTACAAAATAAGTTGAAGGTAGAAAAGGACAGAGTTTAAACAGAAAATGTTTTAATGACACTTGATTTTCTGCATTAATGTAAAATGTATTGATTTAGCAAACCAGGAATATTTCTCACTTTTTTTCAGTCAATTTTTGTAGGACACATTAAACTGCTTAAAAAAGTGAAAGATACTTTATTGTAGCTACGGAATGAAAAAAGAAAATATGGAAGTCATAACAATGATAAATCATTAATTTTCCAAGTTTAATTGAAAACAAAAATGAAATAAACGTTATTCATTTCTTACAAAGCGTTTTATTCTGTGTTATCAACGTCCTTTGACAACGAAAATAAATTTCAGAATTAAAATAAACCAATTAGCTTCATTTAGAGACTATTGTTTTAGTGTAGGATTTACTTCTGTAGGAAATGAGTAAAAATAGAAATAATAATGCTTCTCATTACTAGCGAACGAACAATTTTTTTAACGGAAACAAGCCACTTCCTTTTCCATTGTATCACAAAGCTTAATTAAAAATAATGTTCAAAATTAAAGGGTTTTAAACTTATTCATTCATAGATCCCCCCCCCCCCGTTATTTTAAAACCAAAACTGCAAAATAAATATTATTATCGTGATTTAATTGTGTGTTGCCCCAAAATTTGAAAGAGTTTGCAAGGAAATATTACTACTTGTACAAAAAGTAATAGTTTAGTTTTACTTATTTTTCAAATGTAATAATATGTTAAATAAACCCAAAAAATAAACTCAGAAAGGAACTAATATATTTAAAAGATTACATGTTGCTTTGAGATAAGAAGGAAATATTTTTCGTATAATAAGATGTGTTGTGCAGAGAGACAAAAAATACATAGTCTGCATTACAAATGACATTCAGTAAATGGATAAATTTTTTATCATATTTTTTTTATACTGCCTTCCAAAAGTTAAGAAACAAAATGTTTTCAGTTTCTTATTTATTTTCTTTTTTTAGTAGGACTTTAAAAAATTAGCAAAAACAATAAAATTAATCTATAACTATTAAATGATATAGATTAACCTTTTAAATGCCGCACTATGATTGGAACATGCCACAAACTACTTATTGCTCAAAATCACTTTATAAAGCAAATATAAGAACTATAGGTAAGTTTTTTATTTTAAAAAAAAATTGTACATGATTTTTGGCATGTTCCAAAAATGGAACATTGGCGGGTAACACTTAGTTTTTTTACATGTTTTAAAAAAAGGTAATTTGCGCTTTTTAAGTTCAAACTAATGGTTTTTTGAGGAATCTTAAAGAAGAAATTGTAGGCAAATTACACAAGGTTTTTATGATTAGCACTACTTCCAGGAGAAAATAGCCAAGCTGTACCGAAATTTCAGGAATAGTATTCATGAAGTCCTACGGTTACACGTGTTCTGCATATGCAACGAAGCTTCAAATAATAAAGTCTACTAAACTGAATTCTAAAAATGGTTTGTTGCTGATAACCAGGAGTTATAATTAGAGAAATAAAATTATTTATTATCTTTTGAAGGCATCAAAAATAAACAAACGGAAATAAATTTGCATTAGAAAAGCAATATGTATCACTGTGCCATAGTTTGGAAAACACAAAGTATAATATGAATGAAAAGTTAAATAATGTATGAATAGCAAATCTTACTAAAATTCTTTGAAACAAAGTATAATAGTTATTATAAATGCTCGCGGATTCAATGTCCTCAATTTTTTCCACTGTCCATGGTAGCTAGGAAAGCATGCTTCGCGCCGTCGTTTGTCGCACTCAAAATATTTTTTTGTAGTATTCTCCTTGCATATACAGCACAACTCCTTGTGATGTAGGCACAAAATAATGTGCATCAGATTTTTTAAAGCTTCAGAAGGATCTATTTGAGGCACAGGGACACAATGGATTTTCGGTTTCATGCGAAGTAAATGCAAGGTCACTTTCCTCCCAAAATCTGCTGAGCATCCACTTTCTTCTGGAGGCAATTGACAAATATCAATATATTCTTCAAAATGAACAGATACTGTATAAAAATAATCCAGTGCCTTGTCTACAGTTCGAAAATGTTTTGAATTAAACATCAGATCAGTATAAGGGATACTCACTAACTGAGAAAAATCGCAGAGAAGAAAAATAGCTAAAAGTCTTTCTCATGATTCCCTAAACATGTGTTTCTCTGTGTTGTCTCCACTAGCACCACCGTGATGAACTATTTTATCCTTCAACTATTTTTTTTTTTTTAACCTCTAATTTAAAACGCCTAAGTCATGAACGAAGTCTAGCTATCCAAAAACATATGGGGTTTTTAGAGAAAAGTAATCCCCTTCAGGTTACAGGAATGGTTGCTGCGGATGGGGAGATGGGGGGAGGGGGCAGACGGGAACAGAATGTAAATAAACAGTCATTAAACACATCTGCCTAACATTTACCATGAGTTCCAACATTTAAAAAATTGTCTTTATTTATTTGATGCCATGTAACCAAAAGAACTGTTATGTGTTAAAACTTAGACCTTTACACGTCAATGTTCCATTTTTGGAACATGCAAATTTCAACGCCAATAAAAGCTTTATTAACATAATTTTTTAAAAATAAAACATGTCCAATTAACAATACGACTATTTTTAATTGTTATCACTTAGTTGTGAAATTTTTAATTAAATTTCAAATTTTGTATGAATTTTTCAGTTTTGCTTGATGAAAAGTACAAAAAATGAGTAAACTACCATTTTTTATTGTTGATACCACTACTTTCAGTAATATAATAATTATGTCAAAAAATCAACCAATAGTTCAAATACACACAGAAGTTTTACAAAAGCGCAATACCGATAAAATTGTATTTTTCACAGATTTTTAGAGTTGATGTTCCAATATTGGAACATTGGCGTGTAACAGGTTAATTTTATTGCTACCGCTACCGTGTGAATAAAATGAGCTGTGCAGAGGGATAAAAAATACATAGTCTGCATTACAAAGGACATCAAGTAAATGGATGATTTTTTTTATACTGCGTGCCAAAAGTTAAGAAGCAAAATGTTTTTAGCTTTTAGTTTTTTTCTTTTTTTTTAGTATGACAAGAACAAATTAGCGGTAACAATAAAATTAAGTTTATATGAATCATAGTCACGCGCTTGAAGAAAACATTTGCAAAAACGCTAACTACCTCGTACGTTTTTTTTAGTTGGCTCTTTTGTATATAGGTGAAGAATTAAGTGCGCAAAAATTGAAATTTTGTAACTTTGTGCTTGACATTCATTTGCAATATACATTAAAGCCTAGCAATGTCCAGAAAAAGTCGTTTTATCGATACTTTATTTATCTATCCTGAATGCGAAATAGATCGTGATGTGTTTGCTGTCATGTCTAGTCAAGCAGACATGACAGCAAACTACTACATTTTTACCCGAGGCAAGTCTTGTGTAAAAATTAACCTTGAAACTTATACAAACCTTAATTTTTAAGGATTTAAATTTATAAGAAGCCGGAAGAAAATAAAATCCAATTATCGAGAATTATAAAGAAAATTTTCGATATTTAGTGATATAATTACTGTTAAACCAGAATTATTTTTATTGGAATAAATTTTTTTTTCAAGATTCTTGTATTCCTGCTCTGAAGAGACTACTCATAATCTTGAATCGCTCTGACGTCTTGCGTGGTAAATAGTTTATTAATTTTGATACGAATACTATTGTTCTGAAGAAGTAACCGTTAAAAAAAGTCCTCTATTAATTATGAACGTCAAGTTGCTGAATAAATTTCTGATTTATTGCAGAAAAAATAAAATAATATTTGTCTTTCCTGTAACTATAATTTATAAGTAAGTATAAGGTACTTAAAACTGCGAACGGAGCTTGCTCATTTTTACGTCAAAATTATTTTAATAAAATAATTAGGAATATTTTATAATTTTTTAAGGCGAAGGTGGACTTTACTTTTCGAAAAATTGGCCGGAAAATCAAATTTTCTGCCATGTAGACTTTTATTTCAGTGGACCTGTTTTTCATTGTGGCAAAAAGAAAGTTCAATTTATGCTTAAATATGAGAAAATTTTTAAGAGTTAAAGTTTCAAAGCGGGCGTAATTTAATCACGAATGGCCATTTAAAATGCTTTTTTCTCGAAACTATTTTTTTCTTCCTTACTACTTAATTTTTCTTCGATAAGGCTGAAATGTAGTAATTTGTAAGTTTTTATAAACTCGTAGTTAGCCAAAGTTTGGCACTCATTATGTGATTGAAATATAGTATTAAAAAATTTTAAAATAATAATAATGGTCAAAAATGTGAATTTTTGCGAAAAAAATCGGGAAACAAAAAAAAAAAATATATTTGAATAATTTAACAACAAATTCTTAAATGAATGCGGATTTTTTAAAAATAATGCTTCGTTAGTTCAAAAAAAAAAAAAAAAACCGAAATTTTAATGAACGGCACATTTTGAAATTTAATTAAAACGTTATTGCTTTTTTAGATTTTTAAAATTTTAAATTCAAGTTTCAAAAATTGTTTTGAATATTCGAGTGAGATTGAAGTTTCGGTTCATTGGGTGATTTTCAAGTACGGAAAATTTCAAAGTATTGCATGAAAAATAAAAGTTTCATTTCAAAGTCCACGTCGCCTTTAGCACATCATTTTTAAGTATACAATAAGTCGTACAAGTGCAGGGAGATAACATTTTTCGGGCTAACGAACAAGGAGAGTGACCGAAATCCGAAATATCCATATGTGTATATTACATATATACCATATATATTTTATATATATGTATATATGCGAGAAAGAGATAGGTAGAGGACTTTTTAAGCAACTGGTCGAGAAGTTGCAGACACTCTCTTCCGAAAACTAACTAATCTCCCGAACAGAGAAATCCCTAATCCACTTAAGCTCTGACTAAGTTTTCGGTCTCCTTTTCCTTTGATACAGTAAGTGAATCCGCCTAAAAGAAACAAAATATATAGAAGCAGTGTTTAGAGAACTCTTGCTGAAATTGTGTTAAACATGGTCATAACAAGACTAAATGCTGGAGGGGAAAGACAATCGCGTTTTCCGCACCAGAGCTTCTTACTCAGACTTTTCACCATAGTTACTCAACCATGAATGTTTAAGCAGCAACCGTCTGGGAGAGAAACGGTTTGATTAATAGCTCTTCCACTGGCCGGCTTTTGCACTGAAAACAAAGAGTTGTCTCTTCAGCAAGTAAGTATAATCCATGATTTACTTATCGTTTAGCGCCTTGAAATATTATGACTGTGACATGTGAGACGAAAACCCGCTTGCGCGCCAAAGCCAACTAAGCGAAAGTTATAATCCTATTTTCATTCAAAATACTGGGCTGTTTATTCAGTACATGGGAATTTGAATTTTGGGAAATAATTTCAAGTAGTTTAGTAATCAATTCGTCGAATTTACAGGGAAAATAACGGCTTACTTTCAAAAAAGTATATATTTATAATAATAAACAATATTTTATATCCCAATCCAAAAACTTTATGATCACTACAAATAAAAATCTATTTTTGTATATAAATATAACTAAATTCTCTCTGTCTTCCCCTTCTTTCTATCTCTCTCAATTTCTCTCTCTCTCTCTCTCTATTTATATATCTTATATATAAGCCGCTTAAGTGTCTGTTTGTCGCCGATATCTTATTCCGTATTTCTTATTCCGAGAAAACTGCATCATGCTGCCATCTACACTATTGTTTCTATAATGAAAACGACTAATAATCAAAACATTTCTCTAGCATTTTGAGTGAGGCATCGCTAGATTTGCAATCTCCGTTAAAAATTGATGTTAACGCTAATTTAATTTAATCCTTCTTTTTTTTTTTTTATTTATTTATCGTCTGCGCTTTTTATATATATTAAAGTGGCAGCGCTCTTTTTTCCAGTTTCGTTAAAACGATTGTTTTGACGATGATTATAATGGATATAAATAAATATTTTTCACAAACAATTTGATTATATAGTAAGTAATATTTTTGTTTTACAGATTATTATAACTGAAATTTTTTTTTCGGTAAGAATATTTTTTTCCGAAATAATTATATGTTTATTATTTATTCATTAAACATTACTGTTGTACCTGATAAATAGCTCTTTGATTTGATGTGCATTTCCGGTTGCTGGGATAATTGTATATTTATAATATCTAGAACAGTGGTCATTTCGCATGACTGCCGGGCTTACTAGTATATATATATATATATATATATATATATATATATAACACATAACAACGTCACTACAAGGGGAGGGACGGAAAGAGTAGGCCGCCTCGGCCGATACGCTTCTGGATGTATTAGGGATGAACCAAAAATGAGATAAAGAGTTTTTGAAAAGTACATACATTTAATGTTTTACAATTCCACTGATACTATTTCAACGTATCATAACTTTAAAAAAAAAAATGTAGTTCACTAAAAGTTGCACGAAATAAATGAAATGGACATCCTTAAAACTATTTTCTTATTTTTCATGCATTGTTAAAAATGATATAAATTGCAAATTTACGAGTTTAATACAACATACAACACAACAGTTTTTTTTCGGGGGGATGCAACCATAAATTCCCACCCCGGACGACATCCATTCAGCAAACGCCTCTTATATATATACATGCAAGAAAGTAAAAGTGGAGAAAACTAGGCACTGGAATAGTAAATTTAAAAAAAAATGGTATAAACAAAAATACAAACGCAGCTATCGAACGAATCGTAAAAACATAAGATTGTGAATTGAAAAAGGGATTTATTTTTAAAAATAAAGAAAGGAAATATATTACAAATTGTTTGCATTACCAGTGAACCTTGATTTCTTACCAGACTTAAGTAATGCTAAAAATAATTTATGTTCCTGCCCTAACTTGGAAGTTTCAAATAAATTTGATTTTATGTAGAAACATCAATGCTTTCCGATGGTATAGAAATTATTTTTTCGAAGCATATTTTAGGTCTTTTGTTAGCGAGTTTATCTAAAAAGTGTGTGTAAAGTTGAAAAAAAAAAGTGGAAATTTAAGACAAAAACTCTTTCAGGTGCACACTACAGTGCGACGACCTAATTGTGTGCTAATTTGTATTACAGTTGACTCTAATTCTAAGAGACTTATTTTACTTTTGTAATTCGTCCAGATAAAGATAATACCATTGCACATTTACTTCTATTTATTGGCATGACATTGGAAAGTAAATTCATTTTTTTATTGCATAAGAAATATTTTATTCCAATGGGAAAATATGAACAGAACTACATTTTAAAACACTCCTTAGTTAGTTAAGAAACACTTAATTACGTAAGTTTAAAGAAAACAAATTCACTACAGTGCCAATGAGTTTGAATAAGAGAACTTGATTGATAGAATTACCAGTTTTGTTTTGCTGAAAGAAATTTTGATCGCAGTAGCGTAGAACAAATTTTGGTAGTATGTAGAAAAAATCCAATGATTAATTACCTTTTTAGCAAAATAAAAAATCATGTTTAAACAACAAAAAAAAAAAAAATGCTTCGAGATGACCTTTTATGCTCCAGATTAATAGTGGGCTTAATTTCACGAAAACGTGTGACTATCTTGATTCTAGCATGAAGCGAAGACATACAAACATTATTTTAATTTTACTTCAGTAAAGATAAATCTATCAGATAGCTCTTAAACGTAAAAGAAATGTTTCAAGCAAATTTTCATCTACAACCTTCTTGCTGAAGTCGTTCAACATACGTGTAGTGGTTTTCACGTGACAATAATTTTCGATCTTTTTACCAGCATTGTTAATGATAGCACAATTTTACAAAAAAAATCACACTGACTAATAAGTACACTTTAATAATAAAACGCGTTTTTCATTTTTACTATGCAGTTCAAAAATATTACTGCTTTTTAAAAGTTTCCCTAATAAGAGAAAAAAAAATGATGCCTATACTTTAAAAAACTTCGCTGTTCATCACGTTTATGATAGTAAAATACCATAATCAAATTTACAAGCAAGAGAAGATAAACAATCATAAACTATAATCTATTTTCTTCCGAAAAGATGTCCCAAAACTTTACGACCAAACACAACTTAGAGAAACACTATTTCGAAACTTTGGCAACATATATTTCTCCACCTTTCCCATTCTTTCGCAACGCATCGACGTAAAAATTCCCTCTAAATATTTTTCGTTAGCAATTGAACTTTGAGATTTTTCCCTGAAGGGTCTCACTATACTTGACGACGTCTTAAATCTCGAAGTCATCAAGAAAGTATGGCAGAATATATGTCTGAATTGGGTTTTCAATTCCAAATTTCAGACATGCGAAATTTGTGTTGCTAAAAAAGATGTTGAAAGTTAGAAAATTGAAAAAGCGGTTTCCTTGTGGGTTAAAGCGTTCTTTATTTTTTTGAAAATATGATTTTTTAACTAGAAAACGATTTTTTAACAATATTATTGTTTGTATATATTACATTTCATTGTAAGTGTTCTATATGCACAATATATTTATGAAAATAACTTATAAAAAATGATTATAAAATTATTATAAAATAGGTGCTTTGATGAATTTATTTCGTTACTTAGCTGACGTTAAAATGATTAATTTATACAATGATTCTATTGTGAATTTTTATCTTTTCTTGTTTAACGCTAAAAAATTAGTAACTTTGTTACAAGCAAATCCGTCTGTTAGATCAGGATTTATATAGGATTCAATTTACGCGTAGGCACTATGTTATTCTTTTATTTCATCGATCAAAATGGAACAAAAATTGTTCAAATAAGAATATATTTCACTTCGGCAGGCCCTTTGAATTAAATTGTTAATAGGAACTGTGATCTTATGTCCAGGATTTCTGTAATTAAAACACTAATTTCAAGTTTCTCAGCCATTCAAAATAAGTGTGATAATCAACTTTGCAGCTTGTTAACCAACCATTCTAACTAGTAAAATTAACATTTTTTTAAATAAGAAATACTATCCAAAAACCATGTCCAGTAGTTAAGACGATTACCAACAAAATTCGTTTATGGAAATGTTGGCGCACATTAAATAAAGTGTAAAAAGTGTAAAAAAAAATATTTGTCAACCAGCCTCACTCTCTCCAATCTTATAATTTCTTCAATTTGTTGTAGGTAATCTAAATGCATGCGTGATAATCGCTTTACTAAGCGTAATCTGTAGGATTTCTTTTATTCGGGACTTTATACAATTTCAGAACAATTCGTCAAGTGTTTTTTTGGAAGTACGGACAAACTTAAAATGTTAAAAATTTCAAACATCCTTTAGTCTTTATTGTATGGTTATATACACGTAAAGGTAAAGAAGTAAAGTAATATAACTTTTTTTACAACATATTTTGATATCTTAGCTATTTTTGTATGCATCCTTAAATCACATTTAAAAGCTTATCGATGACGCTTTGCCAGTTTCCCTATGCCTTCTGCATACTTTACTTTACTTGCCGCCAAGTTTTCAAACCAGTCACTACGTTCTTTTGATTCGTGATCATTTCCATAGTGGTTTTCCGCCTGGAAAAACCTTCCATCTTAAAAGGGCGGGAGGTGGGGGTGGATAAAGTAATCACTCTGAGTCTATAAGTTGGATGTCCAAAAACTTTCTAGTTAATTGCTGAGGCAATTCCTTCATCATATGCATTGAAGAAAACTTTTTTTCTTTTATGGGGTTGTGTATGGTAACTAACCTTTGCCGACCTGGTGCATTCCCTGGCAAATCGGCATCCATTCTTTCAAGTTGCACCAGTATCGGCGGATGCCATAAACAATTTGAAAATTTTGGCGCTCCGTTCCCCCCTAAATGGCGGCAAATGAGCTCTAATTGATCCCAAACTGAACTATGAATTTAGCGGATACTCTAGGGAACTTTTTACATCCCGCGTAATCATATGCCATGGGCGCAGAAGATTTTCTGCATCTTGTAAAGATGCAGACTTAGACCAGGTTTGATCCTGTGAGTGTGTACGAGGCCAGTGCCTTACCACTACGCCACCCTGCCGGCGCATTGAAGAAAACTTGGCTATGATAAATGTTTTAATCTCAATGACGAGTGCATAAAAAATAGGTAATATATCAAAGTATGTTGTGGAAAAAGTTTTATTTCATTATCCTGAATAAACATGTCAAGAGAAAAAAACTTTCTCTACTTTTAGAAGGACCGTATAAGAGCTGTAAGTACTTCCAAATCTAACAGCCAAAAGTATAAGCCAAAGTATAAAGCCTAACTACTATAAGCCAAAATCATAAATTTATTTATAGGCGGTGAAAATGAAATGCGAGCATTAAAATTCAGTTTGTGTGGAAATGGAAATCCCGTGAATAAACGTTACGATACGAATGTGTTAGTTTAAAGTAGATTTTGGAAAACTTAATCTTACTTCATTGACAATAAGACGGTTAATACATTTTATTGTATTGCATGTATCGTAAAATATTGTTTCAATTATTATTGAAAATGGTGTACTAAAGAATTTTTTATGATGTTTAACATTGCTACTTAAGGGAGAAAACATGAAATATCTTCTGTTTCTTTTATGTTAAAAAAATAATCATAATATTAATAAATTTCAAAACATAACACGTACATAAACTTCATGAGAAATAAAATATCCCAACAAAAATGAAACAATAAAGAACCAGTACAATATCATCTACCATAATAAATTTTCTCCTTTACCAAAATTCGAAAACTTTTATGATCAAACCCAACTTACACTCGCTCCATTTGAAAACTTTGAAAACATAAATTCTCCCACCTGTATCATTCGTTCTGCAGAAACCGCTTCGGGAATGTTCCCTATAGGGATTTTGAGCGCTCGATGTTACTTGCAGATTTTCCTCTGAAGATACAGCTATTCTTGATGAAGTCTTAAATCTTAAATTTTCAAAACGGATGACACGTCATATGTTAGAATTAAATTTTTAGCTCAGAATTTAGAGAGGCACAATTTCGGTTTTATGAGGACTTTTTAGATCGTTTCTAAAGGAGTATTTTGTCTCACATGAAAGGAAATTCTGTAAGTTTTTCTTTGTTTCATTAAGTCCTTTTTTGATTGATTTTTTAATTCAGAGGGGTCTAATTACACTCACTACCTTAAAAATTTACGCGCAAAGAATGAGTTGTCGCATTCAAACGATATTTCACATACGCAAGTACATCATTAATATAAGTAAGTGATTACAAAAGCAACGCAAAATGATCACTTATTGCAGGAAAAATTACAAACGAATAAAGATTTTAGTACTTTGTTTGGCCACTTGTGGCTTAAATGCACGATGCGATCCGGATGGGTACTTAGGCATACACATCCCATATGACGTCCTTGAGCATCGCATTCCAACAGCCGATTTAAACGCGCTTCTAATTCAACCACAATCGCAGACTGTCTAACTTGCTCTTCCAAGTAGTCTCGGAAATACTTGATGGGTGACTAATCTTGGGATCGAGCGGACCAGAAAAAGATGGTAATGTGGCAGTCCTGTGACACCCTTGATTTGTGTGGCTAAGCATTGTCAGTTGAAAAATGGTTCTTGGGAGCCCTGCCATGAATGGTAACACATGAGGCTCAAAGATGTCATGAATGTACTTCTGGGTTGTCATGATACCATGGATCAGGATTTAGCGGATGTCGTGAGTCGTATCCGATGGCATTCCATACCATCAGACAAGCTACCAGTGTGGTGAGCCGCTCTAAAGGAAAGGCAAATTGAGGCGCTCACCGCGGGGACTCCACACACATCATTAGTGCCCAAATAGAATCTGGATTCGTCGCTGAAGACGATCTGGATCCATTCGGTTGCAATCCAATCCCGTTGAGCACGACAATGCTCTAAACCCAGGGGGCGACGATGGGCGGGTATTGATGGCAGCTCTCATAATGGGCGCCGCGACAGCAGATATCCTTGTGTCATGCGCCCTGCGATGAACGAACAGATACAGGGACCTTTAGTAACGGCGCGGTATGTGTCTAGATGGTAGAAAACGAGACAGCTGGCGTTATGCGTGCATGCCATATCGCTGGTTCAAAATTAAAACGACACTTCTGCAAAAATCAATTTTTTTAACGATTTAAGATTACGAAGTAGATTCATAGTAAAAATTATAAAGAATTATTTAAAGCAAACAACAACTAAATGGGCTTTGATTCCACTGAGATAACATTTTTTTTCCTAAAAAAACTTTTAAGACGCTCTCCTGAAAAGTAGTGTGATTTGCAGAATTGTCGTTTTAATTTCGAACCAGCGATATGATGGGACGATAACGTTAACCATTTACATTTTAAAGAGCGCCCTGAACTTGTTTTGCCGTGTAAGCGACCTTTCTTGTTCACTGGTTAAAATACCTCCTCATAATAAAGTCGGCATAACGATATCTCCATTTATACAATGTCCTTCTATAACAGATTAAGCACGCACAAACAAGCTCTGCCTACCCGTTTTATACTCCACGGAGGAGGAAGTTCAACACCTTCCAGTAATATTACGCAATACGCAATCTGGCTGCGTTTTTAATCCTTTACATATCTGCCTGGCACGTATCTTCATGCCAAGTTTCCTTACGATCCAACGATTCTTTCTCGGTGCGCGTATTTTTATGGAAGTGAGTGTATTTCATTTGGCGAAAAATCGGCGATGTTTCCTCAAATTCATCCCCAACCCGGAAGAAGGATCATAAAAGATTAGGATGTCCGGCTACATTGGCAGACGATATTTTAATAGCATAACTTAGTGTTACTTTTCAATTCATATTGTTGTCAAGAAAAGGTCTCGAGGTCTGGAAATGCACCCAATGACTTCCCCAGGACATTCTGAATACGGTGGTATCAGTCTCGACTCCGGACACAGCGACAGTCAGTAAGATGTATGGTTGCAGACAGTTAGATGCGGACATATTTTAAGTTCATAAATAATAAATAACACACACACACATATACATATGGTGTAAGCTTGCATACTAGAACGTTATCTATATATCACAAGATAAAATTATTAATTCGAAGGCTTTAAGCAGGATCGAAATATATGTTGATATGTATTTATGAGCTAAAAATTAAAAATTAGTTGCATGGTTTGAGGAATTGGTAATATGCCACTAGTTTTACAGTTCAAAAGTATTTTTAATAAAAAGGATTTCTACTTATAAAAAAAAGCTTCAGCCGTAGGTAATTTAGAATTTATGACATTTATTTCGCTGAACTATGTCCCAAGTAAAAACTAGTCAATAATCCAAGTGTATGATGCCTTTTGCGAGTAGTCACGTAATTCGATTTTAATGGAATTTTACTGTTTTCACTTGGAAATGCTTTAACTAAAATAATTGAGGATTCTAATATGTTTTTCAAAAAAGTTTTGAAGAAACAATCAACGGAGTAGCAAAAGTCAATATTTAAACGAAAACAAATCAGTCTGTATCTCTTCATATAAATCAAAGCGAAACATCTTTCCTACTCCGCTAAGAAGTAGATTTTTCTTTTTTTGTTTACTATTTCTTTTCAGTGTCGAAGCTCCGAAGTAAAAACAAGTTCTTATTCTGATGTAAATTCACTTCAATTTGTAAATCTCGGATATTCTTAGCTTCGTCTAAGATTTCTTATCCGCCCTATCTGTCCCACAGAAATTCATCGCTACCACTTCCTGCTGTTTGATGGGAAAATTTATTTTTCATGAGAGCGCCTTTTCTTTTAGTAGATTCTTTATGCCATTCACAGCTCCTTCGACGGCAATATTGTTTATTTTCTCTAGAACTTTTGTATTTCTTGTAGTTTTACCCTAAATAGTTGAACATTTTAGATATTTGAATGTTTTTGCTTGCACTAATATTTATTGTAATGAATGAGAAGACGTAGCAATATTCCTTTTAATAAAATAAATCAATTAACCAAGTAACACAAAGAAAAATGGACTTGTTTGAATAAAAGCAGCATTTATTTTCCGAAGATCAGCTAGAATATTAAGCAAGTATAAGACATATTTTAGAAAAAGTGAAATTGTCAGATAAATTAATGTCAGTGAAAAGTAGGATGTAACATCTAAGAGACCGTTCTATTAGTTGCATGTATATGTGTTAAAAATAAATCACACGTACCGAAGAATTTGAAGAAAAGCATACGATACATTGATGTTTCTATATCATGATGATGTTTATATGAATAAACTACTCTCTATCAATCTATAAATAAATTGTGTAGGGGATTATTTTATTTGCGTCTTTTTTTTTTTGTGATCAACGGTATTCCTTACTAATAGCTTTGTTGAAATAAAAAAAAAGTTTATATTTTTGTGTGAACTAAACTAATTATGTAAAATTAGAGGAAATACTACTTATAAGGCCCATTTACAAAAAAATATTTCAAGTTCGCTTCTTCTTCTTCTTTTCTTTTATTTTCTTTCTTTATTTAGTTACTTATTTTTATTAATTTTATTATTTATTTAATGTATTTATAATAAGATGGCTTAATTTCAAAATGTCTGAAAGACGCTTTAGTTATGCTACTTAGGTCTCACAAACAAGACATGATGATTGAGCGCACACGCAACTCTAATTCAGTACTCTTAAATACGGTTAAAGAGTAATGAACGTTATTTTCCGAATTAGAATATAAATATATTAATTTAATTAGACACTTCGTTTTAGTCTATTATATTTTTCATATTAACGATGTAACGTACCTGATAACACATTATGTAATGGAAACTAAATCGAAGTTCGCAAAATAATGCACTGCACTGTCATACGTACAGTAATTTACTGTTTTCCAATTTCTCTTCAATAATAGTTAATCTAGAAGTTTTCGAGTTGCAGTTTTATTAATTTAATAATTTCAAAAAATGAACTAAAAAAGAGAGTGAAAAAAGAAAATAAAACATCTAAAAGTAAAAACATTGTTATCTTTTTGTTTCTACTTTTTGTTGATCAAACAGGTTAATGCTATTCTTGTAATTATTTTCGTTAATTTTCAGAATGTATACAATATCTTCTTTTAAGTAATCAATAAAAGCAATATTAATACTGAATCACTAAAAGATCAAATAAAATCAAACTTAAGTTTAATCTTATTAATTTCGTCTGAATAGGAACTAGTTTAAGGGGGGAAATACGTGTAAAGGTCTCAAAAATTAAAAAAAAAAACTTCATAAATCGGTTCTACAACTATTCAATAATATACCCTGAAAATTTAAAAGCAAAATTACTTACAGTGTGCAGCAGCTGATATCTTCAGGATTTTTCAAGAAAAATGTTTGAAAATTTCAGTAAATGTTCTTCAATAAACTTATAAAATAACCTCAAAATCTCAATAAAATATACTCATTCTTTATACGTTAAAAAAATCATGAAAATTGCTCTTAATACCCAGTTTTACACGTATTTCCCCCCTTAAGAATGAAGGGAAAAAAGGTAGATACAAGCTATTGCTAAAATACTTTTATCACAGCACAACGGCCATTCATTCAATATCATTTATTTTACCCAAGTGCAGTATTTACAACGCCAATTTATTGAAAACAATAGATTATTAACTATTTCTTACAAAAATGGGTTAAAAATTTCATACTAATAATAGACATAAAAATTCTATAAGGAAATACCTTTACTCTTCTCACGAAGAATTTTACTTTTTTTAATGAAGGTATAATTTGAAAATTTAGTTGCCAGCTTTAACATAATTTAAATCATTTGTTGTAGTTCGAATAAAATGATTTCTTCAATTTTATTCAAGACATTTTACAAAATTAAAAAAAAAAATAGATAGTTTAGACATATAAATTGAATTCATCATCTTACTCGCTTTTACTTCCTAAAATCTAATGTTCGAAACAGTTTTTCACTGCTTTGCTTATTTCTGACAATGAGGAGAAAATAAAATTATTTACAAAAAATAATTCCAGCGGAGAAATATCATATTATAGAAAATCATTTTCATTCAAAGCCTTCCGATTCATGAATAAATCAAATTAATGCGCTGTAAACCGATCAATGGAAATCAATTTAGAAACACATTTTCGAATTTTTGTTTACTCACGACAAGAACTGTCGATAAAAATCAACTTACATATCCCATCATCCCCCTTTTCCTGTTCAGAATTCCTTCCCAATTTCTCGAAGCCGTTCTTAGGATTCATTTTTTATTGCTCTATCCATGTAAATTTACTCCAATTTGTACATCCTGGACAGTGGCACCAAAATCCAAATATATCACTAGTTTCTTCTTTTACAAGGCACGACTAGAAAAAAAAATACCCCTCGCTTCTCCCATGTTTGATGAGAGAATTTATATTTCATGAAATATATTTTTTGCATTTTCTTTATATCTTCCCTTCATGTCACGGATTTTGAGCGAGTTTTTCCTTCAATCTTGTTTTTCGTTCCTCTGATCTCATGTTTCCTTTCTGTTTATATTGTTCCCGCTGAAATCAGTTTATGCTTTTTGATCTCGGATAAAACATGTATATTGGATCAGTTTTATGATGTACATAAATTTATATCTGTGTTGGATATCCTCAGAGAACACCGGTAAATGTTGGAAAATTCCAAGTTTGACTGTTAAGTACTATTTTAATTAATATTTTTATTAGATACTAATTCGTTCATTTACATGCTGGGTGGCTGCTACCCAATTTAGACCTACGTGGGGAGTTTCGTTTTAATATACGTAGGTCATTGAAAATTGGTATATACGTTTCGTGCACGGGAAAATAAATCTGTAATTAGAAAATAATACATCAAATTTTTACCAGTAGGTGAGAAGGAAGAGTATGAATAAGAAAATGAACAAATTAGGAACAAAATGTTTGATTTGATAACAGCATTTGCTCAATATGCATTCTATAAACTTAGATCACAAGTTCAGAGCGTGCTATAGCACCACCAACTTTAGTAATTTTATTAGCTTGGTAATAAGAATTCCAGTAAAATCAGTTTTTTCTTTGTATGTGTGTGTATGGGTTCTATGATTTTTTTTTTTTTTTTTGTATTCTTTTGTTTTCTCATTCTCCACTGGAATGAAAAATAGGAGCTATTATTTTTACTACACATTTATGTTTATCGTGGTCTATATATATAACGTATATACCGAATTCCAATGACACATGTCCATCGGAAAGTGTTCTACGAATGTCTAAGATGGGTCATTTTAATTACAACCACTTTGTACATTAGTAACTGATAGTTTTGGATGAGTAAGCTTTATCCCAAGTGTAAATTTATAAATTAGAAATATAGTAGTCAATATGTTATAACACAGCGAAAAAGTACATTCTAACTTAAATTTTTGTTTCATGCTGCATATCAGGTGACAATCTGGTAAGTATCCGTTAACTTGACATTTAAAGTTATGCGGCAAATAAGATGCGTTCTAAAAGAAGATAAGCTCGCTAGGTAAGCGAGAAAGTAACAAAATGTTTCATCCTTTTTGTACGAATTGATAGTAAACTCACTGAACGTACAGCACCGAAAGCTTCAAGCATTTTTTATTTTATGCTTCACATTCTAATAAATCTTTAGCAGTTCCTTTGATTTGAAGATGCCCTGAATTATATATATTAAATACTAAGGCTCGACCGATGCATCCGCCTCGCCGATGCATCGGCGCCGATTGTTCAACAAAGTTGCCATCGGCCATCGGCATCGGCGGCAGATGTTAACTTTAGAAAAACATCGGCCCATCGGCCTTAAAAAACATCTAAAAGCCGATGCAAGGCCGATGTTTTTCGCAGGGACAACTTTCCAGAAAACATTCTGTCTTTCACTTTCTTTTTTTCACCGTAGCTCAATTTCAATTTCCATACAGTAACAGGCAGCACATAAGTTAACAGAAAACACAAAAATAGTGTCATTCTACAAAAGTATTTGATAAAAAATTCGGAAAACTAGTTTAAACTATCGCTGACCGAAAACCTTCATTATTAAAGTAGTTCTCTTTGAGCAGAATGCTCGCGAAATAGAATATGTTAAAGTAAAAGTCATAGAGGCGTCTTATGAGTGCTAGTTGTTTTTCGCACTAGGTTAGTTGCCTCATTTTTGTGTCTGTTTTTCTTTTAATAATGACTTAGTGCATTAGATGTCATTGTGCAATAATATTATACCATGTGCTTTTAGTTTGTCATGTTTCTTATTATTCCGAAATTGTAAACAATAAAAAGTCAACTCAATCAATGTACGATAATAATTTTAATTTTTACCAGCGTAATTTTTTTTCCTCTTTGCGTTTTTTTTTTTTTTTTTTGGCTTCTTTGAACCCACGTGTTACAGTTTTTCTGCAATTGTGCAGCAATCTTGTTGCATCTGCTTTTTGTGTGCGGTTGTTCTCTTTATTTCATTTTTAGTTTAGTCAAAAATAAGAAAAAATTTTCCAGTATAAATATTTATTGATCGAAATTTTATGTGTCCAAGTTTGACCTGCAATTTTTAAAAATTGAATTCTCAAAATGCGAGTTCGCGCGACAGGATTTAATAACATCTTAATAAAAATGCTAAAATTTCTTTATTTTCAAAGATTGATCAATGCAACTTTTTTTTCAAAATACATCTCAGCATTTTTTATACGATAATTATTTTAATTTTTCCCCGTTTATACATTTTTTTGGCTTCTTTGATGCCACGTGTTAGACAGTTGACAATTTTTCTGCTATTGTACAACAATCTCGTTGCATCTGCTTTCAGTTTAGAATATTTCTTGTACAACATAGAACATAGTGATAAAAAATATGAATCAATTTTTCAGTATAAATGCTTATTGATCGAAATTTTATATGTTCGACTTGCAATTTTGAAAAATTTAATTCTTTAAAAACGAGTTTGGGATACAGGGTGGAACAATACCTTAATAAAAATGCTGCAATTTCATTAATTTAAAAATATGTAACGTATATAAAAATATATATATTTTTTTTCAAAATACATATTAATTTTTATAAACGATCACGTGTTTTCAGAAGATTATTTGTCAACAGAAAACTGCTGGTGCTCAAAATATTGGTTTATTTCGGTGACCTTACATTGTGCTCATGAAAATATTAAGAACATGTCAATTATTTCAGTGTAATTTTCAACTCACAAGAAAAAAAAAATCTAATAAGATTTGTTCCTAAGACCCAGCATTTATTTGTAATGACAAAAAAAATCTCACGTCTATGTTCTTAAAGCAATATTCAGTATTTTTTGGTTATGAACAAGGGATATACTATACAAGGGATAATACTGCGAGCGAAGTTTTTAAATATTTTATTTTTATTTCAGAAAAAGAGCTAGAAATAACTTTTTAAATGAAAAATAAACATGTAATCGTTCCCGCTTTTCTTTTAAAAGCGGTGGGGGGGGGGGGGGGATCATGAAAAAAATATGAGAGGAGGGGGTTGACAGTTTCGTTGAAAATAGAAATCCACACTATTTGTTAGTCTGTGTCATAACATCTGCATTCCTCTCCATGAAAAAAAATAAGAAAATAAAGGCAGCTGCACTTGGCATTTGCAGTGCAGGTGTTATAAAGAGAAAATGTTGAAGGAAAGGGAATTAGACCCCAGCCGATCCAATTGTTGTTGAGTATTTTTTTTTTGCAAAGATAAGTAAAAAGAATTGAAAATCCTCTGATATAGCATTTTTAAATTTTTTAACCTCCAAATAATATAATTACTTTACTAGAATCGCGAGTGATTCTTTCTGTTTTAATTATTATGTAAACTTCCCCCAAACAGTTTTACGGTGCTTGAATAATGCATTTATGCTTTTTTAAACATAAAAATAAATAGTAAATGATTAAGTGACATTTTTGACAAGCATTCTACACGTTTTAATGGTTTAAAGCGACTTTTTTTTTCCATCGGCCATCGGCATCGGCCGATCGCGGAACAATCGGCCAACAATCGGCATCGGCCCATCGGCCAAAAATTGCCATCGGTCGAGCCCTATTAAATACATTTTGTATACCCACAGAAAATAAAGAAGGCAATATAATGACTTAGTATATTAATTTCGTATAAAAGAAAGCAAATGCGAATCCTGAATCTTAAGTAGGACTTCTAAAGTAATTGATGGAGAAATATTTCGAGATTTATGGACCCTGGCATGAAACAGGATGACCTTATGTTTCCTGGTATGCTTTACAGATAAAGACGCAGCTCCGAAATCACAGTGGAATATCTCTTTAGTGGCAAAACACTTCTAAAATGAGTTTAAGTAACTAGACGAGCATTTTGGTTGGTTGTATGTTGTATATTAATTAAAATGTTTGCCGTGCAAATATTTCACGAATACTTTTTTACCTTTGAAATGTAGACTGGAGGTCAGTGCATTGTCTTTCAACTTACAGATGGGATTTAGTTTCTCTTGTTGAAATATAAATTCTTTTGATTACACAATTAGTAAAACACTTATTAAAATTATTCTGGTCTGTTACGTATGTAGGATTTCTAACTGAAATATATTTCACAAAAAGTCAAGTTTCATTCATTACAGAAAAACTCGCGAGGAAAAAAATGCAGAGACATTTTAGAAATGTATTTTAGAAGTTCAAAAAACGATTAGTGTAAGTACGCGGTTTAATTTTCCCTCTGACATAATATGGAAGGAGATTTAAGGATTTCAAAGGGCAGGACATAGTCGATGGATTTGGTATGAATCTATCTTCTACAGAAGATAACCATCAAACATTAATAAATACATAAGTAACTGGAAGATTATTTTTAGCTGAGTTTCTAGCTTTGTAGTGCCACGCTAAGTTCTGGTAAAATAAGTAAAATTTGCGATTGCTGCTGTATAGGTCTGATAATAAAAAATTCGTCCACTTCAGAAAGAAGTCGGTTTCTCAAAGAAAAGCAGCAAGTTAATAAATACATAAAAGTAAAAAAAAAAGGCAAAAATTTTTGTGCAACTTTTTGTTGAATGAGTATATAATTCAAAATTAAGTATGAATATTTTCTTGTTCATATAAGTAATCCTTTAAACATTAAAAAAAAACTTGCTATATATTACTGCTTCAAATTTACTAAGCACTTTCAATAAATGTGAGTGTTTCGCACAAATTTTAAATTTAAATAGCAACAAACATATTTAGACAAAATAGATTAGTGAATATCTATATAATATATTTCACTTAGCGTGGACCAGTTACGATTAAATTTTGCGACACGATGCGATACTGACATCATGCCAAAAAAAATATGGTAAAACAATATTTAAAAATTTGTTTCATGATTAGTCTACAAAAGTAACATAATATTTGTATTTATTATCTTAACTTAAGGACTTCATCAAATTTATTTTTATTTATTAAAAAGTATTTCCATTCATAACTCTTTTAATCTCCGATTCCTTGGAGTGGCAACACTTTAGTTTGTGTATATCGAGGGATTATTCTCATGTTGATATCTAGCGATCTTTTCTTGAGCCTTTCGAGCTTTAAAGCCTTTTTTACGATTTTAAAATTGTTAATTTCCGATTCTTTGGAGTGACAACACCTTTGCTTATATCGAACGATCATTCTCATGTTTATATCTAGCGATATTTTCTTAAGCCTTACACGTTTTAAAGCGGTTTTTATAATTTTAAAATATACAGTTATATTTTGCCCCTTCCGTGCCAAGTGTTTTTATGAACTCAATGTAGTAGCAGACAACGAAGAACTTGAAAACTGTGTTTTCACAGAAATTTTCAGCGAAATTTGAGTCTTGAACTTATAGGCCGCAGATGTTCTGCGTGGAGATCAACTAGTAAAATTAATATCGATAAAACTCAGTTCTGTCACCCTCGCCCAAAACATCGATAGATATCACTTATAACAATAACAATAGTAATAACAGCAATAATAAGAATAACATTAATAAAATGATATAAAACTATCTTTTAAATAAAATCGTTTTAAAATGCATAAAGCATTGATAATTTTTACTTTGAAAATTCATAATTATTAATTTATATTTATTTCAATAAAAATATTGCAGATTAATTAATAAAGAAAAATATTTTGTGCCTTACATTTTAAAACCAATTTTGAGAAAATGAAGCTCGTTTGATGTTTCACATTGAAAAATAAGAATAAGTCACAAGTGATTAAAATTGATGACTTTCTTTTTGCTCTTTATTTGCATCAAGTCATAAATAAAGTATAAATGTAATTATAATATTCTTTTTCATCAAGGAATTTCTCTGGAGATTAAATGCAATAATTAATTTCGTATCTCTAGAAACTGGATAGAACAATAGATGGTTTGGGGCAAAAAGTGAAATTTTGTATAAATAAATAAAATAGACTTCTCTTTAGATTAAAAATGTCAAAAACGAGCTGCGTTTTAAGCCTATAAGCTCTAAATAATTTAGATTTGCAAAGACAGTACTTTCAGTTTAAACTTAAATTTTCTTCTGGCTATAGCTTATTTATTTAAGCAGTATGAAGACTTCAGTGTTATTCTTACTGCTGAAAGAACGAAATTAAAAGTCAGTTTTCGTGTCTTTATTTCATTTATTTTACCTGAAAAGTGAGTTTTGTACTCTTCGTGGAATTATTTGCTTTAAAACTTTTAATAAAAACAAACCATAGCTCAATTATGATAGGTATGACAGCTTCAAAAGTGTACTTGTCAACTGCTCTGATATCTTTAAAATATAAATTTGATTCAGAGAATGAAATGAAAAATATATGTTACAAGTTTAACAGAGTCATTTCTTTTTAAACCGGAAACTACTTTTTTACACACACACACACACAGAAAAAAATACTGTATGTTTCCACACATTAGTTATTCAAATTCCTTTCTTTGTGGTGTACAATATAATAATATCACAGAGTATTTATGTAATATTACTTATCTGTTTTTGAGTCATAGCTCAAAAAGACACCGCATTTCCAAACTCATTTGTTTCCGGAAGTTTGTCAAAGCTCTTAAAATATCAGACTATATACTTTTTTGCGGAATTATTAAACTATACTTTCCTGAAAGACTATTGAAGAGCGCACACATTTTATAAAATGTAGGAGTTGCAATGCATATTCTTTTGTTGTAGCAGGTCATTTAGGGGAATCAGAATGGGACGATTGCCCTTCTGGTTTTGAGAATATAATGCATTTTTAGGAATGTCTACTCATTATTATTATTTAAATATATTGTGTAAGGATCGTAAATCTTTTACTCTCATCCCCCCCCCCTTTTTCTTTGAAAATTTTGAAATGACACATCTGCTTTACAAGCCTTAAGATCTGTAATGCACTTCATTAAAGTGAATAGTGTTGAAATTCCAAGACGAAAAAGTTAAACGTTTTTTAAACGTGGGAATGCAACAACAGTGTAAACCCGTGCTATACAACTAAATAATTTCCAAAAATATTGAATAAAACAGTTAACAATAAGAAAAAACGAAAAAAAAAATCATTAAAAAATTAAATCGAAAAAATAGTTGCCACGAAATATCAGGCTCTGGTTGTGTTCCCAAATCTTAAGAAAATATTTAAATCGATTTCAGAAGATGAAATGCTCTATATATCGCTGTGCATATTAAGCAGTTTTTAAAATCTGTACTTAAGCAGATCTCGTGGAAAACAGAGAAATATATAATCGTCCTATTGCCACATTGTTTTAATAAAAATTTCCGCTCTACATTATATGACAAACATGGCTCAATGTAGCATAATGCTTAAAGTCGTTGATCTCCTCATTGATCTACGTAAAGAAAAACCAAAATGTTATTGGTAATAAATACAATAATATTATAGAGCGTAAAAGTTAAGGGAAAGTTATAAGATAAATAAGTTTCCCCAGATTATTAGTACGCAAATGTAAACAAATTAACAAAAAAAAAAAAAAAAGCTGCGTTCTGCACCAAAAAAAAAAAAAAAAACTGTTTGATTGCATATTTGTAAAAAATAATTAACATTTATCCTGATTGTTTGAACAAAACAAAAAATAATTAATGAAAAATGACAATGAATGTCCTGCAACAAAAAATATCATCATTCGGAACATAAAATATGTAAAAAAAATATTTAAGTTTAAATTCATATTTCCAGGTGCGCCTTGTCAATTATTATGCTTAAACTCTGAAATTTCATGGTTAGTTCACAGAATCTATATCTATAGAATATATGTATGTATATATATATATATTTACGTATAGATAAAAAAAAAGAACTTTCGGTTACAACTCTCCTACCCTTTTATTGGATTTTTACGTAAATCATGTATGAATGTGATCTAACAAAATGGGTTACTGACTAAATTAATGTAACTGTACTAAGTATATGTGTAGCATTACTTTAATTTAAATAAACTTGAATGAGCTTCACTGGATCAAAAATTTATTAATTTTTATTTAATGATTTTTTGTTGTGTTTTATTAATGCTAAAATGCTGTTACTTAATGATTTCCGAAATTGATTTAGTTGCTGGTTTGGGAAGACTAGCAGTTGCTGCCTTTTGCACTGCTAGGCGTCAGTGCAATAGGCTGCAACTGCACATTTTGCACATCTGTTGCATCCCCGTGTTGGTAGAACGAAATGCGCTTTAATTTTTTTTGTCTTTCACGTATTTGTTTAATATTTATCATTTCCATTGGTTCCATAAATAATCCAAAATAGCTTTAATTTCTTTATTTATTACCATTATTTTTACATGATTACATTTACTGGTTCTAGTTAATAACCTATTGTTAGCTCCTTCAGCAGCTAAAATGACTGTTATATAGCCTGGTTTCTTTTTTTTTCTTGTCTTTTCTTAACATTTGTAGTAAACTTACATGTACACACACACACACACACAAATATATATATATGTTTGTATATCAATATAATTTTTGGTATGCGTGTCATTATTTTACCCGAAGCTATGTTTTCTTCTTAACATATTTTTTTCAAGCTCAAAATTGAGTCTTTTACTTAGGTTTTAATTCAGACGAAAAACAATTAAGAAAACATAAAGTCAGAAGATAATCTAACTTACCTGTGATTAAAACTCTTGTATGAGCTCTATCTTCTCCAAGGCTGTTATTTGCAAGGCACACATAGTGGCCACTATCAGCAACTGTAGCTTGTTGGATGATTAATGTACCTTCCAGTAGCGAAATACGGTGAGTTGAGATGACTGGTCTCATTTGTCCATTCTCCTGAGCGTACCATCTGTAGGTGGGCACAGGGTAGCCTTGAGCTGCACACGGTAGTGCTATTAAATCACCTCGCCGACCGGATACTTGCATCTGACTATCTTTGATCCTTGGTCTTGCATTACTTCTCGTGTCTAATAACAGAAAATGCAATTTTTGAAATGTGAGTTGGTTAGTTAAAATAATGGAAATTGTAAATATTGTGATATGTTTTGGTTAATTATTTTAGGTCTTAAAAGTCCTAATTGTGCGAGCTTCATATAGTGTTATTGTTTGTATACTTATTTTCAACAAATTTTTGGAATGAAAAAGTGAAGCAATAAGGAATTAAATTGGGGAAAATGCCAAACATATCTAACATATTGGGGAAAATGCCAACATATATTCCTGTTATGTTTGTTATTTGGTACTCTAATTTTTCCTGATATAGGAAGCACTATCGAACTATTTAACAAATCTATATGATGCATAAGATAAAATATTGACTTGTAAAATCGGGTTTTGGGGTTCAATTTTACGATGGTATTTTATTGGTTATGTCCCAAATGGGGAAACCAAAGTTCATGAATAACATGTAGTTCGGTATAGCAAATTTAAGTACAGATGAATTTTACCTATCCTAAAACCACACAAATTTCAATGATTTTGAACGAATTCAATGCAGTGCTGGTGTAGTAAGTGTACATGATAGATGCGAATCATTTTAAGCCTATTTTCCCATAAAGGTTAAAAAAAAAATAAATAAATAAAAGTATGAAAGAAGTGCAGAGTTCATAATGCTTAAAATATTGGATAAATCTGTAATTGAGTGTACATTAGGATACTTATTTCTGTTATTGATCTTTTTTTTTTTTTTTTTGTAAATAACGCTGTTTTTTTTAAACCCTTTTTCTCTCAACAAAACAAATTGGAACGATAATAAAATTTTATACAATATCTATCCAAATACAAAATATTGACAATTTTACACCCCAGTCTTTGACAAACAGCGCTAAACCATTACTTGGATAGAAATAAAATTTCACGTTAAATTAAAGCACAAATGAGAATTAACGTGATTATTTAATTTAACGTGAAATTTTATTTCTATTACTTTGCACAAAGTTTAATCATTACTACCATTACTTGGATATATGGTCATTGTATGACGTAGGATTGATGTCTTTCTGTAAACGGGAGAAATGTGTAATGTATGTATATATATATATATATATATATATATATATTGTATGAAATAGAGAATATATATATAAAAAAAAAATTGGTGGGTATGTGAAAAAACAGCAATTAAATATAAAAGGCTGAACGTGGGAAATCACAAATTTAAACATTCAAAAATGAAAAATAGCCTGCCTCTTCATCAGTGGGAGGGAGCGGGAAGCATATATAACGAAATATTGTCATTGCAGGTTTCTGAGAAATCCCAGCATAGCATGTGAGAAATAATTTTTTTATAACAAAAAATATAAGACTGGGAGTTGCAAGCCAAGTGAATAATCAAAATAATTTGAATAATCAAAATAATTTATCCAGTTATAAAAATTTATCCAGTTATAAAAAGAACAAAAAATTTTTTTATTATTATTAAAATAAGTTTCGAGTTTACGTGATACTAACTGAATCAAAATGTAAAAATAGAAAAAAACAACATGCTATAGCCGAAATTTCCCCTCCCAGACCTGCAAAGCAATACGATTAAAATATAGATTCTAAATCTACTCACCTCCCAGGGCAGGACCAGAAAAGGAAGACATCAACAACTAGCCGAGAAAGAGATACGCCATGTGATGGCTAAGTCCGTCCGTGTCCATGTGGCTGACCTTGACTTTCCAATCTCGCTCACAGACCAACACAACATCCAAAAACTGGCGTTCCAACTGATGGACTTTATCCAGGAATCTTCATCCCGTGTGTGTCAATGAGGTTCCGTTATGGTTATATAGCAACTGCAAAACACTACGCCAAAGTTTTAAACGACTTAATGTAAAAATTGATAAAATTCAGAGGATAATTATTAAAGTAAAAAAGGATTGCAGAGAAGGTGAAAACATTTTTATCCAAGTCATATTTGTTATTGCAGATTTTAAAATACCTGTAAAGTTGAATTGTGATAATATTTATAAAAACTTTTTTATGCAAATTACTATGCCAGTGTGGCATAGTGATGGTATGGAAATTGAAGTCCTTACGTTTATCATATATGTCAATAATTAAATTACTGTTTCTAATGTTCAATGATTTGATGATGAGTAATTTAATTATTGACATATATGATAAACGTAAGGACTTCAATTTCCATACCATCACTATGCCACACTGGCATAGTAATTTGCATAAAAAAGTTTTTATAAATATTATCACAGGTCAACTTTACAGGTATTTTAAAATCTGCAATAACAAATATAACTTGGATAAAAATGTTTTCACCTTCTCTGCAATCCTTTTTTACTTTAATAATTATCCGCTGAATTTTATTAATTTTTACATTAAGTCGTTTAAAACTTTGGCGTAGCGTTTTGCAGTTGCTATATAACCATAACGGAACCTCATTGACACACACGGGATGAAGATTCCTGGCTAAAGTCCATCAGTTGGAACGCCAGTTTTTGGATGTTGTGTTGGTCTGTGAGCGAGATTGGAAAGTCAAGGTCAGCCACATGGACACGGACGGACTTAGCCATCACATGGCGTATCTCTTTCTCGGCTAGTTGTTGATGTCTTCCTTTTCTGGTCCTGCCCTGGGAGGTGAGTAGATTTAGAAGCTATATTTTAATCGTATTGCTTTGCAGGTCTGGGAGGGGAAATTTCGGCTATAGCATGTTGTTTTTTTCTATTTTTACATTTTGATTCAGTTAGTATCACGTAAACTCGAAACTTATTTTAATAATAATAAAAAAAATTTTTGTTCTTTTTATAACTGGATAAATTTTTATAACTGGATAAATTATTTTGATTATTCACTTGGCTTGCAACTCCCAGTCTTATATTTTTTGTTATAAGAAAATTTTTTCTCACATGCTATGCTGGGATTTCTCAGGAACCTGCAATGACAATATTTCGTTATATATGCTTCCTGCTCCCTCCCACTGATGAAGAGGCAGGCTATTTTTCATTTTTGAATGTTTATATTTGTGATTTCCCACGTTCAGCCTTTTATATTTAATTGTTGTTTTTTCACATACCCACCAATTTTTTTTTTTTTTATATATATATATTCTCTATTTCATACATATATTTGCAACTGTTTAAGTGTGCTGCCTCGTGCGCCTTTTCACAGTTTGATTCACTTTATTAACTTTTGATTATATATATATATATATATATATGAGGCTAGATTTTGTATTAGTGTATAAATGTTATGTTTACTAAGTACTTTTTAGAGAAGCGAAAAGAAACGTAAAACCAAATATGAATTTTACGAATTTTCCATACCTTTAAAAATATAACGTACACAAAGAAAAAAGTATAAAACCTTTTGAATTTAGTCAAATGTCTCATATTTTATGTGGAACAGCCCCCACTTTTTCTTCTTGGAATTTTCGTTTCTGGTAAGAGTATTTTTCTATTGTCTCAAATAAAAATAGATGCCTGCAAACGAATGGACTCTGTTCTATTATCATAGATAAATTCAGGTTTTTTAAAAAATGTTTTCCTTTTTTTTTTCCTTCATTTTTTTTTTTTTTTTTGTAAGTTTTTTTTTAAAACCAAAATCAAAATGATAAAAATACTGAAAGCCAGCTATATGTTTCAATGATTACTTTTGAAAGTGATTTTTAATGGAAACATGGTATTGAACAAAAAATGGTATTGATGATAAGATAAACATGTTTTTCTTCCTCTGTTTCAAACCAGTATTTCATCTTTAAAAACTTAAAAGAACCGTTTAGGTTTAAATAACGACAAAAATATTTAAATAATGATCGATATATGATTTAGTAGTAATTTATCATAAAGTTATCTAAAATTGAAAATGTTTCATTACATGAATATAAAAGAAGCTTTAAAGCGCATTAAAAATATTATTTCAAAGAGGAAAATTTGCTTATGCTGTTAAAGTTCACAAAAAAATCATTTTTTAAAGTTTTCTTTAAAAAAAAAATGTTTTTTAGTGGGAACTCTAGGGAAAATAGAGAACTAAACAACCTTATTTTAGCCAGGCTGAAAGTTCGCTATTCGTCCTTTATTTACAAACGTTATTCATTTGTAATTGTATCTTCAGAAGAAATGGCGAGAAATCTTAAAGGAGGCATTTCAAAGTCTCTAGCACCAATGATCATGACGATGAAGGGCATTGACATGTCATTTACCAGCACCTTTTTAATAGTGACTTCTAACTAATCAATACAATTCTACAGTTGGTAACACATTTCCTAATGCATTTGTAATCTTTTATTTTTAAAGGTAATAAAACTAATCAAAATAAAGTCACAATTATTAGATTCCAAATAAAATGTGTCAGTTTGTAAGTCCATTCAATAATTATCTGAAATGGAAGAAAAAACAGAATCAAAGGGCTAATAAATTGTAGGTGATGGTTTCAGAAAAGATTGAAAATTGAAAAAAAAAAAAAATAATAATAATAATACCACAAATGGGGGGGGGGGCAGTAAAAAGGTATGCATGAGATATAATTAAAAATTTGCAATTTTTGTTTTTGATGTTACTGGTACATATAATGATTAAAAAACCAAATATGAGAAGCGTGCGACATTTGTACCTTATCATTTTTATTGCATATTTAATAAAAGGTGAAAAGGCCAAACACTAGAATTCACTGCAATAACTAATAGTACCTTCATAGAAGTTTTATTAGATAATTTACAACGTTCAGCGAAATTAGGTGACATAGGAAATAGTACAAATAATCTCAAGAAATGTATCATAAAGTATAAAATAAAAAAACGTTAATTTGTTCACATTCAAAATGAAATATTTGTAGACCTTTGACATTTTCTATTTCCGCACAGCAAAAATTGCATACCGAAATATTTTTCACGATATGGGGTTAAGAACAAATCTCTCCAAGAACAAATTTGGCACTTTATACTTATTTTGCGAAATTATACACATTTGTTGAATTAACTACACCCAACATTACAGTTCAACAAGAATTTCAAGTAGCTGCATCATTTGTTTATTGTGACGCCAGCACATTCAAATGCTTGTAGAATCTTGATTGCTCAGATAAAGGGAATCAGGATCTTGACAGGAAGATTAAAAGTTTCATTTCCAACTGCTGAAAGGATTGAATGGGTAAAGAGAGTAACGAATGTAACTTCAGTTGACATGCTAGACGTAACTTATTATCTGTGATTTAAAGAATTAATCTTTAAATCACAGAATTTTCTTAAATTTACTCATATCAAACCTACAGATGCTTCTTCTTTATTGAATATACACATTCATATTTTCCTTGAATTCTGACTGCACACACATATACCATTAACATGAAACAATTCGTAACATATGTTTCTTTAAACATACTCATATTTATATGAATATACATATGAGTACAAAGAAAAAACAACGTAAATAAAGCAAAAATTCTCAAAACAATAAAAGTCATAGCTATTTCTAGGCTACAATGTAGCCTCTTCATCAGTGCATAAACGAAAAGTGCTCAACAAATAACAGAAACAAGAGTGAACGGGCAGCAACTATAAAGACAGCCGGTATTTGCACCAAATGGGTAGGATTAGGGATTAACCAGTGGGAAACAAAGACAAGAAATGAAGAAGACCAATCAGAGGTCAGGAACACGAAAAAGGGACAAAAATGTACAGGGAAATAATAAAAATTATAAAAAACGTTTCCAAATATCAGCAAAAAAATGAAGTACTGGAAAAATCATTTACAAAAGAATGAGATTTTTTTTTCAAATATAATAAGCTTCCCAAAAATCAAAGTCGTGTACCGAAGAACATTTACTGATAATTCAAGCAAAAGAAAATTCAAATGAAAGTCCAACAATGTTCCAGTCAATGGTGATATATTTGATGCAAATAAGTTCAAATACATTTTCGACGACTTTTTAAAAATCGGGATATTTTTTGCGATCTCCAAAGAAGCAATGTCTGGTTGGATTATCATATGTTCAGCATGTATCCATAAGCATTACATAAATTAATCAGCATATTGCTTAAATCAGTTAAAATTGGTGCACTTGGGGGAGTCTTGATTTTCTCCCATTCTTTCGAGATTTGAAACTACTGTTCGGGATGAAAGATTATATGAGGGACTTAGAAGCAAAGGGGTGTAAGTGGAAAATTTGAAAATTTGGAGATCACCAGTGCAAATGATAAAGAAAGCACTACTCTATATTGTGGCAAGAGATGATAGTGATATCTCTAAAAGGTGCTATGCAATAGCCTGATTTAGAAAAAAAATTGCATTAAAGGTCCAATAAAATCCAAACTTTGAACGCATTTTCCTCGGAATCTTTTTTTGGTCACTTACATCCCTTTGCTTCTCACTGCTTTATATTATATATATTTATATATATATATAACTTTATTTCCACGAAGAGAACTAATTACTCAACAAATAATGCTGATTGCAATCCAGAAAAACGCAGTCAATAAGTCCCTGAGCAATATCTCACTCTCACACATGCCTGCTTTATTTTGTTTATTTAACGATAAACTCAAGGTCAGATGGTGACTTAATCATTCCCTTCCCTTATTTCCTCTCTCCGTCCTTACTATGAGGGTCAATCTTATGTTATTCCCAAGGGAAATTTCAGAGGCAGCAGTGAATCCATGATCTGTTTATGGTATTTCTGTATCAGTCGCTCCACTAGCTTTTATCTGACAGCTAATAATGCCTGATGAATATTATTTCAAGAAACTGCTACAGTTCCTGATACTTGCGATTTTCGAAAATCAAGTGTTTGATTTAGATGATCTATCAAAAATGCAAATATTGACTTTTATCAGGTCATTTTTCTTTGCTTTGAAACCAGATACGGTTTTCATCAGATTTTTACGAAACAAAATGTATTTTAAAATTACTAAAGTAATATAGTAAATGTTCTTCACAATTTTGCAGATTAATTAATTATTTTTCAATAATTATATTAGAAAGAAAAAAATTGCTAATTGAAATAAATCAATAAAAGTGTAATATAAATAAGTAAAACAATAAAAGTGATGAAGGTTGCTCTAATATACAAAAAGTTAAAAGATGTCTGGGTATGCTTTTATTCATGCCTAAACCATAGACAAGGAAAAATAATAAAAGAAAACGTTTTTGTGCTCAGATGGTTTGCTATAATACATATTTTTAAATTTTCAAATACTTTGTTATGCCTGCTTATCCACTCAGATTTTACCATATTATATGATTTTTCCATCACTTTCTTTGATTCTCAGAGGTATAAGTACTAAAATTTTCCACACGCAACTGTTCCGGCCCTTTGTGTTGTTTGCTCCACCCTGACACATATATATACAGGGTGTTCATTAATTATTGTCAGGGTTTCCGCACCTCATAACTTTCGAATAAAAAATATTACTCAAAAACCGATTCCGTATTCGTAAATTACAACTCAAAGAATTTTATTAATGACTAGCGGTACCCGCACGGCTATGCCCGTGTTAAAAAATGAAAAGACCAGTCGGTTTGCCATTGTGTATATAGTGATAACTTTTTTAGGTGCAAATTATGTTATTTTATTAAAATGTATAGCATTCCATATAATTAAAGATTAGCTGCCCATGGCAATCAGCCGGAGATCCTACACATTTAAGCATTTTTTTTTACAAAACACACACAATAAAAAAGGAAAAAGGAAAGAAAGAAACGAAATAAAACAAAAAAGAAAATATTTGAAAAAAAAAACGCATTTTGTTTGTTTTGTTCAAGTACCCACACAAAAAGGAAGATTATAATAAATAAGAATAGTTTTAATTAATAAATTTTTAGTACAATTAATTTTTATCTATTATTTATTGACAACGCCGGGTCCAGACGCTACGTTTTGTACAACCTTTTGTCTGCGCAGTCTTAAGACTAAATGAAAACGTTGCAGTTTTTTATGCGTCTACATAGTGCAGAGATATCTGTATATTTCACTCAGTTTTGTGCGATATCGTCATGAAGGAGATACTACTCTGGTCAATTATGACATGGTGTCATGTTAAAAAAAAAGACTGGAACGTCTCAGAAGAACCCGGCGTTCAAAGTGGTCAAATGATTACATAAAATAAATATTTTTTTGTTGCCTGTTCTGGTGGTTCGACAACTGCAATCTCTTTATTTTCATCCATGGTATTCCTAGACTGCCTTGGTGTCTCCTGATCATTTAGGAAATGTAACAAATCAAAGTACCAGAGAGATGGCTTGTAAATTTCGTCTCCAACCCCAGATCGAATCGATTTATTAACTTTTGCCAATTATTTCCGGTAAACACTTCTCAAAGAATTAATTATTTACAAATGTTTCTCTGTTTGCGGTTGCATCAATGTCTTTGATTTTTTCCACTAAACTTTCATAAGCCTCACCCTTTTTATCCTTGTCACTATACTCCTTGGATTTTACACGCCAAACGCGTGGGAAACTTTCGCATAATGCAATAAATTTTGTGAGAAACTCCCGAGAACATTGCCGAAAGTCAGCCATTGTCGCCTGACGGATTAAAACTGAGAAACAAAATGAATCGGAAAGGGGTGCTTCCGTCTACATGTGCCGATTTGTCTGCACAGTTCAAAGACATATGCTTTCTAGCTCAGTTATCGCTGCAACTGTACAGTCTTCGCACCGGACTCAAAACTGCGCACTTTTCCAATCTACACGCAACGTTTTATCTGCAATGTGTTGAACTGCGCAGAAAAAAGGTTGTGCAAAACGTAGCGTCTGGACCCGGCTTAAAACAGAAAGACGAAATTGTGTAGCCTGCAGAAACAAACAGCAGCAAGCAAAGATTTGAAAGCGGAATAAACCTTTCATCCGAGCTCAAATAGGAAAATAACATATGTGCTAATTCACTGGAGAAAAAAAAGTAAATAAATGAAAGTATAAATAGTAATAAAGCTGGAATAACAAAAATCGCTATAAAGGATAACATTTCTTTTAAAAACCCCTGTGCAGTATGGAAAATAGTCCCGTAAAATACATGTCAAAATAAGGAAATCAAAACAAAGCTATCAATCGCCTGTGAGACGCAGGAAATAAATTTTAATTCGTTTTAAAAAAATAATAATCAAAATCCAAAAAAAGAAATAAATAAATTAAAAATCGGCTGCTTCTCAAAATGCTAAAAACCGCAAGCAATAAATTTTAATTCGTTAAAAGAAAAAAGGATCAATAGTCAGTCGCATGGCAACAATTAAAATTAAAGTTAATTACCGTGAAAAAATAATTTCGAACTGCAGAGAAAAATGCTTATAAGTTCTTTTCTAGTTAATTTAGAGGCTTCGAATTTTCGCACGTAGAGCGAAACTCTTTCCGGGGTAGTTTTTTACGCGCTTTTCAACGGTATCAAGCTCGAAACGATGCGATAATTCCTTCCTATAGAAAATGACTATTTTATGAAACTTTCGGCTATAAATTGGAATAAAAGAAGAACAAATTCGAATTTCAGAAAAAACTCTCCGAGGTGCACACCCCCATGTTCCAAACTAATTTCGTGCCAAATTTCATGAAAATCCGCTGGACGGTCTGGGCCCTACGCCGTACACAGACAGACACACACACATACTTACTGATTTATTATTAGTAGAGATATTAAAAAGATTAATGAATTTGCACATGGCTGCCCTTCGTGGCTCGTAACACATCGAGACGAAGTTCAATTTCCTTCCAAGTGTTCTCCAGCATTTGTTAGGTAGCATTTTGGATCGCAGTAACAATTCTGCGCTTCAGTTCATCAAAGGAGGGCAAAGGGGTCTTGTACACAATGTTCTTGACAAACCCCCATGGAAAGAAATCCAGTGGTGTTATATATGGTGATCTCGGAGGCCATGGGATTGGTCCACCTCTTCCATACCATCTGTCGGGAAAGTTCTCGTCTAAAAAGTAACGCTACCAGTTTCTTGAAATTGTGTTAACCAGCGTCTGATAGAATTATCCGAAGGAGGATCTTTCTTGTACGTGGTCCTGAAGCGACGTTGAGTAGTTATGACTGATTTAATTTCGAAAAACCACAATACACACATTGCTTTTTCTTGCACGGTCACCATTTTTATTTATATCTTCATAATTACCCAGACTGCAAATGCGGTAACATCGCATTGTTGCCACGTAAAATTCTTTGAGTTGTAATTTACGAATACATAATCGGTTTTTGTGTAATATTTTTGATTCTAAAGTTATGAGGTACGAAAACCCCGACAATAATTAATGAACACCCTGTATATATAGTTATTTGAAAGTGAAAACTTTGATTTTTATTATGACGTTAATTCGCAAAGCTTCAATTTATGCTAGTTCAAACAATTCACTTGTAACCTAAACATAATTCATTTTCGACAAACTACAGAAACACTAATCAAAAGGCGAAAATTTAAATACAATCTTCCTAAAAATATAGTTTGCACAACCACCGGCATGTACGGATTATAAATACTGAGCGATTGAAAATAGCTGCTTGCGGTTTCTGCCTTTCGTGAAAGTTTCTCTGTTTGAAAACAACATTTATACACCAAAATGACGTGCTTACTCGAAAAAATAAATTCAGGGAATAACTATAATTTATTTATTCCAAACCTTTCGCTGTTTCCGCCTAAAGTTGTAGTCGAGCGAGCAGGGAAGAAAGGATTGTAAAAATTTACCAGGCATGGTCTTTTGCTTCGCTCTTAAGCAGCAACAATTCTCAAAAGCGACTGACAAATCTAAAAATTTTCGCATGAAAATACTGTCCCTAAAATGTTATGAGAAGTATCGTGCGTATGTGTGTAAGTAAGATATTTTGCCGATTTTGGTTAAAATTATAATTATTTTTAAAATAAGCTTTTTTAAAATTTCCAGTGCGTTAATTTATTATGCTGCGCGTAATTGTTGTCACTGTTAAAACTATTGTTTGTCTTGTTGCGCTAAGTATTCAAAATATTCGAGGTATTTCTGCCATCAAAGTGGTATGACGAAAATTATCTATCTGCCTATGTATCTATCTTTCTCTATATATATCTATACATCTATATACAATATATATATATATACAACAGTATATATATATATATATATGGTACATATATATATGGTACAACCTGCAAGGGGAGCTGGATCTTCCCCCTAATGACTCACTGGTGCTTCCCTTCATGTTTTTCCAATTTCTTTCTTTAATGTGTTTTTCTTTTCTTGTTTTTATTATGAAGTATGTCTGTTCCTTTTTGATTTTATATATACTCGTATATATGAGAAAAAACCTATTAAGTTCTGATAGCATGTTCAAGGGATTTATGCAAGATTTTATGCAGACTTTCTTCCGCTGTAAATATTTTCTTTTTTGCAATAGCACTGTCCATTGTTTGTGGAGGAAACATTGTTTGTAAGAAGAAAGATAACGGAACTAAATGCGAATTTATTTTCTCATATTTTTCACTAGATAGACGTATCACCGCGGATACTAAGTGATTGCAAGCACTTCCGACAAGCTATTAATATTTTTCTCTGTTTTGCAATTCCACATTTATTTTGCTCCTAACTCCCGTTTAAATAACAAGAAAGGGAAAAAGTTCTCCATCACATCTTTTAAACAAATGTTCAGAGAAATATTTTTAAAGCTATAATGTTTGCTAATTCAAATTATCTTTAATAACAAGTAAACATTTTCTGTTTAAAACTTAGCAAAAAGACTCATGCTATACCTTTGCATGCACGGTCTTCTCTGACGAATCGTTCTTTTCCCGTTTAACTCTTGCGGAATGTATTTACGAAATTAAACCATTTCAAAGACAGCTTGAAACTCACTTTTAAGTGTTAAATGTGCTTAAACGGGTTTTACAATCTTTGATGTAATATTTTTTTCCATATTTTTTTCAGTTTCATATGTAATTCGTTTATTTTTTGCTAACCGTTTAACCATGGGGTTTGACCACGTTCAAATGGGGTTATTCAATATATTTATGAAGTACGAGTAGTTTTTGACACATTTTTTACCTAATTTGAGTACTTGTTTTAATTCTCTTTTGATAAAATTTCTTCAGACTTTTTAGTTTCTTTAGAGAAAATTATACTTATAGAAACAAACTTGCAATGAAACTTTAAGAAATGCTAAAGATGCATACTAAAAATTAAAATGAACTGTATTCTATTCATCGATTGTTATTTACATATTATTTCTGTACCTCAAGTACAGAAGGGTACTCATGTACTCAGGTGTGTACCACAGACTAACGTAAGCCCAAAAATTGTGCTTTTCAGGCTATAGAATAATTTTTTAACTGTACGAAAATTAACCAACAAGGGATAAAGCATACACATAATGTTGACAATCATGTTTTGTAGCCTAAAACGTAAAACAGCTTGTTTACTAGGCAACGAAATTTTTCTTTTCAGTTTCTACGGTCAGATTTTAAAGTAGTAAACATGTAACTTACTTTAGTCTTCCCTGAAGTACCAGGTCTGTCATTATAACAGAAATAATTAAAAGCACTAAATAACAAATCAAGTTACAAACAGTATTATTATTTATAAAAGCAATCAAAATGTGCTTTTAGATGGACATGATAAGTAATGATAGAAAGTAGCCCAACACAAGCTCCTCTTTTTTGTTTATATAACCTCATTTTCTACTAAATCCAGAGATTCCTATCAACTATGCAATAAACACACTAAGCAATGATTTAGCTTAGTGCTGACCTTTATATCCTAGAAGGCAATTGTTCTGTTGTGATAATACTGACGTATCACCTCACACAATTAATGATTATTCTTTCTTTTGGCGGGAATACTTCTTCCTTTATCAACTCTTGGGCCTTTGATTTATTCCGAGCTCTGTATTATTGGTTATCTTAAACAATTTATATTGCGCTTTTATTATGCATGTTGCATAAATTACTCATATTATGGCGCTAGTTATTATGATGCTCCATCAAGTAAATCGAGCCCCACGTAACGATGCCAGGAAGAATGATTTTAATAACATGAAAAGCTTTATGGCAGCCAATAATAATCAGGTTACGATAAAATATTTCATTATTAGACGAACATAATAATTGTTTTATCGCTTACTTGTTTCCCACTTATTATGATTTATCTGAGAATGCATTTAAGCCACATATTTACTATACTAGTTGTCAAACTTAAAATTTAGTTTCTTTTTGCCTGATTTTTGGTTTTGCTTATTTACTTGCTTTAAAAAAACCTGAATTGGATTTGATCACTCACTTTTACTTTTATTTGCTCTTCCAAAGCGTACACTTACTTGCAAAGAGACTTGAAATAAAATTGGTAACAAGTTATTCATCCTTTAACTTGAGCTTATATTTTCACAAGATGTCGTTAGTCCTAGTTTAGTTGTTTTAAGATTATAATTTGTTTTTAAATTAAAATTATAACGCTTTTGATTGGATGATAGAAATTATCTTACTAAATTATGAGCATTTATAATTACCAGAAAATTTGGATATGAAGCAAACGCAGAGCTTGGTAGGTGATCTGGGTTTCCACACCCCCTAGGAATCCCATCGCATCTTCCCAAAGGGAGTGTTAGAAATATTAGTGTAAATCGTTTTTAAATCCATATCGTTCTATTTTTATGAAACAAAAGTATATACAGCTATTCGTGTTAATCATTATTCGCGATAAATATTTTTGGGAAGCTAATTTAATGTTAGTTTTTAATAAGTGGGAACCTGGATAGCTCCAGCTAGCCTGCTGAGCCAGACCGCCATTTATATGCATGCGAAGACAAGTCATTTTGCTATTTTTTCCTTTCATAAGGAGAAAAATAAATGTGACAAATAAAAAATAATTGCTAACAAACCATAATTTTATTTCACTTTACTTTGACTTTCAATTTATTAAATAATAAAATGATAAACTGGATCTGTTTAAATATACTTTGTGTCCAACTTTGAGTAAGTTGAGCATTTAAAACTGCAATAATGTCAAACAGTGGTTTGAACTTCTTATAATGAAAATGCACAGTTTAAAATTCTTAAGTTTTAAAATAAGTTAAAAAAAACTATAAAGACAATTTAGCATTGAAAAAAGTAGTCTTAACTAAACTATTCTCTCCCCCCCACCCCCAAACTACTCTTGATGATGTAAATACATGTGAAAATTAACCGACTTGGAGAAACCACCATCAAAAATGAGTCTCCGATTTTTTAAATGCTAGTTGAAACTTCACAAGAATTATTACTCGCGCTTAAGAACGGAGCTGGAAATGAGGATCCAAAGAAATGGCACATGATCCTATTGCTTCTACAACAATTGTGACTATGTTGATTCCAGAAATATTTTTTGTCAGTCTTGAAATTTTATGGTTTACTTTGAGGAATTTTCTTTCAATTTTGTTGGTTTACCTTGAGGAATATTCATTTTATTTTGTTTTTTTACCTTGAGAAATATTCTTTTAATTTTGTTGGTTTACCTTGAGGAATGCTCTTTGAACTGTTTTGGTTTACCTTGAGTAATATTCTTTTAGTTTTGTTGGTTTACTTTGAGGAATATTCTTTAAATTTTGTCGGTTTACCTTCATGAATACTCTTAATTATGGCCCTCTGTAGCTCTTAGATTTCTCATGAATACAACACCCAAATAACCAATCGAGGATTGTTAAAATACATGCGAAGTACCAAATCATAGAGTTGAATGACTAGTATAAGCACATTTAAATCATAAACAATATTTTACAAAAATTTAATTTCTTATTAATTAGGAATTATTATTTGTTCCGAGACATCTTTAGATTTTTGCCCAAATTATTTCAGGATTATTTAATAGCTTTTATAGCAGCTAGAAAGATAATGGAAGAAAATGGTTTAAGTTACATTAAAAAAATATTCCTTAGTCAGAAGTATCAGATTAAAAGTATATGTACTTAAATGCTGAACTATAGTAGACAAAATCACTTCACTTTACAATGAAAAATGGATTTCTAAGAACGATTCTTATGTATAGAAACATATTTTAATCAAATTATATTTCAATAAGAAACCTACACTTCACTTTTTCAGATGAGACATTTTTCTACCAAGAAATAAGATCACCTGTAAATTTTATGGAAAGTAAAATTCATCCTAAAGCTTAAAAGGAATGCAATTTATTGTTTAAGATCGCTTGGTTTCGTGTTACCAAGACAGTATATTGCCTGTAACTTGTCTTATGGAAAGTCACGAAAACATTTTTCATTTATGAGAAAGTAAGACTAAAAAGGTTTTAAACTCATCGATGGCTTTCCAATGTACTTTAGAAATTATGTCATAGGAAAAATAGGGTTTCAGAAAAAAAAGAGAAAAATTTTCGTACTAAATACATTTATGATATGAAAATTAAATGAAATATACCATTTCAGTAACATTTCCGGTTCTATGACAATAGATGCGTGAAACATTCTTACCTTGATATATAGATTCCAAAAAAGAGTTATTTGAAATACTTTTTCGCAAAGTGCTTCAGAATTCAGAATTTCGTTGCTCCAAACACGTGAAATACGTATTTTTTAACGCATAATTCCACTACTCTACTTTATTATTTAAGGTATGAAGTATGCTAAACCAGAGATTCTCAAATTGATTAACTGACTGAAATTAAAGCACACATACACATCGAAAACAAAATACATTTCGACATATTTAATAACTTATTAAAGTAAAACAAATTACTAAATTAAAACTTTCTTAATCAAAACATACTAAATGAAAAACAAATTTATTAAATATTAGTAACTTCCTTGGGCCTGTCTTTCAAAGCAAAGTTTTTCGAAGGAAGGCTTAATATTAGAAACAACACCCTCAGTTGTTTCTATATTTAGCCGAGATCTATAATTTGTCTTTAAAGAAGCCACAGTAGAAAATCTAATTTCACAAAAGTTGTTGAGGATAATAATAATAATAAAATTACACGTTAATTTAAAGCACAAATGAGCAATAAAATGCAGACATATGTTTCGGGATTGCTTGGAATCCCTTTTTCAATGCGACAGGGAGCTTCTAGATGCAAAACATCCAAATGAAGCCAAAATTGTTGAGGATGTTGAAAATGGTAGTAGAATGCGAAATGCCCTTGTTTTTAGTGCAGAAAAATCATCCACTACTCCTGCCCAAAATTCAAATAGTGATTTATTACTAAATTAATTTTATTACTAAATTACTCGTTTTAACTCTTGTTTTGGCAGTTAGTTAAAAATAATTCAAAAACATAATGATTACTCAATATATATTATTGTTGTCTACATTTTATGGTAAGGGGGGGGGGCGATGAAAATTATGATAGAAAGTTGGGCCGCGAATACTGAAAGGTTGAGAAACGCTGTGCTAAACGATCCCCCCCCCCTTAAAATATATATACATATATATATATATGTATATAAAAATATAACCGAAAAATACAAGTATTATAGTAAAGTTAGTACTTCTTAAAAGTTTATAAGTCGCAGTCATTAAAGTTATCACTCAAAATAATAAAGGAGTATTAGGAAGTGTATTAGGATTAAACTTGTAAACAATATACATTGTTGTAGGTTTTCTTTAATTTTGATGAATAATGAAATTAACCTTCTTAGACAGCATTGGTCTTTTGAAATTTCTTTCTTCTCTTTATTAAGCGATCAAAACATTTCTAAGGAACGCCTAATGACATCTTTCCATTGATATGATGGATTTTTAAGGATAAGTCTTTCCTTTTTTCAATACGGAAGTCATTTTACAAAGTTCCGATTAGTTGTACTGTAGTGGTTTTACCCCTTGACGCTTTGGATAGAACCGCAGACACATCGATTACTTATTCAGCCACTGCCCTTTAATATCAATGTTAATATAATGATAAAACCATTGTGGCACCAATTTAAAATTCGTAATAGTAATTCGCAATTAAATTTAAAATCGTGAAGTCTAGGTAAATAACAGGTTACACAGGTTGGGGAAAATTAAGAAAAAAAACTTTTGTACGTAACTCCAGTATATATATATATATATATATATATATATATAGATAGATAGATAGATCTAGATATATGTATATATATAGTGTATATATATGACTAAAGTTGTAATAGGTTGTTAATTGTCCCTTCCATAAAGTGCATTCCATTATACATAAAATACTTATTTGTTTTAAACACAAGAACAAACGGTCCGAGATAAGTTCTATCCTACAGTTTCAGTTTTATCTGTACCGTTTTATTTTTCACCGAGCTTGATTCAATTCTTCACGTTTGAGCTGATGCATTGAATCGTAACAATCTGCAACTACCCTCTGTCCATCATTTCCTCTCTCGGACCATTGAGCATCTTCGTGTAAAACCCGAGATATTCGTTCTCTCTTGAAGTCTTCCACGTCTCCGCACTAAAATCCCCCATGTTTGACTTTTCCTCCAGTTCAGCCTCTGACGGAATGGTTCAGTAAACGTAACTACATAAAGAACGTTGCGCTTTTTAAGCGATTTCTGTAGGGCATTGAACAGTAAAATAGATAAAATATTTGGAAATGAATAGCTTGGTGCTAAATATTAGACTTTAAAGCAAAACGTTTTTCAATAACATTAAACCAATACATAGTATTAAGTTAAAAAATGTTTTTCGAATGTTTCCTTACGTGTCTTTATTTTAATGCTCAAAATTTTTGTCGAATATACATTTTCAGCATTAAAATTAATAAATAAATAATAAAAAAAATAAGTAAATAAATAAATGAACTCGCAAAACATTATTTTACAACCAAGAAGTTCTTTGTTCCACTATGATGTTAATGATTTTAATTTTCAAATAAGAAAATTAAGTTTTTTTACGAGTTATTGATTTGTTTTAACATTATAATTTTCACTTTTTAGCAACTATGATTATGACAAAGGTGAAGTGGTTTATAAAAAGGAATTCTGAAATAAATATTTCAAGTGTGAAAAAGTTCAGACACTGCAGTTAATTAAAAACATTTAAATAGAAGGAAAATGAATTCTTTATTAGTCTTAAAAATAATATGAATTATATTACAATGAATTATATTACAAACATTTTTTTAAAAAAATGAACTTTCAATGGCTATGGACCTAATATTATATTTGTGCTCCTTGAAACTATATGGAACTTATATAAAAATACGCACATTTTGATCAGTTGTGCTTGACAAGTGTGTCAAGACATAGCATTTACTGAAGTAAAAATAATATAAATAAACAGTTAAATTAAAAATAAATGAAGCATACATCTCAAAATAGAAAGTGTAATGTGTGTATTATTCATCAATTAAAAAATAATAAACATATTTCCTAGGGAAAAGGATGCTGAAAATAAACAACTAATATAGTAAAAATAATATTACATTACAATGTTTGCCACAAATGTTTCCTGCCTAATAATACGAAGATTTCGAGACCAAATACTGGCATGCACATGTCTCGAAACAAACGTTCGAAGCTCTTTATTGAAATTGAAATTTAAAGAATGATCCTAAAGTTACTATAGGTTATGCTAAAATATCTCAATGATCAATAAAAGATATAATGCATCTACATTGAGTTAACGATTAATTCAGCTAATCGTGCTATTTAAAGAAAAGCATTTTATAAAAAGTTTTTGTCTTCAAAAAGCATGTTTTTAAAAGTTTTATTTTTAAACCATATTAACTATCTGTCTTATTCACTTACTAAACTTACTAAATTTCTAAATTAAATCATTTAATATCCTCCTGTGATATTTGTCCACAATCTAAACACATATATTTTTTTATTCATGTTGTTTACCAGCACAGCGCTGAACATTCATTCGTGGACAGTTAAACTCACGCGTTTTATTGCTCTAACACAAAGGAGCACAAATTCTTTAAAGTGCACATTATTTTTTATGGCTGAGTCTACTGATCCCTCTCCTTCAAAATTCCGAAACTCGAACGTAAAGTGTTTCAACTCTGAAAGTAGACGTCTTTGAAGAAGTCCCTTTCTTGGCTTTTACACGAGGAAGCTCAATGGTCTGTGAGAGGAAATGATGGACAAAGGCCAGCTGAAAATTGCCACGGCTGTCTGGTTTGGATCAAATGTGGAGAAGAATGTCAGGCTTAGCTACAGAATAAAATGACAGAGACAAGTATCAAACGGAAGCAAGATACGTATTTGACGTCATTTTTTCCGCAGGATTATATTATATATATATATATATATATATATATGGATAAAAACGTGTAAATGGGGAAAGATTTCGGAGTGTTTCATAACATCGCGATAAAACTAAGTATTTATAATAGGAAGTACATTAATATTTTCTTTTTTTTTTCAATTGCACTGTCTATGTGAATATCTTTTTAACCTACCTGAAGTTCAGAAACTTATTTTTAATATGTTAGTACATAATGAACTAATAGAATTAAACTAAATTAAAAATAAATTTAATGGAGAAATATCAATGAAAGTGCGAAGAGAAACCTATTTGCTAGTAGTGCTACCAAAAAAAAAAAAAAAAGCGAAAGGTATATATATTTTTTTCTTTTTTGAAAAAGAAATCCCTACCATCTTTTTTTCACATTTTAATAATTTTTTGCATAGCTGTTAAATGATGCACTATATTTTAAAATAATATTACGTACATCTAGGTATTTGTCGTAATGTTAAATTATTACAAATTGCAAAACAGAAATTGAATATTGTTACATATAAATCTCATGGAGCGTTTAGAGGAAAATTTCTTACTTTTAAGAGTAAAATTAATTGAGATAAAATATATATATATTTTTTTGCCTTTAGTTGAAACTCTTTCTTTTTCGAGTAATCAGTTTGAAAAGAAAAGAAAGAAAACCATAAACTATGCGTACGGGCCTAGCACGTGCATGTACAATTGGAAAAAAGGTGTAATGTATAATTTTAAAAAACTATTTCTTTGTGATATCTTTCATCTATTATTTTTGTTGAAGAAACTAAGTTTGACATAGTGATGCGTAATTAAATTTGACTTAGTAAAAAGTTCAGTCTCGGTACTTAAGAGGATGTCTGTAGATTTATATTGTTAAAATACGCAGGCAAAAAATGCCACGATTAAAAGCATATTTTCAGGCTAGAAATCCGGGAAAAAACAGGAAGAAAACATTTTATTGCGTGAAGACATTGATCTCTGATCACATGATAAATTTATACCGTGTGTGAGACAGATCGACATAAACTAATAGATTTACTGGAACTATTCTTGCGGATTCCATCCTGGAATATTGGGGTCGCAGTTACAATCTGTTGCCTCGAAATGTGTGGATACGTCATTCAAGCTAGGATGACAACAAATCGGTAACAGAGTTTTTTTTTATCTACAAAAATATCTTTATTTGTGAGTAAGTTTTGTTTTAGATGAGTTTAATAGGGATTTTACGGCTGTTAATGTTTGCGGTTGAACACACAGTGTACTTTTTATCTTAATATTATATTACATTTTATAATATATCGAAATAAACATAGTATCATATGTGCTCCATATTCGACTCTAAAAATTGTCCACTGCTTATAATTGAAGGTTATTTACGATAAAATTTTCCAACAACTGGACAGGATAACGTAAACACTACGTAATAAGCTCTAAATACCTGATGAATGTAACATTTGTACGGAAAACTACTATTTTGTACTGTAATTGTTTTGTGTACGTAAATACACTTCTCATAAAATACAAATTAATGATATAAAATATAAATAAATTGTATTTATCTGCATCGGTATTTAAATTGCATTTGCATTTTTCCTTTAACCGAAAATCTTTTGTTCCGACTCCGAATTAGTAAAATTTTCTGAATCGAGATTTCTTATATAGCTTTTTCGAAATGTATGCCTAATAAGAAAATGTAGCTTAACGAATCTATGTTTGCGTAATCCGAAAGATTCAATTCGCTTACTGAAATGCAGAAAGCTGTTCACCAAAAAAGTAGTATAATTCCAGGAATGCGATTTGAAGCAGCATGCTTCATGTGTTAAAAAAAGAAGAAACGAGAGAGAAAAGAGGGACAGCGTAAAATGATGTCCTCCTGCTACTACTGTTATAAATCTTACGTACCGGACAAGTACCAATTAATAATTAGTTATGGGAAAAAAAGAGAGTCATTTAAACAAGAAATGGATTATTTTAAACTATAAGAATACAAAGACACCTTTTTTACAATTGTCTAAATTTGTATCAGTTTATGGTCAACTAAAAATTAGATTTGTAGTCAAAAACGTTAAGTTAAATACTTTTATGTGTGCTTATGTGCTTATTCTTACAACTCGACGCATCTTTTGTGGTAAAAAGTTAAAATGCAAAAGACATTGATTTTATGATTGCATCAATTTCTTTTGAATATATCCCTTAAGAGACTTCCCGATCTAATAAATCTGATAAGCATGAAGGCCATTTCATAAAAGAGACGATCTGAGAAGCACATAGCAACGTCAGCCGATTGACATGGAGCTGTTAGATAATAATATTCATTCGAAATTCCTCCGTTCAGTCAGTCCTACCTGAGTGACATCTGCATCCCCTTTTTCAGAACGTTTTCATGATATCCGTCAGGTTGAGGAAATAGGGGGCTGCCCACGAATTGAAAGAATGCTTGAATCTATATTTGGAGGAATAATATTGACTCGGATTTTATGATTTAGGATTTTTCACGATTCCAATTTCTTTTTTTAATAACATAATCAATGGATAAAATAAGCTGGTAGATTTGCTTTTGTTAAATACAATCAGCCCGTGAGACAGTTTATACCTTTTCCTGATACCCAGGCATATTTTGCCTTTTTCAGATTTTGGCACAAATAATGTCGCATATGTGAAGCAAATTTGTTTAAACAAATATGTAATGCAATGGTGTAAACTACGAGCATAGTTTAAAACGCCTATTATGGAAAGATAATGCAATGCCTAATAGATTAGAAAGTATGAAAAGTACTATATGTAAATATTAGTTGTTGATGTAATGTGTCATTTAATTTCAAACAACGCTAATTAAACATCGCATGATTGATATCGTTATAATATGTAAGTTTGGAGATCGCTTGGACATCCCAGTTTATTGATACGGAGCCAGCTTCATCGCGAATACTGAAAACTAAAAGTAATAATGAATGTGATTTGCTTTTCAAGCTGTAGCCATTGACTGATCATCACACATCTTACAAGATCAGTCACACAGAGAGAAAATTCTAGATATCAATGCAACGATAAAGCGTTCAAGAATAACTGTTTTTAATATCTTTAAAAACAAAACTTTCGCTGAAACAAGAGCTTTAAAGTGTAGATTCGGTGGTATTTTGTTCTTTTAAAATGCAGTTCGCTCATCTAAAATCAAAAATAATAACTGTCAGTCTACAAGAAATTCCGCTTTTCTTCGGCAACGATGTCCATTAAATTCGTTAGGTTTTTCCCTGGTTGACGGATAAATTAAAGTTTGTCGAAGTAAATACATTAGGCTTTAAATTTATTGCTTTTTTCTCAATCATATTTATGTACGCAGTGAAATAGCAGTCATAAATTGTACTGAATAAAATATGTATGCAATCTAGTAGTTGGTTGATAATTTAGTATTTTGTCAATATTGTACGCTAAGAAGACACTTCCATTTATACATTTTAGACGCTCGCTGTTCCAAGAAAACTTCGCAGCCTTAAGAAACTAAAGTTCAATAGACATTATACAGTTAGCCAATAGAGAATTTGAAGCAAAAAAAATCAAATCAAGTAGGGGAGAGTTCCACAAAACGGGATAGGCGGGCAAAACGGGATATTGAGCCTCGGATCTTGACTGGTGGTGCTATATCCCGGGAGAAAGGTTAAACTGGTTCCCGACCGCCATGACAGCATTCTCAGTTGATCTCTCAACGCTAGCCTCGTGTTTCGCAAAGAAATCTTTTTTCAAAGTTTTCAAGTGAGATTTTTACTTACTTTGTACTTTTTCCGGCTGCAGAACACCTATCCTCGTGCTTATCCGTCTTTCGAAACAATTCCGGTAAGTACTATGTTTTGTTCATAGCTCTTTTAACAACAATTTCATGTATTTAAATATTGCTAGTGAGTGACGGTTCAGGGGTCAGCCATTTATGTTGACAAAAGCATCAGGGTCGGGCAAAACGGGACACTTTTGGGATGCCCAAAACGGGATACAATTTTGGTGTGTCCCGTTTTACCCGACCATTTCTATTAATGTTTTGGCAATGTGTTTAAGTTATTTTAATTGAAATAAGTAATGAATTAAAATATGTATAATCAATTACAACAATTTATTTTAATTTTAAATAATTATATTTTCGAAATAAAATAATTTACTTTACTTTTGGAGTACAAACAATTGGCCTGAGTTATGTACAAAATTTAGTTATAGGTTGAAGCTGTAAGTCAGAAAAATGTTTTGACCAAAAATTCATTCATTGACGTCCCAACAGCCATTAAATCTGCAACAAAACGAGGCCAGATCCGAAGGGTCTTCAAGGTCAGTCATAGCATCTAAAAGTTTGCAGTCATCACAACCACTAGAGACAGTATTGAATTAATCACCTAGTGATGGTGGCACCGATAACACTAGCACAAACGCAGGACTTATCCAACCGTCCACTTCAACATTAAACAAAGGACTTGGGCTATACTGTCGTCCTTCACTGCCATTTTCTATATCACCCAAAGAAATTCTACCTCCACCACGAGTGATTGGACCAGGACCTCAAAATAAACACGCTAGGAGAAGAGGGAAAACAGCAATCAAAAGCTGAAAAAAAGGGATGCCAAAACAAGTCTATTGAATGTTCCGAAGAGAAAACAAACGAGGCGTAAAAGAAAACCAAGTGAAGATGCAAAACAGGCAGATAAAGTTAAAAAATATTACTCTGAAATTGAAAAAAAAAAACCACAATCATCATTTGCAAAAATCGAAGAAAATGGATTTAACATAAGAAAACCTAAAAGAAAATCATCAGTTAGCCAAGGTTGGAAGTCGTCGTCTTCAGAAGATGAAGCTGAAAAAGACGAAACATGTATTTTCTGCAACGCTCTGTATCTTGAATCGAAATCTGGAGAAGGCTGGATACAATGCTAGAGCTGCCAAGGATGGGCCCCCGAAGCCTGTTCCAGAGCAGAAGAAGAAGACGACACATTTTTATGCGATTTCTCTGTTATGTAATTTTTCAAATTTACAATTAAAAAGTTTCTTCCTATAAAAACGTAGCCTATTTTTGTTTTAAAACCTAAATCAAAAGTAAAATCAATGAAAACCTAATAACATAAAAATCCCTATCCCTTTTTACTCACCCTTGGTAGGGTAAAACGGGATCGTGTAAGACTTTGTAAAACCATTATTTTTCACATAAATATTATTGAACAAATGTGATAAAGGTATTTTAAGTAGTTGAAAAGGTCTATACTTTTAAATGACATCTAGCTTTGGAATGTACCTTGTACACAATAAGAAATAAAGCGGAGAATAGATAAGCTATCCTGCTTTGGGGTACTTTCCCCTATATTATGATAATCTAAAAACTGTTTGAAGCAATACTATATTGCCTAAGTGTTCCTCTGGTAAACTTTGTATTCCTGCTGACCAATGTCTCAATGGAGGCAATTCACTGCTAGAGGTACTCATGAGTGATCATCGTTGTCACGTTGTCTCTTTGTTTACTATAATTTTCAATTGAGTTCTACGTAGAGTTCACTAGGCAAAATTTGTTATCTTAGAATTAATTCGACTATTTTCACAGCTTTTTTTTTATTATAACCCAGTATTTACATTTAATTTAATCATTATAAAAGAAACTTATTAATTATTACGATAGTTATAGTGCTGTATTTAGTGCTAATTTTATGTAATGTAAAATAACTTTATTTAGGCCTAGTTTTTAATTAGATTTCTCAAACTCAATGTAAAGCGATACTACGGCTTCCTTTGCTAACATTGCTTTCATCGGTGCCACGTGACCACTGACGTTGCTTGACTTGCCTCCATTAATTCATATATCAAAATAGTTTTGTTTCACACAGTTTGTGTTATAGTAATAGTGCATCACTTTTCATTATGTTGAATTAAGACAAAAATTAAGTTAATATCAGAACCGTGTTAAAAATCTCCATTATATGTATAAGAAACTGACATCCTTGCGACGTAATTACTTTCATTTTTCTAAGACGTTTGCTTGAAAGTTAGAACTTAATTATAATTTTTAAAGATCATCGGAAACTAATTGAATTCCAGGATAAATTTTCTAAGGCTAATTTTGTTTTATAAGAATTATTTCTATAAATATTTCAACAATAACCAGTAATAAAGTTATTTCTGCATACTTATACAGTATAACATTTTCTATTAAATGTTTGCTTCATATAAAAATATAGAAATTGCAATAGAAAGCAAAGGCCGATTATAAATTATAACTTTAAACTAAATTTTTTACATCTTGAAGTCACCGCAAAAAATATATTTAACATTAAAAATGAGTTTACCTCGTTATAGGGATCTGAATTTATACTAAAATAAATCTCGACATACTTGAAGTTTTCTTTATCATTTCAAAATTCAGTTTGTAGCGGAATTATATAAGCTTAAACAAGAGAAAAGACATTAGTGATAAAGCATGCTACAGTCTTAATGCCAAAAATTGGCCAAGTGAAACAACAACAACATAAATATCTGACAATCTTCAAGATGTAATACGTTTAACAAAGCAAACTTATTCAGCAACAACTATTCGATATTCATTCCTCCGAACTTCCATCAAACGAAACAATTTCATCGTAATTAACACAATAAACCATAAAAGGTTCACAGTACCAGTGCCCAAGTATTATTTTAATCTTATAAGCCCAAATGCCTCGTATTAGAAACCTTCCGCACTTTTCCCTCACTGCCAATTTCAAAACCATGAAATAGTCCGACATCTGAAGACGACACTACTCGTTACAATGGTAATGTAATTTTCCAGTGTTCACGGAGGCTCTTTAGGAGGTTTTGTCATGTTTATGCTAATTCGGCAATGAAAGCTGACAGCGCCGCTGAGAAAAATTCTAACAAAATACCGAGCTTCTTTCTTATTATCTGACAGTCTCTTATTAGATGGAAGAAAACGGATCCCAATGCATATTAAATTTCCCTCAAGGCAGACATGCAGGGAAAAAGCGCGTGGGATTTTCATGAATGGGAATTGTTCTGCCAGAAGGGAGACACGGTTTTGAAGAAAAGAGAGACATGTTTCAATCCGTTCACTTATTTTAAATTCAGCTTTTCAATGTATTACATGAAACTGAGAAAATTGATAGTAGTCTTTATTCAATTCTATATTTCGGTATCAATTTAAAATGTCGTATTAAGGGTAATTTAAAGGTGTAAAACTAAGATTATGAAATTAAATTTCAGATTCCTCAAACCGTTTATAACGTACCTTTATAAATAGTATAACTACTTTTTAGTTCTCCAGATAAAAAAAATCAGTTTTGTTTTTTTTTCTGCCTTATGAAAGAGAAAAACCCTATTTACCGGCTGCGTTCCTAACATTAGAATCACGAAATTTTAGAATTTTGAGTTTTAATGGTTTAGACGTTGAATCAATTTTGACCGTATTGGTACAGTATCTCTCAATATGTGTTATTATATTTTTTTGAAGTTCGGGGGGGGGGGGATGCCCTAACTAAAAACTTTGTGCTATTGTAGGGTAAATACTATATCTCAAGAAGAAACGCAAACATTAAGAAAAATAATTTATATTGCAGGACTTACATGGGAGCAGTTGCCGATTCATTTTCAGCTCCAAAGGGGTGCCGCAATCGAACGTTTTTATAATGAAACGCGTCTGTTACAATTCTAGAAGTAATGAAAGGATTCAAACAAAATTGAAATACAGATGGACCTCAATGAGAACAGATGCTGATTAGGATTTGGCACCAATGCTCTAAGGTAGCAATATCCTACGATAAAAGGTAGAGTATGTATATGCCCGACATAGAGGAGTACGCGTGATGATCATAAATCACAAATTTTTCTTGGTATGATGCTCATGTTTTCACGTATCTTGTTTAGTAAAGTACAATGATTTAAATTCGATGAACACTAGAATTTTACTAAATTTACATATGGATATTTAAGTAATTTATAGTTAAGAAGGCGTAACTGCATACGCCTGTACATAAAGTTACAGGCGTGTTTGTCTAACACAGTTATCTTGTACAACCTTAATTATACACAGAATAGTTAGCATTGTCCCGCAGTGGACCATTCGGTAGAAGCTCGGTTCCAGCAGAACACCGAAAGTGAAAAAACATCGACTTAGGTCAGTGTTTGGGAGGGTGACAACCTCTCGCGGCTGGTTCCTGTAGGGCCGTGTACGCTAAAGGGAGCTGGTGCACGTTAAATAGGTCGTGGCTAAAATGTCCTCCAAGTGAAACGATACCTCTGGGGGTGCTAATCTCAGGTGACGGTCTCTCATCTGGGAGCTGGTTCAAAAAATTAAGAGACTTTACAAAGTGGCGGAAATCGGAATCCTGCCTATAAGGGCCCCGTTAGACTCAGGAGCAGCGTGTCCATTCTTTCTCGCCACGCGCGAGGACACAGCAACATAGTTAGCATTAATCAAGAAATCAAAAATACTAGTTATATCTAATAATGAATGTAAAATTTAAGGTAGTAGTTCTCATGTTGAGAAGAATTTAAACTTTCGCTTTCAAAATTATACATATAAATGGCATCTATTTAAATACATATTGCAGCAATAATTACTTTCTGTATTTTACCCATTAATCAATAATTTTTAAAAAGAAACTTATCCTTTAAATTTTTATTTTTGAACCATTAACTTTTTAGTAAAATCTAGAAACTTTTCATTTTTGGCAAAATTCGTCCGTTCGCATTTCGGCTTCTTGTTCTTTCTTTTCCCTTAATCTCTTGGAATAGCAGGGGAGGGGAGGGGGTGGAAGGTTCCAAGACATAAAATAGATCGGCCAGTTAAAGGGATTTCGCTCAATGTTTGCAGACGATAAAACAGAACGTACACCCTCCTAGAGCAAGACGGTGTCTCAAAGCGTGTATCAAAGCTCTTGTTATTTTCTTGTTAGATCAAAGAATACGAGTTAAATTACTGTAAGCAACAATGCCTAGTACGTTTAACTGAACAATAAAATCTAATTTAAAATATAATTATTGTTTTTTTTTTACGATTAAGGTATTGTGAAACCAATGCAAGCAATATACTGTGCTTCATATTTAATTTATTTAAAACTAATTCGAGCGCAACTAATGACCAGTTTAGATTTCGTATAACAAAATTTTACATGCTTTCAAATGTAACTAATTTCATTATTTTATCCTGCACAAATTCAATTTAGAAAAAACAATAAAATCTGATAAAGGTCATCAACACAGTTTTGAGTTTTTATTTTTATTTATTTTTCTTTTTATATCACGAATTTTGCATCTAGTAAATAACTCAGAGAACTTTGAATTTATTTGTTACAAAATTAATATTATTATTATCAGAACTTATAATATGTTTTAGTAATGACAGAATTCTTCCCACTTACATACTGAACACAATTTTCTTGACTTTTGGATACAAAGTTTACATTAAAAAATATTTTTTTAAAAAATTTCTTTGTTCTGTTCTTTGCCACTGACAACTTTTTTTCATGTGGGTATTGATTAATCAGCATTGTGTAAAAGGTTTCAATTATTATTGATTATAATGGCAAGTAGCAAAGAGTTTATTTGATTTATACCATTCAAATCAAAAATAAATTTTATCTGAATGTTACTTTGCACTCAAATAAATAAAACGTATATCAACATGTAAAATGCTTGATTTCGGATAAAGTTTCCGTATTTACAGACACAATACATAGTTTAAAAAACGCTATTTTTAAAAAATATTTTTTTGATCTCTTTAAAATTTGCAATTATTTATTCTCTGGAATGTGTGTCTATGTATGTATGTATATGACAAATAAAGAGATAAAAACCTTAGAACAAACGAAAGAAGAACTAAAACATAAGAAACATTAACAACAAATAAAACAGACCAAATTTAAAATGTATATATATATATATATATCTGTTCGGAAAGCATGCAAGGAGCAAGATTAAATTTAAACTTTAAACGCATTTAGATTGTTTAAATTCCATAAAGACATTAAAATTAACATTCTAGAAAATTAAGTAAAGTATTTTGCTTATCATCTTCTCTTACCTTTCTCTACTTAAATGTTTATAAATACTAATACTTTTATATGATTTAATTACATTAATCAGAAATAAATTCAATGAGAAAAAGTCATTAAATTCCTGATTAAGATAATTATATTGTTTTTATTCTCTTTTAGTATACTCTCTTTAGTACCTTACGTCAGCAAGTCTTCTAAAGTGTCTCCCACAGAAAGTACACCATAAGATTTCCCACACACAGCTGATAAATCGGTATCGAGTCCAGAACGGGACACTACAAACTAATGGATCGTTCGGCACCATTTTCTGCTTCTGTCTAGGAGATACCAGGGTCGATAGAACATACGATGCAATCCATCATTCTATAATGCATAGTGTGTCATCATCCTGAAACCGAACAATATAAGAGTTGTCGGTGTTGGGGCTGTTGTTTTTATCAAGAAGATGGCAAGATAAATAAATGCTTTCAGGTGAAACTTTTCCAGCGAGTTTTATCTGCAAGACCGAGGTATTTTTATGGATATTATGGATTGTTTTAAGATTGAATATGAGAGACAAGCCTATTTTAAAGAACATGATTTTTTTGCATGAGGTATTGAGAGTTTCAGACAATATTGATATGACATGTGGCATTTATCTTTTATTCAGTAAACAAAAAAAAAAAAAATGCAATGAAAAGCAGCCATTTAAAAATTAATGTTAAGGTTCATTTGAACAAAAACAACAAATTAAAGTATTCAGAATAGTAGTAGTAGAATTATAAATTCTGTAATTATAAAAAAAAAATTGTTGAATTCGGGAAATTAAAGCAAAATACTAATTGTCGTAAAAATGGTACATTTTCAAATTAAGGAAAAGTAATAATAATAATAATAATAAGTAAGGATCACATTTATAAAAAAACTTTAAAAAATAACTTCTTATGAAAAGTAATAATAGAGAATGCAATATCTACTTAAAGTGAAATGGTGTTTCCCTAGAAATACACACAAAACACTTATGCTACAATGCATGTAAGAATTAAACTATTTTGTTTCCGAGGGAAAACAAATGAAATCAAGAAATAAAGCTTAAAAATTATGTCTTATTTCAAATATGTCCTATTATATAAATCTTTTAGAGTAACAAATTTGCGATTTCATCAACATCATCAGAGGAACAAGACTCATGATAATGTAGATTCAAGAAAACCCTTTATTTACCCTTAAGTTTAATAAAGAAATTTTTTTTGCGGGGATCAGTCGATTTATTTATTTTTTTAAAAATATAATTAGTTAAACCTTTCTGCAGCATTTGATTTCCCAAATTCAATCATCAACCAAAATATCTAAATCAGTGGAAAGGAAATTTCAATCCATTAGTAATAAAAATCAAATAACAAAAATATTCCCGACAAAACTGAGAACATACACGATAATGAGCATGTGAAGAATGCGAAGAATTTCTTGAAATGCCCAGCATTCTTCACGTCAAGTAAAGACAGCTGGCGTCTGTACTCGAGATGTTACTTAAGAGAATCCATACACAGAAATTTTCTGTTATCACCTAGCGGTTGACAGATGAAATTGTCGAGTCTTATTTAAAATAACTCAGGATTCGTACTTAAGGAGCTAAATATTGTTTTAATATTCATAAAAGCACAAAAGCAGTTCTAAGTTTTAAAAAAAAAGTAAACTAAATCTTTCCAGAATCCAAATGACATGTCTTTCTTTGGAAACAATAATATTTTTTCATTTGTTTTATTTTTTAAAGTTATCTTTTGACATATTTTGTTTTTACATCGAGTTTCATTTCTAATTTCAAAAAATATTTCAAAATTTAATGAAAGAAAAAAAAAATGCTTTTCCTAAATATATATTTTCTCGTTTAAGCTTTTAGCATCAATTTATTTAAAATTTCTTTCTTACTTGTTTACTTATTTATTTAGTTTATATAATTTCTAGAGTTAATTAAGAAATTCATTGAACGTTTCAAAGTTTTTCATTCCAAGCAAGTTGATTTTGCTTTCTCAATTTTATGTATCCTTAATTTACTATGGAGCATCAGTGTCATTAACTGAGAGACAAGAATTCAAAAGGGAAAACAAACAGATGTGCAATTTATGTGTCATATTCACTAAATTTACATTCGTTTTTCAATAGTAATTTGAATATTAGTGTCAAGAGGAATAAAAACGCATAAAATTTAAATCAAGGAAAAAAAATGTGCTATCCAGGTTTTTCCAAAAATATTTAATCTGGTTTCCTTTTTTAATACGGGACACTCACTGGTATTACAAGGCCCATTTTCAACAAAAAAATCATTAGACCCTATATTTATCTTCATAATATTTCTCCTCGATTCCAAATCGCAATTTCTTCCCCATCTAAAGTTAGAAGCGCTTGGATCATTTCAATTACTTTAGCAAAACCGCCATAAGGAAATCACCATAGTAGTGATGTAATAATAAATATTAGTCCTTTGGTGATATGATTTCACGGTTTATTTGCTCTTAAGCTGCATTCAAGCAGTGATGTTAAAAACAAGAATAGCTTAATATGAATTTTAATATTTATTTGACCATGTATTATTTTTACCGCTTTCTAGAAATGATTTCCTTTCCAGAGAAACGTATTCCTGCCTTGTCAATTGTTTTACTTCAAGTGAAAAGTGAGGCTTCAAGTAAAATACTTACTCGTTCAAAGAAAACAAGAAGTTCCATCTGGAACTAGTCAAGCCTACTTTCCCGTATGCAACAACATTAAGTTTATAACTTAGCTATCTCTGTCTTTTCTCATTTAGCTCTAGTTATAAAATACTTCAAATATACATTTATCAACGGTCAATGCATATTCATTCATTGATTGATTCTTCAATTCCCATTCATTCATTTATTCACTTATTCATGTATTTATTAACCTATTCATTCATTCCATCACTCATTTACTCATTCGTTATTTCCCTCATATATATATATATATATTCATTCATTCCTTCACACATCTACATATTCATTCCTTCATTCAGAAATATTCTTAAAAAAACAGATAAAAAAATTCCTGAGAAAATTGACATCTATTCCTGGATGAACTTTCTATCTGAACCTTTTCTACCCCGTTATAAGATCCTTCGGATAAAGTTTGCTCCAAGCAAATCCTCCAGTCAGATCAGAACTTTTATAGGATCGAAATTTCCTCGTAGGCGCTAATGGTAATTTTTTTTTAATTGTTCAAAATTGAACAAACATTATTCAAATAAAAAAATATTTCATATTGACAGCTCCTTCGAATGGGCGCTTGATCTCAGGAACATGAACCTTATGTCCAGGGTTTGTGTATCTTGCTTCATATTTCCCTATTGGTGCTAACGGTAGGAGTTTTTGAACTGTTCAAGATTGAACGAGAAATTGTTTAACTCAAAAAGAAGAATGGAAATGGGATGTCCTCACCGAAATCTACCAAAACATTTTTTTTTTTTGAATCAGACAAAAAGGACAATCCTCAAAAGTTATTATAGGGGGGGGGGGGGAGACAGACTAACACATATTTTCCCCGTCTCAAAACCCTACTTTCATTTTTTTATTTTTCAATCGTTATTTAATTACTCACTTATTTTTGACTTTCCTTTGTTTTTGACGATATTTTTACGATTCATTACGATTTCTTTCATACGTTCACACTTTTTTTCTTTTATACTTTTACGAGAAAGTAGGTTAAAAAGAAATAACCTCATGTTTTTTCCAATACGTAGCGTTTTATGCGTCTAGATAAGTCTCTGATAAAACGCCTAACATTTAACCTTTAGTGTTTGAAAATTCAGCATCATTATCATAGCGATTTCAGTAGTTTTGCAGTCATTGTTTATAACTCATAAAAAGGTTCGCTGAAATTGATCCTCATTGGCTGGTGTATTTTTATCATAAAGCATAAATGATAAAAATATGTTAAAAATACAATTCCTTCTAGTGTTGAAAAACTGCTATATTTAACATTCGGATCATCCTGATAGGTTTCTTCAGATCACGAATCAAGTCGAAATTTGTTTCACTTAAAGTTTTGGGGACACCACGCGACTAAGCTCTGACTCGGGTACTTCACATACTTTTTCCACTCTTCTACTATGCCCTTCTTCCAATTAAAACTAATACTACATTCTAGCTCATCTTAGAAACTTAAGCAACGAGGAAGAATATTTTTAAGTCAATATATTTTATATTCCACTTCCTCATAATTCATTTTTTTTTATGCTACAACAAGAGCAAAAATATATTGGTGCCCCGAGCAGTACCAGTGAAACTGAGACTAAGCCTTAATAAAAACGTAGTATAATAAAGGTCGAGACTAACTGTCGCTACTCGCCATTGGCGGCTATAAATTTTTATTTGGCGACTAGAAAATGTTGTCTGTCGCCAAACTGGCGACTGGAAAAGATTTGTAATTTATTATTCTTTCTTTAAAAATAGGGCTTTGTGTAATTTTGAGACGAAGTGTAGTTTGAGGTATATGTATACGAATGTTTGTATGCAAAATGAAGCCACGGTTGGGGAAGGGGGATCAGTTTGAAACATGGTTCAAAGTGGCGACCAACAATTTCAACGTAGAGACTAACTTATTTCGGTTTACCAGCTACTGGCCGACATCAAATTTTTTTAGTCTCAAGCATTACAAGATACGCAGTAGCTTACATATATATTTTAAACCATTTGTTTTCTACAATAAAATGTAATGCAACATTTGAACATGAAAATGGGATAAAACATGTAATGTTAAAGGACGTTTAACGTAGTTTTTTTGCACAATTGTATTTTTAAAAAATATCAGCACAAAATTGTTTTTAAATTTAGGGGATAATTTATTCTTTACCGTAACGAGCAAACGCTCTCAGCCAGTCAGCAATGCTTTTAAAGCATCAGGACACTATAAGCTCGGAAAATATTTCTTCTAGGCCTAAACAAAAATTCATTTGAATGTAAATAAGCGTGATATATTTTTCAGTAAAAACAGCAAAGGTAATGTGTTTCAGATAAAACTTAAAAATTTATAGTTAGTTTCAAGGATTAAATTTTTTAACAATATGCAGTAAGGTACCTGCGCCCATTATGGACACCTTGGAAAATGTATTTTTCTCGCCCCCCCTGTACACGTCATAGGACTCCAAAAATGTATGATCACTATCCCTGGACTATTGACTATCATTATTAAAATTAGCGACCTTGTAATTATCCTATTTTATTTTAAATGATAAAAACAAAAAAAAGTTACAAGTGTCCATATAAGGAACCACCTGTCCCTATTATGGACATGCATATCCATATTATTGACAGGTGGCTTCTTATTGACCTACGACACAGGGTGTATGGAAGTGACACACTTCCAAGGGATTTTAGAGAGAAGGGATGAAAAAATATAGCTTAAAGTATTGCGGGGTAGGAGTGGTGCACAGTAAATATCTTCAGAACATGCACTTTAGAAGGGGGTGTTATTTTCGGTTGTGGCTCTTTGAAGAGCCATGCAAAGCCCCTCAGTTACTACAAAATATTATGAAATAATATAGTTGCTTTTGCTTAGCTTTATTGCATCTGTCTGCAGACTTAACATCTGCTATTACTCAATCCTCACACGATGGAAAAATAAAAACTTCATCATGGGCACTAAGTCCTACACAATCCTCATGGACATATCTGCCGCATTTGATGCATGGCCGCATGTCTGCAAAAGCATCAATTAAAAATACATATAAACATTAAGTTATTATGAATTAACAAAACAAAATAACATTAAACAGATATTTTACAAATTTGTGAATCAACAGATTCACTTGCTGTACTTCCTCAACAAAGGAAAGTTGGTACTGCTTCTTATGAAGTATTGATGCAGTTGCATACATGCGGCCATGCATAACTGCGGAAGAGATGTCCATGAGAACTGTGTGGGACTTAGCGCCCATGATGAAGAAGTTTTTATTTGGACGTAAGTTGTCCATATTGGGAATCGGGCGTAGTTTTACTAAATCTTGTAATAAATAAGCAAAGAAAACATTTTAAAGCAATATACGCAATAGCAATCAAAAATATATTCTATCAGCTTTCTAAAACACTCCACTTTTCAATATTAAAAGTAATTTTATCATATCTAATACGAATTTAAACTTAGTTGAAAGTTTCCTTCAAAATGGCGAACAACGCGCTTTTTTCACTTTCCTGGCTAAATTATCTTCTCAACTGCTCTCCTTTACGGACATGTAGTGCTATTTCTCGATCAAATTTGTTAATTTTAAAGATATTAGGGGTGTTCACATTGAGAGCACTGTCCATATTGGGTACAAGTACCTTATATACTGAACACCATGACACTATATCTAGAAATAGTAAATGCTGAAGTCTATATGCGTTATAAGCAATGCTTTGATTCAACAAAACAATCTACGATCATCATATTTTATTCACCAATGATCACTAATCGTGTAAAAGACCATTCCTGTTTTCTACAAGTGCATAGTTTTGAAAAAAATTAAATTAAACTGAAAGAAAAAAAAATAAAGCCGATTAGCTCATGTTTTGAAACAGTCTTTCATACTTTTAAGAATATATTTTATTTCAAGTACTCATAAAATAGCAATAGAGGCTCAAATACATGCCACTTTTTGATTTATTGGGAAGCATCTATGCAAACTAAAAGTGAGCAAAAGATTTATTGGTGTGCTTGATGCTGACGTTAGAGAACTATTTGGCTAGTATTCTAATAATACGCAAATGACTAAAAGAATTCGTCTCGGAATCTCAATAGTCTAGCTGTCACAAAAAGCGCTTCCTCAAATGGCAGCTCCTTGCAACTTAATAGCATTTATTCCACGCCGTTTCAGATATTTATCCGAAACACCGTATGTTGACATCTAAATCCGAGGCTCTATGTCAATTTGTTGTTCGCGAATGAATGGAATGGAATTGTGAAAAGTATGAAAGTGTGAAAAGATTATTTGTTTAGTTTTAAAAAAAGAAAAAAGGGATGCTAAGCTTTTGCACAAAAAAAAATGTATTGTTTGCTTAAAAGCTAAAACATTCGTCGTCATGAGTAAAGAATATATTTTCACGTAAATTCAAAAACAAAGTTCAACTTTATTCTAAAATTTTATTCGCAATGTACTTGGTCAACAAACTATGTTAAACATCCTATTAGGGATCATTCATAAATGATGTCACGCTTCGAGGGGGTATTGGGGTTCGTGAAATTGTGACAAATTGTGACAAGGGGAGGGGTAACAAGAAGTGTGACATCCTGCAGTATGCAACATAGAGTGACATGTGACAAAGGGGGAGGAAGGGTCCGCTGAAGTATGACATAATGTGACAAATGGGGGAGGGGGTCAAATATATGGGAAAAAAGCGTGACATCATTTATGCACGGCCCCTTATATGAGCTACATCATTTGACATAAGAAAAGCAAAGTTGGCCTTTGCTTTTATACATTCATTCCTTCTTATTTGCGTAACTTAATTATGAAGATCACCACGTAAATTGACACTAATGCATTATTAGGTTTGGACCGGATAGTATTAATGGGCTTGGAATTATCTGATCGTTCTGTAAACCATTGGAATCGGGAGCAATAGTTAAAAAAAAAGACGTAACGCTGAAATTGAATACTTATTTTTAAATTTTATCCCGATTTTAGTACTTACGTTTAAATTTTTTCTGGATGTGTGTTACAGATGAATGTAAAACTAAAAATATGTCCTAAGCCTCTCTAGATGTATTATTACTTCCTTTCACGGTAAACTTATACAATATTCTTAATGTAAAACTATACAATAACATAAAACACAAAAAATATATAAAATATATAAGAAAAAATATTTTTTCATAACCTATAAAGAATCTAGTTACACACATCTTGTAGAATGAGACTTCGTGTAAATTAAGAGTGGAAAAATGATTGAAATACATTTCGCAATTCTTTAGTAACAATCACTAATTCCCATTAAAAAAATTTTAAATTGAAAAAAATGGTAAAAAAGCAACAATAACTGCAACTCATATGCATAAAATTTCAAGAAAAAAAAATTAAAAAAAAAAAAAAAGAAGTAGTAGGACTAAAAAAACTTTAAAACAATACTCATTATTTAACAGGTAGAGCTGTGCAGGGAAATAATTTCCTTGCACTTCCATGGTCTTGATACTTTATTATGGAAAATATCAGGATTGTGGGAATTTTAAGGTCACTTACACAAAATCTTTGATAAATGGAGAAGTAGTTGGTTTATTGAAAGAAATTTTTCACAGAGAGACATTACTATAAAAGAAAGCATACAAAAAAAAAAAAAAAACATTGAAAGGATAGTGAATATTCACTTTAAATAAAAAAAAACATTCAAATACTGATGCATTGTGTCTAGAGAAATCCCGTATGTAACAAGTATGGCCACCGTGCACTGCCATAGCAATAGCACAAATAGCTGACTTACTGTTAATGAGTGTTTTGAGAAAAACTTGAGGCAATTAATCTCATTCTTCTTATAAGAGTAACTTTTAACCCTTTGCACTCGACTCCTTTTTCGCTTGCGCGAACCAGCAACTCGAGAAGATTTCCGCCAAATTCGTAAAGTACCTTTAAAACATTTCTAAACAAACAAACCTATACAAATAATACAATTTCACCAGTTCATTCATTTATATGTCGAACACAACAAACTTTGATAAATATGTAATTAGTTAATCGGTGCAGCTCGAGTTGACACATCAAATCTGCCGGGCACCGTATGTTCGCCTCTCGAGTGTAAAGGAGTAATACCTAGATTGCTGGGACCGGGTGACCCTCATGCAATGTCTATTCCTGGATCATTCCCAACAATCTACATCAGGGGTCTCCAAACTTTCCAGCCTTAGGGCCATATTGATTACTCCAGTAAATTCCAAGGGCCAAAACCATATTATCATTAATTGTTGCCGGTGGTAAAAAGTTGAATCAGTCCACTAGTGGTGTAAAATATGATTACTTTTTTGCCAGATGCCATTAGCGACGGGGAAGCTGATGTATTTTCTGTATCGTATGGGTATCCGTTATAATGGGGTACCCGCATCGTATCGCCATAGTAATCATTGATTACAAAAGTAATGAAATACACAAGTAATCATTGATTACTTTTTTCTTCAGTAATCGTTACTTCGGTTCCTAACGAGTACTCAAGTAACGAATGAGTATTTTTTTACATGAAAAAAAAAGTCCGAAAAAGTACGCCACGTTTAAAAAAGGCTGCAAATCGAACTAAAGTCCGCAAAACGGCAACACTGCATATTATTAATTTTCCTGTCATTATCTGTAATTTCTAGATTAGTCGTAGAGTACGAGCGAGCCATGAGGAGTAACGTGACAGGACATCTGGTGGACACAAGCAGAAATAGGTAGTACCTTCTATCCCTAACAGATGGCGCTAATAGCACTTACAGAATAATCTCGTTGGTTCGATAAAGTTCTGGTGTCTTCCACTCACTTCTAGATGGCAGTAAGTGAAATATATAAGAAGGCTAGTGGCGCAACCACAAGTCAGTTCCTATGACACTGCTGTGAAATAAAATAGTGCGTACCTCCTTAAAACGTGTTTGTGCGTGTTTAAGTTTAAGACATCTTTGTAACAATATTTTTATTTGAATTGTTGCTTTTGTGTGTGATTTAGTGAGAATGGAAAAGAAGCGAAAAATTGATAGTGAATGCAGAAAATTCAAAGATCAGTGGAACATTCAGTATTTCGTAATTGAGTCCAGTAACAAGGCGCTATGTTTGATTTGCAATGAAAGCATAGCCGTTCTCAAAGAATATAACATTAAACGTCATTATGAAGCAAAACATTTTCAAAATTACTCAAAATATACAGGAAGTTTGCGGACAGAAAAATTCGAAGCTATGAAGCGCGGATTGAAATCGCAGAAATCTTTATTTACAAAACTCAAAACTGAACAAGAGGCTGCAACTCGTGCCAGCTTTCGTGTGGCTCTTGAAATTGCAAAACGTGGAAAACCATTCACCGATGGAGAAATGGTCAAAGAATGCATAATCGCAGTAGCCGAAGAAATGTGCCCTGAAAAGGTAAATTTATTAAAAACTGTCAGTATGTCAGCAAACACTGTGGCTCGAAGGGTAGAAGACATCGCTGAAAATATATCCTCTCAACTGTTCAACAAAAATGGACATGTTGAGTGGTTTTCTTTGGCCTTGGATGAGTCATCGGATGTGTCAGATACTGCTCAGGTGTTGATTTATATTCGAGGAGTAGATAAAAGCTATGAAGTGCATGAAGAACTTCTTGATATGTATAGTATTCATGGCACAACTACTGGTTCAGATATTTTTAAAGGAGTTGAAATGGCCATTAAGCAAAAGAACCTTCGATGGAAAAACTTGAAATGTATTACAACTGATGGAGGCAAAAACATGAGTGGGAAAGATAAAGGAGTGGTCGCTCTTGTGTCAAAGGCTGTAGAAAATGACGGTGGTTCAAAACCAATAGTCTTACATTGTATCATTCATCAACAGTCTTTGTGCGGAAAATGTTTGGATATGTCTGAAGTTCTGAAACCAGTCATATCAACTGTTAATTTTATCAGATCTTTTGGGCTGAATCACCGACAATTCGTACAATTTATTAAAGAGATTGGAGAAAATGACTTACCTTATCATACTGCCGTACGTTGGCTTAGTTGTGGGAAAGTCCTTCAGCGCTTTTTTGAACTTCGAGCAGTGATCGAATTTTTTAGAATGAAAAGCATCGCCCTATTACTGAATTGCAAAACAACGCATGGCTGTGGAAGTTAGCATTCTATGTTGATTTGACAAAACATGTGAACGAACTGAATTTGAGATTGCAAGGAGAAAACCAGCATCTTCCTGATTTATACAATAATATCAAATCATTCCGGAAGAAATTGATACTGTTTCAATCACAACTACGAAGTAAATGTTTTTCACATTTTAAAACATGTGAAATATTTAGCCACACCACTGAGACCGAGTTTCCTATCGATTTTGCAATCGAAACTTTGAGTGCTTTGAAAATAAATTTTGATACTCGTTTCTCGGACTTTGATGCCATTGCGAATCAAATTAAGATTTTTCAGAATCCTTTTGATACTGACATTGAAACCCTAGCCCCGGAACTTCAAATGGAAATGATTGATCTACAGTGCAGTGATATAATTAAGAACAAATATCAAAACTTATCTTTGTTGGAATTTTATAAGTGTCTTCCACTGACACAATTTGATAATTTGCATAAATTTGCTCGTGGGCTGTTTTCTGTTTTTGGTACTACTTATTTGTGTGAGAAGACCTTTTCCAAAATGAAGTACACAAAAAATGTTTACAGATCTAAATTAACTGATGAACATCTTAAATCTCTTTTAATAATTGGTACAAGTAAAATTAGTCCACAACTACAAACTATTGTCAGTGGAAAATCTCAATTACATAAATCTCATTAGTATTTCATATGTCGTTATGCTTGTTATAAGTTATCTTTTCATTTAAAATGTATAAAATGTTAGTTGGATTCATTTCAATAATTTGTTAGTTAGTAAATAATAACCTACAACAATGTTATGAGTAGTTAGCCCATGACCATATCAATGTAGATGTCATATTAATAATTATTCAACATAAAAATAGATTACTTCAGTAAACTTAATTTAATTTGCTATAAAAAATAAATATGTTCTCTAGAAGGAGTTTTCTTTCAAGTATGCTAGCTCTCCGCGGGCCGGACAAAATCTGTCCGCGGGCCGGATGTGGCCCTCGGGCCGTAGTTTGGAGACCCCTGATCTACATCATGTTATCCAGGATTCAGATCCATAAACTTAGCGGGTATTGTATTACATTAAAAAAAAAAAGAATCATCAATAATGTGAGCTGTCTGACGAAACTTTGGTACTACTTTAAAAACTCAATTTAAGTATTAGTAGTAATGTTAATAAATCTCAGTATTATTAAATAAAAATTTATAATGTATTCTTACGATACATAAACAATTTCTGACGCATGAAATTAATTTTTTTTTTTAAATGCGAAGAAACGATTATTACAAAGTCTTGAAAACTAAAAAATAGCACGTCATATAAAACACAAGAAATCTCACGATCAGTATTTTTTCAGATATTTTGCGCGAAATTTTCTAATTAATTACTTTAGAAAAAAAAGGCTTAACTCTATCCTTGTGTTGTTTTAAATAAACTTCGAAACGTCTATTACGTATTATTCACAGTAAATGTTTCATCAAGGATTTTTTTCCCTCTCTTGATCTTTACTTTTGCAAATGTTTGTCTTCCTTTGGGTAATCGGCAAGATTTAAACTAGTTCCCAATTGTCAAACGTAAGTTTTTTCGGTATTTTATCGAAGAGCTTAGCTGCTATTCAAACTCGAATAATATAGAATCATGTTAAAATGAGAATAAAATCAATAAGCGAAATCAATCAGAATTTTAAAAAATATGCATAGCAAACAAATGGTTTTAATTTTTATATTTCTAGAATTTAAGAAAATATCAAAACCATCATTGACAATGGTTTTTCTTTTGGCTTTTCTTCAATTACTCTTTTATGCAACAATCTTTTCAAGATTGTTAAATAAATTATTGTAATTTAATTATTCCTTTGTTAAAGTAATTAAATTGTGCTATGGTAATGATACTTAATAAAACTTAAACTTCTAAAATAATGTTTTGAAAATTATAGCTGTTTAATTAATTCTTCACTCAAATTAGGGAAGAAAAAAAAACAATACAAAATTTCCCAAACAGTTAATCAAATAACTCCCGAAGATTTGTAAACATCTAAACGAACTGTATTCAACCATTGTAACTTATAAAATATCTGTTTTATAGTCATTGAAATTATTTAAAAATGTAGTTGCAAATCCGATTTCGTTTCTAATTAGAAGGAATTCCACTTAGTTATGTTCTATTACGCATAGTTTTAGGGTGTTTTATATTATTTTATTTCATTTACTTATTTATTGCTTTAAAAATGGACATGTCCAAAAGGTTTTTACAAAACATTTTAAGATGAAGTTCATTATACAGTCAGACCTCAATATGAGGTTACCGCTAATAAGATCATCCCGCATATGAGATCACTTTTCTAAAGTCCTGGATTATTAATTATCAAATGTGTATTAGTCGGTTGTAAGGTCACCCCGCTTATAAGGTCATTTTCGTGAAGTCATGAGGTGTGACCTTATATCGAAGTTTGACAGCATTAACTAAGTCAAGATTCAATAAAAACCGCGTAAGAAAATTCGGAAGGTGTACAACAAATAAAAACGAAATATTGAACTACCTAAACGTAAGAGCAAGCAAAAATTGCACGACTTATTTTTAATAAAATAGCAGTTTAAAAATCATATAACAACACAGGTAGTAAAACTACTGATGTGTTAGAAATGTATAGGGGATTATGGAGTAAAATGGGTCACATTATAAAAAACCCAAAATAATAAATTGACATTTTAAAACAAATATTTTTAATGTTATTTTTCTACGTGTTGGCAATATGTTTCAATATAAAAAAAGTTAGGTTTTTAAATATGATGGCAACACAAGACATTTTTTTTTGTTAACTTTGGGTGATGGTGTGCTTAACACATGGTTTACCAAATTCTGAAAAGCTCTACATTTTATCAAATAATAGCCCAAATATAAAGGATTACCTCACTAAGAAACTTTGGAGAACAATTTCAGCTGAGCAGTTAAGAAAAATATTAAATATTTTCTTTTTTACATCAGTTTTTCTTGGATGGGGTAAAATGGGTCATGGTTAGGACTAGGTCATTTTATCCATTTTTTTTATTATTATTTACTCTGTTGTACCTAACTGCAGCAAGTTCCTAAATTTAAACAAGGTATGTTGTTTATTTTATTTAAACTAAATTAAATTTTTTAACGTTTTCCCTAAAGAAGATCATGTTGATGTGGTAGAGAGAAGTGATGTTGTTGAAATGTTACGTGAACCAATATGTAACTATAGAGAACAATTATTTTTATATTTCAATGTAATCATAATTCAAAATATGTTAGTTACACATTTTTTTCCGCTTTAAAATTAATAAATAACTTTTTTCAGCATTATTTTGCATTATGACCCATTTTACTCCACGATGGCGAAAACTAGGTCACAACTTTATAAGCTCAGTTAAACTATTTCATAATTAAAAAATAAATATTAAAATTACATAAAATTATTTTAAAGGAAGTCAATGTTAACATGCAATTGAAAAGAAATGGGAAATGTTTCTGGTTTTGTTGCTATGAAACTTTGAATATGAAAATAGCTAAAAATTGACCCATTTTCCCCCCACCTGACTCTAATTGCTTGGGTTGAAACTGAAAATCATACGTTAATTTTGTCAACCTGCTCTTTAAGCGTTTGATGTAGGTAGTTAAAAAACGTGTTGTGGCCAATATTCCAGTGAGACCCACTGAGCATTCCTCCGTCGTGTTATTTATGGATGAACATGCACACGTATATGTTCTAGTTAGAACTTATTAAGTTTGCGTTCAGAATTTGCGTTCATATAATATTCATCAAAAATAATGAAGCAGTATTCTCTCTTTCACCTTACCAAAATCTTTGTTTTTATTCCAGTCTGTTACGTTCTCTGTTTATTCATCATAAAAACGAAAACGTTTTTCTTACCGACAAATGCTTCACATTAATAGCTAAATCTTCGTGATTTTTCATCTGTACCACAGATCCATAAACATAAATAATAGTTACATGAATTTTTTCAAGGTTTGCGCTATTACATCTCATTTTCAAACAAACAACAGCAAAAGGGAAATTATACAATTTCCCTATTCGTAATAAAACTTTCAAATTTATCTCAATTCCCATGTAGCTCTGAATACAAAATGAATGTTTGTTCGCAGATTCCGCAAAGTTCGTCTTTCAGAGATGCACGCGAGTATATTTATATTTTAGTCTGCAACCGAAATGGAAAACGCTTGCAGTTAGATATCGGATAGAACAGGAAGGAGGCTAAATAGTCCTTTGTATTCAACTGCAGGGAACAAAACAACGAGACTTATTTCCGTTTGTGCTCGGAGCAGTTTTCTGTTCTTATATTGCTCGGGTAAGTTATGACCTCGGAGTTCAGGTGCCACGAATGGGAAATACAAGAAGATATTTTTTCTTATCTAACATTTCTTAAACTTTCAGACCAAATGGGAAGCTTTGTATTTCATGTGTCAGAAGTATATTTAGGAAAACAATAGATTGTGGGATTTTTTTCCCTTGTGCATGATAGAGAGGGGGAAAGAAGGAAAAAATGCCCAATGGTTCGATTTCAAAATTAGGCTTTTGAAGTGACTATTTTTTTGAAAGGCAAAATTTTTGGAACAATAAAGTGGATATAGTGTCATATGCATAATTAGATACATTTAGTAATCTGTGCTTAATATGTGTTGCATTGCTCATTAATTTAACGTTTTTTTTTAAATCATTTTTTTATTCTTAAAAATTCATTTCCTTATAAACGGAAATTATAATTGCAAATTGTCCGCAAATACATAATACCAATTAAAAAAAACAATTTAATTTTAACAAACATACAAACTTTGTAGGTTTTAAATAGCATACCAAATACTGAATTTCATTCTTTTTACCAAAGTATTCGAAAACTTTCGAGCATCACCAATTGGTGAACATTTGCAAATAAACAGAAAGCTATCCCATTAGTATTCCAGAAACCTTCAAGTAAAAAATAGAATAAATACAATTTCTTGCTAAAGCATCAGCATAATAACGATCCCTTTGTTCTCAAAGTCATCAAGTCATCCCAAGAGATGTGCCATTTGCAGAAATCACATACTTAGCAAAAAACGATGCTTTAAGTACATCCTTCCCCATTGTGTCTATTGATCGAAAATTCGTTTTAAAAAACGTACATCAAAAGCGAAAGCATGAAGTGAATTGTCATCGTGAAGACGCCGAAGAGCAGCCACACTGCATTAATTTATCCAAATTTTTGCCATGTTTCTAAGGGACAATCAAGCTTGGAAAGATATAAAAAACTTCTCTTCAAAAACCTTTTGATGGCTTAGTTGTTAATTTATTCCTTTTCCAATGATAAAGATTGATATAAAATGCATTGATTTGGTACGGCATGTTATCCATGGTCTTCAAATAAATGAAGGTTCAAGTAGATAAGTGGCACTGTCGTTAATTCCTCATCGAACATCTAGTGTTCTAAATACTTATCCAGAATTAAATGCAGTACAACAGTATCTGCCTCTTTTGTTCTTCGGAAACCACAAGAGATTAGCATCATATTAATTTTAACAATTTTAAAGTACCTAAATACCAAGACAAATTAGTGATACGTTATGAACATAAAATAGACACGCTGTGTCTTTCTTTTCTTTCTTTTTTTTCTTTCCAAATGTGCAGTGATGAATGAGCTCGTTCGTTTTCTGAAAATTGATAACGTTAAGAAAGGATATTATTACGTTATTTCATGTATGATTGCTAAGTGATTTCTTCTAGCTGATACGATTTACCACATCATTAAATATGTGATTTTGGTTTTGAAAAAAACTTTGATAGCCGAATCGTTCACATTGAGCTTTTTAGGCAAGTTGTTGATAGAAATATTTACTCTTCTTTTTTTTTTTGTTTGTTAACAGAAGACAAGGGCATCGGCGTAAAGTACCACAAATAAGTTAAATTTAGGCAAACCAGCCACACGGTATGTAATGCTGTATGTAGTAGGTACAATAAAGCTTTCGTTATAGTACAATATTTTATTTGCGATATAAAAAAATATCATCCAGTGATTAGAAAAAGAAAATACTACTTGAACTTCTACCATGATTTAAAATTTCGATTTGCGCGAAATTACCATTTATGCGAATTGTTGCACTAATTAAGTCCTTTTAGAATTTTACCTTAGGAAGGGGGTCCCCGAAATACAAAGGAAAAACAAGAGGTCTACGAGATAATAAAGATTGAAACATGTGGTTTAAATTCAAAAGAAAGTCTGACATAGGAATTGTCTATAATGATGTATATTTAATTTTAGGAGAAACATAAGATAAATTATTGTATTAAGGGTTACAATTAGTTGCAAATATAGTAAGAACACATTCCTTCTATTGACCAAAAGTTGACTGAAGTACGAAGTTCTTCACATTCAGGTTTTTGAGACATAAAAAAAGGATATTTTAATTAATAGCTTAAATGTTTGAATTTAACTTTATCACAGACGCAAAAGTCTTGATCATAATTCTTGAATAAACTAGGAAGACAGCAGCATAACGTTTCACATAAGTATACAGTTTTCAAATTTATTGCGTGCGTTCTTTTGTTCTTTATGCAAATTGACTAACTTCAGAGGACGCTGCATTGTCCATGATGGGGACCCGCTTCTATTTGTTTCTTTTGGGTGAGAGCCAAAAAGGGAAAAATGGTTCCGAATTCGGATGAAGAAAATGGCGAAAGCTCGGAGTTTGTTTTCTGCTTTTATATTACGAACACAAATGCGTGAGTGCCATTAAACAAATTACAATTACGTCAAATCCGACATAATTGTATTAAGAAAGCAAATTGCAATAATGTCGAATTATGTTATTTCTTGGAAATTATGGAATTTCATTCATAATTGAATATGATTCTATAACATCAATAAGATAAATTTGTCAACTACTACTATCATTATATTATTATGCACAACATTTTTTACACTATTGATTTATATATTTTTACTATTCTTAAAATTCAGGACCCATAGTTTCAACACTTCCACGTAATTTCATTTATACTGACGATTTTCATAGAAATATTACTGGTTGCATTGTAAAAAAAAATTAAAATATATACATAAATTGTTATGTACATATGTCTCTAGATTCCTTCTGATACAATCTTTGATTTCAAGGTTTTATTTATTTATTTATTTTAATTTAAAAAACCGAGTTTCTACGGATGTAACCAACATGACGTCCTTTGTTTTTTTTCCAAATATCTCTTTCTTGAGACTCTAAAAATTGTAGTTATATTTGGCTGGGGTATAACTATGACCCCAAATTTCCAACTTCTTCAACAAATAATCTAACTATTGCAATTAAGTCATTCTTAGTTCTAATAGCAGGAAGTGGTAACTCTTAACCTTTTTCAGCTTAGTTCCGATTTATTTACTCCTTTTTCCCAATATTGGCTTTTATTTTTTTTAATGTACCACTATTATTTTTCCCGCCCTTCTCTTTAATTCGATTTATATCTCACTTTTTGGTTTCTCTGATTTTAGACGAATTTTTAGAAAATACATAATTTGAACAACATATTTTATGATACAACTGGATAGAGTTTAAGCATTCAAGATGACTAAACACATTGACTCCCTTCTGGAAAATTTGAATAAGAAAGTAATAATTTAAATAAACAAATCTTCTATCATTCTTTTACCTTAATTTACTAGGTAGGTTATTCCATAGCTACATCTATACATCAAAGCCATTATATAAATAGTTTAGCCTTATAGATGGTAATAGAACATTCAAGCATATTATAATCACGTCTATGGACTCCTTGACGCATGACGTCCATAGGCGGCCACTATGTTTTACTAGTATTAATTAATAACCATTATAATTTGTACTAGTAAAACATGGTTAATTCAGTTTACAAACATGAAGTTAAAAAATAGCTACTTTATACCTTACTTATTACTAACTAATTTTTAATGTTTGAATTTTTTACTTAGCTTTCTCATTGTCACGGATGTAACGTACTTATCTTTACAGATTTTTTAGTTTGGTGTTTAACGCAGAAAAATATGCTAAACCAAATAGGTGTTTTAGTTTATCAATACAGTAGGGATGCTAATGCACATTGTCTTAGAATGAATCTTGTTAAATTAAATTCCTGTTTTCGTTTCTATCCACGGAAACGATTTCAAAACTTGGAACAAGCATTCCATACGGAGTAAAATCAATAAAAAAAAATAAAGAAATGAAACACATGCTTCAGTATTTTCTTAATATGTTCCTCTGATGTCAAAATCAAATTCATATGTAATACGTTTGCAGTAAGTGAGGAAGTCTGGAATATGAATGAACTGAAAATATTTAAAAAAAAAAAATCGAGCATAATTTTATCTCTTCCGTGCAAAATAAAATGAATTTTATTGAATTAATTTATTTTTCAAAGATACTTGAACTTTTCAAAGACACATGGAAAAAAATAGCGCCGAAAATAAATTCCGCGTTATTGTTTTAGATAAATTTAGGGAAATTAAAAATCTATTTTTATTTTTTCTCCGGTATTGACCCATATATGTGTGACTGTTTTGTAAATTAAATAGTTATAATAAGCCTATATTTATAATTCTAAACATTCATTAAAAAATCAAACGTCTAATAATCGTAACATTTAAATACTATCACATTTTTTAACGTAAGCAAATAAATATTTCTCAAAATTAAAATATTTTGATAAATATTTCAATTTAAATTTTATTGCTTACATAAATGCATAAAAATTTAAGCGAAAAGAACCAAGCTAATATGGCTTTCCACTACTGAACAAATCTAACAGAAAATCTTAAATATTAGTATAGTTATAAGGTTGCAGAAATTAGACGGGATAATATTTGGCATCTACTAATGGTAACAGGAACTGTTGACGAAAAATGTATTTTCATGTCCACTGATTTCGAAAGAAAGATCTAACACACGATATCGTTGTTAATAAAGCTTAAGAGTTAATAGCATACACCAGACTCGCTTTCATGCAAATCGGTTAATCAGCATCCCTGAAAGCTTGCTGTTAAGTCATGCGTAGATGCATATTTCCATTTGGAAAGAAGCCAATGTTTAAAAGGTTTATGCATTTGCACGTAGAGGTGTTGGAATCAAAAGTTGTAAAAGTTTTCTCCTTTTTTACTTAATGCTCGAAGGAGAAAATAATCATATGTAAATTTAGTCTACACAGCTCCTAGGAAGAATATTGACACGAGAAAATTTTTAAATAAGATTCTGACTCAAAGTATATTTTTTAATAATAATAAAAATGTAAGAAAAATAGATACAAAATGTTTGAAGTTAATGAAAACTAATAAATTCGGTGACTTTTAATTTATAGCTCATAGTAAGAAAAAAAATATTGTGCACGCAAAATAAATAAAAACATTGCATGAACAGAAATGTGTTTTCTTTTTCCAATAACGCCGCATTCGTAGGGAATTTCTATATGCACGATGTAATGCATATGCGTTCTGGAATTGCGAATAAACTAGGTAAGAGGAAATAGTTTTATTTGTATTTATATGAAAATTTATATTTATTTGCTTTGACATAAGAATCTATTTATTAAAATTATTAGGGTGTAAATTACAAATTTTATCATTATTTTAATCTTCAGAATAAAATATGCTCCACATATGTATACAGTAAAACCTGTAAAGTTGACCACATTTGTAAGTTGACCACTCTTGTCAGGAACGGAATTAGCCATTCACCCTCTACTTAGTGGTGAACTTATAGAGGTTACACCCTCTATAAGTTGACCATTAAAGTGTTGCACCGCAAGTGGTCAACTTACACAGGCTTCACTGTACACTCTTAGAAATTTCATCATGAAATTACTGTTAAATAACCGGCAGCAGTCTGTCCATCTAATTCACCGTTAAAATTACGGTTTGGAACGTTTTTCTACCTTTACGGGACCTAAATAATTTCCAATCAGCTTGGTTAAAAAGTTGGAAATACAAAAGTTTACGGTTTTATAACCATTTAAAAATGGTTTCGAAACAAAATTTTTACCGTTTTTGAACCATTTCGAGGCCTAGAAACCGTAAATGAAGCGTGCGGGAATCGAACCCGGGTGTATTGGTAACCCGGTAATATGGGTAACCTTGAGCTCTAGTCATTCGGCTATCTATACCACTTAAAGCTGCCGTTTATTTATCAGTAAATCTTCTTTTCCAACAGGCAAACTGCCTTAAAATTGAGATTTCAGTCTTTGATTGGATCCAAAGTCAGTTTTGATCAAAATTTACTGTATATTGACGAAAATCATTTTATTTGCTGCAAAAATTAAAATACAAACAAGCTTAAGCAGCTCAAATTATGGGTTCGCTCATTTGCAAACAGTTCGGGAATCCGATGTCTCCAATTTTTGATTTACGGGTGTATGAGTTTCTATTTAGTAACCACTGCTTAAGCCACTTTCTTCTTCTTCTTTTATATACACATGCAGATTTGAACTGATAAATCTTTATTCATATTTTAACAACAACGTACGACCGGTAAGGTTTCGTAACCATGATGGACTCCCAATTCTCATTGAGCGCTTGAAAATTACGGTTAGTTAAACGTTCTTTAGACTTTCGAACAGAGAATAAAAGATTTTTTTTCACTATCAGGGGTTTGAATACGATCTTTTGATGGTTATTCAACTGTCGTAATAAATTATGGTAAAAAAAAAGGTTATTTTACTATTTTCTTACGGAAATTTTTAACAGTGTATATATTTTTTTTGAATACTTCTTTAAAATTTAAATTTCAATTAAATATGAAGTTGAAATATTAGAGAAACTAAGAACAATTTTAAAAATATATTTTATGATTGAAATGGTATTTGAACTAAGTCAAAATATTTCAAATGTCAGTAAAAGTTGAAAGATTGAAGTTAAATCTAAATGCATTATGAATTTTGTAAAATCCGGGTTAATATAAAATTTAAAACATATATGCTCGTTTTAATTTATTTCTCGACCTCTTCTTTTTTTTTTCAAGAAATAAAAGCTATATATTTTTGCACGACCCCTATAACTTCAGCTTCGGTTGACGGAGCGGAAAGTAAAGCTCTCATGTAGAGATTTTCGAAAAAGTTGATTTTAGAAGAAGCCGTTTTCCGAGCACACTTGACTGGACTCGATTCAAAGTTTTCAATCGAATTTGTGGTGGAGTCAATTTCAGTGCTTCACTCCATACATTTTAGATACATATATATCTCGCGTACTGACAGAGAATTTATTTTAGTTTTTGCAGAGAATCGAGAAATCTCTGGATACTTAAACCTAAAGGGAAACATATTTCTCTTTTTCATAGCTAAGTAAGAATGACAGCTGCTGTTGATACGAAATAAACGCTTTTTTGCAACCACGTTAAATTTTTTCAAAGAAAAAGCGTCAAAAAATGAAAAAAAAAAGGAAACAACAATTTCAAACATATCCGATAATGTCTCAGGTCTACAAGTACAGATGTATAAAAATTATTCGACTCGGAGCTTTTTTTTTTACATTTATTATTATATTGTTTTAAATTACCAATGGTATTTACTGTAAATCATACATACTTGTACAGTTCTTAAGCTTAAAAAAAAAAATCATTCTAAAAAACAAAAAAATTGTGAACTTGCCAAGCAAATTTGGGGACTGTGCAAAAGTTAAAACTAATTTAGCATCACTGCGTAAAGCAATCTCAGTAATATATTTTCTACTACAGTCGAGCCCGCTTAATGGAACAACCAATTTAGCAAGAAAAATCTTTTCTAATAACCGGGATATTCTGTTACCTGGGGTCACAGAAACAATATTCCATGGTTTAATACATGGAAAATGTATTGCATTAAGCGGAACATTATTTTAACCGATATTCCATTAAGCGGGTTGGACTGTATAGACGGATGTGCACTCTCCTAAAACTAGTTAATATCTCCCCCAAAAGAAGAACTTCAGATAATTTAATAAGATCAGTGAGGTTGAAACTGAGCATAGAATGTTTTTTCTCTACTAATTTCACTTTGAAACATGTATTGATATAATTATGTCTTCTAATTTTAATCTTATGTAAAATACTATACAACGCCACTTCCTTCTTGTTGTTTTGGGTGCCTATAACACATCAGCTCACGTCACATTACATGTTCTTGCGGGAGTTCCACCAATAGCTCGCACGATTCATCGAATAAGTTCTCTAGGTAATATCTTCTTACGCAAAGTTATAACTGAAGTTTCACCTAATAATACTTTTTCATATGATGACTTTGAAGAAAATTGCCATAAATGGACAGAACATCCAAACCTGCAGTGCATAACTATGAATATTTGTTTAGAAGAACCTGACGTGTCAGCACTTCATTCTGGTATTTTTACGGGCGGATCGAAATTAAGTGATGGAACAGCTTCAGCATTTACTCACATTTTCAATGATCAGGTTGTTTACGATTGGTCAGCTAAACTTTCTTGCAATCAAGCAGAACTTTTTGCAATCTTTCACGCTCTGCATTATATTACAACAAATAATATAAACTCCGTCACAACAATATTCTCCGATAGCATGTCTTCTCTTAAAGCTTTAAAGGACCCTATGCATACTTCAAAATTAGTTCGTGATATTCAATCCCTCAGCAGAGAACATCCCATAATAAAACTGGCATGGATTAGAGCTCACAAAGGCCACTTCGGCAATGAACGAGCTGACTCATTGGCCAAGACCGCAGCAAAAAACTCTACTCATCCATTAGTATATAAAATTCCTCTACCTAAATCGTATCTCAAATATCTACTTTGGACAGATCTTTTCAACAACTGGCAACAGATATGGGACACCGCTGAAACTGGTCGCAGGGTTCACGATGTCCTGCGAAAAGTAAAACTGAAGCAGCGCTGCAAACATCCATCGGAAGTACAATTTCTCAGTGCACACGGTCCTTTTCCTTCATATTTACATCGCTTTAATATAATCAATTATGTGTTTGCAGTCAACCGGGTACGCCAGATCATTACCTTTTCAAGTGTCCTTTGACCAGTTCCTTCCATTGCAGATATGATTCCAATAGCACTTTCTCTCAAAACATCATCCATATTTTATCTCATCCAGTAACTCGAAAGAACTTGCATGCAGTTATGTTCCTCCTAGACACTCATGGAGATGACTTTCAGCTCCCTTCGTAATAATTTCAATAGGACTTTCATTTAGGGATGTAACGAATAGGGTTTTGGCCGAATAGCCGAATACCGAATATTCTGCCATTTCTTCCAGGCCGAAGCCGAATATTCGGTCATTTCTTCTAGGCCGAATAGGCCGAAGCCGAATATTCGGCTAGGCCGAATACCGAATATTCGGTGGCCGAATACTAAAATTTCTAGAAAACCGTTGTAATAGAAAGTATTTGTCAAATTTAAAATTATTCACAAAGTCAAACACCAATTACACAATCTATGATGTATGATTTAATTCTGTTTGTTAAGAATTTAGAACTATTTAAAATTAATCTATTGTCACTATGGTTTTGAATGTAATAAAACTAAGAATTTCACCCACAAGCAAAATAGAAATGGCAGGTTTTACCGTAGTAAGCATTAGCAGTATTTTACTAATTATTTAATTGCAGTGAAAGAAATACTAATGCTTAGTGAATTTTTACCTTGCTCAAAACTGTTTTATGAAGACATTTTAAAAATTATAAAAGTTAATATTCTTATTTTATGGCTTTTTCTACATACCTATTTTTAAAAGATCTATCAAAACTTAATGCACTTAACTGGAATATGTTTTTATTTTCAAAAACCCCAATAACTTATGCTATCTAAATATTTATGATATATTCTGGGCTTTTCACATTTCTCTCTAACCCAATATTCACAATAAATCAGTCTACCCAAACAAAGTCTGGCTTCACCTTTGTTAATAATAACAAAATGAATTTATCATATTCTCCATTATAATTAACTATCGGCAGCTTTTGGGAGCAAATGCTAAATATGAAATACAATATTACAACTTTTAAATGTGTTTTTGCTAAGTCAAGCCTAAAACAAGATTTAAAAAAGTAGTTTATTCTAAATTATTTCTATTAATTAAAACAATAGTTGACTAATGTATTCTTTTGCAATAATTATAATACAATTTTAAATGTTTAAAATCTATTTTTTCTATTTTTTTACTTTTTTACTGCAGCAGAACTATTCGGCCGAATAGTCCATCAATATTCGGCCAGGCCGAATTTGACCTTACCCAGGATTCGGCCAGGCCGAATATTCGGCTGGGTGATGAAATGACTATTCGGCCAGGCCGAATATTCGGCCAAAGGGCCGAATAGGCCGAATATTCGTTACATCCCTACTTTCATTTGCAATCTTTCTCTGAAATCTTTCTTATTTAATTGCTCATCATATTTATGTCATTTTTTATTATTATTGTTGCTGTTTGCTATTTACTGCATGTTTTTTTTTTAAAGTTTGTACTCTATTTTCTATTTTTTCAAAATTTGTATAAGTAACATCACATGATCTGTGACACCCAGTGGGCGTCGCTCGAAGTGTCTTTCTTTTCTGTTATTTTTCTGTTCTTTCATCTCAATCACCACATCCGGTTAAACCCTCGTCAGGGTAGGTACGGTGGTGATTGATGAGGTATAAATAAAATAAATAAACAAATAAATCGTATGTAAAAACTAGTGATCTTTCATCTAGATGTCTTTCTGTCACTAAGACTGCTTAAAAAATGCCTTTAACAGAAAATAATAGCTACGATATTACACATTACACGCAAATATACAAGCCGTATTAGCCTGTTTTTAGAGAAAAAATTACTTGACTTTAATAGTTTTACACTAATGTATAAAACTTTTCAGAATAAATATTTTAATTTTTTTCTCACGGCATAACTTCATTTGAGAAAATATCAATTATGACTTCATTCACTTCAGAATTTCATTTCAAAATTATTATTAATTTTACTATCCTGCTATCCGAAATATAACATTCTGGGCTGAAAAGTACCTTCTGCGTATGCTTATTTTAAGCACAATCGTACATTAAATATTTGTAAAAGCACTATTTTTATTGATGAAGAAATACGTTGAAAGAAATTTTTGATTAATTTGCAAGAAATTAATGTATAAATAATTATGTACTTTTTAAACACTGTATAACGTGGTTCCATTCATTTGTGGGTGTAAATAGTTCACAACAGAGACAAAATTAGAAATGCCAAAAAGTAATTTAACATGATAAAAAAAGCTAAGGAATAAGTTTAAATAATGTTTCTAATCGTGCGATATATATTTTAGGATATTCAAAAGTAATATTTCACTGTGACGTTTATCGTTCATTGGAAGAAAAAATCTTGCCACAGTAATTAAAAAAAAATAAATAAAAATTACCTGATACAATCAAACGTCCAGACTTAGAGCCTTCCACGACTTCTCCAGTTAGCTTATTTCTTGTCTGACACTTGTATGTTCTGTAAGAAAAGCTGGTCTCAACGTTCCGGATATACAAAGTGCCAGATGGAAAGGTGATGTACCGTCCGCCTAGAAAGAATAAATGAAATGAAAATAATCCAAAACAATTAAGATTAAAACAACATTCTTTGAAAGAAAAAAGATTTTTTAATGATGATGCAACGAATACATTATACACACCAAATGAAAGAGATTAATTAGAAGAACTTTTTTATTTGATGATGATTTACTAGGTGATATCTGATTGTTCCACTGCCAATACATTATATAATATTGAAAACTCTTTAGCGCCATAAACTATTTTCTTCTTTATGTGAAAAAACATTGACCTAAGTCCGTTGACGTTGTTTCTGTCTCCAAACGCAACATCCCCTTCCCCACGTCATTTTTTTCGCAATATTTATTATTTGGACTTTAGTACTAATTAGCCAATTTTAAGTTTTCAGATATTTATTTTTTTTAAATTCAGTTTCTGCAGATAAGGTAAATTTAACCTTCTGTAAGTCGCGTGCACCTCACAGGTCCATCTCAACTTTCCTCCCATCTAGACAATTCCTGTGGAGGAGATTCACGTTGTCTTCCTAATTTTTGATTATCAGAGGTCGGTGTACTCTCGGGCCTCGAACATGTCGGTACAGAGTTCACGTCGCAGGTGTAACACGACAATTGGCCTAAATACTGTGGATATAACTTTTTTATGAAATATATACTTTTCTTTATTTTTGCTAATCTTATTTTCTGCAGTTACTGGGATACTTTTAATAGATTATAACTCAATAGTAGATGCAATCATTATTGTAATCACACAGTAGGGGCATCGTGACTCAATGGAGGCAATTCACCGCTAGAAGGACTCATGAGCGATCATCGTTGTCACGTGATATCCACTCTTTGTTTACTAAGATTTTCAGTTGAGTTCTACGTGGAGTTCACTAGGCAAAATTAGTTATCTTAAAATTAATTAGACTATTTTCCCAGCTTTTTATAACTCGGTATTTACATTAATTTAATCATTACAAAAGAAATTTATTAATTATTACAATAGTTATAGTGTTTTATTTAGTGTTAATTTTAAGTAATGTAAGAGAACTTTATTTAAGCCTAGTTTTTAAGTAGATTTGGGGAACTCGAAGTGAAGCGATGCTACGGTTTCCTTTGTTTACATTGCTTTAATCGCTGCCGCGTGACCAATGACGTTGCTTGAATTGCCTCCATTCGTTCTTCTTTTCCTTTTTTGATTTTTGAATAAATTTTACTAACTAATATGATTATTTATTACTTAATATCCCCAATAAATCTTAAATCGGTAACAAGTTTAACCCAGAATAAATTTCATTTGGCTTTCAAAAAACTAGAAACACTTCACAGGTTCAACGCGACAATACATGTCGGAAATCCGAGCGCGATTAACGGAAGGTTAATGTTTAATGACTAAAAACACTGGCATTAATTATAAGTCTGCAAATGATCCAATATTTTTCAGCCCCGCTAGTTAAAAAAATAGTAAGGTAGCAAAAATTAAAGAGCAAAGTTGGAAAACGAGGACCACTCTAATTATAATACTACTACTAATAATAATAAGAAGAAATACACATAATCTGGACAGTGTGTTACGAATCAGGATCTGTACTGGGATTGTAATTGATAATTCCTAGACAATGATACAGGATATCGACACATACACAACTTGTCGTAACCTCTAATCTCGTACTCGAAGGATGGTTAAGATGGTGATTGCAGTCTAGTTAATTCATCGATTGGAGAAGGAAGTGAACGAAGAGTCAGCCTCCGGTCATGACTTCAGCTCATCCTGCGGAGCCGCAGCCCTGCATTTGGAGACCAGGAGTACTATTAGAGAGCATTACATATGCATGCACTGCCTTTGAAATATGAACTCACGAATAATATAGCTTCATCAGCCAGAACTAAACATATACTGAAAGATGTTCATTGAAATTATTACAAATATTTAAAGAAAAAGTCCTACAATGTTTAAACTAAGTTCGTTTTTGTTAAATTTCCTATGAATATTTGCATTGCATTTGATGAAGTAGGAGAGAATTGGGCTAGCGTGGATAGAGTGAATAATTGTTATTTTTCAGTGTAAGTTTGACTAAATTTTTTGCAGATTTGCAACAGTGAAATACGCTTTCAGGTGAAGTTTCATAAAATTTCATTCAATAGTTCATTCGGAATTAATAAAATAAGGTTTTTATGGTTTAAAGGTAAGTTCATGGTTCGTTTTTAAACTGCTAATTTTGAATACTTTGATTAGAATTTTTAAACGAAAGAGGAGAGTATGCTAGAAATGAATAAATATGATATTCCCTTTCGTTTCGCAAGGTTCAAATTTTCCATTGTTACGCGATAAGTTATAATAGACACCAAGGGGCTAGTGTGGACACGTGGTGGTTCCCAAACTGTGGTACTCGCATCCTCTCCAGACGGTACGCGTGCAGGCGGATCGAATTTGCCCAATTAGAGTTGAGAGAATTTTGGCTCAAAGCTTAAAATAATTCTCGTTATTGTCAAAAAAGCATTGCTGTTTTTAATTCCGTTCACACAACCAAACTGCTTTTTCTAATATGATATTTACTAAAAATAATTATAGAAGCGAATTAAATGTCGACACAAGTTTGAGGTTAAAACTAACTTCTATTGAATAATACATCACCTCGCTTGTATCTGCCACGCAGCAGCAACCCTTTCATTAATTTCGTTTTTTAATTATCTTTGCTCTTAAAGACGCATTTCTAATGTTTTTCGGAAGTACGTATTTAAAATATATTTTATTAGTTCATATATTTTATTTTATATATACAATTTTATTATAATACACGCTTTCCTCTGCATTAATAACTAAAAAATGGTGTAATTCTCAGTGGATTTGGCAAGAAAATTGTTGGCAAGAAAAATGGTGGTACGCGAAAAAAAAAAAAAGATTGAGAACCGCTGCTTTAATGTAAAGATCAGAGGTAGCACAGTATAAGCAAACTTTTTGATATGGATACTGATGAATTAAGAATTGAAGTACTGTAAAAGAGTAGTGAAGCAAAAATCAAGGCTGATTTTATATTTCTTCACATCTTGCAAGACGTCCGTGCCACCACATGTCAGATATTGTTAAGAAAAACAGAATGCTTATTATGTAGTTTTCTTAATGTAAAAATACTAATGTTAACACGCATTTTTTTATTTTCAAAAAATTCATTCTTACAAACAAGCTTAAGATTGAAAACCTATTGTAAGGGTTAACTACTCATCAATTGACACAAATAAAATAAATTTTCATATTTTAATTTTTAAGTTTTAATTTTCCTATTCCCCCTCCTCTCTTCGTATTTTTTTTCTTTTTGTAATTTTGTAACCCAGTAAGTTTGTCCTAGAAACCGAATCCTGGCATACCCAACTGCAGTCTTTAATAACAAAGACATAGTAAATACACCACTTTTAAAAATATTTACTGTATACTTTTTTTAGATTAACAGTGCTAATGAACATGCTGTTTAGGTTGAAATTAATTTTATTAAGATTTTGCATACACTTTTAAGAGCTGCATTATATTGTCTAAATTGGTGTTCGAGAAAGTCCACAGTAGTCCAATCATATGGAGCTAGTGTGTACAAAATCTACTTTTAAAAAAATACATTATTAAAAAACTGTACAGCGGAATTTCATCTATCAGCCAAATTTAAGGGAAAAGTCCACATTCTTGGAAAAAAATTGATGCTTAAAGAAAAATTGCATTTGATGCTCTTTTTTTGCAAAATTTATGAAAAGTGTCCAGACTAGCTTGTTTCTCCCGTAAACTATCCAGAAGTTTCTTATTTGAAGAATATGGAACGAGAGTTTGTACAGAAAATAAATAATGCAGTAAAATTAAATAAATAAAATCGAAATAAATTAACATATATATTTTTGAAATACGTGAAAAATATCACTTTTTTAAGAAAATGATGATGGGGAAAAAATATATTTATAATATAAAGCAAATAAAGATATTTTGTGTTGAAAGTGAAAAATAAATGAATACATATGTGAAAACCTTTAAGCTTTTCGTCATTAGTTATTAATTCACACATTTACTTTTCTTTCTTAAAAATAATATAGTAAGAAAAACAGCACTTTATTCTTATAAAATATTTATCTTATCTGCCGCTAGCATAAAAAATAAAACCATCACAAGTTGATTTAAAGAGCGATTTTTCTAAATATTTAATAGATCCTTATAATTAGCATTTTTGGGGTTGACATTAACAAAATAGGAATCTCGAAAAGTTCAAAAAAAGTTTCTACAAAAATTCTCTCATCATTTTAAGAGCTAAGGTATAATTATTATTTTTCTATTTAACATATTACGTTATTTGTTCTTTAAAATTGTCTCCGTAGCTTTTGAAGTCAAATATTAAATAATCCAGACATGCTAATGGAGAAAAACCTCTTTTTAAACATTATTGCTCATTTACGTCAAGACGTTCAAAAATATTGAAGGTTTTTTTTAAAAAATCTTGTTAATATAGGGGTATTATTAATGCTGCAGAAAAAAACTCACTTAACGTAAAATAATGAGGAAGATTTATTTTTTATTTCAATTTTTTTACTTAGAAGTGCTAATTTTGGTTTTTGATTTTCTTTTGCTTCAAAAGACGTGTGTCATAAAATATATCGAGGGAAAAAGAGAAATAGATATGCTATTTATAAATATAAAATACGTTTTATGAAGGAAAACAAGTACGAAGTGTCAAGTTAGTTGTAAACTAAATACGTTAACGAAAACATCAAAAATAAATTTGATTTCTCTTACACTGCACGTGATTAATTTAGTAGTTATTCTGTTCACCTTCGCTTTTCAATGCTCCATTTTTACGTACATTTAACAAAAAATCAGTGTTAAACATAAACTCGTAAATTTATAGCTAGGAACTTTCCAACACTGCTTATTTTGCGATGATTGGTATTTATGCACTAACGAATCGATCTTATCTATACCAAAACAGTATTAAAAAAACTACCGATGCCGAAAGTATCAAATAATTAAGGCATCAAATCAAAATTACCTTATTTTGTGTTCTTAAAATGCAGTATTATTATTTTATAAAAAATACTATGTGGATGCCAAAAATTTGCATGTAGTATAATATACTGTGCCTTTGTTTATTTGTATGAAATTGAGAAAGTTGTATGGAATATTCATTTGAGGGATCGCATTTAATGTATGGATTCTTTATTATTATTGTTATTATTCTGTATACACAGCAAGAAACACTATGTGACCAAAAACAAATCGACGGAAATTGCTCTAATCATAATGAACGGTAAAATAAAATTAAAAGAAATATTCCCCAGTGTATCATACGCAACATACCGCTCGATGGCCGTTTTTTGTAATTTTCTGTATAAATACTTAAAATATTTTCTGAAATACGTATTTTTTGTTAGTATTTTTATCCTCTCAAAATACCTTTCTATACCAATTTCCATACCAGTGCTACCGAATGAAACGTAACGATTCCTACATGTATCGGTTGTATCGAAACGTCCCTACTTAATCCACAAAATAAAACAAACATTAATTCGTGTTATACTTCGCCAATTATTACCTTTGCATCCCCCCTCCTGGGAACCTTTTGAGATTACTGGTTTACCCGGATATATTGAAATAGTAATGAAAACTCGATGATGTGATTATGAACCAGTGGGCGAGTAGTTCATTTCCAAAACTCAAATCGATCAAAAATGAATTGAGAAAACGTATGACTGAATTTTGCTTGAATAATTTAAGCTTTATAAGTATAAAATAAAAGCTTATTAATTGTTGATTTTGGAGATAATGGTTTTGCAATTCAATAAGCAAAAATTACTTTTCTAATGAAACTTCATATAAATGTGGATTTCTTTTGTTGAACTGTACATGTTTACATACCAAAATTCCATTAAAGGGTCGCAGGTGCGGCCTTAGAGACCCTCGATCTAAAGAAGTTTAAATACGTCCCTGATTATGTATTCCCTGCATTAGTCAAAATATTCATCAATTACTTGTCAGAACTAATGTATAGTTAAGCATAAAAATAAAGTTCATGTTACTTCAGTTTTCTAACATTTGATACTGTAATGATATTGAACACGTGCACATCTAAGCTACAAGTGTTATGGGTTAATAATAAATGCTGTGACAATACAGATGAATGGTTTAAAAAAACTAATATTATTTTTCCTCGTAGATTCACATCGAGCTGATGAATAGGATAATAATGTTTTTTTTTTTTTTTCAATCTGAAATATGGTTAGATTCACTTAGTTTAAATCTCTTCTGTCCTTTAAAAAAACGACCAAGATTCCGGCGACTCCGCGACAGTTCCAAATGGAAACACATGAGAGGGGTACGATGATCTTTCAAAGAACGGAAATCACCCGGAAAGAATACCTTTGAGAAACGAAACCAGAGAAGAAATGGATGTGATGCCAAATTGTTTTCTTCGGGAAAGGTTCGCTGGAGACAAAGGCGGTTTCTGCTGAGACGGAAATGTAACTTTCATAGCCATGAGTTACCGAGTAACGAAAACGTTATTTTATATAAAGTTTACCACGTTGTTGCGACGATACGAAGGTAAAACAATAGGAGCTAAAGATTCGAGTTTGGGGCTGTATTCAATTAAAATTCTGCAAAATAAAGATTATGCTGACAGCTTCTAGCAACTTTTTAGATTCAATACCGAATAAAAAAAATAATTATGCACATAAAGTATTGAACACTATAAAATTGCATCTTCATTAGCAATTTCAATAAATTATTTTTTGTGAGCTAGAGAAAAATTGACAAAACTTTCATAAAAATATATCATTTCCGTTGTGCCATTATGTAATATGAAACAGCGTTAGTCTGTTACATATAATATGTAACTTTGTAGCACGTTTTCGGCATTAGTTCGATCTAATTACAATTTTAAGAAAACGTTAAATATCAAAAATTCAACGACAAAAACACCCAACTGTTTTCAATTTTAATCTGTTTACCTGAAATTAAAATACGTAATTCAAATCAACAACTAAATAAATAAATAACATAACAAAATACATAAAGAAAAAGCCATTAAATGCACTAGAAATAAAAGATATCCTAAAGCGTAATAAGTAATAGTTTCATGAAAGCTTCTGTGAAGAAAAAAGCAAAAGTCTCACCATAAATAAAATCGGAAAAACAATTCAAGATGCTCCTTGTAAATAAGAAGCGGCAAAGTAATCCATTTTTATTCCGAGAAAAAAAAAAGATCAATAACGAGCATAAAATAATAAATGTGTAGATTTCTGGCCGTTTCATAAATCACGTGCCGGCACTCAACGAGTAAACTTTACCCTGGTTGTCGTTAGAAAAGGATATTTCGTGTTTCCGATTCATAGACAATATACAAAAACAAAAATGACTTTTATGATGATAAATATTCATAAAAAGTGATTACAAAAGAAGTATCAAATTTAAAAATAAAATTTTAATTAGAGGTAAATTCGGTACAATATTATAGTGTATAATATGTGTAGCAAAATTTTTCGCTGAACAAATACGTTCGGAATTCATCACATGGATCGTAGTACACGTGGTGGGGTCTGGAGGGATAAAGAGGTCAACAGGGTAAAGTGGTCATACATCCAATGAATAGGTAAAGCTTTGAAATTAATAATGGAATCGGCATGCTTATTTTTAGAGTTAAATTTTGCATTCGAAATTATTTTAACGGCAACTCTTTACTAAAGAAAATAGTCAAGTTGTGAACTCATACAGCATTTTGAAATTAGAACACCTCTTTCAATTTTTCTCTGAGATTTTGTTTAACTCTTCAGAACTCGTGCCATGAATACTCACAACAAGAGGGAAAAAAGTATATATTATGTTCTACTTAATAGGCGAAGGTGCTGCTCTGTCTTGCTTCTCATTGTAACCTTCTCTTGCTCCCATAATCTATTTCGCAATCGTTGTCTTCGTCTGACTGGCGCCAAGGGCGTTTGCTAGTCAGAGTAGTCAAGTATCAGTGTTTTCTTCATCGTGCAAATTTTGGTAGAACTTTTTTTCTTTTTTTTTAATGTGAGAGTTTTTCTCATCTATCGAGTGCTCGTGTGATTTTCCGAAAACATTTTTTTTTTTTTGTTTCATCGGATATTAAACCAGATGCGTACCTTAATATCCTAAAATAAATGAATAAATCAATTACATAGTATACTTATTAAATTATTTAAATTTCTTTGTACTGAAAATTGTTTTTACTGTCGAGGATTAATATTTATATTTTAATTTTTACCTGAATTTTTAAACAGCGGAGAGAAATAAGTTTTGAGAACTATAAGAACTCTCCACTTTTCCTGTTTTAAACTAAGAAACGGTGCACATGTTAGTTAAATATTAATTCCACCTATACTGTATTATTTTTTAAATAACTTGAAATATTTTTTAAAGTAAAGAGTATTTAAAATAACTCCGGTAAAATGCAATAGAGATTGAAATTACTATAAGACAATTATCCTTATAATAGTGTGTTTAGTACTGAAGATTATTTAAGAGCACCTTTAATGAAACAATTTTCAATGACTTCGATTTTATGACTACTTGACCCCACATGAACCTATTCATTAGTTAAATTCGAAATGTATTTCAAAACCAAAAAATAATATGCCGTTGTGGGGAAAAGTGACTAACAAGTATAAATATATATTACCAGGAAACAAATATTTGCAGGTTTAATTAATATGACCATTTATATTTATCTCAAATTCACAATTAGAAATCCACTGAATCTGAAAAGGGCACGTATTTTCGATGCATCAACTAAAAATTTACTTCAAAAGTTTAATAGTAACTGCGTTAATAAAGTTTTTATTTTTTTATTTGTAACATTTTTATTTTATTTCAAAATTATAACATAATATCGATTAAAAAAAAGGAATAGTTAATATTAAGTATTTTCCTTCCTAATAAAGTAGGAGTAGGAAAAACTTTTCACATTAATTTTTGCAATTTTGAAATAAAGAACAATGTTTTAAAAACATTTTTGCATTCTACTCCTTTTTTAAAATGGATGGATTTCCAAGATTGTAACTAAATATGTTTCGAAAATAGTAAATAAATAAATTATATTTTTTAAGGAATTACACAAACATTGAAATAATATTACTAATTAATAAAATCATTCAAGAAATTGTTAGTACAATTATAATATGCCACTTCCTGTAGCCATTAGCAATGTTTACAAAAATATTGTTTAAAACAAAACAAGAAAAATATATTCTTAATAAATATTTAACTTTTGACACGAGAAATGCCACGAATGGCTTTTTTTTTCTAAAGATGAATCTATTACATATTTCCTTCCTTTATCCCTTGGGTGTTTAACTAGAAACATATTAATTTGTTTTGCATTGCATTAACATGTCCGTGACAGGTTTAGGTTAGTAGTTCTGTATTTTCCATGTGACAGAGAAGTCCATAAAAAAAACTCCAAATGAAACTAAATTGCTGCGTTTTCAGAAACAAATTGTTTTTTACCTTTCGCTCTGTCTGTCATAGAAATCACATTATATGAATTGGAATGATTTGAAGTAGTTGACATTAAAATGTTATATTTTAATTCTTTGTTTAAAATTTAACTGTTGCAGTTTTTATCTATTTAATTTCAATTATAATTAGTGCTGTATCATGTATGTAATTAAATATCAAATTAATTTGCTAGCTTCATGTTTAATTTACGAACATTTACTATTTATGCTATATTTTTTATTATCTGTATATTTTCATTTGAGTTATAATTTTTTCTTGCGATATAAATTAATGAACTGCATTTATATATTTGCGTATAAGACAAGGGTAGAGCTTTTAAAAGAAACAGGTGAACAAGCTGCACTGACACAGGTTTATTTCAGCTAGCGTTTAGAAAAAACAACATGGATCAGATCAAGTTGAAAACTCCCTTACAATTGAAAAATCCCTCCTTTTATTTGTGTGTGGAAAGCTCTTGAACAACTAAATTAACATAGGAAATAATGTATCAGTACTACATTTGGGCATACGAAAGAATAATATAGAATAGCTTAATTTACACATGAAACAAAACATAGAACAAACTGAAAATGCTCAATTCCTTGACTTGAAGCGACATGTGACATAATTCTTATAAATTTTACTTTCGTTGTAAATTAATGAACAGCATTTATGTTCTTACCTTGTACCATATTTGGCGAAGTTATATCGGGAAGGCAAGATGGGGAAACTAGCTTTAATCCGTTGCAAAATAGGTTAAAATAAACAAATCAAAAATATTAAATATATATCAAAAATATAAATCATAGTTAAAATATTGCTCATTTGTGCTTTAAATTAACGTGTAATTTTATTATTAAATCAAAACCTGTTTTATCACCTAGGTTTATTTAACTATTGAAATTTGTTTAGTTCTGGTCAAACTTCTTGTTATGACTCCAATTTTGTTTCATAATGCATTTGAATTCGAAATTAAGCCAGGCCTATGGCATCAAACACAAAACGAGCAATGAAGTGTCATCACTAAATGTTTTCATTACAAATCTAAGATAAACTAATTTAGCTAATCGCTCCTACACTGTTTTAGAGAAAGAAGAGATCCATATGGCGTTCTCTATGACATGTGTAGCATAAAATATGGGAGTGTGGGGAAGAAAATCCTTTTGATCTGAAAAATTACTTGGCATAATTGAATGAAGAATATACCGTATTTATGCGAATCTAATGCGCCATCGAATCTAATGCGCATCCTCATTTTGAATACTACATTTGGCCAAAAACGATACGCATTAGATTCGCATAAATACGGTATACACTTTAAATTCCTTTTCTTGAATTATTCTTTCACGATAAAATTATAAAACTCATTTGATATTTAAAAATTTAAAAATCATTATTTCAATACTCTTAAATATTTATGAAATTTTCAACATCACCATCATAAAAGTAAACTTCGATTTGCATGACTCACTAATTTGTATTGCATTAGTAACTGGAGCTTTGACGAATGATCAAAACGCCTAGATTGCAATTTTAAAAACCAGACAAAGATACCCAATAAAACTAAATGCGTATAATAAATTTTCTAAAATGAAATGAATTGTACTATGCATCATCGAAGGCTTTCAACGTTAGTTTTATGTGGCTCGTAGCTTTAAAATCTAATAGAAAAGGGGAAGTGGAATGCTTCCCATATTACGATCTTATATATGAAAACCGCTTATCCAAATGGAGTAGAAAAAGCTGAGTGCATAAAATACTCAATCCATCATACATATATTCGGAGAAGAGATAATGATGTTAGAAATATCCCCCCTTCTCGGTACCACAAATAATCTTTTCACCAGTTACTGATGAAAAGAACCTAACTTATGGAAGAAAGACTTTTTTCTACTCTCAAAATGCATTTGTTTAATTGTACACTTTTCTGAATTAATTGTTTGAGATTTTTAATTTTAAGTAATGGAGCTCTTTTCAAATTTTGACACAGGGTAAGTAGAGCTTCTGCAAAGAGGTAGATTTTTGTTTATTTTTTAAGTTTTTACATTGTTTCAGAAATGTGTCGCATAGTTCAATCGCAATTCCAATTTTTTATTTGTATTTTTTTTGAGTTTACAATATTACAATCAGCCTAATTCCTCAAGTTATTCTCATACTTGTGCATACTTCGTTCAGATAACATATAAACTGGTTTTCTCCCATCTGTCCATTTTTATACTTTAATGAATATTTTATTAATTTTAAATTACCAAAAAAGTGTTTTTTTTCTCAGTCAAAGCAGTTCTCAAAGGTATATTACTATTTTATATTTATGCGCACAAATTAACATTTCGTTAATTTGATAACCAAAAAATTTCGCATATTAACAAAATATATTTTTTTCAATCATTTTTTTTTTTGTTTTTTAGTATCATTTATTATCAGTTTTCTTTAGATTCGGCGCTATACATTGCTTTCGACAAATTTGAAGTCTTTGTTAAGTCGTTTTACAAAAATGTATTTGAAAAATCTAACAAATAGAAACATACTGTAAAAATATAGAGCAACTTCGGTCAGGGTTGTTGTTTTTTTTTTTTTTTGCACTAATAACATATTTACAAGTGCACTTATTCATATAGTTTCTTGAAATTTGCTTTGCTTTGAACCTTTTATACTTTGTTAAAGGGACTTCTTGTGTTCCTGAAACGCACACGGGCTACATGGGTTTTAATTTGGATTATAAAAGCGTTGGTTTGCTCAATAAAGCACGTGATGCTTATATACTTTATTAAAACAATAGTGTGATGAATTAAAACTAAACATTTTAAACTAAAAACCATTTGGTTTTTTTGCTTATTATTAGGTTTGCAATGCATTTTTTAAATGGTAATTTAAGAAATAAAACTAATTTGAAACTTTGCGTTGGGGTGAATGGGCGTAACAATCTGAGAAGAGTAAAAGTATCAAAATAGCTCCTATTTTTAGAATGCTAAATTCTACTTTAGTAATTACAGTATGTACATGATTAAATGTGTAAGGCAAGTTTGGAGCATAGTATATAACGTTTATGGGAAGCTGGGAGGAAAAATTGTTATGTTGTACTTTTGGAAATAGTTTCAGACCTTGAAAAGTAATTAGGAATTTTCATAATTATTTTTCACATTCAATTTACAAAATACTTCTTAAATTCACTAACGGGTTTTGAAGACATATATTATTCGGTTGTTGCGGCGACCTTCTCACCAACTAAGTTTAAATTTTGGGCAATTAACTTCAGCACTGTTTGAAAATGCAGAAAAATAATACGTAATATTCAAAATGGAAACAAACTTTTCCAATTCCTCAAACACCACACTTCGAAAAGCTATTCATTTATATTTTGTTAGAAAATGGTCAGTTTGTATGAGATATTTTTCCTCGTTATGAATTTCCAGATGGGGCGTGGGGGGGGGGAGTGATTTAAACGACGCAATGCATACGAAATACCGAGAGCCCAGCCCCACGCTATCAATCATCCATTTGGAAATGGTGAGAGTGAATATAAAAAGAGAAAAATTGGTTCCCTCCCTTTCCCGTCTTAAGCCCCATGCAAGTGACTGGCTTGAACGCATTTGAATGGTAAGATGGTTTGAACCTTTACTTTAAGATGCGCCCAAGCCATCTGTTACTGAAGAGACAAGGCTCGAAGGCCCATCAAAAAGCAATATCATCAGAAGCAAAATTCTCCCTCCCTCCTCCAGTTCTCCAAACTCGGGGGTGGGGAAACAAGCTTGCACTTAATGCGATCCCAGAGACCGTATTTTATGTGTTGTTTGCGTTTCCTCTGCCTCTCTGAACTTATTTTTCCCTCTGCTCTTCCTTCATTTGAAACGAGAGGATATTGGCGTCGGAAAATGTGGGGATTTTGAGAATTTTAATGACTTTTTAAAAACATATTTTGGAAGCTTTTCTTTGCTCGGGAGTTTTGTATGAGGATTTTTTTTTCCTGGAAGAATGAAGTTGACTAGGCAAATATTTTGTTGGTAGATTTCCGTAGCGAGATAGCTTTGACAGTGGGAAGAAAAACCAATGCATATTTATTTTAAAATCATCGAAGCAGATACTTGTGTAAAACGTAACCAGTGGAAAATCAAGTCAAAAACTAAAATAAACACATTTCACCAGGATGGTTTTGTAGGCCTTTGAAATGCATATATTATTATACATACTGATTAAAATGTCAGTTAAATTTACGAACATTAACTGAAATTTTAATCAGTATCATCAATTAAATGTCATTATTGTATACTTATAATCGACAATCTAAACAATCATACAAATCGGAAAACGAAAAAAATAAAAGAAATAAGGATAAATTATTTTTTTTTTTTTTTGCTGAGAATTCGCATGTGTATCTGGAGGTTTTTTTTTTTTTTTTGCTTTAAAAAAAGAAAACGAGAAAGAGGGGGGAGGGACATATTCTATTCCTTAAAAAAGCCAATATTTCTTTGAAATTTATGAGCTAATTTATTTATTTCTTTTGACTACTACTGTATTCAGTTACGTAAATCTGCATTTTTTTCGATTCTTCACGTGTCTGCGGCAGCGTTTTTTTTTTTTTTTTTTTTTTTTTTTTTTTGAATTCACTAAGTAGAAAACGTTTAAACCATACAAAAACTACAAGCCAAAAATCTATGAATAAAATTAAAGTACAACTAAATGTTAGATGCGCATACAGTAGTAAAACCATATATGTATTTCCAAGTCATACGAAACTCTTGTTTCAGTGCAAACGACGCGAACTTCCAAATGAAAGTCCCTAAAAAAAACTTATCGATCTTTTTCTCGAAATTTAATCTCATACATTAATTTTTCTTATGTAACACATAAAATCAACACCTCGGTTAGACTTTGTTTCAGCATGTTTCCTTAAATTAATTTTGTTATAATTATTAATTTTGTTTTAACTATAGTGGCAACTCATAGGTTTGCTTCTTGTTTTTTCTTCCTGTTCTGTTTTAATTAATTTTGTAATTATACATCCTGAATGGCAACTTCCTCAAGATTTCCATAACGGCATTTTTTTATATTATCGTTAATGTTTCCCACATTAAATTATCGAAACGTTTAAAACTTTTTGTCTCCGAGGCCTTACATTTCCAATTTAAACAATGCAAAAAATGCTGCACTAACTGTGCCGGACTCATATCCAGTGTCCCTAAGTGTCCCGTTTACAGTGCATATTATATTCAGTACATATTATATTCAGTGCATATTATATTCAGTGCATATTATATTCAGTTAATATTTTATTCAGTGCATATTATATTTAGGACATATGTCGGCATAAAAGGAGGAAAAGGGACTAAATATACTTATTATTTTAATGCGGATTTTTTTCCTTTTTTTATAAAGAAATTGACTTTTGTACGCATTTTAGGAACTGCTCGGGATGGTTCATATATATACAATTTTTATTGCCACGGGAGGATCCCCTACAAAAAAAAAATGCTTTAATGCGATGTATGGGGTTGCCTGTTCTTCTTACAATGGATTTTTTTTATTATATTGTACTTCTGTGCTACTCTTGCAATAAGATTGAAAAAAAAGTCACATTTACGAGTTTTTACGTTTAAAAAAATTGCCTCATTTCTTTTTGCTTTAAAGTAAAACGTTTCACTTTAATCTACAGTAATCACAATTCCAAAAACTACGTTCCGGCGAAATTTATGCAAAATAACTGAAACAATTTAGGAACAAAAGTTGCGAAATTGCCTTATTTGGATATTTATCACCGATTGCACCAAAGTATTGTACTTCCGTAATTCCATCAAAACGATCGTAAAATAGAACGTTAATTGAAATTGTATATACTTTAATTCCAAAAACATTCGAAGTTTGTAGTGTATGGGTGTATGGGTGGGCAAATTACCGATTAAAGCCATATAGTTAAACATATCGCATACGGAATTGATGCCCTCACAAAGATGGCGGTAAATTGCATGAAAGACTCGAAGATAAACGGAACATGAGACGATACAGACGTATAGTAAGTAGAGTAAAGACGGAATGCAAAAATCAACATGATCAATAGAAACTGCAATGTGTTTTAATTTATCTGTATGATACACAAGTTTTTTTATTTATATTTTTATTATTAAAGTTTAAGTTTTTATTGTCTGCTTTCATTTTCGACACCAGTACCAACCATATCTTCATACATGAGCGTATTATTTGTAAGAATGCCTGGTGGACTACAATAATGTAGTATTCGGTGAGCGGGCGCAACAACCTGGGTTCACGTAGCAATCCGAATGGATATACTTGCAGTTCCGGGGGTTGGCGGCGACAGCGAGCAGGGGTTAGCCCCCTAGTGTAATTTATTCTTTTTAAAATCCGTAACTTATTTTTTTGCAAATTGCTACTGTGAGGCCTGTGGTATTCAATGTATTGTTTTGTTCAAGCTTTATCATAAACTTCACGAAATCTTTGTTGAAACTTTGTACATAAGTTTAGTGGGACTATTCCTTTAAATTTCAGTACTGTTTTAGTTTATTGTTTCTAAGTTTAGTTTTATGATTACTGAATTGGAAAACCAGGTACTTAAATTTATATTTAGGAATCACGTCTTCTTATCACTACTTATCATATCGTAAAATTTTAAAATTCTTAAGGAATATCGGGATTAGTTTTACATGTCTATGGTATTTTCTTCCATACGCATCCTTATAACTGTAACTAGAAACTTACTTGAATCCAAAATAATAAAAAAAGCCGATATGGAAATAAACACCCTTTCCCTGGACAAATACCGCAAAATATATGCATCTTTACAACTTATTTTCCTTTTAATAAAATAAACATGACACACCGTCTCAGATTTTACTTCCAGATTTAATAGCCCACAAAATATTTTAAAAATACATTTTTCATAGAATTCAATGTTTTGCGTAACAGAGCATTGAAAAGGAAACTTAAATCCTGCCTCGCTCTTTTTCAGTTTCGCGGAAAAATCCGTTAAAATAGAAAAGCTCATGTTGCTACACCGGCTGCATTAAAGCCCAACTTTGTTTTGCAAAGGTTCTAACTTTCTCAAAAAGGCGTAACTGTAAAATTCCTGAAATGCGAAAACAAATAGGAAAAATGCCGTTGTCTACGATAAAATATGCGCATTTTCTAAAGATATAACGAGTATGGCATTCCGCATTTTTAGGAAAGGCATATGAATATATTTTGTTTTATTTTCAACGCACTATCATCTTTTTCTCTCGTTTGAAATAGAATATATGTGTTCTGAAATCGATCTAAGAATGAAACGACGTTAGTGAAGGGGACTGTTTTGTATTCTGTCTATAATCGGATTTTTCTGTGAAATAAAGAAATAGAGAAAACTCAAACAAAAGTTTTCTAAATAAAATGATTTGGTTTTGAAATAAAGCTCTGAAGAGATAAGGAGTGTTCAAGCATCTCCGTGCAAAAAATGGCAACTTTACTAAAAACAAAACGTAATTGAATTACCATGTAAATGTATTTAAATTTTTTTTTACTGATTCGAAACCATTCAGTGCTGTTTAAAACGTTCAGAAATATCCGTAAAATACGTGCGCACAATTTGCTAGCGTTTTAAAAACTGCAAAAATATTTTAAATTAACTTAAATTTTTAGTTAAAAAAACAATGCGCGTGGTGTGTGTGTGTGTGTGTTTCACAAGAAAAGTATTTTTTTAATGCAATTCACTTTATATTTTATGTGGTTTTTGTAATAAAACTTTAATGGACAGTTATGAATTTACTCTTAAATGGGCTTTGTTATTATTTTTAAACCAGTAGGTAAGCACTGTTTTTTTTAAAAATTAAGTTGCTTTCAAGCAACAGGACAAGCCAAATTATTGCATAAAACCACAAAATGTGCATAACTAATTATTTATAAATAAATAAAGATGAAAAAAAAATGCACGACATAAAGAGAGAAGATTTTAAAATGCATATTATGCCCGAAATATTTCACATACATCTATATAAGTCTGTTAAAATATTATTGCACGCTATTGACTAATTGATAATCAACAAAATGCAAAGCGGGAAAAGAAATAATAATGAAAATTGCATCAAAGGTACAATACAATTCCAGAATATGATGCTATACAAATCTAGCAAAATTGAACATTGGGAGCTCTTTCTAATTGCCTGCTCATGCTGAAATTATGACTTTCGAAAAATGAAATACCTATAAGAACTAATATCCATGCTGTGGCATCACAAAATTTTCTTTTTTAAAAGTGCTTCAACCCCCCCCCCCCCCCCCCAGAAATTGTAGATTTTGTTAATGCACGTTTCACGCTTCATATTGTGTTTTTAAGTTTATTTATAATTTATTTAATTTTTAAAGGAATAATGACTTTATCATTGGTACACTCACAGCAGACGGTCAACATTAAATGGATTATTTTACGTTTTTTGTGAAAGATTTTTCCACTTTGATACAGCTAAGCCGTGTGATCCTTTCCCAAGGCATTTGGCTCCTTGAGTTTCATATTTATTCATGTGGCCCTCTAGAATTTCTGTGACCTCAAAGGGGGCAATATGTTTCCCTTTGAGAAACCCTGCTCTAGACGACAAATAGTTTAAATTTTGAATTTTATCCTGGACCACGAAACTGCAAGAATGCAGATAAAGAGAACTCCAACCAAGGCATGCGAAAAGTTAAGAGTATAAAGTTTGCGGGCATCAAATAAGATTCTTTTCAAACTTGTACTGTACTTAGAAAACAAAAATTTTTTGATTAGACTTACACGCCTAAATGGATGTTAATCAGATTGAGAAAATATTTGAAAAAAAAAATCATTTCATGTGGATTACAGATAAGTACAGACACATGCTCAAGTTCTTTGTTTCTTCCCTGACAGATTTTCCTCCAGTTTTTGGCGGAAGACAGACGGATGGCTGCTATCGATTGGTCTATATCCCGTTCTAGATGCCGCACCCCATTTCCCTTATCGTCATTAAGACTCCACGACTCGTGTTTTTGGCACGTGGTGATGACAAGAAAACATTTCTCCTCGATCCTCCATTCGTCAGAGAGATCTTCCTCTTGATCCTGCTCGTTCATCCCCTCCCTCCCTTTCCCACACTCTCTGTGTTCCGATCGAATATTACGTTTTTCTATTATGTTTGTTCTTTTTTAACATTTTATCTTATTTCCATTGTCTGATGGAGTAGAGAAGTGTTTTCACTTAGATACATAAAGTGGTTTTGGATATTGCTGAAAATACTATAAAAGAATAAAGCATTTGACCTTTTTATTCGCTTTGCTAGTCTAAAATTTTGTAGTTACAGACTAATGATTTAAAAATAATTGATAAAATTCCTACTAATAAAAAATCTAAAGCAATATATATATATATATATATGTATAATAGTGATGGTAACATTAGATTTGCAGTAGTGAAATAGAAACCCACTGCATTTTAAAATCCTGCTACAAAACTGAAGAAGAAGAATGGTGTACAATATTAAATGTTTCAGCCTTATCTTTAACTGATAGCAGGTGTTTTTTTTAAACTTTTGAGGCAGATTAGAGATGCAGAAAAATAAATGACAGGAATTTCTTATCGTGCTATTCCTTCAGTCACATTGCAACTAAGCCTTGCTTTAATTGATTCGTCAAACAATCGTGCTTTTCTTTTTATTTATAGACATATATAAATAAATATATACTTAAACGAGTACATTTATAAAGTTCATGTCAGTTTGGGACATTACATTGAGCACGTTTTCTATATAAAGAAAATATCCATTCTCCTAAAAGATCTTCTGATTTTTTTAAAAATCATTGCCGCGCAATTAGGAGGAAAGCTGAATTGTCCCCCACACATGTACTGAGCTCCGTTTGTTAATTTAGAGTTGATCTTTGTATAACAAATTGGAATATAAATTATTATCTTATATTGGAACATAAACTATGACAAAGAAATTGCTAACTGTTTTAAAATATCTCACGTGGATGCAATCATGATTATGTTCATTGTTGACATCTAGCACTAGACAGCTGATCGCGGTTTTGTTTGCATTTCAAAATGAGCATTATCCATGTTTGATTCGCTTATAATACAAAGTTTCATTTAATTTTAGTTTTCAAAAAAAAAAAAAAAAAAAAGAAATAATGAATGAATGTTCATTAGAGTAGCACATCGAAATTAACGTGTTTAGTTAACATGTCACTTTTATATACACTTTTTTTTTCAGACATTCATCCAGGCAATAACCAACTCAAACAACTTTTCTACTACGTAACTTCATTTTTCAAAATAATCCACAAAAGCTTCCAAACTACATATATTTGATTAAGTATTTTACTTTCTTCTTTAAAGCTCTATCTAAAAATAAAATAAAACTACAGCAGTGAAAAGTCTTTGTTTGCACACGTGAATGATTTAGTTTAAATTAAAACTAATTCTGTAAAACGTTGTTTGCTGAAATAATCTGCGTCCTAAATTTTGAACATGTACTTTTTCCTTCGTCTTACAACGTAATTTTTGAGAGGGGGGGGGGGATTTAACTTTTCAATATAAAAGCAAAAAAACTATACGTGATAACTCATTTTGTCAGCTATAACATACGTCAAAGGTTCTTTATTATGGATAGATGTTACACACATACCTATATATGTATATTGTATATATATAAAATATATATATATAATTTTGAATTTGCTTTAAAATTTCACTGGCGAGCTCCGTCGTGGGATTCCCTAATGAAAACCCTTTTTTAGTATTGAAACAAACCTGGGTTTTTCCGAAAAACCGAAATGGTTTTTTTTTTCGCGTTTTGTTGTTAAAGGTAGAGGCCGAAACTTTTTTGACTCAGCGCCGCAAGGCGCTGCATGTCCTTGCACACATGGAAGGCCTTTGTTACATTTTGCATAAAAAAATTCAAGGGTGCAAGAAAATTTCCTTATTTGGCGCAAATTTGTAGAAAATCAGTTTTTTCTTTTTTTTATTGTTTTTAACAAATTTTGTCCAGGTGTTGACATACTGCATTTCGCCGCGCATTTTTGGCCAAAATTTCTAGGCATTTTCGGCTAATTAGGGAAATATATTGTACATTGAATTTTGTTCCGAGTGCTCATTGCCATAAGGCCCTCAATGACACCTTTTCTGCTCTACGCATATCGGAAAAAAAAATATAAAAAGTTTTTATGTGGCTACTATAATGTACAGTTTTAGAAATCCTTAAAATAATAAATCAGTTAAATAATAAAAAAGCGTATTTCGTGTGAATAAAGTTGAGAACTTTAACGTTTGATTTAAAATTAGTACCCCGGTACAGCTTGCGGACAATAAGAAAAAAAAAACTTGTGCACCAGTAGACAACATTACTCGGATTCCATAAATGCAAGAAGCATTCTATTAATTATAATAATTGTATATTGTCCATAAGTGTATATCTTTATTTTTTTTATGGAAGAGCATCTAACAGGGTTGATAGTACCAGAACATTTATTTTTTGCAGTGAATCAAATTTTCTCTCTGTAATACTGAACGTACTGGAGTGGTGAAATGACCAGTTTTGAGACTTTAATCAAAATCACTAAATTGCATGTTAAATTTTTTCTTTAATTTGTTGCACGATTTTCCATATAACGTATAGCTACTTAGTTGCTATATATCAAAAATGATATATCCACAAGTACACAAAGAGTCGCTCCGTCAAGAGCAAAAAAAAAAATGATCAATGATTCATACAATGACCGCAATTCTGAAGTCTTAATTAAAGGCAGAGAGATAGCAGTCAAATATTAGGTTTCACACATCTTTCCAATATAACTTGTATGTTAGTTTTGTAAAACTGGTGGGAGGCAAAGGAATCTATTTTGGCACTTTTTCTTCTAAAAGTTGAAGTATTGTCATTTCCTTTTTTTTTTTTGGGAAGTTATAGCATTGAGGGAAAGATATTAAAATCATGATATTTATACTACGAACAAAAAACTTGATTTGTTAAAACAAAATCTCATTCATTTTTATGTTAGATGCAGCACTGCATTTTTCATGGAACCTGCAAGTGCGGATAGAGAGAATCGGAGAGAAAAATTTTCAAACTAGCATGGCTACGTTTAATAAATTAGATTAAACAAATAAATAACGTTGTAGTGAACCTAAATTTTTCATAATATAATACGAATTTAAGAAAGTAATCTAAATGTACTTTTGTAAAGCTAAGTTATTCCATTGGTTGATAATTTACGTAAACCAATTTCGATTTACTACGATCTTATGTTTTTTTTTTCTCTCTTCATTTTATCTTTTATGTAGAATGTTATAGCAAATGTTTTAAAATTAAAAATTCAATATCAAAATATAAATACAAACAGTAAAAATAAACAAACCTAGGTTACTGGTGGGCTGGATAACGTTTCCCGTTGTTTCCTCTTTCCAAGCTATCAACGAGACGTATTCTTCAATAAATCCTGGCACATGACACCTAAGTACAGCCGTGCTTCCAGCGGTCACATATTCATCATAGACTTCCACAACGTAGTTTTGATTCACCACTAGGGGGAAAAAGCATGTAAGAAAGTTTGAAGAACATTTACCAGACAGTTTAAAACATAATTATATGATACATATTTTTCATTTAGGATAAAGTGTAATAGAAATGGCTGACGTTAAGTCCATATATTTTTCGCAGAACCAATTTAAATGTGCAAGCTGATGGTTGACAATAACTTAACTTTAGACATAACGAATGATAAGGAAAGGATACCATACATGTAGATTGCTAAGGACTTAGAATAAAATTAAACACTATTTTTAAGAAGATGAGGGAATATCCAAACCTCAGTTTTTTAACACTAATGAATTTATGCAGTTTTGCAGGGATTAATCAATTACTATAATTACGATTTAATTTAGCCTAAATATATGTTAATTTCTCAGTTGGATTTCATTTTCTTTCAGATTGGATTTTATAAATATCTTTCCTTAAATTCTCAAGATCTGTTAATTAGAAAATTCCTATTATTTATAATTTATTTTCGTGAAGGAAACATGAATGAAATCAGATAGCATATCGTTATTTCCTAGTTATTATAATTCATTTAAACATGTTTATTTAGTTTGAAGACATATTCTGAAAATTTTTGCCCGGCTCAGTTGAAGAGGAGGACTTTGGAAAGTTAATTATTTATTATTTTTATTATTCTTTTAATTTTCTAGCGTAAATTGAATGTATTAATGATCATTAAAGGAAGTATTGGAAAAATAGAAAGGTGTATAATATCTGACCCTTTTCAAAGAACGTGATTGTTTTAAATTTTCTACTAAAACTAAACCTAGTCGACATTCCATGAGGGCCAAGGCTTGTGGTGCTCGTCTCAGTTTTTAATGGGGACATCGGGGCTAGGGAATGTAAATCAAAACTTAAAACCCTGTACATATTAAGATATTAATAAGATAAATAGAATTTAAAGAAGTTTTTTTTAATGTGTCGCTGAAAAATTGCAAAAAGTTTATTTAATACTTTATAATTAAAAAGTAATTTTAATTGGTTATACTATGGAAAAGTAATTATATTTTCAAAAAGTAAATGAATGTTTATGTTTGTGTACCATCCATGAACTACATCATGCTCACCAGATTACATTTGACAGGAAAAAATAAAGTAAAGACAGTGGAACCTCGGTAGCTTCACACGCGGATAAGTAGACTGCCTCAGTAAGTCGACGTTTCCCTCCCCTAATAGTTGTCCCAATGCAAATTTCAACGAGAGAAAACCTCTCTAACTGTACACACAATTACCAGGACCCTGTAAAACGATTTCCCTTTTGCACAATTCTGAGAATTTTACAGTGACGTTTCTTCGTCAATAAATCAATTATTGATTTGAATTTGTTCTTGGAAGACTCCCCTATTCCCGTTGTACCCTGGGGATCTTCACCATTTGTGATTCATATGTGAATATTGACTCTGAACTGATCCCTTCAGGACCTTTAGAAGACAGATATCTCGCAGAAGCTATTAATCCAACTGCAGATCCGTTAAATGCTGAAAACGGATCAAGTTCGGAAGAAGATGACCAAGTTGCAGCTCTGCTTAGGTGCGAGGCATTGAAAGCTGCAGATGTCGTCCGGTGCTTTCAAGGAACATAAGAAAAAAGTGAATTGTAAATTAGCAAGCGTAATAGCGTTGAGGATTTATGTTTTCTGTTCAGAGGGGAAAACAACCAAAAATTATGGATTTTTTCTCATGAAGTGTTCTGATTTGATGTACTATGTTTGTATATTTATTTATTTGTATTGTATACATTTTCAAAAGAATAATAATAATAGATAAATAATAAATTTGGATAATTTCATGTACTGTAATTGGCTTTTATAACTTGAATGGTAAGTAATTAACAATACATACCAATGTAAGCATTTGAAATTGCGGAACCTCAGTAACTCGGCACCCGCTTATCTCGACATGTTTTCTTGTTCCTTGGGGTGTCGAGATTTTGAGGTTTCACTGTATTGCGAAGAAATTTCTGAACTTTCAAGACAAGAAATACGTAGAGAACGAAACATCCCCCCCAATATCACTTTATAATATTTATAATTTGTCCATTAGTTGTTTTTAACCTCCATTATTAAGCAAGACATTTTATTTTTTGCTTAAAACACAAGGGACTCCCACAAGTTCTTTTAAATGAAACGTTATCAATTTAAAACTCAGTCATAAAAGCTTTTAGGGATAATGCAGAGCACTTTTTAAGCATTTTTAAATGCAGTTCATTACCGCTTAATAATTTAGCAACAATTACGGATTATCAGTGATGATTGTTAGGAAATATATTTTCGATGATTATGGCAGAACAATAGTGGTGCAAGTCAACTTCCAATTCAGTGAGATTTTACTACTCGACTTTCTGGTTGCATCATTTCATATCAGACTGCAAGCATTTTTCACTACGAGTTTGTGGGACAGATGGCATTAATACTGCAAGCCATCGTTCAGACAAAATAAATTGAAAAAATGGAATATAAAGAAAAATGAAAAACACTTGACTTAAAAACTACTACACTGCCCCTCGATCTTTTTTTTTTCAAATTCAAAGACAATTTTCAACTTAATTCTGACAGATAATTATAAAGGGAAGACACGCGAGCCAATGATACGGATAATTACGAAGTATGAGTTCAAAACGTTTAGTTCAGCTTAAATCAATGTTTCTCACAAGTTCGGAATCCTTATCAATTTTCCCCTGCGTAAAGCAGTTAGAGTCTAGGTCATTATTTTAGTATGATCCAGTCATTCTTGGATATTGATGCCTCGTAACTGTTTGATTGTTTGAGTACAGTACTGAAGAAGTATATCTGAAGTCTTTTAAACAATTTTTCTTGCATAATTTTTGCTTTACCAATGCAGATTCCTACTTTATTGTTGCGAAAACGTATGCAATTCAAAAGGTCAAATGAATATACCCCACATGAACACATGGGTTTTGCACTTAAACCACAATTGCTCAAATGCATCTTATTCATGTGAGTTTGAAAATGTGTTTTTCACTTTACTCCTCCATTAAGTTTAGAGAAAAAAAATCTAAGTGGCTAATTACACTCGCGGTTTTATTTTAGAGGTTTTATTCTTAACAAGGACATTTAATGCCAAATGAATTAGAAAACCATTTTCTAAAAATATTTTGACTAAGACTATGTAATATGAGTTATTCCAATTAAACGGGTATAGAGTAAAGTATGTTATAAAAACAGTAGTCAATGCCCATCGGGAGGTACTTTCGCATTTACAGCATCAGAACATGAATAATTCAGAAAAAAACTACATTTAAAGTAAAGTTCAAATTTTATATTGCATATGAGAGCAATAGTTTTTCTCAACGTTGATATTTTGTAAAGTTTTTTGGCTGGATGAAATTATTCTGTCAATTTCGCTTGTGTTTTACATATAAATAGTTTCAAATGCTGTAACGTTATAAATGTGGAAACATCATTTATTATACACAAAAATCAGCATTAATCAATCAACTAATGTGTTATGGCGTTATTAAAACTTCATTAAAATCGTTACGAACAGAAAAGTTTGGTGTGTCCCAAATTATTTACAAATAGTTAGTTTTCAGTAATTTTGTAGTAATTCTTGTATGTTTAATGGTGTGAAAGGACTCCAACGATCTTTTTCCAGGTTCGAAGCAGAAACTAACAAAAAAAGTTCGTAATTGCAAATAATGAAATTTCACCATCAGTTTAGGCGAAATACTTTTGAGATCATTTCTTTCAGTTTATTTTTTTCTTCATTTGTCATCCTTTTAATACAACGTTACCTTTCGAAAATCTTATGAACTATTTTACGGGGTTGTACCAGAAATAGGTTAACACAAAAATATACAAGAAATGCACAACAAATCTATCAAATATGTACTATTGCAGAATGTGTAGAAAATGTTTTTTTTTCTATTTTGTCGACTTGACCGTTTACGTTAACGTGAAACAATAGTTTTCAGAGCAATATAATTCTCTTGTGAATAACATAAAACACGTGGACGAAACATTTTTTTTCACGAAATTTCAAAGACATGGGCTCACTCAATAACTCCAAAAGTAACGAATTGCCTAATGTGGTCCTAATATGATCCAAATTTAACCAATTGCCTAATATTTCCAAGAACTTTTAATTGGTGTCGAAGCATTTAAATTCTTTCAAGGAATAACCAATAAGAAGAAATGATTCATTCACTCAAAAGACTTCAGCAAAAGGACAATTCACACATGCGTCACGAGATAACTAAGTATGCAAGAAAAAATGTGTCCAAAAATAAAAATTTGAAGCCAACATCACGTACGCACGCGCGACATATCTGTTATATTAAGAAAATAAATTAATAAAATAAATACTAAGCAGTAAATTTTATAACAAACCTTTGAAATATGCATCTAAAAATCTGAAGTATTGCCTTTTTTTTTAAATAAATTTTTGATTTCTGACAACCTCAAAACAGCAATTTAAAATATTTCGTGGGATATAAATTAGATACAGTTTTCAAGAAAACAGACGCTATTAAACCCATATTTTTCGAATATTATTATTTTCGATGGTATAAGTAGTAAAATATGGGATTAATGAATTTTGCTTAAGATCTCTTTGTAATTACATTAAATATAAGCAAATTTGTGTTTTTCATATTTTACTTGATTTTCTGCTGTTAAACATTAAAGTTGTTATGATACTTCAAATCATAAACCGACCTCTGTGAGAACATATTTTTGATCAGATTTTTAATTTTTCAAGTTTCGAGCACAGACATAAAAAATAATGCAAGCCAGTTGAGTTAAAGTTTAATAAAACTGCAGAATATGTGCTAAAGTTCTCTTTAAACTAAATTTTAGCAATTCAGAATTTCCATTTCAATACTTTTGGATTTAATAATTATATTTCTTGATTATACTAAAAATATCAAAAACAGCAAGGCATCTAGTCACCGGCTATAACAACTTATATGAGAAATTCTTAAACTAATTACTATGCAACATTTTTCATTACTATACTAACCGTATTAATGACAATAACATATCGAGTCACTGACCATGATACTTTCCTTACATGCGATATTCGGAAACTAGACGCTTTGCATATTAGTTTTCGATTATCATGCGAAGGACATATTTTGACAGGAAATACCCCCTTATCACTAAATAAATAACATATACCAGACATAGTGAGAAAGACATTTTGGTTCGAATCATTAAGAGTTTAGCAAGTTACACAATACTATTACGATTATTTCAAACGAGTAGACGATTATTTCAAACGAAGAAAATTCCTAAATGGTAGACAAAATATGTAACTAATCGTCAATGATTTTGCTGACTAACGTTATAATCAGACATTTTATTCTATTGCCAACTTAAATCATTTAAAAAATTACCTCATCATCCTTCTTAAGATTTTATGAGTTAAAAAATTAAATGCTGTACTACATACTATAATTAGCTTTTTTCTTTCCTTTTTTTTTAGTTTTACGAAACTACGCTTTTTTCCGGACACCAAATATTTCAGTCCATAAAATGACTTTAGTAAAAAAGTTATCATTATTAGAAAAGTGCTTTTTCTAGCAATTTATTTCTGAAATGTGCTGATTGGAGTAATTATTCCATTTCAACAAAACCGACTTACAATTGTTTAATTATCAAACACTTCTAAAAGAAGCAATCACGTCTTTCTAGAATTTTTACCAAACTTCTTTTCTTTTCTTCATACTTTTTTTCTTCTTAAGGCTCTTTAATATTCTAAAGGAACTGCTGAAAAACCTGCTGAATTTAGAATTTACTAAGGATGTAGACTCTGTACTTATTTCAGAATGAATTACTCTTAGTGGTTTTTATATCTTCGCTGTAGAAATATTTTACTTCGGTTTATTTATTGTCTGAATTATATTTTTATTAGAAACATATTATTTTTCCAAATAGTCCGATTGAATTATTTTCGTAGTTTTACTTTTGAATTTGTGCTATTAAGCACACAATTTTTTATTATGCCTCAAGCTAATTAGAGGGACTTTTTTCTACTGTTGTTCATAAAATAATTAGTGTTTCGATTTCATAATCAATATAAAAATTTTACTGAAAGAAGTTACATAACATCCCGTGTTCAACATTTTGTAAATTACAAAAGAAGAGGAATGTAAGGTAGTGTTGTACATATTATAGCAGGTTGCATCAGACACTACGTTTTTGCAAGCTTACAACAGCATTATCATGTGTGAACCAGAGTAAGACTGGGAAAACACTCTCTCAAAACGAGGCATCTGTGCACATTCAACTGGTAGTTATTTGTGTTTTGAAATTCTTCCAATACACATTTATATTATTGAGCTTGTCTGCAGGTAATCGATACAACAATGCCTACTACTGAGTTACTAATATTTTTAACTAGCTGAAATGCCCGGCTTTGCGCGGGATGATATTGCATCATTCGCAGGCCAAGTAACACATTTCCAAAATTCGGTTGCAATATATAAGGAATTTTTTTCAAAGATCCAAGTAGAAGAGGGGCAACAGTCCTTAAAAATCCCATTTAAACAGTAACACTCATTAAAAATCACGATTGCATTAAAAATAGCAGCCTCGACAGATTTCTTTTAGACCAAAAATAAGTCCATAAAAATTCACATTAAAATGCCAACAACAGTTCATAAAAATGGCCATTAGACTAAGAGCAACGGTAACTAAAATGCACATATGCATTAGGATAATTGTTCCAAAACGATATCAAGAGTCCGGAAAAATCGCAATAACAATATAGACCACATCACATCTAAAAATTCCCATCAGAATAAGAGCAGTATTCTCTTTAAAAATGCCCATCAGATGAAGGACAGCGGTTCCTGAATATTTCTGCTACAATAAAGAAATATTACTTAAAGATTCACATTTTAATAATTACATCTATTCCGAAACATACCTAATATAGTAAAGAAATTAGACCCAAAAAAATCTAGATCAGAATAAAGACGTCAGTGACTAAAAACACGTATTAGACTGCAGACCTTAAGAGCTGCTGTTCCTAGAATGGCCCCAACAAGATATCTTAAATTCCCCCTCAAAAAGAAGACACCAGTTCCTAAAAATCCCGCTTGCAAAATCGTCAAAACATTTCCTGAAAACTCAATTAAATAGCACTTTTATCAAATTCGGATAAAAACGGAAACAATAAGAGTATTATTTCCAAAAGCCAATGCACATTTAAGTGAGGAAATGTTCAGTACTGAAGCAATTCTGACGTATGAAATTTAAGTCGATAGAAAGAAATAACTAAATTCTGCCCAAATGTCGCGAAACAGACATCTAAAAAATTAAATAAACGTTAGAAAATCAATCACTTGAGTAAACTATGGAATCAGTTAAAACCGCTACGTAAAGTTAAAATGAAGACGAAGTTTGCGAAATCGCACTATAGTAATGGAAGTGTAACGCAAATGAGGCTATAGTATCCTATAGTATACAAAATATGCATAAAAATGAAATATTTTTTTAGAATTTGTTTCGTTGATAAAACGGGCATTCTACCATAAGAAATACGATGTTTCATGAAATTGTTGAACTGGCACCATAATATTAAGTCGCCAAAATTGAAAGAAGAATCAACGTCAAAATAAAGAAATTAAAAATCGTCTGCAGTTCCACAAAATATGTATAACAAGAAGTTCCGTCTAGAACTATACGAGCCTACTTTCCCGTATATACCAAATTCAAATTTATAATGTAGCTATCTCTTTCTCTCTCTTTCTTATTTATCTTTAGTTCTAATTATTGAAAAAAAAACCTTTTTCAACGGATAATACATATTCATTCACTCACTCATTCATTCTTTCATTTATTCAGCCATGCATTTATTCATTCATTCGTTACCTCATTCAAGTGTTTATTCATTCATTTTCAATATCCTTGAAAATCCCGATCAAAAAATTTCATAGCAAAATAGGCTCGTAAGTTCTGGATAAACTTTCTATTTCTGCATGTTCTACGTTATAAGAGCGTTCCGATAAAGTTTGTTCCAAGCAAATCGGTCCGTTAGATCAGGATTTATATAGGGTTGAAATTTCCCCGTAAGCTCTGTGTTAATTTTTTGAACTGTTCAAAAATGAACAAAAACTGTTCAAATCAATATTTCACGCCGAGAACTCCTTTCAATAAGCTTGCAATAGGAACTTGGCTCTTGTGCCCAGAGTTTACAGAATTTGCTTCAATTTTGTCCATAGGCGCTAATGTTAAAATTTTTTGAACTGTTCAAAATTGAACAAAAAATTGTTCAAATCAAAAAGTAAAATATAGAAATGAGATGTCCTCGCCGAGATCTTTCGAATGCAAAAAGAATTTTTCCAATCGGACAATTCGTTCAAAAGTTATTAGGGGGGGACAGACCGACAGACCGACCGACAGACAGACAGACCGACAGACCGACAGACACACTTTTTCCCCATCTCAATACCCTACTTTCAAATTTTTTATTTTTCAATCTTTATTTAATTACTTCACTTATTTTTGACTTCTTGATTTTTAACGATATTTTCACGATACATTAAGCCTTCTTTCATGGTTTATTATTATTTTTTTTTACTTTTACGGGAAAGTAGGCTAAAAATGAAATGAGTTTTTAGAAATTGTTTCTCATAAAACGGCCTGAATAAAGATAAATAGCATTTTTTCAATCTTACGTTAACAGAAATCCTCTAGTTGGCGACAAAAGTACTATTTATTTTGGCGAAAACACGGAAATTGAGAAGATAAATTCAGAGGTAAGCCTCGTTTTAAAATTCGAAAACTACTTTAAATGAATTTTGCGCATGTTCTAGTTGTCCTTCGAACTCCAAAAAGAAAATCATCTTGTGCAGTTTTTTACGGGTATTCATATGCTTCAAAAATTTAAAACGTGGGACGTTTCTTCGATGAGATAAACCCAAAATCAACAGTTTTGCTTAAAATTGGAATAAAAAAAGAACAAATTCGAATTTTAGGAAAAGCGCTTCGAGGTGCACGAGGACCTGACACAAGGTACCTGTAACCAAAATTTCGTACTTCTGGCCCGTTCCATCTCGCCAGGACGCGATCGACAGACAGACAGACAGACAGATACACACACACAAACTTTCGGTTTTATTTATATAGATAAGCGCAGTAAATACGTTACCTTTTTAAATCCAAAGTAATGCAAGGTTATTTGGAGTAATTTTTAACGCTTTTTCAATGTTTTAACTATTAATCTTTCCTTGCCTCTGGAATGAATCGAGAGATAAAATTGTGAGCATTGTAGCCAATACTATACTCCTTGTAAATAAATGTGTATAACAAATTTCGACTTTATGACTGTGTTAGGGAATGAACTCGGTGTTTACATTTAGCCCATTGTTCAAAATTGCCCCATAGTACCTGGGGTAAATGTAAATAGGGATTTAATATCCCATAAAACTGATTCAAATAGAAAACATTGGCATACACAGTTTGCTTGGAATCTTGAGAAGTTTTGGAGCAATGGAACTCAATTTGCGGCCCAATAATATGTAAATTTAGATTACAATAACCTCTGATTTATTAGGATTTTGTCGCACTAAAATGTACTACTTAATTCCAAAACTACATTTTATTCCATTGCGTAACACGAAAATGACCGATGTCGTAGTATGAGTATGTTTACTGCTATTTTGAACTGAATATATTTTCGGAATTTCAAGTCTGAATTTCAGACACTCACATTTGTCACGAAGTTTCCCATTTACCTTATGATTGACGCTATCAATATATCATTTATAGATGTATGTATCCGACACATTCGGCTGCAGGATATTCACCTTCAGTTGATTATCTTGTCAAACCGTCAATTAAGGTCTACAATGCCTCAGATAGAAACATAGCCAAAAAAAAAACATCGCAAAGGCATACTTTTTCATCTATAAACGTGTTTTGTATCTCTGTTTGAAATATTTTTCTTTCCGCATTTAAAAACAAACATGTGAAAAAAAGAAAGAAAAATGCCAGCAGTTATCAAATATCGATAGAAGAGGATATCAGGAGTCGTTAACAGGGTTGCTAAACCTCCCGGGTGTTATGGGACAGTCCCGTATTTTGAAAAATTGTCTCGCGAACTTCAATAGGGTCCTTGTTTTCTTGCTAGGATTTTGATATTTCCGGATACGTTGACGTCCGTACCGGATATACGGCTCTGACGTTTTGAAACCTGTAAATTCCATAAGCTTTTCTAACATCCCGCAACTTACAAGTACGTAATAAGTACTTAATTTACATATATTATGCATATATATATATATGCTAATTTAATTTAAAGTAATTGACATGGCGGATAATCCGATCGGATTCCGAATGTTACAAAATCGGACAACGGATATATTATGTGACCACCTCCTCCCATTAGTGCCCTCGTATTTGCAGTTTTAAAATAACGCAACCCTGGTTTTTGAAAGAAATAGCACTCATGCATTCCAAACTGCTTATCTAGTTAGCAGAGCAGCGTAATACATTCAATTTGAATTCAGTCTTATATCTTTTATTTCCTTCAATGACGTGCTTTCATTAACTCCCTACTAATTACAGATACATTTACTTATTAAAAGCTATGAACATTCATCATTTAGTGGCATAACCGTAACTGAAAATAACAGTGACCAATCACATTGTACAGACATAGCACTGTTTGGTTAATGATATTACAGTAAAGAACGTTTTCCAAGAATATATATATAGATGTATATACATATATATTAGGGTGACCCTTAACCATATGTAATTTTTTGAAGGTTAAAATTTTGCTGCTCCCAACCCCTTTTCCTGTTCAAATGATGAAAAAAAAAGGGATATGCAAAATTTCAGCTTAATCATTTAACGTTTAGGCGACCCTCAAAGAGCTTGAAGTAATGCATATTAATTAATTCCCTTACAAACATGTATATTCTTTCCTAGCTCCTAGCTTGTCCGTTACTTCTTTGAGAAATGTTTGTGGATTTGTCTGGTCTTCCCAGCAATTGTTCTAAAATATTTCAAGTCAAATTTCACCAAAGTAAATTATAAAACAAATTTCAAAACAGTATGAAAAATCAAGACACATTTGGTTTTTAAAAATAAATCACATAACTTCGATTAGAACCAAAGTGTTTTTATTTACTATAATACTTTTGATAGAATTACAACATAATTTAAGCGAAATAACAATAAATATTATTTTTTCATTGCCTCCAAGAAAGATTATTGTTAACTCCAACAATTCTCGATAATCATCCCGCAGTTGTTTATGAGTAGCAAGCTGATTTTCAATAAAATGAATAATGGTAGAGCGGACATCATAAGGCACTTCATTTTTATCAGTTATGTAAATATTTTTGTCAATTTTAACCCAAATTTCTCTAAATCTTTTGAAAAATGGCATGTCTGGACCAGTGATTGCATCCATCAGCAAGTCGAAACAGCTTCTCAAAACTAATTCAAAAATGTGATGACGACAAGGGAGGTACAACAGGTCGCGATTAAACAATTTTTCTAGATTTATGCAGGCACCATTTATTCGGCCTGTGTTGCTTGCTGTAGTATCACAGCAAAGTGAATGAATTTTTGTTATTTATACTCCATTTCTCGACTGCAAAGTAAACAGCCAACGCTTGCTCTTCTGAAGATGTTGGGATTTCAGGCACTCCCAGCAGTTACTCTTTGCCTTGAAAGGTGACTGTTATTGCCAGTCTATCAACCTTTTCTACACCTGTTAGTGCTGGGAGCAACTTTCCATCCCAGTGTAACACTAATTCTTGGCAGTTGTCTAATTTAAATTTGTTCTGGATTTCTTTGTATCCTGCTTCCCTACATTTTTTTCTGAGATTTTAAAAAGAAGTACGATTTATTATTAGCTTTTCAGTATCATGCCCGAAAGCTTCTGCAGCAGCCATTAATATGAAAACTGCATTTCTAGCGGCAATTTTACACTTTAAAAAACTTCACAAAGACGGGGAAGTAAAAAAATGTAATGTACCTCGACGGGCTGGATCTATGGCTGCAGTTGATGCTGTTGGTGATATCTTCAAAAACTCATGGTCGATGAGGGCCGCCAGAATGAAGTCCGATTAAGATAAAATTTTGCACATATTTTTTTTTTTTTTTTGTTGATTAGAACAAGATACGGGGTTGGGAGCTAAGCTTTTCGAAAGCTGAAAAATAAGGGCCACCCTAATATATATATATAATATATATATATATATATATATAAATGCTTTTAATTGTATTTAAGAAGTTTAATGATATTCGAAATGCAAATGTTTCTGCGAAGTTTGCAATTTATGTTGACGTTTGTTTTTCTCACTAGCAGTGCTTAAATATTTTCTTAGAGACACAATAAATAAATAAATAGTGCAACTCGCTTTAAACTGTTAATGTTATCGTCTTTACGCTCCTTTTTTCTTTCGTAAAGCGTTTATTTATTTTTTAAAAAGTATTTATCAATTTTAAAAAATGATGCAAACCTTTTATTGTTGTTTTCTGTTAATTTTACTTCCCGCAAAAAAAGGATAAAAATAATAATCAAAAAAGGAGGTAAAAATAAGTGAAGTAAACACAAACCGCAAACAAATAAATAAATAATAATAACACAAAGAAATTATCTGCTTCCGCTTTTTAGCAGATTTTTATATAAAACTTTTCACTAGTGCAGCTCTTTCTTAAATAATTTTACATCAAAAGAAATATCTACTTCGTAGTTTAAAAATGTTTTGATAAGGTAACTTTTGCTAGCACATGTTCCTGTTAACTATTTTAGAATTCTGAATAGTAATTACTGAATTATGAATGCTTCGAAACATGTTTAAAAATAGGATCCACGAGAAATATTGAATCATTGAATCATCACAGAAACAGGTGAAATACTTCACATCTCATAAGAAGATTTTAAATCCGAATTGGCATTTCATTATCACCTGTGGGACAAAAATACAGAAATCTCATGCACGAAAAAGTTCATAATTCTGAATATTTTGCATCAGTCTGTCTCTCTCTCGGTTGATGTAAAACATGTCTTTTGTAAAACCATGTCAAAGCAGTTAATGTAAAAGTTTTTCTTCCTAAAAAAAGTTTTTTTATTAGTCATCACGTGCGCCAGAATCAATGCCAAGTGCTTTTGGGTCTACCTACCAACTATCTATAGCATTTTATCTTTTTATCTAAAATTCCTTTCTTTCTGTTCGGAAAAAAATACACAGAATGAAACGCAATATTTTTCGTTGCTATAGATTTATAAGTTCCATTCCTGTATTTCAATAATAGTGTTGGTTTGCAACTGGAAATCAGAAATCGATTGTGCGGGGCGTTGATGAGAGGACATATGCATCTGCCAATAAAATAACGCGTAAGAATGTTAATATAGGAATCACAAGAATTCCAAACGTTGCACGGAATAAGCAAATACCAAGTTTGATATTGCCATTTTATCTTCCCTGGGGAATTAATTTACTTTGCTCTGTATAGAAGTTAGAGCTTTTTGTTTTATTGCATTTGTAGCCAGCGCTAATAAAAGGATTTAGCTACTGTTGTATGATTATGTATTTCAAAAAAATGAAAAATAATAAAATAATAAATAATAAAATACGAGTGAATAAAAACTAAGCGTAAATAAATTATTTATTTAAAAAAATAGAGATGGTACCTGTTTTTCAGATTTATTTCTTATGATTATATATTAGTCATGCCTAAAGGAATGTAGTCTTTAAAAAAAATCAAGTAATTATAAATCAAGTTTCACAACAATATCCGCAGCGGTTATTTCTAGAAAAATCGTAAAAAAAGGTAACAACTAATCCCCATCTCCCATATATATATATATATATATATAATGTAGTTTTGTCAAGTTATATTGTTATGTTCGTATATTTTTAAAATTTTATTATAATATCGGTAGAGTTATAACTTCTAAAAAGATTTCCCATCACGATTACTACATACAACGAATCCAAAATGCGCATTTATTCATTCAATTGAACTACATAACATAATTTTTGCTCTAATAATGTATTTTAACGAAATAAGAGTCGAACAAAAATTGGGAAACGCTGAGATAAAAGAAAGCTAATGTTTTTATGTCTAAAAACAAATATGAATCTGCCATATCAAAACAACGGCAAACATATTTTTTTTCTGTTCATGTTTGCGTAATTCCAATGTTTTTTTGTTTGTTTTTTTCAAATAATCGAAAAGTTTTTGTATACTAGTACTAAGTTATTCTTCCTCCTTAAAAATCCAATAACTCTTGCTCAAAGGCGAACGACATTGCAGCAAGATATAAAGAAGTTTTAATTTTTTCTGATAAAACTATCTATCACTTTCAAATAAGATAAAGTTTTAGTTTATAGCCGATACTAAAAGCCTAATTCTCCAAAGTTAACTCAAATTATAAGATCTGTAGCCAGTTGGATGAGTTAAGCAGCTTATCAGCTACCAGCAGAAGCGATCAATGTCTAAAGGAATCTAGCTTTAAGATGGCTTTGGCATTCGGCCAAACATAACCTAGTTTTTTAAACAATTAAATTTTTATTTTTATTTTATAAAGATGCATTCTCTCTTATCATTAATATTTTTTTCAAATATAGTGCTGAACACATATTTTTAAATATCATCGTATAAATACACTCGAACTCGTTTATAACGACGGCGTTAAAGATACATATATATAGCATCCATAAATTTCTGGTCCGAGCTAACTTGACCCTCATTGTAAATAACGTGAACCCTCATTGTAAATAACCCTCATTGTAAATAACGTGACCCTCATTGTAAATAACGTGACCCTCATTGTAAATAACCCTCATTGTAAATAACGTGGCCCTCATTGTAAATAACGTGACCCTCATTGTAAATAACGTGAACCAAACAACGCTTTTAACATCATACTTTGAACGGCGATCTCGATTTTGATGTAAATTGTCTCGTGATTTCATTTTTGATATCATTTTTTGAGCAAAATTCTAAGAATTTAGTGAAAAAAAATAACGGTAATGATTCTTCTGAAGCAATCATGCTCTATCATTAGCAGATGTGCTCCACTATCCGCAGTTGTAACTGGAACGTGTGTTATTAGTACCTTACTTGTACTTCACATTGTCCATTTCGTAATCTAAGCTAATTTTGTTCTGAAACTTTTGTGTGACTAGTAAAAGGTACTGTTAATCACGGTATAAACATTGTTACTAAATCAACGATACACACGAAAGCCTTGACTGTGTCTTTATTTTTTACTACTCACGCTTTGCCCATTATAAAAATAATATTTACAGAAGTAAAGAAATATATTAACAACTAGAAAAAACTAATATCGAGAGTGATTTTGAGAAAATGTATTAATGTACTAAATTGAACTACTTTTTTACAACTATCATACATGTTTTATAAAATTTACGCGAAGAAAATTTGGATGATAAAAGTTCTTTCGTCATGCATGTAATCCACTTTATGTACTATGTGATTTGATTTTTAATCTCAAAAATAAACCTAATTCACAATTTACTTTTATTTTCACATCATAAATAAGGTTGCCAAACGTCTCTGATTTTACGGTACCGTCTCACATTGTGAGAAATTGCTCCGCTTCACTTCAATTCAGGACACCAAAAGTCTCTTATTCTTGACAGGGTACTAATTTTGGCGGACATCTGATATTTAATGACCCTTATGTGACCAGTCATTACCAGATATCCGAATCTGATGCTTGAAACTAAGTTCTACACATTTTTTTAAACACCGCAGCTTCCAGCGCTGTAAGTTTCTAATTTGCGTATATTTTCAAAATATGCCAGTTAATTAAATTTTAAAAATCAAAATTGATATGCCGGAGTCCTGCGTGGATTGACCAGATCGGACTCTAGATATTAAAAATTTGTTTTATACCGGATATCCGACCCCACACGGCGGACTACGATTCACTGCAAACTTATTATTTTTTATTGTACCTAATCCCGAATGCACGATGCAGGAATGTAAGGGTAACATTTTTTTTGTTTTGTTTTGTCACAATTAGTTTTTAGAATAATTTATTTTAAAGTTTATATTTCAATTTGCATGTATGTGTTTTAGATATATTTTATATAGTTTATTCGAAAATAAATATTTTTAACGCAAAATCACACTAGATAAACGTATCACTCTTGGGTTTCTAAATGTTAAATATTTTTGTTTAAACACATTCTATATTTTAAAGATTAACTCAAATGCTTTGTTTCTACATATTTTGACAGATTTTAACAGGGATATCCCGCACATATGAACCCTCTCAACGTTTGCTCCAAGCTGAAGCACTGATGCAACTTAAAAGTCAAATACACAGCCAAAGTATATCCGTCTAGCCTCCCAACTTCTATGATGTCACTACCACCCCATACTGCTCTTCTAAATTTATCAAAACGCTGACCAAATGACCTGGCTTCTATATCGTCTGCGTACTGACTCAATCTGTGAGAGGAGCTTTCCCCTCCTTCCTCCCTTTCAGGAAATTCCACAATATGACGCTCCATCCCTGCAACGATAAATAGTCACATCAGGATTTTCCATTTAGCCGTCACAGAATTCAGATTCAGTTTGCCGTTTCTTCTTTTTACGGGGGTGGTATAAATATTCAAAATTTTGGAACATAATCATAAATTCAGGACATTTCCTAGCTAATGCAGTAAAAGAGTTTTCACTTCCCATAGAAGAGCAATGCGGAAGAAAGAAGTAGGCCTTTTTTCCCTTCTGTGAAAATTATTGTAATTGTTTTCAATATTTACGAGAAAACGGAATTATTTTATTTGCTATACCACATTTTTAGTTTTTTCTTTTTTTTTCTTTTGCTTTGATTTGTTTTCCTTCTTTTCAATTTCTTATCATTTTACAGTTTAAATGTTTACGAACAGCTTTCATTTTACTTGTAATTACGATTTTAGAGCTAATTATATTTTTAAAAATATTAAAGGTTGAACAAAAATATATATTTAAATTTGTAAATAATGAGCTAGGTAAGTTAAAAATATATTACATTATACGAGTGGGAAAAACAAAATTATGTGTCAATAAAGAAGCTGGCGGTAGACCTCCCCAGGTAATATTTGATAAGATAATAAATAAAAAAAATATTTTTAAAAGAACATAGCATGCGATGGTTTTAAATATTTGAATAAGCAATAGTGAAGTTTACATACAACATAGTACCAAAAGAAATTAACTGACTCTATAAGTAACCATATCAAAGACTAAAGCTTGAAAAATCAAAGCATACATCAACTAGATATTTCATTGTTCTTGGATGTGATGCTAACAGTTTCTAAATTAATTGCACATATGTTAGCAATTATCTTCGAAACTATCTACATTTAGATCATCAGTAGCAAATAACTTTTGATAAGAATCGGTTGATAATTTGTTGTTTAGCTTAATGTCACCCTAATTACAGTAAAGAAAATATCTAGCAGGAGTTATTAACTTAACGCTTCGAGTTCTCACTACAGATAACTGCATTTGATGATTAGTCAACGAAGTTCAGAGAAAAAAAAATAACAATTATCACATTTAAATTTATTTCATTTACCCTCCTTCTTATGTGATAATTATTAATCTTTCTCCATTAGTACTTTTTCTCCATTAAAGTAATTAGTTCCTCATTTTAATTACACGCCTATCTTCGAACTGGTAATTTGTTATTTAAAGTAAATGACACTATTACAGATGTTTTAATGTTTAAAAAGCGAATATAGTTTAGAAACGGTTTTGAATAGCATATCTAAAATCGTTAATGGAAGACATTTTTTGTCAGTATCTTGTGTTTTATCTTTTCATGTAAACAACGCGAGTAGTAGCCATGTTGAAGTTCAAAGCACCACGTTTTTTTTCAACTGTAAGGTAATACAAAAACTTTTGAATAAAGCGAAACAAAATGTTAATTCTTGAGTATATAATTCAGTTACACATGCGGTTTTTTCATTAGGATGCCTATTACAAAAACGGTCACATGAATTCATCTGCCTTTTTCATATAGCAAATATCTGGCACTTTTTCTTTTTTCTTCAGTTATAAAAATAATGATAATAACACTAAATAAAACCTACGACCTTCAACTTATTGAAACGTATAATAAAATGCGAATTTATTTAGAGTGCAACCCTAGATCAGAGTCATAACATATTCCTGAACATATCTCCCAAATACGATTCATTTATTTAGTGATTTAACAGCAATTGTATGAGGCAAAGCTGTTTTTTATACAACGTTCTTTAAATTTTTCAGCACTTCAGCTTGTTTTGTTTTTGAAAGATTGAAGTTATTAGATCTGACTACAAGCAATTTGTCAACCAGTCCAAATTATATTTATTAAAAGCCGGCAGGGTGGCATGCTGGTAAGGCACTGGCCTTGTACACAAAGTTCGCAGGAATTTCAAGATACGGAAAATCGTCAGCGCCCTTGTCGTATGCAAAAGATTCCTTGAGTATCTGATTGGCCTGGATACTCTCGGCTAAATGAAAATTCCTAGTGTAGTTTCGCATCGTTTAGAGCTCAGGTGCCACCATCTAGAGGGAAACTGCGTCCAAATTCTCAAGTGGTAATGGCATCTGCCGATAATGGTGCTACTTGAAAGAATCTATGCAGTTTTCCGGGAAATGCACTACGTCTCAAAAGGTTAGTGACCATACGCAGCCCCATCACAAAGAAATATTTATTTAAAGGTACATAAATAAAGAACAATGTTATTATTAAGTTGACAACACACATTGAAATATACTGCCTCTTACAACAGAACAGTAATTATTTGCTAATTTTTTTACCTCCTGATTTTATACACTTAAATGCCGTCAATAAATATTACAATCAATGAGAAAATCTTTTGAGGAAAAATGTTTTATTCATCAAAGCAAAATATAATCATTTCCGAAAAATACTTGCAAAAAAACACTTTCTCCGAAAAATAACCTCTCAAATAAATTAAATTAGTTATCTTTCCTTTTATGCTTCGCATATTTTTGACCTAAACAAAAAGAAATATCGAAAAATTTCCTCATTACTGGAAGTAGCAATTTATTTTCATTAAACCTAAACTGAACGAGTAGAAAGAATAAAATAAAAATGCTGCTTCTGCTGTCAACACAGGGAAAAAAGCGTATCTAAGAGGAAAGAATGCTTCCCAAGGGCGATGAAAAAGTAGAATTGTTCGGTCAGTATGGAGTCAGCATTTTTCGCAAATTAGTATTAATAAAAGACATATTTGTCTGCTCGCGTTAAGAATAATTTTAGGAACAGCGTTTACGAGTTATTGCTCTTTGCATAAGTAAGGAAATATAAGTAGCTTTGGAATGTAATAGTTCTTAAAGAAAATGCGTTTATCCCCTTTTCATAGCAGAAACTATAACATTTAAATTTTTTATCATTATTGTTTTTAGCAAAAATTTGTTTATTTCTGGCGGTGATTTACTTAAAATTTTGCTTCAAACATTTTTGCATTCATAGACGTACATACTTAAGAATACATGCAAACAAAATTATAACCGTGCATACAAAAAATAAGTATACGTGCATACTTAAAGTTTACAAATAAAATAGTTTTTTTAAAGTTTAAATAGATTTTGAATACCCATCATTGCAATATTTTCAATTGGTAAGTCTTTGTCTTACGTAAAACAGCGTATTATTTTAGAATTAACAGTAAATTTAGAATTCTATGACATTATCTCGAAGATTTTTTTTTTTTTGATGAAATACAAGAAATCCTAAAACATACAAAGTCACAGAAAATATTAAAAATAGTATTTGAAAAATGAATTATTTGAAGCAAATGGAATGATTGGCAAATAAAATACTTTTCAGAGACTTAATCATATTTTCTCCCTTTTCAACTAAAATATTTTGGTAATCGATTCGCTTCACTTTACACTTCACAAATTACGCACCAGCAATGTATGAACATATTCATATGTACATCATATATATATAATAAATGGAAAATGTATTTAAAAAATAGAAAGAAAAAAGGAAAAGAAAACTCATGTAAGAGTACTATTTCTACTCCTAATTATTGTTCGCCTTTACAAACAGTAGGTAATATATCACCATATAAAGTAACAATATCTAAAAGTCCGTATTAAATTATATAATGCACATAATTTACAAAAACTAACAAGAAGTACAAGCTGAACTTTATAATGAAATTTTAAACAACCACTTGTCATCGATGTTCCGTTACAGACTACTTCTCACAAAAACATTTAAGCGGGGAGTGTTCGTAACAGCAGTTAAACAACCTGCTGTTCATTGTGACAGTAATCGGTCCTCACCTCACGCTCAGCCACAGGATGCGACAGATTGCTATCAGCAGCAATTTTAACTTGTTCCGTTTAGGGTCATTAAGGGCAGGTAATTTAGGTATTCAACGGACGTGAAAAGGTTTTATGAAGGATGTTCCGTGGGAAGCACCAGATGGGAATATTGTAAAGAATAGTGTTTTGGAGTACAATTTCTTTTCTTTTCGAAGTGAGAAAGGAGTTTTCCGGGATGGAACATCTAATCTCTTTTAAAACGGGATGAATGGTTTTTGTAGCACGATTGCGCCGATTTGTCTTTAGGAAGAAAATTGCGTACTTGGTGTTCATAGTGTTTTTAAACCTCATAATTACTAAAGCTGAAACAAATTAAAAAGAATAATTTTTCAAATTTTTACACGCTTTTAACCCAATAGCATTTGAATTGTATGTAAATATTTATTGAAACCATTAATTCTTATAAATAATTTCTGGCTTATTGCCGCCGCTGATGGCTCTTTTGAAGCATTTTTGAATCGATTATGTGTTTTTTTTTTCGAGAACCTTATGCAGGAAATAACACTGCTAATTTCTTTTTTCCATCAACTCTGGGACAGCCTCATTGTCAAAAGGCACATTCACTCCTCCCCCTAGACATTAATCTAGATTTTGGTGACCAATTTACATATTCCCGTAAATAAATTTCTTGTACCGCTCGTTGCGGGCCTTGTTACGCCATCTTGCTCGTACCAGGCGTGGTACTACATGCCAGAAATCTTAGATGCCAACACAACTGGCACAAACTTACTTTTTTAATGAAAAACAACTATATTGTCATTTTACGATTATTATGTGTTTTTTTTATACTCGAAGTTATTTTTTAAAAAAAAAACCTTCATATATAGGTGTCTAATGTCGCGGAATTAAGAAAAAATAATTTTTTATCAGGATCTGGACACAAACAGTTTTTTGATCGAATTTATTATCCTTAGTTTGAAAATACAAAAGCTATGTGTAAGCCTCCAGTTCAAACGATATATAACTTCGATACATAACGATATATAACTTAATTATAACTTCGTTTCTTAGGCTTGTAAAAGGCAAATCATACCAAAAAACTTTTGATTCAAAAAATTCAATATTTGCAGTGGAATAAATCCAACTCGTTTTGATTTAAATCCGATTTAACGGTTTTCACATTGCAAAAACGTACTTTCAAGAGGCAAAAAAAAAAAATAATAATCCTATATCTTATTCTTTTTTGTTCTTTCATTTCACTAAAATGATGAAAAATTTCTTCCCGACTCGGTCCAACTGACGGAAAATCTTGTACCCACTCTTTTTTCAGTTGCTTAAAATCATCCCCGGAGCACTTTTCTCGTTTTAATGCATTTTCGTCCACACTCATTTTGCTTCTCCTCCGGAACCCGTGTTTCGATCCTGTTTTCCCGCCGAAAAACGCAAAGTCGTCGTTTGGCACATCCTCCTTCCCAGAGAAAAAAATTTCCATAACAAATAGCCATTGATTCTGCGGGAAAGTTGTGACCCAACAAGCCTCGGAAAAGGGAAAGAACGGGGAAAATAGGGGCCTTATTACCCCGAAAAAGTTGGTGACGGAAAAGGCTTCACTATCATCCATCATTCCGAAGCTTTGAAAGGGGGCTCCGGGGAAATATTCGAACTTTTTCTTTTATTTTCCTTCCGCCCTCAAACAGCAATCTCATTCACATATTTGCATCTATTTTATTTTGTACAAAATTTCGGTTTCTTGTATGGTTTTTTTCCCTTTAAACTTGGGAGGCAAGTCGAAAATTCTTTTTTTTTTATGAGCTCTTTCATTTATTTTATTTTCTTGCATTACTTTTAAAAGAAATAGGAGACCGATTTTTAAAGGCATTAAACTTTTACGCTATGCCTAATTAATTTTATTATTTGAAGTAGCTTCCCAGTGACTACAAAAATGATGTTTCTTTTGAGATAAATATTGATGCATTCCAACTTTTTCTTAAAATTTAAACATGTCAGTTTACATTTTATGTCTTCCCATATTAATACATCCAAAGTTCATTTTAACAGATCAGGTTTGTTTTTTTTTCTTTATTTATTAAAGTACAGCTACAAGCAGTTATAAAAATAATTTAAAATATTATTTAAACTGCCTTATTTGTGAGAAATAGGGAAAAACTATTTAAATTTCCTGTGTGTAACAGTTCAGATGTGTATAGAGAAAGCATAATGCGCATGATTTAAAAATTCAACCTATATTGATCAACAATCAAATAGCAAAAAAAAAAAAAACTTTTACCACATATTTCTTACATACGGTTGCAATGTTATATGAATAAATAGTTGTATTTGACATTGAAACTTTTTCATGTTTCTATTACTGTCTTGCCATTATCAAAATTATTTTCAATTAATTTAATGGTGCATTATTTAAAAATTTCTTTGTGTGTAGCAAGAATAAAACCCAAAGAAATCTTTATAATTATTACACCTGATAATGCTTGTTTCTTAATTTTGTGTTTAAGCTAAACATTTCAATTTTGTACTAATCGAAGAATTTCATATCGTTCAAAACTCCTTTACTGAAATTTTACATTAAAAAATTATCAACACATATGAAATGAGAGAGGTTTATCTCTTTACTTTGTAAAGTACCTCAAAATGAGAACAATTCATAAATAATTACGCATGATTTTGGTTCATTTTTATTCCACAGACAGAAATTTACTATATAAAATAATGTAGCATCTAAAATATCTTCAAATATTCAACGTCTTCTGTCATCTGTGACTTAATGTAAAAGAAATTTCTCTTTTAAACAATGATCATTTACTTATCGATTCTTCTTCACTCTTAATGTGGCCTTGATTACAGATCTTAAAATCACTTTCCCCAGTTAAAGCAAACAAAAATGTCTAACTCTTTCCTATTGACTAAGCTTATTATTCTATCCATCAATCCTACTTGGGGCGCAAAGCAGCTTAGGGTATCGATTAAAAGATTCAAAGTGTAGGACACACAGTCCCCCTCCTGTCTTAATTACACTTCTATCCCGAATACCCCAAAGAGCATTTACGTCTGTCTGCAATTACATTTTCAGGACCATTATAAGACGAAGGAAATCCCATTTCCCTATTTCTTTTATCTCTGAATGGTCTGTTGGATTTTAAGTTCTTTGCCAATGCATTCTTAATGGCACTGTGATCTCTTTTTTTTTTTTTTTTTTCAATTTTTACTTACGTTATAAACGGTAATACGCCCACTTAATAAAATACTCAAATTAAACACCAATGCCCATCTACCCCTCTTTAAGAACATGTTTTTCAATTAAAATATTTTTTCTTCTTCATTCGGATTCTAACGTACTAGTTAGAAGCTCAATAACTACAGAAAATGATTCCTCCTGCATCACATTTCATTTAAATGATTTTAGAAGAAGGATCGTATAATTTAAAGCGAGTTTTGATAACGTTTCCAAAAAATTTTTTCTGAAATTATCATTACTTAGCTTTCTTTTAAACTATAACAGCGGTTACAACTTGCAGCATTGGAAATAATGATTAAAAATGCATTCCTTAATTTCGTTTTTTATTTAAGTTCTTTTGGAAGGGATTCTTGATAATTTTGCGAAATAGTTTGAGACATCTTTGCTTTTGTTCAGCGTTAATATCTTAAAAGTTTATGAATAATATTCATACACTTTGAATATAAATCAACATATTCTTCTGATTTTCTTCAGAGGCGTTATTACATGAAATTGTGTACAATGGCGTATATCCAATTGTTGTTGCTTGATTATTAATGCCTCACATATTCACATTGGTTTTCCTCTGGGAAATTGCAAATATATCGTCTGGTTAAAGAGTCTTAATATTTGGTGTTTATATCTATGTATAACAGTGTGAAAATAAAGGGTGTTTATTTCAAATTCCGATAATTAAAACCTGCAGTTCAATATTAAATGTCACAAATATATATACGTAGATATATAAAATTTCGGTGTTCCGCATGAATTTTTATTCTGTTCTGTTTGTCACAAAATTTCTACTGGGTCCTACCAGGGATCTCTACCGGATGTATTCTAATCATCTGTTATTGCTTTGAACACGAGATCATATTTTGTATTTTGTAGAATTTCGTTAGAGTACTGTGTTTTGTGTTCGTTCCACTAAGGCACTTTGTAGATTCCGAGCTTAGCAATATTGATGACCAACAACTATTTGAATATGCGGCATTTGCAGCCCACAAATCCATAGGTTTTTTCAGACCCCACCCTCTGGTTTTTTAACCAATGCCGATACTTAAAACCAACAAGAGGTTCCGTCTAGAATTATACGAGCCTACTTTCCCGTATACACCAAATTCAAACTTATAATCTATCTATCTCGGTCTCTCTCTTTCTCATTTAACTATAGTTTTTAATTACTTCAAATGTACCTTTTTCGACGGATAATACATATTCATTCACTCACTCATTCATTCTTTCATTTATTCAGTTATTCATTTATTCATTCATTCATTAACTCATTCATGTGTTTATTCATTCATTCACTTATTTATTTATTTTATCATTTATTCATTCGTTCATTCTTTTACTCCTTCACCTATTCATTCATTCTTCCACTCATTCATTCATTCATTGAGAAAGAACCTTAAAAATCCCGATCAAAAAAATTCATAGGAAAATAGGCTCGTTCAGGTCTTGTTGAACTTCGTATCTGTGCATGTTCTACAACGTAATATCTTTCCGATAAAGTTTGTTGCAAGCAAATCCGTCTGTTAGATCAGGATTTATATGGGATTGAAATTTCCAGTAGGCGCTAATGTTAATTTGTTACCTCCCTTACCAAGGCGCAAATCTCCCCAAGCAAACATTTTGGCGACAGCGCACAAAAAAGGTTACCAGCGGCGATATTCCGTTTGACGTTGCCTGCATCATTATTGGCGAATATTCGCCTACTCCAAGATAATGGAAAAATGACGCGATTTTTTTTTTTTTTTTAACTGTTCAAAAATAAACAAAAATTGTTCAAATCAATATTTTACGCTGAAAGCTTCTTCCAATAAGCTTGCTCATAGGAATTTGGATGTTGTGCCCAGAGTTTACATAAGTTGCTTCATTTTTGCCAATAGGCGCTAATGTTATTTTTTTTTTTGAACTGTTCAAATTGGACGAAAAATTGTTCAAATCAAAAGATCTTTCGAATGCAAAAAGAATTTTTCGAATTTGAAAATTCGTTCAAAAGTTATTAGTGTGAGGGGGGGGGGGGGACAGACAGACAAACAGACGGACACAGTTTTTCCCCATCTCAAAACCGTACTTTCAATTTTTTTATTTTTCATTCATTATTTAATTACTTAACTTATTTTTGACTTTTCTTTATTTCTAACGATATTTTCAAGATAAATTAAGCCTTCTTTCATGTTTTATTATTATTATTATTTTTTTACTTTCACTGGAAAGTAGGCGATAAAGCATTAACGCCACAAACCAGACCACATCCGAGAAAAAGCAACGTCAAGTTTCCACGTTTTTTGGTCTTTATCTCACTTTTTTCTCGTAAGATTGTCCCTTCCATGCGTCTAATTTCGAGAATTGACATCAGGAGGTCATTGATTGCGAGCTGGTCGAATTACTATCAAAACGTTAGCGCAGAAATGACAAATATTCATATTTAACGACGAATATTTTTTCAATGAATAATAGCTTACGTTTGATTGTTGTATATTTTATGAAAAAGTCAAATGAATAAAACAATAAAAAGAAAGAGAGGAAATTTTGACTTTTCCTGGTACGTGTCCTCCTTTTTGTTCCAATTTGTTAAAAAAAATAATTTCTAAAAGGGCAACTTTCAACAGCATTAAGCTGGTTCGGTATTTGTGGAGCATCTAAGTTCGAGATGAAACAGGATTTTAAGGTTCCAAGCTTACACTAAATGTTTCTCTTATTTAGTTTTTCATTTTTTGTTTAAAGATACTTATTTATAACATACATAGTCTCATTTCACAAAAAAGAGGGGAGAAGAGGAGAAAAAAGAAATTATTTTGCTGAAGTTTCCTATTTATTCGTTTATTTCATTTCTTTACTTATTTCTTTTAACAGCTTAATAAAATTCATTTAAAACTTATCCATTGTACTGTTGTACTTATCATAAAATGTTAAATTTTATGTAACACACCAAACATATTTTTGTATCAAAACTTATTCGACATGGTTTTATATCAAAACAGAAACCACGTCTATATCACTGACTTTTTTTTTTTTTTTTGTATACGACGGTTATCCTCATTACATTTTACAAGATTTCAGTCAGTACTTTTTTATATATTAAGTTTTGAAGTTATCATTATTACATCAAAACGTACACTTAGGCTAATTTTATACATGAAAACTTCTGTTTCTCGTTGTCGAAATGGTGTTTTCAAGCTCCAGTTCGATAATTTTTAAAGAACTATAAAAAAAAAAAAAATAGAGATTAAACGTTTGGTTCAATCTCTACCAATTATAATAGTTTTTAAATCAATTCAATGCATTCATAAATAAAATAGTTATAGCAAGTCCAGTAAAGAAACACTTTTCTGAAAATCAATTCACGGTATAACCGAAAAATGAATTTAATAAAAAACAAATTCTTGTTTTGAGGCCTTAAGGAAGCAATAAATTAACTAGCAAAAACTAAAACAAATAAAAAAATAAAATATTGAGCAACATGTCCTGGATCATTTCACAACATGAATTGTTCCAGATTAAATTAACATATATTCCAACAATAAAGCCATTATTTCTTTTGCATTAAAATACATAAACCAATTACACCTAGGAGTTAAAAGCAACGCCTCAAAAAAAGTTTATTCGTGTTTAATTTGATTTCTTAACTATGCGCAACAATCATGGATATAATTAATGTTCTCCGAAGAAGAATCCCAGCTAATATTTGATTTCCAACTTCAGTAATGGTAAGCTCACTTCGAGAAAATCTGATTAAGTAGTGCTGGGAGAAGGAACTGACATTTCTCTAATTCTATTAGCTGACATTACGCAGGGGAAAATTGAATATCCCTGTTGTATTCCAAATGAATCGTATTGATCATTCTGTAAGAATTCACAGGGCTCTGAACATTACAAAGACATTCCCAAGATTATTGTTCCAATAATAGTTTCCGTGGCGACTCAGATTAAAGTAAAGATTGCACGAAAATCTGAACTCGGAAATTTAACCGATTTTAAATATTACTACTGTTATGAGATTGTTTTGATACGGAATTTCAATTTAAGTAGCATTTTAATGCTTTCATTGAGTTTCTAACTAAATAGTGCTTTCCATGGCTGTAAAAAAATACACTAAGCTGTTTTTCCCCCAGAGTTAATTCTGGTAAATTAACTGAAAATAAACAAAATGAAAAAAATCAGATTGTACATTAATACTTTTATTAACTCAATGGATTATTTAGTTTTATCATGTAAGCGATAATTTAAAAAAAAAGCCGAAATGCTCCGAATAAACAGCAGTAAATGTTTTTATTTATATATTGTTTCCCAATTTGTTATTTTTCATTAAAAAATTAAAAGAATCATTTTACTGATAAATTGTTTTTTTTAAGGATAAATCAATTTTAGCGATTAAGAAGCAGATTTTATAACGGGAATAAATTAAAGAATACTTCATTATACACACATATTTCCTTGATTTTGATAAAATATATACTATTGCTTCTTTTAATGATTTTAGAATAGCAGTCTACAGAGGATGACCTATACTCATATAATGTAAAAGAGATTGCAAAGACTATTCAAGCACACCATGCGATTTGATTCAATTGAGGATACAATACCAACCAACCAGAATAGGAGAAGATTTTTTTCCTCCCAAAAAATTTTTGGGATCCACACAAATTCTAATAATAAGTTCCAATTCAATATTTTCCCCAAATCGACACCTGCTAACATACGATTGTCACTGAACCTTGAATCAGCCAAAAATATATATTCTGGTTATAACACTATCCTTAGTAGTTAAAATGAATCATTTTATAAATTCTATGATAAATTTTCAGTACAACCTAGCAGGGCTGACCAAACTTTATCACTAAAAGCAAAACACCATTTATGAGACGCCTTGGGCCTATACACTGATTGTCTGCCATAGTTGTCAGGCTTTACTTGCGAAATATTAAGTCTTGTGAACTTACTTAGATCTTTCACTGAATGATTGACACTCGGTGCTAACGAGAAATATTAACTTTCATGTCTAAAAACACGAAGAAAAAAAGATGCTTTTTGTAGCCACATCTAAGTGCACGCAGGGTCAGTATGGAATTTATGTGTAACTCATGAGTAGGCTACCATATTTTTCTTAACAATGTTTGATAATTTGACATTGTAGCAAAAGCGATACGAAAATAACATTGCAAATGCTAGCTTTCACAGTACCTAGCTCAAAAGAAATGGCCAATACAGCTGGCTTTTAGTATATGCGTTCAGGAAATTTCAAACATGCCGCGTTTTCGCTTTCTGTGACAGAAAGTTAAACCAACCGTGCTAGACACACAGACGGTCAGCCATAAAATTTACAAAATAGTTCAGTTTTATTAAAAGTTCACTTTGTAAACACATGAATATTTTTGGCTGATGCACAGAGAAAATCAAATGTAAACGTACATCAATTTGAGAAAAATATTGGAATCACAGGAAAACTTTTGGGTGTCACAGAAAACATTTTTGGGATGAAAAAAACACCTATTTTGGAAACGTATTAGAGGGAACCAATATAAAAAAATAACAAAAAAAAAATGTTGTGTGTAAGGACCTGCTTATCTATCATTCAGTTTTCCTCTTAATTATGGATTTTTTACTTTTCTTTTTCTGCTTCGAATAGTTATTTACTCTGAATTACAAGAGAAGAGAGAATGAAACAGAAAATCAAGCGTAAGAAAGATGCAGAAAATCAAGCGCTTATAATATCTTCAATACAGATTGTTAATTCGTTATTTACATGAAAATACCTTGATGATCACCTGTTCTTTAACTTTAAACGATAATAATAATCCTTACCTCCTTTTACATTTACATCTCTACTGCCAATAGATCCAACTGAATTACTGGCGATACACTTGTAGACGGTATTATGTACATCATGTCTGTGATCTTCTGCTCTAAATGGTGGAAACACAAGGGAGCCGTCGGGCCTGATATGCCTAAGGCCAGGAACGTCTGTTATAAAGCTGCCGTCTAGGGCATGAGCCCAGCGAATTGTTGGGGAAGGAATTCCTTCAGCCGAACAGGGGATCACTGTTCCAGTTGCATTCGAGAATTCCACCTTATTCGGAGGTTCATACGTAAAAACTGGTCCCCTTCTGTCTTGGGTAGAGGATACTGAAAGAGAAATATGTTTTTAGTATATTTATTACAAGAAACATTAAACGTCAATAATAGTAATAATAATCTATACTTATAATAAAATAAGAGTATTCGTTTGTTTGCAACGGGCATTCTGAAAAACCGGTAAGGTCTAGAAAGAGGAATTTTGGCTTACGAATGTGGTTTTGCCGTAGTTGTGCACCTTGGAGCCCATATTTTGATAAATTCTTTTGAAAACAAGTTATTTATCATTTTATGCAAATTTTAGAAAAAGTTCTGCCATCTTTCGGATTTATTTGTAACTAGCAAACATGTTATTTTTGTATATCACAACAATGCATTAAAAATGCAACACTGGTTGAAAATAAAACGATGTTTTCGAATTGCTCAAGCAATCGCCGATATCGTGTTTTGTGCTCGGAATGCGCTAAGCCAAAACAAAGTGCGCTGAAGACGTCACTAACCACAGGCTAGTAGAATTAATAAAACAAAATAAATAAATAAAGCACACAGTTTGAATTTACCACGCCGACATTTTCAGTCATTTGAAAAACACTATAGTACACTTATACATTTCTTAAGTTAGAATAAAACTCAAATGCTCGACAGATGAACAAAAACGAACTCAAGGAAAAAAGAAAAAAAAAAGAGAGAAAAGGGAGACTGTGATACATAATTGAGAGTTTAGGGTGGAGCAAACTAAACAGCAAAAAGTACATGATCAGAAAAAAAATACTACAACTAAAAAAAAAAAAACTCAGTACATTAAAAACATTTATATGAAAAATAATAACTTCAGAAAGTTAAAAATACCACCAATTACAGCCATACCGTAGGACATGAGTACATGCATCAAGAACGATAAATGGATATGAAAAATCAAAGTAAATTTTAAGTGAAAAATATGATATCATTACAAAAAATTAAAAACCTTAAACTGAGAGAAAGTAAGCACATATACATTTACGTGCATTAAACTTAGGATAGCAATTTTTTCATCTGTATGTGAAGATTTTTTTACGACTATTCTGGTAGTCGAAAATCATGAGTAACATGCCACAAAAAAAAAAAAAAAAAAAAAAAAATCAAGAAAAGAAAATTAGAAGCTTTTTGATTTACCAATAAAAAAAAAGAGTAAAATATTTATAAATAAAAACTATTAAACGATCTTTAAGAGTTATTATAACACATAGGATTTTTGAAACAGATCCCATTTCAAAAGTTAATTTAAAGGTTCCAACTGATTCCAATTTCGTTGAACCTTACGGCATGGAAATTAAACAACCTAGCATTTTTAACTTGTGTACATTTTCATCTATTTAAAGACGGCTATGATTTAATTGAACGGCTTTTACCTTAACATGTCAGCAATGTTTTGAAGACAGAACTGAAATGTACTTATGTAACTTATTATCTTTTGAAAATCGTCCAAATTTAAGAAAAAACGCTGAAAGGGGAATTATGCTTTTCGTGAAAAGTCCATATTTAAGCTGAATCGACAGAAACAAAAGAAGAAGCTTCAATGTTAATAAGATATCCTGTATAAAACAACATTTTACTAAATTGATAGAAGACTTGAAATATATGTTGCTACTTCTCTTTTAGAGACTTGTTTTAACCGAGATTCTTTCAATCATCCACATGTAAACATCAATATCAAGAAGCTTTTAAATCAATGATTTTTAATATCTCGGATCAAAACATTTCTCATTTCAGGAAGCAAGATTAATTCAAAACTTGAATAGGAAAAATGTTGCCATGGAGACATCAATGGAAGTCGTATTCGATGTCTCAAAACCGAACTTTTGTCGCATTCCAAACTGAGGAAGAAAACTTGCAAAACTGTTATTAAACTGTTTTTACCTGCGGAAGGAAACCCTTAAGCTACTATCAACGATGAATGAAATCCCCCATCATCGTATGTTCCATAGTTTATATAAACAAATAATGAGTAAACTCAGTTTATATGCATGCAGTAAAAATCCTTCCAACGGACACCCCTCTTAGACAGTTTTTAATCCCCGCTAGCAAAGCCCCTCCCCTATTGAGCTTTAAAAAAACACATTTTGCGGACATCTCTATGTTACGGACAAATATTTTTGCCCCAATGTACGTGTACATATATAGTACCTGGACGATCGAGATTATATCTCGGTAGTAGTATTTTTTTTCTTCTGAAATTTGCTTTTCTTTTTGCTAATGAATACTTGTATGTATTTGGAAAAGTACAGAGTTTACTAATAAAAATTTGCATTTATCCCATTGATTAGAGCTGTTTCCGAGATACGAGTATACAATAGATATATAGAATCGATACATATAAATGTTTCATCAGCACCACGATGGTGTCATCGGGTCTTAATGCAATACTTTCTTCATACTATGTTGCGGGTATGTCTACGAATTTCATTTTGGAGGAGTACTTTTAACGTAGTTAGTCGCTTTACTCTATAAAATTCTACAAGCAATATGTCATGAATAAAAACTGATGAACTCAAGTCTACTCCAACAAATTCGAAAGTTTGACCTTGAGATGTGTGTACTGTCATGACAAAGGAACAACTTTAGTATAGGACCGGTTGGAAATTTATTTTGGTTGGCGAATAAAGATGTCGCCAAAACAGTGATATGTCCAGAACTTACCGAGTTCCGCACATCAAACGCAAAATAACTACTTGCTATTCTAATTTACAATTTCTTCTCCAACCAAAAAAGTCGGGAACATTTCATAGACCTTCTCACACATTCAAATTACGCGCAGGATTATTAAAGTTTTTTTTTTCAATGGATTTCCTAGGCATTTTAAATTGCACAAATGGTAACAGCAACAAATTTCAATCAACAAAAGTTACATTAAAAATAAGTGTTGCCACTCAGTGTATTGCTATCACAATTGAAATAAAATATCAATAGCGGATGATGTTTGTTCATTGTTACAAGTACCTCAATTGCGTTATTAAAAATGTTTTTTTTTTTTTGTGTAAAATAGCGTTTTTTTTTTGGGGAAGACACCTCCACAGGTAAACTTAAAAAACAAAACCTGACCTAAATACAAAATTTGATATAAATCGTTAGAGCCGTTTTCGAGAATTCAAAATATATCTTATATATTTAAAGGAGCAATTCCTGTATATATATTTATATATTTTAAGTTCTCGAAAACGGCTCTAACGAATTGGACCAAATTTTGTATTTATATCCGGTTTTGTTTTTTAGGTTTACCTATGTAGGTGTCTTCCTCGAAAAATCGCGATTTTACACAAAAAACATGTTTTTTAATAACGCAATTGAGGTACCTGTAACAATGAGTAAACATCATCCGCTATAGATATTTTATTTCAATTCAGATAGCAATACACTGAGTGGCAACACTTATTTTTAATTTACCTTTTGTTGATTCAGAGCCAGCTATGGTTGATTGAAATTTGTTGTTGTTACCATTTGTGAAATTTAAAATGCCTAGGGAAGCCATTGCAAAAAGAAAGCTTTAGTCATCCTGCGCGTAATTTGAATGTATCAGAAGGTCGATGAAATGGTGTAAGACTTATTGTGACAAGTTTTAGTAAAAAGATGATGAAGACAAGAATCGTTATGATGAACAATCTGGCAAGGTATTACATATTTGCATGTACCTATATACACTTCTTGGGTACAACTTTAGTATAGGAGACCGTTAGCGATATTTTTGGTTGGATAGGAAATTGTTGGTTACAATTGCAATTAGTTGTTTTGTGTTTGATGTGTGGTACTTTAGCTTGTTATATATTTGGTTAGTTCTGGACGTATCACTCTTTTCGCGGCATTTTTCGTCGCCAACCGAAATAAATTGCAAACCGGTCCCTATACTAACGACGCTTTTTTACCATGACAGTACACGCATCTCAAGGTCAACAGCTCTAATAATCGGCATGGAAATTTATGGTTAGAAAACACTTTAACTTTTCAAATTTATCTAAATAAGTTTCTTTTTCGAAAAAAAAATAACGCCAAACAAAGCTCGGTCACCCAGGTACTCTTATATATTTAAACGAGCAATTTTTATATATATATATTTGTATATCTTTTGACTTCTCGGAAACTTCTCTAACGATTTGGACCAAATATTGTTCTTAAGGGGTAGATTCAACTGACACGCGTTCGATCAAATCCAAAATGATCGAATTTTCAACTCGAATTCGATCATTTTCAAACTGAACAAATATTGGCATTCAACTCGTTTCCTGGACTTCGATCAAAACGCGTAGGGTTGCCATCGAATGCTTTTCTCACTCTGCGTTTCGTCACATGACCGGAACTTTAAGCTGAACCAATGAAAAATTTGAATGTAAAAGCTAAGCTATTTTCATTTTTCGTCTCCAACCAAAATAATTTGCCAACTGGTACCTATACTAAGGCCGTTTCTTTGTCATGACAGGTACACAGATCTCAAGCTCAATTTTTCGAAGTTGTTGGAGTGGATTCGAGATCATGGCATATTGTTTGTAGAATTTTCCAGAGTAAAGCGACCAACGACGTTAAAAGTACTCTTCCCAAATGAAATTCATCGACATACCCACAACATCGTTTGAAGAAACTATTACGTTAAGACCCGTTTTCACCGTGATGAAACTGGGTTTACGTTCAAAAATGTTTAACTAATGATATGTAAACTGTAAAGTAAACACCATAGTTTTGATATTTTTAGAAATTAAGTGTTCAACTAAGGGCATTCATATGTTTTTGTATTTTTTTTTTATTTAAATGAAGTTTAAAGTGCATATGTAGGTAAATGAAGATAATACTGTTGAAGCATTTATATGTATATTATATATATATATATATATATATCAATCGTATCCTCGTATCTCGGAAATAGCTCTAACAATCAGCATGAAATTTATATTTAGTAAACACTTTAATTTTCCAAATTTATCTAAATAATTATCTTCTTCGAAAAAAAAAAAAACAATTTTAGAGAAAAAATATAGCACCGAGCAAGGCTCGGTCACCCAGGTACTATATATATACAACAATTGCTCGTTTAAATATATAAGATGTCGATAAACGTGTGCGTGCGTGTCTGTATTTATACATATATAGATGTATATGTATAAAATAATATGTGCGCGTGTTACTTGTTGTGGTACATGAATTACTATAGATGAAAAGATTTACAAGAACCACAAACAAATCCTGCTATGGCATGTAAAAGTGGAGTAAATGAAAATTTATAGTTTCGTTATGACTACAATAACAACAGAAGAAATAAAAATAGTAAGCCAATAGAAATATTTTTTTTATTATTTAAAAAACATTTTCTCCCCTTAAAGGTTGGTTCATCTTGGATTATCTACATACATAACTCTCGTGGCTCCCCTAAAAAACTCGTTACGCCTATACGGTTTATCTATTATAGGTAAGTAACGCGATTTAACATTAGCAAACACGTTATTAAATAGAAAATTAGGCAAGCACAAGCAACCGAGAATGGCACAGAGTCCGTAGTCGAGAAAAGTACCATGAGAATCAAATCTCAATTATTTAAATTATTTCACTGAGATTATTTTGACTACGTTCATCTCTGCGTGAATTGAATGAACGAAAGTATTACTGTTAAACTCTGTTAAAAGTAATGTACTTAAAAATAGAAAACCTACCTGTTTATTTTTAAAAAGTAATTTTGACTTAAAGATGAGCAAGCGCCTTTCTTAGTTTGAAGCATCAAGTATCCCAAATGGGGATACTTGAGCAATCACTAAAAAATACCTACAAAAACATTATTTTTATTTTTATTCTTTTATTTATATAGTACCTATAAGTTTTTTAAAACCAGTTGTGAAAACTAAACCAGTAACATGATCTTTTGATGGTGATAATTCTGGTTGAAGGATAATTTCAACTGGGGTTAAATCAGAGATATCTACATCTTCTGTTGATGACTATTTAAAATTGGAATCATAAAATTCTTCGAGCAAATTCCATGTTCAATACTTTTCTGAGACATCGAATTATTCGACAATTAATATTTTCAGTTTTTTCCCCATACATTTATCAGCAACCGATCATCATTGGCATGTTTTCTGTTGATATCATCACCATCGCTGTCAGTATTTTGACCTACTGAGATTTTTGGAACTTATGCTTTTAATCAAATATCTGTTAGAATCTAAATTAGATGTATCACGCCAGTATTTTAAACACTTTTTTTATTTCACGGAAAAATGTTTTGTTTTAACCTTTGGTTCTTGCCAATTAGATATGAATTGCAATCTTTGTTTTTTTCCTGATTTGAGCTTTATGTAGCTCTTTGCCAATTAGTTGTTTTTCTGGAGCCCTGGTCAAAATACAGTTGATTTTGTTCTTTTCCTGCCCCGTTATTATAATGCGAGGCAATGCTTAAAGATAAGGTTCTATCATTTCTGGAGAGCCAATGTTTTGACTAGTCGAGTGTGCATAAATAGGATAATTTACACAAATTAATGCAAGGGACAAGTAATTATCGTTTTTATATTCGGAAAATGGTCAGCTCACATGCACGAAACGCTTCTTGAGCATCATAAAAATTGTGAACAAGAAAAAACGCTGAAATGGAGAAACAGTTTTATTCTAAAACCTGCTATACTCTTTAAACCGTCAAACACTCTTAAAACACAGCCAACCTTTTTCATAAGAAATATTCAAAAAATACCTATAAAAAAGTGAATGATCTAGTTTTAAGTTGGGATGGTTGAGGCATGGCTCAAGTATCCCCAATCTCAGTTGTGCATATATCCCCACTACCCCGATTTTTGTTTAGCTAGCTTTTACTAAGTAAATCATGCAGGCTTTTTGAACCAATTTTATTCAATATATAAATGAAATTATGATTATCAAATGTATCTACATTCTTGCAGCTTAAAACATAATTTTGATTACACAAAAAATCGTAAAAAGCACTTATCCGAATATTTGCTTAAGTTAGAAAAAAGCAACTACTGATCACGACGATTTCAAAATGGTACCAAGCAACGTGATTTCTTTTCCACATGTATAGAACTATAAGTATGGTAACGTTTGTCAATGTTAGAATGAAATATTACCCTGCTGTAGAGTAAACGGAGTGGTTCAAGTAATGGTAATTTGGCACCGACTATAATTTAAAGTCGTTTTTTTTTTTTTTTTTTTTTCAAAAATTATTTTATTTTTAGATTAAGTACGATTTAAAGAAATAGATCAGGGAATTCAAACCGAAATTATACGTCTGTTGTTTAACTATGAAGGCATTTTTATGTACTTGGTTTTAACTTTGTTTTTATTTATCTCTATAATTTACCTTAGCTTTTTCTCTTGGGGCTTATGTTAGAATGTTTTACCAGTTTCTAAATTTTTTACCAGTATTTTCTCAGCCGTACTGAATTCATTGATTTTTTTGGGTGATCATTGCAGTATTATTATTGTTTTGTTTTTCAGTAGCAGCGTGTAAACAATTTTAACGAGACTACTGGTACTTAAGTCTATATTTGGACCTAACTCACACTCACTTTTTGACATAAAAGCAGGTTTCATGAATACTTTATGTGCTAGTACACTTCAGGATATTTATCGTTTGTTTCAGTATGAGCTTCCATGAACGTTTACAACGAGCTTCTCTGTGGACAACTATCTCACGTATGTATATTTTTTCATGTAATTCACAATTAACATTAGTATTTCAGGAGGGATAAAAAATCAAGACTTAGAAAACTGAGAATGGAGTTCTCTTTGCACGTTTTTTTTCTATTGTACTTTCACATTCAGTACCCTACTCTTATTCGAATTCCGAATTCAAGATTAGGAACTCTTTCAAACTAACCATTTGTTCTTCAATGCACGCACAGCCATTGTAAACCAAACGGGAACTTTTCGAGACATCTAATCAGAGCTCCGTAGTAGTCCACGCTTCAAATTAACAAGGATGCCACCGAAGGAGGTTTGGTAATTGGGTTCTTCAACTACACTTCAGACTTTAATTTTTTCCCTGAAACCACTCTTTCTCGTTACTGTTAATTAGGAATAATAAGGATTTCTTCTGTCAACAATCTTTAATAATACTAAGGCACTTTTAAATTGAGTGCTTGCAAACAAGAAAAAACAAAAAGAGTAATAAAAAAATGCTATTTGAGAGGAAAAAAATCTGATTAAGATCTCAGAGAGTTTTTTTCTGATTCTAATACGAGAAAAGTAATACAGTGGGAAAAAAGTTTCACTTAGTAAAAAGAAAAAGATACGTTAAAAAAATATTTTTGTCAAATAAATTTTCTGGAGAGGAGATTGTTTCGAGCTTTAATCAAAAATGAATTTAGATTTAATTTATTACTTATTTGGAGCTAGAAAATTCCCTTTTAATTCAGAAATTCGCTGAAGAAGTAATTCGCATTTAATGTTATTCTCCAATTTAGCCCATTATTCTTCCGTAGTCGCGTAGTAATTATTTGAAAATTTTTAAAAGTTATGCTTATTGTTTGTTTATTTGTTTCATATTTTTGCTTTTGAATGTACACAATGCTTGCCTAGCTGTTGCTTCTTACAATGGTATGTCGATACTATCGAGTTTATTAGTTTCACAAATTTCATTTATTGTTCTTTATTTTGAAATACGTCCTTATTACTTGAGGGTTATTTTTTATTTTAGAGTACATTTCTGCCGAGTATAATGTTGAGTTTTTTTTCACATAATGGCTTGTATTTTTTTATCATAGCGTTCGAATGTTCCTTCATAGAATTTTTCATTATTTTGATTTTATCGATTAATACTTCAAATTATGTTTCTGTATGTTTTCATAAAAAATATAGAGCAAAATAATTTAAGGAAATAAACTTAATATTCAGCAAATTAATTAACTGCAGTCGCCTACTGCTGAAGTTGAACACTAGAAATCCACGTGTGCTTATAGCATCTACTTAAGTTGGAGAAAAAAAGATTATTTATTTTCTTTTCTTTTCTTTTTACTTATTTTAAAAAATATATATATTCCGTAATTACTCTTTTAAACTAAAATAAGGTAAATAAACGATTAAACCAATAAAGTGTTAAAACAAAGAATTAAATACATAATAATGAAAATATTGTTTTTTTTTATAATTAGTTCTAGTTTTAAGTTTTTTTTCTTTTTTATATCTATTTTTTTTTTTTTAGTGTCCACACTTTCGCAGTTTTTCTGATTGAAAAAAGCCCCTGTAAACGCAAATTCTAATAAACGTGGTGAGAATACAAAAGTGTTCGCACCATAAACAAATATCACAAATAACAAATCGATAAAAGAACTAAATTCCGCAAAAAATATAAATAGTGCTCAAATGCAACTTGCATTACCGATTTATTTAATAGTAACGATTTCCAATACAAAGGCGTAACATTAGTACGGAAATTAATTCCGTTGGTCGCTTGATAGAAAGTAATTTTGTTTTAGAAATAATCATTTAAAAATAGCGACACTTAGCTTAAACTAAAGGTGGTATTTAGAAATGAGTTCAATTCCTCAAACACTTTTTGAACTAGACGTTTCGTTTATTTATGAAGTTAGTTACCATTAAAACGAAATCGAACATATGGGCTTGACGATTTCGGCTTGACGATTAATTTCGCGGATTTTATTTAATCAGCTGACATGCCTGTACTTATCTAAGGCTCAAATTTAGCAAAAGCAATTATCACAGTTTTAACTTCTTCCCGGTCACCGAATTTCAAGTTACGCAGTTTCACCTCAGCTTTAAAATGAGGTAACGCTACAGAATATTAAAGATTTTTTATATGGCTTAAAATCATTCTGATAATTGGGGGAAAAAAAGAAAACGATGAGCTTATCTTAGTTTTTTAATATAAGAATTACAGGAAGTCTTCCCAGGAGAGGAACGCAGAGTACGTACCAAATGTCGTAGAATTATTCATTTGTTTACTATTATTTACGACATCGGAACGTACTATTCGAACTGAACATTTAATTATAAATAATGAAAAACTTATCATTTCACATTTTTTTCATTATTAGGAAAAATCTATGATATATTTCTGTCATAAATTGCATTGGCACCCAAACAGCAGACGACATTGATTTTCTTCTCAAATTTTCATTATTTATAATTAAATGTACAAATTTACATTTTACTAAAGTATTTTAATCAACTAGCAATGTCTAGGGTTGAATAATATTTATAGGTTACATTAACAAAAAATAAACAGGAAAATATGCGAGATCAATAGTAATTATTATTGCAGATACAAGAAGATTGATTGAGAAAATCTATGATTTAAAAGGAAAAGTCTGTTTTAATTAAGTTCTAAGCCTAACCACATTCAATTTTATGCATATTACGCATTTAATGCATATTACTGCATGTTTCTTTCTATTCTTTCAGTTATATAATTCTGCAGTTTCTTAAAAAGTAGAGAAAAGTTTCTTTGCATGTCAGAAGTTAAATAAAACTTTATAAAATGCTGTCAAAATACATTAGGTTACATTTTTATATCAACTTATTCTATCACAAATGCATTTAAAAGATCGTTTTTATACATTTGTTAGGCTAGAACCTGAATTAATCTTTGATAAATGAGTTTCCTTTCCCCTCGTAATGCAATTTAATTAATAGGAAATGCCCTTTCAAAGATAAAAACTCTCTAATTTGCTAAGACACGATATTATTCCCAGATGGGAATTACAAGCTTTGGAGCAAACCGTTTCATAAAAATATATCCTCCAGAAAAATAAACATCAACAAATTTCGTAAATCTACCTTCTAGAAGGCTTCCGAGCAGTTGACAGGTAACACCCAGCTGTCACAATATCCGCTAAAGTGGAGTCGACAAATTGTCAAAATGCTGTCAAAACTTTAACGCCTAAGGTTTCGGAATCTTCTAGAGGCTTATAATTGATCCCACTTTGCACCCCCTGTAGCTATACCGTATTCACCCCACCCCCAATTGCGGGCCAAAGAAGTGGGGGCAGACTGCAGAGTGGATTTTCGTCTCCCCCTTGAAAGCTGCTTTCCCTGCAGATCCCACTGGACTGTTGAAACTGCCACAAGACTGCTATTTTATTCTCGAAGGGTTCGCTTTGTCAGCGAAGTAGTTTATTCGGTAGCTTTATTGCAGTTTGTTTGATAGTAAGGGAGAAAGAAACAATAATAATGTCTTGAAAGAGTGAATGATTTTCATTTCGAGGCCTGAGATAGTTAAATTCATAAGCAAATTGTTGTTTATTTCTCAAGGCAATGATGGAAATGTAATGAAAGTTGGAACGTAAATGGAATTTTCATGTCATAACGTCGTAAAAGTATTTCATAAAGTTAAATGACTGGATGTGGATATGCAGATTACCCCGTATTTTGCGTTTATAAAGCTGTTTTCTTTGTTTCAAGAAAACCTGACAGTAATAAATATCTGGAAAAAAAATTAATTACTTGAAAAAATAAGTGAAATGTACACAAATTTTTATTAGTTTTAGAATTTCAACCGTCTATAATAATGTAATGAAAACTAAGACAGGCAACTTAAATAAAAATAAACATATATGTGAAACGTAATCGCCGTTTGACTTATTATTTGTGAATATTGAAAGCAGTTTATTAAAAATATTAAAAATATAAAAATTAAAAATATAAGCAAAAATGAAGTATAAAATGTAAAAATTACAAAGTTATACGTAATGTTATGTGTTATTTATTAATTTATTCATTCATTTTTAATTGTAGAAAATCAGAAGAGCAAACATGTGGCGTACTTAATTATATGTGTCATTAAACATATACATATTTTTTATTCATTAATATTTCATTTTTAATGTTACAATCAGTTTTCACATTTCGTTTTAGTGCGCGAACCATTATACTTCAGCAATTTTGAGTACAGTTTTTGCTCAGCGCTGTAATTAAGTTTTAAAACAAATATAAAGGAAAGGGAAATTATGTCCATTAGTGAAAAAGGTTGCATGTCTGCTGGAAACTAGCTACAAGTCTTTTTTTTTTTTTGCAAAGTTAAAAGAATTTAATTAAATTGCTTTATATATATGTATATATATAACTTACAAATATTTTAGTGACATGATGATATATTTCAAATAATATTCTCTAACTTCTTTTATAACGTATAAGTTTTGAAGAAATCTGAAATTAATTTTATAACAATATATTTTTTTTTTTTTTTGGTGTTGAGTGATATTTTATAAAGTAAAGAGTTACGCTGTATTTTTTTCCCACGAATACTAAATTATGTTTAAATGTGGTTGCCTAAGGCGAAATATTTTAACCACGGGATAATCTGCTGAGAAAAACCAATTCCGTATACGTATGGCAACCCTTTTGATATCTATCTAATCTTGTTGAACTAGACAAACCGAAGAGTTAAAGTGCGCGGGCACCCAAATACAGATAGACAGGGTAAATGAATGAAATGAAAACATTTTATTCAGTGAAATCACGCAATTTTCGTTGCTATGTTTTGTTTGTAACGATTACTTTTTTTCTTCCAATTTTATTTTATGTATTGTTTCTTATATTTGACTATTTGAAAGCGGAAACAAAAAACATATCAAAATACTATTGAAAAAAATCCAGGAACTTAAAATAAATAAATAAAATGAAAAGTTCAAGCACTTGCTACAGTAAAAAGTACAATTTGTAAATAATAAACTGAACATTAAATTTATTATCGAGGGGGGAGGGAATGTTTTATTTTAAGTAGTTTAGTCTACTAAATTCAACTAAGCACCTTCTGCTTCAAAGACATAAATAATAAAAGATCGTAAAGGGGAATTTTTTTGCATATCTTTTAGAAGAAAACATACATGTGTTTGATTTTGTTTTAGCAAAAAATAATGAGTAAAAGCTTGGTAAATTTTTGTAATGAGGCATATTTGTCACACGAGCCAGTTTCTATGGAATTGACTTTTAGTTGAGTTTTTAAGTCCGCTTTACGTTTTTGAACAAAAAAAAATCACATATTTAAGAGTACGTTTTTAAAGAATTTATAACAAGTGCAAAAAAAAAAAAAAAAAGAAATATTTGATTGAGAAAATAAATATTATGCTCCAAAAATCCAAAGAAAAAGTAAAGTGTATTATAAAAGTGTAAGGAAGAAGATGTATGCTTCTGGTTCAAAATAGTAAAGTGCCTAAATCTGAGTTTAAAAAAAAATAATAATGAGGAGTTGAATGTTTATGCACGTAAAACAGAGACAAAGAGATAGAACAAGAAAAATTTATTCAGTATTTCTTAACCTCTTCATTCCAAGTGTACCCAATTGGGTACATTTTAAAATAATGTTTATTAACTACTGTTTGTGCAATTTGAAAGCTAAAACACCCGATTGTTTTTGAAATTAATCAACAGATAGTTTACTTCGTTTTAAACATGGAAATTGGGCATTAATTATTATTTAAACCAATTCTTAATTAAAATTAAAAAATATAGCTATTTTTTAAATCAGAAAACCAAAAAATTGCATCAAAATTGTGTGTGCTTAGTTCTGGGGTCTGAAGAGGTTAAAACAGGACAATATACAAAAAAGCTGTATACAGTAGTTAATTTCAATAACGCATTGATAAAATTAAAAAATAATAATTATTTTTTAAATCAGAGAACCAAAAAATTGCATCAAAATTGTGTGTGCTTAGTTCTGGGGTCTGAAGAGGTTAAAACAGGACAATATACAAAAAAGCTGAACACTGTAGTTAATTTCAATAACGCATTGATACGCGGGGGGGGGGGGTAAAGATTGAATTTTTTAACGAAAAAGTGATCCGCTATTCTTCAAATTGCAGCTAGTTATTATTTCCCAACAGGAACTAAATATATATATATAAATAGGCTAAGATAAAACAGTTAAGTACCATTTAGTCCTGTGTTTGTCAACAGTTTTTCTTAAACTTTTTTTACTTAGTAGTTGTTGATGAGTTGAAGGGTTATCAGTAAAAAAAAAAATTGAAATAGTACTTTTTGTTTCCTACTTTTGACGTAGATTCGACTCTTTTTTTAGAAGTCCTTATGTGTCATACTTTCATAACACTCCTTATATCTACAATATGTGTCCAGTACTCTATACAGATTTTACTATTTAAACTGTTAAAAATGCATTAGATTTAAAAAATAACTCAGTGGTCAATCAATCGGACTGAGGAGAGATTATCGCTAATTGAAATATTTAAGCAAATAAACTGTTGTCAAAAAAAAAAAAAAAAACTGAACCGTCTAAAAGTTGTTTAGACATTCGAGGCTGAACTTAAAAATTTTAATGAGTTACGGTTGAATTTCGACAGTTAGGAGAACTCTAGTTAAATAAAATATGTCACTAACTATGTTTTTAATGCCTCCCTTACATCAAAATTAAATTAAAATTTGACTGAAATTTAGAGCGAAGCATATTGCTCGTTTGTATTGGTTTCAACAAAGCAATATCTGGAACTGGATTTTGGTTGACGCTAAATTACTGCTACCGTTCATGGCATAGTTTACGCTTCGACAACTGCCATTAAAGGGTTCCCACCACGATTATAATGCTAATTTGAATCGATTCATCATCTTCGATATGCAAATGGGAGTCAACTATAGTGAATGCCCGCCACACTAATACGAGAGGAAGAGCCGGTAAACATTACTTGTGCAAAATCTGAACTGGAGTTCACGAGATTATTGGTATGCTATTGATAACAGGCAGGAATATCTCAACATAATTATAAATTACAAAATATTGATATTTGCGAAATATGAAGATAAATACATTTCCGCAACAAATTTAAATTTTCTTAATAAAAATTATAATATTTCATAAATCACGTATGTATATGTATATTTTTTGTAAACAATACATGAAAGCTATCTTCAAACCATAGCTTGTAAGCAAGGTTTTTGATGCTACATTGAAAAATTGTTTCAATGTGTAAAAAGTTATTTTGAGATTCAATATCTAAACAAAGTACATATTATAAAATTAAAAAAAAATTTTTTTTAATTAAATTTTCATATGGAACACTATTATAAATTATAAGGCACCTAATTTCAAACAGAGTATATATCTGAATAACTATGTAAGTTCTTATAACATTCGGTAAACACTGTTAAACCAATAAAACATTAACAAACTGAGAATGAAAAAAAAAATTATTTAGACTTCAATAATCATATTTAAATTTAAAAACAAATACTGAATGAACACCGAACAATTAAGAAACGTTTCAATTTTGCCAGTATAAGGGTATAAAGAGATACTAAAAGGAGAAATTGCTTTCAATTGCTTTCCTCTAAAAAATAGATTAAAAATAATACTAATACTAATACTACTACTAATAATAATAAACAACATTCCGATTTTTTTCTTTTAATCCATCTCTGTTAACAATTTATATTTAAAATAAAACCGTTTCAGGTTATTCCTATAAAATCAATCTGAATCCACTTTCCTATTCCTTGTTTTCCTATTTCTTGAAGCAAAAAACTCGTAAAATCTCCGAGATTTTTTCCATGTTTCACTCTTAAAAAGTTAGTGTTATAAGTTACCTGTTATTAGTTTTGTAAGTAACAAAATTTTAAATTTCTCAATCCTATTTAATTGTGCGATTATTCAAGAATCAAAATATGTACTTAAATACAAACTTTTTTTTTGTACATAAAAAACAACACTAATTCAAAACACTTGAAACACGTTGTTCACCATTAAATCAAAGCAGTCGTTCACCATTAAGTTAAAGTAAAAGTCTTGGATCGTTCAGTCGAAACTTCGAAAAAAATAAATAATGAAGTTTCGTAATCCCATATTGAAAATTGTATGTAGCAATTATGTTCTGCTATTAACTAACATTTTATCTAAAAGCTCAGATAACTTCTATCCCTCCAACGTCTGCTGATATGATTCCACTTTTTTACTATTTCGGTCATTTACTAAAAAAATATTCATATACTATATTTTCGATTGTTGCGAAATAGGACTTACGGGTCGGTGCTTATTCATTAAAATAAACGTTTTTCAACTCCAAAAATTTGACAACATTTTGTTTTTGCTGAACATATGCGTAACAGACACACTAGTATTGCAAATGTGCATTTAGACATATACAAGTATTACATATCGCACATACTTAACTTGCTTTATACTTTCCCAAGAGAATTTTGTTAATTCAAATGCCATAAATAAATATTTGAGAGAAAAACCCTCGCCGATAAGTATTTTCAGAACTTAACTCAATATGGCAAGAGTAAACGTTTTTGTATACGTAAGAAGATATATCCGAAGCTTTGCTTTTTCTTTTCTGAAATATTTCTCCATAGCGAATAATTAAAAAAGTCTAAGCTCCCCACAAAAATAATAATAGAAACTTGTACAGTATTTAAAATTAGTGTATGAACTCTAAACAGAACTCATATCCAAAGATAGCAAATTAGAAATTAGCGATATTTCTTCAAGCGTGACCAAGTCTCTAAGTTCACCTGATTTGGAATTCAATCACATCGAAAACTATTCCAATTAATTTTGATCCGAACCACATATCTTCAGATAGTGAATCGACAAATGAAGAGTTACAATCTAGCAAAGCTAATCACTTACGGCATATACCTTTTCGATTATTTTAAAAGTTAGTTAAGCAAAAAATAATCTGGACCTATCCGACTTCTACTGCGAACGTTCGAATGTTTATTATTTACATATTTATAGATTTCTGTAAAATAAATAATTATAAAAGTTCTGTAGGTTCAATTTTGCCTTATTTACACCATGTGAAACAATATATCTTGCTAAAGAAGCTTTTTTGTGATTATGTGCCGACCGCTCCCATCAATCAATCAGACGTAAATCAATTTAAATCTTCCCATCTTGATTTTACACAATTGAAAAATGTTTGAAAATATTATGATACAAAGTTATATCTTAATATTCATCGGGAATTAAGCGCTATATTGTAACAAAAAAGTTTAATATTCTCTCAATAATTATGGAAAATTTTGACGCATGAAATTGCGTCATAGCCATATTTCCACAAATAACATATCCTCTGCCTCGCATTTCCACATCATTATTAAATGATCCACTTTAGATTTTCGGTACTGCTAATCTCAAGCTGTACTCAGTACAAGAGCGTTTCATAGAAGCAAATACATTTTGAAAACGTTGTTTAAAGTAAAATTTTAAGACTTTTTAATTTGCGCCAATCCCTTCATGTCTTTTGAAATTTCAGATAGTTTTATTTTTGTCTGTCAAAATAAATTGTATTATGTAAGCAATTTAATTTTATATAAGTTTATCAAAATTTCATGTATAAATTAATGCTATAACAATAGCAATATTTACCGGATATAAAGAATGTTGGCGACTGTTTTCCAAATTGTCGCCAACACAAACTTTTCAATTATAAGGAGCATGTGGTGCCGGTATTATCAAATACGGCAAAATCATAATATTAAACACATTTAAAATATAGAAGTTTGAATAATAATAGGTTTAATGTATCTTAATTTTAAAAAAATGGTCAAAGAGTTTAACCAACTCCGCTAATAAAACATTACATGAAGAAAAAAAAATACATGAAGAAAAAAAAATCACCGTTTTAGATTTACCCAAGAAAATACCAATAACTACAAAAGCTTTGCCAACTTTCCTACATTTTCAAGCGAGTAGTCATCATGACTCCTTAAACCAATAAGTAAGTATGCGCAGAATACTATTGCAATTTTACTTTAAATAGTATTAATAAGAGCGTAAAAAACATTGCTGTTTCAACGCAAAATGCTTCAGAAGAGTTGGCATTAAAAGGAATTAATAACTTCAACAAAAAAAGAATGAAAAAAAAACAACGGGTCATTGTTTTAACATTCTTCTTTTGGATCTCTGCCATGGAGCAAATAACCCATTACAAGATAAATCTCGAAAATACTGGACTTTATTGCATAGTTTAATGTGAAATGTAACACTTTTATTTTATTTTATTTTTATTGTAAAAAAATATTTTTTATAAATAACGTTTTTGAAACAATGTTTTCTCCTTAGCAACATCATTTGAAATTAATAAATAAATCTGAAGCAGTTTTATTGTTTAAATTTTGTGTCCTTACAATAAAACTACAAGATTTTAAAGGATTAATATGTTCTGGGAAACACACATTGAGAATATAAATGTAACCTAAAATAATATATTTTTAAGAGAGGGAGGAATTAAGTTTTAAAACAATTTGAATAAAAAACGAGATTTGATATAGAACTGAAATTTAAAACAAATATGGAACAATGCAAAGGGTAAGGGTATAGGTGTAAGGATTTGCGATTGTTATAAAAGTCTATCATTAGGACAAACATACGTTTGAAACAATTTAGTTCTTTTTATTCAAGTTTTCAATAACTTTTTTTTCTTTTAACATTAATTTTTTGATATTTTACTCGTGATTTTTTTTCTCAAAATCATTTAGGAAAGAGCCTATTTTGTTTATCTTACAAAAACAAAATTTAAAATCGATAAATATGACATGAAACCGATTTTAATATTAAGGAATGCAATGGTTTAAATTTTACTACAAAAACTACACGTGTATAATATTATAACGTCTTTCTTATCTAATGCTTGTTTAATTAATTTTCAAAATTATAGTTTGCGGCAATGCAATTTAATTTTGTTCGATGAGAACTTCTTTTAAGATAGCATTATTTGAATAACTTTCCACAACTTGTGATATTAAGTACCAAACTTTTTCTTCCCCACTTAATGTTTATAAATCAAGGAATTCTCGATTTGTTACAAGATGGTTATCACAAAAACATTGACCATTCGACCAATTGCTTGTTCCCCGCTGTCCAGTCCAGATTACTTTACTTTAGAACAGAAATTTCTGTAAAGCAATTATTCGTTCTTGGATGCTTTTGAAACAATAGAATTGCATTGTCAGTTTAGAACCAGAAGAAAAGATGTTTTTTTTTTTAAATCTTCCATGCATGTGTGACTTCAGTTGTTGTAGATCATTATAACAACTCATCACCATGAAATTAAACGTGTCCTTTGTCATTATTCAAACACCACCCCTGCGGTTCTTGGCGAGATATTTCGTCTATTTAAAACGTAACTCTGGGACTGCACAACCGCAGGGTAGGATTATTAATCTAATTTTTTTTCATTTTTCTGTTGTGTATTTTTTCCGGTTTATTCATATATATATATATATATTTATCTATCTCTCTCTCTATATATAAGATAGATATAAAGATAGATACATTTTAAAAATACATTTAATTTTATTTTGTATAATTGGTTATGTGCATAAAACGTGTTTCATTCAAGTTTCCATGAACGCGCTCCTTAAATATCTAAAGTAAAGCATTTATCACAATAAAACTCTTACGGTTATCATTACATTAAATTTAACTACTTTAACTTTCTCTAAACAAATTTTATTTCCATCCCGAATGTTATTTATTTCGTTACAACATAATAGAAAACACATTCAAAAAGACAGGCCATGTCACTTTGATAAAAGTGAATTAAAAAAGAAAAGAGGAAAAGAAAACCGTGTACTATAATTACATTTTTAAATACTCTTATAATAAAGGGAAACAACAAAAAACATCGTCTGTGTTCTATTTCAAAGAACTTTTCGTCTTCTTTTTGCGTTGGAAGGGAAGAGTCTGAAGAAAGCAATTCAGATAAATTAACCAAGGCATTCATTAAATGCTGCCATGCGTATTATTAAATACTATCCTTTCTTGTGAATGTGATGATATTTTAAATATCTTCCAACATAAAGATTAAAAATAATTATTTTAAGAACCGTCTTAATTACGGTTATACGATGCATGTAAAATTCCGTCTCGGCTTCTCTTAATTACTTGAAAAGTTATCTGACTATACTTCTGCTTAATGGAAAATTCGATGAAAAGGCGCTTATTTGAGTGATGGGAGGTTCCTTTCAATATTTTGGTTTCGCTCTGTGGTTATTTTAAGATAAAAATTGTGTCAAATGAATTGAATGAGCATAAAACTTCAAAGAACTAATGTGTTAGGGTTAAAATAAAATAGGCAATTACATCAGCTGTAAAAGATACACATAAAGAGAAGAAAACGCATTACTGAAATTCCTTTTACGAAGTGCTTTAAGGATTTGTAATTAAGAATTTTTATGCGCTTGAGTAATGTTTTAAATAGATAAGCAAATTGTTTTTATTTTATAACTAAAATGTCGCTTTGGAACGTGAGAAAACGTAAATTAATTATATTTAAATCAGCTACTTGACGGTTCAATAATAAACTGAAATGATAAAAAAATTAGAAAATTGAAATTTTTCGCTCATGTTCTTTAGTAAATTATCAGAGGCTTATGCATTTCGAGAAATATAATTTATTTAATGACTATTGCTACTGTCTTCTTACGTTACATTTTTGTAGGCAACATTTGAAATACATTTTTAAGGTATAGCAGCTTCAAAAGTTGAAGTAAAAATTAGGATATTTAAAAATATAACACGAACGTGAATATTTTAAAAGAAAAATGCAAAATAAAAGTTTGTGGAAAATAACTAGCATTTGTAATTTGAAATTTCAACCTTCTACGACTAACCGTTTATTACTTACGTGAGATGGATAGATATGCACGTGCATTCGTGCATATGTGCGTAAATATATCATGACAAAACTCGTCCGAATAGTTTCGGGGATGCAGCTTTTGGTTGTCCAAGTGTTCATGTATCAATAAATACATACATACATTACGAGAAAACTAGTTAAAATCAATCAATATAGGTGATAAAATGGAATTTTTCAGAATTCATGGAACAGTACTCTCCGATATCCTGTATACCTAACAGAAACGAATATACCACGGCAAATAAACTAATTGTGTAATCATTAAATTAAAAAGAAAAGACAATTAATAAAACTGTTACTACACCATTTCCTAATTAATATTAAGTTTATAAATGTATTCAGACTAAAAAGAAAATAATAATATTGTGTGTAATATAACGATAAACTAATGATTTGCAGTTTAGATTATAGATAAAACCTAGAAAATCCCCTAATGCTTCCCAAGTTAAGCAAGTTTCATTCTCCCCTCTCTTTTCATCTCTTTTCAATTAATTAATTGCATTCATTTTATGTCCATCCATCTCTGCTTCAGTTGCACTTTTCACAACATCTACCCTCTTCTTTCGTCGCAACACTACAATATTTATCAGCCCCTTTCATTAAAGCTCATGTTAGTCGAGTTGATGGAACGCGCCTGGCCCATCGCTTTCCACAGCCAGAGGACCAGCAGATGCAATAACGTAATTGCAAAAGAGTCCTTCCTGGCCGATCCCCCAGTGGCCAAGAGCATAGTTGATTCGTCTGTAACTGTACTTCTCTCACTGTAATAAAGCTTAACTCCTACTGAATGCCAGGGATGGTCTGCAAAACGATAGAACAAAAGTGAGGGGTGCTATTGAAGATGGATGGTTGTGGGAAACGTGGACATTTCTTTTTCTCTTTCCCAATTTTTCTTTTAGATACACCAACAAAGAGGTTTTATGATTTGTGATCATTTTTTTGTGCTTCCTACTTTAATTTTTTAATGTAAAACAAAGATTTTTAATTTTCATTACACTAATGCTCAAATTTCGTTAATTTTGTAAATTTTTACACGCTGTATACATAACAAGAGCATTGGGCATTTTAACACATATTTGCACCCCCTATATATATATCTTTATATACTTTTAAAAATGTAAAGTAAAATGGTTAACCAATCAATCTCCAACTCATCCAATACTTCGGAGCTTGAAGAACTGTGAAAATATAGCTTCAATGTTCTTTTTTATAAGTATTATTCTATAGTGCTTTTACATCATTTTTATCAATCTTTAGTGTTACAGTTGCCCACTGTCATAAGTCTTCAGCCATGCTACGTCTTTTTCTGGACACGATTGACTGCGCAAGCTTCTTCGCTTCTTCACAAAATCAACTTTTCGCCTAATCCTCTTTTGTATCATTAGCAAGAAAGGAATGGATATGCTTCACCGTGTCTTCTTGTCCTACCCTGACTTCTGTATCCTAATGGGAGCCCCATTGGATTAGCAGAAATAAGTTGATGGACTAACCGATGTCTTTTATCATCTTGAGCTTTCAGTTCATGTATGGCATTTGTTATCCTTTTACACAAGTTAAAACAAAATTACAATTACTAGTTTTTGGACGCAGTTTCAGGCCCGAATTAACTTGTTTGTTCTTTAGAGTTCATAATTAATAACAAAACAAAAAGATTTTTTCAACTTATCAATCTCTGACTTTAATGTGATCGGCAAATTCTGAACTCTAACTGAAGCTGTACAACTCTAAAACAGTTAAAAGTTCTTGCTTGTATCCCAGGGTCCACCGCTTTATGTTTCTATTAAAAAATAGTAGCCTACGATTATTATTGTATTTCATTTCAAGTCAAATTTAGGCAGTTATCCAATATAGGCTGTATTCCCCTAATTGTTCATCATATAACCACGTCAAAAATGTTTCGGGTATTTTCATTAAATTTCACGCTTTTACCTAAAGTTTTGAAATGAAGATAGAGTACATAAACCATGAAGGACTTCGAAGTCTTCTCGAAATGATTTTCAAGTAATATTATTAAATGATATATTTTAGTTGTTGAGGAAGAAATTATAATTTAAAACAGGTTTTTCAAAAAAAAAAACTTAAAAAAACTGTGTGTGTATGCATCGTAAGGAAGTTTTCTTATTTTGTATCAAGGTGTTATATGAGCAGGGGAAAATATTTTGTAATGCATATAATTTTACATAATTTGATTTTGTTAGAGCGTACTAGTTATTAAGTCAATAACTTCTAACCCTCATTAGTCTAAATAGCTTAATAATTTCCTTGAAAAGTTGATAAATGAAACAGAGGTTACACTATCTCGCTATAAATCAATGACGTAAATGGGAGATTTGCTTCTCAAATAACTAATTCATCTCAGCCTCGCTTAAGAACACGTAATCAGCAGAGTGGCAATTAATTACGTATGTTAATGGCATTAATTTATAAACTCTCTTAAATTTCATAATTTAATACCTAAATAAGAGCGGTGTCAGATGTTTCTTTCATTAGTGAATTATTTTTATAGACATAACTGTTGATTGGTAAATATTAGAATTTGATGTGGTAAATAAATTATTGCATTACAATTTACCATGCAGTGAAATAATTTATTATTCATTTTATATAAGTTGCTTAGGAAATATTCATTTATTACATTGCTGAGCATTTTATCTCTCAAATATATATATACATATAAATGTAAATCGTAAAAACCCTCTGTGGCGGGCGGAGGGGGGGGGGGATAAATATACTAGATTATTTATCAGTAAAAGGGGTAGGCGTCCGAGAAACAGGTTTTCTGTTTTGTACTTTTCACATTATCGGGCCATTTTAAACTATTTTTATTAAACACTTTTGCATCCACATAACTTTTTAACTAAGTAGTTTTTTCAAACATAACATTATTTATCTCGCAAACTCCTAATAAAATCACGGGAGAATCAAACGCGCTGATGGTAGCCATGCACTCTTTTTTGTTCTGATATGAGGAAATTGTTAAATACTTAACTTCTAGGCTTTAAACCTTTAAAGCATCGAAGTCTGGCTGATTTCTCGATGCAATCATCAAAGATATGAAATCAGTTAAGCAGAAGAATATTTTCTTTTAGTTATGGTTAAACTCAATAGCATAAATAGTTTATGGTTTTAGAAATAAGGAGTCACTGTACACAGTGTCAAAGAATGTTTAAGACTAGGTTAATAAAATAAAATAAAAACTAAAAATTATATTTTTTTAGTATTTTTATTCAAAATAAGCTCCTTCGGCTCCAATACATTTGTTACAGCTGTTTAACAACGATTCGAATGCCTATTCCAGCTCACATTGTAGGACTGGCTCGAAAGCTCGCGCGTGTACACAGTGTGTCAAATAATTTTTAAGACTACTCCTGAAACTAAGCTTACAGGGCACTTATCTGTGTTATCGAACACTCCGTAACTATCAGCTGATCCATTGCGAAATCTGAAGTTCATTTGTTTAATTAGGTTGTACTTTGATGGCATTGACACTATACAAACATGTAAGCTTGAACAGGCATTCGAATCTCTGTTAAACCGTGGTAACAAATGTATTGAAGCCTTAATTTGAATAAAAATACTTAAAATTATATAATTACTACTTTTCATTTCATTTTATAAATCTAGTTTTAAAAATTATTTGACTCACTGTGTATGTATTTTGTTCGCGCTTTGTTAAAGTGTTCTGGAAGTAAGAAACTTTAACACGCGTGACATCGTACTTTCATTTAACTGCTATCGAATGGGATTTTAAAAATGCTGAGCATTGCAAATTAGTCAAAACTACATTAAATGTGATTACACTGCCAAATATTCATTGTTTATAACTTGAAAACGTTTTAAATAAATAAAACTACCCATGATATACTTTTAAAATATTAAAATAATCATTTTAAAAGTAAAATACAAACCTGAAAAAGCTCTTTTAGCTTAAATCGATATAGTTACTTCATTCATAATACACATCAACACAAATCAGAGTTTATTAAGAACAGAATCGAGACATGCGTCTAAATTGCCCGTCTCAGAAAGCACACGATATGAAATGCTTAATTTACTGCCATTTTCCTGTGAGTTGTAGTTCCAGGAGAATTGCTACCGCAAACCCGCATTTGGACAGCGTAAGATTTAATGCAATGGGTAAGACAATAGATGCTTCGGACAGGAGGCAATAGATCATGCCAGCAGCTAGCCTGATTGTTCTACAGTGGAACAACGCTACCCGTTTTAGACAGGTTACGAACATTACATTTTGCAAGGTATTCTCAATTTCTCATGTGAGGTGATATTGTTAAGAAATTACTATCTTATGAGATAATATTCTATTTTGCATATTCGACCTTTTAAAACTTATAATGCATGTTTGTATTTAAACTTTTGTACATTTGCTAAGAATGCTCTTAACGCCTTGAATTTTTTTTTTGAAGAAGCTTATTTTCAAAGCAGCAACTGGGCAATATTAACGGGATTTTTAGCTCAATAGTTGTATGTATTTACATAAACATCATTCTTTGTCTTCGGTGAGGCGATATTGAATGGATTTTAGCTCTAATTTAAATTTTTCTTCCGAAATGTCGTATTTTATAAATTAATTTATTATCCGAATTTTTACAAAATATCTCTAAATCTTCATTTGAAACAAAATAAATATCTTTCGTGTATGAAAAATTTAAAATGTTTTAAAGCAGCTTTAAATATGTTAAATATTTCCTTCAAAGAAGTAAAAGTACAACTAAACCTTTTACTTATATATACTTCCAGATCAGAGTTAATTAAATCTGGATCAGGGCAAAGTTATTTTTTAAGGAAAGGGTTACATTGTAGCACAAAATATACTCCACTCGTAGCGTGTGCTGTAGTAAGCTCAAAAATAAAACTGCTACGATGCTACGACAGATGAAAATAAAGCACCAAGCGGTACAATAATTTAATTTTTTTTTTGACGTCTGTAAAAACAATGCAAAATTTATTCACATTTCAAACTAGAAAAGAGAAAAATTGCATGGATTTCGCCGCCTTTTAATATTTTCCTGCCTGAAAACTATAATACCTTTGCAAAGTGTGTCTCTATGGTGACTCTCTTTTAACTTCAAAATAGTACCAGCGGAACATTAAGCATAATTTTAAGGATATATACTTAAAATATGAAAATTTCGCTGTGTTGCTTTTTAAAAGAAACACATTTGAAGTTCAAAGAAAATAGAGGAAAACACTCTGAAAACATATAATGGTATTTGTCAAATTCATACAATTTCATAAAAATGGGAACACGGAGAAATTATGTGAAAATATTTTTTTCTGTGAAGTACAGACCGTTCATGTTTTACATTGTTACTTTGAGATTTCTTATTTCAAACTTCTTACAATTTTCAGTAATGCCTAGCTATTAATTACAAGGGTGCGTTCTATTGCTTTCTATTGTCAGAGAAGCACTTTTCGCAGTGCAATTATTCCAACCATCATCAGTTTGGCACATTTATTCTTCTCATTTCTTCCTTCCTTGTGCTCACTCATCAAAAATAAAATAAGCATTTCCAATTACACGCTTAAATGTTAAAGAATATCATAAAATACGCTTTTGTGTAATTTAAGCAATTCCAGAACAAATACTGATGTAATAATGAGTTCATTTATGATTAGCAAAATCACTAATTTGCGAGTATTACCCCTAGACGAGGCAAACGAGATTACAGAACAGGAAAGTTAAATTTATTCTGTTCCTATCACTTGCTCCTTGTTCCGGTAAGACTACGAAAGATAAGCGGCAGAGGATTAAGGGAAAGATGATAACGGTGTTCAAAGTCATACCCCCACATAAAAGGATTTACAGGAGTGATTCAAAATGATTCAACATCCTAATTTAGGTGTGTGCACAATAGACCAGCTCTAGAAAAGAGGGTGAAAGCATGTTCTCTTTTTGTTTCATTAACAAAACTATCGGACCAAAGCAATTTGTTTAATCCTGGAACGTATTAGCTAGGGAATTTTAATCAGGGGTAGTATTTTTCATGAATTAACGAAGCTGGTTTTTTTAACAAAAGAGCTTATTTTATTTAAAGTTATCTTTTACTGAGAAATTGTTAAAGTTATGCTATAATATAGTTTTCATAATGAAGTATTTGAGTTGTTGAGCAACATTACATCGCAATTTGAAAGAAGTTAACAACGTTAACAATGAAAAACCTTCTGCCAAAATGTTTTTTTAAACGAAGGTTACTACATGACCTACATGGTGCAAGGAACTAATGAATAAAATTCAAACTGACGGAAGGCTGGGCTAGTAGTGAGTGTCACTACCTTTCCGGCATAATTTTAATGTATAGTTGTTAATTTCAGAAAAAATGGTGTGAAGTAACAAGAGGGCACTGAAAGAGCTAACTCTACTTTAGAATATTATGAAAGATCAGCAATAGAAGTAAATTCCAAAAGTTGCAGTTACGGGAAAATCCAAGAACTATCCAATGTAAACAGGATGTCTCTTTTTAGATACACGAACAAAAATAAGAGTAATGCGGATGGAAATATTGAGATGGGTTATAAAAAACCATATAATATATATATATGCAAAATTCAAGCTAATCAAGAAGAAAGGAAACGCAGGAAACATATTCTGGAAGTAACAGAAAAAAAAAGAAACTGGGGTTTAAAAAGGACAAACATAGCAAAAAATGCACCTGAGTTATTGGAAAGATGAAGTACTAAGATTTGGATAACTCTGAAGATGATGAAAATTGTTTATGTCTAGTTTGCTTGGAGCAATACAAAATTTCTAGACCGGGGAGAAGACTGGGTGCAATGTATTGCATGTAACACATGCCCATCTTTTTACATTTGGAAACTAAGGAATTCCCTTGTACATTTGCCTTGAGCTAACATGTCAAATCTACCAAAAATGAACATTATCTTAATTTTAATAACTGTAAATTAGACATTGAAACAAGCGATGACAATGATGATTAAAAATGTATGTAGGTTTATCCTGTAGGTCTATACGTTTTCATTTGTTTTATTTTTATTGCAAAGTGGCTCTAAAAGTAACTTTATAAATAATAACCAGTGTTAATAATTTAATTATTTTATTTTCATCTGTTCGATTATCCGTCAGACCGTTGTAGGATAACCAAAATGATGAAAAATTAACCTTGTGGTATGTTTAACGTTGTTCCTTCAATCCATGTTTTTCCATTTGATTTAGTGCTGATAAAAAGAACGAAGTGTTTTTATTGTGTTAAGAACGTTACAAATAAGACATTTCCTCGTTATTGATTTAAAATATTATATTTAATTGCCTTTCTTATATAATTTGTGTGTGTCACACAACGCCTCAAGCTAGTTACTACTAGCCCCACTTCGGGTCAAATTTGTGACAAATTTAGGAGTGACGTATAATTCCTTTTAGGATATGAACAACATTAACAATGATAAATATGTTACGGAATATTCATATGACTAACAAGGTATTTCAATTCAGTTCAGTTCAAATTTTATGACACATCAAATTTTTCAAAACTCACTAGTAGCCCCGGTCTCCTCTACACATTTCATTATCTCTTAGCAATATTTCCTGATTTTTACATTCAAGTATTTACAGGAGGAATTAATTTATCTACATTTATAATCAATGTGAATTTTACGGTGGAATAAAGAAGTTCAGAACTGCTTTTATTATTTTAAAATTTGAAAGAACAAAAGATTCCCTAACTGTTACTTGGAATTTGGCTACTAAATGAAAAAATACGAATAAAGAGCAAGATGAATCTTAACCTGCATCCTTATTAAGTTAATCGTTTACCATATAAAAGCAATGTTAGCCATTTGTACACATGCGAATGGGAAAAAATACAATATAAATGAATAATCAAATAATATCCAGTAATATTTTCAAGACAAACTTACATGTTTTATGCAAACCATTGCTCTCATTGGTTTAAAAAAAAATCACATAAAAATGCCAACGCGAGAACATAGTTTATGTTTTTGGAGCTTTTTTTTCTTTTTTCCCACTTGGCTTTCGGCATTGGAAGCAAAATATATAAATACACAGCATAAATTTTCTTCTGATCTCAGCGGAGTTTTTCTTGTGCTTCGGAAAATTGGAAAAATGCTCTTCTGCTCGTTTGGTTATAAGTTTTAAGAAAACTTCATCCGGTTGAAGGATTTTTCTTTCACGAAACATTGACTTCAAAGCAAAACAAGAACAGAAACCAGAGAGAGTCCATTTAGGCTCCATTTAACTGGAATTTTTTGACCTGGTGGACTTTCATTTACTTTTCCTCCTTTTCTGTTGATTTTCTATAAATTTCGTTTGTGTTCTTGAGATTTGGAATGTTTGTGACAACAAACTCCGGAGAAACTATACGATTTTGTATACCTTTTAACTGTTTGGGATAAATACTTTTAAATAGCGCTGGCATGTAAATTTAATGAAAAAATATAAATTGCATACTTCGTTGAAGATTCTGAAATTAATTTTTAGCCGCAAAAGTTAATCAACTAAAAAGCGTGTGCATAATTATAAAAAGCATAGTTAACTTATGTTTTTCTCGATAAAAATATTGGTGATTTTCTTTTTACTCATTTTGCTATTGTTAATGCATTTTTCGCATAAAATTCATATTTGATTTTCTTAACATATATAAGTGTTAAAATAGTTTTATTTTACTTTGTAATCCACGATGCTTCGAAGGAAAGAAAAATTTATTTTTTCTTACTTACGGTATTTTTTTCGTTTTCTTTTTCTTTTTCTTTTTTTTTTGTTAACACACCACTATGTTATAAACTACTCAATAATTGCTATTAGTTATCATATAATCTTTTAAGACGTATTAGACCAAAAAATAACCAACGTTAAATCTCAAATAAATTAGCAATATTTCTATTCAGCTCCGCATTTAAAAGAATTAAACCTTCCAAACTGTTATAACTACTTAATCTATAAGAGCTTATCATTTATGAATAAGGGTTTAAGCTTTATATTGATAACAATTTAAAACTGAAATGCCGAGATAAAATTACCGAATACTTTATTTTGTTTGCCAAATGATAAATAGAGTATAGATGAATAATAGAGATATGGATAAATTATACTTCGCTTTTATTCGCTTTTTTTTCTAACATTCGTCATGTTTGTTAAATCTGGTTTCATTAAAAAATGCATAGTTTTTTTATAAGTCACATAGTAATGAAATATTCTAGATAGTTTGAAATAAAAAAATAGTACTAGTAAACCCTGGGATATTGTCTCCCCCCCCCCCCGCTTTTTTTTTTTGAAACACTTTTTAGAAATACTTAAAAAAAAAAAAAAAGAAATAGTTCCCACAATAAACGCTCACTTATAATTACAGTCATTGATAATTTAAGCGCTTCAAATAATGAGTAACACAGATATTCACTAAGAATGAACAGGAGCATTTTCTTACATTTTGAATCACATTCTACGAAATTCTCGCGTACACACTCACACATATTATATTTATGTATATAAAATGGTGGATCATACGTGGGGGGAAAGGGGAATATAACCAACCGCCATTGAGCCTAAACTTACACAAATAAAATACAAGTTTTAAGCATTTTTAATATTATAATTCTTTTGCGAACTTGTTTTATGCGATGTTTACACTATGTAATGTGTGTAAGTACATTTCAGAGCGGATTTAAGGCCGCTCTGAATTAAGGGGGGTAAGGTGCGGGAATTGTAGCCCCCTTCCCATTAGTACAGCTGGCAGAATTGAAATTTTATTTAACTGCAAAATTTTTACGGTTTTGTTTTATAGTATGTTAATATTTGTAGTTTCTACTTATACAGTGGCGAATCCAAAGGGGATAAGGGGACCATAGGTTCCCGCTCCCCATTGGGCTAAATCCTAAACAAGATAAAACATTTTCTTCTTTTTTTTAAAGATTTTTAATACTGAAATACCTTTACAAATTTGTAAAGTTAAATGAAAATAAAAGTTATATTTACAACTGTTAGTCTCTGATAGTGCATGTTACTGAAATAACTATTACTAGGCGGGTCGTTGCATCCATGGCACAGAAAGAATTTGAACTGGGTGGAGGGGATACTTATTTTGTTTGTTCGTATATTACTGAAGAAATGAACAGGGAACGAGGGCTTCGTGAATATTACTTAAAGGGGCTTTAAATTAGCAGTAAACAGATGGGAGGAAATAAAAAGAAGCATATTCTTCGCTTTTCGCAATCTATGATTTCCCATGCAAGGGAAGAAAATAAGAAATCAGATATACTTTCAAACGACCTATGTTTTAAAAATATGCTTATCTTCTATACAATGTTAATTAATAATTATGTGAAGTATAGCAAGATTAAAGCAGCTGTTGGTTTGATGTGGCAATAAAGCGATATTTATTCACGGTCGAATTTCAAACACCAGCGAACGATAATTTTCTCTGTTGAAGGGTCGACAGATAAAAGACTGATTTGGGATAAATGCGTCTTCGGTAAAGATACTGCGTTTGACTTTATTTAATAATATAAAAAATATTTCATATGAAAAGTGGAGTAAAAAATCACTTCGGAAACAATTAAATATTTCTCCTACGCCAGACTTGTTAATGTTTTTCTTTTTCCGTTTTTTCACAAAACAAATTTATAAATATCTGTAGAATTGGGCATGTATGAGCAGTGTAGAAATATTTTTCGCCAACATGGGTAATAAAATAAAGATATTGAATAAAATAACTGCCAAGCTTAGAATAACAGCCAATTTGACAGACTGCCTGCAGATTGCGGAAAATTTATTTTCCCGAAAACTCTAACATTGGGATTTCCTTTACCTGACCCCCCTCACATCTTGAACTATCTTTTAATTGGTGCCGTGTATGTCCATGCCATAACAGGTTTAATCTAAATCTATTTAAACTGATTAAATAGGAAAAAGGGCAATGCGGGAAGCGATATGCAATAAAAATGTGTTATGCATGTTGCCTGTTGAAGTCATGGGTCTTAGGACACGGGCCTTGGTAGTATTTGTTTAAAATCATAGTAGTATTACTTATATTTATTACCATTTTACCCATACCAAACTAAATGGATTTTTGATACTTTATTATCAAAAGAATTTCTCAGAAGAATACCCAATACCTGCTTTCCTTTTAAACACCAAAGACCCTAAATATAAGTTTTTAAAACTTCTATTTCCTGGGGAGAACCACCGAAACCCCCGTTTCTTAACATTAACAGACATATTGAAATTGCGTTTGCAGAGTTTTAGTTTCTAAAAATTTTTGCTGGAGAAAAATTGCTAAAATTGCATTTTTAAGACTTTAGTTTCAAAAGCTTTTCGGGAGAAAATTTTTCTCAAATGCTCTTTCCTCTAATGCCATTAAAGACCTTGAAACTGGATTTTTAGAACTTCGATCTCTAAAAATTTTGGGGGAAGGTATCTTCCACCTCTCCAAACGTCACCGAAGATTGCCTAAGATTGTGTTTTAAGGAACTTAATACCGAAACATTTTCAGGAAAGGACGCCCGAAGTCTGCCTAAAGTCACATTTTTAGGACTTCCATTTCAAAATATTCATTGATTGAAAGGATATTTTGGGTTCACAAACTCCAACTTACTCTAGGTCATCAAGAGGCCTCAAAGCGCGTTTTTAGTACTTTAAATTGAAAAAAATATTTGTTAACAAACTTTAAAATCCCCTTTTTAAAAGTTCACAATTTGTGAATATCGTCATATTCCGTTTCAAGTCATTAAATTCAGAATTTTTCCTAGGAGAACGATTTCTCTTTTAAACAATTTATGACCCTTCACAGCAAAGTCAGCTTGAGCAAGTTCTGCATCCAACACTAATATGTATACACATGCAGTTAGACCTGTAAAGTTGACCACCTTTGTAAGTTTATCACCTGTCTAAGTTGACTTCTTTTGCCAAGAACGGAATCATTTCCCCCTTCACCCTCTAAAAGACCACCTGTCTAAGTTGACCGCTAAAGTGCTGCACCGCAAGTGATCAAATGATACAGGTTTCACTGTATATATTTACGCGCCTTTCTCTTGAGTCTGGCATACCTTTTGGACGTTCGAAATTCAGTAATCTTTTGCATTTTTAATAAACTTCTAGAAGGTTTTATTTTGTCATTTCGTCAGTCCATCTTTATTTTACTCATTTTTCAGAAAGTCTGAGGGCACGAAAGTTAATAATTTCTTTATATATAGTGCGGATAGCTTAGTACTTCAGATACATACAAAAAAAAAAAAATATATATATATATATATAAGCCCTATTATACAGCTCTTACCTTTCATTAATTTTTATACTAAGCACTACTTTTATGTTTCACTTCCAAACTCTAATCCCAAGGTAGAAACAACGGGCACTTTATTTTAATCTCAATTTCTAAAGATTAAGCGGGAAAAGGTAGTTTGGCCTCTTTAATCATTTTCCCAGAGCCATCGGTCATTTTTGCACCAAATCGGGTTCCGTTCAAAAGAGTGATGCGTAATCCATCATCTACCAAATGTTGCACCTTTCCAGGAAGCTAACATTAAATCATCGGGGGTTAAGAAAAGTCGATGTTTACGGATCCCATTGTGACCCCATCCGAGTTCTTTTCATTTTTTGTTAAAATATCCTTAAATTGAAAAAAGAAAGATTAAGAAGATAATAAATTATATTTTTTTCTTTTTCTTGTTCTGTTTAAACAGCTTTTTAGGCTTTTACTAGTTACTCTCAGCATTGGAATTTCATTTTAAATGCTAATGTGAAAATGTACTTTATAAATTATTTTAAGAGACGTCCTGTGAATACGGACATACAATCATAATGTATTGAGATATAGTAGTATGCTTTTCGGGTATGTAAGTTACTTAGAAGGAAATGGATGTAGCAGAGAAAATGGAAATTTAAATATACTTTGTACAATTATTAAAAGTATATAAAATCAGGTCTATATAGTCTCAGGTAATTTTCGAGTACAAACAGAGGGTAGCGTGCTTTCTGTGATGCAAGAATTTCTTATACATTTTTTAAAGAAAGCAGATGAAAAATAGCTGGTTTATTTTATGTTATTATTGTTACGCAATATTTTTTGAAACAAACTAAGAATGTATTCACAATTTACACTAAAAATGCTATTTCTATGGTTATTAGTTTTTTTTATAAAGTAAACAGCTGCACTTTTAAATATTTTCCACAGAAAACATTACTGTATTTTTAAGTTTAAAAACAGTGTTAAAAATAAAATCGAAAAATCCTTTTATACTTATGTGTTTTGTCAAAAGTTCTTGATAAGGTTACATAAAAGATATCTATCTGTATATTGGTATTTTAAAATAACTCAAATTTTTCTTTAGAGCCAAAATAATTAGGAAACAAAATAATAATACTTCTACAACTACTAATAATAATATCTAGCAGTCAATTAGGAAGCATCAGAAATGAGGTAAGAGATGAAGGTAACCATTTATCCCAACCACCAAACCTTTTCCATTTCTTTAATCGAAAACAATTTTCGTTTTCATAATTCGTAATTTAAATCTCGCAGTTTGACAACTCAATATTGTATCTAAGCTGATTTTGAGACCAGCTCACTATCTTCTATTTCAGGAAATAAAAAGTAAAACCACATTTTTTCATATTTTTGGCGCAAAAATGCTATTTCTAGTATTATTTGTTTTTAAAGTCCAAACTTTTCATTTTGAAAGTAAAATTTGCTCATGGCTATTTTTACAGTGCTTACAACTACTAGTAATTTAGAATGATCAAATCATAAAATTATCTTTAAAGACAGATACCACAACAAAATTCCTAGCATTTAAGTAAGAAATATGTTTTGTTATTAAATGAACTGCTATGAAGGATTCAAATTATACCGTGCAGCCAAATGGCAAACTATTTTAAGCTGTTAAAACACAAGCAACACGTTATTTAGAAGTAGGAATGGAAAGCTGAAGTCAACACGTCTTAGCATGTCCTTTACCGAAACAAAAAGTCTTCGAATCGGATGATTTACTCAAATGCAAAAGTGGAGATACAAACAAAGACACATACTTTTGAATATTCTAGACTTTCTTAATTTATTTTAATTTATATTTGGCATTATTTATTGTTAATGTAGATAAGACTTTTTTTCTGCAATGTTTTACGGGATATACTAGTAGTATTCTTTCATGCTTTTGTGCAAACATATCACATGCTTTACAGTTATAATAAATTCTTAGAGTTCCAAACACTTTTGTTGATGTTATCAACTATTTTTTTAAAGTTTCGTCTCATAAAATATCTCAAAACATATTAGCTCACTAATCTTCTATCGCTGAAAACTTTTGGTTTTATTTTCTTCTGGAGCTTAAGTGTTATCTAATTTCCTTTTAATAAAGCTTTTACTAAAGGCTTAACTCCTCCACTTTTACTTTCCATTAATCAATGGAGAAAAAGTAGCCTTGAACTTCTTAATCATTTTGGGGCAGCGCAGGTCATTTTTCCAGTAAATTGGTTCTGCTCTGAGAAGCTCAGTTCATCCATCATACGGTAAATGTAACACCTTGTGCGGAAGTTTAGAGTAAATCATTGGGGTTAAAGAAAACCGCTGGTTAACCCTTGTCACACGAAAATCTCAGTGACCCAGAAATTATGGATAACCTCCGTTTCAAATTGAATTCAAAGCAGAACGGGCTGCTTTTGGTTTACTTTCTTGCCCAGCATAGACATACTTTCTGAAATATTCCTTGTTTTTCTTTTTTACTAACAATTTAGTTGAGAGCTATCTAAAGGTCGAGACTAGAGGTCGCCACTCGCCATTGGCGACTAACAATTTTTATTTGCACGACCACAAAATGACATGTTTGTGGCCAAAACTGGCGACTTGCAGTTTTTTTATAATCACTTGGCCATTAATATTGGCTATCATACTTAATAATGGTTAACACCACAAACGCAAAAACGAACCTTTTTTGAAATACTACTTGAAATTTATTATTTTCTAATATTAGAGGACAACTTTCACGCTATTGTAAACAACGGAAATAAAAAAGCTATTTTTATGGAAAAGGTTTGTAATTTATTATATTTTTTTAATTACGACTTTTGTACAATTTTGTGACAAAGTGTATTTTTAACCGACTTTACAAAGGAAGGAGGTTATACATTCATACTGTATGTATGTCGTTTTTATGTTTGTCCACACATAACCGATTTTTATGATTTTTTTTAATCGATCGAGGGGGATTTCCCATAGGTCCCCTACCTTTCTTTGACCATATTCGATAATTAGAAAAAAGTTATGGGCAGAAATGTAGTTTTTTTTTTTGTTTAGTTTTATCATCTGTAACTTTTGACTAAATGAACCGATTTTGACGATTTTTTCTTTAATCGATAGAGGTTCGTCTAACTCAAATATCACACATCAATTTGACTACATTTGTTTTTTATAAAAAACGTTACGGGTAAAAAAATAAGTGTTTTTTATTTTAATTGGAAAGGCTTTGCTTGATTTTTCTTTGCTTTTTTCTAGCTATTAATAAATATAAAACTCATTGTTTAAACAGTTTTTGTTGCCATTGTGCTATAATTTTTAAAGCAATTACAGTAAGAGTTTTACTGAAGGCTTCTCTGAGGCAAAAATTAAATCCAATCAGTTTGTTTGTTAAAACAGACTTAAAAATGGAATTTATTATACAAATGATTAGCTTTTAGTGCCATTCCTTCAAAGAAGGTTTGCCCTTTGATATGGATTTTTAAAAAAAAAAATATTTATATAAAACATTTACTTACACTTAGAAGAATGAAATAAAATAATTTAAAAAAAAAAAAAAAAGAACCGACTTCAAATTATAAATTGAGCTAAAAGTGAAAAATAAATGAATTATTTAAACCACATCGATGTGACTTTTAAACATAGTTTTAGAAATCGGTGAAAAATTATGAGACTAATTACCATTACATCATTTGCTACTTCATATGGAACTGTTGCTAGATCTGGGAAAATATATATATTTGTACTTGGATTCATGATGACAAAAGATTATATCTATCCTCATTTTGCACCGACTTCTAAAACTATGTTTAAAAGTCACGTCTATGTTGTTTAAAGAATTCATTGATATTTCACTTCTTAACGCCTTCATTTACACTGTTAAAAATTACAGTAAGAAAACAGTAAAATAACCATTTCTTTGATTGTTATTTTACCATATATAACTACAACAGTTGAATAACCATTCAAAAGATGGTACTCAAACCGCTGATTGTGAAAAAAATCGTTTATTCTGTTTATCTTAAAGAACGTTTAACTAACCGTAATTTTCAAGCGCTCAATAAGAATCGGGCATCCATCTTGGTTACGAAACCTTACCGGTCGTACGTTGTTGTTAAAATATGAATAAAGATTTATTAGTTCAAATTTGCATGTGCATATAAAAAAGAAGAAAAAAAAAGTGGCGTAAGCAGTGGTTACTAAATCGAAACACATACACACCTAAATCAAAAATTGGAGAAATTGGATTCCCAAACTGTTTGCGAATGAGCGAACCCATAATTTGAACTGCTGAAGCTTGTTTGTATTTTACTTTTTGCAGCAAATAAAATGATTTTCGTCAATATACAGTAAATTTAGACCAAAACTGACTTTAGATCCAATCAAAAACTGAAATCTCAATTTTAAGGCAGTATGCCCGTTGGGAAAAAAGATTTATTGATAAATAAACGGCCGCGTTACGTGGTGTAGATGGCCGAAGGACTAGAGAGCAAGGTTGGTACACCATACACCTGGGTTCGATTGCCGCACGCTTCGTTTACGGTTTATGCGAATCGAAGATTCTACGCCACGAAATGGTTCAAAAACGGTAAAAATTTTGTTTTGAACCATTTTTAAATGGTTATCAAACTGTAAACTTTTGTATTTACGGCTTTTTAACCAAGCTGATTGGAAATGGTTTAGGTCCCGTAAAGAGAGAAAAATGTTCCAAACCGTAAATTTAACGGTGAATTAGTTGGACAGACTGCTACCGGTTATTTAACCGTAATGTCTTGATGATATTTTTAACAGTGTATAATTTGAAGTCGGTTCTATTTTTTATAATATATTTTTTATTTTGTAAGGTATATGTATGTACATGTTTGTATGCAAAATGAGGCCCCTGTTGGGGATAGGGTATTAGCTTTAAACATGGTTCAAAGAGGCGATCAACAGTGTCTAAGTATCGACTGACTTTTTTGGGTTGACTCGCCAAGGGCCACCATCAATTTTTTTCAGTTTCAAGCATTAGAGCTATCTCTATTGTAATCTCGAAAACCAACCCATTAAGATGAAAATTACTATTGTCATTAAAGAATTCAAAGTAATATGCGCCTAATAAACATATCCGATATTTCATTGTTATGGTAATACTGGCGAGATAATTGGTGTAACAGTAAGGATAAACCGAACAAGCCTTACATTCATAAACTGGACATAAAAGTATCGAGTAGAAACTGCTCTAAATACTTCATTCAAAAAAGGAATCAAATTATTACTAAAATATAGTGAATAAAATTTTAGTTGGTTTAATCAATTACACTAACATTTTATTATAGAATGAAACATTTTATGAATAAAAACAAATTGAGGTCACCAATCAAACAATTCAGTTTAATCATTTATATACCAAGGTGGCTATGATATTGTAATCATTGACTTTTTTGCACTGTATAACTACAGTACGAAAGGTTGATTTGATCATTGCATTCCAGTTTTGCACTACTTTGTCAAACCATTATTCTAGAAGTTGTTGTTTCTTTCAAGCGATTGACGTTCTGGCTTTGATTTAGAATCCATTTTAATGTGTTTATATTCGTTTCATTCTTGTTCTTTTTTCTGTGCTTTTCAAATTATAAAATTTCGTATTAAAGTTTATTTTGGAAATTTTATTATAAGTTCTAGAAGTTTTACGTTCTTTCGTTTGCCATTTCGGCGTTTTTTCGCCTCATTTTTACTGTTTTTCGAAAATAGTTTACCACAATAAAATGTTTTGACAATAGTTTGGCACAATAGCTTTGGCACAATTTCATGGCCAAAGGCTTTGCGCCATGAATCCCTACAAAACCAACCAATCAACCAGATCACTTGAATGAAACCTGATTAGAAACGTCATGCAACACCTAGAGAGTCCTAGAAAATTAGAATTTTTTTCACAATCTATTCATGTCCCCCCCCCCCCCCCCATCATAAGAAAATGAAATTTTCCATAAAGAAAAGGTAAAAATAACTGTTTTTCTATTATGTGTCATGATTTGAAATATTAGTTTCGGAGTAACTTTTGTACCAAGTGCAACTACAGATGCACAATGGCCATCAACACTTTCAGTAAACATCATTGGATTTTAAATTAATGGCCACGCCTTCATGTTATCGGATAGGCCTATTTTGCTCCGCGATTAAAATGTTCATTTCCCACAGACGACCGTGGTTTGTTGATTCCACGATGTCACTTACTTCTCGCTGTTAGTTTAATTACCATAGCATCAATTTGATATTGTTTCTATGGTTAATGCGATATAATCAAATGTCGCTGACGAAGTTTGTGTGAATGTACCTTAACTGAATAAGGTTTAGCTATCTATATAATTTATAATTAGAAATATCCGTTTTATCTTATTTAATCAACACATGTTTATTAATAACAGCTTTCAGACCTTAAGCAGAACCCCCTATAGTAAATGCTCTCCGATATTATAAGAAAAAGAAACGGCCGTGAAATGTTCTCCGCTGGGTGGCGCAAATGACCCGCTCTATAAACTTTCGATTTCTTTTAAGAACTAGTTAGGTTTTAATTTTATTTAAAATTTGCTTTCTGGAAGATTTTGTTTGCTGATATGTTTAAAATCAAATAGTTTATGTAATTTAAACACTCAGTTCATTAATCTTTGCCATATGTGTCTACTTAAAAAAACAGTGTTATGAGCAAAGAACTAGCTCCCGCTATCTAAAAAACTGCGGCCAAAATATGTATAGATTTAAAACGCTATCGGAGCATTTAGTATAGGGGCTCTGTCTTAATATTGTAATAAATACAACTTAATGCATTCAAAATATATTTCAAGTATTGAAGAATGTAAAGCATAAATAATATAAGATTTACGCTTGTTTAAATTAGGTACCGAGACGCTAAAATATGTGATAACAATAGCATAGCCGTATATAACATTCAATGACTCTAAAAACCTTTTTTGTTACACTCTTAAATTTATTGAGCGATGGGTGAGGAGTGAGTTTTAATTTCACATATGGCAGTTTAAGTCTTATTGCATGAATACTCCAACTGCCATCAGAAATCATTTTGTATGCTCGTTTCAAATGATAAGCTACGAAACTTCCATGTTGTATATTTAATCAATCTGAATTTCGTGGAAATAAATGATCAATCTGATTAGAAACGCATCTAACTCCAAAATCATATTTCGTAGAGTTTAATTATGAAATTGTTACGGCGTGTTATATATTTCACTTGCTTCATATGTTAGAGAAACAAATAGAGAACCGCATGCATTAATATCTCCCACGCAAATGTAAAAGCAATTTCTAGATTAGAATTAAATTCGTTGAAGCTGTCTTGGAAAGGAAATATGTTTTAAGAAAGAGTGTAGATTAAATTTAAAATTAAAACCTTAAATCATGAGGTAGAGGGAACGTAAATCGTTTTAAATAGCGCAATGTGTATCTGTTTCACATTATATAAAATACGATTGCGTATTTGTCGGTTTTGACACATTTTATAAGCTGTTTTTGTCCTGCTCACTCCGTTTCTTTTGTTTATATTATTGAATTATGTTTATCGCATAAGCAATGTTCCGTATTTATCGAAGTGGTAATGATTTTAGCATTTCGTAACGGGGAAAACATCATTTATACGTAGGCTGGCCATACGTCCTGGTTTGGCCGGGACAGTCCCGGTATTTTGCTCTTGTCCCGGTGTCCCGCCCAGTTCTATAAATGTCCTGGAAACGGCTGTAAGATATAAAAAGTAATTATTTATGTTTTTAAAAATCTTTTATGAAGACATTAAGAATCTAAGATGACAGAACACTAATGAGGGAGTCCACTGCAAGAGCATTGATTGTATGTAAAAAAACTGTGGCCTTTCTTGGTCTGACTTGTTTGAAAAAGTCAAGCTTAACAAAGATATCTTGAAAAAAGTACATTCAAGTCAGAAATAGGAGTGGTTTGAAAACAAAGAATAACATTTTGTTAACTTATTAATTGCTTTTTTAGTTTGACGAAACTGTTTTTTTAAAATGGTTTTTGTAGTTAGACAAAAAGTTGTAGTTTAAAAAAATAAGACTTAGTAATTGATTGTTCAATTGAACAATTTTATGAAGTGCTTTAAACTTTATTTTATTTACACTTCTTTCTAGATGGTAGACCAGAAAAATTCCCATTAAAAAGGACAAAAAAAATATTTTTTAATAAATTAAGTAGCAAAAATTTCATTTTTATTTTTAAAAGGTGGGTATACTAACAATTTAGGGTTCCAGATTCCCCACTCCCGTTACTTGCAAGGCTTAAAAAAAGGCTTAAAACTCACCATTTTGCTTTTTATTTTCTAAAAATTTTCCCAGAACCCCCAGATCCCCCGGTATGCTCATCCCATATTAATGTGTCCCGGTTTCACTCACCAAAAATTTGGCATGCCTATTTATACGTATAATATTTAATTAATATAACTCACAGCTTATATTTTTATGTTTTGACACATCTGTTAGTATATGGAAGTATTTTTATTGGACATTCTCTCCTATAACTCATGAGTAGTCAATATATGATAGCTAACCATTATAACGTTATTTTTCCGTTACTTATGCTACATGTAAAAATACATGACAATATAGAGAAATTAAAGAAAAAAAATATTGTCCACTGATTATTCACGCATATAATAATAAGTAGAACATAAACATATGACTTAGTGTATATATTTAATGTAGAATTCACTGTACGATTCGTTGACATGTATATAATTTCTGCATTTTAAAATATATACTATGTTCCTACACAGCCATTAATTCTTTAAATTGTCTGTAAAATACGAATGCCATACTATGTTTTGAAATTATCAAATTCCATATTGAACGTCAGTGCACATAAGTAAAGGATCAAGAAAAGTGCGCTTTTTCGTGTTATGTTCAAAAGTAGCTACACTGTTAAAAATGTCCGTAAGAAAATAATAATATAACCATTTATTTGATTGTTATTTTAAAATATTTAATTACAACAGTTAGATAACCATTAAAAAGATGGTACTCAAACCGCTGATTGTGGAAAAAAACGTTTATTCTCTGTTTCTCTTAAAGACTAACCGTTATTTACAAGTGCGACTTGGTCTCGTAGTCAATGAAAATCGGGCGTACATCTTGGTTTTTAACCTTTGCCGGTAGTAGGTTGTTGTTAAAATATGAATAAAGATTTATCAGTTAAAATCTGCGTGTGTATATAAAAAAGAAGAAAAAAAAAGTGGCTTAAGCAGTGGTTACTAAAAAGAAACACATACACACGTAAATCAAAATTTGGAGACATCGGATTTCCGAACTGTTTGCGAATGAGCGAACCCATCATTTGATCTGCTGAAGCTTGTTTGTATTTTAATTTTTGCAGCAAATGAAATGCTTTTTGTCAATACAGTAAATTTAGACCAAAAATGACTTTGGTCCCAATCAAAAACTGAAATCTCAATTTTCATGCAGTTTGTCTGTTGGAAAAGAAAATTTATTGATAAATAAACGGCTAGAGCGCAAGGTTGGTATACCATACACCCGCCCGCCCGCTTCGTTTACGGTTTCTACGCCTCGAAATGGTTCAAAAACCGTAAAAATTTAGCTTTGAAACCATTTTTAAATGGTTATAAAACCGTAAACTTTTGTATTTACAGCTTTTTAAAAACGCTAATTGGAAATGGTTTAGGTCTCGTAAAGATAGTGTGTCTCGTAAAAAAAGTGTTCCAAACCGTAAATTTAACGGTGACTTAGATGGACAGACTGCTGCCGGCTTTTAACCGTAATTTCATGGAGAAATTTCTAACAGTGTATATTTTCACCGTTGAGGTTGAGCCATGCAACAAATACGCTTATTAAATTCATAATGGAGATTTTTACACAATTAATAAACGAAATATCGGTAAAAAGTTTAAAAGTTCTCAAACATGGCGTTTTTTCGCTTTCCATGGCCCGGCTGCATTGAAAATTTACAAAATAATTCAACTTAGGTGCTAAAGGTCTAAAGGTCATTCAATAATAATAATTTTTTTTGGTGTTGCCCAATGCACTGAGAAAATCGATGCTATTAGAGGTCAATCTAAGAAAAATATTAGGAAAACCTTCAGGGGGGGGGGGACTTTTGTGAATTACCAAAAAAGGATAAAAGAATAAGTATTTTTAAAAATCATTAGAATAAGGTACCATAAAAAGTTAAGCACGATCAAAAATGATGTGTAAATGACCTGCCAGATTCTTATAAATTTGGCCTCTTAAAAACTTCAACGCAAAATATAAAATATTTTATTAGGTAGAAAAAGAATTTAGTCACAAATTGACTAACCATTTGGAACAACAGTCATAAATATTGCATGCTATTAACGTCAATCAACAAACTTCTTTATTTTCAGGAAACCCTGAGATTAGACCCTTCAAATACACCTACCCCCGTAATCATCGAAATAATAGATTCCATATACAATAACAAATGTATCACCCCATTTATTCAGATATCGAACAAAGATGCTCTCTGAAACGTAATAAATGTTCAAGCTGCATGAATTATGAATTCAGAAGCGGGTTCTCTTTTTATTTTTATTTTTTAACGCTTCTTATTATGTCCAACCATAGCAATAATGAGAAGTGGAGTGACAAAAGAAAAACCTGAAATGGGGCAGCTACAATTCGTACTGATTACTATTTGGAACCTTTTTTGACAGCTACAGTCAGTTCGTGTTCCTTTTCCACTCCTGGTACGAAACCTTCTGTTATTGGTTTGTTTCTGTGGTGACGGTGAAGAATGTAATTTACTCGGAACATCAGAAAGAGAATGAAATTATAGGAGGCGAAAGGGAAAAGTGTGAAATGTGTCATGCCTACTGGAGAACTAGGCCAGATTATTCCGACAAATAAATGTATTGTTGATTTCTGAAATAAATCACTTTCTTATCAGTTATTTATTGGAAAAGAAATAATCTAAACTTAGGAATAGGGAGTAACTTTTTTCAATTTTCCCCCAGACATTTCTGTTTGGGCCCATACTCTTTTACAGGGCATAATATATTGGGAGTGCAAGAGATAGTTAATGTAATAAAATAAATAAGAGAATAAATACATCACATGTATAAAATCCCAAATAAATATCATAAATCAGAATATAAAGAGTAATGTCTCAAAAAAGCAAATATATTTATAATATCGTTTACTATTCTTGATTATCTTCTACACATTCACGATTTTTCTTCCTTTCTAAAAAATTAATTATATTTCCAGGAGGTATAAATGAGTTACACGTCACCACCAAACGATTGCTAAAACGTGACTTGGCTGAAGATAAACAGTTTAGCTCACAAAATGAAAACGCAATTGGGGTCAGAAATGCTTTCTTGTTGACAACTCAACAGAAACCCTAATGCTCAATCCGGTTCCTTTTTTATCAAAGTTTTATCCCGAATTCGCTTAAGCAACAATAAGTACGTGTAAGATGACGATCCGCAATGTTTACAAAATTACCTTGACCAAAACAGCAGTTATATAGAAAAATTAGTAATAAATGTCCAAACTTTAAAAAAATATATTTTAAATTAATATTTCTTCAATTTTCTTTCTTAAATGCCCATTTGTTATAATGAAACTTTTCCAATACAGCTAAATCAAATATAAATGTTAAACAAATAATAATTAATGTTAAAAACTATGAAATGATGTACTATAACTGATAGAGCAACTGCTCATTCGAAAACAAAATTGATGTACGCATATTGAACCAAATAACAAAAAAAAAAAAAAAATCACAGACCGAGAAAGATCTAAAATACACAGAATAGAAAGCATTAGTAAATAAAAATTGTTTTCATGGAATTAAAAAGAAATGTAATTTTTGAAATTAAAAAAAATGAAATTTTTCACAGATAATGTTTTTAAACTTGGAAAGCAAAATCATCATAAGTTCTTTATGATTCAGTCTTTTGTTTTTTCTGCTAAAAATCGATATGAAAACAAATTCGTCAATAAAGAACATCAACAACAAACGTCAAAACAAAACCATATAAACGGGTGACAAAAATTTTAGACTAAATAATGAAGAAATCAGATGAAGCAAAAGATGGAGAGCGTCCTGTTACCTTATCTTGACTGAAATGACTTTAAAAATTCTTGTAATTATTTCAGTAAATGAATTTTTACTCTATGATATTAATAATCACGATTGTTTTATTGTTTATTATTACTGAGATACAAGTACCTCTGTACTAAAATTTATTTTCATTCCATAAATTCTTTCCATACAATTAAAATTTAAGAAATATGAAGTTCATAGTAACTGAAAAATCAAATTACATTTTCTCTAGAAATTTAAAGGATTTTTTTCTGGACTGTTTCATCAAACTTTGGGGAGGGAGGGGGAGGACACAAAAGGTAGAGTGTCATGACCTTTTTTTTTTAAAAGATATTTGCCTAAGACATGAATCAAAACGTCTGATTAATATTGACCCATTCTATTTCGCAAGAGCGATATTATTAATTGCTTGTCGAAACCGAGTCGTGCTGAGTGAATGAGTAGATCCAATATCGTCGGAAAAACGAACTTAGAGCAAAATGAAGTCTTCTCTAGAGAGTTTAGTTGTTTGTGACAAATTGCTTTTCCTTACCCGATAAAAGTTCAGTTATTCTTCAATTCGTTAAAGATATCTTTGTCTTGTGGCTTCTATGTAGGATTAATAATTTTGACATTTTTTAAGTCCCAATAAGTTAGTTTTAACCGATTTTGTTGACCAAATCGGTTTAAAATATTTTTTGCTGCAGTAATTTTAAAAATGAAGAAGCTTTAGTAATATATCTAGTTTTTATTTAGAAAGAAGGATTGTAAAACCCTCTTGAACTCCTAGTATTCATGTGTCAATTCAAACAATATGTGCTACTTATCATTACCTTGTAATTTTTTATATTAATAGGTCTATTTTATGCATTCATTTCTTTCCATTTTTATTTATTTTATGATACCTATTAATAAGAACATTTGTTAAGATAACGTATGTCATGATGTTTTATGTAATTACTTATTGTGTTAAAGGTTCGAATAACCAACTATTACCGTAGAGCCTCGGTTTTCCGAGCTCCGATTAACCGAGTTCTGGGTTAACCGAGGTACATTTGCCCTAGATTTTGTTTCTTTTCTTTCTTTCTTTTTTTTTTCTGTGGCCGATGGTGGCGTTACTGACGGACGTCAGTCATCTAATGGCATAAGTTGCATTTTAATTTTATTTTCTGTTGATATAAAGACCTAGAACAACAGTCAGAGGCAACTTCAACAGAACTTTTACGGCTACAACCTTTGCGTACAGCGGCAGAAAAAAAGCGAGCGAGTTCCGTTGAACAGAAAACAATATAGTATATATATAGACTTCTTCAAGAAACAACTTTAATTGTACTCTACTGATGTGTACATGTAAAATTAGATATTTGTATGTATGGAAAATAATTTTTTCATTTCATAATATGTACAGTAAATGCCTTTTTCGTTACATATTTGACGACATTTTCATTTATTTCAACCCATGTTTCCCTCTCGATTTGGACGGAGTCCGTGTTATCCGAGTTTTCGATTATCCGAGGTACCCTCGGTCCACATTACCTCGGATAATCGAGGCTATACTGTACATAGTTTTACTTACTTTTTTATTTTATTATATATCTTTTTTTCTGTCAATTTACTTGAATTACGTTATGAATCCTACTAACCACATTGAGAAATCTATTTAAAATGTTTTACGAGTAAAAAGGAACACAAACTAATATGCATCTGAACGTTTTTCTGTTACATTTATTAGTTGTTAGCCTACTTTCCCGTAAAAGTAAAAAATAACAATAATAAAGCATGAAGGCAGGCTTAATGTATCATAAAAAAATCACTAAAAGTAACGAAAAGTCAAAAACAAGGGAAGTAATGAAATAAAGATTGAAAAGTAGAAAAATTGTAAGTAGGGTTTTGAGATGGAGAAAATGTGTGTGTCGGTCTGCCCCCCCTCCCATAATAACTTTTGAGGGAATTGTCCGAAGCAAAAAATCTCGGCTAAGACATCTCATTTTCATATATTAGTTCCCGATTTCAAGAATTTTTCGTTCACTTTTGGAGAGTTCAAAAAATCTTAACAATGGCTTCCATGGGAAAAAATGAAGCAAATTATGTAAACACTGTACACAAGATCCAAAATCCTATAAACAAGCTTTTGGAAGAAGCTCTCGGAGTATTTTTTTATTTGAACAAATTTTGTTCATTTTTGAAGAGTTCAAAAAAAATTAACACAGCCCCTTCAGGAAAATTTCAACCCTATATAAATCCTGTTTTAACAGACGAATTTCCTAGTTCCTCTAAATAGTTGTTACCTGCATTAATATGCATGATAGAATTTCTACATTTATTAGAGCTACACTTGTATATCACTTTTTAATTAATACGATAAAGAGTGTCTGCATTTGGTTTACTTGCGGTTGGTTATCGCTTTTGCTTAAAATTACACGCATTTAACCAATAACCAGTTCAAGACTATGTTCCATGGTTCGGTTGTACTAAATTTTATAACCCAAAGAGATTTTATAATTTGGCCAGGTTGACTAGGTCCTTAAAACAAAAATTAATAAACATTTTTAATAATAAATGTTAGTTAATGACAGTTTTTTGAACAATTTTCATCAACCATCGCTAAAAAACAGCTAAGAGAAAAGAATTGAAAAATTACACATAATTCTGTGAATAGAGGGAAAGTAGTCACATAATTATGTGTAAATTTTAAATTATTTGCTTTTAGCTATTTTTATGGACTCTTTTACTCTATGTATTAATATACCGGACTCTAATAATTCATTGATCTAATCATAAGTTCTCATCTTGAATGTATAATATGTATTTTCTAATTTTATTGATTTGACAGTTGATTTCTCATTTTTTGGCACATTATTTTCATTAACCACATATTTTTATTTGCTAACATTTTATATTATATATATGACAATCATTCGCAAATGAAAATTACCAACAAGAAAACCGTAACATTTCGTGTCCGTGTTTTCGCTAAACCTTTTCGGTAGTTTTATAAATGTGTATACTTTTTTAAAAACTTGTTCATCAATTTTTAAATATTTATCCTTTCAACTTATTTGCTATTACTTGTAATTACACCCTTAAGGCTGTTTTATTTTGCAAAATGTGTTTGCTGTTTTTTAGTAAATCATCGGTCTTTACCGATGCTTCATGTCTTACGTAAGGATGTAATTTACACAAAATCCTCTGATTTGCATAACAAGCTTACCAACAGGCTCTGACGTGTAAAACCATTTCTTGAAATTATTCATAATATCAACTTAAAAACATCAGTCTAATAAATTTCTTGACTATGTGTATTATCGAGGCAAGAGCTCTCCATTTAATTGAAGATTAAGCCCACAAATTAAGCATCACCTCTCCCTCCCACGAAACATTCCCCTTTCGCACATCGGTCATTTTTCCGGTAAATATGCTGCGATTTAAAGGCAGAAATGTCATCGATCATCCACCAAATGTTGCACTTGTGCGGAAGATAGTAGTAAATCATTAGGGATTACAAGAAGTCGATGGAAATCGCAACCCCCAGCGACACACTCTTCTGACTTTGATTAAGGTATCCAACTTTGGAAGAAGAATATTGGATTCAGGGAATGCTACCGGTGAACTTTTTCAGAAAAGGAAAATTAGATTCTTTTTTCCCCAAAGACGAACTTCTCTGCAAAAGAACTTTCATTTTTCTCCATTATAAATATGTCCGTTTTAATATAGTAACGAGTTGCCGGAAGATCTGCTAGTACAAGTTTTTTTATATTTTTTGTAAGCAATATAACTTGTAATAAAAAGCATTCTCCTGAACTTCACTTCAGGATCAATCAGTCACGATGAATATCTTCCACATTGAAATTTTTAGAAAAAATCTTGAAATATTTTTATATTAGCGAAAGGAATGTTGCTTCTAAATGTTAAGAATGGTATAGGTTTATGCCAAAAAAAAAAAAACTTGACCGATTTTTTTTCAGGAGAAGAGCAATTAAAAGTGAATGTTGTTACAGAGCACTTTTTATGATGAGATACAACATTAATTGGAAATGTTAGCACAACATAAATTTAAAAAGAAAGACATAATGGAAAGCCACGTTTTTAGCAACGCGAAAAAGTTTTTGCAACAAAGGAATTTTTCGTTGACATCTACAAGGCCTGTTAAGTTAAAGAACGGATTTAAAACGAAAATAACCAAAACCACAACGTTTTTTCAGTAATCGAAACAACTTTTAATTTTAAGAGTTGTGGTAACATTATTTTTGCTGAGAGTGATGGGATGCTTAATCAAAGTGTTGTGAAGTGGAATAAAATTACTAAAAAGTTGATTAGAACGGTACTAAACAGTACGTAAGAATATACGTTAACATAAATGACGTAATGACAGGGTGTCATTTCTTAGTTTTAAAATTTACTTCTCATGCATGTTCCTGAACCTTCGCAGAAAAATAATTGGCGCCATGTAATGTTATCGTTGAATTTATCGTGGCAATATTTTCACTGTACAGGTTCACAACATAGTAATAACACTTGTATCTGTTCCTCCAAAATCTTAAAATGGCTACAATTCTGTAATTCTTTCTTCGTCCCAATAGGCCTGTTTTTATCCCAAGAGGATATGGCTTAATTCACTTTTAAAATTCCACTGAAAGCATTCTCTAACCCTCCCCCCCCCCTAGTCAATTACTTCCCAAATGCTTTTAATGTCACATAGTCACATAATGCTGAAGTCGTCCCCTGAGGGCAATTTATCCATTAAAAGGTTTATCATTAGCATTAGCATGTTAAAACTGAGCCCATAATAAAACTTCTGCTACACGATTTGACGTTAAAGTTTTCCTGGTGAAGGCTGTTTGCGCTCGAAGTCTTGTAAATTATCAGATAGTTATGCGAGTTTCACAGAAAGGAAATCAAGGGAACTTAGTCACGTAACTAATACCATAAAAGTTCATTAAAGGGTGTTTTGTTTACTATGCTCATATGATTTTAATAACGCAGTTCAAGTCGCTACATGCCTGAGGGAAAAACTATAAAATATTTTTTTTTATTTTATTTTATAGACTTAGAAGTCAGTCCGATGGACTATTTTTAACGTACATTATGTAAGTACAAACTGTTCTGCATAAATTGAGTTATTTAATTGGTTGCTTCTATAACTACCAAGTAAATTGATCATTTAAAAATAAGTATTAGCTTAATATAAATAACGTTTAGTTTCTAAAAAAGCGTGAGGATGTATCTTTTGCAATAAAACTTTCAGGCGTATTTTTATAATATTTTGCATAAAACAGTCACACTGGCTTCATTGCAAAAAAAAAGCTATATTTTAAGAAAATAAATAAAACAATTGAATTTTGTAAGCCATTCATAAGCTAAAGAGGAAGAGTTGCAAATGCACCTTTAGATCCAAAATTGCATTAGATTTTGGCGTATCAGACCGTTTCACTTCGGTTTCTTCAAATCGCAGACCCTTCCACAATGCCCAAGTATTTATATAAATAAGTTCCGTCTGTGTATAAGCAATGGTAAGAATGTAAAATTAATTGCTAATGATCGCTATGAGCAATCATCGTTGAGTCCCTCTAGCGGTGAATTGCCTCCACTATATACATACTGCATTGACGTACATGAACATGATGAAAATTTCACGTAGCTTGAATGTTTCTTTAGTGATCGCGATGCTTGAATGGCCATCAGTGTATTTTAATACTCTTAAAAACTCACTTCACTACAGTTTTTTAAAGCAAAACTTTAGGTATTTGCCATACATTGCAGTATGGCATCTGATAATAATTGATTAGATGCTTAACGCGCCGGTGAGGGCCTAAGTTTCCTTAGTATGTCATCTGTTCTATCAACTTGACCAATTGAAACTGTCTTGAAATAGACTGCAAATAATATCCTCTATGAAACCAACATTTTAAAACGAAAGTAACCAAAAGTTTTAGAATATTTCCTAGGTTTAACCATCAAATTTTCAGATGCGCGTATGTGATTCTGCGAATCAGGTAGCGCAAAATAATTTGAATAAAACGAGAAAACGCATTCTCAATAATCACTTATTCCGAAAGTGAAATTTCTTCAATTCATGAAGAGTCGCAGTTTTTATACACAACAGTAATGCTCATGTGTCAGTCCCTTTCATAATAGTTTTGAATCTCAAAAGTGAGAGTTAAAAAAGGTTTTGAAAGTTATTTTTTAAAATCTGACATCAGCTACTTATAAGATTTTTTTAACGTGAGAAGTGTTAAAACACCGATATAATACACTGTGGTTACTTCATGCATTAAATAATCCAATATTATTAACGCTAAACGTCGAAATTTTATTTAAAAAGAAAATTTTTCATCGTATTTTGGTTTTGACAGTAAAATCAGTCTGTGCTAAGAGCGTGTGCATTATCAAGGATATTGTACGTAACATAAGCTCTGAGAGGAAGGAGCGGCCAGGACGTAGACGTGAAACTAATGCCATAAAAGATAATTAGAGCGTGTTTCGTTTACTCAGCTTCCATGTTCGCATATTTTAAATAATGCAATTAATGGCGGTGGTTCTCGCCTTTAGGGGGAATAAATGCCTAGTAGAGATCTTTGGCGAGTTGAGTTGAACACAGGAATTGCTTAATGGTGCTGCCTTATAAAGGAACCGGACGATGGTGCGTATTGCAAATGAGCACTTGTATATGAGGACATGCCACTTGGAGTATTTTAAGCTATCATTTTGGAGAAAATTGTCAGATTAAATTGTGCCTTTACTAGTGAATAAATACCGTACAGGACTGTAATCTTTAAACATTGCAAGATTCAGAAAATATAACAATATCATATTACTAATGGGTGATTTACTATTTATGTTGAAAATTGTGTATTTTATTTCCATGAGATTATATGGACAACTTATTCTCCAATTTATAAGGCATACAATACATTTTCAAAGTACGGACGACAAATGGAACATTGTGGCATCATATTTAGCAGAAAGATAGCCAATCAGCAACCATTCTAATAAACCACGCGATTCACTGCCTAATGATAACGCACAGCCCGACCATGGAGTTTTGACACTACTGCACATGGTAGAAAAGGACGATGCCATTCGAATCTTACTGGAATTCATTTTGCAGGTGCGTTTATTAGCACGAGAATCAGAATGCTTGCTTCTGTTTTTTAAAAGCAACTGAGTTTATATACTGGGAACTAAAATCAGCTCGGAGCAAGAAAATTATGCTAAAACCAGAACAGACTGCGACACACTCTTTACACCAGATGTTTCTCCCGTGACCATGAATGGATTCTTCTGTGCACTCTGGTCTTCGTTTGCCGGTAGGACTGTATTAATTCAAAATCGAAAGGTCTCCGGTGGGATTCTTTGCTTAAAATAATTAAATACATGGAGGAACGGGCCACTAATACAGTCAAGAGAGATCAGGTTTTTTTTTTGTACCTTGTTCTAATTATGACGCAAATGGAAGATCGCTTTTAAGTTCATAAAATAGAATCACTCATTATTGCACAAAAAACTATCGTGGTAAACTCATTAATATGGAGAAAAGGGCGCAGAATCAGAAACAATGTATGTTAAAATGAATACAAATACAAAAGCGACAATCAGGAATAGGCTTTGGGGTCAATAAGGCTGCCCCTAGTGAAATTACCAATCCCCAATGATCTGTTACAGCAAAATAGTTCTACACAAATGATTTCACATTTTTTTAAAAGGAAATTTAAAATTAATAACTAATTAGTTTATACTCGATTATTTTTGCTAAAACTGATGGTACGATGCTTTTCCGTTGTTTGAACAGTTAGGGTTAAAAGGGCCTCTCTTGTCACAATTAAATGTCCAACCCTCGGAAATATGATAAGTGAACGTTTACCTTAGGTTAGAGATTCAAACTCTCGCATATGTTGCTAATCAATGCTGATACTTAAGAACGAAAATGAACTGTCACAAATTTACAGATTTCTCTCAAAACCTATTTTCAAGTTTAGTAGTGTGGTTTGTTTCTATTTGTGTGATATGTTTTTAATACGTGAATAATACTAATCATAAATATTTAAATGTTATATTTTGACGATTTCTGAAACTGTCAAAATACAATGTCCGATTGTAAAATTCCTTTTTTACAAATTCACAAAAGAAAAGAATAAAAATCAGTATTTATAATTCAGGAGTGAAGCCGAACTAGAAAAAAATTGAACAGACGAAATATCACAACTTTTTTCTTTTATGTCATGTTTGCTACACATATTTTTTTTTCCAGAATATTCACCCCAAGAAAAAAAAAGGGATATTTAGAATAGTTTTGGTGTTTCTATAAGTCGAACATTCCCTTCTTATTTTATGTTTCTAGACATGAAGAAGCAAAACTTTCGAAGCAAAAAAAAACGTGATAGAAAACTTGCACATGGTTGGAAGAAAAATCACTAAGTTATTCTTTTATGGTGCATTAAGAGCAGGGAATGATCATTCTTCTTTTAATATCAAGAAGCATTGACACTTGTAAGCGGTCTGCCATCTTCCCAAAAGCAAGTTATAAAGAAGGCATGGCGTCAATGCTCACAGACATTTCCGCATATTCCAGGAAATGCCGGAACGGGATGTATTCAATCATGAAAAGATGGCTCCTAACCAAAACGAATGTTGAAGAAACTTTCCCATATGAAAAGATTCCTCGCTTTGCTTCGGTATTTATCTTCCAGATGAAAATCTAACATAAGCTACATTCATCTGATTTGAATATAATGCTATTATCTCTCATCTACTAAGCATACAAAATAAATTAATGTCGGTACAAGATGAAAGTACAGTTTTAGAATTCAATATCGATAGTATATGGATAAGTCAATGAAACATCGACACCGGTATGACACGAATAAAAAAACAAGAGCCCGATGTAAAGGTAATATAAAACTCACGCGACTTTTATCTAAAATACTTCGTCGGCACTCATGGAGTGCATTGAACATTTAATTAAAAAAAAACACAAGTAATATATTATGAGATGTTTTATACTAAAGATGTTAGGAAGAAGCTTTTTTTTTTTTTTTGCAATAATGTATCTAAGCAATAAAGTATTCTTATTCGACGATACACTATTACATTATTATTTACTAGGTTTGTGTTTTGTAATTATAACTTATAAAAAATACACATTTGCGTACATACACAATTATTCCCAACTTTCTTTTCATGAAGTGATATTTTCAAAGTTCGTTTCAAAGTGTACAATAACTCCAACGCAATGAGTTTACTTGTGATATGTATATATGTTATTGTGAATGTCCGAAATGGGAAAACGTCGACAATCATCGGTCTGATATAGGTAAATGTCGACACCACCGGTGACTGTCGACATTCTGTATTTGGTGCATGTCGACATTCAGCGGTCATTGTCGACAGTTTCCGATTTCGGACATTCCGCAGAAACATATATATTATGTACGCGGGTGTTTCAAATGAAAACCTTATATATACATATATATATATATATATATGCATAGTACTTTGCCAAATAATGTGTTTTATGTTATATTTGTTAGTTTTCTGGTATATTTTTATGATTTAAAAATAATATGTTTTTTAAATTATTTATGTAAATATAACGTTTTTATATTTTCATTTATTCAATTGTTAATATTATTCATTTTAACAATTCCATAAAATATCTCCGCAATGTAGGTTTTAGTAGAAATATTGTTTTTTGAAATTATTGAAAATTTTCGTTAAAAGAGAAGGTTATTCAATCTTATTTAAATACATTTTTTTTCCACAAAAAGTAAAATTTCAGCGACTCAAATATGTTTTGTAATATTTCTGTTAGAAAACAACTGCTTACATTCCAACCGATGTTTGCTTCTGATGGAAGCTTCCAATACACAAGGATTATGATATATTATTATACAGTAATCTATAAAAAATTCTTCACAACTCCATTAATAACATTTTGCTTTTCCCCTTATTATTATTATTATTCAGATATTTCCAACCTTCAGCCTTTCTGGTTTTGTAATGAATTGAAAAGCTAGCCTTGTTAAAAGAGTTTTACTTGTTTTTGATGTACTTGCTCTAAGGGGGCTTTCACACTAATGGCGAGAAAGACAATATTCCTATCTTTTCTCATTTACACAAGCACAGAGAGTGTTTTTGCCTTCAAATATATGCTCTATGGTTGCGCAGATGAGAAAAGACAAGTTTTTTGTCTTGCTACTTTTGGTGTGAAGGCACCCTGATAAGTATAGTACTAAATTCCAATAAGCGTCATTTTGGGTTTACAAAATGGAAAATGGTTTCTTTACCACCATTTGTTTAAAAATAAGTCGTGATTAACATATCTGCTCTAACCCAATGGTTTTAAAGATAAAGACGAAACTGAATATTCCCACGCCACCAGCCATCTAAATTATTGTAAAAAACTTTTATTAAAAAATAAAACTTTTAAACTTCATCATCTGTTAAATTATCATTTTTTTATGTGTCGTTTCCCCTAAAACTCATAAAATATCTTAAAAATTTTTAACTTACTCAACAACATTTATTGCTGGTAAAAGTAAGCTTTAACTTGCACTTAAATTGTCAGAAAGGTGAAGGAGTTCTTTTTTCCTTCTGTGTCTGAAGAACGGGTTGTTGAATTTTTCAAACAAAAGTTTTATTTTATGCAAATATTTTATTTGCGAAGTAATTATGGTTTGATTTCGCTTTTTTTGCATAGTGAGAACACAACACTATTTTTATTTATCAAAGTTAAATGATTAATGCAATATTTTTATGTTATTTTATTCTTATTTTCGTTTTTTAAATGAACTAAGAGCCTGTAGTTGGAAAATATAATAATTTGGACGGCTTCGAGGCATAGAATGCAACATATACGTGACTAAATCATTTTTATTTGCATTATACTTTAACAAATGTAAAAATGATTCAAGTACCAAAAGGAAAAGGGAAAATGTAAGGGCATAAGGTCTGAACTCTAAGCAAGTTAGGGAAACACTCGTATGCCTTGCAGTTCCCTAAACTTTGCTGGATTGAACGGAATTACCAAGCACAAAATGGATCAAAACTGAATAAATATCAACAGTTCGAACTCGTCTACTCCTAATTAAATATTTCAAGAATGAAAAACTTTAATAATGATTCTTGAAGAACGAAAATCCACGTACATTAATTTAAATTCATACGTTTACATTCTTATTGCAACTTTAAAAGTTATTTCACACAAAACACAACAAAGACAAAAATATGTCTTTTCGCATTTGCGCAAGCGCCAGAGCATATTTTAGTCATCAAAAATATGATCTGCGCTGGCTCAGATCAGATTTTTCTTTGTCGCTTTTGGTGTGAAATCACTCTAAAAGTAGATTTCACACCCATTACGACAACAACAAATAAAGTAAATGACCCGGTAGTGGACACAGTTAAGAAAATTTTCGTACTCTTTTACGTGGCAAAATTTTTCAAGGGACTTACATCAATATTTGCATATTTAGCTTAATCGACCACTATTTCTCTAAAAATTAATTACCTATAAAATGTCATTTGATGAAAAATTAGGATTTTTACGTCAAATGTACTAAACGCTTAATTTGTGTCTATAGTGGACATTTATAAGACACGTATTTGCATTAGTAGTAGACAGAAATTAATATCATCTATTTTATACTTAACTTAGAGAAATAAATTTAAAAATGACTAAGGGACCATTCATAAATGATGTCAAGCTTTGTTCCCTTACATTTTCCCCAAATCCCTAACCTTCTTACTGATCGGCTTTAGTAAAGAGCAGCAAATGTGACCGTTGTGGAGGCAGCTATTAAATATTATGATCCATGTAGATGCATAGATGTGCAACGCCAACTTTAGTTCTATTAACCAGCACTAGGAATCGTTCGCTATATGTTCTGATAATTTCATTCAAGTTTAATGTTACATTCGCTTATTTTAGGAGCTTAAAGATCTAAGTGTCCACTACCGGGTCATTTACCTTAGTTCGTTGTTAACTTACAGCGCACGCCATTGACTCAACAAAATTTGATAAACTAACCTTCGAGTCATTCCGCATTTCCAATCTTAAAATTTACTCTGTTATTGTGGACTGTAATTCGTTGGTTGCCTTTTGACGTCACTTGCGACCATAGCAGTCACATATTCTCACTGTTTCAATTGGTGTGAATGCAACATAAGTTTTCCCGTCTAATTTGTACCCACTTTCTATTAAAGTATATGTTTTACTATATCAGCATGGGCTGCAACTAAGAAACATTACTTAAAGATGTTTATTTCCTTCATCTTATTCTAACCAATCACGCATCCCTCTCACCGCAACAACCTCAAATATTTATATTATGATCCCTTCGTAAGAGGATCCTTAAATTCCGAGCGCATATCAGACAGAGCTTGCGGTCACATTAGCTCCTTTGAAAACGTTACTTGGGGTAATTAATTCAAAAGGAAGCGTGAAAATGTATGACGTGTCACGAAACTCCGATAAATAATTTAAATTACTTGCTTGGTAATCCAATAATTGCAGATTTATGCAGTCAGATGTGATAGCGCTTATAAAAGGTTATAAATGCTGTCGCGCTATGGACGATAGGAATATTTATAGTAAATAGCTGTCACGGGATGCTGCGCTTAAGATTTTTATTTAAGTTTAATCATTGTTTAAAAATATTTATTGGTGTAAATAATGATGAATGCTTCTCATCTTGAAAGTTACTTTGCAATTATATATTATCTTCTTATTTATGGAAATATCTATATAAATGACAAAGTAAAAATTAATCCTAATTACAACTATAAGTTATTATTTTAGTATCATTCCGCAGTGTCATTAATCAGCTTTAATTAACACTAAGCTATTATTTCATTACATGCATTGTCTTTCAAAATTTTTAAAACATGGAGTCACCTTTTATCCTCAGACAGGGAAGTTTATCGTCACATTTAAAAATTTTACTTAAGTATTTTTTTTTTAATTTTAATAAATATAAGAACTAATACATATATGTATAATATGTTTCATTTAAGCACCTAATCAGCGTAAAAATGGCACATTTAAAAGAAAATTATGACTGATATATTCAGTTTTTCATTTCTTTCAATGAGTCACAAATTGATTGATCACTTCAACTTTGATACTATAACATTTTCATGCTTAACTTAAAATCAGGTAGGCAGTCATTTACATACATGCATCTATTGGATTTAAATCTCATTAATTTTAAATCATTATTATCATCGATTATAATCGATTATTCTTTTGCATAAACTAAACAAAATGTGCGCAGGCCAATTTAACTAAAGGCATAAGTTTTGTCCCTGATTTGCCTGAATTGGAGAAGCAGCATTGTTTTTTTGATACTTATTTTTTTTCATACATTGACCAAGACGAAGGACAAACTTGGATTGGCATTTTTATACTAGGTCTACTGCTTTATAATGTTCTGTTGATTTAATAAAAATATAAGCACCGTTTATGAAAAGAAAAATATAAAAGTGCCTCAAAGCTCAACTATATTATTTCTATAACAGTTGGTAGATTTCGTAAGAAAATGTCCGTTCAAACAATTTATTTGCAGCAATTAAATCCATTCTTTATTTTTTCCCCTCTTAATTATGTTTTATTTGTTGCATTTTTAAGAATTTATTTAAACATTTCGAAAACGCTTTTGCGATTTTTTTTATCAGTATGTGAACAAAAGTTGTGATAACAATCACAACTTATGGTCTAAAATAGCTACATTATATTTTCTCTGTTCGACAATCATATATATGTATATACAGTATATATATCTATCTATCTATATATATATATATATATATATATAATCATTCGCTAACACTGCCGCAAATATTACTGGAAAAGACAGTAAGATGCCTTATTTTATAAATGAAACCTTACGGTTTTATTTTTGAAATAAAACTGAGAGCAATTATTATTGATTTAAAATACGGCATACAAAGCATTAATCTAATTTTCAAGATAAACGTAGAACAAAATATCTTTGAAATCTACTTTTTTCATCAAATCCTAAAGTCACATTCTTAACATATTCTTTAAAATTAGCATTAATGGAATTAGAACAGTCAAAGTATTCTTCAAAGGAAAGAATTAAACAATAAATATAATATTAATTCAAAGAAGAAAAAGCATTTATTTTGGAAATGCTTTGTTTTGTGTCTCAAATTTGGAGACGGGCCAATCGCAAGTAAAATGTATATCCATCAGTAGTTTCTTTCCATTTCCTTAAATCACCAACAATAAAAGACACTGACCTTTACATGCATTACATTTCATCATGTTTTACAGAAATTAAAAAAGTGATCATGTTTATTACGCAGTAACCATATCATTCGAAATGTATCTCTGCTTGTAAATATACAGGGTGTGCGTTATTAAAGTAATGATAAGGTTTCATAAAAACTGATTTATTGATCCAATCTGCACAAACCATCAACGCACTTTAAAGTGTGAACCTCCTGCCTCAATACATTTGCGCAGTCACGATTTGCATGCCTGGAAGTCCTTGGCCGAGATGTCCTTAAGGAACTTTATAACACGGGCTAGAATGTCCTGTACAGACTCCAATATTTTCTTTAAGCTTTTTATTTAGCGGAGAAACAAAAAAATACCAGTGATCCAGCTCGGGACTGTAGGGGTTCTGGGGAATCACTGAAGTGATGTGTGGATAGCTGTGGTAGAATGTATTACTTTGATTCGGATCAAGTGTCAACGACAGTGAAGACCATGTGGTCTGAACTACTCACACACTTTCCGCGTTTGCAAATCATCGAACTCCCATGTACCTCAAACGTTGAAATTCTCAGTGTCAGAGATTTGTAGGATACTCAAACAATATCCGATATCAAAATATCGTGCACATTCTTCCCGTTGCCGTCAGTCTTTGCCGTTGTTGGGTATCAAGAACGGGGCTTGTCGGCAACGTCTTTCCGACCCTTTTTGAAATACTTGAGCAATTTTCCGACGTGGTATCTTGACAAGCAGTCATCTTTGAAGGCCTGTTAAAGCATCTAGTACTTTTTCGTAGAAGTTTTCCAGAACCGCACGCAAAATTTGATGGCGTTAGAGTGATTCCACCATTGCACCACGTTACAACGTACAGGAACAGGCTTTGTGTGGAACGACTTCCTGACACTCCGGCTGCTAGGAGCAAACTGAGTCTGGTTGCATTTGAGAGGACAAACTCCCCACTACCAGCGAAGCACGCTACAATGGACAGTCACGTTAGAAAAAAAAACATGCTCATTACTTTTATAACGCATTCCGTATGTAATAAAATTATTATAAACATCACGGTGTGTGTATTTTATTTCATTTCTTTTACACCTTTCTGAAAAATTAGTGATTTAAATAACTTTAAACAACATCAAACGAGTCGGTAAGGCCTAAACTCCTAAAGCTTCCGCGCCGACAGGCTGGAGGAGAACCCCAACTAAAGCATGGATGTTATTGATCGGCATATCACTTTTTCCAAGCATACTATACCAGTGGTTAGGATCCTTCTTACAGTTACAGATCACCTAGCGATCCATGCCGGCACTTTGTGCTTGCATTGTATAGTCTATCAAGGTGAATGAGATGGTAAGTGTAGTACTAGTACTACTAATAATAACAATTAAAAGTACTTACTCAAATAGTAACCAAATATCTGAAGTCACATGATTTTATCGTAACTAGCTGGAAAAATAAGCATCATGTGAATGTCACTCTGCAATACATAATTGATATCATGGAGCTGAAAAGGGGCATATAGTGAGAATGAACTAGGAAACGATCTGGTCGTCGCGTTAGTTTTTTTCGTAATATTATGCATTAAGCTCATTCGAAAATAAACTCGCCTAGTTCAGGTATGCCAAAATCGATTTGGTTACATTTGTTACCCCAAGATTTCTTCTTCAAATTATTTCAAATAGTGCTGTTCATTTGTTTAGCATTATTATATATTTTTAAACAATACATATCCCTTAATGGAATCACTGAAACTATCATGCTATGTTTAGGTAAATTTCGACTACTGAAAGTAATTTACTGGAAAATATGATTATGTCAAGAAAACTGTTTCGATAGGAAGAAAAAATTCTTCAGATTGAACAGTCAAAAAATGTTTTTTTTTTTTTTGACAAGTAGAAGTAAAGTGCACTTGAAATTGCAAGCTGTTAATGTTTTAATTTCAGTTGTTCCCTTACAAAACGAAAAATATCAGAATAAAAATAACTACAGAAAAGAAAAATACTTCAAGTGAATATCTAAGTTATAATTGAATTTCCACACAGGTAAAATAATTCAAGAAGTAAGTTCAAATTATTTTACCTTAAACCTAGCATTTAAGAGAACTAATGAAATGAATGTTAACTTCATTAAGTCAGGGAAAACTAGAAGTCCCGTATAGAAATATACGAGCCTACTTTCCCGTATACACCACCTTCAAATTTATAATCTAGCTATCTCTCTCTTCCCCGTTTAGCTTTAGTTCTTAATTGCCTCAAATATACCTTTTTCAATGGCTAATACATATTCATTCACTCATTCATTCATTCATTAATTCAGTTATTCAGTCCAATCACTCATTCATGTATTTATTGTCTAATTTACTTATTTTTTCATTCACTCCTTCATTATTTTTTTATCATTTATTCACTCATTCGTTCATCCATTCGTTCACTTATTCATTTAATCATTTATTAATTCAAAAATATTCTTGAAAATCCCGATCAGAAAATTTCACAGTAAAATAGGCTCGTTAGTTCTGAATGAACTTTCTGTACATTTTCTACATTATAACAGCTTTCCGATAAAGTTTGTTCCAAGCAAGTCAGTCCGTTAGATCAGGATTTATATAGGATTTGAAATTTCCCCATAGGCGCTATGTTAATTGTTGTTGAACAGTTCAAAAATGAACAAAAATTATTGAAATCAGTATTTCACGCCAAGAACTTCTTCAGTAAGCTTGTTCATTGGAACCTGGATCTTGTACCCAGAGTTTACGTAATTTGCTTCATTTTTGCCCATAGGCGCTAATGTTAAATTTTTTTGAACTGTTCAAAATTGAACGAAAAAAAGGTCAAATCGAAAAGTAAAATATGGAGATGAGATTTCCTTGCCGAGATCTTTCAAATGCAAAAAGAGTTTTTCGAACTGAACAATTCGTTCAAAATTTATTAGGGGGGGGGGGGCTGACAGACCGACCGACACACTTTTTCCCCCATCTCAAAACCCTACTTTCATTTTTTATTTTTCAATCTTTATTAATTACTTAACTTATTTTTGACTTTTTTTTATTTCTAACGATATTTTCACGATACCATTAAGCATTCTTTCATGCTTTATTATTATTTTTAAGCTTTTACGGAAAAGTAGGCTAAAAAACGAAAAACGTTCTCTTAAAAGGAATTATCTACTTGAAAGCTACTACATTAAAATATTTAAATGTTAATTTTTTTACTATACGCAATGGCCCTTTTTAAAATTAATTTGTATAAAACACTTGACAACACATGCCATGTACAGTTTCTATGAAACACAAACAGTAAAATTTTCCAGTTACTTAATCTCTGTTATTAGTTAAGCATTTAAAATGCCAATTTTAGCTTTATAAAAGTATGAACATTATCTTTTAATCATTTTAATAATGTATATGAATCAAGAATTTGATCAAGTAAAAAAGAATGTTTCATGCTCAATGAAATTACCCGAAAAAAATGCGATAAAAGTATTTAAACTTCTTAAATATGCTAGCGTATTGTAATCCGTTAGAGTGTGATAAGTTGACAATGGATATGACTTTAAATTGAACGACAGAAACAAACACGAAGCAAAAATCATTACCAAAACTTAAAACTCCACCCCCAAATGTTCAGCAACCTGTGTAACGATTTAAAAACTTCAAAACGACCCATCAATCAATCGAAAATCACTTCCTTTTTTCATCTCTAACTAAAGCACCTAGAGAAAAAAGCATCAACTTCCTTTTTTTATGTCCTTTGTGTGTCGATTTAGAAAACTGGATCAATATGGCGCGGGTTAATTCCTGTATGAAACCGATAAGTGTGCTAAAAAATATCCATCGGTCTTTATATCCATGTGAGCGTTAAGATTTACTGCTGTGATAGATTTTTTTTCACTAAAAGCAGATAACTTTCCAATGCCGTATTGAGTTGATTTCTTTCAAAAAAGTGACGAATGTATTTTTTAAAGTCTCAAAAGATAAAAGATTAGGATGATGATCTTTTTTTCCCTGTTTTGTAACTTGCTTTCAGTGAAATAAAGGACACCAGCTTCTCCCTCCCTTCCGTTATTTTCCCTTTTCTTTCAGAAACCTCCTGTTTTCCTTTGAAGACTATAACAACGTTTTAAAACTCGTTTCACCCTTCGCTTCCGTTTTTACTTTGACTGGAAGCTAATTATAAAAGGGGATGGAATAGCTATGTTTCGACTTTTTTAAAAAAGGCGGTTTTGGTTACATGGAAAACGTTTCAACAAGATGGATAAAAATAGCAATTTTTAGTTTTTTTATTCATAAAATTTTGAAACAAAGCCTTGGAGAAATGTCAGCTGTTTATCGATATTTGACACAAGTCATTAGCAAATAGGGATACTTCAAATAACTCAAATTCAAAGAACTTTGTAAATAGGATATGCATTAAAAAAAAATATCATTTAAATATTTCAGTGAAAGAAACATATCAAAAGAGCATTTAGTATGTTTCAGAAAAATAGGTTCTTTTTCTTTTTGGTAGTTACCTCATTAGCATAAGTGATAGGTACGGTTTGAAAGGGCTTTCAACGATTAAAAGAAGTAATAAATGCTTTTCAAATGCTTAAGCGTTACCAGATAAAAGCTTTTCAACTGTGTTGTTTGAATAGTAATTACAGTCATTTCTGATATTACGTTTTAGAGACATTAAAGTGTTATTGACTTTTAAGTTTTGCACCAGATAAATATAACTTCGAAATTACCTAAATGATGTTTTAGTTCTTCATTTTATTTTTCCTCCCCTTTTCTTTTTCCTTCTTTTAAAATTTATTTCTGGTCTGCATAGAAAAAATATTAAGTAGTGCTAAACAAACACTGCAAAATAATTTAAAAAGGGCTTTCAGAGTGATAAATAAATAATTTATTAGGGCGGTCCAAAAAGCTCAATTTATTCAAAATATACTTAGCAATCCCCTAATTTTGATTCACTATATAACGATAGTAATCACGCAACATTTTTGTATCATTCGACATAAGTAAAGAAGTGCTCAATCAATGTTAATTTCAAAAAAATATTTCTGAAAACTAACATTTTTTTATATTTTTGGTCTCGGGTTTTCTGAAGAATTATATTTGAAAAGAAGTGATTAAACAAGAAAAAGTGCATTTAAATACTAATGCATTAAGAAGTACCAGAACTATATAAATAGAAGTGTAAAGTAGCTATTGAGATTTTTTTTTCTGCATTTCGAATCAGATAGAAATGTCTATCTCACGTCACTCGGACAGTGTTTTATCTGCTTGATCTGCTTGGTGTCAAAGACTTGGACCCATTAAATAGTAAAACCAGCCACCCATAAAGTTTCAATATTGTCAACAAGAAAGAAAAATCTGTTGGAGATGCCAGTTACAGAACATAGAAAAGTTGAATAGTGTATGGCAAAAGGACTTTATTTCTACTAAAGTACTACAAATTTAATTGAAAAAAAAACTTGAAAAAGTTCATTCAGGACGGTTATTACGGAAAAAAATAAGGAAAGGACGAACATTCGAAACTCAAAAAGTTAAAGAATTAGCATTTGCTGATCTTGATTATACAGTTATTGGAATGGGTTGTGATACTAAAGCAGTTAATACTGGTGCTAAATATGAAGTTTGCATCGCGATAGAACAAAAGAAGAAATAACTAAGATTTTTCAAAATTTTAAACATTACTTTTATCGATTGTTTCATATTTTTTGTCTTTTTTCTACCAAACACATAATTCGTGAATTATTTACATGGTGGGTATTGCACAGTTGTCCATTTTTATCCCAATAAAAATGTAAGAACGCAGCGGAAGTTTTCCATTTTCGATAACCCTATTTAAAATGACTGTTAATTACTTTGAATATTAACATAAACTAATTTGATTCAATACAAGAATTCCGAGCTTTAAAATGAGATGCAAATGCATCATGCGATGCTAGGGGCTGAATTAATTGCTTGACTTTGCCATAACATTAAATCCTCTGCAATTTTCCAGCAACAAACTTAAAACTAACTTAGCCAGATTAATCATTCTGCTTGTTTATAGCAGTTGCTAAAGAGAATAAAATGGTTGGTATGTTAATTACAGATGCTTCTGAGTAAGTTCTGAACCCACTCATTTAGGGCTCTATGTAGGCGAAATTCGATGGATCTTCATAAAAATGTATTTCGAAAGAAATTTCTCTCTAAAATTTCGTATTTCAAGATTACTCAATGCGTACCACAATTCAACAAGAAGAAATTTCTAGCGTTTGTAATTATGAAAATTATGGTGTACACAAAATATATATTGTTTTAGCCAGAATTATTAATTGCTCTCGCTCACTTCTGTTCAAACAATTACTGCGCTTTTGTTGAATTCATATTACTCCTTTAATCACTATAGCAAACATTTATGCGAAACAAAACAATGCGCATGTATGACAGAAAGTTCAATAATTTCTATTTAAAAGGTATACGAGTGAGCAATCTGCAAGATATCACGTCTGAAGAAAAACTATTTTTGCATTTTATCACCACCAGATTGGTAACCGTTTAAATTTGATAGTGAAATACACAATGGGTGAATCCAAAGTTTTATAACTGCTTAATTCTACCCTGACCGAATACATTTTAGGGGGGGATTGGCAGACACCACGAATTTCCGCACTGGGTGACACCCGTGCTAAGAATGCCACTAATATATGGAAATTATCCACATACACGTCGAAACTTCAGCTTCAAAACTGAGCGTTTGCAATTTCTGAAAATGACTAGATATATATTCAAAAAACTTGAAACAAGCAAAATTAAAGGCTCTCTATTCTTTCTTTTTCTTTCCTTTTAGCATATTTAAACAAAATATGGACTTAGAACTTTGAAATTTACTAACACTATAAAAAGCGCTTAAAGGGCTACAAAAAAATAATATATTTTGCTGTAAAACTAAACGTGAGGGAATTCATACGTTATCAAACTGTATATATGACAAAAATATTCAATGAAACCTCAAAATTCAACTTTGATGTATTGAACCAAAGATCCTGCCATTGTTGCAAGACAGACGCATAAACAAGCATATAAAATCCAAAAAAGTACTGCAGGGAAATTTTTTTTCGTACTCCTCAACTGGTATTTGTTGCGAATGAACAGATGATTATTTAGATATTCTTTAGAATTAAGATAAATAATAAAATATTTATTAAGTGTGAACATATTGTTATATAAATCTTCTTCAGGATTAAGAACAATGATAAAATATTTTAAACACGTAAAAAACCTTTTTTTAATGTTCGAGATGGATTATATTATGAAATATTTAACATTTCATTATACTTATGCCTATGATTAAGCGTCACCTCGGGTGACAACAAAAATGGATTTAAAATTTTATGAAAAATTGACACACGTCAAAAATATATTTTTTTTCCCGTATTACATTTAAATTATCAATAACTCGAATCCAGAGGAACCGGAGAAACACTTCGACTTATCGGAAGTTCGACTTACCACTAGTTTCGGTTTCCAACATTTTACTAATGAAAACATTCCGATATTCTAATAAACATACAAATAATAGGTAAAATTACGTGACTCTTTTCCTAACAAAATATGTGTAATCCAATTAAAAACGTTCATAAAAAGACAGTTGAAATTTTACTTTCTAAAAAAATTTCTTAAAATAATTCGTCATTTAAGTTTTAATAGAGCTTTTTGGGACTCGTAAAACAACAAATTACCTAGTTTATGCACGTGAATAAGTAGAGCGTTTTTTTATAATTTCCTCTCTTCTCTCTACATACTTCTGGGTAACTTCAAGAGTAGTACGTCCATTTGATACGCTTGGGACCGGCATCTTTAATGTTTCTTCTTCAGTAACACTTTCATTATTTTCTTCTGTGTATTTTAGAAACACTTTGTCGGAAACATTAATGCAATTCACTATGTTTTCATCAAATTTTAATATGTCCGCGTGTCCGTTCTGCTTTTTCAACTTCTTCGATAATCACCTATTCACTGTGGTGTATTTCTTTGAAGATATCACACTTTTGGAAACAGTTCTAAATTGTAACTTTACATGCGCAATAATTCCAAACACTGGAAAGCAATTTCATAGCTTCAGGTTCAAGAATCTTGAAAGTAGCATTTTTTTCGAGATTGTTTTTTGTTTTCCCACATAAATCGTTTGGAGGTTTCGATGCTATTTTAATGGAATTGTAACAGAAAGTAGAAGAATTTTTCACTTTGTTACTTGCAGGAAAATATTTTTCCGCTTATTTAGCTATCAGTTTTGGAGAGTATAAAGAGAATAATTAAGATGGGATTGAAGGAAAAAGGATCTGGACCTAATAAAATAATTCGAGTTACAGTATTATTCGAGTTATCGCGAATTGACTATATATATATACATATATATAAAAACAAGTATGATTTGTATGAATTCAAAACAAAACACCGAAATTCAGTTAAAATTTGATTTCTTTAGAACTTCGGAATTTCTAAAAAGTATTTCCAACCGAGAACAATAAATAGGCGAGAAATAAGTTAAGAACAGAATGGAATGTTTTTGACTTTTCATTCAAGCTTATTTCGCCATTTGAAAACAAAACGGAAGACATTTTCCTATTATTGAAATGCATTCGGGGAAATGCCGTTAAAAAACAAGTTTGCGTTTGTTTCTGACATTTTTATGCTGAAACATAAATAAAACTTACTACTTTTAATATGAAATGCAAGTCATATTGCATTACTTCAGATATTTGTTTTAGGTTAATAGGTTCAAATAAATATTAAAATGCTGTCTGGTTATTCTTTTATTTCTGTGGAGAAACAAAATCTTCTCAGCAAAAATAAATTCTACTATTAAAAAATATTGCAATCTCCTTAAATTGAGTGAAATGAATAATGTGCAAACTATCTGCATTTCAGTTTATTGATATTAGTAGTACTTAATTTATTGCCATTTGTCGTTAAACTTCAAATTTTGTAGCATTATGTATTTGGTGGCTATTACTCGAATATTGAGTCTAAAATTCATTCTACTACTTAATCTTAACCTTCCCTCACAATTCTATATAAATTTAAATTACCACAAAACTATTATAAGTACTTGTAATGCGTTCCTCTATCTATGGATCCGTCTTTTTATACATATATATATATATATATATATATATATATATAAAACCATTCCAAGGAATGTTTCCTACTTTTCTTGAGAAAAAACTATTCTGAAGAAATTTAACACTTTACAGTTAACGACATAATACGAAAGTTAAAATGGTTTGATATATAGTGGAATCGTTAATTAGATGAATTATAAAAGTATTGAAAAAAATTACAATGATTAATATGATATTCATATTCTCCTTGTGGCATCTTTCAATTTTTTTATTTTTATGTTACAACATTGGTATCCGACTGTGGTTTTATTGGCTTTATCACATTTGAATCAAAGTTTCAACTGTTAATTTTTAAAAAGATGTGTAGTTTAATAATCAACTAATTTTACAACCTTTATAATGTTATTTTACTATGTAAATTCTTCGAACTTAATTTTTAACCTATTTGCGGTTGGGCAGTCACAGAGTTATAAGTAAAATGTGCGAGATATCTTATCAAGAACAGCAGGGTTGTTTAAAACTAAAAATTTTCTGATTTTAAGTTTCAAATGCATCACTGAAAAATCGATAATGTATATTTAGCTTCTTTCATCGGAATTAGCAACAACACCTAACAAAACTAAATTGCCTTATTTTCATCATTAACCACAGTGCAGATTTTAAATATTTGACCCATTTATTGTTTTTTATAAATTTTACTCATACTAAAAAATTTTATTTTTTCCTAAGAAATGGCTACTGTGAAACGTTTAGGTAATATCGTCCTCCTAAATCTAGGTGCCATTTAGAGTTCATATAGCCATGACACCCAATATGTATTCTGCTAAAATTATAAACAGTACTTTTAATTTATTTGTATTTTTTTAGCAAAGATAGAAGCTAATCAAATATTTTAGAAACATTCTTCCCAACTTACGTTCTAAATTTAATGGTACATGATCTTTTAGTTACATCGGATGTCATTCGCGCACAAATTAACCAAAGATTCATATGAGAGTTCTTGAGATTTTTAAAAGCATTGAATGGAAAAAGATTCATATACGTAGATAAACTAAGCAGTATTTCTTAACGTAATTCTTATTTTTCTGAGATAACCTATAAATAAGAATTAAGAGCTAATCAACTAAAATTCATGTATTCTAAAAAATCGTAGCTTTAGAACGCGGCTATGTGAAAACATGTGGTGTGTAATGTTTTCGTGTTAAGATTTAATATGCTATCAAGATGTCACTAATACCGTTAGTATTAGTAGACGTCTAACAGTTAGTATTGGTACAGACTTTTTCATGGCGTAAAAAAAGAGCATGAAATATGCGTAATTTAAATTTTTGTAATTTCGAGACATAACACATGTATCATTGAAGCTGTAGTTGAATTTCGAAATTTCATTCGATTTAAATAAGACATTTTTCCGGTATTAAAGAAACAAATCCTCGAAACAATTACTGTTATTTTCCCATTTTTGGGGCGTAAAATTATAAATTTAAATCACGGGACATTCGAAAATCCCTTAGAAGGTGGTAGGAGACATATTGTCGAACTTGTGCAGTTCTACTGTTAATAAATTTAAAAATCACAAATGATAACATTTCTTTCATGATTTTTTTATTAATAAACGTTGTACTTTAAGCTGCATTAAATAAAATGGTAAAATAGTACCCCTTAAAAAATAAGCATTGAGCAAAATCTTATTGGTTTTTAATGGTATGATTATTAAAAATAAAACGCATGAAACTTCATTGTACTTCTCTCTTCGTTTTACTTATCCCCCCCCCCCTCACTCTCATCAATATGTCCAATATCGGCTGATGTTACGTGAATAGTGCGAATAAACATAAGAAAATAAGATGTCCTCTGACAAAAAAAAACTAAGCTTTACTTTCTCATATTTATGTTATTATTTTGTCATTAGAATCGCTGCTGTATTTTCTCAAATTTTCAAAAATGCAATTTAAAATGATTCCGAGAAGTTTTGCTTGGTATGAAATTTTTAAATGTAACCTTTTCAAAAGTTAAAAGCTATTTTGCGTGTTTCATTACTTAAAATTCACGTTAAAGAGCATTAACTCGCTATTTGTTTTCAAGTAAACTAAAAATTAATTTTAAGTCAAATTTTCCCATTAACTCTTTATTAAGTCAGTAACGTTTAAAAGAAATGGGATTTTCGCTGTTTAAAACTCATCTAGCAACTTAACTAAAATAACATTATTAGTCGTTGTTGCCAAACTTTGAAAGCTGAAGTAATAACGAATCTTATTAAGACATTGATTTTCGAAGCGAAACATATTTGTAAAGCATACTTTTTAGCCTACTTTCCCGTAAAAGTAAAAAAATAATAATAATAAAGCATGAAAGAAGGCTTAATGGTATCGTGAAAATATCGTTAAAAATCAAGAAAAGTCAAAAGTAAGTGAAGTAATTAAATAAAGATTGAAAAATAAAAAATTTGAAAGTAGGGTATTGAGATGGGGAAAAAGTGTGTCTGTCTGTCTGTCGGTCTGTCCCCCCCTAATAACTTTTGAACGAAATGTCCGATTGGAAAAATTCTTTTTGCATTCGAAAGATCTCGGCGAGGACATTTCATTTCTATATTTTACTTTTTGATTTGAACAATTTTTTGTTCAATTTTGAACAGTTCAAAAAATTTTAACATTAGCGCCTATGGACAAAATTGAAGCAAATTCTGTAAACTCTGGGCACAAGAGCCAAGTTCCTATTGCAAGCTTATTGAAAGGAGTTCTCGGCGTGAAATATTGATTTGAACAGTTTTTGTTCATTTTTGAGTTCAAAAAATTAACACAGAGCTTACGGGGAAATTTCAACCCTATATAAATCCTGATCTAACGGACCGATTTGCTTGGAACAAACTTTATCGGAAAGCTCTTATAACGTAGAACATGTAGAAATAGAAAGTTTATCCAGAACTTACGAGCCTATTTTGCTATGAAATTTTTTGATCGGGATTTTCAAGGATATTTCTCAGTGACTCAATGAGTGAAATAATGAATGAATGAATAAATGAAAGAGTGAAAGAATAAATCAATGAATACATGAATGGGGAAAAGAATGAATGAATAAATTATTGAATAAATGAAAATATAAATAAATGAGTGAATAAATACATGAATGCGTAAATGAATGAATAAACACTTGAATGAGGTAACGAATGAATGAATAAATGCATGGCTGAATAAATGAAAGAATGAATGAGTGAGTGAATGAATATGTATTATCCGTTGAAAAAGGTATATTTTCAATAATTAGAACTAAAGATAAATAAGAAAGAGAGAGAAATAGATAGCTAGATTATAAATTTCAATTTGTTGTATACGGGAAAGTAGGCTCGTATAGTTCTAGACGGAACTTCTTGTTTAGTTAAAGTTTCAGCAAAACTTTCTCACAATAGGCAATGGATTGCTAGCTACATTTTCGAATTACCAATACATTATGTTAGAATTTAATGACATGTTTTTATCAATGAAGTTTTTATAATATGCTATGCTTAAACTGGGGAAAAAATTAAAATTTTGTGAGCATTATGCCGATTAAAATAGCCTTGTGAGTCCTGCTATGAATATATTTCGTCTGGAAGTCATTGGGAAGAGGGGAATGAACTGTCACAATACAAACGAGTGATTTTTTTTTCACTCATTTATTTCTAAGTAATAAGAGGTATTCCAGAAATTAAATCTCCTACTTGCCTAACTCTAGACATCGTAATGATGTACGATACATCAAAGTGGCATGAGCTGTTTACATCGAGTGTGACGCTTTATGAATTTAGAATTTTTGAATTATCAGCATAATGCACGAAGCAGAACATGTTCGTCCAAGCTTTGTGTAAAATAAACGTTGGTTTAAAAAACTAAACAAAAATTAGAATATATTTGAGATATCTTCGTAATATGTAAATACATGCGTTTCAAAGTAAATGTCCGCTCGCTTTCTTCTTATTTTTATTATTATTGATGCGTTTATTTCTTTATTCAATTATTTATTTTGCTTTTCAACAATGGCACCCAATTACATCAATTTATTACATTAAAGTTTCAAAGAAATATTGGGACAAAGCTACATGCCGTAATTCAGAACGCATGGTTATCAGGTTATTGATTTGTAAGCATTTCATGAGCAATAGTTTATCATATAAACAGCTTATTTCATTACTCGTAGCAATTATCCCTCTCCCTCCCATTAGTATAAGGGGAAAATAGGTTTAAATCATTAGAATGGTTTTTTGGAGTGAAATATTTTTAGTTATTACAATAAAGAATTTTAAAATAAGTTAAATTACATAAATGTAAATTTGTAGATTATGTGAAATACTAATGTAGAGTTACTAGAGGTTACTTGACGTACTAATGTAGAGTTACTTGACTTGTTTCAGTTAATGATTGTTCATAACATTTTATACTTTTTCGACGACCGAAAACATTCCGTTTTAATTAATTATCCAAAGAACTACTGACAGCAAGAAAAGAAAAAGTGCTACATCTGATTAATTTGTACTAAATTTACTCCCATCAGGGACCGCCGAGAGCCAAAGCGGTCCTTATGTCTGTTTTCTCACCGCCCCTCCCCTCTTTCACTCACTTAAAATAAAAATAATTTCTGTTCACTCCATCTGTGAAAAGAAACTAACCTTATTTTAAGTGACACAACAATAGACTATAGAAACATTTTATTCTTCAAGGTCACTCCGATGCTTAACTGGGACCCCTCCAGAAAGGTAACCACAACCTTATAAATTACTGGCGGTGCCCACACGGCTGTGTCCGTGTTAAAAAATGAAAAGACCAGTCAGTTCGCCATTGTGTACATAGCGGTAACTTTGCTATGTGTTAACTATGTTATTTTATTAAAATGTATAGCATTCCACATAATTAAAATTTATCCGCCCAAGGTAATCAACCAGCGATCCTACACATTTAAGCATTTTTTTTTTTTTTTACAAAACACACGCAGAAAGGAGAAAAGAAATAAAGAAACGAAACAAAACAAAGAAGAAAATATTTAAGAGAAAACGCATTTTGTTTGTTTAGTTCAAGTACCCGCACAAAAAAGACGATTATAATCATTAGAATAGTTTTAATTAATACATTTTTAACATAATTAGTTTTTATCTATTATTCATTGACAGTAAAACAGAACGACGAAATTTTGTACCTTGTAGAAACTAACAGCAGCAAGAAAAGCTTTGATAGCGGAAAAACCTTTCATCTGATCCCAAATAGGCAAATAACATGTTTGCTAATTCACTTGAGAAAAACCAATTACATAAATATAAATATAAATAGTAATAATAAGTTGGAATAACTAAAATCGCTATAAAGGATAACATTTCTTTAAAAAACCCTTGTGCAGTATTTTAATTCGATAAAAAAAAGAATAATCAAAATTGCAAAAAAATAAAATAAATAAATTAAAAATCGGCTGCTCCACAAAATGATGAAAACCTAAAGAAATAAATTTTAATTCGTTAAAAATGAAAAGGATCATAAACCAGTTATGGTAACAATTCAAATAAAATTAAAGTTAATTATCGTGAAAAAATAATTTCGAACTACAGAGAAAAACGCTTATAACTGCTTTTCCAGTTAATTTAGAGGCTTCGAATTTTAACGCAAAGAACAAAACTCTTCCTGGGGTAGTTTTTACGCGCTTTTCAACGGTATCAAGCTCGAAAAGATGCGATGATTCCTTCTCATAGAAAACGACTATTTTATGAAACTTTCGGCTATAAATTGGAATAAAAAAGGACAAATTCGAATTTCAGGAAAAACTCTCCAAGGTGCACACCCCCATGTTCTAAACTAATTTCGTGCCAAATTTCATAAAAATCCGCCGTACGGTCTGGGCCCTACGCCGGACACAGACACACACACACACTTACGGCTTTATTATTAGGAGAGATACTCTTCTAGCATAGGAGTATCAAGGACGGTCAGGTTCACACAACAAGATTTAGTTGAGCTGGGCTGGCGCCCAGCAAACCTATCTAGAGCAGTTCAGAGCGTTCGACGGATTTCACTTTCCCGTGCACGGGGGATGGCACCCCTAAGGCCACGAGTTAACAGGGGAGTAGAAAAGTCATCCAAAGTCCGGATCCCATTAATCAGTTAAGCCTGATCCCCCCCCCCCTCGCCATGAGAGTACGATATCCTGGACTCTTATGCCTTATCCTGCTAATTAATATATATAAGAGGAGAAAGAAGCAAAATATACATATACCAGCACTAAACAAAAATAAAATAAAAACTTTCGTATTTTGTAAAGCACATAATCAATCGAGTTTCAATCAAGTAACCTAACATGCATTTCCAAACAGTTTTGTTTTCCACACAAAAATTTAATGCAAAAGAAAAACCTATCAAACGCGATATCCCAAAATTAATTTATTAGGATACATTAGTTTATAAAAAAGTATATTCAAACTATTTTAAAATTACCTCACGTGCTTTTACAATTTTAAGAGTTATTTTGTTATGTTAACGATATCGGAGTTACGAGTTCAAGATGTTTTTATACATGAGTACATGTATGTCTCGAAAGCGTTTTTTCCCACGAGATGAATCCACGTCTATAATCGAGTTACATCTTCAAAATAAACTGCATTCTTTAGGAAACAATCAAAGTGAATACTTCATCTGATATACTAATTTATTTTTCCAAATCCTTTCAATAATTTTCTGACGATTTCACGCATGAAAAATCATGTGGAATGACTCGAAGAGTTAGGCTGAGGAAACTGCTCTTCCTCGTCATTTGCTTTGAGGCCGCCTGTGCAAATACTTTATTAAGTTCAAGAGGATATACTAAGATTTTAAAGCAGGCAAGGAAAAAAAAGCTAAAGTATTGTTTCAAAAATACTTATGTATGCAATAAGACGGGAAAAGGTTTTAAACTTTCATGTAAGACTGAAACGTCCAATTTCTCAATCGTAAAAACTTGGAAAAATTTAATTTTTTGTTTAAAAACGGACTAATTTATACACATGCCGAAGAGCTTCCTTAAAAACAACTTCATTTTCAAAGAAATAGGTATTTTAATGAGACACATAATTTAAAATTTCTTATTTTTCTTTGTAAGCAGTAAAATACGTTTTTTTTTTTTAATTTTTATTTTACAGTACATTGGTTATTTAAGCTGATGATGTCCATGCGGATCAAAACCAATGGATATTTTCTGAGCGCAATACAATTTATTCTACGGAATAACTTTGAACTGTACATTTAACCGAATTGTCTGCAGTGTTTCACGTTTTGCCTCTGCACTGAGGTGTCTATGTGATGGTTGTAACTGCATGATGAGCAATAAATGAGGTCTAATATCGTACGATTTATAACATAAAATAAAAGGACTTAAATTGTTAAGTTCTACAAGACATGCTTAAAAAAACAGTGATTTTTATACCGATTAATTAATTGAAGAATATTTAAAAGAAGTAGTGCAAAGTATTAGCTAGACAAATACTTTTTGAGAGACTGCATAGTATAATATGCGGAAAACTAGAAAAATATGGATTAAGACAGCTATAAAACGTGAACCAAAGCTTAAAAAATAAACTTATAAAAATAAATGAATAGTCTTTTTCTTTTAACAGGATTTTGTTTCAAAATTATGTCACTCTGGAAATACATTGGTATTAATATTTAAAGTTGAAAACTAATTCGTAAAGATTAAAGAATCCAATATATCCTCTTGCGATTGTTGGTACCCAATCGGGTACTTTTTGAAGTGCTGCTTATTTAACTAGGGTTTGTGCGATTTGAAACTAAAAATACCTTGTTGTTTTTAAAATCAGTCAACATATGGTTTACTTAATTTTAAACATGAAAACATTTGGTATAAATTATTATTTAAACAAATTATTAATAAAATGTAAAAATAAATAGCTATTTCATTTTGTAATCAATTTTAAATCGAAGAACCATAATGCGTCAAAATTGTCTGAGCTTAATTCTGGGGTCTCAGAAGGATATAGTCAAGCACACAAACCCACTACTTTTATTAGTATAGCAGTTAATGTTTTCAAAATTACGAGAAAAAATAAATAATAAATAGGTTATGAAACATCTGCGTTATGTAAATATGGAAAGAGGAAATAAGCATACATTAATGAAACCAGGATGCAACAATTCAAACTTTGCAAGAAAATTTTAAAACCACGAAAAATATTCTTAATCTTTTATACAGAAAACATAATTAAAGTTAAAACTATTAAACCCAATGATAAATCTCTCAATTTCAAATCCAACTATAAGGGAAAATCTTTTATAAATCGTAAATTACATAAAAGCCTTTAAAACAATTATCAGTTAAAATATCACGAAATATTTTTATTTAAAATGCATAAGGGTAGACTTACCTCTAGTTACGTATATCAATACCAACCACACTATTCTTCGAGTAATCATAGCTGGTGGCTTTAATTTGACAATATCACAGAAGTAATAAATAGTTATAACTAAGCAATAATTTCAGTCAGTCAGTACCGTGTTTTTTAATTATCACCACAGCAAAAGCGGAAACAAACAAACCATCGTGCTGGTGACTGTATTCCATTTACACTGCAACACGTGCGCGACCGAAATTATCGTTTTAGGTATCATATGGGGCGTGAAATTGGGCATCGTGGGAACTTTTTCAACTTCGTTTAATATGACAAGCGGGGAGAGTAACCACTGCAGTTGACAGGGTTTATGACAATGCATCGTCTGCGACGGTCATGCTTCGGGGTCGTCATTGCAGACGATTCGCTCCTCGCTGCCGGTCTCTTGAAGTTGCCGGCGCTCAAGCGCTGAATGAATTGGGGCTGAGGAAATGACCAACTACGGTTTGGATGGTGTTGGCGCATGCGTCATGAAAGGCTGGCGCTTTTCACGCTTTTCGTGTTGGATTATTCACTTTTTCTGAAGGATGAAGCGATAAAATTCAGAGAGAAGTTCTACATTTGATAATAACATTTTTTTAAAATTAACATTGTTAACTTAGAAAAAATATTTTTTAGGCTAAAATAATACAAATGTTATACAAAAATATGATTTTTGGCATCAATTATTTCCAAAAAAAATGGTGAAGTTAATGAATAACATTAACAGTCCTTCCGTTTATTTTTCAGTTTCTTTCTTCTTCCTTTTCTCTTTTTCTTTTCTTTTACTAATGTCTGTTACGAAGAACGAACGCAATTCTTAGTATGCATTCGGAACTTGGTGAGTTTTTGCATCTTTTCACATATCACCCTTTTTTGCAGATCTAAAAATTGAAAACTGCTTTAAATCAACCCATTCATAAATTACTTTTACTACTCCTCTAAGCCCTTTCCACGTTTTAAACGCGTAAAAGGTGTGCTTTAACCGCAGGTTTAAATTCTACATCACACACTACTATATGTCTTTTACCCAAACAATGTACTGCTAAAACTTGTTGCACAAAAACTTGAATAAATATCCATTTGTCAAAAATAACAGAACGTAATTCTGAAAGGAATTGTTGACGAAATTCGCAGCTTATGGAATAAGAAATTTGTGTTTTAATAATGGTTGCTGAAAATTTTTATTCATACAAAAACGAAATTTTCTCTGAAAGTAGATGATTACGAGATATAGTCTAAACAATTTTAGCAATTTACTTGAACTATGAACAAAGTGCTATGAAACGCAGAAAAAATATTTTGCCAGCAGATACAGTATTAATATGTTGATAGGTAATAAATTTATAAAAAGGATCAATATCGGTAACCTTCAAAATGTTTTAACGGAACCAATATGCAACCACATCCATTACAAGCAACAAAAAACAACAAAAGGTTTTGAGATCTTTAGTTTTCAGTAAAGACATAATGCGACATTGTATATGGAAGTAAACAAATGTTGTACATAAGTGAAAACATTGTTGGAGAGCAAAATTTTTCAACTTTCAGGGTTTTTTTTCTTCTTTTCACTATAAAAACGAACATTTTTGAGTTAAAGCAGTTTTTGAGTAAAACATTGTTTTTTTGGGAGCTCACCTAGGCAAACTTGGCTACTATGCAAAAGTTAAGGGTGGTTTAAGCAATCAGCTGTTTATCTTCTATTACTTCTCTTTTTAGGGAAATATCTTTATTAGAAGAAGGATCTCAGTTTGTTTTAATAATGCCACAATAATTCTATTATGAAAATAGATCGTTTATTTGCAACTGTTTTATGTATTAAAATCTATGTTTGTCTAAGTGTGATCCTTTTATTTATTTTCAGAATTTGTGGTTACGGGAAAAAGCAGTGCCCTTTCGCCTAGAGTAGTTTCTGTCACTTGGATAATGTTGAAGATAAAAGCTATAAAACTGCTAATTTCAAAAGTCAGATACTATATTTTCTGAACATTGCAATTGAGAGTAAAAAATGTTTGGACCTCTGTAAGTGAGTGTGGAGACAGAATTCATTTTTTAAACATTAATATTGAAGACATTTGTTTTTCTTTGAATGTAAAAAAAAATATGCCCGAAAAACAGTAAAAGGTGAAGTATAATTTCGTATCGAAAAAATAGAGTTTTGACTTATATGCTATGAGAAAAAGATTTGTGTGTGTAAGTGCAAAATATATTCCTGATCGTTAAACAATAAGTTTTCATTGATAAAATATCCATAGGTAACCAAATTCATTATGCAATTTGAATAATTTAACATTTATTAAAGAAAAACGTATAAAGTTTAGCTGTTAAAGTTGATTTGTTTACTCAGCTAAAACGATGGATAGCAAAATGTATTTTACATGGAATGAGTTCCAAAAATTCCTTTACTTCACTAAAAACTATAGATCTTCAAAACACATCTTAGAGTGGTTTGTATTAAAGGTAATATTAATGCACTTAATTACTGTTTTATTGGGTTTTTTCAATGCTGTCAAACGGAAATGTGTTTGTTCCTCTGTTAATTCATTCAGAAATACTTATTTTATGGGAGCTTAAAGTAAGAAAAGTCGTTCAAATTAATACTTAATAAAAGAAATCAAACTATAAGAAATCTTAAAAAGGGTTGTACAACAGAAGTTTTTATTGAAAGCAAAATGACCCCCCAAAAATATAAATGGATATCACAAACTTAAAGAGAACTTATACATAACTTAAAAGTATATAAAAGTCACAAATAAATTATAGGAAGAATTCTTATTATAACATGAAAAAATATAAGGTGACGAAGCCGATGTTATGGAAGCGAATTTCATCATTTATCCTCGGCCAGCTGGGAATCCATTAGCAAACACAGGAATCTCACTGTACTCAGCACGTTTGCCTCGGGATCCAAGAAAGCCTGACGCGAGGGCGGCTAAGGATTCATCTGGAGTAGGGCCAGGCTCTCTGCCCTTAGTGGCGATCATGAGAAGTGGAGAATGAATGCTGTCTTCCAACTGTTTGGCAGCTGCGTTTTCGTAGCGTAAAATTCCGTTGAGCATCATTCGCATATCAGGAATGTTGCGAAGAATATGATCCGTCACAATCGCCTCCTGAAAAGGGATTGGGAATTTTTATTTGTAAAAATAAAAAACATATAATACCAGCAGAGAAGTAGTGATCATAGAAAGTTTTTGAGAGATAATGTTTTAGCTATGAATTTCTTCAAGATCATCCTTAGCACATGTATCACATAAGCAATATTTTCGAAATGGCAGCTCAATGCTAATGATACATTTTTAACTAACCATTTGTGACATCAGCAGGTATTATTAAGGGTATTGCATCATATTTATGATTGAAGTTGAAGGGAAAAATCTTCTCGCTACTGTTCAACACGCGCTATAATTCAACTTGAAGCTGTCATTAATTTGAATGAAGTGCGCATTCGACTAGTTGTTGTTATTGTCGTGTCTTCGCGCGTGGCGAGGAAAAATGGGTACGCTGCTCCAGAGTCTAATGGAGCCCTTATAGGCAGTAGTTCGATTTCCTCCCCTTTGTAAAGTATCTTAATTTTTTGAACCAGCTCTTAGATGAGAGATCGTCACCTGGGATTGGCCCCCCCAGAGGTATCGTTTCACTTGGAGGGCATTGGAGCCACGGCCTATTTAACGTGCACCAGCTCCCTTTAGCGAACACGGTCCTACAGGAACCAGCCGCGAGAGGTTGTCACCCTCCCAAACACTGACCTAATTCGATGTTGCTTCACTTTCGGTGTTCTGCGGGGACCGAGCTTCTACCGACTGGTCCACTGCGGGACATTCGACTAGTTATGTGACAAATTAGGGTTCCCCCCCCCCCTATGCTTTCTTTTCTTGTTTCTTCATATGCCCTAACCTAATAGCAAAAATAAAACTTGTATTTTCTTATTGACGATTTATGTTTTTCATATACCGTAAGTATACACCAAATTTTAATGATATTAAGACAAGCTCTACTTACATTTAAATATGGTAACTTCAATTATTACGAGCCCGTAGTTAACAGCTCACGTGAGACTCTGTGAGACATTTTTGAGACATTAAAAATAACAAAACCAAAACTGTAGAGGACATTTTTATACTGTCACCATTTCTACACGATTGAGCGAGTTTTGTTAAAATACTAACCCTGTTCAGTGAGATATATCACTAATTACGGAGTAGAGATTCTTGAATACCATACAGAGTATCAAAATAACTGACGTTTACGTTAATCTTTATCCTATCCACTAGTATTCTTTTTCATGAAAAGATGTCTTACAATTACATTGTCCTTCGGAGTATATATATGTCTGTATGCTCTTAATATTTACATCCTATTAGTATACTAATGAATTGTAAGTTATTTTTCATTGAAATGAAAACTTTTATAACTGAGCCTTGATATTTAGTCCTTTAACTGCTGTAGAATTACCCATGCCCCATAAGGAATTACTTAATTCAAACTTGTCTTCAGAAGCTAGTGGTCTACCAATTTTCTATCTATTACATATAACATTTCTAACGGGAAACGACTTTTTCCATTGATCCCAAGATAAGAAGTGAAACCCTCGGGGAACAAGAAAACTTTCTAGGTATGTGAAGCTCTGAAATGTTAAGGAACAAGCTGAGCAGATAGACAGGCAACAGAAAAAAATTGGAAACGTAATATGATATTTTTTATGAAGAAAGTCATCAGTGAGTTTTATTTGATGTCTAATAAAAAAGTAACTGCATAATACAGTCTTAGTTGATATCAAATACAAAGACAGCTGCAGAATGCAAATCAGGAAAAAAGGAAGTATTCTTGGCAAGGTTTCCCTTAATTAGCAAACGTATTCTCCCTAATTATATTTTATTAAAATTTTTAGAAGGTTTCCGTAAGGAATAAGATGATACTCTTTATGTTAATGACGTTCTTTTTGTGGACTGTTATACAAATGTTCTTTAAATGGACGCTTATTTTAAGTAATAGGTTTTAAAATATCCATTAGGGACTCGTTCTTTGGAACTGTCTCTCCTTTGGGTACTGATGTAACAAATGGGAAAAAATTAAGGTCAGTGTGCTATTTGCGTAATTATGTGGCACATATGGTAATTGAAAAATAAAAAGACAATGATCAGTTCAAAGGAAACAATTTCTACAGCTCTTGAAAGAAGAGTTTGGTTTCTCAGTGAGTGATTTCCAGGGAAAATTGTAATAGTGACTAAATAGAATTTTCATAGTGTTTACTTCAGCTGATGATGATCTTCAAGATGTTTAGGATACGTATTACCTCTTTAGGAAACGCTGTGACTAAAAATGTCAAAACCAGCAGTATCAATGTTGTGCTGCTGAAAGAGATGGCACCAATCTCTGGCACTAAACCTGCAATAGCGATAAACCGAATGCAGTTCATTAGAAAAAAAGAAATCACATTGTGTGATTGTTTTTTTAACGAAAATGAACCAGTTTCGTTTCATTTAAAACGCAATAAAATTTTTGTGCAGCATGGGTCTATTTTGTTGCTCTAAATTATATGTTCCGAAAAGAGCTCACCAGGGGGCCAAGTGTTGCATGCCAGTGCTTCTGCTCCTACTGAAATTAAGTATCTTTTATGTATTTTTGGATATTTTCTGTTTAATTACTTGTATATTTGTTGCAATTTATTATGTAATTAGTATGTTTTAATTTTGTGAGACTGAAACTCATTCTATTTGCTTTTTTTGGGTATAATTCAATTTTATCAGTTAAGCCTAACCATGTGTTGATTGTGTACATTTTGTAACTCTTGGGGAACAGCCTGGTTTTGTTGTTTACTGTAGTTATTTGTGTTTAAATTCAAGTTTTTTGCATTTTTCTATGTAATTTGTGTTTATAATCAGAGTAATAGCTTAAATTTGCTGATTAGTGTATTATTTTGCTTTTTTGATTGTTTGCATTAGATTTATTCAGCTATGGGAGTTATATGTTTAATGAAGGAAATTAAAAATGGTAATGGGAGTTGGTGGATTTGCTGTGATAGGTGTGAGATCTTTAGTAAGTTGAGGGAAACACTAACACAGCTACAGAGCAGGAATATATTTGCACAAAATGTGCTGAATTATTAGAGTTACGTGTCAAGGTGGTAGCATTGGAAGCCCAATTAGTTAGAAATAACTTGGGTGAAAATTCTATAAAAGAGGTGGGAACTTCTTGTGATATGCTTGTTGAGGAGAGTGAGGTTGCAGGAGAAGGATCTAGTATGGGGAAAGGTAGAACTGTAGACCTAAAAACAGAGGGTGTCATTATAGGGGATTCTATGGTACGCGGGATAGGTAATGTGGTCGGGAGAACTAGGCAAAAGGTCGCTAGGTGCTGTTTACCAGGGGCTCGGGTGAAGGATGTTAATAAGGTTGTGGAAAAAAAGGGAATGTTTAAGAAGGGAGATTCAGTTACTCTGTGGGTGGGGACTAACGACGTCGGTAACAGCACAAACGAGGAGTTTGTTAAGGATTGGGAGAACCTGTTAGATAAAGCAACTAACTTTTCGACAGATGTCCAGGTAGTTGGTTTGCTTCCCAGGTGGTGCATAGGGGCTGGTTAAATCAGCGGGCTAGGAGCATGAACCTGATTCTTAAGAAACTTCGCATAAAGCATTTAATCAGGTTGATTGATGTTTGGAGTTCTTGTCAGTGTGATTGGGTTGCGAGGGATGGTCTGCATCTTAGTTCTAGGGGTGTAGTTAAGGTTAGCGATATGATTTTAGAAGCTTCAGAATCAAAAAACTAATTTTGGATGGGGGGATTGGAGAATGTCATGGTGTTAACTTCTGTTCTGGAGGTTTTAAAAATGAGGGTAAAATATTAAGCAATAGCAACATTAATAGTAGTGATTTGAGGCATCATAAAATGTTTAGGACAAGCAAAATGGGCATGCTCAGGTTTCTATATACTAATGCTCGCAGTATCAGGAATAAGATGGACGAGTTAAATAGTGTTATCGCAGGTGAGGAGTTGGATATTATTGGAATTACGGAAACATGGGTTACTAATGATGATAAGGATTTAGTGAGCATTGCTGGATACAATTTGTTTAGGCAAGACAGGCTGGGTAAGAAAGGTGGAGGGGTTTTATTCTATATTAAGGACACTTTTATTTGCAATGAATTGGTCATTAATAATAAGCCTAAGGATATTGAAATGGTCTGGGTGGAGTTGCTGAGCAATAAGGGGAAGAAGTTACATTTGGGAAATGTTTACAGGCCGACTAATGTTAGTCAGGATCAAGACGAGGAGATGTATAGTGTTATTAGGGACATGTCTGGTAAGGGCTCGGTCATCATGATGGGGGATTTCAATTTCCCGGGCATAGACTGGAATAGTTTTTACACTAGCAATGGTAGGGAAGAAGATTTTCTGAAAGTGATTGGGGACTGTTTTTTGGATCAAGTTGTTACCCAGGGGACTAGGCATGGTGCTGTTTTGGATCTAGTTTTTTGTGATGTCGGAAGATCTGTTCAGGGGTTGAGTATAGGGGACATATTGGAGATAGTGATCACAATACTATTAGGTTTTGGACCAGCTTCGATGCTCACAAAGGTGAGCATTTCAGATTTGTACCTAACTTCAGGAATGTTGATTATGTTGCACTTAGGCAGGGTTTGAAAGAGTTTTTTTCTTCTGGGTTGGAGAATAGTGAAGCTGATCTTCAGTGGGAAGAGTTTAAGGGGAAATTGGGGAATACAGTGATGGATTATGTTCCTTTTAGAAAGAAAGGGGATTTCACGAAAATTTGGCCCATATGGTTCTCTAGGGGGGTGAAAGAAGCTCTCAATTATAAGCAAGCCACTTTTCGGCGACCTAAAGAGACTGGGTGCCATGCTGATAGGATTTTTTATTGTGAAGCTAGACGTACTTTCAAGTATTTGGTACGTAGTAAGAAAAGGGAATTGGAGCAAAAGCTTGCAAATAACATCGAAAGGAATCCTAAGAAATTTTTTGCTTATGCTAATTCAGGGAAAGCTCGTAATACTCAGGTAGGCCCACTAGTGAATGAGAACGGGAACTTGATTCAAAATGAGGGACATATTGCTGATATTGTAAACAATTTTTTTTCCAGTGTATTTTTAACAGAAACTGTGTCTCAACAGTTGGCATAAGCGAGACGCAAGCTAATACACAGCTTGAGGATTTTGTACTTTCTAGGGATGATGTGTTGTTTCATTTGAAAAAAATTGAAGCAAATAAGGCTCCAGGACCTGATAATGTTTATCCAAAAATTTTAGTAGAATGTGCAGAGGAAGTAGTGGATGTTGTCTTGACTATTTTCATATCTTCATATAACTCAGGGACTGTGCCAGCGGATTGGAAGCTGGCAAACATAACGCCGCTCTTCATGAAAGGGTCTAAAGCTAAGGCAGGAAATTATAGGCCTGTGACTTCAGTTCTTTGTAAAATTTTTGAAACTCTGATAAAAATCAAAATAGTGAATTTCCTGGAGGCAAATGGAGTGTTGACTGATTTTCAGTATGGTTTTAGGAAGGGTAGGTCCTGTACAACTAATTTGTTGCATTTCTATGACAAGGTTACCATGGCATTAGATAATAAAAAGTGCGTAGATGTTGTTTACATTGACTTTCAGAAAGCGTTTGATAAAGTACCGCATGAAGCTCTTATTAGCAAACTTGCTTATATTGGTATTGTTGGAAAAACTTTAATTTGGGTTAAAAATTGACTGACTGGGAGGAAACAGAGAGTAGTAGTGAAGGGCAATTATTCTCTGTGGATTGATGTTTTGAGTGGGGTTCCACAAGGTTCAGTTTTAGGACCAATATTATTTATTTTTTTTATTAATGATATTACTCAGAGTATTTCTGGGAACATCAATATTTTTGCTGATAATGTCAAAATCATGGGAATTGTGGACACGGAGGAACAAGTCAATCAGTTTCAAGAGGATTTGAATCAAATTTCTAGGTGGGCAATTAAGTGGGGTATGTCTTTTAATGTTGGGAAATGTCAAGTACTTCATTTTGGTCATGGGAATAAACATGCAACCTATTATTTACAAGGTTCTGTCATTAGGGAAGCAGAAGCAGTTGTTGATCTAGGAGTATTGATTAGTCATGACTTCAAGTCCAGTCAGCAGTGTAGCATAGTAAGTAACAAAGCTAACAGGATGCTTGGGTTTATCAATAAGGCTATTTCAAACAGGTCTAGGGAAGTTGTATTGCCATTATACAGAAGTTTGGTAAGACCTCATTTGGAGTATGCTGTTCAGTTTTGGTCTCCGTACCTCAAAAAGGATATTACCTTATTGGAAAGGATTCAAAGGAGGGCTACAAGAGTGGTAAGTGGTCTTTCAGACTTAGATTATGAGGTTAGGCTTAAAAGGCTCAATATGTATAGTCTTGAGCAAAGGAGAGTCAGAGGGGACATGATTCAGTTGTTTAAATTCATTAAAACGGGAAATGTTGATGGACTACAGCTATGTGCTGAAAGTAGGACCAGAGGTCATTGTTTTAAACTTTTCAAATCTCAGGCTAATCTTGAAATTAGGAAAAACTACTACTTCAATAGGGTTGTAGGCAGTTGGAATAGTTTACCGGAAGCGACTGTTAATTGCAGTGGGGTAAAAACTTTTAAGAAAGCGATGTTCATTGGGGACTGCTAAATTAACTTGGACCAGCCTAGCTGGGCCCTGAGCCTGTTGCTGGTCGTCACTTTTGTATTTGTATAAATGGGGAAAATATCAGGATAATTGTTAATCAGTATAATAATCCGGAGGTAGAATTAAAAATGAGCTAAAGAAGAAAATAAAGGAGGATGAATTCTACTCTTAAATTATTTTATTTTCCATTATATACATATATGTCTTATTTTATCATGTATTGGCTATAAACATGTTAAATCAAAATTAATTTATTCATAAATCGGAAAAACAAGTTATGAAGAGAGTCTTTTTCAATTATAATGATTTCTGAACATTAAGTAAATATATGTTTTCCGAATATCGTATCTAAGCATGTCAACTTTCTACTTAGCGTGCGGGAGAATCCCGGTTTTTACTGTATTTTTTCCCTTTCGCAGTTTACGTTAAGTCACTAGACAAAATACGCCCACCTGACCAGTAAGTTTTTTGGGCTGTTAATATAGTTGGCTCTGACAAGTCTCACGTTGAATTCAGCAACCATGAATGCCAGCAGCCGATGCATGTCAAGAAGAGCGATTTAAGAAACGAACAGTGGCAAAGCCAGCGTGAAGCAAAGGGATGCCACAATGACAAAGGAAATAGTTTGCGTTAAACAAGTGCAAAGTTCAAATCAATGGAAGCTTTCATTTGAAAGTTTTTCTAGACCGTATTGGATATCAGAAGTTATCACGTCAACCACTAACATTTCATTGCCACAAAACAGATTGATGTTTTTCATATTATTTACTTGCTACCTCTAATTTTTCGTTTTTAGCGATCATTAAGTGGAGTTTATGAGTTATTACTTTATTTATTTAACTTTTTTATGGCTTCATGCGTAGAACCTGCACAAGATTTATTTTATTTTAAAGTTGTTTTTAGTTTCCCAGTTTTTAGGACAATATAATATTGCGTTTGCAATGCGTTAAAATTTTGCAGACTAAGATTTTTAAAATTTTATTCGATTGTTCACAGATAATTCTATAAATATGTTTCAAAATTGGGATTGTTAAATTGCTAATATTTTATTTCTACTTAGTAGAGATTTTAGAAATACGTTCAGCTAGATAAAAAAAACATAAAATTTAAATTTAATATCAACAAATTTGTGAATTATATTTATTAAATAACGAAATCATTTATTTACCTTTTCTGAAATGCTGTTTAAATCATCATTTGTTCTGCTTTGACTAGCAGCAAACCAAAATGCCATCAATACCAAAAATAATGAACAGCATAATTTTGAGTACATTTTTGTAGCTAGAAAAAAACAAAAGTATAACAAATTATAAAAAAGGTCTAAAGCACTAGTACATGGTAAAAGAAATTTTTACTTGTTATTATGAAGAAAAATACAACGCAAAGACCACTTTTTACTTTTTTTTATAAAAGAAACTACGTGATACGATCAAATATTACTTCTTTTTATCATTATTTAATTGTATGCAATTTCATTCGGTTTCCATCATGCGTGGTTATGAGTTCGGTATAACAATTACAAACATATTTTTAGTAAATTCCATATAAATCACGAAAATATACTAAAATTTTTATATGCTACTTTGTTCATTTCTACGTTCAATTTGTAGGAATGCTAATTTTAAGCTTTTGCTTTTTACTCACAATAGAAAAGTATAAAAGCATTAAATAATGGTAAAAATATTTTTAAATAAATAAAATAGAAACAAGCACTATACAAATGATAGAAAACCACTGGGGAAATTCTCTAAATATTCTGAAAAAAATACTCGATTGTGTTGTGAAATATTTTTAAATACTAAATCAATCCATTGGCTACGTTTTCTATTACGTCACCGCTAACATAAGATTTATATATAAATACATTCGACTATTTGCGATGTAATCATGCGCCATAACATCTTAGCCGTAAATCAGATTTATGGGTAATAGCAAATCGGAGAGCGTTGAGCGGGTGATTATATTCCCACACACACCGTGTACACTCGAAGAATTTTATTTCGCTCTAATGTTATACATTATTGCCATGTTTTTTGTGTTACATATTAAGCCGAAAATTTCTGATAAAACAGACTATCACAGTTGATACGAAAAGCAATTGATAAGAATTGATTTTCGAAATTGTAAAGTGTACAAGTTTATTATAATTTACGAATCTATTTTAAACACTCAAAAAACTACAAATTAGTTACAAAAAACTACAAAAAGTTAACGAATTTTTTATGTTTTTGTTTACAAGTTAAGTTTTCTTTTCTTTTATATGTCTCTCTTTTTCATGGACTTAGTTATTTTTATTTTTTTAATAATTAATATACATGCACAAAAGTTTAAACGTTTTAAGTTAAAAGTTTTTCGTATGTTTTTAAATGTACAATTTTTAAGGAAAGTAGTACTTTACTTTATTACGTACGCGAAGGTACCACTTTTGTACCAGTAAACATACTCTTTTTTATAGAAATGCACAAATAGAATAACCAAAGGCATCTTGTAGGATCATGTTGGTATAGAGTTTGTTATCCGAAGAAAAAAAAAGGTATGAGATCTATACCTTAACTGCTGTGTAAAATCATAAATTTCATAAGCACTAGTAGTTAAGGAGTTAAATACTTAAGCTGCATTAAATTTCTTAAATGCCTACCCGAGGGAAAAGTTATATTTATTTACTTATTTTTATCTTTACTTTTTCCATAACTTAATTAATTTCTCTTACTTCAATTAAATGCTTCGAACTTCCATATCTCCAAGAGCTCTCGAAATATCATTAATACACTACTAATTAATAAGTAAAACGCCTTGCAATGTTTCTTAGCGTTATGAAATATTTTCATGACATCATGTAATTTAGAATTATTTCTAAACAAAAAGACGCAGTTCATAACAAAACAGAGAAATTCTGCACCGGAGATGTTACACTGCGAAAATGTTTCAACTGTTCAGAGGTTAAAATCGAACTGTTTTATTCAGAAATGAAGTTGTTTATTCAGAAATAACTAACTTATTTTTTCTTCGTCTAATGTTCCAGATCAGTAAATACATATAGACATAAATAATATGGTAGGTGTAATTTTGTTAGAATTATCTCCGATTTGAACACTAGAGGTATTTTTGATATTTCTTACGTTGCTTGAAAGTTTAGCTTATTTCATTGTGAGTTCTTTTTAAGGCATTTACGTTTATATTTTTTAATTGATACTGCATTTTAAAGAATGTTCTTACTTTTAGTATGCATTCCAAAGATGTCCTAAAAGATTATTCGTATCCTCCGAAGTTCATATTTACAGAAATCATTTAAACACCCATAAAAACAACAACTTATGAGCGAGATGGTCGACATGCCTACTTTCTGATTTCAATTCAAGAAATCGCACTTGAGTTTACTACAATTGTATCAAGCATTTCCTGAACAATACTTAACAGTATAAAACTAACCAAAAAATCTATCTTGTGCAGTCCTTAATTTGCATAAATATTTCTAAGGTAATGATAAGCGGTTCAAATACATGATTTGTTATATCGTTGCTGAAGCAAAGCAGTAAACGTTCTTTTAAGACTTTTAACAACTTATGTTGATTTCAAACTTATTTTTTTTATTAATTTTCAATCAATTAAATCAAGTGTTTTTATATGTGTACATACATATAAGACACTTAATAAAATTTTATAATAAAATACCATACTTACTGAAAAAGCAGCTTCTCTTGTTGAAAACACTGTTGACTTTGAAATATCCACGCTTAGGATCTCACTTTTATACTAGAAACTGCACTGAAACTTTAAAGAGCTCCTAAACTAATTTTCAGCAACGTTTTCCAGAAGCCAACCTCAATTCGGACTTGTATCTCAAATTTGAAATTTTAATTAATTAGTAGGTACAACCAACTTAGAACTATTTATATCATAGTGAACACGGACTGTTCGTGAATATTTGATCTTTTATGTGGGATTAACTTTCAAACGGAATTACTGTGATTGATATCGCCTTAATTTAATTGTTCTCAGTTTAAATGTTACTTTCTTGCATTGTATTTTGCTTTCAAAGTTTCACGACTATTTCCTTAAAATAGCACAAGGTGGTTAGAAGGCGAAAAAAGTATTTGCTCAGATTTTTTTCCCTTTCACTTAGATTAGTATTGTGTGCATACTTTTATTTCTGTTTTGCTTCAATAATATAATAATATGAACCAGCAATATTACGTTTTGGCATTCATTGATTTCCCGTAGTAAGGTTGGGGTTTTCCCGTAAGGTTGTAAGTTTTAGATAAGTCATTAATATTTTTTCTTTTAGTATAATTTACTCTTAAACTAAACAATAAAAAAATATATGAATGAGGATTAATGTGCCGTAAAATATCGTAAATAAAAAAAACCTGAAGCACTAGTAAATGGTAAAAGACATTTTAACTTAACATTATACAGAAAAATACTCTACAATTTTTTTTTACTCTTTAATATAAAATAAACTATAGGGAAAAAGTTTTTTACTGCTCATTATTATAAAGGAACTACTTGATACGATCAATTTTTACTTATTCTTGTCATTATTTAATATTATTCAATTTCAATTGGTTTCCATCATGCGTGATTATGAGTTTGAAATAACAATTACAAACATTTTTTAGTAATTTTCGTATAAATCACGAAAATACAGTAAGAGTAAAAAAAATGTTTTAATGTGTCGTAAAATATCATCAAACACACACACACAAATAAAAATAAATTAAATTTACAATAGCAAAGCAAAGAATGTATATTTATGTATACGTCTGCTTTTATGTATGTATGTTCCCTGTACAAATCCACAGTTTACGTCGGATATTCACCGGCTTTGTAACGGAGGTACTGGTCCACGGATATCACCATAAGAGGATATTCAAACATCTAAAAAGTTCTAAACCGTTCAAATTACATTTTGAAGCCTTCATTTTTTTCCATACGAAAGAATGATCTTATCGTTTCGAGTTTGAGACCATTGGAAAGCCCGTAAAAAGCGGGAACGAAATTGCTTCTAACAAATTTTATTGGAAAGAGCGTATGACGTAGAATATGAAAGAACAAGTTCATCCTGAACTGCGTTCATTTGAAGCTTTATGATGTGGATTTTTTAAGGATAATTTCTATAGTTTTGATAATATATAAATAGAAAAGGTTCTATGTACTTTTTCAGACTATCCAAAAAAAAGTAATTAATAAATAAATAGTAAATTAATATATAAATAAATAAAATTAGAAATAAAATTTAATATATAAATAAATAAAGTGTATCATTGAGATGTAATAATTTTTGCCCTTAAATCCGCATGAAAAAACATGAACGATGAGAACTTTCAAAGACAACGTCGTGACGTCACAATAAATCATAAAAAAACTGTCTGATAATGAGCCGGTCAGCTGAGATACATATGAAACTAAGTTAGTAAACGCTGAACATTTGAAAATAGAATGAAAGAAAATTAAGATTTCAAGCACACTCTGTCACTTCTTTAACAGAAACAAAAGTTATTTCCACTCCTCTATCTAATATCCTTAGTATTATTCCATTCCGATGCAAATAAACAAACACTGACATTTTGGAAGCTTATATTGCACATTACTCTCACGCTTCACAGTATTCTTATATTGTTTGTTTTCGTTTGGAAGAATAGTTCCTTTAAGCTAGAAATTCTGGAAACGAAGTAAAATTTTAGTTTTATTTTTTTCCCCGACTCCTTCTAAAATTTTCGAAGGGATGATTACGTGCATAGAATTGACGACGACACAGGAACGTAAGATGGGATGAGCTATTGCGGAACGGAATTCGAAACTAAGTTTTTTATTACATTTTCGATAAATTCAAAGTTTATGAAGCACTGTATGGAGATACTCTGCTTCCGAAACATTATTTAAATAGAGTGATGCTCCTGATACGGAAGTATTTTTGTTGACCGCTTAGTTATATTTAAAATTGGAGTAAACGACACAACTTTTGCGAAACGGTTAAATTCGGCGGCGAATTTTATTAAGTGCGCTATTCGTCTTGTTTCGCTTTAGGAAGATGATGCAGTGGAAATATACAGCTGGATTGAAGATATCAAGTAAAATAAGGAAGAACAATTGCATATAGAGGTGAAGATATATATTAAAATTGTATTTGAAAGTGTTTATTGCAGTTGTTCCCTAAGTTGACTGGACTCCGACCCATCTAACAAAAATTTCCAACTTTGGGACCCACCTCTAAGCTGCCTTAGAGAAAAGAGGGCTAGTTGTGGAACTACTTAATGCCGTCTTATTTACTCTAATTGAAATGTTAAAAAAGAAAAATTAGTGTTACCAATATGAGGGAAAGACTTTTGAAATAAGAAACACAACTTAAAAAACTTTTTTTTATTTCTTAAATACCTACACCTGCAAGGTTTTTTTACAAAGTTATTTCAATGGGAAGGATGTATTTGTGTGTCATTTATCTTTATTAGTTTTTGCATCAACTTCAACTTTAGTTACTTTTATTCGCAGACTTCCTATTTTTTTAAATTCATGTGTATTGTGGCAAGCCCACCCAATATTCACTCACGACCCACCAGTGGGTCGCGACCCATAGTTTGGGAAGTACTGGTTTAATGGATAACGGCATACGAGAATTGTTTTTCAAAAACTACATTCAAACTTCATCACAATACCTAATATTAAAATATTGTTAAATTAGAGGTAAAATGTGCACTCAGTTAAAATTTCTAAGTGTACGGTGCATGTATTAAGGTTATTGCAAAGTTATTTAAATTATTATAAAATTAAAGTACTCTAGAAATTGAAAATTTAATGGATAATATTATTCTCTCTAATGTTCTGCGTAGTATTGGTTCTTATCCATTGCAGACCAAGTGCGTAACCAGAGATTGGTACCAACTCTCTCAGAAGCACCTCAATGAGGGTAGTGACATCGCCCCAATTTTTATTTATTTATTTATTTTATTTTATTATTATTATTATTTTTTTTTTTGACGCTCAATTTCCCCTGAGCTCTAATTGATGCAAACTGCACTAGGAATTTAATTTAGCCGAGAGGTATCCTCGCCAAACAGATATTCAAGGGTCTTTAACATTTGCATAATCATACGACATGGACGCAGACGATTTTCTGCATCTTGAAAATACACCGACTTGGGCCAGGATTTGATCCGGCGAACTTGGGCGTACGAGGCTTGCGCCTTACCACTACTCCCCCCCCCCTGCCGCCTTAATGGATAATATTTATGCTCAAAATATGCTTTTATGATGTTAAAGGGAAATTAGATCCAATAACATTCTTAGGATTGTAGATTTCGTAAAGTGCAGTTGAGCAGTGAAATCAAAATCCTTCACAAGTTCGGATCCCATCAATGCCGCCGTAGACGTAAACCTTCAATCATGTAAACACTGGAAGTGGGAGGAGTCGGTGGCAGACGGAAGAAAAACTACGAGAATAAAACAGGGAAAAAATATAGTTTCATAAACTTTCCAAAGCATATTGCGCATGTTTTGCTAGCATAATAATTTGTACTTAACTTGTCCACAAAAAGGATTCTTTTAGACCTAATCCCAAAATGCAAAATGCTTGCTTGCATTTCTTTTCTAATCTTGATTCACTGGTCCTTCCCAGTATTCATTTTTCTGTTCTAAAAAGTTTGAAATTATCTATGGTAATCGACATTAAATTGATTTTCGGAAAGTGGTTGTTGTTGTTGTTTCTAATCCCGCTTTGGTATCCAAGCTCCCCTTCGCAGAGCAACCAGGAATTAAGTCAGTGAGAAGCATCTTCCGCTTGTAGATGAGCACCACAACGGTGGAAGTACGACTTGACACATTATGAACTTGGATGACACCAGATGGCGCTACCACAAATACGCACTTTCCTTTTTTGACCTAAGATGGGAAGGGAATGGAAATACTGCACTCACCGGAACCATCAAAACTGCCTAGGGACTTAGGGTCCACGGATTTTACATGCACGTATCACCAAGCGTACATGATGGGTCTTCAGGTGGTTGGATATCGAAAACCCAATATTTCGTTTGGTAGTCCGACATCATAACTACTAAGCTACCACGTCGTCGCGAAAAGGGGTGTTTTCTTTGTAACTTCCTTATATTGTTGTTGCTATTAGAACTTTCTTGCAATGCAATTTAGGGTATATTTCACAATTTTAATACACTGCATAAATTTTGGTTTGTATTTAGCGATCCTTCCTAACACATTCAAGGTTTAACCAATTAGGACAGCTGTGCCTCTTCGTTCTGAAAAGAAGTCTTTGGATAGGTGAAAGATCCGTTTGATGATTCCACTTATTAAAATAGGACTACAGAAAACAGTTTTGCATCTCCGATAACGTACTTAGATTCCTATTGGTTCTCTACAAAAAACTCTCTCAAGATCAGGTGTATTCTTTTCAGAGCAACAACGTATTTTAGCTTCCTCTCAACTCATTTCTTAAAAAAATATTAGAAAAAAATGTATTGAATGTTATCTTTTACGGGTATTTTATTTTGTCTAAGCTAGAAATGGTGTGAAAAAGTATGGTAAAAACAAAAATATTTTCAACGTACCTTGTGGGTAAAGATATACCTCGCAGAAAAAAAAAACTTCACACACTGACTATAAATTGGTCGCGAATTTAAAAAATGACCCGCATAGAGTTATGTTTCTGTTTATGAATGTATGTATAAAAAATTATATATTCAAACACTTTCTAGAAACTAAAAACAGAAGATACTTTTGAATAAATATTAATTTGAACTGAACTAGCTACGTCTGAATAACGCAGTAGAGTTTTAGCTCTGTTTTATCTTTTGTTCTTTTGTTTGTACTAAAAGCAAATTTCAAAAGATGAATGCGTGCGCCAAATGTTCATATCTCTTTCTCTCAAATGACGCTTTTAAAGTGCCAGATAGCTATCTACGGATAGATACTAGAGACGGATTTCTATGGAATTCGTCACAATAGAAAGAGAATGCGATTTAACTCTGATTTTCTATTTTTATCCATATTTATTACGGAGATATATTACTGACAGCAGCACAGGACTTCGTTTTGTTTCAAGTGGATCTTTTTCGTTGCGTTCTCTTGGGTAAATCATATTCCCAAATAAAGTTTCTATCAATAAAATATTAGAAATTAAACATTCAATATCAAATTTCTAGACCATTTTTATGAAGACTGCTACAGGGTGATTGTAATTCAAGTTACCCTGTTTAGAGCTACGTAGAGCTCATTCAAATAGACGTATATTATTAAGTTTTGTACATAAGTCATGCGAATCATGGTGAAATGAAATATGCAATAAATTCAAAATTAAATTACCAGGCTTCTTTAGTTTTTGCTTCTTTATCAACTTCAACTTTAATTATTAAGTTGCTACAAATAATGAAGAAACCCTTTGTGATACTGTTTTGAAGATGTGATTTACTCAAATAGAATAATTAACAATTTATTAAACATTTAGCACATGAAATAAGTTATGTGACAGAATTTTACTTTCCTGCTTTTAAGTTACTTTTTTTCTTCCTATCTGCTGCCATCTCACCTGGTAAAAAGCAATTTTTTTTTTATCCTTTTTTCAGATTTATTTTCTCCCTAGTCCTTATAACATATATGCCGTTTCAATGACAGGCGTCTCTTATAACGAACTCTAGTTAGGTCCCAAAAACGCAACTTTTTTTGTAAACAGCCAGAAAATTTTGATATTATTATTATTTAATACTGCAATTCGATGCTAAATTCAAAAATGCACAGTATTAGGCATAATGTAAATTCAAACAAGATAAGCTTTACGTTATTGATAGCACTAAGCTTTTACCAAAAAACACAGAGTATAATTAAAAGAATTATATTGACATTAATGAAACAATATTGTACAAGTGTAGTAAAGATTGATATAGTATAAAAGTATGCAAGAATAGTAAGACCGTTTTTAAGAAATGGGTATCTGTAATCCAGGTACAAATTAGTACCAAGGTAAGCTAACAAAATTATAGGACATTTTTCAATTCCCACTGCGATTAAAATAATATAATTGAGAATTCTCACATTTTTTCTTTTTAATGAAAGCAATAAGGGAGTTTAGGTTTTACATATGGCGTTTTAGTTAGAACTTTCTATAATAAAAGTTCATTATACCACGTTTTCATTTCACGAATGCTTGAAATATGTAAGCTAATAATCTCGAGTCTAGCGTATTCTTAATATGTAGAAATTTGGTGCGTATTTTACCAGAAATGCATAAAATCTGGCATTCTGTAGTATACCAGATATGAAAAGTTGGCATTGTACGTACATAATGCCGGATTTCATGCGTCGTTGATAATATATATATATATGTATATATATATGTGTGGGTGTGCGTGTGCGCAAATAACGTGAAAAATTACAATTTTCATCTTAAAAAATATTGTAAGTAAGATGAAATTTTTCCATTAACTCTTCAGTAAATTACAGATAGTGAAATACATTACTTTACAAAAAATGCTCGGATTGGCTGATGGTGAAATTACAGCTGGTCATTGTTTACTTTGTGTTATTATGTAAATGATTATATGTTTATTTATCCCCATTCGTAGATGTAAAAATATTTATAAAGAAATTTAAACATTTTTGTAGCACATCGCTTTTTTAAAAAATTTACAATTTGCATAAGATTAGAAAAATCCATTTTCTTTCTCTAGTCTAACGGATCGTATAACGATTAAAGATAGCAACAAGAATACATTTTCTACATACAAATAAGTATTTTTTCGAAGAAGAATTTCAAAGAGATTTGATTTCACCTGAGAGCAACACGTTAGCCTAAAATTTTAAATAATATGTAATAATGGAAGCCCTTTTTGTAATTTGAATTTGTGTTTTTTTAAATGTAATTTAATTATTTATTTATTAATTTATTTCAAATATAATACCTTAAAAGTAACGGCTAAATTAAGAGCTATGCTTTAATTTGATAACAATAAATTCAGCGAATTTGAAATGGACAAACTCGGTGAGGCTCAATTTATTAGAAAGCCTTTTGTTTGAAGTTGAACAAATACATTAGAAGTATTTTCGAAAAGCAACAACGCATTGATTGAAATTTTAATGGCAAAGAGCCAGAGTAATGTTCTTGACTAGGACTTTCCTTCCTATTATCCTTTTCATTGCTTCCAAGTTTGAGGGTTTTCTTGAACAAACTTCGCACATATTCAAATTTTTAAAAGGGATTTGAAAAGAATACTTACTCGGCTACAAGAACTTGCCATGGTTGTTTGGAAAATAAATTTGTTAACGAACTTTATGTTGAAATATTTTAAAGAGCATGTAAATAAATGAAGGGTTTGTAATTAATGCTGCTATATTTTTGTACACAATTAACATTGTTTATTAAGTAAATTTTTAAAGATTCCAAGGATATAAAAAATTCTCTCCAACAAATGTATTTAAAGTTATCCAAACTGTGGAAGAAAAAAACAGAAAAAAAGGAGAAAAAAAATCCCTTCTATACCGTATACAGCAGATACTCAATGTAACGAAGTCCTATTTACCAAAATTAATTTATTTAATAATGTTCAAATGAAGTTGTTTTATTTTATGTTCCATGAAGTTTAGAGCCTTAAGATAACTTAAGGGTATTATGAAACACTGTTCTTATTACTTATTTATTTATATTTTTTTTCCAGCTCCCAAGTTGATGTTACCGGATTTGATAGAAAATCAGTGCTTAGACTCAATACTATAAAATAACCAATTATCATTAATATAGTTTAAAAACACAGTTATGTGCACCTAACAAAGTATTTCCCCTTAGGGTCAGTTGGGGTAATTGTAAACAAGCTTCATAACTACACTTGTGGTGGTTTTGAAAACTTAACTGCTTGTGAGTGATAAACTGGTAGCATAGGGAAGACACTGAAACAGTTTCGTAAGTTTGGAAGCAACTGTGGAAATTACAACACTATTGTTTGAAAATGGCACAGTGAAAAAAGTTGTTTAACAAAATTTAGTAATCTAACATTTTCATCTCCAGCTCATCTACAAAAGCGATGTAAGCGGTTTCAACCATTTTTATTTATCATATGGAATGCTGCTAAAAGCATTTAGTTATGAATTTAATCCTCCCTGTTATTTTTCATGTGCAAGTTATGTGTTTACAATTACCCCATATATTTCGAACTCTGGGGTAATTATAAACACTTAAATTTATCCTATTTCCAATATTTTGGAGGGACAATATGTATTATATTTTGATGTAAATTACACTTTTGTGTCTATTTTACATAACTGTGGTTGTTGTTGCTAATGCCACTTGGAAATCCAAGCCCCCCCTTGCAGGGAGACAGGGAATTAACACTCCGTCGGTCGCGCCGTATCTCACAGATACCAAGCTTTGAAATTACTTTCTTTTAAATCGAAGTAGGAATGTCACGACCTTGACCAGAGCAATATCTGCAATTCCGGTCACTAGGTCTCCTGGAATGTTGTGGGAGTAGGTGTCGGTGGATTTTTCCCCAGCTTTTGGGGGTTAATTTGTGGTTTGTATCTGTGGGCTGTATCTGTGTGGGGACCAATGAAGTTTTCCGTTTGTTATACTAATTTCATAAATTTTTTGAGTTTATTTTGCTTTTGAAAATGAGTAAAAAACGCTTTCTAGATTTAAATGATCAGAAAGATCTTGAAACAGTTCATAAAATTTTATTTTTTGATGAAAATTAATATTTAGATGCAGAAATTTTCGATGAAAGTGATAAGGACGAAGGAGATTTTATGAAATGTCATTCAACAAAAAGACTAGGTAAACGTAGTATAAGTGTCTAAAATGCAGCGAAGGCTTTTGCTTAGAACATACCGTGATGTTTTAAAAAAAAAAGTGCGTTTTATGAACCATATGTATCCGAGACGGATTAATTTTTTCATCTATTAAAATTATTTGAATAGTTAATATTTTAATTAAGAATATTTTCACTTAATATAATTATATATAAACTCCTATTGTACGCATATATTTTATTACTTTACATTACTTTTTACTTGTAAGTATTTGCGTTGTAATTTAATATTTTCATTGTATTTTGTACTGAAATAAAGGAAATAAAGGGGAGATAAGGGTCCAAGTGTAGGGGAGGTGGAACCTGGCACCAAAAACAAAAAAACATTTAAAAAAAACTTTCATAATTAAATTTACGCATTGCTATTACGAAATGTATCTGTGAGATACAGCGCGCCCGATGGCGCAAGATTTGGAGCGCGACCGACGGAGTGTTAAGGAAGCTCCTACTGATTATTAATAAGCTCCGCCAAAATGAAGTACACTTAGCTCAGAGGGGCTTAATGATTTTGAACCAGCTCCCAGACGAGAGATTGTCACCTAAGTTGGTCCCTCAGCGGAAATTATTTCTACCTTGGTGTACATTTAAAGCGACAGTGTATTTTACGTACACAATGCCCTTTAGCGCACTCGGTCTCCGAGTAATCAGTCGCGGGAAGTGGTCACCCTCGCAAGCGTTGACCACGGCCAGTTGTGCTTCACTTTCGGTGTTCTGTGAGATCTACGCCTAACCGACTGATCCACCGCTTGACAAATTTTACATAAATTTGTCGCATTACTTGATTTTTTGCAATATATTTCTCATTAAATGATCTCAGCCGACTCATAACATAACTCAGAGGACCACATTCGGCATGTTGGCCGTAGATGTAGAACCATTGCTCTGGAACTTCTTAAACCTTCAAGCAGACTGCGTATGAAACAATTTTCCATTTGCATTAACTTTATTTGAACATAACTCAATGTTTACAATTACCCCAGATCTCTGGGGTAATTGTAAACACACTGGGATAATTGTAAACACGAGCTCATTCGCTAACAAATAGTCATAAAGTCAAAATTTTTGAACACATTTACTCACAAGAAGTACAGTAGTGGCTACAATGCTCTCAAATTTATCTCTGAATTTATTCTAGGAGTAGGGAATTATCGAAAGTTAAAACATTGAAATAGCGTTTACAATCACCCCAACTGACCCTAACTGATGTAAAAGCCTGCCTAGAATATTAGACTTTAAAACACATTTACACAGTTATCTTACTCATAACTAAAGAAAAGGCAGTAAACAAAAGTAATTTCCGTGGTTGAAACACTCCCTGAGATTAAATATGAAGTTTCACCATGGCCTATTGTAACTTTTCCATTATTAACAATTATTATCATGTCTTTGAAATTAGTTTTAATAGCATCTTACATTATTTGTACAATGACGAAGCTGTTTTCCGAAATGCCTGAACAACTTCAAAATTGCCCGATTTCTGCAATTTTTTCCAACACTTATTTTTATAAAATCTAAAATAAATTATGCTTTGTTTCATTTAAGTTCTTGGCGAATTCACTTTTAAAAGAATTATGACAGGTACCAGAAACTTATGCGTACATTCAGTATAACATATGTAAATAAGTATCACTTTGTTATTAAATAATTAATCACATAAAATTTTATCTGATATATAAATAACATGAATTTAAAACTTTGCAAGCGCTTAAGCAATTTTTGGTATTTGATTAGTGATGTCTTTTTTACCGTAAATATATCATATTTCCTCTTTTCTTAAAATTCCATTGCTCTTATTGCTTTACAAATTATATATTTCCAATGAAGTACGTTTTTCTTCAATAACAAAACCATTTTTCCAGAAAGTGAAAAAGCTTTTAAGGAAAAAATAACATCCATTTTTTCTCCATCTTTAAAAACTTCAAAGAGTTTTTAAAAAACTTTTGGATGGTTTAATTAAATTTGTCTACGAATGGAATTAGTCCAAGCATCAATTTAAACTTGGCAACAAATGTATACTTTAGATTATAATTTTATCTAATGCATTAAGAAATAAATGTTTTAAACATTTATTCCAGTGGTGTTTTAATTTAATAAATATCTTCAGATTTTTGTTAACTTTTTCAGCACAAATGAAATTAATGCTTGTTTAATTGGGGTAATTCCAGTAGTAGAAACATACGAAATCGTTTCCTTTTGAAGCTATCAAAACAAAGAAACATAAACAAAATTTTAAAAAATCCCCTTTCATTTTTTAAGTTTCAGGACTTGGTACTTGTCATTCTTTGGGAATTTGATATTATGAAAAATATTTAAAATTTATCATTTAGTATTGCTGTGTTTATGTGCAACGATGATATACTTAAAAATTGGCTCAGAAGCTGCGTTCGATTTTTCTTTACATACTTATTATAAAAATAATTTTAATTAGGTACTCGAAAATAGCATATAGTTATTTATTTGTTAAAGTATCATAAAGATTATTTAACGTTTATTGATGTTTTTCTGATTTTTACGAATTGTTACACACTTCTGCAGATTTTAGTACAATTTGGAGGGGTGGTGAAAGAGAAGCGGTGGGTTTTGATCCGGCGATCATCTTAATGCAAATATAGTGCTTTAACTGCTTTGCCAAAAGACGACAAATGGCCTGGGACGAGATGTATTATATGCCTTTTAGTATTACGTCACAGAACCAAACGTTTTATGACAATGATTCTTTTTACGCTTTCATCTAAACCAGAGTTTCCCATATACAAAATTTTACATTTTATGTAGTAAATTTTCATATTTTTGGCTCGTTCCTTGCGCTTTCAAATAAAAAGTGGGAAATGGTAGGAGAAAAGCAAGTTCTAAAATTAAAATCAATCAATAAAAATCGTTCGGTACCAATTTGTAATCCAAATTTTAGAGTTCAGGCAAAAGTAGAAATAAGTGCATGTCAAATTTTGTATGTATGCTTCCAAATACCAGTCCACTACTTTCCTGCATCTCTGGAAAACACAATTTATTTTAAAAATAAGCATAATTTTTGTACTCCTTGTACACTGTAAAAAATTTTATGAAAAAAACGGAAAAAGTACGGCAGCAGATTTGCCGGAAACATTCCGTTTCTGATAAAAGTTTCCCGACAATTGACAGAAGTTCGATTTCATTTTTCTCCGTTGATCCTTTTAAATACAGCAACTGTAAAACGGGAAAGTTCCGACCTCGCACTATCAGAATCGTGAGGTACGTGATATTTCCGTTTTTGGAAGGAAAAACCATGTTTGGAGGCACTACGGAAATCTTCCGTTAAAATCAGTCAAAAAACCATCTGAAAATGCAGGGTATTTTTATCACTTCGTGATTTCTTTTACCTTAGCTACAAAAAATTCCGCCTTTGCATTATTATTTTCGCAAAACCCCTTTCTGTACCGCGCGAACCCCTGGGGGTTCGCAAACCACCGGTTGGGAAAAGCTAATCTAAACGACTGAGATCTATCTTTTTTTAATTTAGAAGATTGATTCTTTAAAAAGATTGTGAATTCAAACAACGATTTAAAGCTTTTAATGAACATTCAATATTTTAATGACATCTGCAGAACTATGCTACATATGTTAACGTTTTGTCAATGTTAGAAGGAAAAATTACGCTACTGTAGAGTAAACGGGGTTGTTCAAGTATCCCATGTGATTAAGTATCCCATATGATCAGTTATCCCCATTCTCCCCTACGTAAAGTAAACCCACACTTGAGCCAAGATCTTTGGAAGGATTGGGAAAAACTTGTATAACATTTTTCGTTATTCATAAAGTGGAAAAAATATGCAAAGTGGATTTTTTTATAACACAGTTGATATCGTTTTTTTTTTTTTTTTTTTTTTTTTTTTTTTTTTTTTTTTAAATGTTTTGAAGGAGTGGCAAATGAACTAAACTGTAAACTTCACTATATAATGCAGTTTTCATTGAGGAATAATGTGTACTTTAATCAATATAGTGACGCAACATAGTTGGAAATATTATCTATTTAAACAATGAATATTTGCATTGTTTAAATAGATTAGATAGACAACAATTGCTGTATTGTATCTTTTACACGTGCAGTACTTCATGAAAAATTTCATTGATTTTCCTAGGATTTCCAATAAACTGTAGATTACGTATTTTTTTTTCTTTCTTGAAAAGCTTGTTTGCAAGGAGAGTGCTCTTAATAAAAAAGAAAATATGTTGTAAAATAATTATATCTAATAATGTAAAATGTAGTAATTTTGTTTCTTAATTTAAATGTTTATTTCTCGAGTTTGGCGTAAACTTTCAACTCAAAATAATATGGGTTTATTATAAGTTATAAAACATATTAATCAAGAGTATTCACAAAATAGTCCAAGCAAACTTGAAGAGAATCAACTTTTGTAAATAAAAAAAGGCATGCATTTTAACTCATACATACTAGAAAAATATATTTTTCAAGAGGAAGTAATTAACAAGAAGATCTGTAAGGGAAAAATATTTCCGTATTCAGTAATATTAAAGTGCTTTTGATTTGTAAAATGTATTTCGTGCTTGCAAACAAACCCAGCTAAGTTTGATCAATATATATTTTTGCATATAAAACGAAATATGAAAAATTATTATAATAATATAGTGAATAAAATCTCAATAAACTAATATATACAATTCAATCAATGCAATAATGAATGCAAAATTAATTTTAAAAATATTTAATTATTTTTATGATTTAATCAAATTTTGTTGTATATAAAGAATTTATATCAACGATAAACTAATGCATGAAGAAATAAAAAGAAGGACGTTCAGGAAATACGTTTTATATTTCTTAACTATACTAACTCCGGAAGAAGAAAAAAATCAAACGCAAATAGAATTTAAAATGTTGCTTTCATTTGAATTCTCCCGAGAACATGCATTAGAATATCTTTTAAATGAGTAGCAATAGTGAGATCCACCTTTTTTGTCTTCCATCTAATGTCTCGTGAGGGTCTTTAGCATCGTAATAAAAGGCCCAAGACCGTTTCCGAAATTCCTACGTAATGAAAAAGGAATTGAAGAGCCAGGTTAAGTTTCCTCATGAGTAAGTTCATCCAGTAGTTTTAGCCCTAACACAGAATGTGGGAAAAAGAAACAAAGAATAATAAAAGGAAACAGCAGGCAACTTGCCAATCTTCATCTTTTCTTTGGATCCCAGTGGTTCAAACTGTTTGGGCTTCCGCACTTTTTGCATTCCTGCGTTTCCATTATATATTTATTTTTCGTCTTGGGGAACTAAAGGATTTTTCTTAATACCTTAAATTATCTTCTATTGAAGATATCTTTCACCTTAAGGCTTAGTTTGGGAAAGTTTAGATAAATTTCGAAACATTTACAAATTTAAGATACTTAGTGTTAGGACTCGACCGATGGCATTTTTTGGCCGATGGGCCGATGCCGATTGTTGGCCGATTGTTCTGAGACCGGCCGATGGCCGATTGCCGATTATTCTCCTTTTCCATCGGCCGATGGCCGATGGAACAAAAAACTCACTTTAAACCATTAAAACGTGGTAGAATGCTTGTCAAAAATCTCATTCGAATCATTTATTTATTTTTATGTTTATAAAAACATAAATGCATTATTCAAGCATCGTAAAACTATTTGGGGGAAGTTTACATAATAATTAAAACTAAAAGAATCACTCGATATTCTAGTAAAGTAATTAAACTATTTGGAGGTTAAAAAATATTAAAAAATGCTATATCAGAGGATCTTTAATTTTTTTTCTGATCTTTGCAAAAAAACTCAACAACTATTAGATCGGATCGGGTCTAATTCCCTTTTCTTCAACATTTTCTCTTTATAACACCTGCACTGCAAATGCCAAGTACAGCTGCCTTTATTGCTTTATTTTTTCATGCAGAGGAATGCAGATGTTATAATAGACTAACAAATGATGTGGGTTTGTATCTTTAACGAAATTCTCAACCCACTCCTCTCAGTTTTTTTCATAATTCCCCTCCCCCTTTTTTAAAAGAAAAACGAGAACGATTTCTTGTTTATTTTTCACTATAAAAGTTATTTTAATTAAAAATAGCTCTTTTTCTAAAATAAAAATAACATATTAAAAAATTTCGCTCGCAGTAGTACCCCCTGTTCATAACCAAGAAATACTGAATATTGCTTTAAAAACATAGACGTGAGATTTTTTTTGTCATTACAAATTAATGCTGGGTCTAAAATTACACTGAAATACTTGACATGTTCTTTATATTTTCATGAGCACAATGTAAGGTCACCGAAATAAACCAATATTTTGAGCACCATTTCTGTTGACAAATAATCTTCTGAAAAACACTTGATCGTTTATAAAAATTAAGATGTATTTTGAAAAATTATATGTATATTTATATATACATTATATTTTTATATACATTAACTTTATTTTTTGAAGTTAATGAAATTGTAGCATTTTTATTAAGGTATTATTCCACCATGCCGCGCGAACTCGTTTTTTAAGAATTAAATTTTTGAAAAAAGCTAGCCGAACTAAGCACGTAAAATTTCGATCAATAAATATTTATACTGAAAAATTGATTCATATTTTTCATCAATATGTTCTATCTTGTAAACTAACAATAAAATAACAAGAAATATTCTAAACTGAAAGCAGATGCAACGAGATTGTTGAACAATAGCAGAAAAACTGTCAATTGTCTAACACGTGGCATCAAAGAAGCCAAAAAAAAGCGCTAAAAATATGAAGCATAGAGGGGGAAAAATTAAAATAATTATCGTATAAAAAAAGTTAAGATGTATTTAATAATAATGTGTAAACTAGGCATTGATCAATTTTCGAAAATAAAGAATGTTTAGCATTTTTATTAAGATGTTATTGAATCCTGTCGCGCGAACTCGCATTTTGAGAATTCAATTTTTAAAAAATTGCAAGTCGAACTTGGACACATAAAATTTCCATCAATAAACATTTATACTGGAATTTTTTTTCTTATTTTTGATTTGGATCAATATTTTTAATGTTGGAAACCAAAAATGAAATAATGAGAATAACTGCACACTAAAAGCAGATGCAACGAGATTGCTGCACAATTGAAGAAAAACTAACACGTGGGATCGAAAAAGCAAAAAAAAAGGAAAAAAAAAGAAACGCTAAGAGAAAAAAGTTTACGCTGGTAAAAATTAAAATTATTATCGTACTTCGATTGAGTTGACTTTTTATTGTTTACAATTTCGGAATAATAAGAAACTTGACAAATTAACGCAGATGGTATAATATTATTGCACAATGACATCTAATGCACTAAGTAATTATTTAACGAAAAACGGACAAAATGAGGCAACTAAGCCAATGCGAAAAACAAATAGCGCTCCATAAGACGCCCCTATTACTTTTTCTTTAACATATTCTATTTCGCGAGCATTCTGTTCAACGAGAAATAATTTTAATAATGAAGGTTTTCGGGTAGCGATCGCTTAAACTATTTTTCCGAATCTTTTATCAAATACTTTTCAAAATGACGTTATTTTTGTGCTTTTTAAAACTGATGTGCTGCCTGTTATTGTATGGAAATAGAAATCTAGCTATGAAGGAAAAAGAAAGAATGTTGTTCTCTGGAAAGTCGTCCCTGTGAAAAACATCGGCCTTGCATCGGCTTTTAGATGTTTTTCATGGCCTATGGGCCGATGTTTTTCTAAAGTTAAGATCGGCCGCCGATGCCGATGGCCGATGGCAACTTTGTTGAACAATCAGCGCCGATGCATCGGTCGAGCCTTACTTATTGTGATTTATTTTAAAAGTATGAAATTTATACCATAAGTGTCGACACTAAGCAGAATGATAATAGATAATACAACTCAATTGTCAACAGTACCATTTTTCAGTTGCTAACAATAATAATTACACATTAAAATTTTATTTTTTTAAAAGGTGTTATGAACATATATAATACTTATAAAGAGCAGACATGATTCCATAAAAAATCATTAAATGGGCAGTAACTTCCGTTCTGCGCTACCGTAAGCTAAAAGAGTTACCGTTCTGGGAAAAATTAACAGCGTAAATACATTTACAGCTTTTTTCCGGAATAGTTAACTAGACACAGTTTGTTCAGCTGAATCCAACTCATCTCAGTTCATTCATTATTGAACAGTCCAATTAGAAAACCAACTCTCTGAGCAAAAATTCCAATTTGATATAAGCATTCGCTGTACTTATAACTTCCATTTCGGAATGTTTATTTTCAGCCGTCCATCATGTACATTAGACAAGGAAGCTGTATGGTAATAAATGTGTCTTCTTTGGCACCTTACTAAGTATACATGACATAAAGCATTATTTTTTTACAAAATACATTTCCTTAAACATTCAACAAAACTGAAAAACTCAGACGTATAAACAATTAATTACTCTTAAATAAATAGGTGCAATCCATATGTGCAATCGATGATTATATTTTTTTTCTCCATTTCCTGTAGTATCTATACTGAAAAATACATATTAAAACGTAACAACTAGTTAAACTTATTAATAGTATACGAGAAAACTACCTCGAAAGTCGAAATACCTGATAGGATAAATTTCCCTGAAATGTATTTACAGGGGAAAAATGCTCAGTAATCAACAGAAATACAGTATGTTGGAAATGAGCACGAAACTAACTACTTCCTTAGCTTTTATTTTTTCTTTTTTAAAGTAATTATTTTGCTAATCCTTTTTATCAACGAAGTTTATTTATATAGAGATGTTTCGTTGTATTAGGCGCAAATGTAAATATTTTTATTTGTCATCATGGTATTTTTTGAATAAAGCATATGGTTTTAGTATTATACCCTTTTCGGAACTTATTGCTATTTTTCTGAACACCGACTGAAATTCTATCCAGGAATTGACAGATTTCAATATGTTATATAAAAAAACTTTGCTTTATTACTGAAAATATCTTAATTTTGTAATTTATAATAGTCCTTATATTTTTTGGTAAAATAATTCCAATTGTCATGTCTGCTAAGGAATTTAAACAAAAGTTTAGTTAAAAGTTCTTACAAAAATCCTCAGAAACATTCGAACTGAGTCAAAAAGAGTAAAATATATGATTTTCTTTTATCTAGCGCTATTGAAAATTGAATTTATAGTTTATTTAATTCATATGCTGTTCATTAAAAAAGTGTTATGAATATGAGTTTTTTAGTTTTTAAATAGACGAAAACTGTTGCACTTAGACGTAGCCAACCTTTTAAGTTAAGCGTTAAGCATAATACGGGATTCTACAAATGTGTTGGAAATATCATATACATTTTGAACTCTAATGAAAAGACTGCAATCAAAAATGAAGGTTGTGATTTAAGGAAAATGATTAGAATTTTTTAGTGTTTTATACTTCTTTTTTCTCAGCACTTTCCTTTTCTTCAACAATAAAAAAGCTTTTTACTCCCTTATATTACAATTTCTCGAAATCTATTGTTCTTACTTCTTTTATAAGAAGTTTTTTTTTTCTAAATTTGCCCAGCAGAGTAAATCATGAAATGACTGGAGCGCTTTTATGGAACAATAGAAAACTTTTAAAAGTAAAAGAATTTTGCAATTGTTTTCCATTTTAAGGCACTTGAAAAGCTTTTCATTCATTTCTGGCACCTTAATTTGACTTCTTTGTGCACTGGTTTCAACTTAGAAGAAAGATAACTTTCACTTTTTATATCTTTCAATTAATTTTAGTTGTGAAAATAAAAAAAATACGTATCAGTTATTTAATGAAGAATTTCAGATTTTTAAAAATAACTTTTTCGATTGCTTTTGTATTATAAAACGGGGTTATCTGGTCTGAATTTTCATATATTGTGAAAGTATGTAATTAGTATTTTAAGACCGCAGAAAAGATCATATTTTTTGTAAGCTGAACTTTCGTTTTATTTTCCCTTTTACCCTGAATAAAAATAATAAGACGTGTAAAATTGATAATTTCTAAGTTCATATTTTTCTTCCAATTTCTGGGTTGTTTTTGTACATCTTCCTTAAAAATAAAAATACAATTAAACTGACGTGTCTGATTTGTAAACAGTGTACCCACTTCATAGGCAACAACACGCTTCTTCAAAATTATAATATTATACATATTAAGAGTATAATTATTCTACGTTTTCTTTTGTTTCATTTACTCACCTTGTGATTTATTAACAAGAAGTTCCGTCTAGAACTATACGAGCCTACTTTCCCGTATACACCAGATTCAAATTTATATTCTAGCTATGTCTCTCTCTCTCTCTTTTTCTCGTTTAGCTTAAGTTCTTAATTGCTTCAGACATACCTTTTCACGGGTTAATGCATATTTATTCAATCCCTAATTTATTCAGTCATTCATGTATTTATTCACTCAGTTATTAATTCATTCTTTTGCTTATTCATTTAATCATTCATTAATTCAAAAATATTCTTGAAAATCTCGATCAAAAAATTTCATAGGAAAATAGGCTCGTTAGTTCTGGATGAACTTTCTATCTGTACATGTTCTACGTCATAAGAGCTTTCCGATAAAGTTTGTTCCAAGCAAATCGGTCCGTTAGATCAGGATTTATATAGGATTAAAATTTCCCAATAGGCAATATTTTTTTTTTTTTTTTTTTTTTTGAACTTTTCAAAAATGAACAAAAATTGTTCAAATCAATATTTCACGCCAAGAACTTCTTCCAGTGAGCTTGTTCATTGGAACTTGGATCTTGTACCCAGAGTTTACATAATTTGCTTCATTTTCGCCCGTAGGCGCTAATGTTAAAAATTTTTCAACTGTTCAAAATTGAACAAAAAATTGTTCAAATCAAAAAGTAAAATATGGAAATGAGATTTCCTCGCCGAGATCTTTCGAATGCAAAAAGAATTTTTCGAATCGGACAATTCGTTCAAAAGTTATTAGGGGGGACAGACAGACAGACAGACACACTTTTTCCCCATCTCAATACCCTACTTTCAGATTTTTCATTTTTTAATCTTTATTTAATTACTTAACTTATTTTTGACTTTTCTTGATTTCTAACGATATTTTCAAGATTCATTAAGCCTTCTTTCATGCTTTATTCTTATTTTTTTTTACTTTTACGGGAAAGTAGGCTAAAAACTAACAAGTTTTATTTTGTCAAAAATCCATCGCGATCAAAAGATAGTAACAATAGCAATGCCTATTGTAGAATCGTTGACGTGATCAGAACGTAGATGTTATGCATATTTAAAGCAAGTTTTTATTTGTACTTACTTATGAGATTCGGTTTAATGTTTCTTTGGTTTAAACATTGTCTTTCTTCAATTCAGTCATTATTTTTCTTATAAAAATGAGTATAACATTAAATTGTTGGAAGAAGTTAATTTCATAAGGAATTCATTGAAATATGCTTATTTCCTACTAAAAATGTGTAAAATGGAGAAAATTGCCAAATGAAGGCTCTTTCGGATGGAGGTCCAAGTGCTATGCCGATATATATACTGCTATTGAATGTATAATTTTGTCCATTTATACCTGATGAAATGATTGAAATTTTTAAACTTTAAACGCAAGAATTATACCCTGTGCCTACATATTTTACTTCATTTGATATTAGTAAATGTCTTTGAAGTATTTGAGACTTTTAAAAGCAACTGATAAAAAAGCGAGAAGGCATAAAGCTCTAAAGAGAAAAATGCATAAAAATAAAACTCCATGCGCGTAATAAGAAAAAAGGAAAAAGGTTTGCTTGTTCTTTTGTAAACATTGAAAGGTACATTTATGAGACTCAAAATGGCAGAACTAAATTGTGAACAATTGCTTGCAACTCCTTTTACAACTTTCCTTTTATTGCTCAGCCATTTATGTAGTTTTGACATCCTTTTTACGGAGTTTACAAAGCTAAAAGAGTTGTGGGCAATAAAATATATAATTTTTCTTCTTTCCGTTTTCTCTTACTTATCAATAGACAATGAGGCTAATTTCCAGGCAAATGCAGTAGAATATGTTAAAAGAACGGTATGCATTCAAGACATATAATTCTTGTTTCTGTTTTTCTTCACTTGTCTATGAACAAGATAAATTTTAATTTGAAAAAGGGTGTGAAGGTCATTTTAATGAATAATGAAGACAAAGCTGTCTGCATTTTTATTTTTATGGTATTTTTCTCAGCAGTTAGTGAATTTGAAAATATTTTTTCATAAAGGTTTTAAACGAAGATTTCTGATATTTTTGGATTTGCAAATCAAATCTAAATTAAAAATAAAATAAATTGTATTATTTTTAAATGCAAGTTATTTACTAATCTCCATTTTGTATACCTTTCGATGTCCCTTCCACCAAGGGAAATAATTTAACATGAAAGCGATGAACTTTTGTTTTGAATAAATGATAAACTATTGTGCAATTTAAAATATAATTAAATCTTCCAAATGTGCACGATTACGATTAAATATATTTTACTTAAATCGGGAATCACATTATGTAAAGAACATTTATCAATGACAAGACTTATTTTGCTATTATAAGAATGCACGAAACAGAAGCCTCGAGTAATATTTATGCTCACTTCAAAACAAAATAAGAAGGAAAAATAATTTCGGAACAAATTGCGAGATTAAGCATATCGCACATCATTGAAAGGTTCAGTGCTAAACAAAAGAAGGCTCTTAAACAAAACAAAACAACACAAAACAAAAAACAAAAAAACAAAAAAATTTTTACAGTGAAATTTAAATTTCATTATTTAATTTCCCTAATGGAAATAATGCAATGTACAACTGCAATAAAAATCAAATCTTCCCCGACACATCATCTGATGTTGACAGATAATCCATATTAGTATTTCAATCCTTATTGTGCCTTTGCATTCAGTAGCGCAAAACAACGAATAAAATTGAGAATGAGGATTCTTACAAAAGATGAATAAATAAAATAAAAGCAAATATTTTTTTCTTCTAAAGACGCCAATTTATTTTAAAAAGTTAATTTGACTGAGTTGAATTTTCAAATTTGTTGCATATTTGGTATTATCTTCAGAAAGGCACATTTTGTAGGTCATACCGTAATTATCTGTGTTTAGCCCACGGGCTATCTACGACAAAACTTTTTTTTTTACTACCTGCGGGCAATATAACAATGCGGGAAATACATGAAATTAAAAAAAAAAAAAAAAGTATTATTAAAAAGGACAACTACCGTTCAAAAATATCGAAATCTGTTTTCCTGCAAGACAAAATGCAGATAAATAAATCGTAGCTTTCGAAACAATGGTCCAACGCAGATTAGGGCTGGGGCACTACAGGCGACTGCATTGTTTTCTAGGGTTGTATCCCATGTTTTTTCTGGGGGGCGGGCTATACAACGATGCGGGTTATACACCGAACTTAATTTTTTTAGAATGAATTTTTCTTCCTGCGGGCTATACAACGATGCGGGCTACGTTGAATACCGATACAAGAAATACCGATAATTACGGTATTTCTTGTATTAGATATCATAATTCAAAATTAACTCCTGGTTTATTGTTAATACACATTTTTTTCAAGTACAAAAATACATATAAAAGAAAGATTTCGTCATTTTGTTCTTCTTTATTTTAAAATTTGTAAAAACTATACATTGCAGAGAAAACAATCCACTGCATTGGAAAAAAATAAGTCGTAATGATTTTTAAGCATCCCGAGGTTATTTGCGTAAATGTTGGATAGTGTAATCGTAGTAAGGCCGTGGTAGCCTAGTGGTTAGAGCGTCGGACTTACACCTAGAAGGTCACGCGATCGTACTCGCTGAAGACCCACCATGTACACTTACGGACGTTAAGTCAGTGGACCCTACTACCACGCCCCTTGCGCAAACAATCCTAAGACATCGGCTAACAGTAGGGGTCTGGTGGAGAAAAGTGTAATCGTAGTAGTGGGAAAAATCTGTTATTGGCTGTTGTGCTCAACGGGAAAAAAGCATTAAAAAAGGAAAAAACTTACTGGAAATGGCCCAACATAAGAATATACGTACGAGATAAGTGCAATACACGTGTTCCGCTTCTTTAATTTCTCTAACGATTTTATCAAGTCTCACATCTCAACCCCATCACTCATATCAACGAACGTGGACTTAACTTTACCAAACTAATCAAAAAATTAACATTTCAATCTTTGCCCCATCAATGCCATGAGAAATTTGGATAACGTACAAAAGAAACAAACAGCATAAATGGGCAAAGGAAGAACCCATCCAACAGAGGGTTGCCCCTCACGGGTATTTTTCTTCCATATCTTAAAATAAGATGTATCCATTTGATTCCAATATAAAGCCGATTGCTCACATCATTCCAGTTTCAGTCACCCTTGTTGGGTTCTCTACATTAGGGAGTTGTCGCTGCAATATTTAATACTAAATCTGTGATTATATCAAATAAATTCTCACCTTTTTATGTCAAATTTGATGCATCCTTAGCTTCTTTGATAGTTTCATTTCAATGTTGCTTGATCTTTGTGAGATTTCTCATTAACGTGACTGACTCCCATCCTTTATAACGACTTTTAATGGTTTTTCATGCGACTTTTTATTTTGCAAAACTAGACTCATTTTCGCCACTGTTCACGTAAAAGTGTCAATCATTTTCGTCATTCGTCCGACATCATGACAGGCGAAAAATTTCTGTAAAACACAAACAATTTTTAAATTTTGAGCAACAACAAAGCCTTATTGTTTTTGAGGAAATGGAAAAAAAACATCTATTTTTTGGAGATATTTGTTGGTTCTCGTATGTCCCATCTAAAACTGAATTATTTTAATATTTATACCCATGGACCAAACGAAAAAATGTCAAATAAACAATTTGCATTCACATCATACATATCATCAATTATATGCACACACACACACATATATATATGTGTGTGTGTGAGAGAGAGTGTCAAGTAGGATTTTTTTACATCTAAGTATTTTCATTGAATCTTATTTTCTAAGTATTTTAATATAAATACATCTGTGTATAGAAGCAATAAAGCTAGCTTTGTTTTATTGCAATTAATTAGACAATTAATATGTTTTTTTTTCACTTTCTAGCAGGTAATAATTTTATTTATTAGTAAAAAATAATGTATATTTGTACAACATGAAGAACAGGTAGTTTGAGGAATTGAAAAAAACGCTGGTACCCTCATAGACATTTGATGTTTATGGCAGCATCAGTTCCCACCTTACTCCAACATGGCACATACGGCGTGATTGCGTAAACTCCTACCGAACTTCGTCGTAAGCCTACTACCATTCATGTGATCATTACTCACAGCATTGATCCAAAATTTGTATGCAATTAATGCTGTGAGTAAACATGGTATTGATCACACAAAAACTTGTATTTCAGGTGTCTGTTCCATGAATCAAATGTTGAAATTTTTTGAACCCAAGTGTAAGCACACCCCTACCACACCCCTACTTTTGAGTCAACTCTTACTCCAAAAAAGAAGGCTTATACACAAGTATACACTCTCAGAAAAATTCGTCTTTATACACTACATTATTCCTCATTTTTCAACAAACAATTTCCGTACCCCTTGAGAACGAACTTTTTCCGTTTACTCTCTGCACGCATGCGTATTCGACAATCTCAGCTACACAATCAGAAGTCGACAAGACAACGAGTTTAGCCTAACCAGTTTCATTCCGCCAAACATAAATGCAGGTATGGGTAAATTCTTATTTCAGATTTTGATTTCAGTAATTTCTCGAAAATATGAGTCAACTTTTAAAGTTTTTAGCTATTGATTGAGAGAAAAAATGTCTTAAGGTATTCACCTATTCACCTTGTGTTTATTTTCCCTATGAAACACGATTGCTATGGTTGATTACTTTCTAAAAGATTAAATCGAAGTCGAATGTTTTACAATGCTATAAAAAGTTCGTTTTCTTAAGCTTTCAATAAGTAATATCTGGTCTACCAGCAAATTTCAATAAGAACTCTACATCTTTTATAAAAAGTTCCCACGGTCCTTGAAAATCCTTGAATTTCATTTAAACCACTCGGGAACCCCAAAAAAGCTTGAAAACGTCCGTAGGGAACTTGAAAAGTCCTTGATATTTCGGAAAGGTCAAGCTCGTAAAAGTAAGTAAAAATTTTCGAGCAAAGAACAGCTAGCAAAATTCCAATCCCCCTTTAAAAAAACAAAAGTGATTCTTGAAATATTTTAGTGTGGTAATTCCTGACTTCCGAGTGCATTTGTTCAGAGATCAAAAGCTTACTAAATTTCGGCCGGAGTCTGAGTTTAAACGGTTCTGCTAGTGTGACCGAACCGATGATTATTTTTTGAACTGGCTCTTATCATCAATACTTGTATTTTCATTTACGGCCTAAAATGCCGGGAAAATGCGTGTTTAGCCCAGCGTGGGTTGAAAAAGATGGTTATAATGTTTGACTTGTTTCTGAATGATTGTTTAAGTTTACAAATCGTTTGTTTATTATTTGTTTATCGCAACAATGACGAGAAAGAAATTGAACCTGCAAGTTAGACTTTCATTTTTAAGTCCTATAGCTTTTTTTTCATTTAAAACACACATATGCTAAACAATAAACATCAAAATAGGTCCCATGAAAGTTTTCATTTGGGTCCTTTAAAGCAGATTCGTAGCTAGGTGGGGGCAATCAGGAACAGCTGTCCCCGGGCGCAGCGTCAAGGAGCGCCAAATTAATGTTAATTTATTTTAATTTGAAATGCGAAAAGAAAATTATTTAAACTGAAGAGGTGTGAATATGTTCGACAAAAAAGTGGGAGCATCGCAAATCATATCGGGAATGACCAGTGTAGCACAGGAGTGCGTGGGAAATCAGACAAATAATTTAGCGAAGCCAAAGTGTCCCATATTTCCATTAGAAGTGAATGGTCGCTAATAAAAATGAAAGTTAAAAGGGCTACTTTTTAGAGCTACTTATCATTTAGGAAGCATAAAAGTTTTTTAATTCCCTTTAGGGACACCCCTAGGTCCCCAGGGGCACAGGGGGGCGCAAAATCTTCAGTTGTCCCCGGGCGCTGAAAACCCTAGCTACGCCTCTGCTTGAAAACTCTTGAATTTTTTTGCGATAAATGAGTGAATATATCATCAATTAGTCCTCTGACATGGTGATTCTCAATAACTAAACTATTGTCAAAATCACCAGTATAGAAGGAAAATTTGACTTAATTCAGAATTAAATTTTTGATTATAGCGAGTCTTACATATTTTGGTGTAGGGGGGAGGTATGGGGATAGTGATAAAAAGAACGTTTGTTATTGTTAGTCATATGGCCCATCAAAATTATTTTGATTATAAAATATGGCTGATATAATTTTTTGAGAACTCAGAAACCAGACGGCAACTAGACTGCGGCACCCTGCCCAGTTTATTTTCTTCGTTGTCTTGTCATAATTTTACTTTTCTCTCTTATTTTCTGGTGTCTTTGCAGAAATAAACCCTGAGAGAGGAACTTAGAACCCAAAAAACAAAAACAATGTGTTGGAAAAGATCTTAAAATTACGTAATAAGTTATTGTGCTTCGAAAATCTATTTCATCTATCAGTTTCTTGAAAATGTCAAATAAAACTTCTTAAATATGTAAAATAAAACTTTGTTTGTTGTTTAATTATTCATTGGTGGTTACTTTATTGCTATTGACTTTATCCTGTTATTTTATTGCTATGCTATAAATATGTACACATACATACATAAAGTTTTAGTGGCGTCTAAGTATAGCTGTCATTATTATTATTTTTTCAAATTTATTATTTACTTATTGAATAAAGATGGCTGATTTCTTTGTGTAGGATTCTTTGAATTACTATAGTAAATTTATTTGAAAAATTAAATATTTTTTGATGTTGCAAAAATTGATAATTGGCAAAACTTGAAAATTGACTTAGCGAAACATTCGTCACTTAAAAATAGGATGCACCTAAAAGTTCAAAGTAATGTTTACTATATTAAGAGATATAAATAAATAAAACCGGTCTGAATAAATACATATGTGAATGACCTGACCATACTGAAAATTATGCAGATAAGTGTTTTTTTTTTTGAATAAAATTGTCTTACATGAAAAATATTTTAAATAATTTAAAATTTAGTATTAAAATAGTAATATAGAAATAAATGGTACCTAATTGATTTTCTAAATATGGTATCATGGTGACAAATTTTTATAAACCTGGTACCCCCTTATAATAATCCTTATGAGGATTATTATCAATAAATAACTTATATCTCTTTGGTCTCTGGGGGGGGGGGTGATAATGGGTATATTTCAAAAGTTGGACTGGTGGTTAATTGCAACAAATTGTCAACTTTCATTTTTAGAGAAATTTTTGAAGGTAGGGAGACTGATGGAAACCTGTGGTAACTTGTTAACAATTATAGGCTGAAAACACTGAGAAGGTCCTAGCAAACAAATAATCTCACGAAAAGTTTGATATACTTTTCTGAAAAGGAAACTTCCGGAAATGCTGGCTTATAGTATATTTTGCATTTTACTAAAAAAAGATGCTTACTTTATGAAGTTGGAAGCTTCATAGAATTAGCATCTTCCATATATTTAAAAATATATTGCACTTTTTATTAGACTTTCAGGTTCTTCGTTTCATGAATAAAATGCTGAAAGTTGACAGGAAAATGAGAGGGGTTGGCGTGTAAACTTCGTTCATTGAGTGTGCTTTCAATTAAGAGTATAGCTTTGTATTGTTTGGAAATTTGGCAGCATACTTGTTTTTTCCTCCTCTATATTAGACTCCACATAAATTTCAATAAAAAATTAATTCAGTTGTAAATTTGATCAAGAAGAAGAAAAAAAACTTGTACTAGTTGCTGCAAAGTAGAAATGATTTTTCAATTGTGAAAAGTCAAAAGTAGTGTGCAGCTTTTGGCGTGGCGTTTTATTAATAAGTCCTTTATACGTGTTATAAAATTTTATTTTCAGTGTGCTCTTAGCTGCTACTTAGTCTTGCATCAGGTCGGGTGGGGTGTGCCCAAAAATTATTTTTAAGGGAGTGCATAATAGTGTTTAAAAATAAATAAAAATGGAACTTCTGGAAAAAAGGAATTTTTTTAATCAAATTTTAAAAACCTTTAAAATACATTATTTGCAGATGTAGCGTTATAAGAGGTTTTTTCATTGCAATTTGTTAATTTTCTAGAAAGTAATGAATGAAAAAAAAGTCGAATTTTCCATCACAAAAGGCACCTTTAAAAATTTTATTTTCACCATTTGAAAGTGGGCATCTTATTACTCTAAATGGCCTTTTTCTGAAAACATTCTTTAAAGTTTGCAGAAATAAGTTGTCAGGATTCATTATATTTTATGATACTAGAGAAATTTAGAAAACCCCTCCAAAGTATAAAATGCCCACTTTCAGTTGGTGAAAATATAATTTTGTTGTGCATTAAGCAATGAAGATTTTGAATTCTAAGTTTCTCCATGGATTAATATGGAATTTTTGAATTTGAGAAAGTGACTGCAGAAGTATAAATGATACGGCTTTTTTCAATCTGCACAAAAACTTCCTCTTTAACCCCTTAAAGCACAAGGTTTTTTCTGAGAAACTGGTATAATGTAAGTTATTCTTTGCAATTTCAGGTTGTGCGGGGTGACTAGATAGGGGGGGGGGGGGGGGCGGATGAGGTAAAAGTTACATAGAAAAAAAAAATATTATACAAACAAAGTGTGAACGGATTTCTGACGGGCATTAGAAATAAAATAACGCACGGGCATGGGCAAATTTTCCTGGAAAAGTCCCTTATTTAAGAGAAACAAACCTAACAGGCATTTCTTCAAATAACGAAAAATTTCCATCATGGAACAGAAGGTAACCGAACGCAAGTTTCTTCAAATAGCGAAAAATTTTCATCATGAAGCATAAATAAATATAACTCACGTTTCTTCAAATAACGGAAAATTTCTGTCATGTAACGGAAATAAACATAACGGACGTTTCTTCAAATAACGGAAAATTAACCTCGGATGACGGAGAAAAAATATAGGAAAGTTTTAGAAATAAAATTTCACGTTAAATTAAAGCACAAATGAGCATTAAAACGTAGACATATGTTTCGGGATTGCTTGGAATCCCTTCTTCAATGCGACAGGGAGCTTCTAGATGCAAAACATCCAAATGAAGCATTTGGATGTTTTGCATCTAGAAGCTCCATGTCGCATTGAAAAAGGGATTCCAAGCAATCCCGAAACATATGTCTACGTTTTAATGCTCATTTGCATTTGGATGTTTTGCATCTAGAAGCTCCCTGTCACATTGAAAAAGGGATTCCAAGCAATCCCGAAACATATGTCTACGTTTTAATGCTCATTTGTGCTTTAATTTAACGTGAAATTTTATTTCTATTACTTTGCACAAAGTTTAATCATTACTATAGGAAAGTTTCTTCAATTGACGGACATTTCCCCTCCTAGAACCGAAAAAATTGTAGAAGGAAGTTCCTTCAATTGACGTGAGAAAGAAAAAACGGATATTCTTCAAATAACGGAAATTTACCGGCAGCACTGCTGCCAGTAATATTTCCGTGAATTGAAGGAAAAAATTCTGAGAGTGTATGTACAGTATTCGTTCCTTTCAAAAATAGATATTGCTGTACCCCCTTTGACAACTATGATGTGCGCAGGATATAAATGTTGTAAATATTTAGGACTAGTACACCTTCGAATGAGGCCGCGGTTAGAGCGTCGGACTTCCACCTGGAAGGTCGAGCGTTCGATACCCGCTGAAGATCCAACATGTACACTTGGGAATACGTGAATGTAAAATCAGTGGACCCCACTACCTCACCCCGTGCGCAGGCAATCATAAGGCATCGGCTAACAGGTAGGGGTCTGGTAGAGAAAAGAAAAGTACACCTTCGAATGTGTGAAGAAAAACTGTATTAAACGTAATTCAAAAATCTGTGACATTTGTAGAAAACAGTTCCGTAAAAAAAGGATGCTGAAGAAACAAATAAACCAAATTGCAATTTCAATGTCTCTGATGTACCACCTATTATAAAAAACCGGATGAAAGTTGTGCCTGCGTATTGCCAAAGTAAACTTGCCAATACATGGGTAGCTCAAATGATGGGACGACATGCCATCCCCAAGGACCGCCTGAAATTACGGTTTTAAGACTGCAGTTTTGAGCTTTTTCTGAGGGGGTATTTTTCCTCTTTCCCTGCTGTCGGCAAAACCTTCTAAAGCTGCATTTCTGAGACTTATTTTTTTGCAGAGTCGAGAATGTATGATTCCATTAAGATCCCAAGCTGAAATTTTCAATGAACAAAGATAAAATAGACAGAAATATTTGAAAACTGTTCATTATAAGTTTTCCAGAAATTTAAAACTTAAATTTTTACGTCGTTTTTTAAAAGTTAAAATTTATATAAAATTAGTCATGATGCATATCATATGAAACAACATTCAATATACTTCAGAATATTTTTTACTAAAACTTTTCATATCTCTTTTTTGATCAGTGCCTGTTTTGTGTTGAAGCAGACATGTAAAAATGTCATTTTTTTAAAGAAATCAAAGCCTGATAACTAAAAACCTAAACAAGATAGAAATATAGAAATTTGGGCGTTCAATTATCTTGAGGATTACAGTGGACAAGCCAAATTTGAAAAAAATCAAAACAGTTGAGGTAATTTTTTTCTCAGATTTTGAATCACTTGACATGGAATGACCCAATATTTTAATCAAAATGTTACTGTTACTTTATTTCCCAGTGCAAACGTGTATAGTTTTATTTTTAGTTAAGTAACTTAAATATTTTTCATTCTAATGTAACACAATTTTGCATTAATATTCCGACAAAGTTATTTCATATTTTCTTCTTCATTTTAAACTTCAGGTCTTCTTACATTATATCGCTTTATATTCCTCCCATTATGCATTCTAGAAGAGTTCTGGAACAGAAAGCGTTTTCCTATACAGGCTAGAAACGTTTGAGTAATTTTGAAAAAATATAAAAAGGATCATTACGTGAGGGGAACTGATAATGCAATACTAAAACTGAAGTTCAAACAAGAAGTTCCGTCTAGAACTATACGAGCCTATTTTCCCGTATACGCCAACTTCAATTTTATAATCTAGCTATCTCTCTCTTCCTTTCCCGTTTAGCTTTAGTTCTTAATTGCTTCAAACATACCTTTTTCAACGGCTAATACATATTCATTCACTCCTTCATTCATTCATTTATTCAGTCATTCATACACTCATTCATGAATTTATCCACTCATTTACTTATTTTTTTATTCATTCGCTCATTCACCCATTTGTGCATTCATTCTTTCACTTATTCATTTAATCATTCATTAATTGAAAAATATTCTTGGACATCCCGAAAAAATAATTTTACAGGAAAATAAGCTCGTTAGTTCTGGATGAACTTTCTATCTGTACACGTTTTACGTTATAACAGCTTTCCGATAATGTTTGTTCCAAGCAAATCGGTCCGTTAGATTAGTATTTATATAGGATTGTAAACAAAAACTGTTCAAATGTAAAACAATATTCACGCCGAGCGCTTCTTTAAATCAGCTTGTTCATAAGAATTCGAATCCTATGCCCAGAGTTTACATAATTTGCTTCATTTTTGCCCTTAGGCGGTAATGTTAACATTTTTGAACCGTTAAAATTTGAACAAAAAATTATTCAAATCAAAAAGTAAAATATGGAAATGAGATGTCCTCGGCGAGATCTTTCGGATGCGAAAATAATTTTTCGAATCGGGCAATTATTTAAAAGTTATTAAGCGGGACAGACCAACATACCAACAGACAGACCGAGAGGCACACTTTTTCCCCATCTCAAAACCTAACTTTCAATTTTTTTATTTTTCAATCTTTATTTAATTACTTAACTTATTTTTGACTTTTCTTGATTTCTAACAATATTTTCACGATATATTAAGCCTTCTTTCATAATTTATTATTTTATTTTTTTTACTTTTGTGGGGAAGTAGGCTAAAAGGGAAAGTCACAATATAAATTCCTTGTTATCAATTAATAGTGATTATACTTCTCAGCTGGTAGTCACTCAATTAAGCAAAACCTGTTTGTAACGTAATTATAAAAAAATAAAAATATCTGACCATTATCTACAATGTATTATTTATTTATTTATTTGTCGACAATAAATTCCAAATAAAATTTATGTAACTTTATTCATTGCAGGAATAATTGGAAGCCTTAACGCAACACTCTGCCAAGGGTTTTTTTTTTTTTTTTCTATGATTATCATATACTTACGACTTTACATTTACGGAAGGAAAGAAACAGGTGATCAAATGTTTTTTCTATATTCTACTCATTTTGTCTTAAGACCTCGTACTACATTTTAGAAATGTCGGCATTTTGTTGGAGGATTTAAAAATGCACTTTTTCGTTTTCAAATATTTATCATTCAATGGTTTGCTACACTCAGTTTAGTGTGTTCTGCTCATAAACTTGACTAGCTAGACCAGAATATAGAGGAACGTCAGGTAGTATGGGTTGCTTAAGAAAAAATGTCCATAAGTTTTTTTATTAATTGTTGCAATGAATTTGAACTTACTGTTACCCTATCTTACTTACTTGTGATTATGGGAATCACATGGGAAGTATTTTTTTCAGTCAAATTAAATTGAATAGGGCAATTCATTTTTACGACGATGTTCTAAAAGAGTTAAATGTGTCGGGTATTTTGGCCATAAAAGAAAATTACTGACCTTTAAATACAGCTAAGTATTTTTGGATACAAAATGTGCTCTGTTAGGTATTACATAAATTACACTTTATTAGAGATAGATTTATTTGTCCTTCAACTCACGTCAGTTAATTTGTCTTTGATGTTGTCACAGTGTTTGCGTGGCAGTATCGGCGTTTGTGTATCAGCGCACTGAGATTTTAAAGCAGTAATTATTGTAAGATGTAATTTTAATTCATACCATACGTTACAAAAGGAATTTGACACATTATAGGTATGCATTAAAAAATTGATTTCATCTGCAGGAAATGCAAATAATCCCCGAGCTAACAAAGACACTGGGATATAATTTGGCTTTTACCACTTAATGTTTAATTTTTTGGACCATTTTCAGTTTTCCCCAGACGTGCAGTTTCAAGTTTTCCAATGATGTATAACACTTAGGGAAATATTTTAAACGCTTTTTTCCTAGTTCGTTTCAAGTTAGCTGAAATTCACCATTACAACCATTGAGAGCCCTTAGTTTCTTAGCTACATTAAATCAGAACATTTAACTACAGCATATTACTAAAATATGATGAGAAGAATCGGAGTTAAAAAAAAAGCTTTAAGTGAAAGATTTAGAAGCAGAAACGAAGGGAAAAAAAATAATCCTAACACGTCTTTCAACTATTCCCATGTTTATACGTTTTGCATATCAGATTAACAGCATCATGCATTAAAATGTAAAATATGCTATTAAAAAAATTCTGAAGAAAATGTTCATACCATCTGCCAACCGTAGCTTTCGCTGCGAAAAAAAAAATACAAGTACCAGTTTTCACTAAATATTACTTTTGATATTAAATGAACTTTTTAAGCGTAAATCGGTATTAAGGATGAGGGGAAAAGAAAAAGTAAAACAGAGTTTACTTGCTTTTAAAGCATGCCTGAAAATTAATGCATGTATGTGATGTTTTAGAAACATTTCGCTAATGTGCTCTTAAGGAAAGAAATATTCATTGTAGAAAAAATCCATTGGGACGGCAATTAAAATAATTGACGACATTATACGCCATGCAAGTTAACGTATCGAATAACCGTTCCTATCTAAAAATTGCTAATGAATGAATGCAATTACGATGCAAGTTGTGTTTTGATATAGAATTTTGATTTTGTTGAGACTGAAAGACTTTTGTTTCGATTTTTTTTTTTTAAGATTTTGGCAGCAAAAATAGTGTATTGATGTTTCATACTTTTATATGCAATAAATTCAACTCCCAGCATTTTTCATTTTCCTTAAAGAATGAATTTATTTTTACTTTTTAGCATCATTTATATTTGGCCCCTAGGCGCTAATTTTAAGATTTTTTGAACTGTTCAAAATTGAACGAGGAATTATTCAAATCAAAAAGTAAAATATGGAAATGAGATATTCTCGCCGAGATCTTTCGAATGCAAAAAGATTCTTTCAAATCGGATAAGTTTTTAAAATGTTATTATAGGTGCAGACAGAACTTCAGATACACATATTCCCCATCTCAAAACCCTACTTTCATATCTTTTTCTACGGGATAGTAGGCTTAAAAAGCAATACTTATTATATTAATTTCGAACGCAAATAGAAAAAGTGCACTATTTTTTTAAAAGCTACAAAGGAAGAATACATCAAATATCCTTTATTTGAGATTCATTTAAAACATACATTTTAAGATAGTTTACTTAAGATATTACTTAATTCTTAAAGACTATCTGAACATTAAAATCACGCCTAGTTAAGTTTTTTAAGTTGTATATAACATACAATACAAACTATAAAATATTTAACTTCAAAAAGACTGTCCTTGCAACGTTCAGACAATCATTTTTTGAGCTAAAACAAAAGAGGCAAAAGTTTAATGTTGCCTATTTTTGTGTACAAATTAACATTGTGGAGAGATTTTCATGTTCTAAAAATTGATTTTAATTTTTTTTCGTTTGGAAATGGATCACGTGTCCTAGGTAACTCCTATAATCTGATATCGGGACTAATATATATTTTTCTCTTGTGAAACACTCGTGGCTGCAAACGTGGCAGTTATTTGGGGTCGTGGTAGCTTAGTGGTTAGGATGTCGGACTTCCGCCTGGAAGGTCGCTTGTGCGATAAACGCTGAAGACCCACCATGTACACTTGGGGATAGGTGCATGTAAAATATGTGGGCCCCGCTACCTCCACTCCCTCGCACTCGGAGGCAGGGCATCCCTGAGGCCTAGTGCTAACAGGGAAGGAGGGTGGAGGAGAAAAGAAAAGTCATTAGGGTTCATACTAGTTCTATGGTAGAACTACTCCTTTACTCCGATCAATTATCGTCAATGTACGTCCTTGAAATCATATCCAGACGCAATGAGTACTGAACAAATTCAATGCCCAAACAGAAGAAAAAACAATACCAAAGTTTGCTGGTATCCGAAAGATTTCTGGCGAATTATGCCGATTACGTGATATCGAGACGAAACATTGGCAATCTTAAGACGGTGTGCTAATAGGTACAAAGTAGGGATGTAACGAATATTCGGCCACTATTCGGTATTCGGCCTATTCGGCCCTTTGGCCGAGTATTCGGCCTGGCCGAATTGTCATTTCATCACCCAGCCGAATATTCGGCCTGGCCGAATATTGATGGACTATTCGGCCGAATAGTTCTGCTGCAGTAAAAAAGTAAAAAAATAATGAAATTAGTACATTTTAAACATTTAAAATTGTATTATAACTATTGGAAAAGAATACATTAGTCCACTATAGTTTTAAGAAATAAAAATAATTTAGAATAAACTACTTTTTTTTAAATCTTGTTTTAGGCTTGACTGAGCAAAAACACATTTTAAAGTTGTAATATTGTATTTTATATTCAGCATTTGCTCCCAAAAGCTGCCAACAGATAATTATAATAGATATGATAAGTTCATTTTGTTATTGCTAACAAAGTGGAAGCCAGACTTTGTTTGGGTAAACGGATTTATTGTGAATATTGGGATGGAGAGAAATGTGAAAAGCTAAGAATATATCATGAATATTTAGATAGCATAAGTTATTGGGGTTTTTGAAAATAAAAACATATTGCAGTTAAGTGCATTAAGTTTTAATATATCTTTTAAAAATAGGCATGTGAAAAACCCCATAAAATAAAAATATTAACTTTTATAACTTTTAAAATATCTTCATAAAACAGTTTTGAGCAAAGTTCACTAAGCACTAGTATTTCTTTCATTGCAATTAAATAATTAGTAAAATAATGATAATGCTTGCTACTGTAAAACCTGTCATTTCTATTTTGCTTGTGGGTGAAATTCTTAGTCTTATTACATTCAAAACAATATTGAAAATAGATTTATTTTAAATAGTTCTAAATTCATAACAAACAGAATTAAATCATACACCATAGATTGTGTGTAATTGGTGTTTGACTTTGTGAATAATTTTAAAGTTGACAAATACTTTCGATTACAACGATTTTCTAGACATTTTAATATTCGGCCGCCGAATATTCGACTTCGGCCTGGAAGAAAGGGCCGAATATTCGGTATTCGGCTATTCGGCCAAATCACTATTCGTTACATCCCTAGTACAAAGTACAAGAAATAGCTTGTTATTAATTTCAGTAGAACATATTTAAGCATTAGATAACCCAGATCCGTTAATAATAATTTTTAAAAAAAGAAAGAAAAAAAGAAGTAAGATAGGCAGGGAAGGAAAAAGTGAAAATATTCCATAACTTTAAAAAAAGCTTAAGAATATTACATTTATCGGTTGTTTCAAATCAAATATAATGCGTTTTTGATGGAAATGAATTTGCTTTCATAAAACTAAGCTATTTCTCCTCCCTGAAAGCAGTTTTCATTCTCGCTGCTGCATTAAAGAATTAAAAGCTAAAATTTATGAGATTATTTGAAAGAAACACACGAGGGCAAGAACGTAGAAAAACTTCCTCGGCAGAAGAATTCAAACAATTTTTCGCGCAAAAAAAATATTTGTTATCATATTTCACCTTCGCTTCTCATTTCATGCTGCATTAGAGCGTGGAGAAGCTTTTTTTTGATGCTGAAAATTTCTCAGCAACTAAGTGGGTGATTACTCAGTGATAAACGAGTAAAGTCTTGTGTCATTTCAGTCAAGAAATTTCTTCGTACAATTGTTTAGAAAAGAAAATGCATTGTTAAAAGCCGGGTGTCCATTTTCAGCAAAAACGAAAGTTTATGTTTCGGTAACAAAGAAAGAAAATATTTTTTGAAAGAATTGTTGGACTACAGAGTAGTTTGGGTTTCAGTACTAATAATGAGAAGCAAAAGGCGCCTTTTTAATGCATAAAACAAAGTCGAGGCCTACAGTGCGTGATACCAATGTTTTTTTAGCCTTGTCATATGAAGTCCAATTTTAACGTGATGGGGGTAAAAAATGTGCAAATCGAGCATTTCTTAAGTTTTTTAGAATTTTTTTTTTAAAGACATTTTAAAACGTTATTTTAAAGAGATTGAAAGGTGTAAGAAACTATTTCATCACACAATACAATTAACCATGTTCGCACAAAGTACCAAAAACTGGAAATTTTGAAAAAAAAGAAAAACAAGAAGGAAATAATAAAAAAATGCGGGGGAAAATGTAAAGTTTGATCGATCTAAAGTAGTACAGATTTACCCGAAGAGAAACACACCTAACGAAATTTCAGAATTGTTTTTACCTGACAGCAAATACATATATATCTTCAAATTTTTTTGCACACTTAGAACACATGTACTTTTATTAGCCAAAATTAAAAAATATAAAAAATACCCAACAAGTTTATTAGAAAACTCGTTGAAGTTGAAAAATGCTGTGTAAATGTAACGCCCGGGGTTATTTTCCCGGGAATACTCACACGGAATACTAAACAGTAAACATTTGTGATCTGGGAAGATCACCCTTGTCAGAAATTAAAGCATTCAGAAAAGGAGGTTTAATTTTCCATATTAAGTTAACACTTATTGTTAAAGCTCGCTCAATTTTATTTAATTATTTCTTCGATTAAAATTAAAAATAATCTCAAAATGAAACCTCTTTGTAACAATACCAATCTAATGAAATCTTAAAATATGGGCATATTACTGCCGCTATAACAGCGAAGAATGCATTTTTCTGAATATTTTCCTTGAAATATTGTTTTTTTATATTTTTTAATTTTAGGATTATTTCAAAGACTTATGATATATGTGTAAAAGCATTAGGTAAATAGGAAAAAATAATATGAATATCTTTAGCTAGAATAAAAAAAGCAATTATTGGAGGGGGACGAAATAAAAATTTATAAGGTTCCTCATTGCCAAATTAAAAATTTTGAGGCATCCCGTTTTCTTAGGAATAAGGAGTAGTGCTTAATGAATCAGTTACCTGTTTTTTCATGAATGAAAATTTAAATAGTAAAATTTTACCTCCGTAAATAGCTGTGGCTTAAACGTTCTACCATAAAGTGTAAAAGATAAGCTCTATTTCCTTAATACATATTGTTTCTTTTACAGAAAGTTACAAATAATGAAACTGCATGGTATGTGATTTTTACATTTTACATTAATATCTCGATTCAGTAAAACCCCAATCAGATGAATGAAAAAAGAAAATACATATGTATTTCAAGGATGTTTGAGAATTAAAAAAAGGCATCCATACTTTTTCAACAAACATTGATCTGAAGAATAAGCGTTTAGTCTTCCCAGATCACAAATGTTTATTCTTATATTTCTTTGTAGATTTCGACTCTTTCGTTTTTTCATGCCTTTTGAAATTCATTTAGAAATAATTATAGCTTATATAAAACTTTAACAAACAAGAAATGACGCTTCAATTAAGAGAGATTTACTTTTGCTAGCGATTTTACTTCAGTTTTCTACCAATTTATTTGCACTTAGGTTTATCCTATGAAAGAATTTTCTTAGCACTTGTATTTTTAATCTATCGCAAATAAAGTACTTGTATTTTTATTCTATCGTAATACCATGAATGATACCTAAAGAAAAAGGATAATTTCGCAAATTAATTTTAATGTGATTTGTTCAGGAAATTAAATAGAGTAAAAAATTCAAACCTTACGCTTATTGAGACCTTTTAAATAAAAGAAAACACAATTAATAACACATTATCTTTGGAAAATTTACGAAATTCATTAAAAGTACAATTTCAAAAGATGAAAATTTCGCAAAAGTAAATTAACCTGGAATCTTATATTTTTGTGGATTCGCCCTTAACAAAAAACTACATTCAAGATAATTCTCAGATAAATTATTTAAGGGAATAAAATTGAAATTTCTTAAAATTAAGATATCAGTTTTAGAAGAATATTATTTTATCATTAATAAAAGAAAGTAATAGTTTACGTGTTTTTTTCTTAACAATAAAATATTCAACACAATCTTTGTTGCTTAATTGGGGTTTTTATTCCCCGAGTTCATTTTATTTACTCACAGCAAAGTCTTTTCATAATATAGCATTTTAAGATGTTACATTCATTAGATGTTTTCCATGACTCCTTTCAATTTCAAATATTTTTAATTACAAATTTTTTCGTTTTAAATAGTTTGCAATTTATAATATTTCAAATTCAATTATGTGTTCAGGAATGGATATAGTTTTTTTTTTCAAAACATAGTAGGATATAATGCGAATTCATCATTTCTTTGAACTAGAAATATTGTATTTTATTCAAGAAATCTTGTAAAGTAATCTCCATTTCATTTAATTTGTGATAAAATGCATTGGTTTAATCGAAAGTTTTATTGTTTAGTTGCTTCTTTAATTAATTTTTCAACCGACACTCTTGAGAATTTATACGCCCTTGTTAGTTGACTGACCAACTTTATTACATTCTTCAATAGCTCTCCCAAACTTTAACAAACGAAATATAAAACACTACCAATGAGCATTTAAAAAATTTAATGCAATAATATTACATACAATGAAAATTTAAAGCAATATCAAACCTAAAAAAGAGCAAAAAATCATCACAAACATAGATAACAAATCATTTTGATTGTAAATATAAGTAATAAAAATACTATTACAAATCGATAAATTTATAACTGAAAAACGTTGGAATGCAAAAAGTCCCAAATGTACCCTAACTTCAAAATATTAGTATGAAAACATATGTTCTAATCAAGTATATAAATCATATGTGGTAAAATAATTTCACAAAAACACGAAGTTTGGTGAACTTAAAAATACTACATCTAGCTGTTAAAATCTCAATCGATACAAATTTCATAAAAGTAATCTGAGTTTTGATGTTCTGAGCTTTCTCTAAATCAAATTTTAAAGCAATCATGTCAACTTCAATATGATTAGAGTTATTCCTTCTTCCAGTTTCTTATTGTTTAGTTTCAACATAAACAAACTTGGCAAAAAGTCAAAATTTCCGAGGGGCAGTTTCTCCATGCCATTTTCTCTACTACCTTTTTACCTCAAAAAAGGCAATTTTCTTGGGTTGCTGCCAGATGCGATAAGGCATTAGCTTTATATCAACATAAGACAGTTTTTTATTGTGTGCAAAATAATTTTGTAACAATTTAAGGCTACTGGAGAAAAGTTTAATGGTGAAAAAAGTCCCACCATTTGCTAGCGGGTCTTAAGATCAGAACTTTTGCTTTATCCTGATCCCAAATGATAAATTTTTTTTCATATGATCCCCCACTTGCTTTTCCATTTTCTTTTTTCAAATTGTGAATCATTAATCAGAAACAATCCTCAGTGAATTTGTGGTTTTTGATAAGTGAAAGGGGGGGGGGGAAGCATAACAAAGCAGGTTATTTCACAAAATGTATCCAGTTAAGATACCATTTTCAAAGAAAAATATCTTTTAAAAACGTTTAAAATGTTTACGATAAAATTTGCAACGTAATAATAGCTACCTTGTTTAGAATTAGACATATATTTCTGAAACATTTATGAAAGTGCATATTACACATCTTGCAATTAAATAAAATTATGATGAACAAAAGAGGTATAAATGAGAAATACTGAAAAATTAACAAATTTAAAAATTCGAAATTACTTTACAGAGAGACAAATAAATACCTTCAGAGATTATTGTATTTATTAATTGGTATTATTATTATTATCAAACAAACATCATATTGTTAACGTAGTATTTATTTCTACTTTCAACAATTTGCCGGCATGGTGGTGCCGTGGTTTTCATGTTTTCCCCCTGTTTTCATGGAATTGCCCTTAGTGCAATTTTGCATTAACAGAGACCAGGTGATCGCCCTTTCAGGCGGAGAAACTGGACGTAAAAATTATCATGCGGCAATGGTACTACACTCCTTGTGGTGCCGCTGAAAGAGATGGTACCAGCCTCTCTGGAATGCACTAACTCTGCAATTGGCAGAAGCCAACATCATGCCATCTAGATATAAAAAAAACCGAAAGTTTGTGTGTGTGTGTATCTGTCTGTCTGTCTGTCGATCGCCTCCTGGTGAGATGGAACGGTCAAGAAGTACGAAATTTTGTTTACAGGTACCTTGGGTTAGGTCCTCGTGCACCTCAAAGCGTTTGTCCTGAAATTCGAATTTGTTCTTTTTTTATTCCAAAAATGTCCCATGCTTTAAATTTTTGCAGCATATTAATGCCCGTAAAAAACTACGCAAGATGATCTCTTTCTCAGGTTCGTAGAACACGAGCAATATTCATTTAAAGTAGCTTTCGAACTTTAAAGCAAGGCTTACCTCTGAATTTATCTGCCCAAGTTGCGTGTTTTCGCCAAAATAAATAGAGTCAGTTGGGGTAATTGTAAACGCTTTTTCAATGTTTTAACTTTTGATCCGTTCCTACCTCTTGAATGAATTCAGAGATAAAATTGTGAGCCTTGTAGCCACTACTGTACTTCTTGTGAGTAAATGTGTGCAAAATTTTTGACTTTATGGCTGTTTGTTAGTAATACTGTTATGACTGTTTGTTGTATGAGCTCGTGTTCACAATTACGCCAGTGTGTTTACAATTACCCCAGAGATCTGGGGTAATTGTACACAGTGATTTATTTTCGAATAAGGTTAATGCAAATGGAAAATTGTTTCATACGCAGTCTGCTTGAAGGTTTAAGAAGTTCCGGAGCAATGGTTCTGCATCTACGGCCAGCAGGCCGAATGTGGTCCGCTGAGTCATGTTATGAGTCGGCTGAGATCATTTAACGAGAAATATTTTGCAAAAAATAAAGTAATGCGGCAAATTTATGTAAAATTTGTTCCACAGTGGATCAATCGGTTAAGCTTGGATCCCACAGAACAGCGAAAGTGAAGCGCAACTGGCCGGGGTCAACCTTGGGGAGGGTGGCCACTTCCCGCGACTGATTAATCTGAGACCGACTGCGCTAAAGGGAGCTGTGCGCGCAAAATACATCGTCGCTTCAAATGCAAACCAAGTTAGAAATTATTTCCGCTGAGGGACCAACCCAGGTGACGATCTCTAATCTGGGAGCTGTTTCAAAATCATTAAGCCCTCTGAGCCAAGTGTACTTCATTCTAGCGGAGCTCATTAATAATCAGTAGGAGTTTTCTTAATTCTTGGTCTCCTTGCAAAGGGAGCCTGGATTTCCAGGTGGCATTAACAACAACAACGACAGTTATGTAAAATAGGCACAAAAGTGTATTTTACATCAAAATATAATGTTTATTGTCCCCCCAGAATATTGGAAATAGTATAAATTTAATTGTTTACAATTACCCCAGAGTACGAAATATATGGGGTAATTGTAAACACCTGACTTGCACATGAAAAATAACAGGGCGGATGAAATTCATGACTAAATACTTTTAGCAACATTCCATATGACAAATAAAAATGGTTGAAACCACTTACATCGCTTTTGCAGATGAGATGGAGACGAAAATGTAAGATCACTAAATTTTGTTAAACAACTTTTTTCACCGTGTCATTTTCAAACCTTGGTGACGCCTCCACAATTGTTTCGAAACTTACAAAACTCTTTCAGTGTCTTCCCTATGTTGCCAATTCATCACACACCAGCAGTTAAGTTTTCAAAACCACCACAAGTGTAGTTATGAAGCTTGTTTACAATAACCCCATGTTTACCCCAACCATAATTACCCCAACTGACCCTACTACTTTTGTCGCCAACTAGATGATTTTTGTTAACGTAAGGATTAAAAAAATAACGTTTTATCGTTATTCATGCCGTTTTATGGGTGTAACAAATTCAGAAAATTCATTTCATTTTTTAGCATACTGCAGACGATTTTTAATTACTTCTTGAGATTGATTCTTCTTTGTTTTTTGGCGATTTGTTATTATTATATCAACTTAAATTTCACACGTCAGTATTGGTTCAGTGCTAAACATTTTCTAACTTAAATGTGCATTTGCCTTTGGAAATATAATGCTTTCCTTTCCTTCGTTTTTATCCAAATTTTATGAAAGTGCTATTTAATTCAATTTTCAGGAAATCCTTTCACGGTTTTGCAAGCGAGATTTAAAGGAACTGACTTTATTTTGATAGGGAATTTAAGATGGACTGTTGGTAATTTTAGGAACAGTAGCTCTTGAAGGTCAGTATTCTAATGGGTATTTTTAGTCACTGACGTCTTTATTCTAATGGAGATTTTTTGAGACTAATGTCCTTATTCTATTAGGGATGTTTAGGAATAGTTGTCTTTATTGAAATAGGGGGATTTAAGGATTTTTTTCTTTATTATAGCAGAAATATTCAGGGACAGTTGTTCTTTAACTGATGGACATTTTTGAACAGAATACAGCTCTTATTCTGATGGGAATTTTTAGATGTATTGTGGTAAATATTGTAATTACGATTTTTATGGATTCTTGATATCATTCTGGCACAATTATCTCGCTGCATGTGGTCATTTTAGTTACTGTTGCAATTACTCTAATGGTAATTTTTATGAACTGTTGTTAGCATTTTAATGTGGATTTTTATGCACTGTTATTTTGGTCTAAAAGGAATTTTTCTAGGCTGTTCGTTTTAATGCAATCGTGTTTTTTAATGATTTTTTCTGTTTATATAAGGTTTATATGGCCTGTTGCCCATCTGCTACTTGGATTTTTTAAGGAAATTTTTCCTTACATATTTACAACAGAATTTTGGACATACGTCACTTAGCCTGCGAATGATGCAATAATTTCCCGCGCAAAGCCGGGCATGTCAGCTAGTTTGAAATAAAGTATAAAAGATTCCTCTTACTTCAGCCTCTCCCCGTCCCCTTCTCAACCACCCCGCAGCTTATTCTGATTTTATACAAAATTTATTCTTTTAGAAATAATCATCCTTATCAAATTGTGTCGAATGCAACCCGAAAACATCATTCAACACCATTGTATTTTCTACATACCTATAGGTAATCCGAAGGAGAGTTACGGACTATCACGGAAAGCAAAATGTTAATTAACAAAAATTAACAAAAAACAATTAACAAAAAAGAGAAAGACTGCGGCAACTGCAATTCATTTTCGTTCACTACCAAAAGCATTTAAAACTCGAAATATGGTCCAATTTGTCTACAACTGCCTACTAACTAAATATTTTGGTATATAGTTTTTCTTCCTTTAAACAACGCTATGGTTTGTTAAATCTGCAGCAATAATTATAAATAGCAAATGTCGATATAAGTCGCCGTCCGATAAACCTCCCTTTCCTCCAGTGCCTTGAAATTTTTACTTATTTTTACTTACTTAAAATACAATGAAACCCCCACATCTCTTGTTTAAAAAAAATCTTGAATGAAAACTTGATAGATTTTATTTAATATAAACATGATATATATGAGTATGTCGTTAAAAATAATATTAATTGTTATCATAAAACTAAGAATGTCAAAAAGGAAATTTCATGACATTAAGTATCAACTTTGTCTCCCGAGAATTTATCAACGCGTAATAACCCACTTAGTATGTCCAAACTTTCTTCCTCGAAGACAAACTTTCTAGAAGATAAAGCAACAAAATAACATAAGTAAAGCGCTGAAATTTTATTCGGTTAGTAAATATAAACCAATATTTTTCTCAAAATTTTGAGACATGTACAAATAGAGTACAGAATTCAAATAATTTTTAACGTAGCAAGAAAAAAGAAAAAAATAACCAGTGGCTGATCGCGGTCAATCGAACCTTCGAGCATTTCGTAGTTTGTCCCTTATTACTGAATGACAATTTTATTGAATAAAAAGTGGGAATGAATTATGGAAAGTTGGCTTTTCTTTTCGCTTCTAAAACTGCATTTTGCTATTTTGGACAATTAAAATTTTTATTAGTTACAGTTTTCTAAATGTTATTTTTAATAAAAATTAACGCTGTAGAACCATCTTAAATGTTATAGTTTTAATGTAATATGTATGTATAAATAAAAATCAAAATTTCAAAATTTGCATCTATTTTTCCTTTATGTTTTTGTGTGAAAAATTTGAGGGGTTTATTTATTTTTTTTTTTGAGCATGACCTAAAAATGAATATTCTGAAACATTAAAAATAGTCATCCGTAACCTATCAATAATTTTAAAATAAGTAACTGTTTTTGTAGTTTAAAATATCGCTTAAAATTGTTTTGAAATTATAAAGTCTAAAATGTTTCAAGAAGGTATGATAATTGGTAACAGCGACATGAATCAAACTTTCAGTTGTAAACGTAAATTATGTTTCAAGCGATGCTAAACTTGGGAATACCTAAAAAGCTAGTAACCCTGATAAAGATGACTGTTAACAGAGTTAAATGCTGAGTACAGTTGGGAAATGAGTTATCAGATGTCCTTTACGCTAAAAAAGCACTAAAACAAGTTCTCTTTTAAAACACATTCTTTCATGCCAGCTGTTTATTATTGCATTTTAAAAAAAACAATAAGCGACTCAGGCATACAAACTCAAAAACCCTTTTCACAGAATCCATACAACTGCTTGCCTATGCCGAAGGGATGACACTAACATACTGGACAAATCGAGGGCGGCAGTAGTGGGATCATTTTGTACACTTGAAACGGCAGCAAAAAGGTTCGGTTTGACAGTCAATGACGAAAAGGCAAAATTTATTATTACAGATAGGGTTCCAAATCGTGGACCGTTCGTAATAAATAACTATATTTTTGAAAAAGTTCAGAAATTCAAATATCTGGATGCAATTATAAATACAGAAAACGATGTGTCAATTGACATCAAAAATGAAATTAATATGACTAACATATGTTATTTCGATCCTCGCAACTAATTTAAATCCAAATGCATAAGCTCGAAAACTAAGATACAGCTGTATGAAACATTAGCTAGACCCATGATCTTATACGGGAGTGATTTTTGAAGAATGATAAAACTAAATGAGGAAAGTTGTTGACCTTGAGGTGTAAAAGTCTGAGAAGAAGTTTTGGGAAGTTGAGGAGAATGGAATTTGAATAATAAGGTGAACCTTTAATCTGCAAAAGACATTTAGATAACCTAATATAGTAAAAGTGATTGAAAGCCTCACAGCTTAGGTGGCTGGGACATATATTCAGATATATTGGTGAAAATCTAGTTAAAAAAAAAAAAAAATTATAAAGTCTGAGGGAAAGAGAAGGAGAGGCAGGCCATGTGTGAAATGGCTAAATAGTGTAGAAAAATAGCTAAGAGTACAGCCTTGACCGGGAATCGGCTGTAGTGTCTAAGAAGAAGAAACGTAAATTATTTTTTTTTCTTAGATTTGTAGCAATATTTACTTTTTATAAAGTATGTGTTTGACAACACATATAACATAACATTCAATTTAAAAATATATATTCACTTTTAGAATAGATTGCCTCAGGGAAAATAAACTTAATTTCTTACGCCTGAAATATTTTAGACCAGTTTTCTCAAAAATCTTATGTACGCTTTCCGATACATCCAGCATTCAGAGACAAATTTGGAGCGGCTTAAACTTACTTTGCCCGAGGATCTCCACTTCCCGCGTTTTTATATGTGATCCCACCGGAAGCAGTGTCAAGTACGAAACATTTCTTATTTTTCAGTCAATGTTTCATTCATACTGCTTCGGGTTTTTAAAGAATAAATTCTTGGGGATTTTTACTCATTAAAACAGGATTACATCAGTAGATACACCACATTTACACCTTGAGAATTACAAACGTCGAAATTAGAAATCAAATTTTACTGTTACTACCTTTAAACAATGTGTGAAGTATCAAAAAGGTTATGAATGAAGGAAACCAATTTATTAGTTTAAAATACGAATATATACATACCAGAGAACCCGTTTGGCGTTGCCCGTGGTAGAGATTTTAAGAAGGATTCTCATCAAAGCGTTGCTTTTGCTAACAATGTAAATAAGTTGCTTCGTCGACATTAAATCAGAAGTTAGCCAGAAAATTGTCCTATAAATAAGTGGCAGTCACAAACTAAATTAGAGATAAATAATTAACTTAAACATCCATCGACAAACACTTGGTTCACTTATATATGCAGAAAACGTATTCATACTCGATGTTTCCTGCTGTTAAAAAAATTAAAAACAACAGAAGAGGTAACCACTCTTAATCACCTTCCAGCATATTTTAAAATCTGTCCAAAAAAAAAAAAAAAAAAAGGGAAAAAAATAAAAAAAAAATTCCTCTTTTATTTATTTAATTAAAAATAAGCCAAAATACATGCAATATATAATGATATACTCACAGCCATGCTCTTTAACAAAAATGTCAAAAAGAGTGGGTGATTTTAAATACTCTACATTTCGATTTGATGTATTATTTTCTAACTAGAGAATATATTGTTGCTTTAAAAGTTGTGGTTGCTGTTCGTCAGTTCTTGACAGTTTTTTCTGAACATTATTATTTTTATCTATTAATTTATTTTTTTAAAGAATGAGAGTGGTTAAAAGTGAAATAATTTTAATCCCAAAAATGAAAAATTAAGCATAGGTACTTACAAAATACACGTATCTTTAGATTTATGCTCTTTTTATTTCGGGTTTATGATAAAGTTTAAGCATTTTGATACCAAGTATGTACCTTATTTGTGTTATTCTTATAAAAATCGTGAAAAAGCATATGAACGGGAAAGTGGTGTACCGATTGAAAATAAATGAAACATTATTGTATTCAGCGTAGACAAATGCTGTTTTTGTCATCATCGCGTCCTCTCATTGATGCTGGTCCTCACCGAAACGGAGACTTTTAACTACGTACATAAGTGAGCGTGTCAAGTCGAGTCATATACTGTCACCCTGTAGTCTATCGTTCGATTCCTCCAAATTAGAAATCCAGGATTAGTACTTCTATGACGATAATCGTTAACAAAATAAACCAGTGATTTCTTCTCATTAATGCTATAAAAACCTTCGTAAAATTAAGTAAGTTTAGCTTACTGGTCCTAACCTGAGGGATAAATAAAATAATTTTTAGTAAAAAATAGAACGATCTTGAAATTATAAATTGCGCTAAAAAGTAAAAAAAAAAATTGATTCTTTAAACAACATATATGTGACTTTTGAACATAGTTTTAGAAGTCGGCGCAAAATTAGGATAGATAAAATCTTTTGTAATCATGAATAAATTAAAATATGGTACATAATCAGCAAAATATGAATTAGCACATTGTGCAATAGTAATTAGACGCATAATTTTGCACCGAATTCTAAAACTATGTTTAAAAGTCCCATCGATATTGCTTAAAGAATTAATTTATTTTTCACTTTTTAGCGCAATTTATAATTTGAAGTCGGTTCTATTTTTTCCTAAAAACTATTTTATTTTATTATTTTTAGTGTAAATACATTTTTATATAAATACTGTATTTAAAAATAATCCATATCAAAGAGCAAATCTTGTTTGAATGAATGGCACTAAAAACTCATCATTTGTATAATAAATTCCGTTTTTAAGTCGAGTTTAGCACACAAACTGATTGGATTTAATTTTTGCTTTAAAGAAGATTTTATTTAGTAATAGTTTTCCCAACCAAAAAAAATCAAGTCAAGCTTTTCCAATAAAAATAAAATATACTTGTTTTTCACCCGTAACGTTTTTTGTAAAAACAAATGTAATCAAATTCATGTGCGATATTTTAATTAGACGACCCATTATCGATAAAAGAAAAAAATCTTTAAAATCGGTTCATTTAGTCAAAAGTTATGGATGAAAAAACCAAAATGAAATGACTCTTTCTGCAAAAAAAAATTTTTATAGTTATCGAACTGTAATTACGGGACCTATGAGAAACCACCCTCGATCGTGATAATCGGTTCATCCGGTGAGAAGTTATGAGTGGACAAACAAACAAAATAAAAACGACATACAGTACGAATGTATAACCTCCTTACTTTGTTAAGTCAGTTAAAAACATGCCATACATACAGTACGTGTACGAGACATGCGTGGTGTGGGACAATAACTTAACACTTTGAACATTAACCACATAAATGTAATGCGCACACAAAAATCTACAAGTTGTTTCTACATGACTACAGAGCTAACTGAATGTATAATATAGAGCGGAGCATGCGCAGCTATCCACGCCCTCTTGCGGGGGGATTATCGAGACGTACTTACCTCAAACATGCCGCCCACCTGGGAACATCTTGTTTCAATAAATTACAATTTTAGCAAAACTACAACGAAAAAATGAATAAATATATGAAATATATAAAGTGAAATAAAAAACAGTAATATGAAAAATAAAGAAGTTGATTTAAAGTTTAACGTTCTATGATGAATAGTTAATCATTGTCTAATGGCAATTTGCACAATTTTGAAATGGGTCTTTTTAATCGTCCATCGGAGGTTTTAACTGCCACTACTCAAACACAACCGTCCTTTCCGGGAAAAACCTCTGTAATGCGTCCCAGACGCCACTTTAGTGGGGGCAAACAGTCATTCTTGACCAACACAAGGTCTAACGTTTGCAGATTAGGTTGCTTGCAAAACCATTTTGGCCGTTGTTGAAGGCGTGTGACGTATTCCGCACTCCAACGCTTCCAGAAATGTTGCACTAGGCGCTGCGTTAGTTGCCAACGGGTTAAGTGATTGATCTTGGATGTTGTGAAATCTGTTTCTGGAACAGCGTTGAGTGGACCACCTACGAGAAAGTGTCCAGGTGTGAGTACTGAAAGGTCATTTGGGTCACTGGACATTGGTGACAATGGACGAGAGTTGAGGCAGGCTTCAACTTGAACTATGACGGTGTACAATTCTTCGTAAGTCAAAGTTACGTTTGAAATTATGCGTTTGAGATGGAACTTCACAGACTTGACATCCGCTTCCCATATGCCTCCCATGTGTGGAGCAGCTGGGGGGTTGAAATGCCAGTTGATGCCTTCATCAGATAAATAATGAACAATTGTTTCATTATTCTTCGGAGACTGTAATAATGCTTGAAGTTCGTCCAGTTTTTTCTTTGCTCCTATAAAGTTTGTTCCGCAATCACTGTAAATGTCCGGACATTTACCTCGACGGGAAATAAAGCGTTTTAGTGCTGCTAGAAAGGCATTAGTTGACAAATCACTTACTAGTTCACAATGGATAGCTCTAGTTGCGAAACACACAAAGAGACATAGATATGCTTTGCATGTTTTAGCTCGCGACCCCTTTGACATTCGTATGGGGAAAGGGCCACTGTAATCAACACCGCATCTCAAAAATGGTCGGGAAGGTGTTACTCGTGTAGCTGGCAGATCACCTAGCATTTGCTTGGCACTTTGAGCTTTAATCTTGGCACATATCATGCATTTCCTAATGCATTGCCGAATAACATCTCTTGCAGAGAGTATCCAGTATTTACGTTGAATACAAGCTTGAAGTAATTGAGGGCCAGCATGCAAGTTTGTAATGTGGAATGAGGAAATTAATAAATTTGTCAAAAAACTGCGTTTGGGTAATAAAATTGGATATTTTTGCTTTTCAGGCAAATTTGAATGTCTCAGACGACCGCCCACCCTGAGCAAACCTTCAGCATCAAGAAAGGGAGTTAGAGACAAGAGTTTGCTTTTTGTAGGAAGTGTCCGGGAACGTTTTAAACAGTCTATTTCGGGAGTGAAATTTTGTTCTTGTATTTGTTTTATCCAGAAGGTCAGTGCACGATTAAGTTCTTTAGACGTTAAAGGTCCGAAATTTCTATTTTCCTTTGAATGTCTGCAATTAAAAATGAATCTGAAACAAAGGGCTGTTACTCTTTTTAACTTAGGAAGTGAGGAAAATTTATGTAATAATTTGCAGCTTTCATTGTTTTCTGTAGTCGCCGTTGCGACGTTGCTTACAGATGTTTTCTTTTCTTCTGCGAGAATTTCATCAGTTTCAATGCATTGAAATGGTTCTTGAGAAACGATTTCTCGCACATATAAAAACTCGGGACCTTGCCACCACAAAGAGAAATGTTTTAGCTGATCAAGACGCATTCCTCGCGAGGCACAGTCTGCAGGATTTAATTTACCTTCGATATGGTTCCAATGAGCTTCGGGAACAAGTTCATGAATTTTTCCTACTCTATGCGCAACGAATGTTTTCCATCGACTGGAATGTGAAGATAGCCAACACAAAACAATTGTCGAGTCGGTCCATAAGGATGTTTTAATTGATGTGATCTGCAGAGCTCGAGTTGTGAAGCTAACGAGCTTAGCTAATAACAATGCTCCACAGAGTTCGAGTCAGGGTAGGGAATTGAATTTTATGAGGGCTACTCTGGTCTTACTAGTAATCATTCGCACCTTTACATTTCCATCTCTTGAAATCGTTCGTACATATACTACAGCTGCGTATGCTTTTTCCGAGGCATCACTAAATCCGTGAAACTCTATGATATCACTATGAGGTTGAAGAATGTACCTAGGTATTTTGATGTATCTTAGTTGAAACAAGTCTTCGACTGAAGATTTCCACTCTTGCTGTAGATGTGTTGGAAGATTCTCGTCCCAATTGAGTTTCAGTTTCCAGAGTTGTTGAATGAGCAATTTGAATTTGAGTATAACAGGAGAAATCCAACCAGAAGGATCAAAAATTGTAGATATAAAGGAAAGTATTGTGCGCTTGCTGCAAACGTCTGACACAGGAGGGGCGTTCCATTTGAAAGAGAAAGTGTCGGTAGCTGGGTTCCACAGAACTCCAAGGGTCTTTACATTATCTGTAATTTCCAGGGGTAAAGAGGTAGCTCGATTCTCTGGAGGAATGTTTTCGAGGACTGATTCTTCATTCGATGACCATTTCTTGAGCTCGAATCCTCCACACTTTAACATGTCAATTATTTCTTGCTGGACCTGGATTGCCTCTTTAACCGATTCAGCTCCTGTCATAAGGTCGTCAACATAAAAGTCTGACTTAACGATTTGAGAAGCACGTGGAAATTTCTCACTTTCTTCTATAGCAAATTGCTGCAGACACTTTGTAGCCAAATATGGGGCTGAAGCCGTGCCATATGTCACTGTCAACAAGTTGTATTCCTTCACTTTGGGGTCTAATGAATCTCGCCAGAGTATCCGTTGGTAACGTGTGTCATCTGGGTGAACCAAAATTTGCCTATACATTTTGACAATATCACTAGTCATAGCGATTTTGTGTTTACGAAATCTTAGTAATAAAGTTGCTATGTCATCTTGTAAAGTTGGGCCAATCATGAGTTTATCATTGAGAGACACTCCACTTGAGGATTTAGCAGACGCATCAAAAACTACGCGAAATTTAGAAGAACACTGAGATGTTTTCATGATAGCATGATGTGGAAGATAAAAATTTTCTTTAGATTTATCATCACCAGAACACAGTTCCATGTGTTTCAGCATTTCATATTCGTGCATGAATTCCGTGTACGGTTTCATTTTTTCGGGATATCTGACAAAACTCTTTTCATTTTGAATCAGACTCCTTTCTGCAACTTCGCGAGATGAACCCAATGTTAGATTCCCATTTTGAAAAGGCAACCTTACCACAAATCTACCCTCATCATTCCTTGTATGTGTGGACTGAAAATGACCTTCACATTCCTGTTCGGAAGGAGAAAATATTTTTTTGTGCGGAATTTCTTCCAATTCCCACAATCTCTGAACTTCGAACTCCTCGCAACGAGTGAAGTGAGTGTAAACTTGATTAGCGTTGTCTTGAGAGTTTCCCACTTTTCCCAAGATAACCCATCCGAAAATTGTTTCCTGAGCCATCAAATTTTCTCCTGGAATAGCAATGTGTCCGCTCTGCATTACGTTTGCTAACACATCAGCACCTAGTAATATATCAATTTTGCTTGGTCGATTGCAATTTTTATCTGCAAGAATCAAATGCTTGAAATATTTTAACTTCGAATCCTCTACTTGTTCCTGAGGAAGATTATTTGTGATTTTCGGAATAATTAATGCGTCAACTGTCAAAGTTAAATCCGTATCTGATACTGGTGAAATCTTGATTTGTGCGGCACCTGAAATCTTATTTGACTCATTTGAAGATAACCCTGCAACAGTTACACTAACCAGCTGCCGTGAAATCCCTAATTGCTGTAAACAATCCTCTCTAACAAATGTTGCTTGAGAAGCACAGTCAATGAGCGCGCGAAACATATGTGAATTTCCATATTTATCGTATGCATTGATGATAGCAGTAGGAAGCAAAACATTCTGCGCGTTTAAATTAGATTCTGAATAATGATTTGATACTAATGATCCATTTTTATCTTCTTCCGTTTTCACCCTCTCTGGTGTTTCATGAAATAATGTATTATGTTTTCCGTTACACTGCTTGCAATGAGAACTCTTACACGCATTAGAAAAATGGCCCGACCTTAGACAGTTCAGACACAATCTCATTTGAATTATGGAATTCTTTCTTGCACTCACTGGTAATTCTTTAAATTTATTACACTGATAAATCCCATGTGAATCAGCCTTTCAAAATAAACACGAATTCGAAAGAGCGATATGTTTTGATTCTATTTTATTTTTCGAAAAAGATCTCAGTATTTGGCCTTGAAGGCAATGATGAGCTGGCTCCACTTCTGTTCTGACTCAGACACGCCAGAGCAGATGCTCGCTTTTCGATGAAGTCGCAAAATGATTTAAAAGTAGGAGTTTCCGATTTGTTTAGACTCAGTGTAAATTGACGCAATGTTTCAGAATCAAGTTTCTTTTTTAAGAAATATACCAAAAGAGTGTCCCAATGAGATATTGGTTGCTTAAGTATTTCCAAAGTATCAACACATTGATTAGTGGTATCCAATAGCTTTCTTAACCCACTTGCAGATTCATAATTTAGATTTGGTTGCGAAAATAAACGGTCTAGAGTGGCATTAATTATCTCAGCTGCATTTTCGTATCTGTCGCTAATTAATTTCCAAGCTTTATCGTAGTTATCGTTTGTGATTTTCAGAGCTTGAATCAAAACAGCTGCTTGCCCTTTAACAGACAGCTTCAAATATTGTAAGCGTTGTGCATCGGAAAGAGATGAATTGTTATGAATAGTAGAAAGGAATAAGTCTCTAAAGCTTAACCATTCGCAAAAATTACCTGAAAATGTTGGGAGCTTTACGGAGTTTAGATAATCTGAATTGTATTGATTGGATGAATGAGAGATATTATTATCAGTTTCATTTACAGTTTTGTTTTTAATTTGCCGCGCGATAGTAACTTTTAACTGTTCAATCTTAGATGCTATCTCGTCATAATCTTTTTCATTCCCTACAATTTCTGTATCGGTTTGAGCTAGAACAATGTCCATGTTTAAATCGTGCATTTCTCGCCACAGTTCTCCAGCATCAACAGAAAACACTTCGAGTTCATCAATAGTAAGAGTATTTGAATTAATCTTCTGATTAATAATATTGGTTAAACGAGTTGTCCTACCTTTGAGGTAGCTCCGTTTCTTCTTTAGGTCATCCATTGTAGTTAGAATGCTCCAAAATGTTAGAAGTTGAATTGCTTAATCCACAAACGTGATAATGCTAGTGCTCGGCGGACCAGGAACATGTACGAGACATGCGGGGTGTGGGACAATAACTTAACACTTTGAACATTAACCACATAAATTTAATGCGCACACAAAAATCTACAAGTTGTTTCTACATGACTACAGAGCTAACTGAATGTATAATATAGAGCGGAGCATGCGCAGCTATCCACGCCCTCTTGCGGGGGGATTATCGAGACGTACTTACCTCAAACAGTACGAATGTATAACCTCCTTCCTTTGTAAAGTCGGTTTAAAAAATGCCATACATACAGTACGAGTGTATAATCTCCTTCCTGTGTGAAGTCGGTTAAAAAAGAGAAAAATCGAGAGAAATAGAAAGAGAGAAGAGCAATATATAATATTAGTATTCTAAGCCAATTAAAGTTAAAGTGCATTGGCATTGAAGCGATATGAAAACGAGAAATATTAAGCAACATACTGAATTTCCTTTTAGTTAATCAACAGTTTTTGAAAAACATCACACATAAATGAAAAGAAAACTTTTAGTAAATTAATGAAATATGCTCAGTTCTAAAAAACTTATCTTCCAGAGTTTTCTATTTAATTTTTCAGCTGAAGAGTTTAGCGAGACTACCTAGAAAAGAGCCTAATTCAAAGTTTATGGTTTTTTCCCCCACTCGTTCTCAGCTGGTAAACACTAAACTTATAAATTTAATTATTCTTTTATCTCAGAGCAAACGTAATGTTATGAATGCCTTTTTCCACCTTCCGTAATATTAAAGATATTAGCAGACAGCCCGAGTGCAATTATTTTTATCAAAAAAGGGAAGAAAAAAGAGAGAAGGTTTTTTGTCAAGTGAATAAAGTTCTGAAAATTCCTTACGTATGTGCGTTTAGTGTTCACGGCAAAAAAAAAAAAAAAAATTCTAAAGTGACATAAGTATAACATAAGTTTATGTTTATTTATTTAGTACTTTTCGAAACTCAAAATCTTTTGCAAAATAACCTATAATAATATTTTAAGTTTCCGACACTGAAAATATTTAAGAAATATAGGTACGAAAAAGTGCTACGCAAACGATTTTTTCTGGGTTTTTTCCAACAAATTCCAAACGTAGTATAACTAGGGATGTGGTGAGTTTAATCAATTGATTTAAATCGTGGATTCAAACCGCAATTTAACGCATTTAATTTTTTTCACTTTTTATTTTGCGTAGACATAAAGAATTAATTATTCTTTAAATACTTTTTTAAAGAATAATTATAACTTTCCAAAGTGCTGAAGACTTTTGAAATTAACTATAATTTGCGTAATATTTTTACGTGTAAAAATGGAAATAATTTTCGTATCGATTTAATTTAATTACAAGCTGTCGAGTTTCAAAAGTTATTATTTAAATTATGTATCATATGTTTTAAAATTATATAACAAAGCAAGCGTACGATTTAAAAAGTGAGGCATTTAATCATAAAAGACAACTAAACATATAAATACAAGAGGTTATGTCTTTTTAATTTTTCAAATTTTCCCATTAAAATGATATTTTACTGCTTTATGCAATGGTAGAATGTTGTATGTTCTGGTGAAAACCCTTAATGAAAAATTCTGGAATTCAATGATCAAAACTTTATGAACACGCACAAATTATAATTACACTATTTAAGTCATACAATTATAGCACCATTATATATAAATCCTACTTTGCCTCTCAGTAAGAATGGCATAAAGTTAAAACACACAGTTTTTCAAAATGTTTTTCAAGCGCATTACGTCATATTTGCTCTTAAATCCAGTCCTTTTTATAAAACCATTGAACTCAATTTATTATTCAAACGATCACTCAAGATGATCATTCTTTTTCTCCAATGTACCAATCTCAATTTTCAGAGCAGAACATATTGATGTGAACATCTGAGTTATTTTCTTAAGAACTATTTTGTTCTGCTGTTGTCTGAAGTTCCGAAAAAAATAATTTAATTCTTCAGGGAATAAGTTCCATTCAGAGGAGCAGGTGTTTGTATATTTTCCCCTTTATATTACATTTCTCGAGTGAATTTCCAAATTCCTTCACTATTTTTTGTCTAGAGCATTCACTTTTTAATGTAAAATTTGTGATGTAACCATTCGTAGTTTAGAAATCAGGTTAAGGTCTAATTTTGAAATTAAAATAACAGTTACTTAAATATAATGTAACATTAACGTGGAGGGGGGAGGTTTAAGTATTGCATAAAACGTTAGAAATAAATACATATCCTGCTTAGAAACCATTAAATAAAATTTTCATGAAGCATTTTTTTTTTTTTTTTCAGATTTTTTTTTTTTTTTTTTGAAAAAAATTCTTTGTTAAGTTATTTTTAAGAAGATACAAAAAACTTATTAACAGTGAAAAATATTTAGCTCATGATAGCTATTTGAAAATTTTTAAATTCATTTTTTGTATAAGCTATTATCAAATGAAGTATAACTAAAAATCTTTATCCTCCTTCTGAAAAAAAAATCCGTTCTGAGATATTTTTTATGTTTACTAATATTAGTTGACATAAATGGTAAAATTCTTTAAGAAAATATAACGTTTGTTAACTTTAAGTTTAAAAGCTGAATACTGAGGGTGGTTTTCCCATTATATTTTATTTGATAATTTTTAAGTAAATATTTTAAATATTTTACTTTTTGCAAAGTACTTATTCCATGAAATCTTTTATTTTTCAAAGTTTTCAAACAGCAGTCTAACTGTAAAGTTGAACACATGAGTTCAACTTTACAGTAGAACTGCTGTGATTCTGCAAGTTTTTAGTTGTGTTTCTGCAAATTAGATGTTATTGACCATATGCAGTACCAATTTAGATTTAGTTGTGGTTCTGCAAAAATGTCTTAAAGTCCAATGGTTTAAAAAGGCAATTGAAGGTAACAAGATTCGTTTACAGCTTATTTAGCAACATATGATAAAAAATGGTAAATAAATTCCTTAATGGAAAGTTTTGTAATTTTTTTTTTTTTTGCTGCACAACTCTTTCGAGATTTATTTTAATATTAAAAAATGATATCACACTTATGTTGTACAAAATAACATTTCCAAAGCTAATAAAAGTCATAAATGTTATAGCGTTGAATCAATAATGCGAATAAAAACTGCAGATAACACTCTGCGAAAGTACTGAAGATTTTATCAAAGATTTTTCTATTATAAAAAAAGAAATAATCAGTATATTTTCGTCCTCAAAACAGAATCTATAGTTTGCTGTTCAAAAGATTCGGAAAAAATATTTGCTACCAAGTTATCGCATGAAAGGAGGGCAAATTTTGAAGAAAAAACAGTAGCAAACAGCTGTTTTCCTTCGCGATTCAGAAGTTTTTGGAGCACAAATGTTTTATTTCGACATGAACAGTTTCGTAAATATGTCTACAGTGTTTTTAAAAGATTATTTGTCTATTTTTTTAACTTGTTTTCTTTATACTTAAGTTTTTTTTTTTTTTTTCAAAAAATCATTATTTCCAGCATTTCAAAGTTCGAACGATTGATGTCGCACCCACTATTACTTACTAACGAAAAGGAAGAAAATCAAAATATGTATTTTTTTTATTTCTAACGGTGCTGGACATTTTCAATAACGTTTGCAGAACTAGTGTGTTACCCGGAAACCGGCATCCTTTCTTTCAAGTAGCACCACTATCGGTTGATGCCATTACCACTTGAGAATTTTGATGCTCAGTTTCCCCCTAGATGGCGGCACTTGAGCTCTAAATGATGCCAAACTGTACTAGGAATTTAAATTTAGCCGAAAGCATCCAAGCCAAACATGTACTCAAAGGATCTTTAACATGCCGCAAAATCGTACGACAGGGGCGCTGACGATTTTCTGCATCTTGAAAATCCACCAACTTGGGCGGGTTTGATTCTGTGAACTTCGGCCTATGGAACAGTGTCTTACCACTACCGCTAGCTAAAAATATGTGTATTTATAGACAAGGACATTGTTATAACATTAAAGTTATGTTTAATGTCGTTAATACATTCGATGAAGTTAAGATTTATTGCAGTATCTCGCATTTTTATCGAAGAAACGTATGAAATATTTTCATGTTACAAAATCAGACATCTCAATCTTATTTATTTACAGTGAATTCCTTAGTACAGCGCTTCTCAACCTTTCAGTATTTGCGGCCCAATTTTCCATCTTAATTTTCATCGTGGCCCCCCTCACAATGAAATGTATACAACAATAATGTATATGAGTACTGATTCTGTGTTTGAATTATTTTAATAACTAACTGCCAAAACAAGAGTAAAAACAAGTAATTTTAGTAATAAAATTAATTGAGTGAAAAATTAGTATTTGAATTTTGGGCAGGAGTAGAGGATGATTTATCTGCACTAAAAACAAGGACATTCCGCATTCTATTACCATTTTCAACATCATCAACAACTTTTGTGAAACTGGATTTTCTGCTGTGGCTTCTTTGAAGACAAACTATAGATCCCGGCTAAATATAGAAACAACTGAGGATGGCAATTTCTAATATTAAGCCTTCCTTCGAAAAACTTTGCTTTGAAAGACAGGCCCAAGGAAGTTACTAATAATTATTAAATTTGTTTTTAATTTAGTATATTTTGATTACGAAAGTTTTTATTTTGTAATTTGTTTTACTTTAATGAGTTATAAAATATGTCGAAATGTATTTTGTTTTGTATGTGTATGTGTGATTTCCTTTCAGTCAGTTAATCAATTTTTTAAAGTAATGTTTTCTCTTGGATATTCTCGCGCCCCCTTTCTCATGTGCTCGCTCCCCATTAGGGGGGGCGCGCCCCACAGGTTGAGAATCGCTGCCTTTGTATCTGGCCCAATGTGGATAAAGGATAGCCCGGATAACAAAAAGTCAAGGTAGCCTGCTAAGGACTCATTCCTTTGCCCCTCAATACTATAAAGCGAAGTTTTTATGCCAAAAGCCAGTTATAATACGTATTTTTTCACTTCTTATTTAGTACACAGCCTCCATTTACCTCAAGCTACGTAAAATGTGCACGCGGCAGCCTCACTAGGCCGGATAGTACAAAGAAATAAAACTAAGCCGGACAGCACGGAGGCCGGATTGTCGCGAACCGGATAATCGGGAGTCTTCTGTTTTTATATTGTAACATATTTTGAGAAAAAATTTGACACATTTGGTTTAAAAGTATGGAAAATAAATAAGTAATGATTAACTAAATTAGAAGCACTAGTAAATTTAGGTGACATCAACATAGGTGTATAAAATCAACTAATACTGTTATTTTAAAGTTCAATACATAAAAATAACTAATTCATGCTCTCCTATGATTCATTTCACTAGAAATTCATTAGTTAAACAAACTGAATTCATACTTTTCTGTCAGAAGTGTCTAAAATCTTGCTAAATTGCACAAAAAGCATAATTATTTCAAACTGAGAATGTCTATAATAATAATAAAATTACACGTTAATTTAAAGCACAAATGAGCAATAAAATGCAGACATATGTTTCGGGATTGCTTGGAATCCCTTTTTCAATGCGACAAGGAGCTTCTAGATGCAAAACATCCAAATGAAGCAGACAGAACAACAAAAACAAAGCTTATATAGCCTAAGAATTATCTGTAAACCAATGAGAATAAAGGCAGCGTGAAGTGGAAGTAGAAGTAGCAGGAAGACACCAATAAGAGAGCAACAAACGAATCCAGTTGAAAGTACAGGAAGTAAAAAGGAATATCAATAAAAATAAAGCAAAAAAGACGACAGCATGCATAAAAATTGCAAAAATAATAAAATAAAATACAAAGAATAAAATTGAAATAAAAATAAGTACAGAAACCAAAACAAAATGCAAAACAAAGTACACATGTAAAGGAGGGGGAGGGGAGGAAGGAGAAAAATAGACACAAAAAAGGAAAACAACAAGAAAACCTAGAAAGAACAACAAATTAAAGAAATTTATGCCAGACCTGTGAAAAATAAGGAGTTGAGGAAGAATCATTAACCAAATTAGAACTATTCCTGTTAATATGATAAGCTTCCCAAAAGTCAAGCTCTAAAGGGGAAGAACATTTTTGAATAATTTTACCAGAATTGAAATCAAAAGAGTGGTTGGAATTCCAACAATGTTGAGCAATGCTAGACTTATTTAACTCTTGCTTTCGTACATAACCTTTATGCTCATTTAAGCGAATTTTCAGAGCACGTTTTGTCTGCCCAATGTAAGAAAGGCCGCAACGGCAACTAATTTGGTAAATACCCCAAGTGTTAAGTTGATCGACAGGATCCTTAAGAGAAGAGAAGGAAAGTTTGTTACTAGGAGCAAAAACGACTTGAAATTGAAACCTTTTTAGGATTTTAGCAATACGGAAACTGACAGAATGAAAGAATGGTAACACAACCAAATTCTTTCTAGAAACCACATTATTGGGACCAGAAGTTTTCTTAGAAAGTTTGTTATGAATAGAATCAATTAAAGAGTGAGAAAATCCTCTATCAACAGCTACAGCTTTCAGATAGTTGAGTTCAATCTTGAGAAGCTCAGGAGAAGAGCAAATATTAATAGCACGATGGACCAGAGCATTAAAAGCCGAATATTTTTGGTTGGGAGGATGAGACGACAGTCTGTGAGGAGGTAAAGAAACAGCAAAAGGTTTACGATAGACAGAAGTAGTGAAACCAGACTCACTCTTAGAAATAAAGACATCAAGAAACCCGAGGCTACTATTAAGTTCTTTCTCACAAGAAAACTGGATATTAGGATCAATGGAGTTCATAATAGAAAGAGCATCATCAATACCTAACAAGTTACTGTCCGTTAGGACAAAACAATCATCCACATAACGAACATAAAATTGAAATTGCAATTTCTGGAACAGTTTTTCCTCAAAATAATGCATATAGAAATCACTTAAAATAGGACTAAGAGGACTTCCCATAGCCAGGCCATCTACCATAGCATAGAATTTACCATTAAATACAAAAGTGCTCTGTTGCAAGCACACACGAGTAAGGAAAACTAATTCCTCAATTTCCACAGAAGTAAAATGGAATTCAGAAAGCCTTTTCCTGAGGCAAGTCAAAGCGCCATCAACAGGAACATTAGTAAACAAAGAATTAACATCAAAAGAGGCCATAACTGAATTATTCGGAACGAAGTTATGAAGTTTCTTAACAAAATCGGTGGAATTTTTAACAGTGAAAACATTCTGACTTCTAAGTGGAGAAAACACAGAAACTAAATACTTGGAAAGTTTATATGAAGCAGTGCCAATATTGGAAACAATTGGTCTGAAAGGAATACCTGCCTTGTGTACCTTTGGTAAAGCATAAAAACGTGCACAATTAGCAACAGAAGGAATCACAGACCGTTTAGCAATCAAAGGAATAGAATGAACAGACTTAACAGCAGAAGAAATAGCTTTTAACTCTTTGTCACTAGGATCTTTATATATTTCAGAATAAGGACCAGAAGTCTGGCATAAATTTCTTTAATTTGTTGTTCTTTCTAGGTTTTCTTGTTGTTTTCCTTTTTTGTGTCTATTTTTCTCCTTCCTCCCCTCCCCCTCCTTTACATGTGTACTTTGTTTTGCATTTTGTTTTGGTTTCTGTACTTATTTTTATTTCAATTTTATTCTTTGTATTTTATTTTATTATTTTTGCAATTTTTATGCATGCTGTCGTCTTTTTTGCTTTATTTTTATTGATATTCCTTTTTACTTCCTGTACTTTCAACTGGATTCGTTTGTTGCTCTCTTATTGGTGTCTTCCTGCTACTTCTACTTCCACTTCACGCTGCCTTTATTCTCATTGGTTTACAGATAATTCTTAGGCTATATAAGCTTTGTTTTTGTTGTTCTGTCTGCTTCATTTGGATGTTTTGCATCTAGAAGCTCCTTGTCGCATTGAAAAAGGGATTCCAAGCAATCCCGAAACATATGTCTGCATTTTATTGCTCATTTGTGCTTTAAATTAACGTGTAATTTTATTATTATTGTTTACTTGCACAAAGTTAAATTATTTTTATGAGAATGTCTATATTTTTTAAACATCTTATTTCGTTCAGAAGAAACGAAAAGCCCTAAAGGGCAAATGTTCACGAGCTTTATATTAATAAAACATTCCGAAAGAAAAAATATTACTTTGATTTAAATTTCTAAAATTGTTAGAGAACACATTTTCAAAAGCCCTTGGGTAAAACGAAACAAAATCTAATTCACTACGACGTTATAAATAATTAATTTTTCCACCGACATCCCGCTTCTTCATTTTTGAAATTAATTACGTACCGTTTCTGATTATGAATTAGTTAGAGCTCTAAACAATAATAAAAGGTCAGCATTCCGTCATTAAAAATACATCTTTTTAAGTGAAACTGTTGAAGAAAAACAAGTAAGGCTCATGAAAATAATGAAAGGTATTTAAACGTAAGTAGGTGAAAAAGGACAGTTCACCAACAAGAGGCGGTGGCGGTGGAAGGGGGCGTGGTCCCACCGCCTCCTAATGCCCCCAGGCGTGCCCTCAGGCGTTAGTCGAGTGGAGTTGAGTTGTATGCCCTCAGGCATTTTTCGAGTGGAGTTGAGTTGTATGCCCTTAGGCGTTTTTCGAGTGGAGTTGAGTTGTATGCCCTCAGGCGTTTTTCAAGTAGAGTTGAGTTGTTTTCCCAAAGTTTATAGTTTTGGAATGGCAACACTTTAATTTAGGTTTTAACCCTATTATTCCGCCTCCTAGCGGCAAATAGTGGAACTACTATAGCACTGTTTCAATACTACTAAAACCGTTTTTTAAGTTTATAGTTTTGGAATGGCAACACTTTTTAGTTTCAGTTTAAGACTTGATGTAAAACCGATTGTAGCGCCATCTAGGAGAAGAAAAGGGAACTATTTTGGAACTTAGAAATTTTTTTTCTTATGTTTTAGAGTTCGAGCATTAAATGTTAACAAAAAATTAATTATAATGTATAATGAATTAAATTTATTGTCGCTATTTACATCCTATTATGTATATCTTTATTTTTTAGACTTAAAATTTTCTTCTTTTTCGATCTTTTTAATGTTTTCACTTAGCATTCACGCAGGAACTATTTCATATTAACAAAAAATTAATTATAAAATGATAGCGCTAAAAAGTTAATGCTTAAAAAGGAATTACTTTAAATGCAAAGGGGATTATTAAAGTATTACATTTAAATGATATTAAAAAATAATAATAATATTCTTAATACAAATTAGTGATGATAAAAGGTATATTCAACTTACCCTAGCAGGAGATTCAGTAGATTGATAATTGATTCTTGAAAAATCCATGGTCGAGCGTATAAGGAACTGAGAAACGCTTTTAAAAAAGAGCAGAGCAAAAATTTATCTTTACTAAGCAAGTGTAGAAAGCGAAGTGACTTTTCACTTTCCAGTCTTGTAGCATTTTCTTTCAAGAAATATAGAAGCTAAAAGTTAACCAAATAGAATGCAGTATACATCACAGTTGAAGAGAATGTATACATTCAGGGTACATTTGCCGAAAGTTATAATTCCTGCAGCATTGCAAGACATGAACAAACTTGTATTGCGCTAAAAGATTGAAATCATAGTGCAGGTGTTTTTTTATGGCTTTAGGTCCTTTGTGACGATCGGACAGAAAAGAAAAGGCCCCCTCTCCACCCCTATAGGCATACTTTCTCTTTCTACATTGAATGAAGTGATTGACAAAGATCGCTTTCCTTTTCACATACAAAGCATCTCCATTGTGCTTAATTTTTAACTGTAGATAATGGATACATTACTTGATGGTGGTGAATATCGGCTTAATGAAAACAAAAATACGTTAATGAGAGATGATTTTTACTCGCAAAAAAACATGTTTGATAGTGTTTTCTTCTATTAGCCCCAACCTTTTTTTCATTGGTGCAGAAGCTACTAGTAGGATTCATTCTGTAAAACAATAGAGAATGTAAGTTTTTACTAAATAAAAATGTTTGAACTTGCAAAACAAAATTATTTTCTACTTGCAAAATTTTAGAACTTCGCATGAAAATTTAAAAAAAAAAAGTACTTATTCAAACGGTTGAAACTTGGAACTAAAATTTCAACACTGAATCATCAAAAATCCGAAACAATTTAAGCTGTGGAATAAAGATTCGAGACTTAAAAAGTAAATGTAAACTCACTAAAAGAGATTTGAAAATCTGAAAAGAGAAATAGAATAATAACTTCACTAGAAACACTGAAATAGAATCGTAAAACTTGAAAAATTTAAATCACAAAACTTAAATCTATTGCAAGGAGCTTTATGTGAAACGTAAAAGTGCTAAGAGCAAATGCTAAAACTGAGAAAACTTAGAAATACGTGGAACAAATCATTTAAAACTATAAACTTTAAAAACTTAAACTCATTCAGAAAAGAACGGAAATGCAAAATTACAAAACAAAAGTGTTACGCTCTTGCAAAATATTAAACCTTAACGCAAAAAATATAAGAAAGTACAAAACACCAAAAGTTAAGAGTAGTATAAAAAACTGTTACTTAGATTCATCTAAAACATCACTAGGAAAAAGTAAAAGTAATATATACAAATTGAAAAAACTTATATTCACCTAATTAACATATCAAAATAGCAAGTACAAGACGTTAAAACAGAACAAAAATGTAAAAGTATGAAACGTAAAATTACAAAACCTAAATTCATCTACTAAAAGTTCCGTAAAAAATGTAAAAGCACTAAGAGTGAAAACTACAAAACAGCATGAAAGCTAGAAATAAAAAATATACAACATCAGAACTTAAATTCATCCAGAAAAACTTAGAAGAAAAAATGTAAAAGTTCGGAAATTTTCAAAACAAAAGTATGATGCACTTGCAAAATGTTAAAACTTAGTGCAAAAACGTAAAAAGTACTATGTACAAAATGTTAAAATTTAGATTTATCTACTAAAACAGTGAATGAAGATGTAAAACTACTAAGAGTAATATATTAAAACAACACGAAAGCGTAAAAGTACTAAGTACAAAACGTAAAAAAAAATTTATTTATCTGCTATAACTTAGACTGAAGTCGTAAAATTACTAAGTACAAAGTGTTAAAACATCGTAAAAATGTAAAAATATCAAGTATAAAGCAGCAAAACATAGATTTCTCTATAGAAATCTTGATCAAAAAATGTAAAAGTTCAAACAACAAAATCCTAAAACTCTGAAAAATTGAAAACACGCAGTACAAAAACAGCAAAACCTGTAAAATTGCTAAGTATAAGGATGCAAAACTTAAATTTTTCCAGAAAAACTTAGAACGAAGTTGTAAAAGTACGAAACTTTTCAAAGTAAAAGTGTTATGCACTTACAAAATGTTAAAACTTAATATAAAAATGTAAAAAACACTTCGTCAAAAATGTTAAAACTCTGATTTATCTACTAAAACTTAGAATGAAAATGTAATTGAATCAAATGTACTAAGTGTGAAATAGTAAAGTAACATGAAAATGTAAAAGTACTAAGTATATAGCGTAGTCATCAAGTGAAACTTTGTACAAAAATGTCAAACTTAAGTACGAAACTTAAAAGACTTAGATCTGTCTGCAGAAATCTTGATCAAAAACCGTAAAAATGCAAACAACAAAATCTTAAAACTCTGAAAAATTAAAAACATGCAGTACAAAACAACAAAACATGTACAAATGCTAAGTATAAAGCTGCAATACAAATGCTAAGCATAAAACTTAAATTCATCCAGAAAAACTTAGAACGAAAAATGTAAAAGTACGAAACTTTTCAAAACAAAAGTGTGATGCACTTGAAAAACATTAAAACTTAATGCGCAAATGTAAAAAGTACTACGCACAAAATGCTAAAATTTAGACTTATCTACTAAAACAGTGGATGAAGATGTAAAATTACTGAGTAAAATATATTAAAGCAGCATGAAAATGTTAAAGTACTAAGTACAAAAGCGTAAATAAATTGATTTATCTACTAAAACATAGACTGAAGTTGTAAAATTACTAACTGTTAAAACATCATAAAATTTGAAAATAGCAAGTATAAACCAACAAAACATAGATCTGTCCACTGAAATCTTGATCAAAAATGTAAAAGTTCTAACAACATAATCCTAAAACTGATAAATTAAAAACACTTAGTACAAAACGACAAAACATGTAAAAATGGTAAGTATAAAGCTGCAAAACTTAAACTCAATCAGAAAAACTTAGAACGATGATGTAAAAGCGCGAAACTTTTCAAAATAAAAGTGTTATACACTTGCAGAATGTTAAAACTTATTGCAAAAATCTTAAGAATTACTACGTACAAAATGTTAAAACTCTGATTTATCTACTAAAGCAACGCGAAAATGTAAAAGTACTAAGTATATAACGTATTCATCAAGTGAAACTTTGTACGAAAACGTAATCGTTTATGTACGAAACTTAAAAAACTTAGATTAATCTAAAAAAATCCCAACTAAAGTCGTAAAAAATATAAAATGTTAAACATCATGAAAATGTAAACTTTCCAAAAATGCAAACATCAAAACTTAGATGTATCTAATAAAATTTAGAACGAGTAAAAGTGTCAAACTTAATAAAAGTACTAAGTAAAAAACAAAAACAGAAAATCTTAGAACGAAAAGGTAACAGAAAATTTTCAAAATAAACGTGTTATGCATTTGCAAAATGTTAAAACTTAAATTTATCTACTAAAAATCAGAACAAAGATGTAGAAATACTAAGTATAATACATTGTAGCAACACAAAAATTTAAGAGTACTAAATACAAAACGTAAGAAAAGTTAGAGTTATCTAACTAAAACTTAGACTGAAGTCGTAAAATTACCAAGTACGAAATGTTCAAGCATCATAAAAATGACTAAATAACAAGTATAATGTATCAAAAACATAGATTTCTCCATTGAAATCTTAAACAAAAATGTAAAAGTTCTATGGACAAAAATGCTAAAGAAGTGAAAAAATGAAGAATACGCAGTGCCACACAACAAAGCATGTACTAACTATAAAACTTCTAATCTTGAATTCATCCAAGGAAAAAAAAAACTTAGAAACGAAAAAAAAAATGTAAATCTAAACGAAAATTTTCAGAAATAAAACTGTTATCCACTTGCAAAGTGTTAAAACTTAATGCAAAAATATAAAAAGTACTGTGTATGAATGTTAAAACTTAGATTTATCAACGAAAACACGGAATGAAGATGTAAAAATATTAAGTATAATATATTAAAGCAACACTAAAATATAAAAGCACTATGTACAAAGCATCAAAACTTAGATTCATCTAGTAAAACTTAGTACAAAAATGTAAAAGTACTAAGCATAGAACCTCAAATATACATTTATTTAGTAAAAAACAGAACGAAACTGTTAAAGTACTAAAGCCAACGCATCAAACAAGGATTAATCTATTAAAACAGTATAAAAGAAAGAAAAGCACTACATACAAACTGCAAAAACTCTTAGAACTAAAATTTAAAGATGTAACAAATCATAAAATTTTAAAACTTAACTTCATCCAGAAAAACTTAGAACGGAAATGTAAAATTACTGAAGTTTACAAAACAAAAATGATAGGCATTTGCAAATTGTTAAAAGCAAAAACGTAAAAAGTACTAGATACAAAAAGTACGAAACATCAACACTTGGAGTAGTATAATAACAAAACTGCAACTTCGATTCATCAAGTAGGACTTAACTCTAAAATTGTGAAAGAAATGTGAAAACTGATATTCACCTTTTAAAATGTAAAAATATTAAGTACACGATGTTAAAACAGAACAAAACTGTAAAGGTACGAAATGTAAAACTCCAAAAAGTTAAATTCCTCTACTAAAAAAATGGTTTGAAAAATAAAAGTACTATGTACATCAACTAAAAACAGCATGAAAATTTAAAAATAGCAAGTACAACACGTTAAAACAACACGAAAATCTAAAAGTACTAAGTACAAAGCATCAAAACTTACGTTGATCCAGAAAAGCTTGGAACAAAAGATGTAAAAGTACGGACATTTTCAAAATAAAGGTGATATGCATTTGCAAAATGTTAAAACTTAATGCAAAAACCTAAAAAGTACCATATACAAAATGTTAACACTTAGATTTATCTACTAAAACCTAGAATGAAGATATAAAAATACTAAGTATAATATACTAAAGAAACACAAAATTATAAAAGTGCAAAATACTAGAACTATCTATTAAAACTTCAAAAACATAGAGTCAGCATCAAAACATATAATCTGTTTACAAAAATCTTAATCAGAAATCTAAGAGTTCGAAGAACAAAGTGCTAAAACTTAAAAAAGTAAAGAAACGCAGTACAAAACAATAAAGAATAAAAGAGTACCAACTATAAAGCTTCAAAACCTAATTTCATCCAGAAAAATTTAGAACAAAAATGTAAAGCTACGGAAATTTTCAAAATAAAAGTTTTATGCACTTGCAAAACTTAAATTCATCTACTAAAAATTCGGTTAAAAAAGTAAAAGTACTACTAAGAACAAAAAACTAAAAGCAGCATGAAAATCTAAAAGTACTAAGTACAAAACATCAAAACTTAAATTGATCCAGAAAAACTTAGAATAAAAACGTAACAGTACAGTTATTTTAAAAATAAGAGTATTATGCATTAGCAAAGCGCTGAAACGTAGGGCAAAAATGTGTAGAATGAAGATGTAAAAATATTAAGTATAATATATTAAAGCCACACAAAAATGTAAAAAATGAAGATTTATCTACTAAAACTTAGACTGATCCCACAAAACTACTGAGTACGAAATGTTAAAACACCATGTAAATTTATAAATAACATGTATAAAGTTTCAAAACATAAATTTATCTACTGAAATCTTGATCAAAAATGTTAAAGTTCTGAGAACAAAATTATTAAAACTGGGAAAAATTGAAAATACGTAGTACAACACAATAAAGCAGGTAAAAAAAAAGCTTAAATCAAAACTGCTTTAATCTTAAAGTTACAATTGGATTTATTCTTCTCGAGAACAGAGAAGTGACTGTTAACCGACAATGAAGGGAACCCTAACCGAACACTGGTTCCCCAACTATATATTTTCCCGACTGTGAACACTTTTCTGTTCACAGCCCTAACCAAGCACTGGTTCCCCAACTATAAATTTTCCCCGACAGAAAAGTGTTCACAGTCGGGAAAATATATAGTTGGGGAACCAGTGTTCGGTTAGCCACAGTAAAAAAAAAATAAAAGCTATATTTTAGGAGTTACTTTTGTTTATTAAGAAAGAACTTGGATTAAGTATCTGTGTAAATCAAAAATTTCAAACCACAAACCATTAATTTGCTTGGGAGTCTTGAAATATAAAATCAGTTTTAAATCAGTCAATGATTTTCTTCAGTGTTTCTGCTTTTCAAATACTTCCAGTGACGCCTTCAAATTTCATTATAAAAACATTGTGATCGCCGCATATTCAATATCACGACTTTTCTAACTTTTGTGCAAGAGCGTTCCGAAGTTGACTTCAAGAAACTGTATTTTTTATTTGATCCCAAACATTATTGAGTATTTATTAAAACATAACGTCTATAGTTTGAGGGAATAAATTTGATATCATGTATATATAGTAACTAATTAAAACCTAAGACTAAGAGCCGGGAGAAAGTATGCCCTTTATCGCTTATTCCATCCAGTGCTAATATGGGTGTTCAAAATTAAACTGCACTTTGCATCATTAAAAGAAGAAATACATATTAGTTAAGAAGAAAAAAATAAAGTAATATCCTGTAATTTGAGCTACTTAGCAGCTCTTCATGCAGATTCATTGGGGGCGTTTTTTCATAAATATTGATGAAAATGTAACAATATAAGCAAGTTATTAAGTCTAAAAGAATAAGCTACCTCATTTCAACACTTTTCACAATTTCTGTAAGACAAAAGTTTATACCACTTTCTATAACAAAGGACTTTAAAGAGAGTCAAAACTCCTGCATAACAAGACTTTCTTTTCCCTTAACTACCTGAGAAAAATAGAGAAACTCCGTTTAAATCATGTTCTTGTCTCTTCGGAGCAATTTATCACCACGTAATCATCCACTTAGAAAGTGCGAAATCTCTAGTACCGGAAACAAATCTCTTAAGCTCTTTTGGTTTAGAAGAAAGAAATGAATTACTTCTAAACTGAAAGCATAAGCTTAAAAATGCTTAAAGATTTTTTTTTTTTATGTTGGGAGAATGCGTGAAAGCGCTTGCGAATTAAGTTTTGTTTTAAATTTTCTTAAGAACGTATGCTTCTAGTTCAAACTTTAAAATTTTGTTAAAGTTATTAAGGAATATAATTTAAGAAAATGAATTTTCTGTTAAAATCCAATTTTAGGAAAGCTTTTAGCGAGGGAAAAAATCAGAATTATATTTCTTTACATTGTTTGAATGAAAAGAATCCTTAACGCTATTCAATAATGAAGCATTGCATCACAAAATATTATTTATTTAAGGTATTATATGTGATCTAGTTTGGTGTTCCGTAAAATAAATATAGTGTATTACTTTTTGTGCACTGTATTGCAACTGCATAATGAAGTAAGAGAAGATAATCTCTTTTCCCCCAGACAAAAATTCAAAAAAAATGTGCTTTGACTTTCTTAATTAAAATGCAATTTTGAAAATATCAAATTCATTACAACGCATGCTCGTTTAATGAAGTGTATTTCGCCAAACGCTTTCATAGAATCTTTTTTATTTTCCATGAAACTTTAGAAAATGTTTTACAGGGTCGCCCATTTAACTTTTGAAATTTGAATCGGCTATAAAATAACAACTAATTAATATTTTTTTTCAAAATTATGCCTTTATTAGAAAGATTGAACATTTTCATTTATGAATGAAACAACATCATTCAAATGACAGCCACGGCTGGCTTGACAGTACCCCATCCGAACAACCCAATTTTTTAATACATTTTCGACTGTTTGAGCTCCAATCGCACGAATGGCAATATCGATTTCGCGTTTCAAGGCATCAGTTGCCTCTGGGTGGTTAGCGTAACATTTATCCTTAAGGGTTCCCCACAAAAAAATCCAACGGGGTCAAATCACAGCTCCGAGGCGGCCAATTGACATCAGCATTTCGGCTGATTATTCGATTGCCAAAAACAGTGCGCAAAAGATCGATGGTTACGTTGGCTGTGTGGCAAGTGGCTCTGCCCCTGTTGAAACCAAATGTCACTCATGTCATCCTCTTCAATTTTTGGCAACAAAAATTCGTTTAGCATGGCACAGTAACGTTCGCTATTGACGGTAACGGCGGCTTCTTGCTCATTTTCAAAGAAAAATGGCCCAATGATGCTACCAAACCAAAAACTACACCAAACAGTTACTCGTTGTGGATTCATAGGCTGCTCAATAGTCACGTGTGGATGTTCTGAACCCTAAATGCGACAATTTTGCTTATTGAGATAGCCTCCGAGATGGAAGTGAGCTTCATCGTAAATTTCTTACCCTTTGGGTAGAAGACTCACCACTTTGGAAGTAAGTTTTCAATATTTCCCAACTTTGTTCAAGCGTAAACCGTCACATTTCGTAAATGTCAAAAACTAAATTAAATTTCTGTCAATTATAACCTTCATTACAACCTTTCAAAGTCAAAATAACTTAAGTTCAAATTGCAAACGTTAGATGCCCCACCCTGTACATTCTTCGCAATGAATGCTGATACGTGACTTAAATTATTTTTATTAACTTCTTCTACGTACATGAAGTAATTTCCATTGTTTCTTAATTTTAACAAACAAGAAGTGGAGAAATAATGAGAGTGGGTTACATCAACAGGTCGTTGTTGTGAAATAAAAAGACTTTTTCTCAATTACTATATGGGCAGCTGTACCTTCAAGTTAAAACAATTAGTCCTCCAAACCGCACAACTAGGGTTTTTTCCTTCTTTTATACGAGGGCTATTTTTTTTCTAAAGTTCGATCGCACAGTATGAAGCCCAGACCTGTGGCAGGTGCCTGGTGTGGGTAGTATACGCCCGCGCAACTCCCTCTCCGCAAGCTCTATCACTGCAGAGTCCAACACGCCATTTCTTATTGAGTTTCAATTAAGTAAACATGGCTGTCTACATTGGTTCAGCTTCTACTGATTCATCTACAGTCAAGTGCAAAGTGTTATTCGTTTGCAGCAAACAGAATTACGAAAAGATATTCAAAACAAAAGAAGAGCCATGCTGACTTCAGGAATTGTTCTGATCCATGACACAGCTCGTGTAACTCAACGGCTCCTTGAGCAATTTCAATGGGACATTTCGAATAGCCATCATATAGCCCCGACCTAGCACCCAGTGACTTCCATCATTTCCCCGAACTTAATACTTGGGGGGTAGCGCTTCCAAACGGCTGAGAAACTCAAAGAAACCCTCACAACTCACTTCAAATCAGTGGCGGTAACATTTTAAGGTGATTATGTAGAGAAGTAAAACCCTTGATTATACATTGCTTTTGGTAATAAAATCATTTTTTTATATTTACCCGTATTTTTTTACAGCCCATCGGAGGTTGAAGGGAAAAAATCTGCCATCGTACAATTATTTATTCAATCCGGACATTTAGAAGAGATACAAATTTTACATGAGAGAGAGACTTAAGAAAACAATATGTGTCTGTTGCAATGACATTTTAATTGCAGCAGAGAGTTTCATACAGCTTCAGCAGCTCCGATACTATTTTAATTTCTATTTAGTATAACTGAAACGGCAGGTTGCACGGTAATCATGCATGGCGGGAAACGAAAGCTTTACTAAAAAAATTCTAAAACAATGCATGTATTTATTAAATAAACACAATGCACGTTAGAGCCATGCACGTATTTTGGGGGAAGTCTTTTTAAGAGCAAATAATAACCAGTCACAAAAATCTCAATATCATTCAAACACTCACTGCATTTAAATTAAGTAATAGTTTAGTTTTTTTTTTTCAACGAAACTATCAGTCATGATTTAGAGAACTGTTCACACTTCACGGAAAATAATCCCATTGAGGCTACATGTTATCTGTACTGATAGAAATTTCAGAGAAACTAGAATCAGTTCACAGAAAATAAAGTGTTTTAAATCCCGTATTAATAAAGTATTATAAACCCCTTAACGGTCGGATAATTTTCAAGAGAACAACAACAGAAGCGCGTATTATTTTCAAGAAAAACATTTTCAAAATGTTTAATCTCTAATTATACTACAAATAGTTTGATACCATCATCTAGTATGTAAAAGAAGAAAAAAAATATTTTTTCGGGATTGACAAGTGTTTTTTTTTTTTTTTTAAATCTTTTGCTGCGCTACGTTTGAACAGTCCAGCCCGTGATTTTGACGGGGGCGAGACGGAAGGGGTTAATTCAACATATTATTCTTCCTTTAAAGAAAATTACTGAAGTCTGAAAAAGTACAAATTTACATGGATTCCGATTAGTTTATGCATCAACTAGGCGCATATTGGAGGGAGGAGGTAGACTACATTCTCTCGAAGAAAACACTAAGTTCACTGAAATATTGAGATCGACTGAAGAGCTACAACTGATAAAATGTTATCTATGTTTAAAATAATAAAAGGGCGGTGGTAACCTAGTGGTTAGGATGTCGAACTTCCAACCGGAAGATTGGGTGCTCGATACCCGTCCCGCTAAAGACCGGAAGATTTGGTGCTCGAAAAACGTCTCGCTAAAGACCGGAAGAATTGGTGCTCGATACCTGTCCCGCTAAAGACCGGAAGATTTGGTGCTCGATACCCGTCCCGTTAAAGACCGGAAGAATTGGTGCTGGATACCCGTCCCGCTAAAGACCGACCGGAAAATTTGGTGCTCGATACCCGTCCCGCTAAAGGCCGGACGATTGCACACTTGGGGACACGTGCATGTAAAATCCCTGGACCCAGAAGTCCCGGGGAAGTTCAGAGGGGTGAAGAATTTCCCTCCCCTTCACTCTTAGGTCAAAAAAGGACGGTGGGGTATTTTTGGTGGCGCCGTCTGGTGTTATCCAAATACGTAATGACCCAAGTCAAACCACCACTGTTGTGGTGCTCATCCATAAACGGAAGGCGCTCTTTGCTGTTTAAATTCCTGGTCGCTCTGCGAAGGAAATCGTGGATACCCAAATGGCATTAGAAACAACAACAACATAAAAACGCAATAGTAAAAAAAATTCACAGACGACTAATAAAATACTGAATACACATTAAAAGGTGGAGAAAAAGTAAATAACTAATAACACGAAAGGTATGATGCCATAAAAGTTGTGCGGTCAAAGCAATATTGTTAAAAAATAATACGTTAACTTTTTGAGATAAAGAGAACAAGGAACTATCATGTATAATGCACATTATCCGTGCATATCGCGAAAATAAATTCAAATACTTGGTTTTATTTTACATTGTTTCATGTTCGAAATCAAATTTCAATGGCACTTTCATTTAGAACAATAAGATTGTAAACTTAGAACTGCATTTCTTTATTCAATTCATTCCTTTAAATTGTTTTGTGTAATAACTTTTGTTGGCAAAAAGTCAAACTCATTTCTTTCTGTTCAGTGGCTCTTTTCTTGGCATCGTGCCATCCCAGTTAGCATCTGACAAACCGAATTCTTTCGGCTTATGTCAAAGCAACCCACGCTTTTTTATTTTCCGTGCACAATGCAGTTTCGACAAGGCTGTTTTACAAGAAAACGCTCCCGCAAAGTGTTCTTCCACTAAGACTCGTGATTTATTTTCTGAAAAGTTCCTCCAACATTGATCGAAGGCACAGATTTACTATTATTTTTAATTTGAGCTCTGTTTTCCATAAGCACGCACAGAGACAAACACACATCTAAAAGGGAAAATTACATATTCCATATGTACATATTATGTATGTATATATATATACATATATATATATCGAATATGTTATTTTCACTTAGATGTGAACATATCTTTTTAAATCAGCCCTATGTTTATACGTAGTTGATGTCTGAAACATCAAACATAAAGCGCATTTAAATAGAAGCTTATATTTTTGGAGCTATATTATATTAGATTTTGAAAAGCCAGACAAAATAAATTTATCTGCATTTATCGACTCTCCGCTTCTTTCAGTGAAAATGTGTCAATGAATTATGTTTAATAATAATGATTTAGGCGTGTATTACTTCTCCGACCCGAAAAAAATATTACTAGGGCGCTTGCTGAACGTTTTTATAAATTACTCTTCCAAAGCATTGTAAAAAGATCACAGTACCCAACTCTTATAAATATTCCAGTTGAGTACAATATGCCTCATCAGATTACATAAATTAAAGGAGTCAAAAAGTGGATTTAGACTACACCTTAAAAGTTTACTGGAAAAAAACCGAAAGGAAACAGAGTGTTAATTTAAATTTGCGAAGAACTTGTTTCAAATCAAATTATGAAGTTCCATGATAACAGTTGCTCAAAAAAATTCTTATTTTCTGCACTCTGTGCAATTAGTGAGAAATCTGTTGAATTACGTGAAACTGGACACTTGAGATTTGTGACTACTAGTTTAAAAATTATCAAATTCATTATATACTGCTGGCGTGCGGTTCATTTTCAGATCCAGCCCTAAGCGGGCAGCCTTCCACAACTCCGGAGGCATCATTGGCCGAGCGGGCTAAGACACAAGAATCGCAACAGCGAGGGATGAACTGAGCTCGCCTACAAATTTTGGTAGCGAAAGTAGTAAGTCATCGTATTCGTAGATGGCGCTACTACTGCGGCTCATTGTCTGTTGCTATCAATTTACAGAGAGTTCTCTGTAATTTTCTTTTTCAAATGACATTGTAGTTTCCCGTTTTCAGCTCTCTGCAACTTTACACCCGACCCTGAATAAATAGTTTCCAGGAGATTCTCATGCATTTTCGGGCATTTTTTTTTTTTTTTACAATGTACCAACAACAATAGAGAAATTCTTTGTAGCAATCGCTGTAGCTTCATAAATTGCTAGTACAGATTTTCACTAACAGTTGCTTTGTATTTCAAATTAGTGCATCTACTTTGTGCATGCGCAGGAAGCGTGGGCCTCTGACAGATATAACTTTGTGAAACGTGTTTTTTTTTTTTTTTTTTTTTAAATAAAGGAATGACAATTACTTAACATTCAAAAAGCACACGATCGGTAAAATAAGGCTGTTTTAACGAGTTTAAATGTAGTGAATCTTGATTTCAGAAGATTGTTATTCACTGATAGATGGAACAGCAGAGAAAAAAGTTGAATTGTAACCAAAACTTCAGCGACAGATATAGCCCCTAAGATAAAGTCCAAATGCTGGATAAAAAAAGAAAAAAATTCGTGACAACCTTAAGCTTATAAGTTTTTTTTTTCTTCTGATAAATATTCTGATATGCCTTTATTTCCGGAGAATGGCAACATATGCTACAAAAACTCCAACTTTTGTAAAAAAACTAAATTAAATCAGTTTCAACAGGAGGACCACATAAATTTAAAAAATAACTTATCTTATATATAGGCCCATTAAGTGTCTGTTTGTCACTATAGCTTATTCCGAATTTACTCCGAGAAAACTGCATCGTGCTACCATTTACACAATTGTTTCTATAATGAAAACGACTAATAATCAAAATATTTATCTAGCATTTTGAGTGAGGCATCGCTAGATTTGCAATCTCCGTTAAAAATTAATGTTAACGCGAATTTAATTTAATCATTCTTTCTTTGTTTTAATTTATTTATCGTCTGCGCTTTTTATAAATATTACAGTGGCATCACTCTTTTTTCCAGTTTCGTTAAAACTATTGCTCACGAAGATTATTTGGGATATAAATAAATATTTTTTACAAGCAATTTGATGATATAGTAAATAATACTTTTATTTTACAGATTATTATAACTTAGATGCTTTTTTTCGGTAAGAATATTTTTTTCCGAAATTATTATATGTTTATAATTTATTCATTAAACTTTACTGTCCTACCTGATAAATATCTCTTTGATTTGATGAGCATTTCAAGTTACTGGGAGAATTGTATATTTATAATATCTAGAAGAAAGGTCATTTCGTTTGACCGCTGGGCTTACTAGTACTGCTATAACCAAATATAACAGAAAATCTAAGCCAAACATTCAACTTAGAAAATAAAAAACTTATCATTAAATAATGCATTTCACCATATAATAATTCGGTAAAATAGATCAAATTAAATACAAGCTCAATAAATCATACACAGTTTAGGAAATACAGCAAAGTAAGGAAGGAAAAACTGGAAGAAAGGAAAAATCGGTAAAAGGATTTTCCTTTAGACCAATAAACGCTGACTTTTATCATATTAAGGGATCAATGACTTACAAAGCATTGTTCAATAACGAAATGGAAACATAGCAGAGGGTATGTCAGACATAAACACATAAATGTACCAAGATTTTGTTGGGAAAATAAATCAGTTTTTTCTATTTCTTTTATAGATGTTTAGATATGTATCTACAGATGACTAGCCAGTGTTATGAAGGCATAACAGTGACCTCAAAACGTAAGACTAAGATTTCAATAATTGCATTTTTTTTTTGTATGGTAAGAAAATTTTTTTAGTTACAAACTTTCTTATTACTTAGGCCGCTTAAGCAACAATATTTTTTGTACTTAAAATGTTCGTTTTTGAATAGATGGTAAAATTAAAAGCATAAAACACTTTAGCGAAATTATTGAGTTTTCACCATTAATAATTTTAAATAAATTGTTTTAAATCAAAATTTGTATTATATTCATCTCTTTTTATTAATAGGATTCAAAAACATTTTCCCCAATCCATATAATGTCTGCTAGTGTATTTTTTTACGAAAGTATACTTTCCAATTACGGGTCCGTGATCTGCATTTAAACTTTATGTACACTATGCAATTTCTTAAAGTAATTTATAAATATTCCTTGCGTATTCTTTTTGTATTGTGTAGAAAGTCGTTTAAGGTTCATAACGCAGAAGTAGCATAATGGGAATTTTTAGAAACAATGAGTTTAATATATTTTTTAAATACATATTCTATAATGCATTGCTAACGAAGAATTTAATTCATATGTAAATGAAATACATCTGTGTATATAAATAAGTTTGTAAATTAACTTTCCCTTTTTTTTGGGGGGGGGGAGGTAAATTAAACGGTGTTGTGATACGACCTTCGTTGTGATATGAATTCCATCAACTTCACGTAACAGTCATACCTCAAAAAGAAGTAATAATGGACAGAATGAAATTTTTACATTGTTGCTTATTTTATAAATTCACAATTAAGTTACGTTTTATTGAAACATACGTAATTTTGCAAATTTTACATGAAATTACATTTTTTTGAAAAAATATACCATTCTTGCTATTGATGTTTACAATATCACAATGACGGGTTTTTTTTTTTTCACTGGTAGATTGATATATAATATTAGATAAGGAGAACTGTTTTAATTGTGGTACGTCAAAACTTGTTATACGTTGCTATTGCAAGTTGGATTGTATAGGATGAAGTGGAGTAAGTGTAACCAGGTTTTGGCAGAGTTCAACTTTGACTTCAAATTGACAATCTTATTGTGGATATAGTTCTGAAACTTCCCACATGCTTAAAATTAACTTTAATTTCACAAATATTACTAATCGTATTTTTTTTTTTTTTTTTTTCATTTTAATGGTCAATTTTTTTAAGTGCTGTGTTTTAAGGTTGCACTTGTCACTAACTAATTGTCAAAACTACACAATCATCCCTACAATTATACACAGATAATAGACAATCACCTTATGATAATGCCAGTCACAGAGAGAAAGTGTAAGCTCATTTTGAACCACAAAAATAAACTATCATGTTAGGTTTGGCTACTTCTGATTAATTGCAACAAGTGAAAGGATTAAATAAGCATATGTGATGGATTTGACGTACAAAACTGTAATATATTAAAGTAAGTTTTGGCAACAGGACTTTTAGTTATAAAAATTGGCAACAATGACTGTGTTCTTACAATTAGATTTTGGACTTGTAACTAAATAATCTCTGTGCAAATAAAGTGGGTTTTAATAGTAAGATGATATTATTACTGGAGATAAAAAAAAAACGAAGCTTATTTAAAGTGTTAAGGTGGTGACAATATCCTCATACTTACACTTACTAATATAATCGTCTTAATAAAATTTACAATAACCGTCAACTTGTTTCTACAAATTTTGTTTGGAAACTTTGAAAAGGCATTTAAAGTTCTCCAAATTTTTCTTAACGGTTTTAGACGTTAGGAATGACAATACTGTACTCATATTCTTTTGTAAAATGTCGTTTTCTCAATAATTTCACTGAAAAGAAAATACTAGTAACTTTATTTTTCTAGGCATTCCGCCAACTCTGTTAGCATCTGTAACATTTTTCTTTGAAAAAATTGTAAACCGAAGCTGATTTACTTTTCCTTCATGCCTGTTACGAAACAAGACGAAGAACAATTTGTCTTCGCAGCCTTTGTTTAAATGTTCCAGGAAAAACTTTTTTCTCCTAATTCCCAAAAACAGTTTCCTCGTTCAAACTTTCTTAAGTATTGCCTTTTATTTCATTCACATTCAATAAAACAAAGCTTCATGCCAATTTGAGGTTTAGAAAATAAAGAAATGTCACTTTCCAAACCATTTGTCAAACTCAATTGAGACTGAATCCTGATACGTGAGCAGAAATTACTGTGTCAAGGAAATTAAATGAGCATTTTACCATTTCATTTTACCATTTCACTGGAAAATAAAACAGTTTTCGTTAAATTTTAGATTTTCTAGAAAAAACAGTATGTAATATGTGTTAAATAATAAATGTGAAAGATGAAAAACGATAAGCATTATTCTTACGTGTTTATTTCATAAAATAGAAATGAGAAAACCTAATCTTTATTATAGATAAAAAAAGAAAAAAAGCAAAGAAAGAAAACGAAAGAAACTTTTTTGTACATAACTCTTTCTGAAGAGCACAGAAAGAATTTCTTACAACGCCAGCACGCTCTGCTCTATTTTTAATTTTCGGTTTTAATACGTAATTTTTTATAGCAGACGTTTAAAAGTATTCTTTGCAGAAAAACAAGCCTAAAAATACATTTGTTTAAAAAAAAATTAATGTTCTTGATCATAATGATCAATTTTAAAGTATTATGTAAAAAAAAAAAAAAACACAATTCAGTTCCAAAAAAATGTTAAAATTGTACTTTGGGAGACATAACTAACGGAGTTTATTATAAAATATTCTATAATTGCTTTTACATACCAGGTTGCTGCTTGTAACAAATATTCGGATGATTAGAATATACGTAAGTGCGCACAGTTGGAAAAGTTGATTGAATTGATGGGCTGAGAATGGATGGACTCCAGTTATGCTGAAAGGAGTGTAGAAAGAAAAAGGCATGAAAACGTTATTTTAATTTAGTAAAATAGAAAATACCCGTTATACTTAAAGGTATAAATTATTAATTACACACTAATCATTACCTTTAAATGGTAAATTGTGTTACATATTACTCTTTACAGGCACAGTTATTACTGATTCCTAACATAAATAACACACAACTTCGTAAGGAATATTGCATTTACGAGTTTCTTAGTTTCAATTTTTTTTCCAAAATGCAAAAAGAAAATAAATAAATAAATAAAATTAAAAATAAACAAGTGAATTAAAAAGAGAGAGAGAGAGAGAAAGAGAGGGGAAGAGAAGAGTTTACTTTTTCCTCACGACTCTGTTTTCCTGCACACTCTGTTGCATCGTTCTATTTTCTCACACTGAAAAAATTATTCCTCAAAACACCACAACAATTTATTGAAATTTGCATTGAAAGTTTGACCCTCTTTGACGTTGCATATTCATATGTGCATTCATATGTGTTCGAGCGGTTGTAAACACTTGCCATTAAATATTACAGCTGCTTTGCATTTTTCCTCTTATTATAAAATTAATATTAGTTATAATTAAATACAGAGAACTCAATCAAGTACATGTAAATCTGTAAATCAAGTCATATATTTTTCTAATGTATTTAAAATTTACATTTAGATGTTATATTTAACAAGATATAAATAAGCTTATGATACATAAAAATAATTCGGTAGGTTTAAAAATGGATTTTTGTTTTTCAATTTTTACATTATATCTGACAATGTTACGTTGATCGAGTTTCTATCTGATAGATATTTTACAGATATTTGATATCTGTTTAAAAAAACGAAGAAAAGTTGAATAACATATTTGTATGCAATGTCATGACCAGTGCATTTCTCTACTCACAGTTTCATCACATGATCTTACAATCCTTATAATTATCCCTTTAAAATTTGTAGGTCACATTTATATTGAAATAATAATAATAATAACAAAGGTCTACCCTTCCCTGGCTCACAGCCAGATAACAGTAACTGACAACCTTGGTCAGGTAAAAACCTCACGTTCACTTCTTAAAGATTTTAGCCACTTGTTTTTTCCTTATCTAAGGAGATTTTTCAGCAAATAGCAGTAGTTGAAGTTGTTTCGCGATGCGGTCTTTGGCATCTGAATATTTTAGAGTTTTTCGCTCTTGACCCCTACAGGTATGCCAGACCCAATAAGTGAACCGCTTGATTCCTTCCTTTTTTAGTTCTTCTACGTTTGGTTAAGAAGAATAGTTTTCTCTTTTTTTTTTTTGCTCTAAAAAAATAGAAAGTCTGCTTCTTTTTCTGGGTAAGCCATTATTTTTTTATACTTTCAACCGAAATTCAAAACTACACCATTTTATTGCATTAGAGATTTTAATATTAGAAAAAATATAAATTCTGCAATTTTTCTTGTATAAAATTTTTTCTTGTATTTCAGATGTATTTAATGCTAATCACCTTCGAAAATTACACTAAAACACTATTTAAGAGGTCTGACATTCAAATATTTTCAGAAGAAAAAATGGTAAATTAGATAATTATTTTGTATTGAAAAGAAAAGCCATCTGAGCAAATTACTGCCTTGCCAACCAAATTTGCAATGTAATAATAAACTTCAAAATCAAAAATAAATAGGTAAATAAATGCCAGTAACTAATTGAGTTTTAAACTTTTGATCACCTCATGTGTCATTTTCCCAATATTAATTTTGATGAATGTATGATACTGAAGGTGGATAAAATTGGAATAGTAGTAATTAAAGACACAAAATGGCAAACCAGTTTTATACAAAGATGTGGTGTCATTTGTAGAATTTTGAAGTTAATGAAATATGAGGATACCTCTTCTTTACGGACAAATTGTTCAAAACTGATCTCCGCTTCAGAGCGGTTTTGATGTATGATAAACGTATACGTTTTTGGCAAAAGAAGTAAATTTCGAATTAGTTCGACCTTTCTTCTTCTCATAAATATATTTAAATATATAGTATATACAGATATATATATATTTAAATACGTATACTCACAATTTACTCAGAGTTTCTTAGTTGCTTACTTATTATTTTAACTAATAGACTAATAATTAAAAGATTAAAAGACATGATAAATGGTAGGCAAAATTAATTTTAATTCTCTAGAAAAAGCCAAAAAAAAAATGTATTTTCCGTTTAAAGACGCGAAGCGATATCTATTAAAAGACCTTTCATGCTGTGACTTTGGAACAAAAAGAAAGAAAGAAAGTCACATAAATACAGGAAGCATCCTAATGCAAGTTCATTGTAATGAGTAATACTCCCTTCCAGCAATAAGAAATCTATATATTAATACAGGAAGCAAAAGTTTTGTACCATTTTTTAAAAAATTGAGCGCACACAGGAGAGAGAGATTTGGAATAGTGAAAGTACACATGAACGAGAAGTGCAAAAAGATAAATTTATCTCTAATTTTTGTGATAAATACAATAAATCAATAACTTCTTCAGTTTTCAAACCGTTGCAATGAGAGCAAGTCATGGCTAATTCAAATATTTAAACACACCAAACTCTTGCCGAAACGAAAAGTAAAACAAAATATCTAAAAATTGTTTACATATTCAAGGCTGAACTTGATCAATTATCCTTGATATTTTATGCACTGGGTTAATTATATGTATATTAATGCGTGAAGAAAAATCTTTATACCCCTTTTCATCACATTACGCCCACGGATAAATGTGAGATTGGACAAAGTTAAATTTCATGTCGCTAAAGAGTGCAGAAAAATAACGTTTATATGTGATATGTGTTACAAATATATTAAATTGAATCTTAATGCCAAAAAAAGAAGAAAAAAACACTTATGACTAAATACGAACAGAACCTCACAGAGGAATCCTTAAATGTGGCAGATAAAGAGGTAAAGGCTGTCAAAAACATAAAACTATGTTGCATTCCATAAAAAAATAGAGGATTAAAAATTATCGGAGCAAATACAGACGGGATGATTTGCAATTGATTTAACCCTCGCCGCCCTTGCTGTGAAATCCCCTGAAGAGGGATTTTATATATGCTATTAACTTAAAAAATATGTTCAACTTAAAAAACAAAATGCGGATTATTCTTATACGTAAATTTATTTATTAAACGCTAGTCCATTGACCATCAAGTCATTAGACAACAAGCTCTCCAATATTTCTTTACAATACAGTCCAAACTCTTAAGTGCAAAGCATATGTCCAGATAAACAGAATTAATGGCTTGTCCAGAATCATACAAAACACATAAAGGGGAAACAGTGATATTAAAACGGAACAAATGAGCAAAGGCAGTCACGTCCGGTCAAAAGTCTGAACTCAGCCGCAGCAGTAGCACGAGGAGAGTCCGAGACACAACCATTAATAACCTTTATTTTCATTTTTTGTGTTAACATTATATTTAAATTTTGAATAACTTGAAAATTATAAGAAAATTACTTATGCGGCCTTGGCGAAGGCTGGCCAATATAGTAATAAAAAGCCAAGAAAATGTCAAAGAACGAGTTATTGTTTTTTTAATATGGCTTAGTCAAGCTATACCTTTTTTTCCTATTGTCCGTATTTTTTGAATAATTCGAAACGACACATTTGCACACGCTCGCAACTGACGTAATTGAACAAAATTCAAGAAGAAAAATGTATATGAAAATATTATATAGGTATAATCTTTGACAAAAGAAAAACTATATAATGTTCTAACTTAAAAATCGAATGAATTACGGTAGATTTTCAACCACAAGGCGATCACTAGTAAAAGAAAAATACATAAAATCGACAATAAACTTATGGAGTTTGAACAATAATAAGTTGTAATTTTAAAAGTATATGATTTATCCTATAATTAAGAGAATATCAATCATGTTGTGAAGAGAATGATCTTTGTATATACATGTGATATATGTTCAGTAAGTCTTATGCATAGACTTCTTTGAATTATAAATTTCAAGAAAAAAATATGATGTTTGAGCTATGTGTTATCCTAGTTGAAATTTCGCAAAGAATATTCAACTTGCTAAAGGACAAGTAACATAACCAGCTGTTTATGTAAGTTTATGCTTCGATAAGAAAGGGAAATTCACGTGTCTAGAAATTTTAAGAGATTCCTGAAACTACAGCATGCAGCAGTTTATTTTTATGACATATATTCATTTAAATTTCTTCCAGGAAGTATTTTTAAACAATGATTAGTGGTATAATGACTCAAAAAAGTTTAGATATTAAGGACGACCATATCAACGTGAGCTAAAAATATGGGATAAAAGTTAGTACGTTTTTATCAGAGTCGAAATCAGAAGTTTGCAAGCTTGCTGTTTCTCCTTATCCAAGATCACAACTAAACTCTAACGCCAGCATTTCTTTTTAAAGGACACAAAGAAACAGAATCGAATTTTTTACATTTTTCTTCTTTTACTCAAGAACATTCATCTGTTTGAGTGTAAAAGCAAAGTATGGCAAACGGAAACACTTGGATAGTATCAGACAGTGTTTGTCACTTTCTTGCTTTTCACTATTCGTCTGATTTTTTACTTTCTGACGTTTACCTCTTTCCTTTTTTTATTTCTTTTATTTCATTCTTTTTTGTAACACTTCGAACTGCATCGTAGTTTCTGGTCAAAACCGGTAGCATCTCAACGTCCGGTAAGGAGATAAGGGGCAGAAAATATTGAATTTGTTCCGTTTTCCTTCTTTCTTGAGATGAAATATTGGAGTCAAAAAGCAAGAAAAAATGAAGAAAAGGATCTATTCAAGTAGAGTTGGGGATCCACGGCCTTATGCATCTGTCGTCAGACGATAACAGGAGATTAACGAAAAGAACTTTTATGTTACTTTTGAATCTATCGAATAAACCAAACCCCCACTGGATCTTTTGAATTTAAAAGGAATCTATCATCTTTGTTCACATTTTGACGCAAAATAAAGTCAGTGGGCACAAATAAAAGACTTTTCAAAGTGATTTTCAAATGAAAAGAAAAAAAGGCTGATTTAACGAATGGTTTATACGAGTAAATATTTACACTTGGAAACTTCATTTGTAGATATCAATAACCCACTAAAAAAAATCCACAAATTTTTCAATTTTAATGTAGTATTTTAGGAGTACATACTGAAATGTAAATTCAATCTGCAGTCAATTCTACGTTTATGTGTGCAAGTACCTGTACTTTTCCTTAAAAATGCATATAATGGCTCCCTCCATGAACTAATACGCAGTATTGTAAGAAAAATATCGTGGATTCTTGTTATGAAGGTGAAAGATTATTGTGAAAAAATTATAGGATATTCCTATTAAAGATACAAGAAAAATATGAGAAATATATCGGATCTTCTTATTCTAAAGCTGTGGTTCCCATTCCTTTGAAATTGCGGTCCACTAAGCTAGGAGTTGGACCATAAGAGAACTACTCCACCACTTAACTATGCGCGAATCTACCGAGGGATATGGAATGCCAGAACAGAAGAGAGACCTAGAATTTCTTCAGAAAACTTTTCAAAGTTTCAATGCCAGCAAGTGCATCTTTAGGGACTTTTTTTAGAGCATTACCTGATAACATTTCTGAACCAATAAGCAAAATTCTTCCTAGTTCTGATAGTCATATATATATCCGGTACATCTTTTTTGAAAAAACATCGTTTCAAATCCCATTTATTTGGCAACTTCTGTATGCATGCTGAAAGAGCCTCTAACGTATAAATCTCACCAGGCCACCCATAGGGAACCATTTTGCAAAGATACAAGAAGAGTTTTTTTTCTTGTTCGTATATAATTGAGAAAACGAAATGAAATTTGTGTGATTTGTACAATACTTTTAAAATGATATAAACAGTTAAAAGCCTGTAATAAAAATATAATTTCACGTTAAATTAAAGCACAAATGAGCATTAAAATGCAGACATATGTTGTTTTTTTGCTTCATTTGTATGTTTTGCATCTAGAAGCTCCCTGTCGCATTGAAAAAGGGATTCCAAGCAATCCCGAAACATATGTCTGCATTTTAATGCTCATTTGAACTTTAAATTAACGTGAAATTATGTTTTTATTACAGTTTACTTGCACAAAGTTAAATTATTTTATAAGTTAAAAGCCTCTTTATTTGTAAAATTACGAGGAAAAAACACCAGGGGAGAAAAGATAATTCATATGCAAATTAATGATACTCCTGCGCATCATATGAGGGGCCATGCAGTATGAAAAATAGCCGTTAATGTCTCACGTGGCCGCAATATTTCATTAAAGTTATTGTTCATCATTTGTTATACAAAAGGGTATATTTCGGTAATTAAAAAAACAATTGAAAAAAATGCTTCTTGAAACATCACACTTACATATTATGTGATTTCTAAAGCCAAAATATTTCTGTCATTACTTTTTAAATATTTTTTAAAGAAAAATTCCGACAGAAAAAGGTTTTCAATCCGCGAAATGTTCCTGAGAAGCAAAACGGAGCGGTGAGGGGGAAGGTTTTATACACTAAAACTCTATTCATCCTGAAAATCCTCCACTTTTTCCAGGGTTTCATAAACCAACTAACTACTTCCAAAAGTTTTGTAATTAAATAAATCGTGGAATCATATAAAAGGAGTTCTAGCTGATGATTAGCTGCTTTTAGGCTTCACTGAAAGTAATTGGAAAATGACAAACGATCACATTTTATAATATATTTTGCATATTGTGCATTTTACTATTTGGTATGTAAAGAATGTCTACATTTATTTTCTATAAAAGTAATATAATATTTTGTCATTGGATTAAAAATATCACAGTACCTTTTTTTTTCTCACTTATATTACAGCTGAACTGGTGAACAAAGGCACCTCTTTTAATGCTTTAACAACGCATAGGTTATAACGTTAATGAAACGCTATTCCCAGAAGTTCCCCATTGCAAATAAAGTTAAACCCTTTTGCTTCTAACGTCATAGTTTAAAGGACGAACTTGATTTTACGTTATTTCTTACGTGATTTATTTTTGAATATATCGTTTTTTAAAGAAAAACGAAAGTTGCTACTTAAATTATTCGACCTTAATATGTACTTTCCACTGTTCGTTTCATTGTTTTAACTAATTTATGTCTGCACATAATATCTAACTGGACAAAAAAACATTAACCTACTGTTCAACATGATAAGGCTAATAAATATTGCGAAGTATCTGATTTGGCAATGAGCCGATTGAGGATGGTTTAAGATTCAAATGTTTGGATATTGTTTCATCCACTATTTCATAGAAGAAATTAATTAGTATGGTAAAACAGGTAAAGGTAGTAATATTGCATATTATTTTATTTATTTATTCATTTTTGAATTTGCTTTTACTTATTTATTTATTTTTTCCAGTGGTAACTCTTAAAGTAATTGTTTAGCCGCATGCAAATTTAGCCACTAAACCAAACAGAAACTGATATTTAATTAGAACTGAAATAAATTCAAACTGGGGTTTAAATTTCCTTCCACTCCTCCATTCTTTAAATGAGAGAGATTTTCCCACTTTAATTCTCAGATTGTTTCAGCGGCAGATACTTAAGAGGAGCAGAAACTCAATTGAGAAGTCTCAGCTGTTTAAGCTTTCCCACAGCCACTGTAAGGATCGATAGCCACTGGGTGTTGAAATCGAGTCATTCTTATGCTCCCCTCTCTTCACAATTGTCCCCTGTTTTAGTATGAGTCATACGCAGCTCTATTTCCTTGGGGGTTGGGTCGAAATCTCAGAAAATCAAGCGCTTCTTGACAATGCAATACAATATATTTCCATTGAATGTTCTTACTAATGAAAATTGATTTGTGAAAAGTCAATAAAAAGTTATATCAAGTCATTTTCCTTGAGAGGGCTAGAAAGAGCTCCCTCACAAATATACCCAAATATTGTGCTTTTTCCTTATTTTTAATTATTATAAATTTATCTGGTAATTATTTGTTATTAGTTTATTTTCCTAGAAACAAACGTTTCAAAATAATAATACAAAACAAACACAACTTTTCAGCGAAATCCGACAGGTAGTTTCTGAGTCTATAAAGGACAAACATTATTTTTGCACATATAGAAGAGAAGAGGTTTTATCTGCATATAATCCTGCATATATATATATATATACTATTCAATATTGCATTGTTTCAAACTTGATTAAATGTAGAAAGAAGATATTTCCATTTCCCAAAGAAAAAACATATTTACAGTTAAGAAAGGGGTTATCTGGTCTATTTTAAAGAATGTTTTTTTGGAGTTCTTTTTTTTTTAGAATGCTTTTTGTGAAAGCATGTATTTTGTCCCAATCATTCTAATGAAAAGAATGATTGGAACGAATTTGGGGATGAATAAGGAGAGGAAAAGAAAATAAAGTTTGGAATTTAAATATAACCAATTTTTTTATGTATGAACTGATCTAAACTTAATTCGGAACAAGATATTTCCATTTTCCAAAGAGAAAAAAAATAGTAAAAGAAAAGAAATTAATCTGGAATATTTCACATATATTAGTTGACATTAACATCAAAAGGGGAACGTCATTTTTCGGTCCTGTCTCTGTATCCCTCGCCTGACGGCAAGATGAAGAGTTCTAAAAATGCAAAATTTTACTTACATTGAATCAGATAGTAATTCTTGAAATGCTTTCCTTTTGAAACATTTTAAACACAAAATATTGAATACTTGAATTTCAAATTTCAATTCTGAATAAGTATTTTAAGCATTTAAATTGCTGTTTAACAAGTTATTTGTTGTTTCTTAGGACGAATGTTTTGTATTTTTTCTTTATCTTCTTCTTGTTTAGAACCACCAGAAAACTGTATACTGAAAACTTGTTAATTTAATTTATTTATTTATATGTTTATTATAATTTGTGATTTTTAGTAGTAATCTTGTTAATGTTTTTAAAAATTCTCAAGTTCCTAAATTAATTATTCCTAAGATTCTTGAAGGGGTTATATTGACTTCTTCCCCCCAAAAGAAAAGAGTCTCTAAATATAAAGTTTAAAACACGACGAGATTTGATTTATAGATCTGAAACTTGGAACGAGGCCCAATTATGATGAGAGGAAATGGACAGGAGCTGTATCCCCTCATTTTCAATTCCCTTTCCTCAACTCGCCAAACACTCACTTCTGCGTTTTCGGAATGGAAAAGCCGAAAAAGGGGGAAGAATGGAATCCATTTCATTCTTCCGGAATCCCCCGAGAAACCCCTCAGGCCAACTTTTATTCTAGACTTGCCTAGTGCCAGAAGGCCCCTTTGTTATTTTTTCAAAAGCGGCAGCACTGCCATTGATCTCCCGCGGATTACAAGAATGGGGGTATTTGATCAATCCTATCAAAAGCATGATAGACGAGTTGGAGGTTTTAGAGAGTTGTAACTTCTGAATCACGATGGAGCTGACCAAGCATAAATAAATAACATTATAAAATCGTATATTTTCCGTGAGGGTAAAAATATATGTTCAATGTTGTGTATATGTGCAATAATTTTCTACCCACTAGTCCACCATATCCCTAACCTTCGTTTATCTTTCAAATGCTGATGCGGGAAATTTGTCTACCAATAAAAAATGCATACCCCATGCAAAATTCGGTTCATCATTAATAAGAAACATCAAAGGGACAAATTCAGGCAAACTGAAATTTACCTCAATTTTGGAACAAAGTGAGGTAAATTTCATGTTTATTTAAAAATATATAATGCAACTTGACATTGACAATGATACAAGGAGTGCGGCAGTATCGTGTTAATAATATAGAAGTCATTAGTGAATCCATGGTTTTGGTCGGAAGAAAAGATTTTTTCTTTTTTTTTACATAATAGGTTTTATTTTAAATAATTAAATAGTTTTTTTTTTTTCTTTTTGATCAAAAACTTGTATTTTTATGGCTTAATTACCCATTGGTCTACCACTTGCATCCCTAATACAAACTGCACTGCCGTAAAATAAAATTAAATAATATAATTAGATACATTCCGAATAAATAGGAAATTATTGCTACCTTCTAAAAGCATCAGCTGCTATAGGTTTTTTAAAAGTTATCGATATTTTAAAACAGTTTTTTTTTTCCTTTGCCATCAAGCGTAAGCTTTTACCTGACTTATACTTATGGCAAATAAGAAGATTTGTATTTTACAAGTGCATTTCATCATTTTAAATCCCTCCCCCCCCCCCCTCATTTCTCCCATTTTGGTGGGGGTTGCTTATCTCTTTATGTACGTGCTCCCGAAAATTATTACGTACTCACAAAAACGTATTTATAAAACATAGCTGTTACCAGTTTGAAATAGTAAACACATACTGTGCGAATTTCCTAAAAACGCAAATTTAGTTCCACAGAAACAGCTTTCGAACCAAATAGAAACGAAATTCGTCTTCTTTTCCCACCATTTCAATCAAATCGCAATTCATGTTTTTTTTTTTTTACTCTAGAAATCTTGAATGGATTAATGAAATATCAATAGTTTTATACAATGTTTGCTGAGAATGTGATAATGTAGGATAATTTGAAGTGAAGTGCATCAGAAATGCTTAATCGTACGTATAACTTGAATAGAGAAGTTTATCATACACAGTTAAAATATTATGTAAATGTTACTGCCTATGAATATAATGCCCGTTTTATGCATTGCTTCGTGCATTATGGATAAATAATGACCAGGAGTTATATAAAATTAATAATGCTTATTTACTTGGGATTTTCGTTATTAAAATTAATTCGTTCTGTAAGAAAAAAAATTAATGGGGGAAAATATAAAATAGGGCTCAATTCATTATGATGGGGATGCGTTGGCTTCACAAATAACTTTGTGGAGTAAAAGCATAAATGGCGTGAAGGTGCTTAGTCGATACTTAAGACATTATATTGTTGCTCAACCTTGATTTTTCCTTTTTTTTTTCAGAACAGGAAGTGGCATTCATCAGAGCATAGCGAGAAGAAAAGTTAGGCGAAGGTCAGAAAAAATATACGACAATCATGCAGCGTTTCAATTCTACATCCTGATTTGACAAATAATTACCGTCATAAAGATGAAAATCCAAGAGTTCATACAAGCATGAAATATTTTCTTTAAAATATATACACATATATATATTATCATACTTCAATCATTTTGTCAAACTAAATCTCATTAATAATGTCGCTTTATATATATTAATGTAAAGATGAAAAAATATATAAATAATATTAAATATATTTCGCCTGACAAACTGACCTATCCAAAATACTAAATCTAGTATTTTAGTGAATGAAGCGTAAGAACGAGGGGATCTCTAAAAATATTCTTACCTCGAAACTCTTTCGCATTTTGGGTCACACCGCCTTCAAAGGCAGCCAAAAAATACTAAAAAATATTTACCAGGACTTCAAACATAACTACCCCTTCTCTAAGTTAAATTATTATAACGACGAAAGAAATACTCCATTCAAGACTAAAATACTGCTCAGTCAAGGACGAAATGGCGAAATAATAAAAAGGCCGGGGGGGGGGGATGTAATACATTTCTCAAACTAGCGCACCTTTAACCCATTAACTGGTTTGCCCGTACGGCGTACGGGCTACCCAAAAATGGCCTTAACTGGTTTGCCCGTACAGCGTACGGGCATTGATATTTCCGCCTTTCTTGTTTTGATTTGGCAGTATTATTAATCGATTGAAAGAGAGTCATTCAGGGGCATTTGTGTTTCAAAGCTATAAATAAGAAAAATGCATAAATTCATTAGTTATGAAATTTTTAAAAAATCTTTCATTTTCATTTTATGCCAAGTTAGGACTTTAATTATATGCAATAAAAAACATGCTTTTTAAGAACACTTGTGGTAAAAAAATTGACCAGTTAAGGGGTTAAAAGGTGCCCAAGCCCGATAAGCTTTTGCTTAATCTACAATTTCCAGGGAACTTTTTTCGAGAGCTATTTAGTGATGATTATTATACATCCATTTTTTAAATAAAGCAAAAAATAATTTTAATTTTACTGAAAGTACAATTACTGTTTCAAATATGTCTTTAATATATATTAAGCTGGTACGAAGAGTTACATTAAAAACACGAATGAAGGTTAATGAATATTGATAATTATTATATGAATAACTTTATTGATATTTATTATTTCAATATTTATTACTATTTAACTTATGAAGAAAAATCATATTGATTTATTTATCATAAAAATATATATTCAAAAAAGAAAGAAAAGATACAGCAAAAAAACAATTAATATGTAAAGTACATTGCATATGTTTTTGAAATATTAAACAGTTATGAGATAAAGGCAGAGTGTTTTGCTGACAAAGCTGCCTCAGGACAACACATCTAAATAATCAAGCATTTTCCGAAAACTTTCAACCCTCGCCCGCATCACTGGAAGCAAAATCCGCAGCCATAAAGTGCTAATTAATGTCGAGAAATTTTGCTCTTATACAGAAACATCCAGCCGAGGAAAGTGCACTTCATATACCACATTAAATTACTATGTCCCCGAATATAGGGGGTGGAGAACTACAGGGGATAAACTAAGAATTGTCCCAAAAGAGCGGCAGATACAAGAGAGTCTTTAATTGACGCCTCATTAAGTTTCCCTTCCATATTAGAGCATGCGTAGATTATGATGGGACACTTGCCATTTCGAAAGTGCAGCAAAATCAAGGGCGGAAGTTTAATGCAATTAACGATCGATCTTTCAATCTCCCCCTCAACTCCCCCGTCGAACATAATATCCACTAACCCCCCCCCCCTTCCCCATTCTCTTTTGGCAGTCCTTAAAAGCGTGTGTTGTCTCAAATTTGAGAACAGCTTCTGAAGTTACAAGGACCGGCAACCGCTTTTCGTGTTAGCTGACAGTGAGAAATTTACGGGCTACTGCTTTTTGCGTGTGTTAAAGGTCCATTCATTTTTATTGCGTTTTGAATATTTATTAATGACTGAAAAGCCCGAGCTGAGGAAAAGGTATTTTGTTAAACAACTCAAGTTTATTCAGGTCGCGTAGTCGTATTCAGAAAATAACAAATGAATTTTGACGGAAGCCATGTTTCTCAACATTGTTAATGGATTTGCACTATGTTTACTAAATTTGGGGCACTATGTAATTTTGTTCCTTGATTACATTGAAATTCTTGCAAATTTTTTTAATACTTTGTAACAAAATTATAATTCTTATTGCTTGTACAACCATTTATTTTCGATTTATATGTAGAGAAAAAATTGCCTAAATATTGACTAAAAAGTCCGAAGAAAATGCTCGGTTTGTGTGGATGTTAATACAAGATGATTATAATGGAGGCAATTCCCCGATAAAGGGAATCTTGAGCGATCATCGTTGTCACGTGATAACCGCTCTTTGCACTAATATTTTCAATTGAGCTCTACGTGGAGTTTACCAGGCAGAATTAGTTATCATAGACTTTTTTCACAGCTGTTTCTGATTATAACCCATTATTTACATTTAATTTAATCATTATAAAATAAATTTATTAATTAGTACAGTGTTTTATTTAGGGCTAATTTTATGTAATGTAGAAGAACTTTATTTAGGCCTAGTTTTTAATTAGATTTGTCGAACTCGAAGCAAAGCGATGCTACGACTTCCTTTGTTTACATTGCTTTAATCGCTGCAACGTGACCAATGACGTTGCCGGAATTGCCTCCATTGACGTATTTTCCTGTTTAGAGTTACGTAGAGCTTGTTCATGACATTTAAACTTGCTATACATAAACAGAGGACTATGAGGGAAAACAAATCATCAATAAGAAAATAATAGCTCACATTTTTACCACTACGTGAGAAAACACAATTTAGAAACTTTTCCTTTTTTTTCTAATCACAACATTCATCCAATGTGCGTTTTATTTGCAACAAGAACATCCTCAACGGGTGTTATTAATTACAAGGTTTTTATCAATTACTTAATTTCGTGATGAGAATTGAAGTTGACAGAGAAGCATGAATACCGTGCTATTGTCGAAAAACTATAACACATTTTGATCATGTGATTGATACAAATGGAATGTATATGGAGCATATTCTTAGCTAATGTTCCTTCTTTCTTTATTTTTTTTTCTTTATGCACATATTGTCCCTGGGCGATAAAAATGTGAACTATTATTATTATTATTATTATTAATTATTATTATTATTATCATTATTACTATGCATATTTCTTCTCCTGGCCTTTGTTCAGTGTGCCTTAATCAACGCACGTTGTACAAATTAGTACTGAACGCACTATTAATGTATGTTTTATATTTACGTTATATTTTACCATGACTAATTATTTGCTATTATTTATTAACAATTTAGAACTTAATTTCACTGCTTATTACATCACCGTAAGAGCCTACTATTCGTTTAAGTATCAACTTAATAAACATTGGGTATAGTTCATATATTTCCACAATTATTTTAGAGAAATTTATGCTTGAACGAAATTACGGTCATAAAGGTGCAAAAAGAATGCATTGATGGGAAAATAGTAACAGTATTACACATCATTTTAGTTTTACCTTTAATATAAGAAACAAAACATATAAAAATTAGAATACAAAATGTCTTAATTATGTGTAGTCTGCTCCAGTTACCCGCAATTGCGCAATTGCATTAAAACACTACTAACTTTATAAGCAGTGTACATCAATAAGAAGTTTTCTCTACATAAATTAAAATGCAACGTTTTAACTACCTTTAAGTCTTATCAGCAAAAATAAAAAAACGGACTACAGCATTCATTTTGCATTAAAGCAGAAAAAAAAAAAAACATTTAAAATTATCCGTATCTTCATGTTTAAAATATTGGAAGTTTAATATGGTTTCGCTTTAAACATCATAAAGGTTGATCAAAATGAAAAACGATTCAATAATTTTAAATCGTTTAGAAAATTGAGAGAGAGAGAATTTATGAACATTTAATAATTGACTTGAAAATGAAATTAGCCTTCTTCATATTCTAAGCATTTACAAATATTTACTTTCTTCGTTTAAGTTTCAAGAATCTATGTTTTTTTTTTTTTTTTTAATACATGAAAACATTTACTTGGATTTAAGAATATGTTCTTCTAAAATGTAGCATACGCAATGGCTTTTAGGTTTTTTCTCCCTTTTTATTTTAAGATTTTCAGAATTATTCTTCTCTCCAACAATGCAGTAATTTTACAGGAATGAATATTTATGAAGGAATTATTCGTCTTTTTCCTCTTATTTCACATCATATGGTAATTTGATATTTTCTCAGATAAACCACCAGAAATGCATGGAAATTCTCTTCTAATTTGAAGTAACGCAAAAATGCATTTTGCATGCATTATAATGCTTAATTCCTTTTCTCCTCTCTTTCGTTGAATATTTATAAACTACGAACGTAAACGTTAAGCAGTAGTTATTTGCATAAGATATTATAACAAATAGACGTTGTATGCATAATATGTTTCGTATAATATATATATATATATATTATATATATATATATATATATATATATATGCATGTAAACTAATTTTGGGATTAGGAAAATCAAGTAAATATTTGTATACCATTTTAAGAAATTGCTTAATAAAACAAGTTTTTTTTTAAATTTTTAATGAAAAACTTAATGATTCAAATTGTTTTTTAATGATGGTAATATACTACATAAAATATGCGTTAAATGTAACGTAGCAACGTCTTTTCAGATTCACAAAACAAATTTTCATGTTTAGAAAATATTCATATGCGCACATATCTGTACATTAATGATAACTTTTTTATTGTTACTAATAATAATGTCAATGATAAATCCAATAAAAGACAGAACTTTAAAAACGTTTTGTACGAAACAAAAAAGGTTATCAAATTGTTTTAAGACATCAACAATTATGAATCAGAGAAACACAGTAAAATTGTATTACTTTTTGTCGTCAGAATGATGAACATGGCGGCAGTACGTAAAAATATATGAGGCATAAATTAATCTATAGCGTAATTACAATAAATAAACTTACATAAACTTAAAAGAAGTTTACGTAATTAAACTTTATTACGTTTAATTACGTACTAAAAAAATCAATGAGCCAAAAAATAATTAATGGGCAAAATAGTAAACAAAAATCTTGTGCAAATTAATTAATTTTTTTAATTCGTTTCGTAATAAGTCATTTTTTTAAGGTAAAATTGTTGAGCATTAAAGAAATAGGCACTTATATAATTATAGCTCTTTATTTTTGTTATTTTTAAGGTTCATTTTTACGAGGTATAAATTGCTACTAATGATCATTTGACTCGTTTAAAATTCTATGCATGTGTATTTTCAAATAAATATATGTTTAAACCACCTTCAATGCACTGATTTTCTTTCATAGGGATTTTTTTTCAAAATTAGGAAATATACTGAAGAATGACCTTTTTATCACCAGCAAGTAACCGCATGTTGTCCAATTTGTTTTAGTTTTTCCTGGTCCATCGGAGAATTTTAACTAATGGGATTTTCATGGATTTTTTTTTATTAATTAATTTTTTATTAACTTTCCCTAAATTCTCGTATCTCAACCTTTTGAATATGACCGACCTCCGCCTCTCCTTTCAAAGCTAAAAATATACATTAAAAGCCTTGCAATTCCCTTCCTGTTTTTTTTTCTTTTTTTTTTTTTTTTTGTACAACGCTGAATTTTGTAACTTTTGATTACAATTTAAGACATTTTGTTTAATAAAATTGTATTTTTCACTTAATTGGTCAGATTACGACCCCCAGGCTGTGAAACGATACCCTAAACGTTAAAAGCACCCAAAGTAAGAGACTTACCATTTTCGGCCAATGGTGCGTATACGCACCATTTCCTGAAATATTTTTTATTGACACTGTGACGTATATTTTTCAGTAATTTTATTTTTCAGATATTTTTAAAGGTTCTGAACACAAATAAAAAATATTAGTGACTCAATTAGAGCAAGCTCTTTATGATGAGAAATTTTCAAAAAACGCTAATTTTTCAACTTTATACGATTACTGACAAATTCTACTTTTTGAAAATGTATAACTTATCTATTTGAATTTAATCATATGTTTTTATTATGGCCTTAAGTTGAAGGTTGTGTAAAAAAATAAAATAAAATAAATATCATTAAAGAACTTTAAAATTTTTATTTAAATTTAATGGTGCGTTAACGCACCATTTGCCGAAAGCATGAACAAAAAGCAAAAATTGAAAACCCTTGTTTGTATTGCAAAATTTGGCATTTTATGCCATATTTTGGCAGACATTCATCAGAAATGTTTTTAGAGAGGAAGCCGGTAAGATTTGGATTCAAACTTTAGTGTTCGTGCTCCGTTATTTACAAATATCATTGATAGCGTTGTAGTCAATTCATGGAATCTGCATAAAATTTCTACTAACACAAAAAGGGCACTCATAGACCAGATCTCATATAGCAATTGCCCTATTAAAATCTGAATGCAAGAACACTCTATCTGATGAAAATAAACTACAAATCACTCATCCTAATAAATAGCGTCCATCATTCGCACTCTACCGAAAGAAATACGGACTGATAGTCGGCCATACCATAAGTGAACATGAAGAAAAAGCCCGTAGACGATGTAAGGTGTGTAAAAAAACATGATTTATCTGTGCCTCAAATGCCGAGTACAATTGCATCCAAAATGTTTTGAAAGTTTTCGTAAAAAATATAATATTTCATTATAATAAAATTAAAATGGTCCTCAAAATTCCATTTCCAGTTTCAACTTTTTGTTCATTGATTCGGCCAATGGTGCGTATACGCACCATTTCATTTCGCAAATAAAATATTATTTTTCATGCATGAAACTTTTTTTGTGTCTTAATGGATGTAATTTAAGCATATTTTAATAAAAATAATACCACATTTTATAAAATTTCTATGCTCGGCCGGAAATGGGTTAATGAGTGTCATGTATCTGCAAATGTTAGTCGCATAAAATCACAGCCTGACACGGAAACACGGAATCACCTTCCCCTCTCCTGTAATTCGCAGGATCAGGAACAAGAAGTGCTACAATAGTTGCAAAATGATTTTTTTTCCCTTTCTAATGGGGCTGCATTATTGGTCATCAACCACTGCAGACCTCGTGCGTCCCCAGAGATTGGTACCAACTCTTTCAGAGGCACCACAATGAGTGTGGTACCATTGCCGCAATTTTTTTGACGCTTAGTTTTCCCTAGATGGGGCACCTGAGATCTCGTTGATGCAATCTGCACGAGGAATTTAATTTAGCCAAGAGTATCCATGCCAAACGGATACTCAAGGGATCTTTAACATGCCGCATAATCATACGACATGGACGCAGACGATTTTCTGCGCCTTGAAAATCCACCGACTAGGGACAGGTTTGAACCTGCGATCTTCGGCATACGAGACCTGCGTCTTACCACTGCGCCACCCTGTCGACAGTTGCAAAAAGTAGATATTAAAAATAATAAAATAAAAAGAGAGGAACACATCAATTTTTCTTTTCATAACAAAGAAGGTATTTCTGGAACTACGAACGGAAATTTGATTGCATTATTTCTTTGCTAGCATTGTTTTATGAAAGTATACGTGTCGAAGCTTTACTACATTCTGTTAAAACTGTCATTTGCAATAGCGAATATCAGAAGTTCAACGTGTTTATAAAAATAAAATTTCCGCAGGTGCGTTTAAAATGCAGAGAAAAATGTTAATTCAGCAATAATTTTCTTCACTTTTTTGGGAAATGTGCAGAAATATAAAACTTAAAGTAATACTTGAGTAATAATATTGTTATACAGAACCAAGCAGATACATAAAATTCTTTGATTTTTTTCTTTCTTCGTTCAAAAATTATTACACAAATAATTCATTATTACGATCTTTTCACAAATAATTCAGAAAGTGGAAATATTGCATTTCTGTGTGTTTATGAAGAATAAAAAGATTGTGTAACGTAGTTTGTGATTATTTTTAGGTCCACCTAATAAGGTATAACTATAAAAAATCTCCTAACTATATAAAGCTCACAAGTTGTTTTACAGGGGCCGTGGTAGCCTAGTGGTTAGGATGTCGAATTTCCAACCGGAGAATGGGTGCTCCATACCTGACCCGCTGAAAACCCACCATATACGCTTGGGGATACGTGCATGTAAAATCCGTGGACCTTGAAGTCCCGAGGCAGTTTCTAGGGTACCGGAGGGTGGATATTTTCCCTTATCTTCACTCTTAGGTGGAAAAAGAGAAGGGGGCGTATTTGTGGTGACGCCGTCTGATGCTATCCGAATACATAATCTGTGCTTAAGCGAAGTCGTACTTCCACCATTGCGCTGCTCATTAAAAACGGAAGGCGTCTCCTTACTGCCTTAACCATTTCTAAGGCGTTGGGAAGTGTGCTTCCCACCTGATTCTTCATGTTATAGATGTCTATAGTAAACTATTTTACCCTTTCTGATTGATAGAATCTTGCAAAGACGATGGGAAGCAAATTTACCACCACATCAGGGTTGCCACAGAAGAAATGGAATAAAAATAGTTGCTTTAGTAGCATAAAAGCACGAAAATAGTAGCCTAAATAGTAACCACGGCTCATTGACAAACAAGTCTTAATTAACTTGTTCAGTGATGGTTACTTACTTATTACATTCGGATCTTATATTTCTACATAAAGAGTTGCTATGAATACAGTGTAATTTATAAAAAAGCAATTGCATTTTTATATGAAATAAACACGTTTCCGAGCATTAACTTTTTAAACTGAAATAAGTATTTCATATCTACCAAAGATTAAAAATATCAATGAATAAGGAGTGAATTAAAAAAAAAGATTGCAATATGAGAGAGAAGAGCAAGGTTATTAATAGAAAATAAACATACTTGAGATTTAAACACACAATAGCTGATCTCTTATTTAGATATGTGTATAATATTGAGCTACTTGATTAATGAAATTCTAAGACCAAGAGGAGACAATAACAAAAACATTAAGTTTACTTTTTTTCACAAATTTAACAATTATTTTATAATATTGGAAAAATCACCCAATAGACAATTGCTAGAGATAATCAAAAATTTTAAAAAATCAATTTGAAATTACATGGCAAAGAAAATATATATATATATATATATATAAAATATTTTTTGGAAAAAATATTTTTTAAAACTAGATTATTAACTAGGCTGAAATATTTAATTCTTGTAATTAACTTGTATGATCACTAAAACTTACAAGAATTTTGACACATATTATATTATTCTCGGCCGAATTTTTCAAGTGGGCGTGACAAAATGACACCCGTGCAAGTTTGTACTACAGAAGTTGAAAGGTAACAAAGATTAAAAATTATGGTAAGTTCAAAGTTATTGAGCTCCAAGATGCAGAATCTGATAGTAAATGGGCACTAGAAAGTTTTTCCGAAGCCTATGCAATCGTAATTCGAAATGCGTAAAAAATCAAGACCAAGTCTTTAAAGAGCGAAAAACAGAAAAAATGCGTAAATTTTACTCGAAGTTTGTAAAAGTTGGCCGGCTAGGCTACTTTCAAAACTTTTCATTGAAAAGAAAGAAGGGATTGTAGTGGAAACGAAATTCTTACTTTCCAAAAATACAGAAAAAATATATGTGATGATTGGGTGTTTCGGACATATCGTTGCAATCCTTCGCCGTGCAACACCGCGGATATTGTGGTCGAGCACCACTGCCATTGGTTGCCAGTGTTCGAGAGAAAAGGTAAGGGTTACAGAAAAATAAATAGAAAAGGCGCATATCGCGATATTGAAATGCATATCGCATGCACACGGCACAGCTTCTGTGTTGACTACCAAATCACCCATGAAAAAAGCAAGCTAACCCCTTTCATTGGCAGCAGTGTCAGCTTCATTGGCAATTGTTTCAAGGTCAGTATGAAGTGTAGGCAGTCGCTTGGGCCAAGATGGAGGTTTGAAAAATTATGGCACAATTTTCCGTGAAATAAAAGAAAAAATTTTTCTCAAAAATATTTTTTGGTTCATTTGAATAAAAGAATTTCAAAAGAGGCAAAAAAAAAAGTCGCCTAACAGTTGCCTCTTGGAAAAATTAGTTGCTTTTTCGCCCGATTTCGAAGAAAATAGTTGCCATAGTCGCCCGATGCTGCAAATAGTTGCTTTTTAGTCGCCTGTGGCAACCCTGCCACATGCATCAATATTCCCAAATTAGAACATTCCCCCCCCCCGGGTGGCGGGGGATACAAAAAAATCAATGTTAATTTTATTTAATGTCCTATATGAATTTCTTCTTTGAAACGAAACAAAATCCGAAAAATATTTTAATATACCGATATTACAAAAAAAAAAAAAAAAATGCCCTTTAAAGAGTTAATTCCCGGTCGCTCTGCGAGGGGAGCTTTGATATCCAAGTGGCATTTGCAACAACAACAACAGCTGTTTTATGTATGCATCAGATATGAATCAATTACACTTCTTTCAAAAGTCACAATGGAAAAATTTATTTTGTTAAGGGCCACTGAGAAATGTAAAGCATTATTCATCATCTTAATAAATGAATGAATAAAATATTTTTAGACACAAACGATTTTTAGTTTAATCAGGAATTTAAATACTTTAAAAACATATTTTAACAGAAACATATTTTAACAGAAACAAATATTATCAAGTCAGGAAACTATACCATTAGAAAAGCAATAAAAATCGAATTCTAACTGAAGTCCTACAAAAGTATTTCTGTTTTAAAAAGTCTCCTACGTTGCGAGCTTCGTATGTTATTTTTGTTTCTGAAACAAATTGAGCCCTAAACAAGGAGAAAAGTCTCTTGAATTTACAAACTTTAAATAAAATACTGTCAGAAACAAAATAACGAGGCTTTTGTATGTGAGAAATGTCGGCCAATGGGCTTAGAATAAAGAATTTGACAGTTTTTTGAACTGAAACGTAAGACTTTGCTATATTCAAATGAAGAGAAATTTATTCAATGCGTAAAACGAAGCTATTTTCATCGTGAAGAGCAATGCGAATGACAATAAAATTCCTTCAGAAAAGTTTTAAAACACGTTTACAATGTATATACTTGTAGTATTTATTCGTTTTCTAGCAAGAAAAAAAGAGAGAGACAGAGAGAAAAAATCTTGCATTTGTATAGCTTTCCGAAACAATTTTACCTTTCTAAGCAATTCTATTAAAATTATTCTTCAAGTACACTGTAAGTATGCATGAAACTATCTTAACTTGTGTAGATTCATGAAAATATTCAAATTTGGCTACGACCATTTTCCTACTAGGATGTTGCAAATTTTACCACTTTTCCTTTTTCAGCATTTTATTAATTACATTAACCTTTTTTAAGGTTAATGTAATTAAAAAAATGCTGAAAAAGGAAAAGTGGTAAAATTTGCAACATCCTAGTAGGAAAATGGTCGTACCCAAATTTGAATATTTTCATGAATCACGTTAACAAATAGTAACAGAAACTATTTGTTAACGATATATTACAGAGAAAACAGGCTGTATTTTAGTTCAATTAAAATTATTGCTATAAACAACAAGCTTTCGTTGAAACTAGGAAGATTGTTTTTGCTTTAAAAAATCTTCCGAACTGTGCGAAATAGAACGGTGTCCAAAGCCTTAAAATTTAATATAGATTTCGCTTTAGTATCTACAATTAACCAACTTGTAGATAATGAGGCATATCAACAACCTACTCATCAACAACATATAAGGTGTATAGTATATATACAAAGAAAGTTTTGAAGTAAATCATTTTAAATATCTTCTATGGAAAAAGTGGTGAAGTGATTTCAGTTATGTAGTTCATTGAAATTACATTTTCTAGTGTATTTAGGGAGGAGAGGTGTAGGGAGATGTTAACTGGACAATGATTAAGTTATTTACTATAGTTTAGTGAAAATAGTTAAAAATTTATTCAATGAACAAGATCAAAGTTTCACTATAAAATCAAACGTTCATTGATTCGCAAAATGATTTTTTCTAGACAAATAACCGCAAGAAATACAAATATAACTGAAGAGAATACTTGAGACTTTTCTTAAAACATAAACGAAGCAAACATTATTTTCAAGTTCTTTCTCTCGTTTCTTAAAAAAAGAAAGAAAGAAAAACAACAATTGTTGTTCTAGAGTTGAGTTTCTCTTTAATAATCCTTCGGAAAAGAAAGACAGGAGGCGAAAAAAATCTTCAAAAAATAATGATGTTTTTCTTTGAAATGAAATGTTTAAAAGTAATTTTCAAGCAGTAAACCATTTGAAGTTCAATTTTTAACGACGGCGTTTTGTAGGGTTACAACTTTTAATGGATTTCAGAATCTATTGAAAATTCCAGTATTCAATCTATGTACTACACAGATTTTCCAAATAAAAAAAAATTTAAATCATAATAATTATTCTTAATGTTATAATGAGAATTGATTTGTAGTGACGGATATGTAACACTCTCGGTAAATACCTTACGACAAATACTCTCATACCACTTCAGAATATTCTCCTACAAATTATCTACAGTAATAACATCATAGTATGCATTGAGTTTGAATAGATTATACGAAAACCGAAAAATGCTTAAAAGTACATTTTAAGAATTACACACTGAGCAAATGTATTGCATTAGTGTGATGACTTTTTTTTAATTTTTCTGAGAGCCAAAGTAGCTTTATTAAAAAAATTCAAAATGTTGTTCTTTCAACAATTATATAATCCACCACCCCCAGGGGTGCAAATTGCAGTAGCCAAATTCGTTTTCAGAGTGCTTACAAAACTATTTTTAAGTGGACACTGGACTAACAATTTTCCAGACACATGAAATAGCTTTTGTTTTAAATAAACGCGGATGATGTTTTAAATAAAATAGAAATATTTTTTCCCTAAAAACTGGTGGGACTTGCCATTTTTAACGCATTTTTTTATTTTTGAGACAGCATTTACAGCGAAATAATAAATCTTTATTACAAAGAAATGTGTGGAATTCCCTTTGGAATATCCCTTGCAGAGGATGAAAGTAGGGTAACGTCTAATAGTAAGATAAATTAATTCTGAAAAAAATTTATATAAATACTTTGGTAAATAATGTAAAGTAAAAAAATAGTTTCTTTCTTAGACACTTTTAAACGTATTAGCATAGGTACAGCTCTTCTTTTTCTTTTCCTTTCATTTCAAAGCATCTATTCAGCTGAAAAAAAATCAACGAAACTCAGGATAAATGAATATTATTTCATAATATTATTAAGAATTAATTTTATTTAATATTTTTCATTTGCTTTTAAGAAAAAAGAATATTCTCAAACATTATCGTTCACAGAAAATACTGTCATATGAAATGTGTTTCGATTCATACCTAAAAACTATACCTATATCTATCTATCTATATATCTATATCTATATCTATCTATCTATCTATATATATATATATATATATATTATATATATATATATATATATATATATATATATATATTCCAAGTCTTCTAAGCAAAATTCAAGAATTTTAATCCTATATCATGGTAAATTTAGAGCGGTAAATTTTTAATACATTATTTTTATTCTTTATACTCAACATTCTATAACCTAACCTTGACGATTACTTTCTATAATTGAGCCATGATTTAATTATTTTATAAAGTAAACAATCAAACAATGCATTTATACACAACAGAATTTAAAACAAAAAACATATTTAATCTCTTTAATTCTTAAAAAAACAAAAATAAATAAATAAATTTCGAAATTTTGATGTGAAAGTTTTATACAATCATACTTCTTCTCACCAAAATACATCTCCAAAATCAATAACACAAAGCAAATGAAAAGTTCCCTGTTGGAATACAATAATAGAAGCATAGAAAGAATATAAACTTGTCTAAAGCAGAAGTTTACCTAAAAACATGCTTTAAAAATGATTTTGATTTTTTCGAGAAATGGCTCATTATACTATGCAAGCTACGTTTCCTTTATGACATCGTTAAAAACAGAAATCGAGAAATTCTAAAAATATATTTACAGAACATTTTGAAAGAAAAATCATTAGTAAGTAGCCATCGGTAATGGTTTCTTGATTTATCTTTTAGGTATACGTTTCATCTTTGATGTATTGGCATTCAGTTGAAATTTATTGTATATAGTTTGAAACTAAAAATATATTTACTTTCCAGTTGCTTCTAAATAATCAACTATACTAGAAATATAGATAATGCAATTTTTTAAACATCATACTTTTTTCAACGTAAAATCAAAGTTTGACGCATGAATCGCTTATCAAAATATAAAAATAAGAAGCACAGGTTTTAAATTGAAACAAATAAAAATAAATGAAAGAAGCTTCCATAATTAACTGCATAAAAATTTTTAAAAAGCTGTTTGCCTAAGGATTTCTTTCTTTCTTTCTTTTTTCTTTTTGTTTTTTTGTTTTTTAAGTAAAATTAAATTGTAGTTTCTGTTAAACATCGAATTTGACTTTGGTTATCAGATGCATTATTCGCAAAAGGATGTGATATATATATTTAAAATTACGAGTTTTGTACTCTGAAATAACTATTTTTCTTTAATCAAAATATCTTAAAAATACAGTGTCAAGAATGTTTCTGAGTGTACAATAAAATATTTTTTAACCTTTTATGGTACTATACTATTAATAGCATAGAGAAAATCTGAAGATGTAAGCAATACAAACTATGCATATTATGATATTAAAGTAGTTAAGAACAATTTTATAAGATGGTACCTTTAATTACTGTCGATACAGAGAGGTCCAAAAAAGATGATGCTTAAAAAAAAAAAATGTAATTTAGTTTGATATTATCTCTATTTTAGCTAAGAGTGCAAAAACATTTTTCCCGTCACGAATACGTAGATACTAAATGCATGCTACTACAATTTGAAAGTATAAACTAATTATATCCATAAGTATAACTAATAAATAACTCACTCACACATTCGCTTATATTTACAGCTATGCACTTACACTTTTCAGCTTAAAACTAAAACTTTTTGTTGTACATTTAAACAGTAAGAAGGAGATCTTAATGTCCCCCCTTTTTAAAAATAATAAAATTATAATGCCTCTATGACTCGTAATTATGACTTTAAATTAATTGCAATTTCCAAAAAAAAAAAAAAAGAATTGCAAAAATGTTCTCTTCCAAAATCTCTTGTAGTATCATACCTAGTAGACACGTCATATCGAAAATCATGAAATCTCCAACCAAAATACCTCAATCATCCCTCACGGAGTATCTCATCAAAGGCTTTTAAAAATTTTCATCATAATTCTATTCATCCCAACTGCGTCACTTTAAAAGAGAAAATGTGCAGTTCTTAACGTGCCTGCATTTTATTGCTTTTGAATATCAAACACAATTTAACGTTTTCATTTTCTCATAATAATCTAAAAGAAAAATGTTACAAAATTTACTTCAAAACAGGACAGCAGCATTCATTTCATATATAAGTTTGACAACACCGCAGGAAAATGAAAATAAAAGATTAAATTTTACTTTATTTTTCCATTTTAACAAATTTACAAATGACAGGTGCTTCATTTCAATCGCTGTCTTCGATTTCAAGATCTCATTATGAAGCTAGCAATCATTACTTATGAGAAAAGAGAAATGGCATTCCCTTTCCTTCTGCGTCAAATTATTCCTTTTTAATAATTTTGTATTGCGAAACTAGCTAGTATATAAGATATCCAGATCTTTTACAATCAATTACAACACATGTAAAGCAATTATGGATTGCAAAATCAATTTTCTGTTCTTAGCTCTTGTTACAAACTTTCAAATATCTTCTGAAGTATCAGGAACATGTCATTACCATTTCTCATTTTTATCAGGAAACAGAAAACAGTTGTTGAAGTGTTCAATTCTACGTTTAGATTTACTGTTTATTGCAACTAAATCTTGAGCATACAGCAGACCAAGAATATATTTTATATGTTTTTCTCTATGGAAACTTGTATTTTAATTTAGTTTTATAAAACTAAACGAATACAACAGTTTCTTTTGTATTCGTTTGTATGACAAAAAACATAAAATAACGCACTGTTATTTTTGGATGATGTATACTTCAAGATAATATAACAAGGAAAATTGGTTGGATGTTGCACAACAAATTTCAGTAAGTGTTACATTCTAAAAAAGGAAGTACAACAGATTTATTTCGGTGATATTTTGACTTATATGCGGCACCAAAAGAATTTCTTACTTTCTTTTCTCTCCATCAGTGCAAAAAAAAAATAAATAAATAAAAAAAAAAAATAGCTGCTGCAGTAAAAATTAAGCAAAAGTAATTTTTCAGACAAGGAAGAAAGTGAAAAGAAAGAACATCTGCAGAATTTCTCCTCTTTTCTTCGAAATTTCATGCTATAAATTCATAACGACTTTTGATCTCTACTGAGATTTTTGCAAAGCTTCGTTTTGTGTTTGAAATAGAATTCTGCCTCTTGCAATGCCTGCTAACAATTTTGTGCTGTCAAAAATGAATTGTGTTGTAGAGGATCGTAGATATACTGATACGAAATGATTTATTTTATTGAATGTTTGCTTTACTTTTTCGAAGTTGAACTTTTGCAATTGCCTTTGGTGATATGGGCAGGGAAATTTATCATGTAAAAAGGATAAAATGCATATTTCATAAGTGTAAAAGACGTTCGCAAAAGCATAGCTTTCTGACTGAAATTATTCATGCTTTTCTTAGTGAGGCGTGAAGTAATTATTAATAATACATCAGTTTATAAAATGATATCTTTATTTTCTGACTCTCATATCGAAAAATCATTTAATGATTTTTCTAAATACTTGGAATTAAAAGTTATGTTTACTTTGAAATATATCTTAAAGCTTAGTTTTTGAGCGCCCTTCACGCTTGATCTCATCGGCATAGGCAGCCATGACGTCATATATGAGCACGCTCTAGACCGGAATTTCTGAAACTGTGCTCTGCACAGCAAAGAGCACTTTGAGCTGCGCAAAAGAATTCCCTGTGCTCCGCAAAAGGACATGCTGAAAATTATTTATTTTGTCCGCAATGGACATGTTAGAGCAAGAAAAAAACCTTTAAGAGTGAAATCTAATGTCCTGCAACCTTAAATGATAAAGTTATAGTGAATCGCAATTGAATTTTGGCGTTCTATTTGCGGAATACAGTAGTCTAATGTGAAGTGATAAAATTTAGTGCTCCGCATTGAGGTTACAAATCGGAAATGGGCTTCTTAAACAAACAATTCTGGTTTAGGTATCGCTGTGATTTCTGGAGGACAAGTAATAGAGAACAAGGTTTCAGAGTGACCTGACATGATAAGTGGAAGCAAGACGCTCGCCTCAAAAATAAAGTTTAGGAAAATCTCCCATGATCATTTTTCTTGAAGTGTAAATTTAATAAAATGATACGAGAATAGTAACAAATCAGATTTTACCTGTTTTACTTTAGAATGTATCAAATTTTAAATAAGAACAAGAAATTATGTCTAGAACTATACGAGCCTGCTTTCCCGGTGTACACCAACATGAAATTTATAATCCAGCTATCTCTCGCACTCTGATTTAGCTTTAGTTCTTAATTACTTCAAATGTACCTTTTTCAACGGCAAATACATATTCATTTGTTCATTCATTCATTTCATTCAATCATTCTTCCACTCTTTAATGTATGCATTCATTCATTGATTCAGAAATGTCCCCAAAAATCCAAGTAAAAAATGGTGTGGCAAAATAGGCTCATTTGGTATTGGATAAACTTCGAAACTTTACACATCACAAGATCTTTCCGATAAAGTTTGTTCCAAGAAAATCCGCCTGTTAGTTCAGAATTTATGTAGGATTGAACTTTCCCGCAGCCGTTAATGTTAAATTTTTGAACTCTTCAAAATTGAGCAAAAATTGTTGAAGCCAGAAAATATTTCTCGTCAAGAGCTCCTTCGAATAAGCATGTTCATTGTAACTTGGATCTTAAGCCCAGACCATACATAATTTGCTTCATTTTTTCCCATTGTCCATACTGTTAAGATTTTTCGAACTGTTCAAAATTAAACGAAAATCTTCCAAATCAAAAAATAAAGTATGTAAATAAAATGCCCTCGCTGCGATCTTTCAAATGAAAAAAAAAATATTTCGAGGGGAGGGGTACGGACAGAGAGACCGACAGATACATTTTCCCATCTCAAAAGCCTTCTTTTAATTTTTTTATTTGTACATCTTTATTTAATTACTTCACTTATTGTTGACTTCTCTTTACGTTTAAAGAAGGATCAAATTTGCGATAAATTGACTCTTCATTCCTTTTTTTTTTTCAGTAGTACGGAAAATTAGGCTAAAAAATCAGTGAATTATGACTCTATATAACGCAACATTACGTCAATTATAAACAAAATGTGCGTATGAACTCGTAATATAGTCTTTAATTTGCTAAAAATTCTTAAAAATTGAAAGTTACATTGGTTTATCAATTTTTTCTTTCGAATTGATTTATTTTATTCACCTGGAATCGCTCTTTTTCTCTCCCCTCCCCGCTATTTTTTTACAAAAATATTATTTGACAAAATTTGTCAGACAACGTATTAGCACCGCAATAATTTCCAGTTGATATGCTCATTCTTTTAGCCAACGGTCAATTAAATATAACGCAACAAAATTTTAATGTGGAGTGATATATTATTATCTGGAAAAGTACCAAATTCATAAAAAACGCAATTGGATTCAGTCCAAAAGCTCGGACATCACACTATTTCAGAGGTTTTAAAATTTATAACTGAACAAAAAAGAAAATCTATCTATCTTTTGATGTAATTTCATTGGGCATCTTTCGCTCCCGAAGCGCAAGCATTTCTTGGAAAATGGCCAATAGTTTCTGGCTAACGTTACAAGAAGGGGAAAGGGATTCAGATCCCACCGTTTTTGCTCGAAGACGTTAATTGAGAAAATAAATGAGATACCATCGGCGCTGCTTTTAGTACATTTTTGTTCTTATTATTTTATACGAAGGATTGTTTTCTGCATTTAGTGTGTTTAAATAGATCGTCTTCTCCGGACATTAAATTTACAATTTTTTAAGGATAACTTGCTCTTATTTAGTGTTATTATAAAATTTGGCAACTCATGCGTTTGCGTACCAGCTAATTCGTTCCTCTAATTAGATACATTAAGAAGATTCTTTTAAATCTAATTTGATTGCATTTGAGACTGTAGAAAACCTTTCACAGTTCTGATAAACTTCTCTTTTGTTGTGAGAAAAATATATATAAATACTTTATATGAATTTTTTTCGATTGTCAGTTGTATTAGAAAATTATATGGCTTAAAAACACTCGTTATTATATGCAGCATATTTTTCACTAGTGTAATTAAAAGTATTAACTTAGTTTAATAACAGAAAAATGCTTTACTAACACGCGGTTACATTTTACAATTTATTTCTCTTTTAAATTTCGTTACCAAGTGTCACTATTCCGTTCGCTTTTTTTTTTTTTTTTTTTGTGTGTGTGTATCGCTTAAATTAGTTATCAAATTTTTTTATGCCTTCTGTATATAAGATTATAGTTTAAACGAAACTGATTAGAGTCTACACTTGCGATTCGAGTTGAAAATCTCAATGATGTGAATTGAACAGGATCCAAACAATAACAAATTCATGAATTGTATTGTTTACGAATTATAAATTTGTATTGTTTAGGCTTTCTATTAAGAGGATTTTTAATTGTACTCTATTTCTTCATATTTAACAAATGTACAAATGCCACTTAATATCACTTATCAGAGGACAAGTAAAAAACAAAGTATATATAAATGTATTCCGTATTAGCAACAAAGGGAGAAAAATATGATGGAATGAAAAAAAGTAAGGGAAAATGCAAAATCATGTAGTTCCACTTTGACTCTAAAGTAGATTTTAATAAGTTGTTGCAGCTTCATTGAAAATTTGAAAAACATAATTTTGGTTAGGTTCTACCTTTGTAGCTTGACATTTTATAAAATATTGCAGTGAATAATACTCACATAAAAAAGCAGCGTAAGTATATATTTTCCGTAAATAAATTGCGTTTTGCGTTCTTACAAGTCCTCGAAATTGGCGCACATGGGTACTGATCACTCGCCCCTCCCCCCCCCCCTTCCGAAACGAAAACGTACCCAAGTAAAAGTAAATTAGATACCTTAGTTCTAGCTCAAGGATTTAATGAAAATATTAGTTTTCCATTTATGCATTTTCCTGCGAATAAACTAAGTTGAGGAAGAAATTACCTACAAAATATGCATGTTAAGTTTTTGAAAAATGTACATTTTGCAGGGTTTAAAGCTGTGCTCTCGTTTGATCCGTTCCAAAGAATAGCATTTCATCCTAAATCATTCCAATAACCCTTTATAATACAGCGTAAAATTGTACAAATATTCAAAATCATCAAATATGCTTTAAGCTTTAGGTTTAAGAAACATTTTTTCCTGTGCTTATAAATATTATCTATATACAGAGGCGTAATAGTACTCAACTACCTTTAAGAATTTTTCAAAAAAAGTTGTATATATTTCAAAAGCGAGCCCTCTAAATTATTTTTAATATATTTTTATCACCATTAAAATAACTAACGTTTTCTATACCTCAGTTTTTATTAGATTAAATGTGCTAATAACTGCAAGCATATTTGTAAATCAGTGATGAGTATTTAACCAAGACATTCCCGTTCGAATTCAAAACTTGACCTCTATTTGGTAATAATTAATGATCGATACAACTTTGTTTTAGCTCAAATCACAAGACAGGTTGAATACTCGTGTTTCAGGTTTCTTCATAACCTGAAACACGTGCATGGCTATTTTTAAGCTATAGTTTATTGATCGGCTTATTGATTGACATAACATCCAAAAACGTACACCGTAATATTTCTTTTAAAGTATCATCTTATTTCTTTAGCCTGGTTTGCTGTAGGTCCACGGAACTCCCTTATTCCGTTATCAAATTCCATGATTTACTCCTCATTTTAAAACATATAGTGCCTTCTAAAGAAAAATAGACCCACGGTCAAAACATGTACCGCTTCTCTTAAATTTGAGATTTAAAATCTGCTAAGAATAGGTCATTTAATGGATGCGTCGATTTTTCGATAGATATCGAATCGGATAACCACTTGAAAGATCAGCGTTTACGAATTTCTATTTTAAATTGCACTTCCGTCATAATAAACAGAACTCATGATAAAGAAATCTTAGAGGATCCTTTAACTTAACCAAAAAATTCCACCAAAAATATTTAGCGAAAACTTCTGGCACGTCAGACTTTTCTTCTAACTACTTATAAAACTACTGTTGATATTTTGGGGCTTTTTTCTTAATCATAATGAAGAAAGAGATTTCAAACATTTATTTCTTTCAAATTACATGAGGTAGAACCACTACTCCAAGGTTCGTGAACAGACAAAAGCTTAAAATTTGATCAGTCCAGATCGAAATTCCAATCACGGCCGCATTGGCGCTGTTAATTGCCATGCTGATTGCCTGTAGTACACAAAAAGGCGAGTCAACAGGAAAAAGCATTTGTCGTGTAACACATGATGATCATATTGAATGAATACAATACAAAAAAAATCATCTTTCCTGGAACGTTGGAATTGTGATTCGATGTTGTGTAGTTTGGCAGCAAAAATGTTTGTGATATGATTCTTCAATTAGCCCTGTATATTGAGTATTTTAACAGTTAGGATTTCTATAATTGCAAGTAACCGAGGGTATTAAAAGGAATATTGATGTCCAGTGATGCACTATGAACTAGAGTAACACAAATTCGTAAAAAGGAATTGGAGTTACTCCAAATGTTTGGACATCAAAGTGCTTCTGATCTCTTAAAATTTATTATAACTTAACAAGACGGAGGATTACAATCCTAGCCCATTTCTTGATGTAATTTCAAAGGCCATCTCTTGCTCAAGAAGCAAAAGCAGTTCTTGGATGGTATCCAATAAATACTAGCAAACATCATTTCGACGAGAGTAAAATAGATCCTGAAGAGCACTGTTTTTGCCCCAAAGACGTTAATTGCCGAAGTGGATGAGATAAAGTGCTTACGCTTTTAAAAGGACATTTCTTTTTTTTTTTTTGAAGATTATGTTTCCGATTTTTTACTTTGTCACAATTGCTTTCATCAATTCCGATTTTTTTTCTTCTGGCTGAGCGTCGTGTTTAATTGCAATTAATGATTCAGCGTCGTTATTGTTTTTGCATTTTTCTTGGCAAATGCATTACGAAAATTGCTCAAATAATATGATTTTACATTTGAAAAGTAACTATTCTAGATTGCTTCATATATTAAAAAAATAGCTATTAAAAATATGAGTAATGGTTTATTAAATACTTTCATTTCGAATAACTTAAAATTTAGATAATTATGTCATTATTATCAGAGTACGCATTCCTTGTAAGAAATTGTAAGTTGTATATAACTTACCCTTCATACGATATGCGTCGAAAATCTTAGCAATTCCTATAGCTAGCGCACCAAGAACAGTAAGAGCTCTTGATATTTGGAACCATATAACACATTTATTCATACATTAAAAAATGAATAAAAAATTGTTTTTTAAATACCCAGACTAAGTTTGTGTGCGTCTTGTGTATTTGGAAGCATTTTTATGCATTAAGATAAAATTATGATAAACGCAAAATCATCAGGTTAACTTTTTTTTTCTGTTTCAATATACTATCGACGGTGAATTAGACAGGGAAAAATTTAGGATTAACGTATGAAAGTAACTTAGCATACATTTTAATTTTAGGGACGGATTGCAGTTACAACGCTAGAATAAAAGATAGGTAATATCTGGAAGCTAAAAATTATCAGAAAGCATGAATCGAAGTGGTAAAAGGCAATAATGTTTATTTCACTTTCATTACTGTGGTGCGGATGAAAAATGACAAAAAAAATATAAAATAATAATTTAAAGAGGTTCTAAAAACGAAATAAATAATCTAAATTTTCTCACATTGCAAATTGTGGTTGTGAGCCGCAATAACCCAGATAAGACTGCAACTACGTTTCGCGATAAAAAAATTAATTAGTTTAGGAAGATGTTGGAGTAGGTATGAATGGCACTATTGTTTTTCATCACAAATAACAATAACTCGAATCACATACCTGGGAACCATTCTCTGAAAAATTGTATAGGTGAATCATGTGTACAAGCTTGTTGAAATCCAGCGTTGACTTGTTTGAATTTATATTCTCATAGGAATTGAATAAAGATAAGTATTAGAGTCATATTTTTGTTATGCATTGAAATGAATAAATTCATCTGTAAGAAAATGTGTTTGCCAAAATAGGAAAATGAAGACAGACATTTATTTTTGTAAATCATGTATTCTTTTCATTCTGTCACCACAAAAGATTGTTTTATCTAATCAATAACAAAGCTTTTTTTGTAAGTGCATAATTATTAAACATGTGCAAGCATATCAAAATAATACTGTGTGGCACATTTTACCAAACAGTATAAAATGTAGAAGTTCAATATAATTAGCAAAACACCCAACATACTGATGTCAGTTTAGTTGCACTTAAATACATGATGAGATAGGAATTAGAGCAACCATCAATATGGTCTCGAGAATAGTAAGAAATAGCACTCACGACAGATTTACATAATGCATGACACTTGATTTCCAGTACATGACTAACGGCAAAACAGAAACTCACTTTTTTTTAAGTTTGGAGTTGAGAAAGTAAAAGTCCCCTGGACGCCAAATATTTTACCGCTTCAAATAACTAGTAAAATCAAGTCATACATTAACAAGTTTTCTTTTCTTTTTTTTTTAATGCGCTATCGCACTAATTAAGACAGCATATTGACATACTAATTATGGCACAGGAAATATACATATGGCACTTTCGGAATATAAATGCACATTAATCTGATCGAGTTAATGAATCTCTTCCTGAATGACCATGTATGCAATATGTATCACTTCCAACATTTCAGTTCATTGAGAAATACAAGGCTGCGAAAATGCTTTACCATATTTGGCCGTTGGGGTCAGAACAATGGAAAACATATTTCAATCAAAGCCAAACACTTTATTTCATAAATAAAGGACTTGTCAGTAAGTAAAATGCTGAGTGGAAGGCACTTTTAAATGTTTAGTCAAAGATTCTTTTTCTTAAAACTGTAAGAACAGCTTACTGATGCAAAGGCGGCATAACGGCAACCATGCACCGACCCAGATTTTAGCACAGTAAAATTTAAAAGAAGACATGGGCATTACACAATTTAATTTAAAAGCAGAAAATTTGGTATTAAAACGAATACTTAGCACATGATATTTTTGGCAGGCCAATTAAATACTGGGAATCCTCCTTCCATTGTTTCGGGAAAAAGGCACCTATTTTTTTCACGTCCTTCGCATTTTTACAAAAAGACGCTACTAACTTTTTCAGATATTTTCAGCAGAGCTGCTGAGTTGCATGCTGGGGCGAATCAACGTGTTGACCAATGAGAGTGCGATCACATTCAAATGAGGCACTACGTCACACACAGTGCAACGGTAAACGAACATTCTAGAAAGATTGGAGACGGAACAAAAAAGCTTAATCAAGGCTTTGAATGACCTTGGATGCACACCAGGTGTGAATCGTCACGCTTGAAAAGAGAAGGAAAGAATTACGAACATTTGTCCTACGTTCTGCAAATTTTCGTACAGTCGGCGACTCATTCCTTGCTTAAAGCAGGAGGAGGGGGGGGGGGGTATGTGGTGCGTTTGCGATGGAGCAAAGCGCAAAACAAAAAAAAAGTTGAAATGTGAGGTGGCACACTCTCACATTCCCCTTAATTGACACAGTTTTGAAAAAAACCACCGACTGCCAGGAATAGGTGAAAACTAGGACAACTTTTCCAGATATGACACATGAAATGTACGTGTTACAAAGGTGTGTATGTCAGTAGGAAACATACATGTGAATTGCATTGTCATAATCCGTAGAACAAGAGTTCCTTGGTATTTGGCAGCTAGTAAGTGGTGAGAAAAAAAAAATTTTCTTTTGTCACATGTGTAGAAGTATATTCACAATCGAGATATAATCACATATGCATAAATTTCATTGTACCAAGTATAGCACAATATTGTGATCAGACAGATGTTGACATAAGTGGTGAGTGAGGAGTGCCAAGAATTTCTCTCAAAAGATAATTTGTGCCATACTGATATCGCCTGTTAAGTTAATGAGTGTCGTATAATGTAAAAATAGAAACATTAGAATGAATATATATAAAAGAAGCAAGTGTATATGTATATAATTTGAAAAATAGTTACGCAGTAATAACACATCAGTTCACGAAAAGTGCCTAATATAATTGCAACATGCAATGCATACATTTGAACTTTGTATCATCTTCAAAGTGATCACCAATCTCAGACAGATGTAATTTGAGCTCAAGTAGGTGATATCACTTTTGTGTTGTTGCATAAAGAACAGCAAATGAAATGTTATTGCATATTAAAGATTTGGTACTATGGTGACCAGCCATAAAAGTTTAAATTCGACTGCACATTACATGTAAAGAGTAAATAATAAATGACAATATTGTAGGCAAAGTTAGAGTGCAGTATATTAATATAATAAAATAGATTCTTGCGTACACATTTTCGTGTAAATGAAATAAATTAGAGATATGTTGGATATTCAATGTGATAAAAAGTTATCACACGTTAGCTGAGAAAAAGAGGCTTATAAATGTCAGTTAAAGATTATTGTAGAAATTCTGCAATTTTAATTCACAAATAGATGGGCGACTTCAACCAGATAAGGAATGTTGCAACACATATAACTGAATTAATGAATAACACAAATTGAGATTGTCCAAAATCTCACACATTAATCACAGTATATCCCAGATATGTGCCATAACTACAGCTAAATTATTTAAAGACTTAAATGGATTCACCCAAGCTAGCATTGAGTGTTGTCCATACAAAATACTAAGGACTGTTACAAGAACAGAGTTGCCAAAAGGGAATGTCGACAAATTTTGTGGGGGTAGCATTGCAGTCAGAATCACAATAACTTAATAGATATATGCAACTTATTTAGTAATAAATTTGAGCAGGTAACAAGATTAAATTTGGTGGCCAAAATATATTTTGTTCTGTAAAATGAAGGTGTACCAAAATTTTTTTTTTAAATTTGGCTTGTTCTAAATGCACATGGATACGAAATTTCATGGAATGTCATTGTGCAATGCATGAAAGCATGTGTTTGGATGTTTTAAACACTTTTTCAATTTGATTATGCTATATATAGAAGACATATAAATACATTTTAAATATGAAAACATTGCACATATAAGATGTGTGCACATGATACATTTTTGGCAAAATTAAGACATGTGTTATAACACAGTGTGTATTTTACACATACTTTGGTACTAGTGACACAAGAAAATACGAAATGATGAAAATACAAAAATTTTTCTTGAGTCATAATAATAAACACAGTATACAATAAAATACAATGAAAAGCTAATGCACAAGTTACTCACAAAGTGAAAAAAAGATTTTCTGTCCTTTTCCTCATACAATCAGCAGAAGCCGGGGCTTAATGTGCCGGTTCCATATATTTGGCTTGGGACAAAAAAAGAAAAAAAAAATTACACGCCCGCGACGGGTCACCATTGCCTACTTAAGCGGCTGAAAGAAGTTTCCCACAAATTCAGACTGACACAATCTGTCATTTACAAGGGAACCACTGCGAGACGCTTCATGTGGCTGATCTTGTGCCAGAAACAAACCTATGAAAAAAGATCCTCAGCAACCCCTTTTCAGCATGGGAATTAAATTGACTGGTGCTGAGAGGGTTGGAAAAGGTATAGGAGCAAAAGGTGCATTAGTACTAAAAAGTAAAAAAAAAAGTGTCTGTAATATGTATTGACCACAAAGGTCTGTAATATGCCCCAAAGACGGTAAAAGTTCAAAAAAAATTCAAATCCCCCAAAAAAATGCCATAAAAAGATAAAAAAAGAAAAAGATGGTGCGCTGACCACATGACGCACTTTGTGCATAAGAAACGTGAATACAGAAGGTTATCACAATTGTTGTGTGAGGAGTAGTAGTGTCCTGTAAAGGATGCCTATTTTTTTTTTTTTTGTATATGGGATGTACTGTGAAAGTGGAATAAACAGATGTAAAGAAGCTCTGAAACATTTCCGGAACAGGTAATAACGTTGGATGTCACCAAAAGTTAGTGGAAAAAGTACCTGGTAGAATTTACCCCATGAGTGGGTAAAGAAAGGATGTCACCATTCGGTATCTAGTGCAGCTGGAGTATGCAAGAGCAGCACACGGAATGAAGGCTGACGGCTAGTAGGACTACGCATTGGACATCATTGGATAGGAATAGGAGAGTGGGATTCCAGATGAAGTCGTGGCAAGGTTGGCCCTCCAGAACATGAGTAGACAGATGGTCGTCAAGCAAGGCGGGGGTGTCTTGTCAGCTCAGGACAGGACTGCGGGATGCCCCTTTTGTGGCTAGTTGGTGGCAGGATGAACTTGCTTCTGTCTTGATCGAAGATTATATCTAGGGACTTGCTCTGAAATAGAACTGGCATGAGTATTTGGTGAACAAGTTTGGGTAGAAGAAGGTAGATTATCATTTTTAACAGCAGTGTCGGTGGGTGGACACAGGTTAGAAGTTCTGGCAGGAACTATTTTTAATTGATTTATATGAATGGTAAATTTTGGCGCAGCTGTATTGTCGGTGAGTTGAACTTTCACTAAAACAGGTGACAAACCTTCTAATATTGAATATGGTCCATGGAAGGAAGGACGGAATTGGTTCCTGGACTTTATATAAACAGTTTGTCCAATGGCAAATTTTCGTATTTTTGCGACTTGTGCTTGTTTTCTATTCTGGTGAAATTTGGCTTGAGTAGTGTTTGAGTATACCTTCTTGTAAAGTATTTCCATTTCATCAAGAAGTTGGTGTAATTTGTATGCTTGATCTAATGATGGAGAGATGTCGAAGTTGACAATATCAGTGCACAAAGACAATTGACGGCCAAAATGGATCAAGTTCGGTGGATATTCAGTAGTGTGGTGTTTGGAGCAATTGTAGATAGCTTTGTGAATATCGACAGCATGTTCGAAAGAAAAATTTAATGTCATGATAGCTTTAACAGAAGATTTAATGGAAGTATTGATCCTTTCACTGAGAGTGTTTGCTTGAGGATTTCCAGTAGTTGTGTGTTTGAGTTTAATATGGAAGAGTTTGGTAAATTCTTCAAATAGCTCAGATGTGAATTGGGTGCAAAGATCGGAAAGAATCAGTTCTGGTCGACCAAAGTTTGTAATGTATTTGAACATGGATTCGACAACTGTTGAAGATCTCAAATTTCGTAAAGGATACAGTTCAATGTGTCAAAAAAAAGCATCAATAACTGTGAGAATATGATATGCGTTATTGTTTAAAGAGACAATGTCAATGGTAAGGAGCTCTCCTGGACGTTTTGGCGAATAAGTTGTCTGAAAAGGTGCAGTAGGGATTCTTTGTGGCTTGCATGTGATGCATACTGCACAAGACGATATGTATTTGACTGTGTCGACATAAAAGTTTTGCCATATATATCTGGCGGAAAGAAGTTGAAATGTTTTCTTAATCCCATGGTGTACAAGGTGTGCAATGGATAGCACTTTGATTTTCAGATTATCCGGAACTACAATTTTTGGTCTGGACGAGTCAGGATCATTTTCATTTTCTTTGAGGTAATGAAGGACCTTAGTTTGACATTTTATCTAATCAATAACGAGACTTTTTTTGTAAGTGCATAATTATTAAACATGTGCAAGCATATCAAAATAATACTGATTTACATAATGCATGACACTTGATTTCCAGTACATGACTAACGGCAAAACAGAAACTCAATTTTTTTAAATTTGGATTGGAGAAAGTAAAAGTCCCCTGGACGCCAAATATTTTACCGCTTCAAATAACTAGTAAAATCAAGTCATACATTAACAAGTTTTCTTTTTTTTTTTTTTTTAATGCGCTATCGCACTAATTAAGACAGCATATTGACATACTAATTATGGCACAGAAAATATACATATGGCACTTTCGGAATATAAATGCACATTAATCTGATAGAGTTAATGAATCTCTTCCTGAATGACCATGTATGCAATATGTATCACTTCCAACATTTCAGTTCATTGAGAAATACAAAGCTGCGAAAATGCTTTTACCACATTTGGCCGTTGGGGTCAGAACAATGGAAAACATATTTCAATCAAAGCCAAACACTTTATTTCATAAATATAGGACTTGTCAGTAAGTAAAATACTGAGTGGAAGGCACTTTTAAATGTTTAGTCAAAGATTCTTTTTCTTAAAACTGTAAGAACAGCTTACTGATGCAAAGGCGGCATAACGGCAACCATGCACCGACCCAAATTTTAGCACAGTAAAATTTAAAAGAAGACATGGGAATTACACAATTTAATTTAAAAGCAGAAAATTTGGTATTAAAACGAATACTTAGCACATGATATTTTTGGCAGGCCAACTCAATACGGGGAATCCTCCTTCCATTGTTTCGGGAAAAAGGCACCTATTTTTTTCACGTCCTTCGCATTTTTACAAAAAGACGCTACTAACTTTTTCGAATATTTTCAGCAGCGTTGCTGAATTGCATGCTGGGACGAAGCAACGTGTTGACCAATGAGAGTGCGATCACATTCAAACGAGGCACTACGTCACACACAGGGCAACGGTAAACGAACATTCTAGAAAGATTGGAGACGGAACAAGAAAACTTAATCAAGCCTTTGAATGACCTTGGATGCACACCAGGTGTGAATCGTCACGCTTGAAAAGAGAAGGAAAGAATTACGAACATTTTTCCTACGTTCTGCAAATTTTCGTACAGTCGGCGACTCATTCCTTGCTTAAAGCAGGAGGGGGGGGGGGTATGTGGTGCGTTTGCGATGGAGCAAAGCGCAAGACAAAAAAATAGTTGAAATGTGAGGTGGCACACTCTCACAATTACTGAGAATTAGCAATGAAAGTAATCTTCAGTCAGAGATTTTCAAAAAGGAAAGCATATCAATGTTGATATGAACGATCTAAGATATGAATAGGTATTGTCTAAATAAACCTTTACATATTCTTTCATAAAAGTATGGATAAACTTTAAAATATATTTTTTCCCTATTGCTATCACTTTATTGTAGTTTTAACAATCATCTGTACAAGCAACTATAGATTTTTGCACTACTTCATTAAACTGCACAGCTTATGCACCATTTCAAATAATCAGGTTCAACTATAGCTTGCTTGTAAGATTAATTCTATAATTCTAAATGACATTTATTATTTCGGATAATTTATTGCAAAAGTGAAATTTGTATAATAAAATATGCTGAGAATTTTTCGTTAATTAGCTTCAATTCTGTTTTTTTTTTTCGTCTTCTTGAGGAGTATGTAATAAATTCTTAATTATTTTCTTTTTTACTTTAAATCATGCGTAGAAAAATTTCAAAATATCTTTCTAAGAGTAGTATCTATCTACATTTGGAAACACTAAAGTACAGATACAGCGCTCTCAGATATTTTTGCGTTTCTGTTTCAACAACATTTTTGTACTATTATTGTTCATGTTTACCCGAAAATAAAACAATTAAATTTCCTCTTGAAAACACTTGGTCACTACATGTTTTCATCAGCCAATTGTTTCATTTTTCTAAATATATTCTCTTGTTCTAAAATCATTCAATACAGCTTTATACAATTGTGTACTCTTAATATGTTTTTATAAAATCCATGCTCCAGTACCAAAAACGCTTTTTTAATTAATACTGCAGTGTACACTAGTTCACAAGATTTCTTTCAACTTTGAATAGAAAAATAATGGAACATTCTTATAATTACTTAGTGCAGATATTTACCAAAGATTAGAATTAATCCTTACGCCTCTTAAATTTAATTGCAAACTGAAGCATTATGTAGTTGTGTTTACTTAAGGCGCTTTTTATTTGTTAATTAATCTCTCTTTTAAAGAGCAATTTGAGACTTAAAAATTTAAAAACTGAGCTGACTAGTGTTATAGCAAGGATTACTACACAAAGCTTTCCACGACAAATTCCATGTTTTAACGATCTTTGTAAAAATAAAGTGATGTAAGTGCCTTCATTCTTGTCTTAATGAAATGAGGGTATTTGCCAAGTATAAATATAAGGACACCAAGTAACGTTTTTAAGCGCCTGTATTGTTGTATTTAATTTTATTTATGCGCTTTTGAAATTTACTTTCTAATCTCTTTTGTTAAATTTAATGTCATAAGTAAGAATTAAGAAAGGGGGTAGAAAATCCATCTTTAATAAATAGTCCCTTATCAATTAACACAAAACGTAAGCTACTTATACTTTTTTTTTTCAGAATACTTATAATGTAAATCCACAAACACGAACACAACCTCCGCTGTGCATGCTTTACATTTGTTTCATCTTATGCTGTTTATTATTAAGTTTAAGGCTGCCCAGACCAAAAATGTAATTAACAAGGTTATTATTTTAGTCATTGGATGTTGCAAGTATAAAGTTAAAAAAAAACCTTGCCATTCATGAAACTGCAAAACATAAAAATACTTATCATATTTTACAAAATCCATGGAATTGGATTTCTATTGCTTTGCATAATGTAATGTACCAGATCGCCTCGCAGTAAAATATTCACACTGAATGTACTGCAGTATGTATGTTTTACCAAACCAGAAAACATTAGAGATTTCGTTTTTAAGTAATTTACTACTGTTAAAGCTATTATTAATGCAATGTATTTGAAGCCAGAGCTTCAGCGTGGATTTTACAATTTGTATCGACACAATGTGGGGGATTTTTTGACTAACAAGTGCTTGTGCAGTTTAGAGTCTTTTAGAGGAGCAAAATTAGTACATATTCAGAAGCCAATTTTCCGATCTATGTTTGCCTCGTTTAGAAAATCATTTGAGGTAGCAAATAATGCAAGTGCTGTTTCTTTCAGCTCTATTGATTTGCTGGAAAAATAGTTCATCTATAACTTCTCATCCACCATCGCAAAATCTATCTTAGGCAATGAAACACGCATTTTTATTGCTGTATGTTGCTTTATCAAATTGAGTTGAAGACAAATATAACATGCAACCTTCCAAAGGGCTGAAGGGATTATATCCCATTCAACCAGTAAAATTGTCATTTGAAAGAGAAATAGACTACAGTTGTTCAGTAAAATGCTCTTCAAACACAATTTCAGCCATCACAATTTCAGTTCGCAAAATAAAATCTCTATTAATGGTGCAAAAGTTTTTTTTTTTTTCTCTGGCCCTTCAGTGTAGCCTAGTGGGTAGCACGTCGGATTTCGAGCCGGTTGTTTTGGAATTTGGAACCTGGCTCTCAGAAAACTATTACGTCCACTTGTTACACTGTTAAAAATGTCCGTAAGAAAATAGTAAAACAACCATTTATTTGATTGCTATTTTACCATATTTAATTACAACAGTTGAATAACCATTAAAATGATGTAACTCAAACCGCTGATTGCGAAAAAAATCGTTTATTCTCTGTTTATCCTAAAGAACGTTTAACTAACCGCAATTTTCAAGCGCTCAATAAGAATCGGGCGTCCATCTTGGTTGCGACACCTTACCGGTCGTATGTTGTTGTTAAAATGTGAATAAAGATGTTTAAAATATGAATAAAGATGTATCAGTTCAAATCTGCAGGTGTATATAAACAAAGAAGAAAAAAAACCACTGGCTTAAGCAGTGGTTACTAAACCGAAAAATATACACACGTAAATCAAAAAACGGAGACACCGGATTACCGAACAGTTTGCGAATGAGCGAACCCATAATTTGAGCTGCTGAAGATTGTTTGTATTTTAATTTTTTGCAGCAAATAAAATTATTTTCGTCAATATACAGTAAATTTAGACCAAAGATAGCTTTGGATCGAATAAAAAACTGAAATCTCAATTTTAATGCAGTTTTCCTGTTGAAAAGGATGATTTATTGATAAATAAACGACCGCTTTGTGTGGTGCAGATGGCCGAATGGTTAGAGAGCAAGACTGGTATGCTATATATCCGGGTTCGATTCCCGAATGCTTCGTTTACGGTTTCTACGCCTCGAAATGGTTCAAAAAGGGTAAAACTTTTGTTTTCAAACCATTTTTAAATGGTTATAATACCGTAAACTTTTGCATTTACGGCCCTTTAACCAAGCTAATTGGAAATGGTTAGGTCCCGTAAAGATAGAAAAATGTTCCAGACCGTAAATTTAACGGTGAATTAGATGGACAGACTGCTGCCGGTCATTTAACCGTAATTTCATGATGAAATTTCTAACAGTGTAATACATACATTCGAAATCCATACACCTTAAAGTCCATTGGATGTTCCGAAGGAACTGGCCTCTCTTTAGTCTTAGGTCCAAAAAGAGAGGTGGAGTTCTTGTGGTGGCACTATCTGATGTCATCTGAGTTCACTTTATGCACTGAGCCTGAAGTGGCCCTTCCATCCTTGTGGTGCTCATGTAAAAACGAAAGGGCTTATCAGCCTAAATTTAGGTGGTTTTCGCCATCTGATTCTCGGTGGCGTTGATTCTCTGAGTGACATAAGTTCCAACAGTTTCTTTTTCTAGTTTTTCTTAACTGACTTTTTTTTTTTTAAACAATGATTGATTTTGTTGCGAGTTTAATTTTAATTTGATGAACTCACAGGGGTTATTAACTAACTATGAGGCTTGTTTCGAAAGACGCTGACGTTATTAAGTTTTACGCTGTCTGTAACCAAACTTTTTGAGCACATGATTTATTTTGATCAGTGTTGGTATTCCCAAATTTAACGTTTCGATAGAAGTTAAATTTTATCGATATTTTTACTTTACCTATTCAGGCTCGAAATTTCTGCTGCAAATTGGGTTTATAATTTATTTCTGAAAAGTTAATTTTCTTATACATTAAAAAAAAACTATGTTTGCGCATTAATACAGAAGATTCCTTTTGAAGGACACATTTTTAATTGGAATTTACAGAAATATAACTCTTCAAATATGGATATAATTAATTTGATAACATTTTTATATGAATTAATAGCTTTCTGTTTAGATACAAGGACACGTTTTATTTTGAGAAAATTACAGCTTTTAAAAGGGTAGATTTTAAAAAAAAGAATCTAAACCTCTTGAGAGGCATATGTAAATCGTTAGAAATCCATAAGAAAGTAGGCATATTTAGTTCTGGATGAGCTTTGTACTTGTTTCAGTTCAAGGAAAAACGCTTGAGGGGAATCGCGTGAGCTCTAGAATATTATCAAGAGAATATAATTTTTATCCCCAACCAAAAAAATCGTGTTTATTAGTAATAGTTAAACTAATAATTCAACAAAGCCCCAAATGATATAACTAAACCAGTTCTTCACTTATTTTAGTCAAAGTTTCTTATGTTTGTGAAAACAAACATAGAATCTATAACTCCTTCCCTTCACTAACAGACACTGTACAATAAATACGGCGCTTGGCAAAGTGCATTACATGATAAAATCTTTCATTTTTTTGCCCCCACTACCATTCAATAAATCTTATCTATTTCTGTCATCTAATTTACTTTAAACACGTTTCTGCGGAATTGTTTGAGAAGAAGCTAGTAAATGGTTTCTACGTGACTAAAATAAAAGGAAGGAAATTATTCAGTACTAGAGAAAATGGAGGTGTTATTACGGTAATAACAAGCCTGTTCTCTTACTTCTTATTGGGTATAGTAAAAAACGTAGCTTTAAACGATTTATATTATAGTTATCTATATACAGTAGAACTCTGTCAAAGCGTCATTCAAGGTACCGACACATTTATGACGCTATAGCCAAGTGAGGATACGCGATAACCATTACAATTCATATGCGGATGAAGGGACTGGATGTTGTTGAAAAGTTGCCAAGTTAAACAATGTCACTATAACCAAGTTCCACTGCATATGTATGCGCGTGTGTGTGTAATTCCAAGTCATGTGTACCTTTTTATCACTTAAAATATTTTTCTTTCTTATTTTTTTCCCGATTAAATGGTGTAAAACAGCGATTCTCAACTTGTGGAGCGCGAGAATATCCAAGAGAAAACAGTACTTTAAAAAATTGATTAACTGACTGAAAGGAAAGCACACATACACATAGAAAACAAAATACATTTCGACATGTTTAATAACTTATTTAAGTAAAACAAATTACTAAATTAAAACTTTCTTAATCAAAACATACTAAACTAAAAACAAATTTAATAATTATTAGTAATTTCCTTGGGCCTGTCTTTCAACGCAAAGTTTTTCGAAGGAAGGCTTAATATTAGAAATAGCCACTCTCAGTTGTTTCTATATTTAGTCGAGGTCTATAGTTTGTCTTCAAAGAAGCCACAGCAGAAAATCCAGTTTCACAAAAGTTGTTGAGGATGTTGCAAATGGTAATAGAATGCGAAATGCCCTTGATTTTAGTGCAGAAAAATCATCCTCTACTCTTGCCCACAATTCAAATAGTGATTTATTACTAAATTAATTTTATTACTAAAATTACTAGTTTTTACTCTTGTTTTGGCAGTTAGTTAAAAATAATTCAAAAACAGAATCAGTACTCATATACATTATTGTTGTATACATTTTATGGTAAGGGCGCGATGAAAATTATGATAGAAAATTGGGTCGCGAATACTGAAAGGTTGAGAAACGCTGATGCAAAATCTTCAATAGAAACTCAATAACTCGAAATAAGTCGTGTCAATGTCTCTTATGAGTACCTTCACTTTCTCCATCATTTTAATAACTATCATCCATAGATAACGTTAAAATAGATGCTCCAGGAATAGGAAAAATTAAACTGAACCATCATAAAAATAAGAAAATAAAGGAAAAGCAATAAAATATCTTCAAACTTAATTCAAAAATCTTAACAGTCGCTGTCTTCTTAAGCCGAACAGCGTCGAAAATCACTCTTTTAAAAGTGTAGCATGGGGGGATGGACTTTCAGCAGGACACCTTCTTAACGTGAACTTCTAAGCGCATTCCACAGTAAGTAATTTTTATTTTTAATTAATTTATTTCGTTTTTATTGCCTTTGTTTTTTACCCCCAGTTTAACATACAATAACTCATTAGTGTAAATGCATAATTCAATCACATAAGAGCTGCGATAAGCTGCGTAATTTCTCTCTTTTTCATTTCTCCTCCATGATTCATTTATTAAAGTTTTGCAACCTTACTTCCCTTTTTGTGTCTTCGAAAATCTAATTATATCGTCTTTTACAAGTAAGCGCACGTGAAGGCAAAAAGCTGCAAGAAGTCCCTGCAAATTAAAGCAATTTTTAAAACGTACGATATAAAAATATTTGTGAAGTACGTACAGATGCGAATAGAAGCAAAGAGAACGGAGAAAATTAATAGCAGTTGAAATGATAAATTGCTTTTTGATATTTGGAAAGGGGAAAAATATTAATTGAATCGCTGGAATTTAGATGTGTTACTTTTCTACCGAAAAATCGGTAATTCTGGATTACAATAATGCGATTACGGTAGATGAAATGTCTTTAGATTTATACTACAATGTGCATTAGATCTTAACTAACTCATTTTTGAAATAGATACATTTATATATATATATATATATATATATATATACTACATAGCCAAAATTCCCCGGACGCTCTCAATTTTAGATTTTTTTATATTTCTAGAGAAATACAAAACAAAGTATTCTGTAAGTTTTATAAAAGTCCCCCCCCCCCCCCCATGGTTCATTCCGCACATTGCAGCAAAAGCCTAATTTTCATCCCGTAAGCATTTAGGGGACTAACAACAAATTGAAGGAATAAAGTTGTCAATCATCCTGTATAGTTAAATGCTAGAATTAAGCTGTAATTTTTACAAAAGAGTTTATTTGCTATGTACAATAAACTCTGCGGGTTTTTGTAACATCGGCCCGCACATTAACGAAGTTATAGGAATTTATTTCTAACAAGAAGTTCCGTCTAGAACTATACGAGCCTACTTTCCCGTATACACCCAAGTTCAAATTTATAATATAGCTATCACTTTCTCTTTCACATTTAACTTTAGTTCTTAATTACTTCAAATATACTTTTTTCAACGGATAATACATATTCATTCCCTCAGTCATTCATTCTTTCATTTATCAGCAATTCATTTACTCATTCATTTAGTTATCACTCGTTTATTTATTTTTTTCATTCATTCACTTATTTAATTTCTTTATCATGTATTCACTCATTTATTCATTCATTCGTTCTTTCACTCATTTATTTATTCATTCATTAATTCTTTCACTCTTTCATCGATTCAATCATTCATTCTTTCACTCATTTATCCATTCATTTATTTATTTATTGAGAAATGCCCTTAAAAATCCCGATCAAAAATTTCATAGGAAAACAGGCTTGTTCAGTTCTTGTTGAACTTCGTATCAGTACATGTTCTACAGCGTAATATCTTTCCGATAACGTTTGTGGCGCGCCAATCCGTCGTTTAGATCAGGATTTATATGGGATTGAAATTTCCCGTAGGCGATAATGTTAATTTGGTACCTTTTCATTGTCAAGGCGCAAATCTCGCCGAGCAAAATTTTTGGCGACGGAACACGCAAAAGGATAACAGCGATGATATACCGTTTGGCGTTAGTTGCATCATTATTGGCGACTTTATCGCCTGCGCCGGAATAATGGAAAAATGCCGCAATTTTTTTTTTTTTTTTGAACTGTTCAAAAATGAACAAAAACTGTTCAAATCAATATTTCACGCCGAGAACTTCTTCCAATAAGCTTGCAATAGGAACTTGGTCTTGTGCCCAGAGTTTACATAATTTGCTTCAATTTTGTCCATAGGCGCTAATGTTAAAATTTTTTGAACTGTTCAAAATTGAACAAAAAATTGTTCAAATCCAAAAGTAAAATATGGAAATGAGATGTCCTCGCCGAGATCTTTCGAATTCAAAAAGAATTTTTCCAATCGGACAATTTGTTCAAAAGTTATTAGGGGGAGGGGACAGACCGACAGACCGACAGACACACATTTACCCCCATCTCAAAATCCTACTTTCAAATTTTTTATTTTTCAGTCTTTATTTAATTACTTCACTTATTTTTGACTTTTCTTCATTTTTAACGATATTTTTACGATACATTAAGCCTTCTTTCATGCTTTATTTTATTTTATTTTTTACTTTTACGGGAAAGTAGGCTAAAAAGTAAGTTTTCCAAGTGTATGTTTGACTTAACGCAGGTTGGCGCGAAACTCCGCCAAACGTAGAGAAAAGTTAAGAATATACAAGAAAATTATCATTCTGAAATTGGAGTTATAAACAAAATGAAAATTGGAAACATTATGAACATTGAAAGGAGGTAATTTTTTACTGCGTGTGAGGGAAAAACAGCAATTTTTACTTTCATAGCTCTAATTCCAAATATACTCATAAAAAAAATTAGTTGACTTATCTTCAAAATTCAGATAGATATCGACAATTTAGTGTGTCGTACTTTAATGTTTCCTGGGAAAAAGCTGTATCTTAAGATGTTCACAAATCAGTGTCAAGTGTTCGTAATCTTTTAGTGAATCTATCCTGTGATTTATTATACACATTGAGTTAATACATTTTTTAGCTTCATGCCAAGTGTCAAATTTGTATATGAATGACATCTTAATTTACACTACTCAAGGTTTTCAAAGCTATCTAAATTTATAATTATTTAGTTAATCTGATTTTTGTCACTTTTTCAACAAATGAAGCTGAAATACTGCATACTAAATGTGATTTGCTTGCAAAGAATTTGTTTGATTAAGCTGAGATTTCGTATTATTAGTTTTTTCATCCCGCAAGGATTTAGGGGAATAACAGCAAATTGAAGAAAAAAGTTATCAATCATCCTGTATAGTTAAATGCTAGAAACAAGCTGTTATTTTTACAAAAGAGTATATTTGCTATGTACAATAAACTCTGCGTTTTTGAAACATTGGCACGCATAGGGCACGCACTGTGCCATACGCAACTATTTCACACATAGGCGTTTTTGATCTATAACTTTGATTACCAAAACAAATCAACTATGCCTAAGTAGCGGAGAATGCATCCAAAAACGAATGATACCGAATAATAATCAATTTAATAGTTAGTAAATAAAAATAATTGCTTTCATTGAATTTTTAAGCTGTATTGAGTGTATTATGGAAATAAGGGTTCGCTTAAAAAATACGGATAATTTACGCGCATTTGATGTTTATTTTTAGCTGTTTTCTTACGAATATTAACATTCGCTCTAAGCTTACCTATACTTGCGAAGACGAGTCGATTCCTGGACGTCTCGAAAGTAATGTTTTTTTTTCCATTGAGCAGTTTATTGACAGGAAACATGTAGTCGACGTTTATAAAAGATATTTTTAATAATCTTGCCACCAGAAGTCCACTTATGATGATATTAATCATTGTTAATGCGATATGTATCTAAGATGTACGTTGCATTCCTGCAATAAGGGATTAACAACTCTAAAAAGCTGAGAAAACGCATGAGAATTGATGAATTAAAATATACCCTGGGATAGCTAAATCCAAGTGAATTTAGTGAAGCGGATTAAAATTAATTGAGCTTTCAAGATAAGCTATACACATAAAAATAACGTTAATGAAACAGAAAAAAAGCATAAGTTAAATTCTTATTTCTAAGAAACGTATTATATCTCTTCGTACGGCATGCATATGTTTTTACTGAAGATATTTAAAAATTATATTTTGAAACGATGTCTACCGAAAAAAAGACTGATATTTATCGACTAGTCTGTTCTTGGAATTAAAATTTTAAGGTGTTTTAGAAACAGATTGTTCACAAACAATAGAAATGTTTTTGTATCCATGCAGTATACATAAATTCAAAAACATTTCTGACTATAGCGATGATTATATGCCAAAAGGTCAAAATACTTTGACCAAGTTCTTGTAACCTTAGTTGAGTAATGACCAAAACAAGTTTCATATTTCACCAAATAGGAGCGCTATGAAACATTAAGACGACATTCATCTCTTTTAGCCACATAAATAACTGCTTTCGTTGATAAAGTAACGCATTACCTCTATTAGTATTAACCCTTTGCACTGGTGTATGCCGCCTTATAGCAGCCCACATTACATATTAATATTATATACCACGGGTGCAAAGGGTTGAAACAATAAAATAAAAATACATTTATTTTCTGATTTTCCTGTAAAAACTGCAATATGTTGCATTTTGTAAGTGATGTACGTATGGTCATGTGATAAAAATGTATAATGAACTGATACATTTCTAGGAACATCAAAAATGTACGTAAAATACTTTATTGGAACCCGTAATTTAAGTACTTCAGAATTTGTCAATCAAATATCCTCTCAAGACCAAAGAAGTCAAACAAGTGTCATCTCCAGAGCAAAGGAGAAAATCAGAACCGGTACCATCAAATGTAAGATTAGTACCGATGTTTTGCCGAAGAAGATTAAGATCAATATCCACATACAACTTGATGTACAAACTTCTCTTCAGAACTCGTCTGTCCTCTAAAGAAGCCCGAGCCATGTCAGTGAAAGACATGACAAATGGACTAGTACGGTCTACTAGCCAGAAAAGTTATATTACTTACTTATGTCGAGAAAGCTCAGCTTTTACATTTACATACCCAGGTGTTAATCGTTTAGCTTACTATCAACAAAGAAGTAACTGCTGGGTTTTTTTTTTTTCAGACAACTAATTTGCATATTTCATTTATCCACCTTTTCATGATAATCTTATGTGAAACTCTGTATTTATCTCTCTAGGTTTTAACCCTTTTAAAGCTTTTTGATACTAAACGAAGTGAAAAGCTAAGGTGTATGTTGACTTTTTACTCAAAATAACAATTCACTACTCTCATCCTTGTGCTTAGTCTCTGTTATTCACCCCTTAAAGCAGGAGTTTTTTTCTGAAAAACTATTATAGTGCAAGTTATTCTTTGCAATTTCAGGTGGTGGGAGTGACTAGGGAGCGGGGAATGGGACAAAAGTCACATAGAAAAATATCTTATACAAACAAAATGTAAACTGATCTCAGAAGGGCATTAGAAATGAAATAACGCACGGCAAGGGCAAACTTTCCGGCAACTTTCGCCCGTGTCAGGCACGGAGGAGGGGGGGGGGGTATTTTAGGGGGGGGCAAAGGTTATTTTAGGGCATTTATAATTATAAATACGATGTACCGTTGTTAGACATTTTACATTTTATGACATTTTTTATGACATGAATCTAACAGCATGCAGAACATACTTTAAACGTCCTAAACTTCACGGTATTTATAATACTCAGATGGTTATGAATGTATGTGTTTAAGTAGAAAAAAACTGCCTTTCAGATACTACCAGTATCAAGTAACAACAGTTGCGTTGCAATAAAGAGTATTTCCATTAATGCCAATCTTCTATAGTTAATATTTCTTCTCTGATATCATTAAAGCAAGATTGACGTTTTTTACTTGTTTGTACTGTTGTAATATCTCAAAAGCAAACTTTTAATTTTTCGCTAAGGAACCATCTATTGTCAACCACAAGTAACCACAGAAAAAAACCCTGCTACAAAAGAAAGCATGTTCTTAGTAGAAAGGAGAAATTCTCACGAGACCTCCCACATTCTTTACTTTCCTTATACAAAATGTGTTAGCGCAGAATAAAAGATCGCCGGATTCCGAGCCTCGGTCTCGGGGGAAATTGAGACCGGCTCCACAGCTGATATTTAGGCGGGTCGGTAAGCCGATTATGACAAAGAGCATTGTTCCCTAAGATGCAGAAAGGGTCAGTATGTCGGCCTGTCTTGCTCGTATAATGCATGTGTGCAGCGATTACTTTATTGAATAAAATTAGGGACAATGAGGAAAGATGACTGATAAGAAACGCACAATGAAAAAATTATATGTATGTATATGTGCTGCATATGTACGCGCATACGCGCTTGCGAAGCAATAAATGTATTAATGAAAAACAAGGTTTTATGTTTAAGAAATCCAACATAAATAAAAACTGCACCCCAAACTGCAACCCCTCGAATCTGGACGGGTCTCTCATCTATGTCAAATAGGAACTACCACACGAGATGGTTAGTGGCGTAAGTCATCCGAACTGAGTTTCGAGTAATTGGAAATCTTGAAATCTTTTTAAAAGCATCTTCAAATTTTAAAAAAAAAAAAAAAAAAAAAAAAAAAAAAAAAAAAAAAAAAAAAAAAACAAGCCTGCATAAATTTAGCTTCGAGTGATAGTTTCACGTTTACACATCTTAATCTTATCTAACCATGTATATTAAATTTAACATACTATTTTTATTATGCATCAACTTTTATCAAAAATTACCTGTAACTCAGTTTAAAAATAACTTGAAAAGACTCTAACCACTTCTCAATTTAGTAGGGAATTGGGTTTTCTCAATTTAATTGTGAATCAGCTACTAAACTACAGCTAATAACACTAGTATGCTAAACCAAAAATTGTAATGCTAATTAGAAATGTGTGGCGAAAAAAAAGGGGAATGTACCTAATATGGTATGCCTATTTTACTATGCGGATGACCACTCAACAAAATTTTACGATTTGCGAATTAAACAATATTACTCTTGATAAATGCGATAAATGAACATGCTTTATGCGTCTCGAGTGTTAAAAGTAGGTAGTATTAAAAAAAGTGCTTTTTCTTTTCAAGATTGTACTACAGTCAAAGTGAGACGTTAAGAATGGTAAACATAAATAAATTTTTGGTAATTTTCATAAAAGACATAAATTTAAGGCAAGAAATTTCCCTATTCGATTTAAAAATACTTTTAACCATTGCAAAATAGTCCAAAACTTTATTTAAAGCTCAAAAGTTGTCTTTAAACTTCCAAAATATCAACCCAGCAAGACTCCCTCTTCCCCATTCACAGAATCTAAAAAACGGTCCTTTAAAAAGTTTAATGGTGCAGTATTCCATCACCTACTATCCTACTTGATAAGCATGTAGTCTATTTAACAGAAAATGAAAAAAAAGAAAGAAGAAAAACATTTTATTTGTATTAAAATTCAAAGACATATTTTAATGTTAGATGACAAAATACTACTCGAAAGGAATAAAAGCCAAATGCAATTCGATATTTACTACAAAGTACTTTTAAAGACCGTTTTAACGTTTGTGCGTTGAAAATTTATTTTGGTTCAGTTGCAGTTCATTCGAGGAATTATTTCCCTTTTAAAAGAAACATTACTTATAACAATTTAGCAAATAGTTCATTGCTGCGGAGAATACATTTTATTCGTTTGTCATTCGTAATTAAAGATTAATTCTTAGTACCGTTAATCTTCGTTTATTTTTCCCTCCACTATAACTTAGGCACAAACAAGAGAAAAGACTCGTGGTAATTGGATACTAAAGTTATGGTCTGTTTCAATGCCCTATCATGTCTTTTAAGCATGCATAATTCAGCTCGCGACTTGAAAAGTTGAGGTTGAACAGCAAAATTTTACATTTTCGTAAGTTTATTTTACAAAATTAGTTTGTGCTTAGAGTTTCATCTTCATCCATAACAGCCTACGTTTGTGTGAATGTATGTATGACTGTATTTCCGTATGTGTACGTATATTCATTATGCAACGTCAAAACTCTCAACGGCTTTGCATAAAATTTGACAAAGTGCAACAAAAATCCCTCAAGAAAAAATTCGCGAGATCCCATTCGAAAATTCAATTTTTTTAAACAATACAAAATAGAAAATATGTTATAATTTCTCAAGTTTTATATCATTTTGAAACTGGAGACAAATTGCTGAAGATGTAACTTGTTCAAAAACTAGAGAGTAAATAGAACAGGAATATTTGGAACGCAGAAAAATTAAAATGGGTAAACCAAATTCGTATTTCACTGAATTTATGAGGTATTTTATTGAAATATTTTTTCATATTTAATCTAGATTTAAAAACTATAATTTTAGTTGCTTTTTTTCAGCAATCATAAAATAAGTACATTTCATCAACTTACTTTCTTCTGAATATAACTTCCAATAATTATTATCTCATTGCCACAAAGGAGAAGAATGCCAATTGAATCAAATTTATCCAAACTTATTGCCCCGACTTCATCGGATTTCCGAAATTGCTTTTCGAAAACTAATTTCCATGGTTCAGTTATTTAATGAGACGATCAACAGTTGGAATTGAGTTTTTTAATACGTCTACTTGGCGCACTAAGAAAAAAAATGAAAAACCTAATAACTTAAAATGCATTTCATTTTCTTTCGCAAGGAAAAAGGCGCAAAAATATGACATAACCATTCCTTTTCCATTAAACAAAACGCAAAAGTCGAGAATATCCTTAAAAATAATTCATTTTTTTTATTCGATGAATCTAAAATATTTACTTTCAAATTAGCTTTGCAAAACCAATTACGATGACGTTTTTGAATGCCTGTTTTCTTCTAGAATTCATGTTGGAAAAATTGCGCTTCTTTCCTTGTAACGATTGGCACTGAAATTTATCAACTTTTATCAGAGTCTATCTGTGTACCATTTTTTGTTTGAATTCGCATATTAACGCCAAAATACAAAAGCAGTACAAATTCCGATTGAGTCCTTCTGCATTCCAATCTTTGATTGAAACGTTCCAATAATTTCTCAGATATAGCAGTACCGCTTACCGAAAGAAAAAAGATTAAATCATGCCAAAGCCACTTTAGCGATTGGTGCCAAAAACGAATAAGAAATGTTTTTCTTCAGTATCTACTTGCAGAATAGGTACATCCGTACAACAAATTTTGCTGGAATCCTTGAATTACTTTTTGAAATATAGCCGCCACGTTTATATGACGCTTATAAAACGGAAACCTGCAACTTTATATACTTAAATGTAACAATTCTGAAAAATTAAATTGAAATTTTACTGTAATGTTTTTCTTCAGGGGCCTACTCGTAGAATAGGTACACCCGAAGACCAACTTTGATTGGAAGCCTTGAATTGAATTCGTTTTTAAAATATAGCCGCCACGCTTATATGACGCATATAAGACAGGAACATGCAAATTTATATACTTAAATATAACAATTTCAAAAAATTAAATTGAACTATTACTGTAATTTTTTTCTTCAAGATCTACTCACAGAATAGGTACATCTGAAGATCAAATTTTGCTAGAATCCTAAATTACTTTTTGAAATATAGCCGCCACGCTTATATGACGCATGTAAAATGGGAACCTGCAACCTAGTGTAGCAATTAAACCTGTAACTTAAATATAACAATTGCAAAAAAAATAAATTAACATTTTACTGTAGTATAGCAGTAAAATGTCAAAATATAAATGACAAATTAACTTTTCAATTTATTTCCTAAAGCAGGAATAGTTCACAAAATAATATGTTTGTGTGTGTCAGTATTTCAGTAGACTCTCTAGTCAGACATTTATGGGAAACAAAATTGATTTTCAGCGGAATGCTCATAATTCAACTAATTTAAAAACGAGTCACTTTAATGTCTGTGCTCAATATTAAACTTAATCAAGTGAAGACATAAACGCAATTCCCTGACCTCACTGAAAAAGAGTTATGAGCTATAAAATGAAGTTAAAGCTTCTGCTTATTTAGACCCATAAAACTGCATACGGCAGTCATTTAAGTACTGAAGATTTAATTAAAATTATTTAAGTTGTAAAATATTGCAGAGATAATAAGGCAATGACTTTCAAATAAGTTTTAGGTTATTTTAAATAACGAGTTAATTTAATATTCTTTTAATTTTTGATGTTCTTTGATTTACAAGCTTATGTGGCTCTTGGCACTTTTTAACGATTTTTTGACGTAGGTTGGCTCCCGAAACATATCACGATGACTCAAAATAGATATATTGTTTATCTAAATTAATAACATAGAATATATGTATAAATATACAAGGTAACAATTGACTCTTTATGTAATGTAAATAATTTTATTGTTCATTAATGTTGAACTTTAGTCATTTCAGTTAATGACTCCAAAGCAAATTGTCGCTACCCGAAAAAAAAGAACAAAAATGGCAAGCAAGGGGGAGGGGGTGGAGTGCATAGCTCGTATAATACTACAACAAAATTTTAACATTCTACGACTCTAACGTTCTACGAATCCCATAAGGTCATCATGATATGTTCGACCATGGTCAAAATGGATATTTCCTATGTCCAGTCGCGATACATCACGAAATAAACTAAAAAGCATTTATACATAGGTGATTAAAATAAAAATTTGGGCTTAAATTTGAATATGGATTTTTTTTTTCTTTTCTTTTGTAATACAATACTACTTATTCTGCTTTGTGCAAGTAAGTAAAAAGCGCACATTAATTGGACTGAATTAGTTAGGACAGAGGGAAACCTTAAAAAATATTTCACGAGAAACAAAGATACTTTTATTCTTTATGAATATTGCTGTTTATTTACAAGGAGTTGAGACCAAGTGTTAGTTAACAATTTGGGTTAAGGGAAGCCTTAAGGGATCAAACTAAAACGTTTATAATTCGTGTTTTAATTATGTAGCAGTCTTCTATCAAATTCCTTCTCGTGAATAAAAATCAGAGCTTTCAATGGAGGCAATTCAAGCAACGTCATTGGTCACGTGGCAGAGATGAAAGCAATGTAGACAAAGGAAGCCATAGCATCGCTTTACGTCGAGTTCGACAAATCTAATGAAAAACTAGGCCTAAATAAAGTTCTCTGTCGTTACATAAAATTAACACTAAATAAAACGCTATAACTATTCTAATAATTAATAAATTTCTTGAATAATGATTAAATTAAATGCAATTACTGGGTTATAATCCGAAAAAGCTGTGGAAATAGTCTAATTAATTTTAAGATATCTCATTTTGCCTAGTGAACTCCACGTAGAACTCAATTGAAAATCTGAGTAAACAAAGAGCGGATATCACGTGACAACGGTAATCGTTCATGAGTCCCTCTAGCGGTGAATTGCCTCCATTGATACATCATGTTAATATATATAAGAGGTTTTTGGCGCTTATATTTGGGAATGTATGGTAAATGTTCGCTTAAAATTAGAATATAAAGTTAAAAAATTTGAATTATAAAATATGCAGCCTGGCAGGTTGTATTGTGATACGCGTGTAAAATTTCAAAGAGTTTGGACCTATTTGAGTGGGGGAAAACTAAATTGCCAGATTTGATTACATACAAATGAAACTAATAACAGCGTATTAAAAAATTAAATATTACATAATACGAGTATCTAAAGAAGTTATTTCTTTACTGCGCATGCACGAGAGATATCAATTTTTAACTTTCATAACTTAATAATCAAGTATATATAGAGTCTAGTGAAAATCCCAGTTGACTACCGTAAAAGTTACGAATTATATCAAAAAATTAGAGAATTGAATTTCAATCAAACGGTGTGATCAAAAATATCTTCTATTCTCTTAAAGGGCCTTTTTTTTTTTGCATTATCCTATCTTAAAATATTTCTTGGAGTTTGATTGAGAAAAGAAATTCATATAGGACATTAAAAAAGATTAACATAATTTTTTTCACAACCCCTTTGAGGGGGGGGGGATATAGTTTTAATATTTGAATATTGATGCATGTGGTGGTAAATGTACTTCCCAGAGTCTTTACAAGATTATATCAATCAAAGAGTAAAATAGCTCACTATAAACATTTATAACTTGATGAATTTGGTAGGAAGCATACCTCCCACCGCCTTAGAAAGGGTTAATTTGTTCTTTGTGCCCTAAATGCAAGCGCGGTAAAATGTTTGCTAAAAATTGTTTGCCAAAGTATGGCACTTACATATAAAAAGTCACAGAACAGTTTGACATGTCTTTGAAATTTGAAAAAATGCCTAAACTTAAAACTGACTTAATAAATATGTGTGTGTGTTTTTTCCCAATTAACTCTAATTAGACTTATGAACTATATACAGTACGCGCAGACTGACATAGAGACTCACACTGTGACGCATCAGCGCGCAGTCAGATGGAGATATGCAGCGAAGGATGAAGGATGTGTTTTGATGATTGTGCTCGCTGTTAATGTTTGTCTTATTTTTGTGTAATTCGTCTCGTTATGAATAAATGTTGTTAGTGCTTGTGAGCTAATGTCTTGTGTCACGCCCCTAGACGAGCCAGAGCCCATATATATCCATCCATAGCATATGTTTAAATGGCTGTATTCTGAATTGAAATATGATGCTGTTGTATACAATTTTTAGTCCTTTCTACTTTTATACTTTCTTATAAATATTAAGAAAAAACTAAAAAATTGCAGAAATTTCAGTTTGTCACAATGAAAGAAAACTTTATTCCAGAATAAATTATAATTCACACGGTTCCTACCAATTTCTTCCCAATAACGTTGGAAAACCTAAATATGAAGCAGGAATTTCTAAAGCTTTAAACTAAAGTGCAAAAATATGCATAGTTTCTAAAGAAAGATCTCATTAAATTAAAACTATAAGCCATCTATTTCGCAAAAACAAATTTCTAAAGCAGTTGCCTTGTTTATCTTTCTTAAAGACAAATTTCCATGAAAAATAACGATATCTTATGAAGCGGAGAATAAACTCACATATTTTTCAATTTGTGCAAATACTCGCATTTCCTGGAGATTTAATAAGCTATAACGCAGATGATAAATGAACGTATAGCCGGCTCTCAGGCTTTCAGTCAGCTTTATGTGATGATTTTTCTGTTAACATTTTTAGGATGTGAAAACAGTAGAGCATGTAAATATTTCACGTTATTAATTGAATTTATTTGTCTGTTTTATGTAAACAAGTAGTAAATTTGAAAAGTAAACACACCACTTTTTTTTTAGTTTTTGATGAAAAAATATAGTTCACTGTTTTGTTTATTGGAAAGATGATATTCAAACAAGTTCTTTTAAAATTTACTGCTACACTGAAACGGTCACCGTTAAACAATATAAAGTCATCCGCTTATATGCGATTTTATTTAAATATCGGGGTTTTTTTATTTCTTGGGAAGTAAAATTACCAAAGTAAAAAACAACATATATTATTTATATAGTATATACAGCAGCGTACCGGTAGGGACTCCCCCCTCCAAAGGAATCATTGGATATCCGGTATTCGACCATTTTTTTTTTTTTTTTTTTTTTTTTATGTCAAGAATCCTGATCCGGCCATTGCAGGAAAGATGCGGCAATGCAGCATGTCAAAAAATATTCCACAAATAAAATTAATTTTATATAAATTAGCTCTCAATGCATGGTTATTTCAGTCCACGCTCATTTCCATACCCTGCGATTTTTTTTATGTCTTTTATTTATTTATTTATTTTTTAGGAAATGAAATTAATATATTTTTTACGAATCAGCAGTAAATAAAATATCGGCTTTTTTTTTTTTTTTGACTTATTTTACCCCAGCTGACCCCTATATGTGACATTAAATGATTACGATGTTGTTAAATGATGAAGGAGACCATATTAAACGTTATGTTTGAGTTAAATGTTGTGTAATTATACTATAAATGTTTCTCAAATGAAGATTTACTTTTATTTGAGACCGTTTTTAATTGCGCTTTTTCTCCTTAAGTGTTGCATTTTACACTTTGTCACATTTTGACTCGATATCCATCGAGATACCTCGTTACTGGCATCTAGGAAGTGCGTTGCTAGTTATTAAACACGGAAAATGAACGTCGCTTCATTTGATTATTTTAAAATAAATCATGTTTATGTAAATCAAGTAATGACATATTTTTGTACGCGAAAAAATTTAAAATATTGATTGCATATTTTAATTTATTTTGCTGGTTTACACGTCAATTTTTTTCTCGATTAAAGAGCAAATTTGTATTCGGTCGTACTAAGGTTCATATAATCGCAGAGGAATGCGCTATTTTTTTTTTTTTTTTCAGTTCTTAAAAGCATTGATACAAAAATGCCAAAAACATGATTGAAATGCAGAGTAGCTTGTACAGCTGAAATGCATAAAAAAACCTTAACTGGAACAAAGCATGAACCCTTCCTAAAATTTTAGTGCTCTTTCATTTCTTTTTGAAAATCTATCACCTTTTCCAGCTCAGTATCAATAGCTTAGAGTGCGTTTCAGTCCTAATTCAAAAGTCCATATTTTAAAAAATAAATAAATAAATAAAAATAAAATAAATAGCAGATGGAAACCAACGGGTAAAATTTGAAATCTTTAAAATGTTACTTTTGAAGAAAAGTTCTACATTCTTTCAATTTTTTCATGATTTCTTTTTTTTACGATTTATGTATTTATTATTCTCCCGAAAAATATATTGTCACATTAAAGAGTAATTGTTGCTCTTAATTAAAAAGTAATTTCTAAATTATTTTATTTCTTATATATTTAGCGAAATACTTGAAACATATTTTTGCATTGGAATATAAAATATGTTGTACAAATAGTGAATCTGTTGCAAAAAAAGAGAAAGAAAAAAGAAAAAATCTCCCTAACGGTAAAAAATTCGTCAATGTGCCACTGTAAAAAGGTAAATTTTACTGCGATATATGGCAAGGAAAAGCAAGGTGAAATTATAGGGGTGGGAAAGACTCTTGACTTAATGAGAATACTTGAAACGAGAATTGCATTGATGATGAAGTTGAGCATGATGGCAGCTTAGGATGAATGACATTTCTTTAAATGAACGTGAAAAACTAAGGGAAGAAATCATAGGAATGCAAAGATTAAATGATATGACTCAGGATATACTTGATACGATAAATAGTAATTAGCTACACAGAAACCGTGAAGGTTTATAAAATGACAAAAAAAGCGATAAGTGATGGGTAGTCTATTGAATAGAAACGCCTGGCCCAAGTCGGTGAATTTTCAAGATGTAGAAAATCGTCAGCGCCCATGTCGTATGATTATTCGGCATGTTACAGATCCCTTGAGTATCTGTTTGGCTTGGATACTCTCGGCTAAATCAAATTTATAATGCAGTTTCGCATCATTTAGAGCTCAGGTGCCGCCATCTAGTCGGAAACTGACCGTCAAAATTATCATGTGTCAATGTCATCCGCCGATAGTAGTGCTTCTTGAAAGAATGAATGCCGGTTTACGGGGAGTGCACTAGGTCTGCAAAGGAGAGGGACCATAAGCAGCCCCATTTGATAGAATAGAAACGGAATTAAGAGCCAAATTTCATTTGCTGGAAAATCATTAAATTTCTCTATTGATTCCGGACGTTATTTCGAGATAAAACTATCAATATTTTTTAAAGGTATTTCTTCATTATGTCGTATTTTAGTTTAAATTTTTACTTAAATTCATTTATTATCATACATTTTTAATCCATTTGTCTTGATATGCTTAGCTTATACATTTTGTGAAAATGCGAGCTCAGACTAATTTCTTTCCCTATCAATGTTTAACTAGGGTTACGATATAGGGTTACTATACTATACTTCTTCATTGACGATGAACAAATTCTAACGTTAAAAGCTATGCCGTAGATTTATTCTTTTCGATAATTCTTTTACGTGATTTAAATATTCACTAACGCTACATAACATTTTCAAATAAATGTGTATAAATATTTGCTTAAGCAATTGCAAATGTTTTATATAGTAATAATGTCTTACATCCTTGAATTCTCGGAACACATCTAATATCTTCCTCTTCTAAAAAGCTTAACATTTACTTTGATGTGATTTTGCATAGTTTTCATTCTAAAGCACGGTGGCCATTTGTTTCTATTAAGTTCAAGCAATCCAATTTCTATTCAGGGATTATTGATTTTAAAAAGTATTTTCTTGTAAGTAGGAAAACGACCTTTTACATCCTGGGGTTTTGCATTTTAAAGGAGAACCATTGCAGAGTTTAAATATACTTAAATCCTTGTTTTTTTGTCTGCCGGTTTAAGATAAAAGAATACGACAGAAAACATATAGAAAATAAGTGCTTGAATTGTTTTGTATTCTTTGGCTATGTGCCATCTATTCCAAAAACGATCTTTAAATTTTAAATATTACATATGTATAATTTAACTTAATTTCTTAACTTTTAGAAATTAAATTTGTGAGAATGAACGTAGTTCAAATTCAATGAACTATTCATTTTTAAAAGAATATACCTGCTGCCGTATTAGTTGGACCATTGTTATGAAAGATTTGATTTTTTTTAATTGATTACTTAGAATTATAAACGTTTCTATTGTTTATTCTTTAATAACCTGTTGTTTCTTTTTCTACACTCTCTAGCTGATGTGTTTGTTTGGAACGCCTTATTTCTTTTTACGTTGTTTTTTAGTGATTAAATCGATCTTTGAATTAAATATTCTAGAATAGTCGCGAATACTTGTTTGTTTAAATGCAAAATAATGAGCTATATAACTTTTTATGCCAGATCAAACTGTAAAACTTTATCTTCTTTATTAAGATAACGCAAAATTTATAGCATTAATGAATTCATATCAAATCCATTTTAGCATTTTTCAAATGAGAGCTTTTAGCATATCTCACATTGTTTTTATAAATAAAAAAAAAACTTTACTTATTTAGTAAAGGGGGAAAATAATACTAAAATACTTTTCGGCAAATCATTTAATCAACTTTTCATTCGTCTTGATGTCTACTAATTACATTTTTGGGTAAGCATTAACTTAAGTTATGGCTTTGTTAAGAAATACAATTCACAAATCACTCATAAAAATTGAGATCTGACTTGTAGCTCAATTTCTTTTTTTAGTAACGCACACATTTGGCAATACCGAAGGTTTGTCAATTTCCACTTCTGAAAGAAATCAGTTGTATTTTATGTTACATATTTTCATATTCCGCTCTTCTAATTTTACGAGATATTATTGCACTGAAGCTTTTGATTTGTAAGTTTCTTCTGTCTAATCCTACATACATAAACACGTTTTTAGACTTTCCTACCATACGAATTTCTCAGAATTTCGTCTTTAGGACAAAATAAGTTTCTATGAAGATTAACTTTGTTCTGTATTTATTTTATGGTATATTTTTGTTAAAACTTCATAGTTACGTAAATGGTAATTAGCACTAAGCTTGTTAACACTAATGTAGTAATCAATTTTATTATTAAACGTTTTTTCCCATACTGTACAAAATATAGGAAAATTAAATCGCTACTTTACAAAGGGTAGTGGGTAAAATGCGTCTTGTAAATGTGTGTTCAAAATAGGTTATTTCACGTATATTATACAGAAAATGATATTTATAATATATCTAATATAATGTAACTAAGGGCAGGTTATTACTTATTTTTGTTCTTCTAAACGTTTTTAGTTCTTATAAATTGGAAAAGTGCAAAATGAAAATCGCCGCACGTATAACCTCTGCCGTAAATCAGCACAGAAATTCGAATTGAATGATCTAGTAGCAATTAAGCGCACTCAGCTTGGGTCTGGACTGAAACTCAAACCTAAATTTCTCGGACCTTATAAAGTGATGAAAGTGAAAAGTAACGATACCTACGATGTAGAAAAATGTGGGTTTTTTGATGGACCTTCGAAAACGTCCACCAGTACGGAGTATTTGCCCAGAGTTTATGAAACTCTGGGCAAATAATTTTGAACATACTACCTGATCTATTTTATCAAACTGTTTTTTCTTTTTTTTTTTTTTTTTTTTGTTTTTTTTGTTTTTTTTAGAACTCGCGCAGCACTGCCTAAACTTCCAAAAATTATTTTAGTTGATATTTCGCATGCATATATCGTATTATTATATTTTTTTCAGTTTATTCTATTTTTTTCTAAAAAGTTCATTTTTTTTTTTATGTTCCTTTTTCAAGTATTTTATGATATATTTTGTGTATACTTTTATGTATAGAATATTATGTTTTTCTACCACATGCGAGGCCGCATGCCTTCCAGGATGACCGATTGTGGGAATCCTACGATCCCATAATCCCCATCGCATCCTCTATCCAACTGTCCCATAATCCGGTGATCCCGTTATAAGATGACGTCACGACGCGATGCATCTTCAGAATGGACGAGAGGTACGCGGAAGGCGTCCGCTTGAATATTTGTGTGTCCGTTCAGTCCTTTGTGTTGTAATGTGTTTTGTGCTTCTGCTTACGGATATTTGTTCATGTTTTCCACACACCTTTTAAGTATGCCAAAAGAGAAAATGAAGGAAATAAAATTAATTAAACTAATTGAGTAGTATGTATCTAACACAAAGCTTATAGGGAAAATACAAGTTATAAATATAAATACCACTACCCTAGTTCTTTGAAATTTCTTACAATAATCTGTAATAATAATTATTATTTTATAAAATACGCCACGGCCTAGTTCTAATTTGATCTATACAGTGTTTATCACATTAAATTCTCCATACCCATCGGGTTCCCGAACTTGCAGATCTTGTCACCAAGACTTTTGAAGGACTCTAATCTTGCACTAGCACTGTTTTCATGGACACGACAGCAACAACATCACATTAAATTAAATAAATGACAGCTTTAACGACTGTCATATCATATTTTTCATCATGTCAAAATCATATTTTTTGTAGTTTTTTTACACTAATTTCTAAAAAGTACTTAAGGAATGTAATATAATGTCCTATGACTTTAATAATATACACTTTTCATTTCCTTTAACAATGCTCACAAGTACTGAACCATGCAATCGTCATAAGCAATTCCAAATATATTCGGTTGCAATAATCTCAACGCAGTTTCCTTCGCAAATAGGTTTAAAAATTTTTCCCAGTTATTCACATCAGGTTCTAAAGTTATATTCATTAAGAGTTGCACACTCTGCCAACTCATTAGCATTTTCCATACGCTTGCAGGATCTAATTACCATACTGGAGTCGGAATGAGATTATGGCATTTCCTAAATGATGTTAAACCAGAGTATACTCGAAGAGGAGCAAATGATGCTACAATTTTAAGACCTAGAGTTAATGTAAATTTTAAAACAATGTTTGCCTTTCTTGGATAATATCACATTGTTTAATACCCTGAGCAGTTATATTTGCACTATCTTGTCTGTAAAATATTCTATTGTAATGCTAAGGCTGTCTAACTTGTGTTTTGTATATTTGCATATTTTGTAATAAATCATATGCTCTCGTAAGCAGTCCAGTTTTGGCAAAAAGTAAGAATACATAAATCTGATTTGAAATTCATAAAAGTGCACTTTTCAGTAAATACGCATTTGTGCCAACAGGATTAAGCGACAAAAATGTAGAAATATACAGCCTTATTGTGAATGTAGTTGCTGACAAACTGCATTGCAAAAATTTATTTATATTTACGACAACAAATTAACCCAAGGCATATGTAAACAAAAACATAGTTTAATATGTCATCGTCCTGTATGGTCTTTGTCGCAATTTGATTACAAGCTTAAAATACCATATTATACCATAAATTTGCTATAAAAATTTGTTAAATGAAAAATTAATACTAAGTAAGCGCTGTGACAGACCGAACATTTAACATTAACCACAACGCTCTCAATCATTAACAGCAACTCTGCTAGGAAAAAGATCAACTAACTCAGATTATGTAGATACTATACCAAAGGCTCATATCAACAGCTACACAAGTTTTTATTGCTCAAAGTTGTTGCATCTTCCCGACAATTTTTAGTTTAAAGTCAAGTTAATGATATAACCGTTTTTACCACAGCCTGAAAAAGAAATGTTTGCAAAGCTAATAGCATTTCTGCACATTTTCAAATAAAAGCGTCGCGATATATATTTCGTAAGACTAGTAAATTACATTTAGTAAAAATATACGAACCAAAAAACATACTTCTTTCGAACTGGGTTACCAAACATTGTTAAGTAGGTCATTGTAAAGGCAATGCAGGCAAACCAAAAGCCCATTTTTTGTTGCTCCGAGAAGAACATTGATCATTAAACAAAACTTTACTTCTTTCGAACTGGGTTACCAAACATTGTTAAGTAGGTCATTGTAAAGGCAATGCAGGCAAACCAAAAGCCCATTTTTTGTTGCTCCGAGAAGAACATTGATCATTAAACAAAACTTTACTTCTTTCGAACTGGGTTACCAAACATTGTTAAGTAGGTCATTGTAAAGGCAATGCAGGCAAACCAAAAGCCCATTCTTTGTTGCTCCGAGAAGAACATTGATCATTAAACAAAACTTTACTTCTTTACTAGTATGGATGTTTTATGACTGAAAACGAACAAAAATATATTTTAATTATTTAGGCCATAACTATATTTCTTTTAATATTTGAATTTAAAAGGATTTTATACATTATTCAAATAGTAGTTGGGAAGGGCTGACAGAAAAAGTCTTCCATATATGTGTAAAAGCAACTCCCCATCTGCCCTTTTTGGAAGCGCCCTCTAGCGAGCTAGCAGAAATTTGTTTTGCTTTTTTTTTTGGCAGTTAATGTAAAACGTAATTCCTGTCAAGACGTTTTGGTTTTGTGTACATAGTAATTGTTCGTTCGTTTCGTTCAGTGTCTAATCGTTATTAAATATATGTTGTAGTTAGAAATGCGAGTTTTGCTTTCTCTGAGACGAATATAAGACCGAAGAATTCAAATATTTGGGATACTCAGTCTCTTGTGCGCGAGGAAACAAGAATTCAGTTGTACACGAATATCAGGTAGAAAGAATTTTTTACATTTTTTTTTCTTTTAAGAGCATTCCAAGTGCAGTGCATGGCACATTAAAGTATATGAAGCTAGAACCTTTAAGCTTAAAAATAGACTATCTATGGACATCTATTAAAATAGTATTTGAGCGAGATAAAGCTTTTATATGCGCTCGCAGATGGAAAACGCATTCCAAATAAAATCTTTAGTCTTCTTTTCAAGCTCCAATAAACAAAACAGTCTATCATCCATCCGTCATGTAATCGTAAACATATTTTATTTATAGTAAAAATCATGATATCGCAAGTGCTTTTGTAGCATTTATTTACCATTTTCTAAATGTAATTATTGGATACTTCTCTTTCTACCAAATAGAGGTAAAGCAGTTTATTTTTGAAAAGAAAAAGCATTTTTTACAAAATTTCATATCTCATTGAAAGATTAATTTCCATATTACTCCTAAATTGGAACTTGAAAGTAAAAAAAAATGAGAGAATATATTGAATAGAAATTAACTGTGTTTATTTCCTAACTTAAGAAGTGCGGCAAAAGTTATCTGAGACATTCAATTACTCGTTTAAGAGGCCACATATGCATCCAATCTTTGCATAATCTTATTACTGACATTAATGTGACAAAAACTTTTAGACCGTCGTCTTATTCTATGTATAGAAATGAAGTCGTTATTATTCTCGTGGATTCATATGAATTCTCCTTTCAAACAGGCTGTCATAATTTATTAAATCGTTCATAATATCCTACTAATTGCGTATAGAAAAACCATAAAGTAGAGAGCAAAAGTAACATTTATGATCTCATTAACTACGAAGCTATTCTTTATGAATAATTGAAGGGCGTAATTCAGAAGTAAGTTTAAGCAGTAAATTCAATTAAGCAAATAGGCTCGTATAAATGATTTCGAAAAACAAGTACTATGCATTAGAAATTGCTTTGGTTTGAAAACAGTTGTTACACTTTCTGTCTTTAACAATTTCGCCCTTTTTTTCAGTGCATGTTACCAACATAATGCAATTTCATCAAAAATGTTAATTCATTATCTTTTAGAAAACGTGCCCGTTTTTACGTGTGTACTACTTTTATGCATGTTATTTTTTAAATGCCAGTATAGTTCTTTCAGAAACTTGAGTTTCATCATTCTTTCCAATGTCATTTTAAAACTGCAATTGGAAAATATTCCTACAACAAGAACTTTTCACCGATTGTCTAATCGTTTATAGGCTAATACAATTGGCAAACGTTTCACGCATAAAATTCAAGTACCTGGGTGACCGAACTTTGCTCGGCAGTATTTTTTTTTCGAAGAAGATTCTTATTTAGATAAATTTGAAAAGTAAAAATATTTTCTAACTATAAATTTTCATAAAAATAATTTAACTTTGTGCAAGTAAACAATAATAAAAATATAGTGCTTTAAATTAACGTGTAATTATATTTTATTATTGTATAAATTTTCATGCCGATTATTAGAGCTGTTGACCTTGAGATGCGTGTATTGTCATGTCAAAGAAACGTCTTTTTTATAGGGACCGGTTGGCAATTTATTTTGGTTGGCGACGAAAGATGCCGCGAAAAGAGTAATACGTCCAGAACTTACCAAATACATAACAAACCAAAGTTCCACACATCAAACACAAAACAACTAATTACAATTGTAACCAACAATTTTCTCACCAACCAAAAATGTCGCTAACGGGCTCCTACACTAAAGTTGTACCCAAGAAGTGAATTATAGGTACATGTATATGTACTTCCTAGTCAGATTGCTCACCATAACGATTCCTGCCTTAATCATATTTTTACTTAAACTTGTCACAATAAGTCTTACACCAGTTCATAGACCTTCTGATACATTCAAATTACGCTCAGGATTATTAGGCCTTTTTTTTGCAATGGGTTCACTAGGCATTTTAAATTTCACAAATGGTAACAAACACAAATTTCAATCAACAAAAGGTAAATTAAAAATAAGTGTTCCCACTCAGTTTCTTGCTATTTCAATTGAAATAAAATATTTATAGCGGATGATGTTTGCAAGTACCTCAATTGCTTTAAAGTAAAAAAATTTTTTTTTTTTTTTTTTTGTGTGTGTAAAATCGCTTTTTTTCGGGGAAGACACCTACATCGGTAAACTTTAAAAACAAAACCTGATTTAAATACAAAATTTGGTCCAAATCGTTTGAACCGTTTTTGAGAACGCAAAATATATATATATATATATACAAGAATCGCTTGTTTAAATATATAAGACTAACTTTTCTAATGCCCCTGGTATTTTCAGCAGACATGGCCCAAACATATTGTCGTAGTTTTATGTCATTTTTTGGCAACCGAAGTCGCAAGGTTCAGTTATGAGATTTCAATTTCTTTACGTAGTTACTCTACGCTACTCTGATATCACTTTTGAAGTTCATATAGAGTTAATGTTTTTAAAGGAGAAGTTTTTTCAATTAAATAGAATTATTATAAAAAATATCCTCAAAATATTTCTTAAACCACATTTAAATTCTAAAATTTAAACCAAGCTTTTTTTTTTCTCTTTTTCAAAAAAAAAATAATTAATTAATTAATTAATAAGTACCAAAAAGCACTAGAAAATTTCCTACCCTTGTTCCGGGTTTGCAAGACACTCATTTTTTAATGCACCAAAAAGTCAGCTTATAAATAAATGCCATGCGTAAGCAAAGGCAAGATTTCAGTGTAGATGCAAATATCGTAAAAAAATCTAAACTGATAAAGTGAGTTACCAACAGGCTTTAGTAAGTCAATTTTTTAACTTTCAATTTCTAACTAAAAAATTTAAAGTCTTGTTTCAATGCCCCCCTCCATCTGTTATTCAATTATTTTCTGCCTTCTTGTTTCTTCAAATGGATTTCTCCAATCGAATTACTCATTTAAAATTTCATTGGGAGAGTTTAAGGCAAACATGAACCGAGACAAGCACACACATTTGCTCAATTTCCTAAGCCTATTTATCAAATCATTTATATTTTAAGCTTACATACATATTTTTTTTATTTTACTTGCGTATTCGATCCTCTGCTTTATGAGAAATTTACACCAGTTTTATGGGTTGATTTATTTTTATTATTTAACTATTCATCAAACTTTTAAGTTTTTTTTGTTGATTCATTTTTGCAGAAAGGCTAAAAAAGTGAAGTTATACAAATATTTGTCTTGATATGATACACAAAAACAACTTTCCCGAGATTTATCACTACAAAACAACTTAGAAGGAAAGTGGGATAGAAAAGGAAAAAGCTGAGCATAGTCACATATCACAAAATGTTACAGAAATAAACCGAAAGGAAAAAAATCCCTGCCTGAATAAGTATACTAGGAAGGGAAAATTGAGCAAGCATATCTCAGATCAACTTTCTTTTATTGCTCATCTTCGGAGCATTTAATGCGATTATCTTCTTCCTTATGGACAGTCTTATAGATAACCTCATGTCAAGTGCAGATGCAGTCTTGGCTAATATCGATATTGTGCTGTTGGTTTTCCACTAGAAGTAGGGTTTATTTAGGTTATATTGCTCAACATGATGTAATCCTATTACTGGATGCTGTGTTTCTTTAATAATAAATAGTGACAACTAAATTTTATTCATATTCCAATAGACAGTAATACCACCCAACAGAGAAGACGAACAACTTTAACTTTAAAAGAAAATAAAATAATTTTTATAAAAAAACAGAACCGACTTCAAATTAAAAATTTCGTAAAAAAATAAAAAATAAATTCATTCTTTAAACAACATCGATGTGACTTTTAAACATAGTTTTAGAAGTCGGTGCAAAATTAGGATAGATAAAATCTTTTGTAATCATGAATCAATTACAAATATATATATATTTCCGCAGAATTAGCAACAGTTCCAATATGAAGTAGCAAATAGGTATAATGGTAATTAGACCCATAATTTTGCACCGACTTCTAAAACTATGTTTAAAAGTCACATCGATGTTGTTTAAAGAATGAATTTATTTTTTACTTTTTAGCGCAATTTTTAATTTGAAGTCGGTTCTGTTTTTTTATAAAAAATATTTTATTTTATTCTTTTTAGTGTAAATACATTTTGTATATAAATACTCTATTTTTTTAAAAATCCATATGAAAGGGCAAAACTTATTTAAATTGGCACTAAAAACTAATCATTTGCATGATAAATTCCCTTTTGAAGTCCATTTTAGCAAACAAACTGATTGGATTAATTTTTGCCACAGAGAAGCCTTCAGTCAAACTCTTGCTGTAATTTCTTTTAATATTATAGCCCATGACAACAAACATGTTTTTAACAATGCTTTTATATTTATTAATAGATTTCCCAACAAAGAAAAATCAAGCCAAGCCTTTCCAGTTAAAATAAAAAATACTATTTTTTCACTCGTAACGTTTTTCCTAAAAAACAAATGTAGTCAAATTGATTTGCAATATTTGAGTTAGACGACCGTCTATCGATTAAAGAAAAAATCATCAAAATCGGTTCATTTAGTCAAAAGTTATGGATGAAAAGACAAAAAAATACTACATTTCTGCCCATTACTTTTGTTCTAATTATCGAATATGGTCAAACAAAAGTACGGGACCTATGGGAAACCACCCTCGATCGATTAAAAAAAGAATCATGAAAATCGATTCATCCAGTGAGAAGTTATGAGTGGACAAACAAATAAAAACAAAAACAAAAAAAACGACATACATACAGTACGAATGTATAACCTCCTTCCTTTGTGAAGTCGGTTAAAAATCAAAAGTTTCAATAAAAGATTAAAACATTTGCAATATTATTACGGAACGCTTTAACATTAAAATATCCCAACAAAAGAGCAATTGTTACACAATTTGTAAAATCTATACAGCCCATAATTATCAACAGTATTTATATGAGCTCGCTCCAAAGGAAATACATTAAACTGTCTTGTATTATAATTACGATACGTAAAACAGAATTCATTGAGAATATATGAACACTTAATTTTATTATGAATAAGACCTCTGTAAAGCAGTAATAGCAAATATCCACGTCTGCTTTTTAGCGAGTTAACTTCAAAATATTCAGCAAGTATTCTGGCGATGAATCTCTGTTGTAACGAAATTGAGATACTTTAAAATTTGATTTTGAGTTCTTCAAATGTGCATTGATAAAGATTCTGAACGAGGCGGCTGATTTCTTGGCAAAAAAAGGGGCCTCTGTTTTACAGACATCAAATCCCAGACTTCCTTTTAAAAATATTAAATGTCCAGTAAAGAACATCTTTAAGGACTCTTTCCTCGAGGAACTTAGACATCGTAATTCCAATAAACCGGGACTTAACCAAATTCTAGATGTCCCTCAATGGCCTAGAATGAAATTTGTTTGCCATGTTTCGTCTTTTATCTGGCCATGACTGCCTAAACAAACATCTATATCGCATCAAGGTGGTCACTGAGCCTTTTTGCACCTTGTGTGACCTTCTCGAAGAGATGGACATGTCTCACCTGTTTCGTTGCCCCGCCCTTCCTCGGACATCAATCTGGGAGCGATACTGGACTGCTCGCTATCATTTATAGATTTATTGTTATCGTTTGATTTCCAATTGTCTTTTAATGTGCCATTTGAAATAAAAAAAAAAAGATTCTGAACTGGAGTCCCAAATAACCGAGGCATATTCTTCACGAAACCTAATTAGACTATTAAAAAGCGTAGTAGCTGAATTTAAATCGATGAATAAACTATTTTTCCCTTTTATTAGCCCCAATTCTTTATGAGACCCAGACATAATGGCTTTTACATGACTACGAAATTGAAAAAGAAAAAAAAATCAAAATGATAAGTTTTCACATGATTTATGTAAAAAAAGAAATCTTGCCTTGATGTGATTATAATGAATAAAAGTTGTACTGCTTCTTCCAGTCAATATGCGGATGTGTTATGAAAAGAGCACGTACTGCGTTACCTAAATTCTGGATTGCATGGTGGATTTTTTTAACATATGTGAAGAAAAAAAACAGGGGGGGGGGGGGCAAGCGCAGCGAGAAAGAACTCCCTACTATGTCAAACAGCTTCCTTGTCCAACAGCAAAATTCTCCCTTCATAACTATCTGCAATTTTTTTATCATCAATACCCTTCAATTATACCTTTGTTAGAAACCTAATTTTAATATCATATCCGTTAATAATCTCGAAATATAATACATTAAGATTTATGCCAAACAGTTTGAAGCTCTTTTAATTAGGTAGTCTAGCATCTCATTTCTGACATGATATGAAGCATCTTCTGGATAATGAGCAGATTATATGCAGCTTTTATAATCATGGGTTGACATTTACGAATCGACGAATAATAATTGTCAGGTTGATGTACACAAGAAGATAAAGAACCGGTGGTACGGATAAATGTTTCAGGAAATTAAAATGGGAGCACATATATAGAAGTTTGCAGAAGTTTAGGACCAGTGGCCAGTTTTTAATAGTTTACAACGTTTTATTATTTTCGTAGAATTTTGCGTCACCTAACATGTTGATTGCGCGGAACCTATTGCTTAGCTATTAATAAATACCAATAAATGTGCCCGAATCCTATACCGACTTGCTGTATATTTGATTTTGGCGTAGATAATGAGGTTATGTAATCATTATAATGGTCAAAAAGAAAAAAATAGAACTATTCACTTACTGTTTCAAAATAAACAAAAGTAGTTTCCCCTCTTTTAATTGCAAAACTCCGTTTTCAAAATTGAGAGGCCAAATCCAATGCCAGTTTGGTGACATAGCAATATTTGGCGAGTTTCCTGTAGAGCCCTCAAGTAAAACCATATGAAAGAATTCTAATCTGTAAAACTATATTTTTACATCTGTTTGCAGTAAACTGGAGTGTTTAAGTAAGGTAGTAAGGAGACTCCAAAGTATCCGGCCTAATGTGGCGGAAGGATAGGCAGGATAACAAAAAACTGGATAGGCCAGAGTTCTATGTACTCATATTTGTGCTCCATCACTATCAGAAGACGAAGAAAAACTCAACTGTTGTAATTGGTATTTCCTCATTTATTATGTGAACGCGGCAGCCAGGATTAGTTCAGATATTACAGAGGCCAGATAGTCGACAGCAAGAGTCAACTGTATTTAAAATGCGCTTCTCATTTCTAACGTACAGTGTGTGTTTTTTTTTCTTCCACATTTTTAAAAAATTGATATATATATATATATATATAATATAGATAGATAGATAGATATGAATGTATTTTTTAGTTATTAAAAAGTGCCTCCATTTTGTTAATAGGAAGTGATGTCTTGCACACATCAGGTTTTTTGAAAATTAATAGTAATAACTCCAGGTTTAGACCTGAAAGCCAGATAATTGAAGGTAGTATTGTTTCTTAAGTTGTTTGAGGGGGGGACACATGATTTAAAGTAAGTTCGAAAAATTATGTTACTTTTAATATCGTTTTGTAATAAAGTTAACTCTTATCGTATGGTTTATATATGTTGTTGCCAGATAAAGGGAAACATTTTATTTAAAAATTCACTTATACTCAATATTGACTAACTTTATAAGACATAGCCGCTGGAGGGAATGTCGTCCAAGATGTATAAAATACTGTTTTGTTCCTGATAAAGCAAAATACTCCAAATAGCACTAAATATGTTTTTTATATTTGGGTAACAAATTTATACCTGTACACATTCTCTTTGTAAATATAATTTGAATTTTATTCCTTCACAATGTAAAAATAATGCACAGATTTTCTTTCCTTCTTTTCTTTTCGCTGCTGCACCGATAAAATATTCTTAATTAAACTTAATATTTTATACTGCCATGTGAAAAACTAAGAACTTTTAAAATGGAGCATTGATTTTTTTTTCTTTAATTTCAAGTTGCAGTTCAAAGGACTAAACAATTTATCATTTTCATTGAAAAGGTTGGAGAAAAAGAAAGATAAAGTGCTTGCACCGTAATTTAATATTTATTTCTTATGCAAACAGACGGAAACTCTGCAAATCTGCTCCTTCGAATAGAATTTTGGATTCTATTTCCGAACATCAAAGAAGCCTTTGAAAAGCTTTCTTTACTAAAGAAATTTCAGTTTTTATAAAATTAATTTATTTCCTGGTTTTAGAGAAAATACCATAACACAGTACATTTTTAAGAAGACCCCCACAAATCAATTATCGTGAACAAAAGGCAAAATATTTATTAAACCAAAAATATAAACTAGCCAATATGTTAAACATAAAAAAAAAGTTAAGGTACTGTAACAAGTAAAAGCATTTGTAGAAACACTCGAAAAATTACCGTGAAATAATCATATAAATTAGTAAATCTTTTTTATACCTTTTAATTTTCTTTTGAAAAGGAACCTTAATAAGAACTTTAACTGCAGTCATTACTTAAAAAGTAAGCTATAGAACATTCTTTCTCCTGAAACAACACAATGTTAAAAATTTCCGTAAAAAAATAGTAACAAAACCATTCATTTGATTGTTATTTGACCATATTTAATTACAACAGTGGAATAACAATTAAAATGATGGCACTCAACCCGCTGATGGTGAAAAAAATCGTTTATACTCTGTTTCTCCTAAAGAACGTTTAACTAACTGTAATTTACAAGCACCACCTAGGTCTCGTAGTCAATAAGAATCGGGCGTCCATCTTGATTGTGGAACCTTACCGGTCGTTCGTTGTTGTTAAAATATGATTAAAGATTTATCAGTTCAAATCTGCATGTGTATATAAAAAAGAAGAAAAAAGTGGCTTAAGCAGTGGTTACTAAATACAAACACATACACACGTAAATCAGAAATGGGTGATATCGGATTAACGAACTGTTTGCGAATGAGCGAACCCATAATTTGAGCTTCTTAAGCTCTTTTGTATTTTAATTTTTGCAGCAAATAAAATAATTTCCGTCAATACACAGTAAATTTAGATCAAACATAACTTTAAATCCAATCAAAAACTTAAATCTCAATTTTAATGCAGTTTGCTTGTTGGAAAAGAAGATTTATTGATAACTTCTGCTTTGAGGGGTGTAGGTGGACGAATGATTAGAGCGCAAGGTTGGTACACAATACACCCGGGGTTCGATTCCCGCACGCTTCATTTACGGTTTCTACGCCTCGAAGATTCTACTCCTCGAAATGGTTCAAAAAGTTACATTTAAAGTTTTAAAACCATTTATAAATGGTTATCAAACCGTAAACTTTTGTACTTACGGCTTTTTAACTAAGCTGAATGGAAATGGTTTAGGTCCCGTAAAGATACAAAAATGTTCCAAACCGTAAATTTAACGGTGAATTACATGGACAGACTGCTGCCGGCTATTTAACCGTAATTTCATGATGAAATTTATAACAATATAGATTTGACTTTAAAAAAAATTAAAAAAAAACCACTTGTGGTCTTCCTTTTTTTCCCCTTCCTTTTGTTTCATTAATTATACTTGCATATCTGTGAAAATTAAGATGATTGAGTTAAAATTAAGATAATTAAATTTTTATTATATTCTGCTAAATGCGAAAACTGTGTTTTTAAATTCATGCAGCATCACTCATCGAATATTTCATTAAAATAATTTCATCATGGACTATAGAGAATTAGTTTTTGATGCCTTCTTTAACCGTAACAAAAAAATGAATTATTATTTAATTATTTCTTGTCTCATGTCACGAATCTAAGTGAACCTTAAGATTTTAACTTCTAAAAACAATTATTGCAGTAACAAATATATCTCATCTTACGTAGTTTCTTCTGGTGCTAAAAATCATATACTGCATTTGAACATCCGATAAATGTTTCCTCTGATTATTACCAAATTTCCGACTAAATTTCTGCTTTAAAAAAAAGAGAGAGGGAGAAAGCACGATACGTATTTTTGAAAAAATCAATTCCAGGTGAAGAACTACTTTACCGATCTAATCTTGTACCTTATTTCATTTAAAAAATTGAAAAAAAGGAAGAAATCAGAATGCTGTTTTTTGAAGATTTAAATGGACTATAATTGCTAAATTAAATTACCATTTTTATTCAAAGTAATGTTCTAAAACTACATTTCAAGTTTTAGGGGGGGGGGAGGTAAAAGAGAAAAATAACATTATTCAAAATGTACGCTTTGAAAATAAATCTGAAAAGATTGTTATGGCATATGTTTATTGAGACCCAAACTTTGTTGAAAACCATTCAAAAAGAATTTAAATAGATTGAAATAACAATTGAGCTTGAAAATGTGAAGGACATGATATCATTTCATTCAACTTCCTTCGTTCGAATTTTAAATTTCATTTTCCATCAATTTTTCTCTCTTGGTCCATTTCCACTTTCTCCCTTTGATGTTCAAATAAAAACCAAATACCTGAGTTAAAAAAAGCACATTGAAAAAAAAAAAACCACCAACATCAAAAATGTTATTTTCATTCATGAAGCATTTATTATTTCTTGTTGCAATTATTACCTCATCCCCCCTTTTTTTTTTCATTTCATGCAATTTTTTCAATTATTCAATGCATATTCGCTTTTGTCTGATTATTATTTTAAATATACTTTCTCTGAAAGGTTTGTTTTAGTAATGTAATTGTGTAAAGAGAATAACTGAAAGTTAGCTTTTATGAATATTTTCCTTAACCCAGTCCATTTCTTGTAAATGCGAAATTTTCTATTTTATTGTAGCACAAAGATTGTAACGCCTTCAAAGGAAGGTTTATGATATTGAAAACCATACCAAAATAAAACCGACTTGTGTATTAAGAAATAAAATTGCCGTGTAAAAGCAAATAGTTTGTTCTAAACTTCTTCAGTATTGTATTCTAAACGAAAGAAAAAAAAACTACAGCAGCTTATCAGTTTCCGCTTTTATCCGAAGCTTCCAAACATGCGTTTGCCAATATGGAAGCGGTATTTCACTATAATCCTTATTTTCTTTAAATCAATCAGTAAGTCGCGAGCGGCCAATTTTTCCGAATAGTTCATAAATTGGCGATATTTTGCACAAATGGTCTACGAATTAGCAAAATGGCATCATATATTGATTGATTGTTTTTTCTTTTTCTTAGGAGGGAACACTGCCTGTGTGATTGTTTAAAAAGTTTTTCTTAACCGCTTAGAAGACCAGAAACACATATTTCATACATAACATTTTAGTTAATGCGAATAAAATTAATTACTAATTAATAGTTGAGACGCTGCGAAACGAAGGAAAGATATTGAAACATGGGAACATAAGTTAACTATTATTATGTGTATGACGAAAAATTAAAGATAAAATTATTTAAAGATATGAAAATTTAGTTTTTAAAGCCACATTTGACGTGAATATGGTACTCTTTGTTCTACGTTACGATAATTTCAAAACAATAATATTTAATGTCCTTGTCTTCTAAAAATTTTGGGATATAATTACAAAATTTCTGTGAAAGTTTTATTCTATTAAAGAAAAGTTTCTTAAAAAGCGAAGTTATTTAAACAATGATTAGAAAAGTAAATTCTAATGATAAAAGAGGCGTTCTCTTTGTTCCTTTGTAGAAGTAAACTGAGTTCCATAAAATATTCTGAAAAGAAAACTAACAGCTGGGGTCTTTCATGATCGCAACAAAGATTGGATGAAAAGCATGGTTATCTTTTCTCGTTGCAGTCCTTAGTAGTCACTCTTCTTTGAATAGTTCTTTCCTTTATGTACCCGCAATAGTCAACTATATATAGAACGCAAATAGAAAAGGTATTCATTGTTCCACTGAAACACATAAAGTATTGCTCGAAAATCAACAGGTGTACCGCTTGCAAAGTTTGGAAAAAAATGTCCTTATAAGGACAGGGGACCTTTGAAATAAGAGTGTTCTTTTTTTAGTTTTTCACTGTAGATGGACTTTTTTAGTATTAATTACTTCTTATTTAGCTAAATTGTAAATATTGAGCGAATTAAAATTATTTTCGGCTAAAAATATGAAAAGCACATAAATTGTTTCTTGCAATTTTTGAGTAATTTCCATACAGCTTTTTATACAGTTTCGTATGTATATTACAAATTTTTTTTTGCATTACTTTTTATGAAGCAGATACTAAAATCAATTGTACTTGTTTAACTGTCGCTAGAAGCAAAAATGTTTTCAATAATATACTTGAAGTTGAAAAAATAATGTTTTTCAAACAGTTTGCCAGAAAGTGTTCACATAATTGTTATACATTTATGTGCAATTTCTTATGCCATTTGGATGAAATTTCAGACGCAAGTCTCATTTTTTGTGTTTTCTTATTTTTTAATAATTATGAAAACTTTTTTTAATCAAAAATAATTTTTATGAGTTCAATATTGAAAATTTAACCCAAATATACATAACTAATGCTAAAATAAGTCCAACTGGAATGAAAAAAAGAAAACTTTTATTTCAAAGTCCCGTGTCGCCTTAAATACAGAATGGGTAATTTAATTAAAACACAGTGATGGTTTAACATTTATATTATTGTTGGAATGTGTTGCTATTAGTATGGCAAATATTTAGTTTAAAAAAGTGTTTAAATTAGAGCATTTGTGATTCAGTCCGTAAATTCTAGAAATAATGGGTAAAAGCCTCGTCACAGCTTAAAACTTTAGTTTTAAAATATTGAATTTTGTGAAGAAGCAAACTAATCAAAACTTCATATTCATTGCACGATCGTAGTTTGAAAATTGCTTCAAATCCTTTTTCAAATTCCTTTCAGAAGAAAAAGGAAATTCTAATTAAAATTATTTTTAAAAACAAACGATATTTTTTTAAAATGTAACTTGACTGAAATTTCAGAAAAAATACATAAGAACTTTTAAAAAAAGTAATAAAGTTAATCAAACAAATAATAAAAAATTTGTAAAATAAGCTTTTATAACTTAGGATCGATGTTTTCCGTTCATTCTCTCTACCAGTTCTCTTGTATAAATTTTGAGGGAGTTGAGAATAGTTTTTAAATACACGACGCAGAGTTACTTTTATTTTTCTAAAAGCAATTTTATTGATAGATTTTCACCAGTAAAAGTAGACAAATTTGTGTTTCTTTTTTAATTATAATTTTTGCCACTGAGTGAAATAAAATTTAAAATTTTAAAAATGCTTATTTACATCGTATTTTGTTTTTTAACTTGGATCGCAAAACTATGTTGTTGATTACATTTTTCGAAAAAAAGGAGATGAGAGTACATTTTAGAAGAATTCTGAAATTATAGCAAAATATTTCCATCATACCATAATTTAAAATAATATTTGCATTACTTTATCAATAATGTCAACTGCATAATTTTAGAGAGAAGAAAGAACAAATCCTAAATGAAATAAAAAAACGTTTAGTTGCTCAAAAAATATATCTTTTTCAGCAAATTCATCTCGTTGTTTTGTATACTCGTTCCAAAGAAATGCTTTACTAAAAATTAAATTTTAAAACATTTCTCAGCATGCAACCTTTTAGCTTTTCAGTTTTAAAATAACAAATAGAAAGATGAACCTAAATATCATTTCTTTATCTCATAGCTAAATTAAAAACTAGAATCCCACTCTTCAATTAAAAAAACGACCATTAAAGATTTACGTACGATGAAATAATCCACTGAAGTTGATAAAAAATTAATAATAATACAAAATTGCAAAAAAGGAAATCCTGGAAAATAAAGAACCAACATAAGTTTTAATAAATCATTTTTCCTTGACTTCATACAATTTTTGAATATTTTATAGCATGAAGTCGTGTTTTAAGACGAATTGAAGACAATATTTTAATATTCAACTGATTCTGCATTAATTAATTTTTCAAAGACAATTTCAGGGTTCGTCTCACTTGAATACTTAGATATTGCTAAATTTGTTTTTGGCCTGAAACTTTCAAGGTATTTTCACTTTCATTGTTTTATTTCGCTTTTTTCTCCTTAAATAATATATGATCACGGTTACAGCATTTTTGCTAATTGTGAAACAAATTTTGAAATAAAAAAGAAAAAAACACGAGTCATCTTTCGTGAGTTTCTTAAAGAATACTGTCGAATGCTTAGTTATTCGAATCATGCCGCTTAGAAGTGGTTGCGAAGCTGTTTTTTCTTTTCCCTCGCCTTCTGAGGGATATTTAATGCGATTATCATGTCCAATATATCGAGTTTTTAGGGATACCTCATGCCAAATGCAGCCGTACGTCCGACCAATGTTGATGAGGATATTGGATTCCCCCCCCCCCCCCAAATGGTATCGCTTTTGTCGGGGAGCAATGGATAATCCGATTTGTCAATGAAGTTGTTGTGTTGCAGGAAGTAAGCGATAAACTTGGAAACTCAATTGATAGATACATTTGATTTTGATATTAACCGGCTAATGAAATTATTAATTTCTCTTCCGTTTAGTGCCAAATACATTTACAAAAATTAAGATAAGAATTTAACGTAATAAGCCACGGTACTTATCAATTAAAGGGCAAGCATTGGCGATTGTTTTTCGATTTGTAGACAGCATTTTAGCCCACTTTTTTAGCCCACTTTTCCGTAAAAGTAAGAAAAAAGTATGAAAGAAGGCTTAATGTATCGTAAAAATATTGTTAAAAATAAAGACAAATCAAAAATAAGTGAAGTTTTTTTAAAAATATTGAAAAATAAAATAACCTTAATAACTTTTGAGGGCACTGTCCGATTCGAAAGATTTTATTTTGAATTCAAAAGATCTCGGCAAGAACATCTCATTTCTATATTTTATTTTTAGATTTGAACAATTTTTCGTTCAACTTGGAGAAGTACAAAAAACTTTGACACAATAGCGCGTATGGGAAAATTTGAAGTAAAATGTATAAACCCTGAAAATAAGATCCAAGCTCCTTTGAACAAGGTTGGAAAGAGCTCTTAACTTGAGTTGTTATTATTTTTTTCTATTTGAACATTTTTCGTTCAATTTTGAACAGTCCAAAAATATTTTACATTAGAGCCGATGGGGCAATTTCAATCTTATATAAATCCTGATCTAAGAGATGGATTTGATCTGAACAAACTTTATCGAAAAGACCTTATGTAGCGGAAATTGTACAGATACCAAGTCCATCCAGAACTAAACAAGCCTATTTTCCCATGGATTTTGTGGATCTGCACTTTATGGGTATTTCTGGCTAAATGAAAGAATACATGAATGAAATAATTCATGTATTCTTCATGTAATGAATGAATGTTCTAATTCATGTAATGAATGAATTAATTCATTTATGAATGAGTGAATAAATGAATAAAAAATTCATTCATTCATAAATGATTGACTGAATAACTACATGAATGAATGAATGAATGAATGAACGAATGAGCAAAGGAAGAGAGGAAAGAATATGTATTAACCATTGAAATCGATATATTTGAAGTAATTAAGAACTAAAGCTAAATGGGAAAGAGAGAGAGATCCTTTTTAAGAATGATTCTATGTATGTAAATAAAAATATAATAATTGCTTGAAGTAAATTTAAATGTAGAAACTAGACCTTACCTTTTTTTCCTGTAAATTGAAAAATAGAAATAAATTTTAAAAAACCGAAATTTCTGAAAGGGAAATTTGTTTTCCACGAAAGCAATCGAGTCAAATGTGCATACCTAAATTAAATATGAATTAAATTTAGCAACAAAATGGAAACGTTGAGATTTAACATGTATTTTACTTGCAAATATTACTAATGAAAATTATTTTTCTTCACAAGATTATACTTTGCAAGATCGGCGGTCATACGAAATGACCGCTGTTCTAGATATTATAAAGTGTAATTAAAATGATTTGTGCAAAGGTGTCTGCTAATTCGAATTGAATTACCCAGGTCAGGCGGCGAGGACGCCCATTTGCTTACTGCCCCACACTACTATATATTTATTTATTATATAATAAAATTGTTTGTGAAAAATATATATTTATCATCGAAAAAACTTATTGAAAATTTTATTATGCTTTTCTAAGCAAAAGTTTTAACGAAACTGGGAAAAAAAGAGCGCTGCCACTCTAATAAGAGAAACACAAAAAGCGCAGACGATAAATAAATAAATTAGAAAGAAAGAAAGGATTAAATTGAATTCGCGTATACATTAATTTTTAACGGAGTTTGCAAATACAGCGAAGGCTCACTCAATATGATATTGAAACGTTTTGATTATTATTAGTATATGTTACATTCAAAGTACAACAATGGCAACTACATGCATTTGTTTGTTCACACGGCAACTGTAATTATATGGTTGAAAACGACGGCAACAATGCAAAAATAAAATAAAACGGTTCAAAAAATCATTGAAAAATTAAAAATAATTAATTAAAAAAAACTAATTGAGTCACAACTTTCATTTTTGCAGTGATGAGTTTCTCGGGTTGTAAACATTAATGGTGCCGAATGTGGTCCCGATCGGTAAAACGGCCTTTGATGCTATAGCGGACAAACAGAATAAGCCGCCTATATACTATAAGATAATATAACGAACATTCGACAAACGAACGAACGATGTTAATATTACAGTGTTCAATTACATTACCTTATCAATTCATTATTTCACAAAAGACTTGTAATTTTGACTTAAGCTGTTTTCAAAGTTGATTCAAATAAAAATAAATGCACTGAAGCATTCTTACAAACCAAGCTACACATATCTTCCCAAATTTGCAGAGCTTAAAGTAGTAGAATTTACAGAATTCCCCGTAGAAGCAATATGAATTATACATTTCATTTTCTCAATATTTTCTTCCGTATTAAAATGAAATTGCTTTTTCTTTTTTCGAAAACTGACGTTAAACGTTTAATTTTCTCTTTTATCTGAGTCAAAAAAAAGTTTTTAAACTAATTTGTGAACAGAAAAAACTTAATTAAAGTTCCAAATAAAATATCTAGATGTTCTTTTTTTTTTCTGGACAGACATTAAAATATAAATTTGCACATAAAACATCCATCTTCGAGTTTTTAATATCAAAGGATTTTCGATAAGTATGAAATGAAATGAGCTTCTTTTGTGAATATTTTCAAATAGTGAAAAAAAAAGAATGATTCCTTTATTCTTAAACTTTTCAGTATTTCGGAAAAGTAATTTCGAAAAGTTTCCATTTGAAGATAAAATCTGAAAGATCTTGGCGAAGTACTTTTCATAAGTGTTTGAAATCAGTATCAGGCTTACATACTTAAGTACAAAACTACATTTTTCTTTGAGTATTAGTATCGCTTGGAACGAATAATGCAGAACTATAAAATATGTTAATATGTACAATTGTTTAGATTTATGTTTAATAATATTGCATCCTTTTATATTTAAAAATTGGCTATATTTAAAAGCCAAATATATAAACACATGCTTTAAAAGGGGAAGCTTCAAAGAAGTATTTATTCTTCATACGCAGTTAAAATTAAGAAATAGTATAAACTTTAGATCAAACGGTTTTATGGAATTAGTTTGAAAGCGGTTCATTCAGTTATTCCGTTCTATTAGTGAATTACTGTCACAATTATGAATAAATTTGATTTCTCTGCAGAAATATTTTATAACTAACTATTTTTAATTGCCTGTATTATCTTTCTTCATGTTCGTTCATTCTTGTAACTCTGATAGCAACTTTACATCTAAATAAAGAGGAGATTGAGCTATATGTCTATGTGTACCAATGTGTCTTACTTAAGCTTTATATTTTCTAGATAAATATTCATTAATTTGTCGTCTTTTGTTTAATCAGGCACAAGTATTGTTGAACCTATTTCTCACATACTCACCACAAATTATGATTTTTCCTTCTGTCTATGTATGTTCATTTAACACCTTTTCTGTATGAACATAAATATATGTTATGCATTTATTTATTTATTACATACTTCCTTAACTGCCTGTCCATTGTAGATATAATATTGAGCGGTGAAGTTACGTCATAAATTTGTAGGAAAAAGTATCTTCAAGTAAACTTCTCATCGTGAACATGCAAAGAAATAGTGCCATATGAGTTTATCTCCGCCTTGTAATTTTGAGCTAGAATGATTATCAATAACTCTAATGGTAAACTATAAAATTTTCATTGTCGTCCGTTAGAATTAATATTAATGATTTTGCAAAGATAGACTGCTAAACGTATGGTCTACCCTTTAGTTAAGATAACTGTAATTAAAAAAAAATTCAAAATCTTTAAAAAATTACTTTTGGTGATCTAACGTCATAAAATACTTTCTTTTGCTTTGTTTTGTTTATTTAATTTTATTTATTCATGTATTTATTCACTTTTAGTCATTTGATTTTGATGTTTTACACTCGCACTTTTTTTTTCAAAATTGGTGTTCAACTTGCCAGTCTTATCGCACACATTTCTCCGAAACAAATGCAGGACAATACATAAATAGCCAAGATTTTGAATTATGACGCCATTCACAGTACTTTTAAAACAATAGAGCAAATATTTCACTAAGAAATTTTGCATTTCTTTCAGCCTCTGTAGCAGCTGCTTTAAAGGAACATGCATTTTTCACTGAGACAACAATTCAGGGCTATCTTTTTTCTCACATCCCGTTGTTTTGATCTTTCTTGCATAGATCCAGTGTTATCGGCAAAAGAACGAGGAGATTGCAAAATCTTGTGGTCGATGAAGAGATTGTTTTATTCACGGCATCATTCAATAAAGCGCTTAAAGAAATTGCGAGACCAGCTGTTGCCATTTTTAACTTCGAAGTTTTAGTAAAACAAATGAAAACGTTCTTAAAAAATAAGGTACAGTTTTTCTTATTAAAATAGCTGAAAACTTTTGGTTTCCTCAAAATATTTTGCATTGTGTGCTTCTAATACTAAAAAAATCCATACATATTTTTCGCACATTGAAGAAAATGCTGATTTCGGTAACAACATATAGAGTCGTATATTTCCCGGCGTCATGAAACAACGAACGAAGAGCATAACCTCTAACTGTCGCGAGCGATATATATGCGCATCGCTAATAGCGATGCGTTAACTGCCCCGGGCGTATATATACGCCTTCCCGTAGTGACATTTCCAAAGCATCGGCTGTAATTTTACTGATAGCAACACAAGGCAAAGAATCGCACTTAGGGAAGGCGTATATATACGCCCGGAGCAGTTAACGCATCGCCCTAGCGAGGCGTACATATACGCCCGTGGCAGTTAAGGGATTAAAATTTCGTCAGCTCAGTGAAACATCGATGTGAAGCTGTTATAAAAACTAAAGACTACCATACTGAGAGCTAACTCACTGCAGACATCTATACCTAATATATGTCGATTATTACGGCTGCTTAACTTTTTATGCATTGCAAATTTTTGGATTTTGTTTCTTGTATATAGTGTTTAGCATTAAAGTCTTTTTAACCTTAGATAACTAAACATTCGTCTAATAGGCTACGGACCCCTGCCAGTTTTGAGAACGCGAAATGTTCCCCGTTGCGCTTACACCCTCTCAATCACAGTACCTACATAACCAGTAAAATGAATTATCTGATGGTGAGAAGCACAACTCGATTTGTTACTTTTTTATAATTTTTTTCATATATTTCAAGATTCAAAAATCATTGAAATAAATATTTTGTATATTGCGAAGCCCACAGAAGACATGCATTAAAGTGCTACGATCAAACGCAGAATCTGTACCTTCTGTCCCTAAAAGAAACTCGTAGTGATAAAATACTTATGCAACTACTGTAACAAAGCTATTTGTGAAGCACACTTTTATCATCTGTCAAAAGTTAAACCATAATTTTCACCTTTTCTACCTTTTAATTGAAATATTATAATATTTTTTTAATTCCGCTAATTTGTTTGAAATTGAAAAGAAGGAAATATGAACTTAATTTATTTTTAATTCGTAGTCTATAAGCCGAACGATTTCATTTCAGTTATCTATGGTTAAAATTATGTAAACGAGTTTGGTTTTCGTAAATGGTTAAATTTTCTATAAGCATACAAAGTTAGAAAACATAAACATTTCCAAAAGTATCCTCAATTTCGGACCGCCACTCTATACACACTTATAGTTCTCCTACTATTTTCACTGCCAGTGAAATGCGGAAAATACGTATAAAAGAGGGTATAGAGAATATAAACATTCGGATTAACAGGATAGATAAAGAGCAGAATGACTATTTGGCAAGAAAGACATCTGAAATAATCCGGAAGGGACAGAAATAAAATATGAATAAGAGACGAAACTCAATAATCTCTTATGCGGTAAAAATAATCTAAGTTTGAAATGGCAAAGAGCCGATTATGGTCAGTCGAGAAAGGAAGGAACGGGGATTTTAACTATACAGAATTATTATTGTCATCCCCAAACCACCCTATATCATTCCCATCTTTCATGAAACGCCTCAGAATCCATACCAGTAGATGGTTTTTCAAGAAAAAAATCTTTTTTTTAATTTAATTAGAAATTAAAAGCATCTAGCATTAGAATTTGGAGAAAAAAATAGCAAAGAATTCAGATAAAAAATTAATATTTAAGTTATGTTCGTTGTTTTACTAAACGCAGAATTATAAACCTTGAAGGGGGAAACACCACACAAGCACAGAACGCAGGGAATAAAAAAGGCTTTACATAAAATTTATTTCTAGATTTCAAATATGAAAAGAAATCATCGGACATATTTATTGAAATTCAAACACTGTAGATTTCTTTTTGAAAGGAATTTAAATAGAATGAAAAATAAAATCAGAGCTAGAAATGAATGACATGATATCCTTCCATTCAAATCTCTTAGTTTGAATTTTACATTTCATTTTTCATCAGTTCTTTTCTTTGCCATCTCAGGGATGTTCAAATAAAAAAGAGGTACATAAGTAATCAAAAAATAGAGCATTGAATAGGAAAAATGGGAAATATTTCATTTTTATTCATGAAAGTCTTGATTTCAGTCTGTTGATTGAGTTTTTTTTTTTTTTTTTTTTTTTTTTTTTTTTTTTTTTTTTTCGCTTTTCATGAACAACTTTATTATTAAAAGCATTATTAATTTAGCATTTACGTGAGGCTGCACTCTTTTCTCTCTACGAAACTTGTAATTTTTTCTCAATTTCACTTTGTAAAAAGTTACTTTTTCGGTTTTTATCAATGACATTTTCTTTATGAAATAACTTTATGCATTAGAACATTTACATTTTTCTCATGATGAATTTTTTCCTTCGCTTTAAATTAATAGAAGACAAATATTTTCCTCAATGCTTGTTTTTTTTAAATTTTTTTAATGCAATTTATTTCTTCTGCTTTAGTTCACCTTTGTAGAAAAACTTTTGGAATAACTGAGCTGGATACATAAGTTGTTAGCGAGCTCTAGAGAAAATATGTTGAAAGTTATTTTAACAACTTTATATATGCATTTACACTCTTTTAGTTGCTACAAAGCAACCGCTCGTGTTGGTAAAATTTGATATTAATTAAAGACTACCCACAGATATATGAAGCTAAAGTTAAAATACTAAAGTTTTAGAAAAGGTGCTTGATATTTTAAAAAATCAGTTGTTCATTTTTCAAAAATGCTGACAAAATTTTTCTGAATTACTGACTGACTAATATTTTACGTCTTTATTGAATAAAACCCGAGAAAGGCAATATTATTTTCCAAACTCCAGAAATGGCCATTTTAAGATACACGTTGTATTATTTAAAATATGAATATTTACACCCTGAGAAAATTTTATGATTTAGACTACAGAACTTGCGTAGAACTTTCATTCCGAGATAAGAATGCATGCACATAAAAGCTAAGGCATTTGAACAATACATCCAAAATATATTAAAAACAATAGAGACGATCTCTTTGTCTTTTGTAGAAATAGATCGAGATTCATAAAAACTTCTGGGAAGAAAATTGCAACAGATGGGACCTTTCATGAACTCCCCAAAGATTGAGTAAAAAGCACAGTCACTTCTTTTACAGCAAGCCTCAATATCCCCTCACATTTTAATAGTTCCTTTCAGTAATGTTAAAAGTAGTTTAATGTATATAAAGGAGAAAGGAAATGTGTATTGTTTCGCTAATACTCATGCAGCATTAGTGAAAATTCAACAGGTGTTCCTCTTTCTCGGTGAGATTTTTTTTTCAAAAGAAATCTTTAATTAAAAGTAGCATCACAAGCAAGTTTTTCTTAAAAATAGCATTAAAAACTTCTAATAAACTGCAAGTTTTTATACATTTCATCCACCAGCTAAAGTTTTCCCAAACGTTGTTAAATTCAAAATCATTTTCACATTTTGAAACACAGGTATGAAAAGATATAATACATGGGTTCAAAGGGTTGTTTTGTGCATGCACCAATTAAAATTGAAAAACGCTTGTTTCAAAAACATACGAAGCGTCTTTATTAACACCTCAATTAAAACTATACGTGGCGCATAGTGAGTAGCTCGAAAACAAAAAAAGTAGAAGAAAGACCAGTAGCGACAGAGCAAAGGTTTATTACAAACAAAGCAGCTTTACTTTTAAAACCTTAACTATTTACCTCCTTCTATCGGTTTCACACTCAATTCGCTCTTTCCGTTTTGTCCATTCAACTTAAATACTACATTGGATCCATGATGAAGGATTTTTTTGAATGCATTCCAAAGTGTTAATAGGAAGGGCAGCATAAGAATTACATAAGACATTTTTTCTAATTTTCATAGACTTTATTTCTTACTAAACTCTGTTAGTTTAAAATTAATCATTACGGAATTTTGAATTCAAATATAAACGATTTATTTCAATTGTCGTATGCTGCACAAACCCGGCAGTAATTAAAACTCAATTTATTTTTGCTATCAACCCAACAAGTTAAAGCAAGGCTGAACTTGATCCAGTTTTCTGTTTAACTGTTTATCGGTTACGATCAAGTTCAGCCTTGGTTAAAGTATCAATTAATTTTTGCTGGACAAGTATTGTATTGTTGCATACTGAAAACAAGTGCAGTGAAACCTGTGTAAGTTCACCACTTACGGTGAAGCACTTTAGTGCTCAACTTAGACAGGTGGTCAACTTATAGATGGTGAGGTTAAGAGGGAGAGGTTAATTCCGTTCCTGACAAAAGTAGTCCACTTAGACAGGTGGTCAAATTTACAAGTTTAACTGTATATTTTTTTCCTGGAGAAGAAAAGACAGGTCGATGTTACACTAAGATTGTTATGAGCATGATGCTGAAAAAACTATGAAATGGTTGCTCAGTAGAAACGACTATAAACACTTAATATATTGGATCCATTACGAAACTTTCCTCTACACCTTTTTTGCAAATGTTCCGAGATCAAAAGGTGTTTAAGCGGTAGCGTTAAACACTAACTTAATCTGCACTAGTTCAAGTTCCCTTCGGGGATCATTTGCAAAGTATTCGCTTAACTGTTTAAGCAATTTTACGTTTAACAAGGAAAACGATCGATTTGCACCTCATCACGCGGACCCATAAGAAAAAAATGTTGGGCGCAACAATTTGCACTGGAGTCCATCTATATTGAAACTCTTGCTTGATGTCTTTGATTGCTTCTTTAAATATGGCAGTTCACGTTTAGCAAGGAAAATTCTCGATTGCTTCATCCCTTTCAAGCTATTTCCGTTAAAAACGAGTCAACATGAAGTTCAATGGGGAGGGGCGTTTCTAAATTAATTTTCTTTTTGGTTTTTAACATTTTTTTCTTTCTTTGTATTACATAAAATGTAATTAAATTTCATAATTTAAATACAAAAATGTGGAAATCCGCCAAAGCTCGAAAATGTGCACTCCAATAATTCTCTTTATATTCTTGAGATATAGAAGAAAAAAATTACAGTTCTAACAGGTTATGATATCAAAAAAATGTCAGGGAAGAGAATCTTTAATGTAGAATGTGTACCATACTTCTGCAAGTCATAACCTCATCGTTTGCCACTGGAAGTCTGTCCCGCTCTTGCAATTTTCAAATATGAAAACTAACAATAATAATTTAACTTTGTGCAAGTAAACAGTAACCAAAAATAATTTCACGTTAAGAAAGCCCAAATAAGCATTAAAATGCAGACATATGTTTCGGGATTGCTTGGCAGGGGACAAGTTCCATCAACTTTCGGGATTGCAGACATATTGAAAAAGGGATTTCAGGCAATCCCGAAACACATGTCTGTATTTTAATGTTTATTTGTGCTTTCTTAACATGAAATTATTTTTTATTACTGATGACAACTAACACTGGTGTAACCGCTCGATTTGTGCGTTTTTAGAATGCTCTAATACGCACTAATTAACACAAGATGCGAATATTATCTCTGACATGAGTCAATTAAGTACAGTACGAAAAAGATGATTATTACTTAAACATATGTTTAATACTTCCACAAGTAGTTCACGTTGGTACAGCAAAAATCTAATTTAGTGCGTACTAATCCTGAAAAGATCATGAAATAGTTACTCCGCTATCATGCGTACGAAACAAAGAAGTAAAACACTGTTTGATTTTATTTGTATAAAAATACAGGCTGTTTCATTATTTACACATATTTAGGAGAAAAAAAAATATCTTTAATGTCAAAGCTGAATAAAACCAAAGCGCAATCTCCATTCTGTTATTAGTTACTCCTGCATTATAATGATTTCTCCCTGGATATTAATACTTTTTAGAATAAATAACTGTTTGACAATCTGTTCCTAATGTATGAGATAAACTTTCTCATAAGCAGAGTTTAGATCGAATTAGACTTTTCTAGAATAATTAAAAGGGTATTTTTATGCTTAAAAATTTAAGCACTTATAACCGATAGAGATATAATAATTCTTAATACAATATTTTACTCAAAACAAATATTTGCTAATGTTTTGATCAATTTAGGCTGTGATGCACAACTAGGGAATACACAATTATATTTCATATTAAAGTTTCACTTTCAGAATTTTAGCAAAACGGAAAGAATGAAGATTACAAACACCTGTTATTAATGATTTTTTGTAAAAGTATTGCTAAATTGTGTTGTTTTCTAAGTCACCGACAAATCTGCTCATGTGCTTAGTCAACAAAATTAAAATGGCTGCTTAAAGATTTAATGCACTTTTTCCACATTTATTTTAAGTACATTTATGGAATAAAGAAATCTGTTTTGGAAACCGAGCACTTTGCCCCCTCTTTTTGAAAGGATCTCCAAATTAAGTACATAAATAATAATGTAAAATAATGATAAAAACATATAATACATGTTCTTTAAAGCATTTTAAAAATTATTTTTACTTTATGATTATTTTCAAAATTCTGAATTGCCCTATTTCGTAATAATTATATAAATATTACTTACATGCTTTGTCTGTAAGTGGGAAAATAAAGTAATAAATTAGTGTTTTCTTTTTTCGGCCCCGTACAGTACAGGGAAAATCAGGTAGTGCTGCATAAATTTGTAAGATTAGTATTTTATTGCATGGAACACAAAACAGATTTTAAATTGCAGAAGATGCTGGTTACTACGATAGCAATGACGTACTATCGAATAACGTTGTAAAAGTATTTGCATACTCGCCATGAGGCGCTCACCTATAGGAAAACACGCCAACATTCGATCTATTCTTACCCATATCACTACATCGATATTTTAACTTAGAAAATATCAAATTTTCTTGAAACGAGGGGTTTTTTTTCGGTCATGTAATTATCAACTCATCTACTGTAAAAATCACTCTTGAAAATTCACCTGTGAAGCAGAGGTCCCCCCCCCCCTAACTTTATATATGTCCAGAAGTACTAAACGAAATTATGTTAACGATGATAAACGAGCTTTGTACGCATAATACTTAGAAGAATAGAAAAAAGTAGGCATTACCTGGCAGTGTTTCGTGTGTATACATGAAACACTGCCAGGTAAACTCTGAACTAAATATTATTAAAGATTTTCTCCCCATAACAAGCGGAAAACATAAGTCAAAACTAATTCTTTTATCAATGCATTTTCGCCCAATAATACTTGGAATTTTAAGAAAGATATTACGTGAAACGCTATAACTTCATACATTATTTCCCAAGAGACATTTTTATTAAGTAATATATAGAGTTCTCATTGCAGATATTTAAACAAGTGTTTCAAATAATAATAAAACACGTTGAAACCTTCTTGCAGATTATTCTGCATGTAGCTTTGGCTTCTTAACCGAAAAGATTAAAACTACAGAATTGTAATATAAACTATACATTTCATTCTCTCAATATTTCTTTCATATTAAAATGAAATTTTAGTTTTCCCTGAAGGACTGACGATAAAACGTTTGATTTTCTTTTATTCGAATCATAAAAAATCCTCTCTTCGTAGATAATTCGGGAACAGAAAAAACTTAATTAAAGTTTCGAAAAAAAGTACCTAGTTTTTTTTCTGCTTAGAATACATTAAACGATGCATATTTTCAAATAAAACATCCATCGTCGAGCTTTTAATATCAAAGAAGTTTTGATAAGTATGACAAGAAATAAGGTTTTTTAAATTAATATTTTAAAATATTAGAAGGGAATTAAAAATATCCGAACAAATTCAACATTTCAGAAAATCAACTTTTTGAGAAATTTGCTTTTTATAATAAAATGTGTAATCTTTTCGTACAAGTTTTCAACATTTTATGTTCAGAAAGAAATTATAAATTTCATGCTCATAAACAAAACCAATATTTTTAAATGAATCGTTGCAATTTTAGTGGAAAATTTGATAATTTCTTTCAAATTTTTATGAAAACTAACAATTTTGAGAATTATGGTTTACGAACAATTGTTTTACGTACAATAATGTACTATAGTTACGCACAGTAAAATACGTTCAATGCACTAATTAAAAAATTCTGCAGTAGAATGCGTTTCTGAGCGTAACTTACCAATGGGTTCGACAGTGAAGCAATTTTGGGATGATTGCTAATTGACGTCGGCTCACTTACAGATAAGACTCAAGTACAGATTTAATTGCTGGAAATTCAAGGTTTTACTGAAATTAAAGACTGCGTAGAAGATGAGCCTTTAGTCGGGCATAAATTTCCTTCATTTAAATTTTTTTGTGTGTGTGATGGCAACGAGATGTCGCGAGCCCGAGTCAGAAGACCTCGAGAAAAACAGTTGGAATTAATAGAAAAAGAAATATAACGTCAATAAGAAGGTGCTCTTTAAAATAGTTTTAATATATGTGTAAATGTGCTGTAATAAATGTTCCTTTTATATAAATCCAGAATTTTCATCATTGATTATCTATCTGGACAGGCTGTTCCCAATTTTTAAGAAAAGTTGCATAAAAAATTGTAACAGACTGAATTTGCGAAGTTATGCAATGTTGGCGATGCCACTAATAATTAGGTACTGATTATTATGTTATGAAAGGGTTACGTAATACCTTTTGCGACTCGAGCTCACACTTTCTACCTAATTTAAAATATATTAGCCCGGTAAGTGTACGAAAATCAACTTCATAGCAAGAGCGTGCTTTTGAAAATCCAATCATCAGAAGAAAAGCAGTGGTAGTTTCTGTTTTTAATACGCTTTTTTTTTAGTTTCCTTCTGTGCAATAAAATCTTTCAATTTGATTTTTGCCCTCTTTTAGAGATCCAAGTTCTTTGAAATTATGCACACATATCACGAGCCGGTAACGATACAGCCTGGTAGAGGACATTTTTCCGAATTCGACTTGGTTCCTTTTTTATTTCAATTTTCTACGCAATTTTCACTTGAATTTCGTAATATGGGTGCCAAAAACCTCTTGTAGATATTAACATGATTTAACATGATATATCAATCAACAGAACTAATTTTTCTTCATGCGATGAAGTTTGTTCGAACTTTGTAACTTAATTAGAGCACGAGCTACAAACTTTTCAGTAAGATTCTTTAAGGCTCAATCTAAATCATTATTTAAACTTCCTCTCGACCCTTTGTCAATAGACATCTTTATGAATAAAATTATCTTTTCTTCTCAGGAACTATTTAATTACGGCTTCGCACAGCCCAATGCACTAATTTCCACATTTTACTTTCTTGTATGAGGTAAAGGAAGTATTGCAATCACGAATTTTTTCCTACTATAATTTCAATAAAAATTTCCATTTTAATCACCAATGGAACCAGTTTTTTTTCGGGCGTCAATACCAAGTGACAATTTGATTAAGAGTTAGCAGCTGAAATGTTAGTCAACATTAAGTTCATTGTCACACATGAAGACTTACTTGCTCGCTCGCTAAACTTTTATGTTTAGTTATAACTTGAGACTAAAAAAAGGATAAACAAATCATAGTTTAAAAAAAAACAGAAAAAATACGCTTTTGGAGCAATATGAATTTAAAAGTTTTTTGGACAAAAAATAATCCTTGATCATAAAAATATGTTCAGCAACGGAATTTCCCACAACTCAGTATAAGCTGCTTTTTTTTTTTTTTTTTTTTTTTTTTTTTTTTTTTGAATGAGTTTAAAATAATGAGAATACAAAATCAATGACACAACTATTAACTCTAATATTTAAAAAAGCGTATGGTGTTTCGCTATTTACATTTTTGTAATGACTCTAAATTAACAAATAACTAGCAATAAAAAATTTAAAAACAATTGGAATCAAGCGACCCCCACCACCACCACCGTTTTTATGTTAAAATTAATAGTTTGACCAATGATTTTATTGTGATTATTTTAAACTCATTCAAAAAATCAAGTTATACTTAATTGTGGACATCCCATTGGTGCCGAGTACATTTTTTTTTTCAAAGATTATTTTTACCTTTTTTGTTCATATTGCTCAAAGAGTGTCTTGTAGTTTTTTAAATTTATTTTTTTAAAACCATAAACCATTTAGTCTTAAAGATAAACTAGAGCTAAATACAAACTAAAACTGATTCATTAAAATAATTATTATGTAGCTTTGACTTATTTTTGGCGTCAATTGTCTACGAGGTGAATTTAAAAACATGTTGAATTTCGTTAATAAATTAGCAATGTCAAATCAAGATGAAAATTGCAATTACTGTCAATATAATAATATTGTTTGACTGTATCGCTATTTTTAATTAGTAACAATAATATTATCAAGAATATTTTTGGGGACAATAATTACATTGAATATATTTGCAATACAGAGGATTCGTAATTGAGTATCTCAACCATAGAGTCACCATTTACCTTAAGTGCATTTTCGTCAACGCTATGTGGCTTTATGACTTCTAATGTATTTCATCATTTGTAGAAATTTAAGTATCCGCGCAGTAATTTATAAAATTATTTTCTTCATAAAGTATTAAACGGGTTTCCAATAGAAAATAGTTTATCCTATGAAACGTAGAACGCTCAAAATTTCGGCGACTCGTGGAATTGATCGAACAGTAATTGTCAGCAATAGCAAAAAATTAATAGCATAGCCCTACGATACTTATCTTCGACTTCCCGATTTTTCTGGAGCTTTTTACTCGCTTACATTTTTTTATACTTGGATGGGTCAAAAAATATTGCCCAAGATAACAACGGCAATACCATCAACGCGTTTTCCTCTGAAATTTATTTTCTTTTGATACTCTTTTCAGATAGTTCAGTAAAAAGAGCTTTGCTTTATCACTTTTGTCTCCTTTTCTATCCTTTTTATCATCTAGTAAATTTTATTTTTCTTTTGTAAGTTACCAAGTGGGGAGACTTTCCTAAACTTTTTTCTTTGTGGGGGTATTTGAAACTTTATTTCTTGTAATCTTTTTCTCAACGTTACAAAGACAATTTTAAAGAAAATGTGAGTAAATTACAATGAATAGACACACAGTTTGTGAGCATAACAATTGAGTCACAATTTATTGTATGAAATCTCTACTCATTCGAGTAAATTGAAGTGGAAATCTTGAAAAATAATAGGGAGATTGAGTAAATTGTAACGTAAAATTATAAACTATCCAAAAATATAGATTTAATGTTTTTAAAGAGTATTTTTTATTATATACATATACATATATATACTTTTTTATTTATTCTATTTCATAAGTTTGTCGCAATTAGGAACTATTCGGCCACATTTAGGGCATACTGTCGTGTCAGGAAAAATGATTAAATAGGATTATTCTTTTGATACTTAACAATGTTTCTTCGGAAAAAGAATCCAACTCCGAAATTAACAAGTATGTTAAGGTTTAAGTTTAGAAAATTGACAAGTATGTTTATATCTCGGAACTCCTATATCCTACCCATGAATATTTTCTTACTCTCCAAATGCCCCTATTATGATACAAATCCCTGTGGAAAAAAATTAAATTGAATAAAAATAATGTTTCAATCCTAATAAAGTAATTGAAAGATTTGTGCTAACAGCGAATCCTCAAATTGCTAAAAATATTGATGCGAATTTTGTTTGATAAGGTGTAGGTGAAATGGGAGAAATTCACTGCAAAACAAAGTATTTGCTCCCTTAGCGCGATTAGGTGCCAGAATATAATTAGCTCTTTTTCCCATTGAGATAAACTTACAATTTTGTTTGAATTGTTGGATCATTGATATTTTCGTTCAGGGAGATAAACGTTCGATTGCTCCAACCCTCAGAGTGAATGGAGCCAAATGTAATCAATACCACTTCCTATCAAGCGAATCTCGTTCGATTCCATGCATTACTTTTTGAGTTACAGTGAAAAAACAAAAGACCATATATAAAGAGACATTTTCTAAAAAATGGTCAAAATGTGTTCCGCACACCTCAAAACGTGTAAATTCGTTCAAATTCGAAAATTATCACGAATCCAATACTTTCTTCTACTTAGATACAGAAAAAAAAAGGGGGAAAAGTATATGAGCATCATCAATTAAGGCAGTTTATCTAAATGATGTTTCTGACTGTGACAATGATGGTCCTAAATCAAAGAATGCATTTTGTTTATCTCAGTGAATTGACAGTTTATTAACCGCATTTTGTTCATTTCAGTATTTATTGCCTTTTCCTTATTTTGTTATGATATGTTGCAATATACACTGTTAGAAATTTCATCATGAAATTACGGTTAAATAGCCGGCAGCAGTCTATCCATCTAATTCACCGTTAAATTTACGGTTTGGAACATTTTCCTATCTTTACGGCACCTAAACCATTTCCAATCAGTTTGGTTAAAAAGCTGTAAATACAAAAGTTTACGGTTTTATAACCACTTGAAAATGGTTTTAAAACAAAATTTTTTCCGTTTTTGAACCATTTTGAGGCGTAAAATCTTCGAGGCGAAGAAACCGTAAAGGAAGCGTACGGGAATCGAACCCGGGTGGATGGTATACCAGCTTTGCGCTCTAGTCATTCGGCCATGTACACCACGTAAAGCGGCCGTTTATTTATCAACAAATCTTCTTTTCCGACAGGCAAACTGCCTTAAAATTGAGATTTCAGTTTTTGATTGGATCCAAAGTCATTTTTGGTCTAAATTTACTGTATAGGGGAGAGTGTTGTACCTTGGGACACTTTTCACATTTTAATTTTTAACTTCAAAAATTAAAATTAGATTTAAAGTCTGAAGATCCTATTTAAATACACCAACATTCTCCTCTGTAATATATTTTTTCAAATTCAAACAGTTTAAAAATAAAAAAAATGCCAGCCATTTTAAGTAGTAACTGAAAACTGTCCCAAGGTACAACACCCCGTTGTACCTTGGGACATACTTCGTGATTCATGCAACAGTCATATACATAAAAAATTTTATACGAAAAATCATGCGCCAAATGTGGCGAAGTCAGGATTTTCATTATAGCAACCTTCTAGCTTGGTTTCACAGTAAAATGATGTAGTCTGAAAGTGTTGATGGATACTACAACATTGACAAATGCGTAACATCATGGAACTAAAATACAGCATCATATTCTAACAATTCTTGTATTTGAAAGACTGCATTTGATTATAATATCTCTCTTCATACTAAAATATATCCAAATTATTAATAACCATGTGTAGTACCTTGAGACATGTCTCAAGGTACAACACGGTTTACTGTCCCAAGGTACAATCATCACATGGTTTAAATAAAATCAAAATGGTTGTAATCAAAATGCAGTATCATCACTTTCTCATAACCAAAACATTTAAAAATCTTCTGTTCAATATCCTATTAAAATTCAGTAGAATAGTTTTACAAATGCTATTTCAGTAAATGAAATTAGAATGAGAAAGATATTTACTTTTGAGTGATGAAATTTTCTTTCTCTCACCAAGTCATCAATTCAGTGCTTTTAATGCTGCCTTTTACTGTGATGCTATCTGCTGGTTAAGGTCACAATTAGAAATAAAAAAAATGTTAATGTTGCCAAGAGGTTTTTAGAAATTGCCAATGTCCCAAGGTACAATACCCTCCCCTATTGACGAAAATCATTTTATTTGCTGCAAAAATTGAAATACAAACAAGCTTCAGCAGCTCAAATTATGAGTTCGCTCATTCGCAAACAGTTTGGGAATCCGATGTCTCCAATTTTTGATTTACGTGTGTACGTGTTCCTATTTAGTAACCACTACTTAAGCCACTTTTTTTTCTTCTTCTTTTCTTATATACACATGCAGATTTGAACGACCGGTAAAGTTTCGCAACCAAGATGGACGCCCGATTCTTATTGAGCGCTTGAAAATTACGGTTAGTTAAACGTTCTTTAGGATAAACAGAGAATAAACGATTTTTTTCACAATCAGCGGTTTGAGTACCATCTTTTTATGGTTATTCAACTGCTGTAATTAAATATGGTAAAATAACAATAAAATAAATGGTTATTTTACTATTCCCATACGGAAATTTTTAACAGTGTAATTAATAGTACAGTGTAGTTATACGATATAACTAACATTCATTTTTAAAACATTTTGCATTGACTTCATCGCAATTGTCATTTTGCACTTTCGCAATTAGAGCCTCGATGCACGTTGAGGAAGGTTGATATATTTTGCTATGAAAAATTCCCCTACAAAATCACTTTACTGGGATGAAAACATGCTTGCATGTTGTCCCTGAAATGCAAATGTTTCATTACGTTGCACAATTTTTTCAACAAGATTATAAATAAAACAACTTTGTTTCAATTCTTTGTATATAAGAGTTGTCTCATTTAGGCACATTGACTTTGTATATATAATTGTTGAAATTCCTTGAAGACAGTCATCTTGTGCAAAAATATCACTAAAATCGAGGAAAAGTGAAAAATAAGTTAATTCGTTCAATATATGCATATAAATAGATTGTTTGATAAATAAATAAGTAGATTTCTTTTTAAAAGTTAGGTAATCAGTGCATCTGCAATGATCAATTTTTCTATTGTTATAAATGTCAGTGTGGTCAAAAAAGGAAAAAGAACATTTATTTCCTTTTTTTTTCAATTCTAATCTTTAATAAAATAATCTTAATCATTCCAGCTTTGGAACGGTAGAGATTTTTATCCGGGGGGTACCATATCTTTTATTGAAGCCATTGTTCTGATGAAGTTTCGTTGAGTTTCTGAAATTGAATTACAGTATGTTTTGGTTCTTCGGAGCTTCGAAATTGATTATTGCTTTGTGCTACATTTTAGAGTATCCTCAAACAAAACTAGAAAAAAAAGGGTTGGGGAACGGTGTTTCCGCCTAATTCAATACAGACTTCGTGCTCTTTTTAAGGGTTAGTTCAAGCAATTTTCCAGATAGTTTTGACAGAATTTAACAAAAGTTTATTCTAAGAAAATTTCTTTTGTAAGAATCAAAACTTATTTTGTAAAATTTTATTAATTTATCCCTTTGGGATTGACATAAATAAGTCATGAATGTTGGTGTTTCTATGTAAAAGAAAATTTATAATTCAAACTACATGTTTGTTAAACGACATCTTACATACCTGTGCTGATAGTGACACGACATATCAAATGATATGGCTCATTTCTACAGTTCGATTACGGAATTTTGATTTTTGGAAGCTTCTGCGCGTGGCAGAAAGAAACGAATCCATTCGATTTTTAGGGAAGTTCGTTTTGCAGGTCCGTTTATCTAATACGCGATTCAGAACATTTGCGTCCGTGGTTATTGAAAGCAACTAAATTTATAAACTAGCACATATCTTCAGTTCGGGAGAAATCAAGTATGTTAGACGAGCTAGAACGAGAACAAAACGTCACATCGCTTATACCAGCAGTTCCTCTTTACAACATGAATGGATTATTCTTTGTAGTCTGCCAGGCAGATCACTTTGGTTTACGGTAGCACTTTAATCGGTGAAACTTTTTCCTGTTTTCAACTCTCTTTTTCTATTCTTTAGCTTTCACTGTATGAACTATCTGCAAATTTACAATCACCACACAATGTTTATTTAACTTTCCGACATTCTGTATCGAAGTTTTTTTTTTTTTTTTGTATATAGTTATAATCTTTTGATTCTTAACCATAGCTATTCTCGCTATGAATGAATTTTAAATGCTCAAATATTTTTTTTTCTTATATAAATTTTTATCAATTCTTATTGATGTATTTATATCGGCCTAAGTGTGCCTGAATTATTTTATATATATATAACGTGTGCATAAATTTTCCTTCCTATCTTTGTTTACCTCACACTATACGTTTGTGCATAAGTGTGCACTTGAAAATTCACCTCTATATTTGTCTATGCCTGATTATTTTGGCGTACATTGACAAAGTACCTACGTGCATGTATAATATATATATATATATATATATATATATTATATCAATTATTATCCAGGCATCAAAAATACTTGAAATTTAAAACAATAAAAATAGAAGTCTAGCTTAGAAATATGTGCGTCACATAGTTTGTTCTTAATCTTTTTTTGAAGTTATGTTAAGAGTGCATTCAAGAAGGCGAAATCTGAAGTATTATGATAAATATCTTACTAAGACATTGGTTTTAGTTTTAAAAAAAACTTTAACATGCGCAACAGGCAACATAATTGACTCACAATATTTTCAAAACAAATTAGAAATTATTATGGAATAAAAAATGTAAAACTGCTGGCTTAAAGATTAAAAATTAATAGTTACTAAAATGTAATTTGGTAATGAAAGAAGTTTTCTTTACTTTCTTCACTTCAATATGCTTAATTAATAAGTATAATTTGCATTTAAATTATTTTATTGCTTCATTTCCTATAATCAGAACTTTACTAAATGAGAAGGCTTTCCATCAATTAAGAATTCTCATTAAGGTCATGTCGAGAGGATTTACATTTACTTTAAACACAATTTATGCTTTCGATATAGATTTAGAACGCAAAAAATTTTTCTTCATTTTTTTATTTTTTATTTATTTATTTAATTTTTTTTTTTTTTTTTTTTTTTTTTTTTGCATACAGTGAATGCATAATTTTGATATTTTATGCAAATTGTTACCCTTTAACCTGTTAATGATAATTTATATAATAATAAATATTTTTTAAATTGTATTTTTATTCCAATAAAATTGTTGCTCCTTTTTTATTTACTTATATTTTTCATTTGAAATAAACACAATACCATTCTGCTAAAAGTGTAAATGATAGAAACATCTTTTAGGAAGCGACAAGCTTACAAATGATTTCAGACACGTGACTCGAGTTCACAAAAACCCCCTTCTTCATGAAGAACCAGAAATTCAGTCTAGAGCAATACGAGCTTACTTTTCCGTATATACCACATCGAATTTATAATCTAGATATCTCTCCCTTTTTCTCATGTTACTTTAGTTCTTAATTACTTCAAATATACTTTTTTCAAGGGTTAATCCCTATTCATTCACTCGTTCATTTATACTTTCATTCATTTACTCATTCATATATTCATTCTTTCACTCATTCATTTATTTCTCATTCGTTCAGGACTATCCCTCAAAATCAAGATCAAAACATTTTAAATCAAAATAGGCTTGTTTAATTCAGGATGAAAGTATATGCACATGTACTACGTCATAAAGTCCATTTAATAAAGTTTGTACCGAAAATCCGTTTGTTTTATTTGGATTTATACAGGACTGACAATTCCCCGGGGGGGCACTAGTGATAATTTTTGCTGAACTGTTAAAAATTGAACAAAAATTGTTCAAATCAACAGATATTTCACGTCGAGAGCTTTTTCCGATAAACCTATTCAAAGGAACTTGGAGCTTATAACCAGGATTTATATAATTTGTTTCATATTTCCGCATAGGAGCTAGTAATAATTTTTTAACTGTTCAAAATTAAACAAAAATTTGTTCAAATTAAAAATATATATATATGGGAAGGAGATATCCTTGCTCATATATTTCTAATGCAAATAAAATTATTTTAATTGGATAATTCTCTCAGAAGTTATTATGGGGGGGGGGGGGCGACAGGCCCACCGACCAACAAATGCACATTTTACCGATTTCAAAAACCCCACTTTCTTTTTTTTTCTTTCCTATCTTTGTTTAATTACTCCACTTATTTTTGACTCTGTTTTATTTTTAACGATATTTTTATTATTAATTTCTTTTTTGTCTGTGTACTTGTGTGTGTGTACGTGGTTGTGTGTAAGGGGGGCACACCGAAATCACGTATTTATCTCACCAGACCCTGACGCGTTGACTGAACTGAGATGGGCAATTAAGTAGGAAATGACAACAATTCATTTTGAGGTCTTGGGCTCGCGCACACGTTTTCCAGCAAAGGCTTGAAACTTGCCATCGAGATGGAACATAAATGGGGGACACCGTGAGAAATGGACATATCCTGCCTGACGCTGTTTTTTACTAACAATAGGCATTTTAAATAACGTTAAATTAAAAAAGGTTTTTACGATAAAATGTTTTTTTTCCTAAAATAACAAGTAAGTATTGTTTAGTTAAAAACGTCCTTCACCCTGTATGCATAAAATATTCATTTTGAGAAATGTAAAGGTTGTGATATTACATTATTAAAATGTGCGTAATTGTCTAAGAATCGGCACTTTTCAAAACTATGGTAAACTGGCGATTGTTATCTTGCATGTGTGCAAACGTAACGATATGCGTAAACGACGCTCCTCCCTGAACCCCTCCCCTTTTTTTAGAGTTCTACCAAAATTGTTGAACTGCATTAAGGAAGTTTTATTTCCTTTAATGAACCTTCAGTTCTTTAATTCTATTTTAAAATAGCCCTCGAGGCAAGAATAATTCTTACAGAAAGGGAACGTGAGAAACAATTTAAATGCAAATCAAGCTCATTAAGGAAAAGTACTAACTGCTCATTAACCCATAAAGTAAAAGTGTTGTTTCAGTTTTTTTATTCAAGTATTATTTTAGTTTTACTGAAAAAGTTAGCTGCTTTTCGTAGAGAATACTAACAGTTATTTCTGCATTCTTTTTTTTTTTTCCACTCCTGGGAAAACATCTCAGTCAGTTTTTTTAGCATTCTTTAGCAATGATTGTTCTTTTCCTTGAAAAATATAACTAAAAAACCGACAACGTTTTTTTCCATACTAACGCATTATTGACGATTATTACGGAAGTAATAGCAATTATGTTGTCTAGTTTTAAAAGATATATAATAATATCTATATTTATTTCTCTCTTTTTCGGTTCTCTCTCTCCGTATATATATATATATATATATATATATGTAGTTGAATAAAGAAAAAGAAATCAATATTAAACTAGTGGGTATGTAAAAATTTAATAATATTAAAACGAAAAACAATTGAATTTAAACATATTCGAAGTGTCAAATAACAAATGAACGAATTCTAATATTAGAACTGCAAAATAACTAATGAAAAAAGTCTGCCTCTTCATCAGTGGGAGGTAGCAGGAAGTATATACACGGAAAATATTGGCATTGCAGGTTTTTGAGAAATCCCAGCATAGCATGTAAAAAGTTTTTTATTTACTTAAGTAACTGAAACTAAAGGTGTAAATCTTCCTTTAGTTTCAGACGTGACATTCGTGACGTGATCATCATCCATGACGTGAGAGCCAAAGATAGGTCAAGGCTTTCTGAACCATTCGTCTCCAGCTTCTTTTATTCGCCCCTAAACTATTCCAAGTTTTAGTCCAATAATTAAGTCAGCAAGTCAGAAAACATTTTATTCTAGCAAGAATACGGGGGGAGGGGGGAAGGTTCAATTTTTAATCGTGGAAACAAGATAGGAAAGTAAATATTTTTAAAAATCACAATGAAATGAAAAGCTTATCTGAATAATACTGAGCTTGTATGAAGAATCGTCTGCTTCTCTTTATTTTGTGGGAAAATAAAGCGCTTTGGTTTCTCTTCACTTCGATTCAATGAACCAGCCGTTAGTTTACTTTTGTCAGCGTTAAGTGTACGGAAAAATCAATTTTGGATTTTATCAATAACCTTTTTTTTAAGTTCCTTTACTTATTCATTCATTGATTTATTCATTCATTACCGACTTCCCAAAGGAGGATGTTTTTTATTCATACCGTAGGTATGCACTTTTTTTTTGTTTACCCATAACTTTTCAACGGATTCTTTTTTTAATGAATTGAGGGTGGTTTTTCACAGGACCCTTACCTTCGTTTGACCATATTCGATAATGAGAACAAAAGTCATACGTCGAAATGTAGTCTTTTTTTTATCTTTTCATCTATAACTTTTGATTAAATGAACCGATGTTATTGATTTTTTTAATCGATGAAAGGTCGTCTAACTTAAATACCGTACAGCTATTGGACAACAATTGTTTATTTAGAAAAAAAGCTTAAAAATGAAATATACGTATTTTTCTTTTAACTGGAAAGGCTTGCCCTTGATATTACTTTGTTTGGTAAATTATTGGGTAATAAATATAAAACTCATTGTTATGTTACCATTAAGCAGTAATATTAAAAGAGTTTGAGTGAAGGTTTCTCTGAAACAAAAATTAAATTCATTAGTTTTGTTTTAAGACAGAAGTATGTTTTGGATTTTTTTAAATCAATTTCGAAACGCAATTTATCATACAAATGATCATTTTTCAATCAAAGTGGGTGTGCCATTTGATATGTTCTTTAGATATGTAATAGAGTATTTATCTGCAAAAATGTATTTACACGTCAAATAATAAAATAAAATTATTGTTTTTGTTAAATTTAAATGACTACAAATTAAAAATTTTGCTAAAAAAGGGGACAATAAATTATTTTTTAAGCAGCATCGGTACGACTTTTTAAATGTTTTTTCTTAATTCGGTGAAAATTATGATAGATAAAATATTTTGTAATGATGAATCAATTGCAAATATAAATAGCCCAGAGTTTGCAACAGTTTCAATCCGACAAAAATTATGCTTAAAAGTCATATTGATTTTGCTTAAAGAATGAATCATTTTTCCCTTTTTAGCGCAATTTTGAATTTGAAGTCGGCTCCATTTTTTTCCATTTTTTATTTATATATTTATATATGAGATTTTCTAAAAGATATCCTTTTAATGCAGTGCAAAAAGCATGGGAAAAACAGAAACTATATTTTTTAAATTAAAAAAAAAATCTTAACTTCATTAAACTCGCTATAAACATCTGCGATTTCTGCTTAAAAATATATTAAATTTTAACATCCATAAGCGAATATGTCTCTAATTTACTGGACATAAAAGTATGCTAATATATTTTATAGCTCACGCTGAAGGAAGAAGAAAATTTAATGTCCCCTTCATTTTGAACCACAGCTATATCAACTTATTTCATGCGAAAACATATTTAAAATAGGGTTTTTATGGTTTGAATAAGCGAGCAAAACCAACTTACTTTGGAGTACCATAACAATTTTATGGAGGAATTTTCTGAGCATTACGTTTTCTTCCTTGCTATTCTGTGAGATGCTGGCTATATTCCATATTTGTTCTTAATAGCTGATGGTCACATTGCAAAGTATTTTACAGCAAAAGTTGTGTTGTTTAATGTTCATTACACTATATTTTTGTAAGTTTCCACTGTAAGTGAAATTACACTATCACATTTAATATTTTTTTGTCTCGATAGTTGATTTTTAAAGTAGTTCTTTAAATGTAGAAAGAGTTTCAAAATTAGCTGAAAAACATCTTGCAATTACTGTACATCTAAACCTCATTCGCAACGATAAAAGTAATTTTTATTATAATTTTACACGTTTCTTCTTTATTAATATTAGATAGCTCACATCTCTCTAACCCATTTAAATATTTTAGCCATAAACTATATTTCCTTTACTATCTGATAGCTTAAGAATCGACTCTTTTATGGTTACACGAAAAGTAACTAAGTAACTATGTAACTGAGTACCTGTTTTTAATACTCTTCGAAATAACTTTCAACATCTTGACTCGTATAAAAAAAAATCATAAATTCACACTGGCATTTTAATTAGTTTGCTAGCTAATACACTCAAATTGCTGAGTAATCAAATTTCAGTTCCAAATTCCAGAACTCTTCAGATACATAATACACTATTCCGTTTCTAAAGAAAGATTTTATAAAACCATCCGATTGTTTGCAAAAAGAATCTTTTCGAGATTCGTTCTTTTGTTATGCACGCGATTCCCTAGATGATAATACAGCTTTCCTGAGAAACGGCATTTAAGAAGTTCAACATGATTTGCATAAGAATAATGGAGTGTTTTTAAAGCTGAAGTAGGCAATAATCGCATTATGCGTTTCTAGTTCTAAAAACCTGAATTTCAAAACCCCAGATTATAAAATAAAACTTAAAAAATATACTAAAATGTTAAACAATTCTGCATTGTGATTTGTTGAAGTAAAAATTTGAAACCAAGATTTTTTATCAATTGAACACTGAATAAATTTAATGCGTTTTAAGATTGTCTTATATCACATTTATAAAATGCGTGTTCAAAAAGGTTTTCCAATGAAGTATTATTGTGAGTATTTTGTAAAACTATAGTGCTATACGTATTTAAAGATCGAAGTAGTTATGTTAAATATTAAAAGGTTTGCTTATAAAAAAGCAAGCGATCTTAACAATTCACATCTTGAAGTAAAATGTAGTTATAGTTTAAACCGAATATGATTTGTTAATATCTACATGGTTTTATGGGTAAAAATTAAGAATTATTGCTAAATAAGAGCAGTTGTCAAAATAATTAATTTTCAAGGACGTAAAGAGTGTTACAGTGAAGCTAACAGTGAAGTTATATAATCTCAAAATGTTCAGAATTGGATATTTTAACCACTTTAACTTTTCTGATCTCCATATAAAGGATTTCAATAAAAAGCAAGAAAAAAGAAACTTTCGGTTGAACTGAGAAAGTTTGTAAATAAACCATTTAAAACTTTATTCAATGAAGATGTGAATGAAACGCAAAACGCCTTCCAGAGATACTGAACTTTCTTTATCGCAGAACTTTTAATTATTTACAATCACACAATAAACATTATTTAAATAAAATCAAATTGGATGCTATATCATCTTACAAGGCATGGGGGTCCCTATAACAGTATGGGGAATTGTAATTGAATTGTCGCTTCTCACACCAGTGCAATGCAGTACAGTCCCACCCCCAACCACCCACCTTTTTTTTTTTTTTTTTTTTGCATTTACAACTCAAGGAAACTCGCCTAAAAACTCGTCATCCTACCAGATATTAACACAAATTAGTTGAAAGACAAAGAAAATATGTATTATTAGATGCACACTTTTAAAGTACTTTTGATGCTTTTACTTGAAACCATTTTATTTTATTTCATTAGAAAATCCGGTATTTTTTTAGCTGGTACACCTAAAGCATCACTCAAAGCGTAATTTCTCGAACCGTTTAAAACGTTTTTGCGTAATATAAAAAGATTCATGTAGAAAAAAGAAATTTTAGAAATATTAGCGTTTTTAGACACATTACGAGATAAGTATATTAGTTGTTCTATCGGAAATTTTAAAAATATTCTAAAAATGTTCATGACATTTTTCGAACCTTTAGATCTTTTAGAGATTTTACATGGTTTCAATGCACCCGCAAAAACCAGTTTTAAGAGGTTTACTTTGAAATAAATTTTTTCTTCTCCTACTTCCCTAAATGCATCTTTTACTTACAACACAGAGTAACATAAAATTGATAGAAATAAAATTAATAATATTATTTTGAATTTTTGGATTCCTTCTAAAATACCTAGTTTATATAAGACATTATCTCACTTTTTATTTACGGTACTTATTTCTACGTGCTGCTAAAAATTATTCAAAACATAATTCTGATTCCATATAATTGCATTTTTTCTAATCATTTCCTGAATCTGTTTTGCTTAATGAAAACTGAATAAATATTAGGATTCATCTATGAATAAATAATTTTTAATTTTACATACCTTCTAAATGTACAACAAATTAAAAACTTTAATTAATTTTAACAATAAAAAAGCGTAATGTTGCAGAAAAAATTAATTATTTATGAATTTGTGCTGAACATTATGGTGTTAAGTTATACCCAAGAGTAAACTGCTTAGAAAATTTTATTTTCCAAAATTTTTGAGCTTAAAACTAACTGTTTTTGCATTAATAACATTTCATTATTTTCACATGAGGCAGTGAGAAGCAAAGGGATGTAAGTGACCAAAAAATGATTCTAAAAAAAAGGCGTTCTAAGTTGGGATCTTATATGACCTTTAATGTTAATTTTCTTCTAAATCACCTTAAAGCGGAGCACCTGTTACAGCTATAACTAATATTTATTGTCACAATATAGAATGGTGCTTTCCTTATCATTTGCACTGGTTATCTCCAAATTTTCAATTTTTTTCACTTACATCACTTTGCTTCTGGGTGCCTCCTATTTCCATTTTTTAATAAATATATAGGAATTATTTGCACTTAACTCATTTTCCTCTTTTCTTAACCGAATTAAGTCACTAAAAAATATATACATTACGTTTAAGTCATCATTTCATTAGTTGAATTTTGTGTATTTGGTTTATATAATTTACGATTTACGGGGGTTAATATTTCAATGGATAAAAAAAAATTTAAAAGCAATACTTTAAATATATATATACTGAAAAACAGCGTATGGTGCAGAAAAGTATGGCAGCAAAAAAAGGTTGTGTATTCGCGCATTTCCGGGGTTACAGGAATACCTTAAATTTAGGAATACAGGAATACGTTGCATAAAAAATAATATGAAGTACAAGAATGGGTTACATTGAAATTTAGATGAAATGGCATCCGAAAGGAAAAATATATTTTTTTTCTAATACTCAAACAGTTTTTTTCATTCTTATTCAAGACAAACGAACATGTTTTAAATATATTCATATGCAAAAGAAAAGGAAAGGAGCTTGGCAGTAATACCGTTATTGACGCTAAAATGTGAAATGTACTTAAAACTAAAATATGTTTATTTAATCATGAAAAAAAGTTCAATCAAAGCACTCAAAATCTACTGAATTGACTTTCTGATATTTCGTGCCACACAATCTTACAAACTGCTTAAGAACACTGTTTTTTTTTTTTTTTTTTTAACTTTAAATAATATTTTAAAATTTTATCATTTTTTCTTAATTTCTGAAGTATTTTTAGAATGAGTTACATTAACCCAGTGGTCGGCAACCCGTCGATCGCGAGCCCATTTTCGGTAGATCGCGACAGCATTTTGGACAGTTTATAGTTTAAAAAAATAAATTAAATAACTTTTGAATTGGATGGCAAGCGTATTATTTTTTTTTCCTTCAGAAAATGATTATTAGTTTGTCCCTACCTCCATGAGTCTGTCAGACCATTCACCGGACCTAAACAAACTTCTAGTAATATGGATTGTCACTTGTCACTTTAACTATGCTCTTGGTGAGAGTTTTAATTCAAGAATGTGTACATTTCACATGTGTGTTTTAGTTAAAAAACAAAACCAAAACTAAGTTTTTTTAATCAAATTCGAAAGAAATAATATATTTGTATTGTTTTGATGCGCGTTAACGGTGTTAGCAAACCATTATTTTAGAAATTTTAAAGTAGGTGTTTTATAAGCATCAGAACTTGTTTTGACAAGAATTAATCTACAGTTTGAAGACAAGCGCAATCCCAACAATCCCTATTAATAATGTATACCCCCCACCCCCTGTCCTCCCATTCGATCTTGGTGTTCGCCGAACTTGGAAAGTAGATCTTCAGCCAGTTTAGGTTGCCGACCGCTGCATTAACCTTTATGTATTTATTTTTCAGAGAGCAACAATAATTTTTTACCATTCACTAAGAGTTAACTTATTCAGTCTTTAAAGGAAAGTATAGAAAAGTATTACAGATTTGTAAAATATTTTCACAGGAGCTGTTTGTTTTTATTTTTTCTCGTTAAAATAAAAAACGTCGAACAACATCCTAAGGTATTCATACAACAGTTGAAATTAGAAATTCCTTTAAAAAAAAAACATGGTAATTGTATGCGTATACAAACACAATTTTTTCTCAGGTACAATAGCGCTGTTGGCATTCGTACATCAACTACTGCATTTATGCCAACAGTGTGTTTTGTTCATGAATGACTGCAGGATTAAATATGTGAAAGTAAAAATATATTTGTCAGAAAACAGGAAACGAAAATTTGGAACTCAATATTCTTCATTATTGCACTAACCGTAAGATTCTTCATGTAAACACCTAATTACGAGCCAGAGAGTTACCACCATTTTCAAGTGATTGAAATTTCACTTTAAAAAACAAATACCAAGTATAAAATATCAGCGTGTCCTTCATTCTAAGTGTCTACGCATTGTGATAAAACATTTAAGTTGACGCAGTGAAATTTATTATAGTGAGTCTCTCCACGGTTATGTAAAAATTAACAAAAGTATGTCAAAGTTAGGAGTGAAATTTTGAACTCTGAAAAAGAAAATGTAATATTTTGAAGTTAAAAACAAGAATTTTTTTCAAATAGCGTGGGAGTACAATTGTTCACGTTGAAATACGACATGTGTTCTACAAATTTTCTGAAGCGTAAAATAAAACAGCTGTTCTCAATTTCTCCAGACGTTTCCGTCTCTTGATGCGATATTTTGCAGCAAGAATTTCAACTAAATTTTTATTGGAAGATCACACTACAAATTGTTATTTTGAAAACTAACTACTATAGTCTTATTTATCTTTACATATTTACGCATTTCGTGGTCAAGGTTTTATCAATAATTTGGAAAAACGCAAACTAAAAAAGTGAACGAGGTTTGAAATATAAAGCATCGATTTGAGAGAGGATAAATCTTTTCCATTTCTAACCGACTTCACAAAGGAAGGAGGTTATACATTCATACTGTATGTATGTCGTTTTTTTTTTGTTTGTTTGTCCACTTATAACTTCTCACCGGGTGAACCAATTTGCATATTTTTTTTTCTTAAATCGATCGAGGGTGGTTTCTCATAGATCCCGTACTTTCGTTTGACCATATTCGATAATTAGAAAAAAAAAATATGGGCGGAAATGTAGTTTTTTTTTTTTTTTTTCATCCATAACTTTTGACTTAACGAACTGATTTTGATCATTTTTTCTTTAATCGATAGAGGGTCGTCTAACTCAAATCAATTTGACTACATTTGTTTTTATTCAAAAAAACGTTACGGGTGAAATTAAGTATTTTTTACTGTAATTGGAAAGGCTTGGCTTCATTTTTCTTTGTTGGGAAAACTATTAATAAATATAAAAGTCATTGTTAAAAAAGGGTTTGTTGCCATTGGGCTATAATAACATTAAAAGCAGTTACAGCAAGAGTTTGACTGAAGGCTTCTCTGAAGAAAAAATTAAATCCAATCACTTTGTTTGCTAAAATCGATTTCAAAATGGAATTTATCATACAAATGATTAGTTTTTAGTGCCATTCATTCAAAGAAGTTTTCCCTTTGTTATGGACTTTTTAAAAATAAAGTATTTATATAAAAAATGTATTTACACTAAAAAGAATAAAATAAAATAATTTTTATAAAAAATAGAACTGACTTCAATTATAAATTGCGCTAAAAAGTGAAAAATAAATTAGTTCTTTAAACAACATCGATGTGACGTTTAAACAGTTTTAGAAATCGGTGCAAAATATGAGTCTAATAACTATTTGACCATTTGTTACTTCATATTGGAACTATTGCTAATTCTGCGAAAATATATATATTTGTAATTGGATTCATGATTACAAAAGATTTTATCTATCCTAATTTTGCAAAGACTTCTAAAACTGTTTAAAAGTCACATCGATGTTGTTTAAAGAATTAATTTATTTTTCACTTTTTAACGCAATTTATAATTGAATTCGGTTCTTTTTTTTTTTATAAAAATTATTTTATTGCAAATGCTGTGTGCTGTATTTCTCAGGTCAACGTATAGAAATGTATATACGTAGCATGTGTGTAGAAAATCCCCTTCCCCCGTACCAGCCACATGCGCTTATCTTTGATAAAAATGAGTAAGAAGGCGACTAGTCAAATGCTGAACCACCGAAGTATCCCAATCGCATTCCTGTTGAAGGGATAGCCCGGCCTGAGAATGCTTTCATGGTTCATGTGTTTGTCAAAAAAAAAAAAGTCCTTCAAATCTTTTAAACTGTAAATGGAGTTTTATTTTAATGAGATTTTAACTTGATTTTACAAATTTTTTACAGCATCTCGCACATGTTCCGAACCAATTAAGGCCACAACTTGATAACCTTGGGTCAATATTAAGCTTTTTAAGGTAAACACAATACATTTTTAGAAAAATATTCAGTATTGTCTAAGGTGGTAATATGTATCAACTACAAAAGATATCGTTCATTTGCTACAAAAACATCATAACTGGAAAATTATGATTTTTTGGTTCTAACTGTAATAATTTTCACAATTATCCTAAAAAATGATAATTTTTTCGAGTCATAGTTGTTGCAGAAAATGAGCGATATTTGGGAATACGTTGTAATATGTGTAACTATCACGAACTCTACTACCAGTTTGGTTGAAGTAAAGATCCTTTGTCATTGTTGACCGCAAGCGTTCGTTCAATTGTTTTATTATGACAGTGTATGTTGAATGTATTTTTTAAATTTACACATTACTTAGTGGCGAAAAGATTAAAATAATGACACAATCAAAGAAAAAAATATAGTTTATTCATTAGAAATACGTTAATTTTCAGGGAAAACATAAAATCACTGGATATTTATTGGAAAGTGTTACCAACCTGAAACGAATTATTTCTGAAAATGTATTCGATATACTTATAACGTTGTTTCATTGCTTTTACTATCCCTGTCTCTTCGAGAAAAGTTGCAATGTCCTCTTTTTTCTCTTACTTTAAAGGTACAGTACTTTCGTGTACAGAAACACAAGCTAAAGAAAATTCAATAAAATAACAACAAATTCATAGCATTATTTTGTGTAAAAAAACAAAAGAATAAAAGTCCCAAAATGCCATCAAACACCCAAATGAGTAGTTAACAAGGTCTGAAACTGAAATGGGGATCATATATGACCCCGGAAATCCACAGTTAGAAATTTCATCATGAAATTACAGTTATATAGCCAGCAGCAGTCTGTCAATCTAATTCACCATTAAATTTAGGTTTGAAACATCTTTCTATCTTTACGAGACCTAAACCATTTCCAATCAGCTTGGTTAAAAATCCGTAAATACAAAAGTTTACGGTTTCATAACCATTTATAAATGGTTTCAAAACTGTAAATTTTTACGGTTTTTGAACCATTTCGAGGCGTAGAAACCGTAAAAGAAGCTTACGGGAATCGAACCCGGGTGTATGGTATACCAACCTTGCTCTCTAACCATTCGGCCATCTGCACCACACAAAGCGGTCGTTTATTTATCAATCAGTCTTCCTTTTCAACAGGAAAACTGCATTAAAATTGAGATTTCAGTTTTTGATTGGATCTAAAGCCATTTTTGGTCTAAATTTATTGTATATTGACGAAAATTATTTTATGTGCTGCAAAAATTAAAATACAAACAAGCTTCAGCAGCTCAAATTATGGGTTCGTTCATTCGCAAATAGTTCGGGAATCCGATGTCTCCAATTTTTTATTTACATGTGTATGTGTTTCTATTTAGTAACCACTGCTTAAGCCACTTGTTTTCTTCTTTTTAGATACACATGCAGAATTGAACTGATAAATCTTTATTGATATTTTAACAACAACGTAAAGCGGTAAGGATCCACAACTAAGATATACGCCGTATTCTTATTGACTACTAGACCTACTGGCGCTTGTGAATTACGGTTAGTTAAACGTTCTTTAGGAAAAACAGAGAATAAACAATTTTTTCCACAATCAGCGGTTTGAGTACTACGTTTTTCATGGTTATTCAACTGTTGTAATTAAATATGGTCAAATAACAACCAAATAAATGGTTATATTACTATTTTCTTTCGGAAATTTTTAACAGTGCACGAGGGCTAAATCCAAACAGTCAAAAACAAAGCTTATTACATCGTTTTACTTTAGCTATTAGATTTTATTAAACTAAAATGTTAACTGAACCTGTTTTATTAAACTTCAGTCTTTTGCTGAGTTTTGAAATGTTTCGTTTACAGAGATTTCAACGAATTATTGCTAGTTCTCTTAACGACATTTTCCAAGCTATAAAAAATTCAGAAAAACAAATTAAATAAGGTAATTAACACACACTTGTAAATAATTTATTAAAGCATGTTATTCGAAAGGGGAAAATAGTTAGAGATAAGTAAAGACAAATGCAAAGAATTGCAAAGGGAGGATGCAGTAGCAAAGATTGTTATGAGATGGAAAAATTGCGTTACGTATGCTTTACATACAGAAAGAAATACGAATATTTTCATAGTACCAGGCTTGGAGTAATCGCGATTACGTAATCGTAATCGGCTGTAATCGATTACATTTTGAAAAAATCGTAATCGTAATCGTAATCTGACGATGGCATATTCTCATAATCATAATCAAAATTGTGTAATCCCGTAATCCTTTTTCTCCTGTAATTTTAATCGTAATCTTAAGGAAAAAATCCGTAATCTGCTGGTCCTGCAATCGTGTAATCTTGACCTGCTGAAAGCTGAAATTTTTAGCTCTACCATTGGATAGAAGAGATAAGATTACAAGAAAAAGGATTCAATCTGTGTACTGAAGTCCTATCCTAAGCGGTCTGTAACCTACGGGCGATCATAATATAAAAGGTTCTGTGTGGCGGTCGCAGAGCCTTGATGGCAGGACGATATAATAGTCTGCTAGAGACGCTTGTTGTCCTACTTGTTGCGGTCTCTCAGAATTCTTAATTGCGGCTCCACTCTCCACGGGGAATGGCTGCAGAGCCCGAGAAGAAAGAGAGTCTGGTCTGGATAGTCACTCGCATCGCCTTGGGGCTCTCGGGGGGGGGGGGGGTCTCCGGTGTCCTCGTGTCGTCCAGTTTCGGTAAAAGAGCGGTAATCTGTCTGCAAGTCAAAGATTTCGGGGTAGATAAGAAAGGGGAAGGTGTCTAAGGACCAAATGCATTGGTCATTTTGCTTCCTTAATTACCCCTTCAAAACATATTCAAACGGTTGGGCAATAGGCGAGAGTCTGGACGGGATCGCCGCGAGTAAAAGAGAGTTCCCCCTTTCTTCTCTCCGCGGGGTCCCGTTCAATAATCGAAGCAGGCTGCCCCCTGAAAATCTAGTGGAAAGAGTACTATCACCTACACACATAAAAAAGAGACACGAAATGCCTTTTGCGTTTTCGCCTTTCTTTAACGGCAGAAGTGAAGAATTTTTCTAAAGAATAGCACATTTACACTTTAGCAATTTAGGAGCTGGCGTTACATGATGCGCTATGCTTAAGAAGCATGAAATCTTAACCCTGGTACGTGTGATTATTATTTTTTTTTTAAATATGTTCTTCGAATATTTAAAAAAGTAAATACATTTAAATCTTAAATTTATTTATATTTTAATGCTAATATTCTTTTTAATTAATAGGTATGTAAAAGAAAAAGCGATTTATGTTTAGACATTCTCCCAATTGTTTTCTACATGCATGAATTAATATTTAGGAATTATTTTTAAAAGTTAATTATTTTTTTCTTCTTAGAATTACCTCAACAGAATTTTGTATTTCCCTTTTAATCTTGTACGTTAAATTTGTGTTGTAAAATTACTTGCACTTTATTTTTTATTAAAACAGTTAGTACATGGAAAAAAATTATATGCTCGTGCATGTTAAAAAAAAATACCACAAAAATCATATTAAAATATTATAGTCATTCGTATTATAATTATTCTTCATATTACTTTTTAACGATTACTAATTTTGCTAAGAGTTATTTGAATGTTCATGTTCAAATTTTTTGAAATTATTCTAAAATGCAGCTTTTTTTTTTCAAAAGATTATTTATCTCTTACACTATCTGAATACTTTGTTATCCCGTGCAATTCATACACATCTTATAAGTGATTTTATAAAAAATCATACAAAATTATTATTTTCAGTAAACTAATTGGTGTTATGTGAAATATTTGCACAATTTAAACTAGAAAATAAATACAATGGAGAAATTATAATATATGGAGATATTACAAATTTTCATTTCCGCAACGACATCATAATTCCAGAACTGTGAAGTTGAAATTATTTCATTATAATTGCATTCATCATCATTTCAGTTATCTCTAATTAAATCAAAAATTTAATTAAAAATCATAACTTTTTGATTTATGACACTATTGTAAAAATGAGAGTTGTATGCATAATATCGGATAATTTTATGCTAATCTAATCGTAATCAAAATCGTAATCGGATGTCATAATCGTAATCGATTACATTTTTCAACGACTGTAATCGCTGCCGTAATCGTAATTACTTTTTGGCAAAGGATTACAATCGTAATCGTAATCATAATCTCTCAATTTCTCCCTTTGTAATCGTAATCGTAATCGATTACGTTTCTTTGTAATCGACTCCAAGCCTGCATAGTACATTAGTTTTCTTTTTTTTGTTTTTTTTTTTTTTTTTCAAATTTGAAAGTTGCGTTTGAATATTTAATGTTCTCAATTGGAAAAACATTGCAACTTAATTGCTAAAATACGAAATTTTTGCGTTTGAATTTAAAGCATTTTTTTAACCTCGTAGTCTGTAGAATAATTGATTTTTAAAGAATATTCTAATAGAATCCTCTCAAAGGGGAGCCCAGCGGTAAAAATGTGTAAACTTGCAATATATCGACAGTTTTGTACAGTAAGTTAGAAATAGGATCTTAAAGAAAAATACGTTGCTGAAAAATACCCACTGAAATGAAATGAACTTTTCTCATTTCTTCTTTCGTCTTAACCACCCTGCGGTTCATGACGATATGTCTCGTCCATTTAACATGAAGCTCTGGGACTGCACAACCGTAGGTTGGTTGTGCTTTGATTTGTGGGCTCTTCTCTGGGGTCAAGCCAGCAAATAATATATTATACTTAATTGTTACATATACAAAACTTCTTGAAGTTAATGAAACAGGGTTGACTTCTAAAATTAAGCTATTGACTTCGTTCACATGAGTCACTTAAACATTTCCATTATAAAAATATTTCTTGGGGGCTAAAATCGAACATACTAGCATAAATTTTGTTTTTTCTTCGGTTATCAATAAAGTTTAGTAAACTTTGAAAACAATGTTTTTTGTCACGTTTTGTTTCGAAAAGAATTTTGTGCAAGAAAATATTACTCTGTTTTATTAAGAATTCACAGGTTTACTAAAAAGGCATGCATGAAAAAAATTTTTGCTTTAAATGGGAAGCTCGTGAATGGGGGGGGGGGGGGTATTTCCCTTTTTTCCAGGGAGGAAAAATCATTTAAGTGATCTGATCCTGGTTATTGGCTCAAAATAAATAATTACCAACCAATCGTGTTGACACTCACACTGATTGGCTGTCTTTTATTTCATGAATAAAAATTACTTCCTCCAGAGAACCATGATTTACTGGCAGGGGGTGACGAGTTCTGATTCTTCTTGGCACCTTATTTTTAGTGGCGTCGCTCTCGGATGTTTCCAGCACTTTGCTATGATTAGAGGAATCGCTCTTGTATTCCTTAAAATATTTTGAAAAATTGCTAGTTTTGGGGGGGGGGGGGAATTCTCACTTCAAGGAAAGCAATAAGCAGCCAAATCTGCTAGCTGGTAAGAATCAGAAAAAAAAGGTAATATCAGAGACATCTCAATCATAAAATCTGAATATTAAATACAAAATACTTAACTGAAACATTTTTTTTTTTTTTTTTTTTTACTTAAAAAGCTATGACTTTTCTGCTGGTTTTGAGAATTGCTTCCCTAGCTATATTTATTTCTCAAAAAAAAAATTAGCTATTTACTCCAGTGACTCACGTAATTCTTTAAAGTTACAAGCTAATTTCTGAAAAACATGCAGAAAATATACATTTTTTTTTTTAAATTCTGTAGTTAAATGGGGAGAAAAGTGTAAAAATAAAGTTTTAGTTCTCCATAGGAATGAGTTGCTTATTTCTTTTTGAAAAGCAACAATACTTCTGGGTAAATACGCATTAAATGAGAGGATTACCTGTTTTTATTTCTGAAGAAATTTAGTATAATGTGGACTTGCAACGAACTCAATATAAATTCTGTTAATCGGATTATGTAAAGAAATACTTTTTTTTTTGCTTTGGTTTTAATATCTATGCAGAAAAAAAATAGAGTTTTAATGTTTTGAATGTACTGAAATGTGTTTGTAATTTAGTATAACAAAAAATAGAAATTCTCAACTCAAGATTTCTATTTAAACATGAGAAATACCTAGGGATTAAAACAAAGTATAATAACATAGATTCAAATGCAGGAAGGAATACTCGTTTTACTCAATTCACAATGGTAAATTACATTTAATCTATCACAGTTTTTTGTTCTCTCGCAGTTTTCAAAGCTATCCTAATCTCAAAATTTTTGTAAAATATTGACATTTCTATCTTTTCGGAAATTTTGTGTGAATTGTTTTCAAAGTATTATTTCAAGTAAAATATAATCAACAAGCAGATTTTTTCCTAAATATTTCGTATTTGTAAATTGTTAAACGAAAAATAAAAATAATTAATTAAATTTAAAGTGTTTTATAGAACGTTATAAGGGGTGTTTGAAAAGTATCTATACATCTTCGTTTAAACGGGCTTTGTGCTGAAACATAAGGCATTTACATTATAAGGTGTATTTTGTAAAAGCCGAATGGCAACATGAAAGAAGAGGTTTCAGTCAGACGCTGTTTTGTAAATCTACGTTAAGTTGTCGTTGTCGCTTATCGCATTTGTGTTGTCTATTAAATGTTTCCCTTATACTTGAGTTGCCTTTATTACAGAAAGTAAAATATTTGAATTCTTAGTAATCCCTTATAACATGAACACGCAACATAATAGAACACTAAATTAGGACACTTCAATGGGCCCTCCTGAGTAATTAGGCACAATTGACCCTTTTTCCATTACAATCCAGAATGGCTTCTGTAAGGTTGTTTGCATAATTTCAACTGCTGCAGCCATAACACCTTCTTTAATTCTTCAATGCTGCCAATTTTCACTCGGTTCACTTTGGATTTGACAAAATCCTATACGAAAAAGTCTAGGGTAGTTAAGAGTGATGATCGTTGAGCCCAAAGCGGCTGAGAGCCGCGACTAATCAGAAAAAAAATCATTCAGATAATTACGCCCTATTATCTACGTGCACGGTGCAAGCAATGGCTATTCTTTCCTCTGTTGACAGCATTCTTTTAGGTAACAGTCAAAGCAATTAAAGTTAGAACTTATTTCTCGAAATGTAAAGTGACTCTATAAGAACTCAGTTTTTTGCAAGCTCATTTTAAGAAATATGAAGCAACAAAAACGAGTCTACGATTTGCTGTCCATTTCAGTTTTCTGTCAAAAACCTAGTACGTGTTGCTTACATACTAGAAAATAAGCTCGATTAACTTTGAATTTCGGGCAACTTTAATATTGTTCAAGCAATTAGGTTTTTCTGAAAAAAGATTACTTTAAAATATTTATTTCATTTTAATCAAAACTATTCTTTTACATTTTTTTTGCGAAATATATTTTAACATTATAAGCAAATATTGTAAATTGCATGTGCATTTATATTTACGGCGGAACGATAGAAAAATAGTTGTGCTCAAACAAGTTCTCATCTGAACCTACAGATAAAGAACTTCTCATAATTATATAGAATACGGAAACCAAATTAAAAGTTAATATGCTGTTTTTTCGAACTTAACGAAAAAAGCTCATTCATAACTTTAATTATTTGTGCTTCACAGAACAAAAGAAAAGGTTTTATGAGATTTTAGCCATTAAAGATCTCAGCGGGTTTACCGGCACCTTGCTCTTCGAGGTGGAAAGTTGGAGAAAAACGTTACTCTAATTCTGCATATGCACACAGCTCTTATCTCTTCAGAAATTCTCTAACTTACTCAAGTCAAATTATTTACAGAACTTTCCTTGGTCAAAAGGAACGCGCATTTTTACCCGACTCCTGCAAAGCCAAAAGTAAGAATTATGTTTTTATGGGATGTATGTATGTATTCATATGTGTATGTATGTTTGTATTTACGTGTATTCCGCCGTAGAGCCTAACAACTCATCCGATTTTGAGGAAATACCTATTTTAAAAGTTATATTCGAATGCGGTAGCTCTGAATTAGATTTTATTTATTTTCATACTGGTAATAGAAGCATATTTTCTTCCGTTCGAAATATAGACGTAGCCAGGCAATGAGCATCCCGAAAAAAAAACGAAGATGCTACTGGCTCCAAATGATCTAATTTCATTCTTTCTATTGCTTTCAAATCATATGCCCCCTATTGCGAGAATATTGGGCTGGGAGGGACGATTTCTAGAAATTTTGTTGACCACATCTCTTCGAGCAAAACGATATAATGAAGTGTGAAGCTAATTTCAAAAAAAAAGAAGAAGAAAAAAGTAGTATAATTAGCTTACTTTGTCATTAACAGTTGTTGGTGCGGTTTATATATTATGTCAGGACGAAAATCAGGTTAAAAAGGCCATACTTGAGCTGTAAAAATAAAAAATATCTTTATCTCTCTCTCTCTCTCTTTCTTTCTCTCCCATTCTCTCTCTCTCTCTCTCTCTTTCTCTCTGATAGATGAATTAATCAACTTACTTTTCCACTCATTTTTATTTGCAACAGAAAACTTTGGTGTTCAACAACTTTTTTTTATTTTTTGCTGTTAAATTAACAGTATCTCTAATTTTATTTTTCCTTATTTAATTTCATTTATACTTATTACATTCATTTTCCTTTTATGCAAAATGAACACTTTATTTTTTTTTTTTACTCTTTGTACCCACTTTACAGGTTTCTGGTGCTAAGTCTTGATATAACATGAATGTAAATGTTTTATTTTCTTCTCTGCGGAATGGCATATGAATGATTATTAACACAAAACTAAACAGGTTTTTTTTTTTGTCTGAATGACATTTTGTTCTGAAAACACGAATTTCCTTAACACATTTCCCAAAATATACGCAATAATTAAGAAATCAGTTTATTTACAAACTCTTTAAATTTGTTCTCTGAATATTCAAAATAAAACACTATGCTTGCACTAAAATTTCCTTTTATGAAACGGCATTTTTGTTTCTCGTTCAAACCGTCTATTACAAAGCAATTGAAGGGTCCACTGGAAAAACGACCTAAGTCACATATTACTTTTTGAACTTTGCTTTATATAAGTTATGTATTATAAATATATGTATTGTAAATTTAAATTTGGGTGTTACGGAAAAGTAGACTAGTATAGTTAAAGTTAGCATTTCTGTTATAAAATAATTGAATAAAACATAAAGCAAATTTCAAAAAGTAGTATGTGATTTAGGTCCTTTTTCCAGTGGACCCTTTAACTGATTACTGTATTCAATTAACTATTTTGGATAATTTCGGGGTTCAAGCTCGTTTGCTTTTACTTTGAATTTTAATGCTTAAATAATAGGTTTCCTCTCATAAGAAAATTATTTATTAGAATCAACCTTGATTTAATATCAATATTTAAGAAAAATTGACGAAAAGAAATTAATTAACTTGTAATATGCAACGTTATAGGGAATATTGTTCAGAGCTACTTAGGGCTTACGACTGCTTTTAATATGCATTCTATAAAAATATAAACTAATGTAATTTTTATGAGCTAAAACTAATTTATAATTAGCAACAAAAAATATTTAATCGCGTAACCTATTTTAATCATTTTCAAAACCAAAGAGAATTAAAATAATTAAGCTCATTTACATTTTTCTAGATTTTGAATAGAATAAATAATTTGTGCATTAAAATAAGTAACAACTTAAAATTAATGTGAAGTTATTAATAAATGAATATTTATTTTTGTTAAAAAAAACGATTGTGTTTGCATACTTGCTTTTTAAGTTCCAGCAAATCTCAAGAGCATCTTCCCTCTTTCTATCTATTGTTCAGAGGAAAATAAAATACGTAATTATGATATTCAAACAATAAGCACATGAAGAATAATTTGCATTATTAAATTATTGATTGAAGATAAAAATTGTTTGACATCATCCGACTTGCACCCTAAAAAGAATAGTCATCTTGGAAGCAAAACTTTCCTGGCTGGAATCTCAGAGTTGTAAGCTCAGAAACTGCACAGAAATACAGTTCGACCACGAATTTCTGACCCTTGGCCGCTTCTGCACGTGGCAGAAAATGACGAATCCATTCGTGTTTTAGGAGGTTCGTTTTGCAGTGGCGTTTATCAACACGCGAATCAGAATGTTTGCTTATATGTTTGTTGAAAGCAACTAAATTAAAAAACTGGCATATAGCACCAATTCAGAAGAAATCAAGTATGCTAAGCAGGTTAAAACGGGAGCAGAATACGACACATTCCTCACATAGGCAGTTTCTCCTATGAACATGAATGAATTCTCCTTGTCATTCTGCCAGTCAGAGGTCTTTTTTTGCGGTAGATCTGTATAATATTTGTTGCGTTACGACGTCATTCTAGTCTCCTGAAATTATCCTACTCGATGCAAAAATGTAATATACTGTGTTAGAATGGTCGATACATCGATAAATAAGAAAGAGAAAATAGAGAAGAGTTGATATAATGAATTGGGTGTCTGTCTGCTTCATCTTTTCTAGACCTAAAAAATTTGGGAAAAAACATTATACCTAAAGTTTTTTTCTTTTTATTGCACTTAGGAGGATGCAATTTATGTTTTGCATGATGCGTAACAAATTTAACTTTTTTACGCACAGGGAACAATAAAAATCAAAATTAATAACTTTATATTTACAAGGAAAGGCAGTAGTAAAAAAGTGGAATTTTTTCTAGATTTACAATAGTACTGCCTATAACTACCCCGAATCAGTCCTCTACCATACAGTTATAAATATTTAATCGAGATTTAAAATTTGCAGCAATAAAATATAAACAAAATATAAAATTAAAATATTTTACTTTCCAAAAGAAAATTGCATGAAATTATGCATCTTCAGTTTTTTTACAGTAATGAAACTTTTCATCATTATATTATTATATTTTTTGAAGATTTTTTCCTAATAGAAAATAAATTAAATATGTACTTATATTACTTACATAAATTTCTGATTTTACGAACGAAGTACACCTTTTTGCTTTCCAAGATGTCTTAGTTTCGTTTTGAGGAAACAAATGGCTAAATTGAGTACATTTTAGAGTGTTTTTTGTTTTACACGCTTTTACATATTAAAACCCATGTCTTCCATTTACACGGCTCCATGTGTGGAACCTAACTTCTGTGAGGGTTTGGTGTAGATGAAGACAGAATGATGACAGAATGTCTTATTCGGTTCAATTTCAGTCCAAAAATTTAATTAAATGGATATGCTATTAAAAAAAAAAAACTACGGTGTGCTCTCGAGTATCCGACCTAATGTGGCGGAAGTTCCACATTTTCCGGATAACAAAAAAGCCGGATAAGCCTAAGTTCTACAAAATCTTTTTTTTTCTGCCCCATTAATACCAGAATACAAAGCTTTTATACTTTTTTACCAAACCCCACAATTATAATACGTGTTTTATCCCTTCTTATTCAAAGTACAAAGCCCTTCATTTATCTCAAGGCAAGTAGAATGCGAAAGCATCCACGGTCCAGTGAATCCTAGAGAAGCAGTTGTCAGTAACATATCCAGTTAAAATAAAAGGCTTTGTCGCGGTAACTTGTAAATATTTATGTATTGTATTGCATGTTTCAAGAATTTATAAGATAAAAAAGTATAAACTTCAAATTTTAACATAAACTCTGCATGATGCCTAACTTAAATGCAAAAAAAAAAAAAAACATTTTAAAAAAGATTATCATAAATCTTATGCTTATTTTTTAAGAAAATTGATTCACTGATAAATTATTACACAAATACGAAAAGATAGCCGTGAGAAAAGAGTCACGACATGTAGGAGGATCGTAGAATACACCCGCTTCCAACGCCTTGGCGATGTAATTTGTGCCTCATTTAATCACGGCAAAAGAGAACTAGCCCGGATAGAAGCGAGTGCGATACTCGGGAGTCTACTGTACATAAAATTTAAAAAAATGAAACTCGGGATGAAAATAATAGAACTGGTGAATAATACCTTATCAAAGTTACACATTTGCTGTATTCAAAGTTACACAATAACAAAGATACACTTCCTGCTTAGTAATTTAATACAAAGGCGAGAAACTGCCAAATTTACATATGTGACCCTGTTACGTTATTGAAAATCTTCATTGTTTTAGATTTGAAGCTTTTTGATTCCCATGCTTACACGGACACAAAGTGACTTATTGGTAAAAAAGCAAGTACGGTATGAAAGAAAGAAAAAGGTAGTTGTGTAAAATTTTAAGAATGAGGAACGAACTTCTTTTTGTCCGCATCATTGAACAAAGCGCTAAAGAAATTGTGAAGCCAGCTGTTGCAAAGTCCTCTCAAACAATTTTAGTGAAGCGTACTCTGATTTCTTTACCAAGAAATACAAAGCAATTTTTGTTGATATTCTGATACTTTTTGACACACTGTATTAATTTTTTCTTTTTTTTGAGCCTTTTGTGTCAGATTTTCCAACCACGATGTAGTTTAGTAACTTTTAGCTCAATATTCAACATTTTTTTCAAATTTAGACCAAAAGAGTTTGGCTGAAAATTGGAGAAATTTAGAATAATAGTAAGGAAATATCTATGAATTGTATTCAAGCAAAATTTCAAAGAACACACACACACACATATATATATATATATATAATTTTATTATGGAGTTAAGTCAAACAGAGTTTCAACACTGAAATAAAAATACTTTGAAATTTAATGTGACACTAAGAAACAAGAAGTAAATACTAAGCATACTTTGCATTTCTAAAGTCCAACGGAGGATTACCAAACGTGGGTGTAAAGCTGAACATAAAATTTTAGCTCAAAATCCTTTTCTAAAGAATTTCATAAACATATTCCACCAAAATGAAAACTTTTTTTCTCTGACTGTAGAAAGATAGGTCGTAAAAAAAAAATTTACCGGCAATGCATCGGAGAATTCGTGTACTCTAATCCCGGTATATTTCAAAGAAGTTTAAATTACAATAATTGTATCGACAAAAAAAAAAAACTTTGCGAAAGCCAGAAATTTCAAACACGACAATTGCGAACGATCGAATAGAAATTGCACAACACGAAATAAAATATGTGTACTTGAAATAATGCATTGATAAAACAATTATGGTAAAAGTTGCCTTTTACTTAAATTTTACAACGGTTACCTTCTCGTAAAAACTACAGCTATCAATCAAACTAGATCAATCGGTGGGCAGTTTCATGTTCTAACTTAACTGGAGAAACTTTGAAAATGTGCCATTGATTTTGTATAAAGCCTTTTTTAAAGTATTTTTATTATGCCTTTGAAAAGTAATTTTATCAGTTCGTACATGGCTTTACAACACTATAAAAATAAAAATTAAACACAGCTAAAATGCAGAAAGAAAACTGAGTGCTTCTGTAAATGTACAAAATACTTGTTTCAAATCAAATAATGAAGTTTCTTGATAACAGTTTCTTCATAAAATTCTTGTTTTTCCGCACTCTGTGCAACAACAGAGAAAGATCAGCTAAGTTATGTTAAAATGAACAGTTTAGATCTGCTACTATCAATTTTTTTCTTTGTCTCTCTTTTTTCTTTCTTTCTAATGGGGCTGCATCTGATCATTACCCTTTGTAGACCTAGTGCGTACCCCGTTAATCGGCATCCATGTTTTCAAGTAGCACCCCTGTCGGTGGATGCCATTGCCACTGAGAATTTGGACGCTCAGTTTCCCCTAGATGGCGGCACCTGAGCCCTCATTTGATGCGACTTGCACTAGGTATTTAATTTTGCTGAGAGTATCCAAGCCAAACGGATACTCGAGGGATTTTTAAAATGCCGCACAATCATGCGACATCTGCGCAAACGATTTTCTGCATCTTGAAAATCCACCGACTTGGGCCAGGTTCGAGCCTGCGATCTTGGGAGTACGAGACTTGCGCCACCCTGTCGACATACTACTACCAGTTTTAAAATTGTAAACAAATGCATAATTAAACACTTGATATCTGTGACTACCAGTTTAAAAATTTCATCAAATTCATGATATATTGTTTGTCTCCAGCACTAATGAGCAGCCTAGTCCTCGGCAGCCAGTCCTCCCTATTTCGGAAGCATCTTCGATTTTGTGTACCAGAAATATTAATTCAGCGTTAGATGACGCCGCTACTCTGGCACATTATTTGTTGCTAGTAAACTAAGGACTGTTATCTGTTTTTTATTCCCCCAAATTTCCTTTCTCAAATGACTTTGTAGTTTCCTGTCTTTAGTTATCTGTAATTTTACGTCAGACTCAGCATAAATAATTTCCAGTAGATTCTTATATATTTTGGGCATTTTTTTTTTACAGTGTCTGTTGCATGAAGTACATACTAAGCCTACTTAGCAATTTAAAGTTACCAAACGTGGGTCTAAAGCTAAAAATAGAATTTTAACTCAAAACCCTTTTCTGAAGAATTTCATAAACATATTACACTAAAATGAAGTTTTTTCCCTGACTGTAGAAAGGTTGGTAATAAGAAATGTGTACCAGAAAATTCGTGTACTGGAATGCCTGTATATTTGAAGGAAGTTTATATTTCGGTAGCTTTATATTGACAGAAAAGAAAATGCTTTGCAAAAACCTTTGGACTAGAAATTGTAAAACACGAAAATAAAACATGTGTACTTGGAATAATGCAGTAACAAAACAATTGAAATGAAAATTAATATGCCTTTTGCTTACTGTTAACCGACTGTTACCAGCTATTAGCAACCGATTGAACAGACTAGATCAATTGATGGGCAGTTTCTTGTTCTACCTGAACTTGAGGAACTTTGAAAATTTACGTTGCTGCATGGGAACAAATGCCTTGAAATCAGTATAAAAAGATCTTTAAAGAAATAATCAGCATTTTTGCATTATTATTATTGTTATTATTGATATTAATAATATTATTACTTTTATTGTTATTAATGATATTATTATTTCTATTATTATTAATATATTGTTACATACATTTGAAATTTCTTCTTCTTGAAACGCGGAAGAAATGTGTTTCCTAGTGTTCGGCAACTACTCGTCAAAAAACTGTTAACTACCAATTACTAACTACTCCAAACAAAACTAGTTGCGACTAGTAGTTAACTACTTTTTTCTGAGACTAGTTGTAACTAGTAGTTAACTGTTCTCCAAAAGTAGTTAACTGCCAGTACTACTATTTTTACTTATAACTACTTTTAATTATAAGTCATTTGAATTTCCCTTTCTAAACTTGCTCTTAAATATTTAATCCTAATAATTCAACTCAATATTATTTTTAATCATTAAAATAATTTTAAAGAAATTCCTGTAAAACATTCAAAGAATGAATATTTCCAAATAACACTGAAAAATTAATATATAAAAAGAAGATGAATAAAGACAAAACCTTTTTCTCTAAATTTAAACTTTTGTTTTAATATGTATTTGTTTAATAAAGTTAATAATTTATGTTTTTAAGAAATAGCAATTTTTTAGCAGTTGTAAAAGGAAGGGGTTTACCCTTAATATCAATTTAAAATTCTCCCTCTGCCCAACTCCCATTCATTAATAAAATATCTTTGTAACGCGCATGCTTTAGAATTTAGATTACATTCTTTAAAATTGTGTTGAAGGCAGGGTTGGTGATTTTTTTTATTATTTTTTTACATAAAAAAATAGGATTTTTTAAAATTTAAATAAGATTTTTTGGATTTTTTTAAGCAAAATATGCGCACACAAATACAGTAACAAATTCAGCTAATTATTTATGTTTCCAAAGAATTTTAAGCTATTTCAGTCGAAATAATTATTCATATTACCAGTCCAAAATTAATTACTAATTAATTATTTTACATAAAAAATGTATGCTTAGTAAACAGAGAACAACAAGAAACAGAAGAAAAAGCTTATATTTCTGGACTAAATGTATTATAATAATACATGAATATATACAAATAACTTGACTGGACTATTATAACTTTTTGAGTATATACTTTTGAGTATATATTTCTTGAATATATAAACAGAGATGGTAAATTATCACAAAAAATTTTTACTACAGCTTAATCATTTTTACTATTTAGATGTTTCATCAAGAGTACCAGTTTTGATGCCTTATCAACCCCCAATCTGTTCCTTAATTTCGAGTGCACTATTCCAAATGTAGAAAAAATCCTTTCCAAAGATGCTGTTAATGTTTATGCTGTAACTTAATGTTTTCTGATAACTTAATGTTCTCTGATAAAATGTCATTTTTTGACACCTTAACGAAGCTATTCCACCTGTCCCTAGAGGACCAGATGCGTTAAGGCTACCATATAGAGAGTTGAAATTCTAAGAAATTACTTAAACCCAGAATATATTAATTTATAATAAAAAAATATCTATATTTTAATAATTTGGAAGAAGCTGATATAAATATTTATTTTAATCATGAAAATCAATATTTTGTCTAAAGAAGAATCATAAAAATGAGTTTTTTCTTAAAAAAATCTTTAAAATCAGTATTTTTTCTAAAGAAAAAAGCCTAAAAATCAGTATTTTTTTTTTCTTTTTGTTTTATGGTATCCTAAACGCATGTATGGTACTGGAGTAGAGATAAAGCTTCCCCATAATGAAGATTTGGTCTCTAAATGAAACATCATTGTGCTGGTGCGGGCACTATTTATTTACTATACAGTAAAACCCCGTTAAAACGCGGGTGTCGGGGGACATGTTTGGCACCAGCGTTATAACATAACCGCGGTATAGTAAAACTATACCTCGGAATCATGTTCATGAAATAATACTCGCTTTTGTTGCATCATTTTAACTTAATTAATTACTCGTAACTTTTCTTCCCCCTATAGTATATTTTTTTCTTTTCTTTGCTCCAATTTTATTAACTGCAATTGCTGTGCAAGAAGCACACATCTCAGCTGCGCAATCAGTCTATCGAGTGATAGGTTTTAAGCCAACTGTGTTCCGAGAAAAAGGTGCTTAAAACTTTCTTTATGTTATCAACATACATGGGATTGTGATCGGGGAGAGGTCTTAAGAAAAATTTGATTTGGAAGGGAAGGAACGCACTTCTCAATGGGGAATATGTTTACTTTTCAGGAATGTTAAAGAATCTGGAATACAAAGGTTGATAGCGCTATAAAAGAAATTTCAAACTCAATTTCTGAAAATGGAATTGTTAATCATTGAATTGAGCAGTCCCTGACAGATTGAGCTCTGCCCATGTCAAGAGAAGCAAGTCAGGGCGATTGCATCCGATTCTGAAATCAAGCTATATGTTCTAAGTTGAAAGAGAGAAAAACATGAAAAAGGTGTACATCATGCCTATCATAATAGGGCTTTATCTGTTAGTGTGTCTGGTGGGGGGATGGGTGCTCTTTGGCTATAATATTTGTGTGCTCGGGCTGTGCTTATTTACAATGGCAAATAAGGAATCAGCTTTAAATGGCAATTGGCTTAAACGTCGGGGGACATGATAGTCACCGCGGTATATCCGATTCCGAGGTATACTCAGGCATGGTATAACGGGGTTTTACTGTATTAGAAAGATTTTTCTAATTCGCGTAAATAATGCAATAAATATTATGATTTTTTTATGAGTACTTTTTCATTATATAACATAATATAACCAATACATTTGTGTGAGTAATATTTCTGAGCTAGAAATTTAAATAACTTAATGTTTAAAAAAGTTTTTTTTTTCTTTTTTTCAAAAAATATATTAAAACATTTATTTCGAAAGTAGTTGGAATTTTGAAAATAGTTGTAACTAGTAGTTGGGGAAAAAGAAGTTTAACTAGTAGTTAACTAGTTCAAAACAAAAGTAGTTACAACTAGTAGTTGCCACTAGTAGTTAACTACTTCTAGTTAACTACTGCCGAACACTACCAATTCTTAAAGTACTTTAACGATGTAATCGTCATAAAAGTTACAATTACCTATGGGACCGTTCATAAATGTCACACTTCAACATACCTCCTCCCCCCCCTTTGTCACGCGTCACTCTATGTTGCATAAGCATGATGTCACACCTCTTGTTACAGCTCCCCTCCCCTTGTCACACTTTGTCGCAATTTCACAAACCCCCTTCCCCCCTCGAAGCGTGACATCATTTATGAATGATCCCTATAGGAAATGCAAGTAAATCAATAAACTTGTTTTCTTTTAAATCGATTATGCTGATCATAAAAGCTGAATTTTTAGCTATAAAAACAAAAATAACAACATTTAGAACAAGTGATAACATTTTTTTTCTCAGAAAAAGCAGTAACTATTAAAAATTAACGCAGAAAAGTAACTGTAATGGAAATTGTTTTAAAATGATAACAAAAGCTAGTTTTTAATTTTGTGTTTTGTTCAAAATGTCTTGGGAAAACAGTTTTCGCACTAACGTAACAAAATAAAGGTTCTTCAAGTACTTTATTGCAAATAAAACCCGGGAAAATATTCCGTTTCTCATAATTACGTCAATGTTATTTTGTAGTCATGAATATCAATTCATTCTTTTATTATGTTTTGAGGCTTCGAAGCATAAAATTAATGCACCGGTAACTACAAGATATTCAAAAACATCTTTTATGAATGTCGCAATATCTTCTTGTTCTTTACGAGAAACGAAAATTAGTTTTAATAAGTTGTGGTTCTTAATAATGAAAATCAATACCTTTTTGTTTTTACATACGTGAATGCTACAACTTTTTTTGTTTCTCGTCTTGTTGAGCTCTAAAGCTATAATTCAATAGATATTACTGTGCCATTTTCATTGCAGTTAAAAAGTAATACTACTTATTTTATGCCGTTAAGGAAAACAAACTTCTACTTGCTTGAAAGAAGAAATGATTTAAACATAATAATAAATGGAATATTTATTTTAATCATAAGAGGCTTTTTGCTGTTTTATTAATCTAAAGTTTACAACAATTACAAATAGTATTTTTTTTTACGCTAGGGAAGTAATTGTTTAATTACCATTGAAAAAATAAGAAAATTATATTTGCAATTAAAAATACTAAGCAAAGAAACTATTTTTATCGTAGGAATATGCATTTATTGTCTCAAAAATTAGTTAAATAATTCTAAAATTTCATATGAATTATTCTTAGTCTTCTCACAGTTACAGACCACACGTTATAGATTTAAAAATCATAGTTTATTAAAATGTATACATTCTTAAATAAAGTATCTTTTCAAATTTTCAAGTATAAGCGAATTATTTCTGATGTGATAAGAACGATGTTGTGTGTTGTGTTGAAATAGCAGCACTTTTTTACATCTCTTTTTTTTTAAATCGTTGTTAAAACCTAGGCCTAAATCATTGGGGTACAAAACTGCTACGAAAAAGATAAAACTTCTCCCCTTATACAAATTCTCCTGCTAGGAGGATTTGTTTTCTACGTATCCAAAGTATAGTAGCTACGGTTCAAGCAGATTGGCACGAAAATGTAGGCAAAAGCAACAAAATACTAGATAAAAAATTAGTTTAGATGAATTTTTTAACTTAAAGCTTCGGGGTGCAATTTTTGAGCTTCCACTCTCAATTGCCAAATTTCAGGAGTGCCATTGATTCGTATGAACATTTTACACCCACAGACATACAGGGAAAATAGCACTGCCTTTTGCAAGGAGTAAAGATAACCATGTGATCTTAAATGCAATCAAATCAATACGTTTTCAGACTTTCTCAGACAGAGCATCAAGTTTGAAGTATTTAATCAAGGTTCAACGGCTGCAAAGGATTAGTACATGAATTCTTAAATTTTAAACTCATTTGCCAGAAATAAAAGGTACGAAATAGTTAAAGCTCCTACTTATTCAACTAGCTGAATATACTTCATGAAATGAATAGTAATGCGTAGAAAAATATCCTTAAATACTTCGCAGTTTCGTTTAAGTGCATTCTCAATATCCTTTAGAGAAAAGGAGATAAAGATTGTGAAACTCAGCACTTTTAATATCAAATATATGTAAACTCTCTAAGAGTTATTTTTAAGCACAAAGATTTTCACATCAATTGAATTACGGCATTTCGAAAATTGAAGTTTGTAATGCGCTTTCAAAACAGAAAGGAGTTTATTTCGTTTGCAAGGACTGAATAAGTTTCTAAAATTCATTCTTAAATAAAAAGAATATGTTGCGTATTTTATCAAAATTGCGGTTGTTCAGATGGAGATGTTACTCGTGGTGTTTTACAGAAATCACAACTTAATAGATAAGGCACTAGATCTTCCTTGAAAACAAAAACTTAGAAAATTGATTTATTCGTATTGGTTAAGGTAAAGGGCAAACACAAACCCGACGCAAAAAAAAAAAAAAATTTCATTTATTTATTGCACTATTGCATATCCCTTTTAATGCATTCTGTTTATTATTTCTATGATTTTTTTTTTATTTCTGTTGTTTGCTGTCAACATTTTTGAAATTATTATTTAAAGATATTTAATTTCAAATCAATTCTCTTGCATTAACTATCTATTAATATTGACAAAAAGACGAAAACATTAACTACAAAGTAGTGATAGTAATAAATGCCATTGCAGTGGAAATACGAGTTTTTAAATACAATTACAGTTGTTTTTATGCTCAGGAAATTTCTATAATTTTAATAAAAGGCTTTTGTTTCTACTTCTTATTCAAAAAATTTTGCACTGAATTTTATACCTTTTTTAAATCTTGAAAGGTAGTTGTATCACCAAAGATCCCAATCTTTTGTGATATAACTACCAATCGACGATATCCAATAAGATTTATAAAAAGTGTAATTGTTCAACAATTTTGCTACCAAATTATAAGCCAAGAGCATATCTACAAAAGAGAACACATTTTTGTGTACTTTCATTACGTTAGTGTGGTATTTCAAGTGACTCGTAAAAGAAATAATTTTGCATTTTTTATTGATAGTATGGCTGATTTACTCCGTTTTGAATGATTTTCCCCTATATATTTTGAACACGTGCAAACGATTGTGCTACTAAAATTAGTCTAGAACGTGTTTGAAGTTAATTAGATTGTTGGAATGTTATTCCATGAAACGCTGATTCCGCAGTAAACTTAGACAAAGATGAAAATGTAGTGAATAATTATTTTTTACATAACTTTATGGTATTGCAAATTTATGGTAATTTCAGGGGTTCATAAAGTTTTCGACTTAGAGAAAATTGACTTTAAGGCTCTTTTTTCTATGCGCAATGCATCTTTAAATATATCAATAGAGCTAACATTTCTTTTGAGCCTAATAATGCTGTTGTTATCATTCTATAGAGGTGCAAGAGAACTTTTTGAGGCAAAATTTGTTTTTTAATTTTTATTTGAAAATGGATTTGTAATTTGGGAGCGCAATACGTAAGGTACCAAACAGAAAAGAACTATAGGCTCCGCCCCCTGCTCGCTTTGCTCTTTGTTAATCTCACCAGTCTCCTTTAGCACTGGAGTTCCTTTCTTGAGAATAAAAAAATGAGACGCTTGCAAAATCATAATGTAACATAAACTATTGCATGTTATTACTAATATATAAATAGCAGCTAAAGGCAGTAATGTATAATTGGAGGCTTCTACAGGCACAACCCTCAAAGGATAAGAACGTGTTAAACAGCTTTCCTAGAGTACCCCAACACAATGGTTCCTGCATCAATAACTGACATACAGCCAGTCAGGAGAAATTAGATTAAGGAAACTTATAAAAAAGATCAATTTATTAAGATATTTTTTGGGGTGGTGTGTTTTTTACTAAGGAACACCTGTTAATCCAATGAACCAACTCTTAAAGCGAAATAGCAACACATTATTCTTAGAAAAATTATATAACTTCATAATTTTGAAAAATAGTATGTCCTCGTTTTTTTTTTTTTTTTTTTTCTTCTCCTTTTCATGTATGAAGTTTTTTTTATTATTATTATTTAAGTATCATTTATGGAAAAAACATAAAAACATATATTTGATTCGCCCTATATTCACTGGTATTTTTTTGCGCACGCCACCCCCAAAAAAAACATAAATCCATTTTCAGCTAACAGTTTAGAAAAAGCTTTTCGACTGAAAAAATTCTTTTTACATTTCCATTAAATAACAAAAATATCATTATTATGCTTCGAAATATAAGCTTTACTGGTAATTTTTAAAGAGATATGTCGTATGAGCATAAAAGAGGGAGATTAAAATTCGATTTTTGCTAAGCCTAAAACCTCTTCGTCCCCTTAAAACCAAGGAGTAAAAATAAAAAAATACATATTCATTACACAGGAAATAAAGATGGGCGTTGACACTTAATCTAAAGATAAATTTAAAACATAAACTCATTACTATAAAACGGATTTTTTAAGCGATTGTCCAATGTTATATTCCGGAAGAAATGAAAAACAAAATTCATGAATGCTGTCTTTAAATATGTGAAGAAAGGGAAAAATGAATTATTAATTGCGTATCCTATAAACCGTACATAAATAAAACAAAGTACTTCGTTTTCTCTTAGGAAAAACTATTTTCATGCAAAAATTGTACAAGAAAATAGGTTCACTTCCCAAAAATCTGAAATATATTCTAGAAATTTATTTCATTGTTTATTTTTTTAAATAAACGTCTTTATTTAACTCAATTTTTTTTCCAGAAATTTAATTATCAGAACTTAATTCGCTCAGCAACTTTTGAAGATGTAACTTAATTATTTTTGTTATTTTGAATGTTTAATAGTAGTTTTTTGTACTTCTTCATGTATTTCCTTCCCTTCATTCTGCATGGAAAGAAAGCTTTTTCATCCCTTATAATTACTCTACTGTTATTTTGTAATCCAGAATATAAATTTATCCTACACTGTCTTCTGAGCCTTTGAAGCGTGAAATTAACGCGCCAGTAAGTAAAAGATATTACATAATAATGTCTTATGAATTGTTTGTCATGTAACAAAAGTATTTTGTTTTAACACAAATATTATTAAGGTTGCAGCGTAGAATATCAACAGCGAAATACATTTTCATGTAAGTTTTATCCATGTTTTTACCACTTTTTTCACGTTTTGCAAGTCATTATTGCTCTGCACAAAGAAGAAACAAAATATAAATCATTCTATGATCATAAGATAATTGAAAGAACTTACCAATCTGCTCATAGTTACAAAAACATTGAAGCGACTATAAATTTGCGTGTTAAAAATAATTCATTTCTATGCGGTACAGGTCTGTCATCAACAAAAGCGAAGGAACTGCTGGTATAAGACATGTGTCGTTTTTGTTCTCGTTCTAGTTTGTTCAGCATACTTGATTTCTGGCGAACTGAGGCTATGTGCCAGTTTATAAATGTAGTTGCTTTCAACAAACAGAGAAGCAAACATTCTAATTGGCGTACTGAATAAACGCACCTGCCAAACGAACTTCCCTAAAACTCGAATAGATTCGTTCTTTTCTGCCATGCGCAGAAGCGTCCAAATATCAAAATTCCTTGGTCGAACTATATGTTTGAATATGGTTTTCTATTATTATTGCTCTCCAAGGAAAATCTTAACGTAGGCACAGTTCCCTTCAAACACCAAGAGCTATCGTCCCACATTGGGCAAACGGGTAGAAGCTCAGTTCCCGCAGATCACCGAAAGTGAAGCCGCATTGACTGAGGTCAGTGTTTGGGAGGTTGCTCTGTTACGCTAAAAGGAGCTGGTGCACGTTAAATCCGTCGCTGCTCCAATGTCCACCAAGTGAAATTATACCTCTGGAGGGGCCAACCCAGGTGACTGTCTTTCATCTGGGAGCTGGTTCAAATATGAAGAGACACTCAAAAGGGAAAAAAGTCGAACTATTGCCTATAAGGGCAAGTTAAATTCCGGAGCAGAGCACCCTCTCTTCCTCGCTTCGCAATTAACCCCTTAACTGGTCAATTTTTTTACTACAAATGTTCCTAAGAAAAGCATATTTTTTACTGCATTAATTAAAGTCCTAACTTGGTTTAAAAGGAAAATGAAAGATTTTTTAAAAACTGTCATGAATAATGAACCTAAGCATTTTTTGTTTTATAACTTTGAAACACAAATGCATCTGAATGCTCTTTCAATCTATTAAAAATATGGTCAACTCAAAACAAGAAAGGTGGAAATTTCATTGCCCTACGCCGTACGGACAAACCAGTTGAGGGGTTAAGTTAAAATTCATAATACCCAATGGTTTTCAATTCCAAAAAAAGATTAAAAGAAAACTTTATGCTACGTGCTGTAAATTTGAGAGTGATTTATGTAAGTTTGGTACGATACATGCCCACATAATTTATAACACTTTCTCCATGAAACAAAAATTTTTAAAATAATCAGTAAAACTCAAGCACCAAAAACACAAACAATGGTATACAAAACTGTATTTTTTAATGAAATAACCATTTATTTAAAAAGGCAGTAATGCATCTGGCATTAATTCCATACATTAACAAGAAATTCTCGTTAGAACTCTACGAGCCTGCTTTCCCGTATACCCCAATATCAAATTTATAATCTAGCTCTCTCTCTCTATCATTTAGCTTTATTTCTTAATTGCTTCAAATATACCATTTTCAGTTATTTATACATATTCATTTATTCACTCATTTATTCCTACGTTCATTCAGAAATATCCTTAAAAATCCAGATCACAAAATTTGGAAAAATAGGCACAGTGGAAAAATAGGCTCTAAAAGTTCTGAATGAACTTTGTATCTATACATGTTCTATGTCATACGATTTTTCTGATAAAGTTTGTTGCAAGAAAATCCGTCTGTTAGACCAGAATTTATATGATACTAAAATTTCATTGCAGGCGCTAATGTTTTTTTTTTTTTTCGTCAAATTAAAAAACGTTTCCCATTGAGAGCTTCTGCCAATAAGCTTGTTCAAAGGAACTTGTATCTTATACCGATAATTTACCTAATTTCCTTTATTTCTGCCATTAGGTTCTAATGTAAAGAATTTTTGAACTGCTCAAAATTGAGCAGCAATTTGTTCAAATCAAAATTTAAAATATGGAGAAGATATGGAGTAGATATTCTCGTCGAGATCTTCGAATGCAAAAGAAGAAGAAGAAATCGGGTTATTCGTTCAAAAGTTGTTAGGGGGACAGGACAGACCAACAGACACTCATTTTCCCCCATCTCCAAATCCTACTTTCAAATTTTTTATACTTCACTAATTACTTACCTTATTTTTTTGAATTTCTCTTATATTTTACGATATTTTTATGGTACATTAAGCTTACTTTCATTCTTTTTTTTTCTTTTTTCGTTTTACGGGAAAGTAAGCTGAATATACTTCAGATTTATTAGAACATAATTTAAAGGGTTCTTTGAGATTTTAAAACCAATTGTACTCCAAAACTTGATGTGTAAATTATGAACGATCTTACACTGTAAAATATTTCTGTAAAAATACAGAAAAGAAACTGAGTGTTTCGGTAAATTTAAGAATTTGTTCAAAATCAAATAATCAAGTATCTTGCTAACACTTTCTCAGTAAAATTATTGCTTTTCCGCACTCTGTACAACTACGAAAAACAATCTGTTAAGTAACGTAAGTACTCGTTAACAAGCCACAAATCAAGTTACTCGCTTTTCCCGCGTAAAATTGAACACTTGAGATCTGTGACAAACAGTCTAAAAATTGTCAACAAATGCATTATATGTTATTGGGATACGGTTTAGCTTTCACCGCGGGAAAATCAGTTTGCTATAACAGTAACAAAATTACGGTTTATAAAGTTAGGAGTTTATTTCATTTTACAGGCTGTACAATACGCAATATACATTTTTGGGTCTCTTGGCTGTATCTACACTCAACTTACACAGCTTTGTCTGAAGTTTTACAATTTTAATACTCAAGAAAGTAAAATTCTTTCCGATATTCAAATTTTTCTTCAGAAAATTTCTTATAAAACCTTAATAACAGTATCTTGCTGGTTGTATGTTTTCAATAACGTCGGATCATTTTATAATTATCTGAGCATCATTCTTCATTTATTCTAAATCAACTCTAAATTCAGTGAAATCTGTTATGCGTTAATTCATACTGTAATATCAAACTCTAAACGGGTTTCTATCAAAACATGGACTGCGAATTGTATAATTAATGCATCAAAATGCACTGAAAAGTTTGTCGCGCATATTTCTTACCATCGCGATATTCACCCTTTAAGCAAACTGTTTAATGAATTCAAGAAAATTGGTTCTCTCAGAATAATGTAAAGGAAGACTTCATAATACTCTGAAATCTCCATCAACGCGTAGATAATATTCTACCAAACCATTTGGGATTTGTAGCTTCTAATGGAAAAATAAGCACATTAAAATCCATGGAATATATATTTGTGACACTGCATAATGAGCAAGCGCCAGTCGCTCTTTCGTTGCAAATGTCTTTCTCATTATACTGCAATAGGATTGGCAATGATGTGTTTTCTTTCTTTTCTTTTTTTCGAAATATAACCTATGACACGGCTTTTCCGGTCTAGTGTTTTCTTTTAAGGTTGAAATTGCTAAAATCAACCAAAATATCGAGAAAAAAATTATTACTTCAAATTGTTCTCCAATTATTTACCTTTCAAACGATACAAAGATGTTGCTAATGTTCGTAATAGTTAATTAGTAACTAGGATTTTTTCATGAGGTATTATTAAGTAAAATTCCGCGTTTCTTTAACCAATTTTTAAAGAATCATGTTTCAGCTATGTGACGCTTAACTTGAAACCCAATGTCGCGGCCAGGTTCACGACATCAGGGCGCGTGATACGCAAAGTGGCATAGACAATAAAACACAAATTCTTTTGGTTAACTAGATTAATTTATTCACTTTTATAGATATTAACTTAGGCCCATGAGACTACTATTAAAAAGGAAAATGAAATGTGCAGGGAACGAACCATGTCCGGATCCAACGGCAGCACTTGTTGTGAATTTTAGTCCATATGTGTCGGTGGGCGATCCTTCCTCGTCCGGAAGCGAATGGTGATCATCATAGTCCTGCTTGCAGAAGAGGCCTGCCGCGCCTATTTTATAGACGGCAGATGTTGTCAATCAAAAATTGTACAGAAGGGGCCCATCTCTGCCTTGGAAGATGAAGTGGTTTCAGGGAAAAACTGATCACCTCTGTCCAGATCTGATGATGCTCTGATGTAGTTCTTATGTCACTCTCGTGTTCTCTGACCCTGTTTTCTGATGATGTTTTTGGTTTTAATTCACCAAAAGCCCCTTGCTGATTTGATGGGAGGTCTTGACCAATTCAGGCTCTTCTGGCCTCCCATCTTTTCTTAGATTTCTCCCAACCAGGGCGCTTCCCGTCGGCCGTTGGCTGGCGAGTTTATCTGTGGGGCGGTACGAAGATCCACGCAATCAGAGCGTTTTGCTTCTGGTGTTCTCACGGTGTTGTTGCCTCCTCCGCCATCTTGAGTTATAAAATTTATATTTATCTTATCCCTCCAATGGGCCTTTGTTGAGAAAATCTCTTCAGCTATTGTTGGTCCAGACGGACTGTCGCCGCTGGTCGTAAAAATGCCTATTACATTGTAACCCCCCATCTTTCTGTTACGACAGATTCCTTCCCTTGCACATCAAAAAAAAAGCAAAAAAAAAAAATTAATAACTCATCTTATTTGCTAAGGCTCATGGGTCAATATTTACAATACATTAATATTTACCAGATATTTACAACTCCTTCCACATGGGTTGCTTCCCACCTAGTCATGGGAAACATGGTGCTACAATTGATAATAACAGCAATAGGACAAACCTGGAGAAAAAATTATATATGTACATCACACTTAATAAATTGGTAATGGTGAGGATGCCTAGAGATCGGTTGCTCTGGACGTGGAGACAAGTAAACAGACAAATGGAGAACCCACTTGTTGTGAAAATTGGCCATACCATTGACCATAATGTATAGTCTGTGTTATGCCATATAAATTCGATTTTGTACAACCATTAGCAGTGGAATTGTTACTAAATTGATCTCCTTTATACACAGTTCAACTGGTGCATTTTGCTTGAACACGGAAGAGGCACATGAGTCCGAAATTGACTGCACTTTGAGCTACACAGTTCAAATATCCTCGTGTTTTTTTTTTTTTTTTTTTTTTTTTTTAGAATGTTGAAATGGAACATCATTCCCTGCACGCAGCTGACATATCTTTATTCAACTGAAGTCAATTAGTCTCATGGTGCAATAAATTTTAGTACAATTCATATCTATTTTTAATAAATCATTCCCCCCCCCCCCCCGTGAACTCATGAGGAAAGAAAGTAAAAACATTATTACTTTTTATTTCTACCAGCAATCACTAGGAATATTCAATTGTATAGTAGGAAACTTTTATTCTCATATTAAACTTATGCCTTTCATTAAATGCATTAAATACTTCAGATAACTTATACATTGAAAGCACATTGTCAATCTTTTTGGCAAGCCACCATATTTCCTTACAACCAATCCTTTCCAATTTCAACCCTCTTTTTCTGTCATAGCAATTTCCCTTTTTCTTAGGCTTTGCTTTCTTTAGCACTCCTTCTGAGAAAAAAGCCCCCCGTTGGGCAAAACGGATTTCTCCTGACCTCGCCTGAGTAGAACACGTGATTTCGAACCCCCTTTCGTTCGCAATGCTTCCCTAACGGGTCTTTTTTTACTTCTGCTCCTACCTGAGGCATTGATGACGTCACATCCTGTTGACCAAACATCCCCTGACGGTTTAACAAAACCCCTTCTCTCTTTTCCCCAGTCCTTTCTGCGAACAAAGTGGCTGGTCACATGGAATAACTGCACTTATTATACTCAAGTGGTGATTTCGTTCCTCTAATTATTAATATTTTCTTATTAATCTCATCATTAATACTCATTTCCCCTTACAGAACCAAATATTATTCACCTGCATTTCTTTTATGCCCCCAATATTATGTCTATTTTATGGTTTACAGCGCTCGTCGGCTGAGTCTAACTTAAAGCAGAATGTAGCTGCATTGATGACTGGAATTTTTCTTCAAAGCATCCGAAAATCATGCGGTAAGTTTCAATGTTGTGCATTCATAAACAATTTATTCCTGTTTATTTATGGTTGTTGCAATGACAATTTTTACCCATTGTTGCTAACATTACTGTGATTATCAGTTTTTTTTTTTTTTTTTTTTTTGTTTTACTTTAAATGCTCTAGCCGTTCAGGCAAAATTTTAATTCTGCGCGTATTGACTTTCGTCACGAATGGGTGGCTAACATGTGTGCTTTCAACGGTCACGACGTTCTTGGAATTTATTTGAATTATTTGAAATGGGCCATCATATTTTGTCCTGAATTTAGTTTTTGATTCTATAAAAACTAAGTCTCCGACTCGCAGTCGGGTTCTCACCGCTTTCTTTAATTGGATTTCGTTTTGCTTCTTTTGAGCTGCTTTCTGATTTTGAACTGACTGTTCGGCCATAATTTTAAATGTTTTGGTTATTTTTTCATAATAAGGGTCGTATCTTATTTCCCCCTCTGTTCCACTTTTTTCCCATTGATCACTGAGGGTTCTTAATTTTCTACCAAACATTAATTGGTGAGGGGTGAATCCAGTAGCAGGGTGTATTGACGCATTATAATATAACTTATGGAGATTTAATCCTAATTCAAAGTCCTGGATTCCCTCCTGGGCTAGTGCTGCCACTGAATTTTTAATTGAAAAGTGGGATCGCTCAACCTTCCCATTCGACCACGGAGTATACGTGCAAGTTTTCCAAAGCTTCACTCCAAGTTTTTTATTCAACGTTTGAAAAATTTGGCTGGTGAACTGCGTGCCATTGTCAGATAAAATTTCAGTTGCCACCCCATACGTCGAAAAGTATTTCAAAAGTGCATCAACAATTGTTTCCGCCTTAATGTTGCGCAGAGGATACAACTCTAAATAGCGCGAGAAATTATCTAGAACTGACAAAAAATAATTCCCCTGGGGTCCGGTTGGCCCACAAATGTCCACAGAAATCCGGTTTCCTGGATATTCGGCAATTTTATTATTCCCAAATTCACGTTGGGTTTGATGACTCGGCTTCAATTTTGCACATATAAAACAAGTCTTAACAAAATTCTTGACGGCAGCGGTCATTCCAGCAAAATAATAGTTCCTTTTCATTATTTCTAAGCATTTGTTTTCCCCCAGGTGCGTTATGTGGGCAGTTTTAATTGCTATTTTTTGTAGTGGTTTGGGCAGGACAATTCGATTTTTATTCTCGTCTTTTTCATCGTTATACTTCACTAAACGTGAATATTTTTCGAACCAAAATTTTTCTCCTACTCTGGGTTCAAAAATCTGCTTCCGACATAGTTCGTCTTTAATCGGGCCCAGTACAGAATCGAACTCTGTAAGGGCACTAACATTTTCGTGTGATAAATCGCATGTGTCCACTTCTCCGTGGATTTCGTTTTCTCCCCTTTTCGCTCCCAGACCCCCTGTGGATCCCGCTGGTTCCACCAAAGTTGTCAGGACTGGTTTTTGCTCCTGTGTCCTTTCAATTCCATCTGTTTCCATGGCAACCGCTTGTCCACTATCTACACTACTTTCCTTCGCGTCGTTTTGTCGACCCGCTGTTTGTTTACAATATGGAATAGCAGTACTTTCTGTGTTTGTCTGATAGTTATGTATTTGGTTAGCAGGATTCCGCGAAATATAATCTGCAAAAATATTTCTGCGCCCCTTGATATAAATGATTCTATAGGAAAATTGTGACAAAAACATTTGCCAACGCGCTAATATTCCGGAAACTTGGGTCGACTGAATTAGGTACTTTAGCGGTTGATGATCGGAGAGAATCACAAAATCCTTGTCTATTAGAAATTCGTAGAAGTATTTGATAGATTCTACTATCGCAAGTAGTTCTATTTTATTTGCTGCGTAGTATTTTCAGAATTTCTCAATTTTCTCGAAAAGTATTTTACTGGCCTAATTTGTCCATCTACCATATGACCCAAAATCCCACTAATTCCTAACAAACTTCCGTCTGTATTGAGGTAAAACGTCTTATTCATATCGGGTTGCACCACAAAAGGTCGGGAAGTAAATATTCGTTTAAATTGCGTAAACGCATTCTGACATTCCTCATTCCAAGCAAACTTCTTCCCTTTTTTCGTCAGCTGTTCCAATGGGTCAGCTAGTGCGGCGCAATTCGGGATCAGATGGCGATAAAAATTGACCACCCCTAAAAATTTCTTCACTTGGCGTGGTGTTTGAGGTTGGGGAAAATTCTGGATCTTTTCCATATTATCGGGGGTCGGTTCCACCCCTGTTGGTGAGAGGTTAAATCCCAAAAATTTAATTTCGGTTTTTAGGAACCGTGCTTTTGCTGGGCTTAATGTCAGGTTAAATTTTCGTAGTCGCTCAAATACTACTTTTATTTTGCGAAACATTTCTTCAATGCTATTTGCAGCTATAATTATGTCATCCAGGTAAGCATGAATACCCTCTTATTGCATGTCAGCCAGCACGTGTTCTAACATCAATTTCATCCAAAAGGCCCCACTATTTTTTAAGCCAAATACGAGACGCGAATATTGGAAATTCCCGTACATTGAGGTACATGCCAAATATTTGCGTTCCGATTCAGGAACATGTATCTGCCAAAACGCATTGGAGAAATCTAGTGTAGTATAATACTTTGCGCCCGCCAATTTGTTTATCAAATCTGCTATCCGCGGTATGGGCACCGGAAACAAATTAATCTTTTCATTAAGCCGGCGAAGATCAATCGCCATCCTATATTTCTTTTCAGGTCCGCCTTTTTTCACCAGGAGGACTGGAGCTGCGAAAAAACTATTTGTGTATTCTATGATGCCACAAGCCCTCAGATCGTCTATTTGCCGCTTCAGTTCCGGCTGTAACGCTAAAGGAACCTTATATGGTTTCGCTGCGATTGGTTTTTCATCACTTACGTCAATTTTTACTTTAACTGCGTCGGTTTCCCCTAATGTTTTTAAGCTGGACGTAAAAACGTCGGCATAATCCACTAGTAACTCTTCTAATCTAGCTTTATTTTCAGTATCAATATGCTCCAACTCAAAATTATTTAAGTCGAATTCTGCCCGCCGTAATCGTAAGACTTCAGGGGTTGCTTTAATTAAATTTATTGGCTTCGATTCTAGCTCTGACTCCTGTATTTTAATATCAGTATGTAGTAACCCAATCTTTTCCTGCTTATTGATCGTTATTATTTGATCTGTATTATTGGTAGCAATAACATCATTTTTTCTCTTATTTGTGTTCACGACAGACTGATCAATTTGTACGTTAGAGGTATATTTCTCAAAGGGGTTAAACAAACCTATGCTTCCCTCTTTAATTTCTGGCTGACAAATCAACGACACAATGTGGGTAGTCCCTGGTTCCAACCTTACTTTCTTCTGAGAAATGCACATTATCCCCATATCCTGTCCTTCATTACTGTGCCCCAACTCAAATTTAGCTTTTCCCGCGCTAACCAATCCTGAATCAAAATCAATTTTCAATTTTAATTTTTTAATAGCGGGGTAACTCAATACCAAATCATACGAATCAAATACTATGTCAGTGATAAAAATATCCTCTAAAATTGTACAATCCCCTATTGTGATCCAGGCTTTAATGCAAGTTTTGTAATTAATGCTTTCACCCGTCAAAGTTTTTAATGTAACTAATTTTGTTGTACAATTTACTTTACCCTTTTTAGACAACGAATTTAATAGAGCTGTTGAAGCCACAGTACAACACGCCCCCGTGTCGGCAAGAAAAGTGACCGTTTGACATCTATCTTCCTGAAACAATCCGATGAACCCGTGAAGTATTGGTAAGTCATTATTCAACTTATTTTTCGATAACGTAGTTACTGTTTTGACCACTTCATTACATTTTATCTGGTTTTGCTCTTGAACCAACTCGCATATATTTTTAAATCCCGCTATCTGCTCATCGCTCATAGTATTTTTCTTTGAGTTTTCACTTCCTGTGTCGCGAAATTCTTGTCTCTCTTTTTGAGGGTTCCCTCTCTTCGCGCTTTGATTGACAGGTAGGTGTGTTTCTGACTCTTTCCCTGCTCCGCTCTCCGAAATGGGGGATTTTCGCACTAGCCCTTCTGGTTTTTGTCCGATTCCCCCCTTTGATGACGTAGTCTCACAAGCGATTGGTTCTTGTGTCGAAACTGGAATAATGCTCCTTTTCATGTATTGCATCGCTAATTTATTTTCGTCTACGTTCCTATGTTTTGACGCCTGTCTTGCTCGTGTGTTTACATTCACTCTTTGCTGGGGACTACTTATTTTATCTTTCGATTCCTTTCCGCTATTATCACGAAAGCTTACTCTACACAACTCGTCCTTTTTATTCTTATTTCTGTCGTGAGCTACCAATTCTTCCTGAATTTGACGATTGTTTTGTACTTCGTTTGAAATTTTCGTCCTTTTATTTAACTGCCCCTCATTTTTAAATTCTCTCTTCGTACGCTCCCAACGTCTTTTTAACAAGCGGACTCCTTGCTCCAGAATGCTGCCAATCATTAGCGTGATTCCCTTCCATAGGTTTACTATTGAACTGCATACTTTTTAATTTTTGGTAGCCGGGGCATTCAGTTGTATTATCTGCTCTGTCGTCTCAATATTATCTTCTTGCCCTAACGAATACGCGTTGATTGCGTTAACACGTAATTGCGAGCATACCGACGATACTTTTTGCAAAGTTTCCGCGTAACTAACCGCCTCGTCAAACGAACTAGGATTTTTCAATAAAATTTCTCTTTGCAAGTCCGGCGTTAATCCTTCAATAAAACGGCCTAATAGTAACTTATTTGCAATTTCGCACTCCTGTGGTGCGCTCATTATTCCCAGAAAATTTACTCCTGCTTTTCTTAACCTCTGGGCATAATTTCTAATCGGCTCTTCGGCGGACCTTTATATGTTTGAAAATTCAATTTGCCACTCAAGGAATGATTTTTGACGTGAGAAAAATTTTATGAATTTTGCCTTAACCTCCTCATAACTTTTGGATTTACTTAATAGTGGATCATCAATCAACAACTGTTGCGCGTCACCCTCTAACTTTGCCTTAAATATGATTAATTTTTGCAATTCATTCCAGTTCGCTAAATTTGCGATGCTCTCAAATCCCTCAAAATAATACCTACAACTCTCCGCTTCTCCGGAAAAAGGTTTAACAAGGGAAATTAGATTCGGATCCATTTTTGGATATTCTAACAAACGATTGCCTCTAAGCTTTATCGCTCTCTTCTGCTCTCAGTTTCCTATTTTCCACCATTTATCCGTTACCCAAAGTTGACAAATTATAAATTTTCCCACACAAACAAATACTCCTATTACGTTGCACATTAAACTATCTGCGTGACTATTTCCGCCTCACCAAAACAAATAAGTTGTATACCGCAATATTTATCCTTGCTCACATCCATTTCACTACCGTTAACTACTAACATTTTCTCTGCCCGCCGCATTTTCCAAAGCTAATTTTTACCTTAACACCAATCACACTGAAATGGGACATTATCCCACCTAATTCTGTAACTTTGAAAAATCCAAATTTGCCCCCAAGAACAAACTGCCTCAGCATTATGTGCGATTTCCCCTAACCGCGGCACAACAATCATAAACTTCAACGCCTAAATTATTAAACATGCTCCCCCAAAATAATTTTCACAAAGAATTGACTCTACAATATCCAGTTCGTAAGAGCTTGTTTGATGAAGAACTATACCAAAACATAAAGCAAGTTGCGAAATTTGACTTTTGAGTTCGAATTAAAATGCATAAATTTTGTTTGATATTTTGCACTACCAAACCAAAAAACACACAAACAAATAATTTTATTTTCTAATTCTTTTGATACTCTCACTCTCTGGATATCATAAAATCATTTTACACAAAAAATAACAATTTTTTTTTTTTTTTTTGACTGAAAAGAAAATTTAATTTTGACTAAGTGATTGAATGTTATACTTCCTCGAAGTTAGCAATAAAAATAAAACTTTGAATACATTTCAATTAGAAAGGCATTAATTTTCAATTTCCTCATAAGTTCACTACTCCCAAATTATTTGAGTTCATGGCAGCAAAACCTTAAACATGAACTATCCTATTATACCACTGGTCACTGCACCAATATAGGACCAAATGTGACCCTACTAAACTCGGAACCATTATTTAGACCACTAGTCACGGCACCAATATAGGACCAAAAGTGACACTACTGAACTCGGAACCATTATCTAGACCACTGGTCACGGCACCAATATATGTCGCGGCCAGGTTCACGACATCAGGGCGCGTGATACGCAAAGTGGCATAGACAATAAAACACAAATTCTTTTGGTTAACTAGATTAATTTATTCACTTTTATAGATATTAACTTAGGCCCATGAGACTACTATTAAAAAGGAAAATGAAATGTGCAGGGAACGAACCATGTCCGGATCCAACGGCAGCACTTGTTGTGAATTTTAGTCCATATGTGTCGGTGGGCGATCCTTCCTCGTCCGGAAGCGAATGGTGATCATCATAGTCCTGCTTGCAGAAGAGGCCTGCCGCGCCTATTTTATAGACGGCAGATGTTGTCAATCAAAAATTGTACAGAAGGGGCCCATCTCTGCCTTGGAAGATGAAGTGGTTTCAGGGAAAAACTGATCACCTCTGTCCAGATCTGATGATGCTCTGATGTAGTTCTTATGTCACTCTCGTGTTCTCTGACCCTGTTTTCTGATGATGTTTTTGGTTTTAATTCACCAAAAGCCCCTTGCTGATTTGATGGGAGGTCTTGACCAATTCAGGCTCTTCTGGCCTCCCATCTTTTCTTAGATTTCTCCCAACCAGGGCGCTTCCCGTCGGCCGTTGGCTGGCGAGTTTATCTGTGGGGCGGTACGAAGATCCACGCAATCAGAGCGTTTTGCTTCTGGTGTTCTCACGGTGTTGTTGCCTCCTCCGCCATCTTGAGTTATAAAATTTATATTTATCTTATCCCTCCAATGGGCCTTTGTTGAGAAAATCTCTTCAGCTATTGTTGGTCCAGACGGACTGTCGCCGCTGGTCGTAAAAATGCCTATTACATTGTAACCCCCCATCTTTCTGTTACGACACCCAATTACTCAACAATGAATTAATTTATCACAATTATTTTTGTACCACTAAAATCTACACAATACAGTGGATGTATTCTGCCTCAATCAGAGTTTTTAATGCAGAAATAAATATTAAATGAATTTTTAAAAGTTAAAATTTTAGAAAAAATCCCGATTTTTATCCATTAGCAATGATAAGTGTTTGTATTAAAAACTATACTCTCCGGCCATCTTGATCCAGGCACAAAACATGAAAAATGATATTAGCTATAATTTTCAACTGGAACTGTATGCCTAAACAAATTACATTTTAAAATATCATGTTTCAAAAATTATGCTTATTAGGTCTAAATCTTAATTCGGAAATTGATATTTAGGTTAATATGATTTTTTCCCTCTAAATGTCATCAAACACACATCACTGATCAACGGTAGGAAAATTGGATTTTTAAAAACAAAATTAAAGAAAATAAATTCAAATGTATACGTCTACCTTAAATTTTCACTACGTTCAATTTTCAGTACTTTATGAATCTTGCTGTATAATTTACGTAATTACATATTTTTACTCTTTAAAAATACATTATTGTGGAGTTTAGTTATAAACATTATACACAGTGTCCATAAAAGAATGTCCCAGTTTCAATGGTATATTACAGCAGAGTAATTTAGACTATTTACAACAAATCGTACATCACATTGAAAGTAAATTAACCTAGATTTTCCTACAAATGTTCAATACATGCACCATTAGTTACACGCACACATCTAACCTATAGTTCAATTCTTGTCATTCTTTGGATAACAAGTCCGGGGTAATGGAAGCAATAGCCTCTTCAATTCTGTGTCTCAACTCTGAAATCATTAGGTAACGGTGTAACGTATGTACGATCTTTTATAAAGATTCATAGGAAAAAAGCGCATGGGGTTATGTCAGGTGAACGTGGAGGCCAATGACAAAGAGCTCTGTCTCTTCGACTATTACGACCTATCCGACGGTCAGGGACTTCGATGTTCAACCACTCCCGTACAAGAAGTACTCGCCCATGCACTTATCCAAAACTGTTTGAGTTTCTCTTTAATTGTGACCTTGAACCAAAACCTAAAACTTTACAACGCTTATAATTGATGCTATTGAAATTTATAACTGGGACTATAACTTCATGGACATAAAATTGTATTGTGTACAAAAATGGCGCAGTTCTGGTTCGTTTCCAAGAGAGTGACTGAATGAAACTTTAGGCATCCTAAACAGAGACCGAACAACTTATGATCCAGTATCCCCAGAGTCGATCAACAGCACTGCCATTAGTTTAAACACGTAAATGTCGATTTAAGACTGGTATCAAAATGAGAGTACGGATTTTATTCGTTTTGAAAATGTGGCTCGTTTTTAAAAAGGTTTAAGAACCACTTAATAATTTCAATAACATTGAATAAAATCAATTATGTCATATTTAATAATCGAAATTTCTTTCCTTTTTAATTCCTTCTCAATTTATTTCATGAAACACACACATAAAAAGCATTTCTAATGGGCATAAATAGGAATACACGACGATACGAATAGAAAAAGAAATCGAAATGCTGTGTAGATAAAATGCTCTCCTTTTTTAATATGACAAAAGCACTCCCGATATCCCCCCCCCCCCTTAAACCCTTTCCGGAGAGAAATCTCTGAATTGAGAGAAAAGCCACGAAAAAACGAACATGAAAAATGCACAATAAAATTTGAAGAATGATAAGAAAGACATCGGAACGCAATTCACTTCCCCCGTCTATGTTTACTTCTATTCTTCAATGTACTTTTTAGCTTTATTCATCTTAAATATTTGTTCACTACCGCTTTCTGTTCATTCCTGCTGTATCTGCTTTTCTGAAAGAGTTTTTTTCACTCAGAAACATGTATTAAAATTAATAGTTGTAAGTAAGAGTACATGCGCAGATACACTACTGAACAAAATATTGCAAGTTTGAAAAATTTAACATTATTCAATGTTTTCCATGACCAGGACACTTGCCAGATTTAAATTTTACTGAGAGTTTCTGGAGTGTCATTGGAAGGAAAATATATCAAAGTTCTTCCAGAAACAAAATAAGAGTTTCAGAATGTAATATAAAGTTTGGTACCGTTAAATACAAAAATACGTGTTGAAAAACCCAGAGGATTCCATGCCTTAAAGAGTAGCTCCCAGAGACGGCTCAACAACGTATTAAATGCATTTCGGCTCAATATCCGTCATTTATTATTTTTTCTGCTCAGAAAAACTTGAAATTGTTTCTTTATTCGTTTAAATACAGAGGCCGATTTCTGGTAACCTGTGCATTTTTAAAGGCTGTTTTTTAATAATATTGATTTTTTTTTTTTCCAATAGCTAAGTTTCTTACTGTCTTTAAACTGGCTTAACATGTCAGCAACAAAAAATATCAATTTAATTTTAAAAATATTATCTTTTATTTTTTTAATTCTCGAAAAAATTAATTTATTGAACTTGCAATACTTTTGCCCAGTAGTGTACATTACATGCGACCATTATTCAACTTATATATATTTGTTCTGATTATGTATCTGTCCATATATTTAGAAATTTTTATTTATTTATTTATTCCAACGGGGATGCATATGGTTACTAACCATTAGGTCTGCAAAATGGTTACTAACCATTTTACAGACCTAGTGCATTCCCCGAAATCGGCATCCATTCCTTCAAGTAGCACCACTGTCGGCAGATTCCATTGCCACTCTGAGAATTTTGACGCTCCCTTTCCCCTAGATAGCAGCTCCTGAGCTCTAATTGATGCAGATTGCACTATGAATTTAATTTAGCCGAGAGCATCCAAGCCAAATATCTGCTCATGGGATCTTTTACATGCCGCATAATCATAAGAATGGGCACTGACGATTTTCTGCATCTTGAAAATCAACCGACTTGGGGGCCAGGTTCAATCCTCCATGTCGTGGTGACCCCCTCATTATTTTACTCGAGTGTAAAAATGAATATAAATAAATTAATTATGCCTGCTAGAAAAGTATTTTTGCAAGGGGATGAACATTGAAAACTGATGCATTTTGCTTACGAATTATTTCATTATATATGCCGAAAAATTCCCCGTTAAAATAAATCTTTATGGTCGGGAAACACCAAAAGATAATTTTTAGAAAATGTAATTTTGAATGAATAAGAGATTGAACGTTAGTGGTAGTACAAGGTTACTTGCAAAACACCAAGAGGGAATGGAAGAAACATAAAAAGAAAAACAAATAAAAATGACTCACCAACATCAGCAATGTGCTTCACTCACTTTTATTTTGAAGTATAAACTGTCGGGTCATCATTTTATAGCATTCATTTTTTTTTTTTTTTTTTTTAGCCATTACAAAACTCGTGCTCGCTATATATATTACTGTGGGTTTGGTATAAGAATTCACGTAAATCTCACGGCAGCACAAAAAGGGGTCAGCCTTCTCGTGGTCGATTGGAGTGGGACCCGGCCGCTAATCCTTGCATCGGCCGTCACAGAGGTAGGTCCCTTCAAAAAGCAAGTCCTATAAATGGGCTCCCGTGCCGGGATGTTTGCTTCATCACCACGCAAGTAACCATCGGAGAGTCTCCAGCAGGTGGTCACTGTGTCCGGTGAATGAGAGTGAGTACTGTGTCTGTGAGTGTTTTGTGTCCCCCCCCCCCAGCTTGGGGGATCGCTTTTATAGGCGATATGCCACGGTTACAGCATCTTTACAAATTTCAGCAAACTTTCCTGAAAAAGACAACACTACTCGACCTTCTAGGGGTCCGTGGTTGCCACAATAATAGCATTGCGTGGCAACACAGGAGGAAAAAAGGGGAGGTGTAGAAGGCGATTTATGACCCGGGGTCTGTCAAACGGTTAGAAGAGGTCATCTCAAAGTCGCTTAAAATGATGCACTTTTCGTGTAGTTTGATGAATGCACTTTTTGGAGAATGGCACAAGTGAATAATTCTTTGTAAGAATTTAAGAATGTCATGGTTCATCGTGACAATCAGCAAACTTTTCTGAAAAAGACGATACTACTCGACTTTTGAGGGGTCCGTGGTTGCGTCTTTGCAATAATAGCATTGCGTGGCAACACAGGAGGGCAAAAGGGGAGGTGTAGAAGGCGATTTATGACCCAGGGTCTGTCAAACGGTTAGCAGAGATCAGCTCAAAGTCGCTTAAAAAGATGCACTTTTCGTGTAGTTTGATGACTGCAGTTTTTGGAAAATGGCACAAGTGAATAATTCTTTGTAAGAATTTAAGAATGTCACGGTTCATCGTGACAATCAGCAAACTTTCCTGAAAAAGACGACACTACTCGACTTTTGAGGGGTCCGTGGTTGCGTCTTTGCAATAATAGCATTGCGTGGCAACACAGGAGGGCAAAAGGGGAGGTGTAGAAGGCGATTTATGACCCAGGGTCTGTCAAACGGTTAGCAGAGGTCATCTCAAATCGCTTAAAAAAGTGCACTTTTCGTGTAGTTTGATGAATGCATTTTTGGAAAATGGCACAAGTGAATAATTCTTTGTAAGAATTTAAGAATGTCACGGTTCATCGTGACACTCCAGGTCCCGATCGGCCAGGAACTTGGGCGTACAAGGCCTACGCCTTACCACTACGCCACCCTGTCGGACATATATTTATAAGTTTAATTACATATAAATATTTTTAAAAATTGAGAATAGTTTTAATTATTTATTTATTTGCAGGTTGTTTGCATATTTATTTATTTATTTGTATTCTAACATATAAATCCCTTCCAAACTAAGAAACAGAATTACTCTTAAAAATGTGTTCACAAACATTCTTTATGCTTTAACCAACTTATGTTGGTATTTTTACTTCCATTTAATGGCTCCCTGGTGGAAATGTATTTTTCACAAGATATTTTTCTCCACGTCCATTTCTAAATCTTTTAAGCCTCTCACTGTTTTTCCACCTTTAAGCACCGCTTAAACAGCTCAAAAATAAAAAGCAAACATTGAAATTGTTTCTTCAAAATGTTTCTTATAAGGCTTTAAAGCAGATATTTTTTATGTCTCTTTTTTTTTTTTTTAACTAATGCAACAGAATAAAATCAGGATTTTCTCCATACTTTTATAAAAACTTATGTGTTTCAGAGTTAAGTGGTACAGTTCAAACTTAGTTTATTTCAAATTTTTTAAGATTTTTTTTTTCTTCCTTTCTAGTTTTACACTCTATTTTGATGCAAACTGCAGAACAGACTGCGTATCTGAATATATGGCTTGTTCGAATGATCATCCCAATTACCTTTTTAACAACACATTTTCTATTAAATTTTTGTTGTTTGTAACATTCAGAAATCGGATAACTTGTGACGACTTTCATGGAAACCCCACCATATAAAGAAATGGGAGTGGTGGTAATAAGACTAGCCGAAAAGAAGAAAAATTGCTTCATATGTGATTTTTACCAACTACATTTGGCACTTCAATCTCAGAAATGAATTTCGCTTGTGTCTACGCAGGAGCCCAGAAGGAGAAGAATTGGAATTTTCATGCTATTCCTACAATTGATACTTTTCCGTCTAGTACTATACAAGCCCACAGTTTGGCCACGGAATTTTGACATTTGTACGCTTTTGCGCATGGCAAAAAAGAACGAATCCTTTCGAGTTTTAGGGTTCGTTTGCACGTGCGTTTATTTAGGGCGCGAATCAGAATGTTTGTTTCTCTGTTTGTTAAAAGCAACTAAATTCATAAACTGCCATATAGCATCAGTTTTGGAGAAATCAAGTATGCTAAACGAACTAGAACGAGAACAAAAACCGGTACATTGCTCATAGCAGTTTCTCCCTTGAACATGAATGAATTCTTGGCACTCTGTCAGGCAGATCGCATTAGTTGATGGTAAAACTTTACTTTCCCCTACACACCAAAATCAAGTTTATAATCTAGCTTTTCTTCAAATGTACTTTTATAAACCGCTAATACATATTCATTCGTTTATTTACTCATTCATTTATTCATTCATTATTTCACTCATTCATTCTGGATGAATTTCGCATCTGTACATATTCTACGTCATAAGATCCATTCGATAAAGTTTTTTTCCAAAAATATCCGTCAGTTAGATCAAGATTTGGAAAAGTTGACAGTTGCCTTTTGTCGTTAGTGTTTTTTTTTTTTTTTTTTCTTCTTCAAAATTGAACAAACATTGTTCAAATCAATATTTCACGCCGAGAGCTTCTTCCAATAGGCTTGCTCATGGGAACTTGAATCTTAGGCCCAGAGTTTGTATAATTTGCTTCATACTTTCCCGATAGCACGAATATTAAATTCTTTTGAACTGTTCTAAATTAATCGAAAAATTGTTCAAATGAAAAAACAAAATTTCGAAACGACGTTTCTTTGCCGAGATTTTCGAATGCAAAAAAAAACAAATCTTGCTAATTGGACAACTCCCTCAAAAGGTATTGTAGAAGGGAGAAAGACTGACGAACATACATTTCCCCCATCGCAAAATCCTACTTTCATTTATTTTTATTTATTTTTTTTTTTAATCTTTATTCACTTATTTTTTACTTTTCTTTATTTTTAACAATATTTTTACGATACATTAAACCTTCTTCCATTATTTTTTCCTTTTTTTTTATTTTTACGGGAAAGTAGGCTATAAAAAGTGTATTGTAATGTCCTGCCTTTTTACTATTTGTCCTACGCTTTTCTTGCAATTTTTGGATTTCTTTCTTAGAAAGAAATCCATATATCCTACAAATCATACGTCCGACACGTCTTACAATTGTAAGAATTGTAGGACAACTCTTACCCCTATTCTACTGATTTTGTATTGAAGAACAAGTGTTGTGGATTGATTTTCCTAAAGTGACTATCGCTGATGGCATGAGTAGATTGGAAAACATAGTACTTTAAAAAACGTAGTACTAACTTCAATAAACATAGTACTTTAAAAATCTCTTTCAGAGTTAAAAACGGCGTATTAGCTTCTAAAAATCGCATCAGGGAGCATCTATAGGGCAACAGGGCCCACTAGAAATAGTAACAGGGCACACTAAGAAATAGTAACAGGGCACACTAGAAATAGTAAGAGGGCGCACTCGAAAGGGTACCAGATCGCATTCAAAGTGCAACAAGGCGCATCAAAAGGGCAAAAAGAAGCACCAAAACAGCAACAGGTCTCATCAAAAGGGCCACAAGAAGCACCAAAACAGCAACAGGTCGCATCAAAAGGGCAACAAAAAACACCAAAACAGCAACAAGAAGCACCAAAACAGCAACAAAGCAAGGCGACCCGGCCAAAAATCTCTAGAGTCGCCACTACTTTTCATTCAGCAATCAATACTAACTCTTTAAATGGTACCAAGTTTTGTAAAAAAAAAACATTTTTTGATAATAATATGTCTTACTACTTTTCTTCAGACAAAAGAATTAGTTAAACAAAAATCTGAATAAATGAACTATCTTCCTATAGTAAGGATCATGCTGTTAAATGAAGTGAAAACTAATTTTTTTAATGTTTTTATTTTAAAGACTATTTTACAGTGCTTTTGTACAATTACAACGCATAAATGCACAGCACAATATACATTTTCTCGTTTAATATTCAAATACAACAGAGCATCAAACTTTTTCAAATTAACTATTAACACAATTTAAACTTAAAATGTTTGCTAATTAATTTGTTGTTCACCGACTGCTTTTCAGAATATTTAAAACTTGATCCCTGTATTCAAACAGGATAAATGAGCTTCCAATTTGTGAAAGAGACTAATTCTTACCACGTGTTTCACAGATTACATGCCCTTTAGTTGTTCATAAATATTCATTTAAACCAATTCATTAAACTACAATAAGTTTGTAAAAATGTTTTTGTTTGAAAATTAAATAAACTTTCGCATTTAAGAGACATTGGTGTAACATTGAATTGATTTCAAATAGATGGTGCGAAGTACACGAAATTTAATTAAGCGGTATTGTTGGAAATACCATTTATTAAATATGTGCTCTTTCTGTAAAAGAAAAAAATCGCAATAACAACGCAGTAAATGTTCGATAATAAATACTTTTCCACATTTTAAATTTTTTAGCTTAAAACTCTAAACATAACTTATTTCATTTTTTTTTTTTTTTGGTAAGGATATTTGCATTTTCAGCACGAGTGATTCTTATCTTCTATATCAAACACACACACATAGTTTGATACGTGTGTCTGTGTATCAATGCGTGTGTGTCGGTCTCCTCCTGGCGAGATGAAAAGGCCCAGAAGTGCAAGATTTTGGTTGTAGGTACCGTTGGTCAGGTTATCGTGCGCCTCGAAGCGTTTTTCTCAAAATTCGAATTAGTTCTTTTTTTATTCGAATTTTAAGCAAAACTTATGATTTTAGGATTATCTCACCAAAAAATATCACACCTTTTCGTCTTTTTCGGTATATTACAGCCCGTAAAAAACTGCACAAGATGATTACTCTTTGCATTGCCGTATTGTAAAAAAATAGAGCACGCGTAATACTCACTTTAAGTAGCTTTCGAATTTGATTCTGAATTTATCTGCTCAGTTTCAGTATTTGCGCTAAAATAGACATTATGTCGCCAAAAGGAAAATTTCTACTTTGGAGTAAACCGCTAACGCATAAATTTTGTCGCCAAGTCGTGTTCATAACATTTCTTTCCGTTTCGTTAATTATTTTCTACATTTGGTAACTTTTCGAAACTGCGCCAAAAATCCTTATTAGTAAAAATAATTTTGATTTAGTTCAATGCGTTGTTTATTCCGTTGGATCATGATGCACTTGAACTATATTACACATTTTGCTTTTCGTTGCGATTTCCCATTTTGGATGCATTTTATATTCAAATCAAGGGAATTCCTGTAGTTTTTGCCATTTTTTAAACTGAAAAATGCTTTTTTCGGTAACCATTGCGCTGTTAAACGTTTTATTGTCATACACGGCTTTTACTCTAGTTGGTGTCATTTAGACTGGATGAAATCTTTTCTTTTGAACTATAATTTGTCTCAGTGTTGGTTAAGGGCTCAATATTTGCTAACTGATATATTTATTTACTTTTCTAAATGGTGCTTTTATTTTTTTTCTGTTCTTTTGTTGGCTTAATATTTGTTTTTCGATAAAAGCACAATTTTATCTTCAGTTTTAGGAAACGCTTTTTTTATTCCAATGGAGATTTTTCGAGACATTTAACAGAGCTGCAAGAAGGTTTTCAGAAGCCGTTGTCTTCATTCTGATGAGGATCTTGAGAAGAACTGTTGATAACATCCAAGAACTGCTCTCTGTAGCCTAAGGGGTTTGTATAATAAGAATATATAAAATGAGAATTTTTAGGAAGTTTTACTGTTCTCTTGCAGATTTTAAAGGACTGTTCCACATTTGAGTATTTTTCAAAATATGCATACATATACTGTCCCAGAGTGAAAAACGAGATTATACTCAGAATATGTAAATTTCAAATGACCATAAATATTACATTTCTTTAGGATACGCTATACAACATATTTCTAATACCAAAACAAATCATTTACATATTTTTATCGCAAAATATACAGACTTTTTTATCAACCAGTTGCATGGTAACGGGATTGACATTAACAGCAAATTATCTTCCAAAATCCACATCATAATTAATATCACTAAGAAATAAAGCACAATTTTTAAAAACAATTAACTAGAAAATCATATTCAAGCAAAATAAAGCACTAAATTTCTTTTTAACATAAAAATCTACGTAACAGACTTGACATTGAATAAAAATACTCACCTTGTAAGAAATTGTTTACACCACTCGGCTGTTGTTTTAACAACTGCAAAAAAAAAAAAAAAAAAAAAAAAAAACGAGAAGTTCCGTCTAGAACTTTACGAGCATGCTTTCCCGTATACACCAACTTCAAATTAATAATCTATCTATGTCTCTCTCTTTCTCATTTAGCTTTAGTTCTCAATTACTTCAACTATACCCTTTTCAACGGTTGATACATATTCATTTACTTACTCATTCATTCTTTCATTTACTCAACCGTTCATTTATTCATTTACTCATTCATGTATTTATTCACTTATTTATTTATTTTTTAATTAATTCAGTCATTTCTTTGTTTTATTAGTTATTCACTCTTTTTTTTATTTTATATTTAGTCACTCATTCATTCATACATTCCTTCACTCATTCATTTAACCCCATTTCATTTTTTTTTTTGGAAATATCCTTAAAAACCCCGATCAAAAATTTTCATTGGAAAATAGGCCCTGTTTTGTTCTGATCGAACTTCGTATCCGTACATATTCTACGTCATAACATCTTTCCGATGTTTTTTTTTCCAAGCAAATCAGTCTGTTCGATCATGATTTATATGGGATTGAATTTTCCCCGTAGGCGCTATGCTATTTTTTTCTGAACTGTCCGAAAATGAACAAAAATCTTTCAAATTAAAAAGTATTTCTCATCAACAGCTTCATCCAATAAGCTCTTTCATAGGAACTTTGATTTTAAAATTAAATTTTCCCCATAAACACTAATGTTAAGATTTTTTTAATTGATCATAATTGAAAAAAAAAATTGTTCAAATCAAAAAGTAAAATATGGAAATGAGATGTCCTAGCCGAGATCTTTCGAATCGGACTATTCGTTCAAAAGTTATTAAGGAGGGTGACAGACAGACCGACAGACACACCTTGTCCCCCATCTCAAAACCCTACTTTCAAATTTTTAATTTATCAATCTTAATTTAATTACTTCACTTGTTTTTACTTTTCTTTATTTTTAACGATATTTTAACAATACATTAAGCCTTCTTTCATGCTTTATTATATTTTTTTATTACTTTTACGGGAATGTTGGCTAAAAAGTCTACAGGTAAATATTTAACAAATTATAAGTGCTTTTATTGAAAAAGTGTTCACATATGTTGGTAAAATGTTTAACCCTTTTTCATGAAACTATGCCTTGGTAAAAAGACTTGACAAAAGATGAGAGACAAAATGCTTTGCAAAAATCTTTTTTCCTATTTTTTTCCCGGGAATTATCTTAAGAAATTAAAATAATGGTGCTATATTTTTGATGAAATGTCCCAATTTCTTTTTATAGTAAAAAATCAAAATGAAAACATATGACTGAATTATAAAATACAGAATGTGAACAAGCTATTTTTTTCATCTTCTACATTCAAAAGTCTTTATATTAGAGGGAAACATATGTAATATTTTTTTTTTGTATTAGGAATATGCTGTGTAGTACACCCTAAATAAATAATGTTTATAGTAAGTAAAATTAAGATACCCCTAGTATAATCAATTCTTTCACTGTGGGCAATATATGTATGCATATTTTGAAAGTGATAAATATTCTAATGGGAATTTTTAACTAAATTATCCTTATAAATGTTGAATGTGTGCCACATGATTTTATTTCTTTTCTCCGTCATGGAATGATGCAATATTCGAGTTGTCCGCTGAACGCTGGGTACGTCAGCTAGTAATAAAACAATACGAATGGTTCTGATAAGTGAAATAACGGAGAAGCTATTCCTGGGGGAAAAAAAGGCATTGAGAAGCATAAAAATGTAAAACATATTGCTTGCATATGTTTCGGGGTTACAAAAAGCACTTGTCTCCGTAGAAAATTTTGTGTGCTTCAGGGTATAAGAGAGAAATACTATTTCTATCTCTTTAGCAGTTTTTAAATTAATTATTTATTTGATAATATCTTGTTAAAGCAAAAAGAGTTAAAATCGCGAAAAATATATTAGATCAACATCAGCAAAGAAAATTGTCTAACTTTCAAAAAAGGATCAAAAAAATTGAAAAAAGTAAAGTATAAATAAAAGTATCTATAGAGATGCATATCAATATATATACCAGGAAAAAGAAAAAATGTCTAGCGTTAAAAATACGAGAAAATATGGCAAACTGTAAATTTTAAAAAAGCCGTAAAAATTAACTTTTTGAACAATTCACAAAATGTATTGTTCACATTAAAAAAAAGCCCTATCACAAAATTTTAAAAGAATCAGCCAAAAATAAAAAGGTTTCCCCCCAACTAATCAAAGGAATCTTTTAGCTATGCAATGCAAAGTGATGAGCTCTCAAAGCAAGTTTTCATATATACTAAGGCAGAACCGAGATGAGAAACTCGTCCAGAGAATTTCTCTCTCTCTCTCTCTCTCTCTCGTATTAAAGCTTTTGCGTCAGTAAAATGAATGAAACCAACTAAGACTAAATGAGCCAGACGTGTTGTCATAAACAAACAATAAATCGCCGCAACTCCTGTCGTTTTTGCCAAAGGCTTGATCAATTTCCTCGAAACTCACAGTTGTATTGATTGCGAATAGCCCCTCAAAGTCTATTATCGCCTGATATGTGATGTCTTTTAAAAAGTACCAGTGAAATTGCGCAGAGAGTGTTTACAAGTCACAGTCCAGTGCTGTATCTAGCATAGCAGTCCATAAATGTCGACCCACTATGTTGCATAATCGCTATAATCGCTGTGGTGTTATTTGCTAACTAATGATTAACAAAGCAATGGCAGATTACACTTTACTAAGAAAACCACTGGTCAAGTCTTATAAAATGATTTATTTTTTAATATTTAGTAGTAGCTTTTAATATATTGCTTGGAGATCAAAAAACTTCTATAGCTTTTAAACATTCTCCTCTTGATATTAGCGGATAAACACATGATAGGATTTCTACTCATCTTCAAAGCACTTTTAAATCGTTGAAAATATTTTCTCGAAACGCTTACATTTTTAAGTTGACGGGGCAATTTAGAGGTTTCAAAACTTTGATAATCCAGTTCGAATAAACAGAATTCAATTTCCTCAAACATTTATTTTATATTAGATGTCAGATAGTACTCATATCATAATTGAAAACCAACTTTTCAGAGGAATATTTCTCTGTGAAATTCCATGATATGATTTAGAAGAATAAATATTTTACTTCAAGGTGTATAATATTTTTCCTGTTAAATCATAATTCTTATTGTTGGGATAAAATGGCTTATTTTCAGGAACATCAATATTCTCGGAATAGCTCCGAAAAAAACTGATTTAGATTTGAAAAACTGAGTTCTTATTTTAATACTTTCTTTTCTCAAATCTTTAATCCCTCTCGTGTCCCTTTTCTCAAAAATGAACCTATACAATCTCATTTTTGAGACTCTGGCAGAGATGCTCCCTCATATTTGAGGAAACACACTATCAGAAATAACACGACACGTGAGAAGCAAGATTACGTCGTTGTTGAGAACGCTGTACCACTAGGGAATCGAACTCGAATATTTCTGTCTGCAGGCGAAGGATCAACCCCCTGTGCCAGAGGACATCGGGCAGCCAGCGAGACAGTTGGATTACATAGCCGCTAAACGTACCAACTGCGAGTGCTACGAGTTTCGTGTCAAATTTCTTAATAGCTCAATCCAGAAGATCGTTAATCATCCACTCGTTCATTCTGTTTTCTTGTTTTACTGCGCCGATCTGAAATTAAGATCGCACGCTTGATCCAAGGCGAATTATTCATCTTGTATTCCTGCTCTGAAGAAACGGACAGACGACGCACATTCTTAAATCGTTCTAGCGTCTCGCGCTGTAAATAATCCCTTAGTTTTTATTGCAAATGCCATTGTTCTGAAGAAGTAATCGTTAAAAAAAACTTGTATTAATTATGAACTTTAAGTTGAAGTAGAACTTTTTAATTTATTGCAATAAAAATAAAATAATACTTGTTCTTTCCGTAACTATAATTTCTAATTTAGTATCGGTACTTAAAACGGAGAACGGCGGTTGTTCATTTCAAGTCAAAATTGCTTTTAAAAAAAGAAGGTATAATTTCTCACTTTTAAGCACATCATTTTTAGTGGTGTTTCATAAAAATATTAAGTTAGAGCAAATATTTTATTTTACACTACATTATTAAGTATTCAACTAATAATAGCCGAAATTTTAATACTCTTATCAATTAAATGAAAATATCTGATTTATATTTTACATGGAAAAAATGTCAAGTACAAATTCTAATAATTAGTATGTAAATTGTCTAATGAACTGCATATTGAACTAGTTATTTAAAAAAGCATTATATATTGTTATTTACATTTGAATTTGTTGTTTTCCAAGTTCAAATTGCTTGCATTTATGCCTCGTGATAATATCCAAATTTTTTTAAGTGTCTGCGTTCTCTCTCTCCCCTCCCCCTTCTTTCTTACTTTTTTTTAATTATATTTTAAGCTGTATTGTTTTTTTCTCATATACATATTCACTCTCGTGACTCGACAGTTTTGGACATCGTGGTTATAAAATCCCACTGATTGATTCATTAAGTCAGTTTAAAAACGTTTTGAGCCCAAATACTTCTACCAAAATTGATTCCCAAATGGATCCAACATATCCAGTAGAGTAGATGTTCGGCAACTGTAACAAAATTTTGGACGCAACTCATTGGATATCATAGAGTGTATTCAAACGAATTTTCAAATTCTTGTTGACGAAATCTCTCAACAGCACAAAAGAGAGGGCTTATGAAAAATAAAATTAATTTATGGCGAACATAGCAAAGTAACGTTCGCATAAGTTTGCTATGCCAACATAAAGAAATACTTCACATTGTAGAATCCTGAAGAATTATTCAGCACCATTGAAATAGCATGTAAAGGGATTGAAAAATATGTACCACATGAAAAATGGAGTTCTAAGAGATAGCGAAAATTTAAACGATCTTCATGTGATATATCACATGATGCACAAAAAATAAGAAGGAAAAAGAATGGTGCAAAAAACTTTGGCAAATTTTATCATTCAATTTATTTCTAATTCTGTAATTATTAAGATATGAAAGAATCTAAATAATTTAATTTTCATCAAGTTATTATTTGTCATTATATTTTGGTAAAAATGCCAAAAAATTTGGTGTAAGAAATTTAGTAGGACTAAATATCTTTAGGAGAGCTAATTACTTGCTTTCGTACAAAAATAATGTTTTGCTCATTGCGAATTCGTGTAGTAATACCGTATTTTAAAGTAAGTAATTAACAATGCAACTAAGTAGTCCTATATTTTTTCGAATTCTGTATTTTAGTGTTAGTGATTTTACAGTGGTAGTTAGTTCTTAAATGTTTTTTGACCCACGGATATGTGATTGCTTTGAGCTTCTTGCAATTTACATACATTAATTTCCTCCGCTTCTCCTGAAAGTTTCGCTTAATGTGCCTCCATTTTATTGCTATCTGCACAAAATTTGAAAGCTGCAGTGCTCTTCATGAGAAGAACATACAATAGAAAAACTCCTTCAATCGTTTCTTATGATATGTTTCATACTTTAAGTTACATTTTTAGCCGAAGCAACCTTTGAAGATGAAACTGTAAAAATATGTCTCACTATATGCAGTCTATTTAAGTTTCGTTTTGATTTGAAAATAGAACAATTTCTGAAAATATTTTATCATAGAAATTTCGATTATATTTAAGTAGGATTCATATACGACCGTAAATTCTACATGCCATCAGTTTCAATTACTCCACATTGAGCACTCATAAGAAACAAAACAATTAAGCAAACTTTCTGAAATTTTTGAAAATTTAATTAAAAGCAGAAATAAAGAGCAGAATTACCTTTTAAAAGCGGAAAATTAACTTAGTTATAATTTAACATAAACGAAAGATTTATAAGACATTTATTTGATTTTTCCATTTGCGGAGAAAGAGGGGGAAAACCTCTTTTTTATTTCTTCTGCTGGAATATAAACTATTCGTATTTCAAAGCATTAACTACCGTTGTTTACTGACAAGTTCCCCGCTAAGTTTTTGAGCAAACAAAATGCAAGACAAAATAAAATCCTTTGCAGGCATAATCCTCCGAAAGAAGGCTTAATAAATTCGCAAACAACACAGCTCAAGAGATTTAGAGAATCGAGATTTCAAACACTGCCGTAGCTGAGACTGCATATGTACAATCACTTTTAAGAAATGTTTACCGAAGCTAGGCTCTTTTTATTCTGCTGCAGCGCTTTTGTCTAGGAATAATGAGTCCCCAGTGAAACATCTTTGGGATTTGAAGTACTTCAAAACCCTTCAAATATCCTGAAAGATACTTTTTCTCTTATTTAGGATCTTATGAAGAAGGAGAAATATCAAACGCTTAGAAGTTTAAAAATGCATGAGACCGACATTTTTAAACATTTAAATATAGGCTTCTGCTTTGAGCGATCTCCAGAAATCAAAATATCTGGATATTAAAGGATTGTTTCGAAAGCATAACATAGAAATAGAACTCTAATGAATAATTCTTGGTGCTCGCTTGCTTTTTCAGCCTGAATAAGATCATGTAGGATTTTTTAATGGGTGAAAGATAACTATAAAACCTGTAAATTAAAACCCAAACCGAGGGTTAATATTAAAAGCGATTATTTCAAATTTAGTTCTTTCAAATAATAGTTAAGCTTGAAAAGCTAGTTATAATTATGTCTTTCTAAAAAATGTTTTTTTTCTTTTCTTATTATTTAATGCTAGAAGCATTTTTTAAATAGCTTCTGTAAACTTATTAAAATCAAAATTTCCATTTTCTTTTGCTCAAGGATTCGAGTCTTCTATTTTAAGAATCATATTCTTAACTGACACATAAATTTTGCTTCATATATAAAATGTCTCCTAAAAATTTCTTCATTTCAGTGCTGTGAAAAGGATTTTTTTAAATAGAAATAATAATTAAAAAAGCAAAAACTAATTTGCAACTAATGTGATTTTTATTTGCATCTAGCCTATATCTATCTTGGGAGTGATTGCATTTTTTTGCCAAATTTTGTTTGAATGCATTCAGGTTTGCGAAAACAAACTTTCAAACAAACAAACGAAACACAAAATCACAAACTGTCAGATTTATAGCAATAAACATGTGAAAAGTACACATCATTAACTGTTTCAAAAAAAAAAAAAAAAGAGGAATATTAATTCTTCCCCTCTCTAAAAGAGCTTAGTTAAATACATTTCTCTTTTGACTTGAAATTTGTGGCGTTGGATTTAGAATTTAGAGTTATCTTGCTAATAGAAATGGCACTATACAGTCATTCATTAATTCTGTAATAATAAAATGGTATTTTATTTTTGTACGAGTATAGGAGTTTTCACTTCATACTATTATTGTTATAGCTATTATTTTTTTTTAGTTCATCAGAATTTATCTGTAAATCACATTGAATTGTGAAAGGGAAAGGAAGATGAGTTAATTTTATTATTAATGAAAACTATTTTTAAAAATCTTTAATAGGTATGCATTTGAGTACTACTTCGAATCAGCACTAATGTCACCAAGATTAGATACTACTTTTAATTTGTTTGCTACAGTCTCCTGTAAAAATGTTCTGATTTATCAATTCTTACTCTGAATCCAGGTCGTGTTTGAATGCGTAATGTGTAAGACTTTCCCCTTTGAGTAACCACGTCAACATCTTCTCCCTCAATTGTTTCGCTAAGTTACATCTTGCTGAAAGTAAAGCTGAAACCACGCTTCAAACATTCCATGGAAAGTACAATTTCTTTCTTCCGTTTCCTTCGTACTGAACTGTTTGAAAATAGTTAAATCGCCAAGATTTTCAAACAATTAACTTATATTCCGCAACACTACATTTTTAACTGCGCTTTAGCCACTTATTTTCATTACATATATAATTCCAGCCATACATTCCTCATAAATATTATCCATATTTTATCTCGTCCAAAAACTCCCAACAATGTGCATAGAAATATGTTATTGCCTAAACACACAAGGAGTCGACTTTCAACTTCATACTTAATTGTTTTAAGGAGACTTTCATTTACTTTTCTTAAACTTTTCATTCATATATATTTTTTAGAATTGTACAGTTTTTAATCATTGTTTTACTTGCATAAACATGTTACTTAATGTAGTTAAATTTACTTTTTAGTAATGTGTCTGTAAAAAAACAAAGTTTACAAGAGCATAAAATACTGCTCTTGTAAAAATAAAATTAAACAGTAGATCAAAGTATATAAATGTTCAAAAATAATTTAAAGTTATACGCACACGTTCCCCGATTCCCGGCGAACGCTTTGGTCGCTCATGGGATATTGTGATGTCCTTTTCCTTCTGAATTATCACATTTAGTTAAACTCTCACCTGGCTGAGTATAGTTGGGTTTCAATAAATAACAAATAAGGTGCATCTTATTCCAATTTCTGACATTTATTAATAGCCTTTTATTAAAGATGTTGTTCTAAATAGTTATGTCACATTGTCTTGCTTCAATTCATAATATTTCCACTTGTTTTTCCACTTGATGCTATTTAGCTCTCCTCCTAAGCCGCAATATTTGGTTTCTGTTCATGATACGTTTGAATACTCTTTTCTCAAATGAAAATATCAAGCTCCTTCCAGTGCCTCGTTTTAATTTGATTTCTACAAATCCACCTCTACCAATAATAATTTGCTTTTTTGTATCAGACGTTATGCCATGTTATAGCTTGTTTGAATTACAGACACTTTCAAATCTTCCTCTACTCATAGTGTTTTGTTCTACTTTCTGTCGTTATGTATAAAGTATACCTACAGAGCATACCTGAATTAGCAATAATAATCAGGTAGCATATCGTGACGTTAAATAATCTGTTCTTTACTCTTAATGACTTACGATGTTAAATGAAAACATTATTGAAACCTTTGCATAACACTTGACAACTCAGTTGACAACAGTATTTCCGAATGTTTCAGGCATTATTTGCATTAAATTTTAAACATGAATTTAATTATTGAATACTTTTGATGATGGATACATCATCATATCTTTCAAAACCATTTGAAAGACATGTTCTGTTTTGTTCTAAAATATTTTCTTAATTTTTTACAAATGTCTTATATGTGAAAAAAACAAAATGCTACATAATTTAAAAATATATTTTAGGTTAAAATAAACTTGCCGTGACAATAGGAAAAAATATTTATTTTATAAAGTCAACTAGGGTCAACATTTTCGGTTGCAATGAAGGAAGTGCTAGCTTCGTGACCTTAATCTAGTATGCAGCCAGTTGATAACGTTTTTCCCTTCAGGGATTTTCAATATACCTTCCTGTAGATAAAAACAATATTTATGGCCACTAATGTTCTTTCCTATTTTTGAAAATGAAGAAAAATGATACTGAAAAAGAAAAAAATTTTGAAGCAATGAAACTTTACAGTTATTGCTTATCAAACTATTAAAATATGTTCGAAATTTAACGAAGCATTTCGTTGACACATAACCATTTGTTATATTGTTAACCACGATGTAATAAAGCATGAAATAGATTACCCGCTGATTCAACTTTGCCCCAACTTTATGTCCTATCTGCAATAAGATTCATTTCAAATAAAAACAACGGTACTTTATAACTATATTTGCTGGGAGTTTTAACGCTAGCATGAAATCGTGTATACATTCGGTAATATAAAAGAAACCTGCCAATTTTTAGAATGGAGCTCTCTGATGTACTTGCCATTAAAGTTAGCAACGCTCCTATTTCTTGCGAATGGCACTGGATTATTCGTAGAAAAAAGTACTCTTTCATTTAAGATAGAAAAAAAAAATCATTTCGCTGGACGTAGCAGCATATTCACACGCTTTGAAGGCAGCACCGGTCTGGGAACGAGCTTTATCTACTTAGATCATATCACCTGGAATAGTGTTCGAACACAACTGTTTGAGTCAATAATCAGACTAAAACGCTGATGGGGAATCGCTCCAGCTGTTATGGAAAATTGTTAATTTAAATTTCTGCTGATGTAGCTCTGTCGCAGCAGACAACGTACTAGCTCTGGTATTCTTTTAACCAATATACGGAGCGTAAGTGGCACCAAGACAGAATCGGTTGTCATCTGAGAGTACGATATATCTCCTCTACAACTTTTATGAGCTCTAGTTGGACACCAGCGAAGTGTTATATGTCAGTGATTACGAGTTAGTGCACTCTGGGTAGCCTAGTGGGCTAGGCATCCGAGTCCGTATCGTAATATTCTGAGTTACGAGGCTCGTAACATAAAAAATAACCATCGACTGCATGCGGTGCACGTGCTTGTTGAATCCATGGGTTCAAGAGGTCTGTGGTCGGTAGCCTTTACCATGGGTTCAGGGAATTGGAGAGCTTCCCACCTCTTCAGTACAATACTTAAATTGTGGAGGTGAAGATAAACTGATTTTACCATCTATCGGGGGAAGTTGGCGTCAAACTCCTGCTGGGAGCTCTTTTTTCAAGTGCCATTCTCTTCTGCCGTAATTTTTATCGCTATGCGAGCGAACCTTGGATATCCAAGCAACTTAGTAACAATAGTAACAATAAATAAGTAGCATAAACACTGCAGAGCGTCTGGCTCTAAGATTCCCCTCAGGTAATCAATTTGTTGCAGTTTGCAGCGTTACTCTAGGGTCAACTGAAACTCTACTTTCCTTTGCAGATGCAATATAAAGAGACTTCAATCGACGGCCACCAGCCCCGCAATCCTAAGGCCTCGGCTGAAAGGTATGGGATCTGGTGGAGAAAAGTAGGAAGAACCGTAATTATGTTGCGCGTATTTTTGCATCTTCGTGGTATTCCATATGCTGTCGAGTTTTTTGAGAAAATACAATCCCTCTACTATTGCTCCCAAAAACTTGTATATAACAGATTCATCCTTGATCGTTCCCAGTCTTTCTGAAATAGCAACTTTTTTTGCATCTTTTCAATATAGTCAAATTTCCAAACATGTAGCATCTCTCCTGCTAGAGGGTCACAATTCAAAATCGACTACTTTCTAAACAGATTTTTTTTTTTTTTTTTTTCAAAAATTTTTTAAAATTTTGATTGAAAAGGAAAATCAAGATTTCAAAATCTGGTTTTCTTGTTAACCGACTTTCTCAAAAAAGGAGGTTCTCAATCTAAAGCGTATGTATTTTCTATTTGTTTGTCCATCGATAACTCTTAGTTTGTAGTATCTCATTTAATTTGGGAGGGGGCGGCCTCTTAGTTTATAGGTATATCATTTAATTATTATGTAATCTTCTCAAAATTCAGTTGGAGATATTATTTATCTTTACTTGAATAAGTTAAAAAGTAGTGCAAATAAAGACATGCCTCTGATATACGAAGAACAAGTAAGCAAAATGTTCTTAATACTGTAAGGATTTAATTTCTTTTTCTTCTCCCTTGAGTTATGAATTTGTTCTGCCGGAAAAGCAATGTGTTTGGTTAATTTTTGGAAATTTATTAATATGCAAACAGTATTTATAAATACCTTTAAAAGTCAAGTATCCATGATAATATTGAATAAATTAATTATGTCTCTTACTGAAGCAATGATACAAAAGTGTAACTAAATGTGTTCACTTTTAAGCCCACCAAAAACATTGATTCTCAAAGTCAAAAATTACCAGTATTTATAATGAAAAACCTGTTTAAAATGTTATATAATTTCATTTCTTTTCTTAAACAAAATAACTATTCTCCACTATTTTTAGTGAATAATTACACTTAGGACGTAAGTTTGTGTAAGAGAAATATCAAACTGTTACTTACAGAAACCCCACCCGATAAAGACGGACTGGTGTTGACTAGAAAGTCTAGAACTACATTGATACGATAGTCTAGCAAACAGTCAAATAGAAAAATATGCCTCAGGACTATGACAACATGAAGTCACACAGTGATCTAACAAGCTTCTCAAATAACGTCTCCTGTGATGTTGCTCCAGAAAACAAGAGGAATTTAAATAACAGAGAAACGGATATTTATCGAAGCAGACGTAATTACTTTTTAGGTAAACGGAAAGAGTTCATTGAAGAATTTTGGATAATTGTTCACTTCATTTGTCCAAATAGTGCTGCTTGCTTTCTGAAAAGTGCCAAGTAGAATAAAAAGGATCGATTAAAATTTTTTGGAAGGATTTGTACCATAGGAAATTTTGATCTTGTCTCGAGGGTGCTGAAGCGAACTTAGATTGATTTGTCAGTGTCTTTTAACTCATAAGCTTATTATATATGTTTTTAAGGCTGTGTTTTAGATGGAGATTATATTGAAAAATCTTTCCCAGATGAAGTTCAGTACTCTTATGTTCTTAATATCCACTAACGTTGCATTTACTCATCTTTATGTTATATATGGTTTTAGTTGCATTTTTGTTATCCATTTATTTTATCCGCAGCATTGTTATCCATAGTTTCCTTATTTTTATGCAGATTCCTATTTTAAATTATTTCTGTTAACGTAACCCACAGGTTTTATTTACCTGTATGTTTTTGCTGCTTCCCTTTCTTACGTTTCTATCAATTTGAGTCGAGGTATCCTGATCGATTAGGCCCCGAGCTTGTGGTCCTAGGGTCGCGGACTCGATACTTGCAGGTAGAAGATCCGCTGTTTATGCTAAGTATTACTGGTGCGTGTGAAATCTGCCGTGCTCATGAAGTCTCCCAAGGTCATATTACAAATCAATACCTTTGTTGCAGTGGAACAGGAGTTGTTTGGCCTCTATTTTGTATTTGAAAATAAAAATTGAGAGTTTGACCTATGGGCCTTTCAACAACAGCAACAGCATCAGCAACTCTTTAGCGCTTTCTGCTCTTCCTGATTCCTTGCATAAGTTTTTTCTTGCATTAATGTTGTTTTCTTTCATCTACATTTCTTCATCTATAGGTATTAATTTGCTGTACTATTGCTGTGTTATTTTTCTTTTTATTTCATCAATTGCAATAATACTGCCTATGAATAATTTTACTCACGTTAATTTTGATTAAGCATTTGCTTATTTATTCTTGGGTAATAATTTACATTTTTACTAAAGTATTGTGTTTTGATGTATACCTCTATAGATTCGTCATATTATTTTTCATCTTAACCCACTTGAATATGAATATAACGCTTCTGTTCTGTTTTAAGCATTGTAATTCGTTACCAACACTTAACATGAAAATTATTGATACGAGCAAAATACGATAAATTCATATTTATAATCCTCTACCCTTCTAATCAAGAAAAGCGTATCTGAAAAATGTGACCGTTGTATACGAGCATCTTTACAAACATTAGTTTCACACCCCTTTTGCTAATGATTAAGTGAAATAAAGTATGCTTGTCTACTAAACAAACTTTCGATGAGCAGAAATTATTTCCAGAAAAACCTGAGGTACGTCCTTCTTTCTTAAGAAGACCGCACAATGTAATACATTTAGTGTCAAAAATGGGGCAAATTTGCTTATTACAAAGAACTGTGATTAATTTTACTATATTTTGGTATTATATATTGATAATAAAGGTAATTAAATTTAAACACATATTGCATAGCTTTAAAAAATTCAGATTTAAATTTTAGATATACTCTACAATTTATATTTTTTTATTCTTTACTCGCAATATTTTATAAATATGTATGGCGCATAAAATAAAATTTTTTTGCATCTTTCAGTTTAGCATAATTACAATTTCTAAACTTATAATATTTAAATTAAAAATCAGCCAAAAAGAATTCTTTGCAGGCTGAATTGATGCTGAAAAAATAAAGATAAATAATCGAATAAATTAACTTTGTGAATATAATGTCCTGTAACTGTAAGACAAATATTCTTATTTTACGATTAGTTTAATTTTTCTTAGTTTTCTGCTCAAATCTAATTTCAAAACAAGGTTATTGTATGTGTCTAGAGTTGATAGTTAAGTACGAAATAAATAAATTTTTAACTTTTCAGCAGCATAGTTACTCAATTTATTTACAGCTGTTGTTACAGTGATTTTGACGTTTAATCTTTTTTTTTTAAATGTTAAACTACTACTTGTTTATTAAAAATATCTGGGTGTATTTTCATATGCGAGGAAAGAGGGGGAACTTTTTAAAGCCATTGTAAAAATATTACGTAGCTTTTTAAGATTTTTCTGATCTATAAATACTTTTAAAATTTTGAAAATAGGTAAATATTTCTAATCACCAAAATATTTTACCAGTATCTTGAATATCAACTTTTTCACCTCTGCATTACTCATATTTCCAATAATTGGATTTATTGCAATTATATCTATTGCATTAGTTGAAACTAATCAATCACAGAAATTGTAATCCTGCAATTGTCAAATAATGTTTCTCATTGTTTATGAAAGTCAAACTGGACAAAGTAAAGTTACCTATATATAAGCGTATATTTGTTCTAACTCTGTCTATAGACGGTCGTGGAACTTGAGCAAAACCGTTATTGTGTAGCTTATAACCCGGTAAAACTTTTATTTACTAGGAAAGTTTCTTCTACCATCTTAACCTTAAGTCCACGAAATAGACAAAAGAATGCCTTCGGCCAGTGTCAACAGGGCTTTGTGCGGATAAAGCTAATAAGAAGACTCCAATAATGCGTGCTCTGCTGCTGCTTCAACAACAAATAAAGATCAGTAATAGAAATAAGACAAAATCTAAAGCAATGAAATAATTTCTGCAAATTAGCTAAGTTGAGGGGATGCTTAAAGTTTATGCATACTTCTAGAAAAAAGAAATTGGAGATTTTTCCTCAATCAGCAATTAAAAATTCATATTAGAATAGAAATGATTGGAATTTTTTTTATTTTCAATTTATTCCCGGAATTTTCTTCTAATATCCATACAGAAGTACAGTAGGTCTCTTTATAATAAAAGTCAAAGTATTGAGATGCAAATTATAATCTACGTTCAGTGTATCCTAATTTTATAAAACCTATCAGACACTATCACTTTAGTTTTTTTGCCCTTGAAATACTTCCGAAAAATATTGTTGGAGAAAAATATAAGAATTTCAAAAAATAGCTAAACGTAAAAATTGTGAAATCGAAGATATATTTTCTCTTAAAAAGCAAGCATTGCGTAAAAAGGAACACATGAATCTGCAAATCGTGCACTTTGCTTCAAACAAAGAAATTGAATTTTGTTAAAGCATTAAAAACCTAACACTTTCGCAATTATAAATGGAAAACTTGTGTTTTTTAAGTTTAATTGTTGCTTATGTTGACAAAACGTTTCGAAAACAAAAAGATCGTTAACTTTATTTTCGGATGTTCATTAATGAATTAAAGTAAATCTTTAAAAAATCGTTTACTTTTTTTTTTAATCTTACCTGCAATACTAGAATCCCGAAGCTCATATTAAGCACTAAAAAAAGAATCGGCAAAGAAGTCACAATTTATCATATAGAGTCCCATAAATTCGGCCTAATGTGGAGCGAAGGGTGGTTAAGTTTGAAAATACGGATTATCCAGAATTGGGTTAAAAAAGAATAAATAGGAGTGCTTCCTCAGAAAATACAGTACTCTAATTGCATCTTGTATGCATTGTTGGCTTAAGAATACAACAGAGAATAAACTGCCCAAGTATCCTTAAGCAAAGGAAAAGGTCGTACTTAATGAAGGCATACAGCCTGTAACTACATAAGAATGAAAATTAATGAACATACTTCGTGTAGCCAAGTTATTTGTATTGCAATGTTATTGAGGGAGGTATTTTCGGGACTCTACCTGTATTTCCTATATTGAATATTTTATATGACAAAGTTTGATTGTATTAGTCAATTTCGTTTAATTAGAAAATATTGAGTACTTATAATGAAGCCAGACAAAAAAAAAACAGTGCAGGGGGGAATCATGCATTCAAACACCACAGAAATTTCTTATAAAGTTTGGGGAATCGTGACACGAAATTTTTGAACTTTTGGGGGGAAAAAAGAAATGCAAGAAAATACGAGGGAAAATAATTGCAAACATGTATTCCAAGTACGCAATCTCTCTTGGCATTTCCTTTTTTCGCCAAAAGTCCACATCATATTTATTTTCATTTTTCATTACAGCAAATTAATTAAATTCGTATTGATGTGACTACTTACATTTAATTTGTATACGTATTAACTTCTAAAGACTGCTGCTTTGCTCTCGCAGCTCAAAACTTTTTCACTTTGAAAAAAGTGTTCCTTGTCATTTCGTGACGCGTGTGCGCAATATTTTTCCAGACAATTGCTTAATAAGATCTATTTTATCATTTATTGAGTGATCCTAAGTCTAAAAACTTTAATGTAAGTAATGACAATTCCTGTCGCAGCTTTGTGATTTCAAATCTTTATATCTTTTAGTCCAACATTTTCTCCGAGTTTTATTCCACAGTAGGACCTGGTTCGCTATCGCCAAATTTTACCAAGTAGAGCAAACATCGATAAATCTCTGTCATCCAAAATCTATTTGAAATCCATGATTATCGTCTGCTTCGAAAACAATGACATCGCTCGCTGTCTATCAGAAAAAATGATCGTCTGAAAGTACGTCAGCTGTTTAGGCTATTAGCTGTTTTCAAAAGCCGATTTCTTTTCTATATATTTCTTTAACCTTTCTAGCGAAATTTTTCCATGCTTTGACTATACATGTTAAAACAAAGATTATTTTGAAATGCACCAAAAAATATTGTTTTTCGATACATTGACACGCTATAAACCAACCAGTTAGACAAGTAAGAGTCTAAACTCTTGTACTAATTTAATAAATATAAACAAAATTAGAATCTTGGATGCATGCCTTTCAGTTCAATTTTCAAATTTTCTGAAGCAAGTGACTTCTGCTAGCGATTTCTCGGAATTTTACGGATCTCGTCACATGTTCAAAACAAATTTGCAAGAAAACTGTATTATATTTAAAGGTGCGTTAAAATATTTTCATTCAATATAAATAAAAGGTTAGCTGCAAGTAAAAACTGAAAATCTTCTCAAAAAGGGACAAAATATTAGATATAAACAATTATAATTTCATAATTTTAAAATTGTGAGGTTCATTGTGTTTGAGGTTCATTTTATCATATTTGAGGTACATATTTAAAATTTTGAGGCTTTCATATTGTCTGAGCAAAAAATGCTAAAAGATGGATGTTCGATAAATTTCTCCCATCAGACACACGCATTCACACAGAAACTTCCTTTTATACTTAAATAATTTTTAAAAAAAAAAAAAAAAATAGTCAAGTTGGAACAGGTTTGGTAACCACTCAAATAAGGCAAAGCTGATTCATGTACCTATATGTAAAATACACATCGTTTCTACGCCAACATCAATTAATAGTATGTAAGGGTTTGGTAAGTAAAGAAAAAGTTACCGAAATTTATGGAGTGAATGAATTAAATTGCGCCAGTTAGATTTTTTTTTTTTTCAATTTTTTAAAATTTTGGTCAAGTTGAATTACGATTTTAAAATTTAACAAAGGCTTTTCATGCCTCAGTAACACCTTTTGCGATTCTACTTTTGATTTTTTTCATAACCAATATGTTTCTACTTTGACATCGTTTTTTCATAAACGAAACTTTTCAGGAAACCAGAGAAAAATGTTGCACAAGGATTCTGTTTCAAAGTGCCTTCATTAGCTTAATACCACTTCATGAACTGTATTATGATAATATTGTAATATATGTTAGAAAATACAATGACTTGTAAATATATATTTTCTTGAAATTATATTTTATGGTCAGTTGGGAGTAAAGTATTATTTAGTCAACATTTTTGACAAATTCTCTTTAAACTTCAGTTCAATGAAATTCTCAACTTAGTTCGGTACAAAAGTTCAGAGTATTAAAATGCTAAAAAAACAAACTGACTTTTCTAGATTTTTTTTTTTTTTTTTAAATTTTACATTTGTGAGTATTTCTAAAAATAGAGAAGAATTTAATCATCTGAAATATTTTTATGCTTCCCATTTGATGATAACATTAACAACACCAGTTGCACTATGCGTCTTTCCACTACCATGTGTTTAATTACACTAGTCACGCTACAAACCTTCATATCAGCAACATTTTTTTACTGGGCTGTATATTTTCTTACGTTCTTAGGAAACTTAGAATAGTCGAAAGAACAAAAAAATTTCGAAAGACATATTTTAAAAGAGGTGATATCTGGTACTGTTTCCGAAAATAGTGGAAAGTTTTTAAAAGTCATTTTATGGCTGATCAAAATCATTGCAAAATTCGTACTTTCTAAATGCGACAATAGATGACGCCACTAAATATGTCCCTATCTCTTTTTCGATATTTTCTGAGAAGATTCCTAGATATTACCATGTCTGTGAAATTTAACGTATTTGATGTTTATTTGTTTTGTACTTAAAGAAACGGAGTATTCAAAAAATTTAAAAAAGATTAATAACTAATCTGAAACTCTTTTTGCTAGTTCTTTGAAGTTCATTGTTGGTTAAGTTTTTACTCGTAAAAAATATACATTGTACTAATTCCATAGACATTTTTCAATTCTTATTTGGAAGGCATGAAATTAACTGACCACAATTTCGTTTTCCAAAAGCTGATTTGAAGAAAATATTTGTCTTGGAGCACTTTCTTGAAAAAATGATTTTCTCTAAAAATAACCTTCTCGTTAAACTCATGTGTATTTACTATGAGCAAGGCCGAATTAAGATCCTTAAATGCTCTAAGCACTAAAAAATTTTTGTGTCCCCATACATTTGCACATTCAAAATGCAGACAATAAGAGTCGCAAATTAGTAGAAAATCTTACAGAAAATTGAAAATCAAATTTAGAACAAAACTGACATTTATTTCTTCTAGCTTAATTGCATTTGGAGTTTAATAACTCTTGATTAATTTTCCTTGTAAGGACTGTGATTAAATCCTCCTAATCAATTCTGTCTCGAGACGTACAAAAAATTGTGCGGCTGTAAGGCCATTTAACAGTAATATTTTGCTCTCTTACGTTGTTTCAAACAGGCAAATAAAATACTGTTCCCCAGGGAACTGCTCCTTCCCAAAAAAATCCATACATTTTAATTTTTAATTTTAAGTTGTTACGATGAAAAATAAAAATAAATACTTAAAATTGTTACGACGCACTAATAAAAGAAGGGGAGGAGGGAAGAAAGAAAGTAATTTAAGCTATTTTGGTGCCCTTAAAAATATAGTTGCCAGATCCGCAGACCCACGGAACCGTACGTTAATCAGGCCTTGGATGTTTTATAACAGCTAAGCTTATTCATATTAACCAAAACTTGAAATTCTTACAATTAAACTTTGCATTTTGCTCTTGAAATAGACAAAAACAATTTCCTGAGGTGCCCCTCGTTTTCTTGGTGCCCTAAGCGCTTGCTTATTTTGCTTACGAGTTAACCCAGCACTGACGGTTTCTGAATCCAACCCCACTGCAAACACATTTACAGTGGGGCTGGGTGTAGAAACAGCTTAAATCTTACGGATTCGTTCATATTATTCTTTGCTTTAGGGTTGTAGACCCAATAGAATAAGTTTTTACAGTATAATATTTCAAAAAAAAATAATAAAATGATTTAGCATCAAATTTGTAAACTTTAAACATATTTCTTTTTGATGCCATTTTATTTAAGCTTCACATTCATCTTGAGCAAACAACACATTTGAAAACGCCTTTTTTAACATATGGCGGCTTTGAAATTCCGAAATCATTTTCAGGTACGTGAACGAGTGTTAAACTGTTTGATTGTTGCTCTTGCGATGGCTTGTCGTGGGATTCTGGATTTTCATCTACACAAATGTTGGTCCCTGGTAAATTAGATCCAGACATCATATAACCGGAATATTCATAAATCCAATCCTCTGGACATTCAGTACTTGCTGGGAATGTGTGGACAAGAGTTCTGAAAATCATAATAATAATATTATTAACACTATTATATAATATAATATTTTGTACTATATCCTTACAAAATTATTTTATTTAAAACACGAGGTACTTCTAATGCTGTCGCTATATAATACTTCTAATTTTAAATAAAAAAACTTTACCACAGAGACAAAATCAAACTTTCTTATACTAAACATCGTTTTGGATTATTTTATGCTGAACTTAAGGCCATACATTATAAAGAAAGTGTCTAGTTACATGACAATTTTTGTCATATCCGACCATAACACAATCCATCAAAAATATTTCAATAGAAAGAAATGTACGAAAAATATTCAAATTATATACAGAATTTGAATAAATTGAAATTCTTATAAGAAATATTCAAATAAAAGCAGTGTCTCTTTCATTATATAGCGACAACCAATTTTTGTTTGAATACTTCCATTATTTCTTGAGAGCAATTACGCGTAACGAGAAAGACGTTCAATTGAGCCATGCCCCTTGTCGGGATTACACTGTTAAAAATTTCCGTAAGAATATAGTAAAATAACCATTTATTTGATTGTTATTTTACCATATTTAATTACAACAGTTTAATAACCATTAAAAAGATTTTACTCAAACCGCTGATTGTGAAAAAAATCGTTTATTCTCTGTTTATCCTAAAGAACGTTTAACAAACCGTAATTTTCATGCGCTCAATAAGAATCGGGCGTCCCTCTTAGTTGCGAAACCTTACCAGTCGTTGTTAAAAGATGAATACAGATTTATCAGCTCAAATATGCATGTGTATGTAAAAAAAGAAGGAAAAAAAGTGGCTTTAAGCAGTGGTTACTAAATAGAAAAACATACACACGTAAATCAAAAATTGGAGGCATTGGATTCTCGAACTGTTTGCGAATGAGCGAACCCATAATTTGAGTTGTTGAAGCTCGTTTGTATTTTAATTTTTGCAGCAAATAAAATGATTTTCGACAATATACAGTAAATTTAATGACTTTGGACCCAATCAAAAATTGAAAACTCAATTTTAAGGCAGTTTTCCTGTTGGAAAAGAAGATTTATTGATAAATAAACGACCGCTTTACGTGGTGTAGGTGGCCGAATAACTAGAGCGCAAGGTTGGTGTATCATCATCTCGGGTTCGATTCCTGCACGCTTCGTTTAAGCTTTCTACGCCTCCAAATGGTTCCAAAACGGTGAAAATTTTGATTTGAATCCATTTTTAAATGGTTATAAAACCGCAAAATTTGTATTTACTGCTTTTTAACCAAGGTGATTGGAAATGGTTTAGGTCCCGTAAGGATAGAAAACTGTTCCAAACCGTAAATATAACGGTGAATTAGATGGACAGACTGCTGCCGGTCATTTAACAGTAGTTTCATGATGAAATTTCTAACAGTGTACCGCCAAAAACTAGACTACTTATCATAGTCCATGTGTATACCAAATTTCGTTCCATGCCAAGCATTATATTTTCAGTTAAAGTGGACGCAAAATAGTGTAAAAGTAAAAATTCAATCTTGCAGTCCAAGGTAAATTTATTTATACCTTCTGCCGTCCTTGGACATCGTATCTTATCTTATTTTATAATATATAAGCGGCTTAAGAGTATGTTTGCTGCCGATAACTTATTGGTTGCTTGCGCAACTGTACTAGCCAAGTTGCCGCGACATTCAAATAGTCCATATACACTGATACCATACATGCAGTTATCATTGTTTTAATTAAGTTATAATGGTATTTAAGAACATTTAAATATTTTTAATTCAATGCAATTGTTGCTTATTATGCATTTAACGGGTAAAGAGTTTAAAATTTTGACCGATTTTATTCCGACATTGTATTTTAATCTGAATTTTCATCTGAACGCAAATTGAGCTTGTCAGGGGGAAGGTGAATATTTGTTTGCATTAGCAATCATCTGTTTTTGAAACGGTTTACAATTGAATGCAAATGGAGCGGGTCAGGGGGAAGGTGAACATTTGTTTGCATTAGTATTTGTAATATCTAGACCACCGGGCTTTCTAGTTATTAAATGAAGTATTTACAGTGGGGTTGGATTTAGAAACATCTTGAATCTAACGTATCGTTTTTGTGTCAAAATACTAGTATGAAAGTGTGTGTGTTCCTATATGGGTTTTCGGGTTGCTTATTTCTGAAAAATGGGGTGGGTGACGTAAAAAAGGTTGGGAACCACTGGCTTAATGAATCGTGAAAACATCGCTTGCAACCAATTGAATCAATTATTTGCGAAACCCCATAAGTCATACTTCATCAACTTTTGGAAAATTGAGAAAAACTGAATAAAAGTTGATAATGACATGTGATAGACATTTTTCCTGTAGATCAAATACACTGTAAATATTCTACATTGATCTGGATTACATATACATGAATTTATATTGAAGTTTAAATTTCGTTGACTTATGGTGTTTCTCAAATTAACATAAAAAAGGTCGATAAAAACTTTTTTTTTTTTTTTTTTTTGAAAAATATGGTATAATTGGATGGGGGGTTAAGTGCATGAATTATTTTAAAATAAATGATATAAAAGTAATTGGGCAAAAAGTGAAACATTATTATCTATGACGTAATACAACGCGGCTGTCTACGGAAATCTTAACTGCGCATGCGGGAAGTTGAGTTCATTAGGAAAGAGAGGTGTGAGTCTGTTGAAAAGAATGATTAGCTTTGGAGATATCCCACAATGCACTGGGTTGTGTTTGTTTCCATCGCTATCCATGTACACTAGCGTTCCTAGGGTGCAAACAGTGTAACTCGCTGACTTATAGGGTTTTTCAAATATATGTAATATCCTTTCTCCTCCAGACTGATGTGGTTTCTCTATCAAGTGATGAATCTTTATCATAGCAATCGATTTTTTACAAAAACTCATTTTCGCCAAAAATGTGACTTGTGAGGTTTCTCAAATAACTGATTCAATTGTAAAGCAATCCAAATTGCATTTCAACCAATGATGATGATGGTTTTCGCAACATTTTTGGGTCTTCTACACTTATTTATGAATTGGATCACTTCATATCTAGAGATTTGAGGTAATATTAATTCAAAAAAATCAATTTTAAGTTGTTTTTTTTTTCATTTACTATAACAAAATAAAATCTCACCTGCCAAAACAAATAATTTGACATAAATTAGAAAGTTCCCTGCAAATTTTAAAGTTTAAGAAAGAGATGTGTTAAAATCGAATTATCATGTGCCTAATAATATAAATTCTTATCTTACACTAATTACCATAGTAGCTCATAACAAGCAAATTGCTTCCTTCAATAGTATAACAAGTCATAACTGAAAACTTTTAAAACTAAGTTTCGTAACGAAGTTTTTTTTTCTCTTAACCCCTTAACGGTCGGGTAATTTTCAAGAAAACGGTCATAAAAGTGCCTATTTTTTATCACTGAAAATTATATAAAAATATGTGGGAACAATATATATATATATATATATTCATTTTTAATTTTTGATTTATTTTTATTTTGAAATTTTAAACACAAGAAATTTAAAACAAAACCTCAGCCCATCATTTTTACGGGAGCGAGAGGGAAAGAGTTAATGTAATCCATACAGAAGAACTGATAAAATGACGCAGGTTGATCCTATGTAATATTTATGCCTACCCTCATGTGCAAATTGAATGAAAGCCGTGCATCACACATTGGAAAGGAAATCTAATTACATTTAGTAAGAAAACAAATATGCAAAATCTATTCACCTATTTGTAAGATGGCACATCGAGCAAGGAACGCCTTTCATGTAGTAATTCCTGACATCGTTGTTGTCGAAGGGATGGTCATCAAGTAAGCCATATTTGACACCAGCTAACGAAGATTTGTATTCATCATCGAAGTTAGGTTGAGTATCTTGTTTGTCTGGCTTTTCTGGTAAACATATGTAATCAGATCCTCCACCAATGCCTTTGTTAACGGTTGAGGCCACGTAGCCCGTGTCCAATTGGAATATCATTGGGGATTTTGGACATTCTTTAGAGCCCCAGTGAACGTATGTGGTTGTCCCAGTTCCGTACATCTTCTTCTCTGAAAAGTACAAATATTTGAATAAAATAAAAGAGCTTGAAGAAATTGTAAGCAGACATTACAGTTAACATATAGAAAGGTTGGACCGCTTTTAAGCCAAGCTCCATTTTGTAAGGACACTACCACCAGCATAGCAGGAAAGATTTTTTTTCTTAATTAATGAACTCACAATTCACTATCAAGAGGATAGTTTCATGCGATTACTGGTGGAAGAGTCCTTTCAAAATGGGGCGTGAGTTAAAGGTGTGCGAACTCTGTAAAACATTAATAGTTAAACAGCAATCGTTAAATTAATCCAACAGGTACTGTTGTTTTGAAAAATGAAAATAGTAGGTTTTCATAGATACTCTAAGCTGTTAATATCTATGAAAAATCTCTATTTTTGCTTTCGTAAAACAGAGACACAACTTAAGACATAAATGCAATGAAAAAATTAAACTTTGAACCTCACACCTTATGTTTACTGTTTTTGAATTTAATAATGAAATGTTTAGTCGATAACAGATGTGTGTTTTTTTGCTTAAAATTTTTTCAAAAAATACATGTAAAGTAATCCACAACGATCCAAGTTATTTTTCTTTTGTTGGTTTAAATATTGGGGAGCAGATAAAAACACTACTCCTAAATTTTCTTCATATCAGCTTACCTACGTCAGCAAATACATTAGTAATTGGGGGTATAATGAGAAAATTAGCTTTCAATATCACATCTGGTAATTGTTATTCTAGTGATTAATAATGACATAGTTCGTCGATAATAGATGTTTTAGATTTGCTTAAATGTTTTAATTTGATTCGTTTTTCTAGTGTTTGATTCTTTTTAACAACTGTAAGCAGAATAAAATAATGCATACCAGTTATACCTCATGTCGTTAGTTATCATGTGAAGTTTCATGTCTATCCTCATTTACAAAATATATAGCTGTTGATTTCAAGAGAACTGCCCATCTGTATACTATAGCATATTCACACAGGCTGCTATCCTTTCTATCAAAGACCCACTTCAGCGCAGTCCTCTAGTAAATTCAGTACAAAGCATGCTAATTTCGAATCCTAGAATTTCAATTCACTGGGTCAAGGGTCATTCAGGGAATGTGGGAAATGACAAAGCTGACCAATTAGCTAGTACGGCAGCTGAGGATCCCGCATTTTTACCCTACACGGCCCTTCCCCTTCCTAAATCCAATTTCATACAACAAATTAGAGCCAAAACTAGAGAGGATTGGCAGTACCGCTGGAACGAGGCGGATACTAGTCGCCGGGTTTTTGAATTCTTTCCAATAGTTCGTTTTTTTCCAAGGGTCAGCCAACGTTTTGAAACAGTCCTGGTTTCTGGCCATGGCCCTTTCCCGAGCTATCTTCATCGCTTTGCTCTTTCTGATTCTCCTTATTGCTCCTGTGAAGCGATGGGTACGCCTGACCACTATGTTTTTCATTGCCCTTTAACCAGTAAGTATCATATTCGGGCTAGCAGCCAAATTTCACCCATTCAAGCTATTTGTAACGCGTTCCAGCATCCCCAGGCACGCTCCCTCCTTGCTTCTTTGTTTTTGCATTTATCAAGCGAGAGGTATCTATTTCAGGGAACTTAGTGTTTGTCTAAGTTTTGGCTATTATCTTCCTTTGTTTTTGTGTATATTTTTGAGTGTACCATTTCACATTGTTTTGATATTGTATGATTGTATGATTGATTTTGGTACTTTTTTATAGTGTTGCACGGTTTTCTCATTGTTGTCACATGTCATATAGCGCTTAATGCATACTCTTAAAGTTTTGCATTCTACTGTGATTTAGTGTTTTACAATAACCTGTATTTTTTTTTTAATGGTTTTCATAAATTTGCGGTTGGTCGAGCTCTCCCGGAACCCCATTTGCTCCCGAGGGCTTGCACTCGGGGGCATCTAAAAATACGATAGGCCAGAAAATGGCAGGTGCAGGGGTTTCTGGGCGCACTAACACTATAGCATATTCACAATACATTACATTATTAACAGAAAAGAGGGTTCACTTTTCGGGGCAATACTATTCAATAACGAGTTAGCGTGTCATTGACAACCAGCACCCAAATGAAATTTAATTTCTTAGTACTATCCTTGGCTGATGGAATGTGCTGTTTTATATTGCCCAAAATAAAGTGTGAAGTAAAATATTGACTTAAAGTAGGATTCTTTAATTTCATATCATACAATCTGATTTTGTCTGTTTGATACACAGCAATTTCACTGTCTAGACTTGGATAATAACCAGTATGTTTTTGGTGCGTTGCGACTGTCTTAGTAAGAAATTTTCAATTCGTTCCGCCACTTTTCTATTTTGTGAAATGATTCGCTAAGTTCAAATCAATATAGACATCTTAACTAATTTCAATTGAATTTTGTATTTGTACAACTTTTTGTTGATTGTTTTCTTACTGAAATATTTGCTAAAGTTGTTCTTTGTTACATTAGTAAGAAAGCTAATCATCCTTGATAATCTCAGAATAAGTCGACTTATCAAGTAAATGATAGTAAATAACACTGATTCTATTAGCGTTTAAACAATAATGAAAATCGATTTTGATCTAAGTAAACTTAATTCATTTGCTCTAGTAAAGCAATCAATATATCTATCTTATAACCAGGAATGGGATGAGTGCTTTTTAAATTGACAACCTCTTTTCAATTTATATTTATTTATTTGCGAAAATTACTTATATTCTTCAATGTTACATTTTAATTTTGCATCTGAATTTGTACATTTAAACTGATTTTGTTTTTTCTAAAACAGTTAAAGTATAGAAGAAGAAATTGTAGAAAAATATTGCAGATAGTTTTTTAGGTGTTAAATGGAACCTCTAAACAAGTGTCTGCAATACTTTGTGCAATTTGTCGTTTTACAACGTTGCTTTAGTCTTTGAGATATTTTCAGTTTTATACTTATCTGCCTTGAACTCCAAGCAAACATTTTAAAGCAAGAACTTACTCACCGGCAACTGTCTGAAACAAGAAACGAAAATACATCTTTTACTAATGGTTAAAAATACACATAAAATATCATAGTTTTTTATTTTATTGTATTTTATTTATTTCAAATTAAGTTATCTATCAAATGAACCATGTTTTTTTTTTTTTTAATTTATCTGCTTTATTTGAAACTGTCCAGAACAGAGCATTTCTAGAGAATAAATACTTCATTAATTTTTCATGTCGATAAAAAACAGGCTACATGATTTAATTTTGCATTTCTAATGATAACGAACGCATTCTTAAAAGTTTAAATGAAACTGATTTTCTGTTTTAATTAATTTATTGACGCCAGTTTGATTCCTAACTCTGCCGTCTGTCCCTTTTACATGTGTGTAGTTTTTTTTCCCATTTGTCTTAGTTGAGTTATAATATACAGTAGAATTATTAATTTCATAAATTCTTTTTTTCCATGTTAATCAATTAGCTCAACACGGTAGGGTTTTTTATGTATGAGATATAAGTGGTTTTTTTAACCATACGAGTGCTCCAGATATCGAAATGATGTCTAGATGCACATGAGACGTCAGGGAAAAAAAGTCTCGTTTTCACAATATTTTCTAGGTGGGTGGGCAAAGGTTGCAATCTAAATGTATATTTGATGGAAAAAAAACAACAAAATACGTACACAGATATATAAATGCTTTATATTTTTTCCGTTAGGTGGAGCGATTGACCCTTCCTGAACCCCTTCACCCCCACCTCCCTTCCCCTCCTCAAATGATGTGTCAATGCCATTTCGATAGTGCATGACGTTCGCTTGAAAATTTAGCCTTAAATGTGATGAAAACTTTTTTTTCTAATTTGCAGATACAACAAATGTAAATATAAGATTTAGAGCGAAAACGACAACTTAATACACTTACGATACTCCTCTGTAACTTGTTAACTTCTTTGACGAACTTTCCAGGCAAGGAAGATCTTCCTTCTTCGTATGCAGTTCTTGCTGGTTCTAGTTGTTCTTCGGGTCCTTGCTCAATGTTTAGTTTCCCAATGATGTCATAGTAAGGTCTGAGAATGTTTTGTATACGCATATAGAGGCTGCTGATCTGAAAGTTATAACATTTATTCAGAAGCTTTCGTTCTAAGCCTAGTTCACTCCAACGTATGAGAACGAAAAATAAAGACAAGTAAAATTTTACATGCTATTAATTGCAAATTTCAATTTATGGATTGAACATTTTCCTCTTGATTTAATATACATATAAACATTTTGATTTCAGAAAGTTTTAATGTTTTAATTAGTTTTATGATTATGGAGAATAATAATGTTTACACCTGGAAGGAGCTAGATAAATTAAAATATAAGTTATTATCTTTATTGCAATTTGCAAACACATTATTTAAGGCTCTTTTTATTGAAAATTTGTCTATGTTTCAGGCAGTAGCATGCATGTCTAAATCTGAAAAGGAGACTCCTGGACTACTCTAACAGCAATAGTAAAATTTGCTTTAGAAGTTTGCGATTTGAATAAATTATTACAAACAAACTTTAAACAGCTGAAAGGTCCACTGGAAAAACGACCTAAGTCTCATACTACTTTTTGAAATTTGCTTTATGTTTTATTTAATTACTAGCTGATATGCCCGGCGTTGCGCGGGATAATATTGCATCACTCTCAGGCGAAGTGGCACATGTCTAAAATCCTGTTGTAAATATATAAGGAAAAATTTTCTTTAAAAACCCAAGTAAAAGATGGGCAACAGTCCTTAAAAATCCCATTTAAACAGTAAACTCATTAAAAATCACAATTGCATTGCAAACAACAGCCTCGAAAAATTCCTTTTATACCAAAAATTACCATTCATAAAAATCCACATTAAAAGGCCAAAAGCAGTTCATAAATTTACCATCAGAGTAAGGACAACAGGAACTAAAATGCATATATGCATCAGGATAATTTTTCCAAAATGGTATCAGGTGTCCGTAAAAATCGAAATTACAATATAGACAACGCTACATCTAAAAATTTTTATCAGAATAAGGGCAGTATTCTCTTTAAAAATGCCCATCAGATGAAGAACAACATAACAGCCCTCTGAATATCTCTGCTCCAATAAAGAAAACATTCCTTAAAGTCATTCCTTGAATAAAGACAACTATTCCTAAACATCCCTAAAAAATAAGGACATTAGTCTAAAAAAATCTCCATTACAATAAAGACGTCAGTGACTAAAAATACCCATTAGGCTACAGCCCTTTAAGAGCTGATGTTCCTAAAATTACCAAGGCCAGCTTAAATTCCTCATCAAAATAAGGACACAATTTCCTAAAAATCCCGCTTGCAAAATCGTCATTTCCTGAACATTCAATTAAATAGCACTTTTATAAAATTCCGATAAAAACGGAAGAAAGAAAAGGATTTACTTCCAAAAGCAAATAAGCATGCACATTTAAGTTAGAAAATATTCAGTACTAATCCAATAGTGACATATGAAATTTAACTTGGTCGAAGGACTTATCTGAATTATGTCCAAATGTCGCCAAATAGCCCGTACAAACAATTAAATACCTAAATGGTTAGAAAATAAATCACTTGAGTAAAATATGGAATCAATCAAAACCGCTACGTAAAGAAGTTAACATGAAGCAGATCGCCAAATTGCACTATAGTAATGGAAGCATAATGCAAATGCGCCATTTTCCAATAGTGTAAAACACATATTGAATTAAATGAGAATATTACTAATAAGGATTATTGGCTCGGTTTGGAGAAGTTACGAAGCGCAAAATAATATATTGAGAGCAATTAAATGGATGGGGGCGGAAAAAAATGTTATCACCACTTGGCAAAATTTTAAATTTCATAAAAAATAGGCGAGATCGAAAACCTTCCTACCCAGTTTTTATCGAAGGAATAAATATTAATTCGCCAAAAAAGAAAAAAAAATCAACCTCAAAATAAAGTAATTGAAAATCGTCTGTAGTTAATAATCCACAAAATTTCCATAAAAAAGAAATGTATTTTTAGAATTTGTTGCTTTTATAAAACGGACACTCTACCACACGAAATAATATCTTTCATGAAACTTTTAAACTGGTACTAAAATATTAAATCGCTAAAAAAGAAAGAAGAATCAACCTCAATTAAAATTCGTCTGCAGTTCCACAAAATATGTATAAAAATAAAATGAATTTTTAGAATTTGTTTTGCTCATAAAACGGCGTAAATTAAGATAAAATAGCATTTTCTCAATCTTACGTTAACAGAAATCATCTATTTGGCGACAAAAGTAATATTTATTTTGGCGAAAACACGCAAATTGAGCAGATAAATTCAGAGGTAAGCCTTGCTTTAAAGTTCGAAAACTACTTTAAATAGATACTGCGCGTGTTCCATTTGTCCTACGAAGTGCAAAAAAAAAGCATCTTGTGCAGTTTTTTACGGACATTCATATGCTGCAAAAATCTAAAACGTGGGACGTTTCGTCGATGAGATAAACCCAAAATTAACAGTTTTGCTTAAAATTGGAATAAAGAAAGAACAAATTCGAATTTTAGGAAAACCGCTACGAGGTGCACGAGGACCTGACCCTAGGTACCTGTAACCAAAATTTCGTACTTCTGGACCGTTCCATCTCGCCAGGAGGCGATCGACAGACAGACAGACAGACACACACACACACAAACTTTCGGTTTTATTTATATAGATTTTATAACATAAATGTTAATTTTAACTATACAATCCTACTTTTCCGTAACACCCAAATTCAAATTTATAATACATATATTTATAATACATAATTTATATTTATTTATAATACATAATTTATGTTCATTTATAATACATAATTTATATTCATTTATAATACATAATCTATATAAATAAAACCTAAAGTTTGTGTGTGTGTGTGTGTGTGTGTATCTGTCTGTCTGTCTGTCGATCGCCTCCTGGCAAGATGGAATGGTCCAGAAGTACGAAACTTTGGTTACATGTACCTTGGGTCAGGTCCTCGTGCACCTCGAAGCGTTTTGCCTAAAATTCGAATTTGTTCTTTTTTTATTCCAATTTTAAGCAAAATTGTTGATTTGGAGTTTATCTCATCCAAGAAACATCCCACGTTTTTTATTTTTGCAGCGTATGAATGTCCGTAAAAAACTGCACAAGATGATCTCTTTCCGAAATTCGTAGAACGAATAGAACATTCGCAATATTCATTTGAAGTACTTTTCGAACTTTAAAGCGAGGTTTACCTCTGAATTTATCTTCCCAATTTGCCCGATTTCGCCAAAATAAATACTACTTTTGTCGCCAACTAGATGATTTCTGTTACCGTAAAATTGAAAAAATGATGTTTTATCGTTATTCATGCCGTTTTAGGAGCGAAACAAATTCTAAAAATTCATTTCATTTTTTAGCATACTACAGACGATTTTTAATTACTTCTTGGGGTTGATTCTTCTTTGTTTTTTTTTGGCGAGTTAGTATTATGGTAACAGGTCAACAATTTCATGAAACATATTATTTCTTATGGTAGAGTGTCCGTTTCATCAACGAAACAAATTCTAAAAATTAATTTCATTTTTATGCATATTTTGTGAATTATAAACTGCAGACGATTTTCAATTACTTTATCTTGAGGTTGATTTTTCGTTCCATATTTTACTCAAGTGATTTATTTTATACTAGCGGTACCCGCACGGCTATGCCCGTGTTAAAAAATGGAAAGACCAGTCGGTTTGCCATTGTGTACATAGTGATAACTTTTTTAGGTGTAAATTATGTTATTTTATTAAAATGTATAGCATTACACGTAATTAAAAATTAGCCACCCACGGCAATCAGCCAGAGATCCTACACATTTAAGTTTTTTTTTTTTTTTTTTTACAAAACACGCACAATTAAAAAGGAAAGAAAGAAACGAAACAAAACAAAAAAGGAAAATATTTGAAAGAAAACGCATTTTGTTTGTTTAGTTCAAGTACCCACACAAAAAGGACGATTATAATAAATTATAGTATTTTTAATTAATAAATTTTTAGTATAATTAATATTTATCTATTATTTATTGGCATTAAAGCCAGGTGCAGACGCTACGTTTTGTACAACCTTTTGTCTACGCAGTCTTAATACTGAATGAAAACGTTGCAGTTTTTTATGCGTCTACATGGTGCAGAGATATCTGTATATTTCACTCAGTTTTGTGCGATATCGTCATGAAGGAGGTACTACTCTGGTCAATTTTGGCATGGTGTCATGTTAAAAAAAAAGACTGGAACGTCTCACAAGTACCCGGCGTTTAATGTGGTCAAATGATTACATAAAATAAATATTTTTTGTTGCCTGTTCTGGTGGTTCGACAACTGCAATCTCTTTATTTTCATCGATGGTATTCCTAGACTGCCTTGGTGTCTCCTGATCATTTAGGAAATGTAACAAATCAAAATACCAGAGAGATTGCTTGTAGATTTCGTCTCCAGCCCCAGATCGAATCGATTTATTAACTTTTGCCAATTCTTTACGGTAGACACTTCTCAAAGAATTAATTATTTACAACTGTTTCTCTGTTTGCGGTTGCATCAATTTCTTTGAATTTTTCCACTAAACTCTCATAAGCGTCCACCTTTTTATCCCTGTCACTATACTCCTTGGATTTGACACGCCAAATGCATGGGAAACTTTCGCATAATGCAATAAATTTTGTGAGAAACTCCTGAGAACATTGCCGAAAGTCGGCCATCGTCACCTGACGAATTGAAACTGAGAAACAAAATGATTAGGAAAAGGGTGCTACCGTCTACATGTGCCGATTTGTCTGCACAGTTCAAAGACATCTATGCTTTCTATCTCAGTTATCGCTGCAACTGTACAGTCTTCGCACCGGACTCAAAACTGTGCACTTTTCTAATCTATACTCAACGTTTTATCTGCAGCGTGTTGAGCTGCGGAGACAAAACGTTGTGCAAAACGTAGCGTCGGGACCCGGCTTAAAACAGAAAGACGAAATTTTGTAGCTTGCAGAAACAAACAGCAGCAAGCAAAGCTTTGAAAGCGGAATGAACCTTTCATCCGCGCTCAAATAGAAAAATACCATATGTGCTAATTCACAGGCGAAAAAAAAAAAAAAAATGAAAGTATAAATAGTAATAAGCTGGAATAACAAAAATCGCTATAAAGAATAACATTTCTTTTAAAAATCCCTGTGCAGTATGGAAAATGGTCCCGTAAAATACATGTCAAAATAAGGAAATCAAAATAAAACTATCAACCGCCTGTGAGTAGAAAAATGTTCCAAACCGTAAATTTAACGGTGAATTAGATGGACAGACTGCTGCCGGTTATTTAACCGTAATTTCACGATGAAATTTCTAACAGTGCACAAATTTCTTCAATTTGACGAAAGGTTTACTCGGAGCCTTTTTCACGAAGCCATTTCGTCAAATAATACGATAAGTTTCGTTAGATTTGAGCATGCGTTTCTGAGAGTGTATACGTAAGTTTTTTGGCACAATTACTTTTTGTTTGTTGGAAATAAATTTCAATTCGCTTTAAAAAAATAATAATCAAAATCTAAAAAAAGAAATAAATAAATTAAAAATCGGCTGCTCCTCAAAATGCTAAAAACCGCTAGGAATAAATTTTAATTCGTTGAAAGAAAAAAGGATTAATAGTCCGTCGGCATGGTAACAATTAAAATTAAAGTTAATTACCGTGAAAAAATAATTTCGAACTGCAGAGAAAAACGCTTATAACTTCTTTTCTAGATACGTTAGAGACTTCGAATTTTAGCACACAGAGCGGAACTTCTCCCGGGGTAGTTTTTTACGCGCTTTTCAACGGTATCAAGCTCGAAGCGATGCGATAATTCCTTCCCATGGAAAATGATTATTTTATGAAACTTTCGGCTATAAATTGGAATAAAAGAAGAACAAATTCGAATTTCGGAAAAAACTCTCCGAGGTGCACACCCCCATGTTCCAAACTAATTTCGTGCCAAATCTCATGAAAATCCGCTGGACGGTCTGGGCCCTACGCCGTACACAGACACACACACATACTTACTGCTTTATTATTAGTAGAGATAGAGAAAACATTTATTTTATTATTTTTTTTTTTTTTTTACTGTCTATTTGGACAGAATTTAGTTATTTCTTTATGGAACTTAAATTTCACACGTCAGGATTGGTTCAGTACTAAACATTTTCTAACTTAAATGTGCATTTGCCTTTGGAAATAATGCTTCCCTTTCTTTCGTTTTTATCCGAATTTTATGAAAGTGCTATTTAATTGAATTTTCAGGAAATCCTTTGACGATTTTGCATTTGGGATTTATAGGAACTGTCCTTATTTTGATGGGAAATTTAAGATGGACTGTTAGTAATTTTAGGAACAGTAGCTCTTGAAGGTTATATTCTAATGGGTATTTTTAGTCACTGCCGTCTTTATTCTAATGGAGATTTTTTGAGACTAATGTCCTTATTCTATTAGGGATGTTTAGGAATAGTTGTCTTTATTGAAACAGGGGGATTTAAGGATTTTTTTTCTTTATTGTAGCAGAAATATTCAGTGACAGTTGTTCTTCATCTGATGGACATTTTAAAACAGAATACAGCTCTGATGGGAATTTTTAGATTTATTGTGGTAGATATTGTAATTACGATTTTTATAGACTCTTGATATCATTTTGGCACAATTATCTCGCTGCATGTGTGCATTTTAGTTACTGTTGCAATTACTCTAATGGCAATTTTATGAACTGTTGCTAGCATTTTAATGTGGATTTTTATGGACTATTATTCTTGGTCTAAAATTAATTTTTCTAGGCTGTTCGTTTTAATACAATCGTGTTTTTTAATGATTTTTATTGTTTAAATAAGGTTTTTAAGGCCTGTTGCCCATCTCCTACTCTTGGATTTTTTTAAGAAAATTTTTCCTTTCATATTTTCAACAGAATTTTGGACACGCATCACTTAGCCTGCGAATGATGCAATATTATCCCGTGCAAAGCCGGGCATGTCAGCTAGTTTATAATAAAACGTAAAGCAATGTTCAAAAAGTAGTACAGTACAGTAAAGTAGTAAAGCGCAATATATCCGAATGCGCGATATAGCCGATGCCGCTAGAAATAACTCAAAAAGAACAAGTTAATTAAGTGTCAACGTAAAAAATTTTATTTAATCTTACATAATGACAACTTTCTTAATAAAAATAGGTTAATAATAAATCCTTATGCAATATCATCTTCATCTTTAATTTAATGTAATGACAAATGTAATGACTTCATGTCTTAATGTAATGACAAATGTAATGACTTCATGTCTTAATGTAATGACAAATTATTACTGATAATTCTTATGTTTATAAGGACAACATATCCGCATCAAATTTATGTAATAGTTAAGTATTTACCTAATTATACTTTTTTTTTAAATGCTAAATATTAAAATCATACCTTTTTTTCATCTTCAGGATCAATGGATACTGGAAGACTTCTATACCAGTTTGTCAGCATTGTTTGAGATTTTCTTAAATCATCGAATTCGTGCTCTAAATCTGATAGTTCGTTTTCTAGAGCACTAAAATAAGAAGAAGGATCCATTAGCTTAAAGTTTTTGAAGTTCCTATACAATTCATTTCCAGTGAATATACTGTTATTTTGAAGTAAAAAAATAGTCTATGATTATTTGCTAAAAGTGTACTCCATACTACGTAACACTTTTATAAGTAAGTGAAATGCTTATTGCTATTTTAAATCATGTTTCTCACTACTAGTATTAATATTACGTTTTCCTTAAAAATACCACTGACATAAATTCAAAATACTTCATTAAAGAAAAACATATTTGCTTAACATTTTCCTTCATGGGGTTAAGCTATTACCCCCTTAAATCACACAGCTATACAAGTTATTTGGGAAAGGTTTTTGTTAAAGATTTTATTAGCCATTATCCTCTTATTCTACACAATACAGTTAAAAATAGAACCAGAATTTTATTAATTGTCCATCGCTTCATTAGTAACTATCCTCGATCTTGCGTCATTTACGTAAGCTACAGGGAGGGGAGGAAGTAATGACCCGGTTTTGAGAGGGTATAAAAAGAAATCTAATACAATTTTAGACTTATTTTTTTAAATATTTTGATGTGTATATAGTCCCATTTTTTTACATTAAGCTTTGATTACCACTTCAGCAAGGTGGCGGCCTTCAACAGCAATACACTGATGCAGTCTATTTCTGAAGTTTTGGAAAACTTTTCTGCACTTTTCAAGGGGTATGGCGGATATTTCCTCGGTCTTTCAGCTCTTTTAAAGTAGAGAGGTGATGTTTCCAAACTTTTGCCTTCAAATAACCCCACAGAAAAAGGCTTCCGCTAGGGACCGTTACATTACGCGGAATATTGAAATGCACACGATGAGCTCTCTGCGTGGAATAATAGACTGCATCAGTGTATTGCTGCTGAAGGCCGCCATCTTGCTATAGTGATATTTAAAATTTATTGTAAAAAAATGGTATTATATACAGATCAAAATATAAAAAGTTTTAAGTCTCAAATTGTGTAAGTTTTTTTTATACCCCCTCAAAACTGGGTCATTACTTCTGCCCCACCCTGTACAACGAAGAATATATTTCAAATTTGGTTGAATTGTTTCTAAGTTTGACAGATAGATTAGTTACAAAATATGATTCGACATAGATTTTTGTCTTCTTTTTTTTCCAACTTTACACAGAACTTATATTCACTCTGCACTCCAGATTGAGTAAATATTTTTCTGCTGAGATTTTGATTAAGAAGTTATTTCCTGCATGAACTACTGGATTAAGAATGTAAGTTCCTTCTAATTTATTAGGGGTGACTTTTGCTCCTAAACATTTAAATGAGCAATATTTTTCTCATTGAATTCTGAATGATAGTTTCCCGAGCCATTCTGAAGAAACACGAAAAAACTATACTCAATATACACTCCCTTTTTCCAAGTTTTATGCAAGATCTTATGCTGTGACAAACAATAAAAATTCTTAATTTTTATGAAGGGGGGTAATTTTTTACTTACAATATATATTTTTCTTTTATTTCACTGAATCAATGGAGGTATATAGAATTTGCACAACTAAATTAACTTTTTGGTGTACAATCATGCTGTATAGCAAAGTTTGAAAGGCCTATTAGATTAAGGAATACAGAACACCTTTCCGATAGTGCATTCATGTGACAGGTAAGGAAATATTTACAAACCACATTGAGGGATATAAAGTTTCCTTATCGGTGTCTTTTTTAATAAATATTTCAATTTAACGAAATTTTTCTATGAAATCTCCAGAAATGTACTGTAACAAAAGCTCATGGCATTTTTTTTTTCCCTAGCTTTTTTTTCTTTGGACCGTATATGCTCATTTTAATACATGTCAAAGAGCTAGTGACAGTGAATATAATATGCAAAATATGTGCGAAGCTTTCCAATTTTTTACTGCAATATTTATAATGACAAAATATTGCCCCTTTAAACACTGCTTTGGATTTTATTTTCAAATTTTGCATTTATTGCTTTTTTCTATTACAAAAAAATAACTAGAAAATATTGAAAAGCCATCTACTTTACTTACGTCTATGTTTCTTTTTCTTTCGGTGATTTTCAGAAAAAAATTTCGAAAGTAATTAAAATTATAACTTGAAATTTAGTGATCTCCTAATTTCATTCCACGCTTCACTTTTATTTTTCAGTTTGAAACACATGTTCATAATTAATTCATTTTTACCAATATCATAAATTAAACCACAAAATTAAGTACTAAAATTATTCAAATATTTCATATTTCTTTCACTATTTTTCCTGCACTTGGTCAGAAGAAAATTTACTTTATCATACTGCATAATCTTCTAATAGGGATACCTGCATTAAAATTAAGTAACCAACAGTAAAATATTCAATTTTTTAGATAATGCATCGGCTAAAAATGCATGTCATTATTTAAAAGATTTAAAACCTTCTTAAATGCTTCATCTTTCTCATTAAAATCATTTAACTTTTCTTTAAAAGTAATCTACATAATATTATCATACTTTAGCTCTCCCTATTAAGATTTTACTCTCTTCGCCACAAGCGCAGCAACGAATTTTATAACTCGTAAAAATGCTAATTTTCCAGGAACGATGCATTAAGCATTTCATGCAATTGGAAAATCCTTTTCTCGACAAGAGAGATATGCTTATTTAACCTAGGAAAGCTATTTCAAGAATATTGATCAAATTATCAATCATTTTAAGTGAGATGGAAATAGTTTTTCTCTTCCCCAAGACGAAGTGCTAGAAAGTGAAACGGATGAATTAAGCTCTTTATATAGCTATTTCTCACTATTCCGCTATTTTTTGCAGCCATTTATCAAACCTAATGCAGTCTGACAGTTTCTGAAATACTCGTAAAAATGATAAATGTAAAAACTGAAACGCTTTAAATAGTAGTTTTAATAAAGAGGCGGCAAAATAAATAGGCACTCTTGAGAAATCTTTATAACATTTATTTATGTTCCAAACAGGTATTATGTTTTTTATAACAACTGTTTGGATTTTTATTTTTAATATATATATATATATATATACAGTGGAACCTCGGTAGCTCGATACGCAGGTAAGTCGACATTTCCCTCCCCTCATGCTTGGCCCAATGCTAATTTCAATGGGCGAAAAACTCTAACTTGACACAATATTCATAAACTCTTGTAAATCGACCTGAATTTTGTATTCTTTTTAACATTTTCTGCGGTGTTTTATCACGGTGTACAATTCTGAGAATTTTACAGTGATGTTTCTTCGTCAAAAATCAATTCTTTTCTGGAAAGTGTTCATGGAAGCTGCCCCTATTCCCCTTGTACCCTGGGTTTTTATTCATATGGTATTCTGATTTTAATGACAAAGTTTATATATTTATTTATCAGTAATGTATAATTTTTTAAAATAATAATAATAGCTAGATAATAAACGGGGATAATTTCATTGACTAGAACTGGCTTTCATAACTTGAATGGTATGTAAATAACAATGCAAACCAATATTAGTAATTGACATTACGGAACCTCGGTAACTTGACACCCACTTATCTCGACATGTTTTCGTGTTTCCTTTGGGGTGTCGAGTTATCGAGGTATCGACTGTATATGTGTAAGTTTGTGTGTGTGTACAGGTGAGTTAACGAAATCGCTTGGTTCCAAATTAACTATCCGTTATAGAGAAACTTTCGTTACACGGAGATTTTTGCAGTTATTTAAGTAAATTACTTTTCAGTAGGTGCTATAAGTTCAAAAGTAATTAATAAGGATTTTTAATTTTAAATGAAGTAATATATGTTACACATTTGTTAAAGTTACGGTAACTTTTATTGTATAAATAAACTGTCCAAAAGTGAAGACCATTCTCTAAATTGTTGAATGGTCATTCAACAACTTGGAGAATAATTTGAGCTTACTTTTTTGTTCTTCAAAAATTCTGAACTCTATATTGCTTTGTGAGCGAATTGATTGCCCAGAAATTAGTAACCTTTTCCGGCAAAAGGTTAAAAAAATTTAAAAGGTGAAAAGCCTGAAAACATCCGTTGTAAGGTGATTTTACTATATACGTATATAATTAAACAACAGTATTTCCAAATAATTTAATTTATCAACCAATTAAATAAAAATTCAAATTATTGTAAAACTTAACTTATTAAAGTTGTTATATAATTAAGCTGTTGTTGTGTTAAAAGTTTTTTTTCTAACTTATAAAAATACTTTCAACCCAAAAAGATGAACTATTATACTAATTTCAGTTCAGTGTTCATACATATTTATTTCTCTTCTCGACTTCTTCCGATGCATTTAAACCTCAAGGATAACTAATTTTAGGTAAGAATTTGTTAATGCGTCCTGGGGGAGGAGGTTTTTCCATGTTAACGTAATATGCATAAACATTGTATATGAAAATCAATGTTTTAGTTACCTATCTTTCAGAAAAGCAAAATCTGAACTGTTGGCTCCACTGAGTGAGGACAGCTCCATAAGTTCTACCCTGATGGGAACCCCCTTGCCTTCGTTCACCTCCATGACGTGTTTTCCAAAATCTGTCACTAAATTTCTGAGTCCGTCAATGGTGTTGGGTACTCCTTTCAGAGGCACTGTTGCGTAATACGATATTTCCATGCTTGCCTTGTCGCGCAATCGACTCTGAAGCTTCTCAAGTTTACCTGAAAGTTAAATTGTCATTGACTGCGAAATAACGACGCAATGAATTTCCCGTTTTCAGAGCCAATGTGCAAGTATTATGTGATTTTTGATTGCTTATGAAACAAAAATAGTTATTTCAAATTTAAAAGGTGAACTAAAACCCAAAACTGCTACGCTATGGGAAGTAAGTAAAACTAAATCAAACTCGATGAACGGCGTGGGCACCAGTATTAAACTAGATAACAACACTGTTATATATTTGGAACGATAAAATTTACTTCTGCGGATAATTTAAACTTATATTTCTAGAGAAACTTTTAAATGTCAAACAGCTAAACAACTAAAAGGAAAACTGCGATTATCCAGTAGTCTTTGAAGTTTATATTTTATGGACAAGGAAAATTAAAGAAATGCAATAAAGAACCGTGTTAAATTCATAATGAAGAGCGTTCGAAACTTTCGTATTTTGACGCGATAAATAATATAATATATATAGCACTTCTGATAGAAGACGTCTCTGATATTTGAGTGAATAATGGGAAATCATATCAACCACTCCTGTGCGTGTGTATGTTTCTCGATTTCCAACTTTTTTGTAAACGTAATGTGGGCAGGCCTTTATTATTTATACAACTAATGTACAAGGATAATTAATATACATCATTGCCTAATAGCATCCTAAGATCAACAGCAGAGCAGAATGCAGCGTAACAATAATGTGCCATACTGAAGAGTTTTGTTTTTTCCACTAGCTAAGCATTCGCCGGAAGATAGAAATTTAGAATGCTGAAATGATATTTTATACTATATTGACGGAGAAAACATATTGTTCCAACAATGCAGAGAACTCATGCTAAAGTGAAGATTGGCAATTTCGTCTGCAGAACAACTTCGTCCTTTTTTTTTCAAGAAAAAACCCTGAAGACAAGGAAGAATTGAATATTACTGTAACGGTGCGAGTCGACGCCTTGAAAAGCTAACTTCTTTCCCGGTCATTAGGTGCCTTTTGGCAAAGCACGGAATCACTGGATTTCTATCATGAAGGTCCGGGATTCTATCCCCGTCTCCGGCAGACCTCCTACACCACATCACCTCCGTGTCCTCGCACGCCGACCGCTACAATTGGTGACCCATTGAGTGAACCGTTTTTGACTCAAAAAAAAAAGCAACAGATCAAAATTTCTATATTTAGTAAAATAATTGCAGGAACTTAAACCCCAATGAGCATCCTAGTTGAAGTGACAAATAAAGTTAATATCATTGTTCTTTAACAATACTTTTGTCTTAGCAAAGAAAACTTTTGATTAGCAAACCTATGAAATTCTCCACGTACCTTCGGCAACTAAGCTCGCAGCATCACCTCCAGAGAAGTCGTTCTGAACTTCCAAACTTATTGAGCCATAATCTTGCTCCTTGTTAGCTTTGAAACGAATGGAAGCAAGAAGTTCCCCACCATACGTTATGCTTCTCACAAAATGGGTTCCCAAGTCTTTCTTATTTTTCAAAGACCAACCAACAATTGGCGTTACGTCAGGAGGCAGAGCAACAGTCTCCTGCAAAGAAAAACTTAGCTCGAAATAGGTCTTACAAAAACCATCATTATTTGCAATGAAATCTAATGCAACGTTTCAAGCTCAAAAAAAAAGAACGCATATGCTCATTAGTAACAAAAGCTCAAAAAGTAACAATAAGATTTGTTAAACAAACTTCTATATAAAAAAACTCACCGTTGTAAATTTCAATCTTGTAAGAATTTCGATAACTTTGCCGGTTTTTGAAGTATCTTTCAAATACGATCCTGTTCCTTTTAAGTCTAATTTTCCGGCTTTTACTTTCAATGCTATATCTGCGGACACCTCTAGAAGATTGCGCACTTCTTCAGATGTTTCGGTGACTTCATATTTGGATACGCTATCGGGTTCTGGTAAAGTCTAGACAAGCAAAATAACACATGTGAACAGTTTTGGAACAAAATTTTGATGAAATTTAAATAAGATAAATACATAAATAATAAAATCAAAAAGTTTCAAGCACAAAAAATTTGCAAAATTTATTAAAATAATCGAAGCAAAAAATCCTTTTAACTGCTTGTTCTCCATCAAAGCTCTTTGTCAAAAACTTTGCTTGAACTTTTTTTTTAATTGTTCAAAATTACGCGAAATATTTTTCAATTTAAAAACTGAAACCTGGAAATCATATGTTCTGGCCGAGATCTCTCTTGTTATGCTGTTGTATAGAAACTATTAAGTATATTAGGAAACGTAGCAACAAACAAACGCAGTGTTATTTCCCTTTTTTTTCTATTTTTTTAAATTTCTTGAATAAATAAGTTTTATTTATGGTCTTTTTGTTTTAAAAGATAAATTTCTGATATTGAAGCACTAATTTATTCTTCTTATTTTCTTTTTAGCCTACGTTCCCGGGTAAGTAAAAAATGGAATTTTTTTACTTACCCATACCAGAGCTAAACGAGCCAACTTTCCCAACATCCCAACATCGATTTTCCAGCATCAACTAAGTCTCTCAACTTAGGCTGCAAAGTTTTTCAAATATACCTTTGTAACATTGATTTTAAAAAACAATTACAGTAATACAGATACAGGAATAAAATATTTTTGTAAATACTGATTTATTGGTACATTTATTAAATAGCATATAAAAGAAAAGTAATACAAATAATAATTATGCCCAACAAAGAGATCAATCACTATTAATTTTTCCAATAGAAGGTCATATTATAGAGTGATACTTCAAGTTTAATTTAATTTTTGTTTCAGAGGAGCCTTCACTCAAACTCCTATAATAATTGCTTTTAATATTACTGCTTAATGGCAACAAACTCTTCTTAGAAATGAGTTTTATATTTATTAAAATGGGAAAGAAAGAAATATCAAGCAAAGTTTTTTCAATTAAAAGAAAAATACTTATATTTCACCCATAGTGTTCTTTCTAAAGAACGATTGCAGTCAAATCTACGAAGTTATGGAACCCACGGGAGACCACCCTTGGTTAATTTTTAAAAAAATTATAAAAATCGGTTCATCCAGTGAGAACTTCGATGCACAAACAACCAATATATATATATATATATATATATATATATATATATATATATATGCGGTATGAATTGATAACCGTCCACCTGTTGGAAGTCCGTTAAAAATTGAAATGAGCGTGTCCATAATATTCTCTACAAACAAATAAAAATAAAAACTAAAATGAGAAAAAATACTTAAAGTATACTTTTTCTTGCAGTCGAACAATGACGCTTTTTGCAGAAAAGCAATTATATCAACTTATTCATTTATCGCTATTTGTTGGTACTGATATTTATAAGCATATTTTTCAATATTTGAGCGTACAAATAAATAAGGTATTACTGTTTTAGGAAAGCAAAGAAATATTCAGAACTTAAAGAAGTATAGCGGGTTTGTAAAGATGTTTTCTTACCCTTGCTTTACTTAATTCTGACTGAGGAAATATGTCAATTCCAACACGATCATTTCTGGCATCATACGTTCTCCCTAATAACATAGGTAGAATATACAAAACGTTGGCCAGCATTTTCCAAACCGTAGGAATTTGTCTTTTTTTTTTAAAAGGCCTTTCAGCAAATTTAAAATGGAGAAGTCACCAAAAGCATTTAGAGAGCTGCTGCACAGATTCCCAAAGACGAACAAGCTTCTTATCAGTTTTGTGAAAATCGGGGAATTTTAATTATCGCGTTACATATGAAAGCGGCCATCTGTTTCTCGATGGCTTATCAACGTGATATACATGATGGATTAATTTTGGCTTATGTCTCAGTTAGAAGAATGCTTATTATACATATCTATATTAATATATACAGTTCAACTTATTTATTACTCACCCCTAGGCTCCAAAAGTTCTTCAAAATAAAATAAATGTCTCCAAAACAGAACAGAAGAAAGAATCACAGTAGCACTCATATAATTGTAAATTTCCCGAAAATTCATAAAATAAATTCCTTCTTTTAACAACACTGTTTCTACTTCGAAACATAACTTTTTAACACAGTGTGAAGTTATGATAGAAGTATGATTACCGTGACTTTAATATGTTGCAGCATAGCAGCAATAAATGGAAAGGTTATTTAGCTAAAGAAGGATTTGTTGCAAAACTCTGGGCACTTTTAAATTTAGGTTTGTGATTGATTCAGTAACATATGATTTCATTTACATCTTTGCCCCAAAATGTTTAAAAATAACGTCGATGTTGGTTTAAAGAATGAGTTTCTATGTTTTATATTTTGGCTTCATTCAGTTATATATGATTGATACGTTGCCTTTTTTCTTTAGTTATGTTTTAAAATCTTTTTTTTTTTTTCTAAGTCTTTTCTTATTTATTTTTTTAGTGTAGATATATTTTTGCATTTTTAAACTATATATTTTTCATGCGAATGTTAATTCCAATTTTTTTTATTTTAACTATTTTTTATACTAATTCAAATATTTTTTCATATGAGAATTAATCTAACCGAATCAAACTCACAGTAAGAATCGATATTTTCATCTTCTGGATTAAGACTGCCCTATTACTTTTGCTGTGGCAACCGATTATTTTGAACAACCACTTTCATATTTTTAGCAAACATTTATTCACTAAAATAGCATCAAGTAATATATAATGGTCTTTCTTATTTACATGAAAATTACTGATTTTGGCACTTACTTTTTTTTGAGAATAAACATGGTCAAACATAGGCTTAGTTTTTCAAAAAATCATCAAAGTTTTTTCCTCCAGCAAAAAGACACAAAAGAAAGGAAAAAAGCAATAAACATATCAAAACATTCAAATGAAGCGAACATCTGGCTTCATTTGGATGTTTTGCATCTAGAAGCTCCCTGTCGCATTGAAAAAGGGATTTCAAGCAATCCCGAAACATTTGTTTGCATTTTAATGCTAACTTGTGCTTTCTTAACGTGAAATTATTTTTTATTACAACTGTCTCCTTGTTAAAGACGATTAAAGAGAAAATGGTACTTTTCCATTTCAGGGAGGATGGCAATAATTCTTTTTTTTTCGCAAATCAATGTTTTATGTGTGGAGTTTGTTTTGGGGAAAAATATATAAACATCGCCAACGGCAACCCAAAATGGTATAGTAGTTTGATTTGGCGAAAAAGAAATTGAACCATCGCCAGTCGCAATCGAAACGGAAAAGTACCGATAAAATAAGTTAAAATATTTTGACATTGGAGTAAACACAATTGAGTGATGCCTCCATAAAATTAATTAGCCGTAAGACCTTTGATTGAATCGGCCAAGAAATAAATCTAATAACAGTTAACAGATTTTCACTGCAATCGCTACCTCCGTAATACTAGTACTTAGTAAGTTAGCGCCTCAATCAACTCATAATTCACGTGTAAAACAATCAATCAATACTAGTATAAAAATGTTGTTTAACAAATCTCTATATGCTCAAGATTTTTGAACTTTTTCAGTTAGCATTGATCAAAATAGATTTGAAATGCAAAATTTTACTGTATCGACTTTTTACTTGCTATTGTCTGCTGCTTAGAGAGACAATGTAATTGAGGTAATTTATCGAATCTCCTTGTTCATATTAACACCTTTTCAAATGTATGCTTCTCTTGACTTCAATATAAAACGGAAAATATTGTGCTTCATTTGTTGCATCATTTTAATTATCTCTTCTTGTTTTTTCATTTTGTTTATTTTTTTCTCTTCAGCGCAGAAAAGGATGTCCAGAAGTTTAATCGATCGTATGCTAGATGAAATGGAATTATCCAGGTATATTTTAAAAATTAAAAATAAAACCGTTTGGTACTTACGTACTATCGCAACCATGCCAAAATTCGGGGATAACGCGCCAAATTGGCACCTCGGATTTTGTACCTATCTAAGGCGATTAAGGTAACTATAAGTAAGTATATAAGTCGCCAATCTCGCCATATGGTTGCGATAGTACGTAAGTACCAACCGTTTTTCCATGATTTATGTATAATGTACATAATATAAGGAAATATAATATATCTGCTTATTTTGAGAAAAATATGAAATCGCTACAATGAGCATGACTGCAAATATTTGGCAACATTGGCTGTTTTTACAAAAATTTCTAGTTCTCATTACCTTGGCGGTTTTTGTAAGTGCTTAAATACACCAGGATTCTTGTTAATTATTCTCAAAGGCAGTTAGTTATAAATCCTAACCAATAAAATTGCTCTAACATTTAGTGAGTCCACTCAGAAAACATTCGTGTCATTCATTTTACAAAATTCAATACTAAATGCATTATAGCTAGTTTTTGATTGAAAAGGTTAATGACACTGTTTAGATGATAGATGCTTTGAGTACTTTAACAAAACTAAGGGGAAATTACTAAGTTCCTTTTAGCAAAACTTGCAAAACAAAGTAGTATTTAGCTAATGTAAGAGGGAACTATTCGTATACTGGATAAAATCGCTCAACCAGTAGATATAGTGCACCAAATGTTGGCCCTAACAACAACGCAATCGTAAAATAACTTGGCAGTTATGGTTTGCCGTTTGTTTAGCGAAACCGATTGATGAGCCGTCAGTCAGTAGCAGCTCGATAACTGATAACTATCCAGAAATCGTATCATATTTCGAGAGGAAAAAATCAAGCATTTGACGATGTTAAAATAAGTTTCAAAATAAGTACTGTTTTGTCACTCTTATCGGTACTTTTTCGTTTCGGAAGGACTGGCGATGGTTAGGTTTTTTCCCGCCAAATCAGTTTGTTCTGTGTGTGGAAATTGTTTTTGGGGAAAATATTTAAATATCGCCAACGGCAACCCAAAATGGTATAGTAGTTCGATTTGGCGAAAAAGAAATATAACAACGACCAACGTAATCAAAGGACCCCAAGGGTCACCCCCAAAAGACCGAAAGGCGTTGGTGTCTCACCCCTCCCACTTTAAAGATTTTGAAGTCTTAACACCGACAATACTCGGATCTTGGCTGCTTATTATCGCAAGCGTTTAAATACGGTGTATTGCGCCAAGCTGTTGTGGAAAGCTTGAAACAAACTAAAGAAAGATATTAAAAAATAAACAATGATGCAAAAAAAAAAAATCGTAACAATTCTGAAATTTTGAGCCGAATTGCCAAGTTACTATCAAATATGCAGCTTAAAAATATTGAATAGAATAAAATTCATTAGTAAACAATAAACTACAAAACTTTGAGGAACATAGATAGTAACATAGAAATAACAGTGCGTTGAAGATATCACGAAATTTCCTTCTGTATGTTAATATGAATATTCTTTTTAAAATAAGCAAAAAGAGCTATTCCCTTGAAATGATTGGCTTCAAAACATAATCAGTGCCTGTTCCTAATGAGGTGTACTTCGATACCAATATTGTGTTGAATCCCTACATTACTTTTTTAAGATTTGTTTAAAGAGAAAAACGTCCGATTGGGGAGGGCGTAATTGTCTCATCCCCTTTAAAGAAACTGGCCTCCGAAACGACTCGGTCCATGTTCCCATTAAGGTACACCTCTACACTCATTTTTATTTAATTTCTCCTTGAGATATACACTCGGTGAGAAAAACGTTCGCGTGATCGAATTTAATCAAAAATTAATCAGTACCCTGCTCCTTAACAAATAAACTATTCAACTCCTTTTATTCCATTTGTTTATCCTACACTTTATCATGTATTACGTTTTATTTTAGTATTAACATCATATTTTTTTCTAGATGCTAAAATGTATTTAAAAAAAGAAACAAGGAAATATGCAACATAACATTGATGTCAAACAGATCAGTTACTATACTACTATAACTGAGAAAAATTAGTAGCATTATTTGTCGTGACAACTACATCATGTTAACATTTTTTTTTAAATATGTGACAGAGAAAATGAATACTAAAGTTGTTCATTATGAAATTTTACTGTTTAGCTTTGTCAATTACCAGAACTGGTGTTTTTCTCATGTTGGTCCAGTTTGCTACAATCTTCCCGGATTACATGCAGAATATCGTAACAACATCCGTAGCGATCGAAGTAAATTTTTCAATGACTACTATTGCTCTCAATATTGGCCGGTAAGAAAAAATTTATGAACTTTTCATTATCCTTTTACATTTGATTTTATGCAATTTGCTTTCGAAAAAATATTTATGCGTCTTCGTCTTGTTACTTTGAAGCAGTTGTTGCAGTCAAATTGTTGGTTTTGCAAAGGAGTAAAAAACGAGTTGTTAAAAAAAGTTAAAGTAATAGTTACGGTAATTCCAGTTGATTGGCACCTTTTTAAACTTCGACAAGGTTAGCACCAAATGAGTAGACGGCAAAGCTTTCTTTTTCCTTTTATGTAAACAATGCAAAATTACTACTTACATTAATAATCACATCAAGAAGTGCTTTTTCTACTTTTATTTCTACTTCTTAGTACCAAAGTTACGCGTACAAAACTCAATATACAATTGACTCGATGTTTAATATATTACCCAAAACCTCACAGTTACCCTGTAGAAGCTTTTTGCTAAAAATATTATATTCACGTCAGTTTTTCAATATATATATATATATATGTTAACAAGATTTTAAAAAGTATTAGGATGCTTTCAGACCAAAGGTGACAGAAACATTTTGTCTTCGTCGTAATAGACTGTTGCCATGAACCGCGATGACGTATCTTTTCCATATCGCAATCAACAAATTACGATTGGCAGAGGAAAAGTCACTTTTAATGACGCAATAAAAAATTCCAACTAGTCAATACGAAGGCGTGGTTAGCAAGTTACGTAGAACGAATGAAACGCCATAAAAGGTTTCGTCGCTGTTGCTTGCTGTTGTTGCGGTTTGTGTGAATACATCTTTGCAGCTTTATAAGAAGGGGAACAAATGCAGGTTTTATTTATTTATTTTAAGACTTACATCAGACGATCGTACTTCAGATTCCTTTACTCAAGAATCACAGCTGAAATTTATAACCCTTCTTTTTTCTTCATTCGCAGAAAATGAAAATGTTCGAACGGTTTCTGTCATGCTCGAATATTTTATTGTTGAGCAATCAAATCATATTTTAAGGTCAAAATTACTCAAAAAATTTTTTGAGCAATTGTTTTGAGTAATATCGCTTTTAAAAGCAAGCGTAGCGCTGAATCAAAATGCCGGATGTACCAGCCTCTGCACATTGGGCCATAAGTCTAGTTGCCAGGAAATGTTGTATTTACTCTTAACATTGCATTGATTCACTATTTCAGCCAGACTTTCATTTATGATGCTTTAGTTTATCCACGGAGTTTTAGTCTGAAAATTATACGAGGCACTTAGAAGCAAAAGAGTGTAAAATACGAGTTTGTCTAATGTCCAAAGGGATTTCGAGAAGCATTTACATTAATGCTTCCGCAAGATTCGAACCTTGGGTGGGTTTTATTGAAAATTTTCCTTTGTCGCTTACATACCTTTTTCCTCTCACTACATCCATAATGATTTGTCTGGTAACTAAAAACTAACAGCTTCACTCTCAGGAATATAACTCTCACTTTTTACGATTTTTCAATCGTCAAGAAAATTTCGTCATTTACAACGATTCTTTCCCCGCCCGATCACGTGACTTAAAAAAGTTACTACACAAATTTCGCCAATTTGACGAAAGGTTTACACGGATCATTCTTCCCGAAGCCATTTCGTCAAATACGACGAATGTTTCGTGAGGTTTGAGCATGCGTTTCTGAGAGTGTTTTGAAACTGTAAACTCTCTTTTTCATTAGTTTATTATTTTATTTATTTATTTATTTATTTAGAAATGCTCCTCTAACCCTCCGCCTCTCCCTCACTGGAATACTAATCCTATTAGCTTACTAAAATACCCTATAGTGCATCCAAGTGTTTATAAACTCCTGCAGTAAAAACTAAATTTTTTTGCACTCAAACATTTAAAAAAAGAAAATTTCCATACCGAAATTCCGTGGGTAAAGGAAAAACAGACTGATTCGATTCTATAGGTACCTCAATCAACTTGTAACAAAAGTTAACACTCTCTGGTTTGAGAAACAACCAGGAGATTTCATTGTTTACCAAGCTGTCTAACTTTCATGGAGTTTCCTGACAGGAGTTTTCTTCTATTTAATATGCAAATAATTACAGCTATCTTTACAAAATATTCTGGAAGCTCGCTCTAAAGTGATCTATATAAACTCCTTTTTGAGATTTGTTGCTTACTATATATATATTTATTAAAATAAATTGCACTTGTAACGTTTATTTATTATCAAATCATGTTTTTGTTGAGGTCTGACAATAACCTAGATTTTCGGTTGCTCAGTTATGATGTTAAAACTAATGTTAAAACTATGTCAACTGACTCTAAAAGAAGTATTTCTTTTTTAAACATAGGTTGCTAACTTAGCTTACGTTAACTACGACCCTTTCAATTTCGCTAGAAGGAATGAGAAGAAAAACATTTATTATGAAAATGGCAGATACGGTAACGGAGATAAATACTTTAAAAACCGCATGTACTTTGAGAAGGGACATCAAAAAGCTCATTCAAAAGTAAGTTCAATATTATGAATTAGTACATTCGATTAATAAGAGCATTGTTTCAATATTGTCTTTACTTTTTACATAAAAATCTGATGTGGTTATTACATGATTTCCTTTTGCAAAGATTAAATTCTACATAAATATGGGTGTGTCTATTTTCATAATGAAAAAATAATTTTCATTGTAATCTGAAAAGCAAATCTTTCACGATTACAAAACTTCTGCGCACAAGCAAGTAATAAAAAGGTAGTGGAAAGTTTGCATCACCAACACTCGTCAAGTGATGTAAAATATTCTTTGGTACTTAGGTTTTAAACAAATCGTCATGGGTCAATAGGGAAAACTGCAGCCTGAAACTGCACCCCGGGTTGTGACGTGTTTTGGTTCCCCTACTTATCACTCATTTTTGGAAATTATTTTTTGCTATAATTAGAGGAGTAGCTTCTACATGCCTCAAAAGTATTTTACAAAATCATTGTTTGGGAGGCAAAAAGTTGTCACGCCAAAAAAGCCATAAGCAGCCAAATTGTACAACCCGGCGTACTATCACAAGCCAAAGAAACCACCCGCGTGACAATCTCGATGAGTATAACGAGCTTTATGTAGGTCTAAGATCAAACAGGGTAACCTTGAATTAAAATCACCCTGTACATAAGTGCGTGTCGTCGTCAAGACACAACTTCTCAGGATAAATTCAGATGATGGTCAAAATTGACGTTTTGGTTATCTACGCTAACGTACGTCAGATGCCACGAAAAAACTAGTCAAAATGGATACAAGGATTACTAAAATGGAAATTTAAGTTGATATATAAGTGGGAAATTTTCGATGAATACAGTATTTCTTTAATTGGAGCCTACATTAATAATGTAATGTACGCTGTAGCAATAACTTTCAAACAGGTTAAATAATGTCCTTGTATTGAAAGCATATGCAAGGAAATCTATATTTTTTGTTTCAATATTTGCATTCAGTAGATGTGTATATATATATATATATATACATCAAGTTGCAATGGCATGCATCTCTTAGAACGAGTTCTACGCGTTCCAAACAGTTCCAATATTTACTAAACTGTAAAAACTTTTTCAGAACAATCTTAGAGAAAATCAGTCGTGAAATTATTTTTTCTAAACTTATTCAACAAATTCTCGTGCTCCGTTCTGAGTTTTATTTTCATATTTTATGCTTTCAGAACGACCGCAACAGTTTTTCCAGTGGTCATTATCAAGCGGATCGGCCTTTACCATTGACAATGACTAAAAACGAAGTTCTCCAACGCTACAGACAGATGCAACAAGAAGATTATTACGCTCGTATTTCATCGAGATACGGTGGTAAAAACATGAAACCAGAAATTAAAGAAATTCATCCACCTCTTAGTCAGGCCAAAGATATTTACAAAGATAGGTAAGGAGTAGTTTACCTGTAAAATTTTAATTCGATGTAGTTTTTAATTTATTTTCTGTATTTTTGGATGTGCTTCGAAGTATTTTATTATACTTGGTTTTCCTATTTGAGTTGGTAAATATCAAAACCATTCAAACCATTTTTTTAAGACAAGGAGATAGTGTTTGCTGTTGAATCTCCACAGCTTGTCTACGCATTGTTTCCAAACGATAGAGCAAAACCAGTTATAACGGGATAAAATCTGCAGTGAAATGTATGTCCATTTCTAATTGTATTCTTCAAATATTCATTCAAAGGCTCTTTTATGATGTGCAACGACGTGTAGAAGCTCTTATTGGCATTGCATAGAGACTCCACCAAATAGTGATTTTTATCGTTTAATGTAGTTGCATTGCCTCAAAATTTTGATCGCTTGTTTCTTTTACAAAGTGCCATTAGTGGCGTTTATTTCTGGTGATTCTTTCATGTTGTTGCAATTTTCAAACATAACACTGTCCTGGTTCAATATTAAAAGACATGTTAAAACTACTATTCTGAGATAAACGCATTTAAAAATTTATTTTACAAGTTGTTATTCAGGAAACGTACCACTTAAAATGAAGTTCGGGCATCATACTAGTCTCACACTGTTGTTTTAAACTGTGTAATTTGAATTAAGTTACAAGTAGAAGCATTTATTTAAAGATGTTTTTAAGGTGTCTCAGTATTGAGTTAGAACAGCGATAAGTGTGCATTAACTTAGAGTGTTAGAAACTTTGCCATAAACTAATTTTAATTTAAAAACACAAAAAGAATATTTTGTAAGCAGTAAACTAATTGGTTTAAGTTGATGCACTGAACTCGGAACAAATACGCTGGTGTTAGGGAAATATAGTTCCATTATAAGGAGCAGTATTTGCTCTAAAACCAAAGAACAAATAAGTATCAACTTTTCCGTTCTATATCCACAATGTTTAGGAGCACAGCGTTTTACTCATGCGATCACTGTTCGATTCCCATAAAAAAACCTAATCACTCTTCCATGTAGCAATGTACGTAATTCCAAGGGGGCATTTACACTCAATGCAATGGGGACAAGATGCGTAGGTCATGATGCACTGTTGCTGTGGTTAAATTGACACCGAGTATTCATCTCTTCTAAAGGACGTCATAACCAACAAATCGTGATAAAATTTCATTATTAAAAATAAAAATTACTATTTTTAATAATGAAATTTTTAAAATGACATTGCATTAATGCGGTGGCGTATTAATTCATTTTATATGTAATCAATGGTGTGCGCCCAAGTCTACGACAAATGTTTCGTTGCTGACGCAGTGGAATTGAATGCTTTATACCGAAAGGCACAGAGGTTGAGGGTACTTTGAGGGAAAGGTTGAAGGGAAATGTAGGAAACTATATATGCTTAACCAAACCATCATTCCATCATGAGGGGGAGGTTGAGGGTAAAAGTAGAAAAGCATGTGCGCTTAACCGATACCTCCGAGACTGGGAACAAGCCGCAGCACGGGGAAAGCATGACTCATGCAGTTAGGCCGATCGCTTTCCGAGTTCTGTCCTTCAGTTCGCTCGTCTGAAACTTTTCATTTTAACTTTTACCATTGCAATATAAAAATCGCCGATTTTTCTTTCAATATCTTGTTTTTCCTCTCTTGTAATATACTAACAATAAATTAAAATATTTCATTCAGTAAAAGTAAATATTTAACTCTGCAGAGAAAAAGTGCACTTTAACTTAAAATTAGTTAAATGTCATTAATTCATAATTATTATGACGTACTTAAATACATCCGAGACTAAAAGTATAAATCCTTCACATTTTATGTACGGCCTGTTTTCAATATTGCATTTGTGAGTAAGCAATAAAAAAAAACAATATAAATGGCTAATATTCATAAAAATTCTTGTAAGTTTCTGCCTACATTAAAACTTATTACGTTCGTTATTTGTGCATAAAATTATTGATGTTAGGGTATACACAATACAAGCAACTAAAATAAACTTATGAGTGTTGGAAGTGATAAATTCAATTTGATAGAAACGAATTTAGACAGCAAATAAATAGTTTATTGAATAACAAATTCAATACAAAAAATGAAACATGAATATGAAACAATCAGTTTTTATAATAAAACTTTTCATGAGATGCATTTTAAATATTGCCATCATGATCTTTCAATTTTATTAATTCAGAAAACATAATTATTAATTTCCCTTTATATTATCTAGTACACCAGATATTAAAAGCCTTTTTTCAAGGCTTCATTTTTAGTATTGTGGTCATGTTAAATTATAAAATATTACTACAAATATTGATATGTATTATTTTAATAGCATCTTCACATCTTTTTTCAATACTAAGACCAGGTATGAATGTTCTAGTTATTTTAACAGAATGAAATTATAAAAGGTATACACAATACAAGCAAGTAAAATAAGCTTATGAGTGTTGGAAGTGATAAATTCAAATTGATAGAAATTAATTTAGACAGCAAATAAATAGTTTACTCAATAACAAAATTTAATGCAAAAAATAAGACATGAATATGAAACACAATCACAGTTTTTATTACAAGACCTTCAATGAGATGCATTTTAAATATTACCATCATGATCTTTAAATTTTTATTAATTCAGAAACAATTTTAATAGCATCTTCACGTTTTTTTGCAATACTAAGACCAGTTATGAATGTTCTAGTTATTTTAACATAATTAAATTATAAAAGGTATACACAATTCAAGTTCACATTGTGAGAGATGGGGATGATGTTGAACACCTGCTCAATTCAAAACAAAACCAAACTTTATTGAATTATTAAAGTTTCACGATAAGAACGGATTGGATTTCCGCTTACCATCAGAAGTATAGCGGAAATTAGTATGATTCTCTAAAACGTTACATAAGAATTTGGTTAATTCCTTATACGAATTTTTGAAGAAGAAAATTAAATAGACAAATAAAGATCAAAACTTTTCAATGCACAGGAACAGAATGTAGAGGATCGACTTAACATTTTAAACTTATCTCCATTGCCTTAGATAAATTACACTCAGATAATTATAATGTATTTAAATTAAAGTATAATATATTATATTTAATTATATTCTAAATTTTAGCATAAATTTTGATTTTTTGATTTCATTAAAGTTTTTAATTTTCTCTCCTTTGCTTTTGAATGAGAGGTATAAGATATGCTGTCATTTTTTAACTTGCAGTAGTCATTTAATAAAATATTAATGAACTTTTTTACCATGCAGTGCAAAATAACTACTGCAGAATGTTTATTATCACAGTAATCAAAATTTAAGTGCTTTTCCTCAGTTTGTAAAATATTTTTAATCACACATAATGCAACAGCTCTTTGATTCTGAACTTGTAAAAAGTTTTCTTCAAAATCTGACAATAATTTTGAAATTGTTATGTAGCAGTAAAAAGCAACAGTAATTACATCATCTGTAGGATACTTTAAACCTCCTCGATCTTGATGATGGATTAAAATTTTGCTCTCATGGAAATGAATGTCCTCATTTCGAGACAATAACGATCTACATGAAGGACAATCTTTTAAAAATTTTAATGTCGAATGCACTGCATAACCAGCAATATAAACAATTACTGGTGTTATTTCCTCTGATTGTTTTAGGTCTGTTTCTGTTACTTTAATTGCAAACTTATTAGTTGCGACAGACTTATGAAAAAACTCCCTATCATCTTCCGTAGAATTCTTTAAATCGACAGAAAGATTGCCAAACAAGTTTGACTTCAAAATCATTGGCAACGTTGATTGAAGCCTGAGCTTCATTTCAGTTTCAAACAGTTGCGTAACTGAAATATCATACTGGCCACCAGCTAATTGTCGATACTTACCAAACCTGGCTTCCAAGCTGTCAGTCTGAAATTTACCAGGTAGTATGAATGCCATGCCTAATTCTTCGGTGCAATACCGACAAACCTCTTGAATGCCCTGTGTTGTTAAGGATAAAGCAAGAAAAGTTTCCTGCGTTAACCTTCCGGTATCTGAAGCAGTTTCCTTCCACACTGTCAACCATTTAAGAAATTTACTTAAGTGTTGAAACAAAGGGCTATTTAATTTAAGGGGATGTTGATACATATTCCTCTTGTGAAATCCTTTCATCACTGATCGCACATTCATAATATCCCACCAATTGACAAAAATTTTGATATATTCAGATGTTGATTTTAAATCTATGATATTGCATTTTTCATTAAGTGAATCTATTGCCCCAACTAATTGAATATTAAATATGTTTAAAGCAAGTTTAACGTTTTGTCTTTCTATGTTAGAAGGAAATAGAGATTTGGTGTTTAATGAATTTGCATATTTGAGTAAATTATTTCTTTCTAACTCGTATAGTTTGCGTATAGATTGAAATGAGGCTGTCTTTAGCCGTTCATTCTGATTTGTATCAATATTTTCCAAAGGAAACTCAGGATAAAACATGCACGAATTAACATTTTTTTGGTTGAGCCAATTGTTCCTAACACATTTAATAATATGGACACTATCAATCATAAAAAATAATTTTCTTTTACTATCACATGGGTGTGAATAAATAACTTGAACCTTATTAGGTGTTGAGAACTTAGACATTGCTCTTCGGTTTATGGAATTATTGTCACTTATGACACAAAATGTATGAAAACCTATCGATTCGAGACCAATTAGCACTTTGCTGAGAAATTCATGCAGCATGTCAGCATTAACAGTTTTTACTGGCATTATTGCCACCACATCTTTATAATTCGATTGAACACTCTGTATCATAAAAACATAAGCTGAATTAGCAGCTTCAGAGCAATTATATGATGCCCCCAAAATATCCCCCCCCCTTAAAATCAAAAAATGGTTTTAGATGAACTTCATCCATCATAATAGTGACTGCTTTATCTTTATCAGATAAGCAATCAAATTTTTGCCTAATATAAGATAAAAAATTGTGATCATTATTTTCATTTTTAGGGTTTATATTATAAGCAGCAAATAATTTTTTCACTGTTGAATGATGAGGTAAAGTAACTAAACCACTATTTCTCAAAAAGTTATAAGCATGGGGAGATATTGACAACAATAATGAAGAAAATATTAAAAAATCTGCTTTGTATCTGTTTTGATTCTTAGAATTAAACAGTAAAGATACTTGTTCTTTAATGAAGTTAATGCATAATTTCTCATTTTCAGTGCATAAATTTTCTAATTTAGACAAATAGAGAGTGACAGAGTTAATTAAGTTTTGAATTTCATTGCTTTTTGATTGATTAGTCATTACATTCTGATTCAAAGAACATAAAATATTCGAAATTTGTTGTACGTTATTAACAACAATGGGAAATTCCATTTCATTTAGTTTTTTCAATTTCATTTGATCAATGAAAACATTTACAGATAGATTTATATCAATAATTACATTTATATATTTTGGAATGTCATCGGTTATTATTACTTTAACAAATGAAAAATTATTGTCGATACTCACAGGATTGAATCCATCTTTTAAATCAATCAAAGTGATTTTTTCTTTCAGTTCATGTAATGAGTCCACTTTACACTTTAACTTATCTTCTTCATATGTTTGTAAACTGTCCGCTAAAACATTTTCTAATTGTGACAGTTCAATTCTTTTTCTCTTGGCCTCGGGTTCTTCTCTTACTGGTTTTGAAGTTGACATATACTCGGGGCATCCAGGAAAAATAGATGGTACAGCATCCTTGCACAGTCTCGGCTGTTCCAATGGCACAACTATTTTCCTTCCCGTTTTTTCACAATCAAATTCTACAGCTCTTCTGATGTCGTTATCACTGAAATGAACCTCACAAACCTGAAAGAAAGCAATTATTTTTCATTGGGGTTGTATTTTTAATTTATTAAACTTTTAAAGTTTGCATACATTTAAATGCAATGAACATAAGTTTTTGGTAATTAATTCATAATCTTGTCTTCAATAAAGTTTTCCTTAATTTGATTAACATTTTTTTTTCTAAATGGTAATAAACTAAATTTTAAGCATAGATACAATTAATCTAGATAATATAAACATGAACTATATTACTTTAATCATATCTAATATTCAATACACACTAAGGTAAAATATAGTAAACATGTTCAATATAATACTTGCTTATTAAGTTGCTCTATTTTCATGTAATAAATATACATTTTGGAATAATAGCAATAGTTTAACAGCAGTGGCAGTAATCTTACTGGTTTAGTTGCATTATAATACACAACTGTCCTCCAGATGGATTAACAGAGTAAAATAAAATTAATTATGCATTAATTATTATGAGAATAGTTTTGCATACATTTTAAACATAATGAATACGAGAAATATTTGCATTAATTTAGTGTTCAGCTTTAATTTATTATATTATTATTACTTAATGTGATTCATTTGTAATTTTACAACTGGCATTAACCGAATTTTATGCACTAAAATCATTTAATTTAGATAAAATATAGTGCATGTGAAGTTCATTATTAATGATGTCAAGTATTAAATACACAATACGTACTGGAAGAAAAGACGAAGAGTAGAAACAATGTTCGCGTATTGACCTATTATGATCACTAATTAAATAAACTCTATTTTGAGCCATAACGAAAACTTTTAATATAACTGAACTATAATTTCAGAAAACAAATTATAGGACTCTTTTCCTGATTAAGAACAGAGAAAAAAAATAATAAATTTCAAAGAATTATAATAATGTACGAAAAAGTACTTACTCTGGAATTTTTTGTGATTTCAAAGTCTCTGGGAATAGCAGCAATCCATTTCTTTCGAAGCTGTTCACTCTTTGGAAATCCAAATGTGGAAACTTTTGGCCCTTTTGCAGTGTAATTGCCGCGGCAGTTGGGCACAACACATTTATAAACCATTTTCAATCACTATACATTAGTGGTAGCATTCATTTTTATGATCAATTTTACATAGCTAGTTCAGAAATATGCACGTGTTTGTAAACAAATTGTAGTTCTCATCTGAGAAATCTCACGCCAAAGAGCTGAGGAAAGTATGCGCAGTGCCGAAGGTATCGGCATTGCGCATGCCTAAGCTTCCAAATATCGCCATGGTTGGCTCCTTGAATTCGGTTTGGATTTTTCCGAAAACTGGTTACCTTGCATCGTTTCCCCACCGTTTTCCATGGGCCTACCTTCCCTACGTCATCGGCGCTCATGGCAACCCGTTGGTAGGCTTGTTCCTAGTCTCGGAGGTATCGGCTTAACCAGAGGCGGACTGGGAAGAAAATTCGGCCCGGGCATATTTCAAACAGACCGGCCCTTGGGGGGGGGGGGGGGGGGAAAGGGCCACTACCAAAGAAAGAAAGGAAAATGAGCTCTAATCAAATACTATGCATCCTCCCCCCCGAAATTTTTTTCAAGTTACTCAATGACAACAATGAGTTTTAATAGCTTTAAAAAAAATTATTGGCTTTCAAAATTGCAGTAATTTACATGAAAAGAGGTAGAGTTGAAGAATGAACATGAAAAACTATGTCCCCCATCGTATTCTTTATGTATTGAGTGTGCTACAATCAGTACGTTAACATCAATTAAAAATTAGTTCTAGTTATGAAAAAGTTAAATGAAATGTTTATTGTTCTGGTTTCCAGTACTATAATATACAAATAGTAATATTTTTTTTAAAAAAAAGCTCACCCACAATCAAATATACAGTAGCTATTTAGCATTTTAAAAGCGATTTTAAAAGGGGACTCTTGTCTGCTACATCATCTGTTAAACTTTCCATGTCAAGCTTTACTAATACGTCTTTTTCACACGACATTAACATAAATGCTTCCAATTTGTCCTGAGCTAAATTGCTTCTTAATCTGTTCTTAATATACTTTAAAATAGAAAAACTTCGTTTACAACCTACTTGTGAGAACGGCAAACTTAACAAGTATTTAAAAGCCAGTTCAATAAGCCCATAAGAACCTGTCAGTAAATTATAACGACTCAGATGTTTATAACAACAAATACAACAATTATTGCAGGATTTGCAAAGTTTAGTTTTTGGATTGACTTCATTCTCAATTTCCTCTTGCTCTGCTTCCCCTTCTTCACCGTCACTATGCTCGTCCATTTCCAGAACGTATTCTTCAAGTGTGGAAGCTTTTATTTTTTCCCAAGCATGCGCTAAGTGAAGAAGCTGTTTTTTTATGTTGTCAGCCGTAGCTTCGCTGTTAAATTTTACGAGACTCTTGCTAAGTTCTAAAAATGCTGAATCTGGTAGATCATCACCGTTTTTGATTCTCTCTCTCAGTTGAGAAAATCCCCGTGGGTCTAATAATGCAAGTTCGGAGTAGAGTTTTTTACTTTATGGGTCGAATCTCCTTTTCAAACTTGATGTACATGTGTCGATTATAACAAAACATGATTCAATTTCATATGCTTTGTTTGGACATTCAATGACTTCATCTTTTGCTGTTTCACCTGCCAACAATTTTTTTTTCTGGCTCTCTTTTGTGGCAAAGAGTTTTCGACTTCAACATCAATATCATCGAGCTTTAGGCTTAAAAGGCTCAATATGTATGGAAGGGCGAAGCTTAAAAAACTTTTTTTGGAAATTGTTTTTGCATGAGAGCTGAAAGTTGTGGGGTGCCGTGAAGAACATACACACAAAATTTTAACTTAATCAATTAATATCTTCCGGTTCCAGTTGTGGGTCAAAAAATGCAAAAAAGCTCTAAAATTAAGGTAAAATTAAAAAATTTCGGAAATTTTCAAAATTTTAATTTTCTCTTTGTGATAATGACTAATATTTAGCAGAATGTATTAGAAACATCAATAAAATTTTTTGAATTAATCCATCAATATTTTCCGGTTCCACTTTCAGGGGTAAACGTGCGAAATTATCTAAAAATGAAATAAATTTTGACATAATATTTGATTTTCACGTTTCTGATTGTCCATTCTGCAAAGTTAAAGTTGTGTAATGATGTGAAAAAAATTATTATTAAATTATAGACTAATCAATACTTATCTTTGGGTCAAATTTTTTTCCAAATTACCAAAATCTGGCGAAAATACAAAAAAAAAAAAAAAAATCACAATTTAATAACAAATGATAAATTTTTGCTAGAACATTAATTTTTGAAATATTTAAACATGTATTTTGGAACACTTAGAGGTTTGAAAATAGTTATGGACATTTGAGCAGTAAATGTTACTGGTACTGGCAAAACACCGTTTTCGTGTAACTAAATGAATCTTCAGTAACGCGCATCTTGAATTGTTTTCCAAAGATTTTATGGACCATCTGTGCAATTGCAATGTGATTTATTAATCCTAAACCAAGCGGGGCGAGTACTTTCATTATGAACCCGACCCGGCCAGCAGGACTTGTAGCTCGTTGGAGGGCTCCTTGGTGCCAATATAAAGACGCAAGATTCTATTCGCAGTTGCCAACCAACGAGCATGAGATATTTTTCCCAGATTTGCAGTCCCAGTCATTGGTGTGAGCAAATGCGATAGATATTATCAGGTCAAGAATGAAATCAAGGCGTGAATCGTTTGAAACCAAAAGCCAGTACAGAGCGAAAAATATAGACCTTGGAGAGTGAAGTTATAACGACTTTTGAAACTCTGGAACTGAAGATTCATTTAGCTATACGAAAATGGTGTTTTGCCAGTAACATTTTCTGCTCAATGTTCATAATTATTTTCAAGCACCTAAGATTTCCAAAATATACCTTTAAATATTTCAAAAATTAATGTTCTAGAAAAAATTTATCATTTGTTATTAAATTGTGTTTTTTTTTCTTTCTATTTTCGCGAGATTTTGGTAATTTAGAAAAAAAAGTGTAGCCCAAACATAAGTATTGATTAGTCTATAATTTAATCATAAGTTTTCATATCATTACACAACTTTTCCACACTTTTGCTAAGGGACAATCGGAAACGTGAAAATTAAATGTGACGTCAAAATTTACTTCATTTTCGGATAATTTCGCACGTTTACCCCTGAAAGTGGAACCGGAAGTTATTGATGGATTAATTAAAAAATTTTTATTTATGTTTCCAATACATTCTGATAAAAGTTCGTCATTATCACAAAGAGAAAATTAAAATTTTGAAAATTTCCAAAGATTTTGAATTTTTCCTTAATTTTTAAATTTTTTGCGTTTTTTTTACCCAAAACTGGAACCAGAAGATATTAATTGATTAACTTAAAATTTTGTACGTTTGTTCCTCATGCCAGCCCACAACTTTTCAGCCCTCACGCAAAAAGAATTTCCTAAAAAAGTTTTTTACGTTCTGCCCTATTGCATAGTCCAGACTGGAGCAAAGGAGAATTACAGGATACGTTATTCAGTTGCTTAAATTCATTAAAACAGGAAATGTAGATGGGCTGCAGTTATGCGCTGAAGGTAGAACCAGAGGTCATTGTTTTAAGCTTTTCAAACCTAAGGCTAATCTTGAAATTAGGAAAGATGTCCACTTCAATAGGGTTGTAGGCAGTTGGAATAGTTTACAGGAGGCAACTGGTTCAAGGCCTTTTAAGAAGGCTCTGGATTTTCATTGGGGATTGCGGATTGTTAAATTGACTAGGACCAGCCTAGCTGGGCGTCACTTTTTTATTTGTATTTATATTTGTATTTATCTGTTTTATTTTTTAAACAGTAATTTTCCCCCAACTTTTATTTACAAAATATTTTAACCTATTAAATAATTTATCTAGCATGGCATTGATGATGAATGAATCAATCAGAAAACAAGTTTAGAGTAAATATTATTTACTTTTACTGTGTTACCCATACTGATCACTGAATTTAAAAAGTGTGCATACATATTCATGAAATAAGATCATACGAAATTAAATGCAACATTCAAGTAAGGTAGTTGGGGTGGGGGGAACTACTTTTGTTTTAATAAAAAGTGAATAAAATTCGATCAAAATTGTTTTTAGTGCTTGCTAAATTATGCATATTCTAAAATAAAAGTATATACATATACACCATACACTATTAACTTGCTGGAAAATGAAATTTAATTTTCCCCATTTTACCCAATAAGCCCGGGTTTTTTACAACCTTGCATTAGTTACAGGCACGGCACAGGGCTGCCTTAGTTCCCCTGTACCAGCAGGCACAGGGCTTATAAGTATGAAATGACTATTATATAAGCTTCTCTTTAGTTAACCTAAATAATTTTGAAAAACTCAACTCTAAAATCTTAATAGGGGCTTTTTAGGGAAAATTTATATTGTACATAAATTATTTTTTTCTCATAAATTGCAATTACATGCATAGTTAATATCAACTAAAAAGATTTTTCTATTAAAAAATCCTTAGGCAGAAAAAGGCTTTTTGCAATTCCTATAAAATGAAAAAAAAATTGAAAATACCCTTTCGAAATTTATCATTCAATTGATTGAAAAATTTCAAAAAGGTCTCTTCTATACTTTTTTAAATTTAACAGGAATCGAAAAAAATCTTTTCAAAATTTATCATTCAAATGAATGATAGATTTCGAAAAGGTCTCATCACGAAAAAAAGAAAAGTCGATTACTTATTCGTTTTTTACTTTTCACACTCTATACATCCAGGAGTGTTACTTATGAACGAAAAGAACTCATAATAATTGCCAAATAATAATAATACAAAAATCTTTTGGTGATTTTTAACAACCTCGAAAAGTATGTTCCTGCAGCTCATTTGCCGTTTTATCATAGTACTTTATACTTGGAACATGGAAACTACTTATGCAAAAGAAAGAGCATAGAAAGATTTTTAACTCATTAAAAATTAATGTGTATCAATTTTTTGTAAGTTTTGAGAATTTAACAAATTTTATGTTTGAATTTTGAATTTTTTAAAAAATATTTCTATAATGGATTCTTTTCAAAGAAATGTACTGATATACCTGTATGTAAATAAACGGCAATTTTATTTTATGTAAGTAAGAAATGACTACAATATAAGCTTTTCTTTAAGTAAACACTAAACACTCCAAAGAATTTTGAAAAGGACTTTCCCGAAAGTTTTGATTAAGGTTTTTTAGCGAAAATTTATATTGTACATAAATTAACTTTGTATCTTATAAATTAGTTAATAGCAACTAAATAGGATCTTTCTATTAAAAAATCCTTAGAAAAAAAAAGTTTTTCTTTTAAAAATTCCTGTAAAATTTGAAAACAAGAGATGAAATCTTTTTGAAATTTATCATTCAGTTAAAGAGCCTATCCCATACGGAAAAAGGGGGTTGTCATACGGTATTGTACAGTAATAGTTAGTTGTTTGTAATAAACCACTAATTGTTTGTACGACGGTTGTCCCTTTTTTTTTTCACTTTTAAATTTGGTAAAAGTTAAATCAAATTATCAGAGCAACGAGAGCTTAAAGGAGGTTTTTATGGATTTTAAAGGAGAATTGACGAAATTACAACACTAAAAATGTTGGAAAACAATGCTTTAATGGCACTTTACTTTCAATTATTCTAATAAAAAGTGAAAAAATAATGCTACTTACATGTTTAAGGAATTTGCAAACTTTATGATCAAGATGTGCTCGCACCCCGTGCGGAGTTTTAGCTTCTCATTCCCGTCTTCATCAAAAATTCAAATTTAAAGTATTAAAGAAGTAATATTTTCGACCTGATTAAGCCAACAGTTATAATGTTTACTTGTTCATATTTTTAATGAGAAAATAATAAACATTTTTAGTAATAAAAAAACAAACTCAAAATCATTTCTTGGTTACAGAAAAAAATTAAAAATCTTTTTTAACTATAAAAATATTTTAAAAACATTATTTAATGAAATTTTTTTTTAATTTTAAGTTGTTTAACATGCAATGTGAGCAAAACATCTTTCGTAGGTAATTTTAATTTCTTACTGTCATGCCAACTACATGAGACTTTAATAAGTTACAAGGGCTTTGATTGTGCCCCCAAATTAGACATGAACTAAGCCGATATTTGCGATAAAAAATGAATTGAATAATTAGGAACAGAAATGTATGATGAAAAGAAATTTATTTAAAAAAATGATAAATATTTAAATTTATATAGTTTTTTCAACAAAATTTGAGATAAAATCAGAACTTACCAGCAATACGTTCTGAAGATAAAGTCAAAGAGGTGGCAAAAAATTCTGCTAGGATGCTGCGCTTGTTGTATCTGTATCCTTTAAACTCTGATTCTATGACTGGGTAACAGAATCTTTTCCTAGAAAGCTAAACCCCTCCTGTTGGGTTTGTCTATAGTGTTATGGTATCAGCTTTCTGATAATTGGCCAGTGAGAGAAAGTTTCGTTTCTTTTTTTAAAGGTTGGACAAAAAGAGTAAAGATAACATGCATTTGAGGCTTGAGGGAATGACAGGGACTTTTGAAAATAAAAGAAAAGTTAGATAAGAAAATTTATGTTAGCAAGTGATTAGGATCTCCCCTTCCCCTGGTGCACTCACCCACAATACCATTTGCCTTTCAGTGAATGTCTTCGATTACACCATTATTCCAGATGCGCACACTCTGTAGTTTGAAAGAGCGAAAGTGAGCCATTGTGTCCAAATATCTATCAGTGCAAGGGAAAGGTCCAGTTTAAGAAGTCATCGCACAATATGCTGTATCGTGATTCCCAAGGCATGGACCACACACTCTGCACTCGATGCGAAGAAAATCTAAATTTAAGATAGGCCGTAATATATTGCATGAGTGGATTGGGTTCCCAAACCACTTTAAACACCAAACTAAAACTGTCTATTTCCTTATTTAACACGAAGTAAAATGTATTCTTGCGAAAATAATTTTAAAACGTATGTAACAAGGGCTTAGTTTTATAAATACGTATTTGACATGCTGTATAAATAAGATACTATCAAAAGAAAAAAACTACTTGCTAATGAGCAGGGTTCGTTGATTTAAATCAGCTTGATTTAAATCATGATTTAAATCGCGATTGAAATAAAGTGATTTTCTTTAAAAAAAATCATTGATTTAAATCAAGTTTTTTTTTTTTTTTTCAAAAAAAAAAAATCATCGATTTTACTACGTTAGGAAGTGTTGTAAAAATGAAATATATGTTGCAATTACAACTACTGTTTTAAACAAAACTTCCTAGGTCCATCTGTCTGTGTGCACAACATATTTCATAAGGTTAGAATTAATTACTATTCTTTTAATTTGACAATATTTTTTTAAAAGTTACAATATTCTTCAAGCATCTTAACAGCAAAGCATAATTCGTTCAGTCATTCAAATTACAATTCATAATACATAATCATGAACCATTCCGTGTCTTTTATCTTAAAAATAGTACTTTAGATCAATTTAATCAATGTTACACAATAAATAATTCAGAATGATAGTGTTTAAAACAACGATTGTTAGAATTTAGAATATATATCGTTAAAGTTTCATTCACGTCCCCTAATAGCTTAAGGTTTTTTTCCTCCTAAAATATTTTTTTATCATAGAAGTTTTTATAAAAATACTTGATTAAAACAAAAAGTTTCAGTTTTTAGTAATGGTGTAAAACTTAAGTACACACAATTGGTACTTTTTTCTGCTTTCAACAGCAAATTCAGATTAAATATGTTCATTTTCTCTGTACTTATGAGTGTACTATTATTCCTAGTAGTGTTAAGTTTCATTTGAGTCATGCATTTGCATTAATATTTGTTTATCATTATTACTATTAAAAAATATTTATTGCTGTGAAAATAGCTTAAAGTGTGTTTTTGCATATTGAGTAAGATGCCATATTGTTTCTATGAATGTAACATAATAAATATCCAAAATATTTAATGTCTTTTAAAAAAAATTAAAAAATCCGATTTGCATCAAAAAAGTCCGATTTTTTTTAATTTAAAAAAAATTAATTAATTAATCACAAACCCTGCTAATGAGTAATTGAATTCCTGTCTAAGCAAATTCGGCTTGAGAAATTCTCAGGGCCGTATTTTGTAGATTGTAGGGACTAAAAATGTCATTACATATGCAGATATGCTTCACATTAAATGCACATAGGAAAGATTTATTTCTCGTATTCATCATAGAAGAGTAATAATACGTGATATATTAATTAGCTGCCAACAGCAGCCGCCCTTTAGGGCCTCAGCCTCCCGCCAGTCCAGTTATAAATTAAAAATAATAATAATAATAATAATAATAAAATCAAAATAAATAAATTATTGGGGCTGCCTAGGTTGTCTATGTGGGAGAGCTGGCCATGAGAAATTCTCAGGGCCGCATTTTGTAGATTGCACTAACTAGAAATATTGTCAGTAAAAATGTAGATATGTATTAAAAAAATATTAAATGTTCACAGAACAGTCATTTTTTTATTCATCATAGAAGTGTAATCCCGCAGTGGACCAGTCGGTAGAAATTCGGTTCCCGCAAAACACCGAAAGTGAAGCAACATTGACTGAGGTCAGTGTTTGGGAGGGTGACAGCCTCGGCTGGTTGCTGAGGTCCGTGTACGCTAAAGGGAGCTGGTGCATGTTAAATAGGTCGTGGCTCCAATGTTCTCCAAGGGAAGCGATACCTCTGGGGGTGCCAATCCCACGAGATGGTCTCTCATCTGGGAGCTTGTTCAAAAAATTAAGAGACCTTTCAAAGGGGCGGGAATCGGACTCCTGCCTACAAAGTGCCCCGTTAGACTCAGGAGCAGCGTAGCGTACCCCTTCTTCCTCGCCACTCGCATTGACACGACATCATCATCATCATCATCACAGAAGGGTACTGATACGTAATATATTAATTAGCTGTTAATAGCTGCTGCACTTTAGGGCGTTGCGCAGTGAGGCAATCGGGCCGAGACAACTGGCCGCGAGAAGTTCTCTGGGCCGGTTTGAGGAATTATCAGGGCCGTATTTTGTAGATTGTAGGGTTTAAAAATATTGTCAGTAAATTTGTAGATATGTCTTTGAATAATATTAAATGTCTATAAGACAGATTTATTTTTCTTATTCATTGCAGAAGAGCAATAATACGTGATATGTTCATTAGCAGCTCATAACTGCCCCCCTTAGTGCGTTGCGCCGTGAGATAATCGCCTAGTCGTCTTAACCTTCTCCGCCGGCACTACTAAAAATTAAAAAAAGAAACATCAATTTTGCGGCTCTCAAAAGTTCGCACCCCAAGCGGCCGTTTACGTTTTCCATATGCACGAGCCGGCCCTGAGAATTTCGCTATCCGGCCCCGAGAGCTCGTCCATATAGACAACTTAGGCGGCAGCCTAAAGCGCAATTCTTTTATTTATTTATTTATCTATTTATTTTCAAAATTAAAAAATAAAATATAATAAATTTTGATGTCCCAAAAATATTGCATCTCCTCAGACAGCCGTTTAGGTTGTCTAAACGAACCAGCCGGCCCTGAAAAATTCTGCCCCCCCCCTCCCCCCATGGGGCTCAACGGCCAGACCCTGGACATTTTACCTCATTTCTGCAATGCGCTCTCTGAAGCCCGGATTACGGCAATGTTTTGGTCCCCGTTTTCTTTATCAACATTGTAAAAGACGTATACTTTATTAAAAAATGATAAATAGATATTTGGCGACCGGCCCACGGAGGACCGGCCCACCGGGCATTTGCCCGAATGCCCACATAGCCAGTCCGCCGCTGTTTACTTTTACTGTGTTACCCATACTGATCACTGAATTTAAAAAGTGTGCATACATATTCATGAAATAAGATCATACGAAATTAAATGCAACATTCAAGTAAGGTAGTTGGGGTGGGGGGAACTACTTTCGTTTTAATAAAAAGTGAATAAAATTCGATCAAAATTGTTTTTAGTGCTTGCTAAATTATGCATATTCTAAAATAAAAGTATGTACATATACACCATACACTATTAACTTGCTGGAAAATGAAATTAAAATTTCCCCATTTTACCCAATAAGCCCGGGTTTTTTACAACCTTGCATTAGTTACAGGCACGGCACAGGGCTGCCTTAGTTCCCCTGTACCAGCAGGCACAGGGCTTATAAGTATGAAATGACTATTATATAAGCTTCTCTTTAGTTAACCTAAATAATTTTGAAAAACTCAACTCTAAAATCTTAATAGGGGCTTTTTAGGGAAAATTTATATTGTACATAAATTATTTTTTTCTCATAAATTGCAATTACATGCATAGTTAATATCAACTAAAAAGATTTTTCTATTAAAAAATCCTTAGGCAGAAAAAGGCTTTTTGCAATTCCTATAAAATGAAAAAAAAATTGAAAATACCCTTTCGAAATTTATCATTCAATTGATTGAAAAATTTCAAAAAGGTCTCTTCTATACTTTTTTAAATTTAACAGGAATCGAAAAAAATCTTTTCAAAATTTATCATTCAAATGAATGATAGATTTCGAAAAGGTCTCATCACGAAAAAAAGAAAAGTCGATTACTTATTCGTTTTTTACTTTTCACACTCTATACATCCAGGAGTGTTACTTATGAACGAAAAGAACTCATAATAATTGCCAAATAATAATAATACAAAAATCTTTTGGTGATTTTTAACAACCTCGAAAAGTATGTTCCTGCAGCTCATTTGCCGTTTTATCATAGTACTTTATACTTGGAACATGGAAACTACTTATGCAAAAGAAAGAGCATAGAAAGATTTTTAACTCATTAAAAATTAATGTGTATCAATTTTTTGTAAGTTTTGAGAATTTAACAAATTTTATGTTTGAATTTTGAATTTTTTAAAAAATATTTCTATAATGGATTCTTTTCAAAGAAATGTACTGATATACCTGTATGTAAATAAACGGCAATTTTATTTTATGTAAGTAGGAAATGACTACAATATAAGCTTTTCTTTAAAAACACTAAACACTCCAAAGAATTTTGAAAAGGACTTTCCCGAAAGTTTTGATTAAGGTTTTTTAGCGAAAATTTATATTGTACATAAATTAACTTTGTATCTTATAAATTAGTTAATAGCAACTAAATAGGATCTTTCTATTAAAAAATCCTTAGAAAAAAAAAGTTTTTCTTTTAAAAATTCCTGTAAAATTTGAAAACAAGAGATGAAATCTTTTTGAAATTTATCATTCAGTTAAACAGCCTATCCCATACGGAAAAAGGGGGTTGTCATACGGTATTGTACAGTAATAGTTAGTTGTTTGTAATAAACCACTAATTGTTTGTACGACGGTTGTCCCTTTTTTTTTTCACTTTTAAATTTGGTAAAAGTTAAATCAAATTATCAGAGCAACGAGAGCTTAAAGGAGGTTTTTATGGATTTTAAAGGAGAATTGACGAAATTACAACACTAAAAATGTTGGAAAACAATGCTTTAATGGCACTTTACTTTCAATTATTCTAATAAAAAGTGAAAAAATAATGCTACTTACATGTTTAAGGAATTTGCAAACTTTATGATCAAGATGTGCTCGCACCCCGTGCGGAGTTTTAGCTTCTCATTCCCGTCTTCATCAAAAATTCAAATTTAAAGTATTAAAGAAGTAATATTTTCGACCTGATTAAGCCAACAGTTATAATGTTTACTTGTTCATATTTTTAATGAGAAAATAATAAACATTTTTAGTAATAAAAAAACAAACTCAAAATCATTTCTTGGTTACAGAAAAAAATTAAAAATCTTTTTTAACTATAAAAATATTTTAAAAACATTATTTAATGAAATTTTTTTTTTATTTTAAGTTGTTTAACATGCAATGTGAGCAAAACATCTTTCGTAGGTAATTTTAATTTCTTACTGTCATGCCAACTACATGAGACTTTAATAAGTTACAAGGGCTTTGATTGTGCCCCCAAATTAGACATGAACTAAGCCGATATTTGCGATAAAAAATGAATTGAATAATTAGGAACAGAAATGTATGATGAAAAGAAATTTATTTAAAAAAATGATAAATATTTAAATTTATATAGTTTTTTCAACAAAATTTGAGATAAAATCAGAACTTACCAGCAATACGTTCTGAAGATAAAGTCAAAGAGGTGGCAAAAAATTCTGCTAGGATGCTGCGCTTGTTGTATCTGTATCCTTTAAACTCTGATTCTATGACTGGGTAACAGAATCTTTTCCTAGAAAGCTAAACCCCTCCTGTTGGGTTTGTCTATAGTGTTATGGTACAGCTTTCTGATAATTGGCCAGTGAGAGAAAGTTTCGTTTCTTTTTTTAAAGGTTGGACAAAAAGAGTAAAGCTAGCATGCATTTGAGGCTTGAGGGAATGACAGGGACTTTTGAAAATAAAAGAAAAGTTAGATAAGAAAATTTATGTTAGCAAGTGATTAGGATCTCCCCTTCCCCTGGTGCACTCACCCACAATACCATTTGCCTTTCAGTGAATGTCTTCGATTACACCATTATTCCAGATGCGCACACTCTGTAGTTTGAAAGAGCGAAAGTGAGCCATTGTGTCCAAATATCTATCAGTGCAAGGGAAAGGTCCAGTTTAAGAAGTCATCGCACAATATGCTGTATCGTGATTCCCAAGGCATGGACCACACACTCTGCACTCGATGCGAAGAAAATCTAAATTTAAGATAGGCCGTAATATATTGCATGAGTGGATTGGGTTCCCAAACCACTTTAAACACCAAACTAAAACTGTCTATTTCCTTATTTAACACGAAGTAAAATGTATTCTTGCGAAAATAATTTTAAAACGTATGTAACAAGGGCTTAGTTTTATAAATACGTATTTGACATGCTGTATAAATAAGATACTATCAAAAGAAAAAAACTACTTGCTAATGAGCAGGGTTCGTTGATTTAAATCAGCTTGATTTAAATCATGATTTAAATCGCGATTGAAATAAAGTGATTTTCTTTAAAAAAAATCATTGATTTAAATCAAGTTTTTTTTTTTTTTTTCAAAAAAAAAATCATCGATTTTACTACGTTAGGAAGTGTTGTAAAAATGAAATATATGTTGCAATTACAACTACTGTTTTAAACAAAACTTCCTAGGTCCATCTGTCTGTGTGCACAACATATTTCATAAGGTTAGAATTAATTACTATTCTTTTAATTTGACAATATTTTTTTAAATGTTACAATATTCTTCAAGCATCTTAACAGCAAAGCATAATTCGTTCAGTCATTCAAATTACAATTCATAATACATAATCATGAACCATTCCGTGTCTTTTATCTTAAAAATAGTACTTTAGATCAATTTAATCAATGTTACACAATAAATAATTCAGAATGATAGTGTTTAAAACAACGATTGTTAGAATTTAGAATATATATCGTTAAAGTTTCATTCACGTCCCCTAATAGCTTAAGGTTTTTTTCCTCCTAAAATATTTTTTTATCATAGAAGTTTTTATAAAAATACTTGATTAAAACAAAAAGTTTCAGTTTTTAGTAATGGTGTAAAACTTAAGTACACACAATTGGTACTTTTTTCTGCTTTCAACAGCAAATTCAGATTAAATATGTTCATTTTCTCTGTACTTATGAGTGTACTATTATTCCTAGTAGTGTTAAGTTTCATTTGAGTCATGCATTTGCATTAATATTTGTTTATCATTATTACTATTAAAAAATATTTATTGCTGTGAAAATAGCTTAAAGTGTGTTTTTGCATATTGAGTAAGATGCCATATTGTTTCTATGAATGTAACATAATAAATATCCAAAATATTTAGTGTATTTTAAAAAAAATTAAAAAATCCGATTTGCATCAAAAAAGTCCGATTTTTTTTAATTTAAAAAAAATTAATTAATTAATCACAAACCCTGCTAATGAGTAATTGAATTCCTGTCTAAGCAAATTCGGCTTGAGAAATTCTCAGGGCCTTATTTTGTAGATTGTAGGGACTAAAAATGTCATTACATATGCAGATATGCTTCACATTAAATGCACATAGGAAAGATTTATTTCTCGTATTCATCATAGAAGAGTAATAATACGTGATATATTAATTAGCTGCCAACAGCAGCCGCCCTTTAGGGCCTCAGCCTCCCGCCAGTCCAGTTATAAATTAAAAATAATAATAATAATAATAATAATAAAATCAAAATAAATAAATTATTGGGGCTGCCTAGGTTGTCTATGTGGGAGAGCTGGCCATGAGAAATTCTCAGGGCCGCATTTTGTAGATTGCACTAACTAGAAATATTGTCAGTAAAAATGTAGATATGTATTAAAAAAATATTAAATGTTCACAGAACAGTCATTTTTTTATTCATCATAGAAGTGTAATCCCGCAGTGGACCAGTCGGTAGAAATTCGGTTCCCGCAAAACACCGAAAGTGAAGCAACATTGACTGAGGTCAGTGTTTGGGAGGGTGACAGCCTCGGCTGGTTGCTGAGGTCCGTGTACGCTAAAGGGAGCTGGTGCATGTTAAATAGGTCGTGGCTCCAATGTTCTCCAAGGGAAGCGATACCTCTGGGGGTGCCAATCCCACGAGATGGTCTCTCATCTGGGAGCTTGTTCAAAAAATTAAGAGACCTTTCAAAGGGGCGGGAATCGGACTCCTGCCTACAAAGGGCCCCGTTAGACTCAGGAGCAGCGTAGCGTACCCCTTCTTCCTCGCCACTCGCATTGACACGACATCATCATCATCATCACAGAAGGGTACTGATACGTAATATATTAATTAGCTGTTAATAGCTGCTGCACTTTAGGGCGTTGCGCAGTGAGGCAATCGGGCCGAGACAACTGGCCGCGAGAAGTTCTCTGGGCCGGTTTGAGGAATTATCAGGGCCGTATTTTGTAGATTGTAGGGTTTAAAAATATTGTCAGTAAATTTGTAGATATGTCTTTGAATAATATTAAATGTCTAAGACAGATTTATTTTTCTTATTCATTGCAGAAGAGCAATAATACGTGATATGTTCATTAGCAGCTCATAACTGCCCCCCTTAGTGCGTTGCGCCGTGAGATAATCGCCTAGTCGTCTTAACCTTCTCCGCCGGCACTACTAAAAATTAAAAAAAGAAACATCAATTTTGCGGCTCTCAAAAGTTCGCACCCCAAGCGGCCGTTTACGTTTTCCATATGCACGAGCCGGCCCTGAGAATTTCGCTATCCGGCCCCGAGAGCTCGTCCATATAGACAACTTAGGCGGCAGCCTAAAGCGCAATTCTTTTATTTATTTATTTATCTATTTATTTTCAAAATTAAAAAATAAAATATAATAAATTTTGATGTCCCAAAAATATTGCATCTCCTCAGACAGCCGTTTAGGTTGTCTAAACGAACCAGCCGGCCCTGAAAAACTCTGCCCCCCCCCTCCCCCCATGGGGCTCAACGGCCAGACCCTGGACATTTTACCTCATTTCTGCAATGCGCTCTCTGAAGCCCGGATTACGGCAATGTTTTGGTCCCCGTTTTCTTTATCAACATTGTAAAAGATGTATACTTTATTAAAAAATGATAAATAGATATTTGGCGACCGGCCCACGGAGGACCGGCCCACCGGGCATTTGCCCGAATGCCCACATAGCCAGTCCGCCGCTGGCTTAACCCCAAGCCATCATGCCTTGCGTTTGTCTATCAAACCTTGCGCTCAATCCTGTTTCATGTTAAAAGGTATTGAGTCGGGAAGAAATGTATGAACCAATTTCATGAAAACGTTCTTTCAGATTCTAAATGGCATTTATAACTTCGTGTATTAACATCTACTATTTTGCTGTTAGGCTTTGACATAATTTATTGTGCATATTCTTAGGGAATCAGCATCACCTGTTAACTCCGTTGCAATTGAAGAATGCATTGCCGATGAGCAATCTTCAAGTGGTAACTGGAGCTCTGAATCTATTGCAAGCAAGAGTAATATAGTTGAAGAAGATGGAAAGAGCATGTCAAAGAAAAGTTCTGGCTCTCAAATCTCTGTCTTCACTGATGTCGAACCTTCACAAAAGTTGGAAAATAATTTTGCATCTTTTGCTTCTTGGTAATAACTTTTGTTGATCCTATTTTCTTGTACTAATTTTTATTGGTTCAGAGTCAGCCCAATACAGAAATAATATAGGTAAATTCTATGAATCTTTTGTTATGTCTCTGTCGCAGCAGTTTTGTTTCATTTCAAGTACTAAATGCTAAAATAACTTTTCAAAAATTGGTACGCTTACACATATTCGTGCCTATTTTTTAAAAAATGGAAGGATTTTAGTCCAAGGGATAATTATATCAAAATATTATGTTAAACCATGTCGTGATAGACGTGTCAAAAATTAGACATGTCTGTCATGGCATCTTTTTACATAATAATTCGAAATTTTATTTCTTAGAATAAAATTCTTCCACTGTTATTAAATTAGGCATGGAGATATGTAAGCATGCCAGAATTTGTTAAGTTATTTTAATATTTAATACCTGAAATGAAGCAAAAAAGTTGTGATTTGTCATTTCTGTTTAATATGGAATCAACCTATTTAATCCTTCCTTAATAATGATAATATCTGAAGTGGATTTCGACATCGGCAATGACAACAAAGTAGCAGTGCATTCACATCCATTGGGACAACGGTTAAACGTCACTCATAGTATTTCATGGAACAATAATAATTCTGCATAATTAATCAACACACCATCTTGTGGACTCATTGACATTATCTACTGCATAATTAAAAATTTTTCACCCAGAAGAACTGGTGAAACCAGTACAGTGCTAAACAAACAGTCAAAACGCAAGATGAAATCTAAGGACAAAGACATAAAATGCAAAAATCCTAAGTCATCCCAATAATAAAAAATTAAAAATTAAAAGATTTAAACATTGTGGTCCCGAACCAGGTAAGTTAGTTGATGAAAAACAATGTTCTTGAAGGGCCTTAGCTGGATACTTCATGGCATAATACTTTGAAAACAATCGTTTTGAAGTTATAATGTTAACAAATAATATTTTTAATAATGTAAAAAAAAGACCGACCAATGCTTCGGCATATTTGTTTTTTCATTAAGCTTCTATCAAATTAAGCTAACTGAACCCTTTCAGAATATTTGCGCACTAATGTTGCTTTTTCGGAATTATAAAATATATATTGTCTAGTAACAGAGTTTACAATGATTTAACTCAATGTCAGAAATTCGGCAAGGTTCCGACAGATTTCCGACAGTCGTGCTCAACCTTTATAATTAAATGTCTCCAGTGACAAAACACGTACACCTCATGAGTCATATTTCCAAAATTTCATTCCATGATGTTCACTTTAATTTGTGATTTAACACGATTTATCTTTTCCCTGGCTTAGACTATTCGGACACTGATACAAAGGCATTCAGTTTACCTAACTGATATTTTTCCAATAATTTCATACCAAATTTCATTTCATGCTGCTCCTTCCTCAATATTTTATAAGAAATATTGTGGATGCCATGTCGTCTCCAACTTTTTTTGTTCACCAAAGATTAATATTATCATCCAAACAATACTCATCGACAAACTCGCGAAATAGTTATGACCAACAGAAGTTTAGCGTTTTTGTTTTGTAAAGGAACAGATCGTTTACTTCCGGAAAAAGAGAAATTGAGCTATTTTCACCACCACGTACTTAACGTAATTTGTTTCTTCATATAGGTATTGTACGGAGGAGCAAGAGCAAATAATTGAAGTGTTACGTGAAGTGAATATGAGGCATGATCGGCAGTTAAGAAGAGATATATTGGCATCTCAAAATGGAGTTCTAGGTTCCGAGGAGTCGTGCGCAAGCAACAGTGACTCTCTCAACAAAGAAACTTCACAGTGTTCAATGACGTCCGACGAAGAAGAGCAGATCACTATTGTTTTGTCCCCCGACCACACTTCACAAATTCCCGTTATCGTTGACGATAAAGATGCTAGTGGATACGATCCCGACTATTTGGAAAAGTCTGCAAATGACTACTTCGAAGAATTCCAGAGCATATTCACCGTTTCTCCAGAAAAGAAGCTTATTAATGCACTGACGAAAGAGAATCTGAAGACGAAACTCCAAGAAGAAAACTGTTTAACAAGTAAAGAAGGTATAAGTATTGAAAGCGTGGAGGGTAATTTGAAGGGAAGGTTGGAATTTAAAGAAAATGAATATTTGATAAAAAATCAATGTTCAAAGGATGTTGATATATCTTCTAAAGATCAATCGCTAGTTTCTGAAACTCTAACAACAAACTTAGTACCAGACGTTAATACATCAAATATAGTAAGTCTTTATGCAAAACGCAATGAAACCTCTAAAACTTTTGAAAACGATTGCAATGCACAAAGCCAAAGCAAAACTGACGGAAGAAATAGGAACTTAAAGAATGAAAATACCTTTCCCAAGTTGAATAATACTATTCTGAGTGCTCACTTCAAAAAAGCAAATGCAATTCCAAAACCGTTTCTTGAAACGACTTCTAAGGAAAGCTTAAATTTCTCTACGCCAAAAATTCAAAATCATGGCAAGAAGTTACATATATCTTCTCCTTCATTTAAAGGTGTAAAAAAGCAAAATGATGTCAAAATTATTGAAAATCCGACGAGTTTCTTGTCTGATTCCGTAAGCAAATTTCAGGTTGAAAATACGATATGGAGAAAACATCCATTCAGTCACGCAAAAAAACAGAAATCTTGCACGGAAGTTAACTACCAAAATGCTTTGAAAGCCAATGAATTATCCGACATGGAAAATGTTTTGAAACGCGAAGTCGCCAAAATTAATGTGGGAGAAAATCAAATAGGTATTTTTCCAGAAGAATCCCTTGCATTAATCAATAGTGTACTTCAAGGTAAAAAAGTTCCTTCAGATACCTGTTTGATTGATAAACATTACAAGCACAAATATATTCAATCCAACTGCTCTGATTTCTTTTCGGACCCGCACTTGCAACAAGGAAATATAATCCATAATTATAAAAGAATATCCGTGGATGAAATATTAAGACCTGACGAAAAGGTTGAAGTAACAAAGCATTTAAAACAGTTACTGAATATTCAGAATTTTAACAACCAGGAAGAAGTGCGTGATAAAATAAGTGTGTCCTATTCTGAGCATTTGAAACACATTTTAGGAATAGAGAATGCAAACGTATGTGCTGATGCGAAATCTGGAGTTACTAATTCAAACAAATACACTTCAACAGCTCGTACGAACGAAAAGCAATCAAACTTCAACAATAACAGTAAATCATTTTCGTTAAACTCTTCTGCTGCTTTTAGCGGGCCCTCGTGTAAAGTTCATCTCTCCCCTAAAGACTATTCTTCTAACTCTCAAAAATCTCAAACCACTGGATTAGCTGCCCGAAATACCTGTGATATACCTTCAGCAAACCGTAAGTTGATTACTGAACGTGAAAAAAAGTACAGTAGAGAGAAAAAAAGTTCCTCTAAAAACACTGACTTAACTCCCTGCCAGTTTTCTGCGAAGGAAAACGAAATCAAAAATTTACTGTTTAATAAATCAAGCGAAACTTTAAGCAAACATGTACAAAATATCTCAGAACCCTTCGCAGCTGAAGATGATTTTATCTCGATATCTGATGCACAAAACACTGCCGAAATTAAAAAGATTCCTCATGCTGAACATGCTTGTAGACGTGAACAAGAAAAGTCGCAAAAGATATCAAAACAAAAAACTAAGAAAGAGGAAGAAAATAATCATGAAGCATCTGCCATAAAAGTGTTGCCAAATAGCATGGATAAATGCGTAAGCAAAGAGCTTCCGAAAATTCAAGGATCGCAGTTACATAATATACCACCTGATGGTGTGGCTACAGCAGCAGAAAGTAGTGATACAATAAAATATCCGAAGAGTTTCAAAAAAACAAATTGCAGAACAAACTACTGCTCAAAAAAATATTTCAATCACAGAAATTTTAATGAGTTTTATGACAAAGAGCACCAAACTCAGCGTCAAAAAGTTATAAAACCATTTTCAAAATTTAACCACAAAGAAAAGTTACACGAAACACCCAAGGGAGAAAAAAGTGAAAATGTTTCTCTTGCCATTAAAATGAATATTTCTGTCCAGAATATAGAAAAGAGCCAACCTGGAAAACAACAAGCTGGTGATGGATCTGTAACAAACAGTAAATCGTCTTGTCGCAATGAAAAAAAAATTTCCAATAAATTATTTCAAAATGATTTTAAAAATCAAAAAATGGGCACCCAAAGTTTTGACAACAGTAAAGTTGGCAAAAGAAAGTCTCTTGATGGAAAATCTGCTGATGGTATGAAAAGAAGCGAGAAAAACTGCGTTTGTAGTCTTGAAAGAAGAACCGTCGTAGATGCATCGTCCCCATGTGCAAATCAAGAAAAATTTAAGCAGAAAAAAGAATTAGTCCAGAAGGAAACTAATGTAAATGAAAATATTAAACAAACTGCAAGAAAAACATCAGAGAGAAAATTATCGGTAAATGAATGCAATAAAAACTCTTTTACTAGAAATTCTTCAAATGCAGAATGTAGAGCAGCTTCTTTTACAAAGAACTACAAGTCTGAAGAAAAGGACAAAAGCTTCTTGGATAAAAACTCGTCTCCTGATACAGAACTCTTGTCCTCTTCCACAGAAAAATCCTTGACTGCAGACTATGCAAAAGTATCCTCTTCTGAAAAATCCTTAACTAAAGAATGCAATAAAAATTCTTTGACTGAAATTTCTTTAACTAAAGAGCATGATAGAAACTCATTAAATCCAATTTCATTGACTGAACAATGCATTAAAAACTATTTGACTAAACCATCACTGACAGAAAATTCCACTAAAAGCTTTCGGAATGAAAATCCTTCAATTGATGAATTTTCTAAACCTAGACACACTATTGATATAAACAGAAAGAATTTGGAAAACAAAAATGTAACTGCAAAAAATGTAGCTTATCATGATCGGGTAATCAAAGCGTACCTTTCAGCACCCTTAAGCATTAACAGTAGTTTGGTAAGAACACAAAACATTCTGAACAAGTTGAAAGAGCATGATTTAAAGTCAAATCAAGAAAATAATGAAAAACAATCAGTTAGAAAGCAAAACTTACGCTTCGAAATAAATAATGAAACGTCAAAAAACATCTCGAATATTTCTTCTAGTACATTCAAAATAAGCAATTTGTTTGAACTATACCCTAGTGACTTAATCTTTATAAATTTCGATGAAAAGCACAACAGCAATTCAAATCGAATGGATCATATAAAAACAGAAAAAGCAAGTTCTGATTCAAAGCCCAGCAAAGAAGTGCTTCCTTTGACCAAATGGGAAAGAGAAACATTGGACTATGACTCCGTTTCAAAGCAGTGCTCAGTAACTGAATTGAAATCACAATGTAATTTCAAGGATAATAACAATGTTGATGAGAACGCACTTTACAGTATTAAACATTATCCTTGCCCATTATGCATTACCAAGTATGAAACACTTTTAAAACATCTGGAGTCATTTTCGAACCTTCCTCCTGAGCAGCAGAGGTTGGTACCGAGAATAAAATTTTTGAAGAACTTATGTACTTACCTGATAGAAACGCTACTTCAAATGCGAGCACAGCAGCAAAAAAAGCAGTAAGAAAGCATTACATGTCGCGTTTCATAAGACGCTGGACATATAGTGTCTACGATTTGAAGATAAATCGAAAAAAATTTAAATACTTTTGGAAGAAAAAAATTCTTAAAAGGAAAAAAAAGTTCAAAAACTTGCTATGGATTTTTGAGTGTTATATTTAAATTCATATGAAAGCAAAGAGTACTTCATTTTGTAAAGAAACACTTATGTGTGAAATATTTCTCTAAATACTGTTTTTTGTAAGCTATTTGGTGAAATCTGGAAATTCCAGAATAAATTTTTTTCAGGTAGGAAGCAGTTTTTGCATCAATATTGTCGTGGAAAAGTTTTATTTGGTATTTATTTAGCAAAGAAAATGGTTCAAAATAATGTCTTTCTTCCCCAATTTTTCAAAATTTCAATTTTGATCTGTTTATTTAAAATGGAAGCAATTTCTTAACATAAATTCACTAATCTAAAGAAAAAGTATTCAGATTTTATTTTTTTTACATCGTCTAAAAATGCGGTTAACAAACTGTACTATAAGATAAAATTTCTTTAAAGCTCGAACGGATATAATTTGTTTTTTGGAAAATGAAACTTAAGCCTGAATTAGGTTTTTTAGCTTAAAAAAGTATGTTTTTTAGCTTTGGTTCAAGCCCTAAAAAAGCTGCAAAAAAATGAAGAATTATATTAAATTTTTGCACTGCTGAAAATAACCGTTTGGCTTCGTTATTATAGGATTGTTTTTAAAAAACTCCTCATCACTTAAACCATTGCAAAATAAGATCTAAAAGATCTCGCCGTGTATTAAAATAACGTTCGTTTCAAAATACTACTTTTAAATTTGGATAAGAAAGCAACAGTTTATAGCAAGATAAATCCTTTGCAGAGTCTTCTAACTCAATAATTAGACAAGATTAATTTAAAAGTTAATGGTGCAAGTTAAAGATATCAATTACGTAATTTTTGTAAGTCTCAGTTTAAAATTTTTCAGTCGAAAACAAACAGCATTTTATCTTATTATTTACATTATTTATTTGTATTAATAAAAAACATTTGCTACAGTATCTAAATTTTGTTCACTTCAAAATCAGTAGCACTGCCTGTCGTAAACTCCAACTTTAGACATTCCTTTAGGGGTAGTAACTGACGCTGTGCTAGTACTTCTGAAATATATCCAGCATCTACAATTTAAAAAATAATAATAAATACATACAGGTTGTAAAATATGAAACAATTACATTACATATTGAGTAGGAGTTCTGGTAAAAGTTCCCAAGACCAGAAAAAACATGTAATGAGTAACTGGAATACATTAAAATTTGAGATAATTATTTCATGGTATAAACCAAATATACAATTTAATAGTTGCATCAAAAAATATGCTGTAGGAGTAAGAAGCATTGAAATGGTTTTAATTGTTTATCGCAACGAAAGTTTGAATAGACAATGCATCAAAACAGGGGTTTTGAACTAAGTGACTTTTATCGTCTTCGCATTTTTTTAGTATTACACATAAATTCTTATTTTGCCTTGCATTCAGATTTTTAAGAATAGTTTGGCGTATTACATTGTAAAAAAATTTTCTAAACATACAGAAAGGAAACTAAGTGTTTCTGTAAATTTATGAAGAATCAGTTTTAAAACAAATAATCAACTTTCTTGATAACAGTTTCTCAGTAAAATTCTTGTTTTCCCGTACTGTGCATAACTACAGAGAATGATCTGCGAAGTGTTAAAAAGTCACGAATCAAGTTTTTCAGTACTAACGGCTCCGCAGAAAACTGAACACTTGAGAAGTGTCCCTAGTTTAAAAATTATCAACAAATGCACGGTTTATGTTTTGCAGTAATGAGCAGCCTAACCTCGGCAAGCAGTCCTCCTAACTCCGGAGGAGTTTTTGACCAAGCGGTCCAAAACGCATCAACCACAACAGTTGAGTTCAAGTTCAGAACTCACAAACTACTTTGTGTACAAGAAATAGTAATTCAACGTATAAGCAGATGTCACCAATACTTCGGCACAGTATGTGCTGGTATCAATTTACGGAATACTCAGTCTTTTTTATTGTCTGTAATTTCCTTTTTTTAAGGACTTTGTTGTTTCCTGTTTCTAATTATCTGTCATTTTACGTTAGACTAAAGGTAAATGATTTCCAGGGGATTATCATGTATTTTCGGTAAAAATTTCTTTACCGTGCATAGCCTATTAAGGCTTTAAAAACCTAGTAAAATTAACCATTTAGTCCATTCTTACTTAAACCCGGGACAGGAAAATGCCGCCGATCATCGTAACTTACTAGGCATACAGGGAAGGATTCCCCACCGACGGTGGCATAAAGAAATATTTCCGGACAGGCTGTATCGCTGAGGCAATTAACGATGATCAGTCGGATCAGTAACCTACGCAGACAGAAAAGGTCAGCTCATCTTGGCTCCAAGTGCTTTTGACTAGATCCTTTTGACTAGATCCAACCCGGGGAAGCACGCAGACATACCAACTAATTACGAATCGGTTCGATCCAGAAAAGCTGCAATTTTGAGCGGGCCCGATGCACACATGTTCTAAGTACCTTCAGTCTAACCCACCCTCATAAGTGTTTAACTATAAAAAAAAACTGATGATTCTGATAAAAAACAAAACTTCTTCATCATTTGCTTGACAGTATGAAAAAATATTAATCATTGAAAATCAAAACTATGTTGACATACAGTTTTTCCTTCTTGACAAGGACGTATCTTCCAACATTTCCGTCAGCTCCCACCGGTTCTAGTGTGGTCATGTAATCGGCGTAACCGATGGATTTGCACTTCGGTTCAGCTACACATTTGGCTTGGCATTCTTCCAGTCCGTCTTCTACTTCCCCCAGCGACAAACTTTCGTTGTCCATCACTTTTAAGAGACCAGTCACTTTGGGTAAAAAGGTATCTTCACAAACGACATCTAAAAAATTAAGTTTCAAACTGCATTATTTCTTTCTTTATCTAGCAAAAAAAAAAAATCAATGCATTCACACAAAAAAGATGTTTAGCTAAAACGAATAGCCTTCTTCAATGTCATGTTGGTGATGGTTGTTAAAGGGTATTCACACCAACGGCGATGAAGACATTTTGCGTCTGTCGCAATAGATTGTTACTATGGTTATCAAACTATCAATGAAAATTCAGCTGCTCCATAGCGAAATCAATGAATCACGGAAGGCCTCTTTTTTTTTGTCTTTTTAATGGGGATGCGTATGGTCATTAACCTTTGCAGACCTAATGCGTACCCCGATAATCGGCATCCATTTTTTCAAGTAGCACCACAGTCGATGGATGCCGTTGCCACTGAGAATTTGGACGCTAAGTTCCCCCCAGAAGGCGGTACCTGAGTTCTTATCTGATGCGACTTGCACTAGGTATTTAATTTAGCCGAGAGTATCCAAGCCAAACGGATACTCTTTAACATGCCGCACAATCATGCGACATGGGTGCAACCGATTTTCTGCATCTTGAAAATCCACCGACTTGGGCCAGGTTCGAACCTGCGATCTTGGGCGTACGAGACTTGCGCCTTACCCCTTCACCACCCTGTCGACCGGAAGGCCTCTTTAAAAAGCAATAAAAAATGCCAATCAGTCAACGCGAGAGAGCGCTTATTCAATTAAGAAATGCGCGCTGAAACTTTTGTTGCCGTTGTACGTCGCTTGTCGGCATTGGTGCAAATGCATCCTTATAGAGACATTTCTCTCCTGTTTCCAATAAGGTTCCTGCAATTCAACACGCTGTGTAGCCCGTAAAAAGTTGAATTGTTTTGCTGGAAACGACAGAGTCATATGTTTGTTTTCATTAAAACGGAATGATATTTAAATGGGCTTAAGGAAACTTGAGAATATAGCAAGTACACATATATGTACCATTAAAGGGATATCAATGAAAAAATAGCTTTTTGGTATGTATAATAGTTATTTTCATAACATTAAACTTCCAACATAAAATGAGCTTTTTTTGTTTTTCATTTATAATTTTGTTGCGTGAAGACAGTTTATGTAGTTGTCCAACTTCACGAATCTCAACAAAACCTCAGATTCTAACATAAACCGCCTATGACATTGGCTCCCCTTGTCTACATAAGTTGCATTTTTATGCGTTGTCTTGCTCCATACACATATATGTACCATTAAAAAAATAGTTGTCTAAAATCTGCTTTTAAGAAGAGCTCGAATCACACAGTTTGAGCTGTTGTAAAAAATATGTAGAAGAAAATACGGGGATTCGTGAGATGGCTCAAATACATCTTTACAACCTAGCGGAAATTTTGTATCTACAGTCAATAAAATTTGCGAAATACAAATATTAACTAAAATTAAGATATTTGCATGTACTTAAATGAAATTTTGCTAGCGATGAAAAAGGAAATTAAGTGACTGCACGAAAGTGTGCATTATTACTTGCACCAACAATGTTTCAAGCCTCTAAAGATGATATTATGTGTGTATGTGTACGTTTGTAGAACTGTGCTAGTCTCCAGACACGTGCTGTCTGTAATACAAGAAATATTTAACAAAGGTCTTATTTTACTAAACAAATTTTCTCGGCAAACTTTCTTTTCTTTTTATCTTCTAAATTAATTTTATATTTTGTTTTAATCCTACCTATTTCTTCTTTATACCGACGGAAAACTTGCTCATAGGATAGTGCCCCGACTTCCAAGCCTTTGATGTACTGTTGTAGAGCTGATTCAATGGCTTTTTCATCAGTTTCTCGGTAAACACTTGCCGATTCGGCAACAACATGAAACGCTTTGATGCATGCATTCAATTGAGCAAAGAGTTTTGCCAACTGCAACAAAGGAAAAAGTATAAATGAAGAAACATCATGCAAGTTTACAAAAGTCATTTGGCGGAAGGGAGAAAAAGTGGCACATTGTATTACGGCCTAGAGCGTATTTAAGGGAGAGCAAAGGAAGCGCGGGATCCTCCCGAAATAAACTCAAGCTACTTGTTTCGAATAAAATGTTTAATATTTTCAAATTTTCCAATAGAAAAAAACTTACTACCGCGCGAAAGACGAGATAACACAAAAATCGTCCTCTACGCAAGGTTTTTCTATATTATTGCAGTGTGTAAACAACTTACTTACAAGATTTTAGTGCCTGTCTATAATATTTATCTTTGCAACATTTCTATAAAACTGCAATTGATTATCACTTTTTAAAGTAAAAGAAACAAGTTTAGAGAAATTTGCATGTTGTTCCAATTTTAGCTCGCGTAGAGGAACGAAGGTGCGCAATTGCCGAGATGAAAGTCGCAATTGCGCCGCCATCGAAAATCTCCATCGAAATAAATTACTATATACACTTCTAACTACAACCAACACAAAGGAATTAAACTTTTTATTTTATTTTCTATTTTTATTACGTATGTTTCCGCATGAATTCGTATACTCATCTTTGTATTTCTTTCCATTCATCTACTTATAAGTATTGAAATGCATAAAATGAGTTTAAAAGCGGAGAGAGATTTTTGTTTTACCTTGTTTATCATTTTGTATATTTGTTAATTTCTTTGCTAGGTAGTTGCGCAAGTAAAAATTGAAAATAAAATTAGAATCAATTCTATAACCCATAAATAAAAAAGACTTTCAAAATGTTAAATTTTGCAGTGTACATTACTCTCTATTCTCTTAGTCATCACACATAAAGAATGTTAAAATTTAATGCAGTGTTTATTTTTATTTATTTATTTATTTTATATGATTTGTCCAACAAATCACGAACTTTTATGCTAAATTCTCAAGCAAGGTAAAAAATGGAAAAGCTGTGAAACGATTGTAAGTAAACTACTAGAGATAAATAAAACCTATTGAAGTTATCAATACTCATACTTTTTGTAGAATATCTAACTTCAAAGTGAGAGGTTTTCTTTTACCTAGCTCTTGATTACTCCTATCTCTTATTACCCAGTCTTCCCATTATTTTTTCTTTTTTGTGTCTTTCACCGAAAGACACAAGTGTGTCCTTCGATATTTTTTATAAAATAAAGTATTCATATAAAAAATTTATTTACGCTAAGAAGAATAAAGTCATATATTTTTTGGAAAAAAATAGGACCGCTGCAAGTTATAAATTATAATAGAAAAAACGTTTGTACATGAACCGATTACAAATATAAATGGCCCAGAGTTAGTAACAGTTCCTAGATAATGTAAGTAACTTTATCTAGAAACTCCTAATTTTTCGCCACCTTCCAAAATTACGTTTAAAAGTAATATCGATGTCGTTTAAAGAATGAATTATTTTTTACTTTTAAGTTAAATTTAAGTGTAATTTACCTTAATTAAAACTTGACGAGTTAGAAATACGATAAAAAAAATTTTTGAATAAATTAGAGAACACTGTACATTCTTACAGCTATGATTAAAACATCTGCTATGGAACTTGGCACCCGTTAAATATCAATTCTTTTGTTGCTGACACCGACTACTCTGGATTCCGTTTGTTCTATCGAACTTGGCCCTTTTTTCATTTATGTTCTGTTGGGATATCAATAATCGGAACATTTTCAGAAAGGCTGAACAACACAGTGTATCAGATTAAAAAGGTCTTACTATTATCTCTCTTTGGTACTTACTTTTTCATCCTGTTCATCAGTGAGCTCTGTCAAAGTTTCCCGAAGCCAAACAGACATTTGAAGTTTAGTGCTTCTCACATCGTCATACAGCTCATCCAACTCTTCGAGCTTTGCATCCAGTTCACTTTAAAGTGAAACTTACTTCAAAATCTAGTTCATTTCAAAATTCTTTAAATGAATAAAAGTACCTTTCTTTACTAACAAAACAATAAATGGTTTTTTATGCTGAATTTGTGCTTTTTTACGTTGATTTATCTTTTTACTCACATTTTAGCACAAAGCATTTTGATCATTTGTCTTAACCTCTTCATTCCAAGTGTAACCAATTGGGTACATTGTAAAATACTGTTTATTAACTACTGTTTGTGCAATTTGAAAGCTAAAACACACAATTGTTTTTGAAATTAATCAACAGATAGTTTACTTCGTTTTAAACTTGGAAAACATGGAAATTGGGCATTAATAATTATTTAAACTAATTATTAATTAAAATTTTTTAAAAAATTTAGTTGTTTTGTTTTGTAATAATTTTTTAAATCAGAGAACCCAAAAATTGCGTCAAAATTGTTTGTGCTTAGTTCTGGGGTCTGAAGAGGTTAAAATAAAATGGCTATCAGAATTGACAATAGGGGGCTCATAAAGTGTAGCATATTTAAAACACTGTGGTCATGAAAATACACCGATTTTGTTCACTAAAATATTTTTTAAATTATGAGCTATGCTTTCGCAACACGTGCTTTTGTAAAATTGATCATAGTTATTAGTAAAACTTTGCATAAAGGGTTAGCATTGATGTTCCGGATCATCTCCTTCATGAATGTTGATGAACTATGGTATCTCTATTTTCTCTCGCTCTTAAAATTTCTTACATTAATGTCATTATAATATGTATGACATTTTTTCGCATTGTTTTTTTGCATAAGCTAAACTTTAAGACTGAAGTTTATTAAGCTGCAATTTCTAGTCGCCATCTGTTTTACTACAACTGAAGATTTGGAAAAACATCCATGTTCTGGACATTAAAATTGCGTACAAGTGTTTTATAGATGCAAGGAACCCCAGCAAAAACAACATGTTATGCAGCCAGCCCTCCACAAAAGGTAAAAAGATCAAAGATCATTCAAAGCTATAAGTTATGATAACCAAGTTTTTAATTAGGATATCTTAATTTACAGCTAACTTCATACATACATATAAGGTAAAGTGCCCTACAGCTGACACCCAAAGAACGGTTCCTAAAGCTGACACCTTGAAATAAAAATACATTTAAAGTATTACCAGTTCCCTAAAATAATTTAAAATGAGATTTTCTATCTTTTTGAATGGTATTACTTCTGAAATACCTTCACTTCTTAAATATCTTTAAATTGGTAATGCTTTAAATTTTTTTTTTTATTTGAGAGTGCCAGCGTCAGGAACCGTTTTTTAGGTGTCAGTTTGAGGACACTTTACCTCAGTCCGTGAATTTAAAAATATAAAATTCAACTATGATATTAGCACAAAAGAGATGAATTTAGAGAAGAATTTAAGAGATGATGATACTTATGAAATGATAATAATAGTTATGTAAAAATAAATATAAAACTCTCTTACAAAACATTACGGACTTCAATCCCAACTATTCTGACACCTACGTGGTATTGAATAAATTATTATTCATAAAATGGACGAGGGATGGTCAACGGGTTGATTGCAATAAAGTAGTCGTTCGCGGAATAATTTTTGAACGTTTATTTAGTGACCATAAAACTGCTCAGTTGTTTCTTTATACAATTACAGTCAAAATGTTGATTTTCTTTTTTCCACTATTTAAAAAATATTTTGCTAAATAACACTTTAAAAATATTTTATTCTTATTACAGCCTGGTTCGTATTCTCCTTTCACCAACAAACGAGAAATTTTGGAGGCAGTTCGCGACACATCTATACATATAATAAAATAAAGAGTTTGTGGGTGGGTGGGTGTGTGTTGCACGCATCCCGAGAAAACGGTATTCTTAATATGAAAAATCGATCTTAATGACACAAAGGACGGCTACTTTTGGTCGAGACTACAACGTTGCGGTTAAGAGAAAAATTTTGATTTCAAATTGTTGTATAGAGGTTTCGTGAGTAAATAAGCTGCAGAAACACTAAGGTAAAGCGTCTATAAATTTCAATGCAGCATACTTCAAGTGCAGACTGGCTGAAGCTGAAAACTTACTGATTTTCTTTTACATCAGCGTATTTGCTGTTCAACTCTCTCAGTGGAAGTACCTCCATGTAGAGAGGCTTTCCTTGGTGGCCAACCACTTCTGGGAACTTCGCGATAAAATTTTGCAAATCGTTTGGCATATCGATGACTGCTTTCGAAGGATGACTTGAATAGGTTCGGGCTTGGATTGTCACTTTGCCTCGAATTTCTGGGTTGGTATGAATTGCTTCAATGGCGGTGTGAAACAAATCTGAAAAGGTAGACAGTTCGTTTAACATTTTGCAAGAATGGAACATATTATAAAGAAATATCTTTTTTCTCCTTGACCAATGGAAAAAGGAGCAGGTTTGACCCACCTGTATTTAGTTAATTTTCAGGTCGCTTAACTTCTTCGAGTTCGTAAATTCGATAATAATTAGTTCATTTTTTTTTTTCAATTTTCCACTTTCATACTTTTGCGCTCTGAATTATTGTACTGTACAGTGACTTGTTTATCAATTTTATTATTTATATTAAATAAATAAATTGATTTATCTCATGAACTAATACAAGACAAAAGAACCAGAGTTCTACACCTAAATTGCAAATTCTAAGAAGTAAAAATATCACAATTTTTCAACATTTTCCACAATCACACTATTCCTTCTTTGCATAAAAAGTCCTCATTGTTTCTTTTTTTTTTCACTTTATTTTATTTTGTGCACTGTGTGGGTTATTTTATTAGCGAGTAAATTTTTCTCAGTTATTTTGTAATTCATTAAAGAGGGATTTATTATACAAGCAATGATCCGTGCAAAGAAACCATAAGAACGTTTCTGGTGGATTTGTTAAAAACATAAAGCATGAGATAATGTGCATCTATTTGCTGAATAAGACGAATAGAACGTTCTTAACAGCTTACTTACCTACGGTTTTGTTGCTGAAATCTCCACGAGCTCCTAAAATGGATGTGAGGGTATCCCGAACGGGCTGCACATCTCCTTGTATCTTGCACTTGAATCGGAAAAGGGTGATGCTCCACCCGCCATAGATCATGCTGTTTACATAATGAGTCATGGAGTTTGGAATCTTGTCTTGCCAACTTGGCAACAATTTGGCGTCGCCATTCAGAGTACGTTGAACCTATTAGAAAATTCTATGGATAACATAGGAAGCACATAGGGCAAATTTTTCTACACTGTAAAAAAAAAAAACAGTTCAACGTTGCACCATAAATATGGTGAAAGCTGAAGGGCTGCTGATGATTGAACCAAAATCCTGGTTCAAGCAGAAGTGCGAAATCTAACGCCTTTAACCATAATTTCGGTAAAACCTTGAACCAAAAAGACGAACCCGACACCCGACCGGAAACAGTGAGCCGCCATCTTGTCAAGCTGTGACTTGAAGCATTTATTTTTCACAACAGTAAAAGGTAAGTAAACTTCAATGTATATATCTAATTTTTTGTTTGATATTTATTCTTTTTTGTGTTCTTATGTCTTAATACGCACAAAATAGGTTGTAAAGCCTATTTCAAAAATGTTATTATCATATACCGATCCTGTCACCTTTAGTATTAAATTGACTAATTAACTTTATTCAAAATTTTAAACCTGTGTATATTTATTTAATTTTGCTTCAATATTAAACTATTTTTTTTACCTGATTTATCATTCACCCCCATACATTTTACTTTTGGTTCCCTTGATCTACATTTAAAGTTGTAACGTTGACTTGTTTACATTTTAAAAATTGCATCTATTATCGGGATTTATTAAATTTATTTTTTCATTTTTATTTTCAAGAATTCTTTTCTACGGCGTTACCTTTCTAACTGCACCTCTTAATTTTTATTTAATTGCCTGTTGCTGTCTTTTTAAAATTTATTGAACTTATTTGTTGTTCGACCCATTTTGCACAATTTTTACCTGTACTTTTTATCAAAGGCGTAGCCGGCGGAGGGAGGAGCGAAGGTTCGAAGCCATCTCCACTCACATGCTATAAATGACAATTTATAAATACAATAAAAATAGTTTCACATGCTATAAATGACAACTTGAATATTCTGATAAGAAAACCTCGTTTGTATAAAATTCAGTTCTTCTGTTTATTTCCGATCCCGTAGCTGAAGGGGTGAAAATTTCAAAAATTTTGCATGTTATAAATGAAAATTTGAAAATTAGTGAGTAAAAGATAGTCTGATAAGAAAACACTCATTTATATAAATGTTGAATTTTGATTCCAAGGCCACAGCCAGGAAGTTGGGAGGGGGGAGGAGAATCCCTCCCGCCCTGAAATGTTTACATGCTCTCAAGGGTAATTTGAAAATCAAAAATATTCTGATAAAAAAAAAACACTTTCATCAACTTGACCTCCGCCCCCTCCCTCCCCCCCCCCCCCTCGAAAACCGATCCAGGTTGTGGCTTTGATTTGTAATGATTCTTACTTCCTAATCATTCGAACTAACTATTCCACCAAGAGCAGGTAAAACCAGTTTTGTATTCAAAACATGTCTACTATAGGAATTTTTTGAGAAATTGGGTCAATTTTGCGTGATTTTCGAAATAGCAGTTTCGTTGCCTTTAACGTTAAATTAACTTTTTTTCAAAATTTTCAACCTGTGCATGTTTACTTGATTTTGCCTCAATATATGCTTGCTTCTTACGTGATTTAATACTCCACCCCCCCCCCCCTGGTATTTTACATTTTGCTCCGGCTCTACACTTACAATTGTAACAATGATTTGTTTACGTACTGAAAATTGCATGTTTTCTTATTACATTTATTGCAACATTATTTTATCTCTCGCTACTACCAAACCATTTTTCCGAGCTGTTACCTTTTTCTTTTCTGCTGTTTACATCTATATTTTTTAATTAACTACTACCAGTGGTGGATTTTAGACTACTTTTTACTTCCTGGTGTCCTCTCAAGAAATTATTCCTGGATCCGACCCTGACTACTGTTGTATTTTCAAAATAATTAAACTTTCATTTTTCGACCACGACTGCCATTTTACAGAATTTTCACCCATAATTCCTTTTAAAATTTCGTCCCAATCATTCTAACAAAATTAAACAAATGAGCCTACTTCAATAATAGAGTTTTAGAAATTAGGGAAAAAGTTGCAATCGGAGATTTCAGATCTCCAAATGCAAAATAGATGTTTTATCAACAAAAACGGTGCATTTCACTATACGGTTGATGTCAACAGAACATTGAATAGACCGCATAGAAATCAGATACGCTTTACTGTCAGTTCTTTTATATCTTTACAGGGTGACATCTTAGACTGATCTGGGCGGTCTTGGCCTGAAGTGCCACGAACTACTGCACGTTTTAGTCATCTATGCCGGAGACCCCCAATTATTTTTCATTATTGTTATTTGTGCATTTCATGGTTTTTCAATTATGTTTTCAGTCATCTTTGTATGCATATAAATAAATTTAATATTTTTAATGCTAAAGAGTGTTGAAATATATTTTTGAAAAAGAACTACATAATTCAGAAATTTAAAATGTTCGCTATCAATTGATTATTAACTTATAAGCAAAATTTCAAACGCCATTTTTGTTAAAACTATCTGTTGACGAACATAAAAAAGTGTACATATATTTGCAAAGGCCTTCCTTATGGGAGGGGGCTTAAAAATTTTAACAGTGACTTATATTGCAATTTTGAAGAATATAACTAAGTAACATAGTTACTTAAAAAATACAATTAGTTTCTGATACAGTGCATTGGAATGTTCATATATGTATAAATATATAAATAAATACATTTACATATATGGAACATTGAATCAATTATTAAAACGATGGACTTCTACTAGCAATGAATTTCTTAGAATTAAGTCAAATAATTAGCAAAAACTTAAGTTAAATTTACGTATTAAAAAACAGAAAATTCGCTTTGCAAATTAAAATTTGTAATAAGCTTGTTTCCTGTCTTACGCTTGAACATAAAAAAGTAAAATTATTTATGTTAAAAGTTACCATTGCAACGTAAAATGGTGCAGTTCAAGCTTCACTTTCATGCTACAACTCTGAGCTATGACAGTGGCTAGTAGGAAGTCCATCGTTATGGTTCAGAGTTGAACCAAGATACCAGTTAAAATAAAATCTATGGTTAAGGTTCAAAGTTGAACCATAATACTGGTTAGAAAAAAAAATTGATATCATGGTTCAGAGTTGAACCGTAATACTAGTTAGACAAAATTCCGTAACCATGGTTCAAAGTTGAACCGCAGTACTGGTTAGAAAAAACTCCGTAATCATGGTTCAAAGTTGAACCGAAATAATGGTTAGAAAAAATTCTGTAATCATGGTTCAAAGTTGAACCGTAATACTGGTTAGAAGACAAATCCGTAATCATGGTTCACTGCTGAACCACATTCATGGTGAAACTAGTAAACCATCATAATGGTTCAAATTAGTACCAACTGTTGGTTGCAGCTGCATTTCACCAACTTTTAGTGAAAGGTTGAACCAGAATTTTTTACAGTGTACTTTCTGAGAGTTTAGTCGAGAGTTACGGAGAGGAAACTCGTAATGTCATTTCTGATATTTTTTGTTCTACACACATAATAGCAATGAAATTTTCTTCTTAAATAAATAAATAAATTTTCTTCTTGAGCAAGAAACTTTTAATAATATCTCTTCTAGATAATACAAAAATCATAGATACACACTCAGGTGACAAAAGTCAGATAGCAATATGCAGATGTTCCCAAAGAACACCGAAAGTGAAGCGACATTGAACGAGGTCCATGTTTGGGAGAGTGACCACCTCTTGCCACTGATTCGCTCCGAGACTGTATACGTTAATGGGAGCTGGTGCACGTAAAATCCGTCTTGGCTCTAATGTCCTGTGAGTGAAACGATACCTCTGGGGGTGCCACCCGAGGTGATGGTCTCTAATCTGCGAGCTGGTACAAAATCGAGATCCAACAGAGGCAAGGCATTGTACACAGACTTCTTAATATGATGCTAGAAGCATCTATAATAGAATAGAATAGAAGATACAGATATCTACTGATAGCAGTAGTATTGCGTGTAAAAGGAATAATTGGATAGTGCATTGGCATAACTATCACTTCACTTGTATCTCTGAACTATTCCGTTGCCAACCGGGCCAACCTCCACTCTGCACTACTCCGTTGCCAAACCGGGGCCCAGGAATTAGCCATGTCTCGACGGCCAAGTTTGAAGAAAGCTCAGCATCATTACATCTAGCTTTCTTTTCCCAGCTGATTGGTAAAAGTTTGGAGAACCGTTTACATTAACTGGTTGTACTATTTACATTTACCAGATCATTGATTACAAACATGTATGATCAGCGTGTATCAGCGTAGATTGAAAACAGTTTTATATTTCTCCAGTGCGTGAAATCAAATATTCTTACGCAACGGGCTGTAAGGATAGTTCATTTTCATTAATTAAGGGACCTCCTTTTAACACGTGTTTAGTACAAAGAGCTCCTTCTTCAGTGTGTTTCTGTCTAAGGATCTTGCTACATTTCTTACATAATTCTATTCGTCATATCGCACAAATATAAAAATTCGCAATTAATTCAGTTAAAGGTTGAAATTTTTATTTACAAATATTATCTTTAAATTAAAAAGTCCCTCCTTTTTTATTTGGTACTTATAAATTAAATTCAGAACTATTTTTAAAAAATAATTGAGGTGAATACATAACTAACCGTGGTAGATGCTGTCATAACGGCCACGATGGCACTATTGGCTTTCCAGGCGGTATCCTTCAGCAGGCCTTCGAGACCAAGAGCTCCTGAAGTAGAAGAGATGATGTTGGCCTTAAGTCTCAGGACAAGGTCCACTGGAAGCCCCAACTGCGTGTAAGGATAAGCATTTGTCTGGAGAACTGCGTAAGAAGTAGAGATTCTATTGACAGGAGTCTGAAAATAAGAATAATTGTATCAGCGTTGTAAGAAAGAAAAAAATCTGTCAAGCATACATTAACCTCATAAATTATAAGCAAAACATGGAGGATGTTAGTGAACAATTACAGCTGTGGTCATATTTCAAAAATTAATATTTAGTAAAGTATTTTGGTTTTATATTTCAGAGGTATATTTATTTCTAAGATTAAATATATATATATATCATAGCTGCCAACCGGTCAGAGAAAAAAATAGGAACATATTGCCCAAAAAATAGGAACACAAAAATATTCGCCATATATAATACACAAAAGGTTATCGTCAAACGAAAAAGGCAAAGTCTTTGCACCCCTTTCCGCAGCAAGATTTAATAAGTGACACAAGCAACCAAATACAATTAAATTGGGCTGTTTTTCTTTCAAATATGCAGTGACTCCTTTTTTCTTTCCCAACATAACATTGGCATTATCACAGGAGAGGGACAAGCAGTTTACCCATGGAATTATCTATACATATATTATATGTATAGATAAGGCGAAACTTAGACCACCCCCCACCCCATTTTGCAGTTTGTTTTATTTAAAATCATGTCCAATATCCCGCTGTGGAGAATTATACTTCATATTGCTTGTTTTCGGGAAATAATATGCGTGATATTTACAATATTTTTTGAAAATCTTTGAAATGATGGTAATAAGACCGTTATGGATCTTTACCTCTACGTAATCTGCATCATCGTAAATGTTTCCTCCAGTAGAATATGTCCGGAGATCTATAGTCCTACCCAGTAGCATGGACAACATGAACGGAAGGATCGCTGAAGTCATGATGGCACTAACTAGAAAGGCAAACAATCTTCAACACATACAATTTTAAAAACAATTATATATATATATATATATATATCGCATTTATTCAGTATTTGTTTTTTTTTTTATGTTACACATGTGTGCAAACTTTGAAACTGAAAAGAAAGGCACTGAAACACTTGTCTGCGATTAACATTAAATAACAATTAAATCATTCAAAATTTCGTAATTTATGTTGTTTCTTCTTATATCGTCCATTATTTTGGGTTTAGCCGGTAAATGGATACATGTTACTTCGAATTATTTTTTTTAATTTAAACATAAAAATGTTGTTTAAATCATTGTCTTACTTCTGCATTTTACTCTTTTTTAAAACAATGCTCACAAGCTGTTTCTTGTAAATACTTCTGAAAATTTCCGAAGATAATGAAAGTAGTATTTTGGCTTTAAAATGTGATTTTTCTTCTATGCATCGTCTTTTAGAAACACTTAATTTCAATTCACTGTAAATATTTCAGTAATACCATGAACAATATCTCGTAACTAAAATACACGTTGTACATCCACTCCCTTTTGTAATTCTTCACGGCGGTTACTCTTACTATTGGTGTTTATACGATGCATTACTTTGTTCACGATATGGACATTTTAGTCAATTGCATGTAGTGATGTTGTTCGCCGGCAGAGTGGTGTCGTGGTAAGGCACGAGCCTCAAATTCGCAGGACCAAACCTGGCCCAAGTCGGTGTATTTTTAAGATACAGAGAAATCGTCAGCGCCCTTGTCGTATGATATTGTGGCAGGTTAAAGATCACTTGAGTATCCGTTTGGCTTGGATACTCTCGGGTAAATTAAATTCTTAGTGCAGTTTCACATCAATTAGAGTTCAGGTGCCGCCATCTAGGGGAAACTGACCGTCAAAATTCTCTAAGTGGTAATGGCATCCGCTGAGAGTGGTGCTGCTTGAAAGAACGGATTACGATTTCTGGGGATGCACTAGGTCTGCGGTCTTAGTGACCATACGCAGCCCCATTAGAAAGAAAAGAAAATGTTGCTAGTTTATAATTATCTGCCTTCATGACAGTTGTATCACATGCACACTGTTCTGAATGAGGGAAAGAACATCAAGTCTCGGCACAGTTCCTGTCAATTCGAATGCAAAATAGCAAAATGACCTCCTGAATCCGAATATGACTGGCCGTATTTCCTCATTGCCCTCTATTTTCTGAGAACGCATCCACCCCTATGTTTATCACTTTTCGATAATGATATGGATTGATTTTGAATTTTTGATTAATTTGAAGAGGGGGAGGGAGACACTGTTTAACTTTTTCCGAGGGGCCAGACAGATTTAAAGCTCTAAATCTTGAACATTTGCAGCCGGAAGAGAGATTCAGGGGACTTGTCCCCCCCCCCCCCGAAACTTAAAAAAGGAACATTAAAACTTATTATTAAAGCTATTATTATTATTTTCCCTAGCAATGTTTTTTTCTACTGTAAAAAATCGAAGCTTCGGCTCTCACGTAAGCTGCATCCGAGAATTACGTATATACTTTTTTTTTTTTTTTTTGTGAATATAATTTCGAAGCTGAACTTATATAAGTGCCCGATGCTCCGTTTTTTTTTTTACAGTAGAAAATAAGTAAAACAATTGCAATAAAAAAAAACAGAGAAAAATAAATAAATATAAATTTTATTTGTTTATTTTATTTTAGGGCGATAGTCTCCCCCCCCCCGTACCTCCATTGTCAATCGTTTTTTCAAATGCTTTTTCCTAAACATATGTGTAACATTGACAGTAAAAATTTAAATTTCGCTTTCTTTTTTATTAGCCTACTTTCCCGTAAAAGTAAAAAAAATAATAATAAAGCATGAAAGAAGGCTTAATGTATCGGAAAAATATCGTTAAAAATAAAGAAAAGTCAAAAAAAAGTGAAGTAATTAAATAAAGATTGAAAAATAAAAAATTTGAAAGTAGGGTTTTGAGGTGGGTAAAATGTGTGTCTGTCGGTCTGTCCCCCCCCCCCCCCCTAATAACTTTTGAACGAATAGTCCGATTCGAAAAATTCTTTTTGCATTCGAAAGATCTCAGCGAGGACATCTCATTTCCATATTTTACTTTTTGATTTGAACACTTTTTCGTTCAATTTTGAACAGTTCAAAAAAATTTAACATTAGCGCCTATGGGCGAAAATGATGTAAACTCTGGGTACAAGATCCATGTTCCAATGAACAAGCTTACTGGAAGAATCTCTTGGCGTGAAATATCAATTTGAACAGTTTTTGTTCATTTTTGAACAGTTCAAAAAATTAACATAGTGCTTACGGGGAAATTTCAATCCTATATAAACGGCGGACCTAAACCTCCTATATAGACCTAACGGACCGATTTGCTTGGAACAAACTTTATCGGAAAGCTCTTATAACGTAGAATATGTGCAAATAGAAAGTTCACCCAGAACTAACGAGCCTATTTTCCTATAAAAAATTTTTATCGGGATTTTTAAGGATATTTCTCAATGAATAAATGAATGAGTGAAAGCATGAATTAATAAATAAATGAAGGAGTGAAAAAATGAATCAATGAATAAATGAATGAGGAAAAGAATGAATAAATGAGGGAATAAATATATGAATGAGTAAATAAATGATTAAAGACATGAATGAGTAAACGAATGAATGAATGAATGAATGGCTGAATAAAGGAAAGAATGAATGAGTGAATGAATATGTATTATCCGTTGAAAAAGGTATATTTGAAATAATTAAGAACTAAAGCTAAAGGAGAAAGAGATAGCTAGATTATAAATTTGAATTTGGTGTATACGGGAAAGTAGGCTCGTATAGTTCTAGACGGAACTTCTTGTTATGCATGCTTTCGTAAAATATTTGAAAACTTCATACTATAATGCGAAATTCAAAATAAATAACCTACCTTACGACTCTAGAAGAATATCGAAATGACATTAAAAAGAATCCAAGAAATCAAATTGTGAGTTATATACGGAAACACCATCTGTGTAGTGGTGATAAAAAATGGGCACATCTGTGCGTTTTCCCAAAATAGAGAAAAGAAATTGAAATATCTTTTACTTAGCATTTAAGAAAGATATGTTTCATGAACAAGAAAGAAAAATTTTTAAACTTGAAAGTAGGGTCAAATGTTGTGAATTGGCAGTCTTTGCAATATTTCAACTGGTCCATGTTAAATGAAATATAATCATTTGTGCTACAAAGTAAAAATGAAATCAACGTAAAATTAAGCACAAAATTTGCAAAAATTGCAGAATTGGAGGTTACAAGGAACCTCGAAGCACGCAGTTGGATGTCGTTCATCTAGAAGCTCACTCTTTTCAATTGCAAAAAGGGTTCCATATAATCTCAAAACAACCGTCTCTGCAATTTTTGCAAATTTTGTGCTTAATTTTACGTCCATTTAATTTTACTAGTCCATATTACTCAAATCCGAAAATAATAGATTTTTGGTTACAGCGTTATTCAAGCAACTGTAGTTTATATTCTAGCTACTTTCCCGTAAAAGTAAAAATAAGAATAATAATAATAAAGCTTGAAAGAAGGCTTAATGTATCGAAAAAGTATCGTTAAAAATAAAGAAAAGTAAAAAAAAGTGAAGTAATTAAATAAAGATTGGAAAATAAAAATTTTAAAGTAGGGTTTTGAGATAGGGAAAATGTGTGTCTATCGGTCTGTCTCCCCCCCCCCCCCTAATAACTTTTGAACGAACTGTCCGATTCGAAAGATTTTTTTTTGCATTCGAAAGATCTCGATGAGGACAGCTCATTTCCATATTTTATGTTTTGTATTGAACAATTTTGTGTTCAATTTTGAACAGTTCAAAATATCTTAACATTAGCACTTATGGGCAAAAAAGAAGCAAATTATATAAACTCTGGGCACGCACAAGATCCAAGTTCCTATGAGCAAGCTTACTGGAAGAAGCTCTCCTCGTGAAATATTGGTTTGAACAATTATTATTTATTTTTGAACAGGTCAAAAAAAAATAACATAGCGCCTATGGGGAAATTTCAATTCTATATAAATCCTTGTCTAATTTGCTTGGAACAAACTTTATCGGAAAAATGTTGTGACGTAGAACATGTAGAGATGCGAAGTTTATGGTTTAACCATAACTAAACGAGCCTATTTTCCTATGCAATTTTTTGATCGGGATTTTTAATTATATTTTCGAATGTATGAATGATTAAATGAATAAGTGAAGGAATGTATGAATAAATTAGTTAATAAATAAATGAATGAATAAACGAATGAATGAATAAATGGATGACTAAATAAATGAATGAGTGAATGAATATCTATTAACCGTTTTAGAAGGTATATTTCAAGTAATTAAGAGCTAAAGCTAAATGGGAAAGAGAGAGAGAGATAGCTAGATTATAAATTTGAAGTTGGGTGTACACGGGAAAGAAGGCTCGCATAGTTCTAGATGGAAGTTTTTGTTTTTACTTTATTTTATGTCTAAGCTAGTTTAGTGATGCACTAGCAAAAAAAAAACCTTTTAACAAGCTTACTGACCGATTGCAGGCCTATATTATGCTTGTGACGACCCTCAAATGCAACGCAAATAGGTAAATCCATTTGTTAACAGAAAGCTTTTCACTACATAGGATTTTTTAAATGTTCTACTACTACTGTTACTTTTTGTTCTCGTATGTTTGTACTCTTAAAAATTTTGAAAAAAATTAAATAATTTTAAACTTTTTTTTAAATAAATTCATTAATACTCATAGTTAAAATTTACTAAAAATTAAAGAATGATGGTTTGAAATAATGAACTTGATATTGTTTTACATTGCTTAATGTTTTCTTTTTAAACATATTTTTCCTTTCAAAATATTGTTTGAATTTCTAATAGGTATGTTTAAAATAATTTGCATATTAAGCCAATTCAGAGCATTAGCTGATGTTAGAGAATCGTTTGTTTGTTTTACAACCATTTCAGGTCACATATATTTTCGAGTTTATTTGCTTTTCTCAATGGATATGCCTCAAACTCTCGTCCAATATTACAGATAGAACAGGACAGTACGATAGTTTATTACAATACAAGAAAGGAAATTACAAGAATACACCCAGGGCAAGGTGGGAATCGAACCCATGACCTCGTTACTGCGCGCAAGCAGCGGGTGGAAACTGGTAACTAAGACAGCTCTGCCACCGAGACCCCATGTTAGAGAATCGATGTTAGTTTAATGGAAAGTAAGCTCGTTTAGTTCCAGACGAACTCCTTTTTAACTAACTTCTAAAAGGAGACGGTTATCAATTCAACCGTATGTATGTGGTTTTTTTTTTTTTTTTTTCCATTCGATAACTTCTCACTGCATGAACTGATTTTGATAATTTTGTTAATCAATCGAGGGTGGTCTCCCATAGGTCCCGTACCTTCGTTTGACCATATCCGATTTTTTGAGGAAAAATTATGGTGGAACTTTAGCTTTTTTTTTTGTGCGTGTTTGTTTTTTCATCCGTAACAGTTGACTAAATGAATCGTTTTTAAATTTTTGACGCATGTAGCGGCATATAGCGACTACAATTCTTCTTTAGAAAGAAAGATCGGCGAAAAATTAGTATTTTCTTCTAATTTGGAAAGGGGTTTACTAATATGTCTTTGCTGAGTAAATTATTAATAAATATAAAACTCATTGTTGAAAAGAATTTGTTGCCCTTAAGCAGGGATATTAAAAGCAATTAGAATAAGAGTTTTGAGTGAAAGCTTGTCTGAAACAATTAATTTCATACTATTTGTTTGCTTTAGCGGCGTTTTTAAATCAACTTCAAAACGGAATTTATGATAGCAACATAGATGCTACTTTTAAGAATATTTTTTTAAGTCGAAGCAAAATTATGAGAGTCTAATTACAATTACACCATGTGTTACTTGTTTTACCAAGGAACCGTTGCAAACTTTGGGCCATTGATTAATGATTGCAAAACATTTTCTTTTTTATCCACTATAAATTGAAAACGGTTAGGAGACAATCATGGTTGGGTTGTTATGGAATTTTGCACCACTCATGGATCTCATCTCACTTCCTTTCGTTTGGCGGATTAAGGGGCAGTTCACAAATGAGGCAGAAAAAAACTGATGTAAGTCAAGCAATTAATATTTTAAGAAAAACGGTATTTTGCATTACGGTTTTAACGTTACGGGACTTAATGAGCAAAAACTAATGGTGTCATCTGTTGATAAAGTTTTGAAATATTCTTTATTTTACTGTAACTAAAGGTAGATAACATCCCGTATTAAAAAAATCGAATTAACTACATTTTCAAAAAAAAAAAAAAATCGACTTACACCTATATAGATAGTTCTCACCCCCTCAAATGATGTCAGGCAAAAATAAATTAAAGCAAAATACTAAAGGCAACTGTAGCGTGGTCAGTTACCTTTAGTATTTTGCTATAATAAGATTTTCTCTCAAACCGGGAGTGGTTACCCGTGGGTAGCCTGAAGGGTTACCCACGGCTAACTCGCGATTTGTGAATGATTGCGAAAGAATGTCAGAGCTGAAAATTTCAGAATTAAGTGCAATGTAGATTGATTGTATCCAGTCATAATGTGAAGGATGTACAAATACAGTGCTATTTTCCTATATTTTAGATCACAAATCTATTAATGAAGCTAGCAATGACCAATATACAAATTGATCAATACAGAGCTGTTCTCGCATTTTCTTGACTGTCTTTAACATGTTCGATTTCCAAGAAGCACCTGGTGTCCAGTTTTCCCAATAAGTTTTAGAGATATCATTCAACATCTGTATTGATGAACAAGCATTCAAAACAGTATTGGTGACATATAGTGCTTTGATTCAGCTGCGGAAATAAATCATAGGATTTTATTTATTGTGGGAAAGAACTAATTCTTACTGTGTACTAAAATATAATTTAGGTTATTTTGGTAACAAAAGCTTATACTATTTCTTAGAATGTTGGAATTATCGAAGACAATCAGTCAACTTTGTAAGCTAGCTATTACACTTTTTTTTAACTGTTAAATTAACAAAAACAGTTACTTGAAATGCCTCAAAACAGTCGTTTGTTTTATGAGTGAAAAGCTTTATGTTTCAATGTTTCTTACTTGTATGGTGGACTGAGGTGAATTTTTGAAAAGAAAACTTCTTACCATATTAAAATTTTCAATTGAAACTTTTTTTTTTTTTAAATTTTTTATATAGCCAAGAAATGTTTTCTGTAAAATGATTGTCTTTTAGAAAATATCCAAAACATTCTCAGCTTTTAATGCTTTTGCTTCCTTTTGCTCACCTTTCGGTAAGTATTTATTATTTCCTTCTATATAATTAAAATTCTGTAGCTAAAAACCTAAAAAATTCCACCCCAAAAAAGAACACATTAATTATATAACATGCAAATTTATAATAAAAATGCCTTGCAGTTAACAATGTTTGTAATAAGAGTTAGGAAAACACCAATGATTTTCGTTTCTAATTTGTGCGTTTAATCAGGTTTGCCAGCAAATGAAGCGTCCACTGGTAAAACAACCTAAGTCACATACTACTTTTTGACATTTGCTTTATGTTTTATTCAATTATATTATGACATACATTTTAATTTTAACTATAAGAGCCTACTTTTCCATAACACCCAAATTCAAATTTATGATACATATATTTATACAGTAAAACCTGCTTTTTGTGCGGTCCTTTTTTATGCGATTTTGTTTTTGTGCCATTGGTTTTGTGCGGTTTTATTTTTGTGCGATTTTTTTCGTGAGATTTATTTTTATGCGGTATATGAATCTTAGCGGCGATAGCACCAGTTTAATGTTTCCTATCAATGTACATATACATATTTAAAAATGACAACTAATTATAATTTTTACTTATACAGTAAGCACATGGTAAGTGCATATGTGCTAACTGTGTATATAAAAATTATAGGAGAAGGCTTTGATAGTTTCGGTGATAATAACCTTGACGAGATGATTGAGGACCAAACTATAGATAATAGTGACATTATCAATAGTTTGATAGATTATGAAAATGGACAAGAAGAACCGGAATCTATTACAGCAAATAAAATATATGCAGGGATCCAGATTTCTAAAAAATTGGAAACGCATTTTATTAAAATAGATACCAATGCGGAAAGACGCTTAAAATTCCAAAAAGAACTGAGATCATGCATGTCTCACTATCGTGACGTTTACAAGCAATTGACCAGTCGACCGACGTCACAAAAACTGATCACTGATTTCATGGTACCAAAAAAGAAATCAATTGAAATCCTATCTTCAAGCGACAAAAGAGATTTTCCACCAATTTGTCACAAGATGCGCGTTTTGGATTACGACGAGTAGGAGCAAACTGTTTAATGTATAATTTGAAAACTTCTCCATGTATATGTACAAGGGAGAATTAAATATTTTTACAATTTCTTTAGGTCTAATTAATTTATTTAATTTAATTGAAAGCATTCTCTCATCTATTTCATAAATCATTGATGTATTTTCTAAGTCCGACTTTTTTATGCGGTCCCTATCCACCGCACAAAAAAATTTTTAGGTAGTATATCGTACAAAGTTGTTTATTATGCGTAAGAATTTATAAAATTTTTAAATATTTTTTTGTATGATTTCTTTTATGCAGTCCCTATCCACCGCACAAAAATAGGTTTTACTGTAATACATAATTAGGTCGTTTTTCCAATGGGCCTTTCAAATGGCCGTACCTTAAGTCATTGTTGGACTAGTTAGGAGGAACTTAATAACATATTTTATATAATTTATGGTGTTAGATTGAAGAAATACAAAAAGGGGAAAATATGTAAAGAAAAAAATATTTCATTCCTGCATTTACGTGACAAGTGTGATTTTTTTATTATTATTCTTATTATCTATGTTTGCCTCTTTTTAATTATTTCCTTCTTTATAACCCCTTTATTAGCTTAAAACATAATGAAAAAATTATTTTTTTGGTTAATACTTACTTGAGCACACAGTTTATCAAACAAGTAACACATATTCACTTCATGATCAGAGGTCTTTCCGGATCTTTCAGGTACCCAGCGATTAATGTTGATGACAAATCAAGAGTCTATTTTTATAAGAAAAACAATTACATTGACATCTTTGACAAAATTTTACTGAAAACTTGTTGAAAAACAGACTGATGCAAAACATACGAAAGTAAAGCCAGTTTCAGTCATGAATTTTGTGCATGATTGCCCCACACATGACAACAGAATGCCATCATTGCTCATTGTCAGAAAAAGATGACAGAATGATTATGATTAAAAAGCTGATTTAAACTGTTTTGTATTTCTCAAATAAACATTTAATAATAAATAAATTGACTAAAAGAGAACTCAGTTAAAAAATATCGAAATTTAATAAAATATACATACAAAAAATATGTATTTACAACTTTGAATTACATGAAATAAGAAACAATAATCCTTATATTTTTAACACTTTTTTACATTCTAAAAACTCCATAAACAGTGTCTTCTATTTTGGCATTGAGTGCTGCACTTAAACTGAGTCCAAGAATTTTTCTAGTATCTTTTGGATCAATGATACCATCATCCCAAAGCCTAAAAACAAAACAATAAAAATAACAACTAAAAAAATTAAGTAGAAAGAACAATATTTAATATCAAAAATACTGAAGATTCATACTGCATAACATATACACTAGGGCGGAGATTATTTTTCAACTTTCGAAAGGCTTAGCTCCCAACCCCTTATCTTGTTCCAATCATCAAAAAAACTCAAATGTGCAAAATTTTAGCTTAGTCGGACTTCATTCTGGCGGCCCTCATCGAGCATGAGTTTTTGAAATTGTCATCTGTAAAGTTATTTTTCAAGACATTACTGTTATTTAATATTTACTGTATAAATTTGTGTGAAGTTTTTGATATGTGCAAAATTACTGATAGAAATGCAGTTTTCATATTAATGGCTGCTGTAGAAGCTTTCGGGCATGATACTGAACAGCTAGTAATAAATCGTACTTCTTTTCAAAATCTCAGAAAAAAATTTAGGGAAGTAAGATACACAGAAATCCAGAACAAATTTAAATTAGACAACTGCCAAGAATTAGTGTTACACTGGGATGGAAAGCTGCTCCCAGCACTAACAGGTGTAGAAAAGGTTGATAGACTGGCAATAACAGTCACCTTTCAAGGCAAAGAGTAACTGCTGGGAGTGCCTGAAATCCCAACATCTTCAGAAGAGCAAGCGTTGGCTGTTTACCGTGCAGTCGAGAAATGGAGTCTAACAAAATTCAGGCACTTTACTGTAATACTATAGCAAGCAACACAGGCCGAATAAATGGTGCCTGCATAAATCTAGAAAAGTTGTTCAAACATGACCTGTTGTACCTCCCTTGTCGTCATCACATTTTTGAATTAGTTTTGAGAAGCTGTTTCGACTTGCTGATGGATGCGACTACTGGTCCAGACACGCCACTTTTCAAAAGATTTAGAGAAACTTGGGTTAAAATTGACAAAAATGTTTACGTAACTAACAAAAATAAAGGGCCTTATGATGCCCGCTCGACCATTATTCATTTTATTGGAGATCAGCTTGCTACTCATAAACAACTGCGGGATGATTATCGAGAATTGTTGGAGTTAACAATGGTCTTTCTTGGAGGCATTCCAAAGAATGGAATATCTTTTCATATACCAGGAGCTGTTAGTCATGCTAGATGCATGTCAAAAGCAATCTATGCATTTAAAATATTCTTATTTCAAGATCAATTTAAATTATGTCATAAGAAGAAGAACTCCTTAAGAAGAATATGTATTTTTCTTGCTCGAGTGTATGTTCGAGCATGGTCTTGTCACCAGATGAAATTAAAGCACCCTATCATGATTTTCTTTTTATGTATCAATTGCTAAATTATCAGGATATTGATCCAGAAATCAGTAAGGCTACTGCAAAAAAAATTTCGAAATATCTTTGGTACTTAGTTCCTGAAACTATGGCTCTTTCTTGTTTTGATGACAATATTCCAATAGATGTTAAGACAAGTATGGCTCAAGTTATGCTGGAGGTTGAAGGAAGTGAAGAACAGGAAGAAGATACAAATCAATTTAAGCAATACATTCTTCACCCAAACTTTTATCATCATTTCCAAAAATCAAGTTTCCGTCTTTTGTAACTTCTAGTACAAAAAATGTCTTCAAGAGATTTTCTATCAGCTCCGATTTTCTGTACAAAGACCCTTCAACATGGAAAGATGATGTTGGTTATAAGAGTGGAATTGAAAAACTTCAGACCATCATTGTTGTGAATGATGTTACAGAAAGAGGTATCAAACTCATTCAAGATTATAATAATATTCTTACAAAAGATGAAGCTGAGAAAAAATTTATATTACAAATTGTTGCCGGAGAGCGTAAAAAAACCCCAACTGCTACTAAATCCTCACTTATGAAAAAATAATATTTATTGTTATTTCGCTTACATTATGTTGTAATTCTATCAAAAGTATTATAGTAAATAAAAACGCTTTGCTCTGATTGAAGTTATGTGATTTGTTTTTAAAAATCAAATGTGTCTTAATTTTTATGCTGTTTTGACATTTTTTTTATAATTTACTTTGGGGAAATTTGATTTGAAATGTTTTTAAACAATTGCTGGGAAGACCAGACAATTCCACATACATTTCTCAAAGAAGTAACGGACAAGCTAGGAGCTAGGGAAGAATATGGTTGGGAGCAGCAAAATTTTAACCTTCAAAAAATTACACATGGTTAAGGGCCACCCTAATACACACATAAATCCACAATGCCAACGAAACATTACGATATTTACTATATATTCCAAAAGAAAATACATTATCTAAGTCAGAAAAGTATTAAAATATGTGAAAAATATATTCATAGTTAAAAGCATTAATATTTTTAAAAAATCAACTTTCCTTAATGTTTTATCTCTAAAAACATAGTTTTTATGGTATTATATCTCCAATAGCTCTACCAATTAAGAATATAATCACATATTTGAAAGTGAATTTTTAAAAATAAAACCAGAGGTAGGGGAATATATGGCAAAGGGAAACAGTTGAGAGAAATTTACATTTTTTCAAAATGAACAAATACGAAATCTATTTTGGATTACAGTATCTAAATAGAGAACTATGTGTTTTATAATAGAACTTGCATTAACACATTTTTTATTTTCAGCAGTAATGTTTTTAGTTTTATCTTCTTGTTTGATAATAATTGTTGTGTTATTTGAATTGAAGTAATACCTATAATGAAATTTCAAACATAATTCAAAACATAACAGCAATAAATTGTTTTAAAGGTGAAACTTATGACAGGTATTTTTGGAGTAAATTATAAGTATCCTTGTATATTGAATGTTATTGATTTAAGTATGGAAAATAAAAACATCTTGAAAAGTGATGATAGTGAAAACAAATAGAACTGTTTTTTAATTTCTAATTTGTCTTATACTTATTGCACTAGTATGTTTCATGCCCACACATAGCGAAATTCTTCCTGTGTCATTCTCACTTTGAAACGTAACGATATGTGATTATGATTTTTTACTTTTGGTTTATTTTCTTCTTTTATTTTACCTTACTTTGATAACGGCCTATTTAAACAACACTGTGCAACAAATTTGAACTTTTTTTTTGTCCTTTAGATGAAACTATAGGATTCTAGATAAACAAAAGTTGCTTGATTCAAATATTCAAACCGAAATAATCCATCAAGTACCGTTTTTGCTGGAGACCCATTTCTCATATTTATACAATTTTGTTATAGAAGAACGTACTTGAGGCTTTCTTAATGAAAATACAAATGCTAAAATGATTTTTTTCGGACGTTTCATCTTTTGGGCATCTGTTGGTGTGCCCTGACGACAGATTAGCAATATTCAATTCGTATAGTTCCATTCCATCCACTGCTGAAGTGCTTTTCAAACACACAGATGTCCTGGTGAAACCTTCTCCCATGCTCATCATTAATTGCGCCAAGGTTTTGAGGAAAGAAGTCCACATGGGAGTCCAAAAAGTATAGTTTTAACGACATATGCCAACCTATAATACAAAATCATTTTATCATGTCACCAAGATCTTCGTAGTTTTCAGTTTTCTCATTTCCAAGGAGACGTTAGCACACTGATTTAAAGACCAGCGAAGCTGATTTTTTGGCTTCTGACTGTTTGTTTTCATACTCTTCATAATGAAAGGAGTTCCTTGAGTTGTGGGCCAATAAAAATCCTTTCTTTTACTTTTGCTTCACTTAAATTTTTCAATTTGTTCCTGCGATGCAAAAAAGCCACTCCTTCTCTGTCTGGAGCTTTCAAATATTTCGATAAACCAAGTTCAATGTCAATTGTGGAAAAAAGACACATGATAGATTTACAAGTGGCTCATTTGATATGTTTTTGCCATCACGATTTTGAAATTTCCTTTGTGTTTGCAGAATATGCTATAAGAATAAATAGCAAAAAAAAAAAAATACTTAGAGGAGCATGGATAAATAAGTGCAACTCTGCTGAATTGTGCTCATGTCCTAATGCTTGAAATAGTACATTCACATCACAGCAGCATACTATTTCTTCTTTATCCGCAAAATAATCCACAAAATGCCTTTGTTGTCTCGTAAATGACTTGAAACTCCGAGAAAGTTGATAAAGCTTTTATTGCCAAAAATATCACTAAAGTAACCCAAGTTCATTAAGAAGTCTCTAAAATGACAACAAGAAATGCCAATTTATCACTGTCAATAAGAAAGATATAATTTATAATAAATTAAGTCAATAAATTACGAAAATATGCACATTTATCCAGAAAATACGTAAAAAGGTAAAATGTGGGATTTTGGGGAAATGATACGTAGTAGACAAAAAATAATGTCAGATTCGTAATTTTCAGCAAAAATTACGTAAGAAACAGACATTTTCAACTAAAGGACATTTTTAGTGTTGCACAGTGTAATTTGTCCTGAAAAGGATACTGATTTTTTGTTAATATCGAAATTAAAATTTATATTTATAAATTTGAAACTACCACAGGTGGCACTGCAAACAGTATATCTTTTACCATTTCACTTTTGCCCTACATTCTCTTACTATTTTTTCAAAAATGACACTTTCCATTTTTTTAGGCTACTTTATTTCTGAAAATAAATACAGTATATAAATACTGTATGTTTATAATATGTATCTGAGAAAATCACTTTCACGTCTTCAATTACCTTTCACATTTGTTCTGCGGTTTTTGTAGATAAAATCATATTTCTATAACAATCTGCATATACCTTCCCCTATTAATTCTAGCATCATCGAATTTTATAGAAAGTACGTGCAAATTGTCCTGATTTGATTATTCTTAAATAATATGTTACATTTTGATTTGAGTAGTTTATTTTTTCCTTCACTTCTCCTCTCTAATTTTAGTTCGCTAGCTAAATCTTCATCTCTAACATAATGCTCATCAAGACATTAACCAGGGTTCGTACTCCCTTAGTAAAAAAAAATTCCATGACTTTTCCATAAATTCCATGACCTTCAAAACAAATTCACGAGACATATTTCACTTGTTTTTGTGCAGTAATTTGAATGCATATAAACTAACATATTTTTAGAGTCAAAAATTTAATATTGAAGAGTGAAATATTTATATTTGATTTTAAGTTATAATGCTACATATTATTCTAGTCAAATACTTATATCTGTTAAAAACATAAACATAAACTTTTCAAAATCAAATAATCTTTATTTCTACAAACAATATTCATGAAAATGAGATCTGAAAAATTAATAAACATCTGTATCAACTTCTTATACATATTTTTTTTTTAATTAAAAGAAATTTACATGCTTCTTGACCTTTACACTAAAAAAAATTATATATTCTCTTGCCAAGAACAACCCAAATAGGAATCACAAGTATTAAACTAAACAAAAACAATTATCATGAGGGATGAAATACAAAATAAATATTTTTTGCCTGCATCTGTATTAACTTCTTATACATAATTTTTTTTAATTAAAAGAAATTTACATGCTTCTTGACCTTTACACTAAAACAATTTATATTCTCTTGCCTAAATGAATATTTTTAAAAAAGTGAATTATTTTGAAGACTTAAAATTTTTAAACTTTTTTTTTCCTAATTGTCGTATTTTCTGAGAATTACCCATACACTAGCTATAAAATATTAATATTGCTTAATTTCTTTTAACTTTTCCTCGATTTGTATTTGCAGATTCTGGACATCAACCTTTTTTTCTGCTGCACTTCTACGTAAACTGTTCGATTTAGTTATAGAAGCAAAATCCCAATTAATTTCTGCTAAATCGGCCAAGTCATTAGCAGACTTTTCTAACTCCAAAATATCAGCCTCGAAATTTTTCTTCATCATTTTTAATAGATGTAATTCATCTTGAATTGATTCTCTTTTTCGCTTTTTGTCAATGTTTTCTCGAGCAGAATTCTGCTCTTCTAAATAGAGCACGTATTTTTGTCTGGCTGAAGCTGCTGATTGCAGCAATTCTTTTGTTATTACAACATTGTTGATTCCACCAATCGATTTTACATGATCATTAACGACTCTCTGTGCAACATAGCTTCTTTCTTTTAAATTTTCAAGTTCAATCTGTTTGTTTACAGAAAACCCTTGCTCAACAGTGGCTTGACCATGAGAAAGTAACAAAACCAATTTAACTACCTCCCATAATGCTTTGTAATCCTGTTTACCATTTAAATGGTCATAGAACAACTTATCAATACGCTTTGCAGGGAATTCATCAAAAAATGAACTTTTCCTAGCTTCATCCAAAAAGTTTCTGAGCTGAATAACTGAATTATCCCCTACTACATTTTATTATTTTCAATCAAAACTAAGATAATTTTCTTAAATTTCTTTACACATAACTCTTTTGATTTCATATTTTCTGGATTGAGACAAGATACATTTCTCACTATGCTATATCTTAAAGGACTTTTATTAAATAACTTCAATGCTGTTTGTATTAAAAAATTTTTGGCATCTAATTTAAAAGCCATGTAATCCCGCTCAGAAATTTTTTTTTCTATGAAGCAATTCTCTTGCAATTTGATCGGACAGTACTCCAACATCAACTTTAGAGTAGTCTCTGTGATTTTTTACATCCTCGATATCTAGATCGTTTAACATTTTTACAATAGTAGAGTATGTGTTTTCTAAAATGCTTGGCTGAATAAACAATGACAAAATATTTTTTAACATGATAAACAAGTCATTGCATAGAAAAGGTAACATGGGTGAATCAGTTTGATATTTTAAGAGGAATGGATTCATGATCCTTGCAATAAACTGAAAAAATCCTAATTTAGCAAGAATCAATGGATTGTTTGAAAACTCTTTCAAAGTTTCAAAAGACTTATTTGACGGAGATTTTTTTTCGCTAGCTGCTTTAATGTAGTGCATTATATGAGGAAATATTTTTTGTACTCTTTCAGTAACGGGTATATTTTCTACCCATCTATGTGGCACGTACTTTAACCCAAACATTGTTGTTCCAGTAATATTAACAAAGACTTCTCGCTTTGCTGGAGAGTCTTTAAAATGATAATAAATATTCAACAGCAGTCGATCAATTTTCCAACCACATGCATTAGCACCTGCTTTAAACGCATTGTGAACAGTGTGCAAACCACAACTACCAGTATTTAAGGTAGCACAATTATAATTTCTATTCAAATAATCTTGGAACAGTTCGTAGAACTTCCAATTTACATTGGGTCCGTCCATCGATACTTGAAGAATGCTATTAAATTTCAGGGGATTTTCGGACACACATTTTGTAACACCATCAAGTATGACATCAGCTGGAGAGTGACCAAAAAATTTAGAGTCCACATACCTTGAGACTACTTGATCTTCACACCACATTCTGATATGTATATCCATCTGTTTCTCTTGCAGTTTATGGTTCAATGCTTCGTCAAACAAGAGCACAAAATTTTCATTTTTCGCGGCATTAGTCAATAAAGATTTGAAATAAGGCGCGATTCCAAAACAAGTTAAATACGCGCATTTCTTTTCCCCACATCGGAATTGCTTGGCAATTAAACTGTCTGGAAACATCCGGCTGAAAACGTCGTTGATATTAGAACAAGAGTTATACGAGTAGTGCGATTCCATCACTTTCAAAGCCCAGACTATCTCGGCTTCCAAAACTTTATTGCTGCGGATCGTTGATGACAAGACACTAGCATTTGGAGTTAAATCCACAACATTCTCTTTAGTAGCTGCTGTAGAACTAAAAAAGTTCTTTACGCTGGAAGATTTTCTTCCAGCATTTAACCGCTCACCATGTTTTTTTGATTTCGCATGGCTTGTAACCGCTGCTTCACCCATATTCGAAACGTCGAAATCCTTCATGCAAATTGAGCAAAAAGCTTTGTATTTATTGTCACCAGGACGAAGCCAATTCTCGAATTCTGGTTTATGACACCACAAATCATTATAAGTACATTTTCCAGGCATTTTAGATGTATTTGATTGCTAAATCTCAAAACATTAAGCATCAGAACAAAACAACGTGGGAGAAGAACGGAATGTGGCGCTACAGCGAATTTACAAACCACCGCTATCTCCTAACTACGCATTATCGTAATTGTCACGTGATCACGTAGTGCCGTCAGCGCTACATGCAAATAAGTGGAGCATTAAAATCTACCAATCAGATGCTGAAAAATAGCTTTTTGTGTGACGTCACAAGTGAATTCTCTGAATCTGATTGGCTGAGCGTGTCCTTGCTCTATATGACCATAAATTTCATTTCTTTTCCAGGACTTTCGATAAAATCAGCAAATTCCATGACTTTTCCAGTCCTGGAAAATGGAAAGTAAAAATCCATGACTTTTCTAGGATTTTCATGACCGTACGAACCCTGATTAACACGACTAAATGAGTTAAAATTAATTATCAGCAAACGCCAAAAAAAAGGTAAGGTTTTTTTTAATTATGCATATAACCATGATAAAAACTATTGAGTAACTAAAAGATAATCATATGCAACAGTGCACAACTCATTAACAAATGTTTCTTGGTTATACAATAGAATTTACATGTCACGCATAGGACATTTCACAGCAAAAATTTAAAACGCAATTTTAGGATAACTTAGGTGATGTTCAGTAGCGTAACTAGGGGGGGGGGGCGGTCCGCCCCGGGCGGCACTGTTCAGGGGGCGGCAAAAAGTCCGGAATTCAGATCTAAAAAAACGCAATCTTGTTTTTTTTTTTTATATATATTTTTATTTTTTCTTTACAAATTTCGCAAACAGGGCAAAGTTTTTCTTTTTTTTTTTCGAAAAGTCCCATTTACCGCCCTTAATAAAGGCGGGGGGACAGAAAGCGTTTCGGCCACAGAAGAGTGACGTCTGGTTTCGGCTTTTTCTGCACCCCCTAGGCATACTTTTTGTTTTGCTTCCTAGGGAAAAAGGTTGCTTCCTTGCTGTGCTGTTGGAGATAATAGGTAGTAACTTCTAAATAGTCTATAAAGTCATTTCCGTGTCCGACAGTCTGCCAATGTCAACAAGTATTTCAAAAGATTCTGAAGGGCATGAGGCTAAAAGGACAAGTAACAAAAAGCACTGATAAGAAAAGTATGGAGGTACCCCAAGCCCTGTTAAATTAACTCAAGTAACAGCTGTCATCTCTCTTATTAGAGCCCGCCTAATTGACACTGACTATTCCCGTGTCGACAGAAAAGCAAAGGGTTCCCAGGAAGCAATCCCTTGAAAGAGCGCCGACGAAGACGAATTCACCGAAGTCATTTCATGGACAATGGTCAAAAGCTCTATTTTCACTGAAGCTTTTTCTCCGACTTTATTACCCGACCGGTCCCCCCGCTGGTGGTCTCAAATTGTGGTCATTAAATAATAATAGGAGAATTCATAAAAATAATAATTTTACTATCTGATAACTTTTTTTAATTGCAGTTCATTTAAAATTATTTTGATCTTGATGAACTTTTTCATGCCTTCGTGTTTATTGAGGGGTCTGATGAATTTCGGTGGGGCATCTTCCCTCTTTCAGACATCAAAGCCATTCTCTCGATTTGGTTTTACTTCGTTTTACCATTCTTTTCTGTTGGCAGGGTGGCGTAGTCGTAAGGCGCAAGACTCGTACGCCCAAGATCGCAATTTCAAACCTGGCCCAAGTCGATGGATTTTCAAGATGCAGAAAATCGTCTGCGCCCATGTCGTATGATTGTGTGGTATGTTAAAGATCTCTTTGGCATGGATACTCTTGGCTAAATTAAATTCCTAGTGCCGATTGCATCAACGAGTGCTTAGGTGCCGGCATCTAGGGAAACTGAGCGTCAAAAAAATTGCGGCAATGGTACCACACTCATTGTGGTGCCGCTGAAAGAGTTGGTACCAATCTCTGGGGACGCACCAGGTCTACAATCGTTGAGGACCAATACTGCAGCCCCATTAGAAAGAAAAAAAAGCTATTGTTTTCTATCGGTATGGAAGGAGTTTCCGTTGACACTGACAGACAAAATTTTTTCTGTCAAAACTCAATTACGATGAAAAATTGAAAAACTATGGTTTCATTCATCAAATAAGGCAAGAGGTTATTGCTTCGTTTAAAAAAAAAAAAATAGCTTTGTTTTTCAAACCCTCCCCCTTCCCCTTTCAAATGCATGCAAGGCTTTAAAATGCATGGGTATCGTTATAAAGATTGCTCTATCGTTTCTTAATTCTTCTACTGACATTTAATGATAATCATAGAATTCAACCTCTGCTATCAAGATATTAAAAAATAGTTTAAAGTATAGCAGTTGTGCTAATTGAATTAAATAATTTACGATGACTAGTATCGATCATGCTTCATCATTAAAAATGCAATGAAATCAAAGCCCTTCCTATAAATGATAGGACGTATAAGTGGGGGTCATTGTAAAAGCCATTCTAAAAACAAAACAGCATTACATGGGTGTAATCTTTCAATTATAAAAATATGTTCTACTGTGCAGAAAAATTAATTAATTAATTAAATTAAATAGTTTTCTTCCATCAAAATTTTTTAAACTAAAAAGTTGAGCAATTTGTCAGGGCATATCATACTAACAATTTGAAAACATAAAAATAATATATCTTATTGCGCCGAGTGCTATGTTTGTCGTATCAAAATATTTCAAATAGTGATGCAATTTTTAAGCTACATCAGAGAAAAATCAATAATTTATAATATTGTTATTCTACACTAAAGGGACAACATTCTATAAAGGGAAATTTTACTAGGGCAAAACTGTAGTGATAATTGTAATAATAATAATAATCAAATTGTTGCGTTTTTTCCCCTTTTTTTTGCTACTGCGTTGAATTATTTATGCAACAACTATAAATCGCTAAGTTTTATACGAAATGCTGTCGAGTCATGGGAGGAGGGGGGAGGCGTAAAGATGATGTAGTAGCTAATTAAGTTTTGAAAATGGTCAGAAAGTCGAATTCAGGTGATGCAGACTTTCCTTTGAGGAATAAGAAGGTGAAATGGTTGTGATATCTTGTCTAACGCTCACTGAATTTCGAGATGGGTGGAAGTTTTCCTATTTTCCTACTATTCAATGAACAAATGCGATGCATAATACTACCCTTAAAGACCTTCAGAAAGACAGCTTTCCACTAAAAGATATTTTGCTCCATTAAACATTGTATGAAGTAGACTTACCACGTGGAAAGACGTACTTTCATCACCCAACAATCCAATGTGTTATCAAGTTTTTTTTATTTTATTTATTTATTTTATATTTCGAACTAAATTTTGTGCGTTCTTTTTAATTCAAAGATTAAGTTTCAATTTCTTTACTTTTGTCGTTTATATGTTAATGTTTGCAGCAAATGTTGTCAAACTATCGCGGAGGCTTTCAACATAAAAAAGTGCCCAATTCCTTTTTGAAATTGTACGGAGTTCAAATCCAGGTGTTGCTTTGAGGAACAAAAGATAAAGTAGTTGTGACAAACCTTCATCGATTTGACAGATTGGAGCTCTCTTGGTTTTCCACTATTCAATATGTCAATTCAATGCAGAAACCCACCCTTAAAAAGACTTTAAAAGGCAGCTTTAAGATGTTTCTCACCAGAGAACATAAAAAATGATATATAAATATTATTTGCAATGGGATGTCAATACTTAGTACCTTTTGTGCAACACCCAACAATACATGCGACCATTATGTGATGTCTTCAAAAATATTCTCTTGAAATGTAGATGAAACTTTTAAGCATCCTCTTTTTATTGAAATGTGGAGTAAAATATTTCTTATACTTTCATGATTCATTAACAACTTTGAATAATCAACAAAACTTCTAGTAAACTATTCGAGAAACTTACGATTTAACTGCGGATATTGTGGATTCAAGGGAGTTCATAGGGGTCATATCGTGAATCTTCCAATGTCTCCAAATATAGGCTAAAATTGCATTTTTTGGGACCAATATAAATGAATTTTCCGTGAAATGCATCGATAGGGAGGGGTGAAGTGCCTAAACACCTCTCTCTTCCCCAGCGTCACTCGCTTTTCCGAATACCCTAACGCAATTATTCAAAAAGAATGGCATATGGAAAAATTAGTCGAAAAATTTGACTGAATGTCTGAAAAAATGGATGTGTGTATATAAACTATTTGTATTCTCCCGATCGAAAAAAAAATGTTGATAGTCGCCAAACGCATGCTCCCCCCCTCCCCCGCCCTCCCATTTTTTGACTTCAGGACTGTTCTGCTGTTGGCGCGATTGAGGGGGCGGCATTCCCAGATTTCGCCTCGGGCGCCACTAAGTCTAGTTATGCTACTGGTGATGTTAGAACGTAGGAAATGATTAGGGGAGGTTAAAAACTCCCCCCCCCCCACATTTTCAAAATTGCTGAAAAAAACATAACTTTAAGCTATTTGTGTTATAAGGGATTAGTGGAAATGGAGCTAGGGGAATCTCCTTTAGAATTTTTTCAAAATTAAAGTCTTAGGATTGCATTTTGTTCACATTAGAAAGAGGGGATCATGGACCTACCCCAGAAAATAGTAATCAATTTACTCATCATAGTTAGTTATACTGAAGACTTTTTGGTGGCAGAAACAACTAACGAAATTTCTGTTAAAAATTTGTGGCTTTTTAAACTGAAAATTTTCTAAATTTTGTTAACAATTATAAAAATTCAAACAATTTACATGAAAAAGAATAATTGGCAAAAATAAATAAAAAATAGGGAGAACCATAAAATAATTCTTACATTGTACTATTTTAACAATATATTTCTGTGTAGGAGGGTATCGCATACTCTTTCAGAAAACTTATAGTGAAGCTCAGAAAAAAATTACCTAATAAAAAAAACAAATACTTTCAAGTATATTTACCTAGCAGATGAATAATAAGGATGACCTTCTTCCTCAAATCTTTCAATAATGGGTTCTTTTAATGATTTTTCTTCTTCTTCAGTCCACTAAAAAGTAAATAGCTTATTTTAAAAAAATGCCTTTATCATTAAAATTAATGATGTCCATACTTTGGTACACAAATCTTTTGCAATGTGATAATTTCTTTAAAGGTAGCAAGGATACACATAAAGGAAATATTCTTAAGAGTTTAAAAGTCTATAAAATATATATTTTCTCGTACATTTGTTTTGATTTGTAAACCTTTCAAAAATATTTTACTACATTTCTGTTATATATTCTCACATACATACACTCACACACGATTTCACCAGTAATTCTCTGAATATGACTTATTGTTTGAATATAACTTTCAAAGTATTTTTTATCGAAACAAGATATAAATTAAGGGGGGAAAAAGATTGCTCGAAACTCAATATATACCCTCAGATAAGAAAAAAGTGACTGTCAATGCATTTAATTTAATTATTATAACATTTTTGCAATTGAGCCATAAAATCTTCCATTAAATCGATGCTTTTCAATTTTACAAACTCTCGACTTACTAATTACTTTTTATGGCCTCAGAGACTTTAAAATTAAGCATCAAGTATCTGTTTACTATTGATTTAACAACAGTAGAGAATTTTTAGTTCATGCTTTTGAATTTAATCATTCTCTAAAAAGCAAGTTCTATTCAAATTACAATACATAAACATGAACTTTAATATGTACATAAACATGACTTAACCTGTGCTCAGCATTAGACTTTTCAGTCGTAAAGTCACATAATCTTATGAACTTTGAACAAATAAGAGGCTTACACTTTATTTATATAAGAAATGAGTAGTTAAAATGTTCTTCTCACCAAATAAGCACATTTATATTGTGTATTTGTCCTTTTGTCACATTCCCTTAAATGTCCCCCCCCCCCTTATTTTTTTAGGTCACAAAGACCCACTGTTTTATTTTACATTATAGGTTGGAAGAATGTTTAATAAAAATAAATAAATGAAGTAAAAATTCCTCCGAAAACCCGATTTAAAGAAGTATAACTTTTAATGCATACATAAATACAGAAAGAAAAATATGATGCAAATAAACTTAACAGGTTTTCCTTCTCTTTGTCTTTGATCACGAGTAATTTGTGCTAAAACATTGGCAGCTTGCTCTCCACCCATCACTGATATTCTTGCGTTTGGCCACATATATAGAAACCTAGGTCTAAAGTGGAGAAGAAAAAAGATGTATTCATTATAAATATCAAACAAAATTAGTATTTTAAGCTCAATACAACTAGCTTTCATAACCTTATGATGAATAGTTCAATGGTTTTTAAATGAAAATATCAAGCATTGGAATCAAAAAAATAATTTTTTAAAAGGTTTTTTTTTTTTTTTTTTTTTTTTTTTGTATAATGGCAGATAAAGACATTTAATTTCAATCATCAAAAAAATTTAAATTAAAAATATACGAAACTGAAACTAGAAAACCTTTAGAAAAAGTATTTATTTGCTCAGTGCAAAGCATTTTGATCATTTGACTTATATTTGTTAGCTAGTTCAGCAAGTTCAATAGTTTCAGCTCCCATCTAAAAAATGAGCATCCAACCTAATATGCTATTAAACAGTGAAATTGTAACCAAAGTGAGCAGAGAGCGATTTACAGTCAACTCTTGCCATCTTGAAATCAAAGGGAAGAAGTAAAAAAAACTTTAACATCATTCCAGTTGAAAATTGAACTTTTGTATCCATTTTTATCAGAGGAAGCCCTGTCAAATTCGACTGATCTCTCTTCTCAACATACATAATTTGATTCCCTTTCATTGATTATAGTAAATATTATACATATAACCTTTATTTACTTCACTTATATATTTATTATGAATGAATTATTTTTTCCTTCATCCCGGCCAGGCGTTCTTAAATGCCTGGACAGTTGTCTTTTGGAGAGTGCCCGTACTACTCCTATTGACTCACTGCTGTTCCTGACAAATACTAGACCCATTAAGTCAATTATTGAAGACAGTCTTTATATTTCATGAAAGATTAATCAGAATTAATGTACCATTTTGGAAATGATATAAAAATGTACCAACACATCTAAAGACTCAAAATGGTTCTCTACAGGGAGTTCTGGAATTAAGAGCACAGCTAAAGCTTGATAGTGGAATTGTTCAGGAGTGCCTGAAATTTCCCAATTCTGTCAACCATGTTGAAATAATTACTAGACTGGATCTTGCCCAACCACTCCTTAAGAGCCAAATGCCTGAAAAGAGCTTAAAGATCCATATTCTCTATCCTGAACCAGATTGGTTACATGTTTACACTGCTGGCTCGTTGGCTGAACGCTCACCTGATGTCGCACAGGAACATTATCTTCAATCTTTTGCTTCTATATGCTGGTCAGGAAACAAAAAAACACCTTTGATGGTGAGGTTATGGCTATTTATGTAGCACTGGAGGAACAGCTTGGTCTGGAATATTTCAGATAAACCTCGTGAAAAAGCTGTTGCAGAATTCAGACTCGCAGTGGGCCTTGATTGCCTGGCAAACCACCTCCACTGATTTGGTATTTTTGCAAATACGAATTGAGCACTTTATGGGAAAGACGAAATCATGGACAGGAACCATTTGGCGGGATGGTCAGCTCTGCATGGAGTTTTTGAAAGGCAAGAGATATTGGACTGCTAGACATTTGCTGATGGGATATTGAATTTTTCTTCTTTGTTGTGTTCTTGTTATCTTATAAGAGTTTGTCATTTTCCCATGCCATTGGAAAATTTTGTTTTTCCTTTATTATTAATTTGTGTATGGACAAGAAAAGAAAAAATATGTTTGGATTGTGTTTATATACGAGCTACAGCAAAATCTACGCAACGTACGATTACGTAAAGTGGCACAAAATTCTATCATATCTTGGTGGTTTGCACTTCGAAGCTGTATTTTTGAAATTCGTTCAATATTCTTTAAATTCAACAATTAAAATATTAATCCTCCAGCATTTTCTTTACTTCACACGAGTTCTTGAAAGTGAATTAAAGTGAAGCGAGTTTCAGAAGTTCCGTGAATGAATGTAAACAATAATGGCGCCGGCCTTGCATGTAACGAAAATCAGTGTGTTTTAGAAAGTCTTTTAAGATTTCATTGATTATTTCAATGAAATTTATTTTTTAAAAGATGCAATCCATTAAAAATTGCAGTTACAATTACATCAGTAGCAAATAATGTTTACTGAATGAGTGATTCTGATCCGACATTTCCGAAAATCTTCAAGCACCTGTTCCGAAAGTTTAAAAAAAAAAAAATCCGAAATTTTTAAAATTTACTTATTTTAAGATTTCTTTGACAATTAATATCTGTGTTTTTCTTTCTACCTACTTTGTACTGCTTTAAAATACTTTCAATACAATAATTCTTTCCAGAAAAAAAAAAAGACTTCTGGCTTACAAGACCTTTCATTTAATTTCTTGAAGGATTCTTTTTGAGCTTATATATATATATTGTATATACATATATATATATCTATATATATATATACACATATATATATGTAATATGGAAAAATCCTTTGTATCCTTTGTCAGGCTGTGATATGGAGAAGTCCTTTGTCTCCTTTGTCTGGCTTTTTCCATATTAAACTTGACAACTCAGGGTTGTCTCACTCATAAATTTCTCTAACGCGTTACCATATATGGTCATGCCTAAGCTCAATTTGGTTTCCCTCATTAATTCCCTCCAGCCTATTTTTTCCCCATAGACTTAGGCCAGCCCCTGTCTACGGCATTAAAGCCAATAATATATTTTATTTTCCATATGGCCCTCCTATTTAAACCACGTGCCATCACGTGGTGTAGGGAACATTGTCTGCAGTCTAAGAGATTTTCCCCCATATAAATACGACTGCCCGAACGAAAATCGGGGTTCTTGCTTCTTGATACTTGCTGATGACTTAGTGTCTTTCCTCCCAACTATAATATTGTTATGATAGTTGTGTGTTAAAGTGCATTAATAAAGAATTGCAACGAAGCCCTGTGACTCGTCTTACATGGGTCTTAGCGGCCACTGCTGTAGAAAATAGAACGGGACAGCCATTCTTACAAGCCGGTAGGATTTATGTTCCTATCCGGGCTCCTGCAGAAAAAAAAAACAATCGAAGAAAAGCAATACTAAATCTGAAATGTGCCGCGACGTCGTAGCAGCGTGGATCATCTTTCTAGACGGTTCAATGAACCGATGTGCGCTCCTTTCACCGAGTGGGGAGAAGCTCGCCCCCTTTGTGGCTTTTAGAAGCGAAGAGTGCTTGCGTTCTGCGGCGTGATTTCACCGAAGAATCGTGAATGTGTGGTGCTTTAGAATGGAAATTATTTTCATGTGCTAAAGTGAATTTGGATAGAGTAATTTTTAATGTGTTATTCCAAAATGGTATTATTTCGAATTTTCTTCATAAATATCTTATAATTATATGAATATCTTTTTCTCCCGTTTGGTTTTTTTTTTACATGATATTGCTTTAGAATTTATTATGATATAAATTGATCATGTGCTTTGGAAGAATAAGTTCTTTATTTCATGATATATTAAATATCGGTTTAAATTTTTAAAAGGGATCTTGTCAGCATGTTTTTTTTTTTTGGACATTAAGATGTTTGAAATGGTAAGTTTATCAATGTGCTGTGTAATTGAAATTATGGTATATTTTTTGCAGTATTATGAATAGTTCTGTATATATTTTGGATGTTATGCATTTGTTTACGCGGAATATTTTTGTTGTTAAAGTGGGAAGGTAAAAAAGGAAAAATGTCAAAAATTTGTGTGTTATTAGAATTATGTTATTACGTAGTGGTAAAATGAGCAAGACCATTGAAAATGAAAAAAATTCTGACTTAGAGTCTTCCCGCAAAGAAAATTCAAACATAGATGGAGATAACTTAAACCGTAAGGATGCGGAAACTCAAGCAGAGGCAACTGCCGATTTAAGCTTAATAAAAATGGATTCAGAATGTCAAACGATTAGTGATAAAATAAAAGAGATAAGTTTGGCAGATGGCTCTTCTACTTCAAAATTGAAATAAAAGACAAAAACTCGGCTAGCTCACCTGAAATTTTATTATTTGAACCAGAGTTAGGGATAAATTTTTCAGCATGGTTAGCTCACTTTAACCAGCAAACGGCTCAGAACAACTTAAATGATAATTGGAAATTAAAAAATTTTCAGAAATTTATTCGCGGTTCAGCCTTAAAGCTCTACATCAATCAATGCCTTTGCTGTAATTCCTTTCATGAAATCATTCAAATTTTTGAAGAACATTACTTTACTCCAGCAAGTAGTTTTCTTGATTTTCAAAATTTAAAATTTTCTGGAAATCCGAAAGAGTTGTACTCCTATTTTACGGAAAAAGTAGAAATGGGAAGAAAAATAAAACTTAGTAATCAACATATCCTTGAGGGGCTTTCAGTTGGGCTACCTGCCCAAGTTAGGGCATTTTTGGTAATAAAAGAGCCAGAAACTCCCACCGAATGGCTTCAGGTAGTTTCAAAATTAATAAATGAAGTTCCACATGAAACACCCAAGTCCGCTTATAAAGGGGAGCAACAAAATATTTTTAGGGTGAAGCCCCCCTTTTATCAAAATTGGATGCCAAAAAATCATGACCAAAGTAATTTTCGTCAACGATATAACTATCCTCGTCAAGATAGAAACAATGTGTACCAACCTACTTCTTACCAACAGAACAGACCTAGATTTGTAGGTCATAATGAAAGACAAAATGCAGTAAAAAGACAGACTGCACATTTTTCGCAGGAGTTACCCCCTAATCCTTGTAAATTTTGCGCACAACAAGGAATCTCCAACGCATATCATTGGGGACAAACATGTGTGAATAAGCCAAATACATCGAATGCTGGATTTAAACTACCACCTCAGCAAAAAGATAATCAATTAAGAGAAGAAAATCAGAGAGTTAACGAAGTATGACAATTAATAATACCCGGGTATATTATTAAAAATGAGGCGAAATTTAAAAATGATTATCAACTATCTAATGACGCGTACACTCAAAATACAAATTCGAATTTAAAGACTATTTATTTAAATGTTGATACCGGTTCAACATTAAATATCATCCCGAGTGCAATTGCAAAAACATTAAATGTTTCGATTAAAGAAAAAATCGCTGTAAAAATAAAACAAACGAAGGGAATGCTACAGCTTAACCAAACGTGTATTCTTTACCTTAAGGTCGGCAATATAGTTAAACCGGTGGAATTTTATGTTCTAGACACCGATTTACCTTATGCCATATTAGGTTTAAAGAGTTGCGTGGGATTTCGTTTGGTCATAGATTGTGTAGGACATGTCGTTATGCAGGATCAGAGAAGACTGATCACCTTTTCTGATTCCGAACCGAATGACTTGTCTTTGCATATTTTACCTGAAATCCTAGTTAGGAACTGTGGAAATAAAGTAAAAGAAAATGAAAACGAAAATAATAGTACGGGAAAAATACGCAAGAAAATTGATAAGGAAATTAAAAGAGTGAAAGATCCGAAAGAAAGTAAAACTAAGGAAAGAGTGACGGAATTACAGTATAACGAAAATGAAAAGAAAAAGAGTAGCACGGAAAAGAAAACTTGTCAAGAGAAAGATAGAAATGAAAAAATGAGTTGCGACAAGAATATACATTTTCGTATTTCGTCCGATGTTTCTGGGACTGGTTGCGGCATTGGAGGCCTACAATGTCGCGATCCTGTCGGTGGACATTCGGAACTTGAGGAAAATTCAAAGTTAAAAGAAATATTGCGAAATTACGAAGATATATTTTCCAAAAATAAATATGATGTTGGAACAATTAGAATTGAACCTCAACGGGTAAGGTTAACATCCGACTTACCGGTGTTGTTAAGGGCATATAAAACTTCCCCAAAGCAACAAGAAGAAATTGAAAATCAAATTCAAGAGTTATTAAAGGCTAATATAATAAAAGAAAGCTCATCGCCGTATTCTGCACCTGTTACACTAGTTTTTAAAAGAGACGAAAATAAAAAAAGTCGATTATGTATAGACTACAGAAAATTAAATTAAATTACTAAGTCCGACGCAGAACCATTACCCCTGATAGAAACACTTGTAGATAAATTAGGGAAAAGCAAATATTTTACCAAATTAGACATGGCTTCCGGATATTGGCATATACCAATTCATCCCGACGATACTGAAAAGCTCGCTTTTGTCACTAATAGTGGCTTATATGAGTGGAACAAATTACCCTTTGGGTGGAAAAATTCAGGAAGTATTTTTCAAAGAACTTTGCGTCGAATACTTACAAAACATAAAATAAAATTTGCAGCCAATTACTTTGATGACATAATAATTTTTTCTGAAACCCTTTCAGAACATTTAGATCATATCCAACAAATTTTTGAGATATGCAGACAGGAAGATTTAAAGTTAAAAGCATCAAAATGTTCTTTCTTACAGACTAAAATTGAATTTTTAGGGTATGAAATTTGTAATGGTATTGTAGCGCCCGATAATAGTAATATTGAGGCTATTAAAAAATTACAACCGCCTAAAAATGTTAAATCTCTCCAAAGATTTCTGGGGTCAATAAATGTGTACCATAAATTTATAGATAAATATGCAACTATTAGAAATCCATTAAACCACTTGCTGAAAAAAGATACAACTTGGCAATGGACTGACAAATGCCAAGAAGCATTTCAAGTTTTGAAAAACTCCTTAATTTGTAAACCAATTTTAAAAATATTTGATCCTAAAAAAGAATGTCATATTTGTGTTGATGCAAGTCAAACTGGTGTGGGAGCAATATTAAAACAGCCAGACAGTTCGGGTGCCTTACATCCCATAGCTTTCCATTCCCGCTCATTAAAAGATTACGAGAAGAATTATAGTATTACTGAGTTGGAATGTCTAGCTGTTGTGGATGCTTTAAATAAGTACCACCACTACCTCTTTGGCCATAAATTCGTCATACATAGCGATCACGTGGCGTTAGTTTGGCTTAAAAATGTAAAAAACTTAAAAGGTCGTTTGTTCCGCTGGTCCTTACAATTAAGTATGTATGACTATGATATTAAATATACGAAAGGCACCACAAACTTCGAGGCTGACATGCTCTCAAGAGATATACCTGTAAATAATGAATGTGTTGAAAAAAATATAGGAAACCACGTTTCGCATCTACTGCAATTGGATGAAATTCAAGAGGCTCAAAAAAATAACAATTTAAATGGTAATTTTGTTGAAATTAATAACGTGTTATGCCTGCGTAAAAAGGGTTTTACTAAAATTGTTGTTCCTTTTTCTTTACGCCGTAAATTACTTGAGACTGTCCATGAAAAGTTTGGACACCCAGGAATTCAAAAAACAATTAATTTACTTACGCCTGTATATTATTGGCAAAATATAACATTAGATATAACTGGATTTAACAAACATTGTCATATTTGTCAGGTAAACAAAAAGCCTCGACAAAAAAGATTTGGCCTTTTACAGTCTATGCCTCCAGTTGATAAACCATTTGATCTCGTTGCAGTAGATAGTGTGGGTGGTTTCAACTACTACAATTCCACGAAAAATATTTAACATTGTTTATAGATCATCATACTAGATACATGTGGTCTTTTGCATCAAAATCAATCACTACCGAAACTTACGTCAACTTTCTTAAACAAATTTTCAGTGTTCAAATACCTAAAAGTGTATTAAGTGATAGAAATCCATCATTTACTTCATCTCATTTCAAGAAATTTCTAAAGCACCACAAAATTAAACAGCTTTTAACCACAGCTCATAGACAAGAGACAAATGGTAAGGTGGAACGTCTGAACCAAACAATAGTCACTCGCCTAAAGTGCAAAGAGAACGCAGCTTCTGGAAACGTGCCATGGCCTAAATTATTAGAGCAGGTGACTCAAGAATACAACCTAACTCCACACTCAGTTACGAAGTTCCCACCTGCGTATTTAATGTACGGTACAGTGCCTTTTCAAAATCCAGTAAATGAAGACATTTATCCTCCTGTTGAGGAAGCTAGAAAACTGGTAGTGGAAAGAACTAAAGAGTACCATGAAAAAAATAAAATATATTACGATGCCAGATTTGTGGACAAAACTTTTAATGCAGATGACTTTGTTATATATGAAGAATTCAAATATCCGAATTCACGAAAACTTTCGCAACCGTTCAGTGGACCATATAAAATTCTTCGAAAAGTTACGGACATAACTTATGAAATCAATAAACCAAATGCACACAGCAAAGAAAAATCAGACATAGTACATGTGTCAAGATTGAGGAAATATTACCCACCAACAAATTTCAAACTATCACATGAATAATGTGATATAAGTCATTCACTTTTGAACTGCAACAGAATAATCCAACTGTAATTAAACTGAACTGTAAATACAATTTTGTAAATATCGTTTAGTAAGAGTATAATAATCTGTGATGAAAATGTTCAGTAATTTTTGTAACTGTATAGTATTTCATTCAAAATGTGATATGTTTATATAAAATTTAATACATAAATTTATGTGGGGAAAAAGGCTGCAGATATTTCACTTCTTCAATATTTAACGTAATAGAACTTTTGGGGAGGGGGGATGTAATATGGAAAAATCCTTTGTATCCTTTGTCAGGCTGTGACATGGAGAAGTCCTTTGTCTCCTTTGTCTGGCTTTTTCCATATTAAACTTCACAACTCAGGGTTGTCTCACTCATAAATTTCTCTAACGCGTTACCATATATGGTCATGCCTAAGCTCAATTTGGTTTCCCTCATTAATTCCCTCCAGACTATTTTTTTCCCCGTAGACTTAGGCCAGCCCCTGTCTACGACATTAAAGCCAATAATATATTTTATTTTCCATATGGCCCTCCTATTTAAACCACGTGCCATCACGTGGTGTAGGGAACATTGTCTGCAGTCTAAGAGATTTTCCCCCATATAAATACGACTGCCCGAACGAAAATCGGGGTTCTTGCTTCTTGATACTTGCTGATGACTTCGTGTCTTTCCTCCCAACTATAATATTGTTATGATAGTTGTGTGTTAAAGTGCATTAATAAAGAATTGCAACGAGAAGCCCTGTGACTCGTCTTACATGGGTCTTAGCGGCCACTGCTGTAGAAAATAGAACGGGACAGCCGTTCTTACATACATATATATATATATATATATATATATATATACACATATATATATATATTTGCATATGAACTGTGTGTTGAGGAGGGGGTGGGGGGGTTGTTAACCTATATAGTTTTTTATTTTAAATTGATGGTGCATACTTTTTCTGAAAATTTTGTGTGAAGTTCGGAATTTTTTTTTCCGCATTGAATCACCCATGGTTATTAGAGAGGTGGAAAATTTGATTTTCTTTTTTAGAATGTTGTTGGGCCTGCTTGAACAATATATACCGATTTCAAGCATTATTATTCAAATAAGCGGCTCGCCCAACCAGTTTAATTCAACTGGGATGAAAAATTTTAATATGTTAATAGATTATTAAACTTATTAGTAACATAGTATCTATTCATAAAAATAATATTCATTAATTACCAAAAACAGGTAGCGAACTACTAATACACTTAATTTTTTAATTTTTGTATCACAGTTTACCCTTTTTATTGGTTAAAATAAACATTTATGAAATAACATTTATATTTTTGGATTCAGACTCAGAAAGAATGTACTGCTATCTATCAGAGTCAGAGTAAAAAAAAAAAAAGCTATGTAAAAGTTTTGATGATGTAATAAAGATAAATATGCCACATGATACAAATATAGATCAATAAATATAGGTTATTAGTGATAGATTGAAGAAATTTTATACCTAAATCAAAGTAGATATACATTTATAGAAAAAGACTGGCTGAAATAAGTTTTTTATCGGCTCAGAAGTGACTTATGAAGTCGCCTTCGGTGTCTTGCTTGGGGGGGGGGGGAGTTGCGCCGTGGGCACCGCTATTTTAACTTTGCACGGGCAACGCCATTGCGGGTACCCCTAGTATATATATATATTGACGATGCGTTCTTCATATTATGAAAAATATTTATAGAAGGTGCCGAATTTCAAAAGTTTGGGAAACACTGCTCTAAATGATCAAATGTGGCAAGTGGCTATTCAGTTTTTAAGTGAGATGATATTTGAGTCTGGAAAATCTAAGATATTCAGATGGTCGGTGGAAGAAACACTAAAGACTGACATCATCCAAACAGATAAAAAAAATCATGGAGAGATAACAAATCAGGAAAACAGCAATAATTACAGGTTTCTGAAAACCAGAGTTGTAAGAAATTGAAAATAAGAAGCTGAGAAAAAAAAAGAAAGAAGGGAAATCATTTGAATTGTCAAAAAAATTGAATTACCAAGAATAAGAAATAAAACCTTCAAACTAAAAATAGAAAATTACTTTTAAAAGTTATTAAGGTTCAGGAAAATATTTTTTTTTTTTTGAGTTATCAAAAAATTTGAGTTACTGCTTTTGACCTCAATTGTAAATGTTTGATACATAAATTTTTATTCCATTAAATTTAAGATTTTCTAGATATCTACTTTGAAAGATGAGTGAACATAATATTGCAGGGTATAGAAAATTTATCAAGGAACAGCTATGATAGGAATTACCACAGATTCTTACTGGACAGGAATGTAAAACACAACAACAAATGTCAAACATGAAATGAATATACAAAGCATATATAATTTAAAAATATTAGTGAATCAAACAGAACTGCACAAACATTGATTTTTATTAAAATAAATCTGTGATGATGATTGGGAAAAGGAACTGCATTTATCCCTTTAATTTATGTTAAAAAAATATACAAGGAAAAATACTTTACTACTTTAATTTTAAACAGGAGTAAATACATAGGGGCCGTTCATAAATGACGGCACGCTTTTTTCCCATATATTTGACCCCCCCCTCCCCCCTTTGTCACAATGTCACACTTCAGTGGACTTGCTCCCCCCCTTTGTCACGCGTCACGCTATGTTGCATAATGCATGATGTCACACTTCCTTGTTACCCCCTCCCCTCCCCTACACTTTGTCACAATTTCACGAACCCCCCCCCCCCCTCGAAGCGTGACATCATTTATGAATGATCCCATAAAGAAGAATCATAATAAATTATTCTTACGAGTACGCTCTGCCACACATGCCATAATTTCCAGCACCATAAGAACCACCTATTATAACTGTCAGTTTGGGAACTTTTGCACAAGCAACAGCAGTCACCATTTTTGCACCATGTTTCGCAATACCACCTGCTTCAGCTTCTCTTCCAACCATGAATCCTATAATAACAAGAAAGATAATTTTACTTAATAACAAAAATGCAGGTGAATAAACAAAATCACTTATTTTTCTTAATTCATTACCAATTTTAAGTTCTAAATTTTGCCCAATCATATTTCAATATTCTTGTTGAGTGAAGAATTCATTTCAGGTAGTAATGCTAAATAATATTTACAGTCCAGACCAAAACCCACAATTCTCTAGACTTTGGCAATGCTGAATTTTCGACTTTACTGAATTTTAGATCATTATCATTTTGCTTGTCACAAAATTCAGTCTTACACCTCTTATTTAAGTCTAGAACACATTTGCAAAATACTAAAAAAACAAAAGTTTTTATACAAGTATTTTTGATTAAAAAAAGTTATGATACCAAAAATTATGTTTATGAATCTCTAGGTTATTAATACATCTTTTGCAATAGCTACATTGAACATGTTCGTTATTTTGCTCTGCTTCATCCCAATTAGATTTTTCAGCAATAATTTTTCCTTTCTTTTGTAAACAGACATGAATTCTTTGTAAATTACAAAGTTTCATTGAATGAGTTTTTTGATGAACTAAGGAGTTTTTCTCATGGCAACTTTTCACAAAAGAGGGCTGTACAATTTGGGATCTGTGGTAATACAAATGCATGGCATGGCTAGGACAGCAGGAGAAAAAAAATAAATATTCACTTTTTGTTGCAATCATACATATTTTTATATATATTAAATATGCTAGTTATCAAAGTGTCTGAATTTTGAAGAACTTTGAAATTAAGATGTCCTGATTTAAGATTTTTTTCTGGTACCATGTGTAGGACATGGCAATTCTATATAATGCATGGTCTCTGCTTCTGATGGAAAAAAAAAAATTCTTTATACAAACATTTTTAACCAGTGTTCCACAGCAAAAGTATTAATACAAACCTTTGAAAACTTTTTAAAAATTTTTTTTTAATGTTAATAAAGAGAATTCTATTCATCAGTTGTTAATCAACTGTCCATGAATGTCTTGAAACATAGAAATACAAATTATCCTTCAAATGTTCATACCTGTGATGTTTTGTAGAAAAATGAGTGGAATTTTCCTCTTACAGCATAATTCAATAAAATGTGTACCCTGTGAATGTAATGAATAATTGAATTAATATGTAAGAAAAAAAAAAGAAAGAAAACTTTCTTAGCAGTTTACATGTATATAGAGTCGGCCCCGGTTTTAACAAGAAACTCGGGACATGCAAAAATGCTAATTAAATTCCCTCACTCTCTAAACCCATACTTATTAATCTTTGTTTGTGCTATACTGTATTGGTTAAATGAGGAGTGCTAAATGGAAACAAACTGTTTTGTCTTTGAATACTAAATTTTAAGCGAGCCATCAACAGATTCAATAAAGGAGAAACAATTTTAAAAGTCGCATCAGATTCAGAAGTGGGAGAATCATCATTTCATAATTTGTACACTAAATGCTATTTTTCACATCTTTGATGCCATTTTAATTCATTTCAGGCATTTATCCACTTTTCTCTCGTTTGAACAGAGTCCATCCTATTCGAGTTTTCGATTTTCCGAGGTACCCCCAGTCTACATTACCTCGGATAATCGAGACTCTACTGTATATAAATAAAGATGAAATATATATAATACAGTATGGGACCTCAAATCCGGATTGCTCAGGGCCGCGATCTTTCCGGATTTTGGAATTTTCCGGATTTTGGGTCCTCATTCAAAAACTTTTGTAAGCCCATATAATTTGCTATGGAACGTTTTATTATTTACAGCATTTTTATTATCATATATACTCGCCTATAAGTAGCCAAATTTAGCACAAAAAACTAAGTTAGGGTAAGCTTACATTCAGAGGCAAAGCATCGAAAGATCTAAACTTTGCCCGATGTTATTTTAACCTCTTTAATTAAACAATACAAGAAAAGAATTCTGTCAAATTTTGATATGATTTTATATTTTCTAGCCACTAAATTGTAGTAAAAGATCAGACTATAGGGAAAATGCGAGAAACGCGGACTTTCAATTTCGCGAATGTTTTGTATTGCGCAAAAATTAGAGCTATAAAAAAAATACACAAGAAAAGTACAAAAAATTTTTAAAAAGCAAAATTTAATGATATTAACAAAGCAACAATTCAGAAAAACTAATCACAAAAAACGAACCCTTTTCAGAAAATCTCTAATTTTTTTTTTTTGAAAACAGCATATTTTTCCGATTTTAAACATGTTCATTAAATTTTATTTTCCTTCTCTTTAAAACGCCTATTTCCAAAAAAAAAACGATGCAAAACATTTACCGATTTTTTTTTTCAAAGTAACAATTAATAGACACTCTAATCGCAAAAGCGAACCTTTTCAGAAATCGCGAAATAATTTTTTTGAAAACAGCACATTTCTGATCTTAAGCATTATGTTCAATATACATTTTATTTTCCTTCTCTTTAAAACTCCTATTTCCAAAAAGCAGTGCAAAACATCTCCTGATTTTTTTCTTTCAAGAAACAAAAGCTGTTGTTTTTTTTTCAGCTGCCGATTCTCTTTCGAAAAAGTTCCGGACTTTGGGATTCCGAAATTGGGGTCCCATACTGTATAATTTATTTAATAAAATCTTGACTATTTGAATGCTGCATTTTTGTTCCTTAAATAAATTTGTTTTACAAATTATTAAAAGTAATTAATCACTTTTTAAATGGTGCTGGAAAAACCTTCATTAAGATTCATTTTAAAAGCATTCTTTGTTGATGAACCATTTTAATAATGCTTCCTTCTTTTTTGCATTTCCTTAATCTCTTGCAATCAGTTACATTCAATTCAAAAGCTTTTAATAGTCTTTATTTTTTAATAATGTCAAAACAGTTGACGAAAAAAGACCAAATTTTTTGCACATCCACAATTTTTTTTCATCTTTCTCAAGAAATTTTGTTCTTCACACCTTTTTTTTCACACATAAAACTTTCCTCTTTGACATTTTACGGACAAAGTTTTTACGTCTATGCAAGAAAATATAATTTCCTCCAATGATTCTTTCCCAAAATAGTCAGATTTTGAGCATGTGACACTCTAGAAATGTAGCTCAAAAATTCCAGTTCTATTAGCTCTTTCTTAATTCACTCCTTCCCTATTTTTAGCTGAAACACCCTAGTCCTGATTCTTAAAATGGCTGTGTCCCTTCTCTGAATTGGCAAGTGCGAAATTGCTAATACAACAGGTCTCCCCTCCCACTGATGAACTGCTATTGAGCTGCATTGGTCACTTCAACACTGTCAATGCTGAAATGACTTGTATGCCTAAAAACGCATATATTACGATGCACATATTGTTAGACTCGGGATTCATTTTGAAAAAGGTGGGTTACATTTGTCACATGAGAAAAGTTGATTTTTTTCTTTTTTGTGTGATTTTTTTTTTTTTGTAGTTTTAATCTTAATTTTCTCATTAAATCCGAGTTATGGAGAAAAAATGGTCGTTAAAAACATCAAAAATGTAATATAAATAAGATTAAACCAAACAAAAGATCATTTTTTGCTTATTAAATCCAGGCCCTTTGTAAATCCTGGCTTGTTATAACTGGGTACACACATAATGTATCACAAATTAAAGGGTTTATACTCTTATAGATAAAATGAATTTCAGGAGCTTTTCAGGAGACAGAAAGACATTTTTCAGGAGCAATAGTACTAATCAGGGCTCGAAATTTGTATTGCCCGACATGCCCGGGGCATGTCAAAATTCCGATTGGGCATGAATCTTTTACCCTTCATGCCAGGCAGGGCATGCAGTTTTTTAATCAAATATTTCTTTCTAAAACTTTATTATTTTTTATTTTATTGAAAAATCACTGCATCCTTATCAGAGCTCAAAGCTCAAAATTGACATGCTGAGGGACATGCATGTCAACAAAAAAATTGGTAATACAATTTAAATTTTGCAAATTTTGTCTTGTGACAACTTGCTACGTAACATTTTGCCTGTAATGTAATATTTTAATGATTTAGATGAACATTAAAACAATTCTTGATTCAGATATAAAACTGTTAATTTAATTTTTTGTCTGATTTATGCTATATGACCAACTCAAAAGTTTTTATTAATGTGCAATAAAACACCTTCTGTGCAAGTAAAAATTTTGTTCAGGTACGTAATTTTTTAGACAAGCATGCCCGGCAGAGCATGTAAAATTTTTAAAATTTTTCAAGCCCTGGTACCAACAGTACACTTTTCGGGGAATAAAAACATATAAAAAGCATGTTTCGGTACTTTACCAAAAAAAGTATATGAATTCGCAGGTAAGACACTACATCTCCTTCTATAATGCAGAGCAAACAAAGCTGAGAAAAAAATCTGCCATATTGTATGACTAAATCAGTAATTCCAAATCGAATTCTTTTTGTTTTTCTTTTCGCAAATAGAAAGCATTATGAACAAAATAATGAAACTAAATTTCTCAAATGAATACTTAAAACAGGAAAACTTCAAGTATATTAGGGAAAAAGTTTCAAAAGTGTGCAACTTTATAAACACCAATGCTTCACTCTATAAAAACTACATACAGACAAAATATAATAAAATTGGCACAAAATATTAAAATCTGTAAAAATATGCTCGATCGTGAGGTTTTCAAGGTATGCTTCTCTATATATTTTCAGAACTTATTTTCATTTCAACTGACCGCAGAAAAACCTTTACTTTGTCATACTTTCTAGGCTTCAATACAAACAAAAAGAATTATTTAATCATTTGTTATCCATGTTTATTAAATGCCTTAAATGGTACAAGGTGGACTTCCTTAGCAATTACAAAAAGATTACAAATTTTGAACAGAGGTGGTGAAAAATATAAAACAAGAAACAGCAGAAATACATTTTTAAGCTAGCAAAATTCCAAGTTAGTTTTTAAGGCAGGGATTACATAATCACAATAATTACTGAATATTCTGAAGAAAGGATTACTTGAAAATTCGGTTTAAAAAAACTGCCCGATTCTTTCCAAATTGTTGCGAATTTCCCCAGATCCTTCCTAAGCTTTAAAATTTTCCAACAATTCCCTTATTTTCTCGTTCCCTTGCCAAATTTTTTATAGCAATTCTTCAAGAAAATTCTTTTTCTCAGGAGCAGAACTAAAAAATAAGGCGTTAAAAGCAAAAAATCGGAGTTTTATTGCCCTTAAAAGAAGAAAAAAAAATTGAATTTCAGGAGGATGTGGATGGGATACGTTTTTACACAGAAGGCATAAACAGAGGTCACCAAATCTCAAGCTACTCTTGAAATAAGAAAAAATTATTGCAATCTGATTACATTGCAATTTATAGGCACTTGGCATAGTTTGCCAGAAGCGACTTACTTGCAATGGAGTAAAAAGTTTTAAGAGGGTTATGGATCTTCACTGAGAATTGATAAATTGATTAGGACCAGCCTAGCAGGGCCCAGAGTCTGTTGCTGGTTCCACATTTGTATTTGTATTTTGATGTTAAAAAAATATACTTGGGATATGTTAAATAACTTTCTCAGACAGCACTTAATGCTTAATAGCATATACATAAAAGCAATTGGAAATAATTATACAAACTATAAAAATATCCTACAAAGCATACACATCTCAAAAATAATAAAAATGAAAAGAGTAGGAATATTTGAACATTGATTTCATCCAAAAACTATTATTCTAAGAAAAGGAGAATTTCAAAATACATTTTGAATACTCCAATTCCTTCCAGTTTTACAAAAACAGTTTAACCATGTACACAAATTTGTAGAAACCCTGTACTCAGCAGGTACTAAATTTTTAGATAGACATAAAATAGCAATTTGAAACACATATAATTCTTAATGTAAAAGTGATAAAATTTAAAGAAAAAGGAAGCAAGCCATTTTCGATATATTCATATTTAAATTTTGTTGTACACCTTTTTTAAAAAAAGCAACAGTTTACTTACCTTTAAAGCTGATTCAGAGAATAATACTCCATTATTTCCAATAATTCCTACAGGATAACCATAAAGACGACCAAATCCTATTTTAGAAGAAGTTTAAAAATATATAAACTGATATATATATATTCTTTAATTTTAACCTTTTTTAAAAGCAAGCATAGATTATTTGTTCACATGAATGGAATACAAGCAAAATTGAAAACATTAATTAAATGCATGTAGAAAAATCAGTTTACTTTGCAAATTTTAAATTTAAAAACTGCACTGGCAAACAGTAAATAAAATTACTCTAATTTGTTTAACTGAAAATGTGTACAGACTTTATCATTCAGGTACGCAAATATGCCACCCTAATTCAGTTCGCTTTGTGCAACTCCAAAGAATTTGATGTTAGGATTTCATTTTTCGCCATTGTATATACACACAACTGAGCTTGGCTAATATTATAGAGAAAAGTGAAGATTTCTAAACTTACATGCATTAATCATTACTTGTAAATCCATAAAAGATGATTTAAAGAAATTTTAATAAATCTAATTAAAAACACATTGGAAAACAGTTGACAAACATAATCTGATTACATTGCAATTTTAAAAAAAGTCCACACCATAATAAAAAGAATAGTCCGGAACAGCAACTAACATGTACACCAATTCCTTTATCTTGAATTAGAAAATGTCAAAGTCATTAATAACTAATAATTTCATCTATGTGTTGCAAAAGATTCACAAAGAAAGTAAACTCTTCCAAAAGTTTCCCTTATAATACTCAATTGTTCCAATTGAACACATGTTCCCAGTTCTCAAAAAAATGCGGTCCAATAAACCCCACTTCACCTACCGCACATCATACTGTCACTTGGGCACTGTGTACAGGCTTCTCTTGCAATAGTTGTGGATTTTGTGGACACACAATCTGACAGTTCTGCTTATTTACAAAGCCGTCCAAATGAAAATTAGCCTTGTCACTCATGAGTAAAATGTTGGTTCACGGACTCATTGTTAGCATAAAACTGTTTCATAACAGAACAGGGTGAACAAGGTCCCACATCTTCATTGTAACTAAAACTTTTAACTTCCATTAAGAAAATATGACCTTTCCGACCGCCATCCCCCACTACTCGCCGTGTACTACACAATACAAAAACATGCAGTTCCCAGTAAACACCCTGTAGTACAATGAAATGAGAACCCAAGTTTGATTTTAGAATTCCACAAGTTGTAACATTTTACATCAGCCATGCTTGTAGAAGGGATTAAATTTTCCCTTTATCTCCCCTCCCCCTGATTTTTTCTGAACATTAAAGGAACTATGATGAAGACCAATTGGGAATTTAATTTTTAATACGTTAATTTGTCCTTCCATTTTGCTTAAAAATTAAAACAAATAGAATAATTAGAAAAAGGGAACTATAGTTCTTTTTTTTAAATACTACATATACCTTGGGTCAATCTACCTAATAAACCTACAAGTATCAAAATAAAACAAATTGTATTAAATTTAACATAGTAAGCAAAGGGATCATTTTTACCTGTAACTAAAGTATCTCCATAAAGTGCTTTAAATTCATCAAACTGGCTGCCATCTACAATACGAGCAATTACCTAACAGGAGACAAAATGGATCAACATAATAAATAGATGTTTTGTGAATTTATTATTATTTATATGATGTGATACATTATAGTACATAAAAACAAATTATGCCTGCCAACATTTAACAATAAAAGCTCAATATAGTTTGTATTTCAAAATCAATGAATTTTCCAAAAAAGAAAAAAAAAATCAGCAACTTTCAATCAAATTTAGAAAGTTGTGGAATAATATCAGAAAAATCACATACATATATGTAAACACATGTGTGTGTCAGTGTGTTTTATGCTACATATAGCAAAAAGGGAAATCATCTACTAAAAAAAATAAGTACTGTTACTCACATGTTTTAAAGCTCACTTTGCTCACTGAAAAAGTACCTTATTCATGACACAAAAGTTTTAGATTATGCCTAAAATCTTTAGTTTTTATGATAAACTCTTATAAAAAATAGTAAAGAAACTGATTCCAAAGTATTGTGACTTACATATAATTGATTGACTTTGGAAAGAAGTTGGTTTGCTATGTAAGTGTGTCATGATTTGCATTGTCCTCACATAATATTCACATATTATCAGTTTTGAAGCAGAAAAACTTATTAATACACTATTTATGCACATGAGTTACAAGTGTCTAGTTTTTCTATACTTACTATTTTACCTTGTTCTTACAAGTTAAAAAATCTTAACAGGAAGCTCTGCCTTGAGCCCACCCAAACTTAGAACGAATTCACCTGCTCCGTAAGTAGTTATTCATTAGTAGAACAGCCACTTTAAAAGACGTTCGTTTAATGTTAAGTGCTAAATCAATAACAATGTAGAGCTCAAAACTTGCAGTCGCCAAATGCGACCAATTTTCACGTTTCGGCGACCATTATTTTTATTGAAGTCGCCCGTGTGGCTACCATTCGCTACTGCTAAGCCCCTTTCCCGACCTTTAATCTTGACACATGACCTTTCCCCAAATTCTGTTGTCCACTAAAATTAAATAAAGAAGAAAGCATTAGGAGGTAATTTTGGCGGCAACAGGGAAACTAGTTTTTCCTCCGATTTTTACCGGAAATTGCTTACAGTGTTTGAAATTTCAATTTTTTCCCATCCTGTAATTATTTCAATTACTTTGAAAGTTGGAAGTTATTTTTTGCATGCACAACCTTAAATCTGCTTATTTGGCGTCCTATTTTAACGATTTTTAAAAAGAAAAAAATATAGAGAGATAGAAACAGCCAACATAGTACACGTGTTTCACTGAAAATTGGATTTTACATTAGAGAATTTAATCCTTTTGCATCGCATATATAACATTTAATTTGCATTTTATTTTAATAGTTTCTTGCTTTTTTTTAACCATGCCGACATTGAACACATGTTTGTCGAAATTTGCATTCTGTTTAATTTTATTAGTTATTGTTTCAATTATTTATTTACTTCACATTTTATTTTAGTATTGATAGGTGTTTACTTTTTAGAAAATACTAAGTTTTGAATAAATAAGAAATTTTTGTGGAAAATAGTTAATTTACTTGGATCCACCTTCTTAAAAAAAACAATAAACAATTATTGAGAACAGGTAATCTATAACAAATCATTATATAAATAAGGAATTTTTTCTTTAGTTTTAAACATTTTACAAATAATACTAATAATAATATACACACATAGAAATAGAAAAAAACAGAGTATTTTTGCAAGGTAGATAATTGTTTCATTTTTAGTAGGAATTTAGGCATCAAAAAGCTAGGGGAAAGGGAATAACTTTCCAATTCTGAGAAAATTATGTTCGAAAAGACGGCATTACAGGTTATATTGACATCAATCCATTTTCTTGTACTAAATTTTGCACTGTGCCAATTCTCATACATTCCATTGACAAATATGTTAATACAAACATTTATTTCAAGTATAATGATTAAACATCAGCTGAAAAATCAGTCCTGGAGGGAGGGGGTCTAACAGTGAAAACACCTTCTGTGGTTGTGTGCCCGAGATCAGGTTAGAGCTACATGATTTACTTAAATAAAAATCAAATGCTCATCGTAATTGATAGAAGTTCTGTGCTCCTAGAAAACAATGCGCAGTTGAATTTTTTTGCAGATGTGCAGTTTTTTTTTCTTTTTTTAAAGTTTTTTTAAAGTAGAACTGTAGACCTAAAAACAGAGGGTGTCATTTTAGGGGATTCTACGGTACGCGGGATAGGTAATGTGGTCGGGAGAACTAGGCAAAAGGTCGCTAGGTGCTGTTTACCAGGGGCTCGGGTGAAGGATGTTAATAAGGTTGTGGAAAAAAAGGGAATGTTTAAGAAGGGAGATTCAGTTACTCTGTGGGTGGGGACTAACGACGTCGGTAACAGCACAAACGAGGAGTTTGTTAAGGATTGGGAGAACCTGTTAGATAAAGCAACTAACTTTTCGACAGATGTCCAGGTAGTTGGTTTGCTTCCCAGGTGGTGCATAGGGGCTGGTTAAATCAGCGGGCTAGGAGCATGAACCTGATTCTTAAGAAACTTCGCATAAAGCATTCAATCAGGTTGATTGATGTTTGGAGTTCTTGTCAGCGTGATTGGGTTGCGAGGGATGGTCTGCATCTTAGTTCTAGGGGTGTAGTTAATGTTAGCGATATGATTTTAGAAGCTTCAGAATCAAAAAACTAATTTTGGATGGGGGGATTGGAGAATGTCATGGTGTTGACTTCTGCTCTGGAAGTTTTAAAAATGAGGGTAAAATATTAGGCAATAGTACACAATAATAGTAGTGATTTGAGGCATCATAATATGTTTAAGACAAGCAAAATGGGCATGCTCAGGTTTCTATATAAACTAATGCTTGCAGTATCAGGAATAAGATGGACGAGTTAAAAAGTGTTATCGCAGGTGAGGAGTTGGATATTATTGGAATTACAGAAACATGGGTTACTGATGATGATAAGGATTTAGTGAGCATTGCTGGATATAATTTGTTTACACAAGACAGGCTGGGTAAGAAAGGTGGAGGGGTTTTATTCTATATTAAGGACACTTTTATTTGCAATGAATTGGTCATTAATGATAATCCTAAGGATATTGAAATGGTCTGGGTGGAGTTGCTGAGCAATAAGGGTAAGAAGTTACATTTGGGGAATGTTTACAGGACGCCTAATGTTAGCCAGGATCAAGAGGAGGAGATGTATAGTGTTATTAGGGACATGTCTGGTAAGGACTCGGTCAGGATTTCAATTTCCCGGGCATAGACTGAAATAGCTTTTACACTAGCAATGGTAGGGAAGAAGATTTTCTGAAAGTGATTGGCTACTGTTTTTTGGATCAAGTTGTTACCCAGGGGACTAGGCATGGTGCTGTTTATGGATCTAGTTTTTTGTGATGTCGGAAGTTCGGTTTAGGGGTTGAGTATAGGGGAACATATTGGAGATAGTGATCACAATACTATTAGGTTTTGGACCAGCTTCGATGCTTACAAAGGTGAAAATTTCAGACTTGTACCTAACTTCAAGAATGTTGATTATGTTGCACTTAGGCAGAGTTTGAAAGAGGTTTTTTCTTCTGGGTTGGAGAATAGTGAAGCTGATCTTCAGTGGGAAGAGTTTAAGGGGAAATTGGAGAAAACAGTGATGGATTATGTTCCTTTTAGAAAGAAAGGAGATTCCACGAAAATTTGGCCCATGTGATTCTCCAGGGAGGTAAAAGAAGCTCTCAATTATAAGTAAGCCACTTTTCGGGGACTTAAAGAGACTGGGTGCCATGCTGACAGGATTTTGTATTGTGAAGCTAGACGTACTTTCAAGTATTTGGTACGGAGTAAGGAAAGGGAATTGGAGCAAAAGCTTACAGATAACATCGAAAGGAATCCTAAGAAATTTTTTGCTTATGCTAATTCAGGGAAAGCTCGTAATACTCAGGTAGGCCCACTAGTGGATGAGAACGGGAACTTGATTCAAAATGAGGGGGATATTGCTGATATTCTAAATATTTTTTTTTCCAGTGTATTTAACAGAAACTGTATCTCAACAGTTGACATAAGCGAGGCGCAAGCTAATACACAGCTTGAGGATTTTGTATTTTCTAGGGATGATGTGTTGTTTCATTTGAAAAAGGTTAAAGCAAATAAGGCTTCAGGACCTGATAATGTTTATCCAAAAATTTTAGCAGAATGTGCAGATGAATTAGTGGATGTTGTCTTGACTATTTTCATATCTTCATATAACTCGGGGACTGTGCCAGTGGATTGGAAGCTGGCAGCTCTTCAAGAAAGGGTCTAAAACTAAGGCAGGAAATTATAGGCCTGTGAGTTTTACTTCAGTTCTTTGTAAAATTTTTGAAACGATGTTAAAAATCAAAAAAGTGCATTTCCTGGAGGCAAATGGAGTGTTGACTGATTTTCTGTATGGTTTTAGGAAGGGTAGGTCCTGTACAACTAATTTGTTGCATTTCTATGACAAGGATACCATGGCATTAGATAATAAAAAGTGCGTAGATGTTGTTTACATTGACTTCCAGAAAGCGTTCGATAAAGTACCTCTTCTTAGCAAAATTGCTTATATTGGTATTGGTGGAAAAACTTTAATTTGGGTTAAAAATTGGCTGACTGGGAGGAAACAAAGAGTAGTAGTGAAGGGCAATTATTGTCAGTGGATTGATGTTTTGAGTGGTGTTCCACAAGGTTCAGTTTTAGGGCCAATATTATTTATTATTTTTATTAATGATATTACTCAGAGTATTTCTGGGAACATCAATATTTTTGCTGATGATGTCAAAATCATGGGAATTGTGGACACGGAGGAACAAGTCAATCAGTTTCAAGAGGATTTAAATCAAATTTCTAGGTGGGCAATTAAGTGGGGTATGTCTTTTAATATTGGGAAATGTCAAGTGCCATTTTGGTCATGGGAATAAACAGGCAACCTATTATTTACAAGGTTCCGTCATTAGGGAAGCAGAAGCAGTTGTTGATCTAGGAGTATTGATTAGTCTCGACTTTAAGTCCAGCCAGCAGGGTAGCATAGTAAGTAACAAAGCTAACAGGATGCTTGGGTTTATCAATAAGTCTATTTCGAGCAGGTCTAAGGAAGTTGTATTGCCACTGTACAGAAGTTTGGTAAGACCTCATTTGGAATATGCTGTTCAGTTTTGGTCTCCGTACCTAAAAAAGGATATTACCTTATTGGAAAGGGTTCAAATGAGGGCTACTAGATTGGTAAGTGGTCTTTCAGACTTAGCTTATGAGGTTAGGCTTAAAAAGCTCAATATGTATAGTCTTGAGCAAAGGAGAGTTAGAGGGGACATGATTCAGTTGTTTAAATTCTTTAAAATGGGAAATGTTGATGGACTGCAGCTATGTGCTGAAAGTAGAACCAGAGGTCATTGTTTTAAGCTTTTCAAATCTCAGGCTAATCTTGAGATTAGGAAAAATTACTACTTCAATAGGGTTATAGGCAATTGGAATAGTTTACCAGAAGCGACTGTTAATTGCAGCAGGGTAAAAACGTTTAAGAAATCTCTTGATGTTCATTGGGGACTGCTAAATTGACTAGGACCAGCCTAGCTGGGCCCTGAGCCTGTTGCTGGTCGTCACTTTTGTATTTGTATTTGGCTACCATTTTGTGGAGTTGTAGTAGCCATTGGCTACCAATCAAGAGTTGAAGTTTTGAGGTATATAGGAATGTGAATTTTTTTTTTTTTTTTTTAAAGGAGCAGAAAACTACAGATGAAAATAAAATTTTTGCACTTGTCAGAGGAAAAGTAATTGAAAAAAATCAGAGAAAATGTTACTTCTTCTAAATGTTGCCATTTAAGACACGTTACCTTTGTTATTGCTGTTTTTATTATTACTATTGTTACTTTTTGAAAATTTGATAAATTATATTAGAGGTTTTAAAGTTCACGCAAATTTTAACCCTTTTTACTACAATGAGAGAGAGAAAGGAAAAAAAGGCTCTCTCCCTTTCCAACAAAAAATATTATTCTATTTTTGAAATAATATAATTGATATAGCAACTTGATGCAAAACGTCAAAACAATCCCTTTTTATTTGCCATTGGTAGGGCAGAAAGTCTTGTTTCCCAACAATTTCAAATGTATCTTTTGCCAACACTTAATATTGTGCAACTTCACTCGTGAATTTTAATTACAGATAAGAAGGGAGTTAAAAATACACATATTCTCCATCTGATGGAGTGAAATAGACCACATGGAATTGAAATGTAGTGGTGGCCAAAGCTAAAGGCACCTTTTCAAGTAGACATAGGACTTTTATGTGTCACCTGAATATGTACATATAATCCATCTTAAACTTTATATCAGTGTTTGTTTGTGTTGTAAGTGATAGTTTAAAAGTGAAAGGGGGGGGGGGACTTTTCTTAAATTAAATGAAAATAAAGGAAACACACAAGAGAATGATTGTGCAATATTGTTTCTACACATTCCTTAGCATACTTATCTTTGAAATAATATAAATGCTCAATGGCAATTTTTTAAACCAAAACTTTTTCATGAAAATCTATTGATATTTATAGTTTTCTCACCTCCTCAAAATACTAATTTTTCCAAAATGTTTGCTATTTAATCAACTGGTGAAGTACATAAAATAAAAGTCACCTAAAAACATTTTTTTTAAATAAAGCAGTTGCATAATAACTTTTGATAAAACTATATCAGTATCAGAGAACATAAGTTCATTATGTTAAATATTTAGTTTTACATAAAAAGGAAAATAAAAATATTAGGTGTTTAAGCACTAACTAAACATATTGAATTGAGCAGAATACCCCAGAAAAATGAAAAAAAAATTTTGTTTTAAAATTAAGTTTTTTTTCAGATTTGATTTTAAGTTATTATGAATACACAATTTGATCTTTAGTCACAAAATGACTTAGAATTCTTTTATACTCCAAGCTTTGCAGTGAACTCTGAAATTTTATTCCAAAAAGATATTGCCTTACTTCTCGAACATCAAATGTCCTTTTGAGATTCTCCCCCACAATTCCATAAATGTCATCAATAGCAAACTTTGGCTCAACTGGCTCTAGTATGCTCACCTACAAGAGAAAAAGAATATAAGTAAACATTTGAAACAAATTATAAAGCAAACAAAAGTAGATAATATTTTTAGTAAAATGCACTTTATGTATTTTTTTAGTGATTGTGGGCAGAAGCATGTTTTCTCAATAGGTAATTTATAAAAACTTCAACTGTATTCATTGAAATACATTGAATGGAATATATTAAGACAGCTATAGAAGTCAATGCGTTAATATAAAACAGTTAACTTCTGTAGCAGTTTTACAAAAAAAATAGTGGATTACTACTATAAGGTGATTATTCTTCAAAGTTTCTTCTTTCAAAATTCATAAGAAACAAAGTTATCTTTAAGTTCAATCTTGCTTTTTCCCTTTAAATTATTTTTGAAAAAAGTTAAAGTCGTTTCTAATTTCTCTCTAGTATTTATACAAGTCTTGAAAAATTGACAGCTAATTAAATAAGACATTAATTTTTCTCCATAATTAAAGGCATCAAAAAGATTTTGCTATAGTTTAACAAAAAATGGAGTCAGAAATCCTGAAAGTGCTTTCTCTGTAACTGAACAGTTAAGTTCAATAACAAATTCCATTAAATAATAAAGCAATTGAGGCAATCCATAAACAATTTTGTTAGATTGAAAGGCAAAACCTTAAAAGTAAATATACTATTCAAACACTAAAGATGTACATAAGTTTTTTAAAAAATAAATGCATATTTAAAATTTTAAAAAAGCAAACTATATAAGAATTACCATATGATTCACAATGTCCAAACATATACATTAAAAAATATTTCTTAAATCAAAAATTATATTTTTAAAGCATAAGTTATGGACAAAGCAGAATACATTTCTGTTGAATTAATGTGTAAAACAGTAATATATTGTTTACTTTATAATAGAAATGTTTAAAAATTAAATATTTTTGGCATATTGAAAAAGTGTAAGTTTTAGAGAACAAAATATGACAAAATATAGTATTCATAAATTTTAAGTAACCTCGGTCATAGAAACTTTGAGAAACTACAACAAAATTATATGTTCAATTCACAAGTTATGCAGCAAGAGAAGAGCTGACGTTTTACGTTGTCAAGGATCCTCCTCATTCAATGAACCGGCAACTAAAAGCAATTTTTCTGTCAACCCAAAAACATAACTGGCTTCAGATCACTTTTTTCTACCCATAGGAAGAACAAGAATTGCTTAGAAAAGTTACTTCTATATAATACAAGCTTTAGCCCTGTTGTCCCATTTACTCTTAAAAATTTCAGTCCAGAAAAATTTTCTGTACTTGCCAAAAATGTATAGATAATGTCTATCTGCTCCCATAGAGCAATACAAAGAGTATCTTTTTTGTGGTACATAAATTACAACTTTGATTCAATAAAACTGATGATATCATTTCTTAACACTACTGAATTAAAATAAAGCATCAGCTGAAAACAAAATGGCATAAGTAGAAATTTATACAACAGCAGAAAATTGATTGGACAAATCCTTCTTCAAATAATGTAACGTTTTGGAAAATCTTTATAAAACAAAATTCAATTGCAATCTTCAAATGATACTTAAAGGAATAAATGTCTTGTAATGAATTTACAAAATTTTAATATTTTAGTTATTCACAATAAAGCAAACACTTTCAAAAAGTAACATATAACACAATAAAAATATTCAAGAAAGCATACATCAGGAGTTTTCTTCCTATTCAAATTCTTTACTATTCTCCTAGTCAGATGCAAAGCATGTTCATCATCAACCGCATAATAATCTGTAACTCCAGATTTTCTGTTTGGAATTAAACACCCAAATTAATAAAATCATTTTATAGAGAGAATAGCAGTGTAGGGAAGGGGGAAAAACCCACTAGATCTTGAAAAAAATGAAAAATACTTTTGATAAAATTTGCTAATATTGAAATTCAACTATTTATCAAAGCCCTATACATGCAATGTTTTATATAAAATATAATTGAAGTCTTCAATAGTAATAACAATTAAATGCAGTGTCATTTATGTCAAATGATTACATAACAAATTGCGCTAAAAAGTGAAAAATAAATTAATTCTTTAAACAACATCGATGTATGTGACTTTTAAACATGGTTTTAGAAGTCAGTGCAAATTTAGGATAGATAAAATTGTTTGTAATCATGAATCCCAATTGCAAATATATATATTTTCGCAGATTTAGCAACAGTTCCAATATGAAGTAACAAATGGTAATTAGACTCATAATTTTGCACCGACTTCTAAAACTATGTTTAAAAGTCACATTGATGTTGTTTAAAGAATTAATTTATTTTTCACTTTTTAGCGCAATTTGAAGTCGGTTCAGTTTTTTATAAAAATTATTTTATTTTATTATTTTTAGTGTAAATACTTTTTTATATAAATACTCTATTTTTAAAAAATCCATATCAAAGGGCAAACCTCCTTTGAATGAATGGCACTAAAAACTAATCATTTGTATAATAAATTCCGTTTTGAAGTCGATTTTAGCAAACAAACTGATTGGATTAAATTTGCCTCAGAGAAGCCAAACTCTTGCTGTAATTGCTTTTAATATTATAACCCAATGGCAACAAACACTTTTTTATCAATGACTTTTATATTTATTAATAGTTTTCCCAACAAAGAAAAATCACGCCAAACCTTTTCAATTAAAATAAAAAGTACTCATTTTTCACCAGTAGGGTTTTTCTAAAAAAACAAATGCAGTCAAATTGATTTGCGATATTTGAGTTAGACGACCCTCTATCGCTTAAAGAAAAAATCATCAAAATCGGTTCAGTTAGTCAAAAGTTATGAATGAATAAACAAAAAAAATATTACATTTCTGCACATAACTTCTTTTCTAATTATTGATACTTTTCTATTATGGTCAAACGAAAGTACAGGGCCTATGGGAAACCACCCTCGATCAATTAAAAAAACAATCATGAAAATCTGTTCATTCGGTGAGAAGTTATGAGTGGATAAACAAACAAAAGAAAAACGACATACATACAGTATGAATGTATAACCTCCTTCCTTTGTGAAGTCGGTTAAAAAAGGCTTAGAAGTCAGAAATTTTATTACTGTTTGTCTAAACTTAGTTACAGTGAATGTGGCACTAAGAAGCTTTTCACAATAACTGTATTATATTTTCATTTTAATATTTATGCATTATTGATATTGCATTATATTTTTAAAAAACAGTCATTTCATAACAGACACAACTAGTGGTGAATTACTTTATTGTTATAAAAAATATAAGTAATAATGAACAGTTTCTTCAAAGCAAAAACTTAGCTAAGAAAATTTACAACTCTTGGATCATCCTTTGTCCAAAACAAAATAATAATAATAATAAGTACTTTAAAAGGATTTACAATACAGTAGCCCCTTGTTATGTCAAGCTTGTCGGGGACAGCAAAAAAGTGCGATACATCCGAATGCACGATGTAACCAATGCCATTAGAAATAACTCAAAAAGTATAAGTAAATTGAGTGCCAACGTAAAAATTTTAAACTAATTTTACATAATGATAACTTTCTTTATAAAAATTGCTTAATTAAAGGGAGTTAGGATCAATACAAAACGAAATGTCAAGTAAAACGTCAACTGGTTTCAGTAGAATCATTCTGCAGGCATGTAAGTTGGGGAGAGGGAGAAGAATTGTTGCCGCTTTTAACTGCAGCAAATTCGGAAGAAAGAAAACATTCCAGTTTGATGGCTTTGTTTAATGGGGAAAAAGAGGCTTTACTGAGAAATGCAAATTTTTACTTTCAAGAACTGAAACTTAAAATTTTGGGAGACGTAGAAAAAGCGCGATATATCCGAATGAGCGATGTAATGAAGGGTTTCTGTATTTGTTTTTAAATTCAAATAAATAAAACATTTCGAAGAGGAAAAAAATAAGTATTCAGAACGAAATATATTACCAAACAATCAGAATATGAGAGTATCAGAAATTAATTGAAACTGTTATGCATATATATGATATATGTTAAAACACAGAAACAAAAACATGAAGTTGTGCAAAATTAACCGACAGTTTAAGTTTGAGCCTAAATCCTGAAGTTCATGAAATTCTTTTAGTAGTGTTTGCAGTAACTGATAAAATACTTATCTCGAAAGAAACAGAAGGGCTCAGAAAAACTCTTCAGATATAAGTAAATCCAGGAGTTGATTAACATGATTTAATTAAGCGCATTGAACTTTGTGAAGTAACACATTTAAAACGTTCATTGCCGGTCACTTTAAAAATGAACCTTTACATTATGCAGTAGTAGAAGATACACCTAACTTGGCTACAGAGACATCACTTCACACAACACTGTAAATACTCGCATGTGATTGGCACTGTGGCAAAAGATTAACATACCATCTCAGGTCGGCAGCAAATGCGTTAACGAAAGAAATAAATCAATTTTAAAAAAGAACGTAAAATATGCATCAGTGATGTTTGCTATTGAATTTTGTAGGGACTTTTGGTGGCTCTATGAAAAAGTGTCTATCAATAGAGTTATCAGAATTCAAGTAAAAATTTATTTTAAATTACTAGAACTCCAGGGTTTTCAAGAGCACAATCACTCCTTTGTTTTGTAGCAATATGTTTATCATCATTAAAAATTATTTGTTGAATTATACATTATTTTTATTGCATTTATTTTATTATTAATATTTATTTATTTAATGCAGAACATGCACTTTAAAGTCTGTACCAACAAATATTGAACATTGTCATTTTTAATTTAAAAATTAAATTACTACTTTATCTTGTACTTTCGCAATCATCAAGATTAGATCAAAGAATTAAGTTCTATTTATGAAAGTTTGAAATATTTTTTGTTCCTAGTTTTATCATTTTTGTTTCTATTTCCATAATTTTAGTTACAGTATTTAGATCATGGAAGAGTTATAAAAACTGCACACATGAATGTGACAGTTACCATTCCTTTTTACAATTAAAGAAAATATTTTAAAAAATTCAATATTAAAAATACCAGTTGAAATATATATTTTAAAAGAAAAGAAGAAAGAAAAAAACAACCTGCAATGCAAATCAGCACCTCCTAAATTTTCAGCGCTTATTTCCTCACCAGTAGCAGCCTTCACCTAAACAATTTTGAATTTTAACATTTAAAAAAAGTGGTAAACTATTTAGTTATGATAAACAATAAAAGGAGTTTAAATAAGAGCAAAAAAGTATTATGTTAGAAGAATGAACATTGATAAAGTTTAAATTTACAAGTATTTTTCCTGAACTTAAAGAAGTTAAATTAGTTAAAGGGCTCAATCATGATGCAATTATTGCCTTTTATATTTAAACACATACATTTTAAACAAAAAGAAAATGGTATTCGTCTTTATTTCTTATTATAATAATTAAGGATTTTTTTAGTAGATTTAAGAATAAGGACTGCACCTGAAAAGTCTAAAAGTGTAAAGAGGGAGAGGGGGGTTTTTGAAGGGATGACTACAGGTATAAGTAATAACATTTTCCCCCTCATTTCATTATGCATACAAAATGAATTTGAGATTACGCAACAGTTTAATGAAGGCCTGCTTCACAGTAAAACCTACACAGAAATATCAACAACATACCAAAGGTGGTCCTCCTAAAAATATTGTCCCTTGTTCTTTTACAATCACACTTTCATCAGCCATAGCTGGTACATAAGCTCCCCCAGCAGTGCAACTTCCCATTACAACAGCAATCTGGAAAGTTAATGCAAAACAAAGATTATTGAGAGATAATTAATCTAAACTTGCAACAAAAGTGAGCTAGGACGTAAAAGTATCTCAAAATTTTAAAACTGATGTGACTTACTCTTTTTTTTAATAAAAAAATTTTTGTTTATTAGTGAACTCAGATGCACTTTTACTTTGAGGATTTGATTCATACTTCTTAAGAAATACTTCATTCAAGAAAAGGAAAAAGTATATGCATTAAATGCCCATGCAAATGAGTTTGCTATGCCTCATTTCAGATCTATGTTTGATGTATAAAAGATGTTACCTACAATTATAATTCTAACAAAAATGAAATAGAAAAACTTTTTGAGTTTATTAAAGCTTCCTACTGCAGAAAAATGCATCTCTCAAATTATTTTTTGTGTAGTAAAGAGTGTTGAAAGTCTTTGATTAGGATGTAACTTATACACTAACATCTTATGTTTCCATATTTTGCAAATTTTTACTACTAAATAAAATATTCAGCAGCATAAATCAGCGTAACCCCATGTATCCTGCAGTGTTCTTTATTTTTCAAACACGGTTTTGGGACTTTTGTTTTTGCTATAATTTGCATCAGTATGCACTGGTTTTATTTATTTATTTTTAATTATTAATGTTTTTAACAAAACTAAAATTCAATATATACAATAAGAGTAAAAAGTTTTTAGTTTGCATAGGGTGCTATGAATTAGGTATGATACTGGTTTTGTCCAAGGAGGATGTACGTCAGTGGGTCAGTCCTGTACATTAGTTCATTTACAATAATACAATTAGTAAAGAACTTTTTTAAGAAGAATGAAAAACTGAGACAGGGCAAGACAGAAATAATCATTGGTTTTCTAAAAACAAGAAAAAAACATATAGTTAAAAAAGTTTTTAAAAATATGGTAATAAAGACCACTGGTATAGTAGTAGAAATAAAATAGCAAAAACCACATTAAATATTCAATGAATTTCTCCCCACCCCCTAAATTAATCTTGATACTGTTATCACATAATGAAAAGATTTTGGCTGTTGGTAAAGCTTCATTTGTTCACTTCCTTAAGCAATTTCCTTTTTTTTTTTTTTGCCATTATAACCCATTTTTAAATAACCTTTTGGACAAAAGAAAAGAGAATCCTTATATAAAAGGAATATTGCATGGAATAAATAAAATGATGAACTCACCTGAGGTATACCTCTTGAAGACATGACTGCTTGATTATAAAATATTCTACCAAAATGAGTAATATCGGGGAAAACTTCAGCTTGTCGAGGCAAATTGGCTCCACCAGAGTCCACTATGGAAGAAAAAAGCTTTTAGTAAACAGAAATTTACTGAAAATTTCAATAGCTGATAGCCAAGTTAAGGATGTAAATAATTATTCCCATCAAAACGTTAAAGCTCAATCTTAAATATTATTTTTGAAAATATCATCACACTTTTCAAACTATCAGTTTATTGAGACTAAAACTTCACCCACACACATATGAATATCCAGCGATGCAGGAGCATCCAACCAGCCAAGAAAACCAACCTTCAGCCCCCCCAACCAAAACCACAAGGAAAAGGGAAACAACAATGGACAGTTTACACAACAGAACAAATTGGGTTTTTCACACTTCCCATGTATCTCAGCCCCATGAAGGTAGCTGGGGTAGTTCTTTTTGTATAAATTTCAAGTAAACCCTAACAATGTATACCAAAATTCTATCCCTAGAATCATCAGGGGTTGGAGTAAAAAAGGTGAGAAAGCTATTTTTCAGATTTGTTTGTGGGGTTGTCGTGCTTGTTCTTTAATAAGGCTGCAGCGTAGACGAAAAAAATTGATCAAGCTGAAATTTTGCACACAAATTCCCTATGCACCAAAGGTGTGCCTTTTGTGAAATTTGCATTCACCCCACTCCTTCCCCTTCAAATTCCATCCAACAATGTGATTTTCACCCCCTCTATCACGGCCTACTGGGAGTATCTGGAGTTGATTTTTATATTTTTTTACCAAATACATTTATTTAAGTATTTTTGAATAAAAAATAACCACAAAACAATCAATGCCAAAAAGATGTGATAGCTCATCAAAAAACAACTCTGTTGTAAAAATTTGCCCACCAAGAAAACCTTTAACTCTTACTCCCAAAAAAGAACCTCTTCATGCTAAACCCCAAAACCCTCACTTATAATATCTAGATGGCTGGGCAAGATTCTTTCTCTACATGTTCAAAACAAAAAAAAAAAAAAACTCGTCCACAAAGAGTACTAAATATTATGCCATCAACTCTTTACTAGCTTGGACTGATACTTGAAATTTTCTTCAATGCTGTTTGGTGCTTTTTGCTCACCAAGCAACCAACTATCTTTGGGAAGTTTCCCGCCAAACAGCATTAAAAACAATTACAAGGATCTATCCAAACTGGTAAGGAGTTTGCCCTAACTGGGAGGTTCTAATGAAAGTAGGTGTGATGAAAGGGGAAAACAGGGAGGATGCTTGTTTGTCACACCAGAAAGGTATCAACCTTCTTTGAGGACGAGGGTTTTTTCGGTGAAGCCATAAGGCATCCTATAATACTTCTGCCTACTATTATGAATTGATTCATGAAAGGGAAGAAAATTCTCAAGCAGATCTGAAGGGGTTTTCCTGAGACAACGCAAAGGCAAGTTTTGAAAAATTGTTAATTAAAAATACATCTCAGTTGGAAAAGATAATTCTGTTGATTTAGTAAAGAGGTGCATTATATTACCTGAAAGAATTCCCAATATTTCTCCATCAACAAGATTTAACTTACAAATAAAAAACTAAATTGGTTACACATTTAGTTGAGAAACAACTATATAAATCAATTAAAAATTTAAGTATGTTTCATGAGTAACTAAATATCATAAGTGACTAAATTTTCAAATCATTTTAGTTTTCTCATAAATATATAATTTTCTTATAAGATAAAGGGGAGGGGAAGATTTGGGAACCAATTTGATATTTAAAAAAAGGGGGAATGGGACCAGAAGGCAAGGGGGAGCTGTAACTTAGGAACCAATCAGCAGTTTCATTTAAGGTTAAGATCAAAATAATACAAAGAATGCTAAAATCAGATACTTGATATCCAAAATAAAATTCATGAAATAAAAATGAAATCTTAAAGGATAACTGAAAATTCCATCATTATAATTTTTATTTATCTAAAAGTAAAATGTTAGAATTGAAAGATTACCTTAGAAACAGGATTTGATAGCCATTGTCGTACACTTAAAAAACCCTAAATAAAAAATTCCAATTCTTACAGAGCTAAAGGTTATATACCAGAAACTTACACAAATTGGTGCAAAAAATTTGTATTCCTGACCTAAATATATGCATGGAAGATTATTCTCCTCCGCAATTTCTTGGGCACGCAAATGTTTCTTCACTGTTAAAGGGTAGTAGGTTCCGCCTTTGACAGTAGCATCATTAGCTACAACCATACACTCAACGCTGTAATATACAAGTAGAAATTATTAATGAATATTTCTGTAAGAATCGAAAAGAATACATGAGAAATACTTTAAACATAACTAAGTCATACAATATAACAAATGCACTGAATATTCTTCCTTAATATACATAAACCTACATATATACATTTTTAGCTAGTGCCATACCTATTTAGTATCTATAGAGTATTTGGTATCTACTTGATACTCAGCCAAATTTTGGCTATGCACTTGGCCTCTGCCAAATAGCGTAAGAATTAAATATTTATAAGTATCATTTAAGAGAAAGGCTTTTTTTTAAAATCAAATATAAATTTGCAATGTACAATCAATTGCTTCTGTAAAATTCCTAAAATATAACTGCATCATATATAAAAGTTTTTAAAACTTCACCTGTAAAATTAATGCTGTATAAAATTTAGTTAAGCATTTATACGGTGTTTCTAACATGACAAGAGCAAAACCTGCATTTTTGGCTATTTGGGATTAACCACCTTGTGCTAAACTAGTAATTTAATTTAAATATTATCTTAACTAATTATGCTTCATTATTATTATTATTTTCATATATTTCAAAAATAATCCTAAAACTGTAGAATGTTTGATTAAGCAAAACCTTTTAAAGTGTTTATAGCTGAATTTCAAAGTGATTGTAATTTAAAAAATGAGTATAAGCTCAAAATCCATAAAGAATATTGAAACACCAAACAAATTACAGAACAGAAGTGCAAAACTAAAATTCCACAACAGAAGTACCAAATTATAAAAATTTTTAATTTAAAGAATTATTCAAAAAATATAGAATAATGTTTCTTTAATGCAAGAAAAAGTTCGGCAAGAATATAAAAATCATTCAAATATTCTACTAAACTAAAATTAACTTAGCATATTAATATCATACAAAAGTGGTTTTCCTTGTGTTGCAAGGGTTTTATCAGGTAAAACTACTTGCATGAGCATAATTTAAAAAGTTGAGAAAAAATTCTTGAAATGAAATTTTAATTTAAAATAATTTGAGCAAATAAACTACAGTAGTCCCTCGATATCTCGAAAACCTTGATATGTCCAAAACTTATTTTCCCCCCCTTGATATCACATGTTCTTCTAATGCTAATTTCAATTCTTATGTCGAAGACTTTTTACTCATAACCTTGGTATGTCGAATATTTTTCAAAGTAAACAGGATGCATTTTCCTAGAAAAATCGCCGCTCAGACGTGTAGAATAAAAACGGAGTGTGTTTCCAAGAATCTCACGCCCTTCATTATCTCTCAGAGGGGTCGGGGATGATTCTGAGAAGTCCCGAGTGGTCACTTTAAAGGCAAACCAAGGGAGAAAAACAAGTTCCTTGTCGTACAGGTGTCATTTGGGGGGGGGGGAGAGGATACAGGTGCGCACTAGCCATTTGAAATGTTTGTTATCGGTTTGCTTAGTGAAGAATAGAATGTGCCCGCAGTGCGCGCATGCGTAGTCAGCAAAGTTTTAAACTGAGGAACCACCGGTTACTTTGAAGGAGCCACATTTCGCATTCGCCTACTCCCTGCATCACTGCATGGCACGTGGCATTGAATCTTTAAAAAATGAAGAGTTCTAAGAGCGTTAAGCGAAAGTTGAATTTGTTGACAATTGAAAAAAAGGTAGAGATTTTAGAGGCTGTCGATAAAGGCGGAAAAAAAGGACAAATCGCAAAGGATTTCTATATTCCAGCTTCAACTTTATCGACAATATTGAAAAACAGAGATAAAATTGAGAATGTTTTCAAGCAGGAAAAAGGATCCGCAAAGAAGATTAGGATGGCCGGATATCCAGATTTAGAAGCATGCCTCATAAAATGGCTCAAACAGTGCAGAGATCGCAATGTCCCTCTTGGAGGCAATGTTTTAAAAGAAAAGGCTGAGCAGTTTGCAGAAAAAGTGGGGCATAAGGATTTCAAAAGCAGCAATGGATGGTTGGAGAACTTTAAAAAACGTCACAAAACTTTGTTCAGAATGGATTAAAAATCTTAGTGATCTTTTGAAAGACTATTCCCCGGACAGCATCTACAATGCTGATGAGACGGGGCTTTTCTTTAAAGCTCTGCCTGACAAAACTGCAGTTTTCAAAGGAAATTTGTGTCACGGAGGAAAACAAAGTAAGGATCGAGTGACATTACTACTGGCTGCCAACATGAGTGGGACCGAAAACTCACTCCTTTGATGATTGGGAAGTCCAAAAGCCTAAGGTGCTTCAAAGGAATCAAGTCCTTTCCTCTTCATTATAAAGCAAACAAAAAGGCTTGGATGACAAGCGAATTTTTTGCAGACTGGCTGAAGCAATTGACAGGGACATGTGCAAAAAGAAGAAGAAAATCATTCTTTTCATCGACAATTGCAAGGCTCGCGGCATTATCCCAAAAATTAAAGTGGTGAAAGTTGTTTTCCTCCCAGCAAACACCACTTCAAGGCTGCAACCTTTGGATCAAGGCATAATTCGAAGTTTCAAAGTTGGATACAGGAGGGATTTAGTAAAGAAGATCGTAAATGCCATTGATAGGAAAGAGGAAATTAAGCCAGTCAATATTCTTGATTGCATGAGAATGGCTGACCGAGCTTGGAGGCATGTGACGCAAAGGACTATTGCAAACTGCTTTAAGAAAGCTGGCTTTGTGAAAGAAGAAGAAACTGAAATTGAATCGGACGAGGAACAGGAGATCAGCGCTGAACCTGAAAATGACATTGAATGTGAAAAATGGGGGGAAATTACAAAATCCCTCAATATTTCCGAAATAACTTTTGAAGATTTCGTTGAAGTAGACGCCGACGTTGAAGTTTGTGGTCTGTGGACAGACGAAGAAATCATTTCTCAATTGATTTCTTCTCCACCATCGGATGATGAGGAAGAAGTGGATGCTCCAGAACGATCACCTACTGTTACTGCGTCTCAAGCTAGAGATGCTGTCATCAATTTACGACGCTTCATGGTATGCTCGGAAAATGCGGAAAACAACGACTTTGCCGCTAATTTTCGAATCGAAAAATTGGTTGAAGAACAATTTCAAAAGAGATGTCGCCAGGCCACAATGCTGGACTACTTCAAAAAATTCTAGCAATGTTAAATTCAATATTAGGTAATTATTTTTAAATGTGCATTGTACTAGTATTTTTAAAAATTAAAATTATCGTTGCCGAAACTTATTGTCAATTATATTACAAAGTTATACGTACTTACTTAATTTCCTGCGCCATAAATAATTTTTAGAACATGTATTACTACATAGTATAATATTTACAGTAATTTCAAAGTTTTGGTTATGACCTTGTTATCTCGAAAAATCGCTATCTCGAATTTTTTTTGTCGTCCCTTCGACTTCGAGATATCAAAGTTCTACTGTATCAAAATAGTTATTTACCCATTGATGAGTCCAATACCAGTAATTATTCCTGCTGCTGGGACTTCTTCTGTTCCATATACATTATATGCAGCTAGTTGCCCAATTTCTAGAAAAGGGGATCTAGAAAAAAAAAATTATTTCTTAAACTACAGTAAAACTCCATTAAAATGCGGGTGTCTGGGGACAAATTTTTTGCGGGTGCCAAACATGTTAACGCTATAACATAACAGCGTTATAACATAACTGCGGTATAGGGAAACTGTATTGCGGAACCATATTCATGAAGTATACTCGTTTCTTGTCGTCATCGTTGTTTTCTTGTTTGCTGCCATTTTATTTGCTGTAATTGCTGTGCAAAAAGCACTTTTTCACCAATCAGTTAGTTTATCGAGTGATAGATTATTCAAAATAATGCTCTTTGAGGTTTCCTAAGTGAAAACCATAACAACCGCAATGAAACCAATTGTGTTCTGAGAAAATGGGGGCTTAAAAATCTCATTAAGTTATCAACATTGGATTATGAAGGGGGAGAGATTATAGAAAAAAGAAGATTTGTACAAAAGAGGAGGAACGCACTTTTCAAAGAAACAATGCATTTAAACCTTTATAAGTTCCCTCCGAACTGAAGAATATGTTTACTTTTAAAAAATCACAGGCAGAAGTTACACAGGCATGATTAAAGTTCTGAAAATGGTAGATAATTAAGCATTGAACCTTACATTGAACTCAACAGATTTCTTGACAGTTTGAGCTCTGCCTGAATCAAGAGAAACGAGCTACAACGATTGCACCTAATTTTAAAATAAAGTTATAATAGGTTGAAGGAGAGAAAAAGCATGAAACAGGCCTTAAATTGGGGCTTAATCTGATACAGTATGGGGGGGGGGGGGGGGAAAAGAGGAGAGCTTTTGGCTGGAAATTTTGCTTATTCAGAAGAGACCTTGTTGGTATGATTTCTTTACAATGCCAAATAAAGGAATCACCTTCAAATTTCAAAGGCAAAGGGTGCTATAAATGTTGGGGGACATGATAGTAACCGCGTTATATCTGATTCTGAGGAATACTGAGGGGCGGTATTACGGGGTTTTACTGTATATAAAGTATTTTCATTTTTAAAACATATATTAATTACATATATGTACATAGTAAAAATTTCCTTGTTTGTTCAAGTTTGAATTATGAAAGTTTAAATGCCAAACCAGCTAGTGGTTGAAGAGAGTTAGAAATAAAATTTACATATTATGAATTTCACATCAAAATATCTTAAAAGCAACTGCAAGAGGTTATTCCCTGATGCTTGCATTTGGTTCTTCCAAATGCCCTATTGGGATACAATTTGATCTTACTTCATTCATTCTAAAAAATGGGTACATGTACAAGAGTTAAAACTTAGACTTCTTAAATTTGTAAGGTTTTAAATAAATGTTTAGTTTTTTATGAATTTTTGGACATTTTTCTGCATTTATAAAGTATAACAAAAATGAAGAAAGACAACTTTTCCATTCTTTTTTTGTGACTGGATATGGAAATTGCAAGTAAAATAAATACGTAGAATGTGTGAAAGGGACAAAAATTCATGGCTTAGAAAGTGAGCAGAAGAACTTATTAAATATTTACACTTCCTAGATTCACACTATTTGAGTTATGCAAGATATCCACATGCATATGTAGCTATTTCAGGACAAAATTCGGCAAAAAAATAGACTCAGCAGTAGTAAAAGTGGGTATTTCAGTCATTTCCCATATATATAAGTATGTATATACATAGGGCCGTGGTAGCCTAGTGGTTAGAACGTCGGACTTCCAACTAGAAGGTCGCGCGTTCGATACCCACTGAAGACCACCATGTATACTTGGGGATATGTGCATGTAAAATCCATAGACCCCACTACCTCTCCCCGTGCGTAAGCAATCCTAAGGCCTCGGCTAACAGGTAGGGGTCTGGTGGAGAAAAGTATGTATATACATATGCAGATGTAATGAAAAATAGTTAAAATTCAGTCACAGGAAATTTAGGCTGAAATTTGAGAACAAAATGTTTATGAATTCAACAACTTCCTTTATTTCATACATATATTTAAAGTAAAAAAAAAGAACAAAAAAAAAATGTTACACTCAATCAAGTAGCATTTGCCGAGTGTATTTAGAACTTAAAGTTGTATTTGCAATTGCTTCAATTATTCCTAGTAGAAAACTGATTCAACTGATGTTGCTTTAACTTGACCAACTCTTCATTAATTGTTTCACTAGACTCTAGATCTAGCAACATTTCCACTCTTTTATTTCTATAATGGATGACATTTAGTGATTGTTTTTCCAAACAGTTAGAATTTTGTTTTCATTGATCAGCAGAATAAGAAGTAGAACCTTCCCATATGAAATGTGCTGAATTGATCAGACATGAATCAAACAGGTATAAGTGAACAAGTATCAAGTGTATGTATACTTTTTTCTTAAATTAGAACTTGAATATACATAATACATGTATTGTGCATATAAATAAATTTTAAGCTATTACAGTTCAAATATGGTAAGCAAAAATTAATTTATTTTTCATAAATAGGAAAAAAAGTACAGACCCAAAGTCAAGCAGATTTGTAATCCTATCCCGAACCATCATTTTTCCTTTGGATGTATGACGTAGTATAGCTTTGTCCCCACCGCCTACAAAGTTAATATTTTGTTGTTAATTTCAAAGAAAAAAGCAAATTTATTTTGTGGACTTTTTAAAAATCAAAATACAATGATATTAAATGTTAACTTGTGAGTAAAATGAGAAATAGCATGGGAAAAAATTTAAATTGCCATATTATTACCGATACATTTGTAATGTTATAAATTACTGGGTTGTGCGAAAAGTTTGTGCCAATTTCTGGTAGGTGGTATAAGGACAGGTCTGAATATATGAGAGCAAGTGAAAAGAAATGTCATTTTACACATCATAAAATATGGTATACATCAGGTATATGGTCGAAAGAAAGTTGGTTATGATAAGTTTATTTTTGTCATCTTGATACGCCTTTGAATATGAAAGAAAACAAAGTGCATTTTGGCATATAATTTTACTGGAAAGGCAAAACTGCCACACAAGTGGCAAACAAAATATTCATTGCTTACAATGAAGGTGCTGTAGCTAAAAGAATTGTGTGAAAGAGATTTGCTAGGTTTAAAGCTGGGGATTTCAAATTAAATATGAAGAACTCCTAGATCCCCAAATGACAATTAGATTAAAGCACTGATCAAGATAAATCCATGTTATATGACGCATGGATTAGTAGAAAATGTCCAGAAAGAGTAAATCAGAAAGGCTTCATTGTTTATCAAGGCAATATGTGACTTTTAATAACTCAGAAAGTTGTTGGAACTCAGTTGGGATGTCCTACTCTATCCACCATAATCACCAGACCTAGTACACTTTGATTTCCACCAATTTTGACCATTGTAAAATTGCCCTAAGCTGAAAACTTCAACTTTAAATGAGATAAAAAATCTTGCAGAAAAGTTTTTTGCTGGAAAACAAAAGAGATTCTAGAAGGACGGAATTTTGAAGTAGACTGGAGGAGAAAAGTTGTAAAACAGAATGGCTTTTTCTTTTTTTTTTTTTAATAAATGTATGCTAAAATTTAAATTCTCTGCATTTTCTTCAAAATTGGCACAAACATTACAAACCACCCAATAAAAGCAATAGAAAGTATACAATAACCAACCAATTTGTAGGATTAGCATAATAAAAAAGTATAAAATATTTGAATGCCATTATCAACAAAAGTACCTTTTGAAATGTTCTGAACAATTTGATTAAGATCTGTAACTAGTTTCTCCATTTTCGAGTAGTTTTCCTGAAAAACAAAATATGCAAATCAATCACTAACTCTTAAAATTATAATTAAGGTGCTGCCATTGTTTTTATCCCAGCTAATTAAAGCTTTTTTCTGAATTCCTCTCCCCATATTTGCATAAATTTGAATCCCTTTAATTTTTTTAATTAATAAATTAAATAATTAGCCGCGAAAAAATATTTTTTCTTTTCCTCTTTTTTTTCGTCAAGGATTCGAAAACGATTAATACACAAAATAGGGCACTCTAATTACGAATATTAAAACCATGTTTCCTCTTCATAACTTCAGTCTCTAAATATTTAGCAAGAATTTGAATAAGCATTACCTGATAATCGGATGAATTTCTATCAGGCTCCGTACCAATCACTGAAAAACTGTCTGTAAAACATGTTCGAGATAAATTAAAAGAATTTACTAAATTATTTTTCTTTAACTTGACAATGTTCCTAATTAGATTCGCTTGAAATCTTCTAGCAAAAATTGAATGCAAATTTAATTTTGAAAACATTTTTACTGGTTCCCGATGATACAATTCCTCTCGTACAATGTTTACATATTTGAAACAGGCACAGTTACAATGAAAATTTCTGGACTATCGCTAATCATTATAGCTCGTGTGAGCCCTTTCTCCTCCTTGAAATTCTCACGGAATCATTTTTTTTAATTATTTTTTATGACTAGAGCCGGGATTATATGCTCTAAAAAGCATTGAATAAGTTCGCAAATATGCATGGCGATAAATATATATTTAAATAATTATTCATAAAAATGGTATGCTCATTAGTCTTGTAATAAATCGCAATGTTATCTTCAAAGTTTCATGTAGTTAGACATTACTTATCGTCACATGCTATTTCTAAGGATGGAAATGTTCTTTCAACTTTTAAAGACTTGATTGGGTAGTATTTGCAGCATTTGCCTTTGTCCTATGTGACAGTGGCGCAACCAGAATTTTCTCCCGGGGAGATCCTTACATTAATATATATTACTATACTAGGATCAGCAATAGTGCTTATAACCAAGGCTTCGGAGTGGTTGACTCTCCCCCTGCTCCGTAAAATACCAATTAGGGAGACTTATGCCTTCACCTCTTATTGCAGAACATCCTTTGTAAAGACAAAATATTCCATTTTAAAGCTATCTTTAAAATTAAAAAGTTCCTTAAAGCAAGTGAAAAACACAGTAATTTTCATTATTTGAAAAAAAAAATTGCCATTTGTATTCCCTTTTATGCACCAAAACGTCAAAAGAAGCAAAAATATACAATTGTATATTTTTTTTTTATACAATTGTATATAAAAATGGCAATTTGTTTTGCGAAATTCCCCCCCCCCCTGCGAGGGAGGTCTATATTATAAGTCTTCATACAAACATAGGTGAGTACTATTCACATAGGATTGGCGGTACCACTAAAAACCAAGTGTTTCGGAAGTTTTAATCCTCAACACCCCTTACTGCGCCATATATATATATATATATATATATATATATATATATATATATAGTGTGCGTGTGTGTGCGTATGTTTGAAATTTTTCAAGATTCACAGTTATCTATAGCTATTTCTTGATTGATTATTCAGGGGATGAGGACGTGGTAGCAATGAAAAATATTTCTCTTCAAAGTTTAAAAAAAAATTAGGCTTCATTCTCTCTGGTGTTGGTAGATTACGTATCATTTAATCAATTCCATTGATATTTTCCAAAATAGCTTGGTAAAACTAGCATTACATGACTGCATTATGGCAACCAGAATTTTTTCTTGGAGATGGGAGGGATGGTTGAAAAAAGGTCCTTAGATGCCGTAATAGGATTAGCAATAGGGCCTACATTACTGTACTAGGATTAGCAATATGGCTTAAAACCAACTATTCCGGGGAGCTTTTCCTTGCGTCTTTGTTATTGGTCTTGTAAGTTAAAATGATTCTGATTAGTAATGAAAACAGAAAAATGTCCGCAATTTTTTTTTTTTTTTTTTGCCCATAGCCCTATTTCTGTTGTTAAAAATCTCTTTCGTTCATTTTTTTCTTTTTTTCGTAAGTTTTATTTATTTTACGGTTTTGAGCGCGAAAAACCCAAGCAAATTAGTTAAACTTATTAGTGTCATTTTTTCCCACCTCGACATATTCGACGATGCGAGGCTCCAAAACTTAGATGGTTTTTTCTCTTCCTTTTCTTTTTCTACAGTTTAGGTATACGTTTTTCTGAACTGGAGAGACTTTTCTAGCATTTTAGATGTACAGTTCATGAGCTTGAAAAAAAAAATCATATTTTGGCGTTGATTCTTATCGAAACAATGAGCCCTTTACCGTAAGCACAGTAAAAACAGAGCATTAAGAATCCTTTTTAAATACTCTGCTTGTTTTTTAAAGAAGCTCCTGTCACTCGTGGACGGCTCTGTGCTGTAGAAGCACCACTTATTCAAGAGTTTTTTTGTTTTTTTGTCTTAAGTAAATGTATGTCAATAAAACCTAACTTCTTCCTTTCTTCAAATACTAGAGTTGAGGAAAGGAAGACCTTCAAACTCAATTTGTTATTCTCTTATTTGCAGTAAAAAAAGCTATACATTTTTGATTCACAAAACTGTGGGCAATTATAAATTAATGTCGAAAATAGATACGATATATATTTCAAGCAGAAATTTTTAATTACCTCTCAGAGACGAATCGTAACCCTACTGTTAACTGAATTGTAGTTTTTGAAGTAGGGTTTAATATAATACTTTATTTTATTTATTTATTTTTTATTTATTCTTTTTTTTTTTTTTGCTACATAGTATTTACAACTCACTTTTGTTTACGGGTTGTAATGCTACCGATTTTTAGGCCTTTCCGCTGTATTATCAGATCTTGTCTGGCCATTTATAGGACAGTAGCCTTTTCAATAGCGTAGCCACCTATCGCAGGGCATAGCAAGTATACCGTGAAAAATAATTGCACGTAATTAAAACACAAATTACTGAGCATTAATTTGGATTTTTTTTCGTCTAGAATACTCCAGTATTGCCATGAAAAAGGGATTCCATGCAATCCCGAAACATATGTCTGCCTTTTAATGCTCATTTGTGCTTTAATTACGTGCAATTATTTTTTAGTTTACTTGTGCACAAAGTTCCTTTGTTATTTTATAACAAGTACACTCTATATGTTAGTATATGCAACCATATTTCTCTTTTAAGGGAGGGATGAGTAGCAGTCATATACTTACGTGTGAGTATATACAGTTGAACTCGCTTAATACGAAATGCCAAAAATTCGCTAATTTCTTCGTATTAGCTGTTATTCGAAACAACCGTGAATAAGTAAAATTGTGAAAAAAAAGTAAAATGCATGTTTATATTTTAAGAATAATTACTACTATTTGTACAAATAAGTAAAATAAATAGTGAAAACAAATAATTTATTTTTACTAATATACACTTTTAAATCTCACTAGTACATCGAGAAAAAGTAAACTTACCTTTTAAAATTTAACAATTTTGGAAAAAATCCTTAATGGCAACGGCGGATCTAAGGGGGAAGGCGATGGGGCGATCGCCCCCCCCCCCCTTGGGCTGATTCAAGTGGATACTACAAAGACACTCCTAAGTGAGTTTTTACTCTTTGTGCCCCGGGACCAGCCATTTTTTTATGTTCTTGGAATCCCAGCCTAATAGCCCTTCAAGTTCTATGCTTTCCCCCTGTCCCTTTGTCCTTTAGTATTGCTGAGTTGCTAATCCTCGGAGTAATGGGAAAGAGATTCCTTGCTCTTTTCTTCTACCCATCAAACTGGTGACAGCTAGCCAACCCTTAGCACGTGGTGTAAATTCCTGCAGCATTTACGCTAAAACCTGGAGCCTGAAACATTTCATTGAATATTCATAATTACAGATGTTTATATAAATTGCACATACTCGTTGATGGTTTTTTTAGTACATATTTAGTATTATATTTTGAAAACTTTAGAAAATATATTACTAATAATTGCTATTATTTTGTAATTTAGACATATCAATTCAAATTTAGAAAATGTATTTACAAGCCTACATTTTTCTTGAGAAAGCTTGAAGGAAATCCTAACTCGGTTAAAACTTGGCTAAGAAGCAGAATGTGATGGTAGACTCACTGAATTAGCGTTATTGCATATCCATAAAGATTGGACGTTGAAAAAATTATAGACAGATTTGCGAAAGCAAAAAAAGTCAGCTTGTGTTCCTTTTATAAGGGCTTTGAATAAACGTATATGCATTGAAAAAATGTGCTAGTAAAATTTTAAATATCACTACACTAGCATTTTTTTTTTTTTTTTTTTTGTTGTTCCTGCTGTTTGAAAAAAAGGGGGGGGGGGCGGGGCGGAGGGACTGTTGAAAAGGAATGAAGAATCTCCTCCATCCATCCTTACTTTGAACCGCGAGATATTTCTAGATCCGCCCTTGCTTAATGGTTAGCTGTTTTTTTAGGTACATTAAATTTTATCATGCAAATTTTTCGTGAATAGGTCTGACATTTTGTTCGTCTTAGCCGAAATTTGTCTTTTAGCTTTAGTAATATGCGTGAGATATTTAGTGTAATTAAATAGTAAACCAAACTTAATGAACAAAATGCTCGTTTAGCCGTGATTTCGTATTAACCGTGTTCGCATTAAGAAAGTTTAACTGTATATGTTAACGTATTAGGATTGGCATACCATCATGGCAGTGTGGAATGATGTCCAGAGATGTGTAGATTACTTAACCATCCAAAACGCCAATGAGCCTTAAATAACTTCTTCATCTAAACATAGATTCCATTACATAGATTCATATTTTTCTTCCTTGAAATTAGTTTCCATCTGTTCAAAATTACTCTTTATTCTCTACTCCTCCCATTCCAATTAAGGAGAAAGAAAAGTTATCCATTGTTATAACTACCAGTTTATTTTTATCATGTATTTTGTAGTATTATATATAATCAATTTCATTGCATTTCTGCTGCCCAGACGAGCATCGGTGGTCCGGTGTGCGGGCTTCAAACCCGTAGCTGACGAGAGTCAGAGTGGTTCAATTCCACCTTCTGGGCGATGCTCTTATCAAAATCCCCCGCGTTTGGAAATGTCTAGAGCAGCGGTTCCCAATCTTTTTCTTCGCGTACCACTATTTTTCTTGCAAACCATTTTGCACAAAACTTCTAATGTAACTTTATTATATAGAATAGAATACAAAAAGATTATAGAAAAATACTACGACGATTAGGTTATTTCAATCACAACATTTTTTATAGTTAATGCACAGAAAAGCGTTTATTAAAATAAAGCTTATGGAATAAAATATGTGAAATATATAAAATATATTTCTTATACGTTCTTCCAAAACAGTATTAGAAATACGTCTTTAAGTACAAAATACCTATCATTTAAAATAATGGGAAAACAAAATTAAGGAGAAGGTTGCTGATGCATGGCAGATGCAAGAGGTGATATCTTGTTCAGCAGAAGTTAGTTTTAACCTCAAATTTGAGTAGACATTTAATTTGCTTCTATATTTATTTTTAATAGATATCAAATTGGAAAAAGCAGTTTCAAAGATAAGTGGTAATGGAACTGAATTTAAAACAGCAATGCTTTTCTTGACAATAACAGGAATTCATTTTTAACTTTGAGCCAACATTCTCCCTACTCTAATTGGGCAAATTCGATCTTCAATCCTGAGTTTTTGTGTTTTAACCTCTTCGTTTTTGTTTTTTTTTTTTTTTTTTTGCCTGCACGCGTACCACCTGGAGAGGCTTCGCGTGCCACAGTTTGGGAACCCCTGGTCTAGAGATTCTTGCACCCATTTAAGCAGCTCTGATTACAGGGGGAATTTTAGTTCTTTTTTTTTTTGCAACACTGGAAAAATAACTTTTTCTTAACTCTCCAAGCTGTCAAGGAATATCTTCTGCCCAGAATAGGTTTTTCGTCCATGCATTTCAGTACGCCAGTGACTTCTAATGCTTTCACTTACTGAATCGAATGAGCAGATCGCTTCTGCCAATTATTGAGGGATGCGAAGGGGCCATTTACCACAACATATAAGAGATTTTCTTGAAATACATTAGAAACAAATGCCTCTTATTAGTGTCCTCTTTTTTAACTTGTTTGCGATCGCTACAAGAAGTGGGCCAATTTATTTATTTTTTTTTTTTTCAAGCAACTTTTGGTACACTGTGCGAAGAAATGACTAGCGTTTCACAACTTCCGCCTGTGATATAGATCAGGGAAGGGAACATAATAATGCATGCACAAACTCATCACGCGCGCTGGAGCACATACTCGCATATGCAGTCCCTGACCAAATTAATAGATGCACTACAGGTTACGTAATTTCATACTTAATACCCAGTATGATGCAAAAATTCGTTTTTTAGCCTTATTTCCCTTAAAAAGTAAAAATATCGTTAAAAGTAAAGAAAAGTCAAAAATAAGTGAAGTAATTAAATAAAGATCGAAAAATAAAAAAATTGAAAGTAGGGTTTTTATGGGGGAAATGTGTGTCTATCAGTCTCCTCCTAATAACTTTTGAGGGAATTGCACGATTCGAAGGTACGTTTTTTTTTCATGTGAAAGAGCTTGGCGAGGATAGCTCATTTCCATATTTTACTTTTTGACTTGAACAATTTTGCGTTTCATTCTGAAGAGTTCAAAAAATCTTAACACTAGCACCAATGGGCAAAAACGAAGCAAATTATGTAAACTCTAGGTACAATATCCAAATCCCTATCAGCAAGCTTATTGGAAGAAGCTCTCAGCGTGAAATATCTTTTGATTTGAACAATTTTTGTTTATTTTTGAACAGTTCAAAAAAAAAAAAAAAATTAACATTAGCGCCTACGGGAAATTTCAATCCTATATAAATCCTGATCTAGCAGACGGATTTGCTTGTAACAAACTTTATCGGAAAGATACTAGGCCGTAGAAGTTCAAACGAAGTTCAACCAGAACTAAACGAGCCTACTTTCTTACGAAATTTTTTGATCGGGATTTTTAAAGATATTTCTGAACGAGAGTGACAAGTTGAATGAATGAATAAGTGAGTGAATAAATGAATGAGTGAAAGAATGAATTAATAAATGAGTGAATAAATTAGTTAATAACTGAAAAAATAATTAAATGAGTGTATAAATGCATGAATGAGTAAATAAATGAATAAATACAAGAATGAATATATATTAACCGTTGAAAAGGGTATATATGAAGTAATTAAGAACTAAAGCTAAATGAGAAAGAGGGGGGGGGGGAGAGAGATAGCTAGATTATAAATTTTAAGTTGGAATATACGGGAAAGTAAGTTCCTATAGTTCTGGACGGAACTTCTTGCTGCTATCTCAGAATAAACAAAAAATAATGTCATGTTTTACTTTACAAATGTTCACACTTTCCAGCAAAAAATCATTCGCTTTTGTATTTAGGGGACAATCAAGAAATTAAATAAGGAGAAAAATGGTTTGGTTGGATGATCCTGCACCGTAAAACGCTGGGAATAAGCTGTAAATTTCAGAAAATAGCTTAATTGCTAGGTACAACTATTCTGAGAATTTTTGTAAAAATTTTACTTATACTCACAAAGATACAGGCATTTCTTAAATTTCAATCACACGTTTCTGGCGTATAACACGGAAAGTTTTTCACAAAACGTCAACAAACTTTCAGAAAACTTGACAGCATATACAAGTGAAGCATTATACTGAAACTTGAAATAAAAATATTTAAAACTTGATAAATTATGGACACTTAAATGAATTAATTTTTTACCTCATATGCGCGGAGGATAGGATTTTTTTACTGTCATAATTTAAAATCCAAGTGTACAGGGCACCGTATAAAAAATTTCAGTTGAATATCCTCAAAATTCAGAAAGCTATCGGAAATTCATTGGGGTTTTTTTCAACATTTTTGGGGAAAGAGTTATTTCTTCAGGGGAGTTTCACAAATCAGTCGAAAGTGCTTGCAATCATTCATCAGTGTATTTATCCTGTGGTTTGTGATAAAAATGATTTTTTGTGTATAATCTCTAGCGAATCATGTTCTTAGTAAGGATGGTAAGGAACTCTTTACAAATACTCGATTTTTATCACAAATCACAGCATAGATGCACTGAACGACTGCAAACGCAAGACTCAAAGAAAAATATAAAAACATTAACATACCTGTTTAATTTCTTGACCACAGAAATGATGGTATAAGTCATAAAACGACCCTTTTAACTTTTAATTGCAAATTACCTAATAACATCTGCAGAGAATGAACCAAATATTAATTTTTATGGCTAACATAGTTAGCAAAATTCTCTCAGAATCCAAGTTGACTCCTTTTGCAATTCGTTGACATTTTAAAACCGTTATTTCAATTTTGCCCACGAACATGATGGCATTTGTGGGACATGTGGCATTTTAATTGTTAAAGCGAATTATATTAATAAAAATGATTCATTTACGTATTTTAAAATCTGTTAATGGCGTTTTAATGTAAAAAGTCAATTTTATTATAGAGATGCCAAACTATGGAGATTTAGAAACCAAAACCGAGGGAGAATGTTCACGTGGGATAAGCCAAGGGTACCTCGTGTACAGCAGTACTGTTTTTTTTCTTTCTTCATTTCAAAATGCTATTTATTTGTTATATATTTGACGGGGGAGGGGGGGGGGGGAGGAAGCTACAAAGGCCGGGGCCAATGAATCAATCATACCTGATACCCCATTTCGACGGCCCTGAGTAGCATACAGTTATGACGCACTTTTTAAAATTGATTTTAACATTTAAATAAATTGGTATGCAAATAAAACGTTTTTCGTTTTTTTTAAATAAGTAAATTTTGTTTTCCTAAATAGTTCATTCCTGTACTTTTTACACCATTCAAAATTAATCGCCGCGTCTTAACTTGCCGCTTTTATAAGAAAGTCGCTTGACCTCAGTTTCAAAGATTAGGAAATAGCGCACGGATTACGGTTTGCCGATCCGAGTACGGAGTATGTGAGGCTACGGTGAAGAGAACATAGTTGTAGTTTCTCACAACAGATGGCGCTACCAGTTAAGATAAATTTATTTTATGTTTTTACTGGTGTCGCGTAAGTAACTGTAAGTAACTAACAGTAAATAATTTTTTGTAATAAAAATACAGAAGAAAGCAAAAACGTAATGGGGGAAAAAAGAAAAAGGAAACGCATTTTTTAAAAATAGTTTAATCAAAACACACACACAATGTACAATAATGATACATTGTTTAGTTTAGATCAAGGTTTCTCAACCTTTTTCGACCTGGGATTCTTCTGTAGTGGGGGGAGGGAGTGGGCTCAGGCTGAGGGATGCATCGGATATCCAGTTTCCCATGTCTGACGGATCGTCACTGGATATCCGGCTCTGATTTTTGAGACCCACGAATTTCATGCACATTTTTAACTATTCAAAAATTCCAAATACGTGCTAATCAATTGATTTTTAAAAAACAAAGTTGGCCTGCCGGATAACCGAATCTTTCGTAGAATGGTGGGATCGGATTCTTGATATTTAAGAAAAGGTCGGATACAGGATATCCGAAACTTTCCCCTTCGAGGCGCGCAGACCCGAGGCAAAGATTTTAAAAAGGGAGGGCGCTATTTCATTAGTTGAGTTTTTTTCTTTTTTTTTTTTTCAATTAATATATGCAATTTTGTGTCATTTACATATATGAAAGCTTTAATAAAAATTTATATGAAATATTTCACCTTTCTGGTGAAAGATGTAGAAGCTCTAAATAAGTCAGCCATGGCACCCTTCACAGGGGTAGTGGCTCCCCTATTTTCATATGTTCTCCTGTGGCCCCCAAGGGTTTCTCAAGGGGCCATATGGTCCCATTGAGAAACCCTAGTTTAGACCAGTGTTTCCCAAAGTGTTTGAGGCATACCCCTGGGGTACGGGGAGAACTTTGGGGGGGGGGGGGGAGTACGTTTGACACCGGGATCGTGTAAAACTCTCTGCTTAAATTTTTTCTCAGAAATTTCATTGTTTCATTTTCCAAATAAAAGTGAACGCTACTCTGACAAAGTTTAATATAAAGCAAAATATAGTTGGTAATGGAGCTGCTGATTAATGTCCCTCCCTCCACGCATCATCGCCTTTATGATAACAAGTTCGGCTGGATAAATTGCTCCAAATACTATGAAATGAATATCAAAAGCAAAGTGTTCAGAGAATTTACTAGGGGTCCTGAAAAACTTTCCTGATTTTAACAAAAATATCCGACGGCTAAAATATCAATATTTATGTAACAACAATTCCCGTGACAGAAGGTTTATTACATGCGGGTGGAAGAACAGTTGGAATTAGTTTCAGGCGGATTAGTTGAAAAATTGAGCTTTGAAAATGAATTTTAATTTTTATTCTCGAGCTCAAACAGTTAGAATCACCTGTGACGTGATCTTACTAAGATAAGCCGGGTTTTGATAAATTATTAAAGTTGTTCCAGCACTGGTGGAAATTTCAAACAAACTTCATCTTAAGCAGAAAATCGAAGCTTCCGAATGACGTACACATCAAAAATGGGCATGAAATATTTTTTTAGAGCTTAGAATAGAAAAAAAAGGACTTTAGGAAAAGCGCTTCGAGGTGCTCATGCTCTAAATTGATTTTATGCACAATCTGATGAAAATAGACTGAACGATGTCGGCCCTATGCGAATAAGGATATTTTAAGTAATTAAGATAAGTAATTTCAGATATTGATAGCAATAACAAAGTTTTAATTGCAAAAGAAATGATCATTTCTTAATGTGCTTTTACACAAATGGACAGGACTTACCGATTTTGAAAACATTAATCGACTGATAACCTTGACCGTGATAGTATAAAGCAGCGTCCTCTATACTATCAGTAGTAAAAATGGAACATAATAATGATGATAATAATAAAAACTCATCCCTTTACCATTGAAGATCATTTTTCGATAAGCGAAAATGTTTCTATAAGCGAAAAGAGAAATAAAAAAATAAATTACTAATGTTTGAGAATGTAACGAGACTTAGTATTACTAACAGTATTTAAAGCAATCGTAATTGCGTCCATTCGATGAAAATCGCACAAAATGTACGCGAAACATAAAAATACGATTTCGTACCGCAACACAAAAATGCGTACCGAATTTTCATTCTTCGCGGAATCTTATAACTCAGTAGCAGATTTTTAGACAAGGGTGATGGAAGTTGAAAGCTTTTGCGGCGGACAAGATGGATTGCCGTAAGTTCTCCGCCATGCATCTTTCTGACTGAAATTTCGGTGACAGCCCGGAATTTCGCACTCTCGCTTTCTCCTTCACCTTACTCCCAATCCTTCTCCAGACAAAGATTCTGGGTCGGGGGAAGGAGATGATGCCGAGGGAGAATGGAAAACCCTTCGCTGATCAAACGTATTACAACATGAACTATTTATTCCCTAGAGGCAGCGAGGCCAATTTTGTCAGCTCAAATTGGTGAACTGGGATGTTAAAAAAACTCGAAAATTGTGTAAGCAAATGCACCTATACGCGTAGAAAAAAATATTTTTGCTGTGAACGATAGCAGTTGCATTTTTATATGTCACCTATCACCAATCATTCTCTTCCCTTTATTTTCAAAATTGAAGGAATTGAAAAGAGCAAGCAAGCTATTGCATCAATTTTATTTTTGATGCAACTTTCAAAGGTTCTTTGAAATTAACAACTCTACAATTTTAATTAAAAATGAGTTATCTATTTTTTGTACTCTTCGTTTTGACGTAGATTCACAGCTGAGGTCTAGGGAATCCCGGGAGAAAATTCTCCATTAAAGGTAAACCTTACTCGTACTTTTGAGAACCTTCAGTTCCCCTAACAGAACATTGTATTCAATTTCATTAAAATGCAGACATAATTATTTCAGGAATCTTCCTGAACTGTGGGCGTTAGGCAGCTGCTAATATTCATCTGCATTAATCAGGCTTTGTTGCGCTCCATTTAGTTTCGACCAACTGTAGAACTCTCGAATTTGTCACAAATAACGATAAACAAAATGTTATGTTTCCATAAAAACGTATAAAATCCCAAGTACTGGAAAACTGCGAAGACTGGTATTAAAATAGTCGCCTTTTTATCCGGCAACAACTCTGTAATGAATTGAACATGAATTACGTACGACAAATTACGATTCTTAAACGGACGGGGGTTTTAATGTCATTCATGTATTCATTTATATGTATTCATTTATTTTTTTTAACCTTGAGCAACAGTAAAACGTAATGGCCACCAATGTGTTGGTTTAATGCAAAAGATGTACATGCTGCTAAAAGCAGTGATTTTGCTTAACTCATTGCGTACCAACTATCAAGATGATGACGAGGATTAGTGAATTGTTTCGAGAAAATTCATCAATTCCTCATTGCATCTAGAGACGCATCTGTGCCAGATTTTCAATAGCTCTTTAAGCATATATGCGAGCAGGAGTTTACGTTAATATCGAATTTATTCCACCTTAGCACAAGTAGTAAAGTCTGCGAAGGATTTTATAAATTACTGGAAACCTCTTCAAAAGCAGAACATTCCAAAGAGTGACATTCTCCCGCCAAATCCCCTCGAGTCAGGTGGGTAATGTCATTTTTCAAGCGGTTTCTCACCAAGAAAGAAATCTCTTTCGAAAGTTTAATCCACTTCCCTCCCTATTAAACCTTTAAATCAGTGTTTTACACGACAAGTTTCGGTTCCGATATCTAATAGGAGGCGTGCAGCCTTCATTAAATTATCCGAAGGCATTTTTGCGATGAAAACTACGGCAACGGTACGGATTTCCACTTAGTTTAATTGAGAGTTCCGAAAACGACCTGTTTATCTCGGAAGAGGATGCACACCCCTGACGATCTTATTATTCCGTGGTGCGGTGTCTCCAGACATGCCACTTCGCATTATGTCCTGTCCGCATGAAAACGAAATTAGCCTGGCGGTGCTTTCATTAATGTCTCTTGGCCTGCTGTTGAAAATGTTGCTCCGATATGCCTTTCATTGTCTTCGGAACTTATTGCCTCTGCAAACTTTTAGGAGGTTCTTGCTCATTTTGTTTGAGGTCAGGTGCTGTAAGAGAATTCGTTCTGGATTATGGCGCCAAGTTTTCGCGTTTAGTATGTGTAAGGACATGTAAACCCAATTACTGGTAGAGGTTTTCGTGGCAATTTGAGGTAGCAGTTATTTACGCCAAGGATTTGAGAGATCTGGCAATCTTTTTCAAAATGAAATGAAATGAATTTGAGTCCAATTAAAAAGAAAACTTGCAACGGAATTTGTGAAAAGTGTTTTTTCCTTTAAGTCAAATTGGATGTGAAATACTTATAAAAAATCTTCTCTCCCTCGAGATCGAAATGGAGAATAATTTTTTTATTAGCTTTTAGCAATTAAAAACATATAAAATCCCAAATTTTAAATAACAATATAAAACTTTTGACGCAAAACAAATTTTCTGAGTCGCTTAAACTCAAGTTAACAAACAACACATATTCACACACATTAACCAAATAAATAATCAAATAAGCGTCAGCTTCATTGCGCTTGCTCTTAGCGTCCGGAAGAGCAAAATTTTTATAGCATTTATGAATCAAGTTCGTTGTAGCTGCGAAGCTCATGTATTCAATATATTTTGAAAATTTGTTATATTCAACGCTAGTTTTCTTGTAGTTTTTTCGGACTAAAGATAAACGCTTACTTATTAATTATCCCTGTTTTCGTGTCAATTAATTTTTAAGTTGCCAAACAGTAAAATGAAAATTGTTTACCTCCTTTCAGCAAGTGCAATTTCTTTAATTTTAAAGAATGCGTTTGCATAAGTGTAGTTTAAGAATTCGAAATTTTTCTAAATTTCAACCGTAACATTAAAATAATTAGGTAAGAGGAAAAATAACGTATCTTATTTAGGTAGGAGAATAAGTAACGCAAAAATATTAAAATAATATTAGTAAGTCGCACAGTTATTACAAGGGAGTGAAAGTAGTTAAAATTTCTTAATAATTAGCTGTAACATTAGAGGGGGGGGGGGGAAATAAAGGTAAATGAGAATAATTTTAGTAAGTTTTTTACGTTGAAAATTGGTAAAATGTTTTCCAATATTTTAGCTTCTCCTGCAAAACTACCACACTTTGTCGATCATACGTTGCAATAAAACATATTTCTTATTATAAAACAATTTAGAAAATCAATTGATATTAATTTATAAAATAATTTCAAACCCACGTGGTTTTCCTCTGTTTGGAAAAGGAAATGTAAAAGGGAAAGGAAGAGAATAACAGACAGGAGAATCAATCGTCCACTACAAATTGTTCATCATCTCGGGTGAGCCGTTGTGCGTTCATTTTCTCTTATCAGAGTTTGCTCTACACATAAATTTTCCTCTAATCGCCCCGCTGCCTTATCGGGAGCATCGCTTTTCATCGAGCCCAACAAAATTATCGTGATTAATCTCGCTAAAGCGTCGCAGGCGCCATTTTTCACCTGCTATTAAGGTAAGCGGTGAATATATTTTTCTTTATTATTTTTGCTTCCCTTTGCGAACTCTTTATAGAAGAAGTCTTTTCCCTCCTTTCCTCCCTGCTCCCCCCTTTTCCTTTTTCTTTTTTATGCGTAGTCTTCAAGTAAAAACTGAATTATAGGGGCTTCATAAAAGTTTCTCTCGAGAAAAAATATTAGAGTTTTTATCTTTATTGCTGCCGTGAATATGCGCTGTATTTTTTGCAGCATAAAAGTTTTGCTTAATTAATTCACATATCGTTATTCTAACAATTTTATGGTTATTTGGTGATGAAAGAGATTTTAAATCTTTCAACAGCAAGGATTTGATGAACTGGTTTAATCACTTAGAGAAGATAATTACATTCCATACATTTATTTTTATGATGGCATTACTTTTTTTTAGGTTGGAATCCATTTTTTTACCTAAAATTATTTTTTGTGAACATCCAAGATTTTATTAAAAAGTGGAAGGAAGGCATTTTTTAAAAATAATAAGTAATTAAACTAATGGTTTAAATATTTTCCTAAATAATATGTAATGAAATGGAGTCCTAAGTAACTTAATCATATAGTTTGAATTAAATGAAAGATTTAACAAAAATGTGACACATGGAATTAGAATAAACATCTTCAACATCAATTAAAGTAGTAAAAAGTCAATTAAAGACATGAGTAGTAAATAATAAACATTATATAAATATAGTTCCCTTCTTCTGGTCCCAAAGATATTTTATAAGAAGTTGAAATTGTCAAGATATTATTTGAGCTAAAAGTTTTAGGCCACAGAACTCTTTTGTGGGGATAAAAGGTCAGAAAAATGAGCCAAGACTAGTGTTCGGCAACTGCTCGTCAAAAAGTAGTTAACTACCAACTACTAACTAGTCTAAACAAAACTAGTTGCAACTAGTAATTAAATATTCTTTTCTGAGACTAGTTGTAACTAGTAGTTAACCGGTCTCCAAAAGTAGTTAACTACTTTTAAGTTTAATTCATTTGAATTTCCTTTTTTAAGCTTGTTCTTAGATATTTTATCCTAATTCCTAATAATTCGACTCAATATTATTTTTAATCATTAAAGCAATTTTAAAAAAGTTCCTGTAAAACATCCAAGGATTGAATATTTCCAAATAACACTGAACAATTAGTATATAAATAGAATATTAATAAAGACAAAACCTTTTCCCCTAAATTTAAACATATTTTTTAAAATATATGTATCTGTTTAAAAAAAAAAAACTTTTTATTTAAGCAGATTATTCACAGGTGCGCGGTCAAATTGATTTGTGAAACATTACTATTTGTATATTTCCCATTTTATTTGAGGCATGAAGAAATAAACTTGTTACGTTTCTATTTTTTTGTCTTTGTTAGTTTAGTTTGTTGTAAAATAAAGGGGTTTACCCTTAATACCAAGTTTAAATTCTCCCTCTCCTTACCCGCATACATTAACAAAATACCCTTATACGCGCATGCTTTAGATTATATTCTTTCAAATTGTGTTGAAGGCTTGTGTTTTATGGTATCCCAAACGCATGCATGGTATTAGAGTAGAGGTAAATCTTCCCCATAATGAAGATTTGATCTATAAATAACTTAATGTTTAAAAAACAGTTTTTTCTTCAAAAAATAGAGTAATTTTCTTTTTTTTGAAAGCAGTTGGAATTTTGAAAGTGATTGTAACAAGTAGTTGGGAAAAAAGTAGCTTAACTAATAGTTAACTAGTCCAAAACAGAAGTAGTTACAACTAATAGTTAACTACTTCCAGTTAACTATTTCTAGTTAACTATTGCCGAACACTAGCAAAGACCATTGCAAATATTGGGGACATAAGAGTAAGTCAAAGAGGCACCAAATATAGTTAAACAATGCGAAAAATGAGCTGGTGTCTATTATAAAGGATTAGTAAGTATCACGAATAGTGAAATTGTTGCCAGACAGGGTAAATTTGAAGTGGATTTTTAAGTTAAAGTTTAATTTGCAACAATGGCATATGAAAAAAATCACTGACAATACTTTTCTGCTCATGGAGAGTCATCATGAATTAAAATGTTCTCTGTAAAATCCAATTTTAAAAAACAAATCAAGTCTGTCTTAATGTTTATGAAAGAGGAAGATATAACCACGAAAGCCAGATTTACTGTGGTATTCAATATTGCTGTACAAGGTAATTCTTGGCAAAAAAAAGCATTCGCAGTGAAAAGGTTTGGTTTCTTTTTCGTTTAGGGGGCTTTTCCTTGATGATTTTATAAGGCACGTTATTTTTTCCCCTCCACCTCCCAATTTTTTGTGACGCACAAAAAAGCGGTTGAAGTGTTTTTCTCAAATTTACATTTTTCAACATTTATTTCTCAGCGCATTGAGCACTAGAAAAAATTGTTCTTGTGATTACAACATCACATTTAGTAGCTAAATTGTTTTCTTTTTTTTTTTTTTAAGTAATTTTATGGTTGTTCAATGTAGCAGCATCGGCCAAATTTTGTCACGGAAAGCGAAAACGCGCATAAGAATCTGGCAGGTCCGTAAGTCAAAGTTATGTCAATTAGCTGTTAAAAGACACGTCTATAACTATTAAATATAAGCATCAAGCTCCATATTGATCATCAGTTAACTGAGAAACTATCTTGCGAAAAGTGCCCTTTTTATTTTGTTAAGTACAAAAATATTATTTTTTTACGTTTTGAAATAGGCTCTATGTTCCAGCGGGGCCATTGCTTAAGGTTCTATAAATTACATGTCAAAAGAGAGATCTCATACAATTAAATACAATTATCAAGTTATATATTGATCCTCACTGCACTGAGATACAGAATCACCAAACGTGCACTTTCGTTTAATTAGAATAAAAGTAGCTATTTTTCGTCAGCAGCGATGTGCATGCAGGGGCTTAGGAAGGCTCAAATATACCGCTTAATTGCTTTTCGTTACAAAGTGCGGACAACCCTAGCTGACTGCACCAGAAGAGAAGAAATAAAATTTACAAAATAATTCAATTTAGCCACTGAAGGTCATGTTGTAATAGCGAGAATTATTCCGACTGATCCTCAAAGCACTGATTAAAAGTAAAGGGAAAAGTATTACACAAATTAAATTTGAAAATACAAATTCGAAAGTTACGACCAGCTGCAGGCTCAGGGCCCAGCTAGCCTGGTCCTAGTTAATTTAGCAGTCCCCAATGAACATCAAGAGCCTCCATGTCCACAATTCCCATGATTTTGACATCATCAGCAAAAATGGCTCAGAAAAGTCTGAGCCTCTGTGCACGCGCCTTAGGAAGTCGCAAATATACCGCTTATTTGTTTTCGTGACAAAGTGCGGACAACCCAAGCTGACTGCACCAGAAGAGAAGCCATAAAATTTACAACATAATTGAATTCAGCCACTAAAGGTTACGTAGCATTAACGAGAATTATTCTGCCTGATGCTCAAAGCACTTTTTAAAACAGAAAAGTTAAAAGATGCCAATTTGAGAAAAATATTGCATCAGGTCTTGGTTAAGGAATTTTTTATACGTCATAAAAATATTCTGGGAATTAGAAAAAATAATAAAACCGTGCCTTCTAAAATCATGAGCAAAAAGTAAAATCACAAATGCTGTGTGTAACGATTATCCATTTCTGAACGATTATTAGAAAAACCTGCCCCTTAAATTTCTTTAATTGATATTAGAAAGATACTCTAAATTTTTCAGTTTTTAAACTTAATTCAAACTTAACTATTATTAAAATCGCAAAGGTGAGCCGAAAAAAACTTTTGTTAACGATTTTAATAACGACACTAATATTATACTAAATTTTATAGTTACTAAATAGAAATGCTTATACAGACAGTGAAATTTTCTTATAATTATTTTAGAAACAAAAAAAAAAATATCGATTTTGACTATGGTACCCATAGTAGACGTATTATGTGGACAATACCATATGTTTAATTAGTTATCTTATCTCCTGAACATAATCTGGCTCTAAGTGTAAAAGTTAAATTTGAATGAAATGTTTTTTATTAGCGGCCTAAAGACACGCGCGTTAAAGTTAAAAATACACACTTTTAACTTAAATTCTTACTGTCATAATTAACTTTATAAAAATAATCAAATTAGGTCTGTAATTAATTTCCTTTCATTTAGGGAGAAGCTAAACTGATGTGCTTTTAAAAAATTGTTGACCAACGCTACCGCCAATTGTTGCGCTAATGTTTTTTGCTATTTCACATGATGCATGTAACATTTATTTCTTTCGAACTCGACTTTCATTTTACTAGAATAGAGAAAAAGCAAAAGTAATTACCATTGGAAGAGCACAACATACTGTCGCAGCTGTTTCAAAAGCGGTGTCACACAATACTGCCTGATTGAATTTGCGGCAATAATTAAATTGTTATTTTTTTCATTCATTAGTGGAATAGAATCTCATAATTATACAAAATCTTTTAATCAATTTAAGGGACCTTTTGATACAAATATGATTAATTCATTCTTTTAATTAAGAAATACAGTGGTGAATTGTTTATTTTAAACGCAAATAAGGATCATATAACAAAAGATTCACTTTATATCTGAATTTTTTTTTTACAACAGACGGAAAAACAAAGAGAACAATATGTCTTTTACATCTCATTATTTGAGGTTATTTTCTATTAATAACAACAGGAAAACGCACAATTATCTTCTCAAAAGTATGGTTTAAATAAATGTAAATAAAATTAATTGGGGAAAAAGCCCAAAAACATTTAAAGTAATGTTGAAAAGCAATTAATTTTCTGTGAACATATCTATTCTTTCATCTCTTAAATCAAATGAACTTGTTTAATTCTAGATATCAAGAAGAGATAGCCATTTTTCTTGGAGAATTCCGTTTATCGTTTCAGCTTTATCTTTAAATCAAGTTTTGTCTTAACTTATTTATGCTCCAGCTTTATGTTGTCGATAATAATTCCTACTATTTCCCAAACATTGCTGCATAGTTGGCTGCTCAAAACTCTTTATCAAAACAAATGAGGTCATTGAAATTTATTGCTTTTTTAAACGCGAGATCCACGGTGCTTGTTTTTAGAAAAATATTAGTTGGAACTACTTGCAAAGAGACATTTAACAGTTGTCGATTTCTGTTTCTCACGCTAAAATTATGCGGTTTTTTTTCTTTTTCGGCATGAGACAATAAAATATTTTGAAGACATTTTTTGATAAATTTGCTGTAGAAGATAAAATTTGAACATTTTTAGCCAGATATCACTCTTTCTGTTAACTGACTGTTATTCTATCCGCTTAGTCTCTGACACTCAATTTGGCATCGCATTTCTGGCACTTAATTTTGGCGAGATATCGACAAGTTATCACCACGAAATGTTCGCCAATGTATGAGAACTTCCGTTTGCTGTTGAAATTTCACCTTCATCAGTCTAATAGAGCAAGGCACAGACCTTCACAAACTAAACAAACAGAACCGATTCCGCGATGGTTGGCGAAGAAACGACGTCAGACCGCCAACCAGCGAAACTATGACTTTTATTACTTACTTATAATGACTTTTATTACTTTTAAGTCTAAGTAATAACAAGATACAATTTCAGATTCATTGGTAATGTTAGAGAAAGATTAGTGTTTGGTGCTGTTCCCCCGAAAGTGTTTAAGTCCTAAAAGCGCAATTTCATGGTATCTTTGGTGATGTAGGATGTAGGGAAAGGGAGAGAGGTTCAGAGGATTTCCCTCGAAAATTTTCCAAAACTGATAAAGTTCAAAAAGGGAACTTTAAGCTATCTTTGGTCACGTTAAAAAAAAGGGTGATTCGAGGACTATCCTACAAAGACCGCCCCCATGAATCGTACATGCCTGACGCCTCCTCTCGACGGCCCTGCTCAGCACCACGACTTCTCGACCCACGACGAGGAGTGGAGCTTTGGCTTTTCGCATTTTATTGACAGTGAGACTACCCCAAAGTTATGTTTAAGTAGCTTTAGAAAAAGATTAGATTATGTTAAGAAACCTTATTTTTCCTCCATACTTTAATTTTTTCTTTCTTCTTTTTTAAAAAAAAAAGTGAGATCTGATTTTTTCCCCCGAGGGGGCAGTGCCTCCCCCCCGGAGAGATGCCTGAAAGAGACTGTACAAACCTATTGTCTTCCTACAATCTTGAAGTTCTTTTTAAAGAATTTGCTATCTTCTCCTTGTAGATTCTTTAAATAAAAAAGTTTTCTTTAGTTTTTACCTGCTGTATTTCCTCTGCCAATTGCGTCCAACTCCAAACTGACCTGTCAGTTCCAACATGCAGAGCTACGGTATACAGCACAGGCAAACGACTTCCTGCCAGGTCTTGTAATGTACAGTTTCGCTTCGACTCTATTCTATTGAAAACAACTTCTGACCACTATCATTCGTACGTATTATTATACGTATCATTACTCGTATGGCCTTTTTCTAAGCACATGAAGCATATCCTCTTCTTTTTTATCATAGATCTTTTATTTCATGAAAGTTTTTAGCAGTCAGAGGTTTCCATGTGTACACCTTGCGAGGTATATCTGTTAAATTCTGATGACTTTAATGCAGATGTTGCGAACAGTTACTTTCTTTTTTGGTAAATTCATAACCGTAGGTACAAAGTTTAAGCTTTATGTCAGCAAGAGAAATGCACAGTTATAGATTCAGTTTCTAAAAAACGTATACTGAAAAAACAAAGAAACGTTTTAGAAATGTACGCTTCTAAAAAATGGGTCGCAGTAACAACTGTTTTCAGACAATACAATACTGCCCATTCAAAGTGATCACAGTTAAGAGCTTTCGATTGGTTAATGATATCATTGGACAGGATCATTTAGTCCAGTTCTCCCCTGCTCTTTTTCAAGTTCACATCATTCCTTCTTGTGATCAACACAACTAGTTTTTTTCTCTAATGGGGCTGCGTATGGTCACTAACCTTTCCAGACCTTGTGCACTCCCCGGAAATCGACATCTATTTTTTCACGTAGCACCACTATCGGCGGATGCCATTATTACTGAATTTGGACGCTCAATTGCCCCTAGTTGACTGCACCTGCGCTCTCATTGATGCAGACTGCACTAGGAATTTAATTTAGCCGCGAGTATCCAAGCCAAATGAGGACTCAAGGGATTTATTTTACATGCCGCATAATCATACGACATGGGCGTAGATCTGCATCTTAAAAATCCACCAACTTGGGCCAAATTTGAACCTGCGATTTTGGGCCTACGAGACCTGCGCCTTACCACTACGCCACCTTGTCGACTCAACACAACTATAATGTTATCAGTTTTCAAAAATTTTCTAAAATAGTTTTTCCCGTGGTGGCTCTGGTGAAATCCAAGATTATGAAATGTTGATTTCTTAATGCCTTCGTATAACAGCAGGAAGAAACGATGAGTTCGGCAGAAGTAGGATTTTTAAGCATTTCTGACACAAAAGGCTTGAAACTGCATACAGTGAAACCTGTGTAAGTTGACCACTTGCGGTGCAGCACTTTAGTGCTCAACTTATTAAGGGGGGAAATACGTGTAGAGGTCACAAAAATTTAAAAAAAAAATATTCATATAAATCGATTCTACAACTATTCAATAATATACCTTGAAAATTTCAAAGCAAAATTCCAAGTCGTTTAAAAGTTATAAGCATTTGAGCGAGCGCCTCTTTTGGAGCGGTTGAGCAGGTAGTCCCTCATTCATGAAAGACCTGAAGGGTATTGGAGGAACAGAAGAACGTTAGTCAGATGTCCTTTTATTACTTTTAACAATTGTGACCTCGGATAGAAATTTCTATAAGTATTAGTATCTTTAAGTATTAAAAAAAAATGATTCATTTCTACCTTAAATTTACCTTCACTACCACTCTTTTTTCAAAGGCGGTTTTCTCGAAACTACTTTTTTCGAATTTGTGTACACTCTAGTTCGCAGAGTTTTTGATCAACCCTTATCAAATTTAGCACATATTTTCTTTATATATATACGCTCAAGTTGAACTAGAATCATAAGCATATCTTTATTTTTACTTTTTTTTATTGTAAAAAAGAGAAAAAAAAAAGGTTAAAAATCGTACTTAATTTTCCCACTCTAAAAAAAAAAAAATAGAAATTTTCAATTTTTTGAGATGATTTTAGTTCAACTAGAAGAGACACTTATAAAAAAAGTAAATAAATAAAAAATGATTTCAGATACAAATTGTGACCTCCAGGATGTACGCAAACTGCCGATTCGGGTGGCGACTTAGTGTGCAGTAGCTGATATGTCCGGGATTTTTCAAGAAAAATGTTTAAAAATTTCAGTAAATGTTCTTCAATATATCTATAACTCAACCTCAAAATCTCAATGAAAAATATTTATTCTTTGTATGTTAAAAAAATTCATGAAAATTGCTCCTAATACGTCGTCTTTACACCTATTTCCCCCCTTAAGGGGGAGAATTTTGTCATTCTTACACTATGCATTCATTTCTTTTTAAGTAATTCAAATACTTTTAAGCTTAGCTTCATGTGTTAACCTCTCCTTGAAATAGTACTTAGCTACACTTTATTTCACAAAAAGATCATTAAAGAAATTAAACCTGAATGGCTTACGATGTATCATACAAGTTCAAATTACAGTACTTAGTTAAAATAAAGATAAATATCTTGTTGATTATGTAGATTGTTTATTTGATGGTAATGATTTCCTAAAAATACGTAATTGTTAGAAACGGCTATCTCAGATAAAACAAAAGAAGAAATGTATTTAAAGAATAAAAAACGCTCATGTCTGTTTTCCCATTGCTTAAGTTAGAAAGAGGTTTAAACAAGCTTTATAATTACTGTTTCACCCATGCAGTGCAGACGCATACTGGTATACAGGGGTGCCACTCTTCAAAAATTTTTAGACTGAACTTTTTAGCCTACTTTCCCGTAAAAGTAACAAAAATAATAATAAAGCATGAAAGAAGGCTTAATGGTATCTTGAAAATATCGTTAGAAATCAAGAAAAGTCAAAAATAAGTTAAGTAATTAAATAAAGATTGAAAAATAAAAAATTTGAAAGTAGGGTATTGAGATGGGGAAAAAGTGTGTCTGCCGGTCTGTCTGTCGGTCTGTCCCCCCCTAATAACTTTTGAACGAATTGTCCGATTCGAAAAATTCTTTTTGCATTCGAAAGATCTCGGCGAGGACATCTCATTTCCATATTTTACTTTTCCATTTGAACATTTTTTTGTTCAATTTTGAACAGTTCAAAAAATTTTAACTTTAGAGCCTATGGGCGAAAATGAAGCAAATTATGTAAACTCTGGGTACAAGATACAAGCTCCAATGAACAAGCTCACTGGAAGAAGTTCTTGGCGGGAAATATTGATTTGAACAATTTTTGTTCATTTTTGAACAGTTCAAAAAAAAAAAAAAAAAAACATATTGCCTATTGGGAAATTGCAATCCTATATAAATCCTGATCTAACGGACCGATTTGCTTGGAACAAACTTTATTGGAAAGCTCTTATGACGTAGAACATGTACAGATAGAAAGTTCATCCAGAACTAACGAGCCTATTTTCATATGAAATTTTTTGATCGAAATTTTCAAGAATATTTTTGAATTAATGAATGATTAAATGAATAAGCAAAAGAATGAATTAATAACTGAGTGAATAAATACATGAATGACTGAATAAATGAGTGATTGAATAAATATGCATTTACCGTTGAAAAGGTATATCTGAAGCAATTAAGAACTTAAGCTAAACGAGAAAGAGAGAGAGAGAGATAGCTAGTATATAAATTTGAAGCTGGTGTATACGGGAAAGTAGGCTCGTATAGTTCTAGACGGAACTTCTTGTTACAATGCACATAATAGCCAAATCACGTAATTTTTTTACAAATATGCGAAATGTTTTAAAGATACACACACATACTTGAATGTACCAATATTTTCTTTAAAAAAGCCGAAAATTCTTGCCTTCTGATGTGAAAATATCATTCAATATATTTAACCAAACTGTTTCGCAGGGAGAGAAAAAAAATCTCACAATATATTTTAATCGCCGCTAGACTTCGAAAACTGGAGATATGAAATTCCGACAGTTGAAGAGGGTTCGGGGATTCTCCCCTGGGAAAATTTTGAAAACTATGTGCAAAATAATTACGTTTTTAAAATTTAAACGCTTTTACTCATAAAAATGCAGAACAAAATTGGCATTTTTCTTTTATAAAGGGGCAGGACCCCACATTTTTTCTAACGCTCATATTGAAGGGCCCTGTGTCTGCCTTCTCGAACGACATTTACAAGCTCGCCCCTCTCTTCCCAAAAGGATGCTTTGAAAATTTATATAAAAAAAAAAAAAAAAAAAGAAAACTATTGGTACTATTTGAGCATAGCATACGGTATTTCATGACTACAAGGGCCTTGACTTTTTAAAATTTAAATTTTAAAAGTTTGACATTGAGAAATTTTCTGCCTCCTACTTAAAATTTCAGAGTTTCCAGCAGTTTGTACAAATAAATAATGTTTTAATCATTAGCAAAATAGCTGATCAATCATCAAATCGGAGCGCCAAACTAGGATTTTAATTTTCTTCCAAAAGTTAAAATTCTCTTAATTAATTATTTTTATTTTCTTTCTTCTTCTTCGTCTCTTTTTTTTTTTTTTTTTTTGTGCATCACAGCTGAATTTGCCGCTCCCCAAAAGTGCCGCCCGGTGCGCGGGCCCTGGCTTGCCCCACCCTAGTTCCGGCATTGCATATCATGGTTTTAAAGATATCAGGGGTGGTAGCAGTAAGGATTTGCATTTCTTGAAACTTCAAAAAAAAAAAAAAAAAATCCTGAGCCTTGATTCTTTTTAATAGGTACTAAGGTACTGTAATGTCAGACATATAAGACGAAATGTGATTGTACTTTAAGGTTGCACTTTATGAAAAATACTGGGATCAAACAGAAATGGATAAAACTACTTATTTTAACTAGGGGTCGCAATGGAAAATGTAGAAAACATAGGACAAACAGAAAAATAGTTTTAAAAAATCGTGTACTATTTTTTAAAAATGTGGATTATTAAAAGAAATAATTCAATAACGTCTAAATAATCATCAGAATGTTAAAGAAACGTTATTAAAATTATTTACATGCATTTAATACATCTATTTTGCCCACTTCAGTGCATTATTTCCTCATCATCATCATCACCTAGATTTGCAGATGGGCGATCAGGCCCCGAAGGGGCCTTTTACCCGGATATCCTTTGGAAGGAGTCTATGGATATGGTCATCAAGTGCACGGAGGCATACATCTTCGTCCCCGAAGGGCAGAGAGGGGAAAGGTAGCAGAAAAAAGATGAGCCGGAGCTCGGTGAAACAAAAATCATCATTTCCTCTCGTTTTCGTACTCTTGAAGGGCTTTCTTCAGGAGAGTCAGGAAGTCATTTGGTCGTTTGTGGTTGGGGGCTTGCATCTGAGTGGGGCACTTTCTGACTGGCGCCATTTTCTTGGCAGCTCGGTTCTGGGGGTGTCTTGGGCAGTCTAAACTCGTCGCCGGGTGCGCTGCCTGGCAATTTGCGCACTTCGATGGGCCTTCTTTTTGCTGACAGTCCTTGGAGCGGTGGCTGCCTGCGCAGTATTTGCATCGCTCTCTGATGTTGCATGCGTAGGAGTTGTGACCCCACCGCTGACACCTGAAGCATTGGGTGGGGCCATTTCAGCGTCTCATTTTTTCCGTCTTGACGACGAAACCGTCTATAGTGAGGGGTTCTCTGAATATTTTCAAGTTTTCTTCAGTGTGCGGCAATTGCACGCAGAATATGGGCAAAGGTCCATTTTTCCGGCGGAATTGCTTCATCTGGAGAGGCTTCCTGTCTTGTGCTGCTAATTCTTTTTCCAGGGTTTTAGGATCAAAGTTGGTTGGGAGTCCCTTTAGAATAACTTTGATGGGCGGGCATTGGTCGAACCTTGGGGCGTAGTACTCCTTTTTGCACTCTTCGGCATAGCGGATGACCGCTAGGTGTCCGTCTTCAGTAGAGGGGTACACTTTTACTTCGTCTTTAACAAGCTTAATTTCATAGTTTTCATTGTGTTTTTCCTTTATCTTAGTTAATGCGAGAGCTGGATTACCTTCGTTTATGATGACTACTGGTCTTCTCTTGAAATTTTTTGGGGGAGGCTTCTTATCCTTTTCGTTGAGTGCTTCGGTGAGTCTGCGTACCTCGGAACGTAGCTTAACGCATTCCTTTTCATTCTTTTCAAGTTGGTCTTTAAGGTGGGAGATTTGATCCTTATAATCGTCTTCCGCTTCATAGGTAGCAAGCTTGGTGCTGACTTTGACCAGGGCGTAAGTGAGGCTGCAATAGATTTGGAAATCGTACAGGTTGGTTTCATTCCCTTCATGTGCGTAGTCTCGGAACCAAGCTAACTTGACTGTGATTACCGCTTTGAGCATCAATAAGGCTGTGGCACTACTCTCTTTTTCGATTCGACTTTGCAGACGAGGCCAATCATGTAACTTGGTATCAACCAGTTTTCTTCCAAATGCACAGGTGGCGTAGGAGTAGGAGTCGTTTTCCTCTTCCGGTGCGGAGGCCGCGTTGCCTCGCCGGCCCTGAGAGGGGCATCGGCACTTCTGTCCACTGGACTCGGGGCTTCCTTCTTTAGTTTCTTCATCTTCGACATCGTTGCTTGGAACGTCTTGTCTCCTACGCGGTTGCCAGGGGAGATGTGACCCAACCCTTCCGCATTATTTCCTGCATCATTCACAGCTTTTGTTGCTTCATTATCTTGCATAATTTTTCGTTTTAATACTGCTTGCAGTCTTTTGTGCCTTTCATCTCCTATACAAAAAGTGCAGAAAAGCCAAAATTCGGATTCGCGAATTTTGCGTAATTGATCGAGTGGAGCTTGTTTTAACAAAAATAAATCAAATGTAATACTGCAAGATATTAAAGAGCAGAAACTTATTTTTATAATATCAGAATAAAAGCAACAATTAACAAGAAACATAACTGCAAAAACGAACCCTTTACAAAAATCGCAATCGCAAAAATAAAGTATACATTTCCGATTGTCATTGCATTTCATTTCCCTTCATTTTAAATAATTTGTGTCTGAAAATCCGCAGCAAAAACGTTCCCGATATTTCTCTGAAAGTATGGAGGTCGACGCACGAGGGTTTCCGTTTATTTGTTTAAAAGTTGGAGGTTCGGCTTGCATGCGAATCTACTTTAACGCAAGTATAAACGGTAAAATTTTGATACTAATAAGAACACTTTTTATTTGTTTACTTCTTAATTAAACCTACAAAATAAGTGAAATGAAAAAAATACAATCTCCGTAAATGATGCATAAAGATTACGCAAAAAGGAATGCATGCGTTTCTTTGCTTGCACATGGAAATTAGGCCTACGTAATTTTTAAAGTATTGCTGCAATTAACCAAGAAATACATATTGTTTCAATTGAAAGGGAAAAAGACAAAATGAGGGTACAATTTAGGGAGATTGAGCAAAAAAATTTCCGGTATTTGTGGAACTCTACCACACTCCTGAGACAGGCCTGTAGCCAGACTCTGACTGCAGGGGGGGGGGGGGGGGGAAACTTTTGGGCAGAAGGGGCAGACTAGTTTTTCAATTTTTTTTTTCTAACATGTTTGAATTTATGCTTCATTTTGGGCGTTTTCTCAAAATTTAAATTAATAATTTCTTTAATAATTAATGCAATTATTTAATTTATTAATTGATCAATTAAACAATTAATTATTGAAACTAATACTAATTTATTTCAATAATGAAATTATTTGATCTTAAAAGAAATTCTTGATTAAAACTTACAAAAGGCAGAATTGAATTTTTAAAGCTTATTCTAAGAATATCTTTTTTTAAATTAATGAAATATATGAAATATCATAATCATTATCATTCGGAGACGAGTGACTCCGCAGAGAGATGGATGATTCACTGCTATAACAAAAGAACTCAGATGTCTGCAATCAATCCGATGGGCTGACGATTGCACAGAAGAAAAAGGTATTTCACCTCTTTCTCTGGCATCATGCTCAGTGTTAGGAAGTAAAGAGAAAACTTACAAAGTAAGTGACCTCGGGGACTGCCCATGATCCTTTCATTAGTGTCCAGTTCAGATTGAAAACAGGATAAAAAATCTGAATAAAGGAAAAAGTTCATGTTTTTTATTCTTTCTAAAATTTGAATTAAGAGAGAAAGGTGCATGGGAACAGTATTTTTTCGATAGGGCTAAGGACTTTGCGTTTAAACAAATCAAAAAGTTTAAAACAGAAGTACCATAGATTATTAAGGTCAAATTAATCCCGTAGGAGGGGCAAAACATTTTCCAGGTCGGGCATTGCCCGTCCTGGCCACCCTCTGGCTACGGGCCTGTCCTGAGATATAAATGAAAAATAAACCCTTTATGTCAAGAAATTTTTTCCAATGCAATTAGCAATTGATTCAATAACAATTCGACCAAGAATTAAAACAAAAATCCCATATTTTAAAGCTAAAAATCAAGTGATTGACTTTTAGACGAATGCCAGATTCGCGAATTTTCCGCAATGCCGATTACATGAACTGTAGCACTCTTTCTCGAATTAGTGAATCCAATAAGGCACAAATTAAATAGGAAATTTATGTTTATTATTTTAATTCAAAATAAAAGCTCAGCAAAAATCGTAATCGCGAAAACGAAACCTTTTCATACCAGCAGATTAAAAAAAAAATGCATATTTGACCCCGAATTGTTCACCTGTTTCCCTTTGTCGCGACAGCGCCGTTTTCTTCACCTTCTCTCCATATAACAAGAAGTTCCGTCTAGAACTATACGAGCCTACTTTCTCGTATACACCAGCTTCAAATTTATATTCTAGCTATCTCTCTCTCTCTCTTTCTCGTTTAACTTAAGTTCTTAATTGCTTCAGATATACCTTTTCAACGGTAAATGCATATTTATTCAATCACTCATTTATTCAGTCATTCATGTATTTATTCACTCAGTTATTAATTCATTCTTTTGCTTATTCATTTAATCATTCATTAATTCAAAAATATTCTTGAAAATCTCGATCAAAAAATTCCATAGGAAAATAGGCTCGTTAGTTCTGGATGAACTTTCTATCTGTTCATGTTCTACGTCATAAGAGCTTTCCGATAAAGTTTTTTCCAAGCAAATCGGTCCGTTAGATCAGGATTTATATAGGATTGAAATTTCCCAATAGGCAATATGTTTTTTTTTTTTTTGAACTGTTCAAAAATGAACAAAAATTGTTCAAATCAATATTTCCCGCCAAGAACTTCTTCCAGTGAGCTTGTTCATTGGAGCTTGTATCTTGTACCCAGAGTTTACATAATTTGCTTCATTTTCGCCCATAGGCTCTAAAGTTAAAATTTTTTGAACTGTTCAAAATTGAACAAAAAAAATGTTCAAATGGAAAAGTTTAAAAAATGGAAATGAGATGTCCTCGCCGAGATCTTTCGAATGCAAAAAGAATTTTTCGAATCGGACAATTCGTTCAAAAGTTATTAGGTGGGGGGAACAGACCGACAGACAGACCGACAGACAGACCGACAGACAGACAGACCGACAGACACACTTTTTCCCCATCTCAATACCCTACTTTCAAATTTTTTATTTTTCAATCTTTATTTAATTACTTAACTTATTTTTGACTTTTCTTGATTTCTAACGATATTTTCAAGATACATTAAGCCTTCTTTCATGCTTTATTATTATTTTTTTTACTTTTACGGGAAAGTAGGCTAAAAAAAGCTGAATGCTGGTCAAAGACGAGCAAAAAATAATTTTGCGTTTCGATTTTTTATATATTTTACACGATTAATTCTTTTTCTCCCTCGATGAAAATCACGCGTCCCAGGGGACGCGTGATTTTTTTTTTTTTTTTTCGCATCCCCATCTCCGATTTTTGCGTATTTGACGCGCTATAGCGCGTCCGCGGCATCGCTGCGTACGCCCACTTTTCCTTGCTTTTTTTTCACAAGACACATGATTTTCTTTGATGTTTTCTTCCTTTTATGTGAATTAAGAAATGCTTCTGTTCCAATTATCACTAGTAATCGGCATCGTCGAAAATATGGAGTAAATTAAAAACAATTTAAAAAAAATTGCCGATATCGGTAATTTTTAAAATACCGAATTTTCGGTATTACAATGCGGAAAAATACCAGAGTTCTGGTGTATAACAGGAATACAATCACCTCTGGTTCATTGTTTTATAATTTTGATAACAATCCAAGTTGAGGGGTTTGTGCCCAAGTTGAGGGGTTTGTGCTCGCATTCAATTTTTCGATCGAGAATTTTTTAAATTGTTCGTTTTTTCAAAAGCGATTTTTGTTGATTGTTTGCTTTCGTTCCTTTTTTCTAATTTCAATAACAATTCAAGTTGACGTTAGTGAATATTCAGTAATTTTTCAAGCCAAAATTTTTATTTTACAATTTTTTTTTTAAACCAGCAATAATTTGCGAGACGGAAAGTTCGGTTTGGATCATCGTAAAAAGACGGATTTCCGTCTCCAGGACGGAAGAGTGGCAGCCCTGCTGGTATAACATTATAACATAAAAAATATCATTTAAAAGTTTTTTTTATTATGAAATGAATAAATGTCATGGTAATAATTAGGTTGTTAACTTACAAAAGGTTTTTATAATGCTACCAACCAAAAGTGGTCAACATAGACAGGTGGTCAAGTTACAAAGGTTTCCCTAATATACTGCTAATTCCGTTCCTGACAAAAGCGGTTAACTTAGACAGGTGGTCAACTTTGCAGGTTTTACTGTATATTAATGATGTCAATTACAACTTGAGTAAATCTACGAACATTTTTCGTTTTCACATTTAATTTGCTTGAACTATTTAATGCTTAACACGGCTCATAATTCACTAAGAGAAAACTCTACATAACGTTATTTAAACGGCCCACACCAATAAGTAAATGTACACTGTAGTAAAAGACGAAGGGAGCCCGCGCAGAGTCGTGAAGGTCACGGTAGAGTGCGCAGTAGATATCTGCATTTCGCATAGCGCCATCTTTGGATTAAAATGTAAACTATACTACGATATTTAACTGTATTTTCTTTAAAATTATATGCCTTAAGAAACTGCTAAAAATAAAAAGTAATAAATAACAAAAACAACATTTGGAAATGTAGGAATCTGTAGCAAATACTGCAGCATTGCTTCGAAGAAGGATAAGTTAAGGCTCATAAATAAAAACGCTTAGTAGTACAGCTTTTTTTTTTACACTCTGTAAGCTATAGTTTTCATAAATTTTTCATTACATGACTCTATAACAGATAGAGCCATAGTAATTAAACGTTTTGAAGGCCTTTAGCAAAATCAATGAATCATGACTTTATTTGCACTTGGGCGTAAATAACAACGAATTTCACTTAAACGACTTCAACCACAGACGGCAATAAATTTTGGCGAAGAACGTGTGTGACGTTGGCATTTACAAAAAAATAAAAAAAAATAAGTTCTCACTGATACTTTATAAAATTAATGAAAATGTAATTAAGGAACTGGAGAATGTACATGTGCATTGATAGAAAGGAGCTTAAAAACTAAATGACATTTGAGTGGGGATTGTCTAAATACTTTATCAGTTGATAGCCATGCGTAAAATGCATGAAAGCATAAAAAACTTTTATATTCATTCTTTTTTCATCTAGTTTTAGTGATGCATAACTGCTATCTGTTGCCTTTTTAAGTACACTTTAGGGTAAAACCGCAATTTTGGCACAGTTAGGAGCAGAATGTAAGCCTTTTGTATCAATCAGATATATGTATCAAGGATTGAAAAATGGTGCAGATTTTCCACTCCTGTAAAATATATTAACTGATGAAATGCTACTAACACCTGAATAAAATTATATGGCCAATTATTTAACGAAAGCTGAACAGTGAGAAACTCATGTGCTACATAAAAAAAAAAAAACAATGCAATGTTTAACAATCTAATTAACATATCTTAAGTAACAATTAATACAATTAATTTATTAACAAAATAATTCACATTTTGTTCCCTCATATAATAACTACTGTAATTTAAAATAAGTTACATAATTAATAAAATTAAGTTCTATCTACTGAAGTTGTATCAGAAAAAGGAGATTCTTTTTCGATAAAAATCGTAATTTTTATTATTAGCAATAAAAATTACAATTTTTATGCATGTTTATAATTAATATTAAAAAGTTTATAATTTTCCCTTTTAATGAACTCAAAAACTTATAAGAATATCAAAATCTACAAGTTACTTTTCAGGTACTATTAAGCTATAATGAACACTATTTTTTCTAAAATATATTTCTAACTTTGTTTCAACAAACTAAAATAACATTTTAATGCAAAGAACAACAACTTTTTAGAATATTCACAATGACACTGAATATGTATTCATGAAAAAGAAGATGTTACATAATTGTGAATCATAATCATACGTAAAGGCAAAAGTTGAAGAGAAGTAATTTTCAGCAATGCAAATTCATATTTTGGATTCAAAAACACATAAAACAAATATGTGATACAAAACTTAATTCAAAAATTTGAAGCCTGCTGGAAATAAATGCATGAGGTGCATTTCAAAAGCGTATCTCTGTATCTCCACTGAATTTCAAATTGACAAAGGACGTTTTCTAAGAATATATATTTTGCTTCAAGTATCATTCTAAGGAGATGTGGGAAAGAACAGTTTGCAGAGCGATTAAGTAATTTTATTTAAATTTTTATAATTTAATCATCTTAGGGGCCGTTCATAAATGCTGTCACGCTTTTCCTCATATATTTGACCCCCTCCCCTCCTTTGTCACAATATGTCACACTTCAGCGGCCCCCTCCCCCCTCTGTCACATGTCACGCTATGTTGCATAATGCATGATGTCACAATTCTTGTTACCCCCCTCCCCTTGTCACACTTTGTTACAATTTCAAGAACCCCCTCCCCCCTCGAAGCGTGACATCATTTATGAATGATCCATTCGCTCAACTAGTATTTTTCCACCGGGGGGGGGGGGGGGTAGTAGTAGGGCAGGTGGTTGGTTCATAAAAATCTTCACACATGCACATATTTTAACGAACTAGGATTGGCAATATGACTTAAAACCAAGGGTTTCCGGGAATTTAACCTTCAATCCCACTCACTGTACCTGAGTTCTTTAGTGCTGTACAGGGGCGCTGGGGCGCAATATATACAGGGGGACTGGAAGTCAACCCCCTACACACCCTTCATTTTAATCGAAATTGCTGATCCCAGTATGGTAACTCGATAACATGTGCAAGGATCTCTCTTTCCACCCAGGATTAAATCCTGGTTGCACCCTTGGTGTTAGATATCTAAAATAATGAAATGTAAATTTAAATTAAATAAGTGTTTTGCTGCACCATTTTATAAAAGTTATTTTTTTGATAGGAAGTGTATTCTTCATTTTTTTTTTTTCTTTTTATTTTGTGCCAAAATTTCTAAATTTTTAATTCAACATATTCTTTTAAAATCCAATAAATTAAAAAAAGTATTTCTTTTTAAAATCTAATTAATATTTGACTTCCTTTATAACAATCGTGTGTCTTTAGGACAAATAAAAGAAAAAAAAAAAACAGTGTTGCAAACACTATCAAAACGACGGCTTATTACTATTGAACTACGAAACGTGTCACTTATAAAATTTTTTTTAGAAAGAATTTCGTGTAAGAAAATGTAAATTTTAAGCTTTTAATTAATAGCCACATGTTTCACACGTTATTTTATATAGAAAATAATAATAATAGTAGTAGTATAGTAAATAATAAAGTAAATAACTGGAATCGTTCATTTCGAAAAGGCTGTGAGAAACAAAATTCTTTTCAGGAGATAGAAAAAATGGCTTATGAAAAGTTGGAAAACTTTATGATCTTTTACTATTTTATTTTAGTAGGGAATAGCAATGCAATATTGGTAAATTAAAATCATTTTTGATTAATTATGCCATAAAAATTAATAAATTAAAAATGAGAGTTATTTCTTTTTCAAAACGGAGATGTGACCTTTTCGAAATAGAGATGATCAATGTATATTATCGTGAGAAGTAATTTTTATTCAAAACTGATGCATGATTTTTTTACTTAACTTTTTGCATTTTTGAAATCAATATAAACCTAGTGAAATTAGCTTATTATGAATTATAAGCGTTCCCAAAATAATTTTTCAATTTACAAGCTTATAATATCTTTTTACAGTTTTTAAAAATGGAAATGCTGCAAAATATGGAACTGTAGACCTCTTAAATATATATAAATATTTCTCACTGACATTATGAGTGAGTTGAGAACGTTAAAATAAAAAATTAAAATGAAATAAAATAAATTAATCAATAAATAAATTTAAGGAAGAAGTAAAAAAAGATGAGTAGAACACAATCCGTGCATGGTGTCCACAATGTAATTTTATTTTTAAAAAAAAGGCTCCATTTGTAAAATATATACATTTGTCTGAACAAAGATTGAAGGAAAAATTAAAGCTGTTTTAAATTTTGTATTCACCTGAAACGAAATAAAAGAGCGTTATTCATGTAATCCATGTTGTTCATCTTTACAAGTAGTAAAAGTCATTTAAAATAAACAAACCAAATTCATTGTGAAAAGCTTAAAATAGCATTCTTTGAGTTGGTTTATGTTTTACAGTCATCTCTTTGCGTCCCATGTGGTCTAGTGGTTAGGATTCCTGGCTTTCACCCAGGCGGCCCGGGTTCGATTCCCGGCATGGGAAAGCAAACTTTTATCGTCTCTTAACAACGTAAAAGACAATTATATGCTAGCAAATTTAGCTTTTAACTCTTTACTCGAAAAAGTAAATACACATTATAAATGTGTAACACACAGAAATTTATGCCAAAGTCATAAAAAAAAAATTGACTTTTTTTAATCTTCAAACGTAGAAAATAATTTCGTTACAATATGTAATTTCGTTTTAAAATGCAGTTTTTCGTTTTTTTGCCAGGGGAATCACAGTTGATTTGTTTTCCTGTAGATGCATTTTTTATGCAAACGTTTTGACGCACTATGGTCACGTGATTCAGAGAAACAGCTGTGTGGCTCTAATTTTTTCTGCAGAATTTCATGAACATTTTCTTGTTCGTTCATTTGCAACTGACGATACGAAAAATGTTTATTTATTATTCTCACAATGAGCAACTAAGGATCTCTGATTAATTAATCACAAGGATACGTTAAAGTGTTTTTAAACTGAATTCAAATTCAAAATTCAGGTCGTAAGAAATCCAATTCAAATAATGCCGTGTAAATATATTATGAAATTCTAATCAAAAAGTTTTTCCAGATCAAAGAATTAGTTGTGCCATGACATTCCTATCACAGGCACCCATGAGTTATTTCATAACAATCCCTGTGTGCAGTGGCATACGCAAGGGGGAGGGGTTAGGGGTTTAACCTCCCCCCATTTCATAGGCGTTGGGGGGTTCACCAGGGGGGGGGGTTGGGGGGTTCAGCCCCCCCATTGGGCATTTACTTATTTAGGCACACAAAAAAACTTTTGGCTACGGCCTTACAAAGCACATATTTTTTTTCCTAAGAAAATTAAACACATATGCATATGATTTTATTTCCTCTTTCTCTGAATTGTTGTGATCATGACCAAAGTATGCAGCTCATAATAAAGAGGACTTTTCATCTGGTTATAATCAGCCCCCTTATCACCTTGTGGAGGGGGGGGGGGGTTACAGCGAAAGGTGGCTTCAATCACCGTACCACACACAGACAAACAGAGATCCTTTCAATCACTCCAGAGGGTTATCTTTCCTTCTTAATGTCTTTTTTACCCATGGGAAGCAATTTGGAAAGGCGCTGGGGTCTGAAAATGAAGGACCCTAGCCAATAATTGTCCTAATGGGTTTTAAACCCTCAAGCCAGGAAGGGATGCTCATCAAGAAACTTAAAGAGCAGTTTGTATTTATTTATGACTTCCTGTCCAAACACCCATTTTGGTAAAATCTTTTTTGTAGATGAGCCGATTAGAAAGCAGATGAACTGTATTTGCATTGCATTCTCATTTACAGATGTTTTCTCATCTCTTATATTTTAAATGTTTTTTTTTTTTTTTTCTTATTATGGTCCATCACTGATTGCATTACGACTCTGGAAATCATACGTTCAACGTTTCCAATTTCACTGCTACGGTTTAGTGCTGCATTTTAATTTAGAATCAAGTATTATTTATATTTTGGCTAAATTTTTAATTATTTACGATACATAATAATGTTTGCACTCCAGCGATGGACACGTTCGTCATCCAACAAGAAAATAAAATTTGATTCAGACGCTTCCACTTCTGAGGTATGTTTTGCTACAAATTTAACAAAATTTTTAGAAATTTCTTGTGGGGATGAGCATTTTTGTAGGGGAATTTGGATTTTTTTACTAAAACTCCACTATTTCCCAGTTTTAATATTATGAATGCTTGGACATAGAAGCCTGCTTAGCGCTAAATATTAAATTTTCTATTGCTTTTGATTTAAAAATTAAACTAATCGATCTAGTAATGAATATTTAATGTTTTTGTGAATCAAGGCCGTATCCACAGGGGAAGAGAGACCCATGGGCCGCCCCCCCCCCCCCAGAAATCCTTTGCAATGTATCATATATTCCTCCCTGAAACTTTGCTTAACATAAGTGTGTCGAAATCTGCCCCCCCCCCCCCCCCGAAAAAATATTCTGGATACTGCCTTGGCTCCGGAGCAGGGGGAGCATGTTAAGAATTAGGAAGGGCAGTGTATGCTTCAAAGTCATACCCTTTATATATACATATACATATATATATATATATATATGACTAGAAATGATGTTAATATAAATTTTTTTAACATATACGATAGCTTTTTGATGTATATATAGTAGATGTATGTTTAGATCTTTGTTGAAGTTAGAGGAGTGGGTATTTGGGGCTTCTGCAACTTAAATTTTTGAAACTGGTCTTACATCTATAATGCTTAGGCTAACTCTGGCGGCAAGGGTTCGAGGGCTTTCCCCAGGAAATTTTTTGAAATCTTCTTAGAAATGCAATTTCGGGATACTTTGGTGATGTTAGAGGAAACAGAAAGGAGTTTGGTTACTCTCCCCCCGCATTTTTTTTCAAAATAAAGTCTTATATCTTTTAAGTTACTTTTGGTGTCACTCGTGATAGTATTCAATGTCCTACTTTCCCTGAAAGTGTTTCTGAAAGTAAAGTGTCTTCAAAGCGTAATTTCTCTATTCTTTCTTTTTTTAAAACTTGAGATCTGAATTTTTTGCCGGGCGGGGGGAGGAGTTGATTTGCTCCGAGGGGGTAGCTCCCCCCCCCCGGGAGATGCCTGAAATAAACACGGAGTATATCTTTAGAGACAAGTATTTATGATTAGTAAATTTTCAACTCTTTTACACGTCTTATTGGTGTTTAGTCTGTGCATTTTTAGGGTGACCTAAACCCCTTTCACCAACCCTAGTTACGCCTATGCCCCCTTTGAGCTCAGACAAATAGGTAAAAACTGTCTAAATTAGGAAAATAATAAGTGCTTTATTTCGTACTCGAATTTCTTTTAGTAGTTTCAGAAAATTATGAACCTCCCCCTTGAAAAAAATCTGCGTACGCCACTGCTCAAGTGTGTACATCTAATTTTACGAATACGCTTAAACACTATCCATGTTAAAGCAAAGATATCGTTAAATCAGGTAGTTGGAGGTTCATTAAGTTTAAAATCCATCGATAATTTGAAGAAGTTCTTAAATCAAGTGTCGTATAATAAAGTTATTCTATACTAGGATTAGCAATCATTACTCCAGCAGGAGGGAAAATATCTTCAGTTAATGCAGAACAGTATATCGCGGGGATAAATAATAGCTTATCAGCCATAAACTGTTGGGAGGGGGCATAGCCCCAATCCCCCCCCCCCCCCCCGCCTTGGATCCACCACTGTCTCTGCTTGCATTTCAATCAAACAGAATACAATAAATCACTACTCGTCAGGTTTCAGCTTCCTACTATTGCCGATAGATGGCGAGTCAGAAATAATCTTAATTTCCAACATAAGCTTCAGCCACAGAGGCTTCAGCCAGAGCCCCCTATACTAAATGCCTTTTGATATGAGAGAAAAACCCGCCGTGAAAAGTTCTCCGCTAGGTGGCGTAAACGACCTGCTGTATCAACTTTAAATTTCTTTTAAGATCTAGTTAGGTTTTAATTTTGGGCAAAATTTGCTTTCTGAAAGATTTTGTTTGCTGTTATGTTTAAAATTAAATAGTTTATATAATTTAAACACTCAGTTCCTCAATCTTTGCCATATGTATATACTTATAAAAGCAGTATTATGAGCAGAGAACTATCGCCCTCTATATAAAAAGTTGCGGCCAAAATGTGTATAGATTTAAAGCGCTATCGGAGGGCATTTAGTATAGGGGGCTCTGCTTCAGCAAAGATCCACTGTTCTAGAAAAACCGAAGAACGGAAGGTCACAGTGCCAGTTTATTTCTACACCATTTAACCACTTCGCCAGAATTCACTGAGAATTATTATAATGTATACATACTTTTAAACATATAAATGCTTTGGAACAAGTTTAATGAAATACATAGCAATTTAATATATCACGGAGAATAAATGTGTAATTAACGCAAAACTGATCGAATATGAGAAGATAATTAAAGAATTTAATGGTTAATTTGACTAACTTTATGGGTGAAAATTAAATATTTTCCTTTTAATTGGAGAGGCTTAACTTGATATTTCTTCGTTGAGTAAAATATTAATAAATATAAAACTCATTGTTAAAAAGAGTTTGTTGTATTAATCATTAATATTAAAAGCAATTATAATAAGAGTTTGAAGAAACGCTTCTTTGAAACAAAAATTAAATTCTTTTAGTTAATTAGTTAAATTAGACTTTTAAAAATTAACTTCTAAACGGAATTTATTGTATGAATAATTAGTTTTTAGTGGTGCACATTCAAAGTAGGTGTGCCCTTTCATATGTTTTCTTTTTTTAAATTATAAATATAGTATTTGTATAAAAATGTATTTGCACTAAAAAGAGCAAAATATGATTTTTTTTTGGGGGGGGGGGGGGGGAGAGAAATAGAAGTATCTTCAATTAAAAATTGTAAAAAGTAAAAAATAATTTTATTCCTTAAACTACATCTCTACAACTTTCACACATAGAAATCGGTGCAGAATTACGATAGATAAAATCTTTTGCAATTATGAATCAATTACAAACATAAATGGCCCGGAGTTTTCAACGGATTTAATATGAAGTAATGCATGGAGTAATTGTAAAAAGACTGTCACACTTTTTAACCGACTTCTAATCTGTTAAAACCAACGTAAAATTAAGCAAAAAATTTGCAAAAACTACAGCCATGTGTTTCGAGGTTACAAGGAGACCCTTTTCCAATGCAGTAAGTCTCTGATGAAAAACATCCAACTGAAGCAACTGGGATAAATGCTTTTCATCTAGAAGCTCACTCTTGTGCATTGAAAAACTGGTTCCTTGCAACCTCGAAACACGTGTCTGTAATTTTTGCTAACTTTGTGCTGAATTTTACGTTGGTTTTTAATATTTACTTGTAGTGCAAAAGCTTACATTTTATTTCTAAACCTGAGTTTAAAAATCGTATCGGTGCTGTTTAACGAATGAAATTATGTTAATAGTATTCAGCACAACTTTTAATCTGAACTCGGTCATATCACCCCCCCCCCCCCCCAATTTTTTAACAGAAAAAATTGATGAAAATAAAAAACTGAATTTATACTTATGGGAACTGAATCAAACATTTATTAAACAAGAAATTTACGAATCATTCCTTAAACTTGTTGTTTTAATAATAATTGATTCATTTCTCAAGTGACGATCCTTCGAAAATAGATTAATTTTCTACTTCGTGTTTTTTGTTTTAAACAAACGAAGCAAAAATTTGCCAAATTTTAAAACAGCAGTTTTTGAAACTTTAACAGAAAATTATGATTAATGTAATGAGTCAATTTTTACAATCAATCACAAAACGAGTTAAAGGTAAAACAATTAAAATGAGAACATTTTTTCGAATAAAGGTTGTTTACAAAAAAACCAAATTATCCCCGACATTAAGAAAAAGTGCTACTGCAGTTTCTGCTTGGTCCGATTTTTCCTCACCGAATTTGAAAGCAGGGTTTTTCAGTATTGTTATGGATACATTTTGTCTTTTTAAATTTTATGATTTTTTTTGCCCCTGCATAGTTTTATCTGCCTAGAACAATTTCTCTTTTTCATGAACTTGCACAGGCAGAAAGGAGATATGATGTTAAGACAAGTGTTTAGAGTCAGATTTTCACTCCCAAACATAGTTAAACGCAAGAAAGTGAATGAAAAGACTTACGATTGAACTCTACAGGTGAGTGGACCGTCGGAGTTACTGCAGTAACACTTCGTAACAGTACAGTAAATCCTTTTATTTATATCGATTAAAGTTAGTAAGTTATATTTAACTGGTAAATATTTTTTAAACAGAAAGGTAACATAAATTAGAAAATTCGAAGTAAAACACTTAATTTTAACTGAAATTGTTTTCCAAATGTAATGTACAAACATTTTTCGACTGTCATATTAAAAAGATCATCGGACGAAATTAGGCAAGTGAAACGTTTTGTTTCATTCTACATTGATAGATGGCGCAACTGTATTTTCTCCTCTATTCAGATTAAAAAGCGGAAATAGGCGTGCCAAAAGGGCGGGTCCAGACAGGAGGCTGAAAATGTGAAAAGGCTCTCTTTTGGAAGAAAACAACGTTTCTTTATTCAAATAAACACCAAATCACAGAGTTTTAGAATTTTTATTTTTGATGCAGCAAATGTAAAAGTATTCTTCTCAAGTTATCTTATAAATGAAGTTCATGTAAAATAAAAATTTGATTCAATAACTTACTGAGAAGATTTGAAACAGTTATATGTGTATCAACATATTACACCACAGGAACTCTTTGTTAACTCATGCATTAATTTTTTCCAGTTTTTTTTTTGAAAAAAATAATCTTTTTGATTTTTTTATTGATCTGCAAAATGTTCCATTTTCTCGATCTCATTCAATTTGATAAATATTTAACGCTATCGGCAATGCAAACGTAAACATTACGATAGCATTGAGCTGTCCCTGCTATAATTTAGATAGCTCCTTATAATTTGTTTCGACAAAATAGCTAAGTCTTTTATAAAAAATTTCGGATGATTATTTTTTAAAATCAATGTAAAGCAATTGCTACTTTACGATATTATTGAATGAGATATAATGTTGTAGTTAAAATGCTAAAATTAATGATGCACACACACAAACACATATTTTTTTTCTGACTTGATTTCTTGTATTTCACATAAAAATTGATTTTCATGATCTTTGCAAAAAGATAGGTTATTTAAAGACAAAATATTTATTTTTGTTACTTGAACCATGCATTTTAATGGAAGAACAATGGTTTTATTCTCAGTCTTTAAATGTAAGAAAGAGCATATATCGAATCCCCATTCTCCCCCCCCCCCTTTAAAATAAATCATTTTAAAATGAATCATGTCTTTGAAATACAGGGAAACACGATCTAACATTTTCCTAAATGTTTTCAGAAAGCATAAAGTTTCGCGAATTAATCTTTATAAAAATAAAAACAGAACTGTAAACCACCCATTTGACTCTTTCTGACTGAGCTTAGTGGTCTTTCTACCTGGTTCTTGCATTAGAGCTTGTGCTGCCATCTAGTAGCGGCATTCGAAGTTATTTACTACACTGTTTGACATAGTATACTCGCTAAACAAGAAGCGTCTGATTCTAATATCAAACTAATCAGTAGTGTAGTACCCCCGGAGAAAAAGTGGGGGGACGCTTGTGTTAAAATATAAAAAAGGTAGGGGGACATTTGAGATAAAATAAAAAACTGGGGGGACGCCTTTTCCCCGGCGTCCCCCTCGACTACACCCCTGGCACTAATATGCAAACTCGTGCCAATAGGAAGCCAGTTCCAAACATGATAATAAAAAGAAGGGAATAAATAAAAATAAGCAGATCAAAGAGACTATCGGAAAATTTTTCAGATATTACTTACTTCGTTTCGTAGACGGTACCAAAAATGTCACTAAAAAAGAAAGAAGAAAATAAATCTTTTTATGAAGAATGCAATCTTTTGGAGCTCTTCTCAGGTAAATGCATAGTAAGTTTCTCTCGTAAATCAAGTGCTTCAATCGTTGTAAAACCACCGATCTTCAAGCGAGGTGCTTGGGGCTTCACTAGCTTCACTTGTTTATCACATATTTAAAAAAGGAGCCGAAACCACATTTATTGAAAAATTTGTTACATGGTCATTTTTGTTACCTAAGGAAAAGTTCTGTAACTATGTTAAAATAATCAAAATATTAACACTTGATTTGGCATTCTTTCAATATAAAATTGGCTGGGCCAAAGTGTAACTGTATAAAGCAGGAAATGCCATGAGTCGATTTATTTGTAGTAAGGGTATTGCAATTGCTTATACATGAAAACGAAGTGTTTTAAAAGCGCGATTCATTGAATCCCCTAATTTCCCCCTCTGAATTTATTGTTTGTCTGTAAAAAGAGAGAGAGAAAGAGAAAAAGAGCGAGAGACCAAACCGGTCCCTTGACCCGAAATGGGACCAGACTCACGGCTCGTGAATGTCAGCAAAGATAAACAAAAATTAAGATAATTGAACATCGCTTTGTTAAAACAAACTTATCCGAAAGCAGAATAAATTAAGTAAATAAAAACAAATAAATCGATTTCCAAATATTTTCGGGCATTTCCCCGAGCAAGTTCAAGTGTTTGCAACTATAGCCTAGAATTGCGTGGGCTTGAGTATCAAAAATTTTTCAAGGGGAGATTGGAAGTGTGGAAGAGATTCATTTTAGCTTCTTACTTCCAATCTCTTGAAGATAACCAAAAGCTGTGTTTTCACGACTTGAGTTTCGAAAAAGTTAGTGATGACCTCATGAACCATCCTCTTTTTCCTTACGTCATCAAAGACAGCGGAAAATTGTGCTTTTGGGACTTCAAAACTTGAGGGAGGGGGGAGGCTTGAATTTCCCACAATTTCCCAATAATGTCACAAAAAAAAAAAAAAAATCCATTCCTTCTTACTATATTCGGTTTCTTTACTTTTGTTTTTGTTAAGTGGTCATCATGCAGTCTCAATGACGACAAAATTCTTCCTAACGGATTCAGACACCCCTCACGTGAACAAAAATAGCCTAGTACTGCGCTTTTCAGACTTCAGTTTCGAAAAATTTCCGGGAGAACGCCTCCGCATCCTACCCCCTTTTCCCTAACTCTTGCAGATTTCTTGAACTATAACTTTTTCTTTCTTTTTTTAATTTTTAATTTTAATTTCGAAAAAATATTGGGAAATAGTCTTCTCTTCTTCAGAAATCCTTTATTCCCGTATTCTCTTGTTGGCGTAACTATATTCTACAGCAGTGGATCCCAACTTTTTTCTTCTTGTGAAACTTCTGTAAAATCCCCCCAAAAATAACAAACCACTTAGTATGGCAATAGAAAACAACAAAATTGCTAGCACAATATTATTTTCTATCTTCTATAGTAGTTAAAAGAAAAAAAAAAAAAACACAATATGCTTGCAAAAAATTGAGGCATAGAGGAAGAAACGGAGTATTTTTTTCATACTTTTTTTATTAGTTATTCTGCTTGAGTTATTAACATGGCAGGCTAAATAAAAGACATAGGCAGAAACAGAAACTAATGCCAATCTTCTTTTAATGAATCAATTGCATGAATTAAATTGAATGAAATTAGTTATTTCTTTAACTAATTAACTAATTAACCTGAAATTAGTTATTCCATTAATCCCCTTTCCCACTCTACGCAAAACACCTGGGGGATCGCGAACCACCGATTTGGAAGCATTGCTCTAGAGGATCATGATTTATTGGGTAACATTGTTCTAGAGGATCATGAATTATTGGGTAACATTTGTTCTAGAGGATCATGATTTATTGGGTAACATTGTTCTACAGGATCATGATTTAGCGCAATCAGCGCTGTGGCGTATGATGGGATAAGGATATCGTCGCTTTTTGTAAGTGAGACAGCCAACAATACATTTAGCAACATTACATTTTGCCACCGTTGCGGCGACGTAAAAGCAGATTTATATCTATACACAACAATCTCTTATTCACAAAGCAGAGTTTACAACGCCGTATTCGAACTATAGCTTCGAACCAAACACATTCCAATCACGTGTTTTATGAATCATGAGCGAGTTAAGACAACATTTCATTAAGTAATGGTTCAGAACCTAATAACTTTTGTAAAGTGGCTGGGCGACTCAGCATTTTAAAATTTGTTTTTAAACACAAGTGACGCCAAGTTAAATTTCTTAAAAGAATAAAGGATGCAGTAAGAAAGAGACAAACTTGTCAGAGCGGAGTTTAATTCTGAAACTAACTAATGTTCAGTGCCTGAAGCAGGGGAACTGAAAGCGTTCTAAACACTATAAATTCAAACTTAAATGTACATTGAGGCAAATTAAAATTGAATGATACATTAACACAAATCTTTCAGTGAAATGATGCTGAAAGGGGGAAAAAAACCTTTCAAAAAGAATCAATTATTTAAACAAGCTTACATAGGAAGAAAACGTGAGATACAGCGAAACAGCAACTAATGTTAATCTTTTTATGAATCAATAACATTAATTAAATTGAATGAAATTAGTTATTCCGACGTGCTTAAAATTCAGAACATAATTAATATCGGGAGCATGCCTACTTATAAAAAGGGAGGATCGATTAGGAAAAAAAAAGGCGCGAAAATAGTAATTAAAATTAATTAGTCCCTTCAGCAAAATTCTAATGAATCAGACTGTCCGGAGAATGTGCATTTAATCCCTTTTCACGCCAATTAAATGCTTTGTGTTGATGGAAGGTACGCTGCTAAAAAGGTTAGGAGATAATCAGATTCGGGAAATGGCGGTTTTAATCTCCTCATTTTCTCTCAAAACATTTGCGCCGGTCCCGTTTGTTCTTCCTCTTAAACAAAGAGTTTAAGATGTTTGCTGCTATTTGCCTGGGGAAGGGGGAGGGGGGCATATTCCGTGGAAGCGACTTTTATATACATATAGGCGACATAGTCTCATATTTCAATCTAACCCTTTACATTTGAGGCAAGAAGGATTTGCTTTTGAATCACTGTTTCTCGAATGAAAGCATTTAATTGCAAGTTCTGAAAAATTTACCATGTAGCTGTGCTATTTGGGAACTAATTTTCGCCATCATTCTTCTTAAGTATCCATATCGTAATTTTTCGACACAAACATTTTTTGGGAGTAAACTCTATAACTTCCCCTCCATTTATTGTAGAAATTTAATTGCCACGGTTTATAGCTTATTTTCAGCTATCAAAGCAGTGTATTCAGGTATCCTACCAGTGAAGACGTCAGGTAGGATCGAGGTAACCCAGTTGGTTAGGCCCTGAGGTCATGGGTCAAGGGATCCGTGTTTGATACTGCCCGATCAATGACCGTCTGTGTACACTGATGGTACTGGTGCCATTAAATCTGTCGTGGTCACTAAGTTCTCCACGTTCCCATCACAAATCAATGTCTACGGGGGTACTGGAAAAGGGTTAGATCAGCTTCTATTCCAGATAAAAAAATACAAATCTTGATAGATGCTTTCATCTATCGTGAGTTGTCTGAGGTTAAATTGTTCTTCTACCTGTACGGTACCTCATGTCTCAATACACGATCTTTTTTTGCCTTAATTCTTGGTTGCTTTGGGAGGGAGCTTGGATTTTTAAGTAGCAAGAAAAACAACTACAGAAGTCAACTCGAATAATCTTTTTATGTTTATTATTCTAAAAGCTATTTTCGCTCGTTTGTTTGAACACTGTACAGTTCAACAATCCTTGACGAACTCAAAAAAGATTTGACGCAAATTCAACCGGCCCGAAAAAGAAATTCAACCAATATCAAAAGAGCTATTAACTGTACATGGTAAAATACATTCTCTAAACATTTAAAAAATTCACTTAAAAAAAAAAAAATCTTCTAGAGTCATCACCATATTCTGTGAAAATAGATAGTAGTTGTTGCAGCTCCTGTTTCGTATGAAAAAAAATAATTTATTAAGTCTGTGGCATTGCATAAATAGACAATAAGTAATGATTACAAATGCATTTTTGATTCATTCTTTTCTTTCTAGAAGTCAATTCTTCTTATTTATGCTTTTTTACCACAAATTATGCGTAGCTGTTCTGAGATCTAACGAGGTAAGAATTTCGTAATCTCTCCCAGTTCGCCTATACAGTCAAGGCCTCAAGAAAAACACTATTTGCCAACTATGGTAACCCAGCTAAAACTGGCTCAATTTGTAAATTTTATTCCAAATTTTTACGTTTTCTTGAAATCCTTCCTCCTGCTCTCTTTTCTCGGGGGCTTTCCTCTTTTGTCTTTCTACGAGAAGGCGAGGCAGGGGGAAAGTCAGGATGATTTCGCAGAACGTCATCCAATAAATCAGTGCAGTTTCGAGCCCATAAATTCCACCTTCCTCGCCAATCTACCTGAGTGACGATTTGGCGCCAATTCGTGAATATGGCTTTCCTGAAATGCACCAATGAGAGTCAGAGGTGATTTACCGCTCTTTGTAACAACCGTCGGATTTAAGCTTTGCGACAGAGATTGTAATTTGACGCCGACACTTTAATGGGCTTGTAAGGCTGCTAGCTGAGGTTATTTATGCCTGCTATGAAAGTGTGCGCCTGGAGATATTTTAATGCTTAGCAATGCTTATGCATACTAATAAATTAAGATTTAACATCTTAAGATGATGCTGCATTGTAATTGGTTTGAAACATTAGACCTTGGCCGTTTAGTTGGTTTGCGCAACTGTTTCCGAAATCTACTTTCCATATCGATCCGATTACAATGAACATTTATTACACTAGGGTAGACGAGAAGGATGAGTGTTATGATAGTCACTGTCGCGTCTAGGAAAGCTTTGCTCGAATCCTTAATACCCGTATGCGGTGTGGTTTACCAAGGGAGAGAAATGACATGATAATAACCCATTCAAATCTTATTTTCACAAAAGACAAATACATTGCGATTAGGTCTTGGTTAGAAAGGGAAAGTTAAATATTGTGAAACCTATAAAACTTGAATATTACATTATTGTATGTTAGACCAGGGGTTCTCAACCGTTTTTCACTTGTGGCCCTTTTATAAACACGAAATTTTTTCGTGACCCCTTTTAAGTATATATACATGTATGTATATCTATATACATGGAGATAAATACATAGTTAGATAATGTTGTGTAAACAAGAAACATACAACCCGAAAGTTTGAGAATTTTCCCGACTTTATAACTGACATTAAGAGAGAATGAATTTAAATAGTATATAATACTGGGAAATGATATTTCTATTATTTAATACCAGGAGCATTTTAACACAAAAATGCAAGAAATTTTTAAAGGCAGCACAAATTCTAATAGTTGAAAATTCAATTATAGAATTCAAAAATTGCTTCTAATAGCAAGATTTGAATTCTTCCCATAGGAACTCACTCATGTTAAACATTTTTTCTCGGTTGAAAAGTAACCCCAAAATAATTATTAATAATAATATTAATAGAAACATTTTTTGTCAGAGTTATACATTAAACGTTATTTCTGATAAAACTTGTCCAAAGCTTACCTAACTATTAGATTTGTATTTATATGGGATCCAAATTACCCTGTGAAGCCTAGCGCTTTCTCTTAAATGTCCAAAATTAAACAAAAACTTTTTCACAACAAATAATAAAGCATAGTTAAACTTCAAAAATTAACATGCATAGTTAAGGTAGCACTAAGATGCATAGAAACGAACTGCCACAGTTAAGATGCTCTCTGGAGAATCTGACTATTACTTCAAAATAATAGAGATTAGTTCCCTAAAGGAGCAATTTTACCAGTTTGACACATTTAAGCCATGGCATTCTTCCTGAGTATCATGATTTTTTTAGTTTCATATTTTTTCCTGTGGCCCCCTAGATTTCTCTATGGCCTCCAAGGGAGACATATGGCCCCTGTTGAGACCCTTATTTAGACAATGAAATCCTTAGTTAACCCTTTATACTGCTTTTTACTCCTAAACGAGTTACAATTACATAGGCAACCTAGGGGGGAAATGATATAGGCAGAGCAATTGGTCACGCCGTAGATGGAAGTTATTTTTAGCTCTTCGTTAGTGTTATGACATTTTTAGAATCAACAAATAAAGCGAAATCGTAGGTTCTTCATATTGTACAGTGAAAAATTCTGAAGTTATTCTGAGTACTAATGTCCCTGCAGTCGTTTTGACTGATTACACTGGTCTACAAAAAAAAACTTTTTTTTCTGCCCCAACGAATTTGTTAACTGATCTTAGAAATATTTTTCACGCTGAACTCGAAAATGAAATCCATTTTTCTCTATCACGTAAGGATTTTCTGTGCAGGTGCTGTAATAGTTGACATTAATAACATTTACCCTAAATTATTGCAGTACCTTACAAGCTCCCCTTAAGTGAAGAGGAAAATTGTTTTCATTTTCGAATTGAGCTTGGAAAATACTTCTAAAATCAGTCAATAAAAGTCCTTAGGACCCCCCACCCCCTTTTTAAGGGCATTGTAATTTTTACATTAGAAGCATTTCCACCAAAAAAGCCAAGTAATTTTCTATTTTCCTTTAAAATTTTCAATTTGACATGTTATGGCATACTTTGCCTCAGGAATGTCCCTTTTTAACGTCCAGCAGTAATCTGCTAACATAGTTGCACTCCACTTCCCTTGACATCTCTTTTCGATAACTGAAATGTCCTGATGGAACCGCTTCCATGTTCATCGGTTATACAGCTCGCATGCTTTCATTGGGCATTTTTACACACAACAGGAGATTTCTATGATAAAATATAGTAGCTCATGCACATCAAACGTGTCGTACAGTATCAATCTTTTGCCTAATTTGCCTTTGTATTCCAATTCTTGCGAAATTCCTACCGAGACCCGCACCCAGTGCAGTAATTTGATACGCACTTCCGTTCAGGGGTCTGCGGGGGCTGTTTGCGACACTCCACTTAAGTTTTTTCCAGCAAAATAAAGTGACCACTGATTTAACGGTTGACATGCAAGCTCTTTTGAGTATTTTATCTCAATAAAAACGATGCTGCGTGATCGTAAAAACACTGAAAAAACGTAAAAATCGAACTTTTCCTTCCTCATAACTAAAAAACTATATGTGATGGGAAAATTTTGATGCCAGATATGGATTCCTCATGCAAACTACATCAGGAAAAGGGAAATTCATTCTTGGGGCAAAACACTTGTTGACCAGTGTTATCAGACATATCGCAGTAATATAGCAGTTATATATCCATTTCTTCGTACACTGCAAAGCCAAATAGAAAAACTAATTAACTGATATATTGCTTATAAACTATTAAATGTTAAAAGAAGTGAATTGTGAATGCAGAAGTTAAATCAAAAGAAGCTATATGAGCTTTTTTAAGTTCATACTTCGATCTGTTTATGTGACGGCTTTCTAAATATTAAATTGCGACGGCTGCATTTTGTATGTATTCAAAACATTCAACACTTTTATTTATAGTTTACCTAAAAGTGAAAAGAGATTTAAAAGAAAGTAATAAATAAAGTTTCCGAGAAAACAAGTGAATGATAATTTTTATTTCCAAAAGATTTAAATATCCTGTATTTATAAAAAGAAAAAAAAAGAATTTTAAGAAAATTATCACACAAAACGTTACAAGCAAAATTAGAAAATAGATACGTCGAAAAATATAATAAACCATAAAAGAATGCAAAAAAATTATTTAACTAAACTAAATAAAAATTCTAACAATATTACTTACACATGTTTCAAAGACGTCCAAAGCATATGAATAAGATTCATATTGTAAGTAAAAAAATTTGTAAGTTGAAATATTTCATCTGATTTTTCACTGCAGCTTGTGAGCTCCTTACGTAATGTCATTAAAATTTTATCATGGTTTTATTAGGACATTTATATTTAATCAGGGAACGAAAGAAAATTTCTAACATAGTAGCGTAAAAATCTCTACCATTCGCAGTTCAAGATATTGCAAATTTCGAAATATTTTTAAATGTAAAGTTTCCGTTGCGTAATGCATTTATTTCGTCATCTCTTTTAAAACTTCGTCATGGTATCTTTTCAGCTCCCCTTCTTTTTTCGCCAGTAGTTTTAAAATTTCAGGCACGGCTTCGCGAGTACGGTTACAAACAACGTATCCTCAGCTTTATAAGTCGTTTCTTTTTCTTCTTCTTCCAGCTCAAAAGCGAACTCGTCGAAAGAGTAAGTAATTGCAGATGCGATCGGATTTCTGAACTTGCTGATTGGAATCGCAATGTGAGCCGAAATTGGAATATCGGCTTGAAATAGATAGGGACGAAATGGCAACGGTGGAATTAACAGGACGGGGGTGGATGGGGGAACGTTTCCTTAATTGCTTGGGAAACTCGGAATTTTTGAAAAGAAAAGAAGATTTTTTTCCCTATTTCACTCTTTTTATGTTTTAGCTTTTTTAAACGTTAGAAAGGATGATAATGAAAATTAGTTACATTTTGTAAAAAAATAATCTCTCTCTTTAAATGAGTCACTCGGATGCGGTTAAGTCCGTTTTTGATATTTTCTGATTTTTGTAAATTTTAATGGAATAAATATTATTCTTCTTGCTGTAAAAAGGGTTGAATCGTTGCTTCGTTTTTCTATGTCAGACAGCCCTTCATTCATTATTTTAAAGTTTCTGAATAAGTTATAATATTGATGTATGCATTAAAAAACGTTAGTTTTATCACTTTTTTATTTCTGTACTTAATGCTGTTTTTGCTGCAATACAACCATTTAAAAAACTCACAGATTCTTTGACAGAAAAGTTAGCATTTTTAGTGTACTAATGCATATTTCAAATACAGAATTCGTCGATTACAAAATAAGGGGTCGTTCATAAATGATGTCACGTTTTTTCCCCATATATTTGACCCCCCCTCTTTCCTTTGTCACATGTCACGCTATGTTGCATAAGGCATGATGTCACACTTTGTCACAATTTCACGAACCGCCCTCCCCCCTTGAAGCGTGACATCATTTATGAATGATCCCTAAGTAGATGAAATTAAGGTAATTCATCTTCAGAATCTTTTTTTTTTTTTTGCAGTTGCTTTTATAAAATTATTTAGAACTCAAATCAATAAATGAAAAAAGAAAAAATTCTACAAAAGCGTTGTTGAATTTTGGTTGAAATAAAATATTTTACTTAGTATGTGAAACACAAGAGCTATTTATGGGGAATTTCACCGTATTAGCCGGTAGGGTGGCGCAGTGGTAAGGCACTGGCCTCGTACGCCCAAGCTCGCAGGATCAAACCTGGCCCAAGGCGGTGGGCTTTAAAGACGCAGAAAATCGTTAGCGACCATGTCGTATGATCATGCGGCATGTTAGGAGCCGTTCATAAATGACGTCATGCTTTTATCCCACATATTTGATCCCCCCCCCCTTTGTCACGCGTCCCGCTATGTTGCATAATGCACGATGTCACATTTCTTGTTCCCCCCTCCCCTCCCCTTGTCACAGTTTAACGAACCCCCTCCCCCCCTCGAAGCGTGACATCATTTATGAATGATCCCTTAAAGATACCTTGAGTATCCGTTTGGCTTGGATACTCTCGGCTAAATTAAATTCCTAGTGCAGTTTGCACCGTTTAGAGTTCAGGTGCCACCATCTAGGGGGAAACTGAACGCCAAAATTCTTAAAGTAGTAATGGCATCCGCCGATAGTGGTACTACTTGAAAGAATGGATGCCGATTTCCAGGGGATGCACTAGATCTTCAAACGTTCGTGACCATACGCAGCCCAGTTTGGGCATAAGGGTAGAGTTTATGCGCTTTCTTTCTTATATTTTCCATAAATTTAAGGCCAATCTAAAAAAACTTTTGGTTTAAAGATATCTACAATACAAATAATTATGTCTCAACACTAAAAATTTTAAAGATTTGTTAAAAATATAAGAATATACATTATGTCTTAAATACCACTTAATGCCCCTCATAGAAGAAGTTTGCTTTTATAAATAAATAATCATCGTTAATTTGGATTTTTTAAAATAATCAATCTTCTTCAACAGTTTATCATTGTTTCCTTAATATGAAGCCGGATAATGTAAACCTATATTTAGGGAAATCATGTGATAAGTCCTTTACTTATGATTTTATGACGAAACCGCAACTGAAATCCTATCTAGGTTAATATTTGTATAAATATCCTGTTGAGTTTAATTTAGTGTACATTTATCTACTGATGAGGGTGCTTCTTCTAACTCAACCGCACGAGCAAATCATTTCATGTTGCAGATGCTCCATCTGGCTCCTAACCAAAGATCAGGAAATAATTTGACTATGCTATCTCCGGAACATGAGAATGATGTTACGGATTTTTGCCCAGGTTGATTCCTTGGATTTTTTTAATTTGATATACTTTATTACTGACTTATAACTGATTTTCAAGTTAAAAGCATTTTGAAATGAATTTTGTTTATCATTTTCATTCTGATAAAAGTAATGCAAAACTCAATCTCTTTTTTTCTTCATGACGTGGAGATTCGCACTTTTCTCTTTGAAACTACTTTCTTTTTTTTCAGGTTTTTCTTTTGAAATACAGTTTTGGCGGATTCGCCCTTGTCGCATGGAACGCCTCAGATTTTAGCTCCATGTATTGCACCCTTCCAAACGCAACTTTTTTAGGCTGCTTTTTATTTATTACTCAGACGACTATTTTATATTTCTTATTATTTTTTGAAAGACGATTTTTTCTTTCGTCTAGCTTCTCAAAACTTGCAAATTGAAAATTCGTGAATTGAATAAAAACTACTACCAGTTCATTCAAAGGATCGAAAATGGAATGAAGAAAAAGAAAGACTTTTATAAATGTACAATGAGAAGAAGCTGTTTTGTCTGATGTGCAGTATGTTCGAGAAACAGACGTTATTCTCTCGGAATATTCCAACTGCAGATGTGGCTTATGATGTTGTGAAAAGCCGCAAAGGCACAGTTTGAGTTGTAGAACTTCAGTCGAGGAGTCTCTGGGTAGACATTACGACGACCAGCGAATCTTATGAATTCCCAATTCCTTTGAATCTTGGACTCCGGTATCGTAAAGAATAGTGAAAAAGTGTGAAAAACTTTTATACTTCTGCGTGCACAGAGTAATTTTACTGTGTTGTATTCCTGAAAGAATGGCTTCTCATTTTCACTTACGGGAGTTGTTTCAAGAAGAATTTAATCTTATGGCTTTTTGAAAATTGGGTTTTGTAGATAATTATGTCTTTAAGATGTAGTATTACGAGCAGAAGTATATTCGAAAATATTGGCAAATGATTGTTGCGCGGATGATGTCCAACAAGGGTTAAAAAAAAAAAAAAACCAATCAGACTGCCTATGAAGCTTCTTTTTGCTTGTCATCTCCATTTATGTCAAGTGAATTGCATTGGTTTGGCAACGTGATATTGTGAGGATAATGTTCAACTAGAGTTGAACCTCACAATCAAGCTTCTTGTCATTCTCCCCCCTCCCTTTTTTTTGGTTTTTATCTCATTGGCTATTAACCCTCTAATGCCCAAGTTTTGTTATTGTCGTCCGCCTTGAGGCGGAGTTGGGAATTTGACGGTTAAAATATAAAGCAGTGTTTCTATCATTCGGTGCTAATAAAATTCCAGGTGGTGGCTCAGCCGATAAGGCTGAGCCATCTCCTAGACTTTGGATAGGAACCAAAAGAGCCCGATTTTCGCATCAGCAGGATTGTACTTCCAATTAAAACTTGTATGGAAAGATAATAACACGTCATTACGACGAAAAAAAATCTCTATTTCTTTAAAAGTGTATAAACAACTTCCTTATCATTTTCAGCCACAAAACTTTTCATTCGTTTAGAATAGAGCATCCTTATTAAAAAGGCGCATTTACGCGAAACTCACCAGGCCGTTCAATTGGTTGCACATAACTACTACACGCTCGTCTTGTCTGATTAGAGTGCACTCTCAGGAACGCATGCTCAAATCTCACGAAACTTTCGTCGTATTTGACGAAATGGCTTCGTGAAAAATGCTCCGATTAAACCTTTCGTCAAATTGCCGAAATTTGTGTAGAAGCTTTTTAAAGTCACGTGATTGCGTGAGGAAAGAATCGTTATAAATGACGAAATTTTCTTGACGATTGAAGAATCGTCGAAAATGAGGATCCTATTTTTGAGAGTGTGACATTTTCTCATATGACTTTGATTTTTGATTACCCTATTGGAGGTATATGCCATCACTGTTGGTTTGATAACCATAGAAACAGTCTCTTACAACCGAGGCAAAATGTCTCCATCGCCTTTGGTGTGAATGTACCCTGAGAAATAATACGAATAAGACGTTAATTTGCCGAACTTCACATTAAAAAATGTTGCCTTGAACTTTTAATTTGACATTGAATTAATTTTCCGAAATTCACGTTAAAAAATGTTGAATTGAACTTTTAATTTGACATTGAATTAATTTGCCGAAATTCACATTAAAAAATGTCGCCTTGAACTTTTAATTTGACGTTGCATTAATTTTCCGAAATTCACATTAAAAAATATTGCCTTGAACTTTTAATTTTACATTGAAACAAAAATACATTTCCATAAAAATCTTTTAGCTGTTGCAAAAAAATACCATGATAATAAGACAGTGGTGGCGACAAGTAAAACAACACAGTTCTCGAACGAGAAGGATTGAAGTATGGGATTATGATTTTCCCAGAACTTATTCTGACAAAAACAACATTCCCCCAGTTGGAAAGCTTAACCTCTTAAAACCTTTCTCCGGCGTCGGTGGTTGCCCTAAGATAGGGCGTTTCATCACCGCAGAACTCCCGCTGATAGTTCATGACAGCGATTTCTCAAAGAAACAGAGCACATAAATCGTTCTATGAGATGCGACAGTCTTTTGCGTCACTGTCTGCGTCTCTCTCTTGAACCCCACATAAGAAGTTCTTATGAAGTGTCGGGGATTATTGATAAAAGTCGTCAGTAATAAAAAGTTTTGTTTTTTATTATATATATATATATATATATATATATATATTTGCAAACAGGTTTAGGCTTAGATGAGTGTTGAGATGTAAAATATTTTTAGAGTTTAATAAGCTGCATTTTATATACTTTTTATCTGAAATTTCCTGCAAATTATATAATTTTTATTTTCTGAGCCTATAACCTCTTCATTCCAAGTGTACTCAATTGGGTACATTTTAAAATACTGTTTATTAACTACTGTTTGTGCGATTTGAAAGCTAAAACACCCAATTGTTTTTGAAATTAATCAACAGATAGTTTACTTCGTTTTAAACATGGAAAACATGGAAATTGGGCATTAATTAATATTTAAACTAATTAATAATTAAAATTAAGAATTTTTTTTTTTAGTTATTTTGTTTTGTAATCATTTTTTGAATCAGAGAACCAAAAAATTGCGTCAAAATCGTTTTTGCTTAGTTCTGAGGTTTGAAGAGGATAAGATAGTCCAGAAAATATAAAATAAATGGTCTTTTTTGACTAATGTGCCAGTTAAATTAGATTTTATAATTTTAAGGTGTCGGGTGCGTCACGTGATATATTATTTCTTTTTTTTAAAAACTTACCTTTAAACATTTGCTTTGATTTCAAACCGTCAAATTATATTTTGTAACTATATTGCTGGTTATCTACCTGCATTAAATGTAAATTGTGTGAACAGTACATTGAAAATATTCCAATTAATTAGAAGTGAATTTCCAAGGCGGTTTCTTATATTCGATTCTATAGCGTTCATTGATGAAAACACTTACTCACAAGCGTATGAGAACCCAAAGATTGTCAGCAGCGATATTTCACGGGTGCCATAGAATCGCCATCTCTATCATAAGTATATTGAACCAAAAGAAATGCCTAAATATTTGAATGCTTCGGCGGGAAAAAAAAGGTGGTGTAAATCGACAGTTTGTGTGAAGAAAAGCGTGCTTTCCTATATCGTCGACAAAATGGTAAAGTTGCGAATCTGCGAAATTTCAATTTTTTCAGGAGAGCAAATAGTAACTTTAAATAGTTCTGTTTAATCTAGTTTTTCTTGAAGGAATTAGTTGTCTTAGTGTGTATTTCCAATTACCCTAAACTACTGAAGGTTAACTCACATTTTATTACTTATTTTGAGGATCTAACTACAGTTTCGCAACTTTTGCATCAGATCCGCAACTTTACCGTTGTGTCGATGATAAGGGAAAACTGAGAGTGCGTCATTACTTAGGACTTTTTTAGCAAGAAAAAAAAATTAACTATTGTAATAGTAAAAGCTACTAGCTACCTTGAAATTTATTTCTGAATATGTTAACAATATCTAGTCAATATTTCAGTAAGTTCAACCAAGTTGACTAACATGAAATATTTTCCACATTGCATTTCTCAAATTTGAGCACAATATTTGAAAATATATAAATAGAAGAAAAATAAAACATACTTTTTATTTTTGACCAATTAAAACACTTTCTACTTCACAATTTAAGAAAAAAGAATCTTGTTAGGAATAAATGAATTTTGTGAAAGTTGTTTTGTCGTCGCAGTGTCAATGCTGCGAAATCCATCTGTTTTCGCTACAACACGTTGATTCAAACTTTTTTATACCTTTTCATGGCTCCTAGCATGAATCTTCACAGCGGATATGTAAGGAAAATTCTCAGTTGAAGTTAATTTAGCAGAAAAGCTTTCATACCTAAATTCATCATTTCAGCATGCAGGTACATAAACATAGGAACGATAAAGTATGGCTTTCATTTTTGTTCCTTACCCCATTTGTTTCTAGATGTCTTAATTCTTAATTAATTAATGTAACTTCTACGTACAGTCTCCAGAAATGAACTTTGTAAAACTTATTTCCCTGAGAAGGTAGTGTTAATACAGGGAAAACAGCCTATCGTCGATACACCACGTTCGTTCGTTGAAGCTATTTTTTTCTGTTTCATGTCTTGTACCACGGATCTTCGCAACAGAAACAACGTAAAAAAGAATAATAAATATTTTTAAAGTATTTAACTATATAAAAAAAACACAGTTTTGAAAATGTTACTTATGTTTTCCCGTAGCTCCAAAAACGGATTATTTTATTTTGTTAAAAACTGAATACATAAGCAAAACGTTAGCTTTGAGAATAATATTTAGTCGGTGCAGTAAATTACAGCACGGCAATTTAATGCATGTAAAGCTAAATTGTTTTGACCACTTTAATGACGGTAATGAAATAGCTATAAATATTAAATCTAGTTCCGACATCGTAAGTGGATTAGTCAATTTGTTTGATGTCGTCTCTCTGATATAAAATTATATATTTTGTTCGGCATATAATTATGGATCATTTTTTTTAAGTTATAAATTTTAAAAATTTCTCCGACTAATATTTGTAAATTTATATCTTTCTTAAGACGTACTTCACATTTATCATTATTATGAGTTATTATGTGTTAGTATTCTTGTTTTGCGCATATTTAAAAAAAAAAAAGGAATCATATCGAAGTTAATGCGTTAAGTGAGTCATCAACTAGCAAATTTTTTCTCAAAGTACCTGGGCCTAACATACATTGCCTAAACATCTATATTACGAGTTGAAAATATACTTAAATTACAAAATTTACTGCACCATATTGAAAAGTTTTGGCGTTTGTATAGTAATTTATAGATAAAATGAAATTACTTTGTTTACACTTTATACAATACATACTCTTTAAACAACCACATCTTTTAATAAATTTCGGAGAACATTAACCGAAAAAAGGCTTCAAATGCAGGCACAAAAATTAGCGCGATGAGTTGGGGATTTATTCGTATTTAGAGAATTTATACGTTTCATTTCATTTGTATTACTATTTTAAGTGAGGTTTTCAATATTTTTCAGTTGACTGTATTTTAGGACACTTCTTTTTTTTTAAAATGCAGATAAAAGAAATAATGAGTAATGAAAATAAATGTAGAGACAAAATGGAAAAATAAAATTTTAATTTCAATACGCGTAAAAAATAAATAAATAAAAAATAAATAAAACAAAACAAAAAAAAAATAAATAAAATAAAAATAAATAATAAATAAATAAAAAGGCAAAATACATTTTAAGGAAAGTTTGCTCCTTCTGAAGATAGCGTCATTTTGAGAGTCAATTACAAACAATAAAAATGTGCTTTAAGGGGTGCATTTAAAAGGATCGCTTAAAGGACTAATGCTAATATTTTATTCATGCTTTATTGAAAGTTGACTTCTGTTAAAATATAAAAATTCTACAATCCGCTTTTCAGAAATAGCTGAGATATTTTTTTCATATGTATTTAAAGAAGAAAAAATGAAGAATAAAGCAGACATAAATTATGTGTTTAGCGAGAAATTTCTTCATTGTGAAATCGTGTACTCTTCCAGCAAAGCACCGAACATTGCTGAAAGATTATGAGGAGCAAAACGTAAAAAATACAAAGCGAACGTACGAAGTGAACGTTATTGTTATTGCTAAGCAATTAAAAACTTCCATTACTTATGAACATCTGTAAAAAAAGGCTGTGCTCATACAACCTTTTTTTTGTGCTAGAGTAGGTAATATGATGTTTGTTTTATAAATTAACACAATGTATTAAGCTTTTATAACAGATAAAATGTCCCACAGTGGACCAGTCGGTAGAAGCTCGGTTCCCGCAGAACATCGAAAGTGAAACAACATCGACTTAGGTCAGTGTTTGGGAGGGTAACAACCTCTCAAGGTTGGTTCCTGTAGGGCCGTGTACGCTAAAGGGAGCTGGTGCACGTTAAATAGGTCGTGGATCCAATGTCCTCCAAGTGAAACGATACCTCTGGGGGTGCCGATCCCAGGTGACGGTCTCTCATCTGGGAGTTGGTTCAAAAAATTAAGAGACTTTTCAAAGGGGCGGAAATCGGACTCCTGCCTATAAGGGCCCTGTTAGACTCAGGAGCAGCGTACCCATTCTTCCTCGCCACGCACGAGGACACGACAACAACAACAACAGCAGATAAAATGGAAATTGGATTAAAGCCAATTAACAGATGAGTTTTATTTAATTATCAAAGTAGCATATTCGTGCAGAATAAATGTTGCTTAATAACTTTATGCACAGAAGCAGAAACAGAACCCAATGTGAAAATGCATTGTTGCTGGTTTTTTAGTTATACGAGATGAATATTAAAATCGAAAGCGATGAAAAGAAATTCATCAAAATTCCCGCAAAATATACTTTTTAAAGGAAAAAAGAATGAAGTCTGAATTGAACTTAATACATTTTTTCATTCCTTTTTGTATGGAGAAGAATATTCTGTTCCGAACTGGTAGTAAATATTCAAGTTGCCCGTGCGTGTTCGTGCCTCGAATAAAGACAATTACACGTTCGGGCATAAAGAATTGAGAAAAAGGAATTGAAAGGGAAAAGTTCGTGGACATAAACTGAAGACAGAGGAGCATCTTGGGGTATATTTTTCGAATACAAATTTGTTTAAGCTCTCTCCGAATGAGCGTGGTGTTTGCGAAACGCTTCGCAGACGATAGTTGTGAACGCTCTGTTCCGAAAACCACAACGGAGCCATTGCGTCATGGTATTTCACAAGAAGAAAGCCCGAGACAGACATTTTGAATTTCGGCTTATCGAATGAGTCCCCCTTCCTTTTTCTTTATTTCTCTGTATTTCTGAAAAGGGCAGTTGGGTTATATCTGTACTTTCTAGAGTGCAAACAAAGTGAACAGAGGAAAATACTGTTTTGATAACTGATATCCTATTTTAGAAAAAGTATTTGAAAAATCTGTTTAAAGAGAAAAAAAACTGCTCTGTTTGGTCTGATAGCAATTAAACATCATTTAATAAGCCCACATCTAAGAAAAAAGTAGTTAAAAATGATGAAGAAGTAAAAAAATGATTTTTTTTAAACAATATTAACATAATGCGAGTCTAAACACAAACCTTTTAATTGGTGGTGCCCAAAATTGAAACTTTTACAAATTTTTGTATTTTTAACTTTGTTTGCTTATAGAAAGTGTTACGCTTCCCAAAATGCAAACTGGTATATATCAATCTAAAGAGAATTTAATACTAAGTTCAGTGCAAAAAATAAAATTCAAATATTTGTAATACAAAAAAAGTTATAGTGCATTAGTATAAAAAGGAAACACAGTTAGGAAGTGGTATGTAATGTCTCACGTTCCTGGCCAATTACTGTTCGTGCTCTTGGAGTATCTCATATGTTAATAATTGCCAGCAGAAGCTTTCATCACGTTTGCAGCTGTATCAAGTCATCATTGTGCTTTGTTCTATAGAAGGAAGAGTTTCTTTTGCAATCAAATTAGAAGTAGAAATCTTCGCAAAAATTGTAATACATTTAGTCAAAAAGGAAATACACCGAAAAAATTGTAGATTGAACACCTAGAAAGAGATGTAAGATAATTGTGTCACGAGAAAGTTGTTTCTATTTGTATACAAAGTTAGAAAAAAGATACAAAATTTACAAGTGTCCAAAATTTGTAACAGCGGCACATTGCGAAATGTAATCAGTATGGAACGCAAATGATATAAGAAGGCAATACATTTCATTAGTGTCGTAGGATTTTTATGATCCTTCGAAAATTTATTGCAAAGCTTAATCTTGTGAGGGACAAAAAATAGTGACCGCGAAAATTTAATATGGAAACTACACTTTCAAAAATAGAATCCTCATTTTCGACGATTCTTCAATCGTCAAGAAACTTTCGTTATTTACAACGATTCTTTCCTCGCGCGATCATGTGACTCAAAAAAGTTGCTACACAAATTTCGGTAATTTGACGAAAGTTTTACTCAGAGCATTTTTCAAGAAGCCATTTCATCAAATACGACGAAAGTTTCGTGAGATTTGAGCATGCGTTTCAGAGAGTGTATCTATTAATATAATATGATAGACCAGTAGCGTACTTAATAAAGCATGAATTGGATAAAACTTTAAATGGGTGGTTGATTTTGCACTGGCAGCTGATTCAATCACAATGCAAAGTACGCCGTGGTAGCCGAGTGGTTAGGATGTTGGGCTTCCAACTGGAAGATTGGGTGTTCGATACCCGACCCTCTGAAGACCCACCATGTATACTTGGGAATAGGTGCATGTAAAATCCGTGGACCTTGAAGTCCTGAGGCAGTTCCAAGGGTACCGGTGAATTTCCCTTCCTTTCACTCTTAGGTCAAAAGAGGAAGGTGGCGTAATCTGGTGTCCTCCAAGTACATAATGAGCCAAGTCGTACTTCCACCGTTGTGGTGCTCATCTTTCAATGGAAGACGCTCTTCATTGCCTTAATTTCTGATCGCTCTGCGAAGGGGAGCTTGGATACCTAAGTGGCATTAGAAAAAACAACAACAACAATGCAAAGTTAATGTATGAAAATGTACACAGTAACTGATATTTTATAGATTTGTCAAAAAGGTTTACCGGCAACTGGTTTTGGCCAAAAGTTTTGAAATTCGCATTTTTATACCCAACTACATAAAAAATCTTTACACATCCAATTAAATTAAAAAAATATTATCCTTCATGACAAAGCTTAAAGAAAACACGAATTTGTTCCCAAAGAAAAAAACAATCTCTTACCGGCGTTGCTTTTCTTCTCAAAACTGTTTTCCTTCGCATATTTTCCCATCAATTGAAAAAGATCGCAGCCAATTTCATTAAAGAGACAACTTTTCACGAAGGAGCAGACACTTTCCTCTCCGTACAGAAATAGAAGTTTATTGATGGCTTTCACGAACGACGAATCCTGTGACAATCTGTGTTAATTGGAAAGCATAAATTAATTTTGATTTGATTAAAATATGGCCCTTTTCATCTCCTGCTTCAAGTCGCTTCTTTTAATTGGAGGGAATAATTTAATGTAAAGTCTGAAGCTGCACTCATTAACTCGCTCCGTTTTACACTCACGTTTATTAAATTGTGAAGTATAGTTGGCTTGTGGAACTTGCTTTAGAAAAATTTGTGTTGAGATTTTGAAATTATTTTTAGTCAGGAAATTTTATTACAAAAGGAAAAAGAAAAAATTATGGTATAGGAGAAAGTTTTAATGTTCAGGTGGTACTTGAAATTACTACAGATTTGAAAACGATCCTTTCTTCGACTCGTCTTTATAAGAATAAGTGCGTAAAAGGAAATTTTGATTTAAAAAAACCTATCGCAATTTTGCTCAGAATTCGTCTAGTGTTGGTGATATTTTGTGATTTTGTTAACCGAAATCGATTTCCAAAAATTGCTGAAAAGTTATGGAAAAAAGAACTACCGTTTTTTTTACCCGAAAATGTCACAATATCTTAACGAGTTCCTTCAAGATTATAAGTAACAAAAAATAAATAAATAAATAAATAAAGAATAGATAAATAAATTAAAAAATACTAAAATAAAAGAAGAGATACAAAAGAGAAATACTCAGTCGAAATTAGAAGTTAGGTGAAAATATAGCTAAAAAAATTAGATGTCAATTAAGATGTTAATCAGAAGAAGCATTTATAAATAAAGCATAAGGTGTCCAGGAGCAAATGATGGTAAAGCTTGAAGACTGCATGTCTACAATGTAGGAAAATGTAATAAGATAACAAAAAAGTAGGAGGTAAGAAATAAAAATTCAAGTATACGAAAAATCATCACTCTTTTTCTTGATACTCTATGAAATTGTTTAAATTTTTATTTGCTAAATGATTTATAATGGAACGTAATCAAGTGCTAGGCGGGAAAGTTGGTTGGTGTCCTTGAACAAGATTTATTAAGAGGAATTCGTCTTTTCTACCCATTCTTTAAAGACTAAAACTTCAGTAGATTCTGTCTAAAATTGCGCACTCAATTTGATTTTAAAATATCTGCGTTGAAGTTGTGGTTTTTGTGCCATGTGCCTAGAGATAACTTTCACTGATTGCAATTAAAGAAGGCACGACATAAATATACAAAGAATCACGTCCGGAAGAAGTTGTCAGTATGCAATTCCTATTATAGAAGCTTTTTGGTTCTAAGTTTATGCTTCCAAGCCTTATGTTTCCAAGTTTTTTCCAATGAAGTTGTGCTGCTTGATTACTTTATGTCGCGCTTCATTACTTGATGTCTAGTCTACATATTGTGGTGTTGACATGTGAGATTGTAGTGCTTCATTACTTCACGCCAAAAAAAAGTTTAGCAGTATAGTTTCTCTAAAAGATAAGGGTTCACTTGGAAACTGAAGTTGAAAACTGGTCTTCTGAAAAACAATAAATAAAACGTTGTGAAAGTATGGTATATATCACAGTCATATTTCTTGCTCGAGCTAGAAATCTTAGTCGTCATCAAGATGAGGCAAACCAAATTCAACCTCACTGAAACTACGGTATACGAAGTCTTATTCTGCTTCTGCAATTGAATATCCCGCGGAACAAATAAAATACGTCGCATTTCTAAGTAGACACATAACGTATCCAGATATCTCAGGGATCAGATAAATTTACGCTTGAAAATCTAAGAGGTAAACACAGATATTAGTGCTTTTAGTATCAATAGGATGGATATCTGTTGAAAACTATTATGAAGTTTTATAAATGAGGCAATATTGAGTCCTTGTTTTTAGCAAATATTGTTCTTTTTCCACAACATGTAGAAAACTAAAACGACGTTTTCTAGCTGTTGCAACTAAATGTTTAACAAATGAATAAAAAAAAAAACCCGACAAGTAATTTTCTTTACATGAATCGTATAAAATCCTTTTAAAATACTAAGAAGAAAGCAACAAAAACGGGAAATAAAAATTTTAAAATAAGAATTTTAGCGTAAAACTAATTATTAATATATTAATTTCTTACATACTTGCGAAAATGTGTCATGATCGTTGTTGCTACTTCAGTTATAATTTGAGACACGAAGTGGTTTTGAACAATTCATTGAAACTAAAGCACTCTGCATATCAACTGTAACAGAACCAAAAAGTAAAAATAATGTAATGCTAAAACTAAACTTTCTTTTAGTTTCCCTTCTTTTAAATAAAAACATAGTTCTTTCGTACTGCATCATGGCTTATTATCTAATTGAGTTCGCCTTAATGTGATTATAGCTTCTTCGCTAATTTGCGGCTTTTCGTAGTTTAGAGGGGAAGCGCTATCAATAAAGGTACTTGAAGTTATACGACGTAGTTTCAAAAAGTAGTAATACCCACAACTCTTTAGAAACCGTTTTTAATGATACTTTTAGAGATAAAAATAAAATATTGACCAGCGACGCTGACTTTCCAAAACGTCCGTGCTCACCGGGGTATATTGACACATTCAAAGAGCAAAGACGATTAAAGAAGCAACAATCTAAGAGTATGAACATTACACATAAATACATATGCTACCGCATCCCATGATCTTGTCAGCTGAAACGGGAGCATTAAAGAAGCAACAATCTACGTAAATATTTTGTACGTTACGCAAACATACATACATGTGCTTCTGCACCCCCTACGGTCTCGTAAGCTGAAATGGTCACAGCAGACCTTGACCCATGGGCCATCGCACCTCTGAGGTGTTTTACATACTTGTATGTACGCGGATCCAAGGTGCATCCGGGGGAAGTTCGAGGCATGGTACCCCATATTTATTACGGGAACTCCCGAAAATAAGATGGCAAATAATGTCACGGGTACCGTTCCATTAATCAAGCTTAGCAACAGATGTACAAAAATAAGTTTTGTTTCCATCCCGGGCCTCTTTATGGCCCTGGCACCGTGGTACCCCTTTAACCTTTCAATGTGGAGGCCACGGTTCTAGGCTCAAACTATTTCCCCCTCAAAGCATTATCCTCAAGCCCTGTTTTTAATGCATTAATATTTTGATTTGTACCCATAAGGAATGTTAGTATCCAATAGGAGTAATCATTGGAATACCTGAGAGGGACCGAGTCCAAGAAAAGACAAGAAAAAGGCAAAAAGTGAGATTCATCAAATTTTCTGAAGGGGAAGGGGGATAGAATATGACTTTGCTGACTCGATGAAGTAGAAGCTTATGACAATGACAATGCAGGACAGAAATATTTCGATAGAATTAACTGCGAAATTTTTCTCACTTAAAACTGCAAATGCTACTGCAACCGCCAAATACATAAATTATTCATAGGCATTATATTCATTTTCGGGTACTTTCCAAAAGGAGTTCTTAATTCTTCAAGAAGTAATAGAATCTATTCTCTGTACTCTGTTATTGCGTAACTTAGTTTTGATACGCAAGAATACACATTCCCATGTCTGTGAGGCTCTAGATTTTATTGAAGATTGTAGGTTGCAATCGTATCTGAGTTATAGAATACTTGCTTTTATTGATTTTACGTTTATTAAACATGTCAGTTTTAAAACGCTTTGCTTTAATCACAGTGAATTCAACTACAGTGTTATGTTGGAAACATTTAAAAACTCTTTATAGCACATAAACAGGCACTATTCAGAAATGTAATCAAGCGTTTAGAATAAGAGATAATTACAACTGAGTAAGAGCAAGCCAAAGTAAGTGCTCTCATTTCCGTTTCTCGTGTTACAGTCCATTTCTTCTCATTTATGAATGTGTTTGATTCGAAATCATAATTACTTTTTTAGCCCCTCTTTTTGTCTCAAGGGAGATAACGTTGATTATCTCAGAGGTTATGAATAGCTTTAGGGCGATCTACAACATGTGTTCTAGGCGCCTTCTACTAATCTACTTTTCTCTCGCAAAATATTATCAATCACAGTTCGCTTTATTTTTTCGACGTTCGTTAATGCTCTGATTGCGCTTCGAAAATCTTTGTTGGATTCAATAAATTGGTACTACATCTAGCTTATTTAACCAAAGGGAAAGTTTGATGGAAACCAGGTTTGTTTTTTTCTGTATTTTCTTTTGATTCAATGGCAGAATCTTGAATGCCATCAACATCGCTCACGAAAAATTCATTGGACGAACACATGCTTGACATCATTATTTTTACTTACTTCTAATGGGCTGCTGTAGGCGTTTGCCAATTGCAGACACAGTGCGTCCACGAGAGATGGGTACTATCTCTTTCAGCGGCACCACAATGAGTGTGGTACGGTACCATCGCCGCATGAGAATTTTGACGTCCGCTACTGGTCTATCATATTATATTAATAGATACACTCTCTGAAACGCATGCTCAAATCTCACGAAACTTTCGTCGTATTCGACGAAATGGCTTCGTGAAAATTGCTCCGAGTAAACCTTTCGTCAAATTGGCGAAATTTGTGTGGTAACTTTTTTAAGTCAGGTGATCGCGCGAGGAAAGAATCGTTATAAATGACGACATTTTCTTGACGATTGAGGAATCATCGAAAATGAGGATTCTATTTTTGAGAATGAAAGGCCGTGACTTTTTTTTCAACTTCAGTACATTTCACAATGGAGGAAACTGGTATGTGGGAGCGAAAAATACAAGTGCCTCTCGCAGAGCCATCTGTCGGGTTCAGAGTAACATAATTTTTTTCTCCAGCTGCGTTGTTAATGAGATTGTCTTTTTTGTTCAAACTTTACAATGTGTTTCACGAATTTCCAAATTTCAGACAACCTGGAAACTGGGAGTCGACACGGACCCATGGAATAAAAATGTTTGGATTTTGTTAAAAAAAAAAAAAGAAAAAAGAAAAATGATATGTACATTGTATATACATCCATATATATCGAACAGCTGATATATGTAAACTTTTTACCTTGTTATACATATTTTGATATACATATATAGTAAAATCTCATTACAGCAAATACCGCAATGAAAGTCCGAACTCCAATGCTCTGTAACCAACGAAGTATTTTCCCGGTTTCTTGGATTTCTCTGTAACGGGATATTCCTAAATATACATAAAAGAAATACTTCAAAGGATTAAAACTTCAGTTTCAAAGTTTTGATATTGATCGATAGCCTGTTCAAGTGAACAGCCTATAAATCTAATTTGCATAACTAACTAGAAGCAGATTTAATCCTTAAGTAATCTCAAGACATTTTACTCCACAAGCAGTTTTTTTTTACCAAAGTGCTTCAAGAGATCAGAACATAGTTACAACTCCTCTTAAGAATAAAAGGCCTCGAAGAGCATCTCTAGCTATAAATGGATAACTCTGTCCATAAATAATCTGGATACTGAAAATCCTTTAGCAACTTATACGCTTGGTGCTAAAATTGTTTAAGAGATTAAAGTTGCAGCTACAATAATCTTGATACTGAAATCTTTCAAGAGTTTAAAGTCTAATACAAACGGTTTTGAAAACTGAAATACCTTAAGAGGATAAATTACAGCTGCACATTATCATAATAATGAAAATATCTCAAGCGATGTGATTACGAACACAAATACTTTTAATGCTAAAATGGGAGCTTCTGGTGTGAGTGAGTTCCCCAAAGCAAAAATTTAAAATTAAAAAAAATATCTTCTGACAATTTTTTATTTTATGTTTTGTAACTTGTTTTTTGTTGATTTTCAAATGTTTGCGAATACCCTCGATTGATTATTCCTCTTGCGATTATTCCTCGTGCAAATTTTAATCCATTTGAACGCCATGTGAGAGTAAATTTTCATTTCATTGCTGTTAGTTTTCATGACCTTTAAAATAAAAAACTTTTCAAAAAAATGACCATTTTTTTTTCACGAAGTTAAAATGCTTAACCTCATGTGAGATCCTAAGTTTATTTTGCTTGAATTTTTTTGTGTTAATAATGAGAACATTTTTGGCCTTACTTAAAACAAGAGCTGAAGGAATCAGGGAACTCAAACCACATTTTTTTTTGGAGTTGCTCTGCTCCAGCTGCGCACAGTGCTCCGTATATTTTTATATAGATAAAACATGACTTATATTAACTATAATTTTTACTTAATTTTTTAATAGGTACATATTAATTTTTTTGAAAACAGGAATATTCAAGAACGAAATAGTTAAAACTATGATCTCATCACAACCATTAATTATTTAATAGGTAACAAATTGGGAAAAAAATTAAGTAAAAAAAATGAACATTTAATAAAAGCTTTCAATGAAAAAAAAATGGAGCAGTGAAACCCAACAAATCACTTTGCAGCGGCAGCTCTAGTTTTGATCAAAATCTCGTTGCTCCACCGCGCTCTTTCTAAGTCCCTGGCGAAAATTTATTCTCCTATTCCTGATTTTAATTTCTTTTTTCTTGATGAGTCTAAATATTTCACTCACACGGGAAAAAATAATCCTAACTTTCCTAAAGACTCTTATTGGTTTAGCGTCCCACGTCACCGCAGAAGAGGAACCATTTTGTTTTTCCTCATCTACTAGTTATTCTGCTTGCATTTTAACCGATTTATTTTTTTAAAACTCTATAATTGTTCCTTTAGCTTTTAGTACCCTAAGTCCAGCTGATAGAATCAAACATTGACTTACCCAACTGAGTGAATTAAATTTTTTTTTGAAAGTAATAGAAGCAAACCAAATCTAGATAATTGAGAAATACTCCACTTCCTTGCTATTCTGCCAATTACATATTTTTGTAATGTGTATTGCATGATATAATTCATGATTAATCATAATATCAACTTTTTGTAGCAATTTAAGATTAAACTACCGATTTCATCTTTTCCTTCTTGGGTTGGTCATGTAATGATGCATTCACTCAAAGGACAACATCGAAAACTTGCGGATCACACAATTCGCTCTACATCATTTAATAAACACGCCCCAGTGTCAGCTGATTGGCGTTTCTTATTGCGTCATTAAAAGTGATGTTCGACCAGAGAACCGTGATTTGTTGATTGTGGTATGTATTCAAGAGGAACAGATGAATATTTGCGATTGGTTTGATAAACCACAGCACAGCAACAGTCTATTATTATGACAGACGAAAAATATTACAGGCGCCCGGAGGCGTGAATGTCACATAAGAATTTATCTGCATTTTAACCGATTTTACGCCACTGCATTATGTTTGGTTTCGAAATTCTGAAGTCCTGTTAGTTTTTTTTTCTTTATTGCTAGAACTATTACTTTCAAATATAACAGAATTGTTTTGTTGAATGGCACTATGTACGCTATTCAGAATATTTTTATTAGGGGGGGGGGGGGAATTATGAATCTAAATTTAGACGCATACGAAAACTCCATACATTAAAAAATGAATATTGCGCTACTATAAAGAACTATTTCTTTAATAGACTTAAAAATTAGAAACTACTTCTACCTAAGGATCAAAGGTAGAATTTTTCGCATTGAAACAAAATTAAATTAAAAATATTTTAAAGTCATTATGGTTTTTACATAACATTTTAATGTTCCGTATTTTCAAAATTTCCTTCTTTATATGATCTCTGCATTACAGTTTTAGCTGCTCTATCACTTAAGTAGCGTAATTTCTGCAGAAGCAGATAGCATTAGCTTAATAGGCTCCCATAAAAGAAGCAATAAAAATAATTATTAATCAAGCATACATAAGGTAGTAGCTTCGAAGTAGGTGATTATTTCTTAATTGTGAAATTTCACTTATACGTTAGCATGGCTATTAAAAGTTTACTTTTATGCGAGTTTTTTTATTTTAATAAAACTCCTCAGCGAGCACTATTTGGATAATGGAGCCATGAGAGTTCGAAGTACTATTTTTGAAGACGAGAAATAGCTTTAGGAGAATTTTTTACATTCATGGGGCTTACATGGACTTCTGTGCGGACTTATCAAAACTCTCATATAAAACAGGTGACTTTTTTGTTTGAAAATTACGATAAAATAAATGATGCTGCGTGATGTCCCTTTTTTATTTGTTGGGATTTTGTAGTCAAATTAAAGTCTTTGTTGTGATAACTTAAAAATAAAGGCGAGGATGTATACTAATTACGATATCAATTGGATTGAGCATTTGTACTTCCTACGGGCATAAAAGAAATTACAAAGTTGCAGCATATTTCATTAAAAACTTAAATGGGATCTAGAATTTATTTATGTAGCGGAATATGTAAATATAGAAAATAAAATGAAAATTCGGCTTGTTTGGTATGTAAACAACGAAAAATAGTTACTTAAGAAAGTTTTATGCATTGGTAATATTAATTGAACTCTGACAAAGTTTTGAACGACCTACATGTGGACTACACATGGAACAAGTATCCATGGCTATACCTATTTGTCTACTTGTAGAGTACAATATTTTTTTAAAACATAGAACCGACTTCAAATTATAAACTGTGCTAAAAAGTGAAAAATAAATTAACTCTTTGAACAACATCGATACGACTTTTAAGCATAATTTTTGAAGTCGGCCCAAAATTACTATGAATTTTGACTAGCGTGCCTCTAGTAGTAAGAGTGATGACAACGGCTACTGCGCATGCTCCCCGCCGCCATCTCTTTACCAGAGCCCCAGCGCATACCCAAGAGGCGCGGTAAAAGCGGCGACGCGCAGTCGCGTTGGTAAAAAGTTAAAGCTAGTAAAAGCCGTTGTCATCACTCGTACTACTAGAGGCACGCGAATTTTAACTTATGATTTCTTTTATAATCATGAATCTACACTAATATTATAAAGCTGAAGAGTTTGTTTGCTTGAACGCTCTAAACTCAGAAACTACTGGTCCGATTTGAAAAATTCTTTCAGTGTTTGATAGCCCATTTCTCGAGGAAGGCTATAGGCTATATATCATCACGCTAAGACTAATAGCAGCGGAGCTCCGAAAATTGCATAAAATAGTCCTTTTCCATCGGAAGAAATTATCGCATCCTTTCAAGCTTGATACCATTGAAAATCCCGTAAAAACTAGCCAAGAAAGAGTTTTGTCCATCGTGCTAAAATTGGAAGCATCTAAATTAACTAGAAAATAAGTTATAAGCGTTTTTCTCTATAGTTTGAAATTATTTTTTCACGGTAATTACCTTTAGTTTTATTTGGCCCAGCTGATGACCGTTTTATTTTATTTGCATTGTTGCATCGTTTCAACAATTGTTACAGTTGCCGTGTGAACAAAGAAATCAATGCAGTTGCCATGGTTAAACAAATCAAATATAATTTTAATCAACGTTTCCAGCATTTTGATGAGGCATCCCTGTATTTGCAATCTCCATTAAATTAATGTACCCGAATTTAATCCTTCTTTATTATTTTTAAACAATTGATTATATACAAACAGTCCCTATTAATATTATAAAGCTGAAGAGTTTGTTTGCTTGAACGCGCTAATCTCAGGAACTACTGGTCCAATTTGAAAATTCATTCTTGGAAAGAGTTACTTTAATGTAGTTTCTCCTAGCGTGCCTCAAGTAGTAAGAGGGATGACAACGGCTATGCTCCCCGCCGCCATATTTTTACCACAGCGCCTGCGCATCGCCAAGAGGCGCTGTAAAAGCGGCGGTTGGTAAAAAGTTAAAGCTGGTAAAATCCGTTGTCGTCACTCTTATTGCTACGGGCACGCTAGTTTCTCCGTATATTTCAGGTAATATTTTGTTATTATGTTGTTATTGTTCTAATATAAATAAAAAATGCATAGAAAAAGTTCTCAACTTTCTCGGCAGTCTGCTACTGCAAAACGTCCGCGACTTCTGCGCCACAGTGAAACAGAGGATGAAAATAGGCATAGGTTGGCTACTCAACGAGCAATTGATCTGTGCTCGATTTTGTGCTCATTATCGAATATGGTCAAATAAAGGTACGGGCCCTATGGGAAATCAACCTCGATTAAAAAAAATCATGAAAATCGGTTCATCCGGTGAGAAGACACAAAAAAAAAAAAAAAAAAAAAAACAACGACTTGCATACAGTATGAATGTATAACCTCCTCCTTGATGAAGTCGGTTAAAAATCAGAATATCAATTATTTAAAAATTAGTCCTTTCAATTAGATCAATTATTATCGATTTTTGAAAAATGGCTCGACATCTTTATTTTGTCATACTTTCTTCATAGAAAATAATTTTTCGCCAACAACATTCTCATTTTCATAGGCATTAATATTTATATATTATTTTGTGCATTGTAAAATATATAAGAATAATAATAACAATAACATTAATAATAATAATAATTCCTTCTACCTCAGAAATGCTTGTCTGAAATTTACAAAACGAACCTGTCTCTTAATATATTAGTTTCTTTTACCACAGAGATGCAAAAATAATAATTTGAAATTATTTTATTTTAGAGTCAAAAATGTCCCTAAGGATATTTTCATATGGATTTTATTTCCCAACAACTGTGAAACACACACACAAAAAAAAAAGAGTCAAATTGATATTCTTTTGTCTGTAAATATGGCTTTTATGCATTTTCTTACGATTATCATTTCTATGATAATAGCTATTGTAATTATTGCTTATTTCCACCTCATAGCAACATTATATGACCTGCATCAATAAAAGCAATAAAATTCCACCGTTAATCTTAATAGCCTCGCAGAAGAATAAGAAATCGTCAACCAAACGACATGGATCGGCTTAGTCTCTTCAAGTCTTTCCTGGCGTGGAAGATGGCGCCTTTTGTCATCCAGGAATTCCTTGCCGATAATCTATGGGAACGAATTCTGCAGGAAATATGCGCATAAAAAGAACTGCAAAGAAAGGATATCACTCTTCTGCCCATTCATAACACCGTTCTGCAGTTTCAGGGACATATCATGAGAATGATTGTTGCACAAAAAACAAAAATGGCCAAAAGTTTTGAAAAAACATACGGACATTTAGACTATAAAACACGAATGTTGTTTTTGTTCAAATTCAGGAACTTTGTCCAAATATCTTTGAGGGCGGTGATTCGAGTAGGATAGAATTATGAACTGCCCCAGAAGTTTGTTTATATCATTATCAATGCTTTCTCTTTCTCTCTCTCTCTCTCTCCTCAGACACACACACACACATATATATACACACACACAGTGTGTCAAAGAATGTTTAAGACTACAGCTGGAACTAAGCTTACAGTGGCGCTATCTGTGTTATCAAGCAGTCGGGAAACTCCTTAACTATTAGCTGATCCACTGCCAAAACCTCAGCTCATTTGTTTACTTTATCATTTTTTACTTTGATGACATGACACTATGCAAACAGCTTCGACGCGAGCTTTAGAGGCAGTCCCACAATGTGAGCTGGAACTGACATTCCAATCGTTGTTAAACCGCTGCAATAAATGTATTGAAGCCGAAGGAGCTTATTTTTGAATAAAAACACTTTAAAAAATATAATTAATAGTTTGTTTTTATTTTATAAACCTAGTCTTAAAAATTCTTTGACACACTGTGTATATATAAGAGTTCTTTAGTTGTTTGATAATAAACACAATAACACCATTACAATTTGAGTGGGGCAACTAAAAATACAGAAATGGTGGATCAAAGTTAGTGATTGAGTGTAGTTAATTTGTAGTGTTACGGGCTTCCAGTTCACTAAATGAACAACTCAGTGAATTAAAAAAAAATGCGAAACTTATTTACAGATATTTCTTTACAAAAATTGCAGGATTATTCTCTAGCGCATTCTTATCTAGAAACTCTTCCAGCTAAGGAAATATGTGACTTTTACCTATGTAAAAACCTTACACTAAGTAAAAACTATAACACAACAATTATCACAGTATCCAATGCCAGCAGTAATCTAACTGCGCAAAGTTTTTAAATTCCAAAAATAATTTTTGGGTAGTGCTCTTTACATAACAATAAATATTTATCATACAAATGATTAGGTTTTAGTGCTACACACTCAAAGTGGGTGTGCTCTAGGATTTATAAGTATTTTTTATGAATAGAGTATTCTTTAGTCTGAGATTTATATCTTCTGTTAAGATTTGTCATTTTTGGAATGAAGCTTTTCTTAGTAGCTGATTATTCAACTTACCAGACTAGAGTATTTTATTCAAAGGCAAAAGGCTGCTTTCTCGAATCCCGATTTTGCAGCAGTTGCTTTGAGATTCCAGTACGCGAAATGGCTGTTATGATGCTCTGTATAACCTTCAGGTACATGAGATTTTTTATGGTTTTCTCCTGCATAATATGAAAGTAGATGGTCTCAGTTCTCCGTCAGTCTTAGTTCTCCAGAAAGGCTGTTATTCCTTGAGGTACTCAGCATCGGAAATTCTTACGTGAAATGAATCTGTTATGGGAACCAATTTAAAATCGTTTTATAAATGTTATATTAGAAACTGATGTACTTTGATTTCGGTCAGCCATACAAGCCGTTTCAGAATTCGAATGGTTTCTTCTTAGAATTGCACTTGCAAGCGTTCTCTGTCTTGTTAGACCATAAACTCGACACAGTCCATATCTAAGCTTGTGCAGTTGTAATTTTAGTTCACAAGTTTCTCTTATAGATTTTTGACCCACATGATCACGTCGCAGCCAGTGGTTACGTAAACTGTTCTTGCTCTAAAGAGCGTCGCATTAGCTAACAGTTGCTAACAAAGCTTAATTTCTAACCAAAAAGTGCGAAAGCCCTCTAAGCTTAACTATATTTTCATACTTAGTTGAAATAAGGTGTAATACGTAAAATTCACATCAGTTGGAAAAGGTAAAGGGACTGAACTCCAGTGAACTTCCATTGAAATTGTTCCCTGGGTGCTGGCAATAAGAACGTTACAAACAAAACTTGCAAAAGATACGAGCTACAAACCTTATTTGAAGGCTCTTTTTATAGTTCTTTTAGTTTTGCTTTTTTGCTTAGTTATCCGTCTCCTTTCGTACTTTCAAAATTATAAATTATTTTTTTTAAAAATCTGTTCTAAAATTTCTAATTTTTACCAGTACAATTGGCTTAAACTGTTTGATATCCCTATTTACTCATTGTTTTTCTCATCGCATAAAATTTAAGTGCACTAGCTCACTTTCGATGAAAATAATAAGTTTAGTTGAAGGCAAAAAAAAAAAAAGGTTTCGTGTGGAAAACAAATAGTTGCTCTTCACGCCAGTAACATTAAACTAACCAACCAACAACGCCAATAAAATTAAACCAATTAAATGACGAACAACTCCAATAAATTAAACCAATCAACCAATGAACGATGCCAGTGAAATTAAACCAATCAACCTACGAACGACACCAATGAAATTAAACCAATAAACCGGTGAACGATGCCAATAAAACTAAACCAATAAACCGACGAACGACGTTAATTAAATTAAACCAACTAATCAACAAACGAACGACATTAATGAAGTTATACCAACCAATCAACCAACGAACGACGAAATAAAATCAGTCAACCAATAAATATATAAAAAAGGAATTACTTACATAAACAAAGCTTTAAAAATAGATAAAATGCGAATTGCTTTCATATTTTGTTCCGTTACATTTTGAAGTGTAATTATTAGAAGATTTGAGACCTATAATTTTCACAGAAATTTTTATGATTTTCCTTTGCTTTGTACGAAATATAATGAATGTTTGGAAATATTCTCAGTTTTTTAGATAAAATCTTCCTTTACTTAAATGCTAGAACGAACCAAATGCATTTTTACAGTAGAGCATACATTTTACTTACGACATTAATCCTTTAGTAGCTGGGACAGAGCAATACCTTGGAAGAATTTGTTTCAATTTAACTAATTTAACTGATCAGGATACACTATACCCTGCTCGTGAAAATTTCAGTCTTGAGGATAAATTCAGAATGTATGTGCCATCCAATCCAAGTTAACTTACAGATAGGGAAATATTTGTATAGCAGAGGAACTGTAAATAGCAAGAGTTAAAAAAATGTTTCTCTCTACGACGCGTTAATATTTTCAGAAGAATTTCCGATCGTTATTAATGATAAGTGAAACCTAAAACTTGCTTTGGCAGGGAGTTAAATTAGTGGTCAACTAGTTTTCCAAACCAGTAGTTTTCCTTGGGAGTTTAAAGCTAGAATTAGCAAGCACAATATCAAATAACTGTCAACTACTCTCAAGACTTACCTAGATTTCCATAACTGCCCGGAAATTTCATAAATGAAATCAACGGAGTAGGTTAGAAAAAGTACTTTACTTGGTAGGGTGCAAGATTTAATGTTAAAAAAAAAAGGTTTGTGTCTGATGTTTTGTTCAAAAGGCTGTGACAGACAACCACTTTGTGTAAGAAATAAAGTTAGCAATTAAGTTCAGAAATATCGTTTGATATTTTTTAGTTTAATTTTTAAGAGCCTTCCCTATTGCATATGTGTTCCTTTTTGAGGATTTAGTTTCGTGGTGTCGCTCTTTCCCCCGTGACGTGACGATTCCCTCATCTTCATGAAATGGAAACGCAATGCAGTAAATATTAAACTTTTCTAAATGAATTATCATTTCTGTTTAATGGATTATGTACAAGCTTCTATTTTATAAGAAAGTAAATATTAAATGCCTTGAAAATATAAATGTTGGATTTCTCATCAACTGTTAAAGGTGAAAAATTAGTGATGCAGATTAAAAAAAAGGAGTAATTGAAACAAAAAAAAACAAAAAAACAAAAAAAAAAAAAAAAAAAAAAAAAAAAAAAAAAACAGAAAACGCTTGGGAAAATAAATCTTAAAGACAACACATGATATATTTAAAATTAGCGTAAATAATAATTTAATGAATTATAACGTAGTGAAAAAACTTGTAAGTACAACACACAGGCAAAAGTTTTTTTCCCAATTTGGTATTTTTAATTTGAATATACACTCACGGACATTGAAAATAGCGCACCAAGAAGGAAGCGAGCTACAACCTCGAAACTATGCAAATTAGTAGAGTGACGTCCGGTATTCAAATGATGTAAGTTTAGTGCGTATGCGCGCGTCCACTCACGCTGCACTGGCGTTGCAAACAAGAAACGCGGCCTATATAAACCGGTGTATTGTGGAAGATTCATAAACGTGACGACCACGAATCGACGCTATAAGGTGTACCAAATTGCATAGAATGCCAGGTAGACATCGAAGAAGACATTTTTCACAATTAAGTAAGTTTGAGAGGGGTCTCATCATTGGCCTGAAGACTGCAGCGTGGTTGATGCGCCGTGTTTCTCGCCAGGAGGCCAGGTCGATCATTCTGAGTGTGCTATCAGAAGGTGTTGGGAGCAGTGGACACGTGAAGGCACCCACTCACGGCGTACCGGGTCTGGAGCGAATAGGGCGACGACGGCGCAAGACGATCAAAGGATCGTGCGCCACGCACTCACGGATCCCACAGTGACCTGTTCCATTGTACAAGTGGATGTAGGGGTTCCTGTTCGTCCACGAACAATTTCTTAGATGTCTCAGGGAAGCGAATCTGCAATCCCAGCGCCCATTACGTGTACTGCCATTAACACCATCACATCGGCGGCTCCGACGACAGTGGTGCCAAGCGGAAGCGACGTGGAACGCCACATATTGGAGACGTGTGATGTTTAGTGATGAATGCCACTTCGTTTTGGGGACAGATGATCACCATGTACGTGTGTGGAGACGCCCTGGGGAACGATGCAATCCCACCCTCACTATTCAGCGACACAGTTCCCGCACTGCATGTGTCATGGTCTGGGAGGCCATAGCCTGCGATAGCCGCTCCACTCTGGTGGTGGTACGTGGTACATTAACAGCTCTGCGGTATGTGGATGAAATCCTACGGCCTCATGTGCTTCCATACTTAACCGGTAATCCAGGTGCAATTTACCAGCAGGATAACGCTCGTCCGCACACGGCTCTGATTGACGGGACTTCTTACGATGTGTTCGGACCTTTCCATGACCTGCTCGCTCTCCGGACATCTCCCCTATTGAGCATGTATGGGACCAGCTGAAACGCCAGTTGCCGTCGTGCCACTCCTTGCATGATTTGACAGAGTTGTTCAAGATTTGTGAGCACGACTGCCTTAGGACAACATCAGACGTCTTTTCGATTTAATTCCGGACCGTATTGCGGCATGTATCGCAGCCTGAGGCGGTCAGACGCGCTATTGAACATAGCTGGCTGGACGGCTTTGTAATTATCTAATTGTTTAGTTTTTTTGATAAAGTGTATCTTTCATCTTTATTATTCACTGAAATAAATTTCATTTGAATCCGATGATTCCTTCTTGGTGCGCTATTTTCAATGTCCGTGAGTGTATTAACATGATATAGTGTCTTGCTAAAAGCCAGTAGACTAATTCTGTCGAGGGTTATTGAAAATAAGCAAAAACTCCAAAATTAAAAATTTTTTTTGAAAACAAAGTTTATATCTTAAATATTAAAAAAGATTAGCGGCGATACTTCACTTATATATATAAAGTACTGTAAAAGATTAAAAAAAAATTAGTATGAATATGAATACAGTGTATGCATTTTTGAACAAGTATCTTAAGTTTGCATAAAAAAGCATTAACAACAGGACAAACGAACTCTTGGCTGTTGAGTCTTAAAACATGCATTTGTAATGTGTACAAATAAATGCGCAGGATAAGGCACATTCCTACTTTAAAAATTTCGGCGAAATTTCTCGGTTACAAATATTTTCCGCCTTTCGAAAGCATTGCAGTTCATTAGAATTTTTATTTCGCTTAGTCATTTATACGAAAAATATTTAGAATAAGGTATTTCATTAAACTAGTAGAATAAGTAGTTTTCCGTAATTTAGACAGATCGAATTTGTATATATTTTAAATTGTACTTTTTTTTTCGGAAAAATTCAGTATCTTTCTGACATTTCAGAGTAAAGATTTTGTCAATTAAACCTAATAATCCGTTGGTTTGAAATTTGTTCCAATGGTCGTCCCTTAGACGGATGGTTTAAACGCTCTCAATCAGCAGTTGTACCAGATTTCAACGAGACGTACTGCCGTTCAGCTGCTTTGTCAATAATGCTTTTTATTTTTTTTTTCTGTTTAAGAGTTTCTTTCCTTTCTAATTGCATCTTTGCTCAGCTGTTTAAATTTTCAAGAGCTCAGTAGCTTTTATCCATTAATAAAACTTTCATATTGACTTAAATTGACAATAATCTCAGCCGTTCCTATTCGAAAAAGTGAACAGCTGAGATTTCGGATTTTCGCTCATCACTTTCTGATTTAATTCAGTAATTTACAAAATAACCTGAATTTTCCAGTAATGTAGTTCGAATATTTCTTACTTTGACCATGGAAAGCTCATACGTGCTCAAGCGTTTTTTCACGCAAATTAATTTTTAGCAGAAGGTGAAATAATTAGAAGTAAGAATTAAACCTTTGTCATAAATATTTCATACCATGCCTTCACAAAATATAAATTTCTGAAATGCAAGTCAAATAGATCGTTCATTAAATATAGCATACTTATTTTTAAAAGAATTACTTTAATGCTGTATCTGATAGAAAAATCCTAATATATTCAAATAACATAAACACAAAAAAATCATTTAGGAAAAGCACTTGACATGTGTTTTCCCTGTAAGGTTACTACTATCAAATGCTTCAAACATTAGGTAATAAATCATAGGATTATATATTAAGAACCTAAAGAAAATGCAATTACGCAAACACTTTTATAAAAATTCATTGAGTATTTATCTGATGCAAAAACTAAAATCAGTAGTACCTATTTGACACTTATAGCGTGGAATAAAATCACTCATAACTTTTGTCACTTTAATCACTCTTAACTTTAACCCCTTTAGTCATTATTTAGGTATTAAAGGCAGTACATCATTTTTTAAACACTTGGTAATTCCATAAATCGCTCCTATTTCAATTCGGATCAATTTGCTTGCAAATGCAGCTTCATTCGGCTGCGTGGAATAAAGTCCTTCCGAATTTTCTGTCAACTTACCAGGAGCTGTTGGTGTCGAATTTTTGCGTAAGTGACTTATTAAGACTTATAGAAACGATCGGTGAAAATGGCAGAAATTTAGGATTGCAGGAATTCGACATTAGATATGTGAAACATTTTTCCTGACAAAGGATTAGCAAATGTCACTAATTTGAGCTCAAGTTTATTTTTAAAACAATAGATTAGGCATTAACATATTTAAAATATTTATCATTAATTAGAAGATTTATTAAAGCTGTCTTGTCTAGTTCCGCGTTTTTCAGGAAGAAGAGGTGAAAAGTGGTATAAAAGTATCTACAACACCCTTGTGCCTTAATAATCAGCAGTATTTGCCTAATCGTGATCGAAATACTGCTACTAATAGTGGGAAGTTTGTTGATGGGAAAAGCTTACTGTTTTGTCTGTGTACTTGATAAATTTCCATTTCGGAAATGCTCATTTTTGCGTCAACAGTACGTCAACCATTAAATTTCGCCAAGTGAAAATTATTTCGCTGACGCATAAGTGGCGTAGTTTCTGAAGTGGATTTTTTCCGGGAGTGGGGGGGAAGGAAGTTTATGATGTATCTTTCAGATCTGTCAAAATTTATTTAAGGAAAGAGAAGACTTATGTTACATTCAATGGCACAGTGTGCGTGAAACTACACAAGATGGTATTAATTATCCACAACTAAAGGAAAAAAAATATTAGTGGTTTAAATGTTTATTCTTTACATTTAAAAACAATCCTATGCTTATTGAAATACTCCTCAAACATCTTTAAGAGTAATATTTTACATAGATATTTTAAATGTTAAATATCAACCGTTCAATCTTCAGTTTTTGGTATTTCATCGATGGCTTCTGCAACTCACAAGCTCTGACGCGCATGTACAAATTATATTGTAAGAGTTCGTGGTATCGAGCAAGGTCATGAATGAAGCTCAACTTAAGTGGAGCCAACATTGTACACCGCCGAATGAAGTTTCACCCTCATAAACCCTTACATTTGCCTCTAAAGGTATTAGTCTGTTTCGTGCATTCGAGTTTAGTTGGAAAATAAATCCTAATAAATAATTGAATTCCACGTTAAGCTCTACATCAGGATCTATTCGCAAAGTTTTGTATAACTGAATAATATTTGAGTAACTGAAAACCAACGGTAGCATTAGACCACGTCATAAATTACTAAAAAAGCATTTCTTGAATTTTTTATCTTCCACGGAAATTTAGACAGTCATCCATAATACAAATTCAGCACTGGCACATTTTACGTTTTAGTATAATGAGCTAAAATCGATAAATTAACTTATGTGTTTAGAATGAATATCCCTCAATAGTAAATAAAGGAACAAAAAAAAGAAAAACCTAACACCAGAAATTTTCAGAAAGCAGGTTCATGACGTACGTTTGACAACATATTATGACACTCTTCATTTTCACGTTTTACAAATCCGCTGCAGCAAATCAGTACGAGCCCAGGATCTTTTTTAACATAAATATTTAGAAATATTTCACTTGATTTTTAGTTTTTTCAAGAAGCCAATTTTTTTAGAAGCTTGCGTTGATAGGTCACTATGCCGTATTTGTGTTGGTTGATTTGTTTTTTTTTGGCGCAAGAGCAAAAGGCTATACCGCGCCATATAATAATTATACTTTTCCTTAGTTATCATTAGTTATCAATGTATCTATGATAAAGTTTCAATAAGACCATTTGTATCATAAAACCAATACCAAAAATGAAACTTTTTCGAGAAAGCTAGTTTAAAATATTTTTTGTTTCTTAAACCTCGTTTGCCTTTCCTCGATTTATTTGCTTTTAAGGCAGAGGATAAAGGCACGAAGAGTAGTGGCAAAAAAAAACTCTTCAAAACACGTAAAAATATTCTATATCACAAACGGCGAATATGTGGCACGCTAAAAGGTTCATATTATATTCACTCACATTGAAAATAACATTTCAAGTATTTAAATAAAGAAAAAAACCTTAAAGACTAGCGGCTACTTTGCAAAAATGGATGATCTTTAAAGATGTTTTTTAAAATAAAAATTGATGGCGCATTAGACACTTGAAAAGAATAAACAGTAACTTAACAGGCATACTAATCAAAAAGGTTCGCTATTCCTGCTGTATACTGTTCATATTTGTCAATATTTCCCCTTTTTTTATTTATTTGCTTTTATTTTTTGTAGGCATTTTCTGTTTTATTATATCTAAATGTTCTGTTTTATATTAATCAGAACCTTAAAATTTCTCAATCCCAATCACAACTATTTTCCCCTTTAATTCTAAATTAGCGTACATTACAAATTTATAGATAAAAAACTGACGGTCGAGCTTCATGCGTTAAAAAAAAATAGCCCTGCTCTTCCGATTGCTGCTTATTCATATTTTTATTCATTATTAAATTAAGACGTGGTTTGTTTTGTAGCAGTGTATACAGGCGATATCGAATATACTCCTCAGATCACGATTTATAGTGTACATTGAAGGTTTGCCATGCATTTGTGCGATCGAAGCTGTTTTAAGTTATAAATAGTGATATTTCTCTTTGAGGAATATTCTTTATACAGTTGAAACGCACATAAATCTTACAAATTTTATATGAAAGATTTAGTTCAACTGTTGTAAACTCAATATTAAGGAGAAATAAGTCATAAAAAATAAACTAATAGTCAAGTTGAAACAATAAGTAATTATTAATACAATTATAAGTTCGTTTCGCCCACTTTGTTTTAAGAAAGTAAAGGCTTTTGACATAATTTTGCCTTTTAAGGGCATCGCAGAACTGAAAAATCTAGGAACGATGCTCTGATATGCTTTTACAACTGAAAGGAGAGGTATGGTACCGTTTCAGGTGCATTTTAATTAGGGAAATTATTATATAATTGTATAATTTACTTTGATCAACATTAAATGCATGCAGGCAAAATAAATTTTATCTGTATGGACTTGTGATGAGTAAAGAGATCGAATCGTTCATTTGCTGTAACAGGATCATTGCAGTTGTCCTGCAGTATGACTGCAATTATTCTTAACAATAAAACTCGAGGAGTTGTGTTGTTGCTACAGAAAATGAGCGAAATAAGAAACGGCTATGTGTTGTAATTTCCTAAATGTAAATACACTCTCAGAAACGTGTGCTCAAATCTCACGAAATTTTCGTCGTATTTGACGAAACTGCTTCGTGAAAAATGCTCAGAGTAAACTTTTCGTCAAGTTGGCGAAATTTGTGTAGGAACTTTTTAAAGTCACGTGATCGCGCGAGGAGAGAATCGTTGTAAATGACGAAATTTTCTTGACGATTGAAGAATCGTCAAAAGCTCTACTTCAGAGTGTATGTATGAATTAAATGCATAACAAATGCTTATTTATGTTCTTGATAAAATTTAGTTCTAATGTAAAAAAAAAAATGCTTCGTCTCTTATGGTAATATATAATTAAGGATTTTACAGAACTTTAAGGATTCTACAGGGAGCGGCAGAAATAACTCCTGAATTTGCCACCGTCGTAGCTCAGCGCTAGTGGTAGTTGGCGAGTCCGGACTCGTTCCATAGTGCAGGTTAGGTGTTGCAATTTTCGTCGCTAACATGGCGTGGAACGGTGAACATCGTGCGTTCGTCATCGAAACTTATTTTAAAAATGGTGATTCTGTAATTTGTACGCAGTGATTATTTCGTACGCACTTCGAGGTAAGTCGACACGGTGCAATCCCTGACAGGAAAACCATTCTAACATGGATTAGAAATTTTAGAGTTACGAGTTCGGCTATGAAAAAAAAAAAAAAGCCAGGTAGACCTCGCAGCGTTTGATTTCCACAGAACGCTTGGCTCCACAGAACGTGAGGCTTCAGTCGTGTATAGACAATGACGGTCGCCATTTAAGTGATGTTATTTTTAAGTGATGTTTACAATAAATGGCAATGATAATTCTCATTAATGTATAATAAAAGTTTGACTAAAATCTATTACGTATTTTTTTTATTAGCCCTTCAAATCGGGGAGTTATTTCTGCCGCTCCCTGTATCTACTTAAATACTTAAGTTGTGTAAAATTTAGTTGAAATATTTTTTTTCACCATTACTTCCAATGTCGAAGCTTCTTAAAATGTGTAGAAGTGAAAGTTTAGGGGATTTTTAATGACTCGATTTCACCCGGTGGTGTAAATTCGACCGTAGTTGATTAAATGTTTCAAACTCAGCCTCACACGTTTAAGCAAATTTCAGACAATTTAGTTTTTCTGTTTGATAACAGTTTTTGTTTAAATATTTCAATGAGTGATAATCTTTCATGAGTGCGACTGATTGACCACAGAGTTGTCTAGTTTAATGCATTTGTAATACGCATTATATATTTTTATCTTTCGGCGTGCCTTTTCCTGCAAAGAAAATAAATAAAAAATTTCATTTTAATCAACCCAATTATTGAATAAATTTAGAACTAAAAACACTCAATTGAACCAATAGTTCAAAACGCTAATGCAAAACAACAAACTTACGCAACGTTGATTCCAAGCAAAATATCGTAATAGCACTTATAGTTTCACTTTATATTACACTGATGGAAAAAAAAAATACCAACACCAAGAAATAATTATTGCTATGTTAAAATGTAAACGCTTATGTTAAAATGTAAAAAAATTGGGGGGACGCTTGTATTGAAATAAAAAAGTAGGGGGACGCCGTCCCCCTGCGTACCCCCTCTACTACACCACTGCCTCCTGGAATGCTACTCTTGAAAGGCAGAACAACAGGTTGAATCACCAGACTGACGTACACATTTGCTGTCAGGCTGCGTGGGATAAGCACGAGAGTGCTTTTGCTGCCATAAGAAATTGCTCCCCAGACCATAACTCCAGGTGTAGGTCCAGTGTGTCTAGGCCGCAGACAGGATGGCTGCAGCCGCTCACCTGGCCTCCTCCTAACCAACACACTCCCACCACTGGCACCAAGGCAGAACCGGCTTCATCAGAAAACACAACAGATCTCCACTCCGTCCTCCAATGAGCTCTAGCCTGACACCACTGACGTCGCAAACGGCAATGGTTTGGCGTTAGTGGAATGCACGCTACAGGACGTCTGGCTCGGAGCTGTCCTTGAAGTAACGGATTGGTAACAGTTCGTTGTGTCACTGTGGTGCCAACTGCTGCAAACGCAGTACGACTCGCTACGGCCATACGCCGAACACGGCGGTCTTCCCTCTCAGTAGTGCCACGTGGCCGCCCGGAACCCGGTCTTCATGAGCAGTGCCTTCCCTTGACCACTGCTGCCAACATTCATGCACAGTGGATGCATTCCTGCCAAGCCTTTCTGCAATCTCGCGGAAAGAAAACCCACCTTCTCGTAGGCCTATTACACGACCTCGTTCAAACTCAGTGAGCTGTTGATAATGGCTTCGTCGTCTTCTTAAAGGCATTGTGGACTAACACCAACTCACTACATCAAATCTCGACGCTAAACAACGTTCAGGAACGTTACAGCGCGTGTGATCGCTACTAGCGTCACACTGATGTGCCAAGCGCAAAATTTGAATCGAAGTCATCTTTCAGATGTATAAACACGCCTGCCAAATTTCGTTTCGCTAGCACAACTCCTTCTTGGTGTTGAGATTTTTTTTCGATCAGTGTATATTAGACATTGTTAGCTTCAATTCGTGATTCATTTTGTTTGACATTATAATGAACCATCTGACTGACTTATATATATCTATTGTAAATAGACACATATTAAGATTAATATTTTGCTTTGACATTCATTTAATAGATTATATTTTCTCTTCAGTTTTCTTCTTGACATTTCTCCTTTGTGTTGCAAATATGAAAAAAAATTCGAGTATTGTACATACATTGTGGATTTAAGGAATAGTATGAAAGTATGACAAATGAAGCCATCTAAATAGAGGCTTCAAATCTACGTCGAAAGTACGAATTTTTTAAAAATTAGATCTAAAATTTGTTATTGATAACACTAAAGCCCATCAATAACGACTACATAAAAAAGTAAGAATAGCGGTTGAAAAACAGAGAAGAAAATGATAATCTGTTTCGTCTTTGCCTATATTATTATAGAATAATTCAAACGTATTTATCTGCAACTCCAGTTTTATTAAAATATTTATGTATAATTGAGCTTACATTACAATTTTCTTTTTTTAATATTTACATGATTAGTTCTTGAGAATGAGTTTTGTATCTTTTTTAATATTAATAAGTTTGTATTTCATGGACAAGTCTGATAGTAATAATTCATATTTGTTAGTATTTTCAAATTGGTGTTAACATTACCACAACACTTCATCCAAAATATTAGTTTAAATGTTGAAGAATTCCACTCAAGCATGATTTTAGAAAACTACATGAGCTGATAAAAATATATAAATTCTAAAAGCATTCAATTGCATGATTCATAGTTTTGGTGAAGATCTTGTGTCAGGTTTATCTGTTATTAATGGTGAAGGATGAAAATATTTTGTATAATTTGCAGCAAAACTCTATAGTGGAATATTTATTTTTATCTTTTCGAGGTAAAGTTGTACTCCGTGAAATAATTTTATTTAATTAAGTTGACATGACAAAATAGTCTTACGGCAAAAATAATTATTTTACAGATTTAAAATGAGAATTTTTTTTTCCTTTCCCGCATTGAATTATGTGTTTGGTTTTTTTTAAGCAAATGCTTTCCTCCTGTGTGAGAAGTGTATTCTTCTCTTGTGAATATCAAACTATATTTATGGAGAAAGAGAAATGTTTGGTCGCTTTAGGAATAGTGTATATCTTATTCTATAAACATTCCGACTATGAATTAGCTGATCTTAATTTTCATATTACATTTTTACATTTAAAAAAACGTTTTTTTAAATATACGTTCTTGAAACAACTGGTTCAAGATAGGCACGAAATATTTCGCCTTTTAAGCAATCAAATAATAAATACTTCAAGAGATTTGAAACTCAATGAAATGTATTGAAATTTATGATATTTTACTCACGACACTTTACAAATTAACGCAGAGCAAGGCAAAGCAGATTTTCATTTTATTTCATTTAACTCGAATGCAGTATACATATTTCTGCTTTTGTAATTTTCTTTATAGATTAGTAATGGTTTTACTGAAGTATGTGTATTTTACTTTTTTTTATCTTGAATCCAAGAAGTCGAACAAATCAGAGTTAAGTGAGAGGTTTAGAAAATCACACATTTATATTAGCGTTCTTAAGTGTTGTTCGAGGTCGATCATGCAGTTTTTATCAGCAGGTTGCAAATTCTGCAATTAGTAGGCTGCACATCAAATTCACCATGAACTCTGAGAAGGTGCGGTGCGATGACTGGAAAGGGAGAATAAAAGTGATCGATCTGCAAAACGAAACTTGTTATTAATTTTTACCACGTCTTCTCATTGTTCGATTCTGTGTGTAGTTTCTTACATTTTAACCTCAGTGCTTAGTGATGGCATTGTATACCTTTTTACTCTGGGTGTACCACCAAGGAAAAAAATATTCAGACATACTCAAAATTTCGGTTTATTTTTTAACCTTTATCTAACCCAAGTCGCCTTTTCCCGTCTTGATTATAATTTTTTTAAACTTTGTTCAACCTTATCACTGCCCTCGACACACAAGCGAACATGCCAGAGCGTATTTTCGTTCACCCTCGGCAGTCCCGCATACTTGACAGTATCTTGGAACATTTTGAAAACTAATTATAGCACAACATGAATTATGTCCATAGTGTTCGAAATACATGCAGATCAAACCTTATGCTCGAAATGGGGGAAAGAGTTTCGGCTTGAGCAGAAAGCGCACATTTACGCATCCCGTCGCTAAAGAATTAAGCATAATGTTTTACTTTTCTGGTGCAAGTTCTTAGCCATTTTTAGTTGAAAGCTATAAACGAAATAGAATATAAAATCTCTTCGTTCCTTCCACGGAAACTTTAATGTTCCTCTACTGTTAAATGGAATTTACTTTTTAAGCCATTGAACAGATTATAAGAGACATTGGAAGTTTCATCGCATTTTGTATTCTATTATAGTATAGTAATTACACAATAGTAGCATAAGACTTTAATGAGAAATCCAACTGCAGTTGTATCTTTGTTTTTTCTGTCATGGAAGACGGTGAACGTTTGATTATCAATGAATTTTAATAAATGCCTTTCAGTAAAAGTAATGCAATTATTTAAAATTGCATTTGGGCTGCTGAACCGGTGTAATTTTTTACTTTGGAAAGTTTTGACGATCTCTCCAAATTTAACCCACAATGTAGATTATAAAATAAATGAACTTTGTGCACAGTAAAACTGAAAAACAATTATTCACGTAAAGAAAGCACAAATGAGCATTTGTGCTTTCTTTAATAATAAAAATGCTTTCTTTAAAAATGCTAATTCTGTACATGAAAAAGCGATTTTAAATGTAGATTTACTTGTTATTTTACTTGAGAATCAGCTAGTTTCAATTGGTCCTTTTTTTTTCTAAATGGAATGGAGCTTTATAGCTCTTAGACTCGTTCCTATGAGTTATCATTTTTTAAAAACCAGTGTAGTGTTTCAGAAGTATTTCCTGTGGTCGTTTTATTTTTCAAGAATTGCGTTGTGCTTTTTTTTTTACGAAGAAGTTTATACATTTGACTTTCTATCTCTATGATAAATCGGACGCTAGCGCTTTGACAAAATATTTTTTCCCTCCATCTGTTAATTTCGAACTAATTTGTAAATTCTTATGCGAGTATTAGCTTATCGTTTGAATTGATTAGACTATTGATTAAAGGTATGTCATAGAACGGATCCAATCTAAAATACCTTCTTTAATAAAAATAATTTAACTTTGTGCAAGAAAACAATAATAATAAAATTACACGTTAATTTAAAGCACAAATGAGCAAAAAAATGCAGACATATGTTTCGGGATTGCTTGGAATCCCTTTTTCAATGCGACAGGGAGCTTCTAGATGCAAAACATCCAAATGAAGCAGACAGAACAAGAAAAACAAAGCTTATATAGCCTAAGAATTATCTGTAAACCAATGAGAATAAAGGCTGCGTGAAGTGGAAGTAGAAGTAGTAGAAAGACACCAATAAGAGAGCAACAAACGAATCCAGTTGAAAGTACAGGAAGTAAAAAGGAATAACAATAAAAATAAAGCAAAAAAGACGACAGCATGCATAAAAATTGCAAAAATAATAAAATAAAATACAAAGAATAAAATTGAAATAAAAATAAGTACAGAAACTACCAAAACAAAATGCAAAACAAAGTACACATGTAAAGGAGGGGGAGGGGAGGGAGGGGGGAAGGAGAAAAATAGACACAAAAAAGGAAAACAACAAGAAAACCTAGAAAGAACAACAAATTAAAGAAATTTATGCCAGACCTGTGAGATATAAGGAGTTGAGGAAGAATCATTAACCAAATTAGAACTATTCCTGTTAATATGATAAGCTTCCCAAAAGTCAAGCTCTAAAGGGGAAGAACATTTTTGAATAATTTTACCAGAATTGAAGTCAAAAGAGTGGTTGGAATTCCAACAATGTTGAGCAATGCTAGACTTATTTAACTCTTGCTTTCGTACATAACCTTTAAGCGAATTTTCAGAGCACGTTTTGTCTGCCCAATGTAAGAAAGGCCGCAACGGCAACTAATTTGGTAAATACCCCAAGCGTTAAGTTGATCGACAGGATCCTTAAGAGAAGAGAAGGAAAGTTTGTTACTAGGAGCAAAAACGACTTGAAATTGAAACCTTCTTAGGATTTTAGCAATACGGAAACTGACAGAATGAAAGAATGGTAACACAACCAAATTCTTTCTAGAAACCACATTATTGGGACCAGAAGTTTTCTTAGAAAGTTTGTTATGAATAGAATCAATTAAAGAGTGAGAAAATCCTCTATCAACAGCTACAGCTTTCAGATAGTTGAGTTCAATCTTGAGAAGCTCAGGAGAAGAGCAAATATTAATAGCACGATGGACCAGAGCATTAAAAGCCGAATATTTTTGGTTGGGAGGATGAGACGACAGTCTGTGAGGAGGTAAAGAAACAGCGAAAGGTTTACGATAGACAGAAGTAGTGAAACCAGACTCACTCTTAGAAATAAAGACATCAAGAAATGGGAGGCTACTATTAAGTTCTTTCTCACAAGAAAACTGGATATTAGGATCAATGGAGTTCATAATAGAAAGAGCATCATCAATACCTAACAAGTTACTGTCCGTTAGGACAAAACAATCATCCACATAACGAACATAAAATTGAAATTGCAATTTCTGGAACAGTTTTTCCTCAAAATAATGCATATAGAAATCACTTAAAATAGGACTAAGAGGATTTCCCATAGCCAGGCCATCTACCACAGCATAGAATTTACCATTAAATACAAAAGTGCTCTGTTGCAAGCACACACGAGTAAGGAAAACTAATTCCTCAATTTCCACAGAAGTAAAATGGAATTCAGAAAGCATTTTCCTGAGGCAAGTCAAAGCGCCATCAACAGGAACATTAGTAAACAAAGAATTAACATCAAAAGAGGCCATAACTGAATTATTCGGAACGAAGTTATGAAGTTTCTTAACAAAATCGGTGGAATTTTTAAGTGAAAACATTCTGGCTCCTAAGTGGAGAAAACACAGAAACTAAATACTTGGAAAGTTTATATGAAGCAGTGCCAATATTGGAAACAATTGGTCTGAAAGGAATACCTGCCTTGTGTACCTTTGGTAAAGCATAAAAACGTGCACAATTAGCAACAGAAGGAATCACAGACCGTTTAGCAATCAAAGGAATAGAATGAACAGACTTAACAGCAGAAGAATAGCTCTTTGTCACTAGGATCTTTATAAATTTCAGAGTAAGGACCAGAAGCAATTAAGTCATCAGTTTTTTCAACATAAGATGATTTATTAAGAACAACAATCTGACCACCCTTGTCTGCTTTGTTAATGACCAAATCAGAATTGGAAACTAAATTATTGACACATCGTTTCACAGAATGGGTAAAACCAGTATTAGGAACTTTTGAATTGAAATCAACATTGGAAGCAATAAGATGCCGAACCGACTCTTTTTGAGTGGAAGTTAAGGCACTAAATTTGAAAGCTTTTTCAACCGGAGCAATAAGTTCAGAAAGCAGACATGAATAAGTTCATGTCTGCATTTTTTTGCTCATTTGTGCTTTAAATTAACGTGTAATTTTATTATTATTACCTTCTTTAATGTTCCTTTCTCGTTCGGTGAATTTTTAATTTAGTGACGTCAGGGAGGTTATAAGAGCTTCACGTCTTAATAGACTAAACTTCTCTAATGAGATCAGCAACATCAAAGAAGGGATTCACTGGATTGGGTTAGTTCTATTTTATTTCCTTCTTCGAAATGAAAAATCTCCAAATTGAGCCAAAATGATGAAATTCTGATTATAATTTCATTTTAAACATAGTTTTCTGTTTTTAAGGATGGGTACTTGAGCAAACTTCCAAATTAAATGAAGGCTCTTAGACTAAATATTGTTTATTGTAAATCAATTTCTTTCACTTTTCTTCTGTCATAGGAAATTCTGTTCAGGAATGGAACTTTCAATCCTTATTTTTGTATAATGTTTTTAAAATCCAATATTTAATGCGAACTTCGTTTAGATTTTCCTCTCAAATCTTTCTGGCCATGTTACAGGGCTGTGGTTACATTCTCATCGGTTAGATAATCTTGAAAAATAAACATATTGCAATAATATATTGCTAAACCAACATCTTAACTGCCTTCATGTTTTGTTTCATTAGGTTTTTCAATTAGATGGGAATAGATGTTTTGTTCTATGCTTTTTTCTTCAATGCCTAATCTGTTTTTTCAAAAAGTGTTTGGATGTTTTATTTCTGATGAATAGTCGCTGATATACAGTTAGTGTGGCTTTCAACTCAGATCTCCTTTTTATTTTTCAAAAACGAATTGATAGCAGTAGATACTATTGTGGACTTCTATTGCACAAAAGTGTGATATCTGATAGGGCACATTCCGAATTCATATTTTAAGGGTACAGTTGTTTGCTTTTTCTGTTATTGATATATTCTATTTTTTGTTTGAATCTTGAATGATAAAGGAAGTAAAAAATCCAGTTTGGTACATATTCCCGCACAAAAAGTCTCTTTACACCCCTATATCCGTGAAATCGAAGCAGATTCCCCCCCCCCCCCACGCAAATGCTCGAATGATTCCCATAAACGTAAACAGAATATACTGGCATGCTCATTAACACTGAATCAACAGACATTGTTGTGACTTTTTAAACACATGATAGAATATACAAAGACTTGGATGTTTGATGTGTTTGTTACGCCCATGAGACATTTAACGATAGTGGAAATTTTTTCAAAAGTAACAATCTTCTTCCAGAAAATTATTAGCTTGATGATTGATACTGATTAATTTGTAGAATATGTTTTGATAAGTAATATTTGTTGGAAATTTCACCTTGTGCAATTGGTTGAACATATAACATCTTTGGCGCACGATAAATTACGAACTCTAGCAGCCCCTTTGTTTAATCTAACCTCATTCACACCCATAGAGAATTTATGTATTCCAAAAAAGTGGAAGTACAGTAGCTCTTATTTTTATGAGGAGAAAACTGTAACATTCGTAAACAAAGTAATTGATAGCCCAATTTTTGTCATAACAAATATTTACCTAGAACAGATAGCACGAATTTTGAATATTTCTAATACGGGTGTCTTGCTCCAGAAGTAGTTTAACCATCGTGTAAGCGTAGCTTTTAAGCTCAAATGCATTTAAAGACGAATAATTTTTAATATTAATAAAAAAATATGCATTTTAGATTTTTAAGGCGACATTTAATGGAGGCTTGTCAATTTTTAGCGAGCGGAAATTTCGGTTTATTGCTGATTTCATTAACAGCGAGAAGCATTGAAGATTTTTTTATATTTCGGTATTTTGTCTAATTTGCCTCAAAGTTCATCGAGTTGAAGCGAGCAAGCTGATGGTTTTACTTTTAGTTTCTAACAGTTATAATTTTTGGTTCGTTCTTTCCTGTCACTTTTCTTTCTTCAGATCATCAATCGCCGCTTCAAAACGGTAGAGCCCAATTTTGAGGCGTGCTTCAATTACATAGAATAAGCAACTCATTTACACGTAACTTTTGCAATTGGAGAAGACTTTTCGTTATATTAATTGTTTAGTTCATAGAAAACGTTATCTTATGTGTATGCAACTTTTGCAATTGGAGAAGACTTTTCGTTATATTAATTGTTTAGTTCATAGAAAACGTTATCTTATGTGTATGCAACTTTTGCAATTGGAGAAGACTTTTCGATATATTAATTGTTTAGTTCATAGAAAACGTTATCTTATGTGTATGCAACTTTTGCAATTGGAGAAGACTTTTCGTTATATTAATTGTTTAGTTCATAGAAAACGTTATCTTATGTGTATGCAATTTCGCGTAACACAAATTAGAATTAACAAGAAGTTCCGTCTAGAACTATACGAGCCTACTTTCCCGTATACAGCGAATTCAAATTTATAATCTAGCTATCTCTCTCTCTTTCTTTCTCGTTTAGCTTTAGTTCTTAATTGCTTCAAACATACCGTTTTCAACGGTTAATACATATTCATTCAATCATTCATTTATTAAGTCATTCATGTATTTATTCACTCATTTATTCATTCATTCTTTTGCTTATTCATTTAATCATACATTAAGTCAAAAATATTCTTGAAAATCCCGACCAAAAAATTTCATAGGAAAATAGGCTCCTTAGTTCTGGATGAACTTTCTATTTGTACATGTTCTACGTCATAAGAGCTTTCCGATAAAGTTTGTTCCAAGCAAATCGGTCCGTTTAATCAGGAATTTTATAGGATTGAAATTTCCCCGTAGGCGGTATGTTAATTTTTTTTGAAGTGTTCAAAAATGAACAAAATCTGTTCAAATTGATATTTCACGCCAAGAACTTCTTCCAGTGAGCTTGTTCATGGGAACTTAGATCTTGTACCCAGAGTTTACATAATTTGCTTCATTTTCACCCGTAGGCGCTAATGTTAAAATTTTTTGAACTGTTCAAAATTGAACAAAAAATTGTTCAAATCAAAAAATAAAATATGAAAATCAGATGTCCTCGCCGAGATCTTTCGAATGCAAAAAGAATTTTTCGAATCGGACAATTCGTTCAAAAGTTATTAGGGGGGGACAGACACGACAGACAGACAGACCGACAGACAGACAGACCGACAGACAGACAGACCGACAGACACACTTTTTCCCCATCTCAATACCCTACTTTCAATTTTTTTATTTTTCAATCTTTATTTAATTACTTAACTTATTTTTGACTTTTCTTGATTTCTAACGATATTTTCATGATACATTAAGCCTTCTTTCATGCTTTATTATTATTATTTTTTACTTTTACGGGAAAGTAGGCTAAAAATGATATTGCTGTACAAAGTTGCTTTACATTTGATGGACCGACACAGTTTATTTACTTCCTTTTCAAGCTGATACAAAAGAAACTTTTAGTTATGCTTAAAAATATTAATGAAAGCAGCAATTTGTAGCCTCTACCGACAAATTATTCTACGTAATAAATACATGAGTGCAATGGAAGAAAAGTTTTTATGAACGAGCAGTTTTTTCAGCCTTATTACGCATGTAAATTTGCTTCAACATTTACGCAGTTTTAAAGTTATTTTATCTTTCGCAGGGATGACATATTTCAATGAATTAATATTATGTTGATGGAGAGTTGATGAATTTTCAAAGCGAGTTTCTACTAAATGCACCAATCTTCAAGCTATTTAAATCTAAAATTTTATAGTCAATTTATTTGAAACGTCAAATTGTTCAATTTAGCAAGCTTTTGAGTTAAAAACTTCAGTCTATTATTAAAATCTAACCAGCATTTTATCGTGTTCCCAGTGAAAACTTTAATATTACCATATGCTGTTGAAAAATCTTCTTTAATAGTAAGAGAACTAAATTGTCAGCCTAAGTAGCGTTTTGAAACAGAACCAAGCATTAATCCTCAAAATTTTTCTATTTTTCTTATCTTTTTATACGACATTATAATAATTAACGCTGTACGATTTCAAACGCTAAAAACCTTATGAAATAACTAGTTTTAACGGATTTCATAGCCATAACCCCTTCTACTACCAATGTGTTTTTCAAGAAAAACTAAATAAAACGTGCTTTAATAAATTAATTACAACTATTTTGATAAGCTGAAAAAAAGTCACTGAGAACTAGAGAGGGGGGGGGGGGGGGTGGATATGACGTTATTACTTTTTTTTACAGAGATCAGTTTTGCATGAGGTCATTTGAAACTGCCGATATGTCACATGTCCCGTAGGTATTGGAAGGGTTAGAATACGCAATGTAGTTTCAAACATACTTATAACTTACATGCAAATAGTAAACTGTTTTTTTAACGTAAAACTATTTGTTGCCTACATATAAATTTAATTATTTCTGCAGCTGGCAAAATTTATAGAAATTCTTTTTAAAATAATGCTAGTTAAACTCGTGCTGTGTGTTGTGTATATTTCTCAATTTTCTGTTATGGCAAGTGCTGAAAAGAACATTAAATTGTAATTTGAAAACTTTTTTTCTGCTCAGGAATCAGTTTAGCTTTCATCTGTAAGGTTTATTTAGCTCATCATAAATCGCTTAACAAAAAAGTAAAACACACGTAGTAGTTCAGGAAAAATGTAACTTTTTATGCGCTTTCGAAGGCAAAATAGACGCATAACTCCCAGATTATCTCGAATACCAGATTATCTCGAATATAGAAGATACATTATAAATTGTTTGTATATTTACTCTTTACCTTCAAGATAGTATTTCGTCCATGGGCATTAGCGAATTTTCTCGGGCGCAGAGATTATAAAGAAAAATATTCAACTGAATTAAAAATTAAATTATATATTTAACGTCCTATTTTAAAAATGAGAGAAATAAACAAATAGGTTCTTGCAAAATCTTTCTTTTCAAACGAATTTCTTTTTCCCTTATGAATAATGCTTTTAAGTAGTTTTCAATTAAGCATTTATGAGCATTAGTTCGCGCAATATGTTTAACATATTGTAAACTTTATCAAAAAGTTTCAAAACTCGCTTTATGTAAGCTCCAATAAGACGCAGAAAACATCTTTCCTTTCATCTTTGCAATGAGAGAAGTAGGCTAGTTCATTCAAATTACGAATTTCTATACTCGAAAGTTTTGATAAATATGAATTCACATGTATATCAGAGCATGTTGTTCGTGAAAGCTAAATTTAGCATACGTAAAAACTTGCACTGAACGTAATAATAGTATGGACCATGCTTCCAACTGAAGTTTTAATGGAGAATGTTTAGTTATCTTAGTAATCGATATTTTTTTAAAAATTCATACAGCTAACTTGAGATGTAGTCAGCAAATACAAAAAAATTTACCTTTACAATTTGTTTTTATTGTCATTCTTTCTTATGTTTAATCGTTTTACATGAAACAGCATAATATGAAGTTTATGAACTTGAATATGTATTTCATCAGTATTTATTTACTGCTTTAGTTATATCTAATTAAAAAGCTAGATTTGTGATTTAAAAATTGGAATGATAAGTTTATTACTGTGATACTAATTATAAATGCATTCATTGGATTAAAGGAAAAAATGTGATTTTATGTTTGCTTTTGTGTTATAGCAACCGTAACATACATATGATCCTTAATGATGCCCCATGGGGCATCATTTACTTTCAATGTGGTTATATTTGTATTTGAATGTATTATAATGTTTCTAGAGCATCAGTTTCGAAAGTAGTATAAAAATAAACGTATGTTATTGCAAACAAAATTGTAAATTTGACTGAACTGAATAAAAATACTAAACAACTCTTTGCTTTAGAATAATATTTTGTTTTCATCACAATCAAACTCAGCATAGCAATTTGCTTGTAATAAGAATTTCTCTCTTATACATGCTTGGAGATGCAGATTTCTTCGTAATCTTTTGGAAAATATTTTAATGAAAAAGAATATTGGACAATATTTTTCCAAACATTGTTTCTCAAAAGTATCACAGTTTACTGTTTTTTATGTGAACGAGTAACTTCAAAAATATTACTTTAGCAGAATAAGCATTAACTAAATATTATTAAAAAAACGTAGTTTTTACAATTTTCCTGACAGCAAAAGTAGCTATTCAAACAAGTAAAATTTGATTTTTACATCCTTGTTGATTGTTCTTAAACAAGTTTGGGAATTCAAAATCGCTCCTAAAAATAAGATAAATTGTTTTTAAAAACAGTTATGTACAATTCGGGTGCAAATGAAATTTTCAAGAGGAATTTTATTAAGATCTAACTACATTTAACCTAAATCTAATTAAATACACGAAAAATGCAAAACTTTTGACAAACTCGCGTTGTAGTAATACCTAATTATGCATTTTGGGCTGAACCGTAAATACTGGTATTTTAGTCTCTCTAAAAATATCAAAGAATATATCTTCCATTTTAAATCCAGTGTATTCTAAAAGAAAATTTTAAATATAATTTTATTTGAAGATTTTTTTTACTACATTGCTATTACAAAGCGTATACTAGATCAAAATCTCTTACATTGGTGAGAATTTTTTTTAAATGCAAGTATTCTAAGGGTAAATCAACCCCAGAATAATCTTATTTACACGCTTTAATAATGGAAATGGAATATCCTTTCTATATATCAATGTTTATTCTTTAGGAAGTATTCGAGTTTCAACCTCCGGCAGAGTATTCTCAAAATATTCTCGTTCTCTGAAAATATTCACATGAGAAAATTCTCCACTTACAACACGTATATAAAGTATATAAGGGTATGTAATATGTAATGTATTTAATAAACGTGTATAAGGGTATGTAATATGTAAAGTATTTAAACTGTTGGGGTGATTTCTTTTTTGCATCTGTTCAGTAATTTAGACTTATTTGTGCGAATGAATTAAATTCTGTGATTCAATGTCATCATTCACATAAATTTAACTAGTTAATCACACTAAAAGTTGCAAAAAAGAATAGAAATCGGTTTTTCAGTTGATGGAGGCACCTTGAAAAGAACTGAGAATATTAAAAATTTATGCTACTGTATGCTAGGTTTTGGAACAATAGCGTTTTAAAATGCTTCAGCATGTTTTACTATTTACATGGTTAACGAATGACAATTCTTGTAAACTTAATGTTAAAATTTTCTTTATGAACAAAAGTTTGATTACTTAATTTTTGAACAATTGCTTTTATTTCTTTGGTTCTTTCAATGAATTTGATCTTTCCAATTCGTCCAAATGTAAATTGATTAAATTTTTGGGCTATGAGTGTAATCTAACATTAGCTAGGTAGCAATTAAATGCTGAATTCTGCCACAAATTTTGCTTAGGTTATCGTTCATAATAAATAAATTTGTGCGATTCATTTACAATCTTAATTCTTTGCAATGCACTTTGAATTGATATTTTGATAAAAATAAGCCCAATAGTTAAATTTTCGATGTAGTCTTCAACTCATATTGTAGTAATATCTGGTTTAAGGGAAAAAACTATTTTTTTAGCCACTCTTTAAAAAAAGCAACCTTTTTTCTTTTTTAATTTCAATCTATTCTATTAAAAGAATCTTAACTGTTGCTTTTATTTAAGATTTTACTACATTGCTATTACAAATCCTTTAAATGATCAAAATCTCTTATATTGGTCAGAAAAAAATCAAAGTGGAATGATTATTTAGCGTAAAATCAACCCCAGAATGATATTTCATCAATTTTTTTTTCTACTTTTTAATTAATTTTTGTTTTTCTTACTTTTTCCAGCACTCATTTCAACTGTGGCTTCTAACTTAGTGTATTTTTCTCTTCCATTTGCAATTTTTTATTAGTTAATGTTTAATTAAAACTGAATTTATTGGAATAAAGTTAACGATAAATATCTGGCTTCTTGAAGCTTCCTTCTTCTGTGGGCATAACGATTTTCATATCGGCGCATTAGAACTCCAAAATTTAAGCTAACCATTCGGGCTCTTTTGCTTTTCAAAACTTTGTTTGGTGTTCGGATTGTATTAAATGTAGACCAAAAAAGCAGCCCCCCGAACTTTAAAGTCTAAAATAATAAGGAAAGAACGGAGGCAATTTTCTCATATTTCAAAATATGAAAGGGTTGCACAAAATTGTCCTATGACCCTCCTAAGTTTACGTTTGAAGAATTACTATATTAATTTAACAACTCAATTTCTCAATAATTTGTTGATAAAATACAAAAGTCCGTGGAACAGACAATCTTACTGAAGGTACAAAGTAGTTTCTGCTAGTAAAACTCGTAATAAGGTAAAAGAACTGAATAATTGTATACAGATCTGAGCTATTGATTTTTAAATTTCATGCTTACAAGTGTCCCAAAAATTGCAATTAATGTTCCAAAATTTAAAGCTAAAAACGTAAAATTTTTTTTATACTTAATTAGCATTTATTGGACTCTTTCTATTTTTTTATAGGAAAGTATCCGGATCAGGAATGACGTCACTTTTACGTTAGCGAAACTTTCGCTGTGGCAAATTTCATTGGGTTGACGTACTGTTGGGCGCAAAAGTGGCGTCACTTCCCAAACGGTGCTTTCTTGTATGGAAGACTTTTCTGGAATAGGACGACAAGAATCAACTGGAAGGAAATGACGTCATTTTTACACCAGCGAAACTTGCACTGTGGCTAATTTCAATGGTTGACGTACTGTTGATGTAAACGTGGCGTTCTTTCGGAATTGGTTTTATACCGACTGAACCCAGAAGTAAGGATATAAAGAGAGCACCGGAAGTCTATATGCATTTTTCTCGGTCTCGGCGAGGACACCCAATTTCCATGTTTAGTTTTTATATTTTGAAACTTTTTGTTCAATCTTGAACAGTTCAAAAAAACCTTACTGTAAGGGAAAATTTGAAGCAAATATTAACCCTGAACTAAAAGGCGGCTTTATATCTAAGAATATTCATTGACAAGTGCTCTTGACGTATGATATGCACAAAAAGAATTTTTTTACTTGGTTTTATTAAGAATTACTATTAAACAATTAAGTTTTTAACAATAGAGATCGCATGATAAATTAAATTTTTATCTGAAAAATTAATAGCACTAAAAATTTTTTAACACTGAAACATCGAGAAAATTGAGGCAATTCTGCATAAAGTTTTTTTTTAAGAAATAGAAAGTTATTTTTCGTGAACTTAACATTGACGAAAGTTAGAGATTGACTGATTAAATAAAAGTGAGCTCAATCGGTTTAACTTTTTAAGCAAAAGAAAATCGCACAGAAGTTTTATTTTTCACACAAGTGGTCTATTGAGATGAAAATTTACTTTCATTCTTAATTTTTAATGTTAATGTATTTTTTCTGGAAAAGTTTAAACATATATTTTAATTAAATGAAACTATTATAGGCTTTTTGCTTATGCTTAAAAATAAGATTTTTCGTAGCACTGTATATTTTTTTTCTACCTTTTTCAAAAAATGGGTTACCATAATGGCTTAACTCTCAAGTGTGTCATTCTTTGAGTTCGTTTTCGTTGAAAAAGCTACCTGTCTTGCTGTTCATCACTTATACTATTCATTTAATTTTTTAACTACATTGCTTTTATGGTTTCCTCTTTATATCCTTCTTCTACCCTTGTTAATGCTTCAAAACGCTACATTTTTTATTTCAATATATAAATAAGCAACAAGGTGTGTACGGCCAGTTCATAGGTTCCCAAACTTTTCTATCCCGCGGACCCTTTGTCATTCCTTTCTGTTTCTCGCGGACCCCTTTCCTAGAGGTTCATTCTAAAAGGAGTGAATTAGTGAGCATTAAAAGTTCCAAAACAGAGTGAAACTGAGGGTAAATTTTTCCCCGAAAGTTATTTGGAGGTAGAGAAAAATGTCATGTGAAAGTTGTACAAAATGTAATTTAAAAGAAAATGTTAAATATTTTTTCGATCATGTGAAATTTAACTTGCATTCATCGAAGTTCTTTCTATTAGCAATAAAAGTGCAAGGTTTTACTGGTTACAAACACCAAAAATGGGTGCCTACTTGCACCATTTATGAAATATATTTTACGACCATATAATTAGTAAATTTATGTTAATTATATAAATAAGAATGCGACAAGGCAAAAATTCTTTTAGTTGCGCAATCTCTAAAATTTAGTGATAACTTACATACTTATGAGATCTCGTCCCATAGACCTATAATTTTATTGCACCCCCAATTTTTTCCTTCGTTGATGTGACCCTTTGTAGGTCGAAATATATCTTTGGGGGTCCACATGGAGCACTTTGAAACCACTGATCTAGTCGGTTATTAACTATGCACAGTGTAATCCCCCTTGTAACACATTTCTATTGCAAATAAGTACCTACTTAGTTACTTCATACAATAATTAAGGATGAACTCGAGATTTTTAACTAATGGGTAGAAAACATGTTAGCATGAAGTTTTGTGCTGCTCTTCCTAATAAAAAATCAATACTTGAAATAAAAATCATTGAATTTTTGTTTAAACACATTGTTGAGGTGTGATTGGGGTTACTTACGGTTATAATGAGAAGGATATATAATCAGAAAGAGGAGAGTAGTTAAACAAACAGGAATTTTCGTTTTATATTTAAATTACTAATACAAAATAAATAATATTTTCTTTCTTCACAAGAATTTGTCTAGATTTAATTGCCTTCTCATAGTAATCTAAACTATAAAGTTCCAAACACTTTAAATAAAAAATGCTTACTCTTAATGCAGATAGAATGTTGAATACATAATGTTGTCAGTTCTCTATTTATAAAGATTTATTATTTTGTTGGTATGAATTGGCAACAAGCTATTCTATGCTGAGTTTGAAAAGTACTTTATTAGTTTAGTCAAATATTGAATGTGGAATATGTATCTTTAAAATTGTTCTCTAATGAGTTGTGATGACTATTGTCATAAGTATTAACGTGACTGTTGTCATACGTATAGTTATAAGGTTTTTCATACGCTCTTAGTTTTTTGGTAGCAGAAAAAAACTGATACAAATGGAAATACTCATCAACCAGTTGAGATTTTCTTCTTTTAAAATTCATTATACAGAACTTTATTTAGTAATGTCTCACAATTAAGCGAGCCATATTAGAAATATTTATGTTTTGTAAAACTGTAGTATTGCCCAAGATAATGTTTGCATAGCATCATGTTTGAGTTTTATATAATATTGCACAATATTTCATGTTTATGGTTTCAAAACTTGTAGATTGAGTCTTATTTTCTATAAACATGCCAGTTTTACTCTTTAATACCTTTTTTCTTGAACATGAAGGTTATTCAAAAACTGAAATATGGCTTCTACTGTAAGATCGGTTTTGTTTGAGTTAATAAAATTGTTGTCTTCTTTTTAAAGTTGCTCCTGCGTTATTAATGTCATGCAGACGTGTTGCACTTTTACAAGACACTGTAATTTTACAAGCATGAAATACTTTACAAAATATGAAAGTTAATTGTATACGCAATTTAGTCGTTTTTAGGAACTATTTGTGATTACATGCTATATTTTCGCAATCTGCTAGGGAGTCGCGACCCCAAGAAGGGTCACAATCTCTAAAAATAAAAGTAAAACCCATATGCAAGCATTACGTTAATTTTTTTAATTATAATCAAGTGTTTAATATTAATAAAATCACTAACAGTAGAAAATCGCCTTTAAAATGGACTAATAGCCAATTCTTTGAAATAATCACTAATTATTAAGGAGGCGGTTTAAAGCCGCCAAGAGTTACCACAAGTTTTAGAGTAAGAAAAAAGTCGCTTTTCAAAAATACGTTTAGAATGATTACAGATTATCGCCCGTGATTTCATTTAATGTATTTTTTGCATATGAACTGACCTCTCCCTCCTTTTGCGCGTTGGAAATCATAAAAAAAAAAAAAAAAAAGCTACGCAGTTCTGGAAAATAAGTTTTAGTTAAAACTTTAAACTGGAATCTGGCATCTCAATTGGAGCACTGAAGTTAGCAGATTTTAGGAACGACGTAATTGGCGTTAAATGAGAATTCCAGACATTCCTTCTCTCCTCCCCATATACTGCTGATCAGAACTTATTAGGAAACTTAGCTGCTCAAATCTAATTACGAAGTTCACTCAAGATTTGGAATCGGACTATAGAGAGCTTTTGCAAAATATATTTTCTCATTTAACTTCGCGAAAGATTATGCCAGCGTCGGAATATTATCCCATAAATATCTTTAAGATGTATTTATCATAGCGGCTAATTTTCGCAGAAGGAGAGAGAAAAGCGATTTGTGAAACTGGTTTTCTAAGTATGAATCTTAATTTGAGTGTTTGGGAGAAGTACAGCGAAGTTATGTATGAATGTCGTTTGAAGTCGTTTGTTCGAGATTCAGTATTTATTTCAAGGCAATGAAGTTGGTGATGAGTATTTCAGAACTTGAGGGGGGGGGGGCATAAGACTGGGAGTTAAGGGCAGACATATAAGTAATGATTTTTTAGCTTCAAAATAGTTAATGCAGCTTAATATATCAATTGGTGAAAAATAAATTCTCCAATACTTCCGTATTTTGTGGGATTTCCACAAATTTCCGGTTGTACTTCTACAAATTTCGGTGTAAGGAAGCGTTAAGAATGCAGATATTTTTCATTTTACACTTAGTTCTGTGTTGCTATACCAAAATAGATTTTTCCCTAAAAAAAAGGTAAAAATTTATTGCATTAACCTGTAATAAAATTTTCACGTTAAGAAAGCACAAATGAGCATTTTAATACTCATTTGTACTTTCTTAACGTGGAAATTTTTATTACAGTTTATTTGCACAAAGTTAATTATTATGTAAAAATTTATTTATTTTTGTTTAAAATATAATCTGGTAATTCTGTCGGAAGGTGTACTACCGAGCTAAAGTTAACTGGTCACAAATTGTTGCTTTTAGTACCCTTTCTTTATTCTTCAGCTTTTCCTTCCTGTTCCTGAAAATTTTCAATGTTACTTATTTCTTTGTTTTTAAGTTTGGAATTTGTTAGTGTTTACATATCAAGGTAAAATATTTTAAAATATAAATACAAAAAAAAAAAAAAAAAAAAAGAAAGCGATATAAAAAAAAAGTAAATAAATTAGAATATAAAAAAAGTAAGATGGTATTAGTTATAGTTAATGTAAGTGGCTACCAAATGAAGTGGTTTAGCTTAAAAAAGAAAAAGTTTCCAGACGTGGAAATCAAACAAATTTTTAACGTTAAAAAAAAATGTAGATCGAAATTAAACCTTTTTTACTTTTACTATTGCATAGCAATGCTCCAAAAGAACAAGTATGATAAAATTGCGTATATAAAAATTAACAGATTAAGGGAAAAATAAATTTGATTTGCCTGCTTTTATTTTAGGAGCGAGAGTTTTATTCCCTTTTGAAATTCGATTTTATTTTATCTAATTTTCTTCACAAGTATGAGTAGAAATGACATTTAGTAGCGAAAGGAAAGAAGGTAGTTTCAAACTGCTCAATTAAAGAACTGAAACAAAATTCAAATATTTCTTATAGCATTAAGAATTATTGAATATCATTAATACTAGGCAATTACTGTAACTCCCATAGGCTGATTCTGATGTTTGACTCCCCATGAGAACAAGTTTTATTTTATTGCTCATCACATCTGAAAAATACACTTGTGGTGAGGGGTGAGAGAAAATTAGGTTAAGTTTTTGTGATCTCAAGTGGAAGGCCGAAAATGATCGTAAGCAAACTTAGTGTTGCGTTAAATGTTTTAGACTAACCCTAGTTCAGATCCATTTCCAGCATCTAAGCTCCTGTGCAATAAAGTTAGGATCGTAACAGATCTTTGGTGGGGATAACACGTGGTCGATCATGTGTATAATAAAAACAAGAAAAGAGTACCTGGAATTAGGCTTCAAACATGGGATTTATTTTAAAAGCCTAAAAAGGGGAATCGGACGTTAGGGGTGAGGTGAGGCTGCTATTCTATGTACCAGGTGCCCTTTTTGTTTGCATTCCTGGTGTCCATGCTGCGGATCGTGGCGTGTTCACAAAAAATGGCAGACTCTCCTGGGTCACGATATTACTGATTCGTGAAGCATCAAACTGACTGGATCGCAGGCAGGGATTGTTTTTTTTTAGATGAATCAGGCGAACATCGCTACTTGAAGAATTACATAGTCGTTTTCGTTCATTGCGGATCCAGGGCGTACCGATCGTCCGGTACTGACAAAAACCTTGCAACCGTTCGTGGGGGGACAGCCGCTCACTGAAGCTTTCCTCAAAACCGCTTTTCCCACGTTTTCCGCCGAAGTCCGCGCCAGCCACTCCTCGGCTGCGCCTGAGTTGCCATATCGTACAATTGGAAAGTTCGAGTTACTGTTGCTCTTCACTGTGAGTCACGTGACCTACTGCAGGATGGCAAGGGAGCATGGAACATTGAGCAGTGCAAAAACTATGTCGGGCTTCACGACAACACTTGCATTATAAAGTATATGAATTTTTATTTTTGAAAATTCAATTCACTAGTAAATTGGTTTTGCAAAACAGATCAAAATCAGAGTTTTGGTATGTTGTTTATTGTCCTTTTGCTTTTATACTTTATTTTCTTTATTTTGATGATTCTTAATTTTACTTTAAATATTTTCAACAAAAGCCTATGTCTATTTCTCTCTGTTCATGTTAAGTCTTATATCCCTACACAAATTTGTAAATCCTTGAATGTCAACTGACTTCAGCACCAATCGGTGGAAAATAAGTTTAATTTCAGCATTGCTTTCAAGGGCACGACTTAAAAACTCGAGGACTAAAGCAATCGTATTACATTTTCAAAGTATTAAGCGTAGATTTGTTTTTTCAACTAGGTGCAAACCCCTTGATTTGAAATAAGAGGAGTACATAGATGAATATCCTAATTTTACAGGCTTCTTTGAAATGACACAAAATGAAAGGTTATTGCTCATTGGAAAAACAAAAGAAAAATTAGTTTCAAACTCGATGCATTTATAAGTGCCTTATGTGATCCCTTCTAAAATCTCGAGCGATATTAAGGCGGTACGATAACTCACCCTAGGGCTGTCACGCTTTGAGGGGAGGAGGAGGTTCGAGAAATTGTGACATTTTGTGATGGTTACGTTTTAAACTTACTTCTTGTGAAAAGTTTCAAAAGGAAGTTTTCGTAGGCATTTTCACTTTTAAGCTAAAACTGCGTGAGTCATTGTTTCAGAATTCGAACAATTAACATATATTACTGCTTTTGCTTTTCCAAACTGCAAGTACATGCTGTGACAAATTCCCTCTCCTCTCACGAGAGCCGCGTAGTTCGCCGGGACCCCCTCTGCGGAGAAGAACCACCGCCTTTTCAACCATTGTCCAGCAAGTGGGGACAGCACGGCTGTACAATACGGCCAGACGCTGTGGCGCCGAGTTGGACACTTCTGCAAATTAAAAACGACAAGCGGGTCGAGCACCGATCGGCGCGCCTTCTTTGCTGCAAGCCGCCGCGACTCGAGACGAGAAGGAGAGGGCCAAGAATTTCGGCGCCGGACCCAAACCAATCCCGTGGAACGTTTACAATTTTCCACGAATAAGAAATTTAGGGGCGCTTATGTACCCCCGCCCCTTTAGCAAAGAGGACGACAGCCTGGAACTTGAGTGTGTTGTGTGGTGTGAGAGTTTTTGGAGAGAGGAGGGCACGCTCCTGGAGAGGGATTCTGTATGTTGGGCTCGCCCCGGGCCGGAAAAGTCGAAGGTGCAACGCCTCGATTGAGTTGATGTTTCTTGCATCGGACTTATAACGAGTGTTCCTGCCGGAATCCGGAGGGACGGACAATCTGGAAGCTATTGTCAGGAACAGTATATTGTATATAGTGTAGATAGAAATATTGAATTAGTCCAGAAATAAATCAGATAAAAAAAGTAAATATTTCGACTGTAGTCTGTACGTTGGACCTTGTGAGGATCCACACGCTACTTCTTATCAATCACAGGCCGCATACGTTACAGACCTAAAAATAAAATGGTGGCAGCTCAGTGGATCCTGAACCCTGGAAAAAAAAATTAAAGGACACCATTGTCCTGGAAGAAATGGATCAAGCTACTCCAGCTGCGGACACCCTCGTCCAGTGGAAATAACTCTAGCTGCGGACACCCTTGTCCAGTGGAGAGGAAGTGGAAATAACTCCAGCTGTGGACACCCTCGTCCAGTGGAAAGAAATTCGCGAGAACCCTCAAGTTGCGGACACCCTCGTCCATTTTAAAGAATGCGACAGAGCTTACGTAAGCTACATCGAAGACGCCCAGCCCTTGATGTGAGTGATCGCATGTGAATCGGCGAGAGAGAGGAATCATTCCTGGGGAAGGAAGAAACCAGAAAAAAAAAAAAAAAAACCCAGATGATACGGATGCCGAAGAGCGGAATCATAGGCATAGGTGAGCTTGATTTTCATTCTAGAGGCATAAAGACTAATAAATTGTGTAAAGGTTTTTGTTTTTAAAAAGCTAGAGTTGAGTAACTTTAAAATGTAGATAAATTGATTAGTATTTAAATTTTAAAGTCATACAAATGATAAAAAACATTTTGTTGCACAAATGCATATTAATTTTTATTCACGAAGTTTATTATTCCAATAAGTAGGCAAATTTTAAGAAAAATTTGATAGAAGTTCTGTGAACGATTCTATTTAACTGTGAAATTCATACAAATGAACTCAAATTATTAGGATATTTTATGAAGTTTCATAAATGAAGTAAGATTATAATGGTTTTGTATTAGGAACCTACTGTAGACGGGAAGCTTGAAATGATTTTGCATGTTATTCAATTTATGTTGAGTAATTAAGGGGTTAAACAAGAGTTATCGAGTTCTCAAAGAATTTGTAAACATTTCGCAGTGTTCAAATTATGTGTATTGAGATAGTAGTAAAATTGTATTCTTGAAATCATATTTAACTATAGATTTCACACATGTTTAATACACCGTTGTAGTTGACAGAATTTGCAATTGTTAAAATTTTTAGAAATTGGGAAAAGTGTTATTGCCAAAATGGGAAGTTTCTTGTTTGAACTTGACAAGGATAGTTTGCGACATATAGCCTCGGAGTTTGGGGTGGAGACGTCAGACTCTGACACTCGTAGGCAGATAGTTAAAGCAATTTTAGGGTCGGACGATTATGATGAAGAGTTCGCAAAATCGACTTGCAATCTTTTGTTAAGAGAGAAAGAAAGCGGACGGGAGAAAGAAGAAAGGGAAAGAGAAAGGGAGAAAGAATTAAGAGAGTTCGAACTCGAAAAATTGCGATTAATGCAAAGCGGCGAAACCAATAGCGTAACTTCCGCGCATAGTGATGATGAAAGGACAAAAATGCAATTAAAGTTTGTTATGCAAAAATATGAGCCTGAAAAGTCAGATATGGCATTGTATTTAACGTTGTTCGAACGTCAAGCCAAAAAGGCAAAAATCGATGAGGAAGAATGGGTAACTTATCTTCTCGGGTTATTACCTATTGAAATTGTAGAGATAATTATGCGCGAGCCAGAAGAACGGGCCGACGATTTCGACCACGTTAAGTCTATTTTGTTAAATAGGTTCAAGTTAAGCCCCGAAACCTTCAGAACCAAATTTGCACAACATCAGAGACGGCCGGGAGCTCTGTGGAAAGATTTGATATTCGAATTAAGGAGCTACCTAGAAGGGTGGTTAAAGGGGGTGAAGGTTGAAAATTACGATTCATTAAAAAACTTAATGATCGCTGATCAAATAAAAAGGCGCGTTCCACCAGAGATGAAAGAGCACTTTTTAGACGATTGGGGGACAATAGTTGACCCCGATGAACTAGTGAACAAATTGGATGAATATCAGGCGACGAGACGCATGTCTCGGAAACACTTAAGTTCCCACAAAATACCAGAGAAAAAAATGAACGAAAGGCCAAATTTTATGGGGAAACCGAAAGGGGAGGATAATAAAACTGAAAATTATCAAAACCAATCGAAAAATTGGAGAAATCCTCAAAGTTCGGAGTCGAAATGGCGGAGTAGGGAATTTGAAAAAAGAAAGGCTCCCTCATGCTATGAGTGCCATTCCACTGACCATTTGCGCCCGCAGTGTCCCGAGCTTAGGAAAAATAAAACCCAACTAGTAAATAATCTATCAAGTGGGGAAAAGTTTGCGCCCTCATTTGCTCCGTACCTTAGCCAGGCGAAGGTAAATGAAAAGGAAGCTGTGATATTACGAGATAGTGGGACAAGCCTAGATGTTTCTCCTCACCACTTAGTAAACCCCGGTGATTACACAGGAGAAACAGTCTGGCTTAAACAACCCCTAGAAAATAATTTTAGATGTTTACCAGTTGCTAGGGTTTTGATAGAAAGCGACCAATTTGGTAAAATAAATACCAAAGCCGCAGTCGTGGGAAAATCTGTGCAATTAGAGCACTATCTCATGGGGAATTTAACTCAGGAGTTAATAGATGAAACGAAAAGAAACCCGCATTTAATTAATGCTGTAGTGACACGGAGTCAAACTGCGATTCAAAATGCCCCCGAATCGGAGAACCTAGTGGAAATTACACCAGAAACAATCCAAAATTTTAATTCGGATGTAACAGAGAGAGAAAATATTCATCTACCCCCAGCAGAAGTCCAAGAGTTAGCCCTCGTAAAAATAAGTTCGGAAGAGTTTAAAAATGAACAAAAGAATTGTTTGGACCTCAAGCCATTGTGGGAGAAGGCTGCGTCCGGTAAATCCCCAGGATTGATAACAGAAAACGGACTATTGTTCCGAAAAACAACTGATCATAGAGGCATGGAGAGGAAGCAATTAGTTATTCCCCTCAAATTTAGAGTTCAAATACTAGAATTGTGTCACGAAGGTGTTGCGGCCCATTTGGGTGTTACAAAAACGAAAGATAAACTCCTTAGGTATTATTATTGGGAAAATTGCGTGAAAAATGCGGAAGAGTTTGTAAAATCTTGTGATCCTTGTCAGAGAGTAGGGAAATCAGGTGAGAAAAAGAAAGCACCGTTAAAATTAGTCCCCATAATCAGAGAAATATTTTCTAAAATTAACGTGGACACGGTTGGGCCCCTTCCCTATTCTCAAAAGGATAATCGTTACCTGGTAACAGCCATATGTATGGCATCCAAATACCCGGAGGCGATACCAGTTAAAGATATTAGCTCTACATCAGTCGTAGAGGCTTTGATAATCATTTTTAGCCGATTAGGATTTCCCAAAGAAATTCAGTGTGACTTAGGGACATGCTTCACTAGCAATTTAACTACAACCTTTTTCGAAAAATATGGTATCAAAATTTCCCATAGCTCAGTAAGGCATCCCCAAAGTAACCCAGTCGAACGGTGGCACAGGTCAGTAAAGCGTCTACTACGAGTACTTTGCCTAGAGTCGGGAGAAGATTGGGAGAAAAATCTGCCCGCGGCGCTATTAGCTTTACGCACGGTGACACATGAATCGACAAATTTCAGCCCTGCGGAGCTAGTTCACGGGAGAAATCTTCGCACCCCCGAAACATTGTTGTTCGAAAAATGGGTGGAACCAGAGGAGGAAGAAAGCGCGGTGACAGAATACGTTTTCGAACTTATCAATCGAATGAAGCGTTGTCAAGAGCTAGCATCAGAGCGCGTTTCTGAGATGCAGATAAAAAGAAAGACGTGGTACGATAAAGACGCAGTTCAAAGAATCTTTAAACCGGGAGATCGTGTCTTAGTTATAGCAGCTTCTAAGCCAAATAAATTAGCAGTGCAGTGGGTAGGACCCGGGATAGTAGAAAGTCAACTTTCGGACACGAATTACATAGTTAAAATGCCTGGGAACCCAGAAAAATCTCAAGTTTATCATGTGAACTTATTAAAACCTTATCATCAGCGCGCAGAATTAGTAAACTTGTTAATTAGTGAAGAACGTAAAGAAACTTCTGACTCTGATCTTGAAATACCGTACCCAATGTCAGACCCCAATATTTACGATTTTGAAGAAATTGTTAGGGATAGTGAATTGGTCGGCAAATGCACGCCGGAGCAGATCGAAGAATTAAAGAATTTATTAGGAAAACATCGGAAGATATTTTCTAATGACCCGGGTAGGACACACTTGATCGAACATGATCTTGAACTAATTAGTAATCAACCCGTGAGATCAAAACCTTACAGAACTTCTCCCCGACAGACGGAAATATTAAAAGCAGAAATTAAAAGAATGTTAGATCTAAAATTAATCGAAATAGGAGAAAGTGATTACACGTCGCCCATGATTTTAGTTGAAGCTGCAGGACGCGATCCTCGCCCTTGTATCGACTATAGAAAATTAAATTCAGTAATTAGAACAGAATATTTCCCGTTACCTAATATCGACGAGCGAATTGAGACAGTTTCGGCAGCGAAGTTTATCACGGTGATTGATCTAACGAAAGGTTACTGGCAGATCCCCTTAAGTCTTAAGGCCCAACGTTTAGCAGCTTTCGTTACTACATTTGGAACGTATAGACCTCTTGTTATGCCCTTCGGCCTAGTTAACGGGCCGTTCTGTTTTTCGAAATTTATGGATCAATTACTGAGAGGATGTGATGAGTTTAGCGTCCCGTTTTTAGATGACGTCGCAATATTTTCAAATACTTGGGAAGAACATCTGAAGCATTTAGACATAGTCTTGCGTAGAATAGCCGATGCTAAACTCACAATTAAACCTTCAAAATGTCGGTTCGCACAAAACAAAGTTAAATATTTAGGGCATGAGGTAGGGGGAGGTCTGAGATCACCCGCCGATGCTAAAATAAAAGCAGTACTCGATTTCCCTGCGCCTAAGACGAAGACGCAGATCCGGCAATTTTTAGGGCTATCGGGTTTTTATGCAAAGTACGTGAAAAACTACGCTATGATAGCAGAACCTTTAACGCGAGCGTTGAAAGGGATGCAGCGGCTGTGCCTCAGCCTTGCAACCTTAACTGCAACCTAAGTGAATCTGTTCAACTCAACTCGAGTTGTTACTTTGTTTTGATTCAGTCGAATCTCCGGAGCCATGCTCGGCGTTAGTGTTTTTGGCTTGTCTTATCTCTTAAAGTTGTAAATAGTTTTGTCCATGTAAATAAAGTGTTTTTCTAATGTATAAATGATTTCTACACTGCTTACTGACCCGACAACTGGTGACCAACGGACGTTTTTTCCGATGTAGTCGGATTTTTGGACTCTGAACTTTCTCCGCGCCACTTCCCTTCATGTACGGTAGAAAAGCTTACACTCCGGTGGCGACATGTTTTCTCTTCTCTTCAAGGCCAGTCTACAGTGACTTTTTAATCGTTCGCTCACTCGTGATTTTTCGTTCTTCTTGTTATTGAAAATGTCTCCCCCACTGGAAGGACAACAGCAGGTAGCGCGTGTTGCTTTGCGCCTGCCCCCGTTTTGGAGGACCAACGTCAGGCTATGGATCGCGCAGTGCGACAACGCTTTTTCGTATAGCGATATCACCAAAGATGACACCAAGTACTCCGCGCTCGTCGCCAACATCGACGTGGAAGTGCTTACACTCGTGTCCGATATAGTGGTGAAGCCGCCGGCAAGTGAGAAGTATAAGACCCTGTGCGATCGCTTGATATCAGAGTTTGAGGATTCTGAAAACAAAAAGCTGCAGAAACTGCTCACAGACCTCCAACTTGGCGACGAGCGTCCGAGCCAACTTCTGCGAAAGATGAAGGACGTCGCGGGAACACAGATTTTCGAAGAATTTCTTCAGAAGCTGTGGTTGCAGCGAATGCCAGCCCAAGTTCAAACCGTGCTGTCTGCTTCTAGTGAGCCGCTGGACAAGCTGGCGGTGATTGCCGACAAGGTGGCTGAGGTTGTCCTGCCTACTCCAATTTGTGCTACCTCAAGTGCGCCCACAGATTTTGTGCAGCCGAAGGCCGGACCTTCCGTTTCTAATGAATTCCTCCTCCGGAGAATTGAGGAACTTTCTCTCCAGGTTGCCGAATTGTCGAGAGGCCGGTCCCACTCCCGGCAGCGTTCTTGGAGCCGCCAGAGATCCAGCTCTCGTCAAAAAGGTGAGAGAGTGTGCTATTACCATAGAAGATTTGGCGACGACGCTCGCAATTGTGCCAAACCTTGTAGTTTCAAGCCAAAAAATGCACCGGCCCTGTCATAGCTGGGATGACAGAGGCACCTGGAAGAACCAGCCGTCTGTTTGTGTTTGATCGAAGAAGTGGACAAAAATTCCTCATCGACTCGGGCAGCGAAATTTCGGTGCTTCCTCGTACTCGAAATTCTCCCAAGCCTGTATGCGCGGACTTTGCCCTTTTTGCCGCCAACAACTCTAAAATTCCTGCATATGGCATTGTTAATCGTCAGATTGACATTGGGTTACGTAAACCATTCATGTGGTCATTTGTTGTTGCTGATGTGACTTCTGCTATCATCGGTGCAGACTTTTTGCAGCATTTTAATTTGTTGATCGACTTAAAGAAACGACGGCTCATCAACCCCGAGACAACTCTCCATACAGCCGCTTCCCGTGCAAGGGTTTCTCAGCCCTCAATTCTAACAGTTTGTGAATTGGTGGACTTCAGCAAGGTACTTTCCGAGTTTCCTGATATAACCAATCCTACAATGCTTGGCGCTTCTGCTCCGCACAATACCGTGCACCACATTGTAACCCGTGGGCCACCTGTTGCAGCCAAGCCCAGACGTCTCCATCCGAAGCTGCACGACGCTGTAAAAACAGAGTTCGAGTTTCTCTTAGCTCGCGGTATCCTCAGACCCTCTAAAAGTCCTTGGAGTTCACCGCTACACGTTGTGCCGAAGCAAGACTCAACGGTGCGTCCTGTGGGTGATTACCGGAAGCTCAACGCCGTTACAGAGTTTGATAGTTATCCAATCCCTTATTTACAAGATTTTGCACAGGCTTTGCATGGTAGCAAAATTTTTTCAAAAGTGGATATTTTTAAGGCATTTCACCAGATTCCCATTGCTGAACCTGATATCCCGAAAACAGCAGTGACAACGCCTTGGGGCTTATATGAATATACCCGACTCTGTTTTGGTCTCATGAATGCTCCACAAACCTTCATGCGCTTTATGCATGAGGTTCTCAGAGGTCTCCCATTCTGCTATGTGTATTTAGATGATATTTTGTGTTTCTCCAATGATGCAGAAGAGCACAAAGAGCATCTTCGCACCATTTTTCAACGTCTTAGCACATATGGCCTAAAATTAAATGTCTCCAAGTGTGTTTTTGGTGTAACAGAATTAACCTTCCTGGGGCATCTCATTACCCCTGAAGGAATCAAGCCGCTCCCTGAGAAAGTGAATGCTGTACTAGAATACAAACAACCCGACACTGTTTCATCATTGCGGAAATTTCTTGGGTTGTTGAATTTTTACCGACGGTTTTTGCCACATGCCGCAAATCAGCAGTACCTCCTACACAATTTTTTGAAAGGATCTAAAGGCAAGAAAGATTCCAGGAAACTCGACTGGACGCCTGACGCAATTGATGCATTTTGTCAGTGCAAACAAGCGCTGGCGAATGCCACTCTCCTTGCCCATCCTTCGCCTTCCTCTTCTCTAGCGCTGCACGTCGATGCCTCTGATTATGCTATTGGCGGGGCTTTGCATCAAGTTGTGGATGAGGAACTGCAGCCTTTGGGTTTCTTCTCAAGGAAATTGACACCAGCGGAGAGCAAATATAGTGCTTATGATCGTGAGCTCCTTGCCCTTTACTCCTCCATCCGGCACTTTCGTCACATGTTGGAAGCAAGGGAGTTCATCGCCTATACCGACCACAAGCCACTCACTTTTGCTTTTCGCCAGAAGAACGACAAGTGTTCTCCTCGTCAAATTCGCCAGCTCGACTTCATTTCACAGTTCACCACCCAAATACGACACATACAAGGCTCCAAAAATATCGTAGCTGATGCTATGTCGCGAATATCAGCCATTCATGCACCGTCACGGATAGATTATGCTGCTATTGCAGAGGCCCAGTCGAGGGATACAGAACTAGCCTCCTTGCTAGATTCTTCTCTTGTGCTCAAGAAGGTTCCTCTTCCCGACTCTGAAATTTTCCTGATGTGTGACCTGTCCACTGGAACTGCACGCCCTTATATCCCTAAGGAGCACCGCCATAGTGTCTTCTCCGCAATTCATAACCTTTCTCACCCAGGCACTCGTCGAACAGCTCATTTGATAAAACAACGTTTTGTGTGGCCTTCCATTTCAAAAGACATAGCCAGGTGGGTCAGGAGTTGTTTACCTTGCCAAAAGTCAAAAATCCAGCGCCATACCAAGGCACCTCTTTCTTCATTTCGTGAGCCTTCCCAGCGGTTTGAACATGTCCACCTGGATCTTATTGGACCCCTTCCTCCATCAAATGGGTACTCATATTGCCTGACCATGGTTGATCGGTTCTCGAGGTGGCCAGAAGCTCAGCCTCTAAAAGATATCACTGCCGAAACAGTTGCAGAGGCCTTCTTTTCCTGCTGGGTATCTCGTTTTGGTGTCCCTTTGAGAGTAACGACTGACCAAGGTCGTCAGTTCGAGGCTTCTCTGTTCTCTTCTCTTACTAAGATGCTGGGCATTGAACGGTGCAGAACCACTGCTTATCATCCTCAAGCCAATGGCATGGTAGAACAGCTCCATCGTCCTCTAAAAAGTGCTATAAAATGCTACGGCACTGAGCGTTGGACAGAAGTGCTTCCACTAGTTCTCCTGGGCCTTCGTTCATCTCTCAAAGAAGATTTAAAATGTACTCCAGCAGAGTTAGTTTTTGGATGCTCTGTGCGGTTACCTGGAGAATTTTTTGTTTCTTCACCAACTGAGGGTAGTGGTGCAGATTTTGTTGCAAAATTGAAATCACAGATGCAATCTCTTCGACCACAACCACCTCGAAATCATGGCAAACGCCCTACATTTATCCATCCTGAACTCTTCACTTCCACCCATGTTTTTCTTCGCCGGGATATGGTGCGGCGGCCTCTTCAACAGCCTTATGATGGCCCTTATCTTGTTCTCAGCAGAAAAGAGAAGGTGTTTTACCTTGACATCAATGGGAAGCAGACTCCTGTCTCAATTGACAGATGCAAACCCGCTTTTCTGCTCAATGATATGCCATCCCGACCAATAGCCCGTCCTCAACATTCAGCTGACCGACCACAGATTCAAGATGACCAGATCTCACCTGCAGAACCACTAGTTCAGTGTGATCCATGCTCCAATATACTTACTCCCTCTGCAGAACCCCCACCTAACACTACAGAAAAGGATAACCGCCTTCCCCGAACAACACGTTCAGGACGACATGTGCACTTCCCTAGCCGGTATCGTTAACACTGGGAGGGGAGTGTGCAGCGGCTGTGCCTCAGCCTTGCAACCTTAACTGCAACCTAAGTGAATCTGTTCAACTCAACTCGAGTTGTTACTTTGTTTTGATTCAGTCGAATCTCCGGAGCCATGCTCGGCGTTAGTGTTTTTGGCTTGTCTTATCTCTTAAAGTTGTAAATAGTTTTGTCCATGTAAATAAAGTGTTTTTCTAATGTATAAATGATTTCTACACTGCTTACTGACCCGACAGGGAAAAATAAAAAAGAAAGTGTAGAGTGGACTGCGGAATGTGATAGCGCATTTAAGGAATTAAAAAGTAAACTGACAGAAAAGCCCGTACTATACGCCCCGGATTATACAAAAGAGTTTATATTGCAGACGGATGCGTCAGAGAAAGGTGTTGGGGTAATTATGGCACAAAAAGACGAGAAAAATCAGGAGCATCCAGTTCTTTACTTAAGTAGAAAATTTACGGATTGCGAAAGAAAATTTAGCGCAACAGAAAAAGAATGTGCAGGTATTATCTATGCGATAAAAAAACTGAAACATTATGTGGATGGCCAGAAATTTCGGATAGAAACAGAGCACCACCCGTTGGTCTGGTTAAAGAACAATGCAGGAAATAACCCTAGGCTTATGCGGTGGGCGTTGGCATTACAGCCATTTAATTACACAATCGTTCACAGAGCCGGGAAAGATAATAAGCATGCTGATTGCTTAAGTCGAATGGATTAAAATATATATATATATATACAAAAAAAAAAAAAAAATCCAACTGTAAATATTCTCATTATGAAATATAATATTGCATAATTATAAATTAATTAATATTTAGTATTTACATTTTTGTACCAATTTTTGTTATTAATTAAAATAACGTTGGAAGCTTTTTTAAAGTTAAAATAAGGGCCTCTAGTGATGAAAATCAAGCAACAAAACCTAACTGTTGCCTTTCAGATTTTGCAAAATATCGCAAAATCTCTTAAAGGGGGGAGGGCTGTGACAAATTCCCTCTCCTCTCACGAGAGCCGCGTAGTTCGCCGGGACCCCCTCTGCGGAGAAGAACCGCCGACCGCCTTTTCAACCATTGTCCAGCAAGTGGGGACAGCACGGCTGTACAATACGGCCAGACGCTGTGGCGCCGAGTTGGACACTTCTGCAAATTAAAAACGACAAGCGGGTCGAGCACCGATCGGCGCGCCTTCTTTGCTGCAAGCCGCCGCGACTCGAGACGAGAAGGAGAGGGCCAAGAATTTCGGCGCCGGACCCAAACCAATCCCGTGGAACGTTTACAATTTTCCACGAATAAGAAATTTAGGGGCGCTTATGTACCCCCGCCCCTTTAGCAAAGAGGACGACAGCCTGGAACTTGAGTATGTTGTGTGGTGTGAGAGTTTTTGGAGAGAGGAGGGCACGCTCCTGGAGAGGGATTCTGTATGTTGGGCTCGCCCCGGGCCGGAAAAGTCGAAGGTGCAACGCCTCGATTGAGTTGATGTTTCTTGCATCGGACTTATAACGAGTGTTCCTGCCGGAATCCGGAGGGACGGACAATCTGGAAGCTATTGTCAGGAACAGTATATTGTATATAGTGTAGATAGAAATATTGAATTAGTCCAGAAATAAATCAGATAAAAAAAGTAAATATTTCGACTGTAGTCTGTACGTTGGACCTTGTGAGGATTCACACGCTACTTCTTATCAATCACAGGCCGCATACGTTACAATATGCTTATGTAATATAGCGTGTCATGTGATAAAGGGAGGGGGGGGGGTAGGGGTCAAATATATTGAAAAAAGTGACATTTATGAACGATCCCCTACACGTTTTAGCATATTTGGAGTGACGCACGAGTATACCATCTCTGTGGGGCCAATTCGTCAGTAATGCAATTTGTTCTTCAAAAACCTTCGTCAAGCTAATCGAGTGGTGAACTACTCTTATTTAAAACGAAATTACAAGATTTTTATTCCAACTGTGGTAACAATCAAATCTTTAACGTATCTAAACAAATAATCCCATTAACAATATTCTCATGTCAAAGAAAGGGGTTAAAACTGTTTGCTTTTCGCTGAGCAACAATGTTGTACTTTCCTCCTTGTTTTATTTCAATAATCAGGCCCTGCAAAACGGGATATTAATTTATGTATACTCTGTATGACCACCAATATCCACATCTTAAACATGCACAGTAAATTCTGATGCTTAAGTAGTTTCGTCTTGCTTTGTCATTATTTTATTAGATTTTAAACTCCAATCAACCATTCATGCTCTTCATTTCATAAATTATTCAGCTTGGAGGAGTAGGGAAATGTGCAATCAAAGCGACTGCTTGCCAGCGAAGTTAAGTTCTGTTTAATCATTCGCTCCACTTGTCACACCTCACAAGCTGAATAATGAATTTTCTCATTGACTAAAATATGTGGAACAATATCGTCAGGGGCAGGATTTACACTATTTTGCTTAAGCTAGATGGATGTTGATTTTCTTTCAAATTTCTTAGGTTGAGATCAAGTTAAGGTTGTAAAATCAATCTCTCTCCGAATTTGAAAGCATTTGATAAGACACGTGGGATTTGACGTTCCACTTTTCAAAAGTTTAAAAATATCTAGGAGCAGTTTTTTTAATGCACGGTTATTCAATATAAACCTTTACATGTTAATTATATGTGCAGATAGCAGAAGATTTATTGCAAGTGCACACTAATTTCTAAAAACGAAATGTTACCTTCCATTGCTTCTGTTTTTGAAGGCTTAGTCGAACTATCCAAACGTGTATTCAGATAATGAATGGTGTATGTATATTAATTAAAATGTAATGATGTGACCAATTAGTGAACATCTCGACTGATACTGGCTAGATTAATAATTTCTTAGGGAAAAAGTAAAAAAAATACAAAATCTTCTCAGCCGAATCCTGCAATAAGTTTAACTCCAGCAAAACGTTTAATTACTCTTAAAATTCTATCTCATTTAATAAAGGTAAGAGAAAAGTCAGAAAATTTAACCGTACGAAAATACTCTAAAAGAATTCAAGTCCAAAAGTACTTTTGTAAAAAATAGGGGGAGGGGGATTAATGAAAGCACAAGCAGACACACACCCATTTTACTTCTCACATAAGCGTATTTTCAAAGTTGCTGTTATTAACCTTTATTGAATTAATTTTATTTTTGTTTTATAGTCATTCTTATTTCTGTTATTTCTTATTAAATTAAAGAAACTATTACGGAACATCATGCTAAAAGTAAACTTTTTTTTGATCTCTTTTTGTTATAATAAAGAAGCAGAGAGTTCTGTTTAATAATTCCTGAACGTTCGACCTAATGTTATCCAATAGCATTATGGCAGAATAATTTTTTTAAAAAATCCGAGCACTGTACAGCATTGCGTCGACAAAATCGCCTAAGAAAGCAAAATGCAGATATGAGAAGTATGCTGGAATCAGCAACTAAGGAAAATTCCGTTGAAATGGATATAAAATGACCGTAAAATGGATAACAAGAAGAATAACCACTCTCTCAACTCAAATCATCAGGTGCCTGGTAGCATGATGATTTGTAAAAGAGTATTATAGTAGATTATTTTTAATGAAATTTGATTAGTTTTAAAGCCTGAAAATGAAAGACATGCTCTGCTCATAAATTAGCTTGCTTAAATTACTTTCAGCTCTTGTCATGCATATCCAATCAATATAATATTTTTAAAACTTTTTCTGAAGTTCCATTGAAAAACAATTTACTATTCTCTCTAAATTCAATAACACATAACATAATAAATAACAATAATAAGGATTGTTATTAATTAGCGCAAGGAATAAAATTTTAGTGTACTTTTCTCGCAAAAGTAAAATAGCACATCATGAAGTTTTGATGCAGTTCCTTAGATCCCATTCTGAAATTATTTGCTCAACGATTTGTTTCTCTGACGCAAATTAGAATAAAACTACAAACGACATACCCTCAGAATCATCGATCATGAGTTTAGAAGGAAAATTATTAACAAATGAGATTAAAGATTCGAAGTGACGTGTTGAAGAGAAACTGCTGAAAGAAAGTTGTTTGACTGATATTAATTGTTCCGTACGTGCGCAACATTAACAGCATTTCGGAAATTACGGGGTGTTGAAGGTGTTGCTGACTCGCTTGATGTTGATGGATTTGTCTGCAACATATTTGCATACCTGAACAAGTTGGTTGAATGGGCGAACTTTAGGTTTTGAATAAGCAGTTGCTGATCAATATGACGATTTTTGATGTTTTGAAATTTTACTATCGGGGAAGAATTATGGACAAACATGTAATTCAAGCTGTTTGTAATATGTGATACATTTTTCGAGAAATCGAAATACGAAAGAAGTTTCGAATGACAATAAACAGCTTCTATATTACGCAATTACAATGAACGATTTACAATGCAGTATTCTTTATTCAGATTGGTTGTTAATCTTCAAATAAAAATTACCGTGAAGAATAAAAATAAAATTGAGGGTAACACATGACTAATTTTATGCAATAAAGGGCAGAACTTGAAAATTAAATTTTTATTTAACACTCTATGGGTGATTGCAAAGATGCGTTAAACTTATTCAGTAATATTAACTCAAAATTTCATAATTTTTATAATCAAATCACGATGCATTACGAGCAGTGAAGGATTCTGAAATTATAAAATGAGCAGTTTAATGATAGTTTCAAATGTACATTGTACACATTCTTCCAATTCTGCCGCTTCTAGATAACACAAAGAGTTGCGATGCATGTGTGTAAAGAATAATGTTAAACACATGCCAATATAACTAGGGGGGAATTTTTCTGCTGTAAGTAAAGCTCTGAGCACACCTTTTAAAAGCGCGATTAGAGCTTTGTAAAATTTAATATTTTTCCTTTTATATACTTTGCTGTAGCATATTTTTAAAAAATAGAACTAAATTCTTTACAAATTCATAAAGACTAGAGTTCGCCCAGCGTTCGAAATTGGGCCTGCAGTCATTACAATTTTACAGAATTTTAGAAAATTTTAGTTTTTCTGTTTAGCAAAGGCTTATTTTATTCAAGTAGTGATAATCTCATCTCAATGCGGCTGAGCTTTTATTTAATGCCTTTGTAACACATATTATGCATAAATTTTATCTTTCGGCACCTCGTCCTGTAAAAAAATATAAATAAAAATTTAATGTCACCCTATTATGATTGAATAAATTAGAAATACAAACACTCACTTTCAATTTAACCAAGCGTTAAAAGTGCTAATGCAAATCAGCAGACTTATGAAACGTTTATTTGAAGCAATATAACGCATCACAGCTCCTTTAATCTCACCTCAAATTGTATTAGACATTGTTAGCTACAAATTGTATTTTATTTTGCGTGACGTTGTATTAGACAATCTGATAGACTCCTCATATATTAAATACATATTTTCGAAATGGATTAGCTGACACTTTAAGATTAGTATTATTTTGCTTTGACATTAATTTAAAGCAGTATATTTTCTCTTTTGTTCTTGACATTTCTTTTTCGGATTATCAATAGTAAAAAATGTGTCTAAGATTGTTCAAATATGGAAGATGTATGAGGAGTAGCATTAGAGTATGATGAATAAAGACTTCTAAACAAAGGCTTCGAATCTATGTCGAAAATAGGAGGGGAAAAAATAAACCATGTCCGAAATATTTTATTGTTAACACTAACTGAGTATCGGTTGAAAAACAGAACAGAAAATGGTAACTTAACTGTTTTGACGTTGCCTATTTATATATAGATTCTGAAGAACTGCATTTACTGTACCTCCGTAATATCTGTTCCAGTTGTATGATCATTTTTCGAAGAAAAAATTATCTAACTATGCCTCGAAGTTCAAAAATGGTTCAACTACGGTGCTCAATCGCTCTATTTCAGCTTTTATTTCTTTGAAAACAGATTAGGTGATTAACAGTGCATACTGTTTTAGGAAATCATGCCGCACATGTTTTTTGCCATAACGGAAAGGTTTAATTTTTTTTTTATCCAACCGTCTGATTAAAGTACGGAAGGGGGTGGACGTAAATGCACAATTTTCATTCTTTTTAAATTTTAACAATCATAGTAGCACTAGAAAGTCCTATTCAATTAAATAGATAGGATATTATTAATTACAGGATACAATTTCATCGCTCACTTTCATTATCAATAACAGTTACATTATGAATTGTACATCATGTGTATGAAATCATTAATTTACGATGGCTAAAATAAGTGAAAGTTTAAATTTAATTAAATGTTTTTAATTAGATATTTTGAACTTTTATTGTTTTTTAATAATAAAAATGCGTTATTAACCTTCATATTGGAATTTTTTAAGCAACTTAGTCAAATATATCGACTTAATTTGTTCGTTTTAATGGAAATCTTTCTTCCAGTTCATATGTGGTTCAAATAATTTCCTAACTCCACTAAGATTTATTCGAGCAATTTATTTCTTGAAAATCTCAACAACTTAGTTTCCTCGCCATTTACAGTATCAGAAATTTAGGAGTGAAGCATTTATAAGCTTAACCTGGCCAACTCTACGTCTAACTTCGGTATAAAAGAAGCAAAGAGCACTTTCAAGTACATTCGTATACTGAACGTGACAAAGGGCTTTCTACATTTCGACCAAAGTGCTTTTCTGTGAAAATAGTGCTTAAGGTTTACCACTACTTCTCTGAGTTCTCAAATTTTTACTCTCTATCCGGTCCTAGTCTGTTACTAGTGAATGGTGTTTTATATTCAAGGCTTGATTACATGAACCAGTAACTTTCAGATAGTCCACAATAATTCTTTAAAATCTAATGAGTATCCTCACCTTTGACTTACATTTACTTACTTCTCAACAATCAGATTCTGTGTTCATAGACATCAATGTTTGGATTATTTTAACACGACGAGTGATTTCATAACACACTGAGTGTTATTTAGAAAGTTTAAATACTGGAATTCCATGAGTTTCTTTTCTTTAGGCAATTTCCTGATCAGCATCTGAATATTTCTTGTCAACATTTGGTAGATAAGTTTTCTGGACTTCTGAGTAAATTTATCAGTATTCTTTTTTTAAATATTAATTTTAGAGAATTAATATAATGTTAACGTAATCAATATGTTTCATTGAAGCTTACTGTTGACCTTAAGGATAAAACGTGAAAAAGTCAGTAATATAACAATTTACTGCACAGAAAAGATTTTTTGAAAAATTAGGACAATTCCTATTAATCCAACCAATTAATCTTAAACCTCTATATCTACTACATTAGATACACAGGTATAGACATATGATATGAATAACGCATAGAAACGGACAAATTTTTTGGGAAAAAAAGTTAATGGCTATACTATTGCTTTTACGCTGTACGTAATGTTGGAAGCCATGCATTTAAATGAGTTTTTTTCTACTATAATGAAAGCATTGTTATAGAAACTAATATTCTAATTAATTCAAACAGGCTTATTTGAATTTGTAATCTCAGCTTATGTTTGTAAAAAGAGTAAATTATATATATTCATGTGAGGCATCTTCATTTTATTCATACGTTAAATGTAATCATTTCTACTTGAACGCGTTAAACTAGTTTAACATTTCATTACTTCTATCTTCTTTTAAATTAAGAAGCCTCTTTTAACATTCTTTTACATTTTCTCTAATTTCTTACGAAGGAAACGGAACGTAATTAAGTCTTTTGACTAAGAATATTATTTTCCCGAAAAAAGAAATGAGGATGAGCTGGAGACAAAGGAATAAATATGCATCTAATGATTAAAGGAAATTTATATTCAGTTTTATGAATGCTAAGTTTGCTTAATAAAAAATATTTTGTTACAAATTAAGAGAGGTGGGCTTATTTGATGATTTAATTAAAGAAAAAAACTTTACTGTTAGAGCAATTCTTAGAAAGTTTATAACGTACTTATTTGTTTTGAGACAAACTGTGAAATAATTTAAAATCATAAAATCTAGAAAAATATTATTAGGAGACGATAAGTTAAAATATTAATAGTAAGAGACTATGAGAAATTATCGATTCAATAAGATTTTGTTCAGTATAATGCTCTTTTCAATTCGAAGAAATATTTATCACGTTTTATTTTATCTACTGAAGTGAATATAACGTCCATGGATGTGTTTCAAGAAAAAAATTCTAAAGAGGTGCCACGCGATTATTACTTTTTTATTTTGTGAGATCCGCTTATGAACAGAATGAAATCTTCAACACTTTAGTTCTCTTATAACGTATTAAGTAAATTTAAACATATCATTAGTACTTTTAAGAAATCATTTTTGCTCAATAATTGTTGGATTATAAAATTCATATTTTACAGAAAGTTTCCATAGTTAAAAGAATTTATCTGGCACAAAATATTCTCACTATTAATAATTTATTATTTTGAAAATAAGATATGAAATTGCTGTTTTTGAGATTCAGTTGGGCGCGAATTATTTACAAAAATAAATAAACTTTAAGAATGCGTTTTTTCTCCATCTCACAAGCAAGTTTAGTTTTCATACATTTAGTACAGCGGCCATGATGGGGTCGTGGTAGCCTAGCGGTTAGAGCGTCGAACTTCCACCTGGAAGGTCGCGCGTTCGATACCCGCTGAAGACCCACCATGTACATTTGGGGATACGTCCATGTAAAATCATTGGACCCCACTACCTCGCCCCGTGCGCAAGCGGTCCTAAGGCCTCGGCTAACAGGCAGGGGTCTGGTGGAGAAAAGTACAGCGGCCATGTGTTACGTTTTTAGAATTATTTTCCTGGTTGAGGATGTAGTCCATCCAACATATTTCTGGCTAAATAAAAGTGGCGTGTCGCTGGCCTTTTCAAAGCACAAATAAATTCGTAGTAAAAGTTTGATCTCGGAGTCCAAACTGAGGATCTTCACTCTAATTGAGCAAAGCGTAAATTTTGTATTGAATGGCATTGATCTGGTTAGCTTAGTTTGTCTAAAGAGGGCGTCTGATTGGTGCATCATGAATCACTGGAACCAGTAATTTGTTAACCTTTAAAATCTCTTCTTTTCTCTTATAGTTAGTCGGGAGTTTAGAAATGCTTATAACTTTCTGCGGAGAAGGGTAAAGTAATGAAGAACTGTGAGGAAAGTATACTTCAGTTTTCTCGGAAATGAACGTGTCCTGCTACAAAAGAATGATCAGAAATGGCTAAATTCATGGGCATTTTTCAGTCTTCAGTGTCTCTCATGCTCTTTTACTGTTTCTAATACTTTGCTTCGGGGCACTAATGCAAATTTGACCAGTTACATATATAAGGCCGTGGTAGCCTAGTGGTCAGAGCGTCGGACTTCCACCTGGAAGGTGGTGCGTTCGATACCCGCTGAAGACCAACCATGTACACTTGGGGATACGTACATGTAAAATCCGTGGACCCCACTAACTTACCCCGTGCGCAAGCAATCCTAAGGCCTTGGCTAACAGCTAGGGGCCTGGTGGAGAAAAGTTACCGAGAATATGTATTCTCCTGAAGTATAAAGAGGATTTATAGCTCTCTTGCTGAACGCAAAGCCTGCTGTATTATTGGGTAATACTGAACATGATCTTGATCTTATACTTCTACAACCGTTTCTCAATACGGTTGGTAACTTCTCAATATATGACCGAAATATCTCGCCTTTAAGTTCTACATTTGAACTCTAATGTTGATATTGGATAGATAGCCAAAAATAGTTTCTGATTTGCCTCTTTCGTTCTGTAAAAGCGCTAGAGATCCAGTTTCTATAAAGAATAAAATATACACTAAACCAATCAATGTTTAATAGTAAAACTCACAAGTCAATAGATTCCACTTATTTCATGACAATTGAGTGAAACATTTATTGTCTCAGTTTCCTCTCGGAATCCGGGGGAAGAAGGGGGTAGGGTATCAGCTTTTATAAGTTCTGTGTTGCATGACAGGTTAAAGTAACAAGTCTTCCTTGATTGCAGTTTTTACGGATAATACTTCTACATTTAATATCTCTACTTTACAACAGCAAAAATTCGGAAAAAGTTCGCTTCACTCTTTACTTAGTAGCTGCATTCGTTATATATCCAATTCTTTGTGGATTAGTATCATCATTATTATTATTATTATTATTTTGCATTTAACCCACATGAAGACATTTGTGTTTTTATGCATTTCATAAAGCATGGCCAACGATATTTCTCGTTTGATAAATATATTGTATCTTCATTTTCTATTCAACCTTCGATTGAAATACATTGTTAGGATTTCCATGCAATGTTGAATTTACGGAAGGTGGAAATTAAAGCTTTGTGTCAAAACATAACAGCTTAAGCACGACACGTTTCAGTTGTAACATTTAGATGGTTGATTAATGAATTTTCTCATTTGACGCACACACAATTCAAACATAAGGTTATTATCCACCAATTCTGTTCAATGAATTTCACGAGCCGGCTATAATGCGGCCTTACTTATGTGTTTCACATGTTTGTGGCGCACATGAAAGGGGGAAATGAATAGAGCAGAAAGATGTCTTTTAACAAGTAAGAGAAACTGAAATGATCGAAAGAAAAATTAATAAACGTTTTGCTTTCGATACACTTTATATGGTATTTATTATTCAAGAGAACAATAGCTTGCTGGAACCAAGGTCTTTTTAAATTTTTTTATTTAGTATAAAAAAGTATGGATAGTCGATAGTAATAACCATAACTCCTTTAACTTGAGGGGAAAACCCAGTAATTTTTACAATTAAACTTTGATTGAAAAAAGTTTGGAAAAGGGGCAATATTTTGTTAACGGTAAATGGTCAAACTTTTTTTTGCACCGTTAGTTTCATTCCGTACAAGCTCTGGAAGACAAAAATTGTACTTTGTTGTTTTATTTTTCAGTATGTTGATCTGTTGTATCTCAATATAAGTTTTAATTAACTATTGTTGCCTAAATATCAAACATAATTCTTCCTCCGTTACCGAATATTAAACAATTGTCAAAAAAATAAATGGGAAGAAAAAAAAAAAAAAGTATATCACGTTTTTGTTCATTATTTCTAAGTTTCTTTATTTTTTGTTTTTATAACTAATTTAGAGCGTATATTTAAAAAAAAAAGCCATCTTCAAAGAAAATCCCCTAATTAAAAATGAATTTAAGAGAACATCTTTTGACAGAGGGCCATTGTCTTGAGACCACTTAACCATAAGAGACAACTGCCAGATTTGGCTCCTTTTTATCTAGGCCGACTGAAATATTGTCAAAATATTAAACAACCATTTGTCGTTGAGACACTTCAGACCAAAAGACAATGATAGCGAAGAAAGGCTGAAAAATATTGCCGGAAGTAATATATATACATCCTTATCTTTGAAAGCTTTATTTTATTTTTGAAGCTGGGAGAAGAGATTTTAAAAGTTGTGCTATATTTATGACATTTAAAACAGCTTAAAAATATAGTTCAATCTTCGGAATTTATTTTTACTTCAATTTTATTTGCCATGAAATTATTTTTAGTTAATATGTAAATGCATCAGTAATATAAACTATTATCATCAGGCGTTTTTCAAACTCTTTAGAATACATTGGAGCCTTCCAGAAAGTGTACACTTAATTACCCACATTACAGCTCCTGTAAAAAATAAAATACACACACACTCGCACATAAATTGAAAAATTGTGTGAAGACCAGAGAACACTCGGGATTTGCTCAAATTGACATCTAAGGATATTTTTAACATCAGTGATTGAAACGCTAGTGCATCTGCACAAAAATGGCCTGATGTTGTACATTGCAAAATCGATTCTTAATGCTGTTTCTTTTTCTAAGAATTTGCATTTGGTTAATGGTTTACAGTAGTTCTGGAAATGTACTTTTTTGCTGCCGGAAGAGAAATAATCTCTGGAGCAAGGGTTTGCGCTTAATGGAAATACTTCTTCATTTCATTTTTCTGACAACCTTATTGCATTGTGACCATAGATTCTATTCGTCTTGATGGGTACTATATCCACGACAAGTTCCCTTGTAAACAATTTACTTAAACGTTATTAATTAGCAGCATTCAATGATTTGATATTTCGCTCGTTTGTGTCTCCTAATGTTAATGCTCATTGTTTCTTTTATCCCGCTTAAGAAATACTCTATAGTTGAAGAAAATAAGAGTTAATGGATAAAAGGAAAATAAGAGCTAAATAATGGAAAATAAGAGCTAAATGGACACATTGAAAGACTACATATAAACATTAACGCACATTTTGAAATGTATATTAAATTGTATTATAATTGCAACTGAATTAGTGCAAAATTCATGTTTGCTTTTTTTGATAGTCTACTTTTCTATAAAGATAAATATAAAGATAATAATAAAATTTAAGAAATGAGGCAGATCGGACTACTCAGCCGGTTTTCTTCTGTGATTTAAAAAAAAAATTGGAATTACACATTTCGTAGGAAAATTAAGTAGCAATATCCATCTTTTCAGGAAGACGTTTTATTATAAAATTTGGAAACATTATTCACAAGAAATAGTTAAGAGTCAAAGATCGACACCTAGTCTCTTAGTCCCTTCACATATATAGTGTTATTGTTTCATAGAGTAGAAGAAATGTAGAAAACTTATAAATATTAAATGTTATTTCCTACGGAAGAACACGGAAGCTTACGAAAAAGTAATTTTTATGCATCGTTGTTTCAAGAAGTTATACATTACGTGAATGTGAAAAAGGAGAAAAAATAGAAGCAGAAAAAAAAAACAAAGTTATAAGAATTAATATATTTTAAGTTAAAATTTAAATTTAACACTTTTGATATCTCTTTTATTATTACAATGAATGCAAATGTAGGACGTTGGTTCCTAATACATGATTTGCATGACAGCGTTTGCAAAAATTTGAACATAAAATATTTTTTGAAAACTGTCTGCTTAAAGTTTAAAACAAGTCTTTCTTTTTTTTTAAACACTAGAATGAATTTTTTTATTTAAAATATTTCATAAAATACTTATTTACATAAAATAAATAAAACAATAAAATTTTTTAAAAATCCATTAGACTAAAATGTGATAATTTTTTCCTTTAGTAAGAATACCGAATTCTTTCTACCTTTAACATTAAATATATTTACTACTGCTCAAAGTTGAAAGAAATTTTAGGAACCTCATAAAATTTGCGTTGGAGATCTTATAGGCCTCGTCGGTCTGCTGGCTGCGGAAATGTGCCTCATGCAAAATGGGCCAATTTGCCTCATAGCGCATTTTATGATTTTCATGATTGTTGGCCCGTACGGCCACCTAACCTTGGTAAACACATAACAAAAATAAATACATAAATAAATAAAATAATAGAAACAGAAAAAAATATGAAAGGGGCATAACCTCTCGTAAAATTATCACTAAAATAAAAGAAGAAAAAAATATAGATAAATAAAAAAAATCGATGAACAGTTCAAAAAGCATTTTAAATTAAAACTTTAAAAGTATGCTTATAAAATGGGAAAAGTATGCATATTTCTCTATTTCAAAATGTCATAGCCATCTAAAATGTCAACAACCCAACGAATATTTCAAAACAAACTCTAAAAATCTCTTAAGAAGGAACTTTAGAAATGTCCGTAGCAATTTCTTTTTATTCTTCAAAACTTGTAATCAGTTCTAATGAAGTTCTTCCTCTGCTGTCAATAATTATTGTAACGGATATTTATAGCTTGACTATCATATGCTGTCTTCACACTAGTTCGTTTTCTAATTTTACAATGGGCTCCATGCATCAATATTTACTGCAAGGTTTAAAATATTAATTGACAATGTTCAGTGACCAAGTAAATACTATCGTATGTTAGTTATCCGCTGGCACCTTCTGACATTATGAGACTCATGAAAAATCGACAAAATATTAAACACCCATTTGTCGGGGAGTCGCTTCATATTCAAGACTTCAGAGATAATGGCAGAGGCAGTCGGAATTCCACTGAAGCTCATCTATTTCTCCTTCCTATCTGCAAAAAATCTTCGCAGTTTCTTAGATGGAGGGGGTTGGACGGAGAGGAGGTTTCTCCCAAGAAATAAATTGACAGGATTAAAAATGGGGAAATAAATAGGGAAAATTCTGATCTCAACGCCATCAGAGCTGAAGATTTTAATGAGAAAGGTGCAGTGACACTTCATTTTTCTTTAGAAATCTGCGGTTATTACCCACACTTTTCACCAAGATTTAAATTCGGAAACATGAAACGAGTCCCAAAGGGAGATGATTAAAATTGTTAAATGGAATTGTCGTTAAAACTCATTGACATCATCTTAATGAAGTTTTGCACTCAAAATGCAGTTTAATGATAAAGTCTGGGAAATAATTTAAAGTTTAATTTGTACCTAAACGTCGCGTTAAGGAAGAGAAACGAATAAATTCATTTCATAAAACTTTACCCATGTAAATGTAAAATGTTTTTGCTTAATTTGGTTACTGCAATTTTTTTGCTCATTTTGCATTACCAACGGCTTGGTTATTTTTTTAATGAAATGAAAAGGTTTATTAATCAGTATATAGTCTACCAAGTTTATCGCAATTCGTTTCGTGCTGCATTAAAAACACGCCCTTATTGCCGGTTGTCTTTTCGTACATGTTTATTTTGTTCATATTTAAAAAGAGGTTCCTTGTAATCTCGAAAGATTTGCCTACAATTTCTGTTGCTATGTTTGTATTTTTACGTTGTTTCTGAGTTCCTATAATATTTGGAAAGTGTAGATTGATTCATGTAGATCGACATCCAGATTCGAGCACTGCTCAGTGTTCAACCTGAGCTACCTGAATCGGCTTCCCCGAATGCTTGCTCGTTTACTCAAAGCATGCGCAGAAGCTTTTTTTTTATGTTCATGACGCCATACTCACAAGCAGCGTGTTCTGGCGATGGTTACTATTCTAGACTTCCCTTCGTAAAGAATCTGGTGGTTATGGATAAAATTACCCCATTTACAGCTACATAGAACTAGTTCCCATGGACGTATATATCACTGAAACCTGGTATATTGATTATAAGGAACGTTGCCAAAAAACCTGAAATAACAATATAATAGTCCATATTGTTATCAGCAGATAAAGGCTTCTTGCTACTTTTCCAGTTGCACATCCTTGTAAAATTACTGCAATTGATAGAGAAATTTTTCGCGTTATTGTTGAACACGTTCCAACCCATTTGAGCATGGGAATGACGCAAATCGAACCGGGCAACTTCTGGGATTTAGAATGACTTTTGTTTTTTATGAACAAACGGTTATGCTCTTTTATTAGAAGAATCACAAAATTTAAGTTAACTTAAATCTTTCCTGATACATCACTTTAGCACAATTTTGTGGCGCGCAAATCAGAACTTTAAAATAATTTTCAGTTGCGATGCAGGCTGATTTTTTAAAATCGAAATAAGCTATTTTGTAATTCTGTTTGCGAAGGGGGTTAGGGATGGGAATGGCTTATACACTTATACGAGACATAATTAATGAGCTTGACTTCGCGGTGATAGGCCGCTCGCTATAAAGAGATTATATTACACCAAGAAAACGTATTTATTTCTTATCACCTGCGGCTCCTTATTTCACGGTAACTGAGTGAGTTTCGGTAAACAGAAAATCATCTCTCATCGGAGCAATGCAACCTTTCATGGCCGTCACTATTGGGAAAAATTTTGTGAACTTTCCCCGGATTTTTGCAAAGGAAAATTGATGAGGGATAGAAATGGGATGACAAAACTTTTCATCCCTCAATTTATATGCTCAGCCCGTCCTAGACAAATCATTCTCCTTCACAAGGCGTCAAACAGCACAACTTTGACAGAAACGTCATGAACACGGTGCGATTTACTGGAAGAAATAACCCAATTTTCGTTGCCTTGGCTTTGTGTGTATTTTGAATTGTTATAATATTAAATTTTAGTTTTATCATGAAATGAAACTGAATTCAGGTTTATTCATCATATTAGTGTAGAAATATTGATGAGCACTAAGAAATCTATTTGAATAAAAATATAAACTTGTTATTTTAAAGGTATTGATTATAATAAGATGTGCCTTTTTCTCGTTTTTTTAAAGTCTGATTGTTACAGGAATGCAGCCTAAAAATTAGCCATCTTCCTTTCAAAGCTAGTCTGTTCGACATATTAGACAAGCAGCACTTTAATTCAGCTAAATTTTAATCTTCAGTTCTAAAATATTTAGTGCACCACTAAACGTTATCGCAAAGTTAAAACCACTAATTTGGGAGGCGTTTACTCGGGCAAGCTCGTTTCGCAATGAACGTTCCGGTGCCTGGAGCAGTTTTATCTTCTATAGGGGGTGTCTAATTGCAGGATACGTAGCAGCAAGAATGTCATCTTAAAACGGCTCATTATCGTTCGAGGAAACGGATGATAAATCAATCAGTGCTTTGGAAGTAAGATTGTGTCACTCGTTAATTTAAGACACTAGTGGATACGGAAATCGATAAGTTGAGGCAACTTAAACTGGGAAAAGGTATCAGGTTTATCAAAGAGCTTCAGAGAGAGCAATTTATTTTAGTAAAATTTAAATCATCGCAGTCGGTTAGAACATTTTCCTAAAATTGAGCGCAACACAACTAACGCCAGTTGGTGTGTTTTTTAAAAATATATTGGTAAGTGAAGGTGGTATAAATTCAGGGGTTCCATAAATTGTTATTCATGTGCTACTAGCCTAAGTTTAAAAACGCTAATATCGCATAAACAATTAAATGATAAATAAAAGCAAAACATTACCTCAGTAACGAATGCAAGTTTTGGTGGAATATTGTACATTATGGAATGATTTGCACCGAAAAGTTTTAGACACGGGTCACAGGTCATCAAATATCTCCATCTTAATTACATTAGAAATAATTGCATCATAGAAACAGGTACGAATGAAAATGTCACAGGTGCGAAGAAATCCGTTTTTCTGTTTTCTTACTATATTATTTTCTTTTCATACATTTTATAATTTTACTCTTCCTATAAAAATAAATTGAGAAAAAAAAATAAGTACAAAATGATCAGAACCTCTTAAGTATTTTTATAAAAATTATATAAATGTATATGTTTCATAATTTCACACTTGCGTCTTAATTCACTTTTTATTAACAGGAAATGGGGGGACGAGAGAAGTTAACAACATTTAATTAAGTACTTCTGTTTTGATGTGAAACACTTGGATAACCTAAGCAGACAAAAAAAAAAAAAAAAAAAACAGTGTTTGTTTTTTTAATTTTATTAATCAATTGAGAATTTAGGTTAACCGAAACAACCATGTTTACTCAGTAAAAAAAGTACAAAGAAACACATACATATTAAACTCGGAATTTCATGGGTGTCACTAAACACAATTACGACAACTAGTTGGCTGAAAATTTAACTTGGTAAAATGAACTCTAATCACATCCTTTATTTTACCATTACATACATTTTATTGAAAATGCAGTTTTTCTTCTGTACATAGTTTTCAAAAATTTGCGCTGCTGTTTTTGCTTTTCTTATTTTGATGCTGTTGCGCAGGTTTCAAATCATATAGTAGGTTATTACTTTTGCGTTCTACTTGCTTCTGTCATGAATGAAACATAATATTAAATTTTTAGAGACCTAGTACTGCTTTGCAATCATGATCTTTTATTGTACTCTTCACTTTTGCATATTAATGTTAGAAATAGTAAAAAAATACGGATATAGCGGTCTATTATAGTAAAGGTAAAATGAATGTCAAATCAGCAAGTTATAAAAGTACTTTGTAACAAGGAAGCGGGTTAAATATATTCAAAGTAAATGCTTACATACATATTCATAATGATAGACTAGCTGTAAAAAGGGGGGGGGGAATCCTGCATTGTTATTTCCATTGTGAAGTATTTCATTTGACGTAAAAATGCAATAAAACTATCTTGGAAATGAAGGCTTTTCAATCTTTAATTTTATTTAAATTTTCATTACATTAAATATTGCTCAATGACGAAAAAATGTCATTTAAAACCTTAATTAAAAGTAGAAAGAAAATGAAAAATCAGTTTTTACCTTTTTCTTATACAAATATGACAAGAACCAATTTTGTGATTTTTCACCTTATCGATAAAAAATGAAGAATAAATAATTAAACAACTTTGAAAATCAGATTGATTAATTAACATCGTTATTATATTCATTAAAAGTATGAAAATGAAAGTTTTTATTTTGTTGCTTATTAGTAAAACTAATTACATATTCTGGAAAAAAATTGTTTTTCGTTTTATCATGGCAATAAGTATTTAACTCGAGCGAAACAACTTTATTAATTTAATGTTCTGTAAATCAATTTCATTTTGACGTTTAACATTAAGATTAAATAAACATGCAAGTTTAATTGACCACTATTTGCTCATAATAAACTTGGGAATTGATTTTAAAATCATAGTGCAAATAAGAGGAAGAGGGTGGGGAGGGATGCGGATATTAAGGCCTTTAGCATTTACAACTCAGCCATTGCCTAGTTAAACGAGCTATTTTTTGTAATCAATTTAAATATTTACTATTTCACATGAAATCCTTACTTTGCTTTAAAACAATTAAAAAAAGTAGACTGTAAAAACGTTAAATGCGCTATATTTTTTAAAAAAAGAATATAATATTTTGAGAATTTATAGAATACATTAAAACTCTCAAACTGTACGGATGCATTTTTCTTCGCTATAAAAATATAGCAACTTATAAATGACAAAACACTGCCAACAATGAGATATTTGAAATGTGAAAGCAATATTTATATAATCCATATTTAAAACTAATAAATCTCAAATTATAAAATTTATGCATACATAAATCTAATTCTGTGAAAAAACTCCTATGAAAAAACTCCTTTCTTTCTCTTTATTTCATTTGTGATGAAATATTTCTGCGATGAAAAACGCGCACAACCAAACATCGTAACATATGCTTCGATTAATAGTGCATAAACAAGAAGAAATAGTAGTCAAACTTTGTAAAAACTATGCTTTCACAATTTAAATGCATTCAAAATTTCTACGTGATAGTAGCGCTATGGGCGGAGAAAAAAAAAACTATGCCTTGTATGCGATTTCCTTTGCTGAAGCGCTGCGTCTGGATAGCCCCTGCTCTCTTCGCAAGCAGCCATGCCAAACTTAAAAGGTTCGCTCCTATTTGGGAAATTTGAATCCTAAATAAATTCTGATGTAATAGAAGAATTTCCTTGAAACAAACGTGATTAGAAAGAGCTGGTGACGTAGAATAAGTACAACAAATAGATTTTTGATTTTGATATTTTAAGTGTATTTTTTGAACAACTCATTTTTTTTAATATTAACGCCTATAGAAAAATTCAAATATCTTTATCTAAAAAACCAAAAACACAAAAACATATTTTCTAGCATCGAAAAATTGGGAAAATTGCTGAAATTCTGAATATTGTTTTTAGTTCTGCGTTTCAAGGAATAGAAAAAAAAAACTATTAATAAAAAACGTAGACTTAATATTGACGAAAATTAGATTCTGGTTAATTGAATCAAAGTGAACTGAAATCTTATTCTTCCTGTTCAAGGAATAGGCCCAAGGCCTGTTCCGGCTTCTTGGTCCAACCATCATTTCATATGCCTGCCTCGGTCTTGTTTGCCAAAAGGCTTGTAATAAAATGCGGCTCTTGGTAATCGTCCACGTGGCATACGTTGAACATTTGTTCGTTCAACGTACGCCCCGTGGCCACATTACGTATGCCACATTTGTTCGTTCAACGTATGTTCAACGCATGCCCCGAACAAATGTTCGTGGCATACGTTGAACATACGTTCCAGTTTTGGCGATATTCTGTAATTTTATCCCCTAGGTAAAATTTTTAGGTTCAAGTCTTTACGGATATATTTCGTTTCCTATTTTATCGAAAATAGTATAGCTTTTTACCCAGATCTCAAAAATCTCATCTCTGCTGCTTGTACTCTGCTTATATCTCGGGTGCTCAGAGTCCATGTCTCTGTACCATACAGAAGAGTGGGGACTTCCAAGATTTTGCAAAATTTTTGTTGCGTTTCATGTCTAGCTTTTCCTTTTAGAGTTCGGATCAGGGTTCCGCAGATAGGTTGAAATTTATGTAATTTCTTTTGGATGTCATGGTCATAATCGTAGGTTATGGCACAGCTTAGAGAGGTAAAGTGCTAGATCTGTTCGATAGATTTATTATTTGCAACAATTTTTGTTCTGACTGGTCCTTTGCCTTTGAAAGCAATGTGAACTGAAAGCAAAGCGCTTTATCACTTCTCGATAAGAGAAAGCTGCAGTCGATTTTTTTGTTAAAGATTATCTTAAAGAAAATTTTTATTTTTAAATTTTTATATTATTTCTTTAATGATTTGTTTGGCATTTATTAAAACTACTTTTTTTTTTATTGAATAAAACGATTGCAGACTTTATTCAATACGATAAAAATTGCGAGCCTTTTTTAGTATTGTTTAAAAACTGTTTTTACTTAATTTATTCATTAGTTTTACCTACTTAGTTGTGAAATTTATACCGGGGATAACTTTGTTTACGATTGTTATGCGTTACCCTACATATTGAGAAATTGCTTGATTTAAAACTTTAGGCTCGTTTAGTTTTGGACGAAACTTCTTGTTTTGCATGAAATGCTAATTGTAAATAATAGCTCTAAGTGGATGAGTAGTTCTCTTGAACAGAAAATATTGCCAGCTCCTTTAAAAGCCAAATTTTGATTTTCTTTCCTTACTTTTTAGAATATGATTAAGTAGAGAAAAACATTCATTTAAAAAGTAGTATAGGTAAAGAGATTATACCGCTAGAGATATTTTCAAAATTAATTTACTTCTGAAATAATTGCTTTATTTTTTCCTCCAAGTTAAATCTATATGTTTCTAATATTTCCTTAAATTTTCTCTAGATGTGCTTAGAAACATTATGAAACTGAAAAAAGAGAGCGGCAAAAGATATATCTTGTACTTTTCTAAACTAATGTTCTTCCACATAAATGCTGGCCATTTGTTTTTGAATTCCCATCGGCTCTTTTTACGCTTACATTTCAAACCGAATTCATTTTCTGCGTCACGAGTTACATTAGGTTTTTTCTCCAAAAATAAGTTTACAGTGAAAACAACTGCTTTAAAGATCTTTGAAAACTATTTTGATTTTGTAATAGAATGATTTTTACGAGGTTAAATCACTTTGTACAAATGCTTCTTATAAAATGTATTTGTTTTGTGCATTTAATATCTAAATGTTTTTTTTTTTTTTTGAATTTATTTGTTTGAGCAATTTTGCTGTACAAGCACAAAAATTGCATCTGTACCTTTAAGAAAAATTGAGATATCACTGGATGGTTGTTTGTTGATTTTACTAATTATCTAGCTTGTTTTTCTGTCAGTTCGCGAGATCCTCCTTGTTCCTTCATCTAATTCCATGATTCACCCCTCATTTTTAAGCTTCTTGCTCCGGCTAATGCCGAAAAATAGACCCACGGTTTAAAAATGTACTGCTTCTCTTAAAATTTGAGGTTTCAAATCATCTAAGAAGAGGTCCTTTAATGAATGCGTCGATATTTCGATAGATATCGAATCAGATATCCGCTTGATCAGTGTTTGCATATTTCTTTTTTAAATTGCACTTCCGTCATAATAAACAGAACTTATGATAAAGAAATCTTACAGCATCCTTCAACTGAAACAAAACATTCCACCAAAAAACCACTTAACCAAAACTTCTGGCACCTCAGACTTTTCCTATAGTAAGTATATACTTTTGAAATTGCTGTTGATATTTTGTATCCCAAACATAATCTCTTACATCTTCTCATAGCATCAGTTAGTCAGAATGCTCAATACTTGAATAAATTCTTGGTTCACATTTGAAGGGTCCACTGGAAAAACGACCTAAGTCACATACTACTTGAACTTTGCTTTATGTTTTATTATAAATTATGTATTATAAATATATGTATTATAAATTTGATAAAAAATTGCATTGAAACCACATCAATTCGCATAAATTAAATCAGTTCATGAAGCTAATTTCCTTTTCATTCGAAATTGATTTTAATAAACGAATCCGGATTTCCCCTAAAATATTGATTTATTTTTTTCTTCCTCTTCAGCATAACTTTCAACACCACGTCTTCAACAACCCCGCATCACGTTCTCAACAAATCACAACTTCCTTGTTAATTCTGATGAAATACGTACACGTGATACAAGGTACAACACTTTTTCATAGTTGTTCTTTAATCCTGATGAAGGACTCACGCGTGATGTCAGTCGTGCAAATTTTTCACTGTTCTAGCCCAAAAACGCAGAATTCCGTGAATTATCTGCAGTAAGAGAGTAAGAATTAATCTTAAATGCACACATAGCTGTAACGTTAGTCAAAATGATATACTCAAGAAAGGCATGGAAATTTGAAGCTGCGAAAAAAGCTTTCTGTAGATTAGAAAGGATTAAAATCAACATGCCAATGTTAAAAAATGTTTAGATGATTGAACACATTTTTAATTGTCCCATAAAAGGAATGATTCAACAAGATTTTATGTATTTTTTCCTTTCTAATGGGGCTGCGTATTGTCACTAAATTTTTCAGACCTAGTGCATTCCCCGGAAACCGGCATTTATTTTTGGAGTAGCACCACTATCACCGGATGCCCTTACCACTTGATAATTTTTACCCTCAGTGTCCCCCATCTGGCGTCACTTGAGTCCTAAATGATGCGAAACTGCACTTAAATTTAATTTAAGCCGAGAGTATCCAAGCCAAACAGATACTCAAGGAATCTTTAACAAGTCGCATAATCATACGACATCGGCGCTGACTATTTTCTGCATCTTGAAAATCCACCGACTTGGGCCAGCTTTGATCCTATGAGCTTGGGCGTAAGAGGCCAGTGCCTTACCACTACGCCACCCTGTCGGCTCACAAGATTTTATGTCTGAAATATTTTTTCACCAAAAATGTCGAAGGTTATATTTTTTCAAAACTGTTTTATGTCCAGAAGGAAAAAAAAAGGGAAAATAAACTCATTACAGGGGGGAGGGAACCTTCCGTTTCGTGAAAAGAAGAATTTTTAAACTGTGACATACGAAATTTTATACATGCAAACCAAAACTATATGAAAATTCATTTTAGAAACAATAAATAACTTTTACTGAACTGAGACCCCTTTTTAACAAAGACTATTTCATAACAGTTAAATTTACTTGTTCAAACTTTACAACATACGAGCGCCAAAATATTTTAAAGTAAACGCATTGCTAGATAAGAAAATTAAATCCCTTGTATTCCAAAGTTTCATAAACTAATAGGTTTTTTTATGGCTTGTTCTTTACGACGGGCTTATGAACTTAATGCTTAAAAATAAACGTGCACAAATTGAATGATTTTAATTAATTTTCTAAACTTCAAACTTTGAATAAATTTTATTACCTTTTTGAAAGTATGGAAAAAAGAGGTGTCTTCTTAGGCGTTTATAGTTGCTAGTTAAATTAATGAAGCGTAAGTCGAAATCGGAAAAAAATGTACGAAAGAAAAATGAACGAGAAAATTGAAAGCAAAATTCCGGTATTTTGAAATAAAGGGATGTTAATCAAATTAAACCCGAAGGTTTTTAAAAAAAGAAGTTTTTGCCTGCAGAGAAATTCTACCTTTTAATGCTTCAATAAGAGGCTATTTATAATAATGTTTTATTTCTGATTGAATTATTAATTTAAATTTCTGTGAAAAGCTATATTTATGGACGAATAGCTCCTTTATCAGATGTTTTTGTAAAAAAGATTCTAAAAATTGATGCTTCTTCACAAGAAATTTCTTTTTCAGCCGTAGTACTACCCAGTTTCTCGAAATTTTACCTTAAAAAATGTTCTAAAATTAAAAAGTGATCTTTTTGTGAAACAAAAATGTCGAAATTAATGAGATACAGAACAAATAAAATAGTGTCTACTGTCTGAAAAAAAAACTAAAGGGAACGAAAAGGAAATAATTGTCAAAATTTTAGTGAAGAATTGTTTAAATCATCAAAAATACATATCTAATTTCTGCCAGAGGAACACCAGTAGCCGCACAGGCTATTGGGGGAGGGGTAATATTATCTAAGAGTTGTTAAACAACAATAGCTTTTCTTTCTCTTTTTTTATTTTCTTTCTAAGGGAACTGCGTATGGTCACTAACCTTTGCAGACCTAGTCCCCTCCCCGGAAACCGGCATCCATACTTTCAAGTAGCACCACTATCGGTGGATTTCATTATCACTTGAGAATTTTGACGCTGAGTTTCGCCCTAGATGGTGGCACCTGAGCTCTTAATGATGCGAAACTGCACTAGGAATTTAATCTAACCGTGAGTATCCAAGCCAAACAGATACTCAAGGGATCTCTAACATGCCACATAATCATACTACATGGGCGCTGAAGATTTTCTGCATATTGAAAATCCAGACGTGGGCCAGGTTTGATCCTGGGAACTTGGGCGTACGAGATCAGCGTCTTCTCGCTACTCCACACTGTAGGCAGATTTTTTCTCAAAAGAAGACAGTTTTGTACTCGTAATTTGATGCAGACCAAACATTTAGAGATTCAGCCATTCTTAATTCTGTCCATAAAACAGCGATTATCCGCTTGAAATGATGGTTGTTTAAAGAACACATGCTTATAACGCTTATTTGGCTTGAGTTTTTAATTGTCAAAACTGGCTTGACTTTAGAAGTGGAAAACGAAAACAGGCTACAGAAAACAACGCCATTTTTAATGAAAAATTCTGATGGCGAGATTATTGGCGGAATTTAAAATTGCCTCCCTTTTGAAGTAGACGGTAAAATAACGGTGTTTTGAACAATGACGTCACTTTTTTGTCTTGTTATACAGCAATATGTAACGAATTCGAAGCGGTAAATCACATTCCGTAGTCCACACATACTAGTTTAAAGGTACGTTTTCTAATCTTTCCTCTTGTATAGAATCTTTCTGATAGTGTCCAAGTTGGTCTGCTCTTTTTTTTAAATTTCAATTTATACTTCCTATTTTTCCGCATTTATCAGTTAATTGTCTTCAATTTTGTTGCCAAGAAAGAAAAAATTAAAACTTTAATACTTCTTTTTAGCCTACTTTGCCGTAAAAGTAAAAAAAAATAATAATAAAGCATGAAAGGAGGCTTAATGGTATCGAGAAAATATCGTTAGAAATCAAGGAAGGTCAAAAATAAGTTAAGTAATTAAATAAAGATTGAAAAATAAAAAAATTGAAAGTAGGGTTTTGAGATGGGGAAAAAGTGTGTGTCTGTCTGTCTGTCGGTCTGCCCCCCCCCCTAATAACTTTTGAACGAATTGTCCGATCCGAAAAAATCTTTTCGCATTCAAAAGATCTCGGCGAGGACATCTCATTTCTATATTTTACTTTTTGATTTGAACAATTTTTTGTTCAATTTTGAACAGTTCAAAAAATTTTAACATTAGCGCCTATGGGTGAAAATGAAGCAAATTATGTAAACTCTGGGCCCAAGATCCAAGTTTCCATGAACAAGCCCACTGGAAGAAGTTCTTGGCGTGAAATATTGATTTAAACAATTTTTGTTCATTTTTGAACAGTTCCAAAAAAAATTAACACACCGCCTACGGGGAAATTTCAATCCTATATAATTCCTGATCTAACGGACCGATTTGCTTGGAACAAACTTTATCGGAAAGCTCTTATGACGTAGAACATGTACAGATAAAAAGTTCATCCAGAACTAATGAGCCTATTTTCTTATGAAATATTTAGATCGGGATTTTCAGGAATATTTTTGAATTAATGAATGATTAAATGAATAAGCAAAAGAATGAATGAGTAAATGAGTGAATAAATACATGAATGACTTAATAATGAATGATTGAATGAATATGTATTAACCGTTGAAAAAGGTATGCTTTGAAGTAATTAAGAACTGAAGCAAAACGAGAAAGACAGAGAGAGAGATAGCTAGATTATAAATTTGAATTCGGTGTATACGGGAAAGTAGGCTCGTATAGTTCTAGACGGAACTTCTTGTTTAATCAACGTTTTAACGCTACGATTGTTTTCAAGTCATTTTGAGGAAAAAACTTTATTTCAAAGTTTACTTCTTGTGTGATTAAATTCCATCAAGTTCTTTGCACAGTGTTTCGCACTTACAAACAATGACAACTGTCAGCGCATTTAAATGGTAATCTTGAGATCGCATGCAACAGCGCTTTGATATCACATTCATCCAAATCTATTGCCCCTGCGCATGACACTTAAGTGGTGGTACTCACTCAGCTCTCGAGAAGCAAAGATGTGCTCGGGACGAGCATAGCATATAAATTGCAGGTTGAAAAGCTTTGTCATCCTCTTCCCATTGCTCATCAATTTTCCCTTTCTCTGGGAGCGGGGAAAAAGTTTGCGGAATTTTCAGGAGATTGACAGCCATAAAAGAAAGTGGGATGCATAGCGCCGGTGAGAAATGTTTGGGATGGATTTCTATTAAATGGAGTTCATGCCTCCCCGGTCCGAACAGATGATGTATTATAATAGACGCTGGCTGTCGAGGGAAGGGGGCAGAAACTAAAAGCGTTAATAGCTTTGTGCCACCACTTTTAACCATCTTAATTTTTGAAGGAAAAAAAAAGAACTCATTTTTGGAATTTTGTGAAATTTAGATAGTTTAAACAGTTTTCTATCTAAATCCACAAAAATATCTTCATTTGGCAGTTTTGAAGTTTTGGTATCATGATTAGAAAATAAACATACGTTTGAAGTTAAAAAGGAAAATTGAATTTGTGAAACTTAATCCAACATTTTTCCAAAATCTTTTAAATTTAATTTTAAAAATATCTTTGATTGGTTTTATGAAATGGAAACATCAATAGATATGCTATATAAAGAAGTAAAAAATAAGATATGCGAGAAAACTCATATATTTTTAACTACACGTTTCTCAATGAATTTGTTTTGTCTACGAATTAACTTCCTTACAGATATTCTCTTAAAGAGAATGTTTAACAGTAATTGTGTATTTGGATAACAGTTCCAACCAAAATAATATTATAAAAATCTTTATTTCACATCACTTTATAGGATTTAAATTTTTATTCACTATTATTCTTCAATCCGTAGAATTTTTTTTTTTAGAATAAAGTAGGCTGTTGATGCATTGAGCAGCAAAAAAGATTAGCTCTACAACATCAATAATAATTTTCAGCTGGCTGCAAAACCGAGGCGAAAACATTAATTACACAAATAAATGATTAAGTACACAGTTTGTAAAACCCTTTTAGCGATTATTTGCTGGTTGTTTGTCATGAAGATTTGTAACCGTAATGCATTATCCATTCATACGAGAGGCTAGTTTAATGAATACTTGTTCCACGATCAAAGCGAAAACGTGTGCTTGGAAGGGACAGTTAAGCCTTTAATCATATTGTGTTTGTGTTTAGATTATGTATTTCGCTGTCTCTCTTTGCACAAGCTTTAGGCCCGGAGTTGCAAGTGCAGTTAATGAAGAAGGTCGATGAAAAGTGATCTGCACATGGATAAAATAATTCAGACGTATCTCATTGAAATAAAATACTGAAACGCCTGAGAAATCGTACTAAAGATTAGTCACGACTGAGTGGACTGTTTAAGTATGCTTTTATTCCGAGAAGGATGTTTATTCAGAAATAGCTGATCTTAATTTTAAATTAAGCATAATTGCAAGTTCATTTACACTCTGGCGCTTTATTTTAAAGCCTAAGTTATTCAACGTCCTTGATTTGCTATCTTTACTTTAAATTGAAAAAAAAAAAATCTGACTCTTTCGCTTAGGACAAAGAAAACTCACATAAAATTAAATCGAAAGAGGACAGTAAGCACATCTAAGACAGTTCTTGAAAATTTGTCTCTGTTCTTTTCTATGTCATGTTTCTTACCCAAGTTCTTAACAACTGACAAAACATAATTAAACAGTGAACTTGTTCCCTTGTGAAAAAATCCATTTATTGTAAGAACTTTGACTGCTGATGACGATAGAAAGCCTTTAGGGTGACGGAACCAATTTCTCAGATTTTGTTTTTACAATTTTTACTCTAAACAAAAATGTCTTGTAATTAAAATCTGAAATTTCCAAAGAAAAAAAGTTTTGGTTCATTTTATAATCGAAGACTGTAATACAAATTCAATTCAACCATCTATCTTATGCTAGACGAAGAACTTCTCAAATATTTTATAATTATGTTAAAACATGTTACATTGAAGCATTTTAATATTTTTAGCAACACATTATCATCTTTTAGAAACAATATTTTCTCCCTTATAATTTATTTCTGATTCAGAATTTATTTAAGGAAACATTTTGATTTGACACAAGTGTATTTTAAACTAACGCAATCACACCTAATTAAATTTTAACAATGAAAGCGACTTTAGAATTAGAAACAAAACGTTTAATCTTTTAGATGGTATTATATAAGCTCTTTTATTCTTTCACACAAACTAATGCACCTAGAATGGTGACATAATTAGCATTTTGATTAATTCCGAAATGAGGACTCAAATTTCTCCTTTCCTGGCCTAAATGTAAAAATTAGCAATTTGGAAAATAATTGAACCTTTTCATCTAGAGCAAAATAACTTGTTTAAATTTTAATGTTGCTAAGTTTATATATTAAACGAAGGAAACTGTTGATTCAGCATATTTTATTTTACGGTTTATTATGTTTTCTTATTATAGCTTACATTTTATTAAATTTAATATATTTTGGCTTTAAATCCAGATTATCGTTGGAAATGGGTATTTCTCTTAGAAAACATGCATTGTAAATTAAAGTTTACTTTATGAGAAACACCGGTGTGTATACTATTTAAATAATAAGGGTGGTTTTAATTTTCTTCAAGATTACGCGTTCGTTTTGAAAATACACCACCACCTTCGCACTTCTTTAGCTTTATAAATCGAAATTGCGCAATTCAAAAATTAAGAAAAATTATGGTATAGAATTTTTACTGTATTTTTTCGAAAAATATCTTTTATCAGTGATCCAATATTTATCTTTACTTTCATTGTCTTTCCGAACGATATTGCGGAAAAGACACCTATCAAATACCAAGGCTGCCGCAAAATAATAATCCCCAAGACCTAGCTGTAAAGGAGAATTTCTGGAAGGAACGCTTAAAGGATTAACCCGCATTTCCAGTTTCCTGATAGGAAATTAAAGTGATGGGACTACTGCTTATAAAATGTCACTACAACTGACGGGACACTTGGACAATTCACACATGATTCGTTTTGGTAACTAATTAACACATCTCCGACTGAAGTGACACATTTCACTAACAAAATGATACAAATTACAATCGCTGACCGAGCATAACCTTAGTATGCTTAGAATCTTCTGCAAGGGAACTTGTAAATAGTAAATTCGGGGCTAGGGGAAGTCCTATGGTGAATTTAATTTTAGTCACATTTTGTGTCCGGATAATGGTAATGTCCGACCTTTCTCCTCCTCCTCCAACCTCCCTCCCTGAAAGCACTAGGCCTTTGGGATGCCCTCCCCCGGGCGCGAGGGAGGGGGGTATTGGGGTCCATGGATTTTACATGCACGTATCCCCAGGTGTACATGGTGGGTCTTCAGCGGGTATCGAACCTACGCGACCTTACACGTGGAAGTCCGATCTCCTAACCGCTAGGCTACCACGGCCACTGGTAATGTCCGACTGGCAGAACTAAAGGAAATAATCACAACGTGTCATAATCTAGAATTAATAACATATGAACTAAATAGAAAAGGTGTATTCATTTTTGACCAAAAGGATTGAAATTAAAAAAAATAAATATATATTTCACATCTATCTTGTACTGATATGTATAAATATGTAAATAATGAAGCATGTAAATGTTTAAGTTCATAAAAGCATATCGATTTTTGATTAGATTTTTATAATCCATGTTACTAGAATAATTCTTTTTCATTCGTCAAACAATGCCTCATTAGCAATACAATGGTATAAGGAGCTTACAATGTAAAAAAATATATAAATATATTGTAAGAGAAACATGCATATTAGTGCAATGTTTAGTAAACTAGGCATAATTTGTGCTGCTTATAAAGAGTCATAATTTTAAAAAGAATGAAAAATTACAAAGTATTTGGAGCTTTCGCCAAGTTAAATTTTTTGTATAACTTAAGAAAGTGGAATGTTATTTGATGAATAATGAGAGCTAGTGTAACGAAACTCATTTCGCAGACTATAAATTTGACGTCAGTGACAAAATGGATGAATATAGGTCAACTTTGATTGCCATTGTTAATTATTAAAATGTATTCGCTTGAATTTTTTCAACAACGCATATTTAACTTGAATGGAAACCAAATACATTCATTTCTTTTAAGCGGTCCTTTGAAAGTTCCTTCTACAGTGTTGAGGTAAATTTAATAAAGTGTTCATATACGTGATGTTGTCGGCGTTTTGTTAAAAGTCCCTACGTTCACAAAATTTTTGACGTACTCCGGCAGTAAATTGCAAGTTGCAAATAGACTTGTGACATGTTTGTGACATGATTTTTCGGACAAAAAACACTTTTTGTGACATAAATCACTTTTTTTGACATTTTTTTGTGATATAAACCACTTAAAATATTAAAAGTTATACAGTTAAACCCATTGTATAGTTAAGAGTCTGTAAAATGATTTTTACCATCACCATAATAATTTGAATGTTTGAACTGACAATTTTTCATAGTTGGAATTATAAACTTAGTGACTCTTCCAAACTAGGACAATATTACTATTTTTTACATAATTCTATTTCTAAGTATTACAGTACGAGGTTTTTAAGCTAATACTATTTTTAAAATATTCCACATAGTAGCATTAAAAATGCAGTTTCTACTGCAGTAGTAGTATATTTTAGTAATGCAAGATGTAAATAATGTTTAATAATGATGCAGCATTTATTTATGACACAAACTGCCGTTATATCAGTTCATTTTTATCTCAAGTAATATTTTAGAAAAGACAATCATTGCAAAGTTCTGTATAAATTACTGAAAAAACTACTACTTCACTGGTTAAAAAACTTCGAAACATAATACACTCGTATATTTAAAACTACGTAATGGTGTATTTTACAGCAAAATATTTTACATTGAAATCCTACTAAATTGACAAACTTGAAGAAACTAATTCTAAATATCAAAATCTACCACATCCCATAAGCTTTAAAGGAAAAAATGACAATTGGAAATTTTCTTCTGGCGAAAAAAGCAACAGCTGCCGCAATATTTGATCTAGGACGCTCTTTAATATAAAAAAATCATTTCTATTAAGAGAATTTGCATGAATACTGAAAAACAAGTTTGTAAAGAAACGTATTCCTCAGACAACATCAAATAAATATAAAGTGCCACAGTTAAAAATTTCACCATTTTCTCCCGAGTAATATATTTTTCGTTTTTCATCAAATGTTCCCAAGCTGATTTCAAGAACTGAAATAAATGCAAGAACTTTATTTAATGCATGTGACTAGAGCTAGAAATTCAATTTATGTTCCAGAATAAAAATTTGCTTGGATTAGTTCCTAAACATTCTTTCAGAAATTTTTCTTTGAAAAACGTAACCGTTTTATCCAATCAGACAAAGATCGTAGTTAAGCGTGGCTTTAAGTGATTGACAACTAAATCCGATTGTACCATAACTTAGCGCTAATCATTCGTTTCAAATTGCTTAGCTTCCCATTTGCATGATAATGAGACTCCTGAAGAGGTAATACTGTGGGAAACACGTTTGTAAGATCTAAGATGATTGACAGCTTAATTTTTGTTATTGAATATCTCCATATTGCCACAGACAGACTAGCCGTTCAGTTATTGGTATTAATCATAAAAAATACTAAAAACAACATGGAACTGACATGAACTGAACACATGGAATTGAAAACATTTACTCTGCCTTCCCAAGCAAGGCGTATCCCAAAAAATAGATTTTTTTCTGAGAGCATCATTATAAATACTTGATTTAGACAACTTTAATAATCACACTTTTTCAATCCTAAAAAATTCCATTAGGCATTTTTTGCAGCAGATACATCTCTATTATGAATTTTTATGCAGCAGCTGCATTCAATTAATATATTCGCGTAACTGTATTGTTAGCTCTTGAAGTAGAAATGTTTTAAGAAAAAATTGAGATGTGACTTTTTTCTTGGGATGTCATTATTGATTTCCCCAAAACATGGCGAAAGGTTTAAAAGGGAATTTCAAGAAAAAGTATTATCATAAATATTGCTAGACAAAACATTACAAAATTCATTAATATATATGTACTTATTTATTACATACTCCAGGATTATCGTATCCAACGGAAATCTGTTTACTTCTGTCAAAACTCAGAAAACCATTTCATACAGTTCGTTGGATTGAACCCAATTTTATATAAATTACTTGAAAATAAATGCATCAAACGTAGCTTCAAATTCATAAATCATAATTTTTCGCTCTCTCTCTTAAAAGAAACAATCTATTATCTACGATCCGGAAACAGATTTATCGGTCGATAATGGTTGTTCATGATTTTCAATGATCATGATTCAAATAGTCTTTTTTATCCCTCTGTTTCAGTTTTCTATTAATCACTGTTAATACATTTTCTAGTGAAAGCGCACTGATTTTATTACAGAGGAATAAGTTTATTCATAGCAATCAAATCAATGTTCAATCTGCCTTTTCAAGAGCACGTTTGTTATTGGATTATTTTGCGTTTTGAGGTTTATGGTGATATCCTATCCTTTCAATATTATTTAGGGAAGAATTTTTTTTTATTGTGGAAAGATTCATATTTTAATTCCTTTGTGTTATATTTTAATTTATTGTCGTCGTGTTTCATTCAATGAAATTTCACATTTAAAACTTTACTAAAAATACCTTTAAAACTTTAAAAACGTTTAATTGAGGAAGAAAATAGAAGACTTTTTTTCCAAAAAGACATTTTTCCATTTACTTTAATACATTTTTTTCAAAATTATAGTGATTCCTATAAACAATTTTAATATTCAGAAAATAATATATATAAATATATATATTTGAAAATGTCGCGTCACAATATTGTAAACTGCTACACATTTTATAAATATAGTTTATTAAAATACTACTGAAGACCATTTTTTCAATTTCAGTGCAATAATTATTAAATAACTAATGGCTTAATCTGAAATCGTTTTCCAACTGAGATACAAATAGTAAACTATCGTACCAGATAACGTAAAAATGATCACTATTCTAAATAAAAATCCACTTAAAGTTGAGAATACAGCGAAACACTAAAAAATATATGTATTTATGTATACTATTTACAGTGTTCCAGCAGTTCTATGTCTTTAATTGTTATTATTTGAAAAAAAAAAGAAAACGAACGCTATATTTAAAGCTGTGCAAAGCTTCTTCTCTTTTTAATTTTTTTTATTTTCTTTTCCTTTTACTGTATGTAAACTTGGCACGTATCTAACGAAGGAGAGTTTTATCTGTTCACTCTTGTCAGCAACATAACTTCGTGTCCAGCAAAAATCAGACTTAACGAGAAAAAGTGAACAACTGAATTTAGTTTAGACGGCTTAAACTTAAACCTGCTATTTATGATGAAGGCGGGATTTCCTAACCATGAAATAAGGTTTCATAAATATAGATTTCTTGTCCGTTTCTTTATTGGATTCAGGGGATAACTTAACACTCCTTTCAATCTTGTTATAAATCAGTGCTTATTGGTCTTAAGTTATAAATCAGTGACTAAAAGTTAACTTGAAGATTTAATTCTAACTTTTAACTTTGGAAATTGAAGAGATATACGTAACGCATTGTTAAATAAATTAGCGTGTTGTTACAAAAAACTCACATTTCTTGTTGCATATGTGTAAAGATCGTATTTATTTGCGTATAGTTCGTACATCCTGTGTTTCGCGTTAATTCTGCATGTGACTTATATGCGATTATGTTCTTTTGGTTATACAAACATAGCACTCCAAGTGTTGCTTAAGAGGAAAAAATATCTATCTATCTATCTATAGAATTTATCCATCTTTCTATACATACTCACACACATACACACACACATACACACACATACACACACACAGACACACATATCAGGGTGGGTCGAAAAAAAGTAATGTTTTTATTTCGAAACTCTATACCGCGGAAAACTTGCCTCTGGGGTAGGTAAGTAACATGCAAATTAAAAAACAGATTTTTATTGAACCCCTAGTTAGCGCATTGAACTTGAAAATTCGATTTTTTTCGGAAATCAAGTCATTTTATAAGTTTTTTCGCAGAAGTCAGCAGTTATTATTTTTAACTGCTATAGTGAAAATCGTTTATTTAAAGGGTTGAAAAGCACACAAAAAAATTAAAATCGTCAAAATCTTCCAATTTGTGGTAGCGCAAAAGACTCAAAAATCGGTAAATTATCGCATTTTTGGTACATACTAACACCTTATGTGAAAGGCATAGTCCAGTATCCTGAACTATGTGTTAATAGCCCATTTCTTTTTTTCTTTTTTTTAATATACTTTACACTTCATTTCATTGTAATAGAACAGCGGTAATTGTAATTTCCCAACTGGTGGTTCGCGAACCTCCAGTGGTTCCCCTGGTGTACGAAGGGGATTCGCGAATATAATATTGCAATGGAGAAATTTTTAATTTCTAACGTACAAGAAAAAAACTAAATAATAAATTTACATACGTATTAGGACGGAGTGTAACACTGATTTTTAAAAATAAATTGTTTTCCCAATAATGCATAACAGCTGTGGACTGGCATAGGAAGCATTCGTACAAAATTTGAAATGCGTTTATTTCTACCATTGTCTGATTTCGAAAACTTGAATCACAAAGTGGTATCGGAAGCAATTTCTTCATTAATTTAAAATTTTGTACGTATGTTTCTCCTACCATTTCCCCCCTTTTTCCTCGCTCACGCAAAGAAAAAGTCGGAAATATGAAAATTTTGCATTATTTTTGACTATCGTCTCCCATACAGGCCGTAAAGTGTAACCGAAGATATTTAATCATTTATTTTTTTAAATTTTGTATTCGCATTCATCAAAAAGTATTCCATCTGTTCTGCATGTTCGCAATGAAAAGTTTGAATACAAATGAATTTTAATATTGTAATCTTCCAACTTTTGCGAATTTTGAGCAGCAAGATATTTATTGATTGATTCAAAATTGTGTACCTATGGTTAGTTCTTATGATATGATTAGTTCTCATGACACTCTGCTAACATATTTTTCGCACTAATGGTAAAATAATTTTTAATTAAGATTTTTTTTACTGCTCTATTAATAGTTCAAAAAGAACATCTAATAAAAAGTAATAATTAAAAAAACATATGTATTATATTGTAGCTGTATTTTTGCTTCGGCTCAAACTTTACAATAATTTGCAATTCCATTCTTTTTGTGATGAACTATTGTACTAAAAGCAAAATAAACGTGCCAGCAAATTTTGCATTTTTGTTACCCGTTATTAAGGACTACAGAAAGGGGATCGCCGTTTTCTTTCGGATCTTAGTAGGGGTTTGCAAGAAAAAACAGGCTGGGAACCACTCCACAGAATGAAATTTATTTTACAGTGGTTCGCAACCATTTTTGTAAATCATCTAGGTTTACATTTTCTTCGCGTCGGGAAATAGGGAAGCGAGGAAAAAGGGTGGGAAATGGTAGGAGATTAGAAATTTTAAATTTATCAAGGAATTTATTCCGATAGCACTTTGTGATTCAAGTTTTCGAAATCAGACAATAGTAGAAATAAGTGCATTTCAAATTTTGTATGCATGCTTTCCATGCCAGTCCACAACTTTTGTGCATTATCGCAAAAACAATTTATTTAAAAGAAATCATTTTTACACTCCTTCCTAATGCGTATGTAAATTTATTTAGTTTTTTTCTAGTGCGTTAGCAATTAAAAATTCCGCTATTGTAATATTATTTTTGCGAACCCCCTTCCGACACCGCGTGAACCACTGGTTGGGAAACGCTGTTCTATTACAATGAAATGAAGTGTAAAGTATATTAAAAAAAAGAAATGGGCTATTAACACACAGCTCAGGATGCTGGACTATGCCTTTCACATAAGGTGTTAGTATGTACCAAAAATGCGATAATTTACCGATTTTTGAGTCTTTTGCGCTACCACAAATTGGAAGATTTTGACGATTTTAATTTTTTTGTGTGCTTTTCAACCCTTTAAATAAACGATTTTCACTATAGCAGTTAAAAATAATAATTGCTGACTTCTGTGAAAAAACTTCATGACTTCATCAAATAAAATGACTTGACTTCCGAAAAAAATCGAAATTTCAAGTTCAATGCGCTAACTAGGGGTTCAATAAAAGTCTGTTTTTTAATTTGCATGTTACTTACCTACCCCAGAGGCAAGTTTTCCGCGGTATAGCGTTTCGAAAAGAAAAAAAAAACATTACTTTTTTTCGACCCACCCTAATATATATACATATATAGGCTTTTTCGAAGGGTCTAAAGTCTACTTAAATAATGACTCACAATGAAAGAGAAAAAAATTACTCTATTTACACTTATCTATTTACAAATCACTATTTACGGAAAAAAAAAACTTCAACTGAGACCATCACCACACTCAAGCGCACACAGTGCTTGATCGTTCACTCAGGACGGAGTCTCTTGTCGAATCCGTTACTTTCCGCCTGATGTCGCTGCCCTTGGTGCCTCCTCGTACCCTACATATATGTCCTTTGGTTCGAGAAAACTAAAACTTGTTTTGATATACCATTCACCATCAGTAACAGGCGGCATCAGTGGTCAATCACAGTCAATAGAGGTATTTATAATAGTTACAATTTTAATTACTTTGTTGAATATTTACAGCATTGTTTTGTTGCATTCACATGTACATTATTATTTTTTTTGGAAGTACAATCAATTTAAAGCTGTAACATTAATGTCAATTTTGCATTGGGCAAATTTTATGAAAAATAAATGAAGGACATACGTGAGAAAATATTTATCTAGAAACATACTTCTTGTTAAGCTTTGGACCAGTGACATTGTCTGCGGAAATGTGCATCTTCATACTTACTGGTCCAGAGAAGCAATAATTTATTTTGAGGATTGCTAACACATGCACACACTCGATTTTTCTGTATTTAAAATTTCTGATGATATTATATCAAAATCAAGAGATTATATCAAAACAGAGTTTCCCACAACAAATTCTGGAAATTTTACTGCTCCTAATTTCTTTAAATACAAACGACGCGCAGTTATTTTTACGTGAATTTAAACAATGCTCCCGAATTTTCAATACTATGAAATGTATACTGAAAAAACTGTTATTAATTTGATATAATAATTTCGGGATAATAAATGGTAGTTTACACACATTATACTAAAATTATTGAAAGATTTAATTTTTATGTGAGAAAATCAATATACAAATTTATTATAAAAGAATTAAACAGTGTACTTTATTAAAGCATGTTAGTAAAACCCACTTTAACCTTTCTAAATTACTGGCTATTTTCATGCAAATGTTTAAATGCAAGCGAAATTTATTTATAAATTAGTGAATGGGGGGAGGGGGAGGAGAGTAAAATACAATTACTTCTCCAACTAATTTCAGCAATTTCCGCGCCTCACATTTCATGAAACATGAAATTTGCGAGCGACAAACATCAAGTCCACAAAGCATTTTTCAACCTCAAAAGTTTTAAATCTTCTCCTCTTTTATCTCCGCTGAATTTATACTTTCTTTTTTCTGAAGTTTTCCCGCCTATCTTTCACATGTCCCGTATTATATTTTACGCTTGAGTTCATAAATATTAATGCTAAAAATCTCCAGCCGCTGGCAGGCAGGCTATGAAGATTTTTTTATGAGCTTCTAAGAACCGAAGAATAGATGAGTTTTGGCGGGTTTTCTTGGCGCCCGTCATTATCAGGGATGATTATTATGCCGAGCTTTGGCGAAAAATGGGTTTTCTCTCTTTTGACAGGTACTCTCCGGCCTTCCAATAGCCAGCAATGAATTTTCCTGCCAAACTACTGCCAGATCGATGACGTTTTATAAATGGCTCAGTTTATGAACTAGGATTTATTTTTTGATTTGAAATGTTTTGTTTGTATTGGACAGTTCTTTATTCACTAAAGTTTACAGTTTAATTAAGATTATTAAAAACACGTTTAATATGGTTTTGGCAGACCAAAAGTTAATGTTTTCTTTATTCTGTTTTCATACCTGAATGTTTCGCAATGAATATAGTTGCCACACTTTACAATTTATTTACTTTAGCAATATATTTAGTGATGGTGCTTGCAATAATTAAAATATAAACATTTGTTACAGTTCCGTTTTTTTTTTCGATAACACTTATCGCCCCCCCCCCCTGCCTTTTTTTCCTTTTATCTGTAGATTGAAATTTCAGAAGCAAGGGTTTCTTTTTTTCTTCTTGTTTTGCATATTTTCTATTTTACTTTGAAAAAACAAGATGAATGAAGAGTCAAAAAACAATGCCCTAAGATATGAAACCTTTGATTCCAGAAATGTTAGACAGACATTGGTAATTTATGAAAATACACAAAGAATAGATAAGTTACATAAAATTATTTACGAACGAGGATGACGTGAAGTAGTCCAGTCAATAAGTACATTGTAGAGTGCATGGAATATGCGAAATTTTTTGACTTCAGAACTTTGTTAAGAGTAGTTAGTAGATAAACATATAAAAAGTCCCCGATCCTGGAAGGAGAGCTTACTTTGGGTTTTTCGTTTCATCCCTACTACACGTTTTCTTCATCTGTCGTCTATAGACGATTCCGGGGAAGAAGTTTGTTATCTTCCTAACTTTCGATAGTTCGGTGGTAGGTGTATTCTCGAGCCTCGAACATGACTTTGCAGAGTTGCGGAAGCTCCGTTCACGTCATAGGTGTAACGCAACCATTGCCAAATGAATTATATATTTTCCTTTTTTTAAGTCTTGTTTTTTACACTTACTGGGATATTTTTGATCAGTTACAACTCAATAGAAAGTGCAATAATTCTTGTAATCACCGAGATGCAGCTGAATTCGATTTCCTTTTTTCAATGTTTAAACAAACTTTTCTAATTAAATAGATCATTTAGTACTTTATATCCCCAAATAATATTAAATTGGTAACAACTACCATTTTGGAACGAGAATAACTTTCATTTGGCTTTCAAGAATCCAGAAACACCTCACAGGTGCAGCACTACTAACCATGTCGGAAATAAGAGCGCGACTAACGGAAAGGTAAACAGCTTTTGAATTTTGACAGGTTAAAATTTAATTTTAGAATTATGTCAAGTCTTTCGTAAAGTAAAAAGGGACGCTATAGTGTGCATATACCTAAAATTTGAAAAATGTAGTTTTTAGTTACTAGTACGCATCATGCGCGAAAATATATGTGGTAGCGTTTTCTTTTCCTAGAAGGGCTCCTTGTGAACATCATTATTCTCAAAGCGCATTATATGCGATAAATACACATTTAATGCTTATCAAAGAATTTACTAAGCAAAACGCATAGCATGTTTATTGAGTTTAGTTTTCGAAACTAAGTTGTGATACACTCTGTCGTTTATTATAACATTTATGTTGAATGTTTATTCCACCGTAATGAAGGTTGAGGGTGTCAAACACATGGGAAGACGACAGATTGTAGTTGTCACTATAATCCACTACTTATCGAAATAAATCATGACATTCTTAGAATTAAATAATTTAAATTGGATATTTCAGAGAACTTAAAACTTCGAGGCAAAATCATTCATGTACAACTGTGATGGGACAATTTATTGATGTTCGTCCATTCTTACGGATTAAGTAATGTTATTACTTATGAAGCAATGAACTTTTACAGGAGGTAATCATGCTCAAAACATCTGTGTATTGTATAACTATTAAACTTATAATAAACTGAAAACATCATAGGAAAGGCACAAACAGCAATATGAATTCCAGACACATGTTTCATTATCAACCCTCAAACACGTGTCTGAGATTAATATTGTTATTTGCACCTTTTTACGAAGTTTTTGAGCTTTTTAAAATATCGTACAAAGGTAAACACTTTACTTTTTATTATATATGATGTTTTATAACACCAATTATTAAACAGCACGCAACGAAGAAAAAATCCCAAAAAAATCATAGTATTTACTGGTATTGTAACGTTTTTTGGCACTGTAACTAAATGCATTTACTGGGGCTGTAAGCTTTTGCTCTTGTGTAATTGTCTTTTATTTAGCTAATAAAATCTGGAAAAGGGGGGGGGGCTGGGCGTTACAAATTTATATATATATATATATATATATATTTACGTCAAAATGTCAAAATACCTAACTACTTAATTTCGAGTGAAAATATGCAGTTCAAAAAAATAGGGATTGAGAGAGAGGGAGAAAGTTCGTTAGATCACGGGTGGTTGATTTGAATGAAGTAATTCTTCTCTATTTAATGTATAAAAACGGATTAACAACACGTTTAAAATAAGGAATAATGTTAGTGTTATTCAACAAACTTTGTATAAAGATGATGAACCCAAGTCATGATCAACTGCACCATAGTTCCTAGGTTAGCACCAACATTTTTATGTTACAGATGTTACTTTTAGAAACAAAGAATATAAAGTGGTTATTCAAAAAAAAAAAAAAAAAAAATGGTTCCACCAAATAGCGGTGTACCCCTATAGAAGCTATCTAAAAGGCAAGGTTAAACTCAAATCGAAGATTAATCGCACCCAGTTTAGATGTAGCCTATCGCCATTATCCTATAACCTTATTGTACTTGGCACCGCTATTCAACTGTCGTTAAAAGCAATACCAAAAGAATTACTCAGATCATTCCTTTTTATATATAAAACTTTTCATTTGCTCAAAGCAATGTTCAACTTTAACGTATTCAACACGAAGAAGAAAGTAATTTTGTTTCGAATTAAGACTTGGTTTAAAAGAAAAGTATGAAGTGTTATGTGTGGTTGTAAAAAGAATCAATACGATTTCAATATTCGGAGAAAAAATAATTTTTACGGAACTAGAATTTTATTCAATTTTATTTTCATCTTTCACCGAATTCTTTCAAATAAAATAACAGAACCATATTTCATTATAATTAATACTTATTCCAGAAGTTATGCTTTCTTGAAAAATAAACCTTCCCATGTAAAAACGGATATTCAATTATGTTTTTGAAAGATAAAAGAAATAATAAAAAATAAAATAACAACAACAAAAGCTTTTCGCTGCGATGTTTCTCTAAATATTCATTAAGATTTTCAATTGAGAAACGCATTTAATTAAGCAGGAACACAGAAGTTTCTGACCACCAGACAAAAAGTTTTACACTTTTAGCAAAGCAAATATTTTTAAGTAATACCGTGTAATACTAACCGTGTAATTCATCTGTGTAATTAAATTAGAAATTTTTGTCTTACGAAGTATTTAAAAAAACTGATGGCGTGAAATATTTTACTAAGAGAGTTGAAAAGAATTGAAATACTTATTAATAAATCATATTATTACATATCGTTTTTTCCTACAAACACTATTTTATCAAATATTGCTTCTTTGTTGCTTCAATTCACTGCATAAAAGCTATTTAATTTGATCAAAAATGTTTTCTTTGCATCGTTTCCAATACAATACCTTATCATGTAACTATGCAGGAAAAAATGGGTCTCATATTGACAGAATTGCACACATTACTCAATAAATGTTCCTGCTAAGAAAATGCCGTGATCAAAATTCTTCAGAGAAAATGTATGCAGAGTTTGTGTGTGTGTCGTAACTTTTTAATAAAACTACTGCTTATAAGATGAAAATAATGCAACATGAAGAAAAAAGAAATGTGCAGTCAATGTGTGTTGTCACATTAATACGAGTAAACTATTCTTACTTTTAATTGATAGATTAATTTATTTATCTAATTTTGAGCGTAATTCAGTTTTAACATCTTGATCCATACCCCACTCCCGTTCACATGATTTTTAAACAATTATTGTCATGCTCAAAAATAGGTACTTATAATACAGGTGTAAGTACAATTTAGGAAACTAAATTTTTTCTTTTTACTTCGGCGAATTTAGGATAAAAATCTTAAATAAATATGTAAGTCAACTATTTTGGTGCAAAATGATTCTACATTGGTTACAAGAAGTTTTAGTTTACCTTCTTAATATGAAATAAATTACTAAAGAAGAGCATACCAAAAAGTCAAAATGAAGAATTCCTTTCCGATTTATAACGTTCCAGGCTCCAATTCCTGATCTGCAGTTTCAAAACGAGAGACTGAAGATTAGAAATGTTTAACTATATATCGTATAACTTTAATCGGAGTTGCCTAATAGAATTGCCTAATAAAGGAAAAAATGTCTTATGTTAAAATGATGATAGAGGAAGCAGAATAGGAGATGAGCAAATCCAGTTATTTACTCAAAATTTAGAGAAATATTGATTTGTACTCGCTCTTTTTTATCTAAAGCGAATAATAACTTTTAAAAACTTAATGTTATCTTTGAGGTTTTTTTCACTTGATTTATACAAGTTAAAAGAATTCCTTATCCTCTCAAAGTACTTGTTTGAAAGGAATTGACTTATTTTTCCATTGCTTCGCTCTCTGAGGTCTTTTATTGCACAGAAATCAAAACACATATCTCAACCTCTTCATTAACTCGATCACAAGGGGCTGAATTTGTCATTGCTACCGGGGTCAGTAAACTTTTGATCGGTAGATACGGGAATCTGGTATTCTCAAAATAGATCTAATTGTGTAAAATTAACATTATTAAAATAACAGAGAAGGGAAAACAATACATACGGGATCACTGATGTGGGCACATTGGACTAATGGATTCTAATATATATATATATATATATATATATATATAGTATAATAGAAAATTTTTGAGTTTATGCAACTCCGGGCGAGAGTTCAGGTGATAAAGCTAGTTTAACCTCAGTAAGCATGGCTTGCGTTATTAATGAACTGAAAATGCTGTATTTTAATATTTTAATTTAATTTATATTTATAGAAACACGACTTTTAGGTTAACATATATAGGAAATACATGTACAAATATAAATATATATATATATACATAAAATCTTCAGGCATTAAATTAATCTAATCAAGTTTACAAATTAAAAAAATAAAAGGAACTTCTATTTTTTAATTAAAAAAGCAGTTAATTCTATTCGCAAGTATCAATGAATAAAATTAATAAGCAGAAAAACGCAAAGAAGAATGTCCGAGATTATAAATCAGTCTGATTAGATCTTGATGAACTCCTTAGTATTTAATTACGTCAATGATCTTGATTTCCTCACTTAGGAATAATCGGACGGATATATGAGAAAGTGAGAAGGTGTGGACGAAAACTTTCGCCTCCACCAAAATTTGCGGAAGTCGCTGTCACCTCTTCATCACCATCATCATTCCTGGAGCACAGCAGGAATGCTGGGAAACTTTCTTCCAAGCTTCTTGCTGCGTAGAGATGCCATAAATTAATGAACGTTGGCGTTCTGGAACGGCGAGGAAAACTTTTAGTCGAAATATACGCGCCCTCAGCTGGAAAGCTATCGCATGCTTCCTGATATGTCTTCTGGTTCTGTGCGTTATTTTTCAACTCGTTTATGAACTTTAAACGCATCCATTTACTTAAATCAGGGGTTATACAAAAGGTTTCTTTTCTTTGTCTTTTGTTCTTTCTTTATGCAACAGGTACCAAATATATTATTTATTGAATAATCGATGTATTATGTAAAAAGGGGGAAAATATTTTTCATACAAATTGTGTGGTACAAATTTAAATTTTAAAGTAATACAGTTAGTCAAATAATAAAATAAGATATACAAATGACTAAATGAGGAGGAAAAGCAATGATTTAACTGACATCAAAAATGTATCGCTGTGCTACAAAATTTGAACTAATATTGGATTTCAACGAAAGCTTAAAGCAATGAAGTTGGCACAAAATCAAGGCTTTGTATTTAGGCTATTTCTAATTATTTCAGGAATTCATGTAGAAATAAGTATATTTATGCAATCAAAGCAATTAAATTTTGTAATGACTGAGATGTAGAGATTTCATTTTAAAAAGAGACACAAACCTTTTGCAAAGTTCAGGACTCAATCATCAGGACTGCTTCATGATAGATATATAATCAATAGAACCTTGCTCGATCATTTTTTGCGTTACCCTTTATTTGAAACGGAAGATACAGGAGAAGGGCGCATGCTCGTATCAGCCAAAAAACATCACCGCTAGCAATTTATGTGGAAGTAATAAATTCACTGCTAAAATATAGAAACTGTAACCGATCAAAATACACAGGTACTGTTAAAGGTTCCCGAAACAACGTACATGTGATTAAAGCCATTCATTTATTTACAATATTGAGAAATTTTGGTTTTCACGCACTTTTTTTCCTTAACCAAATAATGGATGTTATGAGACCATAGTTTCAATGCGAATGAAAGTTCCTTATTTCAAATCCTTTAAGTAATTCAGCATATGTTTTATAATATAGTTCTGTGTTAACTCATTCCTCTTCTTCGCTATCATTATCCTTTTTTTCGTTTTGCGTTCTTGAAAAGTAATCAAAACACGTTTTGCAACCTCTTTATCAATCAATGCACTATTGTCAAATATGATAGCAAGGAGATAAATATAACTCTTTTCCCTATTGTTGGTAACGAGTTACCAACGAGTTACGTTAACGTTATGAACGAGTTGACGCGGGAACTTGCTAGTTTTAGAACGATCTAAGTGGATAAAGTTAAAGTTATTTAGACAGTATTCGTGAGGAATTCGTTAAAACAAGAGGTACGTAAGGAAAACGAATGATCTGTAAACGATATATCGCGGTTCTACTGTATATACATGTTGACAATTATTTGAAAGTTCTTTAGAAATATATCCCTGCAAATACATATGTATGGATGGAGAATATGTTAACATTATTTTTTCTCATCAATTTGGTGATGCATCAACTCAGCAAAACTATTTTATTGTGAGTACCAAAACATGGAACCAATCTTGACTAGTAAATGACCTTATAAAAAAATTTTGCTCATGATCTGCATTGAATTAGTAAATATTGACTGATAATCAACTTCCCTTTTACATTCGCAAATTAGAAACAATAAATGATAAAAAATTATTAGTCCAGTTATCCCATTGATACAATTCTTCTCTTAAATGATCTAAATTTTTTGACTTCTTACTCTTTTTAACAACTTCCTCTTTAAATATATAATGCTTTTACAATGCATAGTTTTCTAAGAGAACATCTGCTTCCACAAACGTTACTTTCTGAAATTTTCGCTCAATATTTTAGCAAATTATTAATAACCGTTTCAAATTTAGGTCACAAATAACCGGAATTAAGTAATTACTAACTTTCCTGTTATTAAGCAACAAATAACAGGAAGGTACTAATTTCCTTAATACGGTTGTCTTCCGTTTTTGATCCAAGGATCTGCATTCTCTACTTTTTCCTACATTCTCAAAAATAATAATATTGCACCGGAACATGTCTGCTTTTGAAACATAAAGAGAAATAAATGGTATATTTTTTATTGACCTTATTTTATATATATATATATATATATATATATGTGGGGGGGGGGCGCTAACTTGACTCTTCGGAAAACAATTCAAAACCTTTTTTTATATTTAAAATAAAATAAAAACCTTAAATAAACAAAGAAACAAATAAGATGAGACAGAAAATATCTGGTAACTTGCATGCTCAGTTAAATTTAACGTAGTGTTAAAGGGAGAAAAGGAAATAGAGCTAACAGCCATTACTCGTAAATAAAAATTTGTAATGAAAATGCAGTGGGGAAAAAACTTTTTTTTAAATTGCACTATATTTGGAGATAAATTAGCACGATTGAGGTGATGTTATAATGAATACTATAAGTTATAGTGCTTACATATTAAACGATAAATTAAGAAAAAAATTGACAAAAAAGAACGAAAAAGAATATTGGAAACGGATGTTTTTGAGAGGAACGGTACAAGTGCTACGTCCAAACTGTACAAAAACACAAAAATACCATTTGAAATTAACTAAATGTATTTATAAATTTATACACTATTAAAGAAAGAAAGAAAAAAACTTTGTTTTAGCTTGCGAAGCTTTTTAGTTGCAAATCGTGAGGTGGATATGTTTTTCCTCATAACATTTTTTTAAAAATGCAACACTACAAATAACAAAATTTACGACTATGTTAAAAAGATTAGTAGAACAAAACACGTAGAAAAATTAAATTTGAAATAAACATTGGCAAAGAATGCAACAGCCGTCATCCAGCTATGAACAAATGGCACAATGCTGTGATTGTATATAATTCGTTTTAATTTTAACCACTTATAAATTTTATTTATTCACTTATGCATTTTTTTTTCAAGTTTTGTTTCATACATCTTTGTTAGTAATACTTTTTTTCTACCTTTGTTTTTGTATAAGATAAATGTTTGCCATTTAACACGATTTCACTTATAAATAAATATGTTTCACCTTTAGAATTGATGTTATTGAAAATTAATCTTGAATGAAACGATTTTTAGGCGTGCTATGAAGTTTTAACTTAATTATCAGGTTTTTTAAATCTAACAATTAGCAAGGCCTCATTATACTTTGGTCTTGGATTGAGACTTGACCCGGTACACGTTACAGGAATGGACGTAATGACAGCATCTAAAAAACAGGAAGATTTTTTATATAGGAAGGAAAAATGAAATTGAAATAATAATTCTATTATATTGTGACACATATCATGCACCAATAATATTCAACAATTTTTTTCTCGTACATAGTTTACTTAAATAAAAGTTGTAATAATTAGTACAATTTATTACTAATACTACATTTAACTACTATACTTTGTACAATTATATTTATACTTTGTACAATTGTTACTATACTTTGTATAATTCCAAATAAAAGTATTTGGAATTGCACTTAGCTGATACTATACATGTTTGTAAAGCTATTCTTGCAGTCTGTAAAAAAGTCATCGAAGGGGAGTGGGAGAGGGGTCGAGGTCTATTCATAGTTTGTGTCATGAGAGGTAAGGAGTAGCAAGAAGTGTGACACACAACTTTTCGGTTAAAGTAAAAACATTCAAAATCAGCAGATTAAATATTTTTACATTATTTATTTTTTTGTTTTGCATTCCCATTGATTTCATTTTGTATCAAAACCATCGATGCTGATAAGGACTTAAAATTAATTTCTAGTGAAAAGTTTAAACCTGAAAGGAAATCTTTGGGCACTTACACTTTAAAGACAAAATAGCGCGGATAATTTTTAGAGTTCGAACAACTAATGCTATCTTTTACAATTTAATAGTAATTATGTTTTTTGCTGTAAACTCATTTTATGCAATTTAAATACACATGTAATCATTGTAATTGTTATGCTCGAAAATATCATTAAAAATTCAAAAATAATATTGACATTGAGATCTTTAACGTCGTGCTTTTTTTCGGAGCTGCAAGTACATATATGCTTATGTAATATAGCAGGACAAGGGGGTAGGGGTGTATGTTGAAGCGTGATATTTAATGACACTAGGGGTTGGGTAATTCGAAGAAAAGTGTGAAATTATTTGTGAATCACCCGAAAACAGAACTACATACGCAAAACAGATGGTTGAAGACACTTCTGAGCAAAATTTGTAACAAATTCTAAACATAAGTAAGCATTTTTAGGAGTTGATTGATAGCAGTTGTTTACATTTGAAGGCAAAGCGCTCTGTTGAAGAGGACTGTACACGAACCAACAGCTCTCGGAAGCTCCAGGTAATCATTAACTATTCTCTGTGCGTTCTCAATTAAGGATCCCTCTTTCAGAGATTTGAGTAATGAAAACATTACGAGTAACATTATCCTGAAAAGCAAACAGTTGCAGAATTCAATTCCCGGCGGCGAATCTCTTATCCAAACAAAGCAAGCTACCGGAAAGGATTCAGATAGTTAGATGAGGAGTTTAGAAACAGCCAGAACGTTACAATTAACTTTATACTTAAACTTTTTAAGTGGGAAATATGCAGTTTATGAAAAATAAATAAACTAATTAAAAGCATAAGGTAATGGTTCGATATATCCTAGAGCTTCCATATTTTCAACAGCTTTTGTTTGATAATATATTTTGTCAAAGATTACCATCTGCAGAAGTTTTTAACAGAGTAGAACATTCAATCAAACGCAGTTAAAAGTAATGTTTGAATCTTGAGGTCTCACTGTGTTGAGTTTTTTTCTTTTAAAGAGCCTTACATATTTTAGGTGAATAGAGGATCGATAAAAGTTCGTAATGCACATCTGAAATACCATAATCTCTTATTCCGCCGCTTAGGTAAAGAAACACAGCAATATAAAAAATATAGTAACTTTTGTGACAGTGAGCCGAGCGATTTTTGGATTGTCATCAAGTGATATTAAATTTAAACACACAAGTACACAAAAAGTGCATAGAAACACATGCTTCAGGCTCCAAGCACCTGTAAAGTCTTTTGTCAAACATTAGCAATTACTATTTGCAACATCTGTGAAGTTATGTTAAATTTTTCAGAGATAGATTTTTCAAATATTGATTTGCTTATGATGCTTTAGCATTATCAGAACATGTCAAATGGCCGCTTAGAGTAATATTTTATTGAAAGATTTGGCAACATGGCCGCCCATCCTATGTCTTTGTGCGTATACATAATAGTCAGTTGAAAAATGATATTAGGAGAAAAGGTTGTTCATGGAGTGAAATTTCGAGAATAGTGAATGCTTCCATTCCGCTTTTGTGTTCTTGGTTTTGAAAACACTTATATATATATTACATGCAGTATAACTCCTCGTAACGGACACTCCTCTTAGACGGGCAGTTTTTAAAGCCCTAGGAGCAAATCATTGAGCCGCAAAAAAACCTTTGCGGATACCTCTCTATTATGGATATATATTTTTGTCCCGCTTGTGTCCGTTATAGATGAGTTTTACTAAATATGTAAATGACAAATAATAAAACCTTGAAATAGAAAGGCCTGGGACAAAATATTATTCGATAAAAATTTTTGAAAAATAGTCAAAATGGGTTTGAGAATGCATGAAAGTATAAGCCCCATACCGAAAACAACATAATAGTACATAAAACCCAAAAACAACCCCAAAACGACCTCCCAATATGGTCTTTCGGGGTCCCCAGGTGTATGTTGTGTTGTATGGTTGCAACAAAGTACAATACTTTGCTTCGTATGTTTGGAACAAAGTGCAATACAAATAAAAAACTCTTACTTAATTTAAAACACTTATGTGCTCTAGAATGAAGTATTTATGGCTACATGAGAGATAACAGATTACGCAGGTAAACAAACGTGTTTAGTTATGTGGGAAAAGTTTAAAGTTGTTTAAGCTACGTATGTTATTTTAAAAACTAAAGCCCCTTTTAAATTGCGATTTATAAAACTACCTTAGTATAGTATTGAAATTGTTTCTCCTTAAATTTTATAAAAGTAACTTGTACATCCTTTTTTTAAATGCCAATAACAACTTTATAATTTAAAAATAATACATAATTAATATTCGGAAATGTTAATAAAATGACGTTTAAAAAAACCTTTCAAGCTAAAACTGAACCAAAATAAAAAATTAATATTTTGCCAGAAAAGTATTAGAAAAAACCACGAGAAAATTCTGATGATTTTCCATAAACGTCACTCTTTTAATATACACATTAAAAAAGGAAAAAAAAAGGGAGGTAAATAAAGATGCTATGCAAAAAATTCAAAGGGGAAAAAATTATGTATTTTGTGGCAAAACGTAAAAAAAAAAGGTTAAACTGCCAACAGAAAAACTCAGTGCACATGGTTGTTCTGTTAATAAAAGTGTTAAAAAGTCAACTAAGAAAATAATCATTAGAGAGAAAGAATAAAAAAAGAACTTTTTTGCAATTAGTTTTAATGTCCTCCATTTAAAATATAATGTTGGAGAGATATGAAGTACATTATTTCTCGAAAAGAAGTTTATGAAAAGTCATTAATGTTTTTAAAAGAAAAATATGAATATTACTGTTTTACTTACCTAAGATGATAATATCGCTTAAAAATAAAATTCCTATTTTTTGCTAGCTAGTATTTGGAAGGAAAAAAAAAAAAAAAGCTTTTTTTCCCCCCTCTATTGTTAAGAAAGGAATTTCAAAGATGATAAACTTACTTGTTTCTTTTTTGCTGAAATGGAAAAATACATGATGAAAAATTAAGACAGAAAACTGTTTTAATTAATTAGAACATAATAAACCACTCTTAGCAATTAATTCCACAATTTAATGTTTTAATTTCAAAGTTAAAAAAAATACGATGCAGTAAATTTCAAGGGATATTTTATTGGTATTAAGAATGAATCATATTACAATATCTGCTTACAGATTTTAAAGAAAATGACGGAACACATATTTTCAATTATGTAAATGCTACCGAGTATGAATTGTATTACGGATTTGGTGATATCTTTTTTGAAATAACAGAAAAGCTTAAATTTATTAAATGGTTTTTCATTGTAATGATCACAAACTTGTCAGTGTTTAGAGTTAATTAGCAGACAAAAATAATTTTTGCACTTGGAATATACCAGACAAAGAGACTTTATTTCAATTTTTATTTTGTTTAAAAAAATGCTGTACCCTTGTATACCATTTTTAGAGAATATTTTCTGCCTTGCAATGACTTTTTTTTCTCTCTCTCCTTTTATTGTTTTTCCTTATGTAATTAGCACACACACATAATTTCGAATTTTCTCTCAACGGCAAACCATTTGCTGTTTTTTTTTTTTAATTTTCCGTCGTTTTACTCATTCGTCATTTTACTTGAGGAATGTAATTATTGCAACTGCATGTAACAATACTTCTACCATTTAAAATGTATTTTTTCTGAACAGCAGTCAAAGCTTAATTACTAAGTAAGATGTTTTTGGTTAAAACTGTTGTCCTTGATGCAGTCATAAACCTGTGTAAAGAAAAAAATCCGCGCCGTTGCTTTTCCTCTAACATGTCTTTGAAATAAATTGCTATTTAACGAATTTTGAGAATGAATCAACATGTGATACTTTGCATTATTTTGCCTTGAAACAATCGAAAAAATACTTAAATTTTGAAATCATACTTTGATAATACTCAGTATATTTGCTATTAAGTTTTGACTAATTGTTCAGAAATTACGAAGGCACTTATAGAATGAGTGACTCTTGCATTTCACATCATCCTGATTCGCTCCCGACACTCATCACAGCACTCTCCTACTATCACAAGGCTTTTTATACACCCGTTCCATTTCTTTTCCTATGACCTGCAGAAGCATTTCACGTCTTGTCGGAAAAAATCTGGTTTAGAAAGTATGATTATCTATACCTTTTGCGTTCTGGTTCCTGTAAGTGAAATGCAACAAAACGGAGCTTAACATTATAACAGAAAAATGAACGAGTTAGTCGTTAGTTAATTAATAAATTAGGATATAGTTAGGCAATTTGTAACTGAAAAAATAGAGTTCTTCAGCACTTTAAATTATGGCAATTTCAAAATACCGAATTTCTACGAATTCTCGAACGCAAATGGAAAACAATAAATTTTAAATACCAATTGATGATCGCAGTGTTACATTTATAGGTTAATTTATTTATAAATTTCAGCTTTAGCGGGAAAAAAAGCTTTTAAACACTATTGTCAAAACACTAGTATTTCCTCCCCTTGAAAAACAAATATTAATAAATGTTTTGTCTAATTACATAAATCCTGGGTTTAAAAGGCAATGTTATTGAAATGATGCCCCAGTGATAGTTATTTCTCACATCAACCTCATAATAATTGAGTTTAAAACAAGAAATACAAATGAATAAACCCAAATGTTTAAAGTAGTTTGATCAATAACAGAAATCTCCTAAAATATCTTTTGGTTTTAAAAAAAGAAATAGTAATTCTGAATATAAATGTTTAAAAGAACTTCTGATAATTTTGCTGAATTAGACTAAACAAGACAAATTAAGAAATGTTTTCCGAATTTTCAAGATGTATAGTTTCTGCTATTTTTCTCCTTAATAGAATGTAGCCTTTTTTTGACATGAAATGAAAAAATAAATAAATGTTTTAAAAAATATCTGAGAATTTATAAATATATTAATAATTCCAAAACGTCGAGTTGCTTTCGCTGAAGAATATTGCTTCCTTATTTGATTGCTTTAATTTATGACACATAAAAATATTTATCTATTTTAAGCTACTTTTCTCATTCATGGGAAATAAAATATAATTATCTTACGAACTAGAAAAAGTTTTAAAAAATGCCCAGCTTTTAAACATAAAATTTTTTCTGCGTACTTTTATGCATTTAATTTGCATATTTCAGTTCAAAGTTATGAATGCTCATAAAATTCTTTTATTGCATTTCCGCTTTCTTTATTTTTAATGTTGACATTTATTTTTACTTATTCATGCTTTTCTTATTCAGTATTAAAAATTCAGAAATAAAAGAAAAAATATTGTTTAAAATTCCTAATGTATTTTTATGTTTTGATATCCTTGGGTATTATGTAGTGTTGAGCATTCTGATTAATAAAAAACGCATCTCACAATTGTTTAATGATTTTCAGAAAAATTAGATTTGTGCTTGTATTTTAGAAATACTTTCTTTTCAGAAAATGCTTTCATGCACTGTAAAATGTTTAGTGTATCACAATATTGTACAATAGTAAATATACGTTGTGCATGAATGGCAGATTATATTTTTTCGAGATTAAGTGAAATCTATTTACAGGCCCGTGCCAAACCTGCTCGGCGCCGTCGTGCGAATTCAAATTGAACTCCTTTTTTATGATTGAAAAACACAAGATAGTTTGTTTTCGGGTTTTATTGTGGATTCTTTTTAAGGGCGTCTTTTGATTCGGCGACCAGGGCGCCTTTTTAACATGGAGCCGTCCTTGCACATATGGACGGAGTGCGCATGCTTATTTGTGCGGTGCAATAGAGATAGGTATATTATCCCTCTGGTGAAGGAAGATCTTCTGAAGCTTTTCTATGTTCTTCAACTTGTTTCTGTTGCTTTTAATCAAACTCAGTTTTCCAAACGTTTTACTGGAACTTGGAGTTTTCACTATTTTTTTCCTATTCTCATTTTTTAGCCTACTTTCACGTAAAAGTAAAAAAAAAAAAAAAAATAAAGCATGAAAGAAGGCTTAATGTATCGTAAAAATATCGTTAAAAATAAAGAAAAGTCAAAAAAAAAGTGAAGTAATTAAATAAAGATTGAAAATTAAAAAATTTGAAAGTAGGGTTTTGAGATGTGGAAAATGTGTCTGTCGGTCTGTCGGTCTGTCCCCCCCGAATAACTTTTGAACGAATTGTCCGATTGGAAAAATTCTTTTTGCATTCGAAAGATCTCGGCGAGGACATCTCATTTCCATATTTTACTTTTCGATTTGAACAATTTTTTGTTCAATTTTGAACAGTTCAAAAAATTTTAACATTAGCGCCTATGGACAAAATTGAAGCAAATTCTGTAAACTCTGGGCACAAGAGCCAAGTTCCTATTGCAAGCTTATTGAAAGGAGTTCTCGGCGTGAAATATTGATTTGAACAGTTTTTGTACATTTTTGAACAGTTCAAAAAAAAAAAAAAAATTGCGGCATTTTTCCATTATTCCGGCGCAGGCGATAAAGTCGCCAATAATGATGAAACTAACGCCAAACGGAATATCGTCGTTGTTATCCTTTTGTGTGTTCCGTCGCCAAAAATTTTGTTAGGCGAGATTTGCGCCTTGATAATGAAAAGGTACCAAATTAACATTAGCGCATATGGGAAATTTCAATCCCATACAAGTCCTGATCTAAACGACGGATTGGCTTGCAACAAACTTTATCAGAAAGATATTACGCTGTAGAACATGTACTGATACGAAGTTCAACAAGAACTGAACAAGCCTGTTTTCCTATGAAATTTTTGATCGGGATTTTTAAGGGCATTTCTCAATAAATAAATAAATGAATGTATGAATGAGTGAAAGAATGAATGATTGAATCGATGAAAGAGTGAAAGAATTAATGAATGAATAAATGAATGAGTGAAAGAACGAATGAATGAATAAATGAGTGAATACATGATAAAGTAATTAAATGAGTGAATGAATGAAAAAATAAATAAACGAGTGATAACTACATGAATGAGTAAATGAATCACTGAATAAATGAAAGAATGAATGACTGAGTGAATGAGTATGTATTATCCGTTGAAAAAAGTATATTTGAAGTAATTAAGAACTAAAGCTAAATATGAAAGAGAGAGAAAGTGATAGCTATATTATAAATTTGAAGTTGGGTGTATACGGGAAAGTAGGCTCTTATAGTTCTAGACGGAACTTCTTGTTGTACTTAAAATGTAGTACTCAATAATTAGACAAGCATATGCCGATGAATATTATTACAAACTTGGATTCTTAGATTTATTTTTTCACACGTTTGACATTAAACAAATTCCATTTTTAGATTTAATTCAGTAAAGTTTCATTTTTATCCTCTCCATCGTGTGGAATAGCCATTATAACAAGAAATAGCGGATTTTGTAGATGGTTATTATTTTAGGATTTTAGTTGCTACGTTTTAAAAATGTGAATAAATAAATAAATAAAAATTAAAAAATAAAGAAAAATAAACAAAGTAAAGTAAACATTTGATTTTACATTAAAGTGTCACTGGCTAACTAACGTCATATCTTCGCCAAATTTGTTATTATTTTTTACCAGTCCAAAACACTAGAATCTATAAGAAACCAGATCGGATTTGGTTCACGAACCAGTTTTAGCTATTGTCGTAAATGATTTTTTTTTTGTTTTGCCGCCATAAAAAAGAAGTAACAATCATATGCCAAAATTTAACACCGATTTTTTTGAAAAGCAACATATATACTACTGTCATCATTCAGTTTAAAAAAAAAGAAAAGTTTAAATTACTTGTTTTAAAAATTGCCCATTATATCTGCCAGTAAATTTTGGTTATGTTAGTAATATTATCCATTAGTAGTTTCTAACATTTTTAAATAGATCTGAACCATTTGAAAATAGTTTGAATAATGCATTAGGAATAGAATATTTAGAATTTTAATACACAATATTTCACTTTATAAAATGGGGGAGAGGCATAATTGGGGAAGTTTTTATTTATCAAACTGTAACGCTTACTAAGATACAGTTTGATAGACTTACTACTCTGATATACTAATACAGATTGAAAAGAAAAAAAGGAAAAAAAAACTGATAAAACATCTGAGCAAAACGCAATATCGATAAAATTTCTGGCCGACATCTGATCCGAAACTCAACTTCCAAACCAACTGATAAGGTTCAATAAAGATAGGCCACGACGCCAGGAGTAGCTGTCAAAATGTTGACGGTGCCATTTGTCGCCAAGGCATGGCATAATAAATGCCGTTGATAATGACAGGCAACGCGGGAATTCCGCCAAAACTAAGTTTTTTCATTTTTATATTCAGAAAAATAAATTTCTAGCTTTCTCCCGTTGTGTTTAAAAATTTCAACATGAATATTTATGAATTTCGGAGCAAAATAATATATGAGAAGTTAGAGTGGTAGGAAAAAATTAAAACGCTCGATAAAAAGATTGAGAATAAAGTGCGGTATTTTAAAGACATAAATTGAAAAAATGCATTTTCATATTTATTTTCCTTTTTTTTTCTTATTTAAAAATGGTGTTTCTTAAAATATTCGTTTTAACTTAACAAGAAATATATATTTTTGTTTTAAATTGTTATGCAGATTTGTTATTTTTGAATATTCTTATTTCATGTGATATTAACTAACTGAATAAATATTTTTGTAGAAATTCATTTAAAAGATGAAGTACAAGATAACGTAGAAGTGACATGTTTCAGAGTGCTTATTTTTCAATTGTGTAATAAAACAATTAAAAAAATCTTTTTTCCAACACAGAAGGCAGACAGTAATTTTTACTGACGATTATTTCAAAACGGGCAACCAGGAACTTTGTACGGGGTATGCTTTCATAAGAAAACACGAAGACTTATCAAAACGCATTTCGCACAATATAAATTAAACATTTATAATACTCTAAAACATTTAGGACTTTCTTGAATTGCCGAGGTTTATTGCTAAATGCTATTTTTTCAACACGAACATAAAGAAAACATATGCCTTATTGTATGAAGTTTATTTATAGGGTATTTCTAGTTTGAAACCAAACAATCCTTCTCTTTTTCTCTTTTGATCTTTTAGCCAGTTTCTTTATCTACTATTGGAATATCTAAAATGAATCAGGGCTGAATTTGAAAGTTAGACGAAGCGGCTACTTGCTCTTCATCTGGTGACTTTTCTGGCATTTTAAACCTTGAAACCGTAATGCAAGACGGGGAAAATCCCCATATAGCTCTTCTCCGTAATGCTCCCAAGCATGCTTTTAGTTTACGTTTGACCTGAGACGAAAATTGTTCAGTGAAAATTGCGAAACTACGTACACCTCTTCGTTACTAAACATACGTTACTATTCAATGGCATGCATACCAATTGAACATTTCTCCATGTACAATATGCAAAGAAGCATTGAAAATAAAGAAAAAATATTGTAAATCAGTGCCACAATTATACACACATTTCAAATATTAAAAAAAGGAGTGATCTGAGGCGTCGGAGTGATGTCAGAAGCAGTAAATACTATGGCTGATACCTGCTAATGAAGTTGACATAGTTTAAGCCAGAGAACACAACTATTATTCACGGCCCTTACCCGCCTCACTGCGTCTTGCCCCACCTTCCCCCGAAACATACACACACACAGACACACATATATATATACAGTAAAACCTATAGATCTTATAAACTCTAGATACCGCTTGGAGGCGTTCCAGTGTCACAAGGTGGGAATCGGTCGACCTCACGTCTTCAAGAAGAAAAGCCAATCTCTGTTTCGAAGGACTTTCTGCAGTTGATAAGCGAGCGTTTCGAATTCCACTCGAATTGGGGTCCTCGCAAATTTGGCGTAACGAGCACAACCGCACAGGGGCTTTTTGAGTTACTTTACCAAAAGGGTTTTTCTGGTTTATTGACGCTATTGTTTTAGCAGGCGCAAGTACGTAAATAGGATTGAAATAGTTGATCACTGATTGTGTAAATGTTATAAATTTCTTTTATAAAGAAAAGTTCATTAAAGCGCGGGATTTTAAGTTGAATTCAAAGGTAACAATTTGCTTAATTAAACTAAATAATTATTTTAAAAAACAGCTTTAAAACACGTATATTAAAGTCAATTATCCGTTGCTACCGATATTTTAATGTCTTTATTCCAGGCATGCCATTTAGAGCGGCCAGTAGGATGCCACTGCCTACTGGAGGCCCGGCTTTGAGGATATAATGTATTTTTATGAACGCAAATGTGTTTTGCTTCCTCAGGATAAAATATAAAAAAGAATATACTCTTTGCACTCCCCCCCTTTCAGAAAAATTCGAAATGACGGGCCTGGGTTTGTCTTACCGATAGAGAATTGATTTATAATTCACTAAAATTCATAAAACATTTTTTTAAATATAAAACAAGAGGAAACAGAAAATAACTGAAGATTATTGAAGATATTCGTTTCTATTATAAAGTTCTAACAATCGGAAAACCTTAAGAGGCATTTAAATTTTAATTTCTATTCTTTAGACTTTTTTTAACAGTTAATTACCACTACGAAATACATAAATATATATACAAAGCAAAAACTGTATATATATATATTAATATATATATATTGTTTTTACGCGTGTATATCATATATATACACGCGTATGTGTATGTATGCGCATGTTTTATTTTGATTGCATTTTTAAATTCATACATTTGTTCCTAAATTAAGTGTAAGTTTAGGTAAAAGTTTAAAAAAAATTTAACATAATTATTGTTTATTTCTGCAGGGCATTTTAAACTCATTAATGCATTAGAAGTTTTTGCATGTAACTATCTTTTTATAAACTAACTATACACAATGACAGTTTAATATAATTTTATTGGTTTTTAAAAAGAATTAATTTCGTGAATTTGCGTCTAACTCGCTTCTCGCGCTTTTGGTTGAACATTTGAATTGCATAATGCATTCTTGCATTTAAATAAGTTTTTAAAATATATAAAGTTAAGTTATAAACATGGTTGTCCTCTGGGTCACAATCTTTAACATGTTCATCCAGAGAGCTGAAGTTTGATGGTTTTATGCTTCGCATTGTTCGTAAAATCATAATTTGCATTATGTTGCGCTTACTAAAGTTATGCGTGCTCATACATTGTCTAAAAACCGATTCCGCTTGTTTGCATACATGCAAAACGTCTGCAGAAGGATTTATCAGCCCTGCATTTTTTCTGTAACATAATTTTTTACTGCGGTCAGTCTTGAAAGCCACGATGCAGATACAAGTACATTAGAGCATTGCTCACATTTTAGAAACTTTAATTTTCTCACCACAAACCCAGCAATATAGCCTACCACGTCAACACTATACTCAGATAGTGTTTCATTGATAGGTAGATCTTCATCAATATCCAACACTTCTTCAGATGTTTCATTTTTATCGCAGGTAGCAGCTGAGGTTACATTTAGTATGCGAACATCTTCTAACGGTGAGCAATTGGCACACCTACTAGTGCTGATTTGACCTTGAATAAGTAGTCGTTTGTAGGCATGTTTAAATTGAAACGCTGAAGGATTGTTGTTGAAACCACCGCGAGATCTTATTGCGCTGAAAAATATTTCTAGGTGTTCTTGACTTAATTTGTAAGCTGAAACATAATTTAATGTCGTTTTCTTAACAACTAAATTGTCAAAAATACCAAGTAAACTTTTAAAACTAATAATTAAACCAAGAAGTCCTGTTTTTTAGGGCTTCTAACAACAAATTCTCCACTTTGCAGCTTCAGAGTTCGTAAATATCTTTCGGCATTTACCACAAACTCTTTAACTAAGGTTTCGTTTTCTTTCTTCAGTGGACTTTTAAAACCTTTCGAAAATTTGATTCTACTATTTAAAAGGTCAAACACATCCTTGATTATGGTAATAAATTTGGCTGTGCCCTCTGAATTTGAAAACTGAGGTATTTTGCAATTGTGGTTTAAATAATTTAAAGCAACAGCAACGCTGTTGCTTAGTGTTTGCGTAGCTAATTTAACCTTCATTTTTTGATCCTCGCACATAATATGTTGTCGTCTGACGTTTAGTTGCAGCATGCAAACCTTCTTTTTCTTGGTGCTCTACTAAACTTTTTAAGTAAGACCAGGCAATAGGATTTCCTAACTCATCATAGAAAACTAAACTAGCAAAGGCATTTCGCACGAGTTTAATCAAGTGAGAAGGATCCAAAAAAATAAAAAACTGGTTCAGACGTAACGGGATGAGGAAACCAAGGTTTAATTTCTGAAGACATGAGTTGTGCTCCTAAACAATCGACCATTAACAAGTTGTTCTTTCGGTACAAGTTGCCGCGCAGCATACGCCCATCTTGAGATACTTTAAAATAACAAACTTCCCCGCCGCCGTGGGAAGAAATTAAGTTAAAAGCCGATAAGGCGAAGCGAGATAAGACAACAGACGCTAATTTGGTGGTCGCCGTCACGTGACGTACTCGCCCCTCAGACACTCGCAAAGCGAAAGAAAAGCCAGATGACTCAGTCTATGATAATATGTCTATGGTAAAACCTGTGTAAATTTACCACTTGCGGTGCAGCACTTTAGTGGCCAACTTACTGAGGGGAAGGGCTCATTCCGTTCCTGACAAAAGTGGTCAACCTACGTAGTTGGTCAACTTTACAGGTTTTACTGTATATTATGTACCTTCTTAAACTAAGTTTTTCAAAAGCATTATGGTTCTAAATGCTTTCCTTATATTAAACTGAAGGAAATAGTTGCATTTTTTTCACATTTTTGTAGTTATTCTTGAAGTTATAAAATATTAATGTAGAAATGTCAAGTACATGATTTAAACTAAAAAATAAAAGTAAAAAACATACCATAATAAAAATTCTTACGCCTGAAGAAAAGCCATTATTTGATTTTCACAAAAAAAACTTCATCATGTCCTTCCAAAAAAATTGAATATAATGCGTAATAGCGTTATTTCGTAATAAAACGAATACAAAAAAATCTGTCCAGCTTTTTCCCCTCACTACTTTTCTTTTATTAAGCTTATGAGAGAAAGAACAAAGGAATATGAAAATTCCTGAATACAACTCAACGGATTATTCTTCGACAAAAACCAATTTGAACTTAATTACGTTTTATGTTGCAGATGTTTTGTTGCGGCGGGGAACAATATTTTTGTGCAGAATTCTCATTTAATGCAATCCTTGCAGAAGACAGGAATATTTTCTTTTGCTGAGTTCACTTTCTTTTGCTGATTTTGACATTTATTAAAAGGACGCATTGTCTGCGGAAATTAAATATGGATTAGGAGAAAAGTCCGGTTCATTTTGGGCAAGAATAATAAGTATCCGAGTACATCCATTATTATTGGCTATTATTTTTGAGTTCCTGCAAAACCGGGGGATAAAGTGAAGTTTGGATTGGAAACATTTATTCATAAATATGCTAATATATCGTTTTGTTATAAATTGAGATCAAGTTTCTCTGTCAAAAAAGAATGAATGTTTAATATCAATTCCAAAATCATTTTGATATTACTCCGCCGATAGGAGTTCAGAGACATTTATTTTTATTCATTTTATATTAAATGTAGAAATGATTTTTAAAATTTTTCTACAGGTTAAAGCAAATTATTATGTTTTATTAGAAGAAATATTAATGTAGTGCTAGCATTTTCTCAGTAACCTTTATTTACAATAAAATAAAACATGTGCCTGCCTAGCTGTCTTTTTACATATCTATCTTAAGTTTAGGTAACATCAAGACGATTCGTTTGGATTTATGAGATATATTAAATCACGATTTAAAATCTATAAAAATTGCTATCTAGAACATTAAAAAATATATATATTTATATTTTTACTATAGCTCCATTTCTTTTGTTCTGACGAGGATGGTCCATGTAACTCGGAAACACTTGTATGAAATGGCCGTTGCTTATTTTTGCCTACCTTTGGTTTTCTTAAATTTCAGTTTGTGCAAAAACAGTTCCTTATAACTTCTCTGTCCTATTAAAATTTATGTTTGCTGAACACCTTATTTTTCAGACTAAGTATTTAATTTATTCAAACCCTATAATTTGTTTACACTTGACAGTTTGCAAATATTCAGTTACCTGGTTTGTTTTTATATTTCCGAGATAAAAGTTAATTTAAAATGTAGCTTAATTTTAACTTATATGATAATCATATGACAGTAGTTTTGTTTGGCTTGTTCTATTTTTTTTATAAAGTTAATTGCGTCAAGAAAGCTAAGATTTTGTCTCTTGACTTTTGTTAATACAGGATTTCCGGAATTAAGCTTGAGACAGGAAATGTTAAATTAAATTTGTTCGTTTCTGGTTCTAGAATATGAATCTTAAATTATTCACATAAAAACGCAAGCTGTTTGCATAAGTTGCAGAAAAGAATATCTATTGGTAAGACCAGTTTAGTCTAGGAAGAAAGGGAGAAATTGCTTTGAAAGTATTGCAGCATTATAATTACAAATGACTGTGATTAGATTAATAGAACTTTCCTAAGCAATCAAGAGGATGACTTATTGTTTACTTTACACAGATATTAGTGTTCCTCTGATATTTCAGAATAAAGAGTAGAAGTATATTTGAATTATAGAGAGGAAAAAATTGTGAAATGGATTACAACCGGAAGTGACGTAATAATTGGGCGAATATTTGGCGAAACATTTGGAGCCAAAATTTAAATGCCAAATATAGTATCAGTTTGCGCTTTGGCCTATAGAACCCAGGAATCAAGAACTTCTTTAGACAGATACCTATGTACTATCAGGTCCCAAACTGGGTGCCACAGCCGGAGATGAGGGGTCCCGCAAGGCTCTTATGGCTCATAATATCAAATTATCATAGTTGTTAAACAAACAGAGAAGTGTGATGGTTACAATTAAAGTATAACTCAGCCAATGTATCTATGTAAATAAAACAGAGAGTTTGTGTATCATTTTGTTTGTTTGTTTGTAGGTTTGTTTGTGTATCGTTCACGATAATACTCTAATAGACATTTTTTATGAACTGTCGTTGGTATTTTAATGTGGATTTTTATGGTCTAAAATGAATTTTTTTGAGGCTTATTTTTAATGCAATCGTGAGCTTTACTGTGAAATGAGATTTTTAAGGAATGTTGCCCATCTTCACTTGGAGCTTTTAAGAAAATTTTTCCTTATATATTTACAACAGAATTTTGGACATGCGTCATTTATCCTGCGAATTATGCAATATTATCCCGCGCAAAGCCGGGCTTGTCAGCTAGTTTATACTATTTCTTTTTCCATTTGTGGTTATGTACTACAAATTCCACATTGATTTATTGTTCTGTGTTGGAGAAGACGATTGAAACGGAATTGAATTTCCTATTTTGTTATACAACTTCCGACTTACGTTTTTTATTTTAAATTTTGCTTAAAAAAGATCAATGGAAACAGTTACTTTTATGCTATTGATGATACTCGAATTTTTATATTCATATTTGTTTCTAGTTTATTTCTAGTATAAATATGATTTATCTCATGTGGCTATACGAAATGCACATTTATAAACTGCAAAATTGAATTGATTTTATTTTGTAAAAGCAACTTATTACTTTCAAATCTAGAGTTTTGAATGACAAAGGTTTTATTGTAGAAATATTTAAAGAAACTTAGCTCTGAATAATTTATTTAGTTTGAGATAAATTTATAATTGAGTACATAGATTAGCGACCACTTTTTCAAATCGCAATCAAAAAGAATGATAGCGCGAATCTTTTCATTTGCACCCCAAAACCGTTAAAAAAGCCTCGTGGAAATTTCCGAACTTCAAATAAACTTCCCAAAAAGTCGTAGTAAGTTGTGTATTTTCAAAGGAGGCAGTAAAATCTGATATAATATCAGTTGATTTATTTCGAAGTCATAAGTGCTAAACATTACAAACAAATAAAGATAAATTGGATGTATTTTTGAAATGTACATTTGCTTTAGTTAGCTGAAATATAGCACTCTTTATCACTTCCCTCAACGCGAAAGGAAATGCAACATTTATGTGAAAGACATTTAGATGAAAACTGATAATGAAAACGCATTTATTTAAATCAATGACCACTTTTCATTTGCTTATTTTAATACAAGAGCTTTTAATGTTTGTTTCATGTTAATTTTGGAATCAATGAAACGTGTGAGCAAATAAGTAGAACTGAAGAAAATGCTAAAGAATTAAATGTGTTTCGACAGATATTAAAGTGAACAGATGTAATAAATTCAGAAGCATCGTAAATAATGAACGACTGATTTAGATAATTGATTTGGCAACACTTAAAAAAAAATCAATTGATACAGTAGAACTCGGTTATTGCAAGCAGGTTTTAATGAGTACCTAGGTTTAAAAAAGGAAGTTGATATAAATTGTTGGTTATGTTTATATGAAACTTGGTTAATACAATTTTACATGGAACTAGGTTATTACAAACATAACTCGGATTTAGGGAATATTTTTTTTAATATGAGAACGTTTCCAAAATTTTCTTTTTCGAAACAAGTCTCGCGAATTCCATTTCATTTTTTATGAAAAAGTCATTTTTGAAAAATTGCAAACTTGGAACAAAGAATGTTAAAATTTTCATAGAGTACGAAGTATTTTCATCTACAATTTTTCAATGCCGAAATTTCCCGAAAAGAGGGGGGGGGGGGGAGAAGAAAAGAAAAAAAAGAGAAAGCATTCTCAACACTGCCGCCGAACATTTTCTTTCTCTTGTACAATAAATGATTAATAAAATAAATGAATTAAAAATAAGTATCATGTATGCTGTCATTTTTATTAAATTTATATTAATTAGATGCGATTTGAGTTCGTAACAAAGTTGGTTATTTCGAGCACTCAGAGTTAACTGGGCCCTTCATTCTCGTTATAACACAATTCGACTGTGCTTTATTTTTTTATAATAGCAATACTGATATAAAGGAGTCATTATCATTCGTAACACTAATTTTGATAGCATTAGGAAAAGTATTCTTATTAAATTGCATCTATTAGTGCACGCCTATATTTTTTAAAAATAACTCTTTCTTCTTAAGAATTCAATAGGGAGGAGTTTTTTTCTGCTTTTAAAACTTTATTATAAATATTTTCTTTATATTTTATGCCATCGAAATGTAGTATTTAGTATGTCCTATTTCAAGATAATTGTCCTATTTCAATTAATTGTCCTACTTCAATTACTACATGAGACGTTTTCGTCTCGTGTACTCTCTCGTTTTGGTGATCAGAATAGGCCCCAGAGATCATGTGATTTCACACCATTGGGTTCCTTTCTATGGAATTATTTGAAGTCAAAGGTTAAGGTTAACAAGCCCTCACCCCCTCGCACATTGAAGGAGGAGATTCAACGCTTCACCAGCGAAAGAACAGCCACATTTCGGAGAAATTGCCATGGACAACTTCGGCAAAAGAAGGCATATGTGGCAGTAAAGTTGTACGATACATATGCATTCTCTGTGAAATGGAAAATCAGGCAAATGATCAGAATTTGCCCGACTTGCCATTTCACACGTAACCCTTTCTTATGTACTTTATGTTTTAATTATATATATATATATATATATATACACACACAATTGAAAAAAAAAACATGTTTCTATTCAATCTAAATCTTGCGTATATTTTGGAATACCCTTTATAAAAAGCTGGAAAAGTTAAATACAAAAGAATTAAGGCAGGGGCGTGCATAGCATGAGTGTCATCCGGGGCGGTAACTCTGTGATGTCACCTCCATCCCCCCTCTCCAAAAAAACGTTTTCGTGTTGCGTAAACTTAACTTGTAGTTTTGTAGTTAAAATTACTCTCAATAGTGAAAAAAAACAACTTATGAAATACTATATTTTATTTACTTGGTGCAACTTTAATTAAACTTCGCTTTTTTTCAGGCATAAGGCGTGAAAATTGCCTCTGTAAAATTTCAAAAATCAAGTAGGGTCAGTTGGGGTAATTGTAAACGCTTTTTCAATGTTTTAAATGTTGATCCTTCCCTACCTCTTGAATGAATTCAGAGATAAAATTATGAGCATTGTAACCACTACTGTACTTCTTGTGAGTAAACGTTTGCAAAAATTTTGACTTTATGACTATTTCTTAGAGAATAAGCTCGTGTTTACAACTACCCCAGTGTGTTTACAACTACCCCAGAGAACCGGGATAATTGTAAAAAGTGATTTATTTTCGAATAAGGTTGATGCAAATGAAAAATTGTTTCATACACAGTCTTCTTGAAGGCTTAAGAAGTTCCGAAGCAATGGTTCTCAATCTGCGGCCAACAGATCGCATGTGGTCCGTTGAATTATGTTATGAGTAGGCTAAGGTCATTTAACGAGAAATATCTTGACAAAAATCAAGTAATGCGACAAGTTTATGTAAAATTTGTCCCGTGGGGGATCAGTCGGTTAAGCTTGGATCCCACAAAACACCGAAAATGAAGCACAACTGGCTGTGGTCAACGCTTGGGAGGGTGACCACCTCCCGCGACTGATTACTCTGAGACCGAGTGCGCTAAAGGGAGCTCTGCGCGTAAAATACATCGTCGCTTCAAATGTCTGCTAAGTTAGAAATAATTTCCACTGAAGGACCATCCTAGGTGACGATCTCTCATCTGGGAGCTGGTTCAAAATCATTAAGCCCCTCTGAGCCAAGTGTACTTCATTCTAGCGGAACTCATTAATAATCAGTAGGAGCTTCCTTAATTCATGGTCGCCCTGCAAGGGGGGCTTGGATTTCCAAGTGGCATTAGCAACAACAACAACAGGTGTGTAAAATAGACACAAAAGTGTAATTTACATCAAAATATAATACTTATTGTCCCCCTAAAATATTGGAAATGGGATAAATTTAAGTGTTTACAATTACCCCAGAGTACGAAATATATGAAGTAATTGTAGACACCTAACTTGCACATGAAAAATAACAGGGAGGATCAAATTCATAACTAAATGCTTTTAGCAGCATTCCATATGACAAATAAAAATGGTTGAAACCGTTTACATCGCTTTTGTAGATGAGCTGGAGAGGAAAATGTAAGATCACTAAATTTTGTTAAACAGCTTTTTTCACTGTGCCATTTTCAAACAATAGTGATGCCTCCACAGTTGTTTCGAAACTTACGAAACTATTTCAATGTCTTCCCTATGCTGCCGGTTTATAACTCACAAGCAGTTACGTTTTCAAAACCCTCACAAATGTAGTTATGAAGCCTGTTTACAATTACCCCATGTTTACAATTACCCCAACTGACCCTATATGTATTAAAAAAAACCTTGTCCCCTCCCAGAGCCTGCCAAAAGGGTGTCCCCGAGGCAGAATCCCCCTCTCCGCCGATTGTATTGATGTTACTGATTTAGGAGTTCGTTCAAGAGTATTTTTGCGAATAAATATAATCATTGTTGTATATTTTCCAGTATTAGACATAATAAAACGCGAAGAAGTAATGAAAACCACCTGCTTAATGGTTTCCTTATTTTCTCTTCATTAACGAAACGTATTTATTTATTTGTTTTTATATAACTGCATTAATGCGGTTATGCTCAAGTTCTGTTATTGCGAATATTTTTCTCCACAAGCATTGTTTAAAATCAATAAGCAAATGTTATTTTTACACATAGGTATTAGTTTTTAAAACATGATATAATATGAAACTTGATTATATTTTTTGAAATAAAGTTTGCAATTATTGAATCCCACTCAGTAGCAAATAGTAGTAAGCAGTACCAAACACGAAATATAGGATCGAATAACAGCTCAGCATCGGCAAGACTAATATAGTAGCAGACACACTCACACACACAAAATGTACTATATCGAAGGCATTTACGTTTCATATTGTTAGTACTCGAATATTTTGCAGTTTATGCAAATGCGGAAAAAAACGAATGCAACCATATTAATTAGAAAATAAACACATTTTCTTTTAAATCAATTTAATTTATTAGATTAATCATAATTAGTTGATCTTTTTCTCTTTTTTTCTCAATTCATTTCTTGGACAAAGAACTCAGAAAACTTAATTAACGTTTCGAATAGATATTAATATCATTAGATGGTTTGATGCATTAAAACTAGAATCTCATATTCTTTCACAATATAAAGCGTGTTCTTATTTTCGAAAGAAGAATATTCATTTTTGCAATCAAAAGCAGTTTCTTTTCTCCGTGTCTTTCTTTCCCTTTTTCTCAGAAAAGTAAGATAATCTCGAGAATCTTCAATTCTCCACCAGTCCTTTTATTATTCTTACTTGTTTTTTTCATTTTCATTATTTTTGGTAAAGAAAAAGAACGAAATGAAATATGCAAAAGCAGCGAGCCTTGTGGACCTATACGAAATTAATTTGGGTTTATGACACTTATGTTTCTGTGGGGTTAACAAAATTTTTGCAAATATTTAATCTAGACCAAACAACTTGTTCTTTTTTCGTTTTATATTTCTCCAGGAGAATATTTCATTGTCCTGATGGTTACCTGATAAAAAAGAACATTGTCTCCAGTAAGAAACCTCATGTCGTGAACTGAAAGATTGTAATGCATTATATCCAACACAAAATGGCTGAAAATATGAAAACCAAAACGTTGCAGAAAAATTTCACATAATTGAAATGAATAAGTACTACCCTCAGAGAAGGAACTTAACACATAGGTGTCTAAAAAAATTTACAATTAATGCAAATTCATTATCAATAAAAAAAAAGTACAAATTAACAAAATTCATTATAATAATAACGTGTTTTAATTAATTTAAGGAAAAAGAGGCGAACAGAAACAAAATGTGAACAAATGAACTCTAGGCCGAACAAAATCGTACAGAAATATATATTATTTCTTTTCGTCACTATATAACTGGTTACGTCCCCAAATAAAAATCTTGAATGCAGATTCAGGGGGATTTTTGCATTAAAATCAATCTATCTTTACTTAGAATATTAGAATAAATATTTTAGTAATTTTGACAAACGAATAAATAAATAAATTATATTAAAATAAAGTAAAGTATGATAAGATAAAACAAAACAGAAGACATAAAGAGTGAAAATATAAAAAATAACATAAAATCGAAATTGTTTTTTTACCAAAGGAATATTTTTAATTGACAGTTTATTAGTCATATTAAAAGCCGCTTTTTTCCGAGAAGAATTTCAGTACAATTTAAAATATTTTTCGTACATATCTTAAGAATTTCAGTTGTCCTCTGCTGGTGCAATTTAATTATCAAAATACTTTCCATCTTGTTGAGCATGTCTAAAGCAATTTTCTCCTTACTTACAAACTGATTTTTTAAAAGCATTTCCCATCTATTAAATTTCAAATTCGTAAAGGGTTTTAGTACATAAAAAAGAGAGAAAAACTTATGATCTTCATGTTTTTGATGTTTTTGTACTTCTTTTTTTCACCTCAAAATTATTCTTCACCTATAAGAAAACACGCTCAAATAAAACTAAATCTATTAAGATTCTGCAAAATACAATTGAAAAAATATAATTGGAACAAGCCGTTTTCTTTGAGCCACCAATAAAAGCATTTAGAGAAGCGACTTTTTTCGTCTAAAAGGGTGTTGTATTTAAAATCTTTTCCTAAGCAATTATCTTTTCTTCGCTGTTACTCAGACAGAAAAATGAAGAGAGAGAAAAAAATATTTTTAATGAAATCTGAGGTGGAGAAAATACATAATTCAGTTTTATATGTTTTCTCTTCGTTTCATTTAATATTTTAAATCAAGAAGAGTGAATAATAAAGATTGCCCTAATAAAAAGTATTTTCTTTTTTGTTACTGTGTATGCGTAGATATATTAAAATATTGCACTTTTGTCTCATTTACATCATGGTGTTTCAAATATTTTGAAATAAAACCTGGTTTGTTTTTCAAGTTCTTTACATTTGCAGTATTCTAAAAAGAAATGAAGTATCTTTAGCTATAGTTAAATAATTTCGAAAAGAGAAAAAAAAAATACCAAACGAATACATGGTAAACAAATCATCCTACAATCTCAATCACCAAATTAATTATTCGGTGTGTTTTATTTATACTACTGCGTTTGTATTTTTCAAGTAGGGTCACGGATCAAAATCTCTTGAACATTTAAATTTTTCTTACAATGGTACAAAAACAGGGACGTTTTAATTTAATTATAAACTGAATATTAGAATATTATTTAATAAAATTTATGTAATAAATCGTGTGTTCAAACAACTGTGTATTAATATTTTGAAAATTATTTTTGCAATATTGAAGCTAAGTCCTCACAAGAAGAAGAAAAACAAGAAGTTCCGTCTAGAACTATACGAGCCCTTAATTTCCCGTATACACCCATTTTCAAATTTATAATCTAGTTATCTCTCTCTCTCTCTCTCTTTCTCGTTTAGCTTTAGTTCTTAATTGCTTCAAATATACCTTTTACAACGTTTAATACATTTTCATTCGGTCATTTATTCAGTCATTCATTCACTCATTCATGTATTAATTCACTCATTTATTTTTTTTTTTTATTATTTCTTACTCATTTGTTCATTTATTCTTTCACTTATTCATTTAATCATTCATTTATTCAAAAATATTCTTTAAAATCCCGATGAAAAAATTTCATTGGAAAATAGGCTCGTTCAGGTCTTGTTGCACCTTGTATCTGTACCTGTTCTACAGCATAATATCTTTCCGATAAAGTTTGTTGCAAGCAAATCCGTCGGTTAGATCAGGATTTATATGGGATTAAAATTCCCCGTAGGCACTAATGTTTTTTTTTTTTTTTTTTTTGAAATGTTGAAAAATGAACAAAAATTGTTCAAATGAATATTTCACGCCGAGAACGTCTTCCAATAATCTTGCTCATAGGAACTTGGATCTTGTGTCCAGAGTTTACATAATTTTGCCCATAGGCGCTAATGTTAAAATGTTAAAATTGTTTGAACCGTTCAAAATTAAACGAAAAATTGTTCAAATCAAAAAGTAGGATATGAAAATGAGATGTCCTCGCCGAGATCTTTCGATTGCAAAAATAATTTTCAGAATCGGACATTTCGTTCAAAAGTTATTTTGGGGGGGGGGGGGGGGGACAGATCGACAGACAGACAGACCGACTGACAAACTTTTTCCCCCATCTCAAAACCCTACTTTCAAATTTTCTATTTTTTGATCTTTATTTATTACTCAACTTATTTTTGACTTTTCTTTATTTCTAACGATATTTTCACTATACCCATTAAGCCTTCTTTCATTCTTTATTATTACTTTTTTTTTACTTTTACTGGAAGGTAGGCTAAAATGGAACGCACACACACACACATAAGGATTAGATGCTTCATCAGTCAAAATGATTTGTTCTTTCTCTTTCCCAGTGCATTAAATGGCTACCAGCCTCACGCGCACGCAATCCTAAGGCTTCGACTAAAAGGTGGGGGTCTGGTTTAAAAAAGTATATTACAGATGACGTAAAAAGATGAATTAATTAGTATATTGTTTTATTTCGCTCAAAATTGTAACAAAACTTTACGTTTTCTCTATAGCTACTTTATTTAATGTATGTAGATATTTTTATTTTGCAGCACATTTTAGCTATGTTTAATGTTGCTGTTGTTGTTGTCATGTCCTCGCGCTAGGCGAGGAAGAATGGGTACGCTGCTGCTGAGTCTAACGGGGCGCTTATAAGCAGGAGTCCGATTTCCGCAACTTTGAAAAGTCTCTTAATTTTTTGAACCAGCTCCCAGATGAGAGACCGTCATCTATTATTGGTACCCTCAGGGGTATCGTTTCACTTGGAGGACGTTGAAGCCACGACCTATTTAACGTGCACGCGTTCGCAGGGCGCTGAAAGGGGGTTTGCGAAAATAATATCGCAATAGCGGAGTTTCTCAAGGCAACGTAACAAAAAAAAAAAAAAAAAAAAAAAAACCGAAATAATAAATTTACATACGTAAAATTAGGAAAAGAGTGCTGAAATAATTTTTTATAAATAAATGATTCGTTTTCCAGATACTGCAGAAAAGTAGTAGACTAGCATAGGCAGCGTATATACAAAATTTGAAATGCACTTACTTGTATATGTCTTCTTTTGCCTAATTTTTTAATTTGGGTTACAACCAAACTTATAATTTCGATACCAATTTGGATCACAAACTGGTACCAAAAGATATTTAGTGGTTTATTTTAAACTTTAGAACGTATTTTTCTCCTACCATTTTTTACTTTTTCCTCGCAAGCGCGAAGAAGTCGTAACTATTAAAATTTCTACATAAAATGTAAAGTTTTGCATCTTTTTACGCTATTTTCTCCTTATATGGACCCAAAAGTGGAACCAGAAGACATTAATTTTGAATTTGGACTCGCATTTATTCCACTTTATTCCAAATTTTCTGCATCATCACAATGGCACAATCAGAAGTTTAAAAATATGTAAATTTTAATTTTTCTTTAAATTTCCAAAACTTTTCCGAATTTTGTATATCTTAACCAGAAAGTGGAACCTATCAGGAAAATAATGACATTTTTAGAAGTAATACACATGTTTACTGCCCTAATAATAGTTCAAAAAGAACAAATAAAAAAATGTAGCTGCATTTTAATTTTCATTTAAACTTAGATGTTTTATAATAAATATGTTTTCATTTCTTGTTATGAACGTAACTACATGGAAAATAAATGTGCTAGTAAATTTATAGCTTTGTCACCCGTTACTAACGACTCAAAGGGGGTTCGCCATTTTCTTACAGATCTTAGAAGGGCTTCGCTAGGTAAAAAAGGATGGGAAACACTGGCGTACAGGAACCAGCCACCGAAAGGTTGTCACCCTCCCAAACATTGACCTAATTCGATGTTGCTTCACTTTCGGGCTTCTGCGGTAATCGAGCTTCTGCCGACTGGTCCACTGCGGGACATGTTTAACGTTGTCTCACATACAAATGTTTCAGAGTTCGTAGCTAAGAAACTACAAAGTAACTATTGTTTTCGATAAGTGATTTTCTGGAATTTAAAGGCAGAGTTTTATTTCTGGGGTAAATGAAAACATTGCATGAATTGAAAACATCGTTTTTGCATGGGTAAATAACTAATGTGTCTGGTATTTAAATACATTTGTAGAATACGGATCTAAGAGAAGATATCATGATGACAAAAGCATCATTCATGTCGTTAAAACAATGATTTAGAAAATTATAGTGCTTTTACTTAAAGTGAACTTTACTCTACCGAAATATAGAAACACTGTCTAAATACTTAGCAATTTTCTCAATTTAACTGCATGAATGATATTTTTTTTTTATCGGATTGAATGGAATCGTACGCCAGCTGTTTATTTACTTTGTCATTAGCTTGATATTAATTTCAAAATAGACCATAAATTTTGCAAACTTTTGAATAAAATTTGTTTCACCAATTGACACAATATATTTTTAATCATTAACTTTTAACATTATAATATAGGTTTCAGCTATTTCGGTAATATTTTCAAAGAGACATAAAATATTTCTTATTTATGCCGCTCCCCCTCCTCATCTCATAATAGAAACGTATAACACTAGATGGAGAAGATAACGCAAAATGATAGTATACGTCTGAAAATTTTCCTTGACCAGAAACATTTCTACGATATACCAATGTGAATTAAATACAAAGTAATTATCAGTTCAATGCTGATTGTTTGATAATTGTAACAAGTACGCATTTGACACATTTGGCAAAGAAATAAATAAAATTTAAAGTAATTTTGAAACTTATGCACTAGTGAATATTAAGAACCATGTAAAATGTTTGCATAGTTTTCTTTTCTTTTTTTCTTACTTCGTCTGTGCCTATTTATCATTGTAATTTTAAGTTCTGTACGTGTACATTGGTCGTTTCTTAATTATGATGTAACATTAATAATCAAGAAACAAAGTTCAAATGTTTATAATAAATCTTTTTCCCGATAAGAAATTTTACTCACCTTTGCTTTTAATTTTTAATTAAAGTTATACATTTATGAATTTTTTTTACAGCGAAAAGTAAATTTAACGGAATTTTTTTAAAAAGGGAAAACTTTATAACTTACTTTCATTTTATGTTTCCGAATGTCCTCCCCCCTTCCCCATCTAACTCAATTAAATCTTAAATGTAAATCAACATTAATTAAGAAATGTAAAAAAAAAAGAATGCATTTTTTATTTTTTTAAACATGTGAAATATATATGAAACACATGTTTAGATCCGCAATCTGGGGTGATGTGGAGAACAAATTAAAGAAAAAAGATATTTAATTGAAATGTGATATAAACGATTTTGTTTCCATTTTCATTTGTGCGTAAAAAAAAAACCTCTTTAAACGGAAATGTTTGACACCATAATTAAATCTAAGATCATTAATAAAAATAAATAATTCTTTCAAACTCTTCAAACTACCTTCCTTTTTTATAATTAACTCCTCAAAAAACTGTAACATATTTAACATTTCAACCATCAAACTTTAAACAAGTTTCGAATTCCCTTATTCGTAAACCTTTTCGAATGCAACGAAATTTAAAACGTTGAATTGATTGGTTTAACTTTCACTTAAGCTTTTAACTCCTGAATCTCTGGAGTGAAAAATAAATGGAGATAGTTTTGTTCGCCGTTCGCCTGTTTTTAATTAATTTATTCCTGTGAAAAATCCCAATTTAGCGCCTCGACGGTTTGAACCCAAAAATTACTCGTACTCACTCTCCATCTGCTAAGTTTTTTTTAACTTTTGGTCTGTGATTTTAGCTACATCGTTGAAACAACTTTTCAATTAACGATTGATTTTTAAAAATAAGAAAGAAAAAAGACATTGAAGTCTTTGCCACACATTTTTGTTTAAAAGAAGGCTTTTAAACTTATCTTTTCTTTAAAATGTATTCGCAAAATTCAAACAATTTTTTTCTTTAAATACTTTAGTATTATGAAGAACAGTGGCTTTTAGTTGAGTTACTGAAACTAATTCATTAAAAATTATGTGATGCAATGACATGCAAAGGGAAGTAAATGTCAAAATAACGATTCTGAGCGAAACGCGTGCAAAGGTAGCACATAGAACCGAGTGGTCGTGGCACATAGTACCATTTCTAAATCACGATACTACTATCGTAATTTAGAAATGATGTAAATCATTTCTAAATCACGATAGTAGTATCTGGGAGACATCAAGATCTCCTGGCCACAACATATAAGGGTGTTTTTCTATCACCTTCGCTAGCTAGCTTCAAATCTTCATTTTTGCCACTTGTACCACTTTGCTTTAGGTGCTTCATATATTATTAGCATCGCACATTAAGGTAAATTATTACCCTAAATATGAGTCAATAATAAATAGGTAAGTGCATCCTCTTACCAAAAACTAGTTAATTAGCGGAGAAAATGCAATGTGCAACTCTAACTTTGTTGGGATTCTTAGGCAATGGAAGCAACTTCATTAGATATAAACATAATATTTATTTGTTGTTATTGTCGTGTCCTCGCGCGAAGCGAGGAAGAATGGATGCGCTGCTTCTGAGTTTAACGGGGCCCTTATAGGCAGAAGTCCAACTTCCGCTCCTTTAAGTGGTCTCTTAATTTTTGAACCAGCTCCCAGATGATAGACGGTTACGTGGGGTTGCCCCCCCCCCATAGGTAATTAAAGCTAACTACGGCCCTACTGTATGTACTGTTAGGTTTCACACACTATCCCAATACGAGGGGGGCGGCACGCAGCGCGATCCTAGTGTTCCCCCCCCCAAACTCTCTGACACTTGACAACCTACACCGACCATAAGGGGCTGGGCTGGCAGAGCGTTGCCTACTTGCTATACCACTCCAGGGGTATCGTTGCACTTGGAGGACATTGGAGCCGGGTGGATTTAACGTGCACAAGCTCCCTTTAGTGTACACGGTCCACAGCAACTAGCCACGAGAGGTTGTCACCCTCCCAAGCACTGACCTCGGTCGATGTTTCTTCACTTTCGGTGTTCTGCGGGAACCGAGCTTCTACCGACTGGTCAACAGCAGGACATAACATTAGTCTTTAGATAAGTATTTTATAAAAGCACAAATATATAATACAATCGAGCTAAATCATCCTCATCTAGTACATCTTCAGCAAAGCACAAGCATTTAAATGGAAAAATAATCGCAGTACTGAAGCCACACGTGAAGTCAGGTTGGAAAGCAAACGAACAGGCGAAAGAAACGTCATCGCCGATTTGTTTCCCTCATTTGCACTTTAAAAACATCGAGAAACCCAGTCCAAAACTTAGCAACTTTCAATTACAATATCTGTAAACAGAAAATAGCCTGATACCACTAACATCTTGGTGAAAAATCGGAGGTTGTTAAACATCCTTGCACTGCCAACTTTCTTTTTTAAAAAGTGTTATTTTTTAAAATCATATCACGATTTATAGGCCTGATTTTTTTCTGATCTTTGAAACCTTATGGTGAAATGTTCGTCTCAGTGTTTATTTAAGCCATAACTTAAAGAAAGAAATTCAAGAAAAAACAGAACAAAAGATTGCGCAGCAATTCATTTTAGATGCATGTTTTAATTTCTTTAATATTTTAGTCACCAAACCAAATTAGTAATTGTGATTTTAATAAAACTTTAAGTGTCTTCTTCGTACGTTAACGTCTCTAAAAGTATTTAAAGCAGTATTCACCAATTTTTTGAGCTACCCGTCATCCATCGCTCCCATCGAAAAAAAAAAAAAAAAACGAAAACCGCAGTACAAAAATTAAAAGAAACTCAATTATTAGTTATTAATAAACTCTCCATTTGTTATTTGATACGAGGCACCAGCAAGTTTCTCACTGCTAAGGCGGTTGTATTATAAAGAAAACATGTATACAAAGAATAGTTTATTGGATATAAGTGCAAAAATGTGACGCTTCAATTGTAGCGGAAATTTAGCATTAAGTGCTAGAAGCCTTTTAAAAACTTTTTGTACTAAAATAATTATTTTCAATGAAATTTACACACTTTAAAATTTACACACTGAAATTGAAGCACTTTAGGAAAGGTAAAATAAGTTTTTCGTTTGAATAAAAAAAAATCTATATCTGGTTTTTAAATAGTAATAACTGTGAATGTAAAAAAAAGCTTAAAATAAACTATGCTATAAAAATATATTTATTAATTTAATATTTAAAAGATTTTTTTAAGTCAAAAAATCATGCATTTACGACAAGAACTTGAAATATTTTATTACCGCATCCTTCTGAAGCAAGCATTTCACTGTTAAGATTATCATATTGTAAAGAAAACATATGTACAGAATTTATATTGGTTGCGAAAGTGATAACGATTATAGCGAAAACTTAAATTTAAATGCTAAAATATTTTGGTTGTGAAGTTTTTTTTTTTTTTTTTTTTAAAAAGAAATCTTCTTGAGAAAAAGAAAACTCCTTGCACTATTTCCACGAGTCTGACTCGTGTTGAAAATTTCAGGCCGAACTTGAAGGTCACGAGCCGTACTCGTGACCTTAATCTCGGGCTAAACAAAAACGTTTGAATGAGTTCTTAGCCCTTTTTCTCCTCTTTTTTATATGAATAGGTATTTTACATCTTGTCTCCTAACGCAGCTTACTTGCTACTTAGGATACATTGCTGTAATCCAGAAAACATTTGAAAACTAAGTAAACATATGCATTCGGCGAGACCAAGAAAGCTATAGTCTTTCTTCAGTTCTTACTATTCCATTGCATAAGGTGCACACGTTTCGTAGTCCTCTTTACAAAAAGTAATATTCTTGATCATTTTTTGTTTTGTCGAGCCCTCCAGAATGTATAAAAAAAAGGAGCAAAATAATTAAAATTTATTTCAATTCAAATATTATTGCCGTAGATGCGGATCAATTAATTTGTATTTTTTTCTATGATTTAATTATATCATTATTAGTTATACAGAATTTGTTGAAATAATATGTAATAAATAAAATACTTTTTAAAATTTTTTTGATTTAAATTCATTTAAAATTCACAAGAACCCCATCGAGCGACGTAAACACTAGTGCGGCTATCTTACACTTATTAGTCGTAAGATATCGTATTTAAAGTTTCTACACTCGAGATCCACCGCTTCTTTTTGACCATTCGGGAGCATAAGTCAGGCATGGCTTGTTCCAAATTTCAGCGTAGTAGTGGTTAAAATTAATGTTTGAGATACGTGTACACGTATCTCAAACTTTATTACAATGCTTTATTACAAACTTTATTACAGACTTTATTACAATGCTAATTTTAGTGAAACTTTGAAAATATACTAAGAATCGCAGTGTAATAATCTGTAGTCTAACTACCTGAATGGTGCCGAGAGTTACCAAAAATTACCCCGCGAGCTACAAGTAGCTCGTGATCAGCAGTTTTGTCGACCACTGATTTAAAACAGCAGATCGTGTGGACCTTTTGTTAAGCATGTTGGCGAAAACGTCTACTAAAAAGCAGTTTCTGTTTATAGTTGCTGAATTCAAAGACGTCAAAGAATGATCCAGTCATTAATAGCCTTTAAAAGCAATTTTCAAGGAAAGAGCGGAGGTTCGGAAGCAATGCAATGCAGCATGACATTATTATGAACAAAACTGATATGCAAAAGAAAATAAAAAATAAAATGTTTCTATAAAGATTTCTTCTTGTCAGTGTTATAGTAAAATAAATTGATAAGGATTATGTCGACCCTTTCTCTTTTACCTTTTCTCACACATAAATTGAAATTCACATGCTGGTATGTTTGGTTCTCTTAACTTTTGAGACTTCCTACCTTCTTGGGGGCTTGTAAAGGTCTATTTCTCAGTAAGATGATGAGTTGTTGATTAGGTGAAAACTAGAAACGCTCTTATTAGACAACTATGCAAAGGTTGGACATACGTACACATAGCTATTTCATCTGAGTTTCATATCGAAAATTACGCAATACTTTGAGTATTTGAAATTTTGAATTTCTGTCTTTGAGCTGAGTGCATTATTGATGAGCCGTGAGACGGGTTTCTATTGTTTTAAAAGTTAAAATGTACTGTAATGATCTGAACTATAATTTATAAATCATGTATACCATGGTAAGATGATAAGAATGAAGTAAGTTAATTTGTAGATTATTTTTCAGCTATCAAACTCTTAATTATCGTTTTTGTTTCTACTTGGCCACTAACTTTCTAATTATCTAATATAACATTTAAATTTATTATTATTATTGTTATTATTATTATTATTATTATTATTATTATTATTATTATTATTATTATTATTATTATTATTATTATTAGCATTGAGATCGTGATGGAAGAGTTAGTAGTTTATATTAGATGGTCGAAGATCCTCCGTGAACTCTAATGGGGCCTGGTGCAAGATGAATCTACCGTAGTCATAAAATCCTCCAAGTTTCGAGAAAAAATCTAACCGTATGGAGGCACTGAATCAGGGGTTGTTCTGTCTCTGTTCTGGATGAAAAAACAGGAATAATGATAGTTGGTGCTTCCACCTATTATGGGTTGCTTGAAGAAAGTTGGGCTTTTACCCTTGAGGTGCTTTATTCGGGCTCGGTGTTACCAGTGGCACAAGTACAATATACAAAGTTGTTATTAATCTATTCTATTTTATTTTATTTTATTACAGTATATTCGTTTATAGCGTTAAATTTTTTCCAATCTATTTTACATTGCTCAATTCAGTAATTTGGTTAAACAAAACATTTACAGTTTCGATATGTCAAAAGATATGTTATTTTCAACACGACATAGAAATAATATTAATATATAATTATAGCGAAATTTTCACCAACAGAAGGGCACAAGAGCCTTTCTACCGACGTGATATAGTGATAAAAGTCAGCAACAATAAAATACACCTTTCAATAAAATAAACCTTTGAAATCCATCTAAAATAAGTAATTTATTTTTTGTAATAATGATATGGGTGGAATTAGAGTTTTCGTAAAATCTCCTGAGTTATTTGACCTCAAAATATTCCTTTTAAATTAAACGTTTCTGATTGTATTTTTCAAACGTATATTTTAAGATGCATTTGCAATATATTGTAATTAAGCGCAACATACGTTGAACGTTTACCCTTGGGATCAAATTACATGTTTGTTGCGAGAGGTACGTTATAATTACACGATTTCCAGGCCTCATTTGGATTGAGCCAAGGGAAGCTGTATCGTAAAAATCACAGCACGCATTGCACGTATTCTAGCACCACTCTTGCTCGTAACTGTGACTGCATTCACTGTAAATGAGAGATATTATTACGGTCGAATGCATTCCCCTTCCATTCGTCGAGCTTAATTACGGCTCACTGCCCTGTCACTAAGGATTAGAACCTGGGATATTCCGGGGGGTGTTTGCGACTAATTATCTTCCATTTTGCACACAGAAATTGAAATTGCATTTTGTTTTTAATCTTTCATGCCATTGTTCCCGCACTACCTACTCTTTAAATTGTAGTTATGAACAAAATGTTGTTACTTTCTAACAGGGAATAAAATGTGATAGTCTAAGATCCGGCTGCAGAATTCTGTGCTCATCGAGTGTTTGCTAAAATCTTAAATTTTTAAGCTATTTATGATTAGGGAAATATATATCTACCAGGTTGCCTATCAAAATGTGGCCACTAATATTTTTAATTAAATTATTGTTAATTGATTTTTCGGAATAAAATTCATTCACTTGTTTTTTAAATAAAATATCGTCCACTTCACGGCAATATAGATAAAGATTCTGAAAAATCACGGTTGCCGTTGAGCACTTAGCCGCCCCTCTTCACAGCCAGGTGTAAACAGGTATGATTTTGATGCATTTATACGTTCATAACGTACATTTGTTATTTATATATCAAATTAAAGCTAATTTTTTTTCTGTTTATTGTGATATACGGTTGCCTAATTAAATCTGGCCCCAAATAAGGGTTGCTGGTTGTTAAAAATGCCAGCTGTACGACGCTTTAAAGCCATTGCGCACGCGTCGCATGATAGTGTTCTCAATCACCGGTTCAAACAGTAGTAGGGACAACTTGATAAATACTCCAAAAGAATCGTCTTCTTTTTCAAAATGACGACGCATGCGCAATGGCTTTAAAGCGTCGTACAGCTGGCATTTTTAACAACCAGCAACCCTTATTTGCGGCCAGATTTAATTAGGCAACCGTATATCACAATAAACAGAAAAAAATTAGCTTTAATTTGATATATAAATAACAAATGTACGTTATGAACGTATAAATGCACCAAAATCCTACCTGTTTACACCTGGCTGCGAAGCGGTGCGGCTAAGTGCTCAGCGGCAACCGTGATTTTTCAGTCTTTATCTATATTGCCGTGAAGTGGACGATACTTTATTTAAAAAACAAGTGAATGAATTTTATTCCGAAAAATCAATTAACAATAATTTAATTAAAAATATTAGCGGCCACATTTTGATAGACAACCTGATAGATATATATTCTCCTAATCATAAATATGCTTAAAAATTTAGATTTAAGCAAACACTCGATGAGCACAGAATTCTGCAGCCGGATCTCGTACTATGAGAAGATCAGTACAAAAATACAGTAATCATTAAAAAACCCATTTTGTTTTCTGGAAGATATTGTTTAGTTTATAAGGTTTTATATAACAAGAAATCATTTATCATACAAAATGAAAGTAAAAGTGTTTGTTTAAGAACTAATAAAGAAGATAACTTTGCCCGATGCAGAGGGGAGGAAGAAAGAAACAAACATTTAATTTGTTGGGCAGGAAATGTTTGCTACATTTAATTTGTTGGGCAGGCTGGAGTAGTGGTAAGGCGCAAGCCTCGTACGCCCAAGTTCACAAGATCTAGCCCCACTCGGTAAATTTTGAAGATGCAGAAAATCGACAGCGGCAATATCGTATCATTTTGCGGCATGTTAAAGATCCCTTGAGTATCCGTTTGGAGTGTAAACTCGGCTGAATTAAATTCCTAGTGCAGTTTGCATCAATTAGAGCTCAGGTGCCGCCCTCTAGGGGGCAAAAAAATGCGACAATGGTACCACACTCATTGTGGTGCCGCTGAAAGAGTTGGTACCAGTCTGTGGGAACGCACTAGGTCTGCAGTGGTTAAGAACCAATGCCATGTAGCCCATTAGAAATAATAATAATAATAGTATTTAATTTGTCAGCATAAGTTTAGAAACTGTTGATAACAAATCAATGACTGTAGAAGAATATAATTCCCCATTTAGTGCACTAACACGTTCCCTGTATCTCCGATGGATTATTGTTCAACTTTATAATGAGAATACGTTTCACGAAATGTTAAAAATACGATTGGATCATTTTAGATCATACTGGGAAAACGCAGTCTAGTTAGGCTTGTTTCGGTCCTTAAAATTTCGCACTTCAGCTCGGAACTATAAGCCACGGAAAGAATTTTAGGAAAATTTTTATACAAAGTTATTGTTCTATAACTAATTTCACTATTCAATTTTTAGTGTTTCATTTTCGCACGTCGTTCATTATAGTTAATATCCGCAATAAAAAGTTAAAAAATTTAAATGTTACTAAGACTATAAAATAAAAAGCGTACAAAAAAAACGTGTTTCATTTCTTATAAAAGTATAACTAAAGACAAAGAGAGAAAAAATTATACGAAATTAAAGATAGACTTGTGTGACGCTAAAGCGGCAAACTGTTATGTAGTAGAGAGAGCGTAAACAAACAAATTATTTATATATATATGACGTACCTCCTTGTTAAAATTTATTGATTTCAATAATTTTTTATATATATTATATATTGTAAGGGCATTTTTTACTCATGATTGTAACATTCCAGGCACGTTCCCTCTGTCAAATAATGGAATTTCCATGGCATTTTATTGATAAGAATAAATAATGAGCTACTCTTACTTTACTTCATTCTTTCACAAAACTTAAAGTACAAAATAAAGATCTTACAAAAAAGTTTCATTTTTCCTGCAAAAGTTTCACTCACGCGTATAGAGTTAATAGGGTAATGTCTTTGCATTTCTCGTTACCTTTGGGAATTCTAAGTTTAATGGCGCTAAAGATCGCTTTGATACTTCCTGCGCTTGGAACTTTACTCTTGAAATTATGTCTTGAGACCCTTGAAGGTCTTGTGAGCTCCTGTTTTTTTCGTTTTTAAATGCTTCATTAACCTCTGAAAAGAATCAATAAAAAATGCACTTCCCTGCAGTTTCATACATATTTATATCTACAGTTTCTTTTGACTTCTTTTATTTCAGCCTTAATGTCTTTCCAACATTTTAAGATAAGCGACCTTAAAATGTATTGAAAAGCATGCGTGTATTTTCTTTTATATAGTATTCTTTCCTTGATGTTTATCTGACTTTAAAAAAATAATAATAAAAAAAAGCATATTTTCAGGCTTTAAAAATATAATATTGAGAATGAACATTGTTTTTTTATTACTCTTCTTTTTCAGAATTTCTTTAGGTGTGTAATGCATGCCAAAGCACAAGGTTTTCGTTCCATAAGAACACAATAAATTTTGTCAGTGGGATAAAATAAATATTAATGAATGTTAAAAATAATATGAAATAATTAAAAAAAAGTAATATTGATTATTTATTGAACAGTATATCGTATAGAAATGAGATAACGGTTTTGATACGTAACGCAGTTTATTGTTTTCTCACAGCATATTTTTGTTTGTGTTGAAAACTGATTTAATATCACAACAAAAGATTTATTGTAAATGGACCTAATTATACAAAAATATATGTATACAATGGAAGAAAACTTAGAAAGGTTGAAAATTTAAATCAATATTTTCAAATGTGAGGTTTTTAGAATTGTTTTGGCAATACTTTTATTGTTCATTGTATACACATGTTTAACTGCAGATTTTTAATGCATTTGGAACAATAAAAGGATTTTTTTTCTCCCTTTTAATGGTTCCTAAACTCATGTATGTGCTGATGACTCAAAGATTAGGTGCATATTCAACTAAGATTTAATAAAGAAAAATTTGTCGGAAACAATTCTATTACAACTCTATAGAATAAGTAAATAACATTATTATTATCATGATGTTTAAAAAAAACTAAATTCTACTAACAATTATGAAAAATATATAACAAAATCAAGGCTACCAAGTAAGTAGTGCTTACTACTACTTACAAGGAGACTTTCTGTAGTTAACTATACCAAACATGTCTTATTAACAATAAATAATCCTTAATTTCATTGATAAAAGAAATTTCACAATATAAAACACGCGATTTTCTTCAAAATTTTTTTGTAATTTTATTTTTACTATGCAACCTATATTAATGCTATAATAAACAATATTTTACAATAAAAATGTAGGTGATTTACCCCTTCAATTGTGTTTACAATTTGTTATTTGCGTTACAAAATAGAATGAATGGAATAAAAATAAAAAGAAAAGCGCTTTTATTATATACATCTATTCAACGTATCAAATTAAAACATTAGAAACATAATTTATAATTAGGCTATAGATAAGGGAAGGCGACAACAACCTTAAAAATATCTTCTCGATATGAATAAAAAAAGCTGTTTTCCCGACAGATAAGTCTTATTGGTAGTAGCCTGACAACCTCAGAGTAAATTTTAATGATTTCACAAATGAAAACAATTCTACGTTTTCTCGCACAACAATTGTAATTTTCAAAAATATGGTAACAGCAGAAAATACCTACGTTGTCTTCCAATCTGCCATTGGAAATTAAAAAAAAATATTAATAGAAATGGTTTTTAACGGCCGTGATCTGAATCGAGAGAACGTTATATAAGTACAGAATACGACAGCAAAATTGGTTTAAGTTAAGTCCTGAAAAAATATTAAAAAGATAATCTGAAACTATACTTTTCATAATTTGGCTTCGACAATACATATAGCTACTTGTATTGTTTAAAATGAGTCCAAGTTGAAAATACACCTTTTCTATGCGTACAGCTTTCGCTTTTCTGCATATTTATGAGGTCTTAACTTATGTAGGAAAAAGTTTAAAAGATCGTATTTCGTAGCGCTAAAAATGTTAATACACTTATCGTAATTTCAAATTTGATGAAATATTTTCGAAAATAATAAACTTGAAAGCATATTTCCTCATATAAAAATGCCGTTAGGATATTTTGTGTATCTAAATAATTTTATATGACTTACAAGATAGACTCAATTTATAAGCCTTCTTGACATCATTATCGTAAGCGAATGATACACATGTTTTCAATCATTCAGCCAATCAGAGAAATGCTCAGTGGAAAAAAAAAAGAGAAGAAAAAAAAAAAAAAACTCGTCAAGACAGAATCCATAAAGTTCATTTCCCTAAGGAACCGACTCGTTTCAAACGATTAAAACTTTCTGATTGGTTTTTCTTCCAAGGGTTGTCGGAAATGAGATATCTTATTGGTTTGCAATTCCGAGAAATGACGACACTTCGGCTTGATGAAGTTTGTTTAAATTGCAAGAGACTCGGAAATCTTTTTAATAGAATTAAAATGTTTTCCCTTCCAAACAGACTCAATGCAATTCATTTGTAGAACGTGGCGTGATTTCGCACATTAACGTCGGTTTTGTTCTATAGACTTTCCATACTGACGCTTTTATTTTCTAAATAGTCAGCGTATCAATCATGTAAAATATTATTATCCTGGAACTATAAGAAATAAATACTTAAAAATGAAATGAAACAAACTTTTTTTTCTACTCATACTCTATAATTGATTTTTTAATCTAAATGAACGTGCAACTGTTGTAGCAGTGCGAAGACTTTACCTTTAACTCCTTTTTATGTGGAAAAGATTAGCATATAAGATGTATACATAATCTGTTGGTTGTCTTTTTCGGCAGTGGGAGTGACACCTGGAATATTCCAATTAAGCCGATTCCTCTGGCTTTAACTATACAGAAACAGATATAATATAATAGCTAGATCTTAATACAGCATGAAAATGTATCACTTTTATGTGTACATTAAGCTTAATTTCGTCTTACAATGCACAATTTTTAGATTTAACATATATTTTCAAAAAAATCATTTATAGGTAGATATATAGCTACTCTATACATGCATATATACATAAAGAAATGCAATGCACATTATATAGTTTAATTCTTTATAACGAATCCCGATGTTTTTGACGTTAAAACCGAGGTGATGTTTTAAATGAGGCTTGCAATGAGGCATTTTCATTCATACTGTGGGCACAAGAGAACATAACTCGTTATTTATTCAGTGTACCATGTTCATTTATCTATATATACTAATTATTAATTTTATAGTACTTTCTTTTATATTTACTACAATACACTGAACAAAGATACTCCAAAAGATGCAAATTAATTTTATTGCTGTTTTCATCTCTAGCGAAATTTACTAATTTTAATTAACAAAAATGATAGCACACACTCCAAAGCTGTTGAAGTTCTGCAACATGAAAAAAAAAAACACCAACTAAATGCCTAAACTAAGCCCCTTATGAATTCAGTTTTCCAAACCGCATCAGATGGTGCGAAACTTGGAAGGAGACAAACAACCTCCCTAAATCTCTTTCCAAGGATTAGGGACTCATCTATTCGGCCATTTGCCAAGATTGTAATCGCACGAGATGGCGCTACCGTCTCCGCATCACCATCAATCAAACAGTTGGTTGCGACCATTGCACGGCTCACCGAAGACTGATGCATTTGTAGCGAAGCCAGCTCAGGTCAGCATGTATTAATATCATATGAACTGCAATTAACGAGCGAAAGTGACATTTTGTCCGAGAAAGAAGACAGATAGGTTGAACAGGAGAAAAGACAAGGTTAAGAAAATTTAGAACTGAAAGTGGTAGCAACACAGTTATATGAAAATTGATTGATCGAGTGAATAGGTGTTGACATATATCGGCTCGTCTGAGAGACAAGAAAAATAATTTCAAAATCAAATGCTTATAATAATACCACTATTCTTAATTCCCTTATAAAATACTACTACTGTTCTTAGAGTACCACTAATGAGTAAAAAGCTCACTAGTAAAATAAAAGTAAGGTGGTCTTCAAAATTAAAGGGATTATTAACAAATAAAATATTTTTGAAGTTTAGAATTTTTTTTGAAACTTAGAATGAATATTTAATGAAATGAAAAAGAAACGAAATGATGAAATAGTTAATGACAAATGAAACGAAGAAGGAAACTTAAATAACGTACACGCAAGAATGGCAGGGTGTTTTTTTTCTTTATCCATCTTTTGATTAAGTTCAGTTTTAATGGATTCAGTATAAGTTCCATGCAGCAGAATATGAATAAATTTTAAGATGAAACGACAAAAAAGTACACGAACTGAATGTTTTTTTATTATCATTATGCACTCCCACATATAAAATATTTAAATTTTCTTTTGAGCTCATATGCCAACTGCGACAAAAAATTACTTTGTCCAAGTTTTTTTTTAAAACTAGCTGTATCATCCAGCTCTGCACAGGAGTTACATGCAACATGTTGATCCAAAGACTTGAACAAATAATAAAGACAAAAACCTAATCCAATCTAATTACACCCATTCTTTTTTTTCTCTCGGGGCCATGAACAAACAGCTTCTATTTCACACTGACAGCAACATAAAACTTCATAAAAATTAATGTGCATTATTAACATTTATAACAACACCATATGCGTTTGTTATAAAGCCTTGGTGAATCACAACTGTTGCCAGAATTATTAAAAGTATTAGTCTAGCACGCAACAATCTTAATTTTTCGTGGCAATAAGTTTGGTTTCATTAAAACAACGGGTACATTTCATAAAAGTTGAATTTTAAAGTAATTATTCAAAAATATCAACAATTTACCATTTCTACTGGCAATTACGGAAATTCCCTTAGTTTGTTTAACATATTATTTACCTTATATTTTAAAAAATAAGTTAAAATGATGAAAAATCAATTGAATATTCTATTGATAATTACGTCATATAAAAATAATAATTTGTTGGTAAAATACGTTTTATAATAATTTATGAGCTTCCTGAGAGAGTTCTTTTATAAAGACCGAAGAAAAAACTATAATGAGCTTAAAATCTAAAGAATTAAACAATAAAGTCTGGTAGCCAACTACGATTTTAGTTATATGTTCCCTTTATTCACAATTCCTTATTTTTTTAAAGAGACTATACAGCATGATACATAAAAAAGGCATCCCGATATTTTACTACGCTCAAGAATTTTGCAATGATCGAAGTAGAAAAAAGATAAGTAACTGATAACCATTTTTTTCAAACTTCTCTACCCCTTTGATTGTATCTTTTTTGCTATACTTTTCTCCACCAGACCCCTACCTGTTAGCCGAGGCCTTAGGATTGCTTACGCACGGGGAGAGGTATTGGGGTCTACGGATTTTACATGCACATATCCCCAAGTATACATGGTGGTCTTCAGTGGGTATCGAACGCACGACCTTCCAGGTGGAAGTCCGACGTGCTAACCACTAGGCTACCTACGGCCCCTTTTTTGCTATACTGATCTGTGCAGCGCATAGAAAGCGCTCGGAAGTTTTCTGCGTTATTCAAAGTGTGTAAGAAGATGGGCGAAAAGAGAGAAATCTGAGACGCTAAACTTATTTTCTGTGTTTATTCGCAATATTGTAAAACAGCGTTTAGGTTTTATGGAAAACGTGAAAATCATGGGAATTCCTTCAGAAATGTTAAAATCTGGCGATAAGAGAAAAGCAGTCCTGGATTTCAAATCTACAGCTTGATTCAATAAATCAATATCACTTAAATTCATGAACATTAGATTTTGAAGGTTAGTAAATGGAAAGTAAAGAATTGAAACGGATCTCAAATTTGGTGGGCACGAAAAATTAGATTGCAGTTTTTTTCATAGACAATTCATACTGCTTCAAAGTCCAAAGAGTTTGAAAAACAAAACGAAACTGGAGGTGATTAAAGTTTTCCTCAATTTACTTCATATACTTTTGAAAATTATACACAATTGGAGCCATGTTTACTGCCGTATGAATAAGATTTTCATATCTGCTTTTACACAAGCTAATAGCACGTAATGAAAATTAAAAGGAAAAAGAAAAAAAAGTAGTAATATTTTCTACTTTTTTAGCCTGTATGATTATGGGTGATGATGACCATCATTAAATGATGACCGTTAACATCTTATTCACCAACCAATGGGAACCTCTGTCAAACACTCGAACCGTCGATTTGAACGTTCTGATTGGTTGAGGAAGCCTTAGATTTGCAGTTCAAAGGTTCATACCGACTGGTTGAGTAAGGCCGTAACCATGATGATCATTACACGATCACATGGATTTATGTAAGAAATTAATTACTTAAGTTGTGTAAAAATGTTTATAAATTAATAGATTGTATATTTATAAATTAATAAAATAAAACTAAAAGGAAGGAATAAAATCGAATTTCAGAAAAAATGTGTTTAAGTGCATTTTTATTACTGTCCGATCTGCTATTGTACCACATTTAATTTTAAAATCCGTCATATTTTCTTCTCCTCACGCGAAATAAAAATAACCAGACAAGCAATCCACACATACGTACTTTTGGTTTCATCATCAGTATAGAAGCTCAAAAATATATTTAGCAAATATTTACCTCCTAAGCTTTTACCCTCTTTGCGAAGCTACAATGCTATTTCAAAATACACTCTTTTACTCCGGTGTCAGTTTCTACCGTATTCCAATTCACTAAAATTTTAAAGTGAAAGTTGAAAACTTATTCTCGTTGTTCTCTTATAACAGAACATTAAGGGTTTCCCCATTCCAAGTTCTTTTTTAAGATGTTTTGAAGAATGTCGCTTTAGAGAAACTTCGAAATATCACATTACTCTACTTTGGAAAGAATGGTAAAACTATAATTTTTAAGGGATGGTTCCAAATTGAGCTTATATAACAGTATGTAATAAAGTAGTATGTATAAAATCTATAGTAGTGTAAAAATATGCGGTACATTTTAAGTTTCTTTACATGCTACTAATATTGAACAGTTAGATATTTAAGTAGCTCTTAGTATATTACCAAGAATCTTAAAAATTGATTTAATTCTGAAATATTAAAAACAAAGAAACAATTATGCACACAGCAATTTCTGAGGGTAATTAGTGCAATTATACTCATAATTATTTTACCATATGGTTCGTTAAAATTGTGTAAAACAAATAAATAAATGCATAAAAATAAAACAGTAAAATGCTTATAAACGAAAAAAAAATACTCTAAACTTTGGTCTAAAGCTTTTGTTAAATAAAGCCTTGCTTGTAAATGTTCATTGTTCGAGTTATTTGACACATTTCGTTTAATTGCTATTCCTGGTATGTTTCAAAATACTACGCTAGTCTTTTTTAATATTAATTAAGTTTTTACTAATATAATTTGTGTATAAGGACTTTCAGATTAAATTAAGATGTACTTCTGAATGTGGCTGTTATTCATATGCAATTTCATACAAAAGCTCTCCCCTCCATACGAACTTTGTGACTAAATTATCGGTTTTTTTTTTTTTTTTGTATCATAATGACTCTTCGCATCTTCATGAGACAGTGAGGAAAAAAAATCACGCTGAACCTAAATTATCAGTATCCAAGAAGTAAAAAATTGCTGACAAAAGATTTTCTGAATTGAAACAATTGTAAAACATCTATATCTCTGTAGCTAGCTTTCATCGAAATTATTTATATCACTTAAGGATTTAAAAATAAAATGCTTACTTTCGTGTGATAAGTTAAAAATTCAAAAACAATGTAAAAGGGACATAAACAGTGAACATTGCAAACACGTGTTTTGGGGTAACAAGGATACCCATTTTTACTGCAAAATGAGTTTGCAATTTTTATGCTTGTTTGCGGTCTTTTTTTACGTTATTTAAAACTTTTTAACATAAGTTATTCGAATGGGATTTAAAAATGATCTTCTAACTTGAATCGTGATACTGATCCTACATTCCATTTCCTTTGTAAGATTTCATTTTATTGTTTCCAGAATCAACAGACACACACCCACATGTCAGCCAAAATCTTGCCCTTTGCGCCATACTTGATATGAATTTCTCGTATATCTTGAAGAGCTTCTCTGAAAATAGTTCCTACTTTACTCGAAGCCCTATTTCTTAGAACCATTGACCATTTTCTCAAAGGATATCACTTTCCAAGTGGAAGACGTATAACATCCGGCGAGATTTGATGACAAAACGTGATTCTAATGCAAAGGTTTGTGGATGAATACGATAGTGTTTGATGAGAGTCTTTCAGATATCGTAAAGCTGAAAAATACAAATATTTTCATTTTTTGCTGTTGAAATAAGGAAATGAGGTTTTCCAGAAGATGTATTCATTTGCATTAAAAAAACAGCTATTTCATTCTTTGTCCTAAATGTGGAATAGTTTTTTACAAAATACTTTGCTCAAGTACGTTGTACTGTACACTGACTACATGCAGCTACATTCTTCTTGAGTTATTAGGCTCATTAAATAAACTATTTTTGTGTGTTCTCAATAACAAGCAGTTTAAGTAAAATTGAATAAAAGCTGAAACCGTAATTGTTGCCACAGTTTTTTTACGTTAAAACAATGATTAAATTGTAGTTGATGTCCCAAAATACGTAGTTAGTAAATATAAACAACTTTGTAACATCAAATCTTTATAACGTCATATTTCATTAAGAATGGTATGATTTTAGCTTAGTGCTGTTATAAAAAGTAAAGATTAAATATCTAAAATAATCTTTTAAGCATTTAATAATAAAACATTAAAAATTGCCAGTAAAGCAATTCATTTAGCTGAAAAGGCTTAATAATACTGGCTACATTTTATACTGCATAACATTTTAAGAAAATATTTAGGTATTTTGTATTTACTGCGTGTAAAGAAGGAAAATTTAAATCATTAAAAGATAAGATTACAATCAGGAAATTTTTTTTTCGTAAAACTATTTGAGATATCCACGGAATTTTCAAATTTTCCTTCACAAAAAATCTGGTTTGTACAGTTGCAACAACTGCGGATTTTTTCTCCCATTGCAAAATTAGTTATGCATAACCAGTCAATTAAAATTCAATTAATATGCTTATAAAACTTACTTTTATTTAGTAATCATGTTTTATTTTACATATCATTTGTAAACTATGCTCAAATGACAAAACAATCAACTAATGGTCCATTTTTGCACTGCTTTCTTAATTTCATAGTATGTATCTAAGCTTTTATAAATGTAAATCAACTCTTGTGAACGTACAGGATTTTCACTATCTGTTTTTAAAGTCATATATTCATTACGAAATTTGGTGACATAAAAATGTGTCTGAAAGTTTATTTACTTAGAAGTAAACATGTAAATTATAGGCCATAATTTTATTTCTTTTTAAGACCCGATTAAAATAACGTACACCGAAAGCTAGTTGTAATGCAACACAGATTTCCCTTCAAGTTACCCAATCAACTAAAGCACGCCAACCAAAAAAAGAAAGTTTCCCTTCTCTATTCTCAAAGGTACACTCAATGAAATAAATTGCATCCACTTAGTGCTGTATTGCCAGAATTAAAATACTTTGATTGGTTTTCCAATGATAATATACGTTTCGCTCCTACGATAGAACCAGAAAATGTTTTTCTGGTCTATGTATTCTATGTGGATTTTCCTACAAGGTATAAATAGCAATTCATTAGTGTAACATTTCAGAAAAATGCTTTTTCAGAAAAAGCTCAGAAAAAGTAAATATTTTTGAAATGAAATTTCTTGTATAGGGGATCTTCAGTGCTCTTAAACATATGTTTGAAATCTGGTAAAGTATTTATAGTGTTCGGCAACTAGTCGTCAAAAAGTAGTAAACTACCAACTACTAACTAGTTTAAACAAAACTAGTTGAGAAAAGTAGTTGACTAGTTGTGACTAGTAGTTAACTGTTCTCCAAAAGTAGTTCACTACTTGTAAATACAATTCATTTGAATTTCCATTTATAAGCTTGTTCTTAAATATCTAATCCTAATAATTCAACTCAATACTATTTTAATCATTAAAACAATTTTAAAGAAATTCCTGTAAAACATTCAAAGATTATATATTTCTAACTAACACTGAACAATTAATATATAAATAGAATATGAATAAAAACAAAACCTTTTTCTTAAAATTTAAACTTTTATTTTAATATATGTATTTGTTTAATAAAGTTAAACTTCGCATGTAATCTCTTACCACCATATATATTTTTTTTCTTAAGGGAACAAGTTGTGTATGTATATATTTTTAAATTAAGAGTATTGGTTTCATCAAAGGAGGATGAGATAAATAAAAAAAAATTTAAAAAAAGCAATCTTTTTGTTTTGTTTTGGAAAATGACTGGCGAAAATTATATGTTCAGTATGGATTTCACACTATCTGTTCTGTTTGTTCGATTGTTTCGAAAATTTACAAAAGGATTTTTTTCTATGCTGAACATGGCAATTGATTATGAAAGTTAAACAAAAATACATTTTATTTAAACAGATTATTCACAGGTGCGCGGACAAATTGATTTGTGAAACATCACTATTTGTTTATTTCTTTTTCTTCGAGGCATGAAGAAATAAATTAATCACGTTTCTATTTTTTTCTTTGTGTGTTTTGTTTGTTGTAAAATAAAGGGGTTTACCCTTAATACCAATTTAAAATTCTCTCTCTGCCCAACCTCCATTCATTAACAAAATATTTTTGCAACGCGCATGCTTTAGATTATATTTTTTCAAATTGTGTTGAAGGCTAATGTTTTATGGTATTAGAATAGAGGTAAAGCTTCCCCATATTGAATATTTGGTCTTTAAATGAAACTTCATTGTGCATGTGCTGGTGCAGGGGCCATTTATTTTTTATATTAGAAAGCTTTTCCTAATTTGCGTAAATGCTACAATAAATATTATGATCTTTTAATAAGTACTTTTACATTATATAACATAATATGAAAAAACATTTGTGTGAGTAATATTCATAAGCTAATAATTTAATGTTTAAAAAATACTTTTTTTTCTTCAAAAAATAGATTAAAAAAATTTCGAAACTAGTTGGAATTTTGAAAGTAGTTGTAACTAGTATTTGGGAAAAAAGTAGTTTAACTAATAGTTAACTAGTTCAAAGCAAAAGTAGTTGCAACTATTAATTAACTACTTCTAGTTAACATCTGCTGAACACTAAATATTTATAATTTGTTCCCACTAATAGAAAAGATGTTATTAATTTGGTAATTTTTTATAGGCGTAAATGACAAATAAAACACAAGGACATCGGTTAATAAAATCAATTTTCAATAAAATATTTTAAGAAAGATCAACATCCAAAAGGATCTCAAAACATTTACGATTGCATTAAAATTTGGTTTTAGCAAAACTATTTCGAAACGCTTATTGAACATTTTCATTCAGCAATTTTGTAAATATTTTTGGTAATGATGATTACGCAACATTCCTTTTCTCAGAGTCATTATTTCCAATACTGAAATTAATTCATGCATCACTAAAAAAAATAGCGGCCTCAAATTTATATTTTAATCACTACTTAGAAGAGTAAACTCCATATAATTTTTCAAATATCTGACGGTTGCATTTGATCTTGTATTATAGAGATTCGTATCCTGTAGCGTCAAAACAATTTTAGGAAGATAAACCCTAGTATATTTACCATATATTATGCATCTATTTGATATTACCTGTTCTTACATTTCGGTTATATATTTTTGTTTTTTTATATCTATATTTTCTATGTATATATCATTTCTCTAGCTTGTTTTTCTGTCGATCTGCGAGATCTTCCCTATCCCTTTATCAAATTCCAGGATTTACAGTTTATTTTAAAGCTTATCATGCTGGCCAATGACGAAAAATAGACTCGCAGTCTAAAAATGTACCGCTTCTCTTAAATTTGAGAGTTAAAATCATCTAAGAAGAGGTTCTTTAATGGATGCCAAGTTGGTGTTGTCTATTCTGACGTCATCTGTTATCAAGTAAACTAACTAGAAATTATTCTGTTTTTATTGTGTAGCAAAAATTGAACAGTTTTAGCTGCGTTTGCATGTTAAATTTATTCAGTTGTTACGCTCTACACATTCATTTATATTATGAATGTGTAGAGCTAAATCAGCCAACAGGAACTATATTTTAAGTAATGGAACTGTTTCGTTATTGTCTTTTAATGCTATATATACTAATAATAAGAAAAATTACCGTTATTAATGTAATTCTTTTATTATTTTGAATATCTAAATAATAGTGGAAAAATATTGCAATAGCTAATTGTACTTATGTGTTCAATAACATGTCTTCTTTTGTGTCACTTTACTTTTTCTATTCCTCTTTCTAATGTCCTTCCTCCCAAATTTTTAAGGAATGGAATGCCACCCAAAACGATTTGGTGCGCAGAGCGGAATTCCGCATGGGTCGACTGGTTAGTGACTTAATATAACTCTCTAATATTCAATGATATTTTAATTTCAAAAAATAATTTAATATTAACATATTGGCTTTGCATTGCAATTGAACCATCCTCATTCTATTTCTGCTAACTTGTTTGCAGTTTGAATATTGTTTATCAGAGTATAAATGCTGACAACTATTCCTCCCACAAAAATTAGGAGAAAAACGTTGACGTTACCCTCAAAGCGGATGTAAGCAGCTATTTTCTTCGAGAGTCGACAGGGTGTCGTAGTGGTAAGGTGCAGGCCTCGTGCGCCCAAGATCGCAGGTTCAAACGTGGTCTAGGTCGGTGAATTTTCAAGCAGCAGAAAATCGTCTGCGCCCACGTCGTATGATTATGCGAAATGTTAAAGATCCCTTGAGCATCCGTTTGGAATGGATACTCTCGGCTAAATTAAATTCCTAAAGCCGTTTTCAACAACGAGAGCTCAGGTGCTGCCGTTTAGGGTGAAACTGAGCGTCAAAAAATTGTGGCAATGGTACCATACTCATTGTGGTGCCGTTGAAAGAGTTGGTACCAATCTCTAGGGACGCACTAGATCTGCAATGGTTGAGGACCAATACTGCAGCCCCATTAGACAGAAAAAAAATTTCTTCGATAAGGTAAAGTTTATTTAAGTAAAAGGCTTGAGTTCAATTTATTTAAAAAGCAAGTTTCAAAATACTAATTGGTAGAAGAAAAGTTAAGGAAACAAAATACTTCATAAAAAGAACACTTTACTAGCAATAAATTATCTTGAATTGAGCCTTGAAGAGCTTTGATATCCTTAAATTTATTTTTGACAATATAATCACAAATGTGGCGTTTATGTTCAGTTCATTTTGCTTTTGTATTCATTACTTCTTTGTTTAATATGGAAGAAATACGAATGCTCAAAATTCTTAAAGATGTTCGTACTTTTGGTCCGAAAATTCAATTATAGCTCAGCTGATTGTTTATGTGAAACGCTTTAAATTTCGCTTACAAACCCTATTGTTTTAAACAGCTAAAAATGAAATAAATGTATTTAGATCAGATAATCCTTTTTTTCTTAAATTCTAGTTAAATTCTGTTTGTGATAAAATTTTTGACGAAAAGTTGACAAGTAGGTAAAGGTTAAATTTTACCTCTAGAGTTTAATCCTGTCTTTATAAAGTGTTGGACTAAATAAATTAATAAATTCTCAACGACTATGCAGGTTTTTTTAATATACACACATCTTCTTTTTGTCTTAAATCGAAGTTTCCAAGCTCGGTTTTTACCGGGAAACATAAAGGAAAGACAGACCAAAGATTTTTCTTTTCGTTTAGAAATGTTTCTTCCCCATTTTTAAAAACATGGTAATTAAAAAGTTTAGGTATTATTATTCTTATTAATGTTCTTTGTCGTATTTTCGGATGAAGTAGGATTTACAGACGGGGACGGGAGATTTTGACTTACCGCAGGTCTTTAAATATTTTTAATATTTTTTCTCATTTTTAATGTTTATTTTTAGTTCTTTATTTATATTCAGAGTCAATAAATTTTGATATTTTGTAAACTTTGTGAGCATTTTATGTAATTTTTCTTGACTGATGTACTCGCGTTGATTTAAAAGGAGTTTATCTCCGTTTCGACAGTTCGTAAAAGATGAGCATTAATTTTATTAAATAACTAAAGAGAGTTTTTCATTTTCTGTACAATACATAAATTTGTTTCACAAATCTTGATTCTTTAGTATTATATCTTTTCATTGGTTCAGAACAATTTACTCCACTTTTTATGATTTTTTTTGTATAAATTGCGTTTTTGTTACCCATTTTTAGCGAGCTTTTATTCAAAGAAACATTTTTCAATATTTCATTTTCTCTCTCAACCAAATAAATAAATAAATAAATTAAATTAAATTAAAAAAAATTGAGAAAAATAAATAAATAAATGATCGTTTTTCTCTTTCATTTCGAAAATATTCTTCTTTGTGTACCCTAGTTATTTCAGAAATACTTAATGAGAAATTAAATTATTTGTGCTCACAGAACTGAGAACTGACATAAGAGAGAGAAAGAGTTGCGTAAAACTTGCTATCCATAAACATTATTGGTGTGTTACAGAAAATGTGACAAATTGAAAAGATCTTCTAAACTTAAGAGATCCTTTCATTTGCAGAGAATGTTCAACAGCCGAACACGTGATTAAGAAGAGAAGGTTTATTCCACTGCCTCGTCTACCCTTCTTCATTCCATCTCCTGGGCAACGAGTCTCCTGTTGGATGGTGCGGGTTACTTTGTAAACACGAAACCGATCGAAACGCCATTTTGTTTCCTGTGAACTGTAATTGCTAATCACCACAGGACAGTTGTAAGAAAAAATGTTAATAAAGGTCAGCATGTAACAAAAGTCGTAAAATGCAACAAAAGTAATGAAATCAAAATTATTAGGTTCTCAAAGTTCGAGATAATGGAACTAAATATCATTACATCTGAAGTTATTAAACCAATAATGAAAGATGTGTGGCACAATTTCTTAACTAAGATAACCAAACCTTATAGATCTTGAACTTTATGCCTGTACTTGTATAACTAAAAAAATTAATAGTGTAGTCATGTAACATTACTTTTTATACCCTTTCTTCCCTGCTCATAGAAATGTAACTATTTAAAGCAAAACGCTTGTCATTAATAGTTTCAATAATTAAAAGGTAATTCAGTATTTACACAGTTGTGATTGCAGACATGTTTCGGATACGGGGTAACCGGAAACCCTTTTATCAATACATATTGTGCGCTTATTTTGGAAGTAATGAGCTTCTCAATTCCATTAATACATAATAGGACGACAGTACCGTGCTTTTATGAAATTACATTAAAAAAAATTAAAAAAAAAAAAGAATTTCGGTAAGACGTGCGTACAGAATAATTTCAAACGCAAATGATTTCAAAAAGACTTTTAAGTGTTTTGCATCGAAGTTATGTGTGCAGTAAGGTGCGTACGTTCGTTATAGATTATCATTCAGGGTAATATCATATTCATTATCTTTTCTGGATAAATAAAATATGACTTACATTACATGTTTGCGAATTAAACTCAATAAGTTTGAGCCACCTAACAAGTCTTAGTTTCACTTAATCTTGTGAATGCAAGATTTACTGGGGTTTCACCTGGGAACTACAGCAGGAAGAATGGTTTAGATGCAAAGAAAAGGAGAAAAGAAAGAATGAAACCAGGAAAATTTTTATTGGGTAGACATCATGTCGCACTATAAATTAATGTCTACATTTACAATATTGTATCCAAAATCTGCATTGAAACGCAATGCAACAATGTACTACTCTGAATATAAAGGAGTATTTTTCAAATCAACATTTTCCTTGAAAATAAAATTCGTGAACATTCTTTCCATTTTTTAGTGCGTAAGGGAATCATCAGTAACGATTCAAATTTCTTATTAAAAGCAAATTATAAAAATTGCTTTTAACTCCATTCAAACTTACTGCAAAACTGAACAAAGTATCTGCTCTTTTCGTAAAAAGTATTTTACGTTTCAAATGACTAAGAGTTTTTTTTTAAATGTTTGACAGTTATGGAATAGCTGTTAAAGGAACGATTTTTTTTCTCTTGTGAGATATTCTTCGGTTTCTTACCAAGATCAATGTGCACAAGAGCAGGTTATTTTTGGATGAATTGAGACAATTTGCTCTAATAAAATCATAATTATTTATGAATCTGTTTTTTTTATTATTGTAATTACTCAGAAGCGTTTGGTTAAAAATTTAAGTATTTTGCCTTTCTAAGCAAGTTCCGGATGTATTTTTCCTTCTTAAAACATTTCTTCTTGTTCCAAGGACTAGAGTTTTGATACAGGGATAAACATTTTATAACTAGCTAAGTAAGAGAATAAATAATGGAAACATCGATTTATGGAATCAAAAACATATCATTATTAAATAGTGGCCAAAAAATATTTAGATATAGGCTCATTTACAAAAAATAAAAAAGCTTTTTTGTTCGAAGAAGAGGTCTTATAGTGGAAGACAAAAGTGCTTTGATATGAACATAACGTTTGTTACGTTAGTTTATAAAGTGAAATAATTTGAAATAAAAAAATAAGCATTTTTAAATGGGTGGAGTAGTTTTTACACTTTTGAAAGCTTTGAATATTTTCTCCCAGAACAAGTCTTTCCGCGAATAATACGCAATTTTTTAGCAAAAAAAAAATATAGATCTCTCTCTCTCTCTATATATATATATATATTCAAACATATAAGTTTCTTTAACTATTAGCGTCAGGAAGATCTTAAGTTTCTAGTCTAAGTTTCATTGAAATTTGATTCAGGTTTTTTAAGATTTATTAAAAACGTAATAAATTTGGTTAGAATGAATTTTTTTGGGGTTTGAATAAGGACGTCACACTTTTCCTTATGTGACTTGCATCTTTCAAGTCCGTAATGAGAAAAATTTATTCTTCAAGTATTTAGATTCGCAGACACCTAGATGAAGGAGCAATGTAATTAAGTGCCGTCATAACATGCTTATTTTAGTGGTGCTCATAGTGATAAGCAATTACACAATTTCTGCTCAAAATTTTTTTCTCCTTCATGATTTGTGTTTTCATAAACACACAATAATGAAGACTAGTATTTTAAAACACATTTTTTGTTCATATCACCTCGAGTTCATAACACCTCAATCACAATCTCTCTCGTTTTGTTGTAACTTGGAAAATGTTGTGGTGTACAATAATCGGGTATTGTTATATGTGTATGTGATCCATTATAGAAGATTACAATTTATAGAAAAAGTACGATAATAACTTACACTCGTGTATAACTCATCAATAATATTTAAGTACAATAGAACAAGTAAGCAAAATGGGTGCAATTGCGGGAAAAACAGTGTGTGTTAAATTTAATGGACAATATTTTTACAATAAAAAGAGCTTACCAAAAATATATCATGAAAATAAAAGACATATATTATAAATTGAAACTGTTCAAAATATGTCATAAAAGCCGAATCTATGAAATTAAAGTTCTAAAACATAAAATATTTTCTATTAATAATGCATTCAATCTTGTACAAGATTTGAAAAAAAGTGACATTTGTCAACTAAAATGGTACTGTTTTCGCTGTAATACAAAGGAATAAAGTTTTGTAAAGCAAAAGAAACGGAAAAAGAAATTTAATTACGCATAACATTTTCCGAAAAAGTTTTAAATCAATATTACCGTATTTATGAAAATTTTTAGAAATATCTATGGACATTAGTAGTCACTATTGATGTTAAAAAAAAACTTAAGGAACTGAAAGACGAAGAGCAAAATGTGGTGAAACTAGTTAAATACTGTTGTATTATTTTACTGGTTTTCCTTTTTGCAAGGTAGTGTTATTAAATTCAGCTACGTTCTATTAATCTACATTACTTTGTTATCTCTCGTCATTCGTTTTTAATTTTGACACTTACTTTCAAAATGTATTGTTAGTGTAACTAACTGTTACTGCAACGCGATGAATTTAAAATGTTTTTTCTTTAAAAATATCCATTTTGATCTATAATAATTCTATATTTTAGGAAATATGGAAAACAAGCGTCACAATTATTAATTTACTTATTTTTCATTGTAGGTTTTCCCAAAAATGTTTACATGTTTGGTAAATGAAGTAAGCAACTGTTATGTATACTTTATTTACTTTTTAAACTTTATTCAATCAAATACTTTGATGTTAAATTTCTGATTTAACTTATACATTTTTTAGGTTGATATGCAATATAAGTTTGCTTATTTTTAATCTAAAATATTTATAATTAATTTAAATTTATAAACATGATTATGAGACTACAAAATAATCGACCTCTGCAATATGATTTATGAATTATTATTAGTATTTAACAATACTAAGGAACTAACAATGGCGTAATAATGTTATTATTAAGCCATTGTTAGTTTTGTTTTATTATTATTAACTAATTAATTAATTTACTTATTCTTTCTTTCTTTTTTTTTTTTGGTATCCTACCCAGGAAGGAGGGTGATATGCTGTCAAACATACCTCGCGAGTCATTTGTAGTGCAGAATCTGAAGAAGAAAGGAAATGAAACGCATCGCAATCAACAAACATCTTCCTAAACGTCTGTTGGAATTGAATAGACACAGCTACAAAGCAGGAACCCATTAGAAATCAAAGGAAATTGCTCCCCTCTTCAGGAAACTCAATCAAGAGTCAACCGGTACTGCGAAAGCTTCTTAATTACGATTTTCTCCTAGGAATTCTTTCGAGAAAACACACGAATCACAACAATTGTGCGTATGGTCATCGCTCGGAGATGACATAAAAGCTTTCCAATTAATCAGCTGATAAATGGAAATCTAGTTTCGAACAAAAATATAGGCCGCTGAGAACCATTTCCCTTGGGGGCTCTATTCTGATGCGTTAAAATTAAAATATGTTGATTAGTTTTCCTCAAAATGCAAGTCGTGTCAATGATGTAGGGCATACTAATCTGCGAAAAGGCCAAGTGTACAATTTTTTTCAGCACATATCAATTAATATTTAAAAAAATGATTTCAAATTGTAACTGTTTGCGGTTGCCTTTTCCAACGATCACATCGTATTTCAATTAGTACACTCTTCCTAAAAAAGGAACATTTATCGTGATTTTCCATATGCACGGAAGTCGTAATATGAGAGAAAGGGTAAGAAATTTATATTATCACTATAAGAGTAAAACGTCGTACATAAGCGATTGCTGTAAAGTGAAAACTAAATCATCTATGTTGTAAAATCATTATAATTCGGTTCATTTAGTCAAAAGTTATGGAATTAATTTGACTACATTTCCGCCCATAACTTTTTTTTAATTATCAAATATGGCCAAACAAAGGTACTGGACCTATGTTAAACCAACCAACGATTAAAAAGAGAATTATGAAAATCGGATCCTCCGGTGAGAAGTTAAGGGTGAACAAACAAACAAACAAACAAAAAACCGACATACATCCTGGTGCCTGGTCACGGTATCAAATGTGCTGCAGATGAATAATGAAAAAAATAAATAAAAAAATTTAACGAGGTTTTAATAATGGAATAAATAAACTAAATTTTTCACATTGCAAATTGTGGTCGTGAGCCGCAACAACCCAGATAAGACTGCAACCACGTTTCGCGATAAAAAAAAAAATTAGTTTAGGAAGATGATGGAGTAGGTATGAATGACACTATTGTTTTTCATCAAAAATAACAAGCAGAATCACATACCTGGGAACCATTCCCTGAAAAATTGTATAGGTGAATCTTGTGCACAAGTTTGTTGAAATCCAGCATTGACTTGTTTGAATTTATATTCTCTTAGGAATTGAATAAAGATAAGTATTAGAGTCATATTTTTTTTATGCATTCAACTGAATTAATTCATCTGTAAGAAAATGTGTTTGCCAAAATACAAAATTGAAGACAGACATTTGTGTTTGTAAATCATGTATTCTTTTTATTTTGTCACCACAAAAGAACATTTTATCCAGTCAATAACGAGCCTTTTTTTGTAAGTGCATAATTATTAAGCAAGTGCAAGCATATCAAAATAATACTGTGTGGCACATTTTAAAAAACAGTATAAAATGTAGAAGTTCAATTTAATTAGCAAAACACCCAACATACTGATGTCAGTTTAGTTGCACTTAAATACATGATGAGATAGGTATTAGAGAAACCATCATATTAATTATGGTCTCGAGAATAGTAAGAAGTAGCACTCACGACTGATTTTCATAATGCATGACACTTGATTTCCAGTACATGACTAACGGCAAAACATAAACTCACTTTTTTTTTAAATTTGGACGGGAGAAAGTAAAAGTCCCCTGGACGCCAAATATTTTACCGCTTCAAATAACTAGTAAAATCAAGTCATACATTAACAAGTTTTCTTTTCTTTTTTTTTAATGCGCTATAGCACTAATTAAGACAGCATATTGACATACTAATTATGGCACAGGAAATACATATGGTACTTTCGGAAAATAAATGCACATTAATCTGATCGAGTTAATGAATCTCTTCCTGAATGACCATGTATGCAATATGTATCACTTCCAACATTTCAGTTCATTGAGAAATATAAGGCTACGAAAATGATTTTACTGTATTTGGCCGTTGGGGTCAGAACAATGGAAAACATATTAAAATCAAAGCCAAATACTCTCTTTCATAAATAAAGGACTTGTCAGTAAGTAAAATACTGAGTGGAAGGCACTTTTAAATGTTTAGTCAAAGTTTCGTTTTCTTAAAACTGTAAGAACAGCTTACTGATGCAAAGGCGGCACAACGGCAACCATGCACCGACCCAAATTTTAGCACAGTAAAATTTAAAAGAAGACATGGGCATTACACAATTTAATTTAAAAGCAGAAAATTTGGTATTAAAACGAATACTTAGCACATGATATTTTTGGCAGGCCAACTCAATACGGGGAATCCTCCTTCCATTGTTTCGGGAAAAAGGCACCTCCTATTTTTCACGTCCTTCGCATTTTTACAAAAAGACGCTACTAACTTTTTTGAATATTTTCAGCAGCGTTACTGAATTGCATGCTGGGGCGAATCAACTTGTTGACCAATGAGAGTGCGATCACATTCAAACGCGGCACAACGTCACACACAGTGCAACGGTAAACGAACATTCTAGAAAGATTGGAGACGGAACAAGAAAGCTTAATCAAGGCTTTGAATGACCTTGGATGCACACTAGGTGTGAATCGTCACGCTTGAAAAGAGAAGTAAAGAATTACGAACATTTTTCCTACGTTCTGCAAATTTTCGTACAGTCGGCGACTCATTCCTTCCTTAAAGCAGAAGGGGGGGGGGGGGTATGTGGTGCGTTTGCGATGGAGCAAAGCGCAAGACAAAAGTTTAAATGTGAGGTGGCACACTCTCACACGGTATGAATGCATAACCATCTCCTTTGTGAATGCTGCATACTTCTGCTATTATGGGTAGATTTAGGGTTTTCATCACTTATTTGTACTCAGTAAATAGATTGTGTGCTGGTGGGGGGGGGGGGGGAATTACTCAAAATGAAACTTCATATTTCCCTATACTATCTATGTTAATGAATATTTGTACACAGTAAATAGATTGTGTGCTGGGGGGGAGGGGGAACTACTCAAAATGAAACTTCATATTTCCCTATACTATCTATGTTAATGAAGCATCCAAAATGTAAGAAATGATGTAAGTTAAATAAAAACCTGATGATGGATTTTTCAAAGTAATACAGGAGGAAGGGCTATCAAAGCGATCTTTAGCGTCATTAACCTTAGGATCATCGTAATATCGAACTGCCGAGCACTCTTACTCAATTAACTTTGCAGAATGTTCTCTCGCTTGAAAAAATAAAAATAAAAGAAAAAAAGTCGATTTAATATTTTCAGGAATTTTAAAAACATTACAGGAACCTATGTGTTCTCAAAGGCAAATGAAAGATGGTGCTCAATCTATAATCTATTTATTGCTACTTATCAGACATCGTGAACATTTCTTCCTTTATTCAGATTCTGTTTTTAACATTTAGTACTTATTTATTTTTTTCAAAATTTAAGACAGTCGTCTTAAAAAATGGGCATGAAATTACTTGAGCTAGGTAAGTAGAAAAACTTGTTAAATTACAGATGTACAATGATGTTGAGGAAAAAATCTTTAAAGAAACTGACGCTTTTCATTCTCGTGGAATCAAATTATTTAAAATTGTTTAATCTCCTGAAATATATTTCCTTTTATTAAGTAGGAGAGAGAGGGGGATAGTTGTTACTCGCGGAAAATAATTATATTTTAGTATGAAATTAGCTGAGCGGTGGAACTTTTCCTTCTCACCATATGTGGAAGATTTCATTCTTGTGATTTCTTAGTAGTTACGAAACGGAAAAAGATATAGAAAAATCTGTGAACCACTAGTCTCGGACTCCCCTTCAACAATTAATTCGTAACTTTATTTTGAAAAAAATAAACTGTGTATTACGTGATGTAATTATAGGTCATAATATTAAAGATGGGGGTAATTAAGAACATTAGTAGCATTTCGGCTCCTGCGGGAGCTGAAAAATAATAAATCTTACTTGAAATTATACCTGAAACAGAAGTATGAGTACATATGTGCTTAGATGTGTTTTATTGAAAGTTGCATTACTTTACTTTATATAATGTATTCAGATTACATACAAGTAGTAAATATTATATGCTTGCTTTTCTTTATTTTTTTTTGTTATCGCAACGATAGCTTTTCGTTAATATTTGTTTTTAGAAGTTAACAGCCATCATAGAAAGATAGTCTCGCATATTTTCTCATCTGCAAAATAGCATCATATGCTTCAGGGGAAAAGAAAAAATAACAGAAAAAAGTCATTATATTTTTACCTAGTTCTGTTCGTATACACTTGTTTAATATTAAAGTTTGACTCGTTACAAAATTATATTTAAAAGAACTTAACTTCTTCCCAAAGAACGTTTTTAAAATTTATTTTTTAATACCTTCTTCTGCTGCCAGATCTAACATTAGGATCACGTTCTTTGGTCAGAACTTAAGATGTTCGATTATTTCCTCCAAGAAAGTCTTTCCATAAAAAAGGGATTCCAAGAAAACTGTCAAACACAAACTGGATGAGAAAAAAAGTCGACTTCTAAGAAAATATTGCTCCCATTTTTAGATTTATTATTTCTTAGATCTTGAAAGAACTTTCTCGATTTAAAATATTTTAAACCTATTAATGTCGTTTTAAGATGGAAAATTTCATTTTAAAAATCGTATCTCGGTTTCCATTAAAACCTATTTTAGTTTGTAGAAAAATTACTAGAATATATGGGCAGAGGATAGCACAAAATTAACTTTAAGTATGTCAATAGAGCTCTGAAAAAAATAGCTCTCCTCCTAAGCAATTAAATACAGTTAAAATATTTAGCCCGAAAACAAATGATAATCTACTGTAAATCATTTATCTGGAGTCTCCCATATAAAGTTCCAGAGAATTAATAACAAAATTGTCCAATGCGTTAAAAAAAGAAAAAACAGAGGATAAAAAACATATAGCACTATAAATTGATAGCAGCAGATTGTCCAAGGTTGACAAAAAGAAAAACTTCAGCGCCGTAGTAGCGGGTTGCCATCTGTGCATAACGCTGAATCACTACTTCTACATTATATCACACAAAATATACTACATTCACTGTATCATACAAAATAATATATTTTAAAAACTTTTTAGCTCAATTTTTAATTTAAAGTATGTTTTATTTTATTTTCCCAAAATTATTTTATTTGTACGCGTTCAAAGAATTATGGATACTGTACTTCATAGGTATACTAATTATGGACACTCTGCTTCGTAGGTAAACTTTTGCGTCTTAGTAGAACTAACCTGTAATGGGTTATTGAAAGCTTGATGACAAGCTATTCTGTCGAAGTAGCTTTATTAATTGTAGATACATTGATTCTTCTGTGTGCTGCATGATAAATATCATTTCATCCTGTTAGTCATATTCCAGTTTTTTCCGTTCCTGTGATTATTATTATATGTGAACGTAAATACTGGTTAAGCAGAGCGGAATTCCGCACTAATTTGGGAGAAAGGACATTATGACGAAGGAAAACGTAAACGGGTGTTGGTACAAAGAAAGACATGTATCTGAGCACATCAGTACAAATAGTTGTTACAAATATTTTTCCACTATTATTTAGATATTCAAAATAATAAAATAATCACAATAATAATGATAATTATTTTTTTATTATTGGTATACATTAGCATTAACATACAATAACGAAACAGTTCCATTACTACAGTTCCATTAAAATATAGCTACTGTCGGTTGGTCAGGCTCGACACATTCATAATATAAATGAAAGTGTAGAGTCTAACGATGGAATAAGTGTAACAAACAGACGCAGCTAAAACTGTCCAATTTGCTACCCAATAAAAACAGTTTCTTGTTTGTTTAATTGATTACAGATGCCGCTAGCATGCACAATAACAATTTGGCATCCATTAAAGGACCTCTTTTTAGATGATTTTAAACCTCAAATTTTATAGAAGCGGTCCAGTTTTAGACTGTGGGTCTATTTTTCGTCAATAGCGGGCACGAGAAGCTTTAAAATGAGGGGTTAATAATGGAATTGGATAAATGAATAAGAAAGATCTCGCGGAGCGACAAAAAACAGGCGAGAAAAATAATACATAGGATTTTGTAATACAACGTAAATAGTGCCCTGTCGTACCGTTATTAACAGAAAGCGGAAGACTATAGTGCCAATATGCTGTAAGGCAGAGGCGCTCAGGTTTTTTTAAATGACGCAGAATTTATCAAACAAACTGTCCTTTTCATGGCCAAAACAACGTTATCTGTGCAAGAATAGGTTTATCTTAATCAAGTATTATGATTGTATTTATCTGGCCATTCGCAATAGCTTGGCAGGCCGTACGTTGAGGATCGCTTTTGTCAGGTTTATTGGCTTCTCTAAGGGGACCATCCAACTCATGCGCAAATTTCTAAAATGATCATTAGGGCTGACTGCCTTCTCTGGATTCCTAAGAATAACCTTTATCGCGCAACTTATCATAAGATGCTAAGAGTAATTTTTAAGAATTTGTTGCTCTTTTTCTTACATTTAAGTAGCATATTGTTTATAGTATGAACAGAAATACTTGATATTACATGAATCATAAACGTTTATTAGTAAAACATAAAAGTTTGAAACATCATCGGGTAGTTTATATCTTTTGTGACTGAATGTGAAAGTAATAAAAGCGTAAAAACTATGCTAAAATACATTTTATTCAAACAAAAATTGAAAAAAAGAATATAATTTTGAAAATAAACGCTCCCTTACAAACAAATTAAATTTCATTTTCAGAGAAACAATAACCAACTATTAATGCAAACTTCAAACTTATGTCACCTGTTGTAATATTTGAAATCTACTTACGGTGAGAGAATATTTTACAAGATAGGAAACGGGATTTCCGACGGAGAAACACGTTTATCAATTTAAAACAATATTTCGTTTTTTTTTTATAGAAAAGTAAATGTATTTTTAAAAAAGTCAATCGCAGAATTTTAATAGCCGACAGCAAAAGGTAAACTTGGAGAAGTCTTCATGGAAATAAATAGTGTATATAATGGATTTCCAGCTGACGTTCTGTAAGCTTTTCATTGATTGGTTTAATGGTGGAAATTTCCGGGACCATTTCTGCTTAGATAATTATATGGATTCATTTTATTAAGTAAATATGCTACTGATTTCTACGTTCATAATTATCCTAGAATTAATAAATTAAATTTATCTCAAAATATTTCTGTAAATCACTTGCTATGTTTTATGTTGAAGAACACTGTTCTTTAACAATTGTTAAGCAAAATGAAATCAATGAAGATATCAATTTGAAGCTTTTTCTCCATAAAAAAATAACTATATTGAAATGTTTTTCCATTTATTACAAAAAATTTTAATTTTGCCGATGCATTGCGATGGCACCACTTATAATATTATAATTTGATTCACTTCTCCTTTTCGAAGATACTTAATATCTATTTAGGAAATCTTCTCACCAATTTCTTTAAGCAACCAGATTTCCTCAGCTTTTACCTTTAGTTTTATATTTTTGTAAATATCCTCTTCAATATGTCAAATAAATTACAAGATGTTCTCAAAATAAATATGCAAATTCATTTATCCCTTTAAGGTTTAACATTGGGTTAACAAAACTTAAGGTTTAACATTACATGTAAATTACTACTTTATGTTTTTGTTTTTAAGCACACTATTGAAATTGTGTGTTTCCATTGTGAAAACTAAAGTAATTCCATCATGAGTTTCTGTTTTAAAACTTACAGTTAGAACTGAAGGCAATGACTTTGAAACAAAGATTGACGTATGATTAATAATTTTATGGTATGAATTAGCTATGATGAAGTTTTAATTACGGAGTTATTTTCTAAATATATTATTATCAGTTCTCTCATTGTTAAGCAAACCATTCTTCAAAAATCAGTACTCTTGTTTATTGTTATTGATTGGCGTATTGACAAATGAAAAATTTAAGATGTATAAGGAGGAAAATTTATGTTTTTTTTCGAAAACAGATTTTCCTTATCGTCTTTAATATCATAACTTCTAAGTATTTTATTGTATTTTAACACTACAAAAAATATTAAGTGCTTTACAAAGTTGATAATAGATATAAATATGACACCAATATCAGGAAACTAATAGTATTGAAAAAGATTTTTCTGCTCGTCAAAAATCCCTATTTGAGCAAACGATTTGCCTGTAGTCCTTTATGGAGTCATTCTAATAGTTCTTACTGAAGTTTCGAAGCAACATTATATTTACATTTTGTCAGAATTGGTTGACTTGTTGAACTAACCAAATTGCAACACTTTTAAATCATACATAAAATTTCAATAACGTATGAAGAATTTAAATACCATAACTGAGATTTACCCTATGATTAATCACAAGTTTTAAAACTATGAACGGATATCTAAGCATTCTTTTAATGTTTTAATGGAAGATAAGTAATTATAACAAGAAGTTCCGTCTAGAAAAATATATACGAGCATACTTTCCCGTATACACCAAATTCAAATTTATAATCGAGCTATCTCTTTCTCTCTCTTTCTCCTTTAGCTTTAGTTCTTAATTTTTTCAAATATACCTTTTACAGCGGATAATACATATTCATTCACTCATTCGTTATTTCCTTTATTCAGCCAGTCATTTATTCATTCATGTGTTTATTCATTCATTTACTCATTCATGTATTTATTCACTCATTTATTCATTCATTCATTCTTTTCCTCATTAATTTAATCATTGATTCATTCTTTCACTCTTTCATTTATTCATTCTTTCACTCCTTCATTTATTCATTCTTTCACTCCTTCATTTATTCATTGAGAAATATCCTTAAAAATCCCAATTAAAAAAAATTCATAGGAAAATAGACTACTTGTTCATGTTCTACGTTATAAGAGCTTTCCGATAAACTTTGTTCCAAGCAAATCGGTCCGTTAGAGTAGGATTTATATAGGATTGAAATTTCCCCGTAAGCGCTGTGTTAATTTTTTGAACTGTGCAAAAATGCACAAAAACTGTTCAAATTGATATTTCACGCCAAGAGCTTCCTCCAGTAAACTTGTTCGTTGGAACATGGATCTTGTACCCAGAGTTTACATAATTTGCTTCATTTTCGCCCATAGGCGCTAATGTTGAATTTTTCACAAACTTGAACGAACAACATACTTGAACGAAAAATTTTTCAAATCAAAAAGTAAAATATGAAAATGAGATGTCCTCGCCGCCGAGATTTTTCAAATGCAAAAAGAATTTTTTGAATCGGACAATTCGTTCAAAAGCTATGGGGGGGGGGGGGGGGCGACAGACAGACAGACCTACACACACACATTTTCCCCATCTCAAAACCCTTCTTTCAAATTTTTTATTTTTCAATCTTTATTTAATTACTCCACTTTTTTTTTTACTTTTCTTTATTTTTAACGATATTTTTACGATTCATTAAGCCTTCTTACATGCTTTATTATTATTTTTTTTTTTTACGTTTACGGGAAAGTAGGCTAAAAATTAAGCGGTAGCTGGAAAATAAGCGGTACTAATTTTGAAATAAGTGGCTTTAAAATGTAGAAATCAATGAAAAATAAGTAGGGAATTCAAATGTTAAACAAAGCCTGTAAGATGGCGAAGAAGTTTAAAGAAACCTCTTTTCGTAAACATTTATTGGAAACCATGCTGTTGACATGTTTTTTATTTCTGGAAATTGGCATTCTTTGTATCCAGCAGGACAAGTTGTTTACTAGCAAACAAACATCAACGGTTTTGATACTTAGTTAAGAAACAAATAGTGCGTCACAGTGCATATACACACATTTTCAGAAACACAAATTTTCATGCAAGTGCTTCTGCGCAAAAATTCCATTTGGGTTTCAAAGATGCGAGTCCAATCAGAGATGTCTTATCTACAAATAAAAGCCAATCACAGAAATTTAATAGCTTAAGGCCACACGGATGTTTCTGAGAAATCCTGAGGGAAATGAACCTTATGGACCACGAGTCTTCATTTTTTGTCGCCTGAGGCTCTTTATTGATTGGTTGTGCTCTCGGAAAGTCCTAGTGTCATTTCAATAAGATGATTAAGAGAACAAGTCTTGTTAATTTGTTTTGATGCAAGTCCTTTTCAAGGTATTTGGAAGTTACAGCGAAATTTGCAAATGAGAAACTAAATTCGTGGTTCCATGAAAATTTCACGAAAAGTGTTCAAATTGCTAATGCGATTCTATTCCAATTTTGAAGAAAACAACGCTCAATATAAAAGCTGGTCAGCATAAAAATCTAAACTTTATTTCTTAACATTTGGTGGAAGTAATTTTGAGATATAAATTATTATTGTCAAGTTCTAATACGTTAAACCCAGGAGAAAAACTATCTTAACACTGAGGTTAAGATAGTTTTTATCCTGGACAACAGGATAACAAGAAGAAGATGAAAGTTTAGAAATTTTTACACTTTATTTCAAATATATTGCCTCAGAAGAAATAACACAAAAAGTATGAAATCCTCTTATAATCATAATTTCAACTTATTTTTACATTCTAACTTGAAAATAGTTGCCTGTAAAAGTGCGTACATAGGTTTGAAAGCAATTTAAAGATTAGGAGAGACTGGGATAAAATGGTCCACGGGGTAAAATGGACCCACCCTTATTACCTATATCATTACTTTCTTCTAATGTTTCATGTTTTGGTACATAGATGGTAGCATTAAAATAGTGGTAATTAGTTTGCAACTGTGTATCTAGGTGACAATTAGACGTTTTGTTCTAGAAAGTTGATTTGTGGTTAGCAAAAGTAAATATTTTCATCAAAACTTATATTATTTTCTTTATTCAAGAATTATGATTTGAAAGATATTAGGCAGCACAATAAAAACATAAGGTCTTATATTATTATATTCAATGTAACTAAATTAATTTAATAAAATATTTTTTTTTTTCTTTTTTTTCAATTTTTGCAAGACTTTCACATGGGGTAAAATGGGCCATGGTCCACTTTACCTCATTTCTGTATTCCATGAAATTTTTCTAGTTGATATCATGTGTGGAATTAGAAATTGATAAATTATTTATTCTTCATGAGTAAATTAATCGATGATTCATGTAATGGGCATTTAGAAAAGTTATATGTGTATTTTACTTTCAAATTTCAAAATAAATCCCAATAACACCCAAAAGAAGAGTAAACAGACATTTAATTTTAATCCAGGTTTTGTTCTGATTTAGATTTAATTCAGTTGATTTGAATATTTATACTTTTGTATCATTTGCAAATTTCAATGTGCGTTAATTTTGTTTTATATGCATAAATTGAAGCATTGAATAAAACAATAAAATATTCCTTTATTTTTGGTACTGTAAAAGAATGTACTACATTATATTTTTAAAAATTTGCCTATGGTCCATTTTATATTTCAGATTAAAACATTTGTTTCACTCTGTTTTACATCACATGTTTTTGACGCAAAATACTGTGAAATTAGTTATCTCCTGTGGGTTTTATTTATTATTTATTTTTCTTTTATGTCATGTGTCTGGTATTCCACGAGAAGTTCGAAAGAAAATGAGAAGTTCGAAAGAACCTTTTGTCGAACTTGGAATCATCACATTCTATATTTGATGAAAAAACGTGATTCGAATCAGAAAATCGGAACTTCTTTTGATTTTGATGTTAATGGATGTAGGTTTATTTTTTCATTGTCAATCATCCTTTTAAAAAAAAAAAAAAAAAACAATCTTTATCCCGCAATCTTTCAAACTATACGCGTTTCTTCATTAGAAATTCGAATTAAATTACATTATGCAGATTCAATCCAAATTCAGTAAAAAAAAAATGTGCTTTTAAATTTTATCACATGCAGTTTATCTGTTCTAGAGCATTATTTGTGAATGGAAAGCAATTTTCTGTAATGTAAAACTGTTTTCTGTTTAAATTTTCCATCAGAATTGTAACTAACTAACTCCCTGGAATTACAGCCATGTTGGACTATGGCCTCTCTAACAATTTCCATCAGGATTGTAGGCAGTTAGAATATTGTACAGGAAGCGACTGTTACTTGCAATTGGGTAAACAGTTTTAAAAGGACTTTTGATGTTCACTGGGGATTGGTAAATTGCCTAGGACCAGCCCAGCTGGGAGCTCCTGGGTCCTGTTGCTGGTTGTCACTTTTGTATTTGTATAAAAGAACTAATAATTGATCAAAAGAAAGGTCTTAATGGTCCTTTACACGCACGTTTTTAACCGCAGCGCATCCAACCACGCTCAAGAACGCAAGTAAAACCTTGGTGTTCAAGAATGTGTCGTAATAATGCATCACATTCTTAACCGCTCGCAAGAAGGTCTTCATGTATGGGTTGCTCGTTGGAGTCCTCTACAGAATGGCGTATGGCATTAGGAGACAAATACGTTCCACGTTCCAAGCTGACATTCTAAACGCAAAACAATGTATTACATAAAATAAAAATCATTAAGGAATGAAATGCAATAATATACACATACTAATACATACATCACTTTGAGATTTCAGACTCAAAAACGGAGCAAAATAATTTTTTTTATTGCAGAAGGCCAGAGCCTGCAGAATCGTTCAATCATCGTACACTGTAAAAAATGACTGTAAATTTTACTGTTCATTCACCGTAAAAGCCAACGGTGAAAGATCGTAAACCGGGATTATATATGTTTCACCGTAAAATATACAATTCACCGTAAAGTTTATGCTGTGTCGTAAAATATGTGTTTTTTTGACGTAAAATATACAGTTCACCATAAAATTTATGCTTTGTCGTAAAATATATCTTTTTTCGATGTAAAATATACGATTCACCGTAAAATTTACACCTCGATTCAAAAATGGCATTAATTTCTTACCATCATATCAAGATTTTTCGCAAAATGTAAATTTTAAAAAGTTGAAATATTTGAAAATACTATACAATATAATACTAATACTATAAAATAAATATAAACCGTTTAAAAAATATGGTGTACAAAACACTGCTCACTGCAAAATGTACGATAATTTGGCATAAAAAAATACGGTGTACAAAACACTGCAAAATGTACGATAATTTGACATGAAAAATATGGTGTAAAAAAACTGCTCACTGTAAAATGTACGCTGAGACAGCATAAAAAATACGGAGTGCAAAAAATGGCTCAACGTAAAATGTACGATACAGCAGTACACTGTTAGAAATTTCCGTAAAATTCGGAGAATTGACAGAATGTTAAAGCTGACTGCATGATATAAAACAAAAGTTTACTGTACGATGTACTTACTGTATAAATATAATTTTTATTTATACAATAAGCACATGGGCACTTATCATGTGCTTACTGTATAAATAAAAATTATAATTAGTTGTTATTTTTAAATACTTGATAAGATTTTTTACATTAAAAAATTATAGAATTGCCAACTCTAGTACATAAAATCTTCCTTATGCAACAGTTGGTAGTGTTCTGAAAAGAAATCCAAAAAATAATTAATTTTAGTCCTATTTACAACTCATAATTGCTACTTAACGCTATTCTATTGGGGTAGAGCTACATTCCCAATTGGTCTAGTCTTTAGGATACTCGGCTCTCGCCTTGGCGTCCCGCGTTCGAACCCCGTTCGGGGCACCGTACATATCAGAAGTCAAATAAATAAAAAAAAACAAATAACGGAAATCTTTGAAGTTTGAGGCCCACAAACTCTCGTGCACGGTATAATCTGCATCTTCTGTAAAAGTGATGGCAGTGATAATTATTTATTTATTTAATTAGGATGCCTTATGTAAATTTACGGGCACACCTGAATTTTTACGGTCATGATAGCACCACGGGCAGATCTGCATTTTTAAGGTCATTGTCTGGCAGCTCGTTTGCCAGTCAGTGACCGTAATCTAACAGTGAAATTTTTAACAGTGCATGAAAAATACAACGTAAAAATAATTACTCCCTGTAAAATTTACAGTGAGGCACCGTTAAATATACAGTAAAACAATAATGGCTTATCGTAAATTTTACGGTCAGCAAAAAAAAAAAAAAGGCTCACTGCTAATTTTACGGTGAAACATTGGCAGCATAGCTTCCAGCTATTTCACCGTTAAATTTACGGTCAATTTTTTACAGTGTACTGTTATGCGCGGTTAGGAACGCGTATGTAAAATGCAACGTTTCCTAGGCCCGCGATTATGACCGCGCATTTAAATGTCATTCTTAACCACATTCTTGATGACGCTCTAAAATTGCACTTACACGCACGCACACGCGCATTTGAATGACTCGCTGTCTGGAACACGGTTAAGAACGAATGTGTAAATCTTTCTTCAGGATAAAACCTGTTTTTTTACTCAGCCTAATTATGTTTAATAAAGTATCATCACTTAAACCAGGAATTTTAGTAAAAACGTTCTTCTTTGTTTATCAGCCATAATCAAGACAATTACTAAATAAAACATTAAATTTGCTCAAAAAAAAAAAAAAAAGAAAAAGAAAACTTTTAAGTTTTTTTTTTTTGAACAAAAGAAAATTGTTTTTAACTTTACGCATGCAATAAAGGATAGTAAATTATTTTTGTATGACTATTAAGATTTTCCCTGGAGATTAAATTTTACGTGTTGTGCCTAAGTAAATTTGTAAGTTATTTAGTAAATTATGAGGACATATTTTGCACAAACTTCCAATAAAAACGAAAGATTTTCCAAAACCAAATACTCATGGATAAGATTGAAGCAAATCTTCCTTGCTAAATAACTATTTTCTTTGCTTTGAAATTCAAATGTAATACATCGCGAGTAACACACCTTGCTAAATGAAGATTTTCAGAGTCCTGCACTTCATCAAAAGAAATATCATCGATTTAGGAAACAATTCCTCCATTCACTTTCAGTAAATGAGTCCAAGTTCGTTTTCTCGGCGGAATAAATTCGTTTGATGTCTTTTGTTTCAATTTATGTAAAAGGACATTGAAAAATGATCATGCTCTTCAAATTCTGATAAATAGCAAATCTGAGACATCCTACTTAGTGGAGAAAACTTTGGTTTTACAAAGAAAATATGATTATTTACAAAAGACACATGTACATGGACGTGTTTATAAAGACAAATGGCCCTTCTTTCAAGAGAGAGAGTAGAGAGTGTTTAGGAAGAAAAATACCCTATCTGGCTAGTTTCTAAAACTCACGATGGCAATTGTCTAGAAACCATCTTAGTACTTTAATATGCTATCTACGCCAATCCGCTGGAATTTAACGCTAACAACAAAATTAAAACTTTCTCAGTACTTTACAGTTTACAAATCCCAGAAATATTTAATTCAGTTATGAGTAACAGCAATAATTATTGCCAAAGTTGAAAAAAAAAGCAATATATTACGTTCTTTAACAAGTTGAAGATAGTTGTACAGTAATAATTTACAATTTACCATGGAGTGCTATTTCACGTTGCTTTTGACACGTATTTTATATATATATATATATATTATTTAATGTTTTTTTAGTCGTTAAAAATGTTTAGGAAATCAGATCATACTCAGTATAAATGTATTAATAATTCGAAGCTTATTACCTACTTAACTAATTTGCATTAAATTCATCTTATTATGCATTTGCATTTTCATGTACATATGCATATATACGCGCGGTGAGAAAAAAGTATTTATATATAAGACTACAATCATTTGTCGCACTCAAACCAGTATTATAATTAGACATATAATTGTTTGAATTTATTTTAAGTAATGTTGCAAATTTTTGTATAAAACCTCAGTAAACTTCAATGTATGCCCCTACCTAGTTTATAAAATGTCTCAGCGGTATTCCAGTTCCAATCAAATAGGTTCCTTTTAAATATTTAGCTAAAATTTCTTGTGTTGCTATTCAGAAATTGGAAAAGGTTTAATAAACAAAATCAAAGTGTATCAGATTCAAATGGATTCTAAATACCAATGAAGAAAAAAAAAGCGTAAAAACCATAAGTCGTATTTAATTCTAAATAAGAAACTCAAAACAAAAGATTCTCCAATAAAAAATAAATTAAGACACTGAAAGCAAATTAATAAAATGCAACTATGTGAATGTTGTAAATAATAAAGCACATGAAAAAATTTCGTTTTATTGAATTTTATTTCGGCGCATTGCTCAGTTTGTCTGTTTTAAAATTCATTGAAACAAAAAAAAAAAAAAAGAAAGAAGAAATAAGATTTTGGTTGTAGTGTTGCTTAAAAATAGAAAAAAAAAGAAAGAAAAAAATCTACTCCTTAAGTTTAACGTCAAAATAGATTTACGATTAAGTAGAAGTAGAAGCAATTAACATTAATAAAAAAAATTTTTTAGGGTAAAATGAATTAAAGTTTCAGAAGCTAATGTTTATCATCTTCAAAAAGCATCCCCTCCTTGAACATCTATACAATAATGTAACAAAAAAAAAAAACTCTGAGATTTAAAGGAATAGTTAATGCAAATTTATGCGACAGTTCATAAATATGAATAAATTTAATATAGTAAAAGACAAAATAAAGCTTAATTAGACAATTTTCTTTCAACATAATTAACGTTCTTAAAAATAAGCTAAAGTTTTGCATTTTTATAATCATGGCTTTCACTGTACGTATTTTAAATATTAAGTCTCTCTTTATTTTTTATCATGCTTGCTTTACGCAGAAAAATTCCGCCAAAACTTTCCATAGAAACTGGGTTAATTGATGTGTAGGTAAATTTTATTTTAGCCATTAAATTTTTACTCTATAAGTGCATAAGTATTTCCCTTACTTCTTTTAGGAATGCAGTTCATAAATACGATAGGAGGAAAATTTCCTACAAAAGTAGTAATAACTCTATATAATGTGTGGCGGTCGACGTGTGAGGACACGGAGGTGATGGTGGAGGAGGTTGTCTGCCAGAGGCAGGGATAGAACCTCGGACCTTCTTGATGGTAAGCCAGTGCTTCCATGCTTTGCCAAAAGGTACCTAATGGCCAGGACAGAAGATAGCTCTTGAAGGTGTCAAATCGTACCGCCACATATACTTCCCCTCCAGTGAACGAGTGAACGACAGTATGAAGGTGAGGAGTGAACGATACCAACTATAGATGGGTGCGCCAGTGCCAGGCGTTCTGGCGAGATTGGAAGGCTCGTATCCGCGGTCGGGCGGATGAGTGCGAGTGTTCTCGTGGCGCCATCTATGAGGTGATTGGGTCTCCATTCGTTGCGTGTAATTGCCGGGTCACCAGATGTGGCGGACGACGACGACAGGCCATGGAGGTGAACCGAGGCGCTCGATCACGTCCGGGTCACCAAATGTGGCGGTCGACGTGTGAGGACACGGAGGTGACGGTGGAGTAGGTTGTCTGCCGGAGGCAGGGATAGAACCTCGGACCTTCTTGATGGTAAGCCAGTGCTTCCATGCTTTGCCAAAAGGTACCTAATGGCCAGGACAGAAGATAGCTCTTGAAGGTGTCAAATCGTACCGCCACATATGTAATGAATTATGTCTCTTAATCCTTGTTTAAACATGATGCGTCTTCAAATGTGCAGTTACTTGACGTTCAGCGCATGAAAACTGTTATGCACATCTTCATTTTGCCTACTATTGTATGATCAAAATTGATTAATCTTTAATTTCATTTGCCATGTAGTATTTCCATTCACTGAACCTATATTTGGCTTCAGCGATATCTTCTGAATCATTTTTAAGAACTAAATCAAACGTATAGTGACGGGCCTCTGTGTGTAAGAGAAACAAGAGTGAAATTGTTGTTAAAACTCGCATTTGTGAACTACTCCCTGAAGTATTCCTCAAACGCGTAGTAGGTATATTCCAGCTAACAGTGACCTATCACGTGTAGCACGGAACACATCTGGAAGTCCTGTATATTTGCATACTGTTTTTGTCCACTTGCACAGTGTGTCAAAGAATTTTTAAGACTAGGTTTATAAAATAAAAAGAAGACAATTGTTTATAAATACTAGGAATAATATATATGAAGCATTTTAATTCAAAATAAGCTTCAATACATTTCTTACAGCGGTTTAACAATGATTCGAATGCTTGTTCCAACTCACCTTGTGGGACTGCCTCCAAAGCTCGCGTCGAAGCTGTTTGTATAGTGTGAATGTCATTAAAGTTTAAAAAAAAGTAAACAAATGAACTGAGGTTTTGGCAGTGGATCAGATGATAGTTATATAGTTTCACAAATGCTCGATAACACAGATAACGCCACTGTAAGGCTTAGTTCACGCTATAGTCTTAAAAATTCTTTGACACACTGTGTGCAAACAGCTTCCACGCGAGCTTTGGAGGCAATCCCACACTGAGCTGGAACAGGCATTTGAATCGTTGTCAAACCGCTGTAACAAAGGTATTGAAGCCTAAACAGCCTGTTTTGAATAAAAATACTTTAAAAAATATAATTAGGGTCAGTTGGGGTAGTTGTAAACGCTTGTTTAATGTTTTAACTTTTGATCCTTTACTACCTCTTGAATGAATTGAGAGATAAAATTGCGAGCATTGTAGAACTTTGTGAGTAAAAGTGTGCAACATTTTTCACTTTATGATTATTTGTTAGAGAATGAACTCGTGTTTACATTTACCTCAGTGTGTTTACAATTACCCCGAAGTACGAAATATATGGGGTACTTGTAAACACCTAATTTGCACATGAAAAATAACGGGAGGTTGAAATTCATAACAAAATGTTTTTAGCAACAATCCATATAACAAATAAAATGGTTGAAACAGCTTACTTCGCTTTTGTAGAGGAGCTGGAGAAGAAAATATAAGATCACTAAATTTTGTGAAACAACTGTTTTCACTCTGTCATTTTCAAACAATGGTGACGCCTCCACAGTTGTTTCGAAACTTACAAAACTTTTTCAATGTCTTAACTGCATTGCAAAATTCATCACACACCAGCAATTAAGTTTTCAAAACCACCATAAGTGTAGTTATGAAGCATGTTTACATTTGCCCCATGTTTACAATTACCCCAACTGACCCTACTAGTTTTTTTATTTTATTTTCTGAACCTAGCCTTAAAAATTCTTTGACACACCGTCTATAGTATTCTGCTTGTAAAGAGACGTCAGGTTAGCGCCGAAATAGATCGGCCACAAAACCTGCCGGGATTTATATTCTACTAAACTGCGAATGTCTTTTGGCAATAACTTCTGCGTTTAGTGATGATGGACTTAGTCAAGTGTTTGGAGATCCCTTGCATCATCCTGTTTAATGTGTTATTCCAATTGATTTAAACAAATATTGAATTTTCAATTTTCCTTTTTTCCAACATGAAACATTTTAAAGACGTAATGTAAAAATATATATTTTAATTTGATTTTTTTCCATTTTTTTTCTTTTTTTCTTTCTTGGTTCCTGCTTAAAACAATTTTAAGAAGTGAAGGGATACCCACTCGGATGTATCCCGTAGTTACCGGGGCAGTTACAGTTCAGTTCAAACTTAAGGATAATTTCGTGTGAAAAAAAGAACCCTTGCATGGCTTCAAGTACATTTGAAACTATTTCCTTGATTAGCTGTGATTTTTATTTTCACAGGATAGACTAACTAGGCTTCCAGTATTTACGTGATAGAGAAGAAAATTAAAACCAAGACACCAACCATAGAGATATAAGTTAAGAAAATCTTTAAAATTTAAGTGCAATAATCAAGTGTGGAATATTTTTTTAATGAGTTCTTCTCAAAATTTAGTCAAATGCATAGCAGCATGTGCTTAAATACATTTGACGACCAGCATGTGATTTTCATACATTTGACGATTTTTTTGTCTGCATTTGCTTTGAAGTTCTGTAGTGGATCTGTCTGATTAATTAAACGGATTGTGCTAAATGTGTTCCAATTTTAATTCTTTAGAGGTAGAGTAATCTACAAAAATTAAAGGCCGTACTTTTTAGATTTAGAGGTGTTTTAATAGAAATGACTTCTAAAATACTGCAAGAGTATAGCACATGTTAAACTTATCAGCTCACATCCCACATCTTCAATTTTTATGATAACAGCAAAAAATAAGATCTTCCTTTAAACAGAATGATATAAGCCTAGAGCGTATAAGAAATTTAGTTAAAACATTGCTTAAAGCAAAGCGATCTAAAAAAAAGAAAGAAAAAAAAAAAAAAAAAAAAATCTCTCTTATTTTCCAAGTTAAAACAATTTTTATTTTCACCGCATTCAAAAAGATTTTATTGCTTGATTTACTTCAGTGTGACACCACAAAATGAAGTTAGGAAACAAAATTTACTCAGACGCTGAAACGTGAAGACAAACTAAAACTATTTTAAGTAAAACTGTTTTGAATATATCAGCGTAATGCTCGCTATTACTGTCATCGCCTAGGGCCCTCAGAGGCTGGTGATGAGATTTCCTCTTTCTTCTCTACGCGTCATTGAATATAAATGGTTTTAACCTGCCTTAGAAAAAAAGGCTCATTTTTCTCTGCAAAGTCAAAAGAGGAATTTGTACCAAGCGACTGTAGACCTGGAGGTATCTATCGCTGCACACGATTTACGGTTGGGGAAAAAGTTTCTAGAAGTCACAGCCATAGAAATAAAGTAGAATAGTTCTTTAGGATTTATTCCAGAGTCTCTAAGCGAATAAGTACTTTTGGGTATAAAGATGTGTTTTGCTGCTGTGCTTCATTTTATAAGAGGTTTAAGTTGAAAATTCTTAGCCAGAGAAACAACGAAAACGTGATGAGCATTGTGCATTTAAAATGAAATTTTAAATAAGTATAAAAAATACTGAAAACTATAAACACCTGTAGATTAATATGTGTAAGTGTAGTGTAATTTATATATATGCCATATATACATATATATATACAGAACTGCACCGAGGATTTTGCTTTGGGGGGGGGGGCAGAGGGAGGATTAACGTTAAAATTCGGGATAAACCGGATATTAATTTCGGATATCCGGTGTCTCTCGTGGGACTGATATCTACCGGATATCTGGTTTTGGTGTTTTAAATGTGCAACTTTTATGCATAAAAATCAAATGTGACATGCCAAATAAAATTATTTCCTGTGCAATGACCGAGTCGGGTTCCGGGTATTAAAAGTCACATTTTCCGGACCCCGTTTATCCGATGCCTTGCACATATATATATATATATATATATATATATATATATATATATATATATTTGAAAATGATAAAGTTCATGGACTTTCTTGCAACAAATATATTTTTGAGTTTTTTGTCTTAAGTTATTTGGTGGTAAGTTTGTTTAAGCAAAAACGTTTGCGAAAAAGCTTAGGTCAAGCCCAGTTATGCACAAAAAAGTAAGTATAATTACATAAAATAAAGTAAAAAACTAACCATGAAATCAACATTTGCAAAACTGCTAATTTAAAAACCACAATAGCACAATACTTTCAAAACGATAGTAGTGTATAGCCCCGAGTATAGCCCCGATGCCATCTTCATCTGACTCTTCCCCAAACAACACTCAGTAACAGGTAAAATGAGTTAGGCACATAAAAATTCAGAAAAGGAAAACTAAAAATTTAGATTTACTGGAGATTTAAGTTCAAATAAAATTGAAAGAGATCTTTTTACCACAAAAAATGAAGTCAAATATTATTTTTAAATTGTTGAAAAACATTAAAAGAGCTCTACATAAAGTTTTCGCCAACATACATTTAAGGTATCTTTTTAAATATTAAAAGTAACATGAACATTGTGGCAAAGGCTGACAGCTAAAAAGATTGCCCAGCGTCTTTCTGTATTCAAACAAATCATTTGATTTCATTCAGTTACAATAAATTAAGAATATTCGTCTCATTCCAATATTCTTTTCAGAAATTTTTCACTGATTGAAAAATTTCAACAATTATCCACAATGATTTTTGAAATTGTGCTCCAATTAATTAATTTTTGGTTTACGAAGTGAATAGCATTCTAAGAAGCTTTAAAGTCAAGATGCATTAAAGTATTCCATAACAGTGGTAATATTTCCTTTGTCAATATCACCTACGTTTTTGAAGAAGAACCTTGGGAAGAAGCACAAAAGCAAAATAACACTCTCCCAAGCCTAAGAGAAAATTTCCGTTCCCGTACCGAAGATTAATTAACTGGGAGGTTGTTAATATGTCTCACAGCAAGTTTATCGAAAATTATCATCACACATGCGAGTGATAACAAGAACAACCATTAAATATCCCAATTATGGAAATTTAACCCGACTTTTTCGTTCAAGTTAATTTCGCAAATTACGGTCACTGAAACCTAATAGTGCAATAAATCGCGCATGATGAAGCAGTATCAGCCTTCTCGCCCCAACCATGTTTATTCAGCCCAAATACCGTTGTTATTTTTTTTTCGACAGAATCAAGGAACTCGAGATGCGTTAAGTCTAATTTAGAAGATTCGTTAATTGAAAGTTGTAAATGATATGAGGTTGTCCGTGTGCTATTAATATACTAAAGGTAAAAGGACGAAAGTTATTTTTTAAAATCATATGTAAACTTGAGACACCACTGTATTTATCCCTTATTATTTTTCTCTGATTATCTATATATTATTATTTTCTCTAAAATAATGTACCAATCAATTAATTTTAGATGGAGCAAATAGGTGGCCATATTAAATATTTTCATGAAAAGTTATCTTTTTTACTTTAATAACTTAATTGTTTTCATTTAGTAATTTTTATAAATAAACGCTAAAAATGTTTGATTACAGCATAATTAATGTGTCTTCAAAAACTCTTAATTCTATATTGTCTGTTTCTGATTATCTAAACTTCCAAAAAAATCAATAATAATAATGATAATAATGATAATAATAATAATAATAACAGTAATTTAAAAATAATAAAAATAAGAATATCAGTTTAAATGTCTTTTTTTTAATTGTCTGTCCATACTTTCCTTTTTGTAATGAATAAATAAATTGTTAAAATGGCATAGACTTATAATTCATCAGCTCTAATAACTGACGAGAACACTGAAATCCAGTGTGCAGAAAAAAGATCCTTTGGATTATATTTAAATATACTTTAGATTGGGGTGTTAAATTTAATTAAATCATAACCAATGTCTCAATCAGAAACAGTGAATTAAAAGACATTTAAAAGGATTATCCTCTGAATATTATTTTATGATCGGTAATGAGTAACAATCAATTGCAAGGAATTTGTCAGTGTAGCATTAGATTGTGGTAAACCTAATAAAATCAAAACCAGTGACCAAATCAGAAACAGTGAATTAGGATACATTTAAATTATTATTCCCAGAAATTATTCTATGATTGTTAGTGATTAGCAGTTAATGACAATTTATTTATATTATTATTGCCAAATGTGTAATTAAGCAATTATTCGTTCTCCTACCAATTAGAATGATAAATTTTTAGTATAATGCCAGTTAAAAAAGTTGTTCCTCGCGAACAAATTAGATGGTGCCAAGTTCAGAGAAAGAACATCTTCACCAAAAAGTTAATTTACTTTGTGGATAAGAGAGTCTAGTAATTCTAAATGATGTAGGGTCAGTTGGGGTAGTTGTAAACATGGGGTAATTGTAAACAATCTTCATAATTACACTTGTAGTAGTTTTGAAAACTTAACTGCTTGTGAGTGATAAACTTGCAGCATAGGGAAGACGTTGAAACAGTGTCGTAGCTTTGGAAACAGCTGTGGAGGCGTCACTATTGTTTGAAAATGGCACAGTGAAAAAAGTTGCTTAACAATATTTAGTGATCTTACATTTTCGTCTCCAGCCCATCTACAAAAGCGATGAAAGCGGTTTCAACTATTTTTATTTGTCATATAGAATGCTGTTAAACACATTTAGTTATGAATTTAATGCTCCCTGTTATTTTTCATGTGCAAGTTAGGTGTTTACAATTACCCCATAAATTTCGTACTCTGGGGTAATTGTAAACACTTAAATTTATCCTATTTCCAATATTTTGGGGGCACAATACGCATTATATTTTGATGTAAAATACACTTTTTTGTCTATTGTGTGTATAACTGTTGTTGCTGTTGCTAATGCCACTTGGAAACCCAAGCCCCCCTTGCAGGGCGACCATGAATTAAGGAAGCTCCGACTGATTATTAATGAGCTCCGGTAGAATGAAGTACACTTGGCTCAGCTTACTGATTTTGAACCAGCTCCCAGATGAGAGATCGTCATTTAGGATGGTCCCTCAGCGGAAATTATTTCTAACTTGGTGGGCATTTGAAGCGACGATGTATTTTACGTGCACAGCTCCCTTTAGCGCACTCAGTCTCAGAGTAATCAGTCGCGGGAGGTGGTCAGCCTCCCAAGCCTTGACCATGGCCAATTGTGCTTCACTTTCGGTGTTCTGTGGGATCCAAACTTAACCGACCGATCCACTGCAGGACAAATTTTACGTAAATTTGTTGCATTACTTGATTTTTTGCAGGATATTTCTCGTTAAATGATTTCAGCCGACACATAACATGACTCAGCGGACCACATGCGGCCTGTTGGCCGCAGATTGAGAACCATTGCTCTGGAACTTCTTAAGCCCTCAAGCAGACTGTGTATGAAACAATTTTCCATTTGCATCAATCTTATTCGAAAATAAATCACTGTTTACAATTACCCCAGATCTCTGGGGTAATTGTAAACATGAGCTCATTCGCTAACAAATAGTCATAAAGTCGAAATTTTTGTACACATTTACTCACAAGAAGTACAGTAGTGGCTACAATGTTCACAATTTTATCTCTGATTTCATTCAAGAGGTAGGGAAGGATCAAAAGTTAAAACATTAAAAAAGCGTTTACAATTACCCCAACTGACCCTACTAACAAAATAAAAAGTAAAACATCCTATTCTTCAATTAATATAGCTTCGTATCGCGATAAACATTAATGCTTATTCTTTGCCTACTTTCAAAACTTAACAAACAAATGAATGGAAAAAATATTTGAAATATAAATAAATAAAACAAAAACAGAAAGAAATATACGAATGACAGATTGAAAGATAAACCCCCTTAGCGAAACCCTCGATTCTAGAAGGGGAGGATTACCTTCTATTCAATAAAGACAGTTTACACCATTTAGAAGCATTTTCAATTTTAATGTGAAAGTATTAAATCATGTTCTGCAACATCACATAATAAAATTCATTATTCGACATAATTTCGCAAAACATTTTTTCATTGTAAAGTATACTTTGGCTTCTAGCAATCAAAATATTTATTGATACAAAAAAAGGGGCCGTTATACATATGTAAAAAAATTTATGTTGTAAAAAATATTCATTCACTGAATAATATTGGTTATCAGTAATCTATTATAATGAAACATGGAATGCACATAAAATTGCGATCTTTCGAAAACTACATTTTCAAATGCATACAGAAATTGTAGATGGAAGATATATCCTACGTGTTTAATTTCGAATCCATGATTTACAGCCCCTCTCACAACGCATGATATATGCTTAAAAGTTTCCGATTACTTCAATACAAATTTTTTATTTTTTGTCTCTTGAGAAAAATAGATGAATGTAAAGCAGTGAAAACGATTCATATTTTACGAGACCCGATCAAAGAAAGGGAAAACCTGGTTATCAATCACTTTCTTCTACACGTATTGACAGTAATGGTATGAGCCACACTGAATGTAATAGAATGCAACTCATGAAATGTCCGGTTATTCAAATAATAAAGGTATCTCCTCGCAAAGTCGACAGTTGGCGGAAAAGTATATCGACTTAGTCGACGAGTTAACCAAAACATTTTCCTATACTGTACAGTATTTTCAGATTTTCTGTTTACAGCAAATGCAAATTGTGTTTTTAAATAAATTGTAGAGTGGGAAAAAGCGCTAGAGCAAGAAAAATGCTGTAGAAATACTTATAGTGAGCTCGTATTACAGGATTTTCGATGTCTAATCATGTCTAATAGACGTTTTAGCACGAACGGACATATATTTTCTCTTTAATTAGAGGAACATGAGTTAAGAGAAAAACAAGCGTCTCGTAGGTTTTTTAAACGCATTTTTATTTTGTTATTTTTAGTATCCGGATTTATTATAGGATATACATGAGTCTGATTCGGCTTAATTTTTTAGCAAAGTACGTAAGAGTACTCATATTAAGTTACATTCCAACAATCATATTCTTCATCAAATCAGCTATATATTCTTCAATGCTGATTTTTGATGTTATTAAAAGTTAGAATCCCCCCCAAAAAGCGCCAAGAAAAATTTCGCCAAATTAGGAAAAAATATTCAAGCCGTAACATATGCATATACATATGTTACGGCGAATGTCGACATTCTCCTGTCTGATAGATGGTGAATGTCGAATTCACCGGTTATTGTCGACATTTTCCGATTTCGGACATTCATCGTAACATATACATATAAAACAAAAAGCGCGAAGAAATAAGTTAATGATATATACGAGTAGTTTGACGATTGAAATCACCAATTTTTCTTGGAGCTTTTTGGTTGCCTTTAAAATGGACAAGTATCCTTCTTTTTAATAGACGTAAGTCATTGAAATTGGTATATAATACACGTTAAATGAATTATTGAGAAAAGAATTTTCTAAGGAAAAATATTAATTTAGAATTAGGGTAGCCAGCTGAACGCTTCATGCTTCTTTATCAATTGTAATTCTCACCTCCAAGTTGTTGCAATCGATGTACAAACCCTTCACGTTACTGTTAAATACGTTACAGCTCGCTTTGAACGTGTGATTGCCGTAAATGGAACGCGCATTGAACAAAGTCTGTGACATAAAAAAATGCCGTTTCTATTTTTTTAAAAAATTTTTAAGCGTCTTTTTCTCCTCTTTTAGTCTCTTAGTATAAATTGCAACTAACTTTTTCTTATTGAGATTTTTCCATTTGGTCTACATAACGTATCTCTCAAATTTTATGAAAATTTTTGACGTGATTTTCGTCTTGAGTAATAATATTATTTTCTGATCAGTAAAATAAGATTTTTTTTTCTTTTCTCAAAATTAGTATCACACTTTGAATGTTGAGAGAAAAAATCTTATTCCTTGAAATGCGACTTTAAATGCGCAGACAACCAATCACGAGTTGTTTAAGTTATATTAAGTCATTTTACAAGGAATTAGAATGTTGTTTATGGTCAGAGATTCATTACGTTATTAAGGCACAGCTCCATTGATTACGATCTAAAAATTAATGAGTCAGAAAAAAACGGAAAAAGTATGCATATCTGAGAAAATTAATGAAAGGAGCTGTTATTTGTTGTAAGGTGATAATTTCTGTTCCATTCGCACGAGTAGACAAGATAAAAGCTCCTTCGCGTAATTAATCTTAATTACAGAAAATGCATGGGGTGCGGGACGACATGATTGCTTTGTATTGTATGTTTAACATGAGGTTGACATGAGTGGTTTTAATTAGTGACTAAGCGACATTTTCACATGAGTCGATTCGTTTAAAAAACTACCTACCGGTATATTTATCAATTTTCAACTTTACATAAATTTCACACATAAAAATCTACTAGTTATTTGATGTTTACACCGTTGAATTAAAGTTTAAATTTATTAATTTTTAAACTTAATAAGTTTTATCATAAAAATATACTTTTAAAAATTATGTCTACGCTAATTCTTTCCTGGAATACAAACACAAGGGAACTTTAAGAATTACATTATTTTCCTGGGAATTTCGTCCCACCGTTAGAGAAGTACCTATTAAAATAATATTTATAGCATAGAGATACAAATACAAATACGAAAGTGACGACCAACAACAATCCCTGGGCTCAGCTAGGCTGTTCCCAGTCAATTTATCTATCCCCAGTGAGGATCAAGAGGCCTCTTCAAATCTGTTATTTCATTGCAAGTAGCCGTGGCGTCCGGTAAACTATTCTAAATGCCTGCAACCCTATTGAACTTCTAAGTTTTCCTAATTTCAAGATTAGCCTGAGATTTGAAAAGCTTAAAGCAATGGCTCTACCTTTTGTGCGAAAATAGAAACCTCATCAGCATCTTACATTTTACTAAATTTAATTAACTGAATCATGTCCTTACAAACCTTTCTTTTTCTTGAGACTCCTACATACACAAACAGATAATTTATATACGATATAGATAACTCGATACGCTGTTACGATATATATAGTAGATGCAAAAACAATTAAAGAAAATTATTTCATTTTTAATTAAAAATTCTGTACCGGAGAGTCATAGTGTCTCAAATCCATTTTTCGAGTGTTTACGAGTTTACACTTAATGGACATAGAGTGCCGACGACAAAGTCATTAGCTACATGAGGGCTTCGAGCTTTTAAAGCTCCCATCAAACATCTTTATTCTATTGTTTTGCACGAAAAAATCTAGTCTTATATTGCTGATTTTTTAAAAAAACTTCATCGCAAAAACTCGAAGAATGGCTCTCAGGACAGAACTTCAGCATACAATTAGTATAAATAACATTAACTATTACTTCCGGTATCATCTACACATGCATTATATTTTTTTTCATTGTGTGTGCTTGCGTTCTTTTAACTAACAACTAAAGTTTGGTCATTGATATTATTTGCATGTACATTTCATATTCCAGTCTCTTTCACTTATTTTTCATATAATGAACACTAGTCAACTAGAGTGAATGCTTTTCATATGTAAAGTCTATAACACAAGACATGGTTTTGAATTTGTATCTCAGTCTACAATATACGAAAATTTTGGCTAAACATTCACTTGCTATAATATGTGTTGCTATAATGTACCATTTATATCAATACACATATAATAGGTAAAAAATATTTTAAGTTACACGGATTTATTTTTTAAAAAATCCGCTGCGTCGCAGTTTCTTTTTTCGTCATGATTTGAGTATTTTAAAATTCAAAGCATCGCTGCATTATCCAAACGAAGCTATCGTTGCCATTCGGGAAATAATAATTCTGATAATTTCCTCAGAGCCGAAATTATTATTCTTATTTCCTAATTAACGTTATAAGAAAATTATGAAATGAATGCAATATTGCATTGTCATCGAAGATAAGCTTGTGTGCAAAATTTGAAGATAATTTATGCAGTAATAGTGGTCGAAAACCGCGTAGCAAACTTCCGTGACAAATCAAGTTAAATAAAACCGTGTAATAAATGAATAAATAAACAAAATGACTTGTAAGGTTGTAAATATTTGTTAGTTATTTTGCTGTTCGTTATTTCGTCCCATAAAGAGAAGAGCAGTCAAAACATATTGTCAGATAATTTTAAATGCAACTGGAGTTATCAATTAGCAAAGCATTTAAAATTATAACCACGCCGAAGTTTTCTGCTATATTTAAAAGTCTGCAATACTACTACTTCAGAATACTGTTAAACTGTTCATTACATTCAATATGAACTATAACTTAATCCAACATTCATTTTCTGTACAATACATGCCAAGAATTATGGGACTACATCCTTCGAAGGGAGCTATATAGCCAATATCAATCACTCTAATGTGACAGTTCAACTGTTCAGTGTGACACATGTGACATGACTTATGCTTCGTAAATGATGTGAGGCATTACTCATACATACTATGACTTATGTTTTGCAACTGTTTTGACTTATATAGGTATGAAATATTATGTTAAAGCCGAAATGATTGTAAATATTGTAATCTAACCAGAACAGCAATTTTAAACAAAAGTAATAAAACTCCGTGTAACGTAAAACATAGTTCTAACACTGTCTATTTCTTTGACATATATATTAGGGTGGACCAAGATTTTGTATCTCTACAGATGTCACTTATTTCTGACCTCTTAATTACGTTTTTTTGGGTATGTAAGAAACTGAATAAAAGTTTGAAAACAATTCTTAACACGTACCACAACAAGGCTGAAGGTTGAAACACCTTCGTAACTTTTGAGTTAGTACGTTTATTTTACTTGTATAATATTAGAATATTAATTAAGCAACAAGGGGCCAGTTTCAATTACAATTGGGGCAAGATCGACAATCTGTCGAACTTTGTCACTTAATTAAAAATTGTAATTAATGAAAGAAAGTCTGAAGTTTCGCTGATAGTGTTGACTATTTTATTTATTTATTTTCTAAATGCTCGTTTTCTATTTCTTAAACGATCATACAGAGAAAGAAGATCAGCTAGACCCTTTATATTAGACCCTATATATTATTTAAATATTGTTTGGTTATTTAAAATTATGTTTAACTGCAAAGTACTTTTTAGTATTGTTTGTCATGTACGCCTTATAATTGTAGTTTTCTGGAAGATAATATTTTTCAATTGTTCCGAAAACTTGCCCTAAAAATAAAAGAGTTGAAAGTAATATAAAATTTCTTACATTTTTATGAACCCTGAAAAAATCTTAAAATATGAATTTGGAATTATTTTAACTGTATAATTCATAAATATGCATAATTTTAATTGCTACTTAAAAAAGTAAACAAAAAACTAAAAATATTTTTTTAAAAAGAAAGAAAGTAAAATTTTAGTTTGTTATTCCGTTGAACCAAGCAAAATAAGGAACAAAATATTCAAAATGCATTTTTGCTTATTATATCTATACTATAGTAGTCGATACAAATCGTAGAATAAAGATCAACAACTTTGTGAAAACAATTTTGTCCTTTCTCTGAAAAGGCCAGACATTTTACGCGAAGTTAATAAGCATCTAAAACCACTCTTGTTTTAAAAGAAAGAAAAGGAATAAATAGCTTGCTGGAAAAAATGAAAAATTTGCTTCCGAGTGCATTGACACTAAACGAGTCATCAGATTGAGAAATTTCTCAGGCTTTTATTTAATATCCTCGGTCCATTGCAGTGTTTAGAAAACGAGAATATCCATGTTTTACTTTCCCTTTCAAATTTTCTTCAATATAATGATATGTACTTACAGTTCAGAAAGTACTCATTTTTGAAAATAAATTGATTTATTTATTTGGTCATGCTTCCTGTGCAGCAATATATATATATATATATTTTTGTTATTTGAAGATTACGTGACTGTATGTCTCAGATAAATGAAGGATATATATGTTTTAAGGAATAAATGTGCGTGCTTATAAAATACTGCGTACAGTGATACATTTACGTTTAAATGATTCAGCTTTGAAGCAAATTTTTATTTGTTCAAATCCAAGTATTACAGCACTTAAGCAATATAAATTAAGTCGATTTTCTTTTTTTTCTTTTTAATAATTTCAATGACGTGACACGCAATTTCAGTCTTTTTTTTTTTTTTTGCATGCATTAAAGAGGCGTCAGCTAAAAGTGCGAGGCACACACACGCGGTACATACCCACAAATAAATAAAATTCAATTTAAATTTATTTTGAAACCTACTTCTAACATAACTAGTCTATTGTGGTCGTCAAGGAAATTTCTTCTACATTTTCATATGAATATTACCACTCGCCAAATATCCTAATTATGATACAAATCCTTATTTGAAGGAAAAATAAATAAATAAATGCTTTTAAATCAAGATAATAAACTAATTAAAAGGTTTAGCTACCAGCAAGGCCTCAAAAGGCTAAAAATATTACTAAGAAGTTTATTTGTTAACGTGTAGGTCAAGTGGCAACAATACAATACAAAACAAAGTCTCTATCCCTTTAGAGCGGCAGGCGCCAGAATATAATTGCTTGAATTGTTGAATTGTGGAAATATACACTTAGCGGGAGAAACGTTCGATCGCTCCACCTCACTTGTAGCAAACGGCGCCAAAATTTATTCAAAATTACTTCCTAGCAGGATGTATGTGTGTACCAAATTTTGTTTAATTCTATGCGTTGCGTCTTGAGTTACAGTGCCTACAAAAAACTAATTAAAAGTTCGATTGCTCCTCCCTCCCATAGCGCCCAATTGTAATTAACACTGTTACTATTGAGGTTCACTTGCATACAAAATTTTATTCAAATTCCCATTACTTCTTCAGATATAACACTCACCCTAATTAAAAAAAAAAATTGATTGCTGTACCCCCTTCGCGCCAAAAGCTAATCATCATCAGTTTCCATCAGGCTCCATATGTGTACCGCATTTCGTTCGATTCCATGCATTACTTTTATGTTACAGCTGCCACAAGGGAAAAAAAAGACCATACAGATGCACAGACATTTTCTAAAAAGGTCAAAATGGGTTCAGCATACTTCAGCACGTGTAACTCCGTCGAAATTCGAATACTTTAACTAATCCAATACTTTCTTCTATATATTGGATACAGAAGAAAGTAATAACACGTGTGTGTGGGTACGAACTTTTTTTCCAAAACGAGTAACTAGCCGAAATTATACAATTAAAAGAAGAAGTCTTATACCATAGTGCATGGTAACATTTTGTAAAAATAAAAAATATTTAAATCACATCCCAAAAACTGCTTAATGGATAGAACACATGATTTATTTTCATTCGGGAATAACTCACTTCCAAATAAAAAAGTTGATATATGATATTGTCAAACTGCCATTACTTGAAAATGTTTCAAACATGTAGGCTCTTCATTAATTCAAATGGGAACGCATTCCTACACTTTAAAGCGATACTTTAGCTTCAAAAATATCGAAATTAACGATGGCGGAATTAACGATTCTTTCACAAAGACAGAAAGTTTCCAATATCTTTGAAAGAGATGACTATTGACACCATTGTATCTTAAAGTCCCGCTAGAGATAGAGTTTTCGGTAATAACTTAATTTCAAAATCGAATCCGGAGAATTCAATCATCGTAAATTATATTTTGTTCCTTTCGCCGTATTTATCCAATAAAAGCATATTTTCACCTACCATCGTTTCACTCAGTTCGCCTTTTTTTCCCCGATCTTTCAGCTTCAATTTGATATTGCATTTTCTACTCGAGATCAATTCTTCAAATTCTCTTTAGTAGAATATGTTTTTTCTTTCGAAAAGAAGTTTGTTTTTTCACTTGCGCCAAGCTCGTGAACGTATGATGAAAGAACTTCTTTTATTTCCGTTTTTATCATTAGAGTAAGGAATTTTTTGGATGATTTTGATTCTTTCTATCAATATAGAAGTAGAAACTCCCGACATTTATTGCTTCGAAACTGGAAAATTGCTTAATTAGAATAAAATGATTATAATATTGATTTCTATCTTGAACTTTATCTCTTAATAGCTCTGTACGGCACATTACGATTTCTTAAAATCTTCCATATATATGTACATTAAATTAATATGAAACATGTATAAGATTTTAATCAATTAAGAAAGAAATATATTGTAGCAAAAATCACAATAATGAATGATTTTGCAATTATTTCTGATTATCATTTAAATTTAAATCAATCAAAATTACCATTTTAAAGATTGGAAAAAACATGTCTTTAATATTTCGCCATTTTTGAAATTGAGATAACGAATTACACTTTTGCATATTAATGATGTACTACTTAAAACGTGTTTGCCCTTTTAAAGCTAAACTAAAACAGTTCCTATTATTTAAACTATTACATAGAATGACATCCATATATTTAAAATGTTTACTAGTTTTTTTTATGATGTAATCAGTATGCAGTAAATTCTTTTTTCAATATTTATTTCACATTAGGTTGAACGAAACAACGTTATAAGCTATGTCGTTCGGCTCTGTAATCTTAAGTGGGTCTAAAAGCAAGCTTGAACAGTATAATTTGCTTTGCTTAAATGTGGTCTTTTTTATTGCCATAAGATTTTGTTTAGTTGTTTTTTTTTCAGCCAATAAAATTCCAAAGTTGTAGTTCAGAGTTTTGAAAAAGTGCTTGAAAACATAATTTCATAGCTTTCAAAGTAATGAATAAAAATAAATTTTTAAAGAAATAAGTGAATAAAAATGAACCACATTAACAAAACACATTTTTCCTGCTTACACACAAAGGTGTGTAAACAGAACGGGAAGCTATGTGAAATAATGAGTTTCGGTATTTCATACTTTATATTTTTATGCTACGCACTCTTCAACATAAATATACTAAGTTAAAAATAAAAAAACTCTTCCTCATAATTTCACACAATTCAGATTTTGTCCACCGATGATAAGTTCAGACAAAATACCGCTAAAATAAACAAACTTCCGAACTCTTCAGATGAAAATTCTTCATGATTTAAATACGAAAAAAAAAAAAAACTAAAAAAGGGAAACAAAATGGTATTTGAAAATTACGTAAAGAAAATATATGTTTTATATTGTTCTTCAAAAGTAGTATCTCACATATAACGTAAACAATTGGAATATAATCTAAAATCACTAAGATTAATATTATTGTCAGTCGTTAAGTCCAGAAGATAATTTTTAATCGAGGAAACAAATAAGAGCTTCAGGAAGTAGAAATCACTCTGAAACCAAGAAAGCTTAAGTTTTCAGGGGTAATTTTGGTAATCTACCGTTAAGAGAAGTTCGGCATTCGTAGGGATACGTCAGACCGAAATAAAATATCGGAGATGAAATAAGAAAGTTCCAATCTTGGGCTATTAATGACATATATCTATAACACTAGAATTACCGCATTTCTTGTATACCTAGAACTACCGGGGTGGGTCATAGCTGACCCATGGACTTTAGTGATGCCATTTTTATTCGCATGAGCAATACAGATGCAAATAAAGTGTTTCATGATTAATATAATAATTTTTAATAATTTATTTATGAAATTAAGCTTCTGGAAATGTTACTGAATATGAAATTTAGTCCATGGGTACCATAAAAAATTTAATTTCTCATTTCAGAGAAATACTTTAATATTTTGGCGGTTCAAATGAAATTAAATACAAAAAATATCTCTTAAATAATATAACGTTTTAATTTGAGTTACATAATATTCCTATAAATTACTAAAATGTTAAATCACAATAAAAATTAAATGTACATGACATTTTACTTTCCGCCGAAACATTTCACACAAACTGTAATAGTCTTAGTTTCTTTTTTTGCTGTGCATAATCCACACACAAATTTTGAACATTTTTCACACACAGTATTAGTTTTATTATCCTTGCATTGTTTTATCTGGCAGCGTTTTCGTTTGTTTGAAACTTCTGGGGTAGCCAGTGGACGGATAACTACTGGTTCTTTTGCAATATATTTCTCTCTTAGTTCCTCTGCTAATTTTAGAATGTAGTCTCTTCTGCTCAGATTAGAACTTGTTGTCTCTCTATAAACTACCCATGCATTGATCACCGCTAGATCTAAAATGTTGAAAAAAACATGCACTGGCCAACGCCTTGATGCAGATTTCACGGAATATTTCCTCGCCATTTGATCTACAACGTCGACCCCAAATTTTGTGGAATTGTAGAAATTTATTATTTCAGGGGTTTTCTTCTCATTTTGAGTAACTTCTAATGCTGAATGCAATGTGCTAAGAAGAAGAACATTTTTGTTTGCTTTACATTGGTAGGAAACAAGAATGGTGTTATTATGTGTCATGAAAGTTGTTGAATATAATTCTTTTTTCGTTTTCTTCACGGATTTTGGAACTTCTCTTTTTGCTCTATTGATTGTTCCGACATAGCTCAAACCATTATCTTTCAGGCTTTCTACAAGTTTTAGAGATGTAAAAAAACTGTCACTTGTTATATTTCGTCCTGTCTTGAGGTAAGGTTTTACTAACCGAAGAGCTGCATTCTCACCAACACTTAAATCTTTGGATTTAGAATCATCTTTTCCTAAGTATGGAAATGCATTTATTATGTACTTTGAGCTTACATCTACAGCCAACCAAAATTTGATTCAGAATTTGTCCGGTTTGTTCGGCATATATTGCAAAAATCTACAGCGTGTCTTTGACGGAAAAAGCTGCTCATCTACAGTAATGTTTTCTCCTGGTTTGTAACACATAAGACAGTTTTCTATGAACATATTCCAAACATCTGATATTAGGGCAAATTTATCTTCTTTCAGTCTATATGATCTTGAAATTTTTAAGTCGAAACGCAAATATCGCATGATTTCTAAAAATCTGTTCCGGCTCATTGTTGACGGGAAAAAATTGTGGCCCCAAGTCTTTGACCAGAGGCTACTGATGGAGACTCCTTTTGCAGCTAAAGCTCCTCGAACATACAATATTGCAATAAAGGCATCCAGTTCATCAAGAGAAATGCTCCACGTCTCATTTTCTAGTTTTGATCGTGCTTCAACTTCTGTGCATTTCTTTATGATATTCAAAATTTTATCATTTATGAAAAGTCTCCAGGAAGTTATCGGACTGTTATTAGTAATATTTCTTTTGGAGTATGGTGTAGGTCCTGGAGTTTCTTTTAGAATATTTTGAATAGGTCGTCGACCAGAAGAAACTGAACACTGCTGCTGTATTTTCCATATAGTTCCGTCCTTCGCTTCTTCCAAGTCACTTTGACCGGGCGATTGATCGCCTTTATTTTTTGTTTTTTTCTTGACACTTTTACAATTCTTGCATTTACTTAGAAGTGCATTTACTTAGAATATTTTCATTCACCTCGCTGTCACTTGAAGTGCATTCGGACGATGAGATTTTATGAACATTTTTACTTGGAATATTTTCATTTATCTCACTGTCACTTGAACTGCATTCATACGATGAGATTATATGAACATTTTCCCCAGTAGTTTTTTCGTCATTTATAGCAAAATTTTCATCATCTGCTGATGCATTTTCATCGCAAGAATCATTTTCTGAAAGTTCATTCAGCAATTTCAAAATTTCTTCTTTTGAAAGACCTCTCCTGCTGGGTGCCATCGCTAAACATTTGCAAAACTGAACTGCCACTTGCTTTTGTGCAGTTTTCAACAGGGGAAAAATTATTTTTACTTAGTTTTTAGCTTGTAACATGTAACTGAGATAAGAAAACATTCTAGAACATTCCCATACAGAGAGACAATAGCTTCCAATCACACAACCGCGCACATCTGCCTGGCAGGTGCACGCTAGATATGTGAAAATGCCCCCTTCCACTTTTTCCCCCATTCTAAAAAGCAGGTGCCGTATATCACCATACTTTATTCCTTTATAACTAAAAACTGTAGGGTTGAAATCTTTGTTGAAATAAAGGAAAAAGCCATTATCTTGTTCGGGTCAGCTATGACCCCTCACGGTAGTTCTAGGTATATAGACAAGTAAATAAAAAAGTATTTATTGGATTTCAACTAAATTCGTTTTAAGGCATTACACTAGATATTTAGGAAAAGTCAAAAAATTTGAAAGCTTAATTTTGAAATGCCGCTGTGAAACGAGCAAAAAATCACGTCTTGGGTCAGAGATGACCCGTGATTCTAGTGATAAATGGCAGGAAAGGTATGCAGAGGCTTCAGTCGTTTTTGTGTAACAGAGAAAACGTATAGCAAAATATTTCAATATTATTTTGTTTTAAAATTTGAAGGAGCTTTACGTCTTAAAAATTTGCTAAAGGTTCAGTTATTTAAATGTAGTGTTCAGTATTTTTAATTGCTTTCCTTTACTGTCATAAATGCTTTTGTCCTCTTCAGGGGAGATAAAAACTGAATGTACGCAAATATTACACACATTTCTTTTGCAACCAAATCACTTTTTTCTTCACTTTATGCGTAAGAAATACCAAGTTCCAACTGCTTTCTGTATACTACATTTCCATTGAAACATTGCCCTTATTGACCTAAAACAAGGTGTCTTCATTTCGCTGACAAACTATTAGTTCAGTATTTCAGCTTAAAAAGTACTTTCAAGCACTGAGCTCATTACGACCAAATTTGGGCTCCCAAACTTATTTTTGAAAAGTATTTAGAACGTTTTGTAAACCAAGTAACAAATAATGGAAATGCTTTAGTTTAAATAAGCTTCTTTTGTTTCCAGAAATTTTTTTAGAAATGTCTCTTTGCAAACGGGAAATATTTGCTTATTCTAACTATTCAATGGTTATTAGTTAATAATTATTCTTAAATACTTTTAATGCTTATTCTTTAAAATTTTAAAAATTCCTAAGCATTTTATTCATTACCGAATTAGTTATTCATTTCAAAAAGGTGCAATGTGATATAATTTTTGTACCTGTATTCCCAAGCATATTGTCGAAAACATTTGCCAGAAGGTTATTTTCGAGAATTTTGCATCTTCGCATAAACTATAAATGAGAGGATATATAAGAATGTAGGTGACTTTGGATTCAACGATGATTTTCTGCAACGTTAAAGAAAAATGCCTATTTTTCAAGTAAAAAAAAAATAAATAAATAAACACATTTTAATTTAAACTAGAAAAGGCGCGAATTCTTTTCATGACATGATGATTGCCCAAAAAATCAGAATCAAAATGCATAAAATCCAATTTAAGTACAAATTGATAAAGAAATATTTCGGTGGAAAGACGGTATGCAGGATAAAATCTTCTAAAAACGGATAAGAAATCCGAACCACTCAAACCATTATTTATTACTGTTTAAAAAATTGAGAGTTGCATAAATTTATTTGTATAGTAGTTCAATCATAGTACCTACTGTTAACAAGACGGGCCACAAATGTCAAGAATAACATTTCATAAAGAAGTGTACAATTTCATGCTCTAGAACATGCTCTAGAACAATACATGATATTATATGTTACCTGAAGCAGAATTATTTGGAACTATTTAATGTTTTTTTAGAGACAATCACAGGTGTCATATGGGCAATCCCTTAGTTACGCGACACATTCGAGTCGGCAATCCATTTCCGCCTAAACGCGTGTTAAAGTATCAATACCGTCAGCTCAAGTCAATCGATAGTAACTGCGGTACGCCATTTCTGCTCCGCTTAATCAACATGAAGAGGTAAAGAAATTACAAGGTGCTTAGTTAGAGTTTATGGGTAGCTATTGGATAAGTAGTATCAAGGAGTCGTATGTGGATTATAGTCCACGGTTCATAAATCCGTCGTGTGACTAAGGAGTCACACATAGAACATCTGTGATTGTCTCTAGCAAAACTAAAAACTAATACAATCTTGCTGCAGGTAAGATATATACCTTACATTGCTCCTAATTTATGATGCAATGAAACCATACTTCTTTATGAATATCCTTGTATTTACAGATCAGTTGTGATGTAGTGACATGTGATGCAAGAAGAAACTATGCTGTAACGAGAAAATCTTAGCTGTTACGCGAGTAGGATTAGCGTGCTCAATGCACGAAAGTTAACCACTAGGTTTTTTGAGACAAAATCAGTTATATGGCACTTAATGAATATTCTTTACAAAATGTAATTGGCTTCATTTTGATAAGAATGAAAAACAGAAAAGTTACAAAAATAAAAATCATTTAAAATTAATGAGGCTTGAATCATGTTGCAGACCATTAAAAAATAAATATCCTTCCATTTCAGGGTTAAAGTAATTGAGCTTATCACTTTAAAAGTCCGCCGTACATTTACTCATTTAATCACGCTTTGCTCTTAAAATAGGTAAAGCGAAAGAAAAAAAAAAAGCGGAAAAGAAAAGCAGCAGAGTAACGCCGCGAAAGTGAAAAATAATGTAGCTTAAACATCCTCGTAATTACACCTACTCCCCCCGTTTATTGCTCCACAACTTACACCCCCACGCTAACCGTAACGGCCATAAAATTGCGGGGGTATTTCATCAGCCTTGATAAACGCGCAGATAAATTTGAATTCTAGACTTTGAGCGAGAGTTTTAGCCCGACTTTGCGAATAACTCTCTGAGTTACTTTTCCTTTTTTTTTCATTACTTCGTATCTCATCCTTCTCCAAAATCACCGACTCGAAAAAGATTTAGTTTTACGAAGTAATTACCAGAAAATATCTACCATAGAGGTCGCACCCTTTTTAATAAAAGAAATTGAAAGACACGAGGTATTCCTGATAATTTAAGTGGTTAAATACCTGCTCCTTCTGTAGAAAGAATGAGGGCGAAAAGCGATAAACTTCTTGCAGATCAGCAATGGAAATTAATTTTCCAAATTTTATTATTAGATTAGATTCCATCATATCAGCATTCATATACATAGAAATAACTGTCTCCAAGAGGTTTTCCGAAAAACGCGAGTGATTTGTAAAAATGGGAAAGCTTCGACCCAATATTTTTTTTTTTTTAATTTGTATCCTTCGAAACAGTTTAGAAAGAAAAAGAGCAAGCCCAAAGCGTCTATATTCCAATTTGAACTATATTTCTACTGTACAGAATATTTGTGGTTTAGTTTTCTTTCGGTGCAAATCTTTTTTAACTTAAACAGGAAAACAGAAAAAGTAACCAGAAGGTAATAACTTTTGTTTTACGAAACACTTTTGTGTGCAACTTTGATTTCTCGAAAAACATGATTGCAAGTTTCAATATTTTCAGAGACGTTGGCGTGCAAGAAGTAATTTTAATTGAATAATGCATTTTAAAACAGTTTTCCTTGAGTTTTCTTTTTTTCCTGATCATTTATCAAAAATGTTCACTTACTATTGTTTCATGCACAGGAAAATGCGAAAAACAATTTTACTTACATTTACTTACATAACTTGCACTAAATTTGTGAAATATTTTTAGGGCAGATGAGAAATATTCCTTGACAATATTAATTCGTGCACGCATTTTGAAGTGAAATTATTTGAGTTGGCTGTAAGTTTTCTTTATCTGACGGTAAACAAGTATTAACTGTGATAATAATAATAATAATGACAATAATAATAATTGGTTCAAACTTTTATTTATAGCTTTCGGAAATGTACATATGAAAGGCTCATTAATTGATTCATCTTTCTAAATGATAATCGTTGCTCGGGTTCTTTGAAAAGGCTTATCTACATTTCTTCAAAAAGCTTGTATTAAACTTACCCCACGACAGATCAAGTATAATAAACTCGTTTAAAACTTCCTTTGAGATTGAAACTCATTCATTTTAAATTTAAAGAGAAAGGAATTTCGTTTAAGACTGCCTTGAATTGGTCCGTTGTTTTATCCTCTGCTTTTCCACAATATGTAAATTAAACATATATATATTACTTTAAAATATATATTAATGTTTTTATGAATTAACTTAGCTCTTCTATTAGCCCCCCCCCCCCCACTCTCAATTTTCAGCAGGTTTTAAAATATTATCCGTTACGGGAAGGCTGAATTTGATCCTGTTTACTAGTTTTGATTTACTAGTTGAATTTGATCCTACGATCCAGTTCAGCCTTGGCTACGGCATCTCTCCTATGGAAGTAACTCAGCTGTAATTACGTTATATTAAGACTACTTTATAAAAACTGTTCTTAAGATATTTTTTTTTTCAATATGAAATGGGCTAATTATTTTAGAATGAATTACAGCAATGAATGTGAAACAAAGGTCACAGGCGTCAAGAATAATTTAGCAATTTAAGAAAGACAGAATAAATCCAAAATGAATAAATTTTTAACATCAAAACGAAGATCTTCATGTACAGGTTAAAGAAATAATTTAAATGCCAAAATACAAAAGGTAAAACACCTATCTGATATTAACAAAATAAGAATATTTCTTATTGAGCCTGGTTTTTCAGGAGAACAGAGAGCGGCAGATGATAATTTATCAGTAAATGTTCTGAAAAATAATTACATAAGAAATATATCAATCAGAATTTTAGGCTGGGAGAAATGCTTTCGTTGTCAATTGTGGGAGACATAACCAAGAAAGAACCGACATAGTAAAGTTTAGTCAAAATAATGATGCAACCAATGCGAAAAAAATATGCTCTCCTATTTCACTAATAAGCCCTTTTTCTACTGTACCCCCTCCTCCCTCCCACACACATTCATTTTATATTCACGGGTATCAAAACAAACAAATTCTTCCATACCAGCTTAGAAGCACTGGAAAGTTAGTTCCGGCAGCAACTTTTGCAAAATTCGTTTTTATTTCTGATTTGTTATTTGAGAACAGGCCAAGTTCATTTGACATCCGAATCTTTCATAAATAACTTCCAGAATGAGGCATTAAAATCTTCGTGCAAAAGAAGGGGAAAAAATGAAGAAACATGTAAAAACTTTATCAAAAGCCTTACCCTTTCAACCATAAATATGTTGCAAAATTGATCGTAAATATACACGTCTTGGAGTTTTAGGATCATTTTTTTTCTTCGCTATCTGGCAACAACTGAACTCTCATTTGTTTTTCCGATATATCTCCCTGCGAAATCTTTGGGAGGGAGTGTGTTTTCTCGCTTTTCAAGAACTTTCGTCGCCATTTTTTCTGGATTTTATTGGAATCTTTTGAATTTCCCTTTATTTATTTTATTTTTACTCATTCAGTTTTGCATAAGAGCGTATCATTATAATCTATAAAGGTTGTGAATATTTCTGCTAAAACGATGTGTTTTTTTTATTTTTTTTAACTGGAAATATTGATATTGTCGCTCGTTTTCTTTTGCTTGGAATCGTGCTGTTTTTTCCGGCATTCAATGTTAAAATCTTGCTTGCATTTTGCTTCCGTATTATTACTTTTAGTAAGCTTTCAATGAGTATTTTTTAGGAAAAAAAGCATGTCAAAATATAATTACAGTGTCAAACAGAACCTCAATTTTTTAAATATTTTTAAAAATATTTGAAAATGTAACCGAGTACACAAATGTGTGTTTTCACCGGAAAAACGAGGACTAATCCCTCAATTCGTTATTCTTATATAATTTCTGATGATACTCACGGCAGCAACTCTAACAAGCACATGTTTATTTTTTTCATGATTTTCACATAAAAAATATTAAATATGTTAAAAATAAGCATTACAATTATTCAGCTCTCTTGGAAATAAAAATGATTAAAGTAACAATTTTTAGAATTGAAATGCAAAATCAATGTAAAAGCATACAAAGAAGTTTTAACGATGAAATCATTTTTATTCCGAATTAACATTTTTGAAAGGTTTTAACACTTCTTATACCTGCGCTGAACACTTTTTTTTTTGGGGGGGGGGTGAAAGGTAGGAAAAAAATGTGTTCATATTATGTAATTGTTTTTCTTCAATCAACAATTCAAGCTAATAATGTTGCCTTACAAAACCATTTTAGTAATTCAGCTAGGGAGTCGGCTTTTAAACAGAAATGTAGAAAAAAATTAAGTTGGACGATAAAAGAATAAACACGCAGAAGAGCAATTAGAAAGATTAAAACAACAAGTAATTCGTCAAGCTGCAAGCGGGAAAACTTTCACATATAGGGCTATCAAATTTGTAACATTAGCCATTTCTCTCATTCTCGTTTTACTTCTAAATTATTTGAAAAAAAAAAAAAAAAAACATGCATATATATATACAAACGATAGCAGATTCGTTCCTTTAAACCAAAGCTTTTTGACGTAGCAAACCCATTTTTAAGAAATAAGTAACCCGAGACCCCGTACGTGTGTAAATGTACACACACGTACTTTCACAGTTTCAAGTATTATCAGAAGCTGTTTCTGAATCCAACCTCACTGTAAATGTGTTTATTTTATAATGTCCAAAAGACTGTAAAATAAACAAAATTGCATTGCAGTTGGACGGAACTATTGCATTTTTAACTAAATATGTAATACTTGGCATGGAACAAAATTTGGTATACACATGGATTCTAATGAGAAGTAGTGCTGATTAGAAGTAGTAGCTTGACGTTGAAAGTAACCGTAATCCCTTTAAGAGGCTTTCCTGAGACCTCTTCCTGTACTTCGTACAAAGAAATAAAAAACCCTAAACGACATTAAGCATGCGTAAAACATTACGGTTTTGGAGCACTACTTCATCTTTTTCAACCTATGGTGGCGATTTCTAACTTTAAAAATATGAAAGGCTCATTTTATCACAGTTACTATCCTGATAATATATTTTCATGCGTTTAAACTTATATAAAGGTGCTTTTATGTCTAATTATATTATCTTTAAAAATACTTAACGTCGATAATTTTTAGCTTCATACCACCTGCGGACATTTCTTTGTCTTTGGCATTTGTCAGGCGTGAATAACCTTTTTCCCTGAAATGTCACATTAAATTTGGCAATTGGGCAAAGGTCGGAAGCAAATTCTTAAGGGTGTTTTTTATGCTGCTTATTTATTGTACTACTGTAGTAATTATCTCATTTTTAGCTAGATATACTTAAAAACAAATACTGTACATATTAAACAAACCAAGAAATTACGCATTATCGGATAGGGACATTTACCAAAAGAGTACGACCCTTACGTGTGAAAAAATGCAACAGTAGACTAACTGTTTAACTAAAAGCAATATACGTGACATAGCAATGTAAAATATAAGCAAAACGCTAAATTGATTGAAATTACACAGAAAACTTGAAATCTAGTAAATAAAAAGTGTAATCAAAACACGTGAGATATTCACATCACCATTGGAAAGGTACCTTTTTGTAGAGCCCTTTTTATGTTTTTAAAGAAAGAAGGGTTTAGTTTTTAGGGAATTTTAATTGTTAGTAATAACATAATCGCTTTTTAATAAGTTATGACGAATAAAAACTATATTTTTATTTTTACCTGCCTGATCCCTCCGATCCTATTTTGTGCCCCCATTTAGATAGTGATAGATTGCGGAATCTTTGGACTAAACACACAATAGCGAGTTCAATTAAAATAATAATAATCGATTCGACGGAGAAGTTATAAAGCGTTAACATTCAAAGACACATTTCTTCGTACATTTATAACGAAATTTGAAATAAACTACTTTGTTTAAAATATTCAGCGTCTGTTATGGTTCGACTTGGAAAACGTAGCTAAAAGGACAGCACCGCCGGCGAGCAGTAAATGGAAAAGTTGTGTAAAAGCATTTTATAGAAGCAACGGTCATTTTCGGAAAAGCTGTTCCATTGACCTCCTTCCACATCCTTTTGTTTAACTTTTCGCGGTTCTACTTGTTGGCGATTTATTTCATTCTACTACCCATTCGTTTATTTGAAAAACCGGACACATTATTCAAATTATTTTTTTCTGCATTATAAAAGCGTTTTATTTTACAAAAAACGATATCGTTTTGCTTTTAATGCAACGGTAAAATAAATGGGTGTGTCAGAAGTGCTTTTTATTTAAACACTATTTATTGTTGCTATGACGATGTAAAACGTGCACTTTGTTTCATTCGAATACAACTGAATCAAAAATAACCCAATTTATAGCTGTTGTTAAGACCATAGTGCAAAGCTCAAAAAGCCCATTTCTTTAAGTTCAAGAAACACCTCCAACCGAAGGGATAAATATTTTATTTTTGGTGCTTTAAAATATATTACATGATGCTTTGATTTTATATGTAACAGTAGTGAGCAATGTATTCAACAAGTGGCAGTTGCAGCAGATCATCATACATACAGTATGATGTTCCCCTCTAATTTTAAGGACTATTTTGTTTTACGCTGGATAGCGACATACATTTCAGCCTATGGTAAATAAGCAGCATATTTCAATTGCTTCTATATGTAAGGGTTCTTTTTCACACCAAATACGACAAAAACGTTTTGTCTTCGTCGCAATAGACTGTTGCTATGGCTATCAAATTAACAGTGATGACATATATCTTGGATGACGCAATCAACAAATCCTGATCGTCAGAGAGAAAGTCAATTTTGATGACACAATAAAAAACACCAATGAGTCAGTATGAGGGCGGGGTTAGTAATTTATGTCGAACCTATCAAACACACCGGGAGGTTTCGTCACTGTTCCTGTCGATGTTGCGGTTGGTCTGATTGCACATAAAGTCTCATTTCTCTGTGAATCAATTTAATGAAACTTCCTTCTTATTTCTGGTCCTTGCACTAAACACCACTTTCCTGCCCCACAGTTCTTTCTTTAGTCGATTAAAATGGCGCGGCAGGGCAATAAAAAGTGGTGCTAGCGGCTAACACAAAACAGAAAACACTTTTCACTAAAAACATAAAATTATCGTAACAAAACACTGATTAAATTCTTTTAAAGATATGTTTTTAAAATAATTGGATCTTATTACGCTTCCTATTTTTCATTAATGTTTCAAATAAATATAAATAAGAGAATTAGATTATGCTTTGTTTAGTTATTTCGAATTAAAAAAATAAAATTGGAAATGAAAGTGCTAATTCACTGGCGAAAAAATAAAAATAAATGAAAGTATAAATAGTAATAATAAGCTGGAACAACAAAAAACGCTATAAAGGATAACATTTCTTTTAAAAACCCTTGTGCAGTATGGAAAATGGTCCCGTAAAATACATGTCAAAATAAGGAAATCAAAATAAAGCTATCAATTACCTGTGAGCCACAGGAAATAAATTTTAATTCGTTTTAAAAAAATAATAATCAAAATCCAAAAAATGAAATAAATTAAAAATCGGCTGCTCCTCAAAATGCTAAAATGCGAAAGCAATAAATTTTAATTCGTTAAAAGAAAAAAAGATTAATAGTCAGTTGCCATGGTAACAATTAAAATTAAAGTTAATTACCGTGAAAAAATAATTTCGAACTGCAGAGAAAAATGCTTATAACTTCTTTTCCAGTTAATTTAGAGGCTTCGAATTTTAGCACGAGGAACAAAACTCTCTCTGGAACAGTTTTTTACGCGCTTTTCAACGGTATTAAGCTCGAAGCGATGCGATAACTCCTTCCCATAGAAAATGACTATTTTATGAAACTTTCGGCTATAAATTGGAATAAAAGAAGAACAAATTCGAATTTCAGAAAAAACTCTCCGAGGTGCACACCCCCATGTTACAAACTAATTTCGTGCCAAATTTCATGAAAATCCGCCGAACGGTCTGGGCCCTACGCCGGACACAAACACACACACACACACACACACACACAAACATACTTGCTGCTTTATTATTAGTAGAGATTCATCCTTAAAAGCATAAAATGACATTTGAAACTTATAATGAACAGTTAATAAAAATAACAGCTGATATATAACAATAAACAGTTGAAACTCATGATAATTTTCAAGAAAAAAATATTTGTATGGATATTTGTTTTTGACTTTCCCTTCTCTCTTACTGTAAATAAATTTTGGAAAATTAACTTTACATATATTTCATTTTGTCGTTACTTCAGCGAGGTGTAGGGACTCCTCTAATCACAAAACAGTGGTAACCAAATCCTTGCACATAAATACGCGTATTGTTTTCTAGAAGCTGAGGGGCGTGACACACACTTAGTCCTAAATTTCTTCTCCCAGCTTTCCATATAGATTCTTTCTCTTCTCTTCAACAAACACAATTCCTGAGAACACCTCCTTCGCGGCGCCTCCGTAACGAGACAAAATGGCACAAAGGGGTCTCTTGAGCGAAACGCGAGAAGGGTCCTTCTCATAGAATTGGTTTCCTGCTTCCTCTTCCTTTCTTTTTAATACGAGTGACAGCCAATAGGAAGCGGTCTTTCCTATCCTTCATCCACTAAGAGCGCGAATCCTTTTTCTCTGCAGGATATATATTTTGGGAACTAATAGGAACGGGCGAAAAAAAAGGAAAATAAATTTGCATCATGTATGTTTCAAATAGTCATGTATCTGTGCATGTTTGATAGGTGATTACTCGACAATTTCTCATGCAAGCATATCTTTTTTCTTGTATTTCTTTCAAATGTTTTTTCATCCATCTGAAATTTAGTACTAAGTTCCTTCTAGAATCGTTGTGAAATGTTTTGGAAAAAATATGATGTGGTTTTTATAAAGAACAATGTGGAGCGATATTTTCGTGGTGCGGTGTACGTACGTTCATATTTTGGCTTTCGGCAATCTGAAAGCCTTTTCCACTGTTTATATTCATGTCCGGTTCCTTTAAAGATTTTCATAAACTTTTATTTTATTTTTTTGGGAGGGGGGGGGGGGGTAAACAGCACCGATTTTGCAGAGGAATTGAAACTAGCATTTTGGGAAAATGACTTGATAAAGGGGAAAATACGAGTAAAGGTCTCAAAAAAATAAATATTTTTTTCTTCATCAATCGATTCTACAACTATTCAATAATATACCCTGAAAGTTTCAACGCAAGATTCCAAGTCGTTTAAAAGTTATAAGCATTTGAGCGAGCGCCCCTTTTGGAGCAGTTGAGTAGGTAGTCCCTCATGAATGACCTGAAGGGTATTAGAGAACGTTAGCAGATGTCTTTTGTTTCTTTTAACAATTGAGACATCGGATAGAAATTTCTATAAGTATTAGTATCTAACAGTATAAAAAAAATTGATTCATTACTGCCGTAAATTTACCTTCACTACCACTCTTTTTTTCAAACGCGTTTTTCTCGAAACTATTTTTTTTTCAAATTTCAGTACACTCTAGCTCGCAGAGTTTCAGATCAAAACTTATTAAATTTAGCACACATTGTCTTTATGTATACACGCTTTAGTTGAACTATAATCATAAACCTATCTTTATTTTTACTTTTTTTATTGTAAAAAAGGAACAAAAAAAAAAAAAAAAAAAGGTTTAAAATCGTACTTAATTTTCCCATTCTAAAAAAAAATTAGAAATTTTCAGTTTTTTGTGACGATTTTAGTTCAACTAGAAGAGACATTTGTAAAAAAAGTAGATTTGAAAAAAATATCATTTCAGTAAAAGTTGTGACCTCCAGGATGTTCGCAAACTGCCGACCCGGGTGGCGACTTATAGTGTGCAGCAGCCGATATCTCCGCGATTTTTCAAGAAAAATGTTTAAAAATTTCAGTAAATGTTCTTCAATGTATCCATAAAATAATCTCAAATTCTCATTGAAATATATTTATTCTTTACATTAAAAAAATCATGAAAATTCCTCTTAATAGCCGTTTTCTGCGACGAAATTTTGATAAAAAGGGAAAGTTGCCAGCAATGATAGAATATCAGCAATGTACAGTTCTACTATCAACGAAAGAAATCTACCTGGCAGAATGCCAAGAATAATCTATCTATGTTCAGGGGGGAAGTGCTGGTATATGGGATGTGCCGTTTTTGCTCTCTTTCTAGCATACTTGATTTCTTCCAAACTGATGTTACGTGCCAGGTTATAAATTTAATTGCTCTCAACAAAAAAAGAAGCAAACATTCTGATTCATGTACTAAACGAACGCACCTGCACAACGAACTTCCCGAAAACTGGAATGGGTTCGTTCTTTTCCGCCATGTGCAGAAGCGTCCAAATGTCGAAATTCCGTGGTGAAACCGAAATTGAGTTCCGCAATCTGTTAAGGTGCCAAAACACGCTCAAGCTTACTTGACAAACATGCATGCACCTAAAAATTGCACGTTATTTATAGCACAAATAAGCGTTAAAATGCATTTTATTGCTTATTTGTACTATAAATAACGTGCAATTTTTGACTTTAGTTGTGCACAAAGCTCCCTTTTATTACTATGCATGCACTTGTCTTACGAGTTATCTTTATGAGTAGTGTTTCTTCGCGGTTGCTATATGGAAAGTGAAAGCATCATCAACATCGGGAGTTAATCGGTTCCGTTTCGGAGGTCGTTATAACGTAGTACGTTGTTGTAGCGCAGTCTCTATAAAGCGAGCCTAATGTATTTATATAAATTTAACATTGCAGAGTTAATTTTATCATTTTAACTCTGAAAAAAATGGATATAAATTAAATTTAGTATAAAAGGATATGTCCCGCAGTGGACCAGTCGGTAGAAGCTCGGTTCCCGCAGAGCACCGAAAGTGAAACAACATCGACTTAGGTCAGTGTTTAGAAGGGTGACAACCTCTGGCGGCTGGTTCCTGTAGGCCCGTGTACGCTAAAGGGAGCTGGGGCACGTTAAATAGGTCGTGGCTCCAATGTCCTCCAGGTGAAACGATACCTCTGGGGGGGGGAGGGGAATCCCAGGTGACGGTCTCTCATCTGGGAGCTGGTTCAAAAAATTAAAAGACTTTACAAAGGGGTGGAAATCGGACTCCTGCCTATAAGGGCCCCGTTAGACTCAGGAGCAGCGTACCCATTTTTCCTCGCCATGCGCGAGGACACGACAACAACAACAACAAGTATAAAAGGATAACATTTAATCGTTCATAACTCGTGCCGCGCGCAAAATACTGACACCAAGAACAAAGAAATTATGTCTGGTATTCTACTTCCTAGGCGAAGGTGCTAATCTGCCTAATTTCCCCCTGTAACCTTCACTTTCTGTCCTGATGTGTTTCAGAATCATGAAGTATTTGTCTACCTGTCGCTGAAAGCGTTTACTCCTCGAAGTAGTCTAGTGTGAGTGCTTTTCTCACTACAAGTTCTGGAGCCTTTTTTTTTTTGAATGTGAGTGCTTTTCGCATCAAGCGAGTGCTTGTGTGATTTACCGAATTTTTGTTTTCTGTCTCACCTAATATTAAGCCAGGTATGTACCTATAAAATAAATGAATGAATCAATAACTTATAGTTATTGTTTTATTAGAGTTTCCTTGTACTGAATAATTGTTTTTATTTTCGGGGATGACTTCACGAGGAAAATTGTTGCTTCAAATGGCTCTGATTCAAAATGTCTCTTATTAAACCCTTAAAATAGATGTACATAGTTTGCAAGAGCAATTTTTTCTTAGTTTTAATAACGAACCTTTTGTACTCCACGAAGCAAATAAAAAATACCTAAGTTACTTGCATAAAATTTAATGAAAAAAGTTCACCTGTACGATATATTTTAAACAATGTTATTATTTTTATGTGAGAAAAATTTTCACTCACGAGTTCTCAGGTTACTCATTTTGATGCGAGTTCTGAAGGGTTAATATTAATCCTGCTTCTGATGCAAAAAAAAACTGTTTGTTGTTTGAAAATTAAAATTTGATGCTCAGTTCAATGGAAGGAACGTAATGCAAAGAAAATTTACAAATAAAGCATTGCTCAGTATATTATTACTGATCATGCGTTATCATAATGCGTACTTGTGTACATATTATTCAAATAATAAAGACAGTTTCTTTTTTTCCTCCTGGATTACACAATGAATAATTATAAAGAAACATCTGAGTATAAAATTAGCGATTTTTTTATCTTTCACTAGTTAAGCAAAAGTTACAAATACAATCGCATATAAATAGAACCGCGGACATTCGGACAATGGATATGTTACAAGTTTTCTGTTGCATGCTTTTGATGATCTCTAGTTAGAAGAAAGTACAGAAAATGGAGGAAACTGTTTCTTTCAGAATAGAAGCTCTTCCTCGTATTTCGGCTAAGAAACTCCATTGTTCGACTTGCCATTGTGCTTTTCCTCTACTCCTTTTTGGCCAATTGAGATAGATTCTTTAGCTAAATCTGATCTTTTACCGTGGAAGAAGATAAAAAAACAAAACGGCATAAGATAGTATATCCCAAGGAAAATTGCTACTTAATGAACGTTAAGAAGGTAACACATTTCATAAAAAAATTTTAAAGAGCTTCATTTGATCGATGCAGTTTTTGCATTTTATAATGTACGTTCAGTTTCTTTAAGCTTTTAATCTGTACGTAGAAAAAGAAGGAAAATTGAGAACAACTCCAAAGGAATTAATGGAGATTATTAGTTGCAAACTATTTTTTTTAGAACACGAGTAAAGTTGACATTGCTATTTTAATAAATATTAAAAGATAAATTCATTCTCGGAAATAAATAACTAATTATGTAACTTATTATTTACAAAGCAAAATAAAAAAGAACAAAACGCAAAATAAATAAACAAGTAAATAAAATCAATTAAAACTTACGAAAATTTTACTCTGCCCCTTACATGGCCCTATTATGATGCCTCAGCTAACTAACTGTTTGGCAACCCAAAATACCGTTTGGAAAAATAGCGCCCCCAAATGCAGAGTTTTCGTAAATTTTTCAAAAAAGAAAAGTACTAAATACCGTTTTTAACACATCAAGCCTTTTTAAATAAGAATTTGCACTTTTATCTTCATTTTCGTTGATGCGTTAAATTAGTTAGCTATGCAATTTCTTAATGCTTTGATTTTTTTTTTTTTTTTTTTTGAGTTACTTTTGCATTTGTGGAAAATACATAGTATTGATTTCTTGAAGCTGTTGAAAACACATCGTACATCTTTTAAAAAGGTCATATTAAATTAACTCTAAAAGCATATTCGTTAGTAAATATTAATGTTAACTGAAACATCAAGACGAATTTGGCCGATTTAAAAACTATCATATCAAACTTTATGTTCCTAATACATAAATCTGCCTTTTTTTTCTAGTCTTTAGTTGTTCTTATTCGATGTTAAATACAGTTTTACGCTTTTATTTATTTACATCTTCTCTATCTTTCTTTGGATTTTCCAAAAAAATAAACTAAAGATGTTGTTGATGATATGAATTTTTGTATAGGTACCGAATGTCACTATTGGTAATATTGCCAATAAGGCTGAAATATAAAATGTGTGAAATTCTCACTTCAAGTGACGACATTTCTATATACTCAGGGACAAACATTAATTTTTCTGTTGCAGCACGCGTGAGATCTTTTATAGTAACAGAAAAATTTTCCAGTCAAATGGCTGCCTGCTACCATGTTCAATATCAACTGACATCAAAAACATTGACCTTGATTTTAATTTCAGAAAGGCCAAAATACTTATCTCCCTTCTCTAATGCTATCATAGAAAGTGAAACACAATGCATATTTATTTATGAGAAGCATTTATCCGGATAATCACTCGTCTGTCCTTTAAGCGTTATATTCAACGAAAGCTGGTCACGATAAAACAGAGGGAATTAAAGAAGAAATAACCAATCATGCTCAAATACTGAACTACAAAATTGCCATTTAAAATACAAAAACGTAAAGAGCATAAATGATTTTTTATACTAGTTAGTCTATCCATCTTATTTTAATACGTAAAAACATTGAGTATAGGTTCTAACTGAAATGTTTGTCTAGTAGTTCGTACAAGGTGGTGCTAGAGGCTGAAAATTATTAGCACGCAAAATGTTCGATAAAAATAATCACACAAAAAATATTGTAATAGGAAATGATATTAGATTTCTAATCAACATGATAATAAAAATCTGAGTGAGGAGGTAGCTAAATCAATATCAAAAAATTGAAAATGGGGTAGTTAGTTCCGATACAAAGCTATTTTCTCTTAAAATTCAAAAGCAAATGTTTTTATAAAATAAAGTTAAATGATAACAGTGTTGTTTCTTTGGACCAAAATGCAACACTAATTGCAAATTACTGCATTAGGTTGGGTTAAAAAATGTTAAAAATATAGAAAGTGACATACGTCATTGAAAATACATATTTAACTGATCCAAATGCAATAAATAATGAACAAATAAAGTAAAAATAAATAAATTAAAGAAATTATAACTTATAAATAATATAGATAACGTATAAAATCCAAAAGTGCGAAATCCTTATGAAGATCTCAAACATTTAAATATATTTTTAATGATTAAATTAAGGAGTTAAATATATATATATATATATATATATATATATATATATAAAGACGAAGCGTACTAATTGATTCCAGCTACAAAATAAACATTGAAATTAAAAAGAAAATATACATAAATAAATAAAAATAAAATAATATAAAATAAATAACGTATGAAATCCATATCCAAAAGTGGAAACCCTTGTGAGGAGTGCAAAAAAGAAAATTTAATTTAAAATAATTAAAATAGGGAGCTTTTTAGATTTGTAGTTTGAAAGTTTGGGCAACTATCCATTCAATGCAGTATTAATTCAGTACAACTACAAACACTATTTTGGAAACAATACGAAGGTATATCTCTAATATATATATAAAGATATACATAAAAAGAAAGGTGCTGAAATGATTCAAACTGCAAATCAGCTTACCTAAAACTTTCCATAATTAAAAACCGACACCCACATCGTTCGAACTATTTACACGCATTATTTGATTTGATTGCAGATGCCCTTCCCCGATGCCTATAATTAAGAGCCGAGTTTCGAAGGTAAACAGCGTTTGAAAAAATCTATGTGACAAGCTCAAACAAAGAGGCAGTCGAAAGTTTTAATTAGGAAAGGGCGAAGAAGAGGAACTTACGCTATGTGGATGGGCGTTCTAATCTCATGCAAATTGCTCTAGCCACCTTCTGAGAAGACGTCCGATGCGACTCCAATTCGGTTTCCAATTTCAGATTACCCAGTTTTGCTGGTTACGCTCCTACTCATTACCATAAACGAAGCTAAAATTCGACGCCTTATGTTAACTTGTAGGGATCGTCCTCATATGTCGCAAACTTTGGCTGTTACGCTATACTTTCTATAAATCATGAACCTTAGGAAATAACCCCGTATACAAAAAAATCAGTAGCATGTTTTAAAAAGTTAAAATTTGCCTTTGTGGAGAAATAATTAATGACAAAATTAAAACAACGAATGCTGATTTTCTTTGTCACTATGTGTGCCTAATAAATTTTTACATTAACAGGAGAGAGGTAATTAAACGCTGTATATTATCCATAACTGCATACATTTGTGTCTTCTGGTTGAGCGTTATTGCTTAACTTCTGACATGCTTGATGCCACCGCAATTTGCATTTGTTGCATTGGATGAAACGTTTTCTCATGGTTTGTGTGATCACTTTTATTGTTATTAATTTCGAGACTATAACTAAAGCATTCCACTATGCTTCATTTTTCTTTTTTTTTTTTTTAAATTCCTGCATTTTACTTAGAAACTCAATTGAATTTATATATCTGGTAGCAATAATAGTTCTTGAAGACTTAGAATTATCTTCTTTTGATCCCAAATGACCTTTTAACATCAAAACCTAAGGAATACTTCCGAGAAAAAAGATCTTCTTGCAGTGCCCTCGATGTGACACATTAATATATTTTATGATTACAACTATGATAATATTACTGACATATTTTATTAAGCTACAGGAATTCTTTGTCCAATTTTTCAATTTTTGTTTGCTAAAGCCTCCTTAAATTTAAGGAGAACATAAAAGTAAACATTTCAAGCTGTACTCAGAAAGCATCATTAATCGCAACGAAAATTTCTGATTAATACAAAAGTTATTAAAATATACTTTGATAACATTGGGGCTTAAAAAAATATTTTAAAAAAGTATTCTCACGCTCCGTTATAATGCATTTTAGACATATATTTACAAAATTCTAATTCTTCTTAGAGCAAAATAGTTAAAAATTCAACCTAATATCAATTTTTAATGCATTCCGACCTCTTAAATACAGCATTGGATAACACAGAGAGCATAATAAATAATATTTAATTCAACAGCAGTCTTTCCCTTCAGAAATGCATTAAAAGAATCACCGTTTAAAAATGCATTAAAATTTGGAGCCATTTTAAGAGAATGTTAGAGCGAAAACAGAGAAAAATTTTTCCTTTAAAATGATACGAAGCATTTTATTAAAAGATGTTTTAAAAATAAATTCGTTAACGTTTCTTTTATCTGAAATGATATACACTGGAACCATTTCAAAGCTTTTAGGCGAATTGAAGGATTATGTATTTCTTTCTTTTCCCTTATAATGTTTTTACATTTGTGTAGGATATTTTGTTTCTACATAGAATTCAATGTTTCGTCAAATTTCTGGAAGGAAATACAGGATTTGTGAATTCATGAAATACTAATTTCGTAAGAAAAGAAGTAATAATAATTACTTTGTTCAGAGTTATTTTTAAATCCATGTATCCCATACAGAAGCATTACTTAAATTTTGGTAATGCTTTATTTTTGACATTGAACTTTATTTCCTTTGGGTCCGTGATATGTACTTTTGAAATTCTTAAAATATTTAATGTATGCTCCAAAAATAAAGCACCTTTGTAATATTTTTCTACTCTTATTCTGTATTAGGACTGAAGAGTCATAAGAACATTGTTTTCTAACATCTTAAATTCAGTGTTTTGTTAAAAATAGGCAATTTGATTTACAGGGAATTAAAATACTTTAATGCGCAAAATATTTTCTCCTTTGAAATTTATTCCTAACATATAGCAATAAAAGTGATACAATGAAATTTGACTTCATGGTTTAAATACACTTATATGGGTCTATCTTCCAAGTTCATAGAAATTACCCACCTTACAATGCATAACTTGGTGCTGGTTTGTATGTATTTTGTGTAGAACAAAGACCATTCTATACGTTTGAATAAAACTTTTAAACCAGATTCGAATGCTCCTTAAAAAGATTTTACTTAAATTAGATGCAGTTCCCTAAACAAATATTACGTAAAACTGACAAATAAATAATAATGATGATGATGATGATGATAATAATAATAATGTAAAGAAAATACATATAGGCAATATGAATACATAATTAAAAGGTAAATACAATTTAAAATTAAACTCTGAGTGGTAGAAAATATGTATTTATTGGTTTGCCCTCCAACCCTTCTCCCTCCCCCATCACAAAATGTCCCGCAATTTATCCGATTCGTTGAAAAAGGGATTCCAATCAATCCCAAAACATATGTCTTTTAATGCTTATTTGTGCTTTCTTAACGGGACATTATTTTTTATTAATGTCTACTGTAGTTTAACCTAATGGAGTCGGGAGTAACATATCTTTTCTATGTGCCTCCAGTCCTATTTTCAGTAACAATTAATTTTTGATCGGCAAATGCGTTACATTGTCGTTACTATGTTTCCTTTTTCACCTAAGAAGACACTTCGTTTACTTTGCGTGCATATCAAGCAGTCGCTGTTACGCTATATGATCTGGATGCTGTGGTTGTTTTCTCTCTCTATCTCTTTGGGCTTTCGAGCAAATGTGCGTAAGTGCGTGATCTTATAAATGTTAGGAAAGCATGTTTTTATTTTTTATGGTAAAGATATAATTTTTGTTTTCGCTTAACTAAAGCTTTTAACTAAGTTTATAACGTTTCTGCTGTTATCCAATTTTTTTAGTAGTTCAGAAAGAGCTACTTCATCAAGTCAAACTTTTATATGATACGTTATTACTGAACTCTGCTATAAATCCGAGCAATATTTGATTATATTCATTCGAAATATACATAATTTTTTGCCGAATTAAATTTTTATGAAATTTAATATATTTTTGAATTATCTTAGCTTTTTGAAAATAAATCAAAACATTGAAGTTACATACACATAAATCAACAGAATAATAAAAATGTTTCACGATATTTTTTTTTTCTTTTCCGGAAATAAATAATGAAATTTCAAATTTGCGTTTTGTTTCAAATATATTATTTCCCCAAATAACCGTTCAAAGTGTGGATTGGTATAGTCACTGTTAGTTAAACATTTCAGTTTAAAATATGCAATGTTAATTGTATTTTCATACGATTTGAAATATCGAAAACGCACTGTATCGATGCCCCTTGATTAATAACATTTGCTTTAATATGTTACCAACCCATTATCCCTTACACATGTACTTCTTTGCTATTTCAAACCTGCCAAACACTTTAAAATATGAATAACACAAATAACATCGCCAAATTAGAAAAGAACAATAGTATCAAACAAAACAAAGTATACTTTTTATCTCATTTTTGCTACTTTTCTGGAATTTTAACAACATTTAAAATACGTGTTAATTTTTTTACATCTTTATTTATTATTTTTTTGAAAATTACTGAAGCTAAAATTTAGAAGCTATGATAATAGGCATACAGCGATGATTCGTTTAGGCGGATAGTAATGTTTAATATCGATCCACATTCTTTCAAGTAAAATATATGAAACTCTCGTTCCGTATATTAATGTTTAATTTAGCATGAGAGCATCCCAATTTATGCACTTTAAATACTCCGAACTTGCTAAACTTTAATCGGATGAAAACTCGCTGATTATTATCCAAACTGCGTAAATAAAACAAGAAGCCACAAGACTGAGTCCTTTCTAATCACAAATCTGGCAACAACATAAATTTCGAACGACGCGCACTCTGTCGGTAGGCGTTGATAATTCCTAACATCTGTTGGCGCCGGTAGTTAATGAAGGGAGGTGCTTCCGTCTAAAAATGGCGCTGAGGATAAATTAAATATTAATTGAAAAGCAATTACTGAATTTTGCGATTAATGGGAGCAGGGATTACTTTGCACGGGGAAGAGTATTTAAATGAGATGCACACGCGGTTTTAAGCACTAATGATTCATTTTTGGTTTTAGACTTTTATGAATACATTTTGCGGAATGGGCTCAGTTAATGGATGGTTTCGGGACTTTTGAAACAGATGAAAGATGAAACTAAACAAACTTTAAACACAATTTGTTTTGTAAATTATTTCAGAATAGATGGGAACTACAATGTTGATCACCATCTCTAAGCATTGCTGTGAAGTTTTAATAAATACGTAGACAAGAGTCATATTTCAAAAGCTTTTTATTTTGTTAGACATGAATAAAGTTGAGAGAAAAAACTGATCTACTTGTTATTCATCTTCTATTATAAATGGGGTTTTGGTACTATTTATGGCTTTATGTAAAATAACCAATGGCATAACATGTACCAAAGTTGCAAACAAAAACATTTTTTCATCTCTGAGTTCTCTTTCCGCTGTGATTTCATTTATATCAATTTCACGCAGAAGATCGCAAAAATGATGTAGCAATTTTCTTCACATATTTGACCGATATTACGCTGTTCTTAACTCACAACAACAACGGGAAAAAAAGCAATCTTTAACATATATTTTTTTTTCTCATGGTGCTTCCATCGAAATATTAAACCGAAGAAACAATATGACGAGATTTACAATGAATTATTATCGCAAATAGCATTGCAAAGCGTTTTTTTAAAACAGTTTTTAGAAGTGAAGACATTTGATTATTTTATTTTTCGAAATAAATCTTTTTATTGAAAAAAAATTCTTTAATAATTTAACAAATTAATTCATAGCTTTTAATGAATATAGGGTAAATTTCCATATCTGACATTAGGGTGGAGCGAAAAGTAGAAGATTTATTTATTTAGTTTTAGAAATTGTCTTTGGTATGTGAAAAAGTTTCGTACCCGTGCAGAATTTAACGTAGCAAACATTTTGCAAAAATTGATTGACATTTTGATCACCGGCAAAAACTCAGAATTTTCAGAAAAAAAACATAACATTTTGTTTCTAATTTGGCATAAGGGAGACATATATAACACACATGAAAAAGATTTTTGCTGATAAAATGGTATTTTGCACGCCCAGAAGAGATATGAAAGTCTTAGAAATTCAAAAATTGTCCCCGCTTTTACACAATGTGTATAAAAAATTGATTAAATAAATTCTTAACTAGTTGTTACAAAAAAAAAAAAAGCGGTAAAGAAAGAAAGAAACAAACAATGCATTAATTTGTATAACAAGATGTGTGTTAAACAAGTAACACGAATATTTGGAAAAAAATTGAAAATAACTCACTGATTTTCAACAAAAGAAATAATCCTCTGTATTTACGAGACATAAAGACATAAAATATAAATACTCTTTCTTGCAGATACTATTGTAACAAATATATATCTCCGAAAATAGAGAAACAAATAGACGATCTAGTTTGTATGGAAAAATCAGATGGGGTAATTCCAAAGTCATGAAGAAAAGAGTTCATCTTCGACTAGAAGTATTTTATCAATTGCTATTTCTAGGTTATGTTTTCTGCAGGGAATGGGTTTTGCATAAGAGGCCTTAACCATGCGTCGTGGTAAAAAATATTAAATTTCTCAATTACCAGCAACATTGTGTATTTTTTTATGGTGCAAATGCGTCATTATATGTGATACTTTCAAATTATATTTTAATGGATATACACAAAATTATACCTATTAACCATGAAAATTAAGCATTCTTGTAACAAACTGTCAAAAATCCATGTATTTTTAGAATCGAAATAATACATAAGTAAATAAGAAAAAATAAAATGAAAAAAAAAAAAAAGTAATAAAATGGCTGAGATATTTAGTAATGCAGCAAAAGCACACAAGACGTGTAAAAAAGTTTTATGTTATTTTAAAAGCAAATAAAATATTTATAAGCAATTTTATTTGCTTCTTTGATAACTAACACTACGATACGCAGAAATAAAATAAAAATGAAAAAAATGTTTTCTTATACCCTAGTACAAAAATAAAATAGGAAATGTAAAACGAGAAGTTTAATTATGTTGTTTAATATAAAAAAGAAAACTGATACATGCAAAACTAATAAATTTAACTTGTTGATTACGAGGAATAATTACAGACAAATTGTATTAAGTTGATTGCTTCATAAAAAAATATAATATAAGTATAAATCAAAGTCGAAATAAAATTTTCAACTTTTGCTAGATTCAAGAAGGATTTGTGAAAACAATTGGTTTGTCGTGCGTTGTTCAGAAAAGTAATTTAGATATCTAAACATAACATTTTGCAGTGAAAGCATAACAAAACATATTTGTGAACCTAAATTTTCCATAGCACTCGCAACCTCTTGATGTACATAGTTATATCATTCTTTACAGCAACAAGCATTCATGATTCTTCAACAGCAGAACGAGTTAACTTCTCAATAGTATCGTCACGGCTAATTGAAGTTAATACCTTGTAGAACAAATATCTTCGAGTGGATATTTTATAGAGATGTGCGTGCACTTTCATTAATCTAAATTTGAACATTATCTAGAGGACATCAAGAAGTTCCGTCTAGAACTAGACGAGCCTACTTCCCGTATATATCAACAATTTATAATCTAGCTAACTCTCGCTCTTTCTCATTTATCAGTTAATTTCTTTAAATGCACCTTTTTCAATGGTTAATATATATTTTTTCACTCATACATGCATTTCTTAACTCACTAATTTATTTATTCATTCTTTCATTTATTTATTTATTCATTTATTCATTTAGAAATATACTTAAAAATCCAGATAAAAAACATGTATAGGAAAATAGGCTTGTTTATTTCTGGATGAACTTCGTGTGTGCATATATTCTACGTCATAAGATCTTTCCAATAAAGTTTGCTACAAGCAAATCCGTCCGTTAAATCACGATTTACATAGGATTAAAAATTTTCCGTCGGCGCTAATGTTAAATTTTTTGAACTGTTCAAAATTCGAAAAACTGCTCAAAGATTTGTTCAAAGTTCGTTCAAAGTCGAAATAAAGGAGCTTCGATATTATGTACATTTCCCTCATAGGCGATAATGTTAAAAAATTTTGAGCTGTTCAAAATTCATTCAAAATATTGCTCAAAACTAAAACTAAAATTTGAAAATGAGGTGCCTCTTTCGAGATATTTCGATTGCAAAAAACAATTCTTTCGAATCGGACAATTCACTCAAAAGTTACAAGGGGGAGAGGGCAAACCGACAGACACCAATTTTCTGCATCTCAAAACACTACTTTCAAATTTTTTATTTTTCAATCTTTATTTAATTAATTTCCTTATTTTTTACTTTTCTTCATTTATAGTGATACTTTTACGATAAGTTAAGCCTTTTTTACGGGAAAGCAAGCAAAATAACTCACTGATGAATTAATAATTCAGAATTTTGGGTGTGTTTGAAAGTGATAAAATAATAAGTTCTACGATTTTAACGAAAGTGACTTTTTTTTTTAGCCTCAGAACTAGGGATGTAACGAATAGTGGTTTGGCCGAATAGCCGAATACCGAATATTCTGCCACTCCTCCCAGGCCGAAGCCCAATATTCGGCCAATGTCTTAGGCCGAATACCGAATATTCGGCCGCCGAATATTAAAATTTCTAGAAAATCGTTGTAATAGAAAGTATTTGACAAATTTAAAATTATTGACAAAGTCAAACACCAATTACACACAATCTATGATGTATGATTTAATTCTGTTTGTTAAGAATTTAAAACTATTTAAAATTATACTATTTTCTCTATTGTTTTGAATGTAATAAAACTAAGAATTTCAACCGCAGGTGGAATAGAAATGACAGGTTTTATTGGTAGTAAGCATTAGCATTATTTTACTAATTATTTAATTCGAATGAAAGAACTACTATTACTTAGTGAATTTTTTCCTTGCTCAAAACTGTTTTATGAAGATATTTTAGAAGTTATAAAAGTTAATATTTTTATTTTATGGGGTTTTTACATACCTATCTTTAAACGATCTATTAAAATTTAATACACTTAACTGGAATATATTTTTATACATTCACATTTTTCACATTCCTCTCTTACCCAATATTTACAATAAATTAGTCTACCCAAACAAAGTCTGACTTCCACTTTGTTAATAATAACAAAATTAACTTATCATGTATCATAATTAACTCTTGCCAGCTTTGGGAGCAAATGCTAAATATAAAATACAATATTACAACTTTAAAATATGCTTTTGCTCAGTCAAGAATGAAACTAGTTTTAAAAAAGTAGTTTTTTTCTAAATTATTTTTAGTTTTTAAAACTATAAACTAATGTATTATTTTGCAATAATTATAATACAATTTCAAATGTTTAAAATTTACTAATTTCTTTATTTTTTTACATTTTTACTGCAGCAGAACTATTCGGCCGAATAGTCTCTCAATATTCGGCCAAAGGGCCGAATAGGCCGAATACCGAATAGTGGCCGAATATTCGTAACATTCCTACTCAGAACCCCATTCTCTTGAGAAAATGGGATTCCAATATAGCACACTGATTTTTACCATTTAAAATTTTTATGAATCAATGTTACATATTTGATTGTTTAGTTATCCTTTAGTTATCCCTGTTAGATTTTATTTTTATTCATAATTTAATAGTTAAATCTGTTTAATACAGAAAAATTTCCATTGTTTTAAGATTTATTAGTTATGTAGCTGAATCAATAACATGAAATTCCATCAGCTTCCGCTGCAGTAGCATTAATTCTGATACTAGTTTTCTATACTGCAAACTTTTGCTTGGAAATAATCTGTGTATCAGCAAATGTCGTATTTCGGGAAAAGCGTAATTAAAATTCACATACAATATTCTAATTTGTTTGACCAAGCCGCATTTTCTCGGAACCATTGTTTTTTCTACCTTTCTTTCTTTTTTTTTCGTTGAACATTTCAAGGATTTTCCTTAAGATAAAGTAATTAAAATTTCCATTTAATTAATGAATGAAATACATAAAGTTTACACTGAATAGGTTTTGTTTATTATTTTTTATTAAGACGCATTATCTCGGAAGGTCTATGATAAGATATTCTGAAGAGTGAATGAAAGTTTCACTTATAAAAAACCCCTACAATTTCAATTTTAAGAAATGCCGGGAGGGTGGCGTTGTAAAAGAAAATATTTGCTACATTAAATTTGTCAGAATAAGTTTAGAAATGGTTGATTACAAATCAATGACTGAATGAAATATTATTGAACATTATGATGAATGTAAGTTTCACGAACGATATAAAATACTATTGGTTCACGTTAGGATCAATAGAAAAAAAGCAGTTCAATTAGGCGTGTTTCTAGCCGGCATGGCGGCGTAGTGGTAAGGCACTGGAATCGTACGCCCAAGTTCACAAAATCGAACCTGGCCCAAATTGGTGGATTTTCAAGGTGCAGAAAATCTTGAACGTCCCATGTTGCACGATTATGCGGCATGTTAAATATCCCTTGAGTATCCGTTTGGCTTGAATATTCTCGGCTAAATAAAATTCGTAGTGCAATTTAGCATCATTTAGAGGTGAGGTGCAGCCATCTAGGGGGAAACTGATGCGTCAAAATTCTCAAAGGTAAAATGACATCCACCGATAGTGGTGCTACTTGAAAGAAAGGACGCATATTTCCGAGGGATGCACTAGGTCTGCAAAGGTTAGTGACCATACGCAGCCTCGTTAGAATGATTTTAATAACCATTAAGGTGTCAAATAGCTTGGAATTCTACGGAAAGAAGCTAGTGTGGTCAATGCATGCAGAAAAAATCTTTTAAAACCTTATTTTTGAAAAAAAAAAAAAAAAAAAAAAAAACAAGCTCTTCATTCACCGGGGTGTGTTCAGTCACTGGTATGTTTACCTTGCATCAAAACTAAATGGAACTTGAAAACAAAATTGGAACTAACCAATTTACATCCAATTTCTGAAGGAAAACATATGGAATTCCGATTCAAACTGTTAACTAACATTTTAAAATGTACCAACACTGGATAAGTTTATAAAGAAAGAGTCTTATGTAGGGAATCCTTCTGATAATTACGTTCTTAAATGCATCTCTGAAAAAACTACGTAAAATTAAAGTAATATGCTGATGCATTTTTCGGGCATCGAAGTTTTTTCTAGGATAAAATGTTTCTTTTTTATTAATTTATTTTTCTTTTATCAATTAATTAATTAATTGATGAGTTTAGTTATTATAGTCTTTTCTTTTTAGTCTTTTTTAAATTACTTAACCTAGAAGGACACGAGTTATTTATGTATTTAAGGGTATCAAAAGCTCGAAAAATATATATAAAATTCTAAATTATAACGTACTAAAATTATTCTAATTCTCACAGGATTGCGAAATCTTTGTATCAAAGATTGTTGCATAAACCGTGCCTTTTGAATAATTTATGTTGCCCACAGCGAAGTCCTTGTCCGAAGCCAACCAAAAACATTTTCAATTCAAATGCCTAATTGAAGTACTAATCTTTCTAAATCATATCAAATGTCATGCTTTCGTAATTATAATTCACGTGAAAGTAATTTACAATTTTAAAATATTAATTAGATGCATTGACGAAATGACAAATGCAATTTTATCTTCTTTAAATTTGTATTTAAAGTAATTATTGAAGAAATGCACTAAAACTAAATGCACAGGATAAGCGCTGAATATTTAAGGAGCGCTAGCGTTATTCTCCTTCCTTCTATCGGTTTACCGAGATTATTCCAAAGCTTTTCGTTATTTATTTTCTTGTAAATTAAGCATTGTCTCCTGCAAAGCTGGGGTATAAAGTAAAATCGTTATTAAAAGAGCGAAATCCCTAAACATGCGAAAGCTCCCGCTAAGACAACACGAAGCGAGTTTTCCAAGAGCAGCTTAATTTCTCTTTCTTTCGCTCCCGGATTCGACACTCCGGCTATTTACTCCCCCGCCCGTCAAGCATCCGGGACAATCTGCGGCAGAATGTCCCGTTGCCATGGCAACGGCATGCCCTTCCCTTTACACAATCTTCCGTAACCTGTTTGCCCCGAGTTTGCTGGGGCTCCGCTTGTTTTTGTTTCTGCACTCAGAGGGGCGGAGGGGTAAAACCCCTCTAGATACAAAACGACTCCTTGGCGCCATTTTTATTCTTAAATAATAAAACGTCTTGGTGAAGTTATCCTTTTTCATATCTACTCAAGTAGACTGCGTATTTGATAGTAAGAACTATATGCAAAAGTGATATGTTTATGAAGCCTTCAAAATGCAACCGCACGATGTTACTAGTTTTGAAAAAAAATAATAATGGGCAGATGAATCGCGTATTCTTTCTAGTCAAAAGTTTTCTTTAGTGGTTAAAGAAATGCTTTTATTAAAAAAAAGAAAGAAATATGTTGCGGATATTATATCAGAAAGAAAAATTCATTTTCCCCTTCTTTTCTTTCTTTCATTTTTTTTTTTTTTTGCAATGACCTAAACATTAAAGGAGTTAGGATTCAAAATTATTGTGAGAATAACCAAGAAACATTGTTTTAGCTGTACTGTTTTAAAAATAGCTATAAAAATAATTAGTTATTAAAGCAGTTATTAAAAAATCATTACTGCATGTAAAAAAGGCTGTAAGGTATAAATAAAACAATAAATCTCGATAAATCGTTAATCTTTTTTTTTTTTTTTTTTTTTCCATCTTTACAGTTTAAATATGTTATTCTAAAGATGTGAACTCATTTCTCTAAAAAATATTAGTTTTTATTGGTACTAATTTCATCTCTACTATACGTAATAACTTCATTCTTTATTATAAACGAAAGTATACTGTATTCCGAACCTTTTTCCCAGAGAACATTTAGTATATCTATGGATATCAATTGCAACTCCACTGTATTTTTTATTTTTTTCTTATTATAAAAGAAATTGCATTGAAAACTTGTTTCTATGAATAAACAGTATTCCTATGAGCACTGATTTAAACTTACTCTAGTCTGCATAATTTCCTTTCTTCAGTATTATAAAATGAAATTCTGCAATGAAAATTCGTTTTCCATGAGTAATTAATACTCTTAGGAACACTAATTTTATTCTACAATTTTTTTTCTCATTTACTCTAAAATAATATTCTGCAGTAAGAATAATTTCTGTAGCTCATTGTGTTGCAGACACGGTGATACTTTGTTCAATAATTGTATTAATTTTCTTACATGTTCAAGAACATCATTCATAACTAGGTATTTTAGTGAAAGTTCGCTGTATCGCAAGTATTGGAGATTATGGTTTGCACCCGCAAACATACCCGCAGGGCAGCCTAATTTTGTAAGATGTAAATTAACGAGAACAATATATTTCTAATAGAGCGGAAAATAGAAGAATAAGGAATAAATTTAGAAGGGATAAAAATACATTCATACATACACACCTACCTACTATTGGATGTAGTATTGTAGGCTTATCTAAGATAGCCTTTTGGTGCTATCTTAGAATGTAAAGAATTTGTACTGCGCAAATAGAGAGCTTTTATAGTTTTTGTTGTACATATAAAACCAAAATTCACGAATTAAGGAAAACGGTATTTTCAAAAATTATTAAATATTGAGGGGCAAGGTGCATAAACACCAAAATCGTTAAATTTAGTACTATTGATAAAAAAGGCGAAAAAAGAATTGTAGTAATATGGTTTTTTTTCCAATGATCTAACCGGTACATATTTGGTGAATGCATTGAAGTTGTAATCTTTAGTAGTAAATATTCCGAGTTGCTCTATGTTTTTGCTTACGGAAACGTAGCGAACGTTTGCACATGGGTAAGGTGCACTTGGATTTTATTAATATAGGCGTAAGACAAGAGTTAAAAATAAAGAGGAGAAAATTCTATAAGGGCTAAAATTCCAGGGGCTTTTTCGGCCTATTTTGTTAAATAGCATTAAATTTGGAAACCTTCCCTCCCCCCCCCCCCCACGGCCCTTTGTTCTTTTTTTCTCTTTTAAGTTAAGATTTTCAAAACGAATTTTTGTCTTTTAAACCTAACAAACCAATGTTTAATAACATAACAAGGTAAAATGCATGATAAAAACTTTTGAAGACAACAGTTGTTTTTCTTTTTACTCTCAAATAAAGCTAACTTATTTTATTTTCTGTAATATCATTCAAAACGAAACCTTTTGTGTTTAAAGTAATGCTTAAACGCATACACGCACTATTCTCATATTCTTCTGCTCGAATTGTAGCTTGGGTTTTAAATACCATGAAGCCAAAAAATTTTGCGTCGCTAGTAATTGCTATTTTTGCATCGCGTTCTATATGTACCACAGCCCAAATCAACCAAGATTTTACATTTTAAATATAATATTGACACACGTAAATCATAAGAATTTTACAGATACTTTTTTGCCTTGTTTTGAAAAGGTACTAAACGTAAAATAATACATCAAACATAATTTGATGCGCAATGGCAACTTTTTTGCAATGTATCGTCTCCTAAACATAATAATGTTTCGTAGCGTGTTTGAAAAATAATAAATAATGTTATCACCTCCAGAAAATGAGCGAAATTTTGCAGTGTGCCAAAAATGAAGCCCATCATAAAAATTCTGTTAAACAACTCATATTAGCACACTGCCTTTATTAGAACAGTTTGTGCTCGAGAATTTAATTGAAAAATAATGTTTATGATTTCCATATAATCTTAGTTTTTTATTTCGCGGCAAAATGATTACTTGTTTTGACGAAAACACGAGATTTAAGCAGGTAAATATCTAGCTGAGCTTCATTTTAGAGAATTTTAAACTACTTTAAAACAAATATTAGCCTTCATCTTAATGTTTACAAACGTCGGAAATAGTCCATTTTGTCAATTTTTGACGAGACCCATAGGAACCGAAACCTTGGAAATATTTTTGAAGATATATTTTTACATTTAATACGCCGATTATTAGGTTAACGCCCGTGACTGACACGGGGGAAAATTACCGGAAAGTTTGCCTATGTCCATGCGTTATTTTATTTCTAATGCGCGTCTAAGACCCGTTTAGACTTTGTTTATATAATGTATTTTGTCTATGTAACTTTTACCCCACCCCCGCTTCCTAGTCACCTTTCCACAACCTGAAATTGCAAACAATAACTTACACTATATACTAGTCTTTCAGAAAAAAATCATGCTTAAAGGGGTTAAAACTGAAACGAAAATAGAACAACCGAAGGTTTGTACTTCTGGACGCTTTGATCTGATCAGCAGACAACGTTCATACACACATAGGGATATGCAGATACAAATTTGCTGATTCATTCATGTACGAAGATTATTTATATTTCTTTAACATATCTGTACCCCAGAGGTAAACTATCGCAACTAACATTTTACTAATTTTCTAGGAAATGCAAAACAAAAAATGATGAGACTGGTGTTTTTACTTAAATCATTTTTAAGTTGCTTTTCTTTGAATTCAAAACGTTAACAAATCTGTTTTTAATGAAAAGTTCTACGTATAGGGTAATTTTGGTCTAATAGGGTAATAACTAAAGTCTGATCTGTGAAGTAGGGGATCAGTTACGATGGTTTACCTCTGTTCAATAATTTTGCCTTTCTAACCGTGCTTCACATACGATACTTTACCACTAAAAAGAATGAATTTCCTTAACACACTTAGCAGCATAAGCCCAAAATCAGAAAAAATGTAGATACGATAGTTTGCCTCTGAGGTACAGATATTTGCTCGTGTCCAGTTGGCGGAACCCTCTGAAGAAGTGCAATTTCGTAAGACAAGATTTATGATAATGAAGTTACTTTTAAAGATTTTCGCTCAAAAGTTATAGAAGTAGCTTGACCTGATGGAAAAGCTGCATTTAAAACTGCCCTAAGATATGCAACGGTAATTCAACATGTTGACCAAAGATGGCTGCCCGTTAGTTAGTATTTATTGAAGTTTTGTTTGAGAGACCTCACGAAGAACGGAGCGCGTGAGAATGGACTCGCATGTATAATAAGGAGGGTTTCACTCGGGATAAACAAAAAGGAAGTCTCGGCTTATAATGATTGCGGAGAGTCTTAATCGTAGGACCCTATCCGCAAAACGCATTTGCGGAGGTTAAAGATTTCTGAGCGTAAAGCGGAGAATGAAGAGTTCGCATCGTGTTATTTTTTCCGCCCGCAGTTTATTGACATTTTGGAGTTCACTGGATTAATAACGCCCACCCGAGTGCAATAAGTAGTTCTGAGACAGAAACATCGCCTGGGTTATTGGGAAATTCGCAGGGTATCGAGTAGAATGGGAAATTAAATGTCCGATACTTATTAGTATTGCGTCTGGTTAAATCCTAAAATAAATAAAATGTTTTTTTTTCTTCCTCCAATACGCAAAAGAGGATAAAAATGCCTTTTCGGGCAATTTTATGCATTTTTATCGTGCTTCAACTATTAAAATATCTTATTTGTGTTCGAGAATTTGAACCTAAAGCAAACAAAGTGTTCCTTTATTCAACGACACTAACCTTGATCCTCTAAATGTCACGTTTTATTATGTAAATATGATATAAGCTAAAGACTGTAAGTGTCCGTCTTTATTTGTAATTGAAAAGGTTCAGTTTTATTGCAATTATTCAGAATAGTATAACTTTACAAAGATTCTGTATTGTAATTGGGACCAATGTTTTGTCTTGACAGAGTAAACAGGAATTTCAAAATTTTCTGTTTTTGAGTAAATTTTTAATGAAATAAAGTTTCTCTTTCTTTTCCAGATAATTGATTTGTCATCTAATGCTCTATTTTATTTTTCTTTATTAAGGTTAAATATTTTAAACTAGTTTCAATGCAAGTTGAATTAATTAAAAGGTGCCTCCCAAAAATATGTTAGAATGCGAATGTTTTGCACAGAATATCATAACTTACACATTGAACAAAAGCACAGCCTGTTTCAATAAATAGAAAATAAATTTTAAAAAAATAGAGCGGTTCGAAATAATTTGAACTTACCTTGTTGGGAGAGATGATGCTAAGTTAATGATATAAAACTGAACATATTCAAAGAAAATAACAATTGTCTGTGAAATGGGCAAGGTGCATTGCGTTTTCATATTTATACATTATTGAGGACAGCAAATTTCTTCATTGTCAAAAAAAGAAAGAAAAACACTGAAGCATGAAAACCCAAACTTACTCATTTTTAGCCTACTTTCCCGTAAAAGTAAAAAAAAATAATAATTAAGCATGAAAGAAGGCTTAATGTATCGTGAAAATATCGTTAGAAATCAAGAAAAGTCAAAAATAAGTTAAGTAATTAAATAAAGATTGAAAAATAAAAAATTTGAAAGTAGGGTTTTGAGATGGGGAAAAAGTGTGTCGGTCGGTCTGTCTGTCTGTCGGTCTGTCCCCCCCCCCCCTAATAACTTTTGAACGAATTGTCCGATTGGAAAAATTCTTTTTGCATTCGAAAGATCTCGGCGAGGACATCTCATTTCCATATTTTACTTTTAGATGTGAACATTTTTTTGTTCAATTTTGAACAGTTCAAAAAATTTTAACATTAGCGCCTATGGGGGAAAATGAAGCAAATTATGTAAACTCTGGGTACAAGATATAAGTTCCCATGAACAAGCTCACTGGAAGAAGTTCTTGGCGTGAAATATTGATTTGAACAATTTTTGTTCATTTTTGAACAGTTCAAAAAAAATTAACATACCGCCTACGGGGAAATTTCAATCCTATATAATTTCTGATCTAATGGATCGATTTGCTTGGACCAAACTTTATCGGAAAGCTCTTATGACGTAGAGCATGTACAAATAGAAAGTTCATCCAGAACCAATGAGCCTATTTTCCTATGAAATTTTTTGATCGGGATTTTCAAGAATATTTTTCAATTAATGATTGGTTAAATGAATAAGCAAAAGAATGAATGAATAAATGAGTGAATAAATACATGAATGACTTAATAAATAATGATTGAATAAATATGTATTAACCTTTGAAAAAGGTATATTTGGAGCAATTAAGAACTAAAGCTAAACGAGAAAGACAGAGAGAGAGATATAGCTGTGAGAGAGAGATATAGATTGTATACGGGAAAGTAGGCTCGTATAGTTCTAGACGGAACTTCTTGTTTAAAAGTACAACTGTGTTTTAAAAACGGAACTATGCAATCAAATGCAAGCAAAACGAGTACATGAGGATTAAAATGCCAACAAAACGAGTACATGAGGGATAAAATATCTGCAAAATGAGTATGTGAGGCAGCAAATACTAACGAAACGAGTACATGAGTCATCAAAGGCAAGCAAAACGAGTACATAAGGCATAAAATATAAGTATACATGCATTATATTGAGTACTGTTTCTTTTCAAATTTGAATTTTTTACTCGGAGTTAGTAAGTAGAAAAAGCAACAATATTTTATATAAAATCCTGGAAAATTTATTCCACATCAGGCTTTTTTATAAGAAGCTTTTTCATTTTTAAATAGTTTTATATCTTACCAGTGTTTAGTGTCTTTTTTATGGGACCGCAAACACATTTGTTTGCTTTTCCGGGCACAAGAAATGGGATTTTGGTTTGTAATGCTTTTCAAGGATGCAAGCTGCTAGGACAAGTGAAAAGATTCTAGAAGATTACGACTCTTTCCTTATTCAGTAAATCTGTTTGGACAAGGGATTAGGGTTCAAATCACTTGCCTTATCTGTTCGATATTTCCTCTATTTGTGTTTCTCTAAAAAGGCTTCAGAAAATATGGATGACAGCGTTTTGAAATGAATTTGAAATTTATGTTAGATGATGGTTCTTATTTAACACTCTGCAATAGTTTATGTCCCCACCTTTACAAATTTCTGTATGAAACATACAAATGAGGTAATGAGTGCTATGAATTTCACAATGAGGTGTCCTAGTGAAAATCTTTCCTTCCAGAAATCTATGTTTTGTTCCAATCCGACTAGTTACTCAAAACATATATTGCAGGAGAAAGAACATACACACATTTACTCCATCTTTTGCACGACTTTCCTTTTTATTTACAGTACAGAACCATTGCCGTCATCGGTGGAAATCTTGTACATGAAAATCTAATGCGGTTTTGAATCAACAATTTAATTCAAACGGGTATTAGGGACAACATAAGGCAATGTAGAGCTGCTAAAATAGTTAACACTTTTCTAGTTCACGAAAAAGGAAACCTGTACGGCAACAGTAGTGACGGAAAGTTTTCTGTCCATTTCACACAAATGCATCCGTCAGTAAGAGATAAATTCTAGAATTAAATGGTGATTAGATATAAAAGGTATGAGTTTACTTTTCATAGAATAGTGTTGTAAATAGGAGATAATTTCCTTTGTCTCAATTACGAAGTTGAACTTTCAAAGTTCTTAAAATTTTAGAGTACATTTTAAACTTATGTTTAAAAAATTAGGGCGGAATTTCAGATGAATTTTAGTAAACAAATCAAGTTTGCATGTTTAGTTTTGCAAGAAAAATTCGAAATTTGAGAAGAACAAAAGGCGGAGATCGATTTAAATCGCTTGGCACATCACCTTTTTAGAAAGATGAATGTAAGAACTTACTTAATTTTATTTTTGTACTTTTGGTTCTTAAGGTTTAAGACTCCTATCATGCTTTTAGTTTGAAATGGTTTTTATTTAGGAGCAAAAATAAACATAATTTCAACATACAGCAGAAAAAATGGAACGAAAATGTCGGTTCAGTGTGGCCATAAACTGAAACAGTGGTAAATGCTTTTTAAACCCTCAAGCGAAAATAACCACAGTCTACTTTCCTTCTAATGCGATTTCATATTCCAAAATGTTCTCATTTTTAGAAAGGGTGTCCGTCCCAATAAATTTGCATTTAGCAAATTACCCCTGTCAGTATTTGACCCTAGGTAAATCACGGGTTCTGTGAGATCCCTGAACCCTATGGCATGGATGCTTGTTTAATTAGTTACAGTTAATTTATTTACACAAATATGATTAAATCGTATAACTTAATGAAAAATTGCGCTTTGAGGTTTCTTTTTCATTACTTACTATTTATGAATACAAATTAAGTTCAAAGTAGGCATGCACCATTCACATTCATGCACAACTTGTGCGGCTTGTTAAAGTCTCTCAATTTTTACTATTAACCTAATAATTCATTCGAAAAACAAAATGAATTTGCATGTACTCTTGTACATGCACATATTTTTGGTAGAAAATTAGGCTAGAGGTACCTTAACTTCTTTCATAATACACGGCCGAAAATACAAAACAAGAAGCCGGATTGTTAAATGAAGGTTAAAAATGTTGAATGCCATTAAATATTTGTTTAGTAAACACACTATTAAAAATTTCCGTAAGAAAATAGCAAAATAACCATTTATTTGATTGTTATTTTACCATATTTAATTACAACAGTTGAATAACCATTAAAAAGATGGTACTCAAACCGCTGATTGTGAAAAAAATCGTTTATTCTCAGTTTATCCTAAAGAACGTTTAACTAACCGCTTTTTTCAAGCGCTCAATAAGAAGCGGGCGTCCATCTTGGTTTGCGAAACCTTACCGGTTGTACGTTGTTGTTAAAATGTGAATAAAGCTTTATCAGTTCATATATGCATGTGTATATAAAAAAAGAAGAAAAAAAAGTGGATGCAGTGGTTATTAATAGAAACACATACACACGTAAATCGAAAATGGGAGACATCGGATTCTCGAACTGTTTGCTCATGAGCGAACCCATAATTTGAGCTGCTGAAGCTTGTTTGTATTTTAATTTTTGCAGCAAATAAAATGATTTTTGCAAATATACAGTAAATTTAGACCAAAAATAAATTTGGATCCAATCAAAAACTGAAATATCAATTTTAATGCAGTTTGTATGTTGGAAAAGAAGGTTTATTGATAAATAAACTGCCTCTTTGAGTGGTGTAGATGGCCGAACTATTAGAGAGCAAGGTTGGTATACCATACACCCGGGGCTCGATTCCCGCACGCATCGTTTACGGTTTATACGCGTCGAAGATTCTACGCCTCGAAATGCTTCTAAACCCGTAAAAATTTAGTTTTGAAACCATTTTTAAATGGTTATAAAACCGTAAAATTTGTATTTACGGTTTTTTAAGAAAGCTGATTGGAAATAGTTTAGGTTCCGTAAAGACATAAAAATTTTCCAAACCGTAAATTTAACGGTGCATTAGATGGACATACTGCTGCCATCTATTTAACCATAATTTCTTGATGAAATTTCTAACAGTGTGCCACCATTTGTGCTTAGCACTGCATATTAACAAACAAAGATTGAAAAATTATTTAAAAGAAAACAATCTTGATTTCATAACAAGAAACAACTGATGTATAGTATCTGTAATTCCATGCAAAACTTAAGTACAACTCAAACGCATAAATTTCTTCCCGATTTTCATAGATAACGTTTTCAAATCGGGTATGCATACCGCAGTTAATAAAGAGCATGTGATATATCTAAGAAAAGGTTTCGAGTTAAAAAAATATTCCTGCATAAATTTTCGTTATTCTCTTTGTCAATAACAAAATAGCCACAAAATCTCTGGAATTTGTTTGCTTTATCTCCGTGTTTGGTGTCCAGCTCTTCTGAAGAGAAGAAAAACATGGGTCGGGATTACTGAACCGCAGGATTTGATACTTGTTTGGATAAAAGATTAGAAGCAGGGAAATCTGAAAGGGAATTTTAGCTGTTTTTCCAGACTATTATTTTTGCAGGAACCCTATTTTCTGTATGTAAATGACCTTAAAAGAGCCTAATTGGTTGCTAGGAAATTATAAACTTAATGGTAATAAAAATATCTGAGATACTTCTGCAAACAAGTAACTCTTTTTAATTCTCGTTAATGATTTAAAACTGTAATTAATTTTTATCAACGTTTTTTAATATTTTACTTCTAGAAACCTGCAAATAGCATGAATACAAGACATAATTATTGAAAAGTGCACATATTGTATGAAGATGACAAGTAATTAAAATAATTCTTCCCCTTAAATTAATTTGCTATCTGAGATGTGGTGGAATTACATGCTCACCAAATTTTACTCTCATAGAAATGAAAAATAAAAAGAAACTCGAGTATTTTAGGAACAACTTTTATATTATCTTGACATTTAAGAAATAATGTTACAGATTTAGCTTATTTTATGTTACAATGGTTGCCTATTCTTCTTCCCATAGCTTCTTCCGGATTGATAGCACATGATAACAGTAAGTTCGGAACTGTGTCCCCATAGTTAATAAAACAAGGTGGTCACATGTGATAACAAAATTGCCTTCTTTTGTGTGAATTTTCTCACCATTCTATTTGAGTACTATAAGTAACCACCATATTTTCATGAGGCTTGTGTTGTAATAAAATATTTTCTGTGTGTTGTGTTATACTTTTTTGCCTGTGAAGTTATCCTACAGGCGAAACATATATGCTTCAAAATAATAAAACTAGGTTAATATGAGCTGTTTGTACCAATCATGGAATAAAAAATAAGTTTGTTTTAAAAAAACCTCTTTTCTGAAAAAATATTTCCTTATTTTTGTCATAAAGACAACGATTTGAGAAATCCGGGTACTGGCAAAGCTGGGTAGTATCATAGATGGACCAGTGGAAAAAAATTGATATTCGTTCTCCGGAACATGCTCTAGAGCAATTGAGGATAACACCTGACACATCCACATCATATTGTAAATAGTCCACTATTCATGGATCTTCTACTTTAGTTTTCCCTGTCCATCCACAAGACATAAGATAAGTGCTCAAAGCGGAAGCAAGAAAATAAACCATTGGAAAGAGAAAAGGAGAGGTATCTATGTAAGGTATCTTCTAAGCTCCCTCACGAGCGTCAATTAATTTCCTCTTCGAAACATAACGTAACGAACGTAATAATACAATAATTTTTATAAAAAAAATAGAACCGACTTCAAATTATAAATTGCGCTAAAAAGTGAAAAATAAATTAATTCTTTAAACAACATCGATGGGACTTTTAAACATAGTTTTAGAAGTCGGTGCAAAATTAGGATAGATAAAAACTTTTGTAATCATGAATCAATTAAATATATATATTTTTGCAGAATTAGCAGCAGTTCCAATATAAAGTAACAAATGGTGTAATGGCACTTAGACTCATAATTTTGCACCGACTTCTAAAACTATGTTTAAAAGTCACATCGATGTTGTTTAAAGAATGAATTTATTTTTCACTTTTTAGCGCAATTTGAAGTCGGTTCTATTTTTTTATAAAAATTATTTTATTTTATTCTTTTTAGTGTAAATACATTTTTTTATGTAAATGCTCTATTTTAAAAAAATCCATGTCAGACGGCAAACCTTCTTTGAATGAATGGCACTAAAAACTAATGGACATTTGTATGATATATTCGGTTTTGAAGTCGATTTTAGCAAAAGGAACTGTTCGGATTAATTTTTGCCTCAGAAAAGCCTTCAGTCAAACTCTTGCTGTAATTGCTTTTAATATTATAGCCCAATGGCAACAAACCCTTTTTTAAAAGTGACTTTTATATTTATCAATAGTTTTCCCAACAAAGAAAAATCAAGCCAATCCTTTTAATTAAAATAAAAAATACTTTATTTTTCACCCGTAACGTTTTTTCTAAAAAACAAATGTAGTCAAATTGATTTGTGATATTTGAGATAGACGACTCTCTACCGATTAAAGAAAAAAGCATCGAAATCGGTCCATTTAGTCAAAAGTTATGAATGAAAAAACTAAAAAAATACTACATTTCCGCCCATAACTTTTTTTCTAATTATCGAATATGGTCATACGAAAGTACGGGACCTATGGGAAACCACCCTCGATTGATTAAAAAAAGAAATCATGAAAATCGAATCATCCAGTGAGAAGTTATGAGTGGACAAAAAAAAAAAAAAAAAAACACGACATACATACAATATGAATGTATAATCTCCTTTCTTTGTGAAGTCGGTTAAAAAGTAGGTTTGGGCCAATTCCTGCTGGTGCGTCCTGCAAAAGTAGTCTAAGGCAGTGGTCGGCAAACGTTAGGAGCTAAAGAGCCAGTTTTACCCATAAAAGCATCGGGGATGTTTCGTAAGAGCCGTAGTTATTGTTTTGTTTATTGAAAAAATAGTACACCATCAAACATACTTAATTTTAAATAGTGTAATTCACATTCAAGCAGTCAAAGAGCCAAGTATGGCTCGCGAATCGCAGTTTGCAGATCTCTGGAAAAATACATTTGTACAAGATCGCTTGCTTGTTGTAAAACAGTCTATCGATTTCTAAGAAACCCGTTTTTTTAGGTAAGGCTTTTGACAATTAATTCGCAAAAAAATTTCAGTTTTGATTTAACTTTATTCATTTTTTTTGTAATAGAAAGTTTAATTGTATTTGTAAGGTCATCAATTTTTGATCATTCATTGAAAGTAAGGTTGTGTTGTTTACGAAGAAAATAGAGCTTTTATGCACTACGTAAGCAAAAGCTATATCCTTCTATGTGTGGCATGCTCCATCATTTTGCATTGCAATTTTTGTTTTGACTTTATACTTAATTGCTGAGAAATTGGGATTATGATACGAAATATTTTTATGTTTAAATCACTCATTTGTCACCCCTGCAATTTCATAACAAGGTTCAATTTATAGAAATTCTAAACTCGAATTATTTATTCAAACTATTACTTTTCTTGTACGTAATTATAATAAAAATTTACTAATTATTTAAATAACTGTGTATTGGATTGAGTTCTAATAATATGTGAAAAAAACCCAGTATATTTACCACAAGTATTCTTTCGTATTGCATGACTGGACGCTTGAGAATCCAGCTAAATGTTCTGGTATGAAGCTAAATCCATTTAAATGATCCTTAAAAATGTGTTAGCTTTTATGTGTATAAATAACCCTTTGATATTCTTGGTAAATATTTGAATGTCACTGCTTCTTATATATATGTATATATATATATATATATATATATATATATATATATATATATATACATATATATATATATAACCTTTACTGTATGTGACATATGTAGGAATAGTTTTTAGCTTAACATTTTCAATCGTAAGCAATAGGCAACAAAGGGATATCGTGAATATCATATCTAATAAAATTATTACACTACATCTAGTATTTCCTGCACTTATTCGTAAGACGTCCGTAACCATTTTCTTCGCCAACCATTCTGAAATTCCCTCGACCTAAATGTGTGCTTTTTCCTTTTATTCCGTTCTCGATTTATGCTGACCATTAGTAAGGAGACGAGGGAAGGGGGTGGGGGCGGAGAAGGAGGTTGGCTGCAAAGGGAAAAACACTCGATTGCCAGATCTCGCATGGGGGTTAATGTGGTTGCGGTTTCTGGTTCGTAATATGGCTCATTGGACACAAGATGGCGGTGAGAAATGGCACCTCGATGGGAAGCCAAGTGTTTCCCTTAGTGGTTATTAAGACAGCTTAGGATGCGAATAAGGTGGTTATCAAGGAAAGAACTGATCTTGATTGCACCATTGAAAGCTCTGAAGAGAAGACTTTCGGACAAACAACGTTGTAACACGTTTATATCTTTGCCTTTTGTGTGAAGGTTATTAACCGCTGCTTTATTATTATCATTTACTCCCTTCTACTTCATAAATTTACTAGCGGTACCAGCACAGCCATGCCCGTGTTAAAAAGTGAAAAGATCAGTCGGTTCGCCATTATATATACAGTGGTAATTTTTTATGTGTAAATTATGTTATTTTATTAATGTGTATGGCATTACGCAGACACACACTCACGGCATTCAACCGGCGGTCTTACACATTTAACTTTTTTTTTTTTTTTACAAGAACGAAGGAAATGAAAATGAAACTATTTTTTTAAGAACGCACTTTGTTCAGTTCAAGTACCCATACAAAAATACGATTATAAAACACTAAAATAATTTGAGAGTTCATTAATTTTTGGTATAATTTTGCTTATGTATTATTCATCGACAGTAAAACAGAAAGACGAAATTTTTATGCTTGCAGAAACTAACAGCAGCTGGCAAAACTTTGAAAGCGGAAAAAAACTTTCATCCGAGCTTAAATAAGCAAATAACAAAATAATAAATAATGTGCTGATTCACTGAATGAAAAAAAAATAATAAATTAATGTAAATAGTAATAATAATTTGGAATAACAAAAATCGCTTTAAAGGATAACATTTCTTAAAGAACCTCTGTAGAGTATGCAGAACGGTCCTGTAAAAATACCTATCAAAATAAAGCTATCGATCGCCCGAGTGCTGCAGGAAATAATTTTTTTATCGTTTAAAAGGGGAAAAGGTGAATTAAAAATTGCCTATGCTTCAAAAATCATAAAAATATTAAGAATAGAATGTTACTTAAAAATATACCTATGAAGAGAAACAAGTTGGCAACGTTTTAAATAAAATAAAACTAAAGCGCTTTATGAATCGTCTGGAGAAAGTAAAATTTAATTTAATTACCGTGAAGAAATAATTTCGAACTACAGCGAAAAACACCTATAACTTCTTTTCTAGTTAATTTAGATTTGAGTTTTAGCACATAGACAAAACTCTTATGGATCAGTTTTGCGGGCTTTCCAACGGTTCCAAGTACGAACAAAGTGGTAATTTTGCCCTGTAGAAAAGAGCCATTTAACTCAATATTTAGTTTTGAATAGGAATGAAGAAGAACAATGTCGAATTTTCGAAAAATCTCTTCAAGGTGGACACTCTCATGTTCCTAACTAATCACGGGCCAAATTTCGTGAAAATTGGCCTTTCGGTTTTGGCCTGACGGTCTTGGTCCTATGCAAGAAACAGGAACACACATACACACACACAGAGAGAGAGAGAGAGAGAGAGAGACTTGCTGCTTTATTATTAGTGGGGAATTACCCATTCATGCAACAAATATAAGAAGACTCATCGTGAGTTTGTCATCGAATTAAATATGTAATTTTGAGCTCCTAAAGCTGAATATTCTTAGAATGTCACTTTTTCCCGCGGAAAGGTTTACCGCTCACAGATTAGAAAATAATTACTGAAGAACTGACATATTGAAGAACATATTAGAGCAACACCTAATAATTAATTTAATCGTTAGTGCAAACAAAATGATCCATGAAAAAAAAATGAGTTGTTTTGTGAGTGTAGGGAGGCAGCTATGTGTGTGGGAGAGAGCGGGGGTTATAAGGTTATGGTTAAATGTATGCAGTTAGGTTTTATTGCGTTCTAACCTCTTTCCGTGCCTTAGTCGAAATGTCAAGATCATGCACCGTGAATACCTATATTTCCTAAACTATAAAACTCACTCAAGGAACTATTGGCAAAAAGCAAGGGTTTCTCATTATACTGTAATTTCAGAACTAATGAGTAATCCTTCCATAACTTTATCTATAATAGGTATACATGAACATGGATCATAGTATACATCTATACCAACGCATACCAACGTCGATTTTTTAAAGGTATTTTGAAGGAAAATACATTAATGAATTGATCATTTTCAGGATTGATCTCCATAAAGTGAAAAATGTTATTATACATATTAATAAATATCTTTAGCTAACATGCATATTTAGTTATGCAGCATAAAAATATAAACTTTTATTCTTTGAAGAAATAATTTCTTTCTAAAACAAACATTAAAAATTATGAACTGATTTTACCCATAAAAAATGCATTTGAGGTAAAGGCTTTAGAAAGGAAAGTGCTCAATCACTTACATGAAATTTTTGCGTGTAACTTAAATGCAAAAATAGTTTTTTTTTATTTTCGATTTTTGTTATACGCATATCTCATCAATCACATGTGTGTCAAAGCGCATGATTTATATGCAACTGTGCCTATCGTTATCTTGTGGGGTAGTTTAAAGTTTTGTTTTGTATGGGGATAGTAATTTGAGAATCTGTTTAAAAGAGATTGACCTAGACTCCGCTCTACAAAATATTACTGATATGTATATGAGTATTGATTTGATACATATATGTTGCGATAAACTGTCAAAATATTTGAAATATTTTCTTTGTTCAATTAAGTTAACAAAACTAATTAAAAATAAATTTAATTAAGTTATAAACATATTTCATTAGCTAAAGCACTTTGTTTCATTAGCTAATGCAGAAGTTTTCATCGGAAGAGATGAAGCTCTAAACTAGAAACTGATTGTGAAGTATGATTATTTGTCATTTATTGTCAAAATGTCATGAGCAAGCACATATAATTTGTATTTTTATTTCCTTTTTTTATGAATAGTGAAAGTTTATCTTTTGAAGAGTCTACTGGACAAACGACCTAAGTCACATACTACTTTTGAAGTTTGCTTTATGTTTTATTCAATTATTTTATAACATAAATGTTAATTTTAACTATGCGAGCCTACTTTTCAGTAACACCCAAATTCAAATTTATACTACATATATTTATAATACATGAATTATATTCATTTATAATACATAATTTATAATAAAATATAAAGCAAAGTTCAAAAAGTAGTATGTGACTTAGGTCGTTTTTCCAGTAGACAATTCATTTATTTGCCTTACCTTAAATGTGTTACACGTGGTTCACCTTAAACTATAAAGGCATATTTCTCAGGGCACATCATTCTGAATTCACCAAATTTGCAATGCTAGTTTGAATTTTTAAAAATAACTTCAGAAAAAAGTAGCGAAGAAAGAATTTCTATGATGTATTATTTAATGGGAATAGATTAACTAGAACTGCACATAAAACTAGTTGGATTTAATTTTTAATTTTAAGCTTATTATTTAAACTTCGCTGTTAGTTAAAAAAAGAGTCACAATTTGAAAGACATTTTTAAAACATTTACATTTTTTGTCAATACAGCATATTTTTTTCTTGCTGACATATTCATACATAATAGTACTTGATTTAAATCAAGCACTAATGTACATGAACGCAAGTAAGGAAAAATTGAAGCTTTAATCATATTTCATTGAATTTTATTCGTAGTGAACATTATATTTAAATAACCATTTCCAAATCAAGCAGTAATATGTATGAACACCAGTAGGGAACAATTTCAGCTTTATTTATATTATATATTAAACTTTGTTCGTAGAGAACATTATATTTAAAATTCCCAACTCTAAATATTAAAATTGCAGCTTCTATTATTCTTATTAGCTATTTATTTCAAAAGTTTCAGTAGCCCGAATACAATAGACGCGCTGCACTGCATTTTCTCGAATCAAAAATAATGTCAAAATGTGACAAAACATACGACAAATAAATACGGTATTTCATTGTGTTTTCAGCGATTGATTTATTTTTATAAGTGCAGAAAATACGAAACAACGGGAGAAAGATGAAAACATATTTTGTTCGGGAGAAGTAAAAAGAATCGTTCCTCTGGATAGTGGAGATAAAGCAATGTAACGCATTGAACCGACATTTTTATCTGCTGTCAATTTTCGTCAGCGAAAGGACGGAAGATAGGCTTCAAAACGATGTAAAAATAGAAAGCGGATGGAATAGAAAGAAAAACAAAATGCGACTGTGGCAGTTGCTCAAAAATGTCACTTTATGTTTCATTAATCTCTTTGACGTATTTTCATTTCCTTTCATCTCTTAAGAAAATTGAATGCAGTTTTGTGAATTTGTAAAAAAACTTCCGCGCCGTATAATTATCATCATAAAATATTTTCATTGCTTTCACTGTGCAAGTACTGCACATTCTTATTAAGTTATTATTACAGCTGAACAAAAATAGCTGTTATTTAAGATTCCTTAGTTTTGCAAACTGTACTCTTAAAAAACCGTTTGCCCGAAAATACATCAGCATCTCCTGGAAATAATTTATCCGGAGTCCGACGTAAAATTACAGAGAACTAAAAACAGAAAAGTACAAAATATTTAAAGAAGTAAATTACAGATAATAAAAGACAAAGAGCATTCCATTATTTGATAGCAACAGATAATGTGCAGCAGTAGGGACGTCATCTGTGAGTACGCTGAATTACTATTTTTAGTGCACAAAGTCGAAGCATATATGACACTTGATGAGAGAGAGAGCGAGAGAACAAAAGCTCAACATCTAAAAAATTCAAAAATTATCATCAAGTAGACTGTAGTTCAGAAACTATTCCGGTGCTTTTTGAAAGTGGTATGAGTATCAGAAATATACTGCTTAAATTGGTATACATAAATAGAAATTTTCTGAAAGAAAACCATTTACTCAAATACCCCATTTATTCGCCTTACCCGAACAACAGCAAAAACGTTTCACATTGTTTTGGGCTTGAAAATATAATTTCGTTTATTTTCTATTGTCATTTTGTTCGTTTCTTCGTATTTTTAATAAAAATCCTTGCATATTCATTTTGCTTTTGATTGATATCAATCTGAATAACTGCAGAATTTTCTTTCCTATTAAAAATTAATCGTTTGACAGTCGAAGTACATTTTCCATAAAAAAATAGGAAAAAAAATGATTTTTTGTAGTAAAATAAGATATTTAAAAAACTTTTCCCAAGATGTTAAGTCAGACATTTACTTTTCTGAGTGCATTAAAATGCAACTTCCTTCTGCATCTCATAAGAGGTAACATTTGCTTGCAATTTCTCAAAGTTGTCTAACACTATAGAACTAAGTAAGCGTCAGTTACCAGCCGCTTTTATTCCCTTTATACCTGAAAGATCATTTTGTGCCCGCACACAGTCCAGCCGCTTGCCTTAGTTAAAATGTAACACACCGAAACAAACTCTTTAATTAAGTAGCAAGCAATTTCGATGCCTGAAACTTCAGAAATTTCGGAAATTAACTGCAGCAACTGAATCACTGCTTTTCCTAATTGTTCTAATTTTACATAGTAGAGGATTACAGAATTTTAGTTTCAATAACACAGCCTAGTTACCTGTTCTTAGACTAGAATGTCGGGAGTTGCTGCGATATAATTAAGGTTGAACACGGCTGCATATTGGTTTTCAAAAACGTATAATTTATAAGGCTTTGACATTGTAATGCAGAGTTTTCCATTCAGCGTAATTTGTATGACATTCTTTCTTTCTTCAATTATGTTCCATGTCAAATAAATTTGAAAATCGCTTTGTAATTTCATATGATTCTGAAGGATTTCATAATTATTGATTTATAATGCATGTTATTAAATCATGATGTAAATAGTAATGATTAAACTTTGTGCAAAGTAATAGAAATAAAATTTCACGTTAAATTAAAGCACAAATGAGCATTAAAACGCAGACATATGTTTCGGGATCGCTTGGAATCCCTTTTTCAATGCGACAGGGAGCTTCTAGATGCAAAACATCCAAATGAAGCAGACAGAACAACAAAAACAAAGCTTATATAGCCTAAGAATTAACTGTAAACCAATGAGAATAAAGGCAGTGTGAAGTGGAAGTAGAAGTAGTATTAAAGGCACCAATAAGAGAGCAACAAACGAATGTAGTTGGAAGTACAGAAAGTAAAAAGGAATATCAATAAAAACAAAGAAAAAGACAACAGCGTGCATAAAAATGTGAAAATACATGAAAATTGCAAAAAAATAAAATAAAATACAAAGAATAAAATGGAAATAAAATAAGTACAGAAAATACCAAACCAAAAAGCAAAACAAAGTACACATGCAAAAGAGGGGGAGGGGGGGGGGGGGGGAGAGAGAAAAAAAAAAAAAAAAAAAAAACCAAGAAAGAACAACAAATTAAAGGAACTTATGCCAGACCTGTGAAAAATAAGGAGTTGAGGAAGAATCATTAACCAAATTAGAACTATTCCTGTTAATATGATAAGCTTCCCAAAAGTCAAGTTCTAAAGGGGAAGAACATTTTTGAATAATTTTCCCAGAATTGAAATCAAAAGAGTGGTTGGAATTCCAACAATGTTGAGCAATGCTAGACTTATTCAGCTCTTGCTTTCGTACATAACCTTTATGCTCATTTAACCGAATTTTCAGAGCACGTTTTGTCTGTCCAATGTAAGAAAGGCCGCAACGGCAACTAATTTGGTAAATTAGTTGTAAATTAGTTATTTACCAAATTAGTTGCCGTTGCGGCCTTTCTTACATTGGACAGACAAAACGTGCTCTGAAAATTCAGTTAAATGAGCATAAAGGTTATGTACGAAAGCAAGAGCTGAATAAGTCTAGCATTGCTCAACATTGTTGGAATTCCAACCACTCTTTTGATTTCAATTCTGGGAAAATTATTCAAAAATGTTCTTCCCCTTTAGAACTTGACTTTTGGGAAGCTTATCATATTAACAGGAATAGTTCTAATTTGGTTAATGATTCTTCCTCAACTCCTTATTTTTCACAGGTCTGGCATAAGTTCCTTTAATTTGTTGTTCTTTCTTGGTTTTTTTTTTTTTTTTTTTCTCTCTCCCCCCCCCCTCCCCCTCTTTTGCATGTGTACTTTGTTTTGCTTTTTGGTTTGGTATTTTCTGTACTTATTTTATTTCCATTTTATTCTTTGTATTTTATTTTATTTTATTGCAATTTTCATGTATTTTCACATTTTTATGCACGCTGTTGTCTTTTTCTTTGTTTTTATTGATATTCCTTTTTACTTTCTGTACTTCCAACTACATTCGTTTGTTGCTCTCTTATTGGTGCCTTTAATACTACTTCTACTTCCACTTCACACTGCCTTTATTCTCATTGGTTTACAGTTAATTCTTAGGCTATATAAGCTTTGTTTTTGTTGTTCTGTCTGCTTCATTTGGATGTTTTGCATCTAGAAGCTCCCTGTCGCATTGAAAAAGGGATTCCAAGCGATCCCGAAACATATGTCTGCGTTTTAATGCTCATTTGTGCTTTAATCTAACGTGAAATTTTATTTCCATGATGTAAATGTCAATTTGCAATTCCGCACTGTAAAAAAATAACCCGAAAATACATGAGAATCACCTGGAAATATTTTATCTGGAGTCTGAAGTAAAAGTACAGAGAATTAAAAACAGAAAACTTCAAAGTCTTTAAAAAAAAATAGTAAATTACAGCGAATAAAAAACAGAGAACATTCTGTAAGTTCATAGGAATAGATAACGTACCAAAGTAGTGGTACCATCTGTGAGTACGCTTAAGACTATTTCTAATACACTAAGTCGAAGGTGAGTTAAGCCCACGCTGTTGCAATTCATGCCCCTCAGGCCGCTCAACCAAAAATGCTTCCGGAGTTGGGAAGATTTTGCCAAAGACGGCGAGGTTGCTCAATACAGCTGAAAGTAAATTGGACGCCAACAATGTTTAATGCATTTTTTGACAATTTTTAAGCAGGTAGTCACATATCTCAAGCGTTCAGTTTTAAGTGACTTAATGGATCTTTCTCTGTAGTTGTACAGAGTGAGGAAAACCAGAATTTTATTGAGAAACTGTTACCAAGAAACTTTATTATTTGCTTTGAAACAAGTTCTTTGTAAATTTACAGAAACAAAGTTTTCCTTCTGTGCTTTTACATATTTTTTCACAGTGCATGTTTAATTTCATTAAATATTTTTGAAGTAAATTATTTTTTTAATGCCCCATGAAATATAGTGAAATGGCGATTTTCTGGAAATACTCGTAACTGCTTATAAATAATGCTCTGCTTTATAGATGCAAAATTAAACTTTTCGTCCAGGCTTTGTACCTTGACGCAATATAGGTAACTGCATCTCATTTGTCTGACATAGTAAATATTGTAGCATAATTTTACTAAATATTTTGGTTAAGATACAAAAATAATTCTCAAGCAAAGTTTGAAAATAATCTTGGACTGTTTCTTTTTGATGATATCACCTGGATGAATTGCAGCGCAATTTGTGAGTGTTTGTTTTCTACAATTAAACATTTTTTTTATTTTTATTTTTTTACTAGCAAACATACCGTACATTCTTCAGACAAAAGTAGATAATGCGTGTGTATCACGTGAGTAATTGCCTAACATTTGAAACCTTCAAAAACTGCCTTACTCAGAGCGTGTATGAAGTGTTTGAAATAATTCTCTAAGGATTACTTTTTTTTTTCATTTCACAAAACGTATTTCAAGTGCTATTACTTTAATGTAATTATTATTTCCAAAGAAGCGAAATATAAAACTAAAAGAGAGGCGTCTACGCATATTTAAAAGAGCTATGGAAATGAATATTTTGAAAAGCTATAATCTTGTACATAATTCTTATAATTAATATATATATGTATATTATTCAAACTTTTTATTGATAATTTGTATTACATTAACTTTATGAACTAGTTAGGCAGTTAATTAAAATGACTACTGTAATAAAACTAAGAAAGCTACTTTGTACAATCTCGTCTTTTAGGACAGGTGAAATTGAGCTAAGGAATAAGGAAGATTGCTACCGGCAATCAGCAGATTGCACTCATGAAAACTATAGATAAATTTTCAACGGTACTACTGTATAAATGCAAACAATAACAATTCTGCTTCAATCTGAACCTTTTACTGTTTGTATAAACGGGTGTACCTGTTATTAGGAGTCCATATAAAAATTCGCACCCTTAACCTCAGAAAACTGGCAAGAAATTCAATTATACGTTGCAGAAATTTAAACTAGTTACCATACTAACCAATGTCGTTGCTAGTGACAACGTAAACATCTTTTCTGCTTTCCGCAGCAACGCGTTCCAAGCTATCTTTACCAGTTTCACTAGGACCACTTTGTTCAGCTGAACTCAAACTTATCACAGTATCAAGTGTTGTTTCGGATCTCAAAAATGCCATTCTCAGTCGACACTTTTCTGAACTGAGTAAAATAACTTTGCATATCCTCACAGTTTATATTTTCTGTTTCAGTTCCGCTACTTCCTTGGGCTTCATTGACATTTATCATAATATATATTTACATAAGCGTAAAAAACAAACTTCTATAGAGGCCTCTTTTGCTTCTTAGAAACATTTTCTTCAGCCAATGTCGCAAGCTGAATTGTAGAACACCAAAGTTTCTGCCTAATGCACGAATTTTGAACGAGTCTTAAATTACTACCTGTGCAGCTAATTTTTGATTTTCCTCAGTCTAGGATACATTTATTGCTTTAATTTTCCAAAATATTTATCCATTGTGGCGTATAAATAAAAAAATGATACGAATAAATCCTTAAAAAACAATCCAGGCCCGAGTCAATATAAATAGAAAACTATATGATTAAAGCAAACTACTTTAATAAATTAGGTAGTAATAAATGATTTTGTTATAACAATATTTATTTTGTCTAAAAAAATATTCTGATGATTAGTTGCAAAACCTATGTATGTTTTAAGAAACTAACGTTTAAGATGTTTTAAGAAGTCAACCCTCCAATTTGTCACACAATTTCTCACAGCATAAAAAGCAATGGAAATAGATCGCTATCTCTCCATAAAAACCAATATTGGAACTCTCCCACCTTTGTAGGAGAGACTGCGCGGCGTATTATTCAGCATACCGTTTCTTGTAATAATCGAACGTATTTTCACTCAAGGTTAGTATCTTCTTAAAAAACGTTTTTTTTAAAAATATTTTGTAATACTCTAATTGCAGTAAAATTCAGCCTAAGAGTAATTAAAATTCAAGCACTTATTTTAGGGGAAAAAAAAGCAAACACGATGCCTTGTCATAGACACTCACACTCAAAAGGTCGAACCTATAGATTAAACTAGACACTAAGCACTTGTGGTTTTGTGCACAATCTCCCTAGGCTCTACCTTAAGTATTTCGGAAGCTCATGTGAGAAAATAATAATAAACTTTCTGTTGTTTAAAATATTTTGTTTGGCACAAGCGTAAAAAAGAAAAATAAATAAATAAAAACACACACACATTCAAGATAGAACTATAGAAACATCACTGACTAGTATTAAAGTGCTTTTTACAAGAAGAGCGATTCAAGATATACGAAACTTGAAAGCTAAGTTTTTATTTTGGAGTTAAAATATTTCATGTTGTATCATTTTTTACTTTAATACAGGTAAAGTTACTAAGTGCAACACGATGCTTAGCAAACAATTTGAAATTTATTATACTTGCAATCATATTTCTTTTGATTTATATATCTAGAAATAATACTTTTCCTTTTTGATGTTTATTTAGGCTTCTCAAATCAACTTGAAAAGTATCTTTATCAATGTCAAACATGACTCATATTTGATACTGTGCAAGAAATATTTCTTAAAAATAGTAACATCTGGCTTGCTTTGTAGCCTCAATGGCATGTTAGAATTTGCGGAAAATCCTATTATTTTATTTCGAAATAAAAAATACTTTTATTTCACTGAGAAACATTTTCTACTTCCTTAACTTCAACAAATTACGCTATTATGATATAGTTTTATTAGCAGGCAAAAATCATAATAGGTATATCGAATTTCGCAATTGGTTTATTTCTGCATATCAAATTTCTAACGAAAAATTTCTGAATCAGCAAAATTTGTGCTTTTAAATCACGCAATAATCAGAATTAGGAATTAAAGTTAAATGTATTTTAAAATATTGTACAACAGCACAATGATGAATATAAGTTTGATTTTAATTTTCAAAGCCCTAAACTAGCAAAAAGAAAATAAGAAAAAAATGACGCTTTTAAAAATTTCTTACATTTTATACGTTTAAATGTATCTAGTAATTTGCAATTTTAATAAATACACTTTTAAGCGTAATTTTTAACAACATTCAATACATACACTAGTAATATAAGTTTGAATTCAGTTAATTAATTAATTAATACTTTTCTCATGTTAAATATCATGCACGTGTTAATGATATCAATTTTATTTAACATGCTTCCCTTGTTTCAATCTTACCTAAATATTTTTGGTCGACCTGGTGGCAGTGGAAGAGCAGTAGCTTATAAAGACCTAGAGGATTTGAAGATTTTTATGTAAAAACACGCATTTTCACTGTAACTTATACTAATGAAAGATACATTATCCAAGTAGATTAAATTAGTGCTTTTATTTAGAAATTCTATTAACTATGCATGTATCGAGACTATCAGTAGGGATAAAACAATATTGTTTTTGGCAATTACAGCCGAATATAGATAGCTTTTAATTTGAAAGTAGATGTGATCGAATTTTCTGTAGTGCAACCAAAAACACGCAATTTGCATTAAGCTGACACAAAGATAATGTTTTTTTATAATTTTATTGCTTTTTAAAAATGTTTTTTGGAACTTTTTATGACATTCAGTTCTCAGAAATAACTACAACAGAAATAAAAGCATTGCCTTAAGGAATCCATTAAATTGATTTTATACTGTCTAAAGATAAATTCCATACCATGCGCAACAACCGTCAGATTTCTGGAGGCTATTACTTAAGAGAAGACTGTTTTTCTTCGGAGGAACTTATTTGCTCATTATGCAAATGAAACTAATATGCCCACAATCTAAACACTTGAGGCATTTTTTTTTCGTATTTGTTTTGTCCTCAGAAGATTTCGCGTAATTAATCTGTGATATAAAATGACACGCATACCAATTTTGCAAGAGAGGTTATGCACAATTTGCTAAAAGAAATCAGAAAATTGTTACTAATTACACTTTGATAGCGTACGACATCTTCTAGAAAATTATTTTTAAATAAAAAATATATATTGAAACATTGTGGAAGAATTTAGCTTGCACATTGTGACGAAATGATTTATTTATAATCTATGCAAAATAACATTTTCGTTTTCATGCATAAAATTATTGAATATTTTTCTTTAGGAACGTTTACTTTTTGTACCGAACAAATTCTAAAATCAGCATTTGGGAACATTTTTAACTTCTACGTAATTTGATCGTTTGGAGATAGTTTTAAATATCATTATTTTGCTGTGAAATATTTCTTAATAATTTAATAAAGCATATGAACTGCTAAAAAAATAGAATGCGTATAAATTTAACATACATTGAATGATTCTGAACATTTTAAAAATGCTTATACTCTTGTAAAATGGAGAAATGTTATTCCTTGACGAGTAAAACAATGACATTGTAGATGTTTTTAAAATTATTGAAAGCTTCATACAGAATAATATTGGTTCAGTGAATTAAATCTTGCACGTTGTTTTAAAATATTAGAGTTCTAAGGCAATCGTTGAAAATATATTTGGGATAAATGTCAATGTTACCGGGGTTTTGAACAACATGCATTTCTATATTTTAGAAAAGAGTTTTGACTGTATTAAAGAAGATCATATGCCAAGTTAAGAATTAAAAAGAGCGTTAAAAAACAACTTTTGGTAGGTGAATAAATTTATTTGAAATATTTTTAATTTTCAGAACTTATTAATACATAATTTATGAATTGAAAATAGTTAAATTCTACTCAGTATAAAAATAAAGGTATTTTGGAATTTTCGTTATCTATCATTTCTGATTTCATTAGATATCTAAATAAAACATCAGGTGCAAAGTGGCAGTAGCTAAAACCTAAATATATTGTGATAAATCTCTAAAACGTGAATTTTGTTTTAAAATTTAGATACTGTATTGTAGCTTCAGAGAGAATTTCTATCCATTATAATTTTAAGAAGCTTTAAAGAACAAAGGAATGATCATTTTCCTAGCCAATCTGAAAAAAATGTAACACTATTTTTGCCTCAAGCAAAGGGCGAATTAAGGAAACATTTATAACCTTCAAAAGAAGTTTAATGGATGATAAGAACTAATGCGCATAATTAATAGCTAAAACGAAGCGGATTAGAGAAAATAAGTAAGCATAAATTGTCTTTATAGAAGGATTACTTTTCGAAAATTCAGCTTTTTTCCTCCTCTTTTATTCTAAATTTTGAACTCTTGAAAAAAGGCTTTCATTATTGGTGCTTAGTAGTTGATGATTTCCAAATACTTGTAGGATTTTTAAATTCATTACTTTTAGAGTTAAAAAAAATCATTTTCTAAATTAGAAAAATCTTTCGATGACATTTGAAATGCTAGAATGTCGATATTTGAAATCACAATTAATCTAGTTTTTGCTATGTGTATTTTTAAAGATTTAGGCGTTTCGTTTGAAACGTGCATGTTTTAACTCCTCTCCCCACTTTTTGGACCCTTAAATAAGCAAAAAAAAAACCGCATATGTAGGAAATTAGTTTTTATTCAAGTCCTTTATTATGCATCAAGATTGCTTACATCATTGTAAAATAGTTTTAGTTCAGAAAATTTTTGTTTTGCTAGGTTACTTCGATATAAAAAAAAGTTTTCACGTATTTTTTAAATACAGATTAGTTTGTATGTCTTACAAGGGTTGAAATTTAAAACCAATTTTAATCCTCGACATAAAATTCATTCTTTTAATACAAATCTTTAAGCTTTAGAATTTGTCTCCTGAAAAATATTTTTAAATGCTGAAAAATTACTATGGGAACGAAGAGCAAGGCGTAATTCATTTATTTGGAAATTAAACAAAAATTGTGCAATTGGACTTCAATTTAGAAGTCAGCTTTGATTATCATCGAAGCATTTTAAGAGCTCGAAAAATAAAGCATTAGCAATAATAAACTTGTGAAATATATTAAAGGTTCCCGATAATTTCTTTTATTGGCTGCCATCTCGAAATTCTTCCAGTAAGACATAAAAAGAATATGTATGTACATCTTTCACTTTAAACCACCGCGCTGCATTTCAGATATTTTTAGCTTTAAACAATTGCTAAAATCTTTACGGATTACATTTGTACCACAGCCAATAAGCTTCTTCTGATGCCTCAACAACCGCAATTTTATTTTTACTTTTGAATGAGAATCCATATAACTGCCTGAAGCCGTACGAAATTTGTTATTCGCTGCGAAATTCTCGGAACCAGAACAGGAAATAGAAATACGAAACAACACGATCTTCAAAACAGGACGTTTACAAAATGAAAACATCTTAAATCTCTTATTTGTTTTTCAAAGTTGGGAAAAAATCATCAGAGCTAGTTGCATGCTACTGAATTAGCATACAACTAACACATTTTCTTACGATTGCAAAAGTATTTAATACAATAATTTCGTAACCACTCTTTACGAATAAGCATTCTGTTTTTTACCACAAGAAAAAATACTCTATTGTTGCAAATATGAAAGATGTAATGCGAAAACAAAAGAAACAATCTGTTTTCCTTGAGTTTTTTTCTATATATTAATGAAACACAATCTAACTACTTCTGACATAAATATTGTTTGTTATGGTAGCAGAAATCTTTCTGCAACATTAATAGAATATTGTTGCGAAATGAGTAAAATTGTCTAGTGGCATTTTATTGATTTATTTATTTAAATAAGTTAACAAATTCAGTCTAAATATTTATGCGTAGTAATTGAGGGAGAGGGGCATCTAAAAATGTTGACGGCGGTCCAGTTATATCCAAAAGAAAAAAAAAAGTTTTTCTGAAAACAATTTCTAAAAGAACTTTTCAGAATAGAAGCTCTTCTTACGATGATTTAGAAATGGCATGAATGTTTTTCCTAAATATAATAGTTTTACATGTAAGATTTTCTTACTTAATTTAAACTAAATTTTATTTTTAATTAAGCCTTTTCTTTTTTTTTTTTTTTTTGCAAAAATTTCTTGAAATTGATGTTGGCTCGAAACTGAGTAACAAACGTGTATTGTTTTGAAAAAAAAAATCGCTGGTTCCTCAAAAAAACTCAAGAATGTAATAGAGAAGGAAAAAATGTAAAATGGAAGTCACTCTAGTTGAAAGTTATCAACTTACTTTGAAGTTAACTGCTGTAATATCAACAAGAATAAATGTAGGAGGTGAATCGGTTGCCTTTGTACAAAAGCAAAATTGAGCAAACCATTGTTTTACAGCACAACTTGTAAAAATCCTGCATATACGTGGTTGGGGTTACAAGTATAGTAGATGGGTTTCACAGTGCTGCATATAATTTAATATAAATCAAAAGCGAAGACATTTTACAGCAAAAAGTACTGAATACTCTTTTACATAATGACTACAAAACATTCATTGGAAAAGAAGCACATCAGGCCTAACTTTACTTGTGTTTTATAACTCTTCTTTCATCGTCACAATTTTTTGACGTCTTTACGAGCCAAGAAATTTGCTTGTACTGCTTGTATACAAGACCGGCATGATTGTATTGCAATTTCTCCTAATGCCTAGCTTCGTCTATTTCCTTCTGATATATAGGGTGCAACCCGAACACGGAGTTTTGACGCCTGGGCGCTTCTGCGCATGACAGAAATGGATGAATCAATTCGAGTGTTAAGGAAGTTTGCTTTTCCAGGTGTATTTTAGCACCCGAATTAGAATGCGAGCTTCATGGTTTGTTAAAAGCAACCAATCTTATAAACTGACATATAACATCAACTCGGAAGAAATAAATTATGCTAAACGAAATAAAAGTGTCATCCGGGGTCAATAATCAGAGATGTCATCTCTCCCCCCACCAAAAAGGAAAAAACTTTTGTTTTGTATAAACTTGTAATTATCTAGCCTATTTTATTTTCATTCGTGAAAAAAGAAAAAAAAAGAAATTCCATTACATTTTATTGGTGCAACTTTGACTCCTAGTGAAATACACATATTGTCTATTGTCAGTTGCGATGCGTTGAAACACCAAATGTAAATTCAGGGTCCGACGAATCCCTTGCGCCAGGTCACCCGAGCGACTAAAAAAGGCCATGGCGCCTAGTTTTTCAGTTGGCGACTAGTTCTCAAATGAAAATATTATAGCTGGCTCCTAAAAATTTTCCCTGGCTCCTAAGGTTTTCGCATTTTTGTCGGACTCTATATATAATACAAGTGTATGTATTTTTTAAAAACTCGTTAACTCATGTCTGGTGCTACCCCTAACAGTCCCCAAAGGGTGTCACCCTGGGGGACCGACCCCTCGCCTCTCAGTTACGCTACTGTATGTATATATATTCTCATACCAGCCAATAGTATTTTAAGAGTAGCACGAAGTGTAGTACATTCTAGGAAGATATATTAATATTAAATATAGCTTTAGAAGATATAATTTTGTCTTACACTCACGACCTAATATATGTCAAAATATAGTGCATAATAAAGATGTATGTACTGTGCATTCTTTATTGAATTTAAAGCGAGTAAACACATTTCGAACTCTATTCAAAAGTTTTTACATCTTTTACTAGAAAATATTTCTTCTCTGCTCGCATACTTTCTCCAACCCATTTCCTCGTTGCGAAAAAAAAGCGTAGTATTATAAGCAGCTTTACTTTCACTGCGGAAAATATTTTTATATTTTACATTCCGCACAGGACATGAGCGTCATTACGAGAACGAATGCTTGCTTGTCTCAGCAACATCCAGACCAATAGAAGGAGATATTAAATTTTCTTGGATAAAATTGAAAGGAGAAATGCTGTACTGAGTTTGAATAGGGAATGAGCTTACTACTGCCAAGATAAAAGGAGGGGAAAAAATCCCGCCTGTTATAGCCATGGCAGAATTTGTCTTTACTGAGTGGAAGTAATGCTTTTAGAGTCATTGTATTTCAGTGAAGTTTAGTCGTGGTAGGTTTAGGATTTGTATTTAATGTCCAATCCTTAAGAATTCAATGAACAATTCTCATTGTTTGAAGGTAAGATGAAATATCGATTGCAAATTGGACTGGAAAAAAAAAGGCAATCTGAGGAATGTAGGAAAATTAAGATCCTAAAACTGTAAATATATTTCGTTGTATGAAGTAACCGAAGTCATAGTGGCCGATGTTAAAACTCTTCATTATACGTACTATATTATAGTCTTTGTAATTAGAATCGGGGTGTCAAGGTCACACAACTCTATCTTTTCCCCTTCTGGTCGCCATATTGTCCGTGATAGAAACTTTTCCCCCACTCGGCTTGGCAAACATGATAAGTAAGTTTGTTGTTTTAGTTATAATAATAATAGACGGATTAAAATCAGATTTATTTCTCAATGGCAAAAATGGATGGCGTAAGATAAAGTATTCTAGTATTTGGAACCAATCTAAATATTATTCTAATATTTTGATGTGTTTCAGAAAGCTATTGTATAGCTAATTTATTGTATTTTATATTTTGTAAGTGTTAAAATCTAATCTAAACATTCCAGATTTAATTTATGAGAAATTTAATTCAATTTCCTTAGTATCAAAAATAAATAAATGGAAAACTAATTCTTTCTTATTACTTTTTCTCAATTATTCTAATATTTTGAATCGGAGGTGTAGTAATGCAAGGGCCTTAACTGCAGTGCAAAAAAACAGTCTGGCTCTGTTATCTTTCTCGCAGTTGCCATGGTGACAAAGCAGGAAACTCGACCTTGATGCGCCTATTCTAATTACACAGACTATAGTTATGTTCTCAGATGTATATCTTTATGTGTATAAGGTTTTAATCCTGAATCACTGTTACGCCGAAACAAAATTAAATATATTTTCTATGATACTATGCCACGCACTAAAATATTTTGATATTACTGTGGTAATGTTTAAAGAAGTTACAAAAAATTCTTGGAAGTCATGAATTATAAAGAATTCAATTTTGTGACCGAAAATCAACTTGGTCACCACTCCTCCGAAACACTTACATAGTAAATAAATTTTATAATTCAACATTAAATGCGTGGTGCATTGAATGTTAGAAACTTATTTCTTGAATTTTGTTTTCTTTTGCAACTAATACCTATATCATCCCGCATATTAACCCTATATCACTGTGTCAGACCGAACCATACCCTGTTATGATCTGGGGTCCACATGAACCTTCATGCAATAATTTCGGTTGTCATGTGGGTTAATTAGTTTATAAGCTAATTCTGCATTATTTTAATCGTATTGAAAGTAGTCAATGTTTTCCTAAACCTTTCTTGATCAATTTTATTTATTTTGCCGAGCTGTTTTCCGGCGTACACTTCCGCTTTTGTCTACCAGTTGAAGTTTCTGAGCATTATCCCCAGGTCACTGTGCTAAGCTTAAGTACATGTCAATATAAATTCTCAAGCATAAGTGACTGCTGGTAGTTTGAAACATCGCAATTTTTGAAACGTAATTTAAAAATTTCTTCAGTATATGATTGTATGCCGTTAAAGAATAGGTGGTTTTCCAAATAGTGCCAAGTTAAGAAACACACCCAGCAGATCACATTATTGTAGATTTATGAAATTCCGCAGTTTTTGTCCCCTTATAGTTCCAAGTGCTAAATCACAGAACGGGAAATTTCTGCATATTTTACGCTTTAATGCTTTTGCACTACTGTACCACAGAAATTATTGTTTACCCAATGCATTGCTGTAAAAGTAATGTATAGCACTGGTGTGAATATATATGTATGGCAGTTGAAACAAAGTTTGTTTGTTTTTTTCAGATACAATAGCAATATTTTCATAAAGTTTGGCTCTGAATAAAATATATGTGGCAAATTTATATTGTGTAATACTACATTATAGCGGCCCTGATGCTAACGCACTTTTAGTCAAAAATACTATGACAGTAAAAAGTCGTGATAAATTCTATACGCCGAGAAACTACAACCTCGTAAAAAGTCACATTGAACTAGAGTTATCATAATTCAATGGTAATTATTCACTTGCTTCCTAACTACCACCAATAGCCGTTGGTGTTTTACGTAAAAGTTAAAATTTCTTTGGAAAAGAGAAGCTTCTTAAAGTTTCTTTAAGTTCTATATTGTTTTTTTTAATCTACGTTGTTTCTTTAAAATATGTATTGTCTCTTTGAAACCTGTATAGTTTCTTTGAAACCTATATTGTTTATTTCCAAACGAAATGTTCTTTGTGCTTTAAAGTTTTTCTTTGGCAACAATTAGTCAACGAAATTTTAATTTATTAGTTTTAAACAACTTTAGTTGCAGGTGATATTTAAGCTATTAAATTTAAAATAACATAATTTCGTTTTAATTGTTTTATTAAAACATTTGAGGCAACAGTTTTGAGACATAAAAATAAAGCAAACCATTTTTCTCAATGCTAAAAAAAAAAGTAAACGCTTTGAAAATGTTTGAAGTCTTAAATTGCTGCCCCTCAACCTTCTTATTCAGTATTCTTACTTTTACGTGTTCGCAATTGTTCAGCATTTTTTGTGAACTGAGCTTTGTGAAAATATGTATGCATTAATTTATTATATTGTGAATACGCTACAATAACTTCGAATAAATTTCCAATAGAAATTTCCGTGATTTGAAATGATAGATTTTGTAGAAATAAAAGTGATAAACTAAGCAAAAATGTGTCATTTTTCTTTTCTGATGTTTTAAACTTAATGTGCATTTAAGAACACCACTTTCTAATAATGCTGCTTCTTTCACGAGACTTTAAATCAAATTCTCGGTTTGAGAATGCCTTGGAAAGATAATTTATATGTTTTATTTTTTCTTTTTTTTTTTCAACTCAAAGAGGCCCAGTGTTAAACTAAAATAGGAACTGGAGTTATTACTCGAGCTGTTAGTTCGAAATGCTTTTGATTTATTGCACCCTTTACTTTAAATACCACAGATGCACGACACCCCATTAGTTCTAGTTGACAGTTTAAAGAACGTTCGAGAAATAATATTTTTTAACAGAGCCACGTACCTAGCATTTATTTTCGAGAACAGTTTTATTACGAAAAATACGTGGTTGGTAAAGTTCGCATTTTCGATGGTATTATCTAAATGTGCACTTATATTTTACTTTATTGCTTTAGAAATATGTTTATGGCATTCGAAGGCATGGTGAAGGGGGGTCGGAGTGACTTTCCGCTTAGGCTTAAGAAGTCTTTCTGCCGAAGTTGCGCGGGAAATGTCACTTTCAGAATCTATTCTCTGCCCTTGTTTATTTATTCAAAACGGCAGTACAAAGTGCGGACTAGGTAGATGGGATTTTATTGTAACTATTTTTATGTGGCTTCCGATTGTGGGGGAGAATGTGTGGTGGGGATATATATAAATTTCAAATGAAAAAAACTGTTTGAGATGCTATATGTTTTATTTCATAGGTATGAATAGAGTCAATTCGTATTATAACGCCCGAGAGTTGTAATAACCCAATATGTTATAACGACCTTTAAAAAGGAACTAATAGACTTCCAATTGAGCTTCGATGCATAAGGAACACGACTCTAGTTATGACGACATGCATAATTGGTCTTACTCAGACGACTAGGGATTTTCACTTTCTACAAATATAGAAAGTTGCATTTTGGAAAGAGTAAAGAAAACATGTTTACCCTTCATTTTAAAATAAAGTGACAACACCGTATTTCAGATATATATACATATATACATACATTTATATTTATATACATACATTTATATAAAAATGACAACACAGTGTGACAAACGTTCTTATCGTTGCGTATAAAACGCACTCTAGATTGTTGAAACGTACGTTACGTAAATTATTCACCTTTAAAACATTCAGCTCCAATTGAAATTCTTCTTCGTTAAAAACTCTGCTCTGTATTTTTAATATATTTTTAATACATTTAATAGAAGAACTTTTAAGTCTTTGTAGTAAATGCCTCAAATGTGTAACTAACGAATGATTGTACAGAGAAATTATGTTAATCCAGCTTGAAAACTGATATAAGTAAATGATTAAATGCGTATGAAATTGACAAAACACAAAACTGCTTCACAGCAAAATTTTGCCGGCACTAATGCAATACTTTGAACTTTATTATAGCATTGCACACTGACAAAGATAAGAACAGAACAAAAATTATCAAAGAAAAAAATGTAAAAACCAGATGAGTCCGTCGATTACGTGACTTGATAAGACCTATCGAATGAGGGAAAAAATCACAATTAATTCCTTTGCTAATTGTTTTGATTTCTCCCTTGTTGGTAATTCAGGCCTGTCGTACGGCGAAATGCTTTGAGTGATCAATCAGATTTCGAGCCTGGTTAATCTAGTTGGCCCTGCCCTAACCAATATGGACCAAACTCCTAAAATTAAGGCACACGAATCTACAAAGAATAAGTAAGCAAGAAACAAAATACAAAAATATATCTTAATTACTGGAATAACAAAGAAACACTGAACAAAATCCGTCTTTAATGCACTTTGGATGCTTGTTAGTTAGATTCACTGCTAACTATCGAAAGAAAGTACGCTGTTAGAAATTTCATCTTGAAATTACGCTTAAATAGCCGGCAGCAGTCTGTCCATCTAATTCACCGTTTGGAACATTTTTTTATCTTAAAAAATGGACCTAAAAAATTTCCAATCAGCTTGGTTAAAAAGCCGTAAATACAAAAGTTTACGGTTTCATAACCGTTTCGAGGCGAAGAATCTGCGAGGCGTACAAACCGTAAACGAAGCGTGCGGGAATCGAACCCCGGGTGTATGGTGTACCAACATTGCGCTCTAATCATTCGACCGTTTATTTATCAATAAATCTTCTTTTCCAACAGGCAAACTGCCTTAAAATTGAGATTTCAGTTGTTGATTGGATCCAAAGTCATTTTTGGTATAAATTTATTATATATTGATAAAAATCATTTTATTTCTTACAAAATTTAAAATACAAACAAGCTTCAGCAGCTCAAATTATGGGCTCACGCATTCTCAAACAGTTCGGCAATCCGATGTCTCCAATTTTTGATTTACGTGTGTGTATGTTTCTATTTAGTAACCACTGATTAAGCCACTTTTTTTTCTTCTTTTTCATATACAAATGCAGATTCGAACTAATAAATCTTTATTCATATTTTAACAATAACGTACGAAGGTAAGGTTCCACAACCAAGATGGACACCCGACTCTTATTGACTACGAGACCTAGTGGCACTTGTAAATTACGGTTAGTTAAACGTTATTTAGGAGAAATAGAGAATAAACGATTTTTTTTTTCACAATCAGCGGTTTGCGTACCATCTTTTTAATGGTTATTCAACTGTTGCAATTAAATATGGTAAAGTAACAATCAAATAAATGGTTATATTACTATGTTCTTACGGAAATGTTTAACAGTGTACTATAAAAATGCACAATTAAACACATCTAGTTAAATAAATACTCTTTAAAATAGGATGCAATCAATGTAAACTAAAACTGCTAAACTAATAAAATAGAAACGTAAGCGCATACTGGAAGAAAGCTAAACACATAAATAATCCTCTTACTTAACCACTGACTTTACGGTCAAAACAAATATGTCCACCAAGCCACTCTTCCTCCTAACTTAATATTTATTCGGTCCCTTCAGACTGAAATTCGCAGTCGCAATATACAAGCATCATAAAAACTAGTCCATCTAGGAACCAAATCGCAACATCTGGACTCCACATAAGAAAAAAAATAAGAGGAAAGAAAAAAGCAAATGAAAGACATATAAAAGTCTCGAGATCACAAGCGTAATAAAATCAAAGCGACAATTTAAAAAAATATATACATTGAAAGTCAATTTTTTCTTGACATGGTTCAAACTCGTTTTTTCGAAAGTATTTTATTTCGAAGTATACCCAGTATCCCTACTGATGAAAATTGACGGCAGATGGAAATGTCAGTTTCTAAAGATAGGACATTTTTATTTACTTGTCCTTAGAAAACACTTCGCGTTATATACTTGTTTCCAATAATGTGATCTGATGTATTTATTTCACTTAGGAAACTAAATTTCCTCTAAATGTGCCTGGTGCAGGGAAGTGGATTTTTTATATGTTTTTATTAATATTTCTTCTTAGAGTGTCTTTTCGTGAAAAGTTACAAAAAAGTTCTTCATAAAGTAAAAGTAATATTTGTGTGGTAGTGTTATGAGTTGGAACTTTAATTTATTATGTACTGGATTGTCTGTTCTTTGATTACCCCCACGCAGAAGAATGGTTGATGAAAGCATTTGCGCAGCTGATGCAATAGTTTGTAGTACTTATATTTTTTAATTAAAGCCGAATAAAAAAATAATACATGTTAAAAAATGCTTTGTTAAGACTTTATTTCACATTCAATTTTTAATAGCTCAATTCGAAAAAGTTAGATAGATAAATAAATATTTAAATAGATACGCTTATACATGAATATATAGTTTTACAATTATTCATATGGTGTAAAATTTCTGATATTTTATAAATTTAAAGTCCTGTTTCAAACCATCTTTAATTCATAATGTTTTTTACTGAACATACAAATCAAGTGGTAAAATGCCAATGTTTTATTCGAATCTAGTTTAGTCAATTTTGATCGTTAAATTTCATTTTCTCTCGGAAAAGATATACTTTCATTATCCTTTAGAAATGTACAAAAAAATTATTATACAATTTCTTTAAAAAATATGTAAGCAATTTTGGCAGACACATTAATGATCAGATCAATCATAGTTGACTGAAGAAAACGTTAGTTTTATTAAAAAGAATGAATACGCAAAATAGTCTAAAGGTTCGTAAAATAAATGACTTGAACTTTCCACATTTTTCTTCTTAAAATGCAATATTATAAAATTCAAATCAACAAAGAAGTCATTAAAGCCCTGGGAAAACTGAATACAATTATGAGAGTTTTTATTCCGTCGTATTTTAAAAGAGTTTCCGCAGGGAAAAAGGAAAAAGGAAAAAAAGCTGTAAATCATTATTAAATAACTTTTTAATGTTTTTAAGGTTTCGAATAAGAAAATTTTATACAAAAAGACGTTAAACTTTCTATTTTTATTTCAGATGAACGTTTTTTTTTTAAATTTGAATATATATGTATTAATTTCAGTAGGTTCAAAATTTAAAAAAAGGAAATAAATAAATAAAATATGAGACATATTAGTTTTCTATTAAAATGATTTTTCTCTATTCAAGTAGGACAAATTGTTTCAAAAGGAATTCTTAATTTTCGTTCATCTTAAAATGAAAAGAGTTTTGTTTACTTATTGTCCTTTTTATTAACGTATTTATTCATTTTTTTCGTCCTGTGAGAGCTTTGCCATGTGTTTATATAAAGCGCTATATCGTTATATTTAAAACACATCACTGAAATTTATCCGGTTATTTGGAATGGGATAGACAGAGACATACTAGGCTGAACTTTTATTTCAAAGAAATATATTGCCTAATGTTTAGTTGTTTCCTCGCAATTCACTCTTTAAGAACAGTTTGAATGGAACTTTTTATCGTTATCTGGTCAAGAATGTACATGAAGTCACCCAGGCGAAAGACCAAATTGCTTCAAAAGGAGGTAATTTTCTCTAAAACTACAGATAATATTTTTCCAAACTTTTAAATGATCCAAACTTTAATGCTTTTAAATGATAACATCAAATTTATTAAAGCAGAAAAATTGCAATATTTTTTGTGCCTGAGAAACATCGTTTTTATTATTTATTTATTAACACCCACCCGGACAGCCATGCCAGTGTTAAACGATTGTTTGGTTCGCCATTATACACACACCAATAATCTTTTTGTATGCATGTTATGTTCTTTTATTAAGATGTATATCATACCACATAATTAAAAGGTGCCCACAGCAATCAACCAGCAAACTTAAATTTTAAGCAACTTTACTTTTTGCGAAAAAAACACACACATTAAAAAAGAGGAAGACAAGAAATGAAGAAAAAATAAACTATAAAAAACGCGGTCTGTTTGTTTTGTTCAAGTAGCCACACATAGAGTACAATTATAAGGCATTAAAATAGTTTCAATTCATACATTTTAAGTATAATTTATATTTTTTTACATTTTTATGTGTTATTTATTGACAATAGGACATAAAGACGAAATTTTGTTGCTTGCACAGGCGTATGGAGAACAGTCCCGTTAAAATAAACTATTGATATTAGGAAATCAAAATAAAGCTATCGATTTTTTTAGGATTCGAATTTTAGCATGAAGAGCAAAACTATTACCAGTAGGATACCAGGTTTTGAGATTAAAATTCTTGAAAATGAGATATAAAGAGTGCTGTAAAGATTTGTTCTATTACTAGGACGTCAGGGCCGAGAGAGTTAAGCCAGGTAAAGTTGACCTCTTTTCTTAGATTATCTCCATCGCTTAGATTAAGACAATCTGTCATCTTTTAGATTCAGTGTTATGCACATCAATTACTTTCTAACTCCAACGAGTTGCATATTGCTAATCATTAACTGTGAAATACTATGCAGGCGTATCAAACAACAGCTAATTTCACCTAGTTTAGAGGGATGTTGACAGGATATGTTTTGTAACTAAATACATGCAGCCTAAAAATGATATTTACTATTCAGCTTCAAGAGAAGGATAAAGAAACTGTCGAAGCTATTAGTTTAAATTTCAACTATTTTTTATTTGCAATAAATTGAAGCGATTTTTGATTAACTTCTAAGCAATATGATTCTTTGCAGTATGTGAATCTACAAGGTTCAGCACCGATGATTGTAATTTTGAAACTCTGAATTGAACAAATGTAGGAGATTTTGTATTTTTTTCTTAAAAAACACTCTGAATCTAAACAATCTTCCTTTCCTTTCTAAGTATTTCAGAGGAATGTGATTTCTTTTGAAGTAGAAACAGAAAATAGCAGCATTTAGGGGCGGTGTGAAAAAAAAAGGGGGGGAAAGAACAAAAAACTGTCAGATCCAGATTGCTGTGCCGGGAGAGTTTTCACACGTGAGGAAAATACATGAAAATATTTTTCCAGCTTTACGCTGTTTATTATTGGAGGCGCAGCTATGAGGGTATTATTTTTGCTTTGGATGACGGGGTTCAAGTTAAAGACGTCCAAAGGCTTCCCGCGCTTCTCTCACCGTGAATCGTATTGTTCCACTGCTTCTTTTCTCTCGTGTTTTCATCCATTTTCTCACGTTTTTCTTGTATTTTATGTTTTTATTATATAAGATTTATCTAATCATTTCACATATTTCTTATTTCCACTTATATTGTTTCTAGCTCTTTCGGTATGTAATTCTTTAATTTAGGAAACTTATCTGTTTGCAAAATAGTGAATTCTTGCTAAACAGCCCGATTTTGTTCCACAAAGCTTTGTAGCGCCGTTTTTCTTTTTGTCTTTTTTAAAATTTTCACTTACTTTCTACATAATTATGTGTCACAACAGAAGCGCTATATAGATCATTTTCACAGAATTTATGAGTATAACTTCTCAAACTTCTAAAACTTAGGATTAGAAGTTTTAAACTCTTCTTGCAACATCTGAATTTTTCTGAGAAACAAATCAATTTGTTACAACAGGATTATTTCTTTTTGACTAATTTTAAAACTTAAAATTTACAATCTATCATTTAAAAATATGTTGACATGTGTCTGACTGTCTTTCCTGACACCCGATACGATCTAAGCAACCTTGACATTCAGGAGTCTCTAACTTATACATATCACGCAGTGGACCAGTCGGTAGAAGCTCGGTTCCCGCAGAACACCGAAAGTGAAGCAATATCGACTTAGGTCAGTGTTTGGGATGTTGACAACCTCTCGCGGCTGGTTCCTGTGGGCCATGCACGCGAAAGGAATCTGGTGCACGTTAAATAGTCGTCGCTCCAAAGTCATCAAAGTGAAACGATAACTTAGGGGTGCCAATCCCAGGTGAAGGTCTCTCATCTGGGATCTGGTTCAAAATTAAGAGACCACAAAATTGGAGGTCAAGTCAGTCTTCAGCTCTCGTGGTTCCTCTCTCTCTAAAATGAAGCTGCATATCAACCTAAACCAGTGGTTTATTGATCTTCTGGAAATGGTAGTAGGCTTTCTTATGCCAGAGGTATTAGTAGCAGCAACAGCAAACCTCTGCATGTTCTCTAGGAAGGTGAAGCTTGGTAATTTAAAGATGTTCGAATTTTTAGAACCTTAATAAGTACTGCGTTGTTTTAGATATTGTACCATTGGAAAGCTCGCGAGAAACTGCATTGTAGGGAATTTGTTCAAAGTCTTTCAAGTCACCTCTGAAAATATACGTTTCTCCATTTTTGCAAACAATTACAGATTAATAATGTCTGAAAAGTATCTTTTGTTAGTTAAATTTAAAGAACTATGCGCATATCGCACCATGTGTTTCATTATTTGGATGTTTTATCATTATTATGTGGAGCGAGAAATAAAACAAGCTGGCTCATTGCTGGTTCTTGTATTTTACTTCATCATTTGCTCTTTTATTCGACATGCTGCCTTTAAAACCCGTGCATAGGCCGGGCGCAAAAATTAACAGCAGAGAAAAATAGGTTTATATACTCATAACGTAGATTTGACACAAGGTGAAACCACAAAACAAAAGTTTCCTAAACAATACTCTAAGTTTTCCATGAGAATTAAACTTGAAGCAAAATTAAAGTTAATAATATACCATCGGTTTGGTTCAAAACCACGATAGCTGCACCCAACTTTCGACTATGACACAATATTGTCTATAATTCAGCGTTCCTTTCCTCGGCAAGTGTCTCTCAATATTTCGCGCTCAGTTTTGCCCCACAAATCTTAATCAAGATCGCTGTTGATCCCCGGCAGTAAGCTCAGCCGAGTATAATGATGATCAATAGCTTTGCCTAATAGCGAGGATCAGAAAATCGAAGAAATGATCCCGCAAATAATGTCAAATTGATGGCGGAGGATAGTGATCGGAAAATCTTATCAGACAATTGTACGTTTAGGACAATTTTGTCTTTGCTCTCGTTCTTAATCAAAGAAAAATAGAAGAAAAAAAGGGAAGAAGAAATGTTCGAGTTTCTTTTTTTTCCTGTGTTGAATTGTCTAAGTTTATACCAGTATAAGTTTTGCCTGTAATGTATGTGTGAATGACAACTCAATTAAACTATCCGCAAAGTCAACGCATGTTACACAAAGTTATGCTAATTTTTAATTTCGTATGTTTTTAGTGTCTTCGAAAAATTCTATTTCCATTGTTGTTTTAAATAGAGAAATATATCCAAAACATCTGGTAGGCGACGCGGGTCCGATGATTGGGCACTCTTCATAACAGTCGATACGGTTCTTGATTATTATTCTTTTCTCATTAATAAACATTTACAAATTTCCCTTTTACTACATTGATTAAACATGTACTAGCAAAATGGAATACAAACAAAGTATTTTTTTTATAATTAAAGCCCAACGAACAACCTTAGCAACAATTTTGACTTTAGAATTGGGGGGGGGGGGAACAATGCGCCTTTCTTATAATGATGGTTCATTGACTTCAGAATACTTATTTCGCATAAAAAATAGAAGATGATAAATACAAGATTTGTTTTAGTAAAATTTAAACTTTCAGGTAATTTAGCTTGTTTATCTTATTATTCACTGGTTTTGAACAGCTGGCTTTCTTTAATAAAAAGTTCACTCATATTGTCTTACTGGCTTCGACTTAAAACAGCAAGTTTTTTCTAATTCTTTCACAATTACGGTTTAAACAATTCTCTTTGAATTATGAACATTTTGTACTTAAAGGAATTCTTTTCGAAGTGCATTTTTGTACTCATTCAATAATTTGTATAAGAATAAATGTAAGATATTTATGTTGTTTTGAATAGTAGTTTCAGATTTATTCTATATTTTGTAAACTGCTTGAAGCTTCCTGACACCCTCCATAAACCGGAGTATTAATTGTTAAGAAAACAATGGATCAATTTCCAATCTAACGAAATTTGCAATGTATATTAAATCAGACTTGATTGTTTTCAGAATCATATTATACACGGGAAAGGTAAAACTGTTTGTAATTTACAAATTATCTATGTGCCTTTCAATGTCAGTGAAAACATCATTTTAACGGGCAGTCATGATACAAAATATTTGCCCTCGTTATTGGTACCGTAACACTGGATAGTTATTGCGTATCTTATATTTAAAGCTAATATAATGATATTAACCAATTTTAAAGATATTTGAGAGTTTCAGTATATGGTAAGAAAATTATTAATACAAACGTACATCATTATTTGATCAAGCAACTATCATTATTTGCCTTTTTTATTGTAATAATAATAATAATAATAATAATAATAATAATATTTATTATTATTTTTATAATAATTATTATTAGTAGTAGTATTAGTATTAGTAGTAGTAGTAGTAGAAGTAGTAGAAGAACTAGTAGTAGTAGTAGTAGTAGTAGTAGTAGTAGTAGTAGTAGTAGTAGTAGTAGTAGTAGTAGTAGTAGTAGTAGTAGTAGTAGTAGTAGTAGTAGTAGTAGTGTAGTAGTAGTATTTATTGTTGTTATTATTACCGTTAGGCTTTTTCTTTAATTATTTTCTCAGCATCTGAGTTGAGTGTTAACCACACAAGGTAAACAAAATAAATCGCCAACTTTTCAGACCAAGAGCCTCATTAACTCCATCTGTCCCCTATGGAAGCAACAGGTTTTAAGCATTTCAGAATCTTTCTTCCGTGCATGCTTCTCCTTCTTAGGGAAGCAAGCGTAATGGCTTTCCTCCTACGCGTATCGTTATCTCCGTTGACCATGCGGCAGCGAAGTATCAAGTGATACAGGCGATATAAAGACGCTTAGTAGCTTTTGTAACGATTACACCATGCGAGAAGTCTCTTAGAAATAGTATTGCTGTAAATGCCTAGTTGACTTATAGTTTAGATATTTCAGTAATTATCATTTTGGTTGATCATTTGATGTATTAGGGTTGTGATAAAAGAAAAATTAGTTTATTTTTGTTGATTAATATTTCATTTATTTAAATGTATCATTCAGTATTTTTTTATTATTATACTGTTTTTAAATGAGATAAGATTCATTTTAATTACATATGGGAAGTTATCAAACTAGTAAAGAAAACGCTGTTTTTTGGTGAGAGGGAATAAATATATATTTTTTTCTCATACATAACAATTATTTTTCATATTTAGTAATTTAAAAATTCCCAAGAAATAATACTCACCACAAGAGTTAACATTGCACCTAAAGTTCTTAGAACTCTTGAAAAGACAACTCATTTATTTATTTAGTTTAGTTTTTTAATGGTATGTGGATCATTCTCGAAGGTTGGTACCATATACAGGAACAAGAAAATTATTTTTCTTTCCATATTATAAAATAGACATTATTTCTGCATACTGCTTAAATAATCTTTCTTCAAAGCAAGTTTGAAAGATTTTGTTCTGGTCTGGTTTTAACCAAAGTATCATACTTGCTGACGGACAATTTCTTCGTAATTTATCCCCTTAAGTTGGGAAATACATGTAAAGGTCTCAAAAAATTATAAAAAAAAAAAATCTTCATAAATCGATTCTACAACTATTCAATAATATACCCTGAAAATTTCAAAGCAAAATTCCAAGTCATTTAAAAGCTATAAGCATTTGAGCAAGCACCCCTTTTGGAGCAGTTGAGCAGGTAGTGATGAATGACCTGAAGGGTATTAGATAACATAAGCAGATGTCCTTTAATTTTTTGTAACAATTGAGACCTCGGAGAGAAACTTCTATAAGTATTAGTATCTATAAGTATTAAAAAAAAATGATTCATTACTACCTTCAATACCACTCGTTCTTTTCAAACGCGTTTTTCTCGAAATTACTTTTTTCGAATTTGCGTACACTCTAGCTCGCGGAGTTTTTGATCAATCCTTATAAAATTTAGCATTAATTTTCTATATATATACATGCTTTAGTTGAACTAGAATCATAAACATGCCTTTATTTTTACTTGTTTTACTGTAAAAAAAGAACAAAAAAAAAAAACTGTTAAAAATCGTACTTGATTTTCCCATTCTGAAAAAAAAAATAGAAATTTTCAATTTTTTGTGATGATTTTAGTTTAACTAGAAGAGACACTTATAAAATAAGTATATTATTAAAAAAATTGATTTCAGATAACAATTGTGACCTTCCGGATGTACGCAAACTGCCGACCCGGGAGATGACTTACTGTGTGCAGCAGCCGATATCTCCGGGAATTTTCAAGAAAAATGGTTGAAAATTTCAGTAAATGTGCTTCAATATATCTATAAAATAACCTCGAAATCTCAATTAAATATATTTATTCTTTATAAGTTAAAAAAAAACATGAAAATTTCTCTTAATACGCCATTTTACACGTATTTCCCCCCTTAAATTAAAGAGAGGTAAAGTACATAACCAGTTGAAAGCAAAGTAAAAAATTAGCCAAAGCTACATTTGAAAGAAAAATAGAGTCATTTCCCCACTAAAAAAAATCCGTAAAAATACAGCAAGGAAACTGAGTGTTTCTTTAAGTTTACGAAGAACTTGTTTTAAATCAAATGATCAAGTTTCTTGATAACAGTTTATCAATAAAACTCTTGTTTTTCGCTTCTCTATAAAATTAGAGAATGATCAGTTACGCAAAACTGAACACTTGAGATACACGACTACCAGTTGAAAAGCTGTAAAAAATGCATAAATAAACGTTTGATATCTGTGGCTACCAGTTTAAAGATTGTTCAAAGTGCATTACATATTGGCGTAAAATTAGCTTCAGCTATAGTGAAAACCCTGTTAGCCCTCGGAGGCCATCCTTCGCACTCCGGAGGCATTATTGGCCGAGCGGCGTGGGCTCAACTGAACTCACCTTCGACTTTGCGTACCGGAAATCGTAGTTCAGCAGGCTCACAGATGGCACCACCACTGAAGCACACAATCTGTTGCAATCAATTTACACAATGTTCACTTTATTTTCTCTTCTACTTTCTTGTTTCGAAGTAATTGTCATTTCACGTAAGAATCCTTACAAATGGTTTCCAGAATATTTTCATGTATTTTCGTGCAAAAATGTTTTTGTGCATGTTTGTAAAAGCACGTTTTCTTTTAAATTTAAAAACAATGAAATACTAACCGACAGTAAAAATGACATCTCAAGAAACAAAAATTCATAAACCTAAATAATTCTACAAGAACATAAGAAATCATTTTATTCCAGACTATAAATCAAATATTTTAATTTAATGAATCACGAAGCGGCAGACGCTGTTAGTAGGGAGATGTAACAAGCTGAGTGTTGCCAACAAATAAAGACCCTTGTTTAATCACATATTAGTCATATATATATACATATATTACCTTCAAAGTTTTATTTATATCATACGATCGCTCTTATTTTATATTAGTTTTCGAATTAATTGTTCTCTATGGCAGTCTTACTTGATCTAAGAAATAAATTGTTGCTTTTGTAATTTAAAAATTTCCACAGCAATAAACTGACTGTTCTTCCTTTTCTAACTGAAAGCCAAATGCATAAATATGGTCAAAGATTAAAGATCTTTTGTGACAAAAATACAAAATACTTAAAAGAATGTGTTTTACTTGAGGAATTCACTTAGTTGAAATAGTACCATTATTTTTGATATGTTTAACTGACTAATTAAGAAATTCTTCAAAGATCAGGTGTCCAACCAAATTATTTAAAGATAAAATATCTAGATATAGAGAGTTTTAAGCAGCATACATTTTTGCCTTGCATGAACCGCGGTAAAAATTAGTTTTTTTCGAAACATCAAAGCTCTAAGAAAGTGTATTGATTACGTGCCGAAATCAAATCTACCGGCCAGGCTTTTTAAAGCTAACTTAATTCGGACAAAAAATGTTAAGTAAAAGCAAAAATAAACAAATAAATAAAATGAAAAAATAACGTAAATGTAGCACAAAATGCTTGAAAAAGAAATATTTCGTGTGCAGAACCACCATTTGGGTTTATTTATAAGAACCCGAAATGTTACCGCAGGGATTTTCTAAGGTTCAAATAAGAATTTCCCAGGGAAAAAGATCGCAGGTGTGGTTTTTACGTCTCGTTTTTTGCCTACTTACTTTATATACCTTCTTTTTATTTCGTTAGGTAATACAAAGGAAAAAATCGGAATTTTGACTCGGATTTTACTACGTACACCCAGCGATCTGAGTTAAAAGGCATTTCTAAACCTTGAAACGACTTTTTGAGGGCGGTTTCTTTTCAAATAAAGCTGCGTTAATACTTTTCAAAACAAAATATTGTTGGAGATAAAATGTATACTTGTTAAATGTATTAAAACACTACTGGCAAAGAGATAAGACTGTGAATACAATTATTTATGCCTTTTGAGTTTTTGCTCTTATATTACTATCAATTTTATGGTTTTATGCATGCGCCATTTGAAAAAAAAACTGCAAAACTCCACTGTAGAGGACATCAAGTGGACAAAAAAAATTGTTCATAATTGAACAGTTGTCTGCAAAATATAATCATTTTATTTTTTATTTTTTAGGCTCAATGCTTTCCTTTTATGGAATTAAAAACTCAAACTACGAGGGGTGTCCATTAGGAGGAGTTTTAATGTATTTAAATATTTTAATGATTTACTTTCTATTAATTTGGTATAAAATACGATAAAGAACAGCCTAAATAAACACAAAATTGCAGCACAAAATGCAGGCACATGCTTCAGAATTACGCGAAACACGAAGAAAACAAGAAGTTTCGTCTAGAACTATACGAGCCTACTTTCCCGTATATACCGAATTCAAATTTATAATCTAGCTATCTCTCTCTCTCTCTGTCTTTCTCGTTTAGCTTTAGTTCTTAATTGCTCCAAATATACCTTTTTCAAAGGTTAATACATATTCATTCAATCATAATTTATTAAGTCATTCATGTATTTAGTCACTCATTTATTCATTCATTCTTTTGCTTATTCATTTAATCATTCATTGATTCAAAAATATTCTTGAAAATCCCGATCAAAAAATTTCATAGGAAAATAGGCTCCTTAGTTCTGGATGTATTTTCTATTTGTACATGTTCTACGTCATAAGAGCTTTCCGATAAAGTTTGTTCCAAGCAAATCGGTCCGTTAGATCAGGAATTATATAGGATTGAAATTTCCCCGTAGGCGGTATGTTAATTTTTTTTGAACTGTTCAAAAATGAACAAAAATTGTTCAAATCAATATTTCACGCCAAGAACTTCTTCCAGTGAGCTTGTTCATGGGAACTTGGATCTTGTACCCAAAGTTTACATAATTTGCTTCATTTTCACGTATAGGCGATAATGTTAAAATTTTTTGAACTGTTCAAAATTAAACAAAAAATTATTCAAATCAAAAAGTAAAATATGGAAATGAGATGTCCTCGCCGAGATCTTTCGAATGCAAAAATAATTTTTCTGATCGGACAATTCGTTCAAAAGTTATTAGAGGGGAGGGGGGGGGGACAGACCGACAGACATACAGATCGAAAGACAGACCGACAGACAGACAGACCGACAGACCGACAGGCACACTTTTTCCCCCATCTCAAAACCCTACTTTCAATATTTTTATTTTTCAATCTTTATTTAATTACTTAACTTATTTTTGACTTTTCTTGATTTTTAACGATATTTTCACGATCATTAAGCCTTATTTCATGCTTTATTATTATTTTTTTTTACTTTTACGGAAAAGTAGGCTAAAAAGGAACTAAAAGAAAGTCAAGCCTGTAAAAAGTATGAAATGTCAGGGAGTTTTTTTTAATTACATTAGAGCGATTGGTTAGAAAATGAGAACCTTTAAAAAAATAATAATCAACATCAGCCGGAAATGACTTTTTGAATGATGTTATTGGACAAAAAATCGAAAGTGTGGTCGGAATTCAAGCGAGATGCGTTTCAAGCGAAATACGTTTTCTATGTAATAGTTTATACTATTTTTGATGTCATCATCTAAGATGTCTAAAATATTTAATCGCAGTCACTACGAAAGTACACTTTATGATCTCTTTTCATTGTTTGATGGTCAACTAGCTTACTTCGATCACCAAATCCCTAGTAAGTCTGCAGTCAATATGAGAAGGAGTATGTTTCTTGTGAAAATTGTATATACAGTAAAACCCCGTTATCCCGCGCCTCAGTATATTGCGGAATCGGATATACCGCGGTGACTATCATGTCCCCCGACGTTTAAATAACCCTTTATCATTGCCATTTGAAGATGATTCCCTATTTACCATTGTAATAAAGCCAGCCCGAGCACACAAATATTCAAGTTATGCGTCTGTTACTTCTTTTACAGCGCTATCAACCTTTGCATTACAGATTCTTCAGCATTCCTAAAAAGTAAACATATTCCCCAGTGAGAAAGAAGTGCGTTCTCCCCTTTCCAAATCTATTTTTTCTTAAGACCTCTCCCCCTTCACAATCCCATGTTGATAACATAAAGAGATTTTTAAGCACTTTTTTTTCAAAATGGCAGCAAAATAGAAGAAAAAAATATACCATAGAAGAAATGTTACAAGTAATTGATAAAGTTAAAAATGATGCAACAAAGGCGAGTATTATTTCGTGAATATGGTTCCGCGGTATAGTTTCACTATACTGCGGTTATGCTATAACGCGGGTGCCAAACATGTCCCCCGACACCCGCGTTTTAACGGGGTTTTACTGTATATATATATATATATATATATATATATATATATATATATATACACAGAGTCCGACAAAAGTGCGAAAATCTTAGGAGCCAGGGAAAATTTTTAGGAGCCAGCTATAATATTTTCATTTGCGAACTAGTAGCCAAGGCATTTTTTTTCGCCCGGGCGACCAGGCGCCCGGGATTTGTCGGACCCTGTATATATATATATAAAGTGTTACAACTGATAAATTTACCATCGTTACATCTTACAATGAATAACGATTTTAAAATTTTGTTTTATTTCAGAATTTTGTTTAGTCACAAAAACCTGAAGAAACGTAAAAAATCTGATAATTTTGAGGTAGGGTAATGCAAGTCGACTTCATTTGGCAATATCATATAAAATTATGATGACAGATCTAAAACTTATTTTTTTAAAAAATAAGTTGAAATTCAGATTGAAAAATGTAACTTGAAAATACTGCAATTTTGGTGAGGGTTCAAAATGTGTTTTTTTAGAAGCTAAATATCAAATGAGACTGATAAATTTAACAAGTAGAAGTGTAAATTACATATTTCTTTCATTTGTGCAAAAGAATCAAATTATTCGAAAGTAACTTCTAATCTAGTATCAAATAAAATACACAAATTCTCTATCGAACAATATGTAACTTCTACGATTAGTTTCCTTCCCTTGTCAAAATTATTGTGAAAAACATTTCTGCGGTATCTCCCCAATTCAAGTTCAATGCACATTGACCAGAGAATGAAAACACGAATTTGCTATGAAGTGTGGAAATATTTCTAAAACGTGAGAAAGATATAAAGTGTTTCCTTCAGAATTTTTTGAATAAAACTATGCAAGACGTATTCGAAGATTTTTTCTTCTTCCTAGGAAATGTAAAATCAGATCTTCAAAAAGGGCATTCTCATTTATCCGGTGAAATAAAACATAGTTTTTTCTTCTTTTCTTTACTGAAAAGATTCTATCGGCATGACAGTCACAAGCATTTGCAGTATCATAATTGGAAGTTGGTTCTTGTTCTTAGGTAAAAAGCAAACTAAATCATTCAGTCAATTACTAAATGGATGTCAACTTTCTTTTTCAAACATATGTACACGGGGCTGTAAAATTATCCGAAGTGGATGAAAAAACGATTTTTCAATTTTGTGCTATAAAATTAATCAACTTTTTAAGCTGCAAGTTGGAAAAAAAATGTCCGCTTTTAATCAAGTTATCAGGGTTCTTTTCATTAAAATGGCCGCCATGTCCATTTTAAGCTTCAAAATGTAAACAAACCCTGTTTATATCTGAAGCATTTTTTACTATTTACTATACATACCATTTCAGGTCACATACATTTTCAAGTTTATTTGCTTTTCTCAATGGATATGCCTCAAACTCTCGTCTAATATGACAAATAGAACAAGACCATAGAATATTACAATACAAAGGGGTAAATTACAAGAATACACCCAGGGCACAGGAAATGAATTGAACCCATCATCACCTGTTCACTGCACTTCAGGCAGCTGAAAATGGCGCTAAGCGGAAATGGCCGCTCTCGGCTACTAAAGCCTGTGAAGCATTTTTGCTGCAAGATAAGCATCATGCTCGAATTAAAGTCTTACATGTGTATATATATATCTGCATGTATATATATTGTTTGAGTGGCAACATACAATCAATACTACAACTTCTACTTCAACTTTTAGTTTGTTTGCATTTATTATAGCGTTTCACATGTTCGCACTGGTACATAAAGCTTTTTAGTTACGTGTTTACTCGTGCTTCCAACAGAAATAGTGCTTTAACGAACTAAATTTTTAAAATTTATTCTTGGAGTATGTGTTTACTTATTATTTATTTAAACAAGTACAGAATCAATTGATGTAGGGACTGAAGGTCAGGATATCAAAAAAGCAGTTTGGAATTAAGTTTTGAGAACAATTCTACTTATGGCAAGTCTAGCTACATAATAATGAGACTTCTGTTACGGAATGTTCCTTGTGATGAATGGGCAACTTCTAACTTGTTGTTCTGCCTTGAGAATCATGGATTTTGCACAAAATGGAGCTCTACTGTGAGGATCGTAATGGCACTTCTTTTCAACATTTTAGTGCTACTCGGGCATTTTGAGGTTTCACTCCTGCTTATATAAAAAAACTTTATGTCGCGACCATTACGAAACTTTCTACTATGAATTTCATATGAATATTATGTCTTCTAAAATTATTAGTGGGTGCCATTCTCTCCAATTTTTAATCATTAACTGTTCCCGTAAGGACCACCACCGAATTTGTTTGAATACTTTCATTACTTCTTGAGAAATAACAGTCACGTTTAACCCCGAGGAAAGTGTTAGATAACGCCACACCCTTGGAGTAATTGGCGCCAAAAGCGAATCTGTACCCGCTCCCATTACGATCTACTTGTATAGTATTTATTATTTTTAAATATTTGCGTTACTTCTTGAGATGATGAGCAACAGTCGTGCTGATCGATGCACAACTCCCGTACTATAGGCTATAAAAACTCATCAGTTCATGATCTATAAAAACTCATCAGCTCATGGGCTATAAAAACTCATCAGCTCATGGGCTATAAAAACTCATCAGCTCTAGGCTATAAAAACTCATCAGCTCATGGGCTATAAAAACTCATCAACTCATGGGCTATAAAAACTCATCAACTCATGGGCTATAAAAACTCATCAAGTCGTACAGCTACTGAAATATACAGCAAGTTTCAACTGATTCATTCAAAATGAGTACCGTATCTACCTTATCAATATAGACCCAACATTTAACTATCAATTCAATAAAAGTAAGGAAAAGTACATATTATCAATGTAGCGTGTCAATTGTGTGATACGCTACGTCGTATGTACAGTTATATATGTTCACGGATAGATAAATAAATTCTTATAATCATTGCATATGCTATAACGTTTTCAATTTTTAATGTAAACAACTCACCGAAGAATTCAACTGTCTTAAAATTATTATTTCAATTTTTTTTAAATATTGTCTTTGAAACACATCTTCATTTAGTTCGTAAAATTGACCGCCATTAAAATTTCCGGAGTTCAGCGCTAACATTGCGCATTTATATGAGTATAGTTAATGTCTCTTCAACAAGGCGAGAATCTAATAAGTGATTATGACGTAAATTGCAAGCTCTTTTACAACGAAAAGCGTGGAAAGGCATATATATATAGTAAAATCATTGCATGTATAATAACGGGTATTATGGTTTGAAATAAATACGGTACAGTTATACTGAAAATGTAAGGAATAAAATGATGTTAATAATGCACAAAATAGCAAACACTGTTTGTGGGTTGCAAGGAACAATTTTTTCCATGAAAAAGAGTGATCATGTGAGCTCACAGAAGAAATATTTTTCTTTTAGCAGGATGCTTTTTATTCAGAAGATTTGTCCTTTCCATGGAAAAATGGTTTATTGCAATCCGAAAATAATAGTCTGCAATTTCTGGTAAAAGTTGTGCTTTATTAGCGTTGTTTATATCTCGAGTTAACCTTTTTTTTTCTAAATATTATAATTTTTTGTAATGAATTTTAACACTTGCTTTGACCAAATCCTTAAAAATAGATGGGAAGGAAATATAAAGAATGCATTTCTACAGCTTTGCAAAGTATTGCTAAAGAATGCAGTGAAAATAGAAAACTAAAACAGGGATTACGATTAATTTGTTTTATTTTTAGCTGCTATTAATTATAAATGAATAATATAAAAGTTTTACGAACGAAATACAATTTTATTCATGGTTTATAATTTAAAGCATGGTTAATTTTCTGCTGAAACGAACATTTTTTTTCTTCAATACAACAAAAGAAATATACCTGTAATTGAAATAAAATTTCACGTTAAATTAAAGCACAAATGAGCATTAAAACGCAGACATATGTTTCGGGATCGCTTGGAATCCCTTTTTCAATGCGACAGGGAGCTTCTAGATGCAAAACATCCAAATGAAGCCATTTGCATCTAGAAGCTCCCTGTCGCATTGAAAAAGGGATTCCAAGCGATCCCGAAACATATGTCTGCGTTTTAATGCTCATTTGTGCTTTAATTTAACGTGAAATTTTATTTCTATTACTTTGCACAAAGTTTAATCATTACTATACCTGTAATTGCCCTACCGAGATGTTTTTTAATTGATATTTAAGCATTCTCTACCTTTGTTGCAGCGCCTTTAACCGAATTAAGATGACAATGTGCTCTTGATTTTTCGTACATGTTCATTTTGCTTAACACTCACTTATTGTTTTCTGTTTCGCTTTTCGACGGTATACTGATGACTAAAGGGAGCTGGTCCACGTTAAATAGGTCGTGGCTCCAATGTCCTCCAAGTGAAACGATACCTCTGTGGGTGCCAGTCCCAGGTGACGGTCTCTCATCTGGGAGCTGGTTAAAAAAATTAAGATACCTTTCAAGGGGGAAATCTGACTCCTGTCTACAAGAGTCCCGTTAGACTCAGGAGCAGCGTACCCACTTCTTCCTCGCCACCCGCGAGGACACTACGACAACAACTGATGACTTCATAAGTTAATGAGTTGCTACATAGTGACCACAGCTTTAAAATTCGCTTACGGACGATTGATGGCATTAAGTGGTTAATCAAAATATCAAAAGAGTATACAAATCGGTTGATCTTCTTTACCGGGGTTCTCAATGCCGGTCGCCACTGCACCAAATCCCAACAATCTTAAATTGCTAAAGCTAAAAATTCATAAAGTGAAGAAAATAAGTTTTCATCTTCTGTGGTAAAGTACTGTACAAAGTTATGAACAATCTAATAAAGGTCGAATTTATTTTAGTAACTTTTCCCCTTATTTGGCTCATGTTTTTCTTTCAGATTAGTCGATTAGTTAAATCGCTTAAGTTAGTCAAAAACGAGCGAGAAGGCTAAACCTTGTGGTAGTTTTCCTCAAAATGCAAATTAGGTCAAAGATTTGCTTCTCTCAGTAGCATTACTTTCTTTTTTTCAACTTACACCAGCTAGCCTTTTAAAATCTTCACCTAATCTTAAGTGCTCGCTTTACTTAAGCAGAGAAATGCAACACTTGTTTATTCACTTTGACTTAATCCACTCTTTCCTAATCTAATTCGTAAACCTTTCCTCCCTATACATACATATAAATCCTTTCTCTCTCTCTCTCTGTTTCTAAGCTCCTTCAGTAAACATGGAGAGTCCTTTCGCGAAGGACGACATCAACAAGTTGAAAATGATTCACTACGAGTTTCTTATCTTCAGACATGCGTACATTTGCTTATCCGACCGCTTATAAATGGGAGATTCTTCTCGCCACATTTCTCCCATTTTCTGACCACGAGGCGCGAAATAAAGCGACCTCGTTTAATTATTCCCCTTTATTTCTCACTAAAAATGGGAGAACTTATTATATTTATATGAAGAAAGTATCAGAGCAAAGGAAATTTACATTAAATTGCTGTTGCACATTCTTTATATAACTGATTGTATTAAAATTGCCTAATAAGGAAACTAAAAATATATGCTATTTACAATACGTAAAAATATATATGCTGTTGTATATTTCTGGATAAATCAGAAAATGAACTAATAATACTAGCAATAATAATAGTTATTATTATAATAATAATAATACCACTATATGGGGATTCTCATGAAATATGAGAAACTAGTCACAGACACAGAAACTAATTCTATGATAAAAAATATAAAAAACGGCACATAATTGCTTTTTATGTTAAAAACATTATTAATAACATTTTAGAATGATTTTATACTGGTGTCAACAATTTATTATACGTTATAAATGAAGGTCAAATTTCAAAAGTCATTCTCCTGACATGTCACAAACAATTTGTAATAATTTATAGATTTCAAAATTACTGCACATTTTTCTGTGTTTATTTTTGTAGATCTGAAGTGATGAAAGCACTTCCAGATAATATGCGCAAGGCGTGATTTCTAAATTTCTTTAAAAATAAGTTTTTATGTCAATAAGTTTTATTCTTACGTGAAAGTTTGTCATATTCCTGGTTACTTCTTTTTTTCTGTATTACCTACATGGAATCTTTTTATGGATAAATGAATCACTAGAATACAATCTTGTTATTACATAACTTTCATCAGAAAGAGAGAAGATAATTTTAATGAGAAATGTGTTTAAGGAAATTTAAATGGATCGCCTGTTTTTGCGTCGTTAATTTTCCTAACTTCTTTAAATCAATAAGAAACTAAACACTGGATTCGGCTATTGGAAGAATCAATATTGTTCCTAACAAAAAGTAAAAGCCTTAAGACTTAAAAGTAGAAGAAAAAGAAAGTAAAATAACTTAAAAAATGACAGATTGTAATTTTCCTGGCACTCGTTTTCCCGGCATATGACTACTAGATAAATGGCCTAAACGTCAGAAAGCTGGGAAAAGAAAAAAAAAATGCTTCTCTTTTACTTTTTTTTGCTTTTAACTTTTCCTAAAAGTTTATTTCATAAAGGAAGTTTTAATCATTTAACATTTGGACTACACTGCTGATATAAAGACTGCTTCAAAAGTTATCAATAAAAAGATTTTGAAAACTCCTTGGTTTTTGATTTTCTTTTCTTTTTTTTGTTAATTAAATGCTGTGGTAGGAAATGTAGCCAGAATAGCTTTCATGTAAAATATTATTACTAACACAATTAGGAGTATTATTCTAACGTGCAGTCCTGTTGAATTCATAATTTTCTATTTTATTCAAAATTGTGAAGTATTTTTTGGTAAATTGTTGAAGTACAATTTATTTAGTAACAAAACATGTTTTTCCTTCTTTCACAGTACACATTGCATAAATGAATTCATCTATACCATTCATTAATCATCAGATACAGGGATAGAGCTATAAATATGTTCCTGCATGGCATCAAGTTCAAAATTTGATTAATTTTCGATTTCTTGTGTAAATGTCAGTAACTACATTGTTCTCTGTAAGATATTAATAGGGGTTAATAGGTAAATACCAAAGCAGAAAATATTATTGTTTTTCCTTAAAATGGGTTTTTTGGCGGTCATTCACATTTTTGCCGTGTGTGCCCATGTATAAATTAGAGCTTTCCAATTTTAAAAGACATATAAAGCTCAAAATAAAAATTGAAAACCAGCAATATTTGCAATAAATGCTCAAACTATGACGAAATGTATTTCTTGTAAAGTTTTACAACGACTTCTCCTTAGCAAAGCTAATAAAGTATTTTTATAGCTTATTTGTATTCAAATAATTTCTTATAACTCAATAGTTTGTATTTTTTTTCTCCATGAAAAATTCAATTAAATGCAATTTTGTGAGACCTTTGAACGCATCATGAACTAGTTCCCAGGTTCATCAATTTGGAAGACAACTCCTTCCGACTATGAGCCATTTCAAGGCACAAATGATTAAGGTTCCTCAGTGCACGAAGTGACATTTTCAATCCCATGTTGTTTGAACTAAGACTCAGAAGACATCCTTTTCCTTAAGCCCCGTCACTTTGATAAACCCTCCATCGCTGCTGGATATTGTCTTCGATTTCCTTGTTTTCTACGCTCATTTCGGATAAAAGAACATAATTATTGGAAAATTATATTTTCTTGATGGGTTCTTGATATTCCAATTGCATATCAGTTTCAGCTTTCAGAGATTAGTTGAGGAAAAATTTATTTGTTCATTGATTTAATTTTTGCACTGTTAAACTTAATTTATGAACTACAACTTATATTCATTCCTCATTTACATATTTATCTGATTAAGGCATCTAAATAGATAACATACGAGTAAACGTTATTCAGTGTGTTTCGTTTGTGAAATTAAAAGAAATCACAGTCTGAGATTTAATGTAGAATATCATTAATGAAGGAAAGTATTCCGGCTTAGAAAATGCAAATTATAAGCCGAAATAAACATTAAGGTGGCGGTTTTATTTATTTATTTATTTCACAGCTAGTCGGCCCCTTGATTATTGTTATCTTGTGTTAATAAGAGAAACTCTGTAAATTAAAAGAAGCTTAAGATTAACACGTGTCGTATTAATGCATCTGTAAAGACGGCTTTGAGCAGTGTGGATCCCAGTCTTTTATCACTTGCAATAAATAGTGTTTTAGATGTTCATCTTACGTTATAATATTGTAATATTCCTCAGTAAATCTAACAGTGTATTCTGCAGTTTTTACATCTGTTAGATTGTTTACACTATGCGGCCATGTCGAAAATCAGAAAGGGTAGTCCAATTCTCAATTAAATTGATGATCACATTGCCAGCAAAATATTTTAAAGAACAAAACTTAACAATAAAAAATCAGGTGGGTTAAATTTAGTTCTTGCAGTTCAATGCAAAAATTTAACTTTTAGTGTTTTTCTTCACTGATTAATATGCACTTAAAGTACACTGTTAAAAATTTCCGTAAGAAAATAGTAATATAACCATTTATTTGATTGTTATTTTACAATATTTAATTACAACAGTCGAATAACCATTAAAAAGATGGTACTCAAACCGCTGATTGTGAAAAAAATCGGTTATTCTCTGTTTCTTCTAAAGGACGTTCACCTAACCGTAATTTACAAGCGCCGCCTAGGTCTCGTAGTCAATAAGAATCGGGCGTCCATCTAGGTTGTAGAACGAATAAGTGTGATGATCAAGCCTGCCAACCGCACCACGCAATCGTAACCCTTACCGTCGCACGTTGTTGTTAAATTATGAATACAGATTTATCAGTTCAAATCTGCATGTGTATATAAAAAAGAAGAAAAAAAGTGGCTTAAACATACACACGTAAATCAAAAATTGGAGACATCGGATTCCCGAACTGTTTGCGAATGAGCGAACCCACAATGTGAGCTTTTGAAGCTTGTTTGTATTTTAATTTTTGCAGCAAATAAAATGGTTTTCGTCAATATACAGTAAATTTAGACCAAAAATGATTTTGGATCCAATCAAAAACTGAAATCTTAATTTTAATGCAGTTTGCCTGTTGGAAAAGAAGATTTATTGATAAATAAACGGCCGCTTTGTGTGGTGTAGATGGCCGAATGGTAAGAGCGCATGGTTGGTACACCATACACCGGGATTCGATTCCCGCGCGCTTCGTTTAAGGACTTTACGCCGCAAAATTGTTCAAAAACCCTAAAAACTTACATTTACAGGTTTGAAACCATACTACTTATAAATGGTTATGAAACCGTAAACGTTTGCATTTACGTCTTTTTAACCAAGCTGATTGGAAATGTTTTAGGTCCCGTAAAGATACAAAAATGTTCCAACTGTAAATTTAATGGTGTAAACTGTACATTTAATAGAGTATTAGATGGACAAACAGCTGCGGGCTATTTAACCGTAATTTCATGATGAAATTTCTCACAGTGCAGCGTTTATGAATACATGTAACCATTTTGTTTAAAAAAAAAACTTTTACGTTTTTTTTCCTTAACAATAATTTGGAACTTTTAGTGTTGCAATATTTTATTTTCTTAAACTCTGGCCGTGAAATATTGACAGCATTTGAACTCTGGGTTAAAAACTGGCTTCTTTTTTTAACAATTGCTAGAAAGAAAAAAAAAGAAAAATTGAACTAACGAGCAGAACAAGGCAACCATAAAGTAAGAAATAAAAGAAATGTCTTTGAACCTTGGCTGAAAGTCGATGGAATAACGGTGTTAAAAATGCTCTGTCAAAGAAGCTTAAGGAAACTGATGTACCAGAAGTCCTAGATCACAAGCTGGGATAGTAAATGTTACCCCGGACAATAGAATGACATTTTCAGACCCGTATATCCTTAATCTTTCGCAGTCCGATAAGTCTTCTGGGCTACAGTTTTGAGTCCGCAACTGATAAAGCACAGGTGACAAAATTATTTTTGGTCTTGGAATTTTTTTTCTTTTACCTTTAAAAAAAAGTACCCACGTTCCTGAGAGACGCAACTAATGAAAGTAATTTTGTTACTATTTTTAGCTTACATTCACCTAAAAGTAAAGAATTTTTATAAATGCATGAATGAAAGTTTAAAGTACTCAAAAACACCTCCAAAAATAAAAGAGAGAAATAAATCAATTAAATAGGTATTGACAAATAGAACATTTAAAGGTAGGGTCATGATATATATATTCGCCATCGAGTTGAGTTTTACTGGATATATATAATATATATATACAGTAAAACTCGACTCGATAGCGGGTCCATAGTAAGTTTTTAAGAAGCTTTATATATATATATATATATAACTAAAAGGGGAAATTGCTTCGGACAAACGAAATAAACTCTTAGTATAGAATTTCAACTGAAAAAAGAGAGTCGGATTTTCTTATTTTATGTGTATTTTTTCAACAGTTCAAAATTTTTTAACACTATCTTTACGGGAAAATTTGAAGCATAAAAATATTCTAGACGTTCGAAGCAAAAGGATTTGTTTCTTGTGTAACGCATTATCACCAGACATTTCTTAAAGCCTTTCTATAAAATCTTAAGACGTGTAGCAGAAGAACTTGCCCTTGCACATATAAAAATAAAAAAGATGTTGTATGGCATATGATGTCGACATTATAGTCGATATTTGGTTAGTAAAAGAAATATTCGCAAGTATGGTTTTCCTATTAATGAAAAAATATATTTTTAAATGTTTCTTTTTCAATTAATACAGAATGTGCTTTTGTCAATTTTTCTTTTCACATAATATGCTTTCTCTGTTGATTTATTCGGAATGATAAGTCATTGCTAAAGACGTTTTTTTTTTTCCGGATCTAATTAAGACTGATTTTTTTCTTTCTGAAGTTTCTCAAGTGCAACAAATGTTAGGGGAGGGTGGAGGAATTACACGCGCTTAAGGGAAAAGCCCTATATTTCGTTAAATAGTACACTGAAACCAAACAATATGAGCAGAAACTATTCTACAGACAATAAGCAGTACATTTCTAATCTTCAAACAAGTATATCCTTATTACTTTATTTAAGACGTTAATTATGTAAAAAAGTGCAAATGCGTGGTATTCCCCGCCCAGAACGGTAATGGCGAGCATAGCGTGGTTTTCGTCCTAATTTTGGAGCTCATTGTTTCCTGCTTTTATTATTGTTTCTAAAGTAGCCTCATGAATGCTGAAAACTCTTGCTACTTCTCTAATTTTTTTCCTGTTTTTATAGCATCAAGACCTTTATGTAGCAAACTTACTTTAATTTCTAACAATAAGAATAGTTCTAGTATTTTTTCCCCTTAAATATGCCTTCGGTTGAAACAGAAATTCATGTTACTCCAGTCTTACTTGCCTTTATTTTTACTTTTAATTTTTTAAATACGAAGACAAGTTTTGCATTAAAAAGAAAAGGGTTCACTGTCAATCGGCTAGCATATTCTAATCTTCTTCAGTCCATTTTGCTTTCAGGGTTTTTTTTTGTATCTCTCGGCATCTACAATTAAAATAAATATGTTATAACTGTGTATATTGTCTGTTATAATCACATTTACATTTCTGCAAGTCATGTGGGGGAATATCAAACGCCAAAATGGCTGAGTGCGAATACCCCGCAGTGCACTCAGTTACAAACATAACCTTAACATGAAAAGTAGATGCAATAAGTAATTCAACAAGACTAAGCGTGAACCCAACCTGAAGATAAGGTGCTTCAGAATCATGCTAAATATTACGCTAAAATAATTAATTGAAGTAACTTACCTTTAAAATACTAGATGAGAAAAATTACATCAAACGCACGAAAAATATTCTTCACTCGACTGATGGAAAACTGCCACAAGGAAGTGGCGGGATAAGGCCTAGTTGTATTTGTAGTCCCTGCTGATAGGTCACAGGACCCACCGATACTGTTTTGCGTCGCTACAAATACGTCAATCAGCATGCGTGCCGTTACCCGCATGCGTGTAATTCCCCCACCCTCCCCTACTCTTATTTAGTAGTCAGAAAACTTATGAAGCTGTCAAACAATCAGTTAACTGCTCATTTTTTTTCTTTTTTAATTAATCAGGAACTGTTCTCTATTTATTTTAGAAGAATATAAGATTCAAAACTTTATTTATTTCAACAATTGCTAATTTCAAAACAGTTACTAATTAATGAAACATAAGTAAACTGAATTTTTAAAAGTATTACTTTTTCTGCATTAAAATGATTAATTTTTTTCCTAAATATACAATTAGGATTGAATATTGCCCGCTGACGTGAAGTTCATCTAGCAATTTTTTATTTGTCATTCGACTTCTCAAAAGACGTTAATCTTCTATGTCCCAAAAGATTTTGTACTTCAGAATTGCGTGTAAAAAAATAAAGGTTCTTTACTTTGTTACTTCCTGTCTGCAGACAGGATTAAACAAATCAAGCAATTTCTAAGCTACATACTGATTGTTACTTGTTACTTTTAGTTCTGATCGATATTTGTATGTATATATTAATGTTATAATTCAAACTACAGTATTTTCTTTGCTCCTGCTTCTACTAATGAAGATAATCTATAATTCGAAATTTAAATATTATTTTATAGCAATTTGAGTTCTGTCTTTGCATATGTATAAGAAAAGTGTTAACATATTTCCTCACTCTGAGCAAAAGTGAAGCAGCTTCAAACATTGCGAGTTTATTTGCATTTACGAAAATGTATTCTTTCAAAATCTAGTTGAAAAAATGAAATCAAATAAAAAAAATACAAAAAAAAAAAAAAAAACGGATGAAAACAATTTCTCTATTGTTGTTCCTGACTCCCCGATGTCACTTCTCTGTTTTTTATGGATTAACATTTGTAAAGAGTCGTCGCCATACGTTCTTCCCATTACTCGACTTCCTTTCTCTGGGGGCAAGGGAAGAAAATGTTTAGCCTTTCTTTTTTTCGAACTTTCTTTCTTTCGCATCTTTGTTCGGTGGAGTAGAACAGAAAAATTACTTCAGATAGGACATTTGTGACGATATGGAATTTTTTCCCTCTGAGAAATGTGATGCGTAATAATGTGTCCTAATTAAAATAAATTCAAACACACACATGCACACAAAAAGACGGCTTTCAGTAACACAAAAACAGCTGCTCTCTCTTAATGATATTTTTACAGCTATTTATCCTTGTTCATTTTTAATACTTTCATTCTAGCATTATTTTTCAGCTGATAGATTGGGAGATATAGGAATATATACTTAAATATGAATATATACTCCTTTAATTAATTTTGCGACACACACACAGAGAAACAAACAGATGATGCGGAAGACAGGTTGTTATAACTTGAAGGAGGAAGAGTCAATGTTGGTCCATGGATGAAATAATATAGTTTTGTTCTTAAAAATAAATGTGTAGCATTTTGCCATTTTAATTTTCCGTTTACACCATGACATCTACCAACATCTACCCGGACATTGCACTGTTACTTTCAAAGATACTATTTTTCCAACATAGATATGGTTATCGACTAGACAGCAAAACATTTCGTTAATTCGTTGTTAGGCTTCATTTTAAAACAATCTTTAACCAGTTTTAAACAGGTAAATAATCCATGGTTCAAGAGAACAATTTTGTTTTAGTGGATATGATTTAAATGTCAAACTTTCAAGAGATACTTCAAACCCTTCACGAGAGTGATTTGAATTCAAAATTACTCAAGTCACGTGTGGCTTTTGTGTATTTTTCAGAAGGGATATAATCCTAGTGTATTGTCTAGAATTTTATTGATTTTGATACAAACGCATAGGTATTCGGTACTCTTTATATGAAATAAAATTATTTATTAAATGAAAATTATACCGCAAAACATAATTTTAAAGTAGACATTTACATTACAGTACATAAAAACAGAACTTCTCCGTTCACTTATGCTGTTTTAGAAAAAAAATGCATGAAAAGAAAGAACGCTCTCTATCTCGTTAATAAAAATAATAACATGAAATAATATACAAAGAACCTACAATAAAGTGAAAAGTAAATGTTTAAATAAGAATGGCAAAGTATGCTAGGCATTTCTCCAGTGGAAAAATATTAATAACTAAGTCCAAGATATAACACTAGTATGGAAAAAAAGAAAGGAAGAAAAATTTTCTAGAAACGAATGAATAATGAAAACCAGAAAGCGAGAACAAACATGAAAGCATAAGTTCATTGAAATTATTCTTTGAGCATTGCACAAATTTACAAGTTTTGCCAAAGCCCTCATTTTTTAAAAAATCCTTATTATTTTTCATTTATACATATTTTTATTTCCGTTTTAAAAAAAATCTCCAAGCTACGTGGGAGGGGGGCAGGACGTGAAATAAGACTTAATATATGGTAAAAATGCAGCTAAAATAAAAAATTAGTCAAAAGTAAAAATTCAATTGATTAATTATACATATAAAGACTGAAAAACCAGTTGGCTTATGGGGTGGGAAAATAACGGTCGACTTTTTGTTTTCCCTCCTACTTTAACAGAAATATACAGATTCGAGCAAATGCTTTATATATATTTCATCAATATTCGGTGAGACATAGTTCTACGTTTCACCCTTCCAATTTCTAAAGTTCATACTACAGTTATGTGCAACTCCTTTAACATAATTTAACTACATTATTTTTTCTTATATTTATGTGCTTTATAATTGCCCAGAATATATTACTCTGTCATTTAGTGTGAGAAGGTTTAATAATGTTGCCAGATTCCATGTAATATGAGAAATTACAATTGTAACTATTTACAGGTACCCACGTTGTAATATGCTGTTTCTTTCTTCCTTTTTATTTGTTTTTTCTTTTCTTTTTTTAATTTGTTTTGTGTGTGTGAAGTATTTCTGCGTACATATATTAATATATGTCTGAATAAAAATAATGGCCCCAAATAAAACTAGTCTGCTGTGGTCATTTCAAAATTTTTCTTTTTATATGAAATAACTCTTCGTATAAATATGTCTTTAAATAAAAATACTTTAAGGGCATAGTGGATGTTTTAAATTTTAATGATAAAAACAAACAAAAGAAAAATGCGTCAGGTTATACATATAAACGATACATTATGTACTAAGTTTCATTTTAAAGCATTAGAAATTTACTGAGATATTAATTAAAATCGTGTTTCAGTTTTCACGATTAAAGAACATGAACTTGCGCTAAACTTTTTTTTTTGATTTTTTGGTCACAAATAAGGTTTATAACAAATGTTACATAAAATGGTTTTAAAAAATACATATTTATTCAGGTCAAAAAATGAAAATTAGGATTTTTCATACACAAATCTCAAAATACAGAAAGGCGATATGATCTTTTTACATCAAATTTGCAATTGTAACTTTGAATTATAATTCAATGTAATCATTGTTCCAGACATTATTTGTGACTAAAAAAGCGAAAAGTTAAAATGTTTCAAAAAAGCTATTTTAACACGAGAGACATTTTTAATTGTGTGCAATTACAATGGAATTACATAATATCTCAATAATTTTCATACATTTTTAATGAAACTTTTACACAGTGTATTTTGGATAGCTGACACAAAAAATAGGTATATATATATATATATATATAAATATATATATATATATATATATATATATCCGCGTGTGTGTTGCATAAATTATTTTATATTTTAACAAAATGGGGAAGACATGATAAATAATGCAATTCTCTTCAACCTAGGTCCTAGGTAATGAAACGCAATCATGATTTTCACTGGCTTAAAAAAGATTTTACCACAATAAACTGAAAAACTGGGATCGTGTAAAAAAGAGAGAAAATGAAAACAATTCCCCTATTGTTACCTCAGCTATCCCTGATGTCACTTCTATGTTTTTTTAAGGATTAACATTTGTAAAGAGTCATCGCCATACGCTCTACCCATTACTCCATCTTTCTTTCTCTGGGGGCAAGGAAATAAAAGTGTTTAGTTTTTTTCACTTTATTTTCTTCTTTTCAGAGCAGCTAAAACACATTTCTTTTGTATCTTTGCCCAGTTGAGCGAACTAAGGGATGTGTTGCATTTGTGCGTTTTGAAATTGTAAAGTGGAAAGGCAAAAAAGTAGCCGTTTTTCTGCTACCCAATTGTCTTCCGGTTGGGAATCAGGATGATTAAAAAATTTGGACTGCAGTAATTAAAATTAATTTTACCAAAAACTTACTTTAATTTCTAACAATGAGAATAGTTCTAGTATTTTTTCCCCTTAAATATGCCTTTGGTTGAAACAGAAATTCATGTTACTCCAGTCTTACTTGCCTTTATTTTTACTTTTAATTTTTTAAATACGAAGACAAGTTTTGCATTAAAAAGAAAAGGGTTCACTGTCAATCGGCTAGCATATTCTAATCAACGTTTAACATCTGTATGTATAAAAATCTTATTTAATAAAAATTAAAAAATAATAATAATACACTTTCAGAACTAAATCAGCCTAATTCTTTGTTATTTCTGCATGAATCTTGGACTTTAGTTCCACAAGCATTCTTCTCTTTGTGACTTAATCACTTATTTCGTATTGGTTAAAATTGATACTTTGAATAAAAATATATTTTTTAATGAAAGTTTTGCTTGTAAATTTAAATAATAGCAAACTGCTATCTTTATTATAAAAAACTAGGATCCAAATATGCATTTTTGTTTCAATTTCAAAAATTATCGGGGGTGGGGAATTAAGCAGTTTAACCGATTTTGCAAAAAATTTATTGCTTTTCTGTTTAGGACTAAATCAGTGTTCGCAAAACTTATGAGGACACTGAGCGGCTGTACCATTTTCAATTTCTCATATTCACCCGTTTTCATCGGAAAATAAACCCGCATGATAAAAACCCAATTCTCATTTACTTATCAACTCTCAGTTGTTACATGATACGAAGCACCAGGAAGTTTTCACAGCTAAGAAGGTCGTGCTGTAAACAAAACATATGTACAGAGGTTCTAATTTCAGTCGGTTATAATCGCAGAAATGTAATGATACAATTAAAGCGAAAAATTAAGCATTAAGTGCTAAGAAGTTTTTTTTTAATTCTTTGCACTAAAAAAACTAATTTAATTACATTTTTTAAACACTATAGGAACGGTAAACTTATTAATTTTTTTTTTTCGTTTGGATTTTAACAAAAAAAAATCTATATTTCTGAAATTAAAACATGCTTCATGAGAGTGTAAACGGTTATAATAGATGCTATAAAAGATTTTTTTAATTACTTTACATTATTTAATATTTTCAAACGGTAGGAAAATCATGCATTAACGCCAAAAACTATTCATGTTTCATTGAAGCAAGCAAGTTTTATAAAAATCAAGTAAAAATCGTGGTGTAATTACGTGCAGAATAACCACCTAAGTTCTACTGCGAGCTAATAAAAATTCATCTCGATCAAAAATTTGTCAGCCCCTGATTTAAAGGTTTAATTTGAAAAATGTTGCATGATATCCGTCATATCATTTATCTAAGGCGATTTTTTGCTAATATCTTTGCATGTTATTTTTCTTCTTTTGGCATCAGTATTCTTACGTAAGATAAGCAAAGGCATGTCTAATAATTGTCTATTCGTATTCATAGTACCGCCATGGCAATATGAAGGATTTTTATGAAATTTGGTACAAAATTAGTTTGGAATATGGCAGTGCGGGTTTTACAGATTTTTTTTTGCTCACCTCAATTTTTTATTTCATTTAAATTTCAAGACATAAATCTTATAACATCGACCCGAAGTTTGTTTTTTTACATTTTGTTAGATTTTATGAGACCATTTCGCAACTGTCAAAAAATCTGAGATTCTCAAAGAGTCAAAATGAGACGTTACACCTGAAGGAGAGAAAAAAAGAAGAAATTCCATGTACGTCTTATGTTTAGGACATTCGCATGCATTCAAATCTTTTATTTCTAAAAAGTGTAATTAATTAGAACATTGTACACTAAATTTAGGCACAAATGTACCAGCCTCAACAATTGAAGTCAAAGAATTTTGAGGTATGCGTTCATTTTTAATATGGATATTTGCAGACGGGTCACTAATGTTGCTTAAGAAATCATAAACAGTCGAAAAGCAACGGATACCTGTGAGAAAAACTACGCTAAATTAGGCGGGCAGTATGTTGCTAATATGCTTCGTCAAGCTATCTTGCAACCAATATATTGTCTTCAATGTCCACCAATATCGTGGCTGGTAGTTGGGCAAGAAGGGAAAGAACTATCCATCATTCGCATCGAATAATGCATTCCGTTCCTTTTTTGGAACGATGCTTCTTGCAGGAGGAAGTATTTTGGCTTTTGTTCCGCCGGACATCGATCATGACCTATCGGCCTACTAGTAGAATTATTTATGGATCGAAATGGAGTATGCTATTAGGCAGCCGCGAACTATTTAGGAATGGGTTTGTTGCGTGTGTTGATGCTGGAAATAGAAATAAGATCAAATAAGCATAACTAATTTTGGTTTTTGTTTTCCGTTAGAACACCACTTTCTACCATCCGTATTATATTTATACATTTCTCTCCTTATAGTTTCTTATGAATAGAAAAAAACACACTACTTTTATCGATATGTTTTATAAAAAATCCTTTTAGAGATGTAGTAGACGAATGAACATTAATTCTTTGTTTTGGGAAAAAACTTGTAATCGCGTTTCTGTAATTTGACATATTGATGGTTTTTAACACAAAATTAAGTTTTCAGCACCAAACAGTATATCTTTTACCTTTCACGTTTTTTTTTTTTTTTTAATGAACATCTTTTCGAGTTTTTTTTTTTTTTTTGTTTTTTAATTAAATTTCCTCGTAGCTTCTCTTGTTCACTAGGCATTCATTACTTTCACTACTTTAATTAATGAAAAGAAAAAAATATATTTATTTATTTATTTATTTGTTTACTTTGCACTTTCTTATGTTCTTTAGATTTTTATTAGTTTTTTCTTTTCGATTCCTGTGCCGTGTTCTCATTGGTTGACTCCAATCGGAAACTGTTGTTAGAAATCCCGTGTACTGCCACCGTTGTCACGTTTACTCACAGCTTTATCGCATGTTTCTGGTTTAGTTCCTTGTTAGTTTAGGTTGTACTTCCTTAATTATTCATGCTTCAATTTCAACTCAAAAAGCTGTTCGATCATTTTCTTATAACAACGTTTATTAAATGTTTTTTTTTTTTTTTTTTGGATGATTAAACGTTAGCTCATACTTTAGGTTTTTTATAATTTCTCTTCATTTGTCAACTATCATTAGAAATGTTTTTTTAACTTCCGTTAAGAGTTATAAAAACGGAGCCATACATAAATATATTCAAAATAATTTTCTCCTTGAGACAGATAAATAAAAGAGAGAAAAACAAAGAAAAACATGACATAACTTGCTGTTACAATTGTTTTGCCTCTCTTAGTTGAAAAATAACAATTTTTTATTTTGCAGCAAGTCAATCATTTCCCTGAGAACTCAGTTCATTTATTTGTGTCTAAATGAAACTAGTACTTAAAACAATACACGTCTTGCCTTCATTATTAGACGCAATTTGTAGTTTTTCTATGTACATTTTATTAAAGTAATTGCAATTCAAAGATGGAACATCAATCCTCTAATGGAAAGACACTCGGTGTCTGATGCAATTGGGTTATACTTAAAATAAAATTTAGTAAAGGGGATGAAATTTAGAAAAATATTCACGTACTTTGCTGTTTGCTCCTTTGCAATTGGAAAATTCAATAACGCGATATTTTGCATTAAATTTACCTCGCAGCTTTGATTTTCTCTCATACTCCTTTATCAATTTATTTATTTTATAAATTTTAAACTTCTTAAGATTCTCTCCAGTCAATGAGTTTTAACTATATTTTTGGCATAAACTAGTTCAGCATTTAAAAATTAATTTAAAAAGTAAATAGTTAATATGAAATGCATCCGAATTATGTAAAAGTAAAACGTTCAAACTGTTTCAAAGAGTATTCATGTTTTTTTAAAATAAGTGTGTACGTGTGTGTGTGTTTAATAGTAATACTTTTATCACCTATTCATTCTCATTGATATTGCATAAAATACATCATAAAATGCAGTTAAAATTAGAAAAGTGTTTCCTACTGGAAAACTGTTTTCAGACCAAACTCTGTATTACTTTTTTTCTATTTTGTTCATTACCAATTAATTTGTTGTGTTTTGACTTATAATATCCAATTTTTAACTTGTTGAAATCTCATAAGTTCCCCTTAATTTTTTCTCCTTAAAAACATTTCTTAGATACGTTTTCGTAAGTTGGAAGGAAATTCATGCCAGCATATTTTTCCCCTTTAGTGAATATTTACACATGAATATTATAAACCATTTCGCCGAAAATATTAGACAAAGTATTGGTATATTTCACATTTTTACACATAAAAGTAGCTCTATTAGTTTAAACAATAGCCTCATATTAACATGTTTCACTTTTAGATCAAATTTTGGCAATAATTTAATAAGTTATATTTTTATTTATACTTGCGGACAGATTTTTTGGTGTGTATTTTCACTGACGATACTGCTAGAAATCAATGATATTCCTTTTTTGAGTAAAAAGAATTTTAATTTACTAATTCCTTCTAATTGATGTTGCTCCCTTAATTCTATAAACTATTTGATCTTTTCAATCCTAAGTGTACCTTTGAATTTGCTTTCTGCGAAATGATTGGGCAAGTTATTCTCAGCGTCTTGAAAAATTTTAAGCTGGTCTCATTTTGTTTTGTCTTTAAAACAAAATACAGTTTTAAAAGTTAAAAAAAAAAAAATTTTATTTTTGGTTAGCGATTTAGAATTGTGCTTAAAATTTAAATGAAAGAGAGAATAAAATAAAATATAGCCGATTTACGTGCGATAGTTAGTATATGATCAAATTCTGACGCATTTGAAATTTCATGTTTTCGCTTTAAATTTCATGCAATGTGGCATATGATCCTAACTCAGGACAGACAAAAGGTTTTTAAGACCTCTACACCACGAGGCAAAAGGAACAAAAACAAATACATAATAATGTGGCGAGAAAAGTCTATGAACCTAAAAGCTCTTTAGCGTGCCAGCAGCGGTCACTCAGAGAGGAATCACCAAGTGCCGGGCAGCGGAGAATGTGGCATCCATGTCTTCCAGAAGATCACAGAGCGTGCAGAAGGGGGCTTGAACAACATGGATTCGATGTAGATGTTTTAGGAGACAGTCATGTCCTGTGGCCAGACGAAACTCAGCAACTGCTTTACGCCTTGGATACATGGACAGGAAAAAGGTTCACGCGTAAAAAATAAAGGCAAACATAAAGACTTAAAGGTTTTATTATTATTAAAAAGATACATCCACATTGATGCTGTTGAACAATCGAAAATCACTTGCATATTTTTAACTTAGCTTTAAAGTTATAATGCCGCACCTATATATATATTCAGAATGCTTGTAAAGCACTTCGTTAAATATAATGACAATGATTTGCAAATGCAGGAAGTCACCTGGAATTCGAACCTCTTTTTAAATGACTATCAAAAGTTTCGGATCCTATAATGAAAAATATTACAAACATTTTGACAGTACGTCAAATGGTTGTCACGATTTATCAAAGTATTTACCAAAAGAACACCTCAATGAGGATATCACTTAAAGAAGCAACTGAAATTCTGTTCTAAGCTGCAGTAACAGACTTAAAAGTATAGAAATCGTAAAAATGACTCTAAGTCCGTAATTTCGTCGTTTCTAGTTGATTAAGTAATTTGAAAGAGAAGTATTTCATTCTAAATACAAACGCATAAAAGGTGTCGAAGCAGCTTTGAATAAAGGAGATTGATAATTAAGAAAAGATGTGCGAAAAGTATTAATTAGAACTGTAATAATAAAGATCAATGTAAATAAAAGGCAAATTAACTATCCTACCTAATAGCTTTTTTTTCATGCCGGTATTTCAACGATTTCAGTTAAACAAATAAATACTATATTGCCTAACGAGTAATTCGTTATCCAAGATTGTAATTAACAACTCAGGTTTTTTTACATGAATTCCTTTAAGAAATCTAAACTATGGTAATAAAGCAATAACAGTTATTTAGTTGTTTTTGTAAATTAAACTTTCATACAGATTTGTATTCCATTAATTTAATCAGATTTAGCAGAAAGAACTAAATATTAAAGAAAGAAATATTAAATGGAATATTCAATTGAGCTTACGAAAGCAATCCAGTTAACAAGATAAGTACTAGAACTAATCAAATTATGTGGAAGTTGAAACATTTCATTATTTTTCAAAACAAGCTTTTATAGTGTGGATGAAACCTTTCGCAATACGAGACGTTAAAAATATGTATAAATTAATCGTTAATTAAATCATTATTATGAAAAGAACAACTATTTTCTCAATTAATCTGCATATATGATTGTCTGGATGTTCACAACTTTACTGCTTTTTTACAAGTAAAAGTATAGTCTTTAAAATATTTTTTTACTAAGAGTTACGCTTATTATTATCATAATTATGAGCCTTGTAACAAATTTAATAATTGCTGTTTGTATTTAAAATTGTAAATGACTCGCATGTTGTAATGATAATTCAAATGTATTTTCCCTATTTAATCTTAGGTACTGCATGATGTAATTTATTTTCAAATTTTTTAATGCGATTTGTGTAACGAAAACAAATATCTGTCTTAATTGTAATTTCAGAATTTTAACACAAATGAATTGAAAACCTATACCTATGCGCCTGTAGTATCCATCTTAATTTCTGTTGTAAATTAGACTCAAACTTGAAAAGAAAACTGCAAACAGATGTTTTTGAGTTGCAAAAATTCCTTCTTTAGCGAAAGGAAAATAATTACACGAGAAAAATAGCTCCACATTCGGTCGTGTTGCAAGAAGTTACGAGGGATTTCTTATAACTATCAGACACCTGTAAGCAATTTGTTTCAAAATTAATGCTTCATTTACATTAAAATTAATAAAGCAAGCTTACACTAAATGCGTTATGTCTAACTTTATTGTTTAGAATTTTAACGTTGGAACATATTTTTAAGAAAAAATATTTTAATTTTGGACCAACAAGTTTTCATGAAATTCCACGTATATTTTATTTTATTTTCAATGATTACAGTAAAAAATATTTTTACAAATATTTTTTAAAATGTAGTTTTTCCTAACTTACTTTGTGTACAACACACTTCAGTTTTAAATTCACTGAAGTTTACAAGTCATAAATTTCTTAATAATCATTATGTTAATGTGTAGAACAGCTTCTCATCCAAAAGTCTGAAGAAAAGTATTAGTGATGTGAGAACTTTATTATATGTCTTACATAGTTGTACCACTTTTAAATTCCTTGTCACTATATTTATGGCAATAATAATACATATAACTGCGAAAGTTTTCTCTAACAACTATTGCATGGGATAAGAAATTTTTCTCTCCTCTGATTGCACTAAAGCATCTTGTATACGATCTCTTACTAAGCGATGTACCTTTATTTTTGCAGTGATTTGAACTTTTTAGATAAATGGACCGTTAGTCTCAGTCTGAAAGTTGCGAAAGTACAAAACAAAATAAAATAAAAAGCAAAAAAAAAAAAGTCTTCAATTTGATATAATTTTCGTTTAAGCCGGTCTACAAGCTCTTTAAGTTTTAGTTGGCAGTACTATTTGTGTTGAGAAACACCGGCATAGAGTAAGCAAGCAACTAATATGAATATGGTACTAATAAATAAATGATTAAAATTCTTGAATCTGTATTGTTTAAGATGAGAGTTATAAATTCTCTTCTGCGAAAGTTTTCGCTGCTTTAAGGCAGACTTTATGTAAATTTTTAACAATCGCATGCTTACCTCATATGAAAAGCTCAAAAAATATTAACAATTGCAGCTCTAAATGTGCTGAAATCTATGTTCTAATTAATTTTGTAATTTAAATCTTTGCTTAAAAATTGCTTTACATTTTAATTTTCAACTTAAATTATTTTTTTTTAAATGTTTTTTTAGAATTAGGTTATCTTTTTCATCCCATGATGATACAGTGTTCCCTCGCCACTTCGCGCTTCATGTTTCGCGGCTTCAGTGCTTCGCGGGTTTTTCCAAAATATTCATCAAAAAATAAAAATGAGAAAATACAACTATATCGGCAGCCACATTGCGGAAAAGAGCGTTGTTTCATGTTGATGCGAGAGAGTGAAGGATGCCGGCATGGTCAAACAAAGCGACGAGTTGACTCAGAGTACATACCACGGGCTCTCAAGAGCTCCCACCAACACAAGACTCTTCGCCTCTCTCAGAAAGCAATATTGATTAATGTTTATTACTGTAGTATAAGGTTTTGTAATTAACATTATTAATTAGCACCGACACGTTTCAGTAAATACGTATACTGTTGTAATTTTTGTCTTAAATGTGTAAAGTATAAATACTGTTTACACATTTAAAACATTCGTGTACCCGCATACACGAAAATTCCTAGGAGCAAATTCTACTTCGCGGTTTTTCGACTTTCGCGGAAGGTTCTGGCCCCCATTAACCGTGAAAAACGAGGGATCACTGTAAATCAATAAGACACATTTTTATTTATATAGTCAAAATAAGAAAAAAAAACACCGTTTTACAAGTTACGGAATTTATAATATCGTATTGATCAATCAGTCTTTCGATTCTATATCATAACTGCCAAGAGTCATACACTTACATTTTCTTCATTTTTGTCACTGAACGATTTTAATTCGTAAATGAAATAATTTCATAAAATAAAAACGCTTTCAGTTTTTATATTTTCTTCTTAAACTACGATAATGTTACTTGGTTTTCTTTACAATAAATAAAGTAAATAAATTCTTTTCAATAAAATAAAGTTTTTTTTTCCTTCATTATGTTACATTCGTTCAATCCAACTTCATCTCCTTTGTTTCTAGAAAATGATACATCCAATAAAAATGTAATACAAAAATAGTGAACACTATCAAATTTCCTATTAGCAACCTTATTAAATAAAACGCTTTGTTCTAAATCATTCAGTTAGAAAGAAAATGAAGAACAATTTTGTTACGAACTTATTCATCATACTAAATATTGAAGTAAAGAACAATTTCTTGTTTAAAAGTTAGATATTTCTTCATGGCTTTTTTTATACTATTCTCTTAATAATGTATATTTTCTCCATTGTATTTATTATTTTTTTTAGCAACAGTTTTAACTTCTTCTCATTCTTTTTTTTTTTTTTTTTTGTTAATGACTTTGTTATTTCTTTTTGCGCCTAATGATTAGTAAAAAAGATATTTTTGGAAAAATGTCGCACCAAACCAGAAATTATTTTTTAAATATTTTACGTGGAATATTTTTATAAAATTTTAAACTTATACTGTGGTTATTAGAATTCATTAAAACACCGAGGGAGAGCAAGAGCGTCTGTGTGTGTGTATATACATTGTGCACTTTTAAATAAACACATTATTTTTAAGAGATCACAAGAATTTCTTTGATAAGTAAGAATGTTGTAGCTAATTCTTACTCACAATTATAGTTTAGATATATGATTTGCAAGAATTTTATATATCTTCCTGGGAGAATTATACTTTTTGAGTGGACCAACAATTTCATTTGAGAGTTGTTATCGTGCAATATTCGCTTAAGAATACATTCTGTTTCTTCAAATTTTGCATCGATTGTTACTTTACAAAAAGTGATGGTGCCTTTTCTATTACTCATACAATAATATATTAAATCTTCAAAAAATGTTTCAAGTTACCCGGTTTTATTTAAAAAAAAACAAATTGCAGTAATATAGTGGACGAAAACCACGTAACAAATTACACCATTCAACCCCCCTGTAATGATTATATTATTGGTGCACATCATGTAAGTTTGAAAGTCGTAAGTGTAACCATGCGGCTAGTGTAATTACGGCTTATTATGCTTTAAATAAGATTTGTTTGTAAGTCTACTTCATATGTTTATTTAAGAATATTTTCGTTATAATTAAACATAAAATCTCGCACAAAGGGATGATTAATTTTTATGGTTTAAAATGAGGTTACATTCTTACTCTGTGAAGGAGTGGCATGCTCACAATTTTGTGGTTTCTCATCTTTGTAGTTGTAAAGACATGAATGTGATTTTTTTTTCTTTGACCAACTATTTTTTCCTTGAAAATTTCAAAAACAAGATTCATTTAACTCTATTTTTGACTTACTATGGTGATTTTGTGTGAAAATTTATGAAAAAGAAAATTTATGTCTCATCTTTTAAATCATAGAAGATCAGCTGAAATCGGCCTTTATTTTATCACCTAGTGGTAACTATGTGTAAATATATCACATTTCTCAAAATTTCTTGATATTACAGTCAAAGTCACACGTACGCCAATAGTTTATCATGTCTGCCAAGTATAACCAATCTTTAGGAAATATTTTAGTAACCAGGGGTCACACTTGCTTCGAACAATGTTACGCACACATAGTTATATATTTTATCATTTTTTGTTGTTATTTCTGTTTACTTTCTGTATAAATGATAGTTAAAAATAAATAAGTATCTCTAACCTGATTATGTTTTATAAAAAATTTGCTGTGCATTTGTTTATCCCATTTTATTTTTGCCTCATATTTGATTGTAATAACTGATTAAATATGGAAATAAAATAGGCATTGCTTTTACAAGTTTAATCTTATTGATATGCAACACCACAAATTAGAGTGGAAACTTCTTAAGTGTTTTTAAATGTTCACATTTTTTGTGCTTTTTAACTTATTTTCTCGGTCAACATGTTTTGTGTTCTTCACAAAATGCAAGCAGATGTGTTCGAGGAAGTTTGAATCTTGAGTAAAAGTTAAGATACAGTTTGAATAAAATTCAAGATTAATTACTTCAAAATACCCGAAGTCAGTAAAAACTGGTATATATGGACATTCGCTGCAAGTCTTGTTTTAATTTTTAATATAAAAAGGAGAAGTTACACTTGCCTCAGACACTGGGGAAAGTGTAACTTCGAAACACAAAATTTAAAAAATATATATATCAGTTTTTTTTTTCCAAATCAAAAATGCATGTGTTGTTTTAAAGGCAATTAGTCCATGAGAATTTTCAAAAGTAGACCCGTTATTTAAATTTTACCCACTCAAAAGCAAATTCTGACAAAAATCATTAGCAAGTAAATTTTTTTTTAGAGTCACTTATTGTTGCTTTACACGTAAAGACGTTTTATATGCAGAATTTCAGTGTGTGTTTGTGTATGAATTCAACTTTCAAAGTTACAAATTCGAATATGTTAAGAGCAAACACTAAATTACCTCTCAGTGTGATTAATATTATAATTTATGTAAAAAGACTATTCAATTTTTGTGCTTAACATATCTGCTTAATTTTTGCTTTTAATTTTGTTTCTTGATTGTAGCTAGGGTGAGCATATAGTGCATAATGCACACCTTCTAAACTGAAACATTAAATACCATTAGCTGTACTGTTGTTCCGTTCAACAATAAAACGGGCAATTCTTGATAATAGTACCTCACTTAAAAACACCCATAAGAATCAATGCTAAATAAAAAAGTAAATAACATAGTTCTCATTACAGTTGAATTTGACTGTATTTCATTCGATCGATAGATGAAATTTACCAAGTGATATGAAAATGATTGATTTTCTTTGGAGCCCTAAACAGCGCATCTGAAAATAGATCTTCATCCAAAAGTACAATGTTTTCTCAAACCTTGAAAATGCCGGCTAATATTTCCGAAAGTTTCGAATTGTTTAACATTTTAAAAGTTACATTCTTCTATCAAATATGCGAGATTGATCTATATTTAAAGCAATACCCGAATAACTAAGCATTTTTTATAAGACAAATGATCAAAAGTCTTTGTGCTAAAATGTAAGTACAATGATAAAGCAACGTAAAAAAGCACAAATTCAGAATAAAAAGTATCGCAAATAGCTATTTCGGAGCTACGATGGAGCCTCTTTATCAGTGCAGAAAAGAAACGTTCAACAGGCAACTAGAAAGCTGTGAGTGAACAGGATCATAGCTGGTTGCCTGGCCTGTTCACTCATAGCTTTCTAATTGCGGGTTGAGCGTTTATTTTCTGCACTGATAAAGATGCTCCATTGTAGCTTCAAAATAGCTATTTGTGATACTTTTTATTCTGAATTTGTGCTTTTTTACCTTGTTTTATCTTTGTACTAAAGCCTTTTTTAGTTGGGGGAAGAAGGATGTTTTAATCAAATTATTAACTTAACTTTTTATAGAGCCAGTAGTCGCATATTTAACAATTTTGCTCAGATTGTTCATATTTGGAAGATTATCTACAATATTTACAATTGCCTGCCTTACAATATATTTCAAAATCCGTGGTACGTGATACTTTAGGCTGCATTGAAACCCTGCATAAAATTCGATATTGAACTTATCTCATTCTTCTACTGAGCGGAGTCGGGGTCTCGGATTCCGTAGGTCTCTGATGACTATCATCAATCACTGAACGGTGGGCGTGAATGGGGGTGTGACGCGTTTTAGGCGGCCCGATATGACCATTCCAGGATGTACTCCCGGAAAAGGGGTAATTCGGGAGCTATCATTCCTTCAAATCGCTTTTTTCTCCCCCTCTCCCTCCTTCCTATAGGAAAGGCTTGGTGTCGCAGACGGGATTTAAATACACATGGGCGGGTCATCTGCTATTATCTCGGAAATTGCCAAATGTCACCCGGTATCCTGTTAGTGTACGTTTAGATGAGAATGGAAGAGGTAACGGTCGTAATGAGTTGAAACAACCGTTTGCTATTTTGTAATGGTTTTAATGGACTCATTTACTAAATTTGCTAGGAAGATGAATGCCGCTGCCTGTATTACATGCAAAAAAGTTTTCGTTTGATCTATTACAAATGTGATTAGTTTGCGAACAATTATCTGAAGTTTAAGTTGTTTGCGCAAGTAAAGTGGCATTTGTTGTCCAAATGTTAGTAAAGAAAGTTAGAGCCAGTTGTAAACTTATAGTTTTATGGAATTAGTTGTGTTGAAAAATAGTTGAAAAGTTTTGTAGCGGTAGTTCATCTTACCGGACACACATTTATATTATAATTTCCAAGAAATTAGTTTAGAACTTCTGTAAAATGAGGTCTCTTTAAGACGGTAATTATGTAAGCCATATTATTCTGGGTATGAGTGTATGAATCGAATTTTGTAAGACTCCATTATAATCAACAAACTAAAAAAAAGTTTTATAATTAACGATCAGTATAGCGACATACTACGGCACTACTGTTAATTCAGTGCTAATACCTTAAGATATATATATAGAGATATATAAAAAGCTTTTTTCCCCTTGAATTGACACACATGCAAAAAAAAAAAAAAAAAAAATAGAAAGAGAAAGAAAAAAAGGTGTTATTGAGAGTTTTCCTCAAAAACTCGATTTAGAGCATTATTTATTGATATATGAAAATTATATTTTTTAATACTAAATAAGTTATTGCTTCGTTTAAAGGTTATTTTATATCGTACGTTTTCTTCCAATACCCATTCTACATGTGTAAAATTTAAACGTTTTTATCTTTTTCATTTTTTTAAATATTGTTTTGTAATTAAATGAAGCCAAATCGTTTTTCAGAAAAATTGGACATTTATAACAAAAATATTTTTTATTAAAAAAAATACTTTCGATGAATCTGTTCTCGTTTTCTGGTGTTGGAATAAAGTATTATATAATTAGCTATTGGAACCCATTATTTCGAAATAATGCATGAATATAGTCAGGGTTCTAGCCCATAACTTCAGTTTTGAGACATCATCAGTTTAAACAAGCAATTAGTTATGAAAAATGGTAAAAACTGTTTTACAGACCCTAACTGCTACAGTAGGTTTATTTTTGTAACTTTAAAATGATTTTTTTTTTTTTTTGCCATCACGTAGTTACTAACTGCAAACTTAACCTAATCTGCAGTAGTCCGTTTTTTTTTTCGTGTGTGTGTATGTGCATATATTTAGTGATTTTTACCGAAACACCGACGGCTTGTGCTCTCACACTGATAAATTTAGTATCCCAACAATCTGAAATCAGTTACATAAAAAATGAATACGAATTAAATTTAAATATTAATTTATTTTGACAAGAATACTTTTGAAGAGGAATGTACTGAAGAATAATATATGTTTTCAGTGTACACAGTACACAATAAAGCAGAAATAATCAAACAATAAGCAAATAACACAAGTAGATAATATTTAATACAATTTTTAAAAAATCATTTCCCTTCTGAATTCTAAAATAATATTTTTCATAAGAATCAGAAAATGTGAAGATCTAATATCATATATTTAAGAGTTTTAGCATTACTATGATGTATGCCAGAACTGAGGCTAAGGGTAATTGCAAACAGTCACGATGTAATTGAATTCTATTGTTGCTTCAAGTGTTTCAAAGAATTGAAACGAAGCGTGTGGTGTGTGTGAGTGTCTGTGTCAGTATTGTTTTGTTTCATCTATGTTTAACATAACCATTTCATGCCTAAAACAAATAAAAGGTCAAATTTAATCTTAGTTTTTCAAAGAATTCCTGAAAAATGAGGAAGGTATTCTTTTGTTTACCATATCCAGTATGATTCTCAATTACATTTTTTGGAGAATTTTGTTTTCCAATAAAACCTTAAAAATACCAAACATTTTGTCATTTTTTTAGAAGTAAGAAAGTATGGTACATGATATTTTTATTTTGATTATTCCTGTCATGGTTATGATTGCTTTTTTTTAAATTTCTATTTATAAGAAGAAGCAGTTCGTGTCGATTCATATTTTGGCAGATTTTGTTTGTATGCTCACATTTTTTTAAATATATAAACAGCTTTAAAGTCTAACAAAAATATGCATTCAATGTAATAAAAATAAGCAACAAGAAGAAAGTTTAAACCATCAGGGGAACTTTATTTTCCATCAAAGAGCAATCCACTTCATGATTCTCTTCATTTCAGGTACAGGAAATCCCAAACAGCTTGAAAACAAACACGTCGTATCAGGCCTCAAGCATTGATGTCCATACACAGTTCTTGCTATCCATGCGACAAGAATTGCGTTTGGACAATCATTGCTTGGAACTCAGACAGCTGACGTCCTGGAGGAAAGAGTCCCACCAGGGACTGCAACGACTTGTTGACACAGAATCCAGTGTTTTCTTTCCGGTCTGCGGGAGCAGCATTCTTGGACCTGGGGATCTAGTTGGGGGAAGTAAAAGGAGAGAGTATTAGATGTTGGGAAAAGGAAGTTGATCAATATGAATCTTTCTTGCAGGGAAACCTCTATAGACAAGAGTGAGAAATAATTTACTCAGCATAGAGGAATTTTTATTCGCATGGTTTGACATTGGTTGATTTGTATCTCCATAGAATTGGAAAGTAACACACGGCATACGAAAGCTGTTCTATATTTATAGATGATTCTATACGAAACAATGCAGCGGAAAGTATTTTCTGTCTGCTATATTCTCCACTGAGCTGCAAATGTACTTGATATGTATGCATTCGGAAAGAAAATGGGGAAACATGTCAATGTGTGAAAACCAACAGTTTAAAAAAATTATAATTAGCTGAAAATGTTACGTTGGTTTTTGTTTCGTTCAAGTGACACAATGCCCTAGATACCATCTTATACGCCAAAAGTAACGAAGCACTATCCCTTTATGGGGCAAAATTAATTAAACATGTAACTTTTCCATAGAAATCGAAAGAACTGGAAAAAAATTCAAATTAAATTAAGTGATAAACTGCAGTGGAATTAGTATTACTTTGTTAAGTCTCAGCGCACTAAAATACACTATTTTACAATGCAGAAAGGTTGCTTGTTGATAATATAAGGAAATAAGAAAGAAATGCGTCAACTATCTTGATTATAAGTAACAGTAAAATGCTTCCAGAGGAGTTCTATAGAAGAAAGCATACTATCTCCAGCGTTCAAAGTTCTTTTATTTATTGAAAAGATGATAAGGAGTTTAAAAAATTTAATGTCTTCTTACTAAATTTTTTCTGGAATTTCCTGTTCTCACAGACAAGGTTTATTTTTATATATCTCTGAAATGTGTTCTTATCTAAATAAATCAAACATGGATGCATCAAACATAAGATTTGTTACTTATAAATTATGAAAAAATATTAGGTGCAAAAGTGCTATTAAGGTTACCCTTGCGGAATTCTTTTTTCAGTTACGTTTAAAATTCTGTTTTCTTTTGCTTAACGCTGAAAAATGCTGTATGCAATTCACATTCAAAATTTGTGATCTATTTTTTGGATTATTTTAATTCCTTATTTTAATTATATACTTATCTTTTATCGGTGCTAAACAGTTAGAGAAGTTTTGCATGCAAATTTCAGACTGTTCGATTATTTTTTCATATTAATTTAGGATCAATTTACACACATGTTGTCATACATCAAAATAACACTTACGCAAGAAATGAGGTATTTTAGGCGGTACTCGTTTCTCTTTATAAAAATTCTGGAAATATTTTAAGTTTAAAAGATGTTAGTCGAGTTTTCGGATAATGTAATCTCCTTTTTTCTTTGCTCCTTTTACAGTAATTATCTTGCTTCATCTTGCAAAATATAATTGCATATAGTATCATAAACCATATTATAGTAACCGAAAATAATTTTTCAAACGTTACTGAAATTCATTGCTTTGCTAAAACTATTTAAATATAGCTTCAAATAAATATTGAAATATTTATAATTCAAATCATAGATCTTATTTTGACTACCTGCATAACTTAAATTTGAGTTTTTTGTGTTTTAATTTTTACAAAACGGGATATTTATCAAATATATCCTTTTGCAATTTTTCATTCGAACTGAAATATATATCCAATGTCCCAAAATTTATTTACACTTTTATTTATTTTTTAAAAACTGTTTTGCTTCCAGTTGGAATAAAGGCAAACGATTTTTTGCTAAAGGTACGATTCTACCTTCCCGAAAGATTTACTCGAGCTTCTTCAAGATCAACAAGTTGAAAATAGAAACAATTGCTTTACTTACAGAACGCTATTCCAGTCATTTTTTTTCAGTCTATCAATTTCCTAATATCATGTAGTGTCATATTTCTTTAAAGACGATACTATCTAAACTAGTTTAAGGCAGGTGTGGGGAAAACATAAGTTATATTAAAACATACTATACTATATAAAACTGTTTCAGGGAAAACATGAAAAATAGTAAATAAGGACATATGAACTTTCACGAAGTTCTATATCTTAATATGTTCTTTGATAAATATTTCTTCATTAATCATTAAGTATTTATATTTAATGATGGCATCGCAAGTGCGGAATTTCTTCAACCCCGATTGGAAATATCTTGAAGATTGTTATCAAAATTATTTGCGTTACAGTACGGAAATTTGCTGCCTACAGTTCTTCGAGACTAAAATGCACGCGAAGTTTACGGCTGTTTTATGAATTCTTATTTTTATTACGATATTAAATTATGAAGCTATTAACATGAATATCTATCTACACAGAATTCCAAGAATGAGCCTTAAGTTTTGAAATAAGCTTTGAAAAGTTTTCATTTCTTAGGAAATATTATAGCAAGTCTCAGCTTCGAGATAAAAATAAACATGAGATTTCAGTTTTCTGCTAAACCGGCACCACTGCTTTAGCGCGTCCCACCCTCCAGAATATGAATTCGACTACTCCCTGGGGCAAGAACAGCAGCAACTTTCTTTGGTCCACAGCAGATGACATGAAAAATTCAGAAGTTTGGGAGCCAAAAAGGAACAGATCAATAGGGAGAGACGAGAAACACAGTAGCAGTTCGCATTCGCAGTTCATGCCCCTGCGAACACGTTGGATGACTCGCGGATATTGTACTCCACATGGTACGAAAGATAGCAAAAATATTTTCTGCTAGAAGACGCCACTTTATTTGTTTATTTTTATCTTCTTTGAGTTGAATTTTAGCAGTTTTCGTGCTGTTGATTTCAAATATGTCCTTCCTGTTCATATTTGGAATTTAATAATACGTTTTTTAAAAGTATATATAGCCTCCTTTAGTGTTTGGCGGATTTCTCTTTGTTGTACTGATTTGTTTGCTTTCCTTCAATCTTCAATTATGAATGCCTATAGTTTTATTCGGTTGTACATGATTTCAGAGCTTATGGTACAGGCTAAAAATATTAAAGATTCAAGATATTAATTTTTAATTGGTGTTTATAACTATCGCTAAATGGATCACGGAAAAATTGATCACTTTCAAAACGTAAACCAACAGGTGAAACAAAAGAAGAAGATACATGTTTTCACATTACTACTTTTCTTTCATGTTTGCCTATAAGGAAAATGATAAATGCCCCTTTTTCTTTAACTAAAAAAATTTTAGACATCAAACAAGTCTTTAACTCTTGTGATAGTGTTCGGTAAATCTCCTTATTACGTCACAAGTGACATTGATTCTGTTATTTAAACAATTTATTGAAATGCAATTTATTGATATGAAGCATTTTATGACCAATTTTGATTATTGGCCTCATGATTAGTTCAGTTTCATGAGTAACTTATGCGACAAGTAAAGAGGATAAATAAGTTTGTGTTATCAGTTTCATTTTGGGAAAAGAAATGCACATGATATTTGCTTCGAATAAAGGTATTTTTATTTCAAAACTATCGGAGTTGTTCAAAATGTCTTGTCCACCTAACTATTTAAACTGGGAAATAATCCAAAAAGGACAAGTTATTTTAGGAGTTCAGTTCTCCTAACCTTTGTTAGTTGATTGGATGAAGTAAACGTTTGAGACAATTTTTGCGTAATAATAATTTAACTTTTTCAAAAGTTCAGTCGCCAAACCAAATTGTGGAGTATATTGCTTAATATTAATTGTACGATGATAAATGAAGATCAACGAATAGATTGCATGCAATAATCTAGCTGTATTAAAAAATTGATACGTAAGACTACTTCAGAATTGTGTCAATTTTGTTATGCAAGTTAAAATTACACTATTTTCTAGCAAATAAAGCAATAAGCCAACACAAAACACATAAAGAAATTTGCATGGATTAATTTTTACCTAAGTAATATGAAAGTACTGATTTTTAGTGTGAAGTTTTCTGTTGTGTAACAGAGTGAAAAGTTTGTCATGAAGCCCCACAGTAAGCACTGCGATGATGGCGAGAGATTCTATTCTGTTCTATTTCCGAAATCTCCCCTCTTCGGCTGCGCGCTGTATCAGATAGAAAAATCCTCCACCAATCGAAATGAGAAAAACGATGCTAAAAATTCCAAAACAGCGTCTACATTCCAGTGAAGGTTTATCGAGTTAAAATGCAAATGAGCCAAAATCCGAATCCGAAGTTCCTGAAGCGAAAACATGCTGTAGGCTTCTTTCCACCCCTTTTGTTCGGAAAGAAATGAATGGAATTTCTTCGGAAAAAATGAAAAATGAGAAAAACTTCTCTCTGTTGGAATTATAAATGACGAGACCTATAGGCTCCATATGGAACCACGGATATTGAAGTTTAAGAAATGGGGTTTAGGACTTTAATGATTACTACTTATTTTGCTGGAAAGAAGAATGCCGATATCAATTGACAAATAATGTTTGTAATTCATTTATTTTCTTCATTTTCACTTGAAAAGCTTTAGGATACAAATTGCGAGATTATATATATATATATATATATATATATATGTATATACTATATATATATTCTGATGCGTCTAGTAACTTCAGCGCATGCTTTTTTATACCATTCAATTACATGCTTTTTGAACCTTAACCATATTTCATTCACTATATTGTTAAATAACCTTTACTTTGTCTACGACAATTGTTCATGTCTTTTATTTACGAATATTTCTAGACATATTTTGGAACATTCTAATGTTGCAAGCAGTTGTAGGTTAACCTAACTGTCCTTGTTAATTGCGGAGATGGGAATTAAAGTTAATATTTATTTTACTATACAATTTTCTAATATTCAACACAATTATATTTTTTCTCCTTGGTCATCTTCATAGACTTTGGTAAAATTGTATGCACTTAATCCTGTACCTCCTGCATCGTTCTGATACAGTTTAAAATCAAATGTCTTGTTATTCTTTCATTTATCCAGTATATCTAAGTCTTGCTCTTTCTTATTCGATACTTTTTTATTTCAATGCCATTATATAATTTCACTTTCGGAAGAAGAATTTCCTTTCTACAAAGTAAAACGCACATTAAAACCACAGCCTTCGAAATGTTGTTTTGAATATACAAAGATTTATGATGCGCCTCACGGAGAACACAGGTGCGTTTTCGCCACCGGTTTGGTCTTTATCACTGTACGCAAATATTTTTATTTTTTGAGAGAAGGAAAAGGCTTAAATATCTTAGTAGCATCCAACTTGTTTTTATCTACAACATTCTCCCAAAATACCATAAAATTCCCTAACCTTTAATTTTTACTTTTTAAATTAAAAATTCAATACTACATCACGGATCATTGAAAATATTTTAAGAGGGACATGATTGGTACTGAATATTAAGAAATTCATAAACAATTCTGATAAGGAAAAGATTGTTTTTAGATTTCGGAGAATTCCCCCCCCCCCCCCTAGAAGCTTACGCCCATGTGGTAGTTGATTTTAATGCATTAAAAAGGTAGCAAAAATAAAATAAAAGAGTCGTTAATTTAAAGCCGAAAGCTTCGTTAATTTATTGACGCTGGATTAGAAATATTTAATTTAAAATGGTGAGAATATACCAACATTTACTTATAATCCAAGTTTGCTTTATAAAAATAAAATTTCTTCCGAATAAAGACGCTTTTTCTCTTATGTACAAAAATTATTGAAGTATTAAATTCATTCCATATTGATATTAATTTCAGTTTATTCAACTAAAATTCCCTTTTCATTAACATTTGTTTTAAATTTGTAGGGGTTATTTACCACTTCGCTTTTCAAAAAATTGTTTTTGAAGTTTAAGAATTTTTGCGATCATTTGGCACTGGTTTAGCATGAACAGCGGTGTGCTTGCAAAAATGATGTACATTTGCTTTTCCGTTTCGTTCTTCAAAATAATCCTGTTTTGTAGAAAACTACATTTTTGTTACACCATAGTTACATTGCAATATTAGAAGATTTTAAAAAGGGACCGGTTATTTTCAAAAGCATACTTTATATTGTTAAAATCCTTTTAAATGCGATGTTAATTATTTTTCACCAACATTTTAAATAACTTGCGTTTGACCCGTCTCTATTTTAATCGTTTTCTTTAATAAGACTCAACCACCCGCTATTGTCAACGAAATTAAAGCATTTTGATGAGTTTAGACCGCCTTGGTCCGGACACGCACATTCTCTAGACAATAACAAGCAAATAAAGAGTGAAAAGCCAAACAAAAGGTTTAAAACCTACTCCCAACAATAATAATAAACTCTGTTCGGGTGCTTTCTTGGCATTTTTACAATATGGCTTTCCCTAAGAGTAGCTGTAATTGAGTTTGCCAACTGAAAGCTTCCATTTAAAAGTTGTCTGTCCTATTACTGAAGCTTCCGGCCATTCTCAAAGTAAATAATGGGAAACGCGTTTCATAGTAACTAACGAAGTGAGACTTTTTGTTCTCGGAATCTAATTACTGGTTTAATTTCTGCAACCGCATTTGATGCAGCCTTTCTCTGTTTGTGGAAGGAAAACTTCGTTTTCATAAGCAAAAGGCTGCTGTGCATTGTCTGTGTTTAATTATTCGTTGTTGAGGAAAACGAGTATTTATCTAATGGAATGAATGTTTGTCTTTTATTTGATGAATTGCTGTTAAATCATCAATATTTTACAATTAATTTACAGCACACGTTTAAAGCAAATAACTAGATTAGGTTTTTAAAGGCATTGCGATGTATTTCCTTTGTTTGTTAATGTATCACTTTGTCAAATCGTATGAAGTGATTAAAATAGGATCTGTCATCGATAAATACTTTTAGAGTTGCGTTTTACTTTCTTTTCGAAATTTATGTGGAGCTTTTGTTACAGAGAAAAGAACCAGGTATTTCAGAATAAAACAAATGAATGAAGGAAACCTAAAAATTAAAGGGTGTAGTAACTTGTTTTGGTAACCAAAAAAGCATGAAATCTAGCAGATTGAACGAAAAAATATGCAATTTTCTTAAACTTTTTTTTTTTTTTTTTTTGAAACTGCATTAATTCTGTGCATAAGAAAAAAACTACTACATCCAAAAAATTAACATTTAAATTATTTATATTTACATTGATAATGTCTTCCTTAACATTTTTTAGAACTCAGTAATTTCGTTTAACACGTAAAGTATTTGGTTTTTACTTTACTGCAAATATGTCTCGAAAAAGTTCTAAAAATTTGAATGGGAAATCACTACTGTCTATTTAGCTAGAAAAATATTTTATTTTCATTTAAGATGCTATCATTGTTTTTATTTTGAAGAACAAGTTAATATTACTCTCACTTCCGAGTTTTGAGAGTGAAAATTTACGATGGATTAATTAAATCGATCAGTGAAAAAATACGATAAGATTTCCCATAATTGTTATTATTTCTTGAAGTGCGGAACTGTGGCTTTTATTAATTATATATATTATATATTTATAATATTTTATTTTTATTATGTTATCTTGCAAGAAAAGAAAAAAAAAGCACAATTTTTCGACTTTAATTCATTTATGTGTAATATATTGAAAATGAAATTATTTTTTAACTATGGAATTGTGTAAACATTTTTAAAAACTGTACGTTTTAAAAAAGTTTGTGTACGATTTTTTAAACTGAGTCGTCAAACATGATTCGTTAGAGAATATGTCTAAAGAGCATGTAGTACTTTAATATTTTTCTTTCTTCTTCCTTCCAATTTTTTTCTTTTTTTTTGAAATAATGAAGAAAAAAAGATAATTAACATGTAAAATTGTTGCAATGACATATTTCACATTGAAAACCCTTGTCTCACACGTCAATGTTCTCTAATTATTAATTCGATGAATTTCTCTTCCATTATGTATAATAAGATAAAATAATTGTTCCATTCAAATGCAAGTTGAAGATAACGTTTCCTGGTACAAGCTTTCCGGAGCAACGAAGTTCCTGACTTAGGGGTGGGAGGAATAGAAAGTTGTTCCAAAAGTGAATCGACTCGGAACCTTTGGGTTCTTCCCCTTCCGTGTATCTGTTCTGATTCCAGCTCTTTGCCTGAAATGTATGGATCTTTTTTTTTTCCTTGTTCGAAAGCCACAAAGAGAGGATTGATGGTTCATACCATGGGGATGACAACGGGCACTTTAAATTTCGAGGAAGTGGGTACAAGCAGTAAACGTACAGATAATAAATGTGTTGCGAAATAGTGCGAGGAATATTAAGTGCCTCCTGCAACGGATGCAAACGAAAAGTGAGGAAGTCATAGTGTTATCGCTTGGGAAACGCCGGTTTTGCTGACATGTCATTTTAAAAATATGACTAGTGTCAAATAAAAATTTATGACAGTTTAGGAAAATACAAGTATTTTGTTGAAGACATTGGCGATATGACCTTAATGAGCAGCAAAGTGTTTAACATTGAGTTTTTTTTAAACACTTTTGAAAATTTTATTTATCTACATTTTCAATAAATTATCCCTGATCATTATGACTTTTTAATGATATTTACACTGTTGCAGCCAATGAAAATATTAGACAAAAAATGTTTTTGAGCGGAAATGTATTACTTCAGTGCGCAACTTTTTCGTACCCCTAATGAAATGTCGAAAAAAAATTCTTCATCCCAATGTAAACAAAATGGGAGGAACCAAGGAGGGTTAAGATATAAGGTTAGGAGTCCTATGTGTACCAATAATATATTCACGTAATTTATATTTGAAAGAAATATGTATTTAAAGAACTCTGCAGGTCTACATTTTTTAAAATATCAATCAACAATACTAAATAACATTTGCTATCAGTAGCCATATTCCTCAATTGGGAGCTAGGCTGTTTTAGTTGAGAATCAAAGATTTTCTAAGAATACATGAGATTTGATGTCGAACCCCAGTACTAACGTTGTTCTTCGTTAAAGTAACGCTAGTTACAGATAGTGCGTTAGACACTCTAAGAAATAAGTTGTCATTAAAAAATATTCCGATATAAAACTGTAACACGAAGCTAAGCTGGAAATAATAACTTAATTACTTGGTTACTTAACTATTACAGTAACATTTCGTAACTGTAATAGTTAAGGAACAACTACTTCAATTAAAGCTTATGACATAGTGGGAGTTTTGAAATCGATGTGACTGCCGGTTCATTCTGCTTGCTTGTTGTACTGCTATTTTGTGTGTGAAGCTTTATTCGCCAAGTTGGGCGGTTGCTGTCTGCTTAGAATGAAAACCTGAGAAGTAAAATAAAAATTCATTCTCCAAGCCTATAAAATCTAAATTTTTAGCTGCTAAGAAATTGGAAACATGTGCATTGAGTGTTTCGGTGATTCTTCGAAATTTAAAAAAATACATACTTGTAAAAGGATACTAAGATTACTTCCAACGTGTTATTTTTATAATAACTCATGAAGTAGCAGTTGAAGAAGACGTTAAGTGGCAGTGAAGTCTTTTAGCAAATGAATTTTAATCAGGGAAACATATTTTAAATCTGATAGCTGATAAAAACTTCAATATTCTAGTCATGATGTTGAAGGCATAACGTGCCTCTTAAGAAACGAGAGTTTTTAAGTGAGTGTGAAGAGCATTTTAAATTGGATTTTAATTAGATTTTACGCGTTTTTCTTCAATAAATATATATCTTTCATTTTACTACGAAATTTTGGTTATTTGAGAAAAAGGTAAGCACACATTTTTATTACTTTATTGTCGGTGAAATTAAAAATACCAACAAAACATAAATGTGAAAAAAGAGTAAAGTTCGATAGAACAAACATCCTATGGAGTAGTCGGCGTCAGCGATAAAAGAATTGATATCTAACGGGGGCCAAGTTCCAGAGCAGATTATTCAATCATAGTTGTAAGAGTGTACACTGTTCTCGAGTTTATTTATAAGCATTTTTCAATGGATTTCCAACCTAGGCAAATGTTAATTAAGTTAAATTACCTTGAAGAAGTTTCACTCATCCAATTATAAATTTTTACTAGTTAGTAAAATCACGTGGAAAGCCTTTATAGTGGATTTCTAATTGTCTTCTTATCGTCTTCTTGAAGGTAATTTATGTTAATTAAAACTGACCATGTTAGGAATCCGATAAAAATGTTTTTAAATAAATTAAAGAACCATTGACATCATTAATGTTTGAAAAGCTAAAATTTGTATTTTTATATTGACGAGAAGTTATACTAAGTCAAACCAAGTCAAATTCGCGCTATTAATTATTTGAGATTTTTTTCGTTTGTTTACCTTTTTCCGTAATAAGTCCATAAGTCCATCTTTACTTAATTAAACTTTTATTTAAAACGTTGAAAATTCTGCATAACTACTACACAGGATTGTTTGTACTAAGCTTGAGTTTAGCGTTTAAGCGAAAAATGAAAGCGGAAAGTGAATTTCAATGCATCAATTATTTTCCTGTAAGAGCGAGTAAGTATTGTTTATGTTAACGACAGAAAACTTTGGCTGCCGTTTGAAGTCGTTAGGTATAATGCTACTTATGAGTATGCTAGTTACTTCCAAGATAATGTAATTTTTTGAAGTTTCGGATTTTTTCCTTTATATATGCCAAATTTTCTACCTTGATACCAAATTTCAAGTTTCTAAGTAAAGTAGAAGTAGGTTAGGTTTTTGATGAGTGAGTAAGTGAGTGACAAAAATGACACGTTTCAGACATTAATAATTTCATAACCATAATAGGTACATCAATGAAATTTGAAATTCTAGGGGTTAAGGGGATCTCTGTTAGACGTACAAAATTTCAAGTATGCAGGTATAATAAATTTTGGGTAATGATGGGGTCAAAAGTAGCTCGAAATGGTTCGGGTAAATATACACATTGGCCAATGTCGCCGTTTTTGATTTTGGCGAACACACTGCCGTGTATCTTGATTTATTTTATCCTTTTGTTTTAGCAAATTTGAACTCAAACATTATGTTACTTACATTTTCAAAGAATTTTTGCACTCCCTTCAGAGATGAAAGTTCTTTTAGCTGAGGAATAAATTCAGAGAAATGATATCTGTAAGGAAAGGAGTTAAATGTATTGAAACATTTCTACGCAGCAAGACATTATAATTTCATTTTGAACCTTAATTTATATACTTTTTGAAAACAACATACAATACTATTGCCAAAAATCTGTCTTGCAAAGTATATAAACCCTAGAAATAAGATACATGTTCAGAAACGCTTACCTAATGGAGCGCTGGGCTTGAAATATTTTTTTAATGACAAGAAATTTGATTGACAAAATTGAACATTTTTTGTTAAATTTTGAATAGTGAAAAAAAAAATAACATTAACGCCAACAGGAACATTTGATTCCTGTATCAGCCCTGATCCGGGCTGATACAGGACTCAAATTTACCCAGAATCAGCCTGGATTTATTTGGGACAAACTGTATCGGAAGGAGCCTAAGACGTAGAGTATGTGCATATACAAAAAGTTCATTCAGAACATAACGAGCATTTTTTCTCAGGAAACGTTTTGGTCTGGATTTTTAAGGATATTTCTGAATGAAGGAACGAATAAATAAATTAAGTGAAAGAATGAATGACAAAATGAGTGAATGAATAACTTGAATTTTTAGAATCTTAATGGAAAAGCGATAAAGCTGTTAAATAAAATCGGGGGGAAACGACGTCAGAAACTAAGGTTGTTTAACGTTATTTATAACTATTAATGGGAATAAGCTGAGACCAGGCATTTATAGTCTGGTCTCTTCCAATATTGTAACCGATACGGCGGTATAGCCAACATGGGTCGTTCATGGCATACCAACACATATTCCAAATTTCACCATCTCAGATTTATGCATAGATTTGGGAGATCTTATTTCGATATGTGAAGTCGTTTTTTTATTTACAGAAATATAAAATCGTCAAACTGGTCGCCAAATCGCTACATTATATATGTTAAAACTAGCGGTACCCGCACGGCTATGCCCATATTAAAAAATGGAAAGACCAGTTTGTTTGCCATTGTGTATATAGTGATAACCTTTTTAGGTGTAAATTATGTTATTTTATTAAAATGTATAGCATTCCACATAATTAAAAATTAGCTTCCCAGCCAGAGATCCTACATATTTAAGCATTTTTTTTTTACAAAACACGCACAATTAAAAAGCAAAGAAAGAAACGAAACAAAATAAAAAAGGAAATATTTGAAAGAAAACGCATTTTGTTTGTTTAGTTCCACACAAAAAGGACAATTATAATAAATTATAATATTTTTAATTAATAAATTTTTAGTATAATTAATTTTTATCTATTATTTATTGACATTAAAGCCGGGTGCAGACGCTACGTTTTGTACGTAGCGTCTGCGTAGACCTTTTGTCTACGCAGTCTTAATACTTTTCTCCACCAGACCCCTACCGGTTAGCCGAGGCCTTAGGATTGCTTACGCACGGGGAGAGGTAGTGGGGGTCTACGGATTTTACATGCACATATCCCCAAGTATACATGGTGGTCTTCAGTGGGTATCGAACGCGCGACCTTCCAGGTGGAAGTCCGACGTGCTAACCACTAGGCTATCACGGCCCTTACGCAGTCTTAATACTGAATGAAAACGTTGCAGTTTTTTATGCTTCTACATGGTGCAGAGATATCTGTATATTTCACTCAGTTTTGTGCGATATCGTCATGAAGGAGGTACTACTCTGGTCAATTTTGGCATGGTGTCATGTTAAAAAAAAAGACTGGAACGTCTCAGAAGTACCTGGCGTTTAAAGTGGTCAAATGATTACATAAAATAAATATTTTTTGTTGCCTGTTCTGGTGGTTCGACAACTGCAATCTCTTTATTTTCATCGATGGTATTCCTAGACCGCCTTGGTGTCTCCTGATCGTTTAGGAAATGTAACAAATCAAAATACCAGAGAGATGGCTTGTAGATTTCGTCTCCAGCCCCAGATCGAATCGATTGATTAACTTTTGCCAATTCTTTACGGTAAACACTTCTCAAAGAATTAATTATTTACAACTGTTTCTCTGTTTGCGGTTGCATCAATTTCTTTGAATTTTTCCACTAAACTCTCATAAGCGTCCCCTTTTTTATCCCTGTATCTATACTCCTTGGATTTGACACGCCAAATGCATGGGAAACTTTTGCATAATGCAATAAATTTTGTGAGAAACTCCTGAAAACATTGCCGAAAGTCGCCCATCGTCACCTGACGAATTGAAACTGAGAAACAAAATGAATCGGAAAAGGTTGCTACCGTCTACATGTGCCGATTTGTCTGCACAGTTCAAAGACATCTATGCTTTCTAGCTCAGTTATCGCTCAACTGTACAGTCTTCGCACCGGACTCAAAACTGCGCACCTTTCTAATCTATACGCAACGTTTTATCTGCAGCATGTTGAACTGCAGAGACAAAAAGTTGTGCAAAACGTAGCGTCGGGACCCGGCTTAAAACAGAAAGACGAAATTTTGTAGCTTGCAGAAACAAACAGCAGCAAGCAAAGCTTTGAAAGCGGAATGAACCTTTCATCCGAGCTCAAATAGAAAAATACCATATGTGCTAATTCACAGTCGAAAAAAAAAAAAAAATAAATGAAAGTATAAATAGTAATAAGCTGGAATAACAAAAATCGCTATAAAGAATAACATTTCTTTAAAAAAACCCTGTGCAGTATGGAAAATGGTCCCGTAAAATACATGTCAAAATAAGGAAATCAAAATAAAACTATCAACCGCCTGTGAGCCACAGGAAATAAATTTCAATTCTCTTTATAAAAATAATAATTAAAATCTAAAAAAAGAAATAAATAAATTAAAAATCGGCTGCTCCTCAAAATGCTAAAAACCGCTAGCAATAAATTTTAATTCGTTGAAAGAACAAGAAGTTCCGTCTAGAACTATACGAGCCTACTTTCCCGTATACACCCAACTTCAAATTTATAATATAGCTATCACTTTCTCTCTCTTTCACATTTAGCTTTAGTTATTAATTACTTCAAATATACTTTTTTCAACGCATAATACATATTCATTCACTCAGTCATTCATTCTTTCATTCATTCAGTCATTCATTTACTCATTCATGTAGTTATCACTCGTTTATTTATTTTTTTAATTATTCACTCATTTAATTACTTTGTCATGTATTCACTCTTTATTCATTCATTCGTTCTTTCACTCATTCATTTATTCATTCATTAACTTTTTCGCTCTTTCATCGATTTAATCATTCATTCTTTCACTCATTCATTCATTCATTTATTTATTTATTGAGAAATACCCTTAAAAATCCCGATCAAAAATTTCTTAGGAAAATAGGCTTGTTCAGTTCTTGTTGAACTTCGTATCAGTACATGTTCTACAGTGTAATATCTTTCCGATAAAGTTTGTTGCGAGCCAATCCGTCGCTTAGATCAGAATTTATATGGGATTGAAATTTCCCGTAAGCGCTAATGTTAATTTGGTACCTTTTCATTATCAATTCGCAAATCTCGCCGAGCAAAATTTTTGGCGACGGAACACGCAAAGGATAACAGCGACGATATTCCGTTTGGCGTTAGTTGCATCATTATTGGCGATTATATGTCGCAATTTTTTTTTTTGAACTGTTCAAAAATGAACAAAAACTGTTCAAATCAATATTTCACGCCGAGAACTTCTTCCAATAAGCTTGCAATAGGAACTTGGGTCTTGTGCCCAGAGTTTACATAATTTGCTTCAATTTTGTCCATAGGCGCTAATGTTAAAATTTTTTGAACAGTTCAAAATTGAACAAAAGATTGTTCAAATCAAAATGTAAAATATAACAAGAAGTTCCGTCTAGAACTATACGAGCCTACTTTCCCGTATACACCAAATTCAAATTTATAATCTAGCTATCTCTTTCTCTCTCTCTTTATTATTTATCTTTAGTTCTAATTATTGAAAATATACCTTTTTCAACGGATAATACATATTCATTCACTCACTCATTCATTCTTTCATTTATTCAGCCATGCATTTATTCATTCATTCGTTACCTCATTCAAGTGTTTATTCATTCATTTACGCATTCATGTATTTATTCACTCATTTATTTATATTTTCATTTATTCAATAATTTATTCATTCATTCTTTTCCTCATTCATTTATTCATTGATTTATTCTTTCACTCTTTCATTTATTCATTCATTCATTATTTCACTCATTGAGTCACTGAGAAATATCCTTGAAAATCCCGATCAAAAAATTTCATAGCAAAATAGGCTCGTACGTTCTGGATAAACTTTCTATTTCTACATGTTCTACGTTATAAGAGCTTTCCGATAAAGTTTGTTCCAAGCAAATCGGTCCGTTAGATCAGGATTTATATAGGGTTGAAATTTCCCCGTAAGCTCTGTGTTAATTTTTTGAACTGTTCAAAAATGAACAAAAACTGTTCAAATCAATATTTCACGCCGAGAACTCCTTTCAATAAGCTTTCAATAGGAACTTGGCTCTTGTGCCCAGAGTTTACAGAATTTGCTTCAATTTTGTCCATAGGCGCTAATGTTAAAATTTTTTGAACTGTTCAAAATTGAACAAAAAATTGTTCAAATCAAAAAGTGAAATATAGAAATGAGATGTCCTCGCCGAGATCTTTCGAATGCAAAAAGAATTTTTCCAATCGGACAATTCGTTCAAAAGTTATTAGGGGGGGACAGACCGACAGACCGACAGACAGACAGACCGACAGACAGACCGACAGACAGACCGACAGACGACCGACAGACCGACCGACAGACAGACCGACAGACAGACAGACCGACAGACCGACAGACACACTTTTTTCCCATCTCAATACCCTACTTTCAAATTTTTTATTTTTCAATCTTTATTTAATTACTTCACTTATTTTTGACTTTTCTTGATTTTTAACGATATTTTCACGATACATTAAGCCTTCTTTCATGCTTTATTATTATTTTTTTTTACTTTTACGGGAAAGTAGGCTAAAAATGAGATGTCTTCGCCGAGATCTTTCGAATGCAAAAAGAATTTTTCCAATCGGACAATTCGTTCAAAAGTTATAAGTTATTAGGGGGGGGGGGGACAGACCGACAGACCGACAGACACACATTTTTCCCATCTCAAAACCCTACTTTCAAATTTTTTATTTTTCAATCATTATTTAATTACTTCACTTTTTTTTTTACTTTTCTTTATTTTTAACGATATTTTTACGATACATTAAGCCTTCTTTCATGCTTTACTATTATTTTTTTTTTTACTTTTACGGGAAAGTAGGCTAAAAAAGGATTAATAGTCAGTCGGCATGGTAACAATTAAAATTAAAGTTACTTAGCGTGAAAAAATAATTTCGAACTGCAGAGAAAAATGCTTATAACTTCTTTTCTAGGTAATTTAGAGGCTTCGAATTTTCGCATGCAGAGCGAAACTCCTCCCGGGGTAGTTTTTTACGCGCTTTTCAACGGTATCAAGCTTGAAGCGATGCGATAATTCCTTCCCATAGAAAATGATTATTTTATGAAACTTTCGGCTATAAATTAGAATAAAAGAAGAACAAATTCGAATTTCGGAAAAAACTCTCCGAGGTGCACACTCCCATGTTCCAAACTAATTTCGTGCCGTTGGACGGTCTGGGCCCTACGCCGGACACAGACAACACACACACACACATACTTGCTGCTTTATTATTAGTAGAGATAGAGATAGAGATACTCCTCTGTTTTTAAATCTATTTCAAAGTACATATTTAAAATGTTCCAAATTTATTTTATGAATGCGTTGTAGTGTTGTAAATCATAGGATAAATTAAGATGAAATAGTAATGCCTTAATAGATGAAAAAAATGGAAATTCAATTTTTAGAATTGACGTATATGGTAAAAATAGCATACTCAGTTTTTTAGCCTACTTTCCCGAAAAAAAAAAAAATTAAAAAAATATTTTATTGGTTAAAGTAACGCTTAATGTATCGTAAAAATATCTTTAAAAGTTAAAAATAAGTGAAGTGATTAAATAACAATCGAAAAATAACAAAAATTTGAAAGTGTTTGCGCTCTCTTGTGCGATAAACTCGCCAACTTGAACTCATGTTTGCTCTCTTGGCGAGCTAAGTTCAGTATGCGTTTGAAAGCATACGATGATGCAACGAGAACGCATTCCTCTTTAAGCGAAACGCTATTGTTGTAAAATATTATAATGAGTGCAGTATGGTCGGCACAAAATATGAGCTATGGTGCTCAATGTATATATGTATAAAGTGTTGTAAATAAAACCTGTAAATAGTTACAGAGTTGTTAATGAAAAAAAAATTAATATTTATAAAAACGATACAGTCCACTAAGCATTTAGTCAACAAGAAAACAGAAAGTATGGTTTTGGGATGGGAAAAATGTGTGTCTGTCGGACTGTACCCCCTAATAACTTTTGAAGTGAATTGTACGATTCGAAAGATTTTAATGTCTCTTTAATGATCTTTATGATCTTTATGTTTAGTCTAGTAAATGGTACTTACGTGAAAACAATGTTTCGACTGAAAAAAATTAAGATGCGCATTTATTACTTAAAAGGGCTTTATTATAGGCCACAACTGCTCTTACTGCATAACTGATTCGTGTTTAAGCCCTTTAATTATAATCTATCTGTTTTTAAGAAATATATCTGCTTAAATCATGTTATTTCAGAAATGTGACATCAAAAAGTAAACGAAAAATATTTATATATATGGTCCCGAGTTTGAACCACCCCCCATATCTAGTTCAGGATTGGGAGCAAACGATGCAGAACATTCTATATCCGAATCAGTGTAGGTTTTCGGCGCACATTGATTCATCCCCACCTCCGCGGCTCCCAAGACCCAAGGATGAAGATGAACTGGGTCCTTGAAGAAAAGAAGAGAAACTATTGTGCTGAAAGTATGAATCTCTTTTCTGAGATAGCATTTTGCATAAAATGTTTTATACATGGAGTAGAATTCTTGCATAATGTATTATCTTTTTAAATGCCATTACTGCTTCCCGTTTGCACTTCCGGTTTTTACCCTTTAACCCGTCTTGGATTGAGATCGGCTTCTTCCTTTCTGTAGAACGTTTCCGTTTTTATATATTTTCTTCTGAAATTTGTAAAGGATAAATTCATAGTTTTTTTTCCTGCTCATTCCTTCTCCACTTTTTTTTAAGCGTTGGACACATATAAATATCTTTTCGGCCTTGCTAACGTGAATTAATTTTGAAACTTTATCATCGCATGAGTTCTTTTCGAAAAAAGAATGGAAAACGTTGATTTTGATAAATGTTTTCAACACTTGTCTACAGTAACATTTATTATTTAGATTCTGATTTACCATTTGCATATTTTTTTTAGTAAAAAAAAAAAACTCCAGAATGTTTAAAATATGTTTATAGAGGGTGCATTGGGCCTTTGTTTTATGTATTTCAACTGATTTTGTTTCAGTATTCTTTTGCTTATTATTTTCTACTTCTAATGGACATTTTCAGCTGTTTTATAGTTTAAACATTGCATGTGAGTCATTTTATGTCTTGTCCCTTAATATTGCTTCCGTTTGAGTTTCATAACACTTCTGCTCAAACTAATTGAGCAATTGAGCTTAGCAGTTATTCTGCAACTAATTTTAAACATATGATGTACATAAGCTACTATACGACCTCATCTGCAATATTTATATGTTCGTAGCTATGCCTGATAAGCAGAATTGTATAAATTCTAAAAATTGCTCCAACGCAGGATTTATTAAGGGCAAATTAAAATATTTAAGTTCATGTAAATCATATTTATTGGACTGAGTTGTATTATTTCGTAAATAGACATCTCCCGAGGGTACTTAAGTCACCAATTTTCCTGCTTGGTAATATCGTAAATATATTTCATTTACCATTCATCAATTTGCGAAGCAAAAAAAAAAAAAAAGACGTTCTTAAAGTAGTGTCCCACAATTGATAACTTCTATTATAGGAAAATCAATTTGGAATGAAAAGAAATGTTTCTTAATAAACTCGTTAACCTGAGACCCTTATATGTTTTGTTTTGTAATAGTAAACTTTTTCAGTAATGGAGAATGCAATCCAAGACAAAGAGATTAACTATGTTATGATAATTCTAGTGCTATTTCTTCTACTATGACTCAAAAACAAAGTTCTAACAAGAATTCCCACCGTAGATGCTTCTCACTAATATTATTTATTGCATTAGGTTCAAAACGAAAGGAGGAAATTAATGTTCTTTTTGTTTCCGATTCCTTAATTACAACCGCAAGATAACTAAAAAACATCCCATTTCCCAAAACTCGCATTAACTACAACTAATGCGAATTATTTTGAACGAAGTTGGTGAAGTTAAAAAATGCCTGCACTTATGATTTCAGACATCGTTAGGAAAATAAAATAAAAATGCAACACATTTTAGTGGGGAAAAAACGAATAACGAGCAAGGTTTAATTAAAAGATAGGAGATATCCCCACTGAGTCAAGAGCAGTGCAATAAACAGGGGGAAAAGGAAAGTGAAATTAAGGAGGAATTTGAAAATGTTGTAGGTAAATTTACTTCTTATGTTATGATTGGATCAGTAGTAAAAAGCGTGTTGAATATTTAAACTAGCAGATTGATTCTAGGTGGATAAATGATTAACTACGCCCAAATTGATATTTATAAGAAAGTCGATTTTAAAGATATAATATACATGTTCACTTCCGCGCGTTTTTTCATTGTGTTTTTGTAATACGGATTCTCTTTATAGCTCTAACTTATAAAATTAGTCAATACGAAATGGTACATTCGTTTTAGTAAGTCTCTTCTTAATTCTTAATAATCAAGGTGTTTTAATTTCATATGACAAAAAAAAATCCTGCAGAGTCGTTTTAATACAAATTACTCCTGATTTATTACTCTTAAAATTAAGAATTTTTGATTTTTTAAAGATGTTTATTTATGTTTGTTTCGTTTTGTTGGCCAAGGTGATGAAAGTAAATCAATTCGTGTATTTTAAAATTTTCTTTACAAAAATGAAGCTATTGTAATGACGTTCTCGGGTGTTGCAAATGCGATGAGTGTGGATGCGTTTCACTAATTTGTATTTTTTACGTCTTTCCGTTCCATATGCTACAGGTGTGGGTGTCTTTTTTTTTTTATTTGATATTCGTCACTTTTTATTTACTTTGAAGTGTCAAGATTTTTTCCTGAGACAACTAATCATACTTGCTTCAGTAGGAATAATTTATATTTTGCTATGAATTTAATGTTTTCTATCTTTTAGCGTATACCTAATGAAGTAAATTGTACATGCAAATATATCATAGAAGTTAATTTTCGAAAATACAATTTTTGTAGTAGCAGTTAAAAAGGATATTTGCATGAAAACAATAATTCGTATAATAAAAATTCGAATAATTATTTACTGTTCTCTCTCTCTTTCTTTCTCTCTCTCTCTCTATATATATATATCTCTCTTTTTATGGAAAAATGGGTGGGAAAAATGTGCATGTATTTAACCAATACGACAGTATTTAAATAAAACTTTTCTTGTAATTGTATGCAGTTTGAACATTTGAGAAAAAAAGAAAGCAATGGCGTATAGTATAAATATTTATAACAACGCCATCAGTAATTCTGTGGAATAATTACCCGTCACCAACTTCATTTAATAAGATTAAAATGCGCTAGCAATACATGCATAATTAGAAACGTCTGCAATAGGATTATGACAGTTACATGCATATTTTCGAAACAAAAAAGTATCAGTGAAGCTTTTCATTTTAATTTATACATTCTAAATATCTCTTTAGAATAAAAAAAGTTAAACTTAACGTTTTAAGCATAAATTGATTCAGAAAATCGTATTTGTAACTGTATAACATTCGTTGAAAAAATATATTTTATAAACTCTCCTATTTGATTTTAAGAATACAGTCAATGATGCAAATGACTTACTCTAATTTAAATAAATCCCGTTTTTACATGCAGTTATTTATACTAATAGCACACATGCATTTAAATTTTAATCAAAATTTTAAACTTACTTTTTTGGGTACATCCATAAAATTATCTAAAATTACGTCTTTAGTTTTGTGAAAGCTTGAAAGCAGTAAACATTTTAGTTTCAAGAACTTATGCTGTTTGTTATTTTTGGATTTTAATATTAGTCTTAATGTATTTAATTAATTCGAATAGCGTACTTCACATTGTGAGATTTTTTTTTTTTTTTTTTTGTGTGTGTGTGTGAAAAAAAGAGATCTAGAAATGAATTGACACTTAGATGATCTCTCTATAGATGCTATGAAAAGAGTCTCTTGATGCAACTTCCCCCTCTTGCTTGTTTTTTTTCCGCCGAATTGCGATGTGCTTTTGCACTAAAATAAGACGTAAGAATCCAAATGAGTAGAATATGTTATTAATAAAATTTTACTAAATGTTCTGCATGTGTAAAAGTTTTAAATATTTCTCCACACCTAAGAGTGAGTTTTGAAAATACAAAACATATTTTCGTTTACTTCATAACGTGATATTGAACCGATTATTGTAACAAATTTCCTTATTAAACGGAAACTTTACTTGGAAATGTAATTTGGTAATGCTCTCAAATGCTTACATAAAAGAGAATTGCAGGTTTTTAAAATATAGTATATTATCATCAATTCAAGAGTGAAAACTTTTTTTAAATATTAAAATTAACATCATCAGCAATGTTATCTTTGTCATCCAAGAATTAAAATCTGGCGTAGTATGAGCAATTTATTTATTGTAAATTGTTTTTAGTAGTTAAGTACAATTTACTTTTGCTGCAAGTCTTTTATGCAGTATGTAGTACTTTACAAAAAGTGCAATGTTTAAATTTAGTTTTAGGGCTGAAGAAGTGGTACCTTCGGTGTAACAAAAATGGAAATTCTACAGTACTATGTTTTTTCAATGTGCGGCAATTCACAAGCATTTTACAGTAAGTTCAATTCGCTTTCATTGTTAATTAAGATTTTAACCAATGGAATGATCTAGCAGTTGTCCGATTTATGATAGTTAAATCCCGAATAAGGATGTTGACTTTTCTTTTCTATTCCATGTTTAAATTTGTCCAACAGCGCGGGGGGGGGGGGTGAGCGTCCGCGGCTGACACCTTTTTGCCGGGAAGGTTTACTGGGTTTCAGACCAGCATACCACCCTGCTTGAACCATAGACTAAAGATAAAATTAGACTGAGCGTTAGGGTTACATTTAAATTGACAACATAAACGAGATTCAGTCATGTGTTCATTTGACAAGCTGAGCGAGTTACGTATGATCCAAATGGTTTTTCAACAACTGTGTTTCTCGCAAATTGTTTAATTGTTTAATAGAGATAATTTAATTACACAATGTTTTTCGCAATATCGATTAAGACGCCAAAGTTTGAATTCCCAGTCTTTTTTGCCAATAGTATTTTTTGTTATGCTGATCACCGGTTTCTACCTTGCTTACAGGAGAACATGTGGTCTAGGTTTATTATAAGCTATTGTTCGAACCTATTCTTCCTTAAAATGGCTAAAATGTTGACTATGTTATATTTCGTATTTGTTGAAGTACCAGAAAGAGCCTGCAAATACCCTAACAATTGCTGGAATTGCCATATCTGTATTACATGATTATTGTAGTCAGGATAAAACATTTTACGTTAATATTATATTTTGTTTTACTTACAAGAGCATGCCAAAACATGTTTGGATATGAAATTATGTCTAGTGGATTTTTACAAGGAACCTTGGACATATCCGAGAAGTTAAAATCAAGAGAATTTTGGGGAAAAAAGGCTTAAATTTTTTACTGATGGATGTATTTTAAGTGTATTGACTACATTACAGTTTTAATTAGTACACTATGAAGCGTACAAGTGTATTTTAAGTGTATTGACTGCATTACAGTTTTAATTAGTACACTGTAAAGCGTACAAGTTTATCTATGTATAGGTATATATATATTTGATGCAGTGTTAATGCACAGCAATTATTAAACATTTGCATTAAGAGGCATATTTCAATAATATTTTTGCTCCTGGTAGAAAACCTTTTATTCATTCGCAATAATGTGTAGTCATAAATTAAATGAATAAAACAAAAACACCTGGAATAATTGAATAGCTCTTAAAATAAGCAGAACGCTAGTTCGGTACGCGCGTTTTCCTGACCGGAAAACGGTTTACACCACAAGTGCACTGCTGTGGCAGTGAAAACTAAAGATTTTTAAGAAAAATCTTCCCAATGTACATGATTTTTTCTTATTTTCTTTTTCTGGATGGGGAGAATTTCGCTAAATAATAATTAAAACATAAAATAAACATAAAAAAATCAATGAGTGAAAAATTAAAAAATGACAAAATAAACAAATGATAAATAAAAAAGTAAAAACGAAAAAATAAATAAAGTAAAGAAAAGAGGGAAAAAGCATTACTATTAAAAATCCCATCTGCCGTATTTTTATCAGTTAAATCAGTCCACAAATTTACAAGTGAGATTTGCTTCTGTTTGATTATCATTGTTAATTTTGACCAAACATGATAATTGAAAGATAAATAAATGAAAGGAAAAAGGAACCTATCCAAGCTACAATTTCGTGTTGCTTCAAATATGTTGCTTTACGTTTCCATGTTGATCTGCTTAAAATATCATGTTGATCTGCTTTTATTCAGACAAACACAAGAAATGCTAAATTTAATTACAACAAAATTTTAAACAAAATAAAACTGGAAATTTATGAAGTGAAAATCAAAAGGAAAAAATGAGTATACTTACGTTGCAATAGGTAAAGGAAGTACTATCGCTCGTTGCAAACATGAAAAAATACCTATTAAAACGTAAACCTAAGGCGTAAAGAAAGATTTAAACAATATCATTTATATCAAAATAAAAATTTGTTTCGTGTGTTTACTTTTGTGCGATATATGTTTTTTTCGTAAGTCATAAGATTAATCTAATCGTTCAAAAAATCCTTTAATGCTTTATGAATCGATGTTAAATCATTTTTTTTTCCTCTTTCAATTAAGAATGCATTCAAAATTTGCAATTGTTTCTAAACGGTCGTTTAGCATTTTCAGCACTAGCGTATTGGTATCCCCCTGTTTATAGTTAATAGTTTCAAATAAGTTTAAAGTATTACGTTGTTAGTAAGTTATCTTACAGTATACATTATATAAAGTAAATAAATCATTCTATGAGGGAGATAACCTTCTTTGAAAAGTTTATCACAAAGAAAACAGCTGGTGCAACCAGAAACTATAACGATGTCAATTTTGTCTTTAGAGGCTAGTTTTAAGCTTTTAATAGTTTAAAATCAGAGGAAAAATTATTCTAACCGAAAAGTTAAGCATAGTACTGCAGTGCCGTTGGCAAAATCTGTTGGATAAAAAAAGGACCTTTGTTGCAATAGTATTGTTTTCTTAAACGAAACACACAATTATTACTATTTTTTAATCTTTATTTATTTATTTATTTAATTTTTCTAATTTAAATTGTTTTCTTTTTTTTTTTTTTTTGGCGATAACCTTCCCTCTTCTATGCCTTTATATATATATATATATATATAAATAAAGGCATATTGTTATTTTTTAAAATGGGATTGTAATGTTCAATCCCACACTCGACCAGACAATATTTCCCCCCGAAAGAATCAATATTTTACTTCAAATACATTTAAGCTAGAAATGTTTAAAAAGACAATTCATTTCGGCTTTTGACATCCGAACCAGGGAGGCCAAATTTAAAAACTGCTAATATGGGACAGGAAGGGCATACCAAGGGGGGGTCGGATAGATGCATTTAATGTTTGTGAACACATTCGGCCGGTTTATGAACAACCCCAGCTCGATTTATCTCTTTCAAAGAATTAATGGAAACAACTCAAAGCACCGCAGATATCTCAGTAAATTTTGAAAGTATTCGACTGGAAGTTTTTAAGAGTTGTCCTACGGTACTTGGGTATGAAGTTATGAAAGTTAAAAATTGCCATAATTCGCACATCTGCACAAAAATATTACATGCTTTAAATCCTTATAATTTATCAAATATTTAGTTTTCCTATTTCTAATTTCTGCATGACATTTTTTCTTGTGTGTTCTCAGCGTTCTGTAGGTTTGGTGAGATTGCATGAAAAATTATGCGCGTTATAGGCCAAAAACATACTGGGAAGATTCTCATTTTCGAAAGAAATGATTATAACTTCGTGAATATGCGTATCAGTAGAACTATTGTAAATAACAACAAACTTATTCTGTAAAATTTACAGCTTTTTTTAAGCATTTTACGGGGTAGAATGATCGAAAACCTCTTTCCTTTTTTAATTTGTCAATGGATCCCTAAATGCACACGTGATGCAATTATTATTGATAATTGTAAGTTGAATTTTGCCTTTTATCCGACCGAAATCTCAGAATATTTTGTCATTTATTTCTGTAGAAATTTGGCAAATTTTCTTAAATGAAATTGTCCCATGACTTACAGTTATATAGTGTACGTTCACACAATTCCTTATATCTACAATCTCCAATATTTTTACAATAGTCAATATTTATTTCACTATTTATAATTCAAAGAGAAGGAAATGTAAAGAACAAAGCAGAAGAAGAAATGCAATCTATTAAATGAATGTCAAAACAAAATGATTCTATTCTTAAGGTAGGTAAGTACAGATGTATATACTGACTATTTGGCGTCCCGAGACGATTTTTCAACGTCCCGAAAAATCCGGGACGTTTGGAACCCCTGATCACAACTCACTTCACTACTTGTGTGCGCTGCAAAGTAAGCATAGACTAGTGTATTTTCTCTACTCGAAATAAAATTTATTTTTCCGAATCAACCGTGGTAATTGGTGCTAATCAACTGTGGTACTTTTTTGGGAAATAGGACAAAACAAAAATGATGCAATCAATATTTATCAAAAAGTAAAACACCCGATCTTGCTTATTTCTTACTATTATTTGCCAAATTTTGAAATGACTTATTTTCAAACACAATGTATTTGAAACATGGCTAAGAAAAATATGAAAGTATTCGTTATACATTCTTTAATCATAATATCTAGTAATGTTTCGGATATATCTCTGAGGGAAAATTATTTTCTTTTATCAAAAATTTCCTACTTACTTTCCGTGTTTTATGTTTCCCCTGATGAAGCCGGTAAATAATGTTGTACTGTTAAATGTTCTGATCCGCAAAAAGGCAAAAGAATTAATACCGGAGTGAAACACAAAAATTTATGAAGTAATTGTGTCCACAGTAATATTTACTGGTTTTATACTTGTCTCTGTTTTTTTTTTCGTCTCTTATTTGTGTTATTTATCGTTTCTGAAAGGAAAAACGTTGGTTTAAACGAGCATTATGCAAGAAACTCTGCTTTCGTATGCAAAAATAAACAAAGAACCGTTTTCATTTACGTCTTTCTAAGAATTTAACTCACATAAATATCGAGGCAAAAAGAGAACCAAGCAATATTTACTGGTTTTCGTGCTTTAAAGAACCAAAAATAAATTAAAACCACACTTACTGCAATATGTAGCTACAATAATTTGAAGTACATGCTACAAACAAAAATGCTTTTATGAACCTCAGCTTTCTTACTTATCGTATTCAGCTTTTTACTTTGCGTACTCCGCTTTACTATTAGCTTACTCAGCTTTATTGCTAAATAATTAAAGTACATAACGTGTGTGATTTGATATTTTGTTAAAGATTATGCAGAGGTATTTAACAGAGAACAGCAAATTAGTGTTTCAAATGTGGTAAATATCAATTGTATTTGTGCTTCAAAAGATTGCAGTAGCACATTCTCTCCTAGCAAGTGTTACGGCAATTAAAGTAAGTAATTATCACAGAGCGATTATTTGCAACTTAGAAGAAGATTTAAGATGTGCATAGAAATTATGCATTCATAAAATTACATTCTATATTTCTGATCCAAAAAAAAAAAAAAAACTTTTTGCTTGTACTTCATAAAGCTTTTTGTGCAACTACTGTGGTTCTAAGCAGATTAAATTCCGCACACTTTGACTAACATGAAGAAGAAAAAATGGTGCTGTAAAATATTTCTTAAGCCCATAAGGAACGCGTCTAACCTAAACGGCACCGTCGTGGAAATGCCTAATGAGGCGCCTTTTTTAAATTATAAAGATCATTTTATAAATTTGCAGAAATAATAATGTTAAATGAATACCCAACTAGTTGGAACGTATACATGACCCATAAATATTTTATTGCACTTATGACATGATCTGATAAAAAAAATAGCTCTATGATACGAAAAAAAACTAGTTAATTTTGAGGTAAAAATCGTAGTGTGCAGGATTTAAACTACATCTCTAATAATAAAAATAAAATTACACGTTAATTTAAAGCACAAATGAGCAATAAAATGCAGACATATGTTTCGGGATTGCTTGGAATCCCTTTTTCAATGTGACAGGGAGCTTCTAGATGCAAAACATCCAAATGAAGCATCTAGAAGCTCCCTGTCGCATTGAAAAAGGGATTCCAAGCAATCCCGAAACATATGTCTGCATTTTATTGCTCATTTGTGCTTTAAATTAACGTGTAATTTTATTATTATTGTTTACTTGCACAAAGTTAAATTATTTTTATTTTACATCTCTAATTTCTTGACGTATTTTCTTACACATTGTAGTAACGTAAAGCCACTCATAAAAATTGTTTTACTATTTACTTATTTTTTTTTACACTTTGCACTCCTACAAAAATAAAATTTTTAATCAAAATAAGTTTAAAAAGGAAAATAATTTTTTAATATTGATTTCTCCAGTATCTGAAAAGGAAGGAAAGTAAATTCAAATCCATCAATAAGACATTATCAATCTTGTAAATAATTGTCAGTAGAAATAGAAGTCATAGTGAATGGTAACTAAAACTATTGAAAAAAAAAAAAAAAGAGTTGGCTTTAATTGCTCAGATCGTATTGAAAATTTTTAACACGGTACACTTAGTTTAAGTGTATCGTGCGAAAAATTTTAGTCAAAATCTCAGGATATTTGAATTACAATATTCAAGTTTTATATGCATATCAAAACAATTTATTCTGCAATAGTTGCGGGTAAAACTTTCCGCTTTAACTTCATTTGAAGTATTCTCAGCAACTGCTCTTGTCCATTAGTGAATCAAGTCTGCTTGGTAATTATTCAAAACGTTTCAAGGGAGTTACCCATTTCCGTTTTGTTTGCTTAAACGTCGGTGCAATCTCCAAACCTCTTGCGGAAGTGCATCTCTTTAAAAGTCCAATTTTGTTTTTGCGGAATTGGCAACGCCAGAGAAAGCTCTTTCTTCTCTGTTCAGCCTTTTTAACTCAAGCTGAACAAATCCATTTAGCGCTTTCGAAAGATAAACTCTTAAAGAGCTTCCTAAGAACCTATCGGCCGGTCTTTTCTTTCTTGTTTTTCCAGCCCTGAGGCACTTAAATTTTCGTGGCATCCTTAATTACGTGGGGGGTGCTCTGTGGGGTAGATCGAATGCGGGATCGAATTCAGAACAATTTTTCGGCATCATTTTCCACTAAGATTCTGGTTTTTATTTATTTTTTGTTCATTTTTATTTTTTTTCCAAACAGAATTTAAAAGAGAATGTTTAAAAAAGAAGTTTTTGTGTGTGGTTGTTAAACTGGGAGTTTCTTTATAGGTAATGATGCTGATTTTTAAAACCAGGTATAAATGAACAAAATTCTTCGCTTCAGAAACTGACTCTTTGACATAAGAACTAAATGTTTTTTTTTAAATATTCCAGCTAGAAATTTCCACTCTGTAGAATATATCTATTTATAAATGTATGAAACAAGGGTTAAAAACGGAATTTATTTACAAATGCATACTACCTGAAAAGGGAAATTTTATTTTTTTAATTATAATTTGCAAATAAAAGCAAACAAAGGACAGAAAAGAAAGAAAGGCGTACGTGAAGGGGAAACGTGTGACTGTCTAGGGTCCATGAAAGGGAACAGGTGTCCAGCAGTATTCTATGTATTCCAGGAAACTTCTAGAGGAAACTAGACAATAGCTAAATTGTTCGTCACTAGTTAGTCGGAAGGGGCAGGGAGTTTAGCATTCAAAATCTTCAAAAAGGCATTCACTTGTCATGAAAAAGAAACCGATGGCGAGAAAAGAGCAAGAAACAAAATATTCTTTCTTTTTCCGGTATTATGTTTCCAGAGGGTTTTTATATAACTTATCGTTCTACAGATTGTTATACACTATTATAATATCGTTAAATTGAGGGGATATTTTTATTATATTCTACGTAAATTCACCGGGACTGAAAATATTATCGTTCTCGAAAAATTTATTTCCGTATCGAGTGTTGTTGCAGCTAGTTTTTACTGTAATAATTTTTATTACCTTATTATTATGATTTTTCTTATCACTTTTCTTTTGCGGTCCTTTTTACTACTGGGAAAAATTGCCTTTTGAAAACCTTACTCGTTAAATACCTGTTTGTCTACTCAATCATGCTTATTTTACTTTTCCCGAATTTGCTTTAACGTATAAAGTTCTGTGCCCGATTGTATGCTTTCTCGATATGTCCCCAACTTTTTATAGATCATGTTGGGTCATAGGGAAGTTGGATTGAATTGTTATTTTCAATTTTAAGCAAATTACTACTTTTAAGTTTTAAGTTTTAATTAAAACCACTTAAAGTTTATGAATTGCTTTTAGCAATTACGAAAAATATTGAATTTAAGCGCTTCGTTTTAATATTTTTCATAAGGATATGATATTTTAAAGAAATTAACATAGATACATATTTTATTTCATACTTTATAATGGTTCTTCTTGATAGTATTTTAATATTATTATATTTTAGCCTATATAAATATATTTATAGATTCTTATTTCGATAGTCCTTAAAATTTAATATTTTGCAATTATGATGTCTTTTTAAGTTATTTTTAACTCATAATAAGAAAATTTCAGTAACAATTTACTAACTTTAACATTGACTGACGACGATTTTTTTCCAACTTTATTATTTTTGTCGAACCCTTTAGCGAGTTTCCGTTTAACATTCGAAATAGGGATTTCCATGTTCTACTAATTTCTTCCGCAATATGTCCTTATCCCTCACCATTAAGCCTTCCTCCTTTTTTACGCTTCATAACCCGTCTCTTTACGACCTGTTTCGCTGTCCTGATCACAGGATTATTTCCTACCCAAAAATTCGTCATCATTAGTATCTAATCGCCGGCAATAGGTCTGACGGAAAATTAATCGGGGATCTTCAGGTAAACGTCCAATCAGTGCTCGGAACCGTGATCCGATGGATTTGAGCTCCCCCCTTCCTTCTCGGTCAGACATTAAGCTAATGATGTATCGACCATCCCATGGGGGTGATTCTGCGTCGTCCTGATGTAAACCAGAAGACGAAAATAGACATAAGCTGAGGTTTCGGCATTGGCCATTTTAGAAGATTTTCGGCAATATGTCTTAGGGTGCTAATTTCTTGTATTTTAGATCGGGAAGTCAGTGTCTAATTATGAATTTATATAGTTTAAATAAATTGTTATTCATTTAAGCGCTCTTTAGCTAACGAACCGGTAAAATATAGAAATTGTGAGGATAATCTATAAGAGTGTATGTCTAAGTTCTTTAAGGAAGATCGCTAGTACTAACCTGATAAGTAAGTTTTTTAACTGCGTGGTATAAGTGCATGAATAAGAAATTTTAAAACCACAAGCCACGACCGGGAAAAGTATTGCGTGACCGTTAGGCATGAGACAGTTTGTAACTTTATTTAAATTAACCTTTGTAAGAAGCTTTTAGACTGATTTAACATGGAGATATTTTGTAGATATAACGCATAAATGCGTGTTAGATAATCGTTGCAACTTGCTTGCGTAGATACTCGTTGAGCATAAGCATTGGTCAACTGTGGGAAAAAATGGACTTGGCCGTCCTTTTTTTGTTTTTTACTTTCTTTTATATCCAATATATTGAAGAAAGTATTGTATTTGCAAAAACTTTCGAATTTCGACGGATTTACACGCTTTGAAATGTGCTGAACCCATTTTAACATTTTTTAGAAAATGTCTGTGCATCTGTATGTGATCTTTGCGTGGCCACTAAAACTCCTAAAGTAATACATGAAATCGACCGAAAATTGTTGCACATATGGACCCCGATGGGAACTGGTGCTGATAAGGTTTGAGGCTTGAATGCAATCGAAGGGAGCTGAGCAGTCGAACGTTTTTCTCGATTAGTGTGAGTGTTATGTCTCAAGAAGTATTTGAATAAGTCGGACAAAATTTTGTGTACAAGTGGAACTGAATAGGAGCAGAAGCTTATTACATTTTTGCGACATTCACTGCAAAAGGGGGTGGAGCCCTCGAACATTTTATTATTTTTTGTGGGTGATGTAATTCAAGACGTAGTGCGTAGAATTACACGAAGTTGGATACGCACATACATTTTAATGGGAAGTAATGTTGAAGTTATTTTGGTGTAATTCGCTATAAGGGGGTGGAACAATCAAACGTTTTTTTTTCGCTTAGCGTTTTTCTTATGAATAAAACAATTATGTTCTGGCGCCAATCGTGCCAAAAGAGCAGATACTTTTTTTGTGTTGTATCGTTGCCATTTTACCTTCATGATAACAACTAAAATTCTTACCAATATTTTTAGTGGCTTTGCTGGTAGAACAAACCTTTTAATTAGTTATCTTGTTTTAAAATATATTTTTTTTCATACAGTTTATTATTATTTTTAGTACGCATTTTTATAATAGGGATGTTAGGGGGATATTAGTAATATTCATGGGAAGGATATAGAAGAAGTGTCCTGACGGCCGCAACAGACTTGTATTTGCCTTAAATCATTTAATGTAATATTATGCTTCATCAAAAAACGATGAAGCTTACTACGTTACAATTTGTCGATGAATGTGTGCTTTGAGCTCATGAGCAGATGATTTAGGATTAACCCCTAGTCGTTTGCTCAATTCCCACGTCACTTATTTAATGTTCTGATATTATACATGAAATGTACACAACGTTAAAAAAGACAGTATAAGAAAAAAAATATCTTTTGTACACCAATCATTCACAATTTGCCCATTACACATTTTAAAATTGCACAATTTTGTGGCTGAAAAAACAAACAGAAAGATGCAAGAATAATTCTATTATCAAAAATTGAATGAACTGTTGATATCATTTTCATCTTTACATGAAAACACACATAAAAGACCTTTCCCAGCAATATATTATTCACACATCCAGCCTTAGCCCAGGAAAAATGCCCTTAAATTATAATGCTTTCAAACTGAGGGAGGATCCTATGGGACACATGGGCCGCCTGAGCCAACAACCCTAGTTTTGCACCTCTTTTGGCTGCAGTCGGGTGTTCAAAAATAGGCCGTTACTCGTCTTTTGTGACAAAGCAACAACTTGTCCAATTAAAATTAGCCTTAACTATAAGATACCAAATCCAGTGTAAGATTGGGTAACATTTAGCAAATTTCCCACACAATTTCATGTGAAAACATTAACGAGACAACAAGGAAAAGATGTAGTTCGCACACGAGATGTCTCTTTTTTCTGAAGGCAATTTTTTTTACTATACCAAACATTTAGAAAAGCCCTTGAGTATGAACTTCTCAGTTTAACCATATGTATCATAGAGTAGATTGTAGACAACATATTTTTATATTGCTATAATTTAAAATTTCGGAGTATAATAATTTCCTTTAAAAATAATTGAAACATTTCCTGAAGAAATCCGTGCACTTAATTAATTATTTGATTTTTTTTTTTTTTTTTGTCATTATTTCAAATCTAAAAAAAAATAAATAAATCCGAGTTTATGACTGATAGAGAGATAAAAAATTTAAGCAATTTTTAACCGACTACACAAAGGAGAAAGTTGTATATTCAAATCGAATGCATGTCTTTTTTGTCTACCCCTAACTTTTGTTTGTTTGTCCACCGAAAGAACTGATTTTCATTATTTGTTTTTTTTTTATCTATCGAGGGTGGTTTTGCATAGGTCCCGTACCTTTGTTTGACCATATTAGATAATTAGAAAAAAAGTTATGGGCAGAAATGTAGTCTTTTTTTTTTTTTTTTTTTATCCATGACTTACTGATTTTGAGAATTTTTTTCTTTAATTGATAGAGGGTCGTCTACAAAATTCCAAATCCTGGAATTCGGGTATTTTATGTTATTGTCTCGAATCCAGAAAATCAAATAAATTCGAGTTGTTGAATGATAGAGGATCAATTTCTTTTTCACTATAACCGAAACAATGAATGCAAATATTTTCAGTAAATGGAGTAATCCATAAAGTGAAATATTAGAGTTTATCCTAGTGTAATATGACTCAAGATTTTACAACCACGCATTTGTTTTTGATCATCTAGAAACAAATTTGATTAATGTATTTAATTTCTTAAGATATGGTTCGTTGATCAATAGATAAGTCTTATTTTATGTATTGCTTTATTAAAAATAAGCTTTAACAACAGGGTTAAGAATTTAATGTGTATACCCTTTTTAAATAACGCATTATTTTTGGCATTTTACTACTGAAAATTCCGGTTGTAACATCCAGGTTAGGCTTATGATATTCATTATTGAAAACTTGCAAGAAACTTGTCTAAAGTTTCAGAGCAACTGTCAAAAGCATGCACAGTGCTTGAATTAATGTATCAAGTTGCAACATTTCTAAAATGGCGAAATCATATCTTTTTTATGCGATGCGCATTGATGTAAATAAAAGGAAAAACAAATACGGTGACATTATTGTGAAATATAAGATAAATGCTGTAATACTGAAATCTCTTGTGGTAAAATGCGAATGGGAAACTGTTTAATTATGTTTATCATAGGAAAACTTTTCACTTTATTTTTTTTTTCAAAATTAAAACTCCTTTTTGTGATGACATCCTACAAACGTAAACATATTACGGAAAAATTCCTCTCTAACGGAAACTTTGAAAATACTTACCTTCCAAATGCATTGGACAAGTAGAACACTAGTGAATAAGAGTTTACTATTTACTGTTTAAATTATTATTTATAATGTAGAGATGGTGTTTTCATATTATTAAAACGTGTTTAAATAAGCAGATTAGCATTGCACCAACTTATTGCGAGGTCATTAAATGCGACTTTGGTAGAAAATAGCCTTTAGTTTCCAATTGCTAATATTTCCAACGTATATATTTTAATTGCAACCTTAAAAAAATGTTACATGGAAAAAAAAAACACCATAGCATTAGATAAAAAGATTGTTTTATGTATAGTGTCAAAAAGTTACCTTCTTTGCTAAAGTGCAACGATTCATTTCAGCAGAGATATCTTGATCTTGCTTCTCATTTAGGGAACTAAAAATACAGAGCATAGCATACATTACATTTACTATACCTAAATGGCAAAATATTTAAGAGTTTATTCCAAAAATGGTATTTGAAAGACCATATTTTATTAAGGTTTATTTTAAAACTATGCAATTTGTATTTTTATTTTGTTTTTGGTTTCATTGAACTCAAGAGTAATCACTGTATTCTTTTTTTGTTAAAAACGCGTTAAAAAGTCATCCGCATCCGCGTTTCGAATAAATATTTAGAGAATACGTTAACGTATCTGTGTTCAACATTGAAGTGTTCAGCATATTTAGAGAAACGGTCTTAAATAAAATCTGCAGTACAGTGCAAATTATCGACAATCACATGGAAAAAAAAGGTTTAAGGTAAAGCGTGCTAAAGCTGACACCCTCAAATAAAAAAAAACATTTAGAGCATTACCAATTCCCTAAAATAGTTAAAAATGAGATTTTCATTCCTTTTGAATAGTATCACTTCCTAAATCCTTTCATTTCTTAAATCTCTTTGTATTGGTAATACTTTAAATGTTTTTTTTTATTTGAGGGTGTCAGCTTTAGGGCACATTGCCTTATGTCTTTATTCGACTTCAGGAGGAACAGTAGCAAAATTTCAGTCAATATCCGGCTATGTAAGTTCTTGCAGAACATCATTAACATACTGAAATTTGGCTTAATGCTTTTATTGTTTCACTTTTGTGTAAATATTAAAAATGAAATAACAAAATGCATATACCATTGAATTTCGGACATTGAACAGACACATTAAAAATATGTAGCTTATAATATTATGGTTATGAAAGTAAGTATTGTAAAGATAAATGAATTTTAACTGTAAATAAACGTTCTGTAAATAAACCCGTCGATATCTTAATCATTCTTATTAACTCATTTACGTTGTTTAATTCTATGCTTTACGTCTTGAGTTTCATCGCCCCCAGAACATAATAACAAGTTCGATTGCTCCACCCCCTTTGGAGCGAATAGAGTCAAAATGTAATCATTTTCTGATCCTATTGAGATCCACTTGTACTACAAACTTAGTTGAATTCTTCCATTACTTTCTGTGATATGCATTACTTCTTGAGCTACAGTGGCCACAAAAAAAAAAAAAAAAAAAAAAGACCACATACAGATACATAAACAATTTCTAAAAATGGACAAAATGGATTCAGCACACTATAAAACAAGTAAATCCGTCGAAATGTGAACATTCGACTTCTTCTATACATTGAATATAGAAAAATTTAAAAAGGCAACGAGTTAACTTGCGATTGAACCTTGTAAGAGGATGTGGCTACTATAGCAGCATGAAATTCTATATTGATAGAATTACAGAAAATAACGGTAAAAGCGTAATTTGGAAAAACTGTAACCCCAGTTTTTTTACGGAACAAAAAAACGTGAGTGGTACACATAAGTAACCAAGAAGTACTTAATAGCAAGTAATTTACAGTAATATCTGGCAAGACATTTTAAAGTAAATATTTTAATGTACTTAAAATTATTGTTCTTTAAAGTTTAAAGTAAAATTTGTTTTTATTCATATTGAGTTTCCAACAATTACACCATAAAGTATAAATAGTTACTTATAATTTACTATATTTTCAGCGTACATGATTTTCAGCTCAATTTTTGAATTGGAAGCTATCTAAAATGCTTGAAATATGGTGAAAAGAGACTAAACAAATAAACTGATTTAAACTGGACAAAATGTAAATACAGTTTTATGTGGAATAACAACTGTTAAATTGCTGTAAAATACATAAATAATCTGCACAAAACATGGTAGATTCTAAAGGGAAATGAAGAATTCAACCGCAATATATCCAGGAAATATTTTAACGTGATACTTTTCTGGGAAACATACTATCACATCATTTTTGTAGGAAAAAACCCTGCAGAGCTTTTTTGGAGATTATGTTTGTTTCAAAATCTTTTATTTTAAATTGATTTCATTTTTAATCATTTATTTCAAAATATACTTAACTTCTTCAAATAATATTTTATTTATTTTGTTTTGTAATCATTTTTTAAATCAGAGCACCAAAAAATTGCGTCAAAATTGTTTGTGCTTAGTTCTGAGGCCTGAAGAGATTAATATATTGCAATTGTATATTTTTCATACATGTTTGCTTACATAAAACCCTTGGAAACTATCTACTAGAGAATATTTTACGTAAAAACTAAAATAATTTGTAAACATTTTTATATAATTTAGCAATAATAATTATTTTAAAAAACATATGTACAACATCGCAAACATATTTACAACATTGTTTTTTGTCTCGAACATACTATATTAGAAATAAAATAAATAAATAAATAACTATAACAATGACAATATAACTTATATTTCTACATTAAAGTGTCAAAAAACTGTGTCGTTTGTTATTAACTAATTGCACACGCATGAAAAAACGGCGCAAATCCTAAATTAATGCTTCATGAAAAGCAAACTGAAGTAAATTAATATCCTGGTAGCTGCTCATTTTTCGTTTCCGTATGCGGCAAAAGGATGCGTCCTCCCTGTTTCTGTCAGAGTAATTACTCTAACGAGATCTATCTCCCTCTTGGAACATTTATCCCGCAATTAGTTCATATGAATCTATTAGAGTCGCTACAATGGTTAGCAAAATGAATAGGATGACATGCAGTATTGGGAAGTCGGTAAAACGGCATCTGTGAAAAAAAATAATGCGGCTTCTGCTGAAACTACTACTGTATATGTTTTCTAGCTCAGAATGATTTTAATATCTACCTTTTCTAATAAAATGTTTGCTTTTGGATGTTATTCAGTTTTTTGTAAGACTACAACACAATATATTTGCTAAATGACATCAAGTACACGAAAAGAAATCAGCGTTCAAAGCACAAAATAGCAATAAAATGTCAGACAGATGAAAAAAGTGTTGTTTACATTGGGTGATTTTGCATACATAAGCTTACAAATCCTTGCGTTGAAAAATATATTCCTTGCTACCCAGAAACATGTGTCTTCATCTTTTGTTGTAATTTTCTGATTTTAGCATTTTACTTTTAGCATATGCGCAGAAATAAAATGTTAACTTCATTTTCAAGTGAATGGTGCCTCGATAGCAAACATTATGAAAGAAGTGTTTTAATGATAACACTAGGTTTTTTTTATAGACTATTTGGAAGTGGATCTTACCGACTATACTGGCTGATGATAGAAAACCTTTTAAAATGCTCGTATTGGAAATAACACCCGCAAAAACACTAAAAAAAATTTAATAAGTTGTTGCTTCATTCTAAAACGTGAGATATAATTCTCATTATAAAACACAAAAACCCTTAAACTTGTTCTTAAGGTAATAACTTATAATTTATGATGAAAAAAGGACTTTTCGCTAAGCTTTCAAAATCCAAAAGTTACGACAGAATTAAAACGGAGAATATAAACGTCAGTTAACTTTTTACTTCAATTTACTTTCATGATTACAAAACATTCATGTTCCCTGGTTATTTGTTGTGTTCTAATTCCTGGCTACTTGTTGTGTCCTGGTTACTATGTACTTTATTTTTAGGTTCTATATAGATGTTGAAAACAAAGTTGGCTTTTGAATTAATTAAAAAACAATGTATATTTCTAAAAAATGCATTAAGTGACTCTTATCCATCTGACCAAAGATTGCTTTAGATTTTTACCGTTTTAAAGTACTGTGCTCCAAAAAAAATCCTACCTGGGGAACAGCCTATAAAATCAGGGGAAAAATCAAGAAGGTATGCTCTTCTTATTTCTGATTTCTTCTTATATTTCTAGTCTTTATGCCCCTTCCGAATCCCCTATAAAATTCGACGCTCTTACTTCGATTGCAAACTCAAAGACGGCACTAGAACCATTGTTGACATAGAATTGAATTCTCCTTTTATAGCCTATGTAGGAAGCATTGTCCTCATGCGAGTCGCACTGGTCTATGTACATAAGAGAAATGTTTGACTTGCATATCAATCATTTAAGCTCCACTTTTTTCTAGCTTTTTTTTCCTGTCGGAAACTCTTGAAAAGAAAACTGTGGTATAACGAGCAAGAAAATAAAGATTCTGAAGTCTTCTGTATAAATGTTCTGTATTAAAAAGATTAAACCAGCCAAAATATTCAGAATCTACAGATTTATTGATATTCATAAGAAATTTGGTTTGACTATCCTTCGTAACTTTCGTTAAACCATCAAGTTGGATCAGAACGTCTACGAAATTATGTTCACGATGAGCAAAATAGGAAAATCTTCGAAGTGAAGATATGCATTGAAATCGATTGAAACATAATAGTGTACTAAAGTCTGGGAAAAATCTGATATGTGCCCCAACTGACATTCCTATTAAATAATCTGAACTTTTTAACAAATAAAAATGAGTGTGTGTACTGAAATAAACGCGTTAAAAGTTGCACTTCTTAAATTCATTATTATGTTTTAACCGACTTCTTAAAGGATATGGTATTCATACCAGATGTATGGCGTTTTTATTTAATTTTTTTGGTTTCTCCGTTAATAACTCCATCAAAATGGATTCAAGTATGGCTAAAAAAGCATGTTCGGGTATGACTCGCAGGTCCATAGACGTCACGAAAAACTTGTCAAATTTGATTCAAGGGTGATTAAAATGAATATTTCGTCTTTTATTTCAACGAGAAAACGCCTCTTGCGCTTTGGAGATTGTCGTAAAAAACTAATGTTTGACGTAGAACATGTCTTACTCTTCAAAATTGGAGTGTTGAGTTTCACCAAATGAGTTTCACCATTCATGAGTTTCCCCAAATTCTTAGGATTGCGCAAGAATTAAGTTCTTGAATAAAAAAAATGAATTTCAAGAATTTTGGTAAAATTTATCCTTTCCAAATAATTTCCTGAAATTTTGCGTTTCCTTTTTTTTCCTTTGACCAAACTTAAAAACGGAAAACAAAATAGGAAAAAACAGAAAATAACAAGTTAAATTGTTAACTAGACGAAAAAACTCCCATTTCTCGAATTGTAACTAAAAGAAAGATAAATTTTTAAGGATACAATCCCGACTGTTTTAAAAATCACAACTGTTTTCCCTTTAATCATTTGTCATAAAATATCATGTACTACCACTTTATTATTGCTTAAAACAGTGATGTGATTAATTATTTTCCTCAACATTTTAAACTAAAATAATTCCTTTCCTGCCCCTTTACATGCACATGTTGTTATTAAAAGTTACGCTGTTATTACGATGAGCATCGTTATTATATAAAAAGTTATCTTATATGCTTCACAAAAAATGTCATTTTGCTACACATGATTTGAATAATAAGAATTGACAAACATACGAAACCTGCAAAATGCCTAAGAGTCCGGGATTGATTTCAGCTCAACCGGATTTAGAAAGAAAGCCGTTTCGCTCTAATATTTAAAATTTTAGTATCTTTTGATAGCTCTCATTTTTTAAAAATATTTGTTTAGTTTGTAAGATAATTAGAACACAAAGATACGTCTTTAAGCAGAATTTTCGTAGCTTTCCTGATAGCACAATTGCATTACATTTTTGATGTCATACCAACTAATTCCTCATTTTCAAATTTATTTTTTGCGAGTGACTTTAAGAACTACCCTAGGTATTACAATTTCTTTTTTTTTAAATTATTATTACTTCTTTTTTCAATTATTTCTTTAATTGTTATTTTATTATCTAGTCAATTATTTTTTTGTAATGTACCAGCGGTGGAACTTCATCAAAAAAGCGGACTACATGAACACGGATAAAGCTAAAAGATAAAATAAGATTTACCTGTATCCTTTAAGATTCTGAGCACTTTTCCGTCTTTCTTGAAATTGTACATGTGAATATAAAAGAAAAATGCGTATTTCCCTCATTCAACAATTTCCAGCACAAAAAATCTTTGTAATTCAATTGTTTGCCATTTGCATTGCAAATTTGCGTTAAACAACATTGCATTTGTCGATGTTCTGCGGCGTGAAGAGCAACTATTTCTGTTGTACATGCTGTATCCGACGGTTGAAATTGAGATTGCAACTTGTTCTTCCTTATAAATATTGTGGAATACAATTAAATATTTCAGATACGAAAATCCTTTAAATTCAATTTAAAACTTATGGGCTGAAAAAAAAATTACAGCTTGTATGTTTCCTGTTCTGAATTTCCCCCTTCTCCAAAAAATGATAAATACAAACATTAGTTTCAGTGAATTTCAGGTGAAAATTATTCTTTCTAACCAACAATGGTGTAAAACTGACGATGCAGGCCACTGTAGCGTCAGCTATATGCGCAAGCTCATGGTTTCTTAGCAAAATCTGGAGTACGTGGTTGTAACGTCAGAGTGGCCTGTGCTATTGAAATCGAGCGTAGCGTCGTCCTTAAAATCTGAGGCAATTCTAATATCATACTGCTAATTTCTTTGTGATGGGGATCAGGATTATTGGGCACGATTTTTATTACGCATAGCACGGAGATGCGTCTTTTTCAAATAATTGGCGTTTAAATAAACTTCCCAAAGAAATACATTTCATAAAATTACTCGAATACCATAAGTAAATTTGACAAATGAGTAAACAAATCGGTTTCAAAAATTTTCTAGCTCTAATGTTTTGTACTTATGCAATGTAAAATGTATGATTTAGTTTTTTAAAGATATCATTATAACAGAATTCGTCTCAATACAATAGCTTATGCGAGACTGCTTTGGTGCATTATTATATCATTTTTAAAGTAAAACACCTTTACTATAATTGCATAAAAAATTACCTTACTTAGTTAACATATGATTATTTTAAAATGCGCATTTTACGCTAATTCTGTGTAAGAACGTATTAAAATATTTCTTTAGATACGCGATATCCTTGCTGTTTTTTTAAGGAAAAAAGAAATGTTTTAGTTTTCTCTTGAAACTTTCCTTTTTATTAGATGCTTAATTAACTAGTCATATAACTCAGTTATTTGTCTAAGTAAAACCAAATGGCTGAACACATTAAATTCTAGGATTGAAAATGGAGTGAAACAGACATTTACAAAGATGATCATTGTTAAAATTAACTTTTGTGAGAGCCTCTCTTGCTTTCGAGTACGGAATGTGACAAAACATACTATAGTGTAAACCCAAATTGGCAATTATCTACAGCCTTTAAATTCTACCGTTAAACCAAATACAATGCTAGAGAAGACGAAAAAATCTTCAAATCCAATCCAGATTTGAAAAAGATATTACTAATCTACATATAAAACGGCAAAGACAAAACAGTTAAATACCATTTTCTAATATATTTGACAACCGATTTTCTAACTATCTTGTTTTATTTAGTAGTTATTGATGAGTTTAAGTGTTATTGATAAAAAATGTTTTAGAAGTAGTGCTTTTTTTCGACGTAGTCCTTAAGCCTTTTTTTAAAAGCCTGCATTCTTCCCACTTTCATAAAATTCCTTAAACATCAGTCAGATTGTTTGTCCAGTGCAATATAAAACAAAATAAAACACAATTTTAAGTTAACAATGTCTAATATAATATAAAGTCAGATAATAAGTGCGGTGACGAGTATTTTTCTTCGAATCAAAGTTTCATAAGTTTGCATCACTGTTTTGAGCTCGTGATTAAATTTTGGTAAGTGTTTCTAATTTATTGAATAATGATAGGTGGCATGAACATTTTTATTTCTATTTTCTGTGCAGGAGTAGGAGCTCAGAAAGATAAAATTGATGTATAATGTGTGTTTCAAATACATTTTATAAAATAACTATCTCAGTGGTCTCACTGAGGAGAGATTATCGCTATTTGAAATGTTTAAAGAAAACAAACTTGTCAAACAGAAAAACTAACGTGTCTAAAAATTTGCATAAACATTCGAGTCTGAATTGAAAAAATATTGAGTTACGGTTGAATTTTGGCCGCTGAGCGAACTCTACTTTGAGAAATCTTCAAATCGAGTATCGTTAAGGTGAAGGTATACTGCATACTGAAAATACTAAAGTGCTATTTGCGCAAAAGGTATCGTATTTACCAGTAAATAGTTGTTTTTCTTGAATTATCTTGTGCCATAATAAATGTTAGAATTGTCCACAGATATTGCCTGGTTTTGAAAACAGGAAAAATGTACATTTACAGGTTGTGTTAAAAATATCACAATGTTTCTTCCGAGATCTATAAGCATCAATGCATGTGTCTTCAAAAAAAAATGTTCAAAATAAATCCCATTTGTATTATGCATCAAAACTATTATTATTTAGCGGAAAAATCTAGAATCCAGATAAATTTGAAAGCATATCGTTCTCTTTCCCCCCAAATTTTATACCCTGAAAGAAGCGAGCAAATGTCTAGCAGTTTTATTACAAGCAATTTTATCGGACTTACGCCAACTTTCTTCTTGTTTGAAATTTCTTAAAGGGAATGACATCTGATGTCGGACGAAAAAGTCTTTGGGAAACGTTATCAGATGAAATTTGAGAGGAACAGAATATGATCGGCATTTTTCTTTCAATTTTTAGTGTCGATCCCGAAATTCTACAATAGCCAGCATTTGTTGAGGAATCTCAATTGGATGGAGGAGAAAAGAAAGGATCTCAAATAAAACTGGAGTTTCAACTTCTATTGAGGGATACATACGCGGCTGTATCATCCAATGACATGACACAGCGTTGTATCCATTATGTATCAATATTCTCAAAATTTAAAGGAAACATCACTATAAAATGGGGGAAAAGTCTGAGCTATTTTGTTCATAGTTTTAACATATATTGAGTTTTTTTTTTTTTTTTTTTTTTTGACGTTGGTATTTACATTTTGCAAGAATTTCCGCAAACGTTGCTTCATTTATGAGCAGTTACAAGAGTTGGTATTTTCTTGTATTTTTAGAAAAGGATATAATTATTGTTTATTTTGTTCTTTCATAAAAACGACGTACTTGCTTTGCGTGAATGTGATGGGCTGTCACAAAGACTTGGAAAAGCAATACTTTGAAGTGATTATGATCAGCATTATTAAAATAAATCTTTAAAAGTTAGTTATGACATTATGCTAAATGAATATGTATTTTATATTAGTGTACTTGAAACAATCATGTTATTTAGTAACGCACTTCAATCACAGAAGAGAAAAAAAAAAGAGTACAATTTTTTTTATTTTAAATGTTTAAATAATACACATTAAAAACTCAATTTCTGTAGATAAATTTAGCTTTTTCAAAATTTAAACTTTATATTATATTCTAATTTCTATTATATATAAGAAATTTGAGCAATATGTAAATGTATCGATCCAAAATGAACGTTTAAGTTTTTTTCTAGATTTTAAAATAATATCTTCATATTTGTCATTTATATTACTATAATTTTAATTTGAACCTCTTCTTTCTAGGTTCTTTAGGTACTTAAGATGAATATATATTTTTTACAAGACAAAATATTCAGTCTCAAAAATTTTATAGGTAATGACGACAAAAATTATTTATTCCTTGTTGCATATCAGCTTTCAAGAGTCACTAAAGTTTAAATCTTACCAAATTGAATTAAAAAATTAAAAAAAAAAAACTTGTTGTGTAACAAGGCAAAGTCGAGATAATACCGTGTTTTATTATGCATTGCGTTTGTGAATTAGGATCGTGCTAATTCTGAACTTTTAAACAGTTTCATTTTAAGCATACTTTTGATGTGCGTAAAAACTATGCATTGACAGTTTTTTAAATTCACGTAAACGGCACTCCGTACGGAATAAATAAATAAAATCATATTATTCTCCTCGTATATAAGTTGCAAATTCTTAGCACCCTACAGTCCTTTGAATTAGTTCTGGTGCAGAATACCATTTAATGATTCATTTGGCTTGCAAATACAGAGTGTGTGACAAAAATTTGAAAAAAAATTGAGCTCGTATAAGTTACTGTTTTAAATTATTTTTTTTAATGCTTGAGTACAATATGTAGCCTAGTGCAAAGATTCTCAAAGTGGGTTTCGCCCCCCCCCCCCCCTGAGGTGCCATATCGAGAGACGACGAGGGCCTAAACGCGCCCATGCCATCAGCAATACTAAGCAAACAAAAGAGTATAAGGATTGCAATTAAACTTCTTTCGTAAAAATCAAATATTAGTTATAATCACTATTTTTAAGTTCTTACTTCTTACTTCGTTCAAAGTTGTATATAAGGTGTACAGCATATATGCGACGAATATGTATCCTGACTAGGATATTGTGTTTATTTGAAGAGACGATAAAAAAATCAATATTTGTATAGTAACAAATAAATTTTGAAAACAAGACAAAACGTTTAGCTTCGCTGAAAAAAGTCAGATGGGGGAAGCAATGAACAATGGTTTAGAAAGTAGCCATTTGAGACATTTTTTAAAAGGCATGCCGTCCTTAATTAGCGGTTAACGAAGTAAAACTTTTAATTTTCCCCCATATTCCAACAATTTTGCTTTTATTTATCTGAAACATTTTATTTCCCTATTCACTTAATTTTTCAGGTTCATGGCAATACGCAAAACTTAACGTAAATGGGAAATGTGTAGAAATTTGGGGTAAACCGAAAAAATTATCCTATTTTTCCTATACCTATCTTATCTTATACATATTGCTACTTAATTTTCCAAATTTATTTTCTTGTTTTTCCCTATTACTTAATATATATTATTGTACTTATGCTGTGTTTCTTCTATAACTAGACTTTTCAATTCTTCAAACAGTTACCGTGCTAATTGTTTAGTGTACTTGAAGCATGGGAAATTTACTTAGAAGTCAATAAAAAGTTGCTTCTAGAACGTAGTTTATGGCACTCAACATTCATTAAGAATGGCCCCAGAAGGATCGCTTGAAGATATTTGACAACATTCTTAGAACATGAATAGGAACCCATACATTCTTCCGTACCCGCTACTGATTTGGGCGTGAATCATGGCAACCGTATGCAAGCTGCTTTCCCAAAAGGCGCGGTAATTATTTGCGTTGAGATTTCCCTCAATTCATGCATCAGAGACCCACACCAGGTCACTCCCTATTAAAAGCCGCATTGTTCGTCGTGCGCAAGGGTGTGAATTAAAGCTGTCCCTGTAGTTAAATGAGGAAAATTAGTCCGCTTTCACGCGAGGAATGCCGACGGTATTATGTAGGCCGCCCTGATGAATATTTTGAAGTGGAGGAAAGGTTGCACGAATTTAATTCGGCCCCATTCCTGTGCCACTTGAACCAAGCTGTTGTAAAGCACTGCTGTAATTGTGTAGAGGACAGCCTTACGAGGCTTTGTCTCTTTCCACATACGTCTCAGTTCTGATCTGAAAGGGATATTAGTATGCAAATTATGCGCAAAACATAACTTTCTAAGCACTTTAGTACATAATGTGAGCGGTATGCGTTTTCTCAGAGGGAAAATCAATGTATTTCTGCGCAATAAAATATGATTTACTTAACTATTTGACTGAAATATAGGTAAATTAAGAATTCAAAAATTTCAGACCATATTTCTGGGAATTAATCAACAAGAGTTTTCTGTTTTGTAAAATATATATAAATCCACTCAACTTTAACAAGTAAGACGAACAAGTAGCAGGCCCGTCATTTAGGGGGCTCAGGGGGTCAATTTCACACGGGCTTGGGAAATATAATGTATTTAGATGTATATGCATGTATTTTGCTGCTTTTTAAATTAATATGCATTAAGTTTATACTCTCTGCTCCCCCCGAATTGGAAAATGTTGAAATGACGGGCGCGCTAAATAGCTAAAATTGATAACTCACAATAACGCTTACACCGACCACAAGGTCATTTGTACATCAATGCTGAGGCTCTTTTTTTTCAATTAGTAAAAAAGAAAGAAGAAAAAGAAAACGAGTTCTTTAATGAACTTGTTAGATTGAGTGCCATGATTCGTTCATATTCTCGTTAAAGAATTACAAAAAAAAAATTATATATATATACATACATACATATTGAACTGCTGGTAATACATTCCGTTTCAAATATTTTGTTGCAGATTATGTGTGTTTCACCACGTTTATAGGACATAGTTTTTTAATTTGATGTTTTTTGACCAAGGACGAATAATTTATTCTGCATCATGTGTATTTTCTGAAGCTATAATTTTATTTTTCAAATTACTAACTTTTAAATGTTGTACTTTAATACAATGGAAACAGATGTAAGTCTATGACTGTTACAGTATAAAACTGATGGGGCTTAAAACGAAAATATAATTTGAAATAACTTTAAATCATTTTATGTAAAAACAATGTAAAGTGCAATTTTATTTACCAATGGTAAATAAACCTACCTGCAATAGACATATTATGAGTATCTACTTTAGGTATTCCATCTATAGTTTTTCGTTTTTTCTTTCCTTCTTCTTTTCTTTCTGGAGCTAATTAACCCAAATTCTAGCTCTGCCGGTAAGGCGTTTAAACAAATATTTAAATCAAACAATATGACAGAAAATACCTTTAAAGTATTTCCATCTCTCCTTTGCGTGTCTTATTTGTTTTATGCAATGCATTTGTAAAATCTACTAGGAATAACATTATGAACTTTAGACTTCTGTGGCATCACTGAAATACTGTTAAAAGTTTAACTTGCTTCTAAAGGTTTCATATTACAGCGGAAGTAAACGTGAGGAAAATGAAAAAATTAAATAATGATATTTTGCGATTGTCCACAGGTAGAAATAATATACGATATAATTTTATCTATCCATTTGAAAACCTGGTTAAATGCCTCCCAAATCAAATATTTCACTCGCAATTAAAAGCTCCGCTGCTGTTAACTCAGAAGCGAGCTTACCCAAATGAGACAATAAACATCCAGATGACACAATCCGCAACAGACTTGACTGTATGAAACAATTCTCATGTGATAAATTTCGACACGGTAGAAGGATTTTATTTCACCGCTCTGTCCTCACAATCATTTCATGGACATAAATTGCAAATAATATTGCGGTCGAAATTAAAATTTTACGGAAGAATGAGTTAGAAGAGTATAAGTCTCAGCTTGTTGTAATTCAAATACGGTGGACGAATTTCTAAGCAAACACCGCAGTTTCTGCAGAGAAATATTTCTTTCAGCAATGTATTTTGCAAAATAGTTTTTAAATAAAAGAAACTTAATGTAACGCTTAATTTTCTACATCCTTATATATAATATATATATGTACGCTCTTTGTTTGGGTCTAGGGGTTAGTTCAATAATGACTCACCATAAAGATATAAAAATTACTCTACTTGCGCTTTCCTTTATGCAAATCACTATTTACAGAAACAAAAACAAAAAACAACTTCCACTGCGAACATCACCACACTCAAGCACACACAGCGCTTGTACGCCCACTCAGAACGGAGTCCTACACTACTCGCTTTCGTTGCTTTCCGCCTGATGGCGCTGCTGTCAATGTCTCCTCGCACCCTACACACACACATATATATATATATATATATATATTATAGACATTATCTACCTAGGAGAGCTGCTTTACATACACTAAAAAATTCTAGTTCAACCTTTCAACAAAAAAAATGGCGACATTGTATGAACAAACTTGCGCAAAAAGATGACAGTAAAATTCTGATCAATATTTCAATATTTTATTAGTGATTAAATACATAAATAAAACTTAAATAATGTTGCTCCCACTTGTTATTCAGAAATACCAAGGGACATAAAATGGCAAAATAGAACAACGCAACTTTGTTGCCTAGGTTTAGAAATCCTTGAAAGAAATAAAGCATTCCCATCCAGTTTTCGATTCCAGGCACATAACGAAAGTATTCGTTTCAATTTTTTCGAAAGTATATTTATTTGTATTATTTTTCCATTAATATTTTACTAACGAAAGGTATCTTGTGTACCACATATGATTTGAGTCCTAAAATGTTTATCAATACCTTAGCACGAAAAGCTGTGAATATAGCTGATTTTAGTATTTCTTTTATCAATAATGAGCAAAATAAATAAATAAAACTTAAACTATGTTGCCTCCTACTTGTTATTTAGAAACGCTAAGTGAAATAAAATGGAAGAATAGAGTGACGCGAGTTTGTCGATTAAGTCTCGAAATCCTTTGAAGAAATATAGCACACCCATCTATTTCTCGATTCCAGCTACTCAGCGAAGCTATTCCTATCAAAGACATGAATACTTTTAGCCTTCTATCGCATAAAAGGTGAACCAAGTACTGAAACAGGCGAACAAACTTCAACAGTTATTATTAAGTTCACATTTACGCCTCTGCCTTTGAATGTGCAAATGAAATCCTTTGATTCAGTTAAATGCAAGCAAGTCCTGTAATAGATTTGGATGCATTCAAAATTGCACCTATTCTTTATTCAAGAGCAGCCACCGCACATAATTAAGGAGTTACTGCATTTGTTAATTCTCATTAGGAATAGTGGTGTGCAAATTCGTACAATGTATTTAAATAAGGATATTTATTCATTAGTACGCAACATATAGCATATAGAAGAAAATATATTCTTAAACTATGTATTATAAGTATTGATTATGTGTCATTAAAACTATTAGTAAGGTATGATATGGACCAAATCGGTGGGGGGGGGGGTGGAGTTTATGTATTTCATACCAGGAAGTTTACTACACAACTCTAGCTTTTTATACGTTTGTTTTGAATCTCATATTCGAATAAAAAGTTATGCCAAATGTATGGATGTGTTCAAAATGGTCCCCAATTTTACTCTTTTCCTTCATTAAAGAAAGGTAGTTTACTTTTGAGTTTCATTAGTTTCAGGTGAGCACAATGGTATCCTTACATCAACTTTGAATGAGTTTTTCTGCAGCAAGCATGGGACAATTTTGTTCAGCAGAAAGTGGTGATCTTCCCCGTTCATTTCATTCTTCTTAAATCCTTTCCCTTTTAGGTTTTTATTGAGGCATCTCATATCTACGACAATTTAAGAACTTTAAATATTAATATATGGCTGAATATAAATTCATAACTACGTACTGCATGAAAAAAAAATATGTCGAAATGTTCTCATTTTAAAGGTAGATGAAATTCTTAAAATAATGTCTCAAAAGAGCAAGACTACTTTTTTCCCAAACAATACGCAACTTTTTTCGCAAACAAAACGACGCGGTTAAAAGATTTATTTGAACTCGGAAAATAACTTGAGCATGTATAAACTATCTCTTTTAAATAAATCAAAAAAATCAGACAAATAAATTTAATTTTCTTAAATTAAAAAAAAAATTAATTTCGAATGTGAAGATTTCCATGTATTAACTAAAGATGAGCATGCATTAGTAGTATAACACTGAGAAACAAAAATCTGACTAATATGAGTATTATAAAAATTAGGAATAAAAATAACAACATTTAAACAGCAATAATCAAACGTAAAAAAAATAAAACAGTTGTGTTGCACTTTTTGTTCTGACTTTGATAGAACGTATTTCGTCAGTAGATCCAGCAACTTTAAGCATTTTTCATGCCTTCTGTTCTTGCTTCGTGTAGCAAAAGATACAAAATATTCTAATCCGTAGAATCAGTTGGAATTTTTCAAGCAACAATTTCGATTTATGCTGCTATATGTATTGTGATAAATGCTTTGAATTTCTCCTGGTAGTCGGATTTTGAAATGTTTTAAAATGGAGGATAAATAACTATGGCGATGATCTAAAAAGTATTTGATTCCTTTATTATATTCTTTTTTTTTTCTCTTTTAATAAAGATTTTCTCAGACAAATCCATTTGTTGAAACATTATTCTAAAAAGCATTGAACTTTCTCGTTGTACCCAAATTTATTTTGCCTATTTCATTTTGTTTTGTTTATTTATTTACTTATGTTAGCCTTTTTATTCATTTATATTAGTTTTTATAATTTTTCAAACCAAAACGTGAAGCATTGATCTGAAGCATACCGACCGACACACATTTCTCACCTCTTAGTTTTATCTCAAATTTATAATCATTATTCATTATTATTATTTATTAATTAACGATAGTTGCTAAACAATTAAAGGATCTGGATAAAGCATTAAGGAATTTGGAGCAACCCACTTTTTGAGTTGCTCCGCTCCAGCTGCACTCCGACTTTTAAATGTTTGCAAGGCTCCGCTAAAGCTCCGTCCCATGTTCCAAATAATTTAAATAAATTATGACAAATGTTTATTTTTAGTTACTCATTTTTTATATGTTAAAAAAAAATAAAAAAGTAAATTTAAAAAAAAGTTGGAGCAGTAAAGCCCCAGAAATTCAGTTGCTCCGGCTATACTCCAGTTTCGAGAAAAAATTCGTTGCTCCACTGCTTCGTGCTCCTCCGCGCTCCTGTTTCATGCCCCGCTCTAAATCCCTGATTTTTACATGAAAATTAGACTATCTGACATGCTTATATTTATTTTTAATAATTCTATAATTTGTTAACTATTTATTGCATTGATTTAAGCATGCAGCCAAAAAGAGTAGCTTGTACTTTGTAATGGAGAAAATATTTTCTTTTTCTAAAGTCTGAAAGAACCAATATTGAAAAACCTAAATATGGGAGCCAGAGACGTGACAGAAAAAGAATAAAAAAAATTATATATATTTTTATTTATATATTACTATATCTCGCTGGAGCGGCGGCACGAAAGTAAATAAATCACTGGTGGTATGCGACAGTTTGACTTATCTCGGTGACATATGAGCTAAACCTTGCGATAAAAGCTTTAACCGCAAACATGTTCTGCTAGGGGGAAAAAACCCTATGACGAGCAACCAGTGAATATGATGAACTGTTTGGAAGGCATTTTCCCCTGCATAGGTAATTTAAAACATTTTACTTTCAAAAGCGTTCCTTGATTTATGGCCTACAGGTTTCAAATGTGTCTTCTCTCTGGGCTCTTTTTACTACTTTTTCGAGCGTTATTTTTAAATCGGTATACACTTTGGAATTGAGCAGTTTAAAAGGTGGGGGAGGAGTCCGGAGGTGAGCTGGTTTGGAATAAAATGCCAGGATTTTTGGAAATGTGCGGTGCCATCGATGAGATTGAGGTTTGGCAGCTGGTGTAATGGTTTGGAAGCCATTGCGGTTGGTCGAATGGTGGTAGAACGATCGGAGCATTAGTGTTCGAAGCGCCAAAGAACTTATAAGAATGCGAACTGGTTCGAAGTTCGATTTTTGAGTAAGTGAGGTTTATGTCGCGGAAAATGATCGTTTTATGATGCCGGATCATCACTTTCGTACTTATAAAACCCAAAAAATAACTTTTATTATTATTATTATATAAGCATTTGTGAAGATATTTTTTCTTTTACGAAGTGCTGTTTTCGACAGATATAGTTGTGTTTAAGGATCTATATACTGTACTGATAGAGCGCACATGATAGAAAAGTAAATAATCCCAAAGTCCACTTCTAGTATAGTTTAAAAAATGAAAAGAAATAAAAGTATATCTCAGAAATAAAAAAGTGACATTCCTCAAAAAATATTGTCATTCTTGGTATCTTGTGGATTCGCCAAAACAGATGCAAATAAAATTGCATTTGTACATTTAAAATTTAAGTTTTTGGCATTGTTTATACATGAAAAACGTCAAGTGCGAAATTCATTTTCATTAAATGGATTCCTTTCATTGGGGGAAAAGGGTTGTCTTGCACGTTTTCCATTAATATTTTTTCCCTAGTAGCGCAATGTATTTTTCATTTGACATGCTAAATTAACATGACTTTAATCCAATGTCATTTTTTAATCTAAAACCATGGTATATGCAATGTTAATAAAGAATATTGTACCCTGTTTGGAAATTGGTCAAAAAAATGATTTTTCTGTTATTATATTTCTAAAAACCAGACATTTAGCTGAACATCTTGAAAAAAATATTTTTTGAATAGGCGAAAAATTGACGGAGTTATGACACTTTTTATATTGGCCACGCCCACAAAATTTCAGAAGAAAAATTTTGATTTTTATATTTTTGAACTATTTGTTGGGTTTTTTTTGCAATTTATTATGCAGTTCGTTCAAATAATTTTTAATGCATGTATATGTACAATTTACTTGAAAGTATTGATTATTGTATGTGGAAGATTTATTTTTTTACAAAATCCTCGTTAACGAAATTAATCGCTGAAAATTTTAAATTTTGACAGCTTTGCTGCTTTTTTTGCTTCTAATTATTATAATCGTTATTCAAAAAAGCCTTTTTGTTATGTATTTTTATGTAGAATTTAATGAATGTCATTGAATTTTATTTACAAAATAGGGGAACTCATTATTTATAAAAAATGCTCGTTGATACGATGAAATTTGTCGTTTCTATTTTGAAAACTGGAATGTAATTATTTAAATTTTTGAGTATAATACTATTTCAAATACTTCATAGGACCTCATTTAAGGTGAATTTGCGTTCAAAATTTAAATTTTGGTTTAGAAATGAAAATTGGAGCAGTAAAACAAAAAATGTTGATTTTCTCAATATGTCATTTTTTGCATGTTTACTAATTTCAAATTGTTCCAGTGTAATAAAATTTCATTTTATTTTGTTGAAAATTTTACACCAAGTACTTAAGAAGTTTGTTAACATTTTGTTGGGAAAGAATTTGCAATTTTGTAAGCTGTGAGCTGTGTCAGATATATTTCCTACATTTAATAGCAATATGGATTTTTTTTCCCGAAAACTCTTAAGTTTGTGGAGTTTTTTTATATTATTTATTTTTCCTATAATATATAAAAAAGTACTCCCAACATTTTTTTCGCAGTAGTTTTTTATGTAATAATTTGTTAGTATTTTGTCATTTTGATAAAATTTCAGACGCGAGGAGTAAAATGAAAAAATCGTTAAAAATTCAAATTTTTAATTTTAGTAAAATTTTAAATTTTTGAATAATTTCATGAAATTTTATTTTTTAGTAAATATTATGATATTGAACATGGTATTGGATAGGTCATATTCAACACAGTAACACTGCTACTGTGTCGAATATGACATATCGCCATGTCTTTTTTGGATCTCGTTTTGAGTTTGCAAGGTAAAATTCACTTTGCTGTTTTTCATATAAATATTTACTTAATAAGCTATAACTTAAGGATAGTAGGATTCATATATGTGTGATCTGTCGCTTACCTACCGTTTAGTAGTGGAAGTGATAAAGAGGTGGTTAGGAAGGCTTATTGGCCTTTTAGTTTTAAAATAGGCCTAAACAGTCACTAAAAGAATTAAATATATAATCCGGATGTACTAGGTGATTTTTTTTTCTCTTTTATTAGTGACAGAATAAAACCCTGAACAAAAATGTAACTTATGCTAACGACCCAAGTGTGATAGATCATTTACGTTATGACAAGAAACAACACATAGATCTGTACAAGAGGCAGTAACATTAACTTAAGTTCGTTTAATCTCAGGGAAAAATAATGAAAAAGAAAAAAAGGTCAACGTACAGAAATTCCTTATAAGTTAAGAAAATTGAAGCAAAAAAAAAAAAAAAATCACAAGCATATTGAATTAAATGACAATATCAAGAGTAACACTTATTAGAACGTTCAGTTGAGAAATAATATTTTTTCACTTACTGAATTCTTCTAATGAAACTAGATTCGTTCTGGATTGTTTAGAATTTGGTTTCCCATGAACTGGCTATGCCTGCGAAAGCATGAGGCTTATTGTAAGGAAATTCTGCTATGCTTCAAGTAGGTCAAGCGGTCGCTGTTATCATTTTTTAGCAATTTTATTTCAATATTTGTTAGTTAAAAAAATTAAAAAACAAAAACTAATAAATAATGCATCAATAAAAAAAAATATAACATTTTATTGGTAATTTAGTCGTAACCGAAACGAAAAAACCTAGAGATGGTTCTATTGTCCATAATTTCTTCTGACAAACCACATTGAAAACATTAACTAGTGTATCCAACGGCTAGAGTTCATAAGTATCCATAGAATCTTGTAAATTACAGGTTCATATATATTAATCGACATTACCTCACTTTTCATATCGTAGGAGAAAAAAATGCAAAACACGTTTATGTCTCCAATTCCATGAAAAAATGACTATATAAAGTAAAGCAATAGTTATAAATATATGGCGGGATTTTCTCCTGTAAGGAAGTGAATTTAAATATTGAATTAGCCCCATTACCTATTAAAACTTTAATGCAAAAATTTTAAGGTATACGATGTCATCAGCACTATGATACCACGGTTTCCCCTTCATCAATAATGCTCTGGTAATGTACAGAAAAAAATTCATATTTGTTAATACGCTAACAATATTATATTTAAACGTGTGTTTTTTTTCAAGCTTCAAACTTTTACGGAGCTCGCAATACTTATCTTACATGCTGTAATATTTTTGTAACCTTTTTAATAGTTTCGATCAACTACTTTATAAGATTTTTTTCCGAAAAGATTTCTTAGTCTATTATTTCAACCTGTCAATTTGCGTTGTTCTACTTGATCAACAACGTTTTTGAATGAGTAATTTTGTAAAAAAATCTTACTGTTTTAGCGTATGTAAAAAAGTCTCCCGTGGTGTCTTTTAATAACTTATAAGTATTCGCAAATCATGTAATTCATAGTCTTATAATCGCATGTTCTTATAAATCAAATGGTTATATACACTAATATACATTACCTTACTTTTAATATCATAGCAGAAAAAACCATGAAATGAAAACTCGTTTAGGCAGCCAATACTTTAAAAAAAAAACGAATTCTGAAGTCTAATCAAATTTAAATCTAGGCATGTCAGGATTTCTAATTTTCATTTAAATTCAAGCGTTTTCTCTTTAAAATAATGCCGGCTTTAAAATAAAAAGTCCCCAAGTTCATAACTCTAGTTTTTATACGTTGTCCATTTAAACTTTTAGATCATTATGAAGAACGGCAACTATAATTTCACAGAACGCAATCACTCCTACTGTACGTTTACCTATATAACTTTAATTTTGTGCAATAAGTTTACATCACAAAATAATAATAATTATTATTATTATTTATTGGCAATATTGACATGCAAAAAAGAACCCATTTTTAATAGTCTGTAAAAGTAAACAAGTATACAAATTAGACCCGTATTACTGAAAAGTTATCAGCAAATCAATATAACAATATTTGAATTCTCATCCAGAGAAAATGCGACAATTCAAAAGACCAACAAGTGAGTTTAAGGCTGATACAGAAAAAATGACTCAAAACTATTCTAATAAAGAAATTTCAATAATTGTTACAATTTAAAGGAAATTCGTATGTATATTTTCTTGTCCATTATAAAATTTCGGAAAATGATTATTTGAAAATTTAACTCAACACTATTCAATTCTATTATTTAAAGTACCATTGACAATTTAGGTTTACATGATACCTTTGATTTTAAAATTTTTATTGAATTGCTTAGGAAAGTAGTGAAAATAAAAAAAGCCATATTGTGGAGTATTTTTTTTTTTTTAATTTCAATGGACAATATGAATAACTATTCATACCGTCATCGCTTAAAATCAGTAAACTGTCTACAAGTTCCCCCCGTTCTTTCACAGCATAACACAACTAGAAATTCTGATGATGCAAATTTATTTGTGACTAAATGCAACTTTTTGTCTACAAATGCGATATTTTACGTACAAGGCTTAAAATGAAAAAAATCATTCAGGAATTTCTAAATTGTCAGGCAGCATAATGGAGGGGAAAAATCAATCATTTCTTTACTTGTGGTTACAAATTCAGTGTGAAAAATCTTCTTTGTATTACTTATTATCAGTTAAGAAATGAATGAATTGTGCATGTTTGAACAAAAATATTTCTCTTAAACATTTTAAAAAGTGCAAAATGTTTAAATTTGATTGTTTCAAGAAGAGTTTGAATACTTTTTGCAAATATTTTTATAATATTATTTGCTCAATACAAACTAAACTTTGACGGGCAGAAGATATTCAAATGATAAATTATCTTTTTAAAACTCTAAGTTTAGTTAAAACAATTGCCAATGCAAAAACAAATACACTCTGGAATATTATATTCATTTCAAACAATGAGCTTTTCAATAAGTGCATAAACTATCTTTTTCTACCATTCACAATATCAGAATCCTATTTAAATTAAAATATACGATCTACTCCTCTGAGAAAAAAATAAAAAGGCAGTCAATATTTACAAACAAAATAAAGTGTTTTTAATCTCATTTTCTTTTTTTCCCTCATTTCGTAGCCGTATCTCTCGTATGACGTAATTAAAGTGGACCTAGCCTTAGGCTGTAGAATTCCCGCTTCAGCCACGCATTGTGAGGACTAATTTGATTGGAGATGTAAATTTCTCCTAGCACGGAGCTACAAAGTAATGAAATTAAGCAAGCCGTTGCTAAGGCAACACAACTCCGAAGCGACCAATTATACTCCCCACACCTGTGAAAGTAAAATATTTCGTTATATACGTTTTTTTTAAAACTTTATCTTGCAGTTAAGATTCCAAGCTAAATGAGTTTTCTTTTGGAAACAAATCTCCATCTAGTATGAAACAGCTTTTTTAGTAGTTATATGACTACACACAGCATGGAAGTACTTCTCTTATTCCTGGGGAAATATATGCCGAATTTGGAGCAGGGGATTTGAGGATTGAGAATATTATTCTTCCTATATCTGATTAACGTTAAGGAAAATGTTTATTAATATCAGATGAAATATGCTTCTTTCGCTATCCAATATTTAAAAAATATATGTCTTGAAATTCACATTAGTTAATAGTAAGTACCTATATGAGTATAGTTGCAATGATTTATTTTAACAAACACCATGAAAGAATAAAGAATAATATTTAACTGTGCGTAAGTACATATTAAATTCTTTTACTTTTCTGATTATATTCCAAAAAATGACTTTTCGGAATTTGTAACAAAACGTAGAACTATTTTAAAATATTGTTTTAGAATGGCATGCTCTTTCTGAAGCAAATCGGATTGAATTTGTAAAATAAAGGCATTGAAGAAATTCGAGATTATACTAAGAATTTTCAATTTATATCTACCCAACATATTACCATTTTATTTAAGATAGTTGAATTTGAATATAGAATTAAAATATATGATAACAATATTCGGTTCATGTATTACAGCATTTTAATGCTTGAAATTTTGCATATAAATAAAGCGTTTTATGATTTTGGTTAGGGAATGCCAATATATATGTAAATGTTACTCACAAATGTGTGTATATACTCATTATTCAAACAACGTATTTGGCGCCGAATATGAAGCAATTTAATGTTTCTATTACATAATTGGAGCTCAAAGCAATGCGAGAGATTTCCTTAAATGTCACTCTGTAGTAAAGAAATTGAAAAGAAAAGCGACGCATTGAAAGAGTTGGAGAAAATTAAGAAGAAAAACGTAGAAACTAGTACCGTCTAGTAGTTGAAGATCTGAACAAGATGAAACGATTTTCTAAGTCTCTTTACACTATGTTTTCTAAAAAGTCTTATAAATATTTCATCGATTTTTTTTTTTTTTTTTTGAAATGCTATTGTGTTCGATACTGATTTTGTCGCTCTATCTATAGAGCATTATATATATACGTTTGGTTAAATGAAATGGAAAATAACTACAATTTTTAATAGACCGCTTAGGAATTATTTAATTAAGAGCTTTTTTTGTGTCAATTAACGATATAGTGAATAGTGTATATATATATATATATATATATATAAGGAATCCTTTATATGATTTTCAGAAAAAAATAAAATAAAATCTGATCAGATAAAGATATTGTCCCTTTCATGTAGTCTAAAAATGTGATTTAGGGCTGCTGCACTAAACAAATGATGACTCTTTTCTGACTAAAAGACGGTCCTGCATTTTACTTTATTTTATATTTACTTGTGTATTTGTACAAACTAGGTTATAACGAGGATGGCGAGACTGAGACAATTTACTCTGACACAAATCCGAGTGTTCGTAATAAACAGACATGCTAAAAACTCAGATCTTAGTGTATAAAGATTAATTAAATAAGAATAATAGCTTAAAAAGGGCGTACTTTATTTTTTTATCATTTATTGCTTAAGAATGCAGAAATTGGTCGTTGTTCCTGTGAAATATAATCGTTTTCTGTTTTTCGGCAATCAAGGCATTGAAATTTCAAATGAAGAAAAGCCATACTTTCTCCGAATTCCAGCAATTTTTGTGCCTGCATATAGTTTTGCTTTTATGAGAACTAGATGTTAATTTTTTTCATCATGTTTCCTGCGAAACTTTTTTAGGAAGAGAAACATTTTGCAAACATTCTCAGAAAACCGATAAATCCGAATCATGCTTGTAATAACCGAGTTTTTTGCGGGACTTTTAACATCAACTCAACCTTTTATTCAAAGTTATCGTTAAATGCGGGCTCGCAATAACTACGTTCACGGTATTACACCAAAATGTAGTAAAGCAAACATCATACTTGTAAACGCAAGTACCATCCATTGTAGTCAGCGAATCAGAATAATTTTTTGATGCGACATATACCCAAACTTTTTGTAATATATGATCTCTCAGTGTATTACTTTATATGGCTACATCCAAGATTCTTTCTTTCGACCATATGTATTTCCTGTAGTATTTTGCATGTGTAGTGGAATAAGTATTTGAACTTGTTTAATTTATCTATCGGTCACACATTTATATCTGTGTACAAATATGTTCCAAAAACGCATTTTCCCAATCACTAAGCAAATAGTATTTAAACCCTGAACTTGGCTTTGTTAGAAGCCTTCGATAAGCGTGTTCCGCGATATATATTGGGGGATGTATTTGAAGTATTAGATAATTAAATAAATAAAGTTTCAGAAATATATTACTATGCGTAATTAAGAAAGCATTTAGATGATCATCACATTTTAACCTTTTATTGGTTGCTTAAAAATCGCAGTCAATTTCTGTCTGAATTTATCATTGTCTGTTTGTAGAAGGTGCCCAAAACGAAATTTACATTAAAATCTATCTGAAAGCCGAAATCGAAAAATCAACTTCGTGTTTTCGAATTTCGTTGGTATCTGTACTTGAATGCTAAATTGAAAAAAATGAACTATTGATATCTTCTACTAACATTTTAGTCAGTAATGTCTGGTCCAGAACTAAGTGAGACATGCACCACTTAAAATCCCTCTGTGGGGCAATTCCAAATACATAGAGATGGGTATTCAATACTTTTGTTTTTTTATCAGTTTGTGTAGTAACAAGTTGCATGAATCATTTATGCGGCCTCTATTGCTTACCGTTGCCTCAAATACTAGAGCTTACACACTTTCCAATAATGACCAATCATCTTAGATAGATGTCTATCATATACAGTTCAAGCATTTTTAAACCCAGTTTCTGAAGAAATATTACGAATTTCTAGCAGCTACTTTACATTTGGAGCTCTACTTATGACAGGAAGTCTGTCAACGATCCTTTTTTTCAGTTTGAATTGAGATTATTTTTGAATCCCAGTAAATAACCTCAAATTCAAAGCTTAAGTTTATGAAAACGCGTGATTTTACTTCCAAATTTTTTTCACTTGCTTATTTAAGTGATGTAGGCATGTATGTTCAATTAAAAAGTCATAAAGTTAAATTCACTCTTTCTACCCACGATATTATAATAAATGAACAGCATCTCTATCTAGATCAGCGATTCTCAACCTGTGGGGCGCGCCCCCCTAGGAGGGCGCGAGAATATCCAAGAGAAAATGTTACTTTAAAAAATTGGTTAACTGACTAAAATGAAAGCCCACCACATACGCATAGAAAACAAAATACATTCCGACATATTTAATAACTTATTAAAGTAAAACAAATTACTAAATTTAAACCCTCTCAATCAAAACATACTAACTTAAAAGCAAATTTGATAATTATTAGTGACTTCCTTGGGCCTGTCTTTCAAAGCAAAGTTTTTCGAAGGAAATCTTAATATTAGAAATAGCAACTCTCATTTTTTCTATATTTAGCCGAGATCTATAGTTTGTCTTCAAAGAAGCCACATCAGAAAATACAGTTTCACTAAAGTAGGATGTTAAAAATTGTAATAGAATGCGAAATGCCCTTGTTTTTAGTGCAGAAAATCATAATCTACTAATGCCCAAAATTCAAATAATGATTTATTACTAAATTAATTTTATTACTAAATTACTCGTTTTTACTCTTGTTTTGGCAGTTAGTTAAAAATAATTCAAAAACAGAATCAGTACTCAATATACAGTATTGTTGTATACATTTTATGGTAAGGGGGGGGGGGGGGGCGTGATGAAAATTATGATAGAAAATTGGACCGCGAATACTGAAAGGTTGAGAAACGCTGATCTAGATGAAACGCTGATCTAGATAGTGGTGCACCGAAATTTCACAGATGTATTAAGAGAAGATAACGACATATATTGGGCTGATATAGGATTATTCTCCTTTTATATTTTGACTATTGAAAATATATATATTTAAGCCTTAATGTCATTTTTTTTTCTTTCCAATGGGGCTGCGGTATTGGGTCCTACAACGATTGCAGACCTAGTGCGTTCCCCAGTAATGGTACCATCTCTTTCAGCGGCACCACAATGAGTGTGGTACCTTCGCCGAATGAGAATTTTTGACGTTCAGTTACCACTACATGGCGGTACCGGAGCTCTCATTGATGCAATATGCACTAGGAATTTAATTTAGCCGAGAGCATCCAAGCCAAATGTCTACTCAAGGAATCTTTTACATGCCGCATAATCATACGACATGGGCGCAGACGATTTTCTGCATCTTGAAAATCCACCGACTCGGGCCAGGTTTGAACCCGCGATCTTGGGCGTACGAGGCCTGTTGCCTTACCACTACGCCACCCTGTCGGCATTTATCCTTACCCTTAATGTCATTAAATTCATGCAATTATGCCTTGATGCCATTGAATTTATGCATTTGCTCTTTCCGTATATTTTAAATATTCAGAACAATCAGAACATTTCTAAGTGTGCCTTTGAAGAAGGATTCGAAAAAAGCAGCACATAAAAATTACAAAATATGTCAACCGTTTCTTATGTTTTCTGCAATGAAGTATTATGTTCTTAACACATAATTAGAAATATTGTAATTAAAAAAAATCTCTTACCGTCAGGTAGTGTATTCTCTCCCTCTGTTTTCCTTCTTTTTTTTTCTTGCAGCTTTCTTTAGTATGGTTCAATTTTTAAAAAAAGTAATGGAAAAGAGCTCCCAAGGGCAAAGGTTAATATTCACGGATTGAGTTAAAGTTTTGCAATAGTGATTTATTAGGATGATGTAAGAAATTGCGAGGGCGTAGCATAAAATACCTACGACTTCAAAAATAAGAATCACCATAATCTCTCTCGCTCTGTCTGTATATATATATATATATATATATATATATATGTACATATATCATATAATAAAATTACTTTTGAAATATTGAAATTATTTTAAAGCAGTTTCGATATTTCATTCAAACTGTTAGAATAATAATTGTCAGAAAAAAGTGTATTTTAAGTGTTTACAAGAAATAGTGAAATGGCATTATTTTTACGATGTGTGGACAACGTAAAAATAATGCATTTCACTAATTTATTCACTCTCAAGTAAATTGACAACAATTTTATTACAAAGAAAAAGGATATTTTTTCTTTCGTTTGAAGATGTTTTAAGAGATTTCATTAACTGCTAAAAACTTTTTTTTCATTATGGTGTTTTGTTATGTGAACACATTGAAGAAGTAACACATAATACGCTTGTAAATAAAGTGCTTTATGTAATTAAATGTCTTTCATTCAATATACCTGCCCTCAAAAGTTTATCATCGATAAATTGCGAAGCCTAGCAATTGTTACTTCAATTCATTGTGAGTTTAGTTACAGTAATATTTTTTTATTATTTTATGGAGTACAATTACTTATAGCAAGCTCCTTTTAATTAAGTAATTATCGTATCTATAACGAAGATTGAACGGGAAGCTTATTCGTCCTTTTGATATTAGTACCAGTGATTATTGAGCGCTGATATTAGTACCAGTGATTAAGAATCCCATCTCTGCATGCAATAGCAGAACAATTAAATCTAATAACAAATCATCAAACTTTGTAAATGGTGATATGTATTTTCGCAAGGACAATCATCAAAATTAAACCATATCCTGATTGAATGTTTTAAAAGTAATTTCTAAAGGAACATTGCCCATTCCAGCACATAATATAGAATCGTATTCGAATATACATGTAAGCAATGCGCATTTTCAATCAACTTTGAAGATATCAATTTCTCTGGCTTCTATTTCGTAAATGGCTATGAAATTGCACTTAAGAAACGATATTTCGTTATTGTACGATGCATTCCATTTATCAAATGATAACTAAAGAAGCTTTCTAACTGTTCCTCTTTGAATAAAGGAAATGTATTGACTGCAGTTGCAATGAGTAATTATTGGAGGCACATGAATGTCTTCCAATTTCTGGTTCTTCATGATAATAGAAGACATTGTTCAGTAAACCTAGGATAAGGGTAACTGTGGTATTTAGTCCGACGAGTTTTGTTTTGTTTTTGCAAAACAATCATTTGACATTTGCAGGAATTAAATTTTTGCACTAATTTATAAATTGGAATACTGCATAATTCAAGACCTTCTATAAGATATTTTATGTTCATAATAATCGTTTTATTAAAAACTACTTAAACAATTTATTGTATTCATTAAACTACTAGCTTATAAATACCAGTACATATTTCTTGTTTGCATTAAAAACTAAAGTCCGTGTATTGTTTGAAACAATGTTTGTATACGTATATGTCCTTTCAGAAACAGACATTGTTGATACTAATTACCTTTAAGGGGAAAAGTGATCCAAGATACTTTTTCTCAGAAATCAGGATCGTTTTTTATTGTAGCACACATAAAAAAGGAAGTAAATTACTCTAAAACGTTCATCACAGTAAATGCATCTGCAGAAAAAGTACACTATTGTTGTTAGAGTGATATTCATTTTGAAATTCTAACGTCACTTTCAAAGTTTTCAAGAAAAAAAATTCTACTAAAAAAATAATAAAAAATTGATAGTAAGAATCTTTCAATCGCATGTTAAGCAAAAACTGAAAAAAAAAAGATTACTCACAAGATGCATATATTTGGTATCATTAAATGGGATTTTTCTTAATCAATTATTGCATAATGTTGTTAGGTCTTATAAAAACACACAAAATTTAATTTGCTTCATGTTATTAAAGGAATCTTTTTTAGTAGATATTATCACACATTTAGTACATCATTTGTGTTTATTCTTCCTTGCTTTTATATTAACCAAGAAAAATTTCGTTTACATGTAAAAGACAGTACGACTGCTAAATGTGTTATGGTGTTTTACAAAACATGCATAACATATTATCGACATTGTAAGAAATAAACATTGTCAAAATACAGTACTGATTAAACAATGCAACGAAAAATGTTATCAATTAAGAACGGATCGAAGAAGAAGTACATACGTAAGGGGTATAAGTGAATACGACTAAAATAACCATGTAAAGGGTTCGAAAAATGTAAAAATTAAAAAATGAATGCATAGGGAAAGTTTAAAAAAATTAAATTATGAATGCAGATAAGTGAATGTATCTAAAAACAACTTGAATGTATTTAGGGGGAATTGGTTGTAAATGGATCAATAGTTAAAACAATAAATATCCAAATAAATATTAATTAATAATCGCGAAAAAATAGAACGACGGTTATCGAGAAAATATATCACTAAAAATGAAACTGGATTTTAAAAATAAAGTGCAGTACGAAGATATCTGGAAAATCTGAACTTTATAGTTCAAAGTTAAGAATATCATCTTTCCAAAAAACATATACACACAATTGTATACGATGTTTTAAATATCAAGATGTATTAAACATTCTAATAGCGTTTAAAATACGATCTTCTAATTTACTTCCAAACGACAAGCAGCCTCTTTTCCCTCATTAGAGATCGTAATTTCAAAACGAAAGGTGTTCAACAAATAACAGTTACAATTACGCATTTGATTTCAACTCTTGTAACAGAAAATTTCGAAAACAAAGAATTTCACTTGAACAAAAAGAAAACCCACTTGAACTCGTTACAAATTAAGCTTCGAGAATCTCGTCTCACCCCAGACGGAAGAGTAAAAAAAAAAAGACTACTTGGTTTGAGTGTTCCCTCTTCGTAATCCTCGCCTAATCAGTATCACTAATCTGACATCGACAGTTCGAGTGTTCGCTGCTTACAAATTCCGGCTCTGGAAAAGGAACACGAAGAATAGAAGGTGAGGCGTGCCGGATCTTAAATGAAGCCATTATCCGGAGGTACGGCTCGTGATTCTAAAGCACTACTTAGTGGAATGAATGGCGTTTCTGCTTATTATGGCAGCGTCCGGGAGTGATCAAAATACCGGATTAGATGATCGATGCAGACTTTATTAGCCCGATGGCATGGGTAAAGAGTTTAACTTCCGTTCGCAGATCCGGGATGGTTTAAGGTAACTGACGTGGTTAGGAGGGATTATTTTTTCAAGTTATTCCAGAACTTATTAACTGGGTTTTGTTGAAAGAATGTTTTCATTGGGAGAGAGAATATTTAAAGAACTACTTATTTTATCGAAGTGTCAGCTCAAATTGAAGGAAAACTTAATTATCAAAACTTTACCTGAATTCTCCCCGCGCACTTTATGATCATTTCACTTATCCATGGAAGAAAGTATTAAAAATATTTCTGACATTAAGAAAAGGAAGTCTTAAATATATATTTATTTAACACGCGTCAAAACTTTCCACAGTACAACGTCTATAAGAAATGGTGAAATTGATTTTATATCCGTTGAAATGTGAAAAAGTACATTCTCTGCAAAGTAATTGTGAGACTTTTTATTATTATATTTTTGCTTGTATTACAATGGAGTCTTTTTGGAATTGTTACACCTTGGTAGCCGGATAAGCTGGAGTCTTAATAATATATATGTTGATGTAAGAGATTAATCGCATCAGGCGGGACCAATATATTATTAAAGCCACTAAAATCAAATAAAATAACAAAAGCGACGTCTGAGAGGTCTGTTTTCATCTGGTACCGCCTAACAGTACGCTCAGAAACTCCAGTCCGAGTAAAAAATGCCATGTTTTTGTCACGATTAATGTTTCATTTTAAATTCAAAAACACTCTTGCATACAAAGGTTAAAACATTGTGAAAAATGCGCTACGTTAATTTTATATAAATTTTGCTTTTATTGGGTTTATGTAAATTTTGCGTTCATTGCATTCATGTGAATTTTGAGTCCATTCACAGTTTAAATACTAAGCTTCGAAGCAGCTTACCCAAGTTAAGCATAAATAAATTTAACTTAATAATGAAAAATGTCTTACATAAGAAATTACATCATACTATTCTATTTTTAACGGCTTAAGAAATCGCATTCAGGATCAGATTCCACCATAATGAAGTAATAAAAAAATCGGATATACAATTTTACTTCCACCATTACTGACCAGTGTCCATAGATGAACTGTGATGTCTTGGGGTAAATCACTTTTAGTTTTGGTTTCTTGGGGGGATCGTGACCTTACGCCGGACCGCAGACGGTATATGTAAATTCCACGACATATACCACTCCGCTTTTAGTATTTTAACTCAGTGACTAAAGTTTGAGTTTAAGAACTACAAATGTAGATACGTTAGTAATATTTTCAATTATATCAGCGAATTAAAACATTAACCTTTTTTTCCTTTGGGATTTTTAAACTTTAAACTTACGAGCTGTAGCAGAAAAAATGGCATCTCCATAGTATTAAATTAAAAATAAGTGTGAATAGTTGGATAATTAAGTTCAGCTGTGTTGTTCAGTAACTTTTTTCCCTATTAACACAAGGAGCTCTCGATTGCTGGGGTCAGCAAAAAAATATTCATACATAGACTGCATAATCCTTTACTTATTTTTATTCCATTATATTTCGGTCTGAAAATCTTTCTCACTACGTTTTCCAGATGAACATTTATTATTTAATTTTTCAAACACATGTAAAATCCTGCTTGGACATATGTTATCTACAAATATGAAGTCTTTTATATATATCTTTAACTTAAAAACATACTCTCTTCGTCCTCAATTAGTTGCTACATTTACTTAAAAAATTTTGTCCCAAATTAATTGCCACATTTTCAGTGGGTGGAATTTTGGAGCTGCGTGGAATCTTGAAGTAGATGTGTAATTCCCAAACTCTAATATGTGGAAGAAACTCCCTAAATATCAATTAAAACTGATTTATTCGAGATTAAAATTACCCCAACGGTATTTTCATTCTCATTTTTTAACTTCCACAATGTAGCACTTATTTGGGAAAAAAGTTTCGAAGCACAGGATGCGCACTCTTTTAAGCCACTGCCTATTTTGGTATGGACTCGAACACCAGTTAATGGTGGCAATGAAAAATCATTTTTTAAACTGATTTAAGAAGGGTAGGAGGGAATGCTTTGTAAATAAACGCTGTTGATTGAGCACCTGAAATCTCTGAAAAATGTTCAAACAAAATCATAAAATGATCAGTGTCAGTAATCGGAACAAAATATTCAGTTGTAAGCAACAAATTTCGGACGGAGGAAATATTTTTATTTTCCCATATTTAAAAAATTAATAGCCATAGTTTATGTCGTTTAACAGGTGTGTACAGTTGTATTTTTTCAATTTTATTTATGAATCTAACAGCCAGGTAACGTTGCTAGTACGTAATAAAATCGTTTCAACATGTTTATCACTTACAACTATTTCTATTGAAACACGCTTCTTATTTTTAAATACTACGTCATAAGTATGAATTATTTTAAGGTAAAAACGAAAAGTTTCGAACAAACAATAAAATTATCACCTGTGCTTTTAATCTGACTCATAAAACGTTGATAAAATTTTGAACATCGAGTCATTAGTGTCGACTGCGCGGAGAATTAGTGTTATAAATGAGGCCATGTTCTTGACGTCTCGGTTTCAGGAGTACACCTTCCTGTTTACTAATATAATTAATGGAACATTACAAGCGTACAAGTTAGTATCGAAAATCTGTCAATGGCAAATCGATGCGAGGCCATTTTTACGCTTTCTCGTTTCTGGCAGGTGTCCAAAAGGACTACAGCCTAAACTATCAATATGACGGCTGCTATTTTCAAATGGATTTTTTGCCTTACGCTCTTTTTTATCAGGATACCAGTTTTATGGGGGGAAAAAGTATCGAAAGAAATACAGTCAAAATAGCGTCATGCTCGATTTTCGTCTTTTTTCCTGTTTCCTCTTTTTTTTCTTTGACGCGATTAGATATATTCGATTTCGAATGGTGCGTTTATACATTTATAAAATATCTTTTTATAGGTAGATTTTTTTTCAAGGGCTAAATCCATTTTTCTCGATTTAAAATTGAAGAGATTGATACTTTCAAACTAAGAAAAGATTCAGTTAAAAGTTATGTGTATGTAAAATGAGATAATTTTTTCTCTACGGTGTAAGTGAAATTATTGATTCTAACAATATTATTGAAATTAAAAAATCCTTCCTTTTATTTGTATTTATATATTATGTTTTTTCATCCAATATATCTGAAGTAAACGAATTTTTATTCTTTTATTTGTTTTCTCTGAAAAAAAAAACGGAATTAAAACACCGTCTTGCAAAATGCTTAAATTAGTGTGCGTTATTTAAACTAGAAGAAAGCAGTTAATCTTTAGAAATAACACAATAAAAAGTTATCAGTGTACATTAGTACTTGTTTTATAATATTTAATTCTTTAATTAAATGTACAAATTCTTATACGTATTTGAAAATACTTATGTACAACACATAAGAATAATAGTTTCAAGCATTATATAACGATTTCATACACATTGAAATTATTAGTGATGATTAATTATTGGGTAAAAGATGCATTCAGTTTCCTTTTTTAACTCCCCCTCCCCCCACCTTCATCTCCGTCAGTTTCATTGGAAATCTAAAGCGGATTCATATTTTTTTTCTCTTAGCTTGACCGATTATTCTGCTTTTGATGAATGACTCACAATAACATGCAGTTTTGAGTAAATTACAATCAGTATTGAGCAAACTCTTAAATTTACCAAACTAATTATTATTTATAACCATGCTCGAATACAGATGAATGTCTTATGTATACATGAATCGTCTGGTTTCAAAACCAGATATATTTCAAGTAAAAAACATTTTCGTGTTAAAATTTCAGCAAGTTAAAAGTCAATCCTAATGCTCTCAGCTAGAAAAACCTTGATTCCCTAAGATTTCGAACATTTCGTGTTTCTTAAATATATTTTACATTAAGAATTTTTTGCCTGCCGTGAAAAATTTCATTTTTTGGATGTAGCTGGTTTTGAAACTGGACGACTCACGTATATTTACAGGGTGTTTAGAAAGTCTCTATACATTTCTGAGAAATATAGTAATATGTTCTAACTAATTGTTCCGCAGGTGATCTGAATAAATGTAGTCAGCAGAAATAAGAATAACTATTATTTTTTATAATCGTTTCAATAGAACATTGCCTGCTAAGTGGACTAGTCGCGGCTCTCAACAGCTTTGGAGCTCCACGATCACCAGACTTAACTCCCCTGGACTTTTTCATGTAAGAGGTTTTCAAATCCAAAGTGTACCACGTGAAGATTGTGAGCATTGTACAAGATAAACTGAATTATGGCTGCAACAGCTGGAGTTACAGCGTTATAGAAGGTGTTCCGCTTGGCAACTGCGCCCAGATACTATGAGGAGGCCCACATTGAATTGTACTAATTTAGTGCTCTATTATGTTGTGTTTTCACGCATTTCAGACTAAGGCCTGTTTAAAGAAACGGTCTAGAGACTTTATAAACACCCAGTATATAATAATAATTTTAATATAAATTTTATTAATTTATTTATTGTTTATATCCTTCTGTTACAAGAAGCATGTAGCTCTAACTTTTGCTTCTAATTATTTGATTCTGCTTTGAGAATTTTGTGTGCTTTGATTATCTTGAGAGATTGCATAAAATGAGTTACAATGTTTTTTTTATATTATAAAAATTATATGTAGTATTAGATATGCTATTACATACAGTTAGCCTTGCACATTGTGTAAGCCATATTCAGAAACTATTTTTGTATTATAGAAAAAAAAACAATTTTAAGTAAAAGAATTTTTGTAAAAGTGTTCTGTTATTGTCCAATGGAACATTTTTACTTTCTCAAAAATCATTGGGATAGAAATATCTGTTTTTTCATCTTCCACGTGCAATAAATACTGAAAAGCGATTTCAGCACGAAATGTGTTTCAAATTAGAAACTGGTTTAAATGCATAATAATAAGTAAAAACTGTAGGTTAACAAATTCTATCTTTTTAAAACTTGATGCAGGTTTCCCCGGCAGTTTTATTTTTAGTTTTCCCTGTTTTTCTGCAAAAGTCAAAAGTAATAATGGTTTTGTGATACATTACCTGATTTTATACTACATGATAAATTCCTATTAGGAAAAATATGCTTGTAAAACTGTTTGTGAAAACAAGCTTTCTTTTTAAATAAAATACTCTAAGCCCCTGAACACAACACAGTACTAATTTGCTTTACTTGGTGTTTCTTTTTTTTTCTTTTTCCAAGTACATGCAGCGCATGATAAAGTCGCGTGTTATGTTAAAACGAACCAACACTAATTCATGAGTACTACGCGAGAACAGAAAAGAAAAAAATAATAATATGAAAGCGAAAAAAACGTCTATACGGCCTTTTTTTAGAAAGAGGGAGTTAGTCTAAAAGATTTTTTTGGCGCTGGATATATTTCTTGGCACTTGTTTCGTACTTCTTTTATTATTACAAGTTTTTGTACTATTTCTGTACCTGAGAGCCATAGTATCATAAGTTCATTTTTCGATTTTTTGCGTTGAAGTTAAAACATAAACGTTTTTAGTACTATAGAACTAGACTTTTCCGCGCGAACCTTAGAATAAAGAGGAGAATAATGGGAGCTAAAAAGTTCGGAATGAGCTAGGGGCTTTGTCTTTAGTACTATGTATATCCATTAGGCGTAAACTCGCAAAAGCTCGAAAAATGGACTGAAGATACTCTCCCTCTGAGGTACTAATTTTAAAGTTAGATCCAACAGGGCTTAAGTGAGAGACAGAGTCTCGAAAAACGACTGCAAATTTCGAGTCACATGGAAACATTAATATACGAGGTGTGATAGGAAAGTTTTAAGAATGGACTTGTAATTTCACAATGGTGGTACTTACATGCTATGTGATGCATCTCCTTCAAAATAGTCCCCTTCTGGCTAAACACACCAACTGCAACGATGTTTCCACTTTTGGAAACATTCCTGGAATTTTTTTTCTTCTCGAGTGTGTTAAGGACGCTCGCCGGATTTGCCTGGATGTCTTCATTCGAGTCAAATCGCTACCCTTTCAATGAAAATTTCAGTTTAGGAAACAGGTAGAAGAATTTTTGACCAGATTTATCATTCTTGTGCTTCCACAACCGCCCTATTCCCCTGATATAGCCCCTAAAAACTCCTACCTAAATTGAAATTTTCACTGTCGAGTCAAATCGCTTCCCTTTCAGTGAAATTTCCTGTTTTGGAAACAGGTAGGAGTAAGCAGGGGCTATATCAGGGGAATAGGGCGGTTGTAGAAGCATAGGAATGTTAAATTTGGTCAAAAATTCTTTTACCTGTTTCCTAAACTGAAATTTCCACTGAAAGGGAAACGATTTGACTCTATTCAAGACATCCAGGCGAATCCGGCGTTCGTCCTTAACACACTCGAGAAAATAAAATTCCCGGAATGTTTCCAAAAGTGGATACGCCGTTGGAGTCGGTGTGTTCAGTCAGAAGGGGACTGTTTTAAAGGAGATTCATCACAGAAATTACAAGCCCATTCTTAAAACTTTCCAATCACACCTCATATATATATATATGTAAGAAAGCCAATACATATATATATTGGCTTGCTTTCATTTTACTGTGTATTTCACTATTATCTTAGTTATATATTTTTTAGATAATTAACGCTTTTTGATATTAGCAACTTAGTTCACGCTGCCTGCATTTCAATTCATCAGATCCTTATTAGCATCACACCAGAGCTCATGCATATGCTCAAAAGATTGAGAAATGTAATCACAAAAATAGACTTTATTTTCGACATTTAATTGATGGGAAAAAAGAAACAATTTTTCAATGCAGCTTTATAGAATAAATCTGACCCGACATCTTTTTTTTTTTTTTCAATTTCCTGACGTACGTGGAATCTAGTTGCAAATTAATAATATAACAAAAAATGAATAAAATGGTGTTAACTTTTAAGGATGTAATTTTACCATTAATAATGCAATTAAATACTATGAACTAAGGTTTTTACCAAAATTTCAGTGGTATTAAAAAAACAAAAAGTGAAAAAAAACGAAGTAAGATAATGTATATTTCATGGCCTAGGTGTTTAAAAGAACAGTAAAACATGATTTTTAAGGTCTTGAAATTATATTTTTGCAATGTGTTTAATATTCCAGTAATGAAAATGCAATTCTTGGTGGACAACCAATTTTTTTTAATTTAAAAAATAATTTTATTTATTATTATATAAGTTTTTAATGATATAATTAGGTTGATAATGAAAAATAGAGTGCGTTTTAAAAAGGGGGGCCGTTTTTTAAAACGAACACATTATTATTATTATTATTATTATTATTATTATTATTGTTATTATTGAGTATATCATAAATAATTGAGCAAATCATTATAATCATCATCATAAACATTAAAAGGAAATAATTGAATTTTTGGTTAATTTTTAATTTTTTTTTTTTTTTTTTGATCAATTCTAACCAAGTGACTTATTTGATTTATGCAACTTTTTCTGCTTCAATTGATTAATTGGAATCAAATGTGTTTTTATGATGTGTGTTTCTTAATTGCTCAAACTGAAGAAGTAAGTTACTTTTTAAGCAACAATGTGTTAAAAGGGGTTAAGAAGTTAAGAATAAAGCAATGTGTTAAGAATACTACGTACTTAATTATAATATAATAAAATATAAAAATGTAAATGTGTAGGAAAATTATTTTACATTCTTGTCACTTGCTGCGAACATAGAAATACTAAATAATTTCCCTGTTTTTCTTTTTTTTTTCGTTTCTTTTTTTTCTACCTTGTATCATAAAACTTTGGAGGGAAAACAGTAAAAGAAAAGACTAATGGTACATTTTTCATTGTCACATTTTTAATGAAAAGGGTAATATATTATTTTTAGTTGAAGTAAAACGAAGTATTCTAGAATTACTTTCTTACTACATTGATATTTTACACTACTAAACGCCTTATATAGTAGCACATCATCATTTTAGATAGTTAAATAAAAGTTTAATAATAATTACGTTTAAAAAAAATACTAAATTGAAGTATGATGCAAGACAAGTAAACTCGAAAAAAGTGTATTTGCAAAATTAACAAAAAAAAAGTAAGATATATAATTTTCTTTACTGTACTTGAGGCACGAGAAAAATTTTACACACACATGCACACATATAAAAATGCAGTGGTTAAAATTTATTGTATTTAATTTTCTTTGATTTATTTATCAAAAACAGCTACACGTTTAACGGAAAACTATGCATATCAAATTTTGAAAGGCTTAATGAAATGCAACAATCATTACATCGTTTGTTTTCGTTATTTATAATCACAGAAAAAAGTATTCTGGGGGTTAAATGAATATAAATAAATAAAGTAATAAAATATTTTGCATATATATACATATATATATATGCATATAATATATATTGAACAAAACACTAGCCAGTTTTCCGTTTTGGGAGCAGTTTTTCATGCATCTTACAGGGGAAAAATAAAGACGATACTTACCCGAAAAGTCTTTTTACTGCAGCCAAAGTAACTATGCAGGGAAAACAGCGATACAAAGAATCTGGGACAGTCTGGGGAAAATCGTCTGCCACGATCTCTTCTCAGACTTCTGTCTCCGGGATCTTCGCCAAAAGATGCTGACGTATATAAAAGTTCTTCATTTTCCTGCACATCTTGTCGGACAAAAATTGGTACACTTGGAAGCTTCCGTTAAGAAAGTTTATTTGTCTGGAACTTTTCTTTTCGCATCATTTTTCTTCTGCAAGTAACTTTGTGACTGATGAGGAGAAATGTTCAATTTGCGGCTGCAATAGGTTATTTATAAAAAGTACGATGTAACTCTTTACTTTCGTTAAGTGTGTGTAATCTACAAAGGATTTCATTTGCTGTAAATTATTATATGAGTCAGTTTTTTAAGTAATGGAAAACATGGAGTACAAATATTTTCAAATTTTAACATTTTTTGACTTGTAATTTTAAGAACAGATTTTTTTTTTCCTTCAGTTTTTAGAAATATATAAGTAAAACCCTGAATATATATAACAAACTTTGTGATTTTGTCTTTGAAAAGCATATTTTTTAACACAAAACAGAACCATTTTTTTTTTGTTGTTCTCACATTTTATAGCTATTAAAATTCCTCTATCACTCTGTTTTTTTTTTTTTTTTTTTTTGAAAATTCTATGTGCTTTTACTACGGGAATTTTCGTCGCTTAGTATTTGCTCAGTCAATACGACGGAAAAATGTTTTTTCCTTACAAAACGTAGATTTTTCTATCAACTTCAACAAGTTAACGAAATATTTATAAGTTTCTATTTATTTGCAGAAGACTTTCTGTTATATGTCCGAATTGTTTGAAACACAGAAAAACTTTAGCAAGAACAAGAAACTTGATTTTTATCACTAGGATTGCTAAGAGTCCTTCCTGATAGTCAGTATGTTTGGCTGCGAACGTTCTCACGATCAAGATCGTCCGAACCGTATGGAGAAAAGACGAATCGTCCATCCTTCCAATCTCATAACCGCGAATCTTCGTGCTCTCCACGTGCCCTGCTCTTTAAGTACACTTCGTGGCAATCCTGGTGATATCTTCCCTTAGAGTGCGCTTCTCTGCTCTGCGACGACAAAACTCCCGCAGATGGCGCTATCCGCGAGCCACCCTGCGCACGCACTAGGGTTTGTGCTACCCTCCCCTCAGACTTTTACCTTCTGACCAACGCTTTGCACCCCCATTTTTCTTTTTGTTCTATTATTTGTTCATTTTGGCCAACAGGTTGCGCTCGCTCCGACGAAAAGGAGGGACTCTTAAAAGGGGGGGTTCGCACATGGGGTTCATTAGGGCTATAGGGATGTTTATTGCCTCGTTCCATAAATAAAATATGACATGTTCATGATTAATAGCGCCATAGAAGTGGTATTGGGTTTCTTCTCTTTCATTCTCGCTTCTGGCTTTTTATCTTTTCATTGCACTAAGGTTCTGTTGAACTTGGGTCGTCGTCAACCCGACATTCATCAAAAAAAATTGGAATTATTTAACGTCTCTCCCCCTCCCCCCCCTCTCTGAACTATGAGAAATTAGCATAATGCCCTGAATCTTCTCTTTTTTAGGTTCGAATTTTAGCGAAACAATTATGGCGCAGGGAATTAATATAAACATTTTTCTTCAAAATTTATTTTAAAGAGCTTTTGCTTTAATATGATCTTATTCATTTGGGACTGTCTGGAGGAGAAGCATATTAAAAAGCTTCAACTGTCAGCTTTAAATAATCATTTAATGCAGTGAAACTTTAAAGTTTTACAAATGAACTTCAATGTTGGTTAACAATTTTGAAACTTATTTTGAAGGGGAAATTTAATATCCATTTAAACATAATATGTCATATTGTAATAAATAAAACTAGAACGTTTAATAAACTATATCAATTGTACATCTTTTAATTGCATATCATTAAAGAAAAATCCTATGTGCAAATAAATCATTTATTTTCATACTTGAATCTTGCAAATCCGTTAAATATGAAGCATATTTTTATATTGAAAATGCAAAAGAATGAATCAAATATAAAGAAAATACTGTTTGAAAAAAAAATATTTTTCTCGTAATTTTAGTTGAATTTTGAAAGATCAAAATATTGTATTTTACAGTGTTTCTCATTCTGATCTTTGCGCGATTTTTTTCTCAGTTAAATTTACAGGCGGAAAAGTTTTGACACTGAACGTGCAGAACGATATTAAGTTTTATTTGAAAAAAAAAGGTGTAAACAAATACTTGTCCATGTCTTATAAAGACCTTAAACTAGATTTTTTTGCACGAAAAACCAGAAAAAAATAATTAATTAAACATTCACTCTTTAGGGAGTTATAGGAGGTTCACTTCCCTTTTCATTTAAAATATCCGAATAACTATGATATTATTTTATGTGCTTTTATTTCAGATTCCAAGTATCAAGCTAATATTTTTAACTAACTGAATTTCTTTAATATAAAAATAAATAAATTTAAATCTCTCCATGCGCACTATATGTTCACGTTTTCTCTTAATTTGACATTTTCACAACAATTTAACAAGTCATTATAGAGGAAAGACAAGTATAAATTAGTGAATTTCTTAAACATAGAATTTTTAAGAAGTATTTTTATGAACAACATCCAAACTACTACAAAAGTCTCACGTGTAAACTTTTATTTTACTTTTCGTATCATTGAGGTTTTTTCCACATACTAAGTTTAATTTTTTTTTAAATCTAAATTATAAATATCGTTTGTTTTGCATAATGTAATGCGCCCTTTCGAAGCAACAAAGTTTTTAAATGGTCACTTTTAGTAGCATGCAATGAGATTATATTTTTAGTAAATGTAAAGGAAGTATATTCCCATGATATTTCCTTTACAAAATATCGTTATGTAATTTCTTAATATTGATTATTTAAGCATATTCATCAACGACGTAGAATACTATTTTACGCATTTGTGTGTTACATTTATTGGCCATTTACAATTTAGATTGACGTCCACTCTTCTCTGAGTAGATATATTTGTTCTCATCCCGTACCATTTCATTAATCGTACTTATTTTCCTTCAGTCATACTCAGCATATTTTAAAGTCATAAAACATGTTTGAACAACTTTTACAATTGCACAGCTTTTACACTTCCACCTAATTTTCTGCTGATCCGAACTATTGGTAAAATGCTTTAGTTTATGAAAATATTCTAGTACAGGTGAGTCAAGGATGGCGTTTAAGAGTAATTTTTAAGTTTTCGTTTTGAAACATGCTGCATTTATGTTGCTGAGTAGCTACATAGTTTTATTTGGAGCAGTTTTACAAATTAAGAAATTAAGAAAAAAGAGAAAAATAAGTTTTTCCTGTTAACTTATTACCTTACTTAAATTTCATCGTTTTTCCTCATCTTTAACACATTAAAAATATCAAAACATGAGTTTTTTGCGTTATGATATAAAAGAAAAATGACACAAAAAACTCAAATTTTCAATAGAGTTTTTTTTTTTCTTAATTTAAATGGAACTGATATTTAATGACTACCTAACTTTTTATTTTTTAAGTAGTTCCTAAATATTTTTGACGTGTTAAAAATTGTTTTATGTCATATAATTGTGCATGTCAATTTTGTATTACGAAATCATTTTACAATCAATAAAAAAAGTACTAATAAATGAAAGCGTTTATTATGGACCAAATGCAGCAGTACACAAATAACAAATTGTGTTTAATTGTTATTTGTGTACTGTTTAGCGTATGGAAATATTCCAGTACAGGTGAGCCAAAGCTTATGGTGTTTAAAAATAATTTTCATGCTCTTGTTTTGAAACATGATGCATATGTGTTGCTGAGTAACTAGATACAGACAGCTGGGAGCAAAATAGTTTCATTCACTGCAAATATAAAAAGGAAGAAATCAAAAAAGGAAGAAAGAAAAGGAAAAGAAAAAAGAAAGAGAAAAATAAGTTTTTCTCGAATAATTTATTAGTTTAGTTAAAACTTCCATCGTTTTTCCTCCTCTTTAACAAATTAAAAATCTCAAAACATACCTATAATATCAACGAATAATAACGCAAAAAACTTAAATTTTTCAATTGCGTTTTATCTTAATTCGCATGTAACTGGTATTTATAGGTAATATAACTTTTTATTTTTTTAAACAGTTCCTAAACATCTTTGATGCCCTAAAAACTTCTATTGCTATTTAAAAATTGTACATGTCAAATTTTGTAGTACGAAATCATTTTACGCTCAAAATAAAACGTAATAATAAATGAAAGCGTTTACTATGGGTCAAATACAGCAGTACACAAATACCAAATCGTGTTTAATATTCCTTTAATAATTACTAAGGGCATAAAACTTCAATTGCCACATTTATAGTTAAAATAATATTATTATATGAACAATGAAGAATGTAAGTATCAATGAATTTGAATATTACGCTTTTTTCATGTTTCAGAGATACTTTAACAATTTACGGAAATAATGCATGAGCATCAATTATTAAAATTTTTATGGGAACGATGTGTCATACTTATTTGCTGTAAAAACGTCATAACTCGAAAAGTGATGAAATTTGGCCTAATACTATGGAGATAAAAAAGGTAATGATTGTAATTACCCTGTAATAGGAACTAAAAAAAAACATAATTTTTCCATTTATGACGTCATTGCAGCAAATGGGTGATGTGTAGGTTTACAGTTTACGGTTTCGGTTGTGTAATATAAACGAATATCAGTGAATTTTAAATTCGATTTCTTTTATAGAATCAAGGCAATGTAAAACATTTTTTTAAATATATTAAAAATAAAAACGTACAATACGTCTAAACGCAATGTAATAATACTTAAGAAGATGAATTAAATTGCAGCCTAAAATTTTGAATTCTTAACATACAAAAGGTTTTGTTATGAAATTCATGTGTTTCTTGAAAATCAATAGTCTTTCTTTGAAACTTAAATTTAAAACGAGCCATGATTTTTCAAAAAATGTATTATTGATTTTCTGGCAAGAAACTTGAGACGCATAGCAAAAGATTTCTTTATACTCAAAATTGAAATTCCAAAGAGTCTGCTTTTTATGCAGATTTCACTCAAGTACGGTAAATTTAAAAGACCACGATATTTCTAAAATTTTAGATTTCTCTCCGGTCTTACCTATGTTTACCTTTATTAAGTACCAAGAACTTTTTGGGAGCAAAACTTCGTTCTTTTTTTGGTGAAAAAAGTAAGCTATTTCCATATTAATGTCTTTAAGACAACGAAACACGATTCAAGTTTAGCTGATCAATCATGGTAATTTTTTCCGCGACTATTTTCTACGAAAAAGCGTTTTGTTTGTAAACTAGAGAACTCCTTTCCAAGTTTCATCTTTTATTCGTTGTTTTATATTTCCAATGAAAGTGCGTATTGGATTCATTCCAAGAACTTCGATCACTCTTCTGCAGATAGTTTTATTAAGAGTAATTTCTTCTGCTATAGTTATAGGAAATTCTTCAATAGATATTCATGCGTTTGAAAAGAAATGAAGATAGATCATAATTGGTAATATTTTTCTCCAAGTTATTTTAAGTTGTTTTTGTTTCACAAAATTTTTGGTGAAACAAATGGAGAGTTTACTTTAAAAAAAATACTTTGTTTAACACTTTCTAAGGAGGTGGGAAGTATGCTTCCCACCAAATTCATCTAATTATAGATGTTTATAGTAAGCTATTTTACCCTTTCTGATTGTCAGAATCTTTGAAAGACGCTGGGAAATATATTTACCACCACATGCATCAATATTCAAATATTCTAACTATCCCCCCTCAAAGGGGGCGAGGGGTGGAAAAAATCATTTTAATCTTATTTACTGCCCTATATGAATTTCATTTTTGAAACAAAACAAAATTTGAAAAATGTTTTAACATACCGATACTACAAAAAAATGGCCCTATAAAGGTTTAAAAATAGTTATAGTGCATATGAAGCTTTTAGTCTATAATACAAAGTAGAGCAAAAATTCCGTGAATGAATGTAAAAATCCGTAGGAACCATTTTTATGTGTACCTTAAGTTTTAGGGGTAAAATTTCATTTACTTTTAACAGTATATATTAAATATTTTTAAAAAGTGATTAAAAACATATTTTTTTATTTACAAAATGTTAAACCTAACTACTTAATCTGTATTTCTTTAATATAAATACTCAGAATATTCCTCCTACTGCAGTCTTATTGATTGCTGTAATCTTATCAAACAATACTGAATTTCAAAAGCGACTTTTTTGTACACGTTGTTATATTCCATGGAAAGTTTTCTCACACTTTAATCTGCATAGATAAAGGTGCACACCATAACTAATTGAAATTCAGTTATACATTTACGTATAGTAATATGAAATGCAATGAATTTACTGATGTATAACAGATAAACAAGATGGGATACAAAAATTAAAAAAAATAAAGAGAAAGTAGAAACTGAAAAAAGCTAAATTATTACGAAAATAACAGTAAAAAGATCTCTACTGGTATAGAAAGTTATTATTAAATAGCAAGCACATATAATGCTTTGCCCCAACCCCATCCCCTCTTGGCTTTTTTGCTCTAAAATGTTAAACAGGTTTATTGAGACCTTTTAAGGACTTATTTACTAATGGCAAGATTTCAAAAGATTTCTACCTTTAACTAAATTATTTCATTTGTGTTAACCATTCGTAAATTATTGTCACTTCGAAGCATGTTTTTAGTTAGTAATTGGATATGAGCAGAAGAAAATATGTGAATTGTTGATTTAAAAGTAATATTTTTATAGAATTCGCTCACTTAAAAAAAAAAAAGAAAAGAAAGTATCATACACCGTATTATTACTAATACGGTGAATTGGAGTGAGACTATAATGACTGAGATTTCAAAAATATATTGCAAATTCCCTCACTCATCCTGCTGTTCGCTAAACGTCATTCATTTTCAGTCAAATATGTATCCTTCGCATGATAATGTTACTGTATAAACCGCAGTCTTGAAAATTCATGCCACGCAATTAATGGGCGACAAACCATTTACAACAGCCAGCGACCAGATGTCTCAAAGGGAAATCATGAATACATCACATTCTTCTACCTCTGATTGATCAGCTGTTAAAAAGAATGCCACGAGGCTGTTCAGCTTCTGTTATTTCTCTTCCCTCTGACACTCTCTTCCCTCTGGCACTCTCTTCCCTTTCACAGCCAGTCACCAAGATACATTGTTTTTAATGTTTCAACAAGTTACTGACCAGAGTTAATTCCTGGAAACGTTGGTTTCACACACACCCTTTCAGCTCTTGAGATTTCGCAGCTCTGTCTTTCTTTGTACCCTCTTCTCCTCCTCTTGAAAGGTTGGAGTTTACCTTTAACTAAACTGTCGGAACATGCGTGTCCACCCCCTCCCCCCAAAAAATCCCTCTGTTTTGTTGGAATTGCGAACCAAAGGCCATGGAAATACAGTTAAAAATTTCCGTAAGAAAATAGTAAAATAACCATTTATTTGATTGTTATTTTACTATATTTAATTACAACAGTTGAATAACCATTAAAAAGATGGTACTCAAACCGCTGATTGCGAAAAAAATCGTTTGTTCTCTGTTTATCCTAAAGAACGTTTAACTAACCGTAATTTTCAAGCGCTCAATAAGAATCGGGCATCCATCTTGGTTGCGAAACCTTACCGTCAAATACGTTGTTGTTAAAATATGAATAAAGATTTATCAGTTCAAATCTGCATGTGTATATAAAAAAAGCAGAAAAAAAAAGCGGCTTCAGCAGTAATTACTAAATAGAAAGACATACACACGTAAATCAAAAATTGGAGACATCGGATTCCCGAACTGTTTGAGAATGAGTGAACCCATAATTTGAGCTGCTGAAGCTTGTTTGTATTTTAATTTTTGCAGCAAATAAAATGATTTTCGTCAATATACAGTAAATTTAGACCAAAGATGGCTTTAGATCCAATCAAAAACTGAAATTTGAATTTAATGCAGTTTTTTGTTGAAAGGAAAGATTTATTGATAAATAAGCAACCGCTTTGTGTAGAGCGGATGGCCGAATGGTTAGCGAGCAAGGTTGGTATACCAGAACAACCGGGTTCGATTTCCGCAAGCTTCGTTTACGGTTTCTACACCTCGAAGATTCTGCGCCTGGAAATGGTTCGAAAACGGTAAAAATTTTGTATTGAAAAATTTTTTAAATGGTTATAAAATCGTAAACTTTTGTATTTAAGGCTTTTTAACCAAGCTGATTGGAAATGGTTAGGTCCCGTAAAGATAGAAAAATGTTCCAACCCGTAAATTTAACGGAGAATTAGATGGGCAGACTGCTGCCGGTCATTTTACCATAATTTCATGATTAAATTTCTAACAGTGTACCTATAATTCCCAGAAACTCCAGTTCAACAATGGCAGCTGACAAACGCATGCTCATCAGCTCCAAAATGTTAGCTTTTGTGTTACACAATGTTTCATATAGTGTTGTTTTCTCAATTCCAAAGTGTTCATTCTTGTGGTGCACAGGCTTTACCACTTCAGTTAATCCTGATGAAGATTTTATTAACCTATAACACCTAGTTCTTTAGCTTCGTTTTCCAAAAATGTCAAAAAAGTGCAAGAAAAAAATTATGATTTTTCAAGCAAAATTAATTTTAAAAGCGCAAGTCAGGAATTTATTGCCGATCATTTTTTCGCCATTCTGATAAATAAAGAAACAAAATTAAAATAAATAAACAAATAACCAAACAACCATCGAAGACAAATTGAGGGAAAAAATGGCTAGGGATATAAAAATCCTTACATAGTGTTAAAAAAAAAAAAGAAAAATTAACTTCAAACAAAACTGATCTAACTTAATTTTATATTCTAGTTATTTCTGCAATTATTATTTAATCTTTAAACATCAAGGTGTTATTAATTTTCAAGTGTCAAATTGAAAAAGAAAAAATAACTTATACTTTGGAAAATTATCATAAACACAGGCATTTTTGAAATGATTGTTGAAATCTCACCTTCGACTTTCACCAACTTTTGTCCCGACATATATTACTGTTATTGTTATATGCATAGATAAACTGTTCTCGTATGTTGTTTAGGTCAAGACTCAAAATTACAAATCGGCGAAGTTTTCCTGTCTACAATGGCGTCTGCGCCATCCTTTACTCAAAAACTTCTGTTCGAAATCAAACATAGTTCTAAGCTCTTTTTCAAGAAGAGAAATACAGTATTGATTCTTCAATTCCATTGCTTAAGAAAATATTGACTTATTGTAATTTAGTACGCGGGTGTTTCTTCATGCCGATAAGGATATATTTGGAGATGCATCTAAGAAACGATTTTCAAAAGATGGTTGCCAGATTGAGGAGCATTGGCGACTCATGAAAATGGGAAGAGTGGATTTTCTTCAAATTTCCTTTTTGAACATATATCTAGAGTAGGGCAAAGAAAATAAATTTAATAAAACAAATTTTATGCGTGTGATCTTTTTAATTAGTAATAGTGCAAAGAAAGAACATTTAAATAATTTTAGAGATTTAGGGATTAATATACAAAATAGAAAAAAAAATGCAAAATTAATTGGCATTTGCAAGATTTATATATATAATATAAGCAAAATAAATTCTGCGTGAACCTATCTCTCCTGGTTACTGATCTAAATGTAGCTCTCAGCTATAGAAACTACAAAAACAATTATATAAAAGGCAGAATTACCTAAATAGCTTGATAATGTGGACCTGATTTCTTTCTTTATTTTTTTGTACTTTATTTCATTTTATCTATTTATTACATTTTTTAAAGTTTTTAAGCAATTTGGCAAATACGATCATTCTCATAGTCACTAAGTGAATAACTTTGTTATTATTTAGCACAATAGCGAGATGTACCCTGCTTGTACGTTTACATTATTAGTTCTGATTTACTTCTTGCTACCCAGAAGCTTTTCCAGCTTTTAATATTTTGATAGAATTATCTTCAATTTCACAAATCAAATATTTACTTTTCTGGAAAATAAGATATGTATATTACTGCAATAATTTTACATATAAAACAAAATCTCTGTTAAACATATGCAAAGAAATACATTCTTTATGTCTAAAAATGATATTCGATAATGATGAGACACGTCCTTTCGCAATTGTTCCTAACTTGGCAAGCGTTAATTAAGGTAAATTACATTCAAAAAATTTAACTCATTCAATTAGCAATTTTTAATAGTTTGCAAAATCATGAGGCAAGTTATTATAGTTAATTTCTAATTGTCTTCTTATCGTCTTCTTGAACGTAAATTATCTTAATTAAAACTTGCCAAGTTAGGAATCCGATAAAAAAATGTTTTTAAATAAATTAAGGAACATTGTACGCTCTTACAGCCATAATGAAAGGATCTGCTATGAAACTTGGCACCCGTTAGATATCAATTCTTTTATCGCTGACACCGACTAATCCAAAGGCCGTTTTTGTTCTAACGAACTTGGCCCTTTTTTCACATTTATGTTTTGTTGGGATATCATTAATTTTTGAAAAGCTAAAATGTGTGTTTTTATATTGACGATAAGTTATACTAAATTAAACCAAGCTGAATAGTCGCTATTAATTATTTAAGATTTTTTTCATATGTTTACATTTTCCCGTAATAAGGGCTCTACCACGAAGGGTTCGGAAAGTCATTCACTCTCGGAATTGAAGCGCTCACGTGACTCATGACGTCATCGTTCCGAAACCAGGCTTACCAAGAGGCCATCGGAATCGGTCTGCCTCCGGTAACTTGCTCCCGGAATCGACTGACCACTCTCGGAATAAAAGGCTCACGTGACTCATGACGCGCTGACTCCGTTAATTGCTCCCGGAATCCGCTGAAAGTTACCACTTCGGAAAGAGGTCCCTGTATTTCAGTTCCGAGACGGAAATGTTAGATTTAAGTATGTGCGATGAAGAACAGAGCCGAATTTTGGGAAGAATTACCAGTTTTTATAAATTAAAATGACCGATTCTGAATTCCTGTGAATAATACATAAATGAAGAGCTCATTGAAGAATTGAAAGCCCGTACATTTGGAGACTCGAGCATAGATAAGAAATACATTGTAAAAAAAATTGTTAAAAAATCTTTGCTGTAAAATTATATTTTTCAAACATCAGTTTTACTATAGATTTTTTCAACATATTCCCATATATTTTTCCATTGATTATGCTATTCATCTAATTTTTTTATGCATAACTTTAATAAATTGGCCGTTTTTTTAAAATATTTTTTTATTGTTTAACGTATATTTAAACTCATCTCTGCTCTTTTACTTTATATCTTTAATTTAGAAAAAAATCTAGTCTTGATATAAAAAATAAGGAATAATATACGAGTATATATCGGATTTCATTTATTTCTTCTTATTAATTTACATATTTTTTTGTTTTGATCTAAATTTGTTTGTTTTTTGTTCCATTTGTTATATAGTGTTTTATTTTAATTCGCAGCTATTTTTAAATATTTTACCATTTAAATTTGCTAATATATATATACTAAAGTATTATTTTTTATTTATGTACCAACGTCCCGAAACTTCTAGTAGTTCTTTTGCTTCTAATAAATTTTCTAGTTGTGGATCAATTCCCAATTTCGATACTTTAAGATGCTTTTATAGTATATATATCCTGGTACAGTAATTGTGATTATGTATGCACTATAGGTTTTCTTAAATTACATAGAGATATTCTCACTGTCATGTCTCAGCAAAAAAAAAGAAAAAAGACAGAAGAGCAAACAATTTGTACTGCTTAAAATTTATTCGCTATTAGTGCATAAATCTATTGAGCAGTTCAAAGCAAAAAAGAAAAAAATGAATTGAAAGCCCTTCCTCCCATTTTTCTTTCCTAAATATCAAGTCACTAGTTTACCATCATATTAAAAAAAATAATAATAATAAATTAAAAAGCCAAACTTTGAATCCAGGGTTGGAGTTTTGGACGCAAAACCAGCTTCGGACGGGACATTCGGTTTTTACCGTCCAAAACTATTCGAAAGTGTCTTAAACTGTCCTAAAGCTAAAGGGGTCTAATCTAATCGATTTATATTTAATGCAATATTAGCAATGAATACATATAAATATTAATTAGTTGTAATTAATAAATATTTGATAATATTTATCTTTGAAATGTTAATTTGAAAAAAAAAAAATTATTTTGCTTGAAAAAGTAAAAAATTGCCATTATCTCTGTTACATAAAAGCTTCCTTATACAAAAGTTGGTAGTGATGTGAAAAGAAAGTACCAATGTAACAAATTTCATTTCCATTTATGACTCATAATTTCTATTCAATGCTATTAAATATTTAGAATGGCTGTGGTAGCCTAGTGGTTAGGATGTCGGACTTCTAACTGGAAGATTTGGGGTTCGATACCCGACCCATTGAAAACCCACTATGGACACTTGGGGATACGTGCATGTAAAATCCGTGGACCCTGAAGTCCCGAGGCGGTTCCGAGAGTACCGGAAGGTGTGGAGAATTTCCCTTCCCTTCACTCTTAGGTCAAAAACGGAAGATGGCGTATTTGTGGTGGCGCCATCTGGTGTCATTCAAATACATATAATGAGCCAAGTCGTACTTCCAGCCTTGTGGTGCTTATCTAAACGGAAGGCCATAAGTAGGCAGTAAGTCGATAAGAAGGGGGTCATTAAATTATAAGCAGCCACTGACACATTAGAAAGATACCCCAAAATTAAGATACTTGTGCTGTTCATGTTCTGGATTTGCATTTACCAAACACAGCAAAATAAAATAATAATAACACATATGTTTACAATAGTGCGTTCTTTATGTTTATTTGCATGGTACAAAAAAACAAAATGAATTTTTTTGAAGAATAAAATTTTTTTGAGTTTAAAGAGTTTTTCCTTGATGAAAATTTCAGAAAAAAATGAAATTTTTATCAAAATGCTCTACAGGGAAGTAAAATTATTTTACAAGGCAAATAAGTTCATACATTACAATTCTTACATTTTTTCAGATAATGTATTTTAGCAAAAAAGGATTTTTTATCCACAAAGTTTGCATTGTACTTTTATTGGGGTATTTCAAAAACCCAAATTTTAATTCATATTAGACTTCATTATAATTTGAATAAGTAGCGAAGTCATCGAATATGTATATACATAATATATATATATATAATATATATAGTATATGTGTGTGTGTCTACGCTTCTATTGCTTGCTGTTATTATTTAAAACTTTACAAACATGGTTGCATTTAGTAAACAATTATACAGTTTAACTAAATTATTTTATATTGAGATCAACATTTGTTTTCGCCATATGAGAAATGTAACAACACGAGTACAATCAATGCAAAGCGATCACGCAAGTGATTTTTTCAGGGAGGGTGGGCGCGTAAAGGGTATATATTCGATTCATATTACACGCAAAAAACAGCAAAATACATAAACACATAGTAAACGAAAGTAAATCATGCATCTAGTTCAGTGTTTTGTAATTCCAAATAATGGAAATTTGATTTGTTCTTTACATGATTTTTTCAATTCGGAAAAAATATATAAATAAGAATTATTTGACCTCATGATTCGAGTGTTAAATTTTTTTCACTGTGTTATACATATTGTAAATATATCTGAAAGTCATAGTTTTAAAAATTCTATATAAATTGTACATAAAAAAAGTTAATAAAATCAACAATATTTGACTGCAAAATAAAATATTTGCAGCATTCGGCTAAACTTTACTCTACGGTAACCCATGATTTATCGCCAAATCTGGAAGCAATTTTTTAAAGAAAATTTTGTAAAGAATCCGTTTTGCAGCATTCAAACAGAAAGACGTTTTATACGTTTATTCATCAAAAAAGGAACATTTACCATTCCTTAAAGTTCAAATACATATATAATGAGTTTTAACTAATAGAATATTTATTCGATAACATTTTAAAAAGTTAAAACCCGGTTCGCGAACGTTTAGGGGATTTTGATGACATTCAACCAAAGTCGTTCTGCTGTTATCAGAACGATTGTTAGCTGTTCTGTTAGTAACATAACGCAAAGTAATGATAATTTATTAAAAAATATTCATTAAAATACCAACAAAGAACCAATTTTTTGTTAGTTTCACCTTCATACCACTTCTTATGGCGTTTAATCCTTCCAGCTTTCTTTAAACATATTGCAAAACGCATCGAAATCTGCTGTAAACAACAATGGCGGACGAAAGCAAGGGTTGCCGTAATATATAAGCAAACTTGAAATCGTTCTGTGATTGGTTGAAAAGATATCACTCCCGTAAACGTAAACTCGAAGCCAGCTGTCAATCACATTTCCCAGACTGAGTTAACGGTTTTTCGGTACCGGAATAGCAAAGTTCCGAGACCGGAAAATTACCGATTCGGAACTTTTCCGAACCGCTCGTGGTAGAGCCCTAAGTCCGTAAACCTATCTTTACTTAATTAATCTTTTATTTAAAACGTTGAAAAGTTCTGTATAACTACGACACTGGATTCTTTGTAGTCAGCTTGAGTTAAGCCTTAAGGCGAAAAATTAAAGTGGAAAGTGAATTTCAATGCATCAATTATTTACCTTCAAGCGCGAGAGAGTATTGTTTACTTTAAACGGCAAAAACATATGGCTGCTGTTTGAAGTCGTTAGGTATGATGTGACTTATGAGTATCATAGTAACTTCGAAAATAATGTAATTTTTTGAAGTTTCGGATTTTTTCCTTTATATATGCCAAATTGTATACCTTGATACCAAGTTTCAAGTTTCTAAGTCTCCTAGAAGTAAGTTAGGTTTTTGATGAGTGAGTGAGTGAGTGATAAAAATGACACTTTTCAAACCTTAATAATTCCATAACCATAAGAGGTACATCAATGAAATTTGATATTCTAGGGTTTAAGGGGATAGCTATTAGACGTACAAAATTTCAAGTATGTAGGTCTAATAGTTTTTGGGTAATGGTGGAGTCAAAAGTAGCTCGAAATGGTTAGGGTAAATATACACATTGGCCGGTGTCGCCGTATCTTAATTTGGCTGACTTTCTAAACTTGGCGGACACACTGCCGTGTGTCTAGATCAATAACAAATATGAGTAGCCTAGAGTTTGCAACAGTTTCAATTTAAAGTAACACATGGTGTAATGATAATTAGACCGTCGTAATTTTGCACCGACTTCAAAAATTATGTTTAAAAGTAGTGTCGATGTTGTCTAAAAAAATCATTTATTTTTCTTTTTATAGCGCAATTTATAATTTGAAGTCGGATCTATTTTTCCCTCCAAAATTATTTGTTTCAATAACCATCATGTTTTGGTTAAGTAAAAATGGTCTTGTTATTGTGTTTTGTTTAAAGGATTATCAGGTTTATTTGTTTGAATAAAAAGTATACCAAACACTTCCTGATTGTTGTTGATGCAATGCAGAATTCTAAACTTTGAAAAATGTGTTTAAACCGATGTTTATTAGTTAAAAAATGTAATTAGGCAGTCGGTAACGCATCGTTTTTTCATGTGAGTTCTGATATTAATAGTCCCCTTTTTTAATTTTTCTCTTTTTTATAAATAAATTTTTCTTTTCTTATTATTATTCCAGATATCTTAGTATTAATAGTAATAAATACTTGAATATAAACCGCATGCAGATAAAGGAATTAGCAGTCACATCTGGAAAATCTAAACAGGGAAATAAAGCATCATTGAAAACGAAATAACTAAAAGTTTTTTTATTCATAAATCATTCCCTTAAAACATATCAGATTCAATTAAGCTGTACGCTTAAGGAATGTTCCATCCCAAAACATAACAAAATAAAATATTCTGTCAGAAGAACAAGGTAAATATGCTGCTGTAACCTCAGGAAACATTTACGAAAGTATTTTACTTGCATTTTTTTATCTCTGTTGCATAAGACAAGCTTGATTAATGGTTATAGCAAATACATTGTGGCGTCTGTTCAACAACAAGACTTAAAGGATTAGTTTAATGTCACACATAATTATTAATTGCGTTATTTTTTCAGCTTAAAAGGATGTACGAGCGTTTTATTTAATTATTAATTATTCTTTTTCCTTTATCTCGTTTCCAGTGATTACGATAAGAAAGGAATCTCATTTTTACCATTTTTCCAATCTCCGGTTTTCCCCTTCAGAAAAACCTGGCTTAGTGAACTCAATTTCAAAAGCTCGGGTGGAAATATTTTAATTGGCACTGTTGTATTGCATTTTTTATGCTTAACTTTTAATGATAGTTGATTGTTGCAATTGTCTAACAAACAGGTAAATAACACGAAAAATGTTGGCATGGAAGGAGAAAGATGAAAAATTTAATTTTTTCTTCCTCTTCTTGTAATTCAAAAATTAATAACGTTTAAGGAAATTTACAAAAAGACGTATTTTTACTAATTTTTAGTTTATATTATGAGACAGAATTATTTTTGGAGCTGAAAGAAGAATAAAAGCTACTATTTTATATAATGGTGGTTCCATCTACATAATTTCGTCATGAATAATCCCTTTTCATACTATTTTAGATGAACAGGTATGAAAAGGGAAATTTAAAGGGGATTTAAAATGTGCAGAGTGGTCTAAAACAGGGATTCCCAAACTTTCAAAAAATGCGCCCCACTTCTCGGGAATATTAAGTTGATATTATACTTTTAGAAGAGATCTTTGAAAACAAATGGACTCTCAATTTTATTATTATCATTACTATTATTATTATTACTCTTACTTATTTTGTTTTAGTTTACTTAATATCTATTTTAAAGGCAGATTCTAATGCCGTTTCAAAAAAACACAAACATACGCCGAGAAAATTTTTACGATCGAAAATGAAGCTTTTGCAAAGAAGGCGAATATTTGTTATCAATTATTTACTACTAAAGATTAAAAATAGGATGATTTGGATGGCGTCAAAATTATTTTTAATTTTTACTTAAACCGACATTAACATACATTAGATAAGAAAATTCAGCATTATTATATCGTTTTATTTTATTTTACAAAATATTTTTTTTGAAATCAGGCTCAAAAGAAGTCTCTAATTATAAAAGTATATCTATTGTTAGATTGACACGACCCCCTAAAAGCTGCTCGCTATTAACTAGTGGGTGATTGGCAATTTGGAAAGCACTGGACGAAACTGAAACGACGAAATCGATAGACGCAAAATATACCATTAGTTTTCTTTATTCTTTTTTATTTAATGTTAACACCAGAACGTAGTCCTAAACTCGTCCAGTAAAGAACTTGTTATATCAAATGTTTGATTGATTTCTTAAAGTAATAAATACATTTTAATAAATTAAAAGAGTGGCAACATGACAATAAGTATCATATAAAATGCCCTATTTTAGACATTTTGTAACATAATGCTCTGTATTTAACTGTTTGAGCAAATTCTACGTGGTCGTAATATTTTTTAATAAAAACAATCGAATTTAAACGTAATTTTAGCATAGCACTCATGACGAAGCGCCATATTATGCCACTTGTTTTCAAAAGTTTTGAATCCAGTAGGCAACATGTACTCTTGCGCGTGCCACCGCTCCAGTGTTAACTCTACTAGAGTTGCGTCAAGCTATAACCTTAGTACTAAATAGTATGTAAATGAGATTTCATCGCACCAAATTTATGAATATTTAAAGCGAGAATTATACGGAGCACAGAATGTCAAACTTAATCCTCACTTATTACCCACAAATTATACCCATTTTAATCAAAATCTAACTGAACCTGATTCATTTTATACAATCTGGATTGAAATTAAAATATTTGCGCCTTGAACTAAGAAGTGTAAATATTCTTTTGGGGATTCTTTTAAACTTAACTGTCACACGAATTAGTGACAGAGATAATTATTTTTAAGTACTATTCAAATCTCCCGAGGTTTAAAGGGAACTATCTCATTAAATGTACCTGGCATCCATTCAAACAATGGATGTAAATAATCTAATAAAGCATTCTCCCGATTGGGTAAAGGTAAGAAATGGAAAACCGTACACTTATGTTGGTTTTAATCGTATGTGGAGGATTTTGTCTGGAGAATATTACACATCAAGAATTTATGCTCATGAAATATCATTTCTATACATATAAACACAGTTCTGATTTCGAAATACGTTATGTTTACTCTAGTTTAGTTAGCATATGATTCCAGAAAAGAAATAAGCTAATGACCTTGCTGGGAAATTTTGTGTAACCCCAAATTGAAAATGCGAGTCAAGCATGGAGGTTATTTAAAATTGTTTTTAAATTTTTTGGAATATTGAGAACGTTATTTTTAACAAATATGTTTCTGTACATGTACATCATTGTTTGTGAGGATTCTTGCATCCTAAAAGTAAAAGTAGTTTTATTAGAAATTCATTTTGTGAAATAAAAAGTTAATTTCCACGTAATTCTGATCCGCGAGACCTAATTTAATTATTTTTTTATTTAAAATGTTTTCAGAAAAGAAGAATTGTTTCAAAATGGGTTTTTTACGACTACGTTTAATGTTTAGCACATCAAAAAAATTCTTCATTTTTAGTTTTTCTGTAATAATTTAGGGATGTATCATCTTTCTTGAAAATGAAATGTTCTCAGGTCTAGTCTATTCCATTAAATATAATGAAGAACTAAATTAAGCATAGCTTTAAGTAAGTTGGGAATCGAATCTTGTTCATTCTATGTTCATTGTTGTTTCGTCCAGTGTATCATCTTCTATGTGTAGGGTATACTGACGCATTATTTCATGGGAACACACACTGCTAAAAATTTCCGTAAGAAAATAGTAATATCACCATCTATTTGATTTTTATTTTACCATATTTAATTACAAAAGTTGAATAACCATTAAAAAGATGGTACTCAAACCGCTGATTTCTAAAAAAAAGTCGTTTATTCTGTTTCTTCTAAAGAACGTTTAACTAACCGTAATTTACGAGCGCTACTAGCTCTCGTTGTCAATAAGAATCGGGCGTCCATCTTGGTTGTGGAACCTTACCGTCAAATACGTTGTTGTTAAAATATGAATAAAGATTTATCAGTTCAAATCTGTATGTGTATATAAAAAAGAAGGGAAAACAGTGGCTTAAGCAGTGGTTACTAAATAGAAACACATACACACGTAAATCAAAAATTGGAGACATAGGATTCCCGAACTGCTTGCGAACGAGTGAACCCATTATTTGAGCTGCTGAAGCTTGTTCGTATTTTAATTTTTTCTGCAAATAAAATGATTTTCGACAATATACAGTAAATTTAGAGCAAAAATGACATTGGATCCAATAAAAAACTGAAATATCAATTTCAATGCAGTTTTCCTATTGGAAAAGAAGATTTATTGATAAATAAACGGCCGCTTTGAGTGGTGTAGTGCCGAATGGTTGGTACACCATACAACCGGGGTTCGATTTCCGCACGCTTCGTTTACTGTTCGTGCACCTCGAAGATTCTACGCCTCGAAATGGTTCAAAAACAGTAAAAATTTAGCTTCGAAACCATTTTTAAATGTTTATAAAACCGTAAACCTTTGTATTTACGACTTTTTAACCAAGCTGATTGGAAATGGTTTGAATCCCGTAAAGATAGAAAAATGTTCCAAACAGCAAATTTAACGGTTAATTCGATGGACAGACTGCTGCCGGCCATTTTACCGTAATTTCATGATGAAATTTCTAACAGTGCAGGCCAAGTGGGGTCGTCAAGGACACGAACAATAAAAATTGGAAAACTTAAACTAGTGCACGATAGAGACCATTTTTTTAAGATTTGCATTAATAAACAGTGTGACATATCACTTTTAAAACACGGTTGCTAACAATTAAATACATCTATCTGTTTTACTTGCAATATCTGTCTGATATGTTGCACAAAGTAGATATATTTCGGAAATTTCAAAAAATAATCAGATTTCTTTTCATTCATATAGATTGTATATCATGCAATTATTGCAGCTTTGTACATTATTAATGCATGAGAAACACCTACAATGCTTGTAGGATGTATACTAAAACATCACTTTGTAAAATTCGATGAAGTGATCCAAAGTTTTCCGTGGACTAAAGTTCTCTCTATAAAATAAATTATCACTGGCTTTAAAAGAATAATAAATTTTAGTTTTTAAAAAAAATAGTTTAAGAGAGAAATAAAAGCTTTAAAACAAATGGTAAAAACCCGATGTGAAAATAATATAAAATTATATCGTCGAGTCATTCATAAGAAAAATGGAGTAATCTTTATTTGAGATAATAATTTCCCAGAAAATCGCATATTTTTTGTCATATATTTAGGCATAAAAAAATTTCTAGAAACATTTTATGTAATAATGTAAATAGGATTAAAGTATTATAAAAATATTCATTGTGAAGAATATAGTAATACTGTTAATTGCATACATGTAGCATTATCGTTGATAGATTTTATTTTTTTGTATATTGTTTGTGTGTGTGCTCTAAAAAACATGCACTTACTGTTTAAAATTCTTGATTGCAAAGTCATGTAAGGATGAGAAATATGTTTGAATCAGTTTTTAAACTTTAAATTACCTTGCATGAACAAAAGCACACACTTCAAATTAAATATTACAAGTTCAAATTAAATATTCTCAAATTAAATATTCTCAAGTTTCGAGGTTCACTTAGTCCAATAATATTGATTTAGCAATTATCAGACTTTTAAACTGGCATAATGGCGATGTGTTTCCATCCATTCGTCACAGAGAACTGATATTGAGCAAAATGGGAGCCATTAGTTGAATATGCTGCATATGTATTTAAAAATAGGGAACATAAAACATATATATGCCTTAATGAGAAACAAATAGTCTATTCAGAAGACAAAGCGTGAAGAGGGACTCAATGAGAAAATTATCCACAATTGATTTATTGATTTTCGTAAGTCGCTCTGATTTTTTTTTACTTCTAATTACAAGTTTAAAAGTTTAAAATGCAAAAAAGAAAAGAAAACAATATGCATAACTCGTGCATTTTAATGCGAGTCTTTTATAACAGATTTTCTCTAATTAATCTTTATTACATTTATTTTGCTGAAAGTTATGAAAATTTTTCTTATTTAGCATCATATTTAACGTTATAACAAAAAAGTACTTTTTTTTCCAATATCTTGTTTTGCAATATCTTCTTGTTTTAATAGAAAGGTAACTTTATTGTTTCTTATTAGATAGTAATGTTTGTAATAGAAAAAATACCCGATAAATATTAACATAAAATTATATTAAAATAGATAAAGTTACAAAAGTAATAAGGCACACTTTCAATGAAATTCTTTATATCAAGGATTTTAGTGTTGGTTTTAAATGTAAAGCAAATTAAGATTTATTTTTTAGGTTGTTTTTTTAATTTCACACAAAGCTTTATTTTGTGAAATTTTGATTGCAAATGTGTGCTTTAAAGCGTTAAAATAGTGGATTTTGCAATCGAATATAAAAAAGGAAAAAATCCAAAAACAAAAATCTTACGATTTCTTATATTAGCAAGGGATTTATCTTAACATATAGATGCTACATGATTTTCCTACTTGATAGATGCTACTTGATTTGGAGCAAAAGACCAAAAATTATATGTTTCTGTAAAATATTTGATTGTATGTTTTATAAATGACGTGTAAAAAAGGGCGATTGAGTAATTAATCAAAAGAACATGCTAAGAGTTGTTTTACTTTTTTTGGGGGGGGGGAGTCACAAAAAATATCTTAGAAGCCAAATCGTTTCAAATGGTATAAATTGTACGAATAATTTCAGCATTTATTTTTTAAGATTTATACCTAGATAATGAAAATTAGTTAGTCTTTATTGAAAAATAAAAAACGGTACATTCTAATAATGAAGCATCAAGTCTTTTTATACTTTAAACACTTTAAATCATAAAATAATTTTATTACATTCTTTAACTTAACAACGATGATATTTGTAGCTTTAAAGCGTTAAGTATTCAGAAAAAAATTAAAAACACATGCAAATATAGAGATCTATTTCTTCGTGTGTATGTGAACATACTGCCTCAAAAAATATTACTTTGCAATTCAGCGCAAAAGCTATATGCTTCAGGGATTTCAAAAACCCGTATTCATACCTTTTATGTGTAAATCAAAGCCATTGTTCTATTGTAAACATACTTCTATTCTCAAACGAGCTACCTACGCACTTTTTATATTGCAAAAGAATTTGTTGATGAAACAATTACTGTCAACAAAGTAATGATTCACTTTCGCAAGAACTAGGAACCCAATTAAGAAGGCTTTAAATTGTGGCATTATGTTCTAGGAAGTGATGATAATTTAGACAATAAATTTAGTTCACCACTAATTGCTCGTTATTCCAGAGTTTGCCCCTATTTAACAAGTCGGAACTTAAGCATGTCAGCTTTTCATAATAAAGCTACTGTGGAGCGTCCCTGCTCCTTATTTGTTATAAACAATTAACAAGCACAAGTGTTAAGGGATTGGTAGAAAAGTTATAAGTCTTTGCTTACGCAAGTGGTTTTAGAACGAATTTGATTTTATTCAGTGCTTTAAGAGGCTATGTGTGTTTAAGAACTAATTATGAATGTGAAAAGCCTAAAGTGAATATAATCATCAATTGTTTTGAACATTTATTTTCCTTTTCAATTAGGCTTAACAAACTTGGATTTTAAACGTTTAGAAATTTTATCAGCTATTTAACCCCTTAAAAAAGGGTTTTTTTTTCTGAAATACTAGTATAGTGTAAAATAAATGAACTTTGTGCACTAGTAAAACTGAAAAACAATTATTCACGTTAAGAATGCACAAATGAGCATTTAAATGCAGACATATGTTTCGGGATTGCTTGGAATCCCTTTTTCAATGCAGTAGTGGAGCTTCTAGATGCAAAAACATCCAAATGAAGCAAACAAACCAAGAAAAACACGACGAAGATTTACCAACAAACAAATGAGAATAAGCTGTTGTAAGAAATGATCTCAACCTCGATGAGTAAAATTCAGTTTTAGTATAGTGTAAGTTATTTTTGCAAATTCAGGTTTTGGGGGGTGACTAGGGAGCGGGAGTGGGGTAAAAGTTACATAGAGAAAAAATATTATACAAACAAAGTGTGAACGGATCTCAGACGGGCATTAGAAATAAAATAACGCACGGGCATGGGTAAATGTTCCGGTAACTTTCGCCCGTATCAGACACGGGCAAAAGCGTTAAGGGGTTAAAGAAAGAAAAATAAATTTTTTTTTTTTTACAATTGAACCTTGAATAATTATAAATAATCTTAAAATCCCTCCTTCGTGTAAAAACAGTTCTTCTTCTTATTATTTTTCACTTTTTTCTTTCTCACCCATAAAAAATGATGGTCAGTTTTTGTTTTTACTAAAAGGCATCCTTTAATTTGTTACCATTCATTGAATTAACCAAAATGAAATGCTTAAACCTAATGTATAAATCAAAGCAAAATATATTGATTATAATTTTGTTAAACTACAAAATATATGTTGTACTAATTTTTATTTATTCTTATCGTGACGCTCAGACGAGTATATTAGTTAATAAAATATTAAAAGAAAAATCTTCGAAATTGCGCTGTAAGGAAAAACATTAGCTAAAAATCAAAAGAGTTAATGATCATGTCTGAAAGAAAATTATTAAAAGTGCATATCTAACTTGATTAAAATTGTTTAAAAAACATTAATTCGGCAAGAAATTTGAAACGTTATTCATAGACATGGAGGTTGGTTGGATTTTTTTTTTTTTTTTTTGTCCACCTTTGAAGCACTATGTGAATAATGCAAAGCATTTTATAAAATTTCTTTATGTTCTATTCATGTAAAGAATGCCAAAAAAATAAAGAGAAAAAGTAGAACTTTTTATGAAACAATAATTTAAAACATCTTAAAGAAACGTTTGCCAAATTTAATGGGATATATCTGTTGCAGTTTTGAGAAAATAAGCAGATAAAATGTATGCCATTAAAAAGAATTAAAATGCAGTAATAATTTAACCCATCGTCCCTCTCAAAGTCTTGCTTTCTTTTACTTCGTCGCATCGCTCAAATTTTCCTAAACAAAAAATAAGGGCTGAAGTTTTACACAAAAGAAATCTCACAAATTCAAGAGAATGGCGAAGTTTTTCTCCATATTCATAATGCTTATATTCATAGTCTCAAGTCCTCATCTTCCGAAACTGTGGATAAAGTGTCGCATCATGCAAAATAACGAAATATTCGTCTTCGAGTGGAGTCTGTTCTCACACATAAATAAAAGCATCAGCGGAGCGTCAAGGCAAAGTAAGGGGGGAGGGCAGTTTTCGGTGATTTAGAGAAAAGTGGGGATATGAGTGCAAACTCGAGATAAAGGCTCCGGCACAAAGCAAAACCTTGAATAGAAAGCAGAAAAACCTGAAACATTTTTAGTTTTACTGCTTACTCATAGCTGGCGAAAAAATGTAACTCTAGGCGTGAGGTGTTTCGAAAGAGTTGAACTTCCACAAAACACTTTTTGTCAGGGGGTTCTTTGGAAGTATACGAATGCTTTTATGTTTGAAAAGGAATTGTGTGTCTGCTTTTGAGAAACTATGTACAGTAACGAACTGCAATGGGTGTATCTTGATTTGTTGTAAAGGATTCTTCGTTGGTCTTGCTTTTCTTTGTCATAGAATTCTTTGAGAAGTGATGATTATAAAATTATATTTTTATATTCCTAGTGTAGGAATTATTCAAGCGGTACCTTTACAAAGAATTTCAGTTAGTATTTGAATTTTGCTTCTAATTCAGTAGCTGTCACTTTTTAAATGGAAATATTTTTTTACATAATTATGTAAAACAATGTATTTATTAATTAGTGGGAAACGTTTGATAAATGTACGTATCTTGATAAATTTAATTACATTTTTGAGCCCAAAACACAAATTACACCAGGCATTTTACATTTTGTTAAATAGTGTTAAATCACACAGGCATAATAGGAACACTTCCACTCGCGTTTGAGATCTTTAACTTGCATAAATATATTCAAGTCTGCCACTAGGATGTAAATGAAGATCATTATCGAACAAAAGCAAGAAAAGATTGGAATTATTTTTCTAAGCAGTTTTGTTATTTATGCAGAAATAAAAAATTAAAATAATCACCGTTAAAACGCAAAATAACAAAAATAGTCGAAAGGGGCTTCTGAGTCACAAGGGATATTTTTTATGCAATCCGAACCTTTGATTTTTCTTTCCTTTTCCCTTATTGCTAAGTAAAATTAAAAACACGAATAAATTTATCCTAAAGGTAAAAATACAGATACACACATACAAGTAAAAACTTATTCTTACAAACAATATACTGTAACAACAATGACATTTTTACCCAATAGAAGAAAAGGCTTAAGTAGGAAAAAGTGATATATATAACTGTTTTTCATTCATTTTTTCTTACTGCAGGAAACATCTTTTTTTTGAAATTTCGAAACATTTATTTGTAGTACTGAAACCACCCAATTAAAAATTTCTTGACAAACTTTACATTCAAAGATTTTTTTTTCCCGTTTATTACTCTCAAGACAGCTAGTTTACAAAATTTGAGACTTTAGCTTAAATTATTTTTCAATGTCGATGTAATTTACTTTTTCATTATTATTTAGTTACAAATATCATGCACTCCTATTTTTTCTTCGAAACAGTAACATTCATTTAAGTACTTGAAAAAACATTCTGAAAAAAAAAAAATAATATATATATATATATACCTCTAAAAGCCCCTATGGGCATCTGGAGAGCACGCTGGTGCGCTGCGAGAAATATCAATCTCTCAGATTTTTCGCATGTTTATAACATTTATTACACGTGTGGAAATATGGTTATATGAAGGTATAAGAATAAGAAAAAATAAGTAACTTGTCGGACATATAAATTTAAGTGAAACATTTCAAGCCACCCGACCTTACCGAGGAATAAATTTCCAAAGATTCATTTTCCCTTGTAAGTGGGAAATTGAAAAAGAATGATGCCGATGCTTGAAATTGAACACTCTTATTTTTTCATCCATATTCAGAATCGGGGAAAGAACCGAGTCAGCGAATAATAAATAGCTTGAAGGGCCGCCAGTAATTTTTTCGATCCGAAACATTGTGACTAGATTTCATGAGCAAAAGAAAATCTTCACCCCGATACAACTTCCCTTCTTTTTTTTAATATCCCACCGCGTTGAGATACATCATCATTTTGTGAGAGAAATCTAATAAAAGAAAATTATCGAGAATATATAAATTGAGAAAAACCAAATAATCAAAACTCTTGAAGAAAGAGATCCTTGAAAAAGTCTGCAATCTCTGCGTGACTTCTATATTTATACCGAAATTTCACACTTCGCATCAAATCCTGAGTCAACCAATTTTGATTGAAAGTCATCAGCAGAGCATTAAGCAAAAAAGAGCTTAAGTCCTTTTTTTATATTTTTTGTGTACGCATTTCCATGCTTTTGGTACTTTATCGTAGGTAGCAAATAGGCACTTGAAATCTTCACAGATTTAAGGTTAAAAATGTTTTTGGAAAGATTTGAAAAACCGCCAAACTATTGAGATTATTTGCGAAGCAAAAGCATTATTTATTTACCGCTAAGAATGAAAAATTCAAAGCTTTATTCTACACAATAAGAAATATTAACGAAGGAACATGTGTTTTTCGTTAACAAGATTCGTTAGCATTGAAATTAATTTTGATACAGTGATGGCTTTTAACACTTGGTGATTACCGTACTTAATTAAAGTATACAATGACAGGCGCTACAAATAAATGCATCAGTTAGCACAAACTGCTGAAGATTGTAATTACTTGTCAGGTACAAGATATATTTTGTAAATCGTTGTCATGAATTCCTGATGATATTGTTTTTAAATGAATATGAATAAATTACTCCAAGACTAGTAATCTAATAATAAAAAATATTTCAAAGTTGGTTTTTCCTAGTATATGCACTGTGATCCAATACTTTTCAGAGGTAGAAAACTGAAAACGTTAAGCTTAAACGAGGGTAAGAAAAACAAAAAGCCTCGATTTTCAACTCCAAATAATCATTCTTTATGAAGCAAAGGACAAGTACATAAATGTTGTTATGGAGTGCATAAACTATAATCTTTATTAGGAATAAAAGTTGCGAAACAATTGCTTTCAATCTCTCAGAGAACACGACTAAAAAAACCGATTTCAAACGGTAAAAAAAAAAACTCAAATTAAGTTTTGTTGTAATAGTGTTTAATAACATAATATGGTTTTATGAAGTGTGGTGTTTAGTGAATAGTGCATTTGCTTGGGAAAGTATACATACTTATATCATATTTGACAAACGATGCAAATAATAAAAAAAACAAGTATACAGTATTTTTATTCAGTTATAAATAACTACTGGTTTACTAATGATCAAAGCTTCTTTACTTTCTTATGGGAAGGAAGACTTTGCCCCGGAATTCTGATATTTCACACAACAGAAATTGATACGACTTTAAAGTTGCGGTTAATTCTAACTTATTGCAAAGCTTGACAAACTGACATACATTTCTTAAATTTAGTTGTTCATAAAAGTTTTTTAAACAAAATCAATTGCACGAAGTATCACCAGAACCTATTTCCAATTAAGACTCTGTCAAATATGGAACATGAATTATTTTTGTATTACTTAGAACAATCCTGAAACATAAATACTTATGAGAAATTAATATAGATGACGTGGAACTCAAATGCATAGCTACTGCTTACTTTTACTAGAGTAAATAATTCAGTTAAAATAATCTGTATATGTGATATTGTTGTTTCTAATGTTTCTCGAACTGATTTCAATTAATAAGGGATTATTTGAAATTCTTAGTATAATACACTTATTCTCCTTAATATTTCAAATAAAATATACTCCTCTTCTTGCGGATTCTGATAATAATCCTATGCTGCAAATAGTTTTTACTGTTGTTGACAACCACCTCAGGTACTTGAAATATTTTGTGTTAGAGTTAACGCTAAAGATGCGTTATAAACATAAGCAAACTGAAAATCTCTGTTAGCAGCCCTTATTATCTTTAGAATTTCCTGTACGTCCTGCAAATGAATTTTTGAACTAAACTTTATTTGACTTTAAAAACATCATCCTCATCTTAAACCTTTTCTTATAATTAAAGGTTTCCTTTATCATGAATTAGATTTATTTTTTTTTTTAAATAATTTGTGATTTAACTGCAAAACCAATGTATGTATGTATGTATGTATACGTAGGGAAAGGAGAGAGAGAGAGAGAAAGTGGAGTGGGGGGAGCGGGATTTTTCTGTGGACTGAACAAGAAAGACTTAAAAGCAGGAAACAGGAAGAGTAGAATTATTCAAATTTTGGAGGAATCTGTATATATTGGACAATAAACAACTTTATTCGTTTGATTCCAACATTCGTCAATAGTGTTAAATTTTAAGGTAACACCTTAGAAATGTAAAAATCTCAATACTCTAGCTTCTAATTCCGTTTTCCTGAAAAGATGCAAAGAAGAGAAGGGAAAAAATCACATGACTTTCCCATTCTCTCTTAATTAGACGGCGAACGTAACTCTCGTTTTGTTTCCGTGTAGGAAGATTTGTAAAACGGTTACTACACGAGACAACAAGGGATTTGGAGGCTTTGCTGGCATCAGCTCGGGCTTGTTATGCTAATGAAGATGTCTACTTTTTCTGTTGTTTTTTGGTTGCCTTCTGTACGCGATTTCCACTTAACTGGTTGTATTTCTCAAGGCAGCTGAAAAATGTAGGATATAATCTGCCGCTTGGAAAACTACGATGTAATTACTATTTATCTAACTTAAAGAAATTCTTAATCTCTTGAAGCATTTTTATACTTTAGCTTAAGAATAGTATACTAGCAGAAGTACATTCGAATTATTTTTTAATATTCAAGTAAAATACAAGAAGCTATAAACACACAATTAACCAATGAAAGTGCCAATTAAAAGTAAAATTACTTTTAATATTACTTTTAACATATATTTAAATATATATACATATAGGCCAAACCACGATAACTGAAATTTTTGTCCCCTCCGCATCAATTTTCATTATTTTTTTTGTACTCTTTCATTTCATACTTGGTTCAATTTTCATGTCAGAATTCTTTTAGCATTCCTTATCTTCTATAATATACAATAAAAAATAAATGTTCAATGTTTTAGTACCGATTGAGGACTTTCTGCTTCTTTACCAATTGCATTTTTCATCTCTAAGTTAATGTTCTTCAGGCTACAGTTGAACACGCTGTGACGCACTTTTAACATGTGATTGCCGTAAATGAAATGCTCATTGAAACACAATTATGTGGGAAAAAATACGTGCTTTTGTTTATAAGTTCTTATTTTTTTATTAATGCGCCGCTCCCTTCTCATGGTAAAAACTTGAACTACAACTTTCTTATTGGAGATTTCTTTTCTCCTTATAACGTCTATACCAATGACATCAGAATAAATTCGATGTTGGTCTAAGCAGGATAACTTTTTAACCACCACGCATTCCTATATATATATATATATATATATATATATATATATACACTTATATATATTAATGGGGAGGTGCGTGTAGACGGAGGGACATTTCAAGAAAAGAATATTCTTTTCAAATATTTAATCGAAACTTGAATTGATAAAGAATTTTGGCTTCAAAATTAAATAAAAATGGCATGCTCTGTACGTAAAAAGTGCCTTTTGTACGTTTTCAGTTCTTCATAAAAATAATTTTTCAATGAAAACTAATTCAAACGCACGAACACAGCAAATAACATGGTAGCTGTAAAAGTACGTCTCCAGTAAAATTCTTTGCATGGAATGTTGCGGATCAAAATTATTTAAGGAAATATTCAATAAAATACGGGGTTAGAAATCGTCGCATTTTCTCCCTAGGGCTGGAGAACTGCCACCACTGAGCGCCGTGGCATTGTTCGAAAATCGAAAGGGAGAACTTTTACTCTGCAGTTCCTTCTTGTAAAGTCAACAGCTGGGAAGGCCCCGAAGAAAGTACACTCTAGCTTGACTGACAGGAAGCACTTTATTACTTCGCTGGAGAGATCGGAATGTACATATGAGAAATTGGGGTCGGAAGTCGGGGTTTGGAAAGAATTCATTAAAATTAAAAGTATGTAAATAAAGCCAAAAGCGTGACGGCCGAAAAACGAATAAAATCTACTTGATAACTTTGGATATATTTATGTTTATTTCAGCAAAATATTGAAGTAATTATAGTTGTTCAACGGATTAATTTAAATAAAATTGCACAATAGCGTAAATATGACATACACTGACACACATGATGCTTCCTTGGTCCCCAACTAGTTAAAGGTACTTTTTGCCACAGCTAGAACTCTACCTACAATTAGTTATTTTTTCCTAAACTTATTTTATCCTGTAAGATTTGCACTTTCTTTGTTCTTTTTAAATTTTATATTAGCCAAAGTCCTCTTAGATTATTTGGTTTTTATTTGACAAACAATGTATCAAAAATTAATTTGCTACTTTCAAAGATGTGCATGAAGAAATATTAATATTTTACACTTTAATTGTATGCATATTTGGCCAGTAAAAAGCATTACCCCTCCCCCTTTCCTACATATATATTTTTAAAGATAATTAATGTAAAAATATATCCATTGAAAGTTTTTATTTTTCATAGAATCAGCATTTTCTTCTTTTCATGAAAGGTCGACAGGGTGGCGTAGTGGTAAGACGCAGGTCTCGTATGCCCAAAGATCGCAGGTTCAAACCTGGCCCAAGTCGATGGATTTTCAAGATGCAGAAAATCGTCTGCGTCCATGTCGTATGGTTATGCGGCATGTTAAAGATCCCTTGAGTATCCGATTGGCATGGATACTCCTCGGCTAACTTAAATTCCTAGTGCAGATTGCATCAACAAGAGCTCAGGTGCCCCATCTAGGGGAAACTAAGCGTCAAAAAATTGCGGCAATGGTACCACACTCATTGTGGTGCCGCTAAAAGAGTTGGTACCAATCTCTGGGGACGCACTAGGTCTGCAATGGTTGATGATCAATGCTGAAGCCCCATTAGAAAGGGAAAAAAAAAAGAAATCTTATCATGAAAGTAACTTAGGGATTTTATTGAACAACTCCATAAAGTAAGTTGTAGATGTAACTCACAATTTGATGTCTACAATACAACTGCGTAAAGTCGCATCAAACTAAAATAAATAATCAAAAAACAATGAGAGATATGCACCCCAAAAAACATTTATAACGCCATTCAGTTTCACTGTGAGAGCATGCATGTATGCATTTCTGCAACACAGCAAGTCTGCCAGCAAAAGTAGAATAAGTCGGGCCATTTGTAATAAGTTCTAAACGCTTACGGATTTGTACAGTGGCAAATAGGCATATCTCCTTGAATCTAAAGCAATTATTTGTCCATCGTTAGGAATTTAAAAAACTAAAAATTACATTTGATTTTCATTGGGAAGGAGCCCCAAATTTTCTTTATTTCTTTATTTAAGAAATAGTTTAGTAAAAAGTTAATTACCAAATATTTGAAATAATTATCTTCTATTTTAGTTTCATTTTAGATTGATTTTTAAGTGCTTTGGGAATAAATGTATAATTTCACTATTGATCGTTATTATTATTTTTTAAACAGATGCACTGTACGTTCCAGAAATAAGAATTTTTCCCAGCGCTGAGCAGAATTACTCTAGATCTAGCATTAGTTAGATAGTAATTTGCAGTAGCATGCATTTAGAGGTCTAAATTGAACGACAATCCTGTGTCGCTTATCAAAAGAAACGCTTTTTATGTTTAATACGAATTTAAATCTTTCATCAAAGTTCCGAGGGCCTCTAATAAATTAATGATAATTTGATATAAATATATGAAAGTTACAATTTCAGTATTAAACCAAGTACTACTTCAGTATTAATTCAAAGATTCTTTCAGCTGGAAATACAACGAAATAATCAAAGAAATATGCTATAATGAATTGCAATCGTTTCAAGCAGATTGCAGTGTAACCTTTTTTTACTCTATGCATTATCGGATAAATTTTCTTAAGGCACTTATACAATTGCTGTAACAAGAAATTCTACCTTTCTGCTACGTTGCTTTTCTAAGAAGGCTTGTAGGGCTAAATGTATGTTTAGATACATTTTATTTTATAATAGAATCTAATGAAAAATATGTGCCATTATTATGTAACGCATGTCATGGGAATTGCCGAAGTTGCTGTCATTGTGAAAATAATTCAATGAAAAAAAAAAAAGACTTTTTTCATCATTTGGTGATTTATAGAGAAGGAGAAAACAACAACTTTTTTGCTTCCATTAATTGAAAAACTTATAACTAATACAAAATCAGCTACTTCATACATCGATAAACTGCTGTTTTGTTACTCGTCTACGAAGAAATCTTACTATATTTTGATACAATCTCACACTAAAAGTTAACTACACTAATGGATGCGCGTACCACACACAGAAGAAAAACAACTACAATGTATGCAAAACTTATTCCTTAAAAGAAGAACGATCATGAAAACGCTGAGCTATATGTGTCATAAAAACCCGAGGCAAAGACCGCTATATAGGACAGTAATGCCACTCGTAAACAAGGACTAGAGCGCGGTCAACTTCATTATCATGGCTTTCGCTCAATAAATAAGACTTGTCAAGGACAAATGTGCCATTTAGGATCATGAAAAATAGCACATTTTATTGAGTAAGCTTGGAAAATCCGCCATTTCTAGATGGTCTAACTACACGTTGCATTTCATGAATATTATTACACAGTTTTAAAAGGAAATGTCTCTATTTATGTGTCTGCGTTCGAAAAATCGAAATTCAACGAAATTCTGATTGTTTGCTGGTAAATTTAAACCGTGATGTTTTGATTATGTTTGAGGGATGTTGCAAATCACAAATGGATTAATTTTTAAATAATATTTTTGAAAATATATATGCAATAAATTATTTTTTAAGAGCGGATAAATGATGCCAATAAATTAGTTAAAACTAGTTTAAATAACTATTAGCAAATTTACTAGTTAGCATACATTTTGCTTCATAGGTTAATGTGCTGTCAAATGTCTTCATGTTTGTTAACCAATATGCCAAGAAACACGGGTTGAACTTTCTTTTTTAGCACTTTTAATGTACAATATCAAATGTTTGCGTAAGGAAATCAAATAAAGGATCTTGTATCGAATAAAATCAAAAACCTACTGCGGAGGTAGTACAAAATGTATCGCTCTGAATTCTTGCAACTGGCAGAATGTTCAATATTTTGCAATTGTTTTAGACATAGGCGAAAAAAAAATGAATCTATATAAACTTGTTTTTCTTCACGTATGCCAATGTATCAAAAGTTAACTGCTAAGCGAACAAAAAATATGAATCTTGAGGAAGTGAAGCATTGAAATTAATTAAAAAATAACCCTTAAATCACAGAATTTGCAATAAAAGTTGCATATACGTGTTTCGGAGTTAGGAGGAACCTCTTTTCGTTTAATCTTGTTATTTATTTACGTATAATTGTGTTAAACATGAAATCAAGCAACATTAAGTTTATTTATGACCCAATTTTTCGCTTTTTATACTGTAAGTGAGTTACTCGAATTCCGTTGAAATCAAATCAGTATGTTAACGAATAATTCATAATTATCGCCCAATGATGATTTAATTGGAAATTTAGAGAAAATAAATCTAAAAATCTAAAAATCAAGATTTTAATCTTTATCAAGTTCTAAATTTTTTAACCCGTAACCGTAGAAGTGCATATTTAGAGAGTATATTTTGTTATATTTTGACGATACTTTTTTAATTAAAATGAAAGCCTAGTTGTTTAATTCCCACCTATTTTAATAACTTCTACTGCTATTGTTTCGTGTTTCTACACGATACAACTATATTTATCAATTTAATGTATTTACTCCCCATCTGCAGTTCCAACCAAGATATTTAATTTCATTGGAATATGCAGTTTCAATCTTTAATATCCTTTCAATCAATCAAACTCGTGTATAATACCCCTAAAGCGAGGAAAAAGAAATCTTTTCTCTTCGTCTCTATAGCTAAGATGAAAGTTCCAAACAATAGCTTGTATATCCTTTAAATTTCCTTTGTGATCATTATCTATTTCATTCTTAAGGACATATCAATACGTCATGAAAGAAATAGACCAAGAGGCGGGTATTACACATAAAAACTGTTTCATCTCAACGAGCAGCCTAACCGAAGTGTATCCATAAATTGGAAAGGGAGCACATGCTTTTTCCGACCATACCGGTTCCTTCCGGTCCTAAAACTGTCAGACGATCTTCAGACAATTTCTGTCATGGTCAGTGAAGAGTGTCATTACGTTTTCCTACTTCCACCGGAACTAAATTTATGTGCTCTTCGGTAAAAGATAGCTTTTTCTCTCCCAAATATTATCTAGGGTTTGACTGTGTTGTTGACAATAGTCGCCAAGGCAACGAGAAAGTGCAGCTATCTCCTGAGCAGCCACAATAAATCGAGGATCGGTTAGGACATTTTCAAAGCCCAATTTTTATTCTGGCAATGCTGGAAGGGGGAGCTGTTGGCTTGTCCAAAGGGGGGAAGAGAAGTAGGAAGAAGGATTCGCAGTTTTTGTGAGAAAAACGCGACTGTTTTTCCAATCGGCCAGTGAATTTATTGCTGCATTACTTGTGGTGAAAAGAAAATTCATGAATAAATTCTTTTAAAAGATTCCATGAAAGAAAATAGCAAAATAGTTCAACGTTATTTGACAAACTCATACAGTTTATTTACTAATAAGAACGCAATTGTAGTGTGTAACAGGCAGAAAAAAATATTTGATTAAATTGTTTTAGTAAAATTCAAAAGTAAGATATTTTTAAGCAGGAGACAAAACAAAAAAAAAAATAACAAAGATAATTGCTTCAGAAAAATGACACCTAATTTCAGTTAATGAAAAAGGATCTGCGTAGTTCAGTTGACCAAAAAGAATTTGCATATTTGTTTTTCTTTATAAAAATCAAGTTGTAATATCAATATTTCACACATGATTCGTAAAAGGAGTTAATTCTACTATAATTTGCTCTGCTCTCCTGCGTTGACCTTAAGCTGATATGTACCTATACTTAAGTTAAATATGTGGAAAATGTTCCTCAAATGGTCCAATAACGAAAAATCCAACAGAGTCAAGTGAGAACAATTAAAGTCGAATCAAACCTACATCCATAATGACTTGTAAAATGCAGTGCTAAGATATTTTATTATTCGTTGAAAACTACGAATATTGGCGGCGTTAAATGTATATGTGCTCCATCATACTGTGCATGTAATAGTTACAAATCTTGGAACATCAAAAATACAGTAATTCTGAAAAACGTATTTGTATCGCTGGAATGTCAGCCTCCTTCACAAATACTGCTATAACAATTAGACTACTAACATAAACACATAGCATTAAGACACGTTAAAAAAAATTCCTTTGCGTCATGTGTCTAATATAAAAAAACTTAGACAATAAGAGAGAGAGGCAGACAGAACAATCGGTGTTTTAGGGGGTGCGATTTTCATAAATGGTTGCTATTTTCGACGTATAGATAGACGCCATACAGAACAACAATTTGTGCATTTGTTCAGACGAAAACTTGAAATTTTAAATAAATATTCCCATCAAGAAAAAATTTTGGATTGATTCCAGAGCTTACTTAGGGAATGAAGTTGTGCTATGAAACTATGAATTTAAGTGAATCAAATATAAAGAATTTATCTTTTTTTTTATGTTCTTTATACTCATTTTTCCCACAAAACGTTGACATCTAAAAAATGCTGTTGCTAATGATTAAAATTATGTCCTTGTTTCTCTTCTCTTTTAAATGAAAAAATGTAATTATACATTAGGATTTAAAAGATAATAATAAACTCATTAAAAAATATATGATCACTTTAAAGCAATGGAAATTATTCAACCGTAATGAAAAGTATGAGGCAGTGATGTTTGTTTACATATATATATATTTATTTATTATAATAATTATTACTGCTTTATTTCTTAATATTTTCATTTTTTAAAGTTTGTATACTATTAATTCTGCAATCTATAGAAGGAGTCCGTGAAATACGGTTGATAAAGAAAGTCATTTCAGCCGATATCGATAAAGAAAAAACGTCATATAACAGGAAAGTAAGTAACGATTAACCCTCATGCTTACCCCTTCCCCCCCCCCCTCCTCCCGAACAAACGAAGGCCAATCTACCTTTTCTCGGAAACGCCAAAACGCATTACGCCGACTTAATATCCTCCGACACAGGAATGGAGTTAGTTTCACGCTGCGGGAGGTTACAGTTAACGTCATGTAATATACCCCTGGGTTTTTTTGCCCGCTTTCGTCAGCTCCGACTGCGCCGAAATTCGAAGATATTTTCATATAAGCGCCCCGCCGAACTGAAAAGCAATCCCCGCTCCGTGAGCAGGAGGAGATGGGGATACCCGAGATAACGCCCCCTCCCGCAAAAGTGCCTGTATCAATTTCTACTGAGCTTAATTACATGCAGCGCAATTCTTTTACCTTAAAGGTCAGCATCTCTCTCTTCAGAGATATGATCAGCTCACGTAGCATTGAAAACTTGGAGTAAAGTGTGTTACAAGCGCTGTTTTCCCTAATTATTTACATGAAGCAGTTTGAACGTCCAGGGACTCAGTTTGTTGTAATGTATTTGTTTTAAAACTTTAAAAAACCTTTGCGCTAATATTCTAGTTGTTTTGTCTACTGTTAACTTTTTCGACTACTAAACTGTTTAAACTACCACGAATAAAAACTGTTCAAAAAACAACCATCTTATATGTATATTTCATTTAACGTGGACCAGTTACGATTTAATTTTGCGGTACGATACGATGATGACATCATGTAAAAATCAAACTATGATAAAAACTATATTTAAAAATTTGTTTAATGATTAGCATAGAAAAGCAACAAAATATTTGTGTTTATTATTGTAACTTGCGGGCTTAAACAAATTTCTTTCTATTTCTTGGAAAGTATTTCCATTCATATTTCAATTATTAATTTCCGATTCTTTAGAGTGGCAGCATCTATGTTTGTTTATATCGAGCGATCATTCTCGTGTTTAAATCTTCCGATCTTTTCTTAAACGTTTTGAATTTTAAAGCGTTTTTTACTATTTTAAAATGGTAAAATTTCCGATTCTTTGCAGTGGCAACACCTTGTTTGTTGACACCAAGCGATCATTTTCATGTTTAGTTTGATTGTTGAACTTATAGCCCCAAGATTTTCTGCAGGGGATCAGGTAGTAATATTTAATTTACATAAAGCGATTTGGATGCATCAGTTCTTCAAACAAATCAATTATGTTTTTTTACACTACTGTAAGGAAAGAAATAGCTTTTCTAAAAGTACGAAAAGGAACATTGTAATTATGACCAAATGACAAAATAAAAAATTATTACCTGCTACTATTAAAAAGTATTTTTTATTTTACATGTCTGACAAAAAAAAGAGCAATATATAAAAGGAAATACTACAGATATTATAACCACAATCTACGTTTAAATCTGGAAAGTTTTCAATGAAATTGTTTTACTTCGCGATGTAAACAGGAATGTGGAGATGACTACTGTGACGAGAATGTTGTATGCTGCAATATACAACGATGTTTCGCAATACAAATGCATATTATGGTGTTCCTAATTTTCTTCATTTTTGAACCTTCAAAGCTCGTCCTAATAGACACCCCACTGAGGCGGACTTCCTCGCTAGCAAAACGCTAAGCCTTAGAAAAATCTATTTTGTGGGCACCTCTCTATTACACTCGTTGTTTGTTGGTTTTTTGCAGCTGGTGTCCGCTATAGAGGGGTTTTACTGTATATCAATAATGATATTCCAACAAATAAACAATTCATATAAAACTCAATTTTTTTTATTTATGTTTCTATAATGCTTGTCGCACACGTAGTGACACTCTTAGACGTTAAACTGAACGAAAGCTTTATTAAAATGCTAAAATCGAACTTTCGTGACGGAACATCAGGTTCTACATCAATAACATACATACACTGCCAAGCTCCAACCTTTTACAAGGTATTTTACTTATACAGGCTGCGTAGCAGCGCCCTCTGAGCAAATGAACAAAATTTGCTACACAAATGTATTCCTAAGTGTTCGCATTCTTAATCGGATATGAACTGGATAGATAATACATATTCAGTAATTCGGATATAAGTAAACTCCGAATTTGGGAAGAAAATCAATAAAGAATATATTCAAATTTTATAAAGTCTTAAATTCAAAGAAGCTGAAAAATTCAATCAATGGGAGATCAAAACGAATGATTTGTGTAAATGCTTAGTTAAGAATAATAATTTTAAAAGCAAAAGATTCACTCAGAACAAATGATAAGAAAGAGTTACACAATTTTAAAATGATTTTTCTTTGTGTCTAATGTGACAAAAGAACAAAAACTTTGAGCAAACAACAATTGGTTTACGCAAATAAGGTATAAAACTTAGATTTTACATCACATAATATCTCTGTAAGGTCTATGCAAGAGAGAGGAGTATCTCTTGCTCAGAGTATCTAAAAGGTTTTTCATTCTGTGAAGAACATGTTTCAGCATCATAAAACGTCAAACACTAATTCATATACAATTCACAACAAATAATTTTTTTAAATTATTTATTATTAAGTTTAGTATTTAAAGGAAATAATACTAAATTTCCATCAATTTAAGAAACAAGGATGTATGCGGAAAACGTGTTAGGCATGTTAAATTTGCATGGACAAATTATAAGTTACATAAATGTGAAGCATATTTAAATGTACTTTTCAGTTGCAGAAAAACCAAAGCTTTTAAACATACTGTTGTAACTGTGTGTGTTTTATTTTTTCTATTTCATTTATTTCTTTTTATTTTTATTTTCTGTAACATTGAAGATATGTCTTCAGCCTAACATATTTAATTGTTTTTTTTTCTTTTTTTTAATTTATATTCTACTATTCATAACAATGGAGGTTTATGGGTATTTTAACTTAATAACAGGAAAGAATATTTTTAAGAAACCAACTACGTCAGAACATTACATAATTATAGGTTGTTTACTTAAGAAGCTTATTCAGTATTGGATAACCAATTATCTGCACAGAAAAGCAGTCATTTGCTCTGACTTCTTAACAAAGATGTGTAAGACAAGTAAAACTCTAAGTATATAATAATCGAGGATTTACTTGGAAAGATTTTCTCGTTAGAAAGATCAGTCAATAGTTTAACAAGACATGTAATTAAAGCCTGATAATAGCCTAATACGCTTTGAGGCTTGCTCGAAAACTTTAGCTGCGCACTCGAAGATTTGAAAATTTTTAATGTATGCTTTTTAATTTATCCATAAATAGTTACTAGTGAAATTAGATTAAATTTAGAAACTTGCAATGTTCGCCGAATACTCCGTAGAAAGTTTAAAAACAAAATGGTATTAAAAGTAAGAAAAAGCATTTTACAAGTCCTAACATCTCGTAAAAATATATTCAATGTAAAAATAAGTCTAAAATAAATAAATATGTAAAGTAATTCACAATGCTTGAATTCAGTAAGAATTTTCAAAATAAAAATATTATTAAGGTTATGTGATGTCTGTTTGTTTGATTATCGGTTCGTTCCTTTCCCCAAATAACTTTTGAGAGAATAATCCGAAGAAAAAAATCCGTATGCTTCTAATCCTCGAATTACTCTATTTTAAATTCCACACGCACACATAAGCAAAATATTTTTTTTTTTAACATGCCGAAGTCTAATACGCTCTAAACTTTACAAAACCAATTCAGTTTTTCATCTTAACAATTATTTCATATGGGCATTTATTCGCAGTACAATAATGTCTTAAAATCTTTCCGTGTAAAATGATAGATTAATTCAAGGTTACCCCCAGGCAGGGACCCCAGAGGCTGCGGGGTAAATGTAAACAAGGGTTTATTTTTCCACCAGGTTGAGAAAAAAAGAAACTCTGGCATACAGCTTAGAAGGTTAAGAAGTTGTGGAGCAATGGTCATCAATCTGCGGCTGACTACCCGCATGAGGTCTGCTGAGTTATTTTTGAGTCTGCTCAGATTATTTAATGAGAAATATATTACACAAAATCAAGCAATGCGGTAAATTTAGGTAAAATACACACAAAAAAAAATAATTTCCATCAAAATATTCAAGTGAAAGACAGAGGGCTTTGGAAGATAATTCTTAGGGAGGCCATACGGGGTCCAACCTGGGCTCGAATGCCAAGGAGTTACTTAAAAATCTACTTGTAATTTACGAACTGATAAACGCGATTTCGCCAATAGTTGTTCATGCCCTTTACTAATATTAAGCTGTGAAGGCGAAAGAAAAATTGTACCTTACACAAATAAACTACAGAATTTAGGTTTTATGCCATGTGGAGATTCTATAAGGAGAAAGCGAGATAGAAGTTAATAACAATATTGACTCACAATATGTAAAAACATTTTCATATATATTTAAAAGTTTTGAAAATCCAAGTGGAACAAATTTCATTTTAATAAAACTTAAATAACAGTTGATGTACTTTTCATGATAAAAAAATTAATTGTAAGTAAATAATTTTATTTTCATGTGGCAAAAATATGTTTTATAAATTCAATGTTCATGAAATTATGGCATTTTTTTAATGGTCCATACCTCCCATGCGTGTGGTCCAACGCCCCAGACTATTTCGAGTGAAAAGGCCCATATAATAAAAATTTTTATAACCATTAAAAATATTTTAATATTTGAAGCTCTGCATTAAAAGATTCTTCCCCTTAAGACTTTTGACTAAAGCAACACGTGCAACGTTTTGTGCCGCACTCTCTGAGTTACAAGCAAAAAAGGTTTAGATGTAGGTATAAACCAGAAGCGACTGCTTCGAGTACCTTGATTTTCATATTTTATCATAAAAAAATAACATAAAACAGTTCCACGTACCTTGTCACATGTAGAGCATGTTATCCTGCCTCCACGAAAATCCTGAAAAAAAAGTAAAATCATTAAAACGTGAATTAAAGAGAAAGGTCTGTTTTACTTATTCGAAATGTTAAAAGAAATAAATTTGGGATAGTTTTACTTATTATGTTTTTTTTGTTTTTTTTAATTTTTAATGTTACTCTAGAAATAATTGAAACATGAATGTATGAAAACTTTTTGCTCGATGTTTTGAAGATTTAAAAGCAGCATCTAAATAAAAAAATACGGTGCATCTTAGAAATATATCTCACTTGGCGAAGTTGGATGTGACTATAAAAGAGGAATGGTGTTCTAAGTTTGATATTTATCTTTATAGCTTTGTCTAAGTTTACATTTTTACTGGTATACGGTTTGAAATACGCATGTATCCTGCTAGTGCATAGTACGATTCACAATTCCTTCTTCAGACTGTTACACAAGAGTTTGGGGGGGGGGGGGTAAAAGCATTTCGGATTTTGTGACGGAAAACGTCATCAAAATGAGCCTCTTTGTTTAGCTTTTGTTTGTTCATAACAAAAGTATATTTGTTCCACACCATTTTCAGACCTAGTGCACTCTCTATTGACCAGCAATTATTCTTTCATGTGGCAGCAAAATCGGTTAGTGGTATTACCACTTAAAAATTTAGACTCCCAGTTTTCTCACCAAAGGGACACATATCCGACCATACAAAATTGCACTAGGAACTTAATTTATTTTAAAGTATACAAAGCAAAAAGATACTTAAGGGATCTTTAACATGCGTAGAATCATACGACATTGGATCTGCCAATTTTCTGAACATTGAACACCGCTTTAAAGCCCGCCAGCTTGCTACGAGTAGAAGGTCAACGCCATCCCAATGTACACACACAAAATAAAAAATAAATAAATAAAAATAACAAAAAAATAAACTTACAAAAATAAAAAAAAAACACACACACACATTCAATGGAAACCAAAAAGATAGCTTCCAATGAACACAATGCTTGCAAAGTCTGGATAGTAGCAAAAATGAGAATATTTGTAAAGCAATTAAAACAAAATAGTAGCGACGTATTTTTTTAAAAATGAATCATCTTAATACAGTTATGGGATCTATATTAATGTTTGAAATAATTTGTTTATCCCTAGTCAGAAATATTTTATATATTATTTATGTTTGGAAGTTACTTTGTTATTTATGTAACTTTTGTTGTACTATTTTAATTAAATTAATAATATTTAGGAATAAACTTCTAAAATTTACGTGTAAATTAACCGAACGTCATAACAACTTGAATATAAAATTTAGTATTAAGTTTTATCAACTAGTTTTTAAAAAAAATATTTTTAAGAATTGTAATATTTATTTATTTATTTTTTTTTCGCTGAGTTTTAGTTATTAATATTTTTAAAAAAGAAAAAGAAAAAGCATTCTTAAAGGAATATGTGGCAATAAACCCACTAAAAAGCAACTCAGAAACCACAAATACATGTGCCTGAATTATGCATAAAAAAGTTCTTCAAAGAAAACAAGCTTCAAATTTAACTTTCTTAATACCTACATTGTAAATTGTGCTTTGTATAAAAAGAAACTGAAAAATATCTTTAAAAACGAATCGCATTTGTAAAACATTTCAAAAGTGCATTTCTTTTCGATTTCATTTTCTTTAGTCAAATCTAACCATTAAACTTTTTCCAATCAACATAAAAGCAGTTTCTTCAGAAAAGGGGAAAAAAAATATGAAATGGTTTTATTTATATGGATTTGTACAAAATGTGTTCGAAAATCATAGCAATTTCTCTATAAGGATTCAACGCGAAATGTTTGATGCATTAAAAGCAATATTTGTTGGATGGCCATTAAAGGGCTTCAATAAACTATGTTTTAAAAGAAATTGAGAGCAGTTTTTCTCAGGTTATTTTTATATCTTTTATGGAAGCAAGATTTGAATAGCTAGAAAGGAAGGAAAATATCGTCTCTAGTCTAGTTATTTTTTAATGATTGTCGATAAAATTGAAATTTCATTCGGCATTTTTTGGCTTGTGATAAATTGAGAAAAGATTGGTTTCAACTTTTCTTTAGGAGTATAAAATATGCATTCACACATTTTGAAATTCATATATAAAGTACATTACGACGAATAATACGCTTCAAGTGTAAGCACTACATTTGTATTGATTTCCCAAAAAAAATACGGATCTCATAATTATATGGCACTTTATTGTACTTTAAGTAAAAATTCTCGAAGAAATAAATGCAGTAATATTTTATTGCAATAAGATGATTTTTAGTTCTTGACATCGTATGTAGAATTAAAAATCAAAAGTTCAAAGAACTTATTATTGTGTTGAGTCTTCTCCTGATAGATATGTTTGTATAGACCCAGAGGCGAGGGGTCTTTTGGGCTTTTTGTAATGAGATGTTCAACAATAATTTAGAATAAGAGAAGACTTTTTCATGCTGAGGAGGTTTATGTAAACTTTAAAATATCCCATAGGACCAAATGTTAAATATGTTGTAGCGTTCGACGCGGGAAAAGAACTTTTCGATGAAAAAGGTTTTCTCTGGATTTCAGGGTTCATGTAGATTACAAAAATCCACGGTCACATAATTCCCCCCTCCTCCATCAACAGCGAATGTTTTTTTTTTTTTTTTTTTTTTTTTTTTTTTGAAATAGTTTTTTTTTTTTTTTTTATCTCTTTCGTTATTAGCGATATTTTTGCTACATAAAAATAGTTTTGTTTACACACTTTTACTAAAATAATTATTTATTTAGTTGTTCAAACTTATGGGAACTTAGGCTGAAAGTTATGTACCTCCAATAAATAATGTAGCATGGGAATAAACACCTTTTTCTCGTTCTTCATAAAATGCTGATCGAGCTGCATTCTACTTAACTCAACGTACGAAACCTAAATCAATTCAGCTGATAGAAACCTGGCACCAGATAAATAAAAGTACTTTATTTATCACGTGTATGTTTGGCCGATACTTAGCACATATAAGAAGTCTTCTCAAGCATATTTCCTTAGAAATAATTCCATGTTTTTTGAGCTGTTTTCAGCCATGTATTTCAGCTATGTATATTCAGCTCGTATCGAGCACTAATTCAGAGATGATTTCATATCTGTATCATCATAGTTCATCTTGTCATATAATAACCATATCATTGCTATTTATCTGATTGACGGGGCTCTTTTCAGCATGAGCAAGCGGCTATTTAAGAACTACGGAATCGGAGCTTTTCATAATGAACATTAGGAAAGTAAAAACTTATTTTTGGAATTTCTCATTTCTTTGAATTGAAAAACGGGTTCCATGCTACCTTGAAACACGTGTAGGCAATATTGTTGCAATTTCGTGCGTTAATAACGCTGTGTTTAAACATCCCTCCCCTCTCCAATAGGATTTCGTTTTTTTTATTATTATTATTACAGAAAACATGTCTTCACTTGACATTTGACACTTGACATTTGACACTCTCTATTGACCAGCAATTATTCTTTCATGTGGCAGGAAAATCGGTTAGTGGTATTGCCACTTAAAAATTTTAAGTGCCGTTTAAGTTAACTATTTTGAATACATCTATCTCATAGTAACTCATATGAACATGATATCAAGATCAAGACTTCTGGAGGTAAATGCTGTGCGTACCAATTTTCATGAGAACATTTTTAATCAGCGCAATTTCATTTCACTATTTTTTGAATCATAAAGTCCATGAAATCTCAGGGCCGCTTATATATAAGATTTATTATTAATATTGTTATTGTTATTATTTAAATTTTGCTTGTGCTTCAGACAAAGCTGCCACAGATATGTAAATTACTCGAGAATATGGTTACTACGCTCTTATTTCAGAAGTTAACGGCTTGTAAAAAAGTCTCATACAAATCTATTTAATGTTTAATATTAATATTTTCATTTTATCTTTGGCAAAAATAAAAATAAGGTTTTTTTAATGGAATAAAACGACTTCAGGCTTTATGTATTACTCTTAGCGTAATCATTTTATAGTACCTTGTCAAAAATGTTTTTTCTCTGTTCTTTAATTTATTTTATCTATTCAGATTTTTTGTAATACCTGAAAGAATCGTTTTAAAAATTCAGCTCTGCGTTTTCTTACGTATTAAGGATTCCATTTGGTTTTAAAATTTATCCGATCAAAAATATGCCTAACATTGTAAGGGAAAGATTTTGTCATATTTTACCCATCAATAGTTATTTTGTTTTCTTTTTTATGAAAAGAAACTTTTCGTGCTTCGATCAACCGTTAAAAAAGGTTATTTTGAAGAAGAATTAGTTATACTTACAAATCTAAGGATGGTACCCTGGAAAAATAGGCTCATTTAGTTTTAGAGACCGAACTTCTTGTATTTTCAATTTCTATTCGGATTTCGAATGATTGTATTAAAGACGGTTTAAACTCGACTTTGTTACAATCACTTGCAGGAAATTTATAAATACTTATCATTAAAAGAAGCAACATGCCAGCTTCAAACTTCTAAAATGCCATTTCCGCACAATACTCTTAAGGAGAAAATGGAATTTCTTCCTTTAATATCTTCCAAATAAAATCCGAACTTACATGCTACCTGCGAATTAAGCTACCTAAAAATATCGAAGTTAAGACCAGATTCGAGATGATGATGGTTGATTGGGAGGCAGTAAAACACGCGTTTCGAAAATCGCTGTTTGGAATGCCCCTAAACTTTCAGTAAGAAAGGAAATAAGAAGAGCCAGAACGACTTCCTCAGGAGTTTTTCTTGCACTTTTATTCCCGAGACTTGAAGACATAGTTAAGGCAGAGCCCCGTTTTAACTCTGGCAGAATTAGGTCTCATTTGTAAAATGGGAGCTAAAGTTCCATAAACCTTGGGTTCGGAATGCGTTCCACATCACTAAGAGGAGATGCGTTTCCTTTTAGTTACACTATGGAATAAACCTTAGATCGAGATGAAACTAGTTATAGTGGTCAAGGAAATTAATTGGACACGATGTTGTTCATAAGGATATATGTTATTATAATAAAGTTCCAAAATCAGAAAAATTATAAACCTTCTGAGTTCATAGATATTGAATGTGAAACTAAAAGTAAGAGTTGAGTTACCTTTGCTATGAAAGTGGTTTGATCATTAATTTGTAGGACTTATTCGAAAACGCAAAAACTATGATCTTACTAAGGACTTCAATGTTTTCAATTATTGCATTAGAACCTTCTGAGCATGAAAAAAAAATGCATAATGTTCGATTTTATGTCGTTGTTTTTTACGTGCACAAGTATTGATAAGATAAAGTTTGGATTATCTTTAAATTAAAAAAAAAGAAAAGAAAAAGCAATAAAATATCTTGTTTTTAGCCTACTTTTCCGTAAAAGTAAAAAAAAATAATAAAAAAGCGTGAAAGAAGGCTTAATGTATTGTGAAAATATCGTTAGAAATTAAAAAAAGTCAAAAATAAGTTAAGTAATTAAATAAAGATTGAAAATAAAAAAATTTGAAAGTAGGGTTTTGAGATGGGGGGAAAATTGTGTCGGTCTGTCTGTCGGTATGTTTGCCGGTATGCTTGTCGGTCTGTCAATCTGTCTGTCGGTCTGTCGATCTGTCTGCCCCTCCCCCCCCCCCCTAATAACTTTTGAACGAATTGTCCGATTGGAAAAAATCTTTTGCATTCGAAAGATCTCGGTGAAGACATCATATTTCTATATTTTACTTTTTGATTTGAACAATTTTGCGTTCAATTTTGAACAGTTCAAAAAATTTAACATTAGTACCTATGGGCGAAAATGAAGCAAATTATGTAAACTCTGGGTGCAAGATCCCAGTTCTGACGAACAAGCTCACTGGAAGAAGGTTTTGGCGTGAAATATTAGTCTGAACAGTTTTTCTTCATTTTTGAACAGTTCAAAAAAATTAACATAGCGCTTACGGGGAAATTTCAATCCTATATAAATCCTGATCTAAAGGACCGATTTGCTTGGAACAAACTTTATCGGAAAGCTCTTATAACGTAGAACATGTACAAATAGAAAGTTCATCCAGAACTAACGAGCCTATTTTCCTATGAAATTTTTTTTTCGGGATTTTAAAGGATATTTGTCAATGAATAAATGAATGAATGAAAGAATGAATGAATGAGTAAATAAACGAGTGAAAGAATTATTGAACGAATAAATGAGTGAATAAATGATAAAATAAATAAATGAGTGAATGAATAAAAAAATAACTAAATGAGTGAATAAATACATGAATGAGTAAATGGATGAATGAATAAATGCAGGCCTGAATAAATGAAAGAATGAAGGAGTGAAGGAATTAATATGCATTTTTCGTTGAAAAAGGTATATTTGAAGTAATTAAGAACTAAAGCTAAATGAGAAAGAGAGAGAAATAGATATCTAGATTATAATTTGAATTTGGTGTATAGGGGAAAGTAGGTTCGTATAAGGTAAAGCTAGGATAGATTGCGCGGTCGGAGAGATTGCGCACCTACGAGTTCGAGGGGAAGGAGTAGGGTGCACACGACCAAACGCCATGCATTTGTACAACGACAATAGTGGAATGTCCACTTGAAAGTGCAAGTTGATTGATATGAACGTCTGTGATTAAGCATCGATATTCTATATTTTTTTCACAAGGTAAGTGCTTGAATTTTCATAATGCCTTCTTCGAAATTCTATAGAGTAGCAGTAGTACAAAATATTCTAAACTTAAGCGACTTTTCGTCAGCTACTAAGCTTGACTAACAGTGGGAAGGCCAGCATTTCTTTCTAGAAGCAGCGATATTTAAGTAAAGGCCGCGCAATCTGTCCTACCGAAATGGGATAGTTTGCGCGTTTTGTACTTAGGAGAGATTGCGCGTTTCTCCCGTTAGTTTTCATGCTAGGAGAGATTGCGCATTATATTATTATCCATAGCTTATTGGGAATGCAGCATAAATTGCAAATTACATGTGAAACGTATGAATCTATTAAATTCGCTGCATTAATGGATTAAAAGGGGCGTTCTGAATTTTTACTAAAACATAAAATGTAAAATACTTATGCCCTCTCAATACATTTTTAAGACTTGAATATTTTAAAACTTTAAATTGATTTTAGAAGTTATTTCTTTACATAAAAAAATTCAAGGCTGTCTCTTTAACAGGCATTATTAAATATTTTTACTATAGTTCTATATCGAGAGGTAAAGTTGTCGTGACTTTATAATTTGTGTTTTCAAGGGACTGTGGCTTTTTATACCGTATAAATCGTTGAAAACAAGTTCGTGTGATTTTATTTCTTTTGAAGATTTAAGTTATGAAATATATGTTTCGGAACTAAATGTGTAAATAAAGTAATTTGTGAACAATCTTCTTTTCTTAGATGAAAATGTTGCTAATCAATTAATAATGTGCTAGTTTTATACAAATATTCTTATAAATAAATTATTTTTCCAAACCGTTTAAAGCCGTCAAAATTAGAAAGAAAACAAAGTGCAACGAATGTTACTGACCCGCACATATATTTGAGAGAAAAATTAAGAAAGAAGCAGCTACAAAAAAGAAACGAACGTCTGAAGATAAGATGCTTCCAGAAAAAGTGGGAACCGAAAACTCGCAGGAAGGAAAACAAAACAAAATGTCTGAATTTTGAAACATCTTCGTCATCAGCCACCTCAGAAGAAAATAATGTCAAAATACTGAATCTTTGGGACCATATCCGACAGGACAACGAGGATGAGTGCACTGAATGTCTGAAGCTGTACCAGGAGACAACTTCGACCAGTGACATTAATGCCTACCGTTCCTTTGTAGGGACAGTCTGAAAAGTACGTCTGAAACACCCAAAAATAAGCATTTCAACAAAAAAAATGTTTTAATGTATTCCTAAACTTATAATAACCCGTTAGGAATACATTAAAACAATTTTTTGTTGAAATGTTTATTTTTGGGTGCTTCAGACGTATTTTTCAGACTGTCCCTAAAAAGGGACGGTAGGCATTAATGGGTTAAGTGTGCTATTTGTAGCAGATGAGTGCACTACTTACACCAATAAGTATACCGATTATGGACGACAACAACTTCGGTTAACAAACAAAAGACATTGAAATTGGAAATGAATAATATTACTAATTATAATTTAAACCTTTTTTTCTTCTTTATTTTGTTTCTTTAATTAAAACACTGTTTTTTCCGATTCTGTAATCATTGAGTTAAAATATTCATTCCTGTTAAAATTGTATGTGTTTATACAAACCCTACAACAACATAGTTTTAGTATAAATATTATTGCTAACAGTTTAATTGCAGTTTTTATGAATAACAATCTCTCCTACCCATGTGCGCAATCACACCTACCCTGTAAGGACAGATTGCGCAAATTAGTCTTCTTGGTTTTTTTACAGCTGTTGCATTAAATTAAAGCAAAACAACGAAATATCAATGGAAATGCATAAAAAACAAATGAAGCCACAGTTATTCATCACTAGTTTAATAAAAAAAATCATATTTTGATTTTTTTTAATTATTTTTCCAACTGTGCGCAGACTCTCCTAGCTTTACCTTAGTTCTAGACGGAACTTCTTGTATAAATATATGTTCATCTGTACTTATTTGCACAATCATATGTTTCGCACTATCTCGTAAAAACAAAATAAGCTCCAAAATAACTCCACATGGATGAGTAATAAACACATTTAATGTATAGAGTAATGAGGTCGAAAGAATGGCAATTCCTGGTCAAAAATCAAGCTGATTCAACTATTGCAAACTATTTAAAAGCATCAAATTCGGCATCTAAAAGTTACAATGCGCTGTTTATAATAAAAAAATCGACTAATCAGTTATAATTAGTATTGTAGTTAAATTTTGGGAAATTACAGCTTAATGGGGAGGTAATGTCTGAGATTTAACATATCTGATGAAAATGGTGTATCTGACTTCATGTATGTTGTTAACAAAATATTAGTAGCTCATGCTATTGGGTATCATAAACCAAAGTTCTTTTTATTTAATTTAGGCTGAATCGAAACGAAATTTGATTCGCATCAAATTTTAACCTGATGGAGAATTAAAAAATAGTTTAGTTATGAACACAATCTTTGAGAGAATGTATCATAGCTAAAGTCAATGTCATTTTACAGAAATTAGACAAGCACACTTAAAAACGTGTGTGTATATGTAATTAATTACTTATAATAAACCCATTATAAGTAATAAAGTACTTATAATGGTCATACCTACTATAGGTAATAAAAAATTTAGAATATTTATAGAATTTCTTATATGATTTATAAAATATTTCTGTTAAGAGCATGACATGTAAACTTGCTGTGAAGGGATTGCCCCGATGAATCTTTTATTAATGCGACAATGGATATAAAAGCAGGAGTAGCCTCTGCTCGTAAAATTTTTAGCAAATACTAATATTTAATTACCTGCATATGCAACGATAAATACTTTATGACTGGAGGCCTAATTCAAATAGTTAAATATAATCGAACAGCATTCCCTCGCAAGGACGAAAGAAACATATTACCTAACCTCAGAGTCAATCCATCTAGATTCATCTCCCATGGTGAGGAGAGATCTCTCCGCTGACATTCGGCAGTTGGAGCTAAGCGGCGGCAGCTTAGAGGAACAGCCTGGCCATGCCACTTGGCTATCCATCCCGAGTGAACTCCCTTGCCCGTATCGAATGACCGCCAGTCACATCTCCCTTCCTTCGGGCTTAGTCTCATTAATGGAATTCGGAAAGGAAACGCAGATGGGATGAATAAATGACTGAGAGCAATCAACCGGTGGAAGCCGATTTATTGCCCAAGGTGCCTCTTATTCATTTTGCAACGAGGTCGTCTATGTATAAATTTTCATATAGTACATATATATATATATATAGATATAGATATAGATATATTAGAGAGAGAAAGAACGAGAAAAGGAAACGGCCAAGCACAGTTCCACAACTAAAAAATCAAAAAAAAAAAAGAAAATATCAGAAGTAGTAATTTACTCAAATAATTTACTTATGAAAAAAAATCACAAATACATGAAATCATATCAAATTAACATAAAATATTTGAAGATGCAAAGGATAACAGTCGAACGCAATCTAAAAGTGCCAATAATTTTCACACCTACATTTCTAGAGACATTCTACGTGACTCACACTTACCCTTTGGCTACGGGTACTTTTGATGAATGATTGTCAAAATGTTGATTATTTGTTAGGAACAATGCATCATCCTATGCTGAAAATGTCTTTAATTGTATTTGCAATCTTAGTAAAATCCTTGAAATTTCATGCACATTTTCATATATATCTGTGTGTGTCAATATCAAACTTTTTTAAAGACATTAACAATGTCTGTACTTGTTAAGGCTGTCTGAAGCTACATACAATCAAATTAAAGTGAAAAATCTGATTTGTCCTAGTTCTTTGGTATTTTTTTGTCTCACAGGTGTGGACGCGTACAAACAAGAAGGTCACGCGGGTGTAAGGGTGTACGAACCTGTATACGCCAACGCATGAAAAAGTAAACTTTACAGTATTATAAAACAAGATTAAATCTTCTGTATTACATGACAAAGTAGTACCCAATATAACACGACATAGCGAATTAGTAGCTATGATTTATTTTAATGAAGAAATTATAAACTTATTAAAGTGCACAGTTGTTGGCCTTTACAGTTTTTAAGTCGATTTTCATTGCAGAGCAATTAATCTTATTTCTTCCAGACCTTTGATTTTTCAGATATATAAAAACAAAAAGAACAAAAGTTTTTTAGTGATTACATTTTCCGATTTTCCGCAGAAACTATAATTTTCATTCAGATGAACTCAAAGCTGTAGTTTTAAAAAATGATAATGCTGGAGATAAACAACGTAGAAAGACACAAATTAAAAAACAATCTTATCCATAAGGGTCTTATAGTTACTAGAAGTCCTCTTTTTTCTTGCAGGAAAAGGACTTATACAACATTATTGTTTTTACCATAGAGCACTTCATTTTAATAACGAAAACGTTCTTTATTTCTCCGACATACGTGTAAGTAATTTTAATTAAAAACATGTATCTTGTCAATAAGCTTTTGAGGTTTGAAGCCGAAGCTAACCCGTCTGTGAATCTCAATTCGGAAATTAAAGTTTATTTGATATCGATTTACGATTATTATTATTACTGCTTTTAGATCGATAATTTAATTTTACTTTTAAAATATTAATTTCGGCAATGTGCTATTTGGAATCCAGTTTAAGAAATTTTCAGAAGACTTTCAGCAAGAAAGATAGTTAAATTATTCCATTTATTCCAAATTCCAACTACGAAATGCGAAGTGATAAGTCGTGCTGCAAAGTTCAGACGCACCACAGAAGAGAGACAAATCTTACTCACACACGTATAACAACCCGTATTCTCATTTATTTTTTTCTCAATATTTGTGTTAGGCGCATTTTTCACAGCCCCGCTGCTTCATCTCTTTGATGCGCAAAGAGCAAACAAACTTTGGACGTGTAGATCGATAATGTATCGATTGTTTTCCCCGCTTTCCGTCCGGATAGCTTTGGGCTGTGTGCCTCAACGTGAAGGCTTGTTCAACACCTTCGAAAATGAGAGTGCTTTAAAGTCCGGGAGAGGCTGCAGTTTTTAAAACTGGAATTTCCTTTTCCTTACTTAACGTTAGGTAGAAAACATTTATATGAAGCTTTTGTTTTCCCTTTCGACCGAGAAGTGTTTGTTTTGGAAGTTTACCGATGAAAACATTGGCAAAGAAAAGAACGTCAATGTTCTAAACATACCGTATTTTTGTATGTATAAGACAATAAACCGTATCTTTCAATTATTTTTCCCTGCAAAATAAGTACTTTACTCCATTATTTCATGCTAATGTTTTCTTCATCATGAATCTATACAAATAAAACGCTAACGTAAACACTACAAAATGCGTCTTCATTTCTTTTCCACCGCTGGCAACGATCACTACTTTTATTACTAACGAAGTTGACGTTAGGTTTCTTTTTTATTGGTAACAGAGTGAAGTTATTTTGTACCCACACATTTTAAAGCTTAATTTTACCTTTTCATCTCTTTTTTTAATATAAAAATTGCAAAGTGAATCCACTGAAGTTTAAAATTTTACTAAAATTTATAAGAACGGTTTTATGAATCTAAGAAACTAAATTCTTAAGAGCGTAAAAGAGTACACATACTACTTTTTCTTTTCTTTTAATCTAAAAAATAAGCAAAAATCGATTGAATGTAAAAAGTTCTTTTTTGTGTGTCTTAACTTTAAAGTTTCTTTCTATCTAATCACCTTCAGAGAACCTTATATATTTTTTAATTTCCCTTTATTTTCTTCATTTAAAAAAGAAATTTTCAGTAAACATTCATGGAAAAGATCAAACGTGCCTTTTTTTCCTGCGTTTCTACAAATGACGTCTCTTTGTTTGACTTTCTCCCATCCCATTTGATTTGGCTATCATGAATGTCAAAAAGAATCACAGAAGAAAGTATTCTTTTAAGTCAATACTATGTGTAAAGATAACAGAAATATTGTAAACGACTGATAACTCCTTACGAAATAAAAATGTCTGTGCAAATTTCATTACTGAAACAATCGCAAAATAAGCTTTTTCAAAACTTATAGTTTTTGTAAAACATATTGTACATATACCCAAAACATTTTCTTGAGACTAACCGAAACACTTATACAGAGATCTATGTGAAAATATTACTAGATGGCTCTTCCTGCAGAGCATTTGGACAGAACGTACACAAATGGGTATTGAGGGAAGCACGATAATAGAACACAGGACATAAATTCATATAAGCAATGATGTCTAGCTACACGCACACACATACACTCATAGAAAAAGAGAGAGAGATAGAAAACTAGACATAAGATTGATAGATAAATAGATAAAGAATATATAGATAGACAGGTAGGTAGAAGGATAGCTGAATAAGTGGGCATAGACTCAGACAGAAAGATATTCAGACAAATAGATAGATAGACATATAATAGATAATATAAAGATACCCAGATAATGCTGAAACATGTTGTTTTTACCTAAAAATACGAAGAGCACTTAGAGCGTGATCCCCGGGATTGAGCACGCTTTGTCACCCAGAGAGGCGAGGACAGGATGTGACCCGACGACGTCTCGCGGTAATACCCCGCGTTCGGCCAATCGAATCACATTCATTTAAAACACATCACACGTAGAGACCCTCCGTGGACGAACTCTCAGTTAGAGCTCTTTACCCTGACCGCGAACAGGGTAACGCGATTGCCCTTTTCAGGAGGACTCCTTTCCACTCAGGAGGAGAAATAAAAGAATATTTTGCGAGCGATGTTAGTGGATGGTGTTGGCGTTAGTGTAAACGTGACTTGATCTCAGCTAGCAAGGCGAATTTGTTGTTCAATGTAGTGGCAAAACAAAGATAAGTTTTAAAGAAATGTGTGGTGTTTTAAAGCAAGATTCGAGAACAGTTTTTGCTGCTGACTACTTAATCAACGCTAGCACGAAAATTACAAATAATTAATCCTTAGTGTGAACGTTTTTCTTTTCTCTTGCATTTACATTTAAAACCCAATAAATTTTGTGCACTTGAAAATATTATAGTGTCATTCTAAACTAACTGGGCAGATTTGAGCCTTGATGTGGGTTAAACTTACCTAAATGACAATCTCGGGGAAAAAATGATATTAAAATGTAGAACAAAATTAAAAACTAAGTACAATGCCTTATAGTACGCTAGTCTGAGCACACAAATAATTTAATTTATTTTATTCACATTGAGGAAAAGAGCTTGCAAAAAAATAAAAATATATATTTTCTTGGGTGGAAATGCTGGTACATGTGATTTCTTCCTCCTTCTCCTTTCTGATGGCGAACTAATGGGATAAATGTGTGATTCTGCTTGTATCTTGCTACTACTATGAGGCTCATCAGTTTAAAATGCTTAAACACGAAAACGACACCGCGAGTCAAACATTACCCATAGTGAAACCTACTTAATTTCCACGATTTTTACTGCGAGTAGCTTTTAAATTTGCTTGCCGTACTTTGTTGTACTTTTCGCAAAAAAATACATGGATGAAAAAATAAAGTAAAATATAATGAAAATAATAATAATAATAATTATTATTATTATTATTATCATTATTATTGCCGTATGAAGTATTTGTTTCCAAGTCTTATGTAACATTATCTTGCAATCTGTAAGCTAATAAATACGAACATTGTATTGTCAGCTTACCCATGAGAGTTAAGTTTTGCGTGAGAAAATGTTTCGCCAACATACAAAGACATAATAACTGCACATATTTATTTCAACAATTTTATGCTTAAATGTAAATGTCAAATGTTTGAAACAAATCAATAATAATTATGAGACATTGCAACACAATGAGCAAAAACATATTCAATGCGGAAAAAAAAATCTGAAAGGATAATAAAAAAAGTCTGGCTTTTATCTCTTGCACTGGAGCGTTTTACTCAAATTAAGTGTCCAGACATATTGGCGCCACGTTTCCATTTCAAGTCAAACCTAATCACAAATACGTAGTTACTAGTGGAAGCAGACTCTCTTTCACAAGTACTATTTTCGGTCTTAGTGAGGTGGAAGAAGAATTTTGTCTGACTGACTGTTTTAATTTTCTTGATGGTTCTTATGATTAGTTTTAAGAAAACATTAAAAAGCATTCACCAGAAAGAACACACGTAGTATTTTGTAGCTGAATCAACTATTTTTAGACGTGTTTTCTAAGTAGGTATTTTTTGTTATGAATTTATACAATGTTTGGAAGTAGGAAAATTGGCGACATTCTCTATTTTTGGAAAAGGATTGACGACTTTTGAGCATCGGTTTCGGATGTTTAAAATATCGTAACAGAGGATTCTTTTGCGATGTTTGTTGAGAGACTACAAAACTCAACTTTTTTTTAATAGTTGATAAAAATATAAATTCTAAAAAAAGACACACACGAAGAAAAAAAAGTAAATCACTAAATTTTATTAAAGTTTTAAAAATCAAAAGAGTTTTAAAATTTTATTTCGGTTACTAAAGAAATACTATTCAAACCGAGCTATAGTTGTCTAACTTTCAAAACAGACACCCTGACAGAAATGATACTAAAACTGGTTGTGTTGTGCCGTTCTGTTTGTCATTAATAATTTTGAGGGGATTGCTGCTTAAAGATATACATTTCCAATATTTCTGTCCTTAAAATATGATGAAATTTCTCCGCTGTATGATCATACAAAATTCCAGGTTTTCGGGATGATTCCAAGGTTTTTGCTACTATATATTTTTACCAATTAGTAAAATGCTTTGCATTTTATTTAATAACCTACGTAATTATTAAGTAATCCATGATTGATTAATTATGATCTTTGGTTGACTTACAAATGGTAATATTAGGAGGTAACGTTTGTTGGCCGCACAGTTAAGTAGAATTTACCCCAAAATTTAAAGGAGATTTTGCGCAAACGTAAATATGTATACGAATTACCAAATCGATTTTAAACTAGAAAATAAAGTTGGTGTGTCATCTGAAACAGGAATTTTAACAAAAATTAATAGTTTTTCCACTAAAACTGTCGAGTTTTTTTGTCATTTTTTCCATGTCATTTTCTTGCATATTTTTGCGCAATCCAGCTGCAAAAGATCTAGTACATACAAGCACAAACTAAATAAGTAGTAAATGATAGGTGCTTCTTCAAAAATAACCTAACGTCGTCTTTGAAGCTACTTCGGTACATGTCGCCAGAATATCTGCTGGTCTCGTTTTAACAACGTAACGCTAGAATTTTTATAAACTACCCCAAAAGAAGAGATATTAAACTAAGCAAGAGATTTAATCTCCAGTCTCGTTGTAGGAGGCGACCCATTTAGCCAACCACCGACCCGAAAATATAGCAGCTTAAAACTCATAACTGCTCGCAAGGCCTCATATCGCCTGCAATAAGCCTTTTCTCTCCTTAAAAGCCCCGAAAGACGCATCAGCGTGGTGTGTTTAGTTTCATAAACACATCATTAAAGAAAGGCGTCCATATATATCGGCGAGCTAGCTTCTTCTCATGAATTATGCATGGGACGAAGGGATGATGAACTATGGAATGCGAGAAAAGTTAATTTCAGGGCCTGCTTGTTGTGGAAAGAGAAAGGAGCGTTTTTTCTTTCATCCTGGGAGCATTTGGGGAACTAATCATTTTTCAATTTTCCATCAGAGCTTTTGTTACCTATCATATTATTTCCTTTCTGGGACTCGTTGTTAGAGAAAATGTGTTTCTAACCTTTTATGACACAAAGTGTATTAATTTTAATAGCATACCGGGTTGCATTTGTGAGAGGAAAGGTTTCATTAAAATGTATGTTTACGTGTGAATCGTTATCATATTTTAGGACATGTCGCTTTTTGTTAAAAAAAAAGGTTTACTTAGGTAATTACGGTTATGTCATTTGTATAATCAACTTAAAGATAACTTCCTTATATTGTTATGTGCTATATTGGTGAGGGAATTTCACCGAAGTCGTTACGATTTTCTATATGTATGGTTATGTAATTTCATCTTAAAAACAACTTTCAAATTTAGACAACGTATTTCACCATAACACTAGGTTCCTAGATGTTTGATATAATTTTTCACGCACGACACGACTATAAACTATCAGTAGAAATTGATAAAAACGCATCTGAACGTAACTTCAACTTGCATAGTCGTCTCAAATCTAGCACAATAAACTCATCTTCGAATTGCTCATACGTACACGCATTGCTGTCGGAACTACAGTTGAGTATGATTTATGTAAAACTTTTTTTTTACTCAAGTGGGAAAATCCTTGAATAGAGAAATATAATTAATAAATGATTTAAAATGTTAGATAACAAAGAAATGAAGGAATTGAACGCAAAGTAGCTCAGCTTTGACTTTCTAGCATTTAGCGTTGAGATGTAGAACTTTATTTTTAGGTTATTTACATGCGCATTACGGTGGAGAGGAAAAGATCAAAAGCAAAAATTAAAAAAAAAACACATGAATGTGAAAAAGTTGTTTAGTATAAAGTTTATTAATAATGAATAATTTCAGCTAAATCGTAGAAATTTTTTCATTGCCCAAATAACTATAAATATTTGGTTTTTTTTACAAGAGTAACGAAATCTCTGATTTGAAACAGTGAGTGTTGAAAATTAAAATGTCGTCGTTCGAAGATTATCTGATTTCACTACTTTTGTAAAAAATGAAATGAAAAAAATTGAATATTTAAAGCTGTTTTGGGCCTGTCAAAGCATTTCTTTGATGCAGCTGTATATTACTGATAGGCTTTGCAGTATAGACAACTTTTCCACGTATGGGTATTTTTGACTCATGATTTAGATTTTTTCGTTCTACCCTAATGCACATGAAGTCTATTTACGTAAGCAAAGCATGTAAATATTTTTAAGTTTTTATATCAAAGAAATAGAAGGACGATAGTAAGTAATATGTAAACGTCATTCGAGAGGAAAATGTCAATAACTTTGCCAAAAATAGCTGTTTCTTTCCTTTGTAGCACCCTGCTACCGGAGAAAAATCAGCTTCAAGGGAAAAAGAAGAAAAGAAAATGGAATTCATCTTGTACTATATTGATAAGATGCGAGAAGCGGACTGACAAATGTCATCTGAAAAATGTAGAATTTTCATTTCAAAAGGATGTCACCTTATAAGAATACGGTGTATATAAGAGGGATGAATTCGTCTCTCCTGTATATATCGTGACAGGAAAATATATCCTTTTAAAGACGTCGTAAGGCCAGATGTTGGAATGAACTATTTTTATTTTTTTTGTACGTGTTACTTTAAGTGAGGTTCAGCTATGTGAAATAATTACAGTATTATTTTTTTTTGTCAATAATGTATGAAAGGAAATAATACATCCATAATATTAGATCTCCTTCGTAAGGTTTTTTTTTTTTTTTTGCTTTAAACGTGCATTTGTTTGTTTTTAATGAAAATCCTAGTCTTTCAAATGTTCAACTTGACAACAGGCTAACTACTCTCAAAAATTGCAACAATGTCATTACTGTGTGGTATCAAACCGTTAACGACTGCTTGTTTGAAATCCCTGATTTTGATAAGGAAAAATGCTTCCTTCTACATCCTTGAATTGCTATCGAAATGGTGTACCACATGTGTCTCAGATCCAGAAACGGTACAGACACATAGCATTTCAAGAATTTTCTAACCGTTTAAGTTCGGTGATTTGTAACCGAAGCATTGCATCATGCTCCTCCTAATTAAATGCAATATACAGGGATGGATCTTAACAAAATATGTTACAAAGATAAATAAAATATAACTTATAAACAACAGGCAAGACGTACCAAAAGCAATTAAGATATATACTTTCCGATCAACTTTTCACGTAATCGCCAAAATATATATCTTTAATTTAAAGCAGGACGAACTTGTTTAACCTGTCTTGAAGAAAACACGTTTTCCGGAAGCTGTCTTTATATCACTGTCTGAAGAAAACTTGGTTCCAGAAAAATGTCCCTTAAATTTCGAAAAAGAAAAAAAAGTCCGATTCACTGAATGCCAAATCGGAATTGTACGGTGGGTTATCTCTGGATTATCAACTTGAACTTTGGCATAAATTCTTAATTTTGGAGAAATTGAAAGTTCGAAGACACCCTTCAGATAGCCCAGATTGGACAGCAAGTGACTAGGAGTTCCTTTTCTAGAAATTTAAGAAACTGGAAGAAGTTTCTGTTCCTACAAAGATGTGAAATCGCAAGAAAAATCAACAACCGGACTTAACTTTTCGTGACTTAATTTTTCTTTACCGGGTTTTGTTCTAGCGTTCAGATAAATACTTAAGTCGACAATGACACTGTGGAAATGTTATTACCAGTAATGCCAGTAAATTCGGTTTTGTATTTTCTGTCTGTTGTTTATTAATTATTTTCTATTATTCTCGTACTTTTTTAAAAATCTATTATAGTTTTTTGCACGCTTTCTACATCTGATTTTTAAAGCAATATATAGTATTTAATAATCAATGGTGACTTAAAACAGGTGCAAAAATTGTTCATATAATATATAAAGTAACAAACCGAAATTCATCATAGTTACGAGCAGTCGTTCAATTACATCCAGCAGTTTGACGAGCTATAAATTCAATGCAAGTCGTAGGCCGAGTTTATTAATCAATCCTTCATTTATTTGCAGTCTCCATCTTTACAAAAAAAACTTCTTATTTTAAGCACCAGTACGACAACGCAAAATAAACAGCACAGGACGAAGACAACACAAAATATCAACATACTATATTGTAATAAAAAATAATTTCACTTTAAGAAAGCACAAATAAGCTTTAAAATGCAGACATATGTTTCGCGATTGCTTGGAATCCCTTTTTCAATGCGACATTGAAAAAGGGATTCCAAGCAATCCCGAAACATATGTCTGCATTTTAATGCTTATTTGTGTTTTCTTAACGTGACATTATTTTTTATTAAAGTTTACTTGCACAAAGATAAATTATTTTTATAACATACTGTATTACAATTTACATCTCGAATCCCCAGAGATTTCCACGAAACTCTTTTTATAATCTCTGAGTTATATGGTCACATGATGAAGCACCGATTTTTTGATTGGTCCGATTCTCTGCAAATTTTTAGCTCACGTTACATAATTCTTTCCCGGGTTAGAAAAAAGTAACAGGCAAGGGAACGTAAAAAAGTTTTTATGCTTCAAAAGCGAAACTGAATTTAAATAGGGGTTCCAAGTTAAGTTATTATTTTTTAATGTTATATATATATATATATATATATATATATATATACAGTAGTATCTCGGTAATCCGGCACTTAACTGGTCCGGCCCTGCCAGTAATCCGGCGTTTAATAAGGTAGTAGAGTTGAAAACCTGTTTCTGCGCAGCTATTGTGAGTGGCTTTTGGGCTCTATGTGCGCCCGTCTCTCAGCCTAGCGACAGTCTGCTACGTGATACGCTTGCTCGCTAACGTGCTGTCCTTCGTGGACGTTGGAGAAAATGGCGTCTCTGCTCGTGACATTTTAGTGTTGAAACGTCTTCAAGAAAACGCATTGAAAATGTCATTTAAAGTGAAAAAACAATCAAAAATAGACAACTATTTTATGCCTTCAACTTCAAAGGAATAGTGTAAACAACACTATGTATATTAAAATAAATAATTTGTCCAGGTATTTATATGCGTATTTTTAGTACATTCCAGTAATACGGCGTTTTCGGTAATCCGGCAGTACCCTGGTCCGATATCTGCCGGATTACCGAAAGACTACTGTATATATATAATATACATTTAGTTGTCAAAAACTACTGATTCAAAATTAATCGAATATTACTTCCATATACTAGCATTTTTTCCACTCTTCTGACGTTTAGAAATTTTCTCTTGTATTTCCCCCTGTAATGTAAAATAAAATTTAAATAAATGTTTTTTTTTTTTTGTTTTTTTTTTTTTGTTCTCTGAATCTGTAGCGTTTGTTAAGCAAAAGAACACTAAATTAACAGCGCAACTATATATAGATTCATGAAAAAATAATCATACATATTATGGATGTACCATATGAAAACAATATGATGAATTTCAGAACACAATTAGATTTTTGAGTACCTACTACTTTATCTTTTTTTAGTACTTTAATATAATAGTACGCCTAAATTTTTTTTTACTTATATATTTGTCTCTTATTCCTACTTTTTATTTGAAACGAAATATTTTTCATCATAAACAATTGAGACAGAAAGTGAAAGAAAAAAAATAATAAGAAGCGGGTTAATTACGGTTATCGCTTTGCAACTTTGAGCAATTAGGGAAAATGTACGCCTCATTAAGAAAGATATTACTTTTTTTATCATTCGTAAGCAACGAGACATCTGACAAAAAGCAACAGAAATAAAAGTGAAATGGAAATATACTGCTCTTTGTAATTAAGAGTATTATTTGAGATATCTTTTGAAAGGCCCCTTCGCAATCTTGTGACATTTTGCGGGAAGGAAAAAGAAGATGCGAAGAGCAGATAAAACTACCGGATGGGTAATTTAAAAGATTAATCAGTTCGAGTTTTTCTTTCGTTTCATGCTATCAATTGTATTTCTTTCTCTTCTTTTTTACACACGCATCGAAAGGAGAAACTGCAACAATAAGGATATTAAAGAAAAAACTAGCGAAAAGTGTTTTGCTAAACTATATCTTGCGGCAAAAAATATACAACGCATATTTCAAAAGCATAGTGATTTTTTTACGTGCCTTTCTTTTCTCATTAATGGTTGAAGTAATACATAAAAATACAATGCAGAAAATTATTTTTGCTTTCTTACATATAACTAAGTAAATGATCCTCGTTTTTTATTAAGAATTATAAGAAGTTTCCTTATTTGTTTTCATGAAAACTCTACATTATTGAATCGATTTGTTATTTTACTTACTTTATTTTTATTATTTCAATATAAGTCTCGAAACATAAGTAAATTGAGACGACACAACCCCACCTTGCCTACATTAGAATGCCAAATAGCGCAGCTCGGTGTAGGGGTTGCCAAATTTCAGAATATTCTTTGTTTATGTAAATAAAATTTCCCTTCTAATAAGTCATGATTTCGCTACTTTTCATCAATTAGATTTTTCAGAGAAATGCTAAACCAATCGGTAATATGCCCATGAAGGGGTAAAACCGGTTTGCACATGTTATTTTTAACAAGAATCGGGAAAACGTTTTAAGAAAACTTTCTCCTTTAACTTTTCTATTTCATAAATCTGTACTTGATTTTGACCGTTGACTATAGTTCCATATTTAGTAGTAAGGTTTCCACTGAAAAATTGAGCATAACGGTCTGCTTTTATTTTTGTTACTGTGTTTCACTTTGTGTTTCATTCATTTTTAGTTTTACTAGAAAATAAAGCAATAACGTCAAGTTAAATTTTCTCAGCAGTTTACTACAATACAATTTGTTTTTACTTTAATATAAATAAATAAAAACTATAATTTTATAATTAAAGTTTACGATAGTGAGATAATAAATTGTTTTATTGAAATGGTATCAATAAAGCAAAATATGGATAAGCTTTGCATTCAAAAATAATTGTTCTCTCTTCAAACCGTAGAATGTTTTTTTGTAAAATGAGAGTATAACCAACAGATATGAAGAAAACGATCCTATCTGAACAAAATAGAGCCTTTCAACTACGAGGACTCGGTCAGAAATAAAGAAGAAGACTTTTCATTTCTTAAGTGCTTTCGTGAAATTCAATTACCTGGCTTCAAAGACATAAGATGTATTTTTTAGGTCGAGTTTCAGTCTCTCTTTCGATTGAAACGCATCTTGTACAACGCTAAAAATGGGAATACTATGCTGTTTATATGTATGTGTGTTTGTTTTGGTAGAATAATGTGATCAGTGTAGTGGGGAAGGCGGGGCAAAGGGAGGGGAGGGTGCGGAGTAAAACAAGGATGGGCTTTAAATCATAGTTAAAGTTATGCTATCTGGCGGAAGTTATGTCAACTTCATCAGCAGTTAGCAGCCGTAGTATTTACCAGTCCTGACTTCATTACGACTCCGAATTCTGTGAGATTTTCAAGGTATGTACAATTTTTTTACTGACTTGCAATATATTTTTTTTGTACTTTTAGGTCGCTTATACACTAAAAGCGACAAAGACAAAAAAAACTTGTCTTTTCTCATCCGCGCAACCGCAGAGCATATTGTTGAAGGCTTGAAGGCGAAAAATGTGCCTTGCGCTTGCGTAGATGAGAAAAGAGAAGTTTTTTTTTGCGTTTGTCACCTGTGGTGTGAAAGCAAACTTTAAGGTCTAATACATTTTGTATACTGACAATTGTGCAAGTGCTAAGTATAGCATTGAATAGTGTGTCTCTTTAGCAATAACATGGTGCATATAGTTTAGATTTTCCTTGAACATTTTCCATCTGAGGCATAACGTAACCTGAATGGAGGCATGACAGAGAATTTCTCTTCTTCTTTCAAGTTATCATCCCTGAATTCATTTTAGCAATTCCAAATGTGAATAAAGAAAGCAAAGGAAAACCCTGCAATAAACGTAGAAAACAGCTGCTTTGAGTCACTTTATAAGAATGAACTGTTTAAAAAATATCCCACAAAATTTCTAAAACAAAACGAAAAATGTTCTTCGAGAGTTCTAAAGAAACAAAGAAATCGGAAGAAGAAAAAAAAAATCTTTTCAAGATAAATGTAGGGAGTCCTGATTTCTTAAACAAGGCATTATCCTTAAAATACCATAGAATAAGGTCCAGTGACAGAGAAGAAGATGACGATCAATGTTAACACTGCCACGACTTCACCGAAGAAGATCAGTACGGTGAATTGGATATGGGTTTTGCCCCCACAAACTCTGTGCACAATTTCTGTGCATTTTAGATCGAAAAGGAAGACGATGAGGTAGTTCGTATCTGTATGATGTGAGAAATTACAAATAAGATGAATATGAAAGTGATAAAGTGAGATAAGCGGCTTTGAAGGTGTGTTAACGTTCGTTCCCCTTCTTACCCCGCATACTGCGCAAGATGGGATTTTTTTTTTTTTTTTTTTTCAATTTCATGAATTTATAATGAATTGCAGCAAATGTTCAAATTTCTTTGTGTACTATAGTGGTTTAATAGTTGAACAAATAAAATGTAGTTGAAAAAGTTTTTCTTTGTTAATTTTTACCTTTTTCTAAGAGGTTAAAGTTACCTTTTTACCCCATTGTTTACCCCATTTTCCCCCGCCTTACTCTACCAACAAAATGCATGAATTTGTTTCATGTGGAGAATTTCTGGCGTTTAATCAGACAATTTCTTCCTTATATATATATATATATATATATATATTAGTTCTTTGTTCTTCAATGTTAGAAAATGTGATATAATTTATTACATAAATTACTTATTTAGTATTTTAAAAGAATAGAAATCAGAAAATATTGGTTGGATATGTTGCACTCGCTTATTGAAAAGACATCAAGCACCAAAGTATGCATTTATAGTAATAACTGAAATTGTGAACGAATATATCTACGAATCATAGCGAGGTACCTTAATCACTTACAATATCACATATTTTAAATTTAACTAGGCTGTTTAAGATCAAATACTTTGTCTTGAAAATAAATAAATAAAACCATAAATAAAATTATATTTATTTTGAATTAATTTTCTAATTTTTCCCCTAAAATCGCAAGATAAAAGATAATTGCTTTTTTATTACATTTTTCATGCCATTTAAGTAATTCTATGACATACACAAGGAAGGAGGAGCAGTTCAATTTAATTTTTAAAAAATTAATGAAAAAAAAAATTAATAAAAATCTTTGAGCTAAATATCTATATTAGCCTAGGTGTCTTCGATGTCTTGTAAATGTATTAAGTTATTATACAATTGGAAAATTTTAAGATTTGAAGGAGTAGATTTTACAAATTTCTTAGCACATGACACATTTATGTTCAGGTGTAACCTACAAGGTGTACGCTTTCAAAAGAATACTTTAACAACCATACAAATTTCTATATTGTATTTCATAGAAATAGAAGGATTTAAATTACAAATTAATCACGGTACTTAGTAATAATTAAACGTTTCATCATACATTCATTTTTATAAGCTAATATAATAAACTAAACATAATATAGAAATACAGAATTTCAATATATTTTGCAGTTGTCTGAAATATTCTGGAAATTTAATTCTAGGTAATTCCATTTACACATGGTGTCCTTATTGATTCTTATTTGGCAAAAGGATCATTAGAGAGAATAATTTAACGTTAACCTTAAAGATAACATTCGAATTCAATTTCAAAATCCATCTCCACATTTGTGCGTTTGAGCAACCGGAACTTTTGGAGAATTAGAATTCCTAGCCTATATAAGCGAGAAGAGTAATATATTTCAGAAGGCTGAAATTAATACTTCCTTCCTTAATAGACATTTATTTCTAAACATATTTTACGGTATGGTATACAGTATGGTGTATTTTATCAGTATACCTTCTTATTAAACAAACAGGCAGCTTCATTGTTAAAAAATATAATTTCTTAGGCGTTACATAAATATTTATTAAAATGTATTTCAGTTGAGTGAGGAGGCGCTGTAGCAATAGTTATACATTTTGTAATAAAAAGTTGCGGAAATTCAAAAAATACCGAAAATACTTCTTACTTTTCTATTTATGAATCAAATAAGGGAGGAAATGTCTTGTGCTCAGAACGAAGAGAACAAAGATAATATGTGGTTTTAAAACTAATTTGGTTAAAAACCGAATGTTCTATTTATGTACAAATATAGGCACAATACATGAAAATTTTAAGTATTCATTACTTGAATTGAGTATTGATTAGCACAGTTGCCAAACGCAAAGCACGTGACATGCTAATAGTATAGGTTAAATCATCACATTTTATCGGTATACTTTTTATGCAAACTGTTAGCTTCATTTTGATAAATACAACTTCCTAAACCTAAACAATGCCTAATTATTCTTTTTTTAGATCTGGTGAGGAAAAGTTTAAGCATCAGTCAGCCATTTTATAATTATAAGTTAAGGAAGTTAAAAAGAGAAAGAAATTAAAAAAAAAAATTGTAAATAATGATTCTTACCTTTTCTATTTATAAATCAAATAAAAAGTTTACTATCTCACATTAAAAAAAAAAAAAAAAAACAATAATTAAAAAAAAAAACAATATTAGAATATTTTGTTTTAAAATTACTTTAATAATACACGCTTCCTTTTAAAACTATATTGAGTGAGCTTCTCAAATTTCATGTTAAACTGAAGTTGTTCAACATATATTTAATAGTCTTAATTCTTGTGTAGTTTATTAATAATTTTAATGCTATTTTAGCATTGCATATTAAAATTAATAACTTGAACCTGAAACAAAAATTAAAATATGATAATAAAATATCTTAACCTTTCGCTTGCTATCTTTCAAATAAATTCATTATTATTATTTTAAAAACATATTATTCAAACTTTAATACGTATTACAAGTAATGCAATAAACAATATCGTACGCAGTATTATCTTATTCAATAGACTACTTATTCAATCGAGTAAAATCTGAGACTTCTATTACACATTTTATAATAACAATTTAATATGAAAAAATTAAAGTAGTTTCACCAGTATCTTTACCCGGTCCACATTTTTATGCTTACAAAATAAACAATAGAAGCTTCTCCAAAAATCCATCAAGAATACACCCCCTAGCCATTAATCAAGCACAGCATCTTCCAACTAAATTTATCATTAATCTGAATTGCAAATACATAAAGTAATAACTTATAAGCCAAAATAGCTACTAAGTGGTTTTAGAAGATTGGAGGATAATTAATTTCTAATATCTTCGGATTTAACCTTAACCGACTGTAGGGCCTCTGCAGACGACTTTTTCCTCCTGTCTCTTGGGCCCCGCTGTCCCCTCCAAGATGAGACCATTTCTGGAGTTATTTGGGAGATTCCTGTAAGGTAAAATTCTGGCATTTGTGCACTGTGCCAGTTTAATGAGATTTTAATGGGGCAGATACGGGAGCACAAATGGGAATTTAATGAGGAATTTGCAATGTGTGCCCCCGTAATAGTTTTCTCCGCATTTTCCGAAAACTTGAAGAAGGTTTAAGGCTTATGATAGATGTGATTCGACTACAGGAAATGCTCGCTTATACTTGCAATTGATTTTGTGGATTTTTAAAATGTTGATTGTGTCGTTTTTGGAATCAATTTATCTTTCCTAGAATGTTTCCTTCTTATATCTGATTTCTTTTAATTTGATTATGTACTATTAAAGTAATTCACAACACTACAAAAAAAAAAAAAATAGGCACTGTATATTTTTATTGAATCACTATTAGTTGAAATTTTTTGGGGGGAGATACAAATAGGCAAGTGCCGCTCCGAAAGGAATAAAATAAATTTATATATATATATATATATATATATATATTATTCCATTTTTTTTTCTGTCCTTTAATTTGTTGTTACTAATCTCCCTGGCATAGGAACTAGTGGTCTCTCAATTTTGAACCAGATCCCAGATGAGAGACCGTGTGACCTAGGATTGGCACCCCCATAGGTATCGTTTCACTTGGAGGACTTTGGAGTCACGACCTATTCAACGTGCACCAGATCCCTTTAGCGTACATGGCCCTCAGGAACCAGCCGCGAGAGGTTGTCATTATCCCAAACACTGACCTAAGTCGATGTTGCTTCACTTTCGGTGTTCTGCGGGAACCGAGCTTCTACCGACTGGTCCACTGCGGGACGTTCTTTAATTTAGATTAATTAATTTTATCGGATCTTAAGCAACATAAAAGCTCTGATGAGAAGATTATTGTTAAAGTATTTAGGAGAGAGAATCCTTTTTACCTCGCTTCCCTTCCAGAAATATCTCCTAGATTCGCCCCTGACCACTAGTGAGTAATTTTAAGACATGGAATCCAATAAATGAGTGCATAATTCCGAGCATATATAAAATTACTGATGTAGTGCATTGCGATTTTTTTCTTCAGGTCATAGTAATACAAAATGCATAAATTCAAATTCTGTAGCGTGTTTTAAACTTCACACTTCATATTATCATTAGAGCTCCATGATCAACATCTAAATTGACATTTCCAGCTTTAAAAATTTATTAATGACATTAAAACCATTTATTTAAAAAAAAAAATATTTTGCATTGAGCAAAATGTAACGAAAGTTATTTTGAACAAAAAAGAAAAATATATATATATTAATATTTTATGCAATTCATTGCATAAACTAATGGAGTACAGCATAATGCAAAAGTTTCTTAAGTTTAGAATGTATGTATAACTGTGTACTAAGGAAATAAAAAAAACATAGCAATAATTGAAATTAAAAAGCACTGCAAAAATGTTGCTTCAGTGCAAGATTAATGCCCTAGTAGTTTTAAATCTGGCTATACAAAACTCATTCATAACAGAATAAAGTAAAAATAAGATTATAACTCGTTTCTGCTTTTCAAACAACGCAAAGAATGGATAACAATTTTTGCACGCATGAATATTTTATTTACAGCACAAGAAGGGTGGGAAAATATTACCTCATACATATATATTTATAAAGAAAGCAATAAAAAAAGTTGCAAAAAACTTTCGATCAATATCCGCCACACTGTGCGTGCAAATTCGTTTTTTCTTCCCTTTCAAAATTCTCTAAGTTCTCCTTCTGCTATTCAATTGGGTAGAATAAATTTAGAATGTTTTTTTTCCCCTTTCTCTCTCTTACCGCTTCCTGTTGCCCTCTTTGAATAAGAATATTTGGCGAAAAGATTGGCGGCAAAGGCTACGTCTGCAGCTTTGTTTTTATTCGAAAGAGCTAAAGGAAGCTTCAAAAGAATATGTTAATGACGTATACACGTTTCCAATATTTTTCTTTCCAAAAAAAAAATCTTAACAAATACAAAATATTCAGAAATATTTTCGTAATGTTAATAGTGAGCTTTTTTGATCAAAAAAACATCTAGCTCGCATTATATTTTTAAAAATGCATTCTAGAACATTTAGAACGTTAAAAATGGGTAAAAAAATGCAATTATAATTTGTTTAATTTATACTAAAGGTAAAGAATATATCTGTAGTTGAATTAAAAACAGAGCTCTTGTTACTCTGAAAACGATCCACGTATTCAGCAAGCAATATTCCAGTAAATTTTAATTCATTAAATATCGTGTTTTAAGTTTGTTTATTTTTTTCGAGAGTTCAGTATTTTAAATTAGATTCCATTCATTATATGGTATAAAAATATTTAAAAAATCATTCTTTTCTGTCTAGAAAATATATCTCCCCCACAAACATCAACACATACGTACATTACAATTAAAAGATTAGTTTCTCTTGTTTTTCTATAAAATGACTTTCAATTGCTAAAAACACGTAACAAAACAGCCCTTTTATATTTAAAGAAAAGTCACGTGTTAGTATTTTTGCTTCCTTTCGTTATAATATCTCATTACGTCAACTCAATTATTGTAGGATAGAATGAAAGTAATAAACTATTTTTAATGACATAATTAGAAGCCTCAATCATATGATTTGTTTTTGTAAAATCAGTATTTTCATCCAAATGTACTAGCAGTATTTATCTAAGCATCGTTTCAATAAATGAAAGATTTTTTTTTTTTTTTGTACTTTAGTAAATTTTTCATTGATTTAAACGATTAGAAATGAAACATACATGTATAATATAAATAACGAAAGGAGATTTGCGAGCGAGGAGGTCGAAGTTAAAATTACATTTTGAGTTATAGAAATAAAAATGCAAAATAGCTTTAACAGCAAAAAAATTATAAGAAGAAAGAAAGAAAAGGCGAAAAGTACCAATATATTAACAAATACTTCCTTTGAGGAAAATAAATTTTTAAAAAAAGTTGTAAGCTGTATTTTAAACTAGGTTGTTAACTTGAGCTTGTATTATTACAAAAAAGCTACGATAAATATGTTCTTTTGAAATGAAGAAATGGGAGCAAATACTTAACTTAAACTTAACTATTATACAATATTCTTTTGTTTTTATTATACATTTCACTGAATACTAAATTTTATTCCCCTTCTCTACGTAAAAAATGGAATTCTTTAAAAAATCGAATGTTTTATTAACACATTTTTAAAACTCGTAGTCCTGAAATTTATGTTGAACATTCATTTTAAAAACCTTAACAATTTTTAGGTTTTATGACAAAAGCAATTTATTTAGAAAAAAAAACAATAGAACCACAATTTAAAAACCGGCATTGCATCTATAACCCTAGTTATTGTTACTATTATTTCATTTCATTTTTGCATCAATATCTGATGATTTTCGTTCATACTTTTTTTTAATAATTAGTTCTTCCAGACATCACTCACTACTTCGAGCTTCGAGACATTATCAGTGAACTCCGTGTTGCTATAAATGACTAACACTTACGCGAGAAACTTTAATACCTATCAGCAGCAACATTTAAATGTTTCTGTAAATAAAACAAAGTCTCATAAAAGTAAAATCATTTGAGCCATTACATTTATGTTAAAAACAAGGAAATACATAACCCATCGCTCTTTCATAAATAAAATAAATATTTCAAATCCCAACTTTTGGAAACACGCCAGTAGCCATCTACGGCAAAAGAGGAGAAAAGCTGTAATGAATTTACATTATAACATGGGTTTCTGAAAACCATTAAAGCGGTACAGAGTTATGTTTTCAACGTTAAAACCATAAATCAGGTTAAAGTGCTACTTTTTATTCGCAGTCTATGTTATGAATATCCAAGTAAAATTGCAGTCGTTATAAAAAGGAATGATTATTTTCCAGTTAATGACTTTTTAACTTCCAAAGAAGCGGAAAGGGTTGGATTTATAGATTACAGTGCGTTTTTATTGAAACAAAAACTGCTACTGAAAATTATCTGTATTCTTCGTAAAATATCTTGTCATTAATGGTGTCTCGTTTTTAAAAATGAAAAATGACATTTTTTTAATCAGATTTTCCGTTTGAAAAAGATTTTAAAAAATTGTGCTTCCTTTTTTTTTTAATTTATAGAGTGTTATGCGGTCTGACGGCAAAAATTGTTTAAGAGTTTTGTCAGCTATTAATCCAAAAAGACAAATAATATTTAGACAAACGTTTGATGGGAAGTGTCTAGTGACTTTTAGTATGTTATTGACATACGCAGTAGATTGATGATACATATTTATCAGGAATAAAACAATTCTGATTGAAGTTTGCTACCGAAATTGAGTGCCATATTTCTAGATACGCATTTCCTTTCAAAAATTAACGGGAACCCGTGTAGTTTCATTTATTATTCTCTTTTTTAAAGTTATTCATTTTTACTTATTTCACTTTTTTAAGCAATTGTTTTTAAACAACTGGGAAAAAATGCGGTGTTAAAATGAACGATAATGATGCTTTTGTGCTGCAAAAAAAAAAGACGTGTAATTTTAAATTTGGGCATTGCAAACTAAATTATGTCTAAAACGTATATGTAAATGAAAGTAAATAAGGTCTGCAAGAAGATATTGACAAAAAAATCGTTTTCAAAATGCTCATTGAAAATCAGACTCGTTAGCAGCAAATCTCGCGAAGCCTCTAGGAATAATATAACTTAAAAATTGAGTCATCTTTCTTCATGAGAGTTTTTGAAAGATCATGGTTTTTGCTTAAGTAGCAGTCACGAAATAAATAAGAGAAAGAAAATTAAACCACAAGAGTAAAAAAAGCTTTTAAGTGAATTATAGAATGATAGAATGAAAATACGATCGTTTCTTTTTCGCCATTTCAACCATTTATAAGGGAGTTTTTTCTGGAAACGGTACATTAAAATATGTTTTAATTTAGATTAATTCCAGGAATGAAAATATATTTCCTTATTAAAAAGGTAACATGAATTTTATCTTCCCTCTTCCGAGGGATGATCATGCGTTTCAAGCGTCTAAAGATTTTGTATTTAACAATATAGTATAACTTATGAAAATAGGTTTACTCAACTAAAACAGACCTGAACTATTTTTTAAGACCCTTCACCAATCGAGTTGTCCAGTGAAATGACCACTAAAGACTTTTTTCTAACGGGCTACTGTTGCCTTCTGCCAGTTGCCGACCTAGTGTGTTCCATAGAGGTTGGTGCTATTTTCAGCGGCACCACAATGAGTGTGGTATCATCGCCGCACGAACATTTTGACGTCATATTTCTTCATCTGAAAGGGTGAGTATCCGGACTCTGTTGACGCAAAATTGCACTAGGAATTTAGTTTAGCCAAGAGAGTCCAAGCCAAATGTCTATAGAAGTTATCTTTTACGTGCCGCATAATCATTCGACATGGGAGCTGACGGTTTTCTGAACATTAATATCCACGGATTTCTAACTCGTAAGGAGTATAAGGTCAACGCCTTACCACTACGCCATCCCAACATACACACACACACTAAATAGATAATTTAAATAGAAATGATTGTATAAAACACAAGACACACACATTCGAAAATGCACCGACTCTGGCAAGCCCGATCCTATGAACTACTCCTTACCACAACGCCACCGTGCCGGGTACGTACGGCTAAAGATATTCAAAAATTTAGAATTTAAAGGTCAAGGTCAACTGATTTTTAATTTGTATCTCTTTCTAGGAATAAAGTGAATTGGCAGGGAAAGGTGAAATTACAATAGAAGTAAAAAGAATTGTTATCTTTCCATTCTGGGTTGAGTTCTTAGAAATATATTTTTTTTTTCGGCTCGTATAGGTCGTAAAAACGAATTGAAAATTACGTTATTTCAATGGAAGCTTTGTCGGGATTTGCAAGTTGGGCGTAAGATTGTGAGTATTCGTTACGTAAAATCGAGCGCCAACTAGCTGAGAAAGGAAGCCGATAATTCCTAAAATTGAACTGATAACAGCATGCTAATCCGTAAACTACGAGTTATTTACTCGATATGGGACAAAAAACTCTAGGGCTAACGATGTCAATGAGCTGCTAACCCATCGCGACCACTAACCATTAACCAGAATCTCCCAGGAGCGGCGCCAGCATTTCTGGCGTCTCCGAAATTGAATATCCGCTCGGGTTCCAATCGTATCTCTAAAACTCCCGATGTCATTAATTCCCTTCAGGGCGAGCTAATTCTTCGAGATTTAATTCGCGGACAGGAACGCCCGGCCATCAGTCGTCCATTATTGCTTCCGAAATTCTGCCGTGGCCCCTTGTCGGGGCATCTCGCGTTCCGATCATTGTTCTCTCAGCGTAATTAATGACTCTCTAATCATTTTGCAGAACCTTCTTATCCCTTCACTGGAGTTTAGGCTGAAAATGTCTCGGACCTCGCAACATTCTTACCCACTCATCATACGTCAACTGCATCCTCGCTGAAATGTCTGCATACGTTAATGAATAACGTGCATCAAAATAATAATTATTATTATTATTATAATAATATATAAATAAAATAAAATAAATAAATAAAATAATGAAAAATAAAATTAAAATTAAATACAGTGAAACTCTTTCTAACCAGACAATCCTCAATCTAACAGACATACAGACATTCTTCAAATGCGGACACCCCTTTTAGATGGACAGTTTTTAATTCTTTGGCAACAAATCATTAACCCTAAAACAAAACACTCTTTTAGGGGCACATCTCTATTACGGACAAACATTTTTGTCCCATTTGTGTCCGCAGTTTTACGGTACATTAATCATAATATTTTATTTCAATGGAATTTATAAAATTTTAAACCTTTTTCTCAAAGTTTTCATTAATATATTTTTTAAAAGATTAAAAATTTTATAAATTCCATTATAAAAATTGAAATCTTTTAAAATCTTAACGTGTTTCTTAAGCTAAATGCCTGTTTAAATCTACAACGCCTTTCGGTTTTGGCAATTTCGAGTTTCACTCGTTTTTCAATTAAAATTGCAGTAAAACTTCTCTTTACGGACACTCCTCAAATGCGGACACCTCTCTTATGAGGAAAGCTTACCATTCTCCGGCAACAAAATCATTGGGCCTAAAAAAAAACCTCTATTACAGCAAGCAGTTTTGTCGCATTATATTCATATAAATAATATATTATTCATATAAATACTCTATTAAAAAAACATATATCAAATGGAACACTCACTTTCAGTGAAAAATAATCATTTGTATAACAAATGAAGTTTTGAAGTTGATATTAAAATGTCCAGAACAGACTGCAGTCTTAAAACAGACTGAATGAATTTAATTTTTGCTTCAGAAAAGTCTTCACTCAAACTCTTATTATAATTGCTTTTAATATTACTGCTTTCCAAAGAACAATTCCAGTTAAATCGATTTATGATATTTAAGTTACACGACCCTCTGAAGATTAAAAATAACATCATTAAAATCGATTTATTTCATCAAATGTAAGAAAAAATCCTACAATATTTCCGCCCGTAACTTTTTCTAATTATCGAATATGATCAAACGAAGGTCCGGGATCTATGGGAGACCACTCTTGATCAATTTTTAAAAAATCATAGAAATCAGTTCATCCAGCGAGAAGTTATCGATGCGCAAACAAAAACAAGAAAAAAAAAACATATATACGATACGAATATATAACCGTCCTCTTTGTGGAAATCGGTTAAAATGTATGAGGAAAGAATAACTGCCGTACAATTTCAACATAATATATAATTTACATTGCAATTTACTCAGCCTATTTTCTGAAAACAGCGATTACAAATGGTCAGCCCTAATATAGGTCCTAATAAAGCTAGACAGATATTTATGTTTATATACTAATCAATGCTAAATACCTTTATCATGAGGGTACAAATGATATTCCATTATTGAATGAATAAAACTTGCAATAAAACTTTAGAAAAACACGTGCAATACCTTTCGATAATGAGCTCCCCGTTTCTAATTAAGGAAGATGGAGGAAAATTAAAGATAGAGCGGGAAAATGTCATTTAGGAACAAATCTGCTAAGAACCAAATAAAAACAGAATTGGGTCTCTTCGCACTAAATAAAAAGATGTCGGAAGAAGGAGAATAGGAGGAAGGAGGGACGGACTAATATGGAACCATCAAGTGACATAAAGGATTGCGGCGGCTATACTTCACTGGCGTTAGCCAATTACGGAGCCAGCAACAGATAACCTAGCTCGACTCATAAACTAGAATGACCCCCGAATAAGAATCGTCACTGGAAGGATGTGTGGGGGTGCTGATAAAGGGACGAGGCACAAATGGATCCGTTAATGCGGGACGTCAAAAGACCACAGACCTTAGGCAATATTATGTTCCGGATGTTAGATTGAGAATGGAATTACGCCATTGCCGTATCTGAAGTTGCTATCTGTAGACTCCTAAAGTATTTTTTAAAAAAATATACTTACATAAAATATAGTTCAACTATATATAAAAACTGGTTGAAGAACATTTGTGCTAAAATAATACTAAAACTAGACTCTTCGCTACGACAACGATAACTTTTTAATAACAAAAAAAAACTGTGTCAGCTGGTAAAAATAGGGGCTTGTACAATAACCAAAGAAACACTGTCATATATATATATATGTAAAAGTAGTTGATTTGAAAAAAAATCAATTAAAGGTGAAGGGGGGAACAAACAAGGGACTAATCCAAGACTTGAGGAATAAATACAGGTAATTATCGGTTATTGTGACATTCAGTCACAAATTTCATATCAAGTTATTTCATACGATTTCATATTAAGCAAATATTAACATTCATACTCAAATATATATTGTATATTTATTTCCCAAGAAAGAAGTACCACTAAATAATAAAATTAGTTTGTTTAACCTTTTGCTTTACTCAGTACTTTAGGCTGCATTAAAATTAAAAAATAGAATGTTTAGATAATCGAACATATTTTAAATGTATTACGCTAATATAGAACATTAGTTTAACTTTTATGAAGCATATAACTTGGTATTCAGTTACAATCTTTCAAATACTGTAAATAAGATTTCAACTGAATAACTACTAATTTCTGCTGACTACTACTTTCAGCTGTTAGTTTTACGAACGATTTAAGCTTTTACCGTCAGAGTAAATCTAAGTATGTATAATTAATCAAAGGAAATTTAATTACACCTAATTAAATTCAAAGGAATAAGTTTTCGAACACAGCCGAAAGCAATCAAAATGGTAAATGTAGAAAAAAGAGCGATAACAGGATAATGCCAAGCCCTGAAAAACATATTCAGAAATGTCAGATGCTGGTGCTTTTAACGTAATTAATGTCCAATAACTTATTTTTAAAAGGTATGACACAGTTCTAATTAAGCGAAATATACATATTTACGTTTTTCAGCAGCATTTTTCTCATACTTTTAATAAGTTTAAAATGCTAATGCTTCTGATTAAGCCATGTTTATGTAAATAGACAGGAAACGAACATATATATTGCAAGCGACGATATTTATGAAAAATTTAATGAAGTAAAGTTTTATAAAACGTCTCTCTCCCTCTCTTTCTCTTTATACTTTTTTCAATTTCTTAACTCATTTAAATACAATTATCTTTTGATAATGAATCATGCTTACTAGAATGAATTATTATTGTTGTTTGGTGACAAGATTTTTTGACAAAGAAACAAATAAACAGATGCCTGTCGTTCAATTTGTCTTTCAACCTACAAATAAGTGCATAGGTTCAAACTCTACTACAAATTTTCATATCATTTGGTATTTATCAGCATATTGTAATCTATTTCGAAGATATATTTCTAAGCCCAGCTTTGTTCTAACAGTCTATTTTCTTGTAAAAAACAAGTACATAAAAATAAGAGTAAATAAAAACATTATAGCGTTTTGAATCTCGAATAAAACATTTCATTAAAACAAAACAAAAATGGAATTAATTAATTCAGTAAACATTTAATACCAAAAAAAGGTATGTAGGTCAAGTGCTCTAAAGCTGATACCCTCAAATAAAAAATCATTTAAAGTATTTCAAATTCCCTAAAATAGTTTAAAATGTGATTTTCTTTCTTTTTGAATGGTATCACGTCTTAAATCCCTTCCCTTCTTAAATCTCTTTAAATTGGTAAAACTTCAAATGTTTTTTTTATTTGACGTTGTCAGCTTTTCGAACCGATTTTTGGGTGTCAGCTTTAGGGCACTTTACCTCATATGATATGGGTATACGAAATATATCTATTGATATGGTTATGTCTGCCAATAGGTGTATTCTTATCTCTGTCTGATCGCACTGTCCCACATCCCAAACAGGTTTTTAGATAACGACATGATTCAAACAAAACATTTTTCATTTAGGAACTTCGCCTCAACATTTCAGTCTTGTGCATCACTTTTACAATGAATCAATTTTTCAACAGTTCAAAAATAATAAATAAATAAATAAATAAATAAAAATAAGACCTTTAAGGCGTGACAATGCCATTTGAATCTCTTATAAAAAATACTGATGGATATGCTTTAGACAAATTTTATCAAGAAAACATTTGACGTAGATTTTGACCACGAGAGTTTGAAAGACTTATTTTTTATACATAACGTAAATCATGCAAAAAAATATTTTTCAGAATTTGTTTAAAGCTTTCATTTACGGAGCTCATAAAAATATTTTACATACAATTTCAAAGTTTAGCATAAGCGTGGATAAAGAAAATTGAAATATTATCTAAAATACAAAAGAGCTAAAAAAATATTTTTTCAATAAAAATATATCAACCTACATAGTGTTCTACATGTTCTTAATCTTTTGCGCGAAGAAGTAGAAATCATATAAGAGCAACAGAAATAACTTCATAGGCTTAACACTGGACATTAAACTGGCAGTTGATTGATTGGTTTATAGATTACATCTAAATAATTGAAACGATTCGCCTGTTCGGAAAAGTAATGAACTGGAAAAAATATTCTTACAGTATACGAAGTACTACTTAGATGTTTATTATTACTATTAACTTCAGTGATTAAGAAGTCAAGCAACTTGCATAAAAATTGTTTTTGGTTCATTTATTTATTTATTTACCTTACCTCTTCGCTTAAATTTTTCTATTTGTAACATTTTTGTTGTAACACAGACTTTTCCTGTGTTTACGGGCTCTCATTTTGAAGCACTTTGCTTGAGAGTTGTAAACTAGTCTAGTGAAAAAACTACCTATAAAAAAAAAGAGAAAGAAAGAAAAAATCAATGCGCCAAGAGATAACTTTTATAAACTTTATGATACAAAAGAAAGCAGTTTTGCAAATTTTCAGACAGTCTAAGCGTTTTTTTTTTTTTTTTTTTTTTTTTTTTTTTTTTTTTTTTTTTTTTTTTTGTATTTTAAACATAATTTTCAATGAAGATTTCTAATACAGAATCAAAGAGCAATGCACACTTCTTTTTTTCATTAATTAATTTATTTTTCCGCTTTGCATCATTTCAAACTATGAAAAGAAAAATATTTACGCTAACATGACATTTAACAGAAGCATATTGTTTCTTTTAAACATAGACACCAATAAGCTTTGCTTAATTTTGACTTTATGATCCTCAAATTGATGTTTTATTTGATAAAAGTCAATATTGTAATCTTGATTATCTTTACACCAATAGGGACAGAAGAACAGAAACATATTTCCTTATTATATGTTTTGCTGACTTTGCTAAAAATAGTGTAACTTAAGAAAGATCAATGAAAAATAAATCGGAAAAATAGTTCAGTCCGATTAGTTAATAGTTCATTTGTATGGAATATTTTAATAAATCTAAAATTATGAAAGTACGTTGACTATGTGAAACCAGCCTTTTTTTAAGTACATATCAATAAAATATGTGAAAAAAAAAACTATATTTGTCAGTTTTCTTGCATTAGTCTGTAACACCGTGAAAAAAAAGCGTAGAAACCTTGACTTTCAAGCAACATAACACATTATTAAGGCTCGACCGATGCATCGGCCTCGCCGATGCATCGGCGCCGATTGTTCAACAAAATTGGCATCGGCATCGGCGGCCGATGTTAACTTTAGAAAAACATCTAAAAGCCGATGCAAGGCCGATGTTTTTCGCAGGGACAACTTTCCAGAAAACATTCTGTCTTTACCTCTCTTTTTTCTCTATAGCTAGATTTCTATTTCCATACAATAACAGGCAGCACATCAGTTTAAAAAAGCACAAAAATAATGTCATTCTACAAAATATTTGATAAAAAATTCTGAAAAATAGTTTAAGCGATCGCTGCCTGAAAATCTTCACAATAAAATTATTAGATGTCATTGTGCAATAATATTATGCCATTCTGCTTTTAGTTTGTCATGGTTCTTATTATTACGAAATTGTAAGGAATACAAAGTCAACTCAATCAAAGTACGATAATAATTTTAATTTTTACCAGCGTAAAATTTTTTCTCTTAGCGTTTTTTTTTTTTTTTTTTTTTTTTTTTTTTGCTTTTCCGTTCCGACGTGTTAGAGTTTTTCAGCAATTGTGCAGCAATCTCGTTGCATTTGCTTTTAGTGTGCGGTTATTCTCATTATTTCATTCTTAGTTTACAACATAGAAAAGATTGGTCAAAAATAAGAAAAAGTTTTCTAGTATAAATGTTTATTGATCGTAATTTTGTGTCCAAGTTCAACTAGCAACTTTTAAAAATTGAATTCTCAAAATGCAAGTTCGCGCGACAATATTTAATAATATCTTAGTAAAAATGCTAAAATTTCTTTGGTTTCAAAGATTGATCAATGCATATATTTTTTTCAAAATACATCTTAACTTTTTTATACGATAATTATTTTAATTTTTCCCCGTTAAAACTTCGTTTTCTTAGCGCATTTGTCTTTTTGGCTTTGATGCCACGTGTTAGATAGTTGACAGTTTTTCTGCTATTGTACAACAATCTCGTTGCATATGCTTTCAGTTTAGAATATTTCTTGTTATTTTATTGTTAGTTTACCCCATAGAACATATTGATTCAAATATGAATAATTTTTTAGTATAAACGTTTATTGATCGAAATTTTATATGTCCAAGTTCGACTTGCTATTTTCAAAAATTTAATTCATAAAAAACGAGTTCGCGCGACAGGGTGGACTAATACCTTAATAAAAATGCTACAATTTCATTAATTTCAAAAATTTGACAACGTATACATAAATATTTTTTTTTTTTTCAAAATACATCCTAATTTTTATAAACGATCACGTGTTTTTCAGAAGATTATTTGTCAACAGAAACCTGCTCCTGCTCAAAATATTGGTGACCTTACATTGTGCTCATGAAAATATAAAGAACATGTCAAGTATTTCAGTGTAATTTTCAACTCACAAGAAAAAAAAAGCTAATAAGATTAGTTCTAAAGACCAGCATTCATTTTTAATGACGAAAAAATCTCAAGCCGTCTATGTTTTTAAACCAATGTTTAGTATTTCTTGGTTATGAGCAGGGGGCCGTAACTGCGAGCGAAATTTTTAAATATTTTATTTTTATTATAGAAAAAGAGCTATTTTTAGATAAAATAACTTTTATAATGAAAAATGAACATATAATCGTTCCCGCTTTTCTTTTAAAAACGGGGGGGGGGGGGAGTACGAAAAAAATCTGAGAGGAGGGGGTAGACAATTTCGTTACAGATACAAACCCCCATTATTTGTTAGTCTGTATTATAAGGTCTGCACTTGGCATTTGCAGTGCAGTTGTTATAAAGAGAAATTGTTGAAGGAAAGGGAATTAGACCAGATCCGATCCAATAATTGTTGAGTTTTTTTGCAAAGATAAGACAAAAAAATTTAAAATCCTCTGATTAAACCTTCAAATAGTTTAATTACTTTACTAGAATCGCAAATGATTCTTTTAGTTTTAATTATTATGTAAACGTCCCCCAAACAGTTTTACGGTGCTTAAATAATACATTTATTTTTTATAAACATAAAAACAAATAAATGACTTAAATGACATTTTTGATAAGCATTCTACACGTATTAATGGTTTAAAGCGACTTTTTTTCCCCCATCGGCCATCGGCATCGGCCATCGGCCGATGGAAGAGGAGAATAATCTGCAATCGGCCATCGGCCGATCTCAGGACAATCGGCCAACAATCGGCATCGGCCCATCGGCCAAAAAATGCCATCGGTCGAGCCCTGCACATTATGTTAAATATTTAATGTACTTTTCGTTTTTTGAGTTTTGTAAGAAACTTTTTTTTAATATGTAGGGAAAGAACGTTCCTAACTTAATTCCTAAGAGAGCTTTAAATTAAATAAGGATTTGAATACAAACTGTTTGCTTTTTTATTTATTTATTTATTTTTTTGAGACAAAAACCTGTTATGCTTTTCAAAATGCTATATTTCAGTGTCCTAGAAAAACTATTTTTTTTTCCCCCATTTATAGAATTGAAGATGAAATAAGCAGTACGATGAGTAGTTTAATGTTTGGAGTTGTAACGAATATGTCTATTTTTGCTCTCAAACATCGTTCTCTACAACACGACAATGACCTTTAATGTTTCAAAAAAATAATAAAAAACGTAATGTGGAAATATTTTTATTTTTCGCTTTTTTGTCATCTCCTTTTTTTTCCTTTGGATTAAACAAAAAACGATTCTCTCAAAGTGAAAATTGAAAAGAAGGAGACTGGTATTAAACGCATAAAAACAATCCGAAAATAAGTCAGGGTCATTGTTATCTACCAGTACATTTACCGAATGTTCCACCTCTTATGTTTCCCAAGACAGTCCAGATGCGGAATAAAATACATTGAATTACACTGGTTCTTCGAGGGCTGTGGAAAAAGACAAAGAAAACAGGAGATCAGGGATAGCACAAACAAAACTTTATAATGTGAGCACCTGGGCTCTCCTATCCTATCTGCTTCTGTAAAATAAATCTTTCAGTGGGAAATAAAAGAAATGTAAAAGAAAGAAAACGTTATTTTTCCTACCGCTGAAAAAAAATCACTGATAGAGAGCTTAGGTAGAGATGAATTCAATGGATGAGAAAAATGGATTCTGAATGGCAAGAGGGTGGAGGAAGACTGGTTCTGTAGCCAACAGCTGGGGCCTGTCTGACGATTTTGTATTACTTTGGCCTCCAGGTTTTTTTATGTACAAAAATCCAGGCGCTTTTGGATGTGGTTTCCTAAATGTTTTTTCATTTCTTTCAATTCTTTATTTTACCCATACTTCATGCATGGGCTATGTTTCTAAAGCTATATGAGTTATCTGTATCCACAGAAATGTAACACGTTTATTAACATTAACAATATATGCTCTAAGCACATCAATTTATGAACATTTCAAAGTTACTTATGTAAAAAAACTATTTCTTTATATAAACGAAATGAGCAATTATCAATTCAATATCAGAAATTGTTTACTATTTGTATGATGCAATGTATTTATTTTAGATCTACATTACACCAAATTTAAACATATTAATGCAAGGAAACTTTAATCTGCTAATGCAAAAAAAAAAAAAAAATAATAATCTTAAAAGCAAGAATGATTCAATTTAGTGACTATCTGCTTATTCAGTCCATTTACTCAGTCCATTTAACGTTATTACTAACAATGCAATGTAACTCCTATGCATCTGCAAATAGTAATCCTAAAAACATTCTAGTGTATCACGGTGTTATAACACCAGAGAATTAGTATTTCGGAAGCTCATTATTTTGACGATTATTCAAAAATATTGATACGTTTTGTTATCTTAATAATCTTCAATTACAGCCATGTCTAGTTAAAATGAAAGAGAACAAATACTTCATTGAGAACTAACTTCTTACACATCGCGTCATTCATCTGACGACATGCTCGAATTGGCTAAATCAATAATTAAAGTAATGCATTCCTTTTATTGCTTCAATTATTGGATAATCAATCCTAGACCGCAATAAATTTTTAGGCTATAATGATCAATAAAACCCTAAAAGGTTACTGTTGTCCTTAATATTTTGTAATATAAAACACGTTCTACTCAGTTAATTTTCTTAAGAAAATAATTTTAGAATCTTCATTCACTATGTTTATAACGAATTTTAGGTTTTTTCTAGTAAGTGTGAAAAAAAATCTCACACTGCTAATGTAAATTACGAACAATATACTTTAAATATCTTATTGCGAGATATGTAACAGTTAAAAGTTAAATGCAGATAGTTTTTTTTTTGTTTGTTTGTTTGTTTCTTTCTTTCTTTTTTCTTCATGATTAAACAAAACAACACAAAGAAGTAATGAATTTTAAAAACGTTGAGTGCCACGCTGATTTTACTAAGAGTATAACAAGAAGTGCCGTACTCGTTGACGTCACAAGCATTTTAACGAAAGTTTGACTTTACGAATTACGAAACGTATAGGAGTGCTAGCAGCACCAAAGACGTTTTAAACTCAAAGCCAGTAAAGTCGTAACGTTATAAATATAGTATTAATATGTAGTGGAAGTACCCTGGCTTATATTATAGTTTCTCTTGATGCACTTTATTCGTATATATACTAGCAACTCTCTAATACGCCTATTCCTATTTTTGAGCACCATCGGATTACCACAAACGTCAGCTTATAAGAAAAATAAGAAGTTTCCTCTAGAACTATACTGAGTCTACTTTCCCGTATACTCCAACTTCAAATGTATAACAACCCCTTTGCTATAGCTCTCTCTCTCTCTCTCTCTCTCTCTTTCGCATTTAGCTTTAGTTCTTAATTACTGTAACTATACCCTTTTGAACGGTTAATATATATTCCTTCACTCATTCATTAATTCATTCCTATACTCATTAATTTATTCATTTACTCATTCATTAATTTAAACACTCATTTAATAATTTTTTCATTTATTCACTGACGTATTTACTCATTTATTCATTCACTCATTTATTCTATCAGTTAGTCATTCATTCTTTCACTCATTCTTCCCCCTTTAATTAACCAAATGTAATGCAACTGACTCTTTTTGAACGCAATGTTTAAGAATTGCATACACATTTTTTATTTATTTTTAACTTTAAAACAATTTTGATTTTTTTTCTCTCACATTACAAAGCAATTTTGATGAGTTTAAACGATTCAGTGATTAATTATTTTCCAAAATAAAGTTATTTTGCACAATATCTTTCCCTTGCTGTTGAAACCTTACAGTGAGCGAGTGATTTTCCTATTTAACACGGATTTCGTATTTATTTTACACCGGTTCGACTTTCTAGATCTAGTACAAATAACTAACGATTTATTCAGACATAAAACTTTCGCTCCTAAAAGAAATGGAAAACTATGCAAGCGATTTAACGGTCCGCAGGAGATAAAGGATCGGTGATAATGATAAATCGGCACCCCCTCTGCATTCTGCAATAATTATCCGTATTCAGCCGGATAATTGTTGCCATCTGAAAGCGTAAAATGTTTTTCCAGACGAAAGGTGAAAAATTAACGAGCCAGATAACATGTTTGTTGACTTTGGTAATGAGTTTAGTTCACTTTCCATTTATTCCGTGTAGATGAATTCCTTCCTGGTACCTGCCTTTAGAGAAAATTTTAATTCTCTTTTCATGGAACAAAATTTTTATTCGACGGAAATAACAATTGCATTGCCTGCGGTTGAAATAAGCTTAGATATTTTTACAGGGCAATTATGAGCATGGCTAAGTTTTTGTTAAGATAATATGCCTCTAGTTTTAGAAAATATTTCTTGCAAAATTGCATAAGTGTTTGGAATTACTTATATTTCCATATTAAAAGATTGCCTTCAAAAATTTAATGATTATGTATGAAACTAGTTACATTATTGTGTCCTTAAAGTCAACGTCAACAAAAAAGAAAAGAAAAAAAACACATGTACTCCTTTCATGGAATTATTAAATATCTCCTGCTGTGGTTACTTTTGCACTTTGATTTTTATACGCGGATGAATCCAATAATCAACGAACTATTTTAATTAAGACATTATATATTATGCATTTTTCTTTATAATTTATATTTTGACCTGCTTTAAGCAGGTTATCTCGAATATTGCTTGATTCTCTGGCAGGGAAAGGAAGGGAAAACACGTGACACATATGGAACATTCTCTCCTAAAAAGGGATAACTTAAAAATAAAATTTTAGTAACCGTATTTAAAAATAGTACTCGTCAGGTATAAGTACACTTATATTAAGCGACCAGTACACATAAGTAAACAGGCAATTTTATAACGCAGCGAAAATCAGCTGCATTTTGATAAAATAAGTAGGGTCAGTTGGGGTAATTGTAAACGCTTTATCAATGTTTTAACTTTTGATCCTTCCCTACTTCTTGAATGAATTCAGAGATGAAATTTTGAGCATTGTAGCCACTGTTGTACTTCTTGTGAGTAAATGTGTACAAAAATTTTGACTTTATGACTATTTGTTAGCGAATGAGCTGGTGTTTTCAATTACCCCAGAGTGTTTACAATTACCCCAGAGATCTGGGGTAATTGTAAACAGTGATTTATTTTCGAATAAGGTTGATGCAAATAGAAAATTGTTTCATTCACAATCTGCTTGAAGGCTTAAGAAGTTCAGGAGCAATGGTTCTCAATCTGCGGCCAACAGGCCGCATGTGGTCCGCTGAGCTATGTTATGAGTCGGCTGAGATCATTTAACGAGAAATATCTTGCAAAAAATCAAGTAATGCGACAAATTTATGTAAAATTTGTCCCGCAGCGGATCAGTGGGTTAAGCTTGGATCCCACAAAACACTACAAGTGAAGCACAACTGGCCGTGGTCAACGCTTGGGAGGGTGACCACCTCCCGCGACTAATTACGCTGAGACCGAGAGCACTAAAAGGATTTGTGCACGTAAAATACATTGTCGCTTCAAATGTCAACCAAGTTAAAAATAATTTCCGCTGTGGGACCAACCTAGGTGACGATCTCTGATCTGGGAGCTGGTTCAAAATCATTAAGCCCCTCTGAGCCAAGTGTACTTCATTCTAGCGGAGCTCATTATTAATCAGTAGGAGATTCCTTAATTTATGGGCGCCCTCCAAGAATTGGCTTGGATTTCCAAGTGGCATTAGCAACCACAACAAGTTATGTAAAATAGTCACAAAAACGTAATTTACATCAAAATATAACACTTAGTGTCTCCCCAAATTATTGGAAATAGGATAAATTTAAGTGTTTACAATTACCCCAGAGTACGAAATATATGGGGTAATTGTAAACACCTAACTTGCACATGAAAAATAACAGGGAAAATTAAATTCATAACTAAATAATTTTAGCAGCATTCCATACGACAAATAAAAATGGTTGAAACCGCTTACATCGCTTTTGCAGATGAGCTGGAGAGGAAAATGTAAGATCACTAAATTTTGTTAAACAACTTTTTCCACTGTGCCATTTTCAAACAATAGTGACTCCTCTACAGTTGTTTCGAAACTTACTAAACTGTTTCAATGTCTTCCCTATGCTTCCAGTTTATCACTCACAAGCAGTTAAGTTTTCAAAACCACCACAAGTGTAGTTATGAAGCCTATTTACAATTACCCCATGTTTACAATTACCCCAACTGACCCTAATAAAATAAACATTTTCAATTTTAATAAATATCACTAAAAGAATATTTTTTCCCACATAGTACGTAACAACTATTTTTTTTTTCTGCCGAAATTCATAAGCGCCTTTCTTAACTATACATAAAACCTAACTAGTTTCTTAAAGTAATAAAATATGAAATACGCGACTTCAAAATTACGAAATGTTCGAACAAATCATATATTCATTTAAAAGCAGGCTGTTTGAAACTGGCAACGACTGCTATCGCCTTGCTGCTATAAAAGCAGACTCTTAATTAAACTTAGACTATTAAAAGCGAAAATCAAAATCGTTGTGATTAAAGTTACTTAAGTTTTACGACCAAGCTCGCATTTGTGTGGGTTTATGAATCCGTGCTCAAAACCCTTTTAGAATACTGTATTGATTAATCCCAGGTAATGGATTCATGAAACTCTTCTAGAATAAATATTGAGTATTAATGTTTGATATTAATTTCAATATTTCTTTTAAGCTAATTATGGTGTTGAGTTATTTCTTTTTAATTTACAGAATAAGCTTATACGCATAAAGTTCAGAAAACTCATTCACATCAAAATATTTCACTTTATCACCAAGTTTGTTTTGTTACAGAGATTTTTCTATACATCGATGCGTTGCTTGTCTTAGTTAAAAGCCTAACATATTTACGGCACTGTTTACAAAAATCTCTATTTCAGCTTTAAAAGGGTGGTATGTGAAAAATAAAAGTTTTCGAGGAGTACATTTCCCGCAATATATGCCAGTAGAAAGTAACGTGAGAGCATAAGTGAAAACCGGGGAAATTTGGTTAGTAGCCAGTGGCCGGTAGATTCATTTTTTCTAATCACCACTTTTTTAAATTGCCAATAAGAATTAATAACTCTAAAACTGTTTAGAAAATTAATAAATTATTGAAATAAACCAGAAATATGCAGGTTGGAACTAGCACATGGTAAAATTATTCAGAACTTTTAAAATGATTTAAATATTTGCGGGATGTTGAAAGATTGAAAGTTGAAATTTGACATGAAATTTTCGGAAAACCCGTGTGCAATATTGACATATTTTCATTAAAAAAAAACTTGGAAAAAAAAAAAGAAAAATTCATTCCGAACTTCTAGAAGAAGAAAAAAAAAAACAAAACTATTTCAGTAGAATATGCTAAAAAGTGACCGTGCAGGAGGGGCTATCGATGATGCATTTTTAAATATCCACTTTAAACTACATAAATCGCCACATGGCTAGCGGTGACTCCTAAATTTCACCTATACGAGACAGCCTTTTTCTTACTCCACGAAATCATCTTTTCCATCATTTCTCTAAATTTTTCTTTGTAGATATAATCATTATGGCAACTAAGTCGCCCATTGAACACTGTTAATAATGTCCGTAAGAAAATAGTAAAATAAATATTTATTTTATTGTTATTTTACCATATTTAATTACAACAGTTGAATAACCATTAAAACGATGGTACTCAAACCGCTGATTGTGAAAAAAAATCGTGTATTCTCTGCTTATAATAAAGAACGTTTAACTAACCGTAATTTTCAAGCGCTCAATAAGAATCCGGCGTCCATCTGGGTTGCAAAACCTTACCGGTCGTACGTTGTTGTTAAAACATGAATAAAGCTTTATCAGTTCAAATTAGGATGTTTATATAACAAAAGAAGGAAAGAAAGTGACTTAAGCAGTGGTTACTAAATAGAAACACATACACACGTAAATCAAAAATTGCAGGCATCGGATTCCCAAACTGTTTGCGAATTAGCGAACCCATAATTTGAGCTGTTGAAGCTTGTTTCTATTTTAATTTTTGCATCAAATGAAATCATTTTCGTAAGTATACAGTAAATTTAGACCAAAAATGACTTTAGATCCAATCAAAAACTGAAATCTCAATTTTAAGGCAGTTTGCCTGTTGGAAAAGAAGATTTGTTGATAAATAAACGGCTGCTCTAAATGGTGTAGATGGCCAAATGACTAGAGCGCAAGGCTGGTATACCATACACCCGTGTTCGATTCCCGCACGCTTCGTTTACGGTTTCTACGCCTCGAAATGGTTCAAAAACTGTAAAAATTTTGTTTTGGAATAGTTAGGTTTTTTTAAATGATTATAAAACCGTATACTTTTGTATTTACGGCTTTTTAACCAAGCTGATTGGAAATGGTTTAGGTCCCGTAGATATAGAAAAATGTTAGATGGACACAATGCTGCCGGTTATTTAACCGTAATTTCATGATGAAATTTTTAACAGTGTAGCCAGCATTAAGTTGACTGATCTTCAAATATCTGCACCCATATGTTAAACAAAGACAGTCTACAAAATCAAAACCTTAAATTTATCCTGTTATTATGTACACGTGTTTGTAAGAGAGATGTAAGCAGGTTTTTCAATCTAAAAAATTACTCGTGAATTCCTAGTAACTCAAATAGCATTAAGAGAGATTAATTATGTATACTATAGATATATTCTTTTCTATTTTATCATATATTTATCGGAGCCTGAAACGAATTATCATAACTTCGCACATCTTTGATTTTAGAGTTATCAATTAAACCTTGTCCAATGAAATATGATCAAACGAAATCTTTACTTTTATTGCATTCGCCGAATCAAAGTTTATCACTTCAAAATCTTTGTCGTAAAATTTCATTTTCATTGCCTACGGTATCACGGCTTTATAAAGATAGTAGAGTTTCCCCCCCTTTTTTTCTCCATCGATACGAAAAAATGATCCTTTTTTCTAACATGGTATTATATTTTATTTATTTTCTTGCTTATAAGAGTTAGGTATTTTATTGGTGAACTTTTATGAGAAAGCTCTGCTGATCTATTCACTCAAAGTAAGTTGAAACAGGAGGCTTTAGAGAAGGCAAAAAGCGAGTCAAGAAGAAAGAGAAAAAAAAAATGAAAATTCTTGGTTAAATTATTATTGGACAGTTGATTTTACAGGGTATTACGTAGCAATAAAAGACGAGTTACAAGAGTATTCTTTCTAGAGAAGAGTATTCTTACAAGAGAGAAATAAAACAATACTTATCATACTTTTAGTGATGAGAAAATTTTGAAGATCTGACTTTTAAAGTAATCGATATGCTTTGCTTCTTTCTGATTTTTTCAACTAATCACTAAAGCGCCTATTAAACTTACTAGCGTTGCTAGATAGCCTGAGATCAAAATGACAACATATCCAGTCAGAATAGATATGGAGGATATTTTTAGAAACAATCCCTGAAAGAAATCGGAGCTCGTCCGAGTGTTTCAGAAATTTACAATTGAATGCTTGATATAAATCATTTCTTGCCTTTATTTATTTATTTATTAATTTACTTATTCGTTTTTTGGTCAAAATCAGTAGAATCGAATTAATTTTTTTAAGTTATACTCTAAATCAGCGGTTCCCAATCTTTTTTTCTTTTTTTTTCGCGTACCCCCATTTTTCTTGCAAACCTTTTTGCGTAACACTGCTAATATAATTTTATTATATAGAATAGAACACTAAGAGATTATAAATAGATTTTTTTGCTTGCACGCGTACCACCTGGAGAGGTTTCGCGTACCACTAGTGGTACGCGTACCAGAGTTTGGGAACCGCTGCTCTAAATCCTTCGCATCTCTTAACTCAATTACAGCGATGGAAGCAAAACAATTTTTCATTACTTTTTTTGTCATATATGGATTAAAGTTTCTATTTAGGATTATGTATAATCACTCAAAATCTATCGCACGCCTACTTTTGCCAAGATTGTGCGATTTATGTTTCTAGTTTTTATAATATACTTTGTTTGTTCTTATTTACGTAAGACAGAAAGTCAACGCTAACTGGAGCCTTTCAGAGAGCAAAAACGATTCTAACTACAGTTTATTTCACATTAGAGATTAGAATAAAGCCAAAACTTCTCTAAAAAGAACATTATCTGTTACCACGAATAGCAGGGGATTTGAAGGCTAAAACAATGCCTCGCAAATAAAACGATTGGTTATACAGTTTAACGGCGGCAGTAATGGTTTGTTTAGATGATTGAAATAACAAGCTATAAATATTTAAAATAGACCATTGAATTCTATCGTTCTCTTACGCATTCTGATTGCTGGAAATGGGTAAGAATTCTAGTGTACTTAATGGGTAGGAACCGCTGAATTATTTTTAAGCAGAAATTCCTTAAGGGTGAAATTCTTTTGTTTTACTTGAATTTACTGTTTTCAGACTTTAATGGGATTATCAAGCATGAAATGCAAAGCAGTTTGCTAAAGGCATTCTAAATGGATTTCAGTTCCAGTTTGATTGTTAATTTCGTTTATAAAATGAAAATGCACATTTCGTCTGTTATTGCCTCAAGAGGCAATCTATGTAAATTTTACTGTTACTTGTTTAAGGTATGACGTAAATATGTTAAGAATCGTAATCGAATTTGTAAATAAGGTAAACGTCTTAACAGATACTGAATTGTTCATTCGTTTTTCATGATTCCTACTTTATATTCACATATAAAAGCGTAATACTTGTCTTTTATATCGTTTAGTATCTCACTTAAGAATAGTATCAAACGCAGTTACGCAGTTATTCTCGTTTTACTAAAAAGTAAAAGTTAATCAAAAATTATACAGTATATTGCCGAATACCCCATCATTTTTCCCCTTAAAAAAAGCTTCGTAAATTTGGTTTTAAGCTCTTAATCAGGGATTTATAAAATAATATTACTTTATTATTGTTCCGGTGCATATCGGGAAGGCCACAGCACTGTTCATTTGACTTTTACTCGATCTCAAACTTCTACAGCCTCTCTACATTCCATAGTTACTTCCTGTGTTGTTGTAGGCAAGTTTTTTTATTTATTTATATTTTCCCCCAAGAAAATGTAACCTCAGTAAAGATGGTACATTTTGTTCATTCAAAAGAGGGGCTAAAGATAACGAAAAGAATCGAGGAAGATAGGAATAGTTGAGACACTTTTTTAATTTCATTTTTTTTAAATATGTACAATCTTACAGCAAAATGAAATATTGTAGTGGAAAATATGACATTTCTTTCTTCAATATTAAATTCAAATAAATTTCAGTTGAACCATTTTTCTTTGTTTGATAAATTTTAGCTTTTATTTTGCATTGTGTCTAAAGTATCCCCTTTGGAGGAATACTTGAGTACAGTGAGAAATATCTGCAAAAACAAAGTTTCTCTTTTTATTGTTTTATTTAGATAGTGCTTAGGATACAAAAAGTCCTTCAAAACTAGTTGTGGAAACAATACAAGTAATACGATCTGTTTTTATGGATAATTGTTAGTCAAAGGGTAATTTCAAGTTGGGTTTTATCGACAATAGCAACACCTTCTGCTGATGGATATTTAAATTTGAAATAGGCAACTCTTTGGAAAAAAAATTCATGCTCAATTCATCTTCTGAAACATTAAATTATTTGCAACAAATATTCTCAAGTTTCTTTCCCATATATTTATCAGCAACCAATCATCCTTAGCAAGTTTTCTGTTGATAAACCATCACTGTCTGTATTTTCCTCTATTGACATTACGGGAACTAATGCCTTTAATCGAGCAACTATCAGAGTATGAACAACACTTTTTTTGATTTCACAGAAAAAGGTTTTGTTTTAACCTCCGGTTCTGGCCAAGTAAATATGAGCTGTAATCTTCGTTGTTTTCGAGCTTTTGTAGTTTAATTATTTGTTTGTCTGTTGTTGAGGGCAAAACAGTCGATTTTGCTCCCTTTCTCATAATGGGAGACAAGTCGTCAGGAAACAGTCGTATTATTTCTGGAGAGCCACTGCTCTGACAAGTGAGTGTCCAGAAATAAAACGCAAATTAATGTAGGTGAACTTATAATTATTTTTTTACAGTTGGAAAACATTTATCTCACACACATAAAAGGCTTTTTTAGAAATCATTTAAAATAAAATTTGTGAACAAGAAAAAAACGTTGAAATGGAGAATTTTTTTTAAAGCCTGCTTAATTCTTTAAGCATAGCAAACATTTTTCATAAGAACTATTCAAACCTACCTATAACAAATTGAATGCATCAAATTTTTAATAGGAATGGTTAAGTCATGGCTCATGGATCCCCAGTCTAGTGTCACAAATATCCCCGCTACCACCATTTTTGTTTATTAGGCTTTTATTAAGGGGGTATTCTAGTCTAGAAATTTGAAAAAAATCGAAAACATATTTTTTCCATATTTCGATAGTTTATATATTTAAGAATATCTCCCAAAAAGAATTTTTCAAAATTCGAATTATTTCCGAAGTTATAGCCGTTTTAGTGTCGTGGCAACTAGATCGGTTGAGCGGACGACTGCAACAATAGGACTGCAACGAGGATCTACCTGTAACTGATAAGGTTTTAAAGCCTATTTACTTAAGCTTATTGGATGTTTCTTGTTAGAACGTTGTTTGGGTTGCAAAACTCAAAATAACAACGATTCGCTAAATTCTTTAATATGGACATTTGCACCCAAACATATTCATGCCGGATCCCAGACAATTGAAATTGCTAATTATTGAGCTGTCTGTATTTTTAATGAAGGCTTTTATCCTATTTTAAATATCATGAAACTAATGGGAATGAAAATTGGTCTGGAATCTCATGGGTTTGCTGTCAGGCGCAACGCAGTAAGAATTCAGCGGTCTGAGATTCGAGCTTCAGATGCTTCGAAAGAAGAAAGAACTGCTCGTTATAAGGACAGAAATGCTCAAATCAATCAATATGAAGTAGAGGAAGGCCCAATGTATGAAGCTGGGGGCTGATTAAGAGAATGTAAGTTATACGTACTATTCTATCAGTTACGCTGCCAGAAACTTAACGTAAAACTTTAGACGCGTTTTTCTCGAAACTACTTTTTTCGATGCAGTTGCCACACTATCTCAAGTTCTAATCAGCCGATTTACTTGAAATATGGCATGAATATTCTGTAAATATCTCTCTATCACATGAGCTAACAAAAAATAAAAATTTGAAATATTATAATATTTTTGAAAAATTCGACAAAGTTAAAAATTTAGTGAAAAAATCGACCTTTATTTTTGAGTAGCCGCCATTCTATGAAAAAAAATTTTTTTTTTCAGTTTTGCAGCTTCTTGAGATAGCGACATTCGTACTAATCAAGAATCCATCATTGTTTTATTTTTCAGTTGACCACAAGGGTAGAAATCAAGGCGACGAGGACACGGCCTTTTTTTTTCCCCTCTACTTCAAGGACGCATAACTCAATAGCTTTTTTTTTTTTAATTAATTTTGTGTACTCTTCAACTATAAATAAACAAATGATAAAAAAATAGATAGTAAAAATATCAAATGCTTTTTTTTTTTTTTTATCAATTGTCAAAAACGTTCGAAAATCGGGCCTCTAGACTAGAATACCCCCTTTAATAAAGCATGCAGGTTTTTTACCTATTTTCGATTCAAAAAATAACTGAGATTATAATGGCTAAATGATCTACTTTACTGTAGCTTAAAAAAAAACTTTGATTACAACAAATAAAAAACATAAAGAGCACTAATCTGGATATTTACTCTGGATATATAGAAAAAAAGCAACTACTGATCACTCCAATTTCAAAATGGTACCAAGACCAAGCTATATGATTACTTTTACACATGAGCGGAACTATCAATATTTAACACGTTTCCAATGTTTAAAAAAATAACTAAAGAAAAGAAAAGGGGGTGGCTCAAATATCCCATATGATCAAGTATCCCCACTCTTCCCTATGAATTAGCACATACTTACTTCTGAAGCTTAAAATATTTTATTGTTTTTCAAACTCTTCATTTAGCGCAAAACGAAGTTTACTGAAATTAAAAAAGAAATGTGTATCGCCGCATGATTCAATCTTTTATATTATTAAATTATTTTAGAGGTTATTTGAAAATAAACTTTTTTTTTCTACTTTGAAACTAAATAGAACATTCATTAAAATATCACGACACAATAAAACTCGACTGGCGACCCATTTTTGGAAGCGCCGGTTTAAAGGAAGAATAAATAGTATAAGCGGTTATTATTGAGTTCAATAATAACAACTGCAATACGGCGAGCATCGTAAAACGTTTTAAGGAATAGATTTCGCCTGTAATCAATCTGTGTGATGGGACACCATACTCGTTTAGAATTTCTTTTGGTATTTTAAAGCTAAATGATTGCTTTCTGCTCTCGTAACCGTGGGCTATGGAAGAGTTTCCAATTGAATTGATTCCCGCAGGAAATACGGATAGAATGAAGTTCAATTCGCAGAAAAGCCCCTTTTAGTGCTAGGGGAAATCGCCAATTTTACTCTGGCTTGGAGAAGAGATACCCTTAGTTATCCCTGTGGCTGTTCAAAGATTCTCCAAAAAGAAAATGGAACAAATTCTTCCCCAGAAATAGAGTTCAGGGGCGGGAGGACGTATGCAACAAAATTAAAGAAATGCTCTGGCACTGATTTAACAAGTTTGTTACTCGCTTAAAGAGACCTTTGTGTATAACGTGCAGAGATTTGGAGCGGAATTGATTTCGGTGAAGGGAACTATTTAAGATATGTGGAGATCGTAATGAAATCGTAATGAACAATGGAGAGGGAAATTTTAAATTTTCTGTGCGTTCCTTTTTAAATAAAGTGATATTTAAATTTTTGTACTTTTTCAAACTAAAGTTAAAACATATCTGTGTATGCGGAGCTCGCTTTACTTGTTCTGATTGTATTTTCAAGAAATAACTTTTAATGAGAAATGCAGAAAATATTTACAGACTAACTAACCTTAGACTACACTGATCTACGAAACATAATTTAGAATACTGTTTTTTATACTGTTTTAGAGCTGAATACAAAAACAACATATATTCTATTCTATAACGTAAAGGTATTTTCTACAAAACAGATAGCATACTTTTCATAATTAATTGAAGTCATGAAATTTTGACATCAAAATATTTCTTACACATTACTATGATTTCCCTTTATCTTTTTCATGTTTTTTATGTAATTATTTTAAAATATATTTAGTTTTTATCTCTTATTTATTTATTCTTTTATTTTAGTCCTCTCGTTCATTTGAATTTACTCTTAAACAGAACAAGAATAGTAAAACTTATTGCTGGTGTAATAATTATATTAGTCATGCTATATTAAGTTTGATTTTATGCCCAAATTAAATGCCATATGAACAAGACAACCTTTATACTTCAAAAATAAATAAATAAATGTGTATATTTATTTATTTATTTTTGAAGTAGAAAATAAGTACAGGACATTTAAGGCATTTAAGGTATTGTTGCTCTGCTTTTATGTTACTTTTAAACGACAGTTTTTAAAATATATTGATACCATATTTTTCTTTTGGGGGACTTCTTTTACCGAAGATATATTGCTGCAAAAAACTGGAAACACATAATTCCGTAAACTTCAGAAGAAAAAGAAAAACCCTCGCAATCAATGTCACTTCTATTTTATTGACAGCCTTACTCGCTGGGGAAAAGGTACATCCCTAGTACACGATTTCTTCTGTAATGGAGCACACAAGAAGAAGCAATTTATCTTGTGTAATCTAGAATTCTCAACACCATTTTTTACCATTACTCACTTGTGATAAAAAGGAGATATATTTTATGTACATTAAAAGATAAACATTTTATATGTTTTTAAGTATTTATCTATCGGGTTAGAAATTGTTTTTTTTTTAAAGGGTGCACATTTTTAGGTACTTTTTTCGACCTATTTCTTTAAAATTAGAAAATGAAAACACACAAATAAACATGTATGAATGAACATGCTCAAATTAGTCATTCACGCCTGTGTACTAGTGACACGATCGAACTAATAGTACGTGTCATACAAAGCAGGTATGAAAATTAGAGTACATTATTGCATTTGTACCTTTTGTTTAAAAAAACAGTTGGTCTTAAATTTTTTCATGTCAAGGAAAATGATTCCTCTTACCACAGAAAAAAAGCAATATCTGTAACTGTGAAGTATTATTTTCTTCAAAAAAAGGAATGATTTCAGATGCTGTAAATGGCTTTTTGAACCTTCAGTTGGTTTGAATTTTATGATGAAAGAAACACAAAGTTATATGTTAAATCTTTTGAGCCTATTTTTTCCGTCAAATTCAAAAAAAAAATTTCAAAAAATTCAAATTTTTTCGCGTTTCTGTCTCTTTTTATGCTGTTCTCAGAACTCAGTTTTTGGAAGGTCGTTCTATGTCTACTCGTTGAAAAAAAATAGTTTTTGAATATCTCCAAAGGTAAATATATTTTTTTAAATAAAACTTTTGTGAAACTCTTTGTTATGTTAGTTACAAAAAAAGAAAGTTTTCTTTCCCTAAATTCTAAAATTTCCCTAAGAATTCTAATTTTTCAAATTGTCTATACTCTTTAGCTGAATTAAGTAACTAGCTAAAAATTTTAGTATAGCATTAATTATTTATTTAGTAATTAGAAATGGGACCAAGTAACAAAGTTAACTTTCACCTTAGTCACACTATTTTTATTATGCTGGAAAACAGTATCATTAGTACTGTATATTTTATTTACTTAAGATCAAATGTAAGTACATTGAGAACCAAAAAATATTCACTGATTTTTTATTCTAAAATTAAAATGGCAAGAACAAATGCAGTAGTAAAAAAATGTGATAATCAAAGAAGCCTAAAGATAGACCTGAAACTGGTGTGGCAGCTTTAAGACTAAAAAGGAAAAATGATAAAAACTTTTTAAAATAATAAAGTAATAAATAAATAAAAAGAAATAATAAAGAACAAAAGAGAAAGAAAAAAAAGGCTGAATCTGCTGAATGAGTAAAATTAAAAAGTGTAGGAATCTTCCAGCACAATTGAGAAGCGTTTTTACAAAGCGATACAACAAACAAAAAATTCAGTTTTTATTTTTTGGAGTTTTGTATAGAATTTCTAAAGCTGAACATGCCTGCATTAATGAATTTTCTAGAAACAATGCATAAACCATTCAAAAAGTACAGAAAAGTTGACTAGTTTTTTCAAAGTGATACATCTACGTAGGACTTATTTTTTCAAAACGATACATCATACGATTCATTTCTTGTGTTGCTGCCTTTTACTGACAAAATCACGTGATTATTGCCCCACATTGCATCATACTTATACATTAGTTTGAATTAATGCATAATCAATACTTTATCTAAGTACGTCAGTATTTTACACGAAATTTAAACTTGGATTCCTCATGAATATCCGAAATATCGGAAATTCTCATGAAGATACTTGTTCGGCTTGCAAGGAGTTTTTAAGTAAAAAAAAGAGCTAGAAAACCAGAGCGATCGAATAGCGTCTGCATTTTAACATTATTTGAAAAAAAAAGAAGAAGTATGCTTTAGAGAAAAGAAGAAAATTTTGACGCCTGAACTGTACTCTGATTCATATAGCAGTCAAAATAAAAATTTCATCATCTTATCCATGCCAGCGAATTTCATGGCGACTAGTAAGCCACTACATTCTTCCTATTCGAGGTCATAGTTTTATGCTTCCTGACAAAGTATTTGCAAGGGTTGAGAGGGACTGCAGGCGACGTGAAGTCATTGTGTCGCCAAAAGAATATTATTCTATTTTAAATAAACATGGCAAAGTCAACGAATGGGGTAAAGATTGGTTTACCTATGACATGAAAGAAAAGACCAAAGAAATTATAAAGGCTAAACTGCCATTTAAAATATCGCAAACACGGATAATACACATTGCTACAGATGGATCCAGTACTTTAAAAAATATTGTAGTTGGAGTTCAGTTACCATATTCTGCTGCGCCAGTAATTGCAGAAATAAAGAAGAAAGCCAAATCTTTATTGCGATTTGATTGGGTACAGTTTCCTAAAACCAACATAGCATCATCAAAAAAGAATGCAGACGTTGAAAATTTATTTAAATTTTGTGATATTTCTGATGCCCTAGATGCCCAGATATTTTATGCAGGTGTGATCCAGGGTTCTGTTCCTGAAGACGACAATATTCGATGTAATTACGATGATGAAGAACCAGTTATATAATAATCTCTTCAACAAAAATTGTATCGGGTTTTTTTTAACCGAGACATCAACTGATGATGTATCAAAGTTCAAAACACTAGTACTTTTGTTACCTCATTATTTCAGTTAATTTGTTGTCCTTTTTGTTCTTTCTATAAGTTTTCTTTTTTTTTTTTTAAATTTCAAATGGCACATTAAAAGACAATTGGAAATCAAACGATAACAATAAATCTATAAATGATAGCGAGCAGTCCAGTATCGCTCCCAGATTGATGTACGAAGGGCGGTGCAACGAAACAGGTGAGACATATCCATCTCTTCGAGAAGGTCACACAAGGTGTAAAAAGGCTCAGTGACCACCTTGATGCGATATAGATGTTTGTTTAGGCAGTCATGGCCAGATAAAAGACGAAACATGGCAACAGATTTCATTCTAGGCCATTGAGGGACATCTAGAATTTGGTTTAGCCACGGTTTATTGGAATTACGATGTCTAAGTTCCTCGAGGAAAGAGTATCTTTCTCTCTTTCTATAAGTTTAAAATATAAAACTAAAATAACTATCGAATAAATTTGCATAATTATGTAACCCACATAACCCATGCCTAATATATAAATAAATTCGTTTATTGAAAAAAATACTACTTTATGATGAGTCGTTTTTGTAAAAGCGCTCCTCAATTGTACCAGCACAATTTCTTATTCCTCATCTCAAACATTGGGAAAAGTAACGAGAAAAATGAAGAAGTCTTTACATTCTATTCAAAGCAAAAAACAAACAGTTTTTAAGAAAATAGCTTCTTTAATGAAATTTATTATTGCATCCAAATCTTATGAAAAATATTAAAAATAATATTTAAAATATAAATTTCTTTGTAAAAAAATGAATTACATGATACAAAACTGTAAGCATTCTTTACAGGTAAAGAAACTCATTGAAAAAGAAATTTAGATAAAAAGCGAAATTGCTTTACTCAGTAATACAAGATAAAATTGAAATCAAACATATTTTATAGATTTCAATAATGAAATGATTTTTCAGTCAATAAACATTTTCAAACACATATAAACCTCTCCTCACAAAGAAAAGGGATATGAAAATAAAAAAATAAAAAGGTTTATGTTGGCCAATTGTTAATTCAACTTGATTTTTCAAAAAACCATTAAATAAAGCATCAACATGGCAAAAGCAAATAAATTAACCGTTTACTTGGAACCAAGGAAGCAAATTGTTTAATAATGCAAAGAAAAGTATAAAAAGAAGCAACGAAGGGATTTGTAACCATACATTTTTAGTATACAATGAGCATCATCGTTCAGGTAACTTTTGTTGCGTTAGTCACACCACTTAATTCATAAAATGAAGTCAATAAACTAATGTTGTTAATTATTAAACAAAAATAACTGGTATTTTCACACTTTATAGTCATACTTATTTGTACAATAACTCTAAGTAATTCTGTCCAAAAAATTCTGAGAAATTTTGATTTGCAGTTAAGCTAATTTTTAGGAGGTAAAAAAAATGTCACAATGCTCAAATTAAGCTCAATTATTTCAAATTCAAAATCTGTTGATATTATTTCAGCATAAATGTGTTGTATTATCTAATATTTCAAAGTATTACTCTGTACGTTAGTTCTTTTGTAGTACTTAATTGCAAAATTTCTTACGTTAATTACAATGGAATGACCCAATTTCATCTCATGCCAAAATTATTTGCTTTATTACATTTTTTATTATTTAATTAAAACTTATATTATTGTACTGAAATTCATATTGTTTTAATAATTTAAGCTCCTTTATGTAACCGAAACTTATATACTCAAATAAAAATTTGCTGTTATTTTTTATTGCTCAGAGCATCTTCAGTGCAACTAAATTGTCAGAACAATTATTTAATTAAGCATTTGAATTTTAAAGCAGACTAACTTTCCGCATTCAGTCCACACTAATATTTCAGCTGAGTTTTGAACTGATATTTAGTTGAGTCGTTCCGTGTGTGGCTTCTCCATCTGTATATATCATATATATGCTTTAAATATATTTAAATAGAGTTAAAAATTAATTTTATCCTAGACATACCGTTAAAATTTAGCTAGTTTGAGATATACAGAGCTAATATTTTAATAAACAATTTTTAACTCTTGAAGTTCCGTGTAGTTTTGGGATTTATAGATAGCTTGAACTGATTCTTAAACAAAGTTTTTCGAGCATCCCTTACAGTATCCATACTGGTAAATAGAAAAAATAATATTCATATTGTGCTGTCTCAGTTTTTGTGCTCTCTATAACTTTAATCACGAATTTAGGTCCTTAATATTCTAATTTTAGCCTCTTTTGCTGAAAAGGCAGAAATATTTTAGCATTTTTAGAAATAAGTTGTATTAAATGAAAAAATATTATTTTTCAATGATGGACTTTGTGGAGTGACTATAAGAAATCAAAATTAGTATATTTGCAGTCCAATTCATTTTAAAGTCATACAATTCAGTATTTTTTGTTGATCTTTTATAACAGCGTTTCCCAACCGGTGGTTCGCGAACCCCCAGGGATTCGTGCGGTGCAGAAAGGAGGTTCGCGAAAATAATATTGCAAAGGCGAAATTTTTTTATCGCTAACGTAAAAAAAAACACGAAATAATAAATTTTCATACGTAATTAAGGAGTGCGAAAATGATGAACGAAAAGTAGTGAACTGGCATAGGAAGCATACATACAAAGTTTGAAATGCACTTATTTCTACTTTTGATTGATTTTTAAAATTTGGATCACACGTTGGTACCGAAAGATATTTATTGATTTATTTTAAATTTTAGGACGCATGTTTCTCCTACCATTTCCCACTTTTTCCTCGCGAACGAGAAGAACGAACGGGAAATATAAAAATTTAATAAAGAAGTAAAATTTTGCATTATTCCAGGAAAATTTATCATTACAAAGACCCAAAAAGGGAACCAGAAGGTCGAAAATATTAAATTTGGACTTACATTTATCACACTTTATTCCCACTTTTCTGCATTATCGATTTTTAGAAATTATCGACTATTAGAAATTTTAAAATATGTAAATTTCCATAACTTTACCGAATTTTGTATATTTCAACCGGAAAGGGGAACCTATCGGGAAGATAGTTTTTAAAAGTTTTTAGGAATACAGATGTTTACAGCCCTAATAATTATTCAACAAAAAATTTTAAAAATATTTGTAGCTGTATTTTAGTTTTATGTAAACTAATGAACGTGGTAGCAAATTTTATAGTCTTGTCACCCCTTACACAAGGGGGTTCGCCATTTTCTTTAGGATCTTAGAAGGGGTTCTTAAGGGAAAAAAGGTTGGGAAACACTATTTTATAAGATTAAAAGCTGAAATATATTAAATATTTCAACTGACTAGCTAAAAAAGACTAAAGTGAATTTGAAACAAATCATTAAAAAAAATCAAAACACTTAAACCGCAAAGCGAAACTACTCATATTGGGCTGGTATATAATTTTCAATGTAGATTGTTGAGAGCGATTGAGTAAATCGAATAAATAGGCTCCTGAATGATCAAAAATACCGTTGAGTAGGTTAACGCGCCTGGAAAACTCCGTTAACACAATTTCCATCGGGAAATCTATAATCGTTTTGCTTTCACTAAAATATCCCCAAAGGTGTGCTTCGACCAAGATAATTTCAACAATAGAAGATATTTGTGGATGTCTTTTCCTCACCAAGCATATCTCTCGTAGGACTTTTGCTGCAGACAAACGTTACCGATTTTGTGGTATGTTGGGGACTAATTAACACCTGCTGAAATTCGGAAAATTTGCCTCAAGGGGGCAAAGAAATAACAGAGAACTCCTTCCCTTATGCTATAAGTGACAATGTTCCAAGTTCCCAAGATTTTGGACTGGAAGATTTTCGCTTAATCACTTATGTATTTCTCCGGTTAATTATGAAATTAAGTGTTATCTTTGCGCTTGTGAATAGGCTCTTTGGGGAGATAGAAATGATTTAAAATTCCTTTTCTAAGTTGTTTCAATTATTATGCAATTAAAATATATGCAGCGTTTCATGATGTATAAGGATAGCAGTATCGGTTTAAAGGTTTAAAAGTATAGAACAAAAGATGAAATAGATTTTTAACTTTTTTGTTTCTTCTTTTCTGTTTTTTTTTTTTTTTTTGCACAACTAAAATTAAAAGTTGCATTAATTAAAAAACATATTTACCTTTCAAAATTAGATGCCCCTGAGTCTTTGTATTAGTTACTTATAAAATAAAATACAGGTTAAGTATTTTTGCGTATGTTCAACCAGCATTCCAATAGGGTAAGGGATGCTGTCGAAACCATCTACAGAGGTTCGTGTTTCTCGTAACAACACCTCGCAGAACCATCAATCGTGATAAGTTCAACTGTTTGTACTCTATTTTATATACTGATGAGTGAGTGTATGATTATATGAGCAATGTATTTTCTTCGAAAATGTAGGAATGATGGGGCGTTCATCTATTGGAAACTTCAGCTATTTTCAACAAAGTTATTGCGGAAAAAGTAGGAATATACTGCATGTTTCTCTCGTCAAATTGAAAACGCAGAAAACATTTTTTCTACGCATTTATATAAGTAATCCTTAAAAAGATGCAAAAGTTTTGAAAGCAAATTTTTTTTCTGAAAGTTAAAAATTACTTTGCTGTACGTGAAAATATTTAAGTAGAGGGCATTCAATGCTTCAAAGTAGATTAGATTATTTTATGATAAATGCATAGACATAATTCCACTATGCATATATTTCTGTGACAGTTCGCTGTAAAAATATTATTATAGCTTTTATTCACACACCAATGCAAGCCTCTGTCAAACACTCGAACCGCTAATATGAGAGTCTGATTGGTTGAGGAAGCCTTTGATCAACAATTGGAAGGTTCAAATCGAGCTGGTGAATAAGGCCGTTAGTTTACTTCAGAGTTCCTAAAATTAGTGCTTGTGCAAACTAGTTACAAAAGGCCCCTCCTGTTGCCGGTGTTTTTTTATTTATTTTAGTACAATTATTTTTAATGTTTTTATATAATGTAAAATTAATTTTAAACGTTTAATATTTAAGTCATCACAGGGTTCCTCCTTGACATTTACCCCCTGAACAACGTAGCCGTCGATATGTCACTGTGACCACAACCGTCAGTTGTTAAGTCAACTTTTTCTTAATAAAGTGATCTCGAGAATACCAGAGATTAATTTGCCATCCAGGTCTTGCCCAATTGGCCCCATGTTCCTTTTCCTCTAAAGGTTTTTCATTTCTTCTAAATCCAAGATTTATACTTACAGCTAAAACAAATTTCTGTACTGAAAAGATAAATCTAGTGCTCCATTTTCAAAATTAAATCAGATGCATATCAAGCCACAACGGCGCGAAAAAGTTAAAGCCTGCATTCTAAATATATTCCTACAAGTACGATACGTACTTCAGAATTTTTCATTAAAACTAGAAAATACTAACACCCCCCCCCCCCCCTCCCCTCCCTCAATGCAGCTCTTACTTTTATATAGTGCATTTGACTTCCTATAGAAATACTAGAGGAAATATATCAGTAATATATATATTTTTTAACTTCATTATTTATTATACGTATACAATTAAGGAGAACTCGTCTTGAAAGATGACTTTTATTTGATTTCTTGAAAATTAGCTGCTGTATTGGGGTTAACTTTTTTTTTTTTTTTGCTGCAAAGCAAATTGCTACCTGATTATTTTATAACAAACATTAAATAATGCTAAATACCGTTGGATTTGTCTTTAATAATAGACAATCTAGTTATGTTAAATTAAATGCGCAGCAACACAAATTATCAACAAGGTAATTAAGTGCACATCATCCTTATGCTCCTCAGTATTTCGACTTTTTTAAAAAAATCCAAAACAGGATACTGAAGTAATCTTGTTATGAGGTATTATTTGAAAGAAAAAAAAACTAGTTGTGGTTATTAACACTCTACAGATGCCAGAACGGATCAAGCGAAAAGAATGTGAGAAAAATCTCCCATTCAGGCTCGACACACGCGCCACCTGGGGGCTGCAAGGCACATTCCATCAGTGGGGATTTCATGATGCCACCAGGACGTCTGCCATTAGGGCAATATCCGGCAAAGCTCCGGGTCAAGAAATTATATGGGTCGCAACGGTAATAAGAAGGGACTCCCGAATGTGCTGTTATTGGAAAAGTTTCTTTCCATGTTTTGGTATTATCTCCCGCTGTTTATTGCTTTACCTCTGACATTTCTGATATGAATTACTTTTCGGCAACGCAAGGGGGTGAAACTTGAAGGGGAACGAAATGAAAGAATACCAAGAATGTTCTAGAAATTATTTCCCGGGGAATATTAAGAAAGAGGAGCATTTTATTAAAACGAGCTCGGCTTTATTACTAAGACCATAAAGAGGATTCTAGCAGTTTAGGTCCATTATTTGATCATAAACATAATGTTCCATCAACGTTTTGGGCAACTAGTTGTGCAAGGAAGTACCGATTGTTTCAGAAATCATGTATTCCATAAATAAAGTACATTTAAATAAAAAATTGTGTGGAAGTATCTACAGCCTGCATTATTCTTGACTGTGGTCTAATGGTAATAGCAACTCAAAGAATTCTGCCCCTGGCTGCATGTGTTTATTTGAAAAAGTGAATATAAAGCGACATTTTTTGAATAATCATAAAGAGGTTCCGTGGTAGATGTCCTCCTACTTTACTCAAACTCAATCGTCGAGCAGACACGCAATAGAGATAGTGAAGGGTTGCTTTCCAGCCGCCTGCATAATAAACGTTTTGTCTGATTGTCACGAAACAATCCTCCGCGCGCTGAATTTCAATGTATCACTTATTTATAAGCTTCACATAATTGAGCAAATAAAGTTAGTACTTTTCAAGTTTTTAGACCAATAACAGTCAATTCTCAACGAATTCTCACTCCAAGACGAGAGTGCCTTTTTCCTCATTGTGTCGTGACTGGTGTTTTCGGAGTTTTTATTGCTAGTACAAAAGAATATATTCTCTTAGTGGTATACTTCCTCTGCGAACTCAATACCGAACGGCGTAGGGAGAACTTTTAGCTCTACAAAATCAGTAATCATTCCCTTCATTGTGAAAGTATGTGTCATATATGGCTAGCAGCCCTCAGCTTTAAGGCTCTCTATGAAATGAAATGTAAAGCAATAAAATATGTTCTAAACTTTCTCTGAAGCTTATATGTTACGCTGAAGATATTTCTGGCGAACTGGGGAGCAGTTAAAAATAACTTGAAATATCTATTCGTTGCATGGAGAAATAGCTTTCAAAATTTCCGTACTTGTTGACGTCACAAGCATTTTGACGAGAATTTGTAGAGTTTGGACTTGCGAATTTCAAAAATTATAGGAGTGCTAGTAGCACCAAAGATATTTAAAACTCAAAGTCAGTAAAGACGTAACGTTATAAATATACTGTAAATCTCTGTAATGGAAATAAACTAGCTTAGATTAAAGTTTCTCTTAACGTACTTTATTTATATATATACACTTGAAACCATGTAATACGCCTATTCCTATTTTTGAACACCGTCGGACTATAAGAACAAAAGGGGGAGGGAAGCGAATAACCATGGGATTTTAGTGCCACAAATGTCAACACACATTGTGTACCAACGATTTTTATTTTTGTTTCCATTTTTCATTATACCTTAGTTATTTATCTTTTAAGTAGTAAAAATTCATTGGTAAAATTACATTGGAAATTCATTCAATCTGGAATGATCGATTGGCACCATTAAACATCATCTATTTCAAACATCGACTCATAGGAAAGCAAGCTTGTGTACTGCAACTTAGTAACAGAATACGTAAGAAAATAGGAATGTTTTTCATGTCTGATAAAACCTAGAAGATACAGATGGAATAAAGTGATTGTTTTCATTAAAAATTGCAAAAATATCAGTGGTTTGAAAAAAATGAAAAGTAATATTTCACAACATAAAGCCAGCAATTCCAAATGCCATGAATCCCAGTAGAATCAAAATGAACAGTGCTGTAAAAAGGGGATCAGGGCACATTTCTTTACAAACTTTAATACAGACTAGGCGTGCCGCCCGGCGTTGCCCGGGCTAAAATAATAGATTGAGGGCCCCGGGCTTAAATACAACACGGCATTGTAATTCTTTATTATCTACTATCCATACACAGACATACAGACCCGGCCGATATTAATGAGCAATGGCCTTCGCGCGGTCCTAAATAGGAGCAACAGTCCCTAAAAATCATAGATTAATTAATTACAATGCTCTTAATTTTTTTTTTTTTTTTTTTTGGTGTTCGATTTTTGTTAAGAAACCGTTGTACGCCCGGCACTGCGCGAGCTTAAATACAACACGGCATTGAAAAACTTTATTATCTATCCATACACAGCCATACAGACCCGGACCGAAATTAATAATAGAGATATAATAATAGAGAAACTCAAAAGAGTTACATTAGAATAAGGACAATTAATTTAAAAGTCCCCGTTAAAATACGAAAAATAGTTTTTGTTAGATAGCAGTTGATAAATAAATTAAAAAGAAAGAAGGAATAAATTTATTATTGCAAATACTAAATTGAATCAGTATACTATATATATCAAATACTAAATTGATATTTATCAGATTCAGGATGTAAATAAATGTCGAAAAACTAAATGCACATAAAGTCAAAAAGATGTTTAACAGGTAGTAAAATAAAGTTTATTGTAAATAATCTGTAAAATAAAAATATTATTTACTATATCATCAAAATATATATTAATATCCAAGTACTATATCATCAAAATATATAGCAATATTCAAGATAAGAACTTTCAAAATTTTACGCTTTTCAAAGAAAAAGTTCTAACGAAATTTCAAAACTAAACATATAAGTAATTTCGGGAAAAATAGTCTTACCAATCTGTAAAACAACGTTATAATAATCTGTAAAATAAAAATATAATTTACTATATCATCAAATATATATATATTAATGTCCAAGATAAGAACTTTCAAAATTTTATGCTTTTAAAGCAAAAATTTTAACGAGATTTCAAAACAATAGTTTATCGAAATTGGAAAAAAGGACCGCTGCCACTCTAAGAAATATACAAAAAGCGCGTACGATAAATAAATAAATTTTAAAAAAAGAAAGATTAATATCGACTACATTAATTGTTGCGAGCTTAAATACAACACGGCATTGAAATTCCTTATTATCTATCCATACAGAGACATACAGGACACGGACCGATATTAATAATAGAGAAATTTTTAAAAATTGCATTAGAATAAGGACAATTAATTATTTCGATTTTACGCCATTTGCGTTTCATGCATTCAGAATAATTAAAACAATCTTTAAAAGTCCCAGTTAAAATACAAAACATAATCTTTATTAGACAGCAGACGATAAATAAATTAAGAAGAAAGAAAAATTAAATTTTTAACAGAGAGCAAATACAGCGGAGCCTCACTCAAAATGCTAGAGAAACATTGATTATTAGTATTATTGACATTGGTTACAACAATGGCAGCAACTGCATTTATTTTAATTCACACGGCAACTGTATTTTATATATTGTTGGAACGATGCCAACAATGCAAAAATGAAATTAAAACTAGCAAAAATTTGCGTTTTTAATTAATATATCCGCTAATTAAAGCCCCACGCTGATCAGACCGGGCGATATGGCTTCCCCGGAAAATTCCGAATCCGACGATACCCGCCGCGACGTCGCACAACCGGCCGTTCTCGAGGAGATGAGGTGACAGACAGACAGAAACACAGACAGATGCGGGCAGGTTTTAATAGTATCTAGTCTAGGTTACAAAATGGCAACAACTGCATTGATTTTAATTCACACGGCAAACTGTATTTTATATATTGTTGGAACTATGCAACAATGAAAAAGGAAAGTAAAACTTGCAAAAAATAGCGTTTTTAATTAATATCTCCGCTAATTAAAGAAGAACACGGATCAGACTGGGCGATATGGCTTCCCCGGAAAATTCCGAATCCGACGGTACCCGTCCCGACGTCGGACAACCTGCCATTCTCGAGGAGATGAGGTGACAGACAGACGCGGACAGGTTTTAATAGTATAGATCCCGTGCTTTTATGAAAAAGAAAATCTTTTGAAATCAAGTCTGTTGACATCATTACTTTAAATTTTCTTGTAAAAGTGTATCTTTTACTCTGTGAAAATTATGAGCTTAAAAGACAATGTCTAGAATGATAGAACAAAATACTTGTACATATGATGCAGCATTTCTTTCATCAATAGCCCAATATCTCTAACGGCCATTAATATATTTTCATCATATCGTTTTATAAAAATATCATCAAAACATACATCATAAATATCCATGAACTTATTTTTGAAAGTTTAATTTTCTAAAATCTTTCAGTTTTTCGCCAAAACTTTTTAATATTCTGGATAATAATTTTTTTTTATTACTGGAGTTTTTACTGAGTACCTTTAGAGAAATCAACAGAATTTTTTCTACGTACAGTATTTGGATTCGCTTTTATTTCTTTTATATGACTGAATAAACTAAAATTGTATTAAAATTAAAAACTCTTTCATTTTAATAAATCTATTTACAAAATCTGACTGGTGGTATTTTCTTTTTTTTTTTTTTTAAGTTTATCAAATGCCTTGCCATTCTTTGCTTTAAAAAAATCCTAGAAACTTTTCCAAAATATCTCCAAAAATACTTTTTCCAAAAAGTATTATGGTAATAATTATGCAATAATGAACGACGTTAAAGGTGTAAAAGTTTATGGCGTTGAGGTAGTTAGTCAGTGGAAAAAAAAATGGCTAAAAACTGCATTAGCTTCATAGCTAAATAAATAAATCAAACGTTTACTTTATATTTATTTTGCACAACTTATGCAAAAAAATGCTCAAAAACATGCAATATCTTTCGCTAGTAAAGTAACCTTATACTAAACACCATGCACTATCGACAACTTGTACCATTTTACCTATGCAGGGTAGAATACTATATTGTCGGCGAAATAAGAGCATGTTTGTGTGGTTCGGAATTTTGGAGAGGGACCTAAGGAATGTCTGTGATCGGATTAGAGATTGTCTGACACTAAGGATGTTACGGGAGGGGTGGGGGGAGGAGAAAGTGACCACTGCGGAAGGGATTGCTTCGAAATTGGAAATAGTTGGAACTGCAGAATCTCAGCCGGATTAAACGAGACATTAATCTAAGGAGGCCGGATTTCGATCAATGTCATTGCGGATGTGATGTTAGAGTTATGCATATTGTTTCCACGGCTTCGTTACGGTCTCCCTAGTTTATAAAAGTTAATAACATCTGTTTAATAATTTATGCCTTCAAATTTCCCTTTTTTATCTGCTGTTTTGTATTTTTGCAAGTTATATTCAACTATTGTTTTATGCGCTGGAATTAATAAACGGAGGAAAATCACATATGAACTTTATTTTTTAACCGCAATTTTGGATATAACCCAGGTTAATTTTTCATAAAAAGAAAGTATTTTTTCTATATATATCTTTTTTTTTCCTTACAAATATTAGCAGCATAATTTACAACAAATATTAAGATGAGGTCATCAACCAAGTCAAAGATGTTTTTGTTGGTGGAATTTCTAATGTTGGCTTGTCTGATCATTTCTTAAAAGGTTAGAAAATAATTAAATAAATAAAAAAATAACAGTACCGTAACCAACTGAGTTTAGATATTTTTAATAAAAGCATTGCAAAAAATTAACGTTACGCGGTGGATTTTTCTCCACTGCGTTCAAAGAATTGCTTAATAAAATTACATGAAAAGGTTACGTTTTTAAAACTAACACAATTTTATAATTGGTATTATGTACTAAAAATTATTCCTGGTAAATGAACATATTTAAAGAGTGCCTTTCTGTGAAAAGGCTTCTTTCTTTCTCTAGGAATTTCTAAATTTCACACATTTTTTTTTTTTTAAACTACTCCTTTTATTTTTTACTTACTGAACTGTTATAAATATGAATCAAATATATAACCGCTATCTCATCACCAGTAATAATAGAATTAAAGGAAATACTGCTTAAGATTGGTTTAGTTTCAAAAATATCTTAAAAGTTGACCTTTTTCCCCCTTTAAACTAATTATTTGCTTAATCACTAAAAACGGTAAAGAAAATATCATAAAACGGAAATTTAGATGACCCTTTGTTAGATTGCACATTAGCAATTTATTCTGTCTACATAAGTTACCAGAAAAGAAAGATTTTTAAAACATATCGCATTGTTGTTGTAATTTTAAACCAACAGTTCCGTCTAGAATTGCAGGAGCCTACTTTCCCCAAACCATAGCCCCCTTAACTAGATGCCTTCCGAAATGGAGCGAAACCCATTACCCTACCGGCAACGATTTTCTCCCGCTGACAACGAAAACGCCGCTAGAGGGCACTACCTATTTGCTATTGGAAAACGATGTTATACTTGTTAACACTTGGTAAATTGCGATAAAAAAAAACGGTAAAAATTGTTCTTTTAAAAAAATAATTTGAATTTTTTTTTTTTAAATATTTAATAATATGACTCATTTATTACATTATTTCTTCGCTCTTACTTTATGGTGCAGTAAAACAGTAGGGAATTAAGTGATATTATTTATATTTGATATCTGGTTAGTCTAGGAACATTTTAACAGATCATCAACTTAAATCTTTTATTTTATTAAAGTGGTTTTCCCCTAATTGTAGGTATTTTAAAAGGAAAATTTTGTTACACAAATGAACAGAATTTTCGTTAAAGTATTGATTTAATTATTTTAGTCTGTAAAATGAAACTTCGCTTAAGAAACAATTATTTTTTAAAAATTTACAAACGTGCTGTGCAGCAAAATAAAGCATTTTTTCTGTAATCTATAAATGTAGTTAAAATTATAATTGCATGTCATCAGTTATTTTTTAATTATTTATTATTATTATTTTCGAGTTAAATGGAATATATATAATATATAAAGAAGTGTTAAAAAAAGAAATTTTAAGCATTTCCATTAAAAAAATATTTTTTTGACATTTTTTCTATAAGAACAATTGCAAAAGTCGAGAACACTCGCGTACTTAGCGAACTTGTACCACAGACAATGCATCAAATTTCGATTACGAAATACTACTTTAAATACTTTCATATCTTAAATCAGTTATTCATATCTTAAATCATTTATTCATATCTTAAACCATACTTTCATATCTTAAATAATGAAATTTTAATTTTCATACAATCGAAGGTTCTATTGCAACTGAATTAGGTAGTTGATCATAACATTTAAACGAGTATTACATTATAAAATGTTTTTAAAAAAATAAATAAATAGATAAAAATGCAGTGAAATAAAGAGAATAATTATTTATGCAATTCATACATAAAGAATATAATACACTTAATTTCAATTGAGCATTTTTACCGTTGTAAGAAAACAAATAAAAATCTAGTTCTTGATTAAAACTTTTAATTTTAATACTTGTTTGAGAACAATGCTATAGATAAAATAATTAAAGACTTTTTTGGAGCATTTTGAAAATTTTGAGAAGATGTAATGTATAACTTCCATGATCGGTTAACAGCAAAGCTATACATGTGATACATATTTGAGTAGATACTTTTTGGACTCATCTGTTTTAGAAAAAAAAGAATGTATTTTTATTATTATTATTATTATTTACTTATAGTGATCTTGCAAATTAAAACTTTTCCCTGAATTTTAAAAGTCAAGAGTTTTGAAAAGACTCTGAAAAGATGTTCAAAGTTTTGAAAAGCTTTTAAGTGTACTCGAAGTAGCAGATATATTTTCGCACTATCTTTTATATTTTCCAAGAAATCATTGCTTCAAAAAACAGCAGAACGACGAGGACGTAAAATTTGGGAACTTGGAACCAAACTCTTCATTTAGCCGAGTTATAAAAAATTTGCATAAAAATCAAGTTTTTACTCTTATTATAGAACCACATTTAATCTTTTCATAAAATCTGATCTATCCCCCCCCCCCCCGAAAGAAAAACTAGTCCTTTTGGTTTAAATAAATAAAATTATAAATAAATAAATAAAAAATATACTTACATACAATAAAAATGTTGAAATATGTGAATAATTACAACTTATAATGCATTGTACTGAAGTCCTATTTTAAGCAGGAATAAGACAAATATTACTTCCAAATTATTCTCATTAATTCATCCATAGAACTAAATATGTTCTTGAAATATGGTTAGAATTCGATTCTATGCATTGAATTTCTTTTCTTACTAATTTTCATTATTTCTTATTAATCCATATATGCCTTCGTATTAGTCATATTTTTTAATAAGAAAATCAATAAGCTCAATTTAATTAATATTTGCATAATATAAAATGCATCATAATAGAAATCATTCGTATTCCAAGGACAAGCTACAGTAAAGATTGGACAACATAACAAACAATGTACATTTATAATAAAAATAGCTTTGCACTATATTATTATTAATTAATTTATTTATTTTTATTTTTTGCCGAATAGACATTATGAAAGACACCCACATAGAAATAATAATAATACTAATAATAATAATTCCCTTGTCTTGATATAGCGGAGATCCATTTTTCACGCAAACTAATGTCCGATTGAAACTAATTTTTTCTTTTACTGAATTTGTTGTGAAAAAGGGAACAACGCAGTAAACCATCTTTTATTTAGTTATATTGGTCCTGAAAAGCACCGCTCTTATTCAAAAGAATCAAATCATTAGGGGCAAAAAGAAGAAATAGCGATGAAAACCAATCTTCTACCCTTCAAACTAATGTAAAGAGCGCGGTTTGTTATAGCAGATAAGTAACGTTCCTGGTGGGGGAAAAGGTAACTAAAATCCGCGGATAACTTTCCCCGCAAATCTCTAGGCATCTAGTGAAGGGGGCTATGCCCCAAATACACCAGTATCAAATTGAAATTCTACTTCTCTGTCTTTCTCATTTACATTAAGTTCTGAATTACTTCAAATATACTTTTATCAACGGTTTATTCATTGACTAATTCATTCATACATTTACTCACTCGTTTATTTATTCATTCATTCACAAATATCTTTAGGAATCCAGATCATAAAGCTTCGTGGGAAAATAGGCTTGTTTAGTTCTGGAGAAACTTCCCATCTGTACATGTTCTACGTCGTAGCATCTTTTCGATTAAGTTTGTTCCAAGCAAATCCGTCGGTTAGAACAGGATTTATATGGAATTTAAATTTCCCTCGAAGGCGCTAATGTTAAATTCTTTTGAGCTATTAAAAATAGAACAAAAAATGTTCAAATAAAAAATTGTCTCCGTTGAAAGCTTCTTCCAATAACATTGTTCAAACAAATTTGGATCTTATGCCCGCAGTTTACATAATTTTCTTCCTTCTTGCCCATAGGCGCTAATGTTAAAATTTTGAGCTGTTCAAAATTGAACGAAAAAATGTTCAAAACAAAAAGTAAAATTTGGAAATGCGATGTCCTGCCAAGATCTTTCGAGTGTAAAAAAAAAATTAAAATCTTTCCAATCGGGCAATTTCTTCAAAAGTTATTGGCGGTGCAGAGAGACCGGCAGACGCACATTTTTCCCTTCTCAAAACTCTACTTTCAAATTTTCTATTTTTCTATATTTATTTAATTACTTAACTTATTTTTGATTTTTTCTTATTTTAAACGATATTGTTACGATACATTAAGACTTCTTTCTTTTTCTTACTTTTACGGAAAGTGGGCTAAAAAGGAAAAGGAAGAAGAAAAATGTCATTTAATTTTCGTAACAGCTTAGAGAACAGATGCAGAGAAAAGAAACATTCTTAGATACGGACTACGGATACATTTCATGAAGAAAGTGAATAATAACGTTCATTACTGTATCCGAGCCAAGAACTGTTGAATAGTGAGAAAGCGTGGGAACTGTATAACACACTGGGGATATGAAAACTTCGTCCTCGCACCCCTAGAGAGCTGTATCACTTCCCTCCAATTCCAACGCAATCCATCACTAAAAGCGAGAATTGTAGCGCATGCTTGTCACGTCACGTCGAAACATGTCCCTTCAATTGAAAGCCGCGGAAAATCCCCCGAGGATGCTTGGAAACGGAAGAACCCCTTTTTTCTTGATTAACCTCGCGTACTTTCGAATCAAACCTCTGAAGACGAGTCCGACATTGATTGGATACGATTAAGCAGGGACTGTGTCCGTGGAATTGTGTCCAGTGTCCACGGACTCTTGCGTCTTGAGAGGAGTTTTGTACTAGTCCCATTGGGGTGAAAACCGAGCTGTTCCAGTTCTGGTGTCCGGCCGAGTTTGCCGGACACTGTTGCAGATGCAATGAATTGATTTTGGCGCTAACTTGATTTCCTAGTGGCATTTTCTTCTTCTTTTTGCGTAGGCTTCGTTTTAGTAAATGAAAGGCAATACTCTTTGACTGAACGTTAATAAATTAAGTAAATACTTCAAATGGATAACTCGGTATTTTATATTTCTTCACAGAATTAGTATGAGCTATAACAAAGCAAAATATAATAATAAATAATGAAGACACATTAAAGGAAATCAACACAGAGTACTCATTACTGCTTTAAAAAATACCTCGAGACGTTGAATACAAAATTTTAAAACTTCATTTAAGTCAAAGTGTGTAAACGCAATCAAAATTAGCCGAAAATTTCTCCTGAATATTCTACTTGTTGTTATTTATAACAATAACTATAGTTAGTCTCATATCTAACTACACAAACAGTCTTTTTATTTCATTCGTTAATTGCATTTAATCACTAAGAAAAAGCTGTCCACAACTAAGCGATTCTACCTTCCCCCACACCAACCGTCAAATTTTATATATTTCTTCTAAGGCTTTGGGTTATTTTTTAAATATTTTTTTAAAACGCAACATTCACATGAAAACAATGTTCTAAAAAGAATTCGTTTTAAAAATCATTCTCTCAAATTGTTATGCTTTATGCTTCCGTAAATTTCCATTATCAATATTTTTATTAGAAACATTTTAAATTCATGCATTTGTTTGTAGTTTTTAAACGCCAAAATGTTGGAGAAATAAATTGCAGAAATAAAGTAAAAATGATCCTGATATAGTATTTGAAATTTCAATGGTGTCATAAAATGAACGAGTGAATTAATTAATTTAAAACGAATTTTATACATAATTTTCAAAGGCTTGTGATTTTAAGCTGATTATAATGAATCTTCAATCTTCTATCAAATGAATATTAGTTTACTTTTAATAGTTGCTAAGTAATAATAATAATAATAACAAAACCAAAATTTGAATTAAAATTTAAAACAACAAACTTAATACTCATTTACATCAAATTATTATATACACCATTTACATCATTCTAGTGTTTCTTTCAGAGGAGGAGGAAGAAAAGAAAGCTTTACATTAACATAATGAATGAATCATTTTCACACCTTCATCAATGTAAGTCTTCGAGAAAGACATTTCGATTTTTATTTATAACTTCTTCTACTTGAAGAAAACAAACTAAAGTAGGTTTCTAGTTTTTGTAATTTTTCGGTATTAAACAAATTTTAGTGGGAGATGATATTTTTTAAAAAGGGCTTGAATTTATCTCGCAGGCGCTAATGTTAAAATTACGTTGCTACAAATGCTCATAAATAGTTGAAATCTTCTTTTTTGCAAATGTCCTATGTCAAAAGTTCCTTTCCATAAAATTTGCCAAAATCACGCCCAGAAGGGCAAATCAACAGAAATCCCCCCCCCCCCCATCTCGTAGCTCTATTTTCAAATCATTGAATTTATCGATTTTATTTATTTATTTATTTATTTCTATATATTTTCAAACACAGTTCTTACAAGATTTTAAGTCTTCTTGATTGCTTTTCATTGCTTTTATCTTTGACTTATTTCCTTACTTATTATTTTGTTTTTCTTTGACTGCAAAGTACAGGCTTAAAAGTGAAGTAGTGGTTGCTACTTCATTTTACTTTTTTTAAAAAATAGCGGTATTACTTCTATTTTCTGAATGATTGCAGTAAGGGCTCCGAGTTCGTACGCCACTTCTGCCTCTGTTGGAGCTCTTTAGAAATTCCCTTTTAAAATGTTCCTTTTTTTTTTTCATTTAAAAATGCATTTACTTTTCCATTTTATTTTAATTTTATTAATATATTCTTTTAATATTTATATCTATTTACTCCTACAAATTGAAACGAAACCAGTTACAAAGCACAAGTTCTGTTATAAAGAGTTAAATAAAATAGCTCCATCCCGAATAACGAAACTTCGTAATTTTTATTTTAATGCTAATTAACTAAATCCACATTGTAGTAATTAAATACATGATGCGCTTTTACAAAAGTTATAATTGTAATGTTAGTGATTTTTTTGTCTGATTCCAATAAGTCCTCCGCGTGCGATTACATATCTAACGCTGCCTGTTAGAGTTATTTAGAAATCTTCTTTTAAAATGTTATTTTGATTTAAAATTAAACATTTTTTCCTTTTCTATTTATTTGCTTAAAAAAAATTAAAATAAAATCAGTAACAAATTAAACATAATGAATAGTTAAATAAAATTTATCTACCAAGAATAAAGAAAACGATTTTTTATCAGCTTTTGTATTTGTTGTTGGTTGCCAGTAAAATGGTTCCTGACATAGGTCATACATTCTTTTGTACACTTAAGTTTCTATTGATTCTGGCAAAGTGTAACGACTATTGTGCCCCCCCCCCCCCCCCACGCTTGCGAGGTACAGTCAATCTTTGCAGCATCCGTTTACTTGGATAAGACAGACACCTCTTGCTTCTGTCTATCCGCGCAGCATCCAATCAGGTGGCACCTGACAGCAGCTGTTTCTCTGCGTCCGGATTAAGGCTATCAGTGTCAACACCACTTGCTCACACTTAGATAATCCGGCGTGTCAGGCTTCTGTTTCTGCCTTTTCTTTCTAGAGAGGAAGAAGGAGGGTAGAGAGGAAGAAAAATCAGCTAGGGTAGGTCACTGAAAGAGAAGCGTGGTTTCGTCATTATTCGATGCTGGGAAAAATCGTCTGGTCACCTTGAGTAATAAGAAATCGATTTTTGTGGAGAACGATGAAATCTAGAACATCACTTCACAAATTATGGGTCGTAACCCTGTGGTGGGTCGCCAGTAAATATTCTGTGGGTAGGGACATTCTAATGATTTACGTAGATTACCTTTTTCACACTGTTTCGAAACTTAGTAATGTTTTTGTAGTTTCAATGTGGCTGAGCATTGGCTACTCACCACAAAACTTGTTATGATTTCGAAAATTATTTTCCAGTAGAAAGCTACTTTGAGAAAGCTGAAAATCGAACTAATTGCAGAGAATTTCCATTTTTGTACAAAGTGAAGAAAATGGAGAAAAGTTATGTGACCGTTAAATTTTAGTTTCTGCTCTTTTTAACTAACTGCTTCATTATTGCATCAATGCAGTAACTTTTAAAGCATTGCAATTTTATGCTTAACATTATTAAATCATTGTAAAATCTAATTAATATGAATGTTTGAAGAACGGCTTTTATAAAATTATGTGATTTAAATCAAACTCATTAATGGTTTACTTATATTTTAGATAGGCGTGTAAACTTTGGTTTGTAGAACAAAGTGTCAGCATTAGTTAAAGCGATATGAACAGTTCAAAATAACAACTTTCTGATATTAAACGTTTTGGATCGATTTTAAAGTAACAAATAAGCAAAAAATCAGAGATGTCGAAAAATATTCACTGCACTGGAATGACGTGGGTCACCCGTACACACTAAGTTTCGACAGTGTAGGTCCCATCGCAGGAATAAAGTTTTGTGCTTTCAGTCACATTTTAGAAGATATTTTCGATAAAAATTAAGTTTCAATTAATACTTAAATTTTAAAAGGGACTTACTAGTCCCTTTTAAAACCAACATACTCACATCATACTAAGACATACTCACTTGTAAGTAAAACAAGAAGATTAATTTAAAATTCAAAAACATTGGATTTAAAAGCAGAATCTATATATGTTTTAATATTTTATGCTATTCATTTTGTTTACTATGCAAGAAACTGTGGCAAAGTTTAAGTATCAAGAAATAAATTTTTGTAATGTACAACATATTGTAAAACGCACACTTTCACTAGTGAATATAAAACTTTGTAATTACGCAATAAGCAAACAAATTAAAAAGAGGATATAAATAGTTCTTTTAAAAGCTACTTACTGAAAAAAAGAATAATTTACAAATTATGTTATGACACAGTTTTTACTACTATTATTGCTATTATTATTTTTTAAGCAGAAAAACAACGTTAACATTTTTTTCAATTTCATTACTTTAGTAAAATTAAAGGTTTTTGTTTTCCACGTCATTTTATTGCGACACATTTTAAACTGATGAAAATTTGTGGCATGAGTATCACAGTAGCTTTCATTTAGTGCATAAATATTTAATCGCATATTAGTTAGACAAGATTCATTTCAGAATGTGTTTTTATTTTAACAGGCATTATTAAAGAATTTCAGAATGTGTTTTTATTTTAACAGGCATTATTAAAGAATTTCAGAATGTGTTTTTATTTTAACAGGCATTATTAAAGAATTTCAGGCCTGCTATATGTGAGATGAAGAACACGAAGAGTTCAGATCAAGTTACATTAATACGAGACGACTTTCCATCGCAATGCATTGATTTTAAAAAAACTCGCATGAAAGCTGTTCAGCTTTTTTTAAATTTCAAACAGAAGGGTCGTTTTTTTGCAGGAACTCATAACAAGATGAAATTGTATTTAATTCACTTGCAGAGAACTCAGATGATGTCAGACAAAAATTACGCAAACTCCTCGTCTGTGGATTTTGGCATTATGAGAACCCATATAAAATTTTCCTAAATTCAAAATGAAAAAAACTTCTACAGAACTATGAGTCCAAAATGTTCATCTTTTTATTCAAACGAGTGTATAATAATGGTATGTTTCAAGTTTAACAAATATGCGTGCTTCTAGTTTTTGAAACTTTTTAGTTTTGATGTTTTAACTCTTCTACTTTTTGATCAATCTTTAATGTCATTTAAACCACAAGAAGATCTAGATGAATCCGTACTTGAAAGAGCCATTTAGGACTCGTGCTTCAGCTGGATCTTCGTATTCATCGACTTAAAAGAATTTTGATTTCAAATGGCGCTTTCCTATTTTTCAACCTTTGTAAAATGTACTCTTCCGAATTATTTTGTTACCCGTGTGGCACCCTTACCCTTGATGTACCCCTTAAAGTGCGCCCAGAAACCCCCCGCACCTGCCATTTTCTGGAATATCGTAGTTTTAGATGCCCCCGAATGCAAGCCCTCGGGAGCAAATGGGGTTCCGGGAGAGTTCTACCAACCTCAAATTTATGAAAACCATTAAAAAAAAATACAGGTAATTGCAAAACTCTAAAAGTCATAATGCGCGTGGTGCGGAATACGAAAGATTGCATAGTGTGTGTAAATCAACATCAGATAACAAAAATTGTTACTCTACAAGCATTAGTATCACTGAGCAATTGCGCACAACCAAAGCCGCACCACACTATAACTAAAAATAGTGCAACTTGTGTAAAATTTCCCTCTGAAAAAAACAATATAACTCAATATAACCCAGGTTTTGATTGATGTCAAATACATAATATTATTAGTAATTTGCATCAGCCATTATCATAATTCTTCTGTTACCGTGATATTGATGCAATTATTCAGAAAAGTATAAAACGGAAACGGTCAATTTTTAATGATATCTTGATCTGAACGAAAAGCAGAACATTTAATTTTTTTAATGGAGTAAGAAATAAAATAATGAGGAAAGAAAAAACAATGCCTACGAAAATTAGAGTAAAAGTTCTTTTACGTATCGATAAAGATATTGCTAACTGTCTCCGAAGCTTTACTTAGTATTACAAAAAATAAATTATTTATTTTTAGAATTCAGTAATTTTCAAGAATCGTCAAATATATTTTTTAACGAAATATGATTTTTCGTAGCTCCTTAACCAAGTTTAAAGATAAATAATTAATGAAACCTATTTATGATATCTGTATCCATATTTTAAAAAAGGTAAATTATTAGTTAATCATTCAAATTAACAAATGCATTTTGCAACAGTACATGACACTATGATCACTCTCTCGTAAATCTTTTTGAGTAACTTATCCTGCTTTTCCCAACTAATTTTACACTAATCATGAAAGATTGCCTCTAAATTGAACTAAATTTGGTAAGAACGTTAATCTTCCATCTCTGGAGAACAACCCAAGTCCATTCTTTATCCTCAGAATGTTTGCGTTCTTAAGATACTTGCTACATTATGCTTTTTTATTTATTACCCACTTTTTCTTTCACACGACAAGACCATTTACTATCCAAGCTATTGGGTTCTTCGCGAAAAGTGAAATGATATGTAATATTTTGTTCGTTTTATGATATTCTTTTTACCGTTTTTTGCTAACAATTCGATTTTCGCTAAAATCGTAAAAGAAATATCGGCCTCTCCCTTGAGAAAAAACTCGCTTTTCATTTATTTAATTAAAAATCTTATTCCCATCTTGTCTTTACCCATGATAAACACCAAGGCCGTAGCCAGAAATTTTTTTTTTTTTTTTTTTTTTTTTTTTTGGGGGGGGGGGGGGTCTGACTTTGAAACACTAGTGTAGAGGAAAGTTTCAGGGAGAAATAAATATATGCTACATTGCGAAGCAATTTCGGATTTCGGGGGTGGCCCGGGCCCGTCGCCCCCCCCCCCCCTCTGGATAGGGCCTTGATAAACACCTATATATGCCGGCAACGCATTCCCGCAAAGTGTTATAAACAATTATCGTTTTCTGAAAAATTGCGCATTCTGCTAAAAGAAATATCCCCTCCTCCTGAAAGAAATCCTCGTTCTAAGAGATTAAAATAAATCCCCGCCTCCTCCCCGAAAAAATGCATTTTACTGATTTATTTATGATAAAGTTTTATTTCCGCAACGGCAACTTTAACTTAAGATCAGTAAAAATGGAGTCATAATTACGTAATTAAAATATGTGTGAAAATTTTCATCAGAGAAAAGACAATAGATTTTTTAAAGCCCCACTACAATTGATACAAAAATTTTCAACTAGCATTAATATTACTTCCACAAACATTGTACCCAAAATGTGGTTCGAAGATTCCTCCATGGTAAATTTTAGAATTGTGAAGGGACAGTTCAGACTAATATAAATGGAAAATGAATCGAGTTGAGCCTCGGAATTTCCTTAAATTACGAACGTTTACAACTTTTCTTCTAATAAACTTAGAAGTCGAACGAACCCTATGTTGTGCAGAGAAGTGCAAAATGTTAATGTGTGCAAGCATTTATTTTATACTATATTTTGTTTTATTTTATTTATTTATTTATTTCGTTTTTGCACTATGATGACAAGCTTACTTACATTTTTCATATTTGATTATCCTAATCTATCGAATTTATAGAATCTTTGCAGTAAAAGATGCATTTTAATAATTATATTTTTATAACTGTTACAGATTTCAATAGAAAAATCAATTTCTTCAAACGGTATTTTGAAGACAAACATTCTTGATTGTGCCACTTTGACCTTTAAGATAGAGTTTTTATAACAGAAGCTAGTTGTTAAAAGAATTCAATAAAATAGATGCTTCCGTTTGCTCAAGTAAAGTAATAATGTTAAACTTTGAGAATAATAAACAAGATATGAATTTTATGTTCCTTCCTTGTATTATCGGTGAAAAGATCGTCAATGTTTCTACATTTTCCCCTGAACAATAAATTCGTCTTTATTTTGCTCTCCGTTTTCTTTCAGTACTTAATCAACTTTCTACCGAAGAGATCTAAAGAATAAAAAGTGTCTACGGTGATGCGCAGAAAATTGTCAGCCGTCCACATATCCGCCGCTGTGAGCTATTTATTTACGATGAGAATAAATTCAGGGAAAATAAAGGTAAGTCAGTTGTTTTTTAGAAAAAAATTTCGAAATTATTTTCTCCATCGTCATATTGAGAAAAAGAAAAATACAACAAATTAAAATAACAATAATAATGATAACAATGCATGAGATGAAGCATAAAACATTTTCCATCTAAATAAAGTTAACCTTTGTTTATTAGTTTTCTTTTGATAAAAACCAGTACTTTCAGCCAAAAGCTATTGTTTCTTTAGCACTTCCAATATATGTTCGTTTTTCTCACTTTGCAAGCTTTTTGGGCCCAAATTTTTGTTAAATACTAGCTAATACAATGTGCCTTTAAAATTATAAATAATTACCTTTTGAAAAATAGTGCAACTTGTGTAAAATTTCCCTCTGAAAAAAACACTTGTTTTTCCACTTAATTTTCATTTATTTTGATTAATAAAAATATATTGCATGTGCAGCAGATTTTGAAGAGTAATAAAAAAGATAAGCATTTTTGCAGTTTCAAATTAATAGAATTAATACATTTTTTCTAGAGACTTTAGAGTGTATTAACAACGAATGCACGGCTTTCACCTTATTTTCAGAAAATTAAAAAATAAAAAATGAATACCAATTCCCAACAGTACATTTATATAATTTTCATTTTCTTTTGTTTAGTTAGTAATTTATCGGTTAAAGCAATTTATGTGTGTTTAGAAACAGAACATGCCACAACTACCTAAATTTCTCAAAATCTCAAAATCGATTTTGAAAAAATTTGGTGTTTTCCTACTTCAGCCAAAAGAGAGAGAGAGGGGGGAACGCAAGGGAAAGGAGGAGAAGAAGAAAATTTCATGTAGATATTGAAGATATGAATATTTTTAAATTATTATGGTAAATAGTTTTTTTCTGCTTACATATTATAGAATCTAATAGATCATTAGTTTTCAGGATGGTAGATTGTTTTTGTTCCGAAATATTTGTTACATCCAATTAGAAAATTTGATATTTAAAAGAATAAATTAGTATGGTTGAAACTTTTTCGAGTTTACTACGAAAAGATAGGTAATATATAAGTTGAATTTCCCAAAAGGAATGTCAAGAATATTTAATATTTAAAAAATTAAGTTGTGAAAAAAAGTCGAGGAAATTTAGTTTTTGAGTTAAAACCGCTTGTGAAGCATTGTTTTAGAAATTTACAGTTAAAAAACACTTTATGAGCAAAACATTTTTGCGTCAAACTTTTACACATACACAGAAAATGTTATTAACTAGGAACACCGACAAAATAATATTGATGACAAAAAACTTTCATCGATTTTCCCCCGACAGCGTGTATAAAAAGTTTTAGAATAATAAACAAGCACTATTACTTTGACTCAATTTTTATAACCCATGATAAAATCCCATTGAATCCCCTCACTTTTTATTTTTGAATAACTCTGAGACAGTCATGCACTTTCTACTAGCTTCTTCCCAACTCAAATCAACTCGGAAGGCTTAGCTGGAGGAGAAAAAAAAATCTGGAGAAAGAAAGAAGCAGAGTATAAGGTCTCCATAATTCCTCTTCACCAGCTACTGATATTAAAAAGTATGTTCAGGCAATGTGTGGTACAAGTCAGTTTTAAAGGGCGGGAAACTTGATCGATTATTTTCACTCTCTGAAAGCATAAAACTTGCTTCAGTTTTTAATTTATAAATTCTTCGCAACAACATTGAAATTGTATTTGAGAAAAAGCGTGAAATGAGAAAATCGATGTTAGCATTTCATTTTAGCAGACTTAGGCAAGAACAATTAGGGGTTCCTTTTTAGCCATTTTTTGCATAGTTTCCTTTAAGCATGATTTCACCTCAAATATTGTGGAATTTAAAAAAAAAAAACACTATATGATCATAAACTCTATCGGGCATTACATCGCATCTGACACTGACATTTTTATTTCTCTTGTCTTGATAAATAAATAAGACAGAATATCCCTTCAATTTCCCACACACTGTTAGAAATTTCATCGTGAAATTACGGTTAAATAACCGGCAGCAGTCTGTCCATCTAATTCCCCGTTAAATTTACCGTTTGGAACATATTATAACCATTTAAAAATGGTTTCAAAAAACAAAATGTTTACCGTTTTTTGAACCACTTAGAGGCGTAGAAATCGTAAATGAAGAGTGCGGGAATCGAACCCGGGTGTATGGTACACCAGCCTTGCACTCTAGTCATTCGGCCATCTACACCACGTTAAGCGGCCGTTTATTTATTAATAAATCTTCTTTTCCAACAGGCAAACTGCCTTAAAATTGAGTTTTCAGTTTTTGATTGGATCCGAATTTATTTTTGGTCTAAATTTACTGTATATTGACGAACATAATTTTATTTGCTGCAAAAATTAAAATACAAACAAGCTTCAGCAGCTCAAATTATGGGTTCGCTCATTCGCAAACAGTTCGGGAATCCGATGTCTCAATTTTTTGATTTACGTGTGTATGTATTTCTATTTAGTAACCACTGCTTAAGCCACTTTTTTTTCTTCTTTTTTTATATACACATGCATTTTTGAACTAATAAATCTTTATTCATATTTTAACAACAACGTACGACCGGTAAGGTTTCGCAACCAAGATGGACGCCCGATTCTTATTGAGTGCTTGAAAATTACAGTTAGATAAACGTTCTTTAGGATAAACAGACAATAAACGATTTTTTTTTCACAATCAGCGGTTTGCGTACCAACTTTTTAATGGTTATTCAATTGTTGTAATTAAATATGGTAAAATAACAATAAAATAAATGGTTATTTTACTATTTTCTTATGGATTTTTTTAACAGTGCATGCTAACATTGTCAATGTTTTTTTAAAGCAGTTTGCATTTAGCTAGTTTTAAAATGTTTTGGAGACGTTTATTCCATCTCGCTTTAATTTTTTGACGATTTTATAGCTCTACCTCACTGGCTTGTACACTTCTGTGCTTACCTTTTCTGGATCAGTTTTAGATGCTTTTCTCCCCAACCCACTATTTTTTAGTGTGAAGAATAAGGATTTCTAATTCTACACACTAAGTAGTAATGCACTCTCAGAAAAGCATGCTCAAATTTCACGAAACTTTCGTTGTATTTGACGAAATGGCTTCGTGAAAAATGCTCCGATTAAACATTTCGTCAAATTGACGAAATTTGTTTCGTCATACATTCGAAATGAATTTCGTCAAAAACTAAGAAATATTTCGTCATATACGTTTCGTCAAAAACAACGAAATTTTAGTCACTTGTTTCGTCATTTATTTGATGAAACACATTTCGTCAAAAACGACGAAATTTTACTCGCTTGTTTCGTCGGGTCTATTTGATGAAATACATTTCGTCAAAATTACTAAATTTTCGTCATTTCGATTAAGCATTATCTAGTCTTTAAATTTCGTCACTTTTTTATTTCAATTTCATCAAAAATGAAAATATTTCGTCATTTTGATTCGTGAATCATAATAAATTTAGCTGTATTAACATACTTTTGAGTAAATTTTTGTTATTTGAGCACGTCATGGAACCTTAAATAAAATCTTGAATTTATTTTTTTAAGAGGGCAATTTGATATTTCTTGTAATTTGAGGCTTCAAATAATTACACTGAAAATTTTCGATTTTTTGAGTTGCTGCATTAATTGTTGAAATATGTATCATTAATTTTAAATAAAGGTTCTAAAGGTGACTTAAACAAAAAAAAATCCTATTGAAAAATATTTTACTATCGGTAATTTTAATTCTTTGTACACAAGGACTTTTCTATGATGTTTATACAAGCATGCCATATTATATACGTATAAATTTATTTTATTTTAGGTTAATTCTAACAGAAATTTCTAACACAATTTTATTTTAACATTCTTACATTCCAAACAATTTAAAATGTTAGCATTACTTCCAAATTAAGCATTTTGTTGAAATATAAAAGCAGTTATTTTTTTTTTAAGATTATGAACTATCAATTTGCTTAAGTTCTGTTTGTTAATTCATTGAAAAAATTGTTTAAAACATTGTTTCATTGAGTTGCTTATATGTATTACGTATGTATGAATTTGTCCCTCGAAGAATTGCTTTTTAAGGGTTTTAAACAATCATAACACATTTAAAAGAAAAAACAGCAGCAATGATAATAAAATTTGACTTTTATTACGTTGGCAAACATTTTTCTAGCTCATATGGAGTATTACAGCAAAACTGAAATTATGGTATAAGCATATAAATTCATAGGAACATGTATTGAGCATAAAAAATACTTTTGAAAATTAAAATATAGGAATTCAAACCAAAAATTAGGGGAAAATCATGTTCATGATTACCGTAAAATAGCGAATAAGCGCACCCCTAAATTTCGCTGACATTTGTGGAAATGCGGTAGGGGGTGCTTAAACAAGTTTATACGCCGCACCCATCCATGATTCATTGAAAGCAGTACCACAGTAAAGACTCATCTATTACTTGCTTGTTTAGCCAAAATTCGTTCGGATTGATTCCCTCCCCCCTCAAAAATAAAAAGAGAGAAAAAAGAAAAGAAAAAGCAAAGTGGCAAACAAATTTGGATCGCACTGAATGCACAGCTCTACATTTAACCTCCTTTCACATGTTTTCCTATGTTATAATAAATAAAAAGATTATAATTATAAACGATAGCGAGAAAAAATAACATCAGCTGAAGCAACCGAGGCAGGTGCAGAATATTCATTCCCCTTGCTTGACGCATCCTTGATTTTTTGTTACTGAATGTACACAAAGAATCTTTTTTTTTTTTTTTTTTTTTTTTTTTTTTTTTTTTAGTTTTTCTTTTTCTGTCTTCATTTTAGATTGGATATTGCTAGGCTAACTTGCAAAACTGAAAATTCTTGCGCTACAAAAGCAGCCTAACGATGATAGTTCTCGCCATTTTGAAAGAGCGTTCTTTTAAACACAGCATGAAAGTTGGAATTAGTGTTTTGAAAAAAATGCAAATAAAATTTTGTGAATGAATTTAAGAGCGTAATTGAGCAAAATTCGGGGAGGGGGGAAGCGCTTGTTCGGTATTTTACGGTAAGTAAATTCTTCAAGGTCACAGAACTCTTTTTTAAAAAAACTGTACATACAAAAATTTAACTGATATTCAAAAACATGCCAACCCTATAAAATAAATTACAAATCTGAAACTTTTACCATAGAACATGGATATAATATATAAGAGGTTTTCTTCCCATATTTTGAGATGGTTTATAGATTAAAAATAAATGAATAAAACATTTATACACATTATAATTGAATCAAGTTATTTTGAATATGTTATCGTTACTTGTTTAATTATGCAGAAGAAATATTTTTAAAATACTTTTATGACTGAACCCCTTTTACTTTCTAATATACTTTAAAAATTTAGTATTTCTTAATCAATTCAAAGCTACGCACTTTCATGTCAAATAACATTGACTCTACAAATGTTTATTATTTTAATTCTCAAAATCCTGTATGCAATAAAATATCAATTTAAAAATTTGTTTCTTTACAATTTAAAACATTATTTAAATTCCAACAAAAAATGAGTAAAAGGAAAGTTGAAGACTTTTGTTTTCACATGTGTTAGTTGCATTCAATTAATATACTAATTTGGAGAACAATTCTTGATATACACTTGATATACTAATTGAATTTTTAAAGATTCCGACACATTTAAAAGAAAAGAAAAAAAGGGATACACAAACCTATATCAAACTGAATCTCAATATAACTTACACAACCTTATGCATGAAATTCAGTATATAGTGTAGCTACAAAATACAATATTAATTGCAATTTAACAATTAAGAATATTCACATAACATAGTAACAGAACTGGACTAACGCTGTGATTAATCATCAGACTCATATCAGAAATTACTGTAAAATGTGATTACGGTGGGCTGAAAAATCTAATTAATAATGTTAAAGTTTTAAGAGAAGTTTCCCAACTCTTTGTGTTTTGTGGGATTAAAATTATAATCTAAAAAAATCCCCAAAACCCCATTTAAATATGAAATAAAACCATACTTGTTTTTGGTTGTTTTTTTTTGATAAGTTATTCCTGAAATTATACAAAATTAAAGTAAAGCATTATATGGTACAAATAATAATATTTTTATTCTCACACTTAGTGGTGATTGTAAAAAGTCGGATTTAATAAAACTAGGCAGCAAAAAAAAATAAATTCTGATTTATAAATTAAAAAAAAAAGATTGTATTTAAACAGTATTTTTCATAAATTTAAAACCATTGACAACCAATTAAATTACATTTTCTTATAATTTAAAAGAATTTTCAGATAATAGTTATACAAAAGTTTGGTAATTATAGATACTTCATTTGAAAAAATCCTGAGTGTTTTGCAACTCTGCTACAGCTGCTAATGGAAATTAATACTGCAAATCAAATTAATATTTTTTCAAACTGTAATGATTCTTTCATATTTTTTTTCAAGCAATGTATTCTTACAGCGTTCATACTCTTTTGGGAAAACAAAAAATAGGGACTTTTTAAGCAAACATTCATAAATGATGACACTTTTTTCAGTATATTTGACCCCCCCCCCTCCCCTTGTCACAAAATGTCCCACTTCATCATGCTCCCTAGTCATGCATTATTACACGAGCATATGGACTTAAAGTTAAGTACATTGCATTAGAGAGCTTCTAGTCCATAGCTTCTTCATCTATTTCACCTATAAAAGAATAAAGAATAAACTCATGAAAAAGAGCTTCAAAACTTTTCAGAAAAATTAATTTAAAAACATTCAGAAATTCATAGATCACGAGCAGTGTTGTATTTTGTGGGTTTTAAAATTATTAAATGTTTAAAATGAAAAATTAAATGAAAAGATGTCCTGCAAAGGACCAGTCGATAAAAGCTTGTTTCCCGCAGAACACCAAAAGTGAAGCAACATTCACCAAGTTAGTGTTTGGGAATGGGACATCTCTCGCAGCTGGTTGCTCTGGGACTGTGTGCACTCAAGTGAACCGATACTTCTGGAGGTGCCAACCCCCAGGAGACAGTCTCTCATCTGGGAGCTAGTTCAAAAAAAGGGGCGGAGGTCGGACTCCTACCAATAAGGGCCCCGATAAACTCAGGAGCAGTGCACCTTCTCTTCCTCACTTCATGCGAGAACTCACCACCAACAACAAATGTAGAAATGCTTTTGTGTGTGATTCATTATTTAGCTTGCTTAGAAATAACCTTCTCGCTATTTTGCAACTTCTTGACACATTTTCTATGCAATTTTTAAGCGGTACACCTCCAACGCTTAATTTTTTTAAAAAATATGTTGCAAAAATTTCTTTTTCAGTTTCTGAACAGTTTTTGTTTTTTGAGGTATTTATTTTATGCGATCCATACCTACCGCACAAAAGTAGGTTTGTCTTCATTTTCTTATGCTTTATGCTATCCATATTGGGGGGGGGGGGTATCTAAAGCCAACACAAGTTTGTAATTGTTGACTATTAATTTCAAATAATAGTAATAACAAAATATGGTAAAGTTAGAAGTAAGTTCAAAATATGGTAAAGTTAAGGGATAACTTTGAGCGGCCTTAAAAGCATTAGATTTAAAGTCGTAGAAAAAGCTGTGTAGCTTCAAAACTAATGAACATTATACCAAATAAAAATTTCTGTATTTTCATCCATTCTCTTTCTTTGTAAAAATAACGTTCAAATATATATATAGTAATATTAATTTATTAAATGACAGCAACAATAAAGACAATATAAAATGGTATGCATTTTGTGTGCAAGATTTTAAAAAATCTCTTGAAAATATATCTTTTATATTTCATATATTTTCTTTTACACGTATATATTTCAAAATGTGCTTAAGTGTATTCAAACTCATTAACATAATTAATAGTTTTTTAAAAGTAATTTACTAAATTTGCCAAAAATTTCAGAATTAAATTTAAAAATAATTTCTATGACAGAAATGAATGTAAATTTAGGTACAGCATGAAGAGTAGTAGTATATAAAATTTTAAGGCTCCATGATATAATTAGTTTTTAAATTTGAGTGCCCACAATGTCAAAAAATGCAGTTTTGAGAAAAACAACATCAAAGTTAACTTTACCTTATACAACCAAATATTTAAAACATTATGTACTAACTAAAATACACCAGGTGCATAGACACACCCTTCTTTAGTTGCATATAAAAAAAAAAGCCTCATTGGCTGCAGTCTTAGCCCTTCTTTTTGACAACGGGTTGACAAAGAGAGAAAACAAAATAGAAGCCATCGAAATGTAAACAAACCAGCAGCTGTGTCGGCTAGCAGCTGATTCTTGCTAGGGTTTGCTAGACACTATAAGCGATAACATTTGTTCTAATACGAATTTTTCAAATTAAGCAAGTGATAAATAATGGGGACAGAATAATTGGGGAAAAAATCTTTGGATATTCAAAATTTGGAGTATTTTTTTTTAATTAAAGTAGGAAGATATATTCAAAGAATAAACACCTTACTTTGTAAAACTTTTTACAAAAACAATGAAGATAAATTATGCACATGCACCACAATCAACTTTACACCACAATTACTCGATTTTTATTCTTCCCACTAATATTTTAATAATGTTACTGTTATTATTCGCATAAAATTAAAGAGAAACTCCCAAAGTATAGTGTAATTATTAAAAACTAGGAAATAATAATTACAAAAACCATCAAAAATGAATTATTATTAACCTGTGAAAACGCATCTGAAAAAACTGTATGGACACCTTTTTAAAAGAAGTATTATAGTTATGCAACATTGAACTGGATTTTTTTTAAATACTTAAAAACTCACAATTTTTGGATCATAACATTACACGTTTTCTATAATTTATGATATTGCATGAAATGTTACATGAAAAAAGAGTAGAAGAAGGAAAACATCAGTATTTAGGACAAAAATCCCCATTTTAAATTTATTTAGGAAAAAAAAAGTTGCAGAAAACAATTTTCAATTATTTAAGTAAACATTTTCTCACAAGCATGTTAATTAACACAACCATTTAAAAAAATCATTAAAATTTAACACTATTAGCCAAGTACTTTTGCATTTAACAGGGAGTTGAAGATCATAAAAACCCCTCTATTACCTGCTAGAGTAATATCTTCTGGAGGCAATTTTCTTCGTGCGACAAATCATCATTGGTGGTCATCAAAACAAATATATACCTTGAAAAAACTAATACTGTAATCAGTTCTCCCATTTAAAAAAAATATAACTTGAAAATTTTATGATAGTATGTAATTTGTAAGCAAAAATTATAAGAAAACCAAAATAAAAAAATGCACTTTGGGAACAGCTATATTCTATTATATTCTATATGTTTAATTTGAATAACACTCGAGTATTCAGTCATATGCGCGCTACGTACTAACAGCAACTTTGCACATATTCTCAGTGAACACCTGAGTATCACAAATCCTATTACTTAAATTTAATAGAATGTCTAGTTATGTATATGCTTCTTTAGAATTTAATTACATGTTTTCTATAATCAAACTAGAAAAATATATTATATACATTCTAATGGTGTTATTTGCAAAACCTTGGTTACATGCATAAAAAGTAGAAAGAAAATTTTAGTTTGTATGTAGAATATATCTATAATCAGCAAGCAACAAATCTAAGGCTAACTTTGCGACGGCTCAAAGCTGCCCTGAGAATGGAATAAAATTGCAATGTCTTAATTGTTTGACATTTTACTAAATATTACTGCATAAAGAATCACAGACACTAAAAAATTCACTATATTTAGAAGATAAAAATCTTTCTTAAATTACTATAATGATACTTACTTTAAAAGAATAATAAGTTTATACAACTTTTAATCAGCATTCCAAAATAGCAAGCTATTACTTTTGAACTATTGAATTATACAAATAGCAGTGTACAGTGTTGCTAATTTTTTTACTAAAATAACTGAGCGTGTTCTACAGTTTCATTTGAAGTCAAATATTCTAAAAAATATGCAGTGGTGCAAAGTTTCCCTGATTGACTGTATATAAGTTGATTGAAGGTTCAACAAGTTTAACCTTTTGTTAATTTGAATAACAAAATATACATTTTTTTAAAGGTTTCGAAAATTAGCACAACATTGCAGTGGACAATTTAAAATTATTATTGTTGTTTAAACTTTTACGCGTAATATACAATATGATTCCACATTTCCCCACTTGGCCAAATAGTAAAGCTACGGCAAACTTAGTTAGTCCTAACAGTACGTTGATAAATATTAATTCAATAATGTATAGTTATTAAACTACAAGTATACAATCACAGATCCTTACAATTCTAAAAATACTAACCACATAGTACTTTTTCGATCAGGTCTGACCAGCAGTAGCATCAGCATCCACCAAAGAACTTGCATCACATACACGCCGATGTTCGAAGCTTCTGAGACGCCATTTTCTTTGAGGGAAGAAACATTTCGTCAAATTTTTGAAAGAGTGGGTTTCGTTAAACGCCATGTGGCTGCGCGAGGAAAGACTCGTTAAAAATGACGAAATTTGCCATGAGGATTTAAGAATCGTCAAAAATGAGCGTTCTATTTCTGAGAGTGTGAGCTCTCCGCTGCCAGGGAAGGAGAAGACTTACAGCACGCCTACCATATAAAGAGCAATGATCCTAACCAAGAAGTCATTATTTAATTGCTTTAATGCAATACAATTTCTAGCTATCGAAAACTTCGTGTATTGAAACAAAATACCAAGCCGCAAAATAGATTTATAGTATAGGCCGAATACGAAACTAAACGAGAAAGAAGACAAAAATAAAAAGGCGAAAACCAATCAAATTGCAGGCTGAAATGCCTTTGTAAAAACCGGATACATTTGTCTCTCACACCTCGTAACATTGCTTACTTATACGTTGCTTGAAATATTTGTTTATTTAATCCTGTTTTATTACCATCGATATCGCAGAATAATAAATATTGACCCATTTATGATTAAAAATTGTTGGTATTACAATAATAAGGTATTTGTTTATTTATTTTTTTAAGTTCACGTATTATACAAGAATTATACAATAATATGAAAAAATATATCAGCAATATATGTTATTTATTAAGGTAGCAATTAGAAAAACCGTGAAGAAAAAAGAAACAAAAAGAAAAGAAGATAGAAGACAAAATTAAGAAAGGAAAAGAAAAATTGTAAATATAACTTTAAAGGTTTAAATTTATTTGCGCGATTGGTATTAAATACATTTAACGTACGTTTTTATAAATACTTTTATGGGAACGTTGAAAAGAAAATGTAGGTTTGTAGCTTTTTTGTAAGACAGGAAAAAATTCATAATTTAGGAGTTTTTTTCCCATTTAAAATATTCAAAACTGCAACAGAAGAACTATAGAAAACTAAAAAATGCGTTGCGATTTAAATAAAAAATATGCACGGATCTACTACTTATAACAGAGAAATCATCAAATAATCTCGACCGGCTTCTTTTAAAGTTCAGAAACTAATTACAAGGTGTGTTTCTGCCTCTGTAGTTTCCTTAGAACTGTTTGCAGTTCGGAAACTTCTGAGAGATTTCGAAGTTAAATTGAGATATCTGCTTGAAAAAATCTTTATATAGATGAGGGCGAATCAATTTTTCTCGAAAAAGAAGTCATTTTATGTTTAAGTAAGAAACCTTTCAAATAACATAACCATTGGCATTGTTTCACGAAATCCTCATTTTTCCCGTATTCAACCAGTTTTTCATTTTTCGCGTTAAACGCTTGACCACATGACCATTTTTGTTTTCGACTGGTGAGCCAATGACAATGGTTTTATCTAAAAATAAGCTGACGCTCTTGTAATCTACTATATATTTTTTTTAATGTTTATTTGTACTGGCTATTTCTTTTAATTAATGTTCAAAGCTTGATCACGTAGAATAATTTAGGATAATAATTATTTAAACAATTGTAAATGATTTTATAAAATTCAAGCAAAATCAGAAAGTATTTAAATAGCTCTACTCATAATATATTAATAAAGTGGTACCCACCATTATGTAAAACTGAAATATGATAGGATATTTGGGTGCACTTGGAGTTTTTAGCACTCTGACGCATTTTGTATTTGATTTTTCTTGCAAGTTTTCGCGTTATACGTATTTATTAAAAAATCCATTTATAAGCAACTAATTGCAAACGCTTGTAGATCCAAATGTTCATTTGAAGAAATGCAGTGATAGGAATAAATGTCATTTTAAGCACTCAATATACTTTATAATCTTTCAAAAAATCTCAAATTTTTGTTTAGCTTTATTGTACTTTATAAAAGACATCTCTCAGGACTAATATGTTTGCAAAAATATTTCTACATCAGGAAATTATACTCAGTATAATAAGTACAAATATAGTTATAAAAAATAACATGCCTGTTTAGTTTGTGGCAAGCATGTAGCAATACATTTAAAAAATGCATTTTTTATGTTGTTACAACGAGACGAGTCTCGTTGTAACAACACTCGTAATCAGGGATAGTTATAGAAGCAACAAGCAGCAGTCTACACAAAAACACCAACCAACACCCTTTTCAAGGCCCATGCAACAGTCCTGTGCAAGAACTTACTCTATTTTCATTCTGAAAAATCGAGTTCACTTCCATCCTGCCAATACATTTTGAAACAGCAATAATATTTATTAGAATGTTGGAGACAAGACCCAATAAACGAGAGCACACCGTTTCGAACGATTGATCTTATAGAACCCATACCCACCTGCTTCTAAAGAAAATATTTTCACAAAATCATCTCCCTGTTCCAGAACTCTGGAGGTGGTTAGATACGGGATCACAAAGGAAGAGTGAAATATAATGAACTTTCTCGCACGGAGTATCTTTAGAGAAAATTATATGACTTCGGCATAAAGGGAAGGGCATAAATTGCATCTGTGCTCGGAAAGGTTGATTCTGTTGAGGATTACTTGTCTTGATATTTCAATATTCCGCGTATTCTATTCGAACTATATTTCGTTTAAGCGTGGAACTTGGGCCGTAAAACCTTCTTTAATAAAAAGGGATAGTAACTTAGTATAAGAACTTATTAAACTCGTCATCAATCTACTTTTTTGGGGGTTAGTAAAGCGCACCAGTTTAATGTTCTTTTGGCATGGTTATTTTGGAGACGCAATAAAAGCAGGTCTTAAATAATATTTTGATGTCGAAATTGGAGAAATGAAGGGTTCTCAGAGTTAATGGTAAGTAACTACAGATCATTTCATGTTCTGGATTTATACTAAATAATTGCCCTTCACTACTACTCTTTGTTTCCTCCCAGTCAGCCAATTTTTAACCCAAATTAAAGTTTTTCCACCAATACCAATATAAGCAAGTTTGCTAAGAAGAGCTTCATGCGGTAAACTAACCAATGTTCGCTTTTAGCTTCAAAGTTCTCTTAGCTATTAAGCGAATTGCGATACGAAATAATAATAAGAATTTTAAAGAAAAATGTATAATATAACACATTAAACAACTCAAATTTAGAGGCATAAAACATAGAGTTGAATTACCATAAAATTTTTAAAAAATACAGAAAATTGGAAACCGAAGGATTAAAAAAAATACGTACATGGGAACTGTGAAATACATGATTAGCTCTATTTTAATGATAGAAATAGAAACTTCTAACACGCATTCATAACAGTACAATAATTCCTGTAACGATGCAAATGCAAATCAACATAGTCGTAAACGTTAACTTGATATAAGCATTAATCTTTCTCAGTGTCAGTTGATCACCTTCAGTGATGCATTTATCAGTGCGAATATAGCTTTCATTAACGGAAATTGTTAACGTAGATGATTGCATTATATGGCGATCCACATTGACGGCAATGCTACCTCATCATATGTCAGCCGAGTAGTTTTCCGCCATTTATGGATCTCTTTACGCTCTGAGAGCCGTGTAAAATAAGGACTGGCGTGGAATTATATTACTCAAACTCGTGTACGTTTGATGCATCATTCAGAGCACAATTGAAATAGAAATATGATATTTTGAGAAGTATTTTGCAAATACGAAGCAGGTTGTTTTACATTTAAATGCCAAAGGGAAACTAAATTATAATTATTACAATTAAAACAGTTTTAATTATTACAGAGGTTCCTTTTTTAAGGCAGTAACATTTTCTTTCTTGTATTTGTTGCTCGTACTACCCTTATACTAAGGGAAATTGAACTTGATTTTGTTTTTAAGCTTGAAGCAACATTCCACAGCGGAATTATCATCTTTTAAGAAAATACATGAAATGGATTAATTATTATTCGAATATCATATTTTAGTTATTGCTTATCCTTCACGCTTGATGAGTTAGTCTTTCAAACTAAGGACACATCTGGCAGTATTTTTAATAAATACTGTTGCAACTGAACTTCAATTACGTGATTAAGTGCAGTTTCACAATTCAATAATAGAAAGTATTGATGATTTCAGGGGCGAAGCGAAGGGAAAAAAGGGTGGTGTTAAACACCTCCCCAGGCCAGTCCTTGATTTTAAATCATATTACTAATCTGTGCTATGTTATATAAGGACTCGAATGAACCAACTCTTCACTTTTCTTGTGAATTGTGCTTTTGTAATCGTTTATGTTTGCGTGTTTAACTTTTAATGGTTTGTTGATTGAAATGCCTTCTGCTTGTATAAGATGAAAAGAATTTTATCCCCCATTTACTCTTAAAGATTGCATTTCTGACAGACACCACAGAGCCAATGAAATGATATAAATGTAGAGAACAGCTTCGAATCAGTACAGTAGTATCTATTACAGGTAATTTTAGCAGGTCAGGATGTAACCTCTTTTTTCAAATGGTGTTCTCCAACAGATATTTAGCGGACAAGTCATGCGTCTTTACATTCAGCAAATGTTTTAGAAAATCGGAATGAACAAGGCTTATTGTCATAACTCTATTCTTAATCAAGGACATAGGTTCATAACATCAGAACACTTAAGATCCTTTAAAAAGTACAGAGAGGGTGCGAAACTTAAAAACTGTTAACTAAAATTTAAATATATAAATCTGTCCGTTACAAATGTGTCTTTAATTTATTTGTAAACCCAAGCAATTAATTGACGGTGCCCTTGAGATAATATAAACGGCCCAATATACACTGTTTTGTCTTATAGAGTCATAACTATAAATGTTTTCAAAAGAAAGGAAAAAAACGTCATAATTTCAGCTACTATTAAACTAAATCTATTAGCTACTTTTTTTCCTTACCCTTTCATTTTGAATTTACACATGTAAACCAAAATCCAAGTAATCTTTAGCAGTGTTGTGAAGAACTGAATTGATAACCACGCAAATGTAAAAGGAGAAGTAGCAAAACATTTATTTTAATTCGTCTCAACTTAATATTTCTTGGAATTTGAGACTATTCGTTTGATCTTTTATTGTGTAACTGGTCTTTGTAAGGATAACTTTCCTTTGCAAAACGAACTGAAAAATTCGATTTTCACATAATTATCATAATGCTAGACTTTTGCCAAAAATGTATCTCAAAAAATGTTGTAAATGTCTAACACAAATAAAAAGAAAAAAAATCTAGTATACCTAAATGAAAAAATTATTAAATGGCAACAAATTTCACGTCCTCTTCTCTAACTTTTGCTAATATTACACAGGAAAAATAAACAATTTAAAAATTTTGCAGCCCCCGTTAAAAAAAAACGTTATCGGCACAACATTACCTAAATGTAATTTTTCCCCAGATAATTTCAATTGAAATGTGGCTAACGAGATGCAAAAGGTTTCACGTTTGTCATTTAATATTAGTTTATGTTTATCCCTAGTTTAATACTTCACATTTAATAGCTAAAATATTTCATAATAATTAACTTCCCAACTATAGCAATACTTTGTATACTGCAAGAAAAGAAGAAATAACTTCAGTTTTAATGTTTACCCCACCCCTTAAACTGCTGGAGCAAACTTTATCTCACAGTAATAACCGCTTTTCCTCCTATGCAAACGTGCTTTAAAACAAACACCGAATTTGGGGCGAAAATTTTTGTTTTTAAAACTTTATCAGAATTTCGCGAAATAAGCCTCGAGACATGCGTAAATTTTAAAAATATTGCAGCTTTAGAGCTTGAAGGAAAACATATTCACCGAATCAATAAATCTGAATATTTCGAGTAGAATTGCATTTGGTCCAGTTTTAATTCGGATATTTCTGTGTCTTTCGTTGGTTGCCATGCATTTCTTTCTCTCGTTATTCTTGTTTTTTTGTTCATTTATTAATTTATTTTTCATCTCGCAGTAAACTATGTAAAAAAATCCTCAGCATGATGATTACTTGTGTGAGGAGTGTTGGTTTTCATTGATACATATCTGTATTGCATCAACATTCTTATAATAATTTATACCCTCCTTCATACACACAGATCTATTCTCCCTATATTTATGGTTTTCAAGACCAATGCATTATTTTCGAAAAATCGAGAAACACACAAAAAAAAAAAAAAAAACTGACAGAAAATAGTTTGACTTTTTTTATGATTTTTTTTCTTTGGCACACTTTCTAAAGAAACTTGAAGTGAGTAATTTTGCATTAATATATAGATTTGTTTTCTGATTTAATTGATATTGTTTAATTTCCTGTACATTTTCTACTAAAATGCAGAAAATGCACAGAACAAAATTTCTGCATATTAGCAGAAAATATACAAAAAATAAATCCATAAGAAAAGTGATTAAATCTTTTATGATTGAGATTTCAAACACAGATATAGGGTATGTGTGCTTCTTTTTTACGCTATTTTATACATTTCTGTCAAAATCAAAATATAGTTCAAGCCCAATAAGTAAATGTGATCAAATATTTTACTATATACTTTAAAAGTATAATTAGAGTAGTAGATAAAAATCATCTTATGATTTTAATCTCTTGTTATTTCCACCATTAAATACAAATAAACATTTCATATTTACGAATAATTCCCATTGCGAAGAACTTGAATAAAAGAAGTACAGTTTCTTTTTTTTACATTTGCACTTACGATACTTGTTAGTTTTATTGTCATTAAAAACAAATCTTCAATTATGCGTGTTTTTACGTATAAATAAAAGAGTACATTTTCTTCCCATTTCTTTAGTGTTGTAAAGTTGTAAAATGAACTAAGAAATCCAAATATGCATTTTTTATGCATTTGAATTTGTAACTCTTAATGTTGGTAATAGTAAAAATTAATCTTCGTTTAGGAAAAGTGTTCAAAATCGCCATGATATCTTTGGCGCTCCCTTAAGCATGATCGTCCTTATAAACATTTTGTGACAGTTCCCCTTTAACTAAATTGAAGTCTTTCTCGGAAAGGAAATATTTTTGATTATATCATCATTAGGTTGCAACTGTAGTCTACTCCCATAAACATAAAATGGATTTACAGACAAAAGTAGTTTCTATTGGGTGCTTTTGTTATGAGTAGACTAATCCCTTTAGTATCTTTGGAATTATTTAAACAAAAATCAATTTTCGAAAAGTATTTATTTAGCTTTTATGGGAATTCCTGCGTTTTCGGGGCCAATTTACATCGAGAAAGTGTATTGATGAACGAAAAAATATAAATAGTTGATCTGTTACGTATTTTCTTTGTGGAAAATTCAACAAAAGAAAAATGTCAGACAGAATCACATTTAAAAGGAAAAAAGAAAAAGAAAGAAAAAAAACATACTCGGCCAAAACGTCTGCAAGAAAAAATATCAGGAAATTGGTTTTCAAATCCATTATTGATCAAGATCGTTTCCTTTTTCCTCCCAACTCTGTTGTCTTTCTATAAAACAGTAACTTTTTTAGGAACAAATGAAAACAAAAACGCTTTGAGCAAGAAAAGTCACTTTTTAGTGAAATAAAAAATCGAGGTTACTTAATAAAATCCTGAGTGCTTCATTTTAGCACTTGTCGACAAAATTATTTCGTTCATCAAAAATAAATCATGCTAAATGAAAAATAAGCCATACTAATCTATATCTATTTTCGAATTTTGGCGGCGTTTTCCAATTAGTGTACTATTAATTTCCATTATTGGTGTCATTGTAAATTGGTGATATGGTTGCTGACATTTAACAAATATTTAATAAATATCATCAAAATTTCAACTCCAAAGTGATACACTTTTATATCGCATAGAAAATAGTGTACTGTTTCAATTATTTAGAAACTCACGTGGAATGATAACAAGCATTGGTTTTTTTATTTACCTTTTGTCCATAAGAAAAAAATTAATTTGAAGAAAAGCCAGCACTCCGGGGCCTTTCTCTTTCATTCTTCAATGACAATTACAAATAATGTTTCATTAATCAGCTTAATTGGAGAATGTGTTCTTTGAAGTTAAAACACATAAATAATATTTTCATTGCACATTTATTTGTGAACACTTCTTTCAGAAACTACATTTCAGCTATGCTTTCACAACTGCACTTTCATAATAACATTTTGCTATATGCATATTCAACTATAAAATATTTAGTTATTTCTAAAGTAATGTCAAAAGAATATGAGTCAAATTCCACGAAAAAAGATTTTGCAACAATGTTATTAATAACATTGAAATCAATCAATATACAACATTGAAATCAATCAGGGGTCCGCACCCTATGCCCGTTGGCACCACGGCACCGTCGATCGGTCTAGGTGCGCCCGCTGCTTGTGCCCAACGGTAAAATATTTAAGTTTTCCATTTTAAACTAGAGAACATTTAGAATCTAGAGTATATGAAAAAAAAAGTCTATATAACTATGAATAATCCTTAATAATCAATGGCAATGAACATGATAAAATCAAAATATAGATTATGACTTACAGATGAACGCCTTGGCGATTGCTTACAAGCAGGAATTTCATCACCTCCCAATTATGAAGCACTGTCCAGTGAAATGCAACGCCAAAGATCACATTGACCGTATTTTATATATTTTATAAATAATTCTTATATTTCGTATGTTTTGCAAGCAATTTAGTAATCATTTATTTTACACAAGAATATTAATACGAATTATATTCATATGTTAAATTAATTTTTAAATTTAAATTTTTTGTGCATTATATGTAGTGTGTATTATTAACTATGTCCATCAACTATAAATGTAACTTTCAAAAATAAATGGTGCCCGCCATTCAACTCATATTCTGGTATGTGCTCTTATTTACAAAAAGGTTGGGGACTCCTGACGTTCTGTAATATTAACTAATGCTCTTCCGAATGTAAAGATAAAAACTTTGTTTTATTTTCATTTTGACCAATTAATTACAAAAAACAACCTAAAATAAAGGGTTCTTGTGATACACAAAGACAAGTATCGAACCCACAATTCGTCTACCGGTCAAATACATACATCAAAGCTATTAAAAAAAGTTTAACTAGCGTTTCTTAGAAACTCTGGAGGTCCCTTACAGTTTTCATTATAGGCAGACTTGTATAATACACGTTTTTAATCATTTAACGCTCTCTAGCGGATACTCACTTTAATGAGAAAATATATTTAAAAGAATACATAACTGGTTTTGTTAAAAGAAGAGACTTGCAAAAATCATGTATGAGACAATATGCGGTATCAAAGACAATCAGAATTAGAATGTAGAAAAGAATGGATTTTGTAAAAAAGTATATTTTTCTTTTAAAAAAGAGAGAGAGAGATACAAGAATAGAAACCACGATCTTGTTCTGATGAAGTTGGAAGTTCTTAAAAAGAACATTGAATACTTTACGCATTCAGTTTCACATCGGCATACACTGTAGTAATTTATTCCAAAATTTCTGCTCTTTATCATTTGATGCAAAAATAAACTCATATTCGCTACATCCGGGATACAAAAATGTAGCAAAGTGTAACAATAAACGTGACAAAATGTAATTTATCTTTTATTCAGGGAAATAATCAAATTTAAATCACAATTATTGATTGCTTTACGCAAGTTTTGATGCCATATTTTGTCAAAGTATAACTCTTAGCGTTCCTATTCCAGGAAAAGGATTTTCCAAAATAACTAATCTGCTCATGACAGGAAGCATCTAAATCCGCAACCATTTCAATAAAATACTTCCTTAAACTCCCGTTTACCAAAACTACATTTCGACTTAATCGTCTGATCCTTCTTCCATGCCTTAAATCACCCAATCCAAAGGCCTCTCTTCCGATCTTATCGGTCGCCTTCTTAAGGAAATTGGATGTGGCTTTCCAGTTAAGCCTAATTTGGCTGACATAATTCCCTGGCTAATAGGTAGCTTTGCTCAATTTTAAAATGAACATTTTTCTGCAAATAAGACAGAGGAATACGTAAAAGAATTTATGCGTATAAAGGATAGTTTCTTTGATTATTATTATATTTCAAAATTGCTTTATTTTTGTTACCTAGATGCTTTTATTTAAATTCAGTCAGTTTGAGTTAAAAAACCTTTTTAACGACCTTTAGTGTGAAAAAAGCATCTTAAAATAAATGTTAATTATGTAGTTAGAATTTAATGATCTAATTAGTGCAATTTTTTGCTATAATTTGCATACATACAAGTTTAGTTGGAACTTATTCATCATCTCATTTTTTGTCTATCATTCATGTAGGTCTTTGATGCCATAGAAAAAAAATAATTTTAACTAATGTGTTTACTTTTATTTATTTATTTTTAATTATTTAAGGGATGGATTCTCACAACGAATGAATAAAGAGTTTTTCAGAATTTTTATGAAATTTTCACTTTTAAAAATTCAATAAATAATGCATATCTTCATTAAAGCAGATTGAGGTAGCAAACACGCACCATATTTAGAAGCTATAAAAATTATTACGGTAGAATAATTTATTTTTAAATTATCATGATTGAAACAATGCGGCATATGAATGAAACAAGATTCTTCAGATTTAGGAAACACAGAATTTCACGTAATATTGGTAATTATTCATGTTTTGTCCTTCATTTAAGATACTGTAGAAAAGATATTTTTTAATAATTTTGATACAGTATTATTTTTTTCTTGCTGTTATTGTTGTTATTATTAAATTTAATATTACAAGGATTAAAAGTAGCTCAAGAAAGAACCTTGTTACTACAGAAATATTCCAAATATTAACAACATCGTTTGTAACAGTATCGTTAGAAAGAAAAAGGCTTGGAAAACATTTTGATTCAAAACAAATTTGGACGATTTTCGTGACTTTAAGTATGAACTAGCAACTTAATAATAAATATAATGAATTAACTAGTTCTCGATTAAAAGATGTATCTTCCTATTTTTAAAGCGAGTAACAGATATGCCTTTTTTTTCCACTTGCACTTAATAACATGACAGTTTCGTACAACGAAAAAAAATATGAAGATTTTTCCTATCTGTTATATTTCCACGACGAAAGTTTTTCCGTCTATATGTGCAAAACTTACTTACTAGCATTAAATAGGGAATGAAAAAAATATATTCCTCCGGCAGCAAACGAAAAATATCATTCATATTCGGCATTTGTTATCCATACTGGTTATGCAAATTTGAGTGAAATGTGAGTAATCTATTTTGAGCAAACGCTGTTATTGAATTAGGGTTTTTTTTTAAAGTTCGTTTAAAAGTGCTTCACTTATTCATATCAGTTAAGATGTAGAAATAGTTCCTACGCAGTTCCGTTGTAATAATGTTAAGCGAGTGAAAAAGAAAAAATTGTCAAATTTCTGATATGTGGTCAATGGTGTAATTGTTTATAATAAGCGTCTAACATTAGGAATTTTCTTGTTTAAAATGAATAGGGTAGCATTTAGATTTATCATATAAACAGCCACAAAAAATATTGCATTTTGCGTAATAATTCGCATAACACACAAACAATACAATTGTATTTTTCTCTATTTTCTCATGTTAACAAACACTTTTAAAACAATTTATTAGCAGTAAAATTATTAACAGCAGTATTTTATTTCAGGTAATAATGTAATTATTGTATAACGGTCAAGAAAAGCGATAAATGTTCTCATGTTTCATTTTTTCGAGTGAACGAATAACGTAAGGACGTTTTCTTAAAATCACAATGAGCAATTTTATGGTGAAATTTTCCAGCTTTTACCGTTACTTAGACAACATGCATAACGAACAACGATACTTTGTTTTTTTTTCGTCTAAAGCAGTCGTATAACATTTCTCTCTAGCTCATAACAAGTAAGAGTGGTTTCTTTTTCGCGACTATTACTAGAATAATGTTCTGCAATAAACAAATACAATTCTCTAACTTATGATTCAGATCCAAAATGAAAAATATCTCCTCTTGTTATTAATTTTGCTCTTGCGACAACAAGAACAACTTTTTTGAGCAAATGTGATTTCTTTATGACAGTTATAACGGGCCGTTTTATGCAATATGGAAGTCTCATCATTACTGAGTCATGATCAGATATAAATATATGCCAATGTATTTGAAACGGACAATAATTTAATGTAGAAACAAATGACGCTGTACATTTGCTTTCCCAAATCAATTGGTTATTTTATATTAGGTTCAAACGACATACTTTAGTCTCGAAAGTAATTATTGCAACAATTTACTAATTTGTAACTTTCTGTAATTTATTCTAGCATGGCCATATTATGATTAATTTCTATACTTAAGAATTCTGAAATTCTGTTGAGAAGTTTAATGTTCAGGCTTGAATGTAAATCTCATAATTGCAAAATCGAGGAAAGAATTTAATCCATTTTTATGCACTATATTCTGAGCAAAATTTTACATTATAAAATTTAACAGTTATATAAAAAATTAAATTGTTCTCTCTTTTATCCCCCTTCTGAAATTTTGCTAATTCTTTGTAAAATATATATCTTTCGCTTGAATTATCTAAAACTTTCCAAGTTTTTAAATTTTCGCGTGACTTACATCATTTTCACTGCTATCGTAGTCACACGAATAAAGATACTACTGAAAAGCCAGCATTTGTTAAGTTAAAGTCCTCCTAAGGAGAAGAAAAAGTTGCTAACTCCTCAAATAACTTACTGAGCCATATAATCTCTCTTTTCAAGAAAAGGAGCGAACATTAAATGAGGTGCGCGATCCACATTTTTGAGCCTTTAAAGAAGAATCGTTTTCAAAAACCGTTCTTAGGGAGTTTTGGGGTGGACAACGGGTGACAAAGGAACACGATTCAATGATCCGTTGCGAGAGCTATTGGATGGAACGACGTAAAAGAACAGAAAATCAACAAAATATAAAAACCGATAGCGAGGTGCGAGTTTGATTTTTCCACCGAGTTTCTGAAAGATGAGGATTTATTCCTAAGGAGTTACTTTTTCTAGAATTTCCATTTGAGTAACGTTAATCCCTGGTGAATAGAAAGAAACTGTTGAGAAATGATACGTTTTAAAATTTTACGTTTAGTTTTACTGAATAAATATTTTTAAAATATTTATATTTCTTAATGATTTAAGCAGAGATTGCGTACTCCGAAATTTGAAAAATGAGGGCGGAAAAGTTTTCTATAAATTTATATGCGAAGAAGGAAATTTTTGTTCAACAGAACTTTGTAGAAGGACCAGAGAATTATAATTGTAAAATTGAAACAATTTTAAGTCAGTATTTATCACATCAAGTGTCAAAATTTCCATGCTATCACTCATATTTTAATACTTTATCATGTGATCAGGTTCATTAGTAACGCTTGCATCAACTGTATTCTACTCTGCCCCCAGTACTGAGTGCATTTGTCTCATCATCGCATTGGTGTGATTACTGCGTCCTTGAAACTTAAAACACATCTTCAGGCCTCTCAGCAATTTTTTTTTCAGAATTACTAATAAATGTCGCTTTTGATTAAGTTTAACACCTCAGTATCCATTCGATGTTATACGATAAAGTATTAACAACATCTGATGATAGGAAACATATATGCGCAGTAACTCACTATAACCCCCGTAAACTACAACACAACTTAGGGAACGTATTTAAAAATAAGCTTGAAACTATTGTCAATAACTTATTTACTTATGATGATTCATATGTTCAGAGATTTCAAAAAAAAAAAGGAAGTAATAAATTTTTATTCTTGTTGGTACACATTAAAACTTAAATCTCATTCTGCGCATCGGCAGTATTTTTATCAATTTTTTACTTTAGTGATTTGATTCCATAAAGAGAGGCACTTGAAGTTGTTTTTTAAGAAGAGAAGTTTTGAATTGCTTATATTAGAGCAATTTCATCTAGATAACAGATACGTTTCTTACCAAATTAGAAGAACTGTCTATAGTTTAAAAACTTTACTCTTAAATATTTTCGAAGGAAGCAAATAAAAGTTTCTCCTCTATGGTTTTATTTTCTTTTGGTAGCCCTTTTATTTACAGTTTTATCTCTTAGAGGAAACGAAGAACAAAATTCTGCCAAGTAACTCTCCTCGCGAAAGATAACAAGCAAGAGAAAAAAATCTTTTACGACACTAAGTCCTATATGTGCCATGGAGCTCCTGGAAGCCACATAATAGCGAGTATAGAGTTCAAGAGAGAAGTGGAAAAAACAAGATAAAAGGCGCCAAGATTCTAAGAGGAAAAGAATGTATCTTCCTACCCTATTTATGCACTCTCAATCGATATTCTTACTCTAATTGGTCTTGCCCGCCTAGGACATCCGCTGGTTGCTAAAGGGCTTCTATATTCTGGTACCAAATGGTACTAATTGTTTTCGACCCTGGTCTATTTTTCTTTCTACAAGGTTTCTATGGTAACGAAAGGATGCTCACAACAATCCGCTATTCCGAAATACAAGTGCTGTGACCGTAACTTTTTCTTTTCCTTTTTTATCTTGCTCTTCTTCCAATGCAATACGTTTGTTGAAATAGTCTATTACAGAACGCCTATGGTACAAATATTACGAAACAAAAATTAATTTACCAAACGCTTAAACAGTTGTGTTTTTGTCTTTCTTGTAATATTGTTTTATTGAATAATTGAACATTTATGTGCTTCTTCCAGAGCATATACACTGATGGGGGAAACGTAAAGGATGTTGAAGTTTTGTTCCTTTAGAATAAGTTTTGAGTTTATTGGCTGATATAGTGTTCTCGGACATCTATATAAATAAAAATGTAAGTGTTCGTTTGTGCAAGCCGCAAATCTCCGAAAGTACTTGACCGATTGGTTTGAAATTTTGCCAGTTAACAGAGTGATTCAAGCGGATGGTTTATAGATCCATTAGAAAAAAATCCGACTTGTAGCTCCTTTTTTATTCCAATTTAAGGCAAAATTTCTACATTAATTTCCCATTATGGGGGTGAAAAAAACCTTGCACATATTAATATAATATATCGATCAAAAGCGCTGATTTTTCTGCATAAAATGGAATTTGTTCGAAGTTTCTAAGTCAAAAAGAACGTCAGTTGTAAGCTTTTTAGTTCGATTTCTTAAGGCTTACCTTGATCCAAAAATAATAATTAGCAGTTTCCTCAACACCGGGTAAGCTATGTAAATAAAAATGTAAGTGTTTGTTTGTTCATACAAGGCTGAACGTGATCCAGTTTACGGTTACGATCAAGTTCAGCCTTGGTTCCTAACCTCAAATCCCCGTAAATACTTCGATTGCTTTGAAATTTTATCAGAACATGTGTTTTAATATATCGCTTTTAATTTATTTCAACTTTGATTTAAATATTTCGGTTTTTAATGTTTGATTAAGGAGAATGAGCTACTGTAACTATTGGCAGGGTACAGCTATTTTCATTTTGATTAAATAATTTTTTCTGTTTGTATTGAAGTATTTGGTAGTATATTTGCACTCGAAGATTAAGGGGAACTTTAAAACAACGACTACTTATTTTTAATAGCAACAGTTTAATTCAGCTATTTTCATTTTGATTTAAAAAAAATTTGACCGACTTCACAAAGGAAGGAGGTTATACACTCATATTGTATGTATGTCGTGTTTATTTTTTTTTTTTTTTTGTCCACTCATGACTTCTTACCGGATGAACCGATTTTCATGATTTTTTTTAAATCGATCGAGGGTGGTTTCCCATAGGTCCCATAGGTTTCCCATAGGTTTGACCATATTCGATAATTAGAAAAAAAAGTAAGGGACTGAAATGTGGTAATTGTTTTGCTTTTTCATCCATAACTTTTGACTAAATGAACCGATTTTGATTATTTTTTCTTTGATCGATAGAGGGTCGTCTAACTCAAATATCGCGCATCAGTTTGAGTACATCTGTTTTTTTTTAGAAAAAGCGTTGTGGGTGAAAAATATGTATTTTTTCATTTTAATTGGAAAGGCTAGGCTCGATTTGTCTTTGTTGGGAAAGTTGTTCATAAAAATGAAACTCATTGTTACATTAAAAGCAATTATAACAAGAAATAGACTGAAGGCTTCTCTGAAAAAGAAATTAAAGCCAATCAGTTTGCGTGCTCCAGTGACCCTTTAAAATCGGTTTTAGAACGAAATTTATCTTACAAACGGTTAGTTTTTAGTGTCATTCCCTCAAATGTTTCCCCTTTGATATGTATGTCTTAAAAATAGAGTATTTATATAAAAATGTGTTTAATAATTTTGCACAGACTTCAAAAATTATACTTAAAAGTCGTATCGAAGTTGTTTAAAGAATAATGTTATTTTTTTACTTTTCAGCGCAATTTATAGTTTATAGTCGGTTCTATTTTCTCCAAAAATTATTTTATTGTTTGTTCCGTTTGTATTGAAGTATTTGTTAGTATTTTTGCACTCAAAGATGAAATGGAACTTTAAAACAAAGATTACTTATTTTGAATGTTAACAGTTTCATTTAGCTATTTTCATTCTGATGTTAAAATTTTGAAGTATTTTTTAATTATTTTTGAACTTGACGATTAAGGGAACTTTAAAACACAGATTATTTATTTTGAACGACAATTTTTTAATTTAGAATTTTTGTGTTTGTGTTTCTTCTGTTTGGATAAGGCTTATGTTGGAATTTTTCAATGTGCTGAGCCAGACAATATCAAAATCTTCACCGACAATGGAACAAAAAAAAATTGCCCGCAAGCATTGTGAAAAAAAATAAAGCTCAAGACCAATCAATCAAATGGAGCAGTTTAGATTTTCTCATGTGTACAGTTATAAATTGCGTGTTCTAGAATGGATAAACCAGACAATCTATATTTCCAGACAATGAAACAACAAGCATTGTCAAATGAAACATATATGTGCTTTTTCTTGCTTTTCCATTTAACCAGACTGAGCCACAGCAACGCGTGGACGGGTACAGCTAGTACATAATAAATAACTTCATACACTACTTAAGATAATGTGCATTTTATTATGATTTTAGAAAATGAAACAGAATCCATTTATTTGAAAATAATTAAAAATTGTAATTTTACGAGACTATCACTTCAGTGTGCTAGATAAAAACTTTAGGCTTGAAGTTATTATCTAGCACACCACAAACACTCTAACGTTGGTTTTTGATTTTAATACACATTTGTGTATGTATGCATTTTTACAGTCTAACGTCGTTGAACCTCCTTACTCGAAACTCATGACAGTCAATCGAGCAGAGGTAATCGAGCGTGACATGTATCGGTTTTTTGTTTAGATATGAGTCTCAAACATCCGCCCTCATTTGGTTTTGTCATTCTTCTATGACCTTGGTCTTGGGAGTGCATTTTCTGCCTTTAGCAAACGACGATGCTCGAAAGATGCTTTTAGATGCTCGAAATTATACGTTGTAAGGCTCTCAAGACAACTTCATCCTATGTTTCCCTCTCGCCGAAGAGATAAATTACTCTCCAAATTTTCGATTTTTATATATGGTTCGATTTAGGTGTTGTTCTTAGTGTTTCAAAGTGCCATGATTAAGAATTTTTTCTGCTTGTCCGTTAAATACGCTGACATTTTTTTTTCCCTTTTTTATTTTTCATTTAGAGCCCCACATTTATAAATTTTCTACGTCACTGAACAAATTGGCATATTTTCCCATTATCCATCGCTTGTAAGTTTCAATTTATCCGTTTGCTTCAATTTTAATTAGAAATCATAATTATTATTCCTTTAAAAATCTTATAACGATAAGCTTTAACTTTTCGGGATATTTATTCTTGCACAACTATGTGTTTGAATAATGTGATATAGATTAAGGTATAACTATATTTTGATATTTATTTTAACTTGTTATTTTTATTCATGTTTCTATACCAGCTTAAAAAATATATTTTAGCTTGTTATTTTAAAAACGATTTCAGAATTCAACACTTTTTTTTAAATAATAAGCGTTTTGAAGTCTTCATCAACATTATAAAACAACCTTCTGAGTCAATTATCTGTATTGATAGGCAAAACAGGTATTTCTACACACGCATACGTAACATATGGAATAACACATAAAAGGTACAGCACATTTGAGCAATTAAAAATATCAGATTATTTATCACGTTTCTGAAAAAAATAGTTTTACAGATAAATTTAATTGATAGGTTGTGGCTAATTTATTTTTAGGTTTGCACTTTTTCTTGAAGTATGCCTCTCAAACATGTGAAAAATTTATTTTAAATTTGTCTTACCTTGTAGACGTTGCTTTTTCTTTCATTTTATCTAAATTGCTTCTGATATATAGAAGGATGTTTAAAGAATGAAAGAAAAATCCAAGTGACCATTCTAAAAGAGAGGAAAATAATATTTTTAAAGCAGTTTTATTTGACCAGTTTGAACATTTAAAAATGAAATACTTGTAAGTATCCGTATTAAACCTGCTTGTTCTACTTTGAAAATAAGAAAAATATATTAACTCTTTTAGATGAATATTTAAAAATTATTTTTAAAAATATTGGAAAAAATCGAGTATATAAGGATGAAACAATAACCTTGAATTAAGAATAAAGCTTTAAATATTATTAATATACATAAATTAAGAAAACAATAACTCTTCCAAATCTATAAATGTAGAATTATCAACTAATATATGTAACATTTTAAAAATGCCTAGTTTTCGTTTCATAAATACATACGAAATATTTCAAACTCGCTTCTGAAATCAAAATCTCTAATCTATATATTCGCACGTCTACGATTGATGGCTCAATTCACATGGTTTTCAGTACCTAAGTAGTCTGGTTAAAATATGAAATCCCTGAAACAGAGGTATTCAGGTGTCTTTTTTCCCATAACAAAACTTATTCAAAAACGTTTGCTCTTCAAAAAGTACTAAAAACTAACCACCTTAGTATGTGCCCATCTCGTACTTAAAATTTTAAAAACATAATTATCTTTCCCTACACTTCCATGCATCAGGATATAATTATTTAAAATCTTTAACTTCATTTCGAAGTGAGATTCTGTCTGAAACGCTTGGCAAAACTAATTTACTTTTGTGATGGCAGTCCTCAGTTCCAAACACTTAGAAGAACTATGATCTTCAACACAGTTAACACTTAGAAAATACTCGTTTTTCAGATGAAGGTTGTTGGATTTTTTCCAAGAAAATCATCCAATATTCTCCCGTGATAAAACTAAATTCCTTGCACCGCAACTAGACTGCCCTTTCGAACCGGCATTCTTTTTCATCCGTCTCATTCCATTGTTACTGACGTTGGTGTAAGAATTATCATCAAATTCGTAAGGATCCGTCGCGCCATGGAGTTGTATTTGGAATTGGCAGTTGCCATGAAGGCTCGGTTAATCTAATTTTATATGAGCTATTTTGTCCGAAAGCGCCTTTTCCTAATGGAAATTATGCGCCAAGCGGACGTGTGTGGCTTAGTTTACGTTAATTAATGAATTTCACGTCAAACTGTACCGCTATTGGATTAGAAGCGGGGTTTCGCGAGGACTTTTGTGAGGGAGAGAGAGCGAGGCGACTTGTGTGCTGCCGAGAGCCTGAAGATAAATTAAAAATAGGCGAGGCATTTTTTCGTAATATTGCTTTTGCTTTCCCTTCTATAGTGCTTTTTGGGAACGTGTGGGTAGTTTTAATTCAACTAATCGTTTCAAAATGTACATTAAGCTATACGTGTATATTTCGGAAGGGGGGGGGGGAATAAACTTCTACATAACTTTAATTTCCTCTTTACATTTTTAACCGATCCTGCATCCAAGGAAAATTTACCTGAATGTAAATACACAATATTATTGCAAAAGTACAAAAAAAAGTGAATATTAGGATTGCCCGTTTGAGGGCGATCGACCTCTAGCCCATTGAGTTGTATTTCGTTTTTAGTGATCACGGTTTGTAGTGACCTTAGACCAGAGTACCGCAGTTTTTTTTTTTTTCGAACATCAGGCACATGTATGTGCGTATAAAACTTTAAGAAACTCAGTGGATATCATTATGGACGATTTTTAATCCATTTCTAATTGAAGCTTCAAATTCCCGAGTTTTACAATTTGTTGTTTTTGTTTTCTCTTCGGCGAATTTTCTGGTTTCGTAAACTATACACAAAGCTTTCCGACAAGTTTGAATGCTTAGGTAATGCAGTAAATTATCATTGGGTTTTGAGAATCCTACTTTTCTTCGAGTGAAATAGCTAATTCAGCTCTACTTCTAAACTTGATTATTTCCGCCACATCAAATAGCAAGAAGTATGTCATCTAACCAGAAGTAATCTTATAACATAAAAAATAGCTTTTTTTGCGGTAGGAATGTCTAGCTAACGGAACATCAACTTTAAATTTTTATGCGTCAATGTATTTGTTCCTCAAATTTGTCATTAAAAAATTTTTTGTTTATACAAATCAATTTAAATTAATTCAATCAATATTTTTTGAAACAATGCTTAAAATTAGCAAGGGTTTTTTTTTTAATAAATCTGTTTTCTTCATGTTTATTATATTAATTGCGAGTGCTCGTTTAGTTCAACGATGACCCTTGAGGAATTAATTGAATTCACGAAAAAAAAACTGGAATGTTATCATCGTGTTTCACATAAGACAAAGTATCCCAGTTGTCGGTGCCTGGCAAGAAACATTTGGATCGAGAAAAAAAGAGCGAACAGAAGAAATCAACCCAGTAGAGTGTAAATATTCGGGTATTAGATAATATCACGTCGAAACGATGAAATAAAATTGAGATTTAAAAAAGAAAGAAAGAAAACAACAAAAAGGTAAGAAAAGAAAAGGAGAAAAAAGAGAGGGAAAAAAACAGATAGAGCCAAATGTAATGATTTCATCACTCCATTACTTTAATTAATAATTTCAAAAATTATTTTATAGCACTGCAGTTTTTATTTTATTTAAATAACCGTCAGCAAAGCATATACACATGGCAATTTTATTTATTTATTCTTCACTTAATGTTGTTGTTTTTTTTTTTATGTTGTGTTAAGGGTTTTAAAATAATTATTTAAAAATATGATCTAAATCAATGCTATGTTTCCATAAAAAAATTTTAATGGAGGCACTCTTATATTATCGTTCATTGAAAAATGAAAGCATTAAAATTAGGTTTGTCCCAATTAAACATTGGAACTAAAAAATATTCTGCGTCTTAATAAAACTGAATTATCGGTAGCGTTTTGTATACAAATGTTTTCATGGAATAGTTTCTCTCATAAGTTAGTCAGACTGTTAGATGAGTTGCCATATCTGCAAAGATTGAAATCGGAAGTCGTAAATCCTTACACATAAGTGTACTCGTATATTGGGAAAGGAGACACAATAAAAGTAAATATGTGAAAACATTGCTTTTAAGTTTTACTAAAAACACTTTGTAAAAAGTTTTTTACTTGCTTGAGTTTGCTATTTTACTTAATATGCCTTGAAAATAAATTACCCACGTTAAATTTAATCTATGTTTTTTGCTCACTAGTAAATTTTTTGAACCGTTTTTGTAGAAAATATATTCCAAAATAAAAAAAAGAGTGCAGCATTCGTAATTATAGCACCACATCGCAAAGGCAGTTAAATTTATAAAATACATTCATTTGCAGCATATATGTTTGATACATATCCCAGATAGAAAACACTTTTCCATAAAAATCACCCCTTAACAACGAATAATTTTGAATTATTTAAATGTGAAACTAGGGGGAAATGAAGAAATCATACTTTTTCAGAAACAACTATCGTGAGTCTTGTTTTGATAAAAAGGCAAGGAGTTGTAACAAGAAAGAAATGTAAAGGGCATAAAAGATTTTTTAATTCCATAAATTTAGTAACTAGAGGGAAAAAATGAATTGAAACTGACATTATTCAGATTTTAAAGATAATATTTTAGGCTAATAAAATTTATAAGAATAAAGAAAAATGAAGGAAAATTGTTTCTCGTAGAAGTTATGCTGGTGATATTTTCAGAATAAGATTTTACTCATCGCAGTTTTCTTTCGTTCTTCCTTTAAGCTAAAAAATTGCGTAATTTCTCGATAGATGAAATTTTAAAAAATCTATCCAGACAAATTTAAAATGAGCTTTTCTTAAATATTCCCAAAGGTACGCTAATCCATAGATTATAAATCTTATTGTTTGGGTTTTTTACAGTAGTAAGATGAATTGAACCATATTCCTTTTTTTAGCGCTTACAAAAGTTATCAAAGAGAGGAAATGTTAAGCAGAATATTCTTTCTTTTAGTGGTGTTTCAAAATAATTCACCTGTTTCAAATAATAAGAAATATTCAATATCGGTGGAATGTAATTTTTAGAATTAATAATTGTTTATACAGCATCAAGTTTAATAAACTTCCCAATATAAGCTTATTACTTCATACTCCGCACTACAATAAAATCAAAGTTGATATCAGCTACCTTCTATATAACACTAAAGAATACTTTTTGTATTATTTAGAAAAACAAACATTGTTTTTCATCTACAAGTCATTTTTAGAAGTGTCTCTAAAAAATGGCAGTAGGTATTAGCACTTTCATCAACAGGAGGAGATATCTCGTTTTCAAGATCATATTTCTATACGTTAGAAATGAGATAGCTTGACATCTACAGAACATTTGTGCTATTGTATCGTGTCCAGGGTTGCTTTATGAAATTTTCCTCACATCCCACTTCATATTGACTTGTTTTCACAAATTTTCTACGGGATATAAAAAAAGCGCGTCCATTGACACGATGAATGTGTTAATAAATCAATAATCTCAAATAGTGCAAATAATTTTTACACAAAACTTAAAGGTGTTAAATATTTTAAAATAAAGACTGCTAAGTTATCTGTATATATCTGTATAAATTCAAAAAAAATCTAGACATAATGTAACAAAAAAGGAGATAGATTACTCTATCATTGGGCTTTGAGAATCTATTTTTCTTCGACTGAAATAGCTTATTCAGCTCTATTTCTAAAACTTGATTATTTCCACCACGTCAAATAGCAAGAAGTATGTCATCTAACCAGGAATATTCTTACAGCACTTATAGCATGAAAGGCAGGTATCAGGTGTCCCGCCAAGACACTTTACTAAAATCCAATCAATCAAAACGGAACCTTCACAAAATTCTACTTTACCAAATATGATCTTCCTCAAAATAATTTATTAAAATACGTCAAAAGCAAACTCAAAATAAAAATACTGCCCTTCAAAACATTCCTTTCCTATCGAAAAATTAAATAATTAAATAATTTTCCGTAAATTATTTGATTTTTTTACAAAATTTCTATTTAATTTTACAAAAATAGGGAGTCTGTGAAAATGCTGGATCGATTCTTGTGTATGTAATAAAGCATAAAAGGGAAACATTATTCAGTAAGTAAAATTTAAAAAAAAAATCCCAATTAATCGCAACTTTTCAATTACTCCAATAAACCGAATTACGGAACTACTGCGATGAATGGATGCTCTGCGGTGCATACCATTTTGCACGAGCGCTATAATTATGCTGCCGGCTGTCTTACGCCGAACGAAATGGATGTCTCAAGACATCAGCAAACCAAACTTCCATCAATATACCGCCCTTATGATGGGTTCATAACCACCACCGCTTTCAACATTGGTACGTTACGCATTTGGAGTCTTTGATGATGAATGCGCATAGATGAAGCAATGTCTTGATAAATATTGGTTTGGCGATCGAAGCGATGATTGAGTAAAGCGGCATGTTGATCATATCGATTTTTCCGGTATCTTTGTCCCGCTTTCTCGATTGGATTCTCCCGAGACATTATCAAGCCCACGCACTACTTCCGCAGCAATAACAAGGGATGTCAATTTAGATCGAAAGGTATTCACTTCACTTGATTTAACTGTTGTGCTTGCCTGCTGATTTCTAAACGCGAACCAGAACAGTGACTACGTAATGAGAAATTGGAAAAGGAAAGGCAATTTGTCTTGTCTATCGGGAACGCTTTTGGAGAAATACGTGAATATCTCAAATACACCATTGCATGCAAATTAAAAATATATTCTCCTGTGTGCGTATTAAGTATTAAATAAGGAATCGTTTGTGTACTCGTTCATACGGTAGTTTAGAAATCATACTCAGGAACAACTTCCTAATTATCCATATAAATGCATAATTTGATTCAATAAGACTACACCATTAAATTAGCAAGCTAAAGATGAGAAATGGAGTAAATATAGAAATATACATATACAATACGGGCTGATATACATCATTATGGAAGTAAAATTGGTTAAATTCTATTTCAAACGTTTGTATTTGCATATTTTCGCTGTTTGTCTCTGCTTTTAAATATAAAAATACGCGATTAATTAACTGATCTTTGGAGAAAATAATATAATTGAACGATGAAGTATTTTCATCGCACTAAAAATGCATTCGTACTTTTGTGTGCTTCATAACACATATACGAGTATTGTTCCTGTCTAAGTATTTTTGAATTCTTTAGTAAATGTATTATTTTAAATTCATAATCTACGTGTAGCCTTTTTATTTAATTAAGCTTAAATTGCACATGACGAAGCAATATTGTATGCATCATAAATATTGTATCTAACATAAGTAAAAAACACTACACTGTTAGAAATTTTATCATGATATTACGGTTAAATAGCCGGCAGCAGTCTGTCCCTCTACGTAAAATTTACGGTTTGGACCATTTTTCTATCTTTACGGGACCTAGACCATTCCCAATCAGCTTGGTTAAAAAGCCGTAAATACAAAAGTTTATGGTTTTATAACCATTTAAAAATGGTTTCAAAACAAAATGTTTGCTGTTTTTGAACCATTTCGAGGCGTAGAATCTTCGAGGCGTAGAAACCGTAAACGAAGCTTGCGGGAATCGAACCCAGGGTATATGGTATACCGAACTTGCGCTCTAATCATTCGACCATCTACACCACTTGAAGCCAACCGTTTATTTATCAATCAATATTCTTTTCCAACAGGCAAACTGCATTAAAATTGAGATTTCAGTTCCTGATTGGATCCAAAGTCATTTTTGGTTTAAATTTACTGCATATTGACGAAAATCATTTCATTTGCTGCAAAAATTAAAATACTATCAAGCTTCAGCAGCTCAAATTATGGGTTCGCTCATTCGCAAACAGTTCGGGAATCCGATGTCTCCAATTTTTGATTTACATGTGTATGAATCTATTAAGTAACCACTGCTTAAGCCACTTTTTTTTTCTTCTTTTTTATATTCATATGTAGATTTGAACTGATAAATCTTTATTCATATTTTAACAACAACGTACGACCGGTAAGGCTCCACAACCAAGATGGACGCTCGATTCTTTTTGACTATGAGACCTAGTGGCACTTGTAAATTATGGTTCGTTAAACGTTCTTTAGGAGAAACAGAGAATAAACGATTTTTTTTCACAATCAGCGGTTTGAATACCTTCTTTTTAATGGTTATTCAACTGTTGTAATTAAATATGGTAAAATAACAATCAAATAAATGGTTATATTACTATTTTCTTACTGACATTTTTAACAGTGTACAAAAGGATTAATTTGGAAGTTGTTTTGATTGAAAAAGTGATTCGTTGCCATTTCGAAACACGTGTCTGTAGTTATTTTCAAAATTTGTGTATTTTACGTTAAAACGATAAAATTTCGATAATTACAATAAAACTGCGTCTAGTAAATAACAACTACAACTTACACAAATATAAAATGTACATAAAACTATCTACGAAAGCACAAAAGTTCCGAGAATTGAAACAATGTATATTTTTTGAAAGTGTTAAAAAAATGAGCGAGCTTGATAATGGTAACTGTAGAAAACTGACGTTTCATCTAACAAACTTGCAAATTAAATCACATTTTCTTGTTTACAAGGAACACACGAAAATTTTAATTTCTCCATGAATGTTGCCCTTTTAAGATGAATTTGCTTTCCTCTTTCAAAGTGCACTCAAAAGAAATCTTTATTTTTTGTTTTGCTAATTTTGTTTTTAAGGTTAAAACTAATGAGGGAAGAAATAAAATTGATGTTAATTTTAATGATATAAATCAACGTTTTTCAAATTGTGTTCCGCGGAACCTTGGGGTTACGCAGAAATCACTCAAATATTCCAGGACACTTGCAGGCTTTCCCTCCATAACATTCAAGAAGGTCATTAAATAGGGTCAATTGGGGTAATTGTAAACATGATGTATATGTAAAATCATAACGTCATAATTACATTTATAATGGCTTTGAAAACTTACCTAATGGTGTGTGATGAATTGACAACATAGGGCCATTGAATGAGTTTCGTTAGTTTCGAAACAACTGTGAAGATAACACAAGTGTCAGATGTTAGAAAATGACATTGTAGAAAAAGTTGCTTAACGAAGTTTAGTGATCTTACATGTTCCTTTCCAGCTCATCTACAAACGCGAAGTACGCAGTTTCAACCACTTTTATTTGTCATATGGAATGTTGCTAAAATCATTCAGTTATGAATTTCATCCTCCCTTTAATTTTCATGTGAAAATTAGGTGTTTAAAATTACCCCATATATTTTGTTCTGTGTGGTCTCTGTAAACACTTAAAATTTTCGTATTTCCAACCTTTTGGAAATGCAATAAATATTATACTTTGATGTAAATTGTGCTCTTGTGTCTGCTTTACATAAATATCGTTGTTGTAGCCAATGCCACTTGGAAATCCAAGGTTCCCTTGCAAGGCGACTAGGAATTAAGGTGGACAACGGGGCAACTTCCGTATATTAATGAGCTTCGCTATGCTGGAAGTACGACTTGGTTCAGAGGGGCCTCCTAATTTTTAATCATGTCGACAGGGTGACGTAGTGGTAAGGTGCAAGCTCGTACCTGGCCCAAGTCGGTGGATTTTCAAGATGCAGAAAATCGTTTGCGCCCATGTTGCATGATTGTGCGCCATGTTAAAGATCCCTTGAGTATCCGTTTGGCTTGGATACTCTCGGCTAAATTAAATACCTAGTACAAGTTACGCCGTGCGGTGGCCGGCGTAGAATAGCGCCGACGTAGTTATGCGTGTCGTAAGAGGCGACTGAAATAGCATTATCCGATTCGGATGACGTAAGGCTTGCTTTGTAGCATGACTATGGCTCCGAGTCGGTAAAGCAGGTCGGCAAAGCTCTGCCAGCCCAGCCCCTTATGGCTGGTGCTGATTGTCAGTTTGTCAGAGAGTTTGTGGGAAGTGCGAAGGAGGACAGCGCCACGGTCGCACCCCCTCATATTGGGGGGTAGTCTGAGATAACCGAAAAGGTTCAGTCAGTATGGCCGTGGTTTGCATTCGATACCTAGTACAGGTTACATCAAATGAGAGCTCAGGTGAAGCCATCTAGCGGAAACTGAGCGTTCAAATTCTCAATGGCAATGGCAACCATCGACAGTGGCGCTACTTGAAAAAAGGAATGCCGATTACCGGGGTACGCGCTAGGTCTGCAAAGGTTAATGACCCTACGCAGCCCCATTAGAAAGAAAAGAAAGAATTTTTAATCAGCTCCTTAGATGACAGATCGTCACTTAAGGTTTGCTCCCTCAAATGTATTATTACAAATGTGGAAAACATTTGAAGTCACTACTGTTTTTACGCGCAGGCTGATGCAAATGCATAGAAGTCGCGAGTTTATGGATTAAGATAGGGGTCGAAGATCAGTAAATGCAGGAGAAATCCAACTATTGAATAAAAAATATTAAAGAAGAGGCATATAGACAAGAATATTTAAGAATGCTGAGATACACGTCATAAAAAATAAATTGATTCAGTTTTAAAACCCAAAGGGTTGCATAACTAGCTTATTTGTGTTTTATACTCCGCTCTTAACAACATTGTACCAGTCACCTGAGAGGGGGAGGATTGGTACATAATTGATTTTACATATGCATTAACGCACTAGGATTTGGCAACACTGTTTAAAACGAAGGCTTCTGAGGTTTAACCCTGAAAATTCCGCCTTGGGTGCGCCCATGATCATGTTTTGTACCCTAACAGCTTTATTACTAGTCGAAAAAATCCTTCTTTTCAGTTTTTACATTCAGTTTTCAAAGTGGTGATAAAGTGACTTAAGTTAACCTGTTCCTAAAGCACAGTATTATCATCAGTGTTTTAAATAACACTTTTTCGATCAAATGAAAATTTAGAAATTTTTGTCGATATCTCTATAAAAAGGCCCTCTCAGGATCTACAAGTTCGCAAGTCAATGAGTGCATTTCCCCTTGTGGAGAGGTCCAGTGATGGACAGCAATAACAGGCGTCGCCGAACGGAACTGGGAAAGCGAGAGTTCTTCGCGTCAATTGCGAAGAATTTCCAATAATCTTGTCAGCCGGCGTATTCAGTCACAGTTTTATATCTCCAAAGCATATTAGTTGCACTCAGACTTTATAGATACCTAACCGATGGCTCATCCGGACATATTACTCGAAATTAGTTGCCCCACTTTACGATGATCTTTTATTATCCGAACTCCGAGCTGGTCTTCTTCTTAGCCATAGCTTTTTTTTTTATGCATACTTCTTTGGCAGAGCGGAGCCTTTATACTTCCGCCGAAACTTCTCTCAGAAGAGTTAACGATTCATTTCGGACTTTGTTTAAGAGAGATGGCATCGGTTGAGATTCGTCCGGCGTCGGGATTTTTATGTCGAACTAGCTTAATTTTACGCAGCTTTTGGGAGCTCCTAAAAATATGGGGGGTGGGAGTTTATCTTCCTCCCGGCTCTTCCGGTTTTTGCTTACGCAATTTCCGCATCTGCTGATATCATCCGATATTGAAATATTTATTATCGCTCGCTAAGAGTGGGACAACGTATTTCGTTGATAGCCGTCACGCCTTCAAAATGGGAGTTCTTTGGTGACACTATTTTCTTGCAAAAGTTATTACATTTGATGTTAGAAGGTATAAAATCATTGAAAATGTGTAACATATTTTAAATATTTTGCCGTTGCAAAATAAAAAGAAACTTTTGCTGCATGTTTTTTTTATGAATAGTTGTTTTTCTCAGTGTAATGAGAAAGAAAAAGTAACGTCTCAGGACAAATATTCTTAAATTACAAATTATAAAAAGAAAGTTAATATCTAAATTACGCAATACTAAATATGTGTCAGTTTCATGAGTGCGGAAAGGAATAAAAAAACCATTCGCTCCCTGTGAAAATACAAGACAATTTCTAAACAAAAAATGAGGAAAAGCTTTGAAAATGAGCAATAGTTACAGATGTTTAATGTATTTTAAATTCTTTATCTGAACAGTACGAAACATAGATTCATATAGTCACAAATAATATATAGTATGGACCAGAAAGATAGTTAATAACATGCCAACTCGAGTTATGCAAGACTTGAAAAATATGTCATTTAGTCAATAACGGCTTGAAAATTGCAGCGGAATGAGGTGTCATTTACATCTCGCGACAGTAGTTTTACGTATCGCAAGCGTTAATGCGCACCTTTTACGCAAAATAAAGATGGAAATTTAAGCGTGTGCGTTACGCCTCGGATTTTAAAATGATAGATTTTAAAATAAGAAAAGGATATGGGGTGGGGGAATAGAATTCACTGAAAGCGAATTCTGCTTCATATTTACAATCAGTCACTCTGATTTATGAATAAAAATCTTCTGTCCTGATTTAGATTGTCAAATGACCTACACTTTATAAACTACTTTCAAATCATGCGAGATTTAAATTAATTTTTGAATTTGGTCACGTCTTTAGTAAAGTTACACGAACGCGTTGTACTTCCTTAAAAAGTATATTTTAAAATTATACATACAGTATCTACGGTTATGGCTGCATCATAAAACCTTAATTTGTTTAACGATGCTGTTAATACATTTATGTATAACGATCTATTCAATCAAGAGTTCTCGTTTTAACTTTCATATTGTTCTGCAGTTTACAAACCTGTTACTATTGATAAACACATTAAGTGGATTCAGCAGTTTACCAACTTATTGTTGAATATTACGTAAAAAGTTTTAATTATAACAATTTTAAAAATAATCGTCTTTTATAATGCTTGTAAATGCAATGAAAATGTTTTTGTTTTTCAAAATACCCCTTTTAAACAAGAAAGAAAGAAAAAAAGAGATTTTGCCATTTAAAAAAAATAATGAACAAAAGTATTACAAACATCGGATGGAGGAGAAAAGAAAATTATCTCTCTATGCATAATTTGTTAACATGTTTCCAGCACTGAAAAATTTTATAAAGGTTTCAGGGCATGAAAAACGTATGAAATAAAAATTAGAACCTTTAATTCAATTATTTATTGTTAAACTTACAAATTAACAGTGAAATTTAAATAAATAGTTAAGAAGAAGTCTAATGTACCTTACGAGTACATTCATTCCTCTCCTGAAAACGTTTTTTTGTGGTTGGGGGGGAGGGGTTCTCATTGCATTACATCTTATTAAGGAAACACACATGAAGGCGGTAATAATTCGTTTCTCTCCCCCCAAGTGCTGGAAAAATGTATTCACATGTCTATTTGTATTTTGGCTTTTACCGGTTACTTATAATTTTAATGGTAACATTTTCTGACTTTTCAGTATTCCTCCAGTTTTTAAAATCGTTTACTTAAATTTCCTAGACAATGCAACCAAACTTCAAATCGCTTTATATTCAACGTGACCGATTTCTTATTGATAGTATTTATAGGCTTATATAATAATGAAATAATTCTTTTAGATGCCTAATAAAAGGATTGTTTTATTGATATTTAATACTAATTCTGTGAATAATAAGCAATTTCACAGCATATAATTTCATTTGTCATCTTGCTTTTAATCCTTGAATGTCAAAAGTTAATTCATTTCTTTGATTATTTATTTATTTTATTTTTGTATTTACATTTTTAGTTGGTTTAGAATTAAAATTTTAAATTGCGGCCAAAGTAAACTTAAAATAAGTTAATCAGCTATAGATATTGTTTTTTTCTCATGTGACTTAAACTACTAACAATTCCGAGTAAAAAAGAAAAAAAAACAACGTAAATATAACACAAAATTATCTAAAGAATACAGCATGATTTTGCTGTACTGTTTCGGTAGTTTATTTTTTTAAATTACGTTGTTGTTTCCTTTTACTCATATTTTAACACAAAGCCTTTTTGTTCATTCATCAAGTACTATTTATCCTCCCAAAGCATTCCCGCACAAAGTTGTATAACCTCGGTATATAGTTTGTAAACTTAAAAATGGTCAAGATTTATGCATGATTACTTTTTCAGAACATGGGAGGGGGGGTTATGTTGCAGCATTACTAATATGTTTGCAGCATTACTAGTTTAGGTTATTGTTAATCAAAAAAACATTTCTTTCAAACCTTAATACGATGGCTAAATTATAATTACGATTTATACGATTATACCATGGGAGATATTTTCTTTTCAAATTTGTCTGAATCTTCCATCACAAAATTGAGAAGTTGCATTTAGATATATAATCACAATAAATAAAATAAAAAATAATTTTAAAAAATGGAAATCAAAAGGACTTTCGTAGTACACACATATTTCTTCAGAGTACCATATTTGCTGCGATTGTGATGCGATTCTCACTCCATATAACGAAAAAGGGGAAAAAAAACCTATGATTTTTTTTATTTTTAAAAGTGAGAAGAAAATTCTTTTGAACCCTGTTGTTTTTTTCAATATTAAATCAAAACTAAAACCAAAGTCACTAGTGCTAAATATAGAAAGAAAAATATTTTTCTCACCATAATGATATTGTTCCGGTCCGGTTTGCTTTACTTTTAGATCATGCTAAATCTCCATTGTAATCTAACTGGTAATATCTACTCCTCAAATATTTTTTCTAATTAGTTAAGTAGGATTAACATGTGTAAACTAAATTTTACTATTTTACTCATTTTGACTATGAGTGGTAAACACGTAAAAGCAAAAATGCTCGCTTGGACCGCTTAAAAAGCAAAATACCACCATGTAGTATTGCAATAAAGACAACCTCATCCAAACTGGAACATGTTTTGTCCAAAAAATATAACGAGGCTATAAAGAACTTAAATTGTTTTTTTTTCCTTTATTCACACTGCCTACTATTAACTACTGCCAAAAGTACATATTCTGAAATTATGCGTGAGTGGCTCTGTTTTCTCAACACTTCAGTATCTCAAGAAACAACACTTTACTTCCAATGTAAATCATTTAAATATCAAGGTTAAATGTGATCCTACATCTTAAATATCTAAACCCTTTCTAACTTTTGCAAAATACCTTCTCCTACCATTCATGTAATATAAATTGTTTGTATAACATTATAAACCCAAAATAACTATGCATCATAGAATGTACATGAAACAGAATCCCATAAGATTAAATCATGTTACTGATTTTTTTTTCTTTTTTTCAATTTTTCTATTTTGAATAAATGATAGCTGAAAAGCATCAGAGTACCAAGAATTAAACTTACAAAATTTTCCATTCAATATTTGAACTTGAAATTCATTTTTTCTCCTGCAACATCAGAAACAATGATATTTTTCATTTGAGTAAGTCCAGCTTTCTTCTCTTGACAACGTAATTGCTCCAGAAAGAACCGTTGCCAAAAAAGAAAACAAAATTTTAAATATATTTCAGAATCAAATGTAAACACTCACGTACAGCATAATAAATTGGTTGTAAAGGCAAAGTGCTAAATCGTTGTAGACATTTCCATCTGAGAAAGAACGTAAAATATTTTGATATAAACCTTGCCAGGTTTAAGTAATTTGATTGAATTGAATTCAAGCGAAAGTAAAGGGAAGCGTTGGCATGGAATCAGGAATGGAAAATCTAATAGAAAGGCGAACGATAAGAAGAATTCTGCAGAAATTTAATTTCCATTCTAAAATTTTATGTTTTTCCTTGAAAAAATAGAACTGAAATGCGTTATGAAATGATTTCTGTAATCAGGGTTGGCAGCAAATTACTTTGTGTGAATGCAGTTCTGCTCTTGGCATCGCGTCTTCAGGTCGAATTTGTTATGACGTGAAAAATTTGCATGGACATACAGTTGGAATATTGTAAAGGAAATGTCTCCTAAATCTTTATTTGTGTAAGTATCTCTGTAATAAATGATTTATTTTTCTTAAACTTACCTTTTAATGACTTTTTGAACTAAATCTTGATTTTGTATCATATAGAATATTTAAATTTAATTATATGTTTGAAGCAGCTCATACCTTGCATTAACACTTTTTTCATGTATAAAAAAGAAGTGTTAGAAACTATACAAGTGTAGAAGTATTATGTGTTATACTCTTTTGTAATAATATAGAACAGTAGTCGTTTTATTCTTAAAAATGATTGTAACCAGGAATGTGATAATATCCTAATCGCATATTATTGATATGTTTCATGAATTCAATATAACACTCGCTATGATACCCAATATTATATTTAGTTTTAAACGATAAATTGTCGCGATAAGGTAGTTAAAGTTTATCATCTAGTCCCAGTATACATTCGACAAAGGTAGGTTAAACACCGGCAGAATTAAGTTACAGTAAAAGAATCGAGTTGTTAGTAAAAAGCGGGGTCGCAAATAAGAACATTTAGTGCATGGTCGTTTATTTAGCTTGGGTGGTGGGAAATTTTGTGTATGATTATTGCAATGAAAGACATTCAGTTCAAGGTCACAAGCCAAATAAAGGAATTTTGGCTATCAGTGGAAGACATTTAGTTCAAGATTTCAAAACAAACCTAGTAAAATAAGCGTTAGCTATCCGAAGTAGTTTAAATAATTTTAGTCTCTAAGTACGACAAATCGCAAACTCTTACCGTTCTTCAAACTAGACTTTTATAGCCTTTCATGTTGAATTTATTGGTATCTTATATCATGTACAGGTATTAGTATTAGAATTAATGGCAGTTCGTTTCTGTGTTAAATTCTGTCTACTGTTTACTACAGACGTAGTATTGTAATATACCTTACATAGATTTTTTTCTAAAGTCCTCTTATCAAAGAAATTGACGGACTTGCTTAGCGAATTTCGTCTTCTTACAAATCCTAGCCGTACAGTAAAAGTGCAGCTAATGTTTATGCATAACGTACACTAAGAGAATTACTCTCTAAATCTCGGTTCTTTTCTGGTACTGTCAACAAAATTTTGAACTAATCCAGGGACTAACTGAGGATTTTTATATAATTTGGCAAAAGTGACGCTCTAACAATATTATGCATATCTATCAAAATACTACACAACAGAGTCTGCTCAATGCGTATTTCTTTTTTCGTCATGAAGAAAAGACTAAAAAAAATATATAGTTCTTAAAGTATTCATAAATTGGAAAAGCGCTCGAGTTTGATACCTGGTTGGGTCAAGTTCTGAAAAAAAGGCAAAAGCTTTAATTAAATCATTCTCTAGTGCAAATTTACCTTTTCTGGTTATTATTTAATAATTTCAGCACAAATAGATCAGTCGAAATTATGTTTAAGCTAATTTCTTATACTGACAGGCAAAAAGCATCAGTTCTTGTTAGTTTTCTTTGAAATATCTTAGATAATCTAAATATTTTGAAAATCTGTATGCATTTATACAGCTAGATAATTTAGCGATTTCCTGAAGTCTCCTTATATCTAAAATGCAATCTCCATACATTAGCGGAGCTGAAGCCTAGTAATTCACGCATGTTAGAGGCACTTTATTTGTACAGGTAAACAGAGTGAATTAAGCCAGAGGAGCCGCCCAGTGTCAAGGGAACATGACAAATTGCCTACCACTGGCTACTACCGCCCCCGTATTCGGAGGAAACCGCATGCAGAGTAGTTAAATTGAACAAACAGTTGCCCCCTCCACATTCACAAACAGGATGGCCCGGTTATGACTTGGGTGGCACAGAGATGATGTCCCCAGGGGACGTAGTAGTTTCCTAAAAGGGGGGTAGGATGGGACAGGATCGATAGAATCATCAAACTGCTTCCAGAGTCATTGCTTCCATCGGAGAAGTCAGTAGTTATAAAGGAGTGATCCACTCTATGGTTAATGTAGAACGTTTCCCCATCTAAAACAAGCCATTTTATAACTTTTATCGTATAATCAAGCATGTTCCTACGGAATCATTGAAACATAATCGGATTGATTCACATAATAGTATAGTTACAATGACATTTATATATTAAAATATTTTTCAAATACAAATGACGAAAATGTGTATGTATGTATATCTATATATATATATATAACATTAAAAACTAAATAACTCGTTTAAACCCCTTTTTAAATTTAGTTTCGCTTTTAAAACATAAATATTTTTTTTGTCTCCTAGCCCGGGAGACTAACGCGGGAAAGATTATGTAATGCGAGCCTAGATGATTTTGCAGAAGAACGAATAGTTAAATCGTTGCTTCATCACGTGACATATAGCTCGAGAGATTATAAAAGGCGATCTCGCGAGCTTTTCGCGGGAATTCACGATGTAAATATTGTCGACAGAAGAGTAATGCTTTGTGTTGTCTTGTATTTTGGAATATGTGTATTTACCATGTAAAAAGCTGCTAAGAAATTAAGGATGATGAATTTCGGCCACGATTGATTTATCAAAGGACATTACACTAAAATAACGGCTGCATGTAACTGTGATGTTACATATATATATATAACAAGTCTAGCAAGGTGTTTTAATTATAACCACCTTAAGCAACGCTGCTTTATTGTACATAGGGCATTGGAGTTCTATTTTTTATTTCACTATGGTGACTTGAAATTAAATACATACTTATGTATGTATATATGTTACAACTGGCACAGTTGCTTCTTTGTTAGTCTGCTACGGGTTGAATGTTAGACTATGATGTGCATAAATTTCTTTAGTGTATGTGTGCTATGCGGCACAAATGAAAGTTTTTAAGAGAATTTGCTTTTCAAGAATTTCCTTTCGTTCTAACGGATTTTCAATCTAAAGTTTTTTTATCTTCTTGTTGGAGTTAGTTCTTGAAAAAGAAAAATTTATACTTTAGTAATTGGATTTTCTTTTTTATTTCTAAAATAAAGCTCTTCAACATTGCCACGAGTTTTCTGCATTGTTGTCTTTGGAACAGTTACATAATTTAACATCTAAAAGCAATGAAAATTAATTAAACTCTTGACTTTGACTTACACTCACCAACTGGTGAAAGGTATTTATATATGTTTGAAAGAAATTTACAAAAGTTTTAAAGCTTATCTGCTCTTAGTCCTCGACGTTTATCTTTTAAATAATATTAGTTCTTAAAATTCATGATATTGCAATTGAAAGTAGACACATCCGTGAATTTTACAATAGTTGATTCAGTTACTTTATACATTAAGCTACATAAATTAACTCTAAAAAAAATTCGAGAAAGATTTCGGCTACACGAGGCACAATTACTAATAATTATGAAAAATGTTCAGTTCAACTTAAAAAACATAATACTTGGCAGAAAATATTGCTAATTGTTGTCCAACGTAGTTTTAAAACAAAAATAAAAGGGTCTGGCTGTAAGTTTAGATCATAAAATGGTTTAACCGTTATCATAATCCTCTTCCCATTGGTTAAGCATTCATAATAAATTATTGATTCAGTGTCTATCACGATGTATTCGTCATTAGTTCAAAATTCACCAGTCGTAACTTTTTGTGATGTTGATAAAGAAATTCTTAAATATTTGAAAAACATTCCAAACCAATTACACTTATTTAAATCAAAGTAAGCTTTTGAAATATTTTGTTTTAAGAATAAATTATATCGAATACGGCATTAGAAAAACTATGACTATCCAAATGCCTACACAATTTCGACCCAAATTTAAGATTAAATCTCAAACATTTGCTTTCAGAATCTTTGAGAACACGTGGCATTGTGTGTATCATTCCAGAAGATATTCAGCTGCTTTAAATATTCGAAACAACAATGTTTGCGAACGATATGGAATCCCAAAAAGCCTCCCAGTTGCTTAGCATATTTCTGCATAAACATATGGAATTTCAAGATAGCATTTAAGCTGTCCAACTTAGCTTGCAACTTGGGACAAAAGGCGAACGCTTAAAAGTGCAATATCAAAGTAGGGGAACGGTTTAGGAGAAATGCAATGTTTATTTGAATTTTAAATGTTATACTTTAATTGTTCAAAACGAGGAGGAATTTCAGCATTTTCCGCATACAGTTGCTGTAAGGAATGAATAATGTATGAACGCTGAATATGTTTATTATTAGTAATACTAAAAATATTGAACTATTGTGACTAGTATGCATTCATGTAAAAGGCTTACTTTTACAACATATTCATATCATCTGGAATATCGATAGTAGAAAAATGAAAGAAATATATACAGTGGTGGTAAAAAAAATGCATCACAATCGCATTTTAACAAGAATGGTATGTGAGAAGTTTTGGTCGACCGATTAACGATAAATGTAAGTGAAATTATGCAAAACATGAAATAAACATTTAACAGTAGGAATCCGATAACTGTTAACTTTATTTATGGAAATACATAGCCTAAACTATAACAAGTACAAGTTGAAGTGCATCCACGTTGCCAAGTGGAGGACGAAAAATTACATATTTTATGATAATCAAACATTTCCATGTTACTTTAGTTTATTTTTGCACAGAAAGACTGTTACACTTAAAACCTACTTGGCAACGTGGATGCACTTCACATTGTACTTGTTACAGATTTGGCAATGTATTTCCATAAATAAAGTAAACACTTATCGGATTCCTGCTGTTAAATGTTTATTTCATAAGTTTTGCATAATTTCACATAAGGTAAAGCTAGGATAGATTGCGCGGTCGGAGAGATTGCGCACCTGCGAGTTCGGGGGATGAAGTAGGGTGCCCTCGCACTAACGCCATGCATTTGTACAACGGCAATAGTGGAATTTCTACTTGAAAGTGCAAGTTGATTGATATGAACGTCTGTGATTAAGCATCGATATTCTATATTGTTTTCACAAGGTAAGTGCTTGAATTTTCATAATGCGTTCTTTGAATTTCTATAGAGCAGCAGTAGTACAAAATATTCTAAACTTAAGCGATTTTTCGTACGCTAGTAAGCTAGACTAACAGTGGGAAGGCCAGCATTCCTTTCTAGAAGCCGCCATATTTAAGTAAAAGCCTGCGCAATCTGTCCTACCGAAAAAGGTTAGTTTGCGCGTCTTGTACTTAGGAGAGATCGCGCGTTTCTCCCGTTAGTTTTCATGCTAGGAGTGATTGAGCATTATATTACTACCCATAGCTTGTTGGTAATGCAGCATAAATTGCAAATTACGTGTTAAACGTATGAATCGATTAAATTCGATGGATTAATGGATTAAAAGGGGCGTTTAGAATTTTGACTAAAACATAAAATGTAAAATACTTATGCCCTCTCAACACATTTTTAAGACTTGAATATTTTAAAACTTTAAATTTATTTTTGAAGTTATTTCTTTATATAAAAAATTCACGGGTGTCTCTTTAATAGGCATTAATCAAATATTTTGACTATAGTTCTATATCGAGAGGATAAAGTTGTCGTGACTTTATAATTTGTGTTTTCAAGGGAGTGTAGTTTTTTATACCGTATAAACCGTTGAAAACAAGTCAGTGCGATTTTATTTCTTTTGAAGATTTAAGTTATGAAAACGATTACATTACTTTTCGGAACTAAATGTGCTAATAAAGTAATTTGTGAACAAATTTCTTTTCTTAGACAAAAATTTTGCTAATAGATTAATAATGTGCTAGTTTTATACAAATATTCTTGTTAATAAAATATTTTTCCAAAGAGTTTAATGCCGTCAAAATTAAAAAGAAAACAAAATGCAACGGAATGTTACTGACCCGCACATATATTCGAGAGAAAAATTAAGAAAGAAGCAGCTACAAAAAAGAAGCGAACGTCTGAAGCTAAGATGCTTCCAGAAAAAGTGGGAGCCAAAAAATCTTGCAGGAAAGAAAACAAAAAAATGTTTGCATTTTGAAACATCTTCGACATCAGCCACCTCAGAAGAAAATAATGTCAAAGTACTGAATCTTTGGGACTAGATCCGACAGGACAACGAGGATGAGTGCACTAAATGTCTGAAACTGTACCAGGAGACAACTTCGACCAGTGACATTAATGCCTACCGTTCCTTTTTAGGGACAGTATGAAAAGTACGTCTGAAACACCCAAAAATAAGCATTTTAACAAAAAATGTTTTAATGTATTCCTAACCTTATAGTAACCCGTTAGGAATACATTAAAACTATTTTTATTTACTAAAAGGCACTAATGGGTTAAGTGTGCTATTTGTAGCAGATGGTTGCACTACTCACAACAATAAGCATACCGATTGTGGACGACGAACACTTCGTTTAACAAACAAACGACATTGAAACTGAAAATGAATAAGATTAATCATAATTTAAACTTTCTTTTCTTCTTTATATGGTTTCTTTAATTAAAACAGTTTTTTTCGATTCTGTAATCATTGAGTTAAAATATTTATTCTTATTACAATTGTATGTGTTTATAAAAACCCTTACAACAACATAGTTTTAGTGTAAATATTATTGCTAACAATAATTGTTAGCAATTAAATTATTTAATTGCAGTTTTTATGAATAACAATCTCTCCTACTCATGTGCGCAATCACACCTACCCTGTAAGGACAGATTGCGCAAAATAGTCTTCTTAGTTTTTCTACAGCTGTTGCATTTAATTAAAGCGAAACAACGAAATATCAATGGAAATGCATAAAAAACAAATGAAGTCACAGTTATTCATCAATAGTTTAACAAAAAAGTCATACTTCGATTTTTTAAAATTATTTTTCCAACTGTGCGCAGACTCTCCTAGCTTTACCTTACATTCATCGTTACTCGGTCGACTAAAACTTCTCACATACATCCCATTGTTGTGAAAATGCGAGTGTGATGCAATTTTTTTTACCACCACTGTAGAACCAGACGGAAACTGCTCGTAGAAAGATAATACACAGAAATGTTTGATTCGTGTCCACATCTAATTCAAAAGGTTAACTAGAAATAAAACGAAACGCAGCCCGAACTAATAATATAATGCTATATAATATTTTTCGGATTATTTTCAATGTCCTCTATATTCATGTATATATTAAAATTAGCGTGGAAGTTTGTCAAAAAAGCAATTTTTTACTATCAAAATTCCATATGCGTTTTTAAACCAAAAAGTTTTCTGTAGAAAGACAAAAAACAGAGAATATATTTCAATGAAAGACAAAAAACGAAAAAGGACACTATAAGTTTGTTTTTGATGGAATCTAAAACTACTATCAAGCTCAATTGATTACTAATTTTATAGAATGTATAATGATTTGCAAAGAATTGAGATTTGACTTGCTATTTCGTTATAAAATAGGTGGAATGTATTAGTAATACTAGTAAAAACTAGACAATATTATACTAAATACAGTTCTAAAGCATTACCTTCAACGATACTTTTAAATAATTGTTCATAATCAAGAATTATTGACCGTTAACACTTTTAGACAAAGAAATCTGCTTTCATTTATGAGTTGCCAAAAAATAAACTTATACATTGCTCTGAAAAGAAAAAAAATTAACTGAAGAATACAATCAGCAGGTTTGTTTTAAATCTTAGCAACTTGTATTTTCGTTATTTTGTACTATTTACCGCCATTTAATATGTTAGTAACTATTTTAAGTCTAGTTAATGATCATGCAGTGAGAGTGTTGAGATGCACCCTTCGTGTTGAAGAGGGTATTATTCGTATCTCACGGACGATGTAAGTTGCAGTAGAAGGAAAATAGTGAAGAAACATGAAATAGAGGTCGGTACCTAATAGCACAAAAGAAGTTTTGTAACGTTAACTTTCGACAGAAGATAGTAAAACATAAACCAAATATCTTACTTACATTACTTTTACTTATAAATTACATATTTTATTGTGATTTTTTTTATTTATAAGATGGATTATATTAACTATTTTTTATACAAACTAAAGATTTTAGCGTCATTGCCTTTATTTTGAATCTATATATTTTTTATTCCTCAACCACTTTTTTTATAAGCCAAATATTTTAAATTAGTTTTTCTTTAAAAACGAAGTATTTAATTAAACGATAATATTTAATCTTATGAAGGCAACTGAGAATGAAATATGCATAAAACGTGTTTGCTTTCTGTAATGCAAAAGCCAATTAGTTGATACTACTTGCTGAAAAGCATAATATCCTTTAATGCGTGATGAGCCGTTCTCCCATTTAAACTGGATAACTAACGTGTATTTTAACAGTATGAGCTTAGGAAATTCAGTCTACACAGAATCTGCATGTACTTATAGTAAGATATGTAAATCAGTTAGCTCACGTGTATTGCAAATACGTTTTAGGCTAATAGTAGTCGTCCTTGGTTGAGACATTGTTACAAGCATTGCTGTGTGTCTACAATGTTGGTTAAATACTCCGTAAATGAACAGGACGACATTTTGAAGAGCTACTGTTTCAGGTATTTTCTAATTGAGCATGCGGCTTGAAATAAATGGAAGCGTATTTCATTCCATACCATTTGATAAAATTCTTTTTTGCTCCTTTGATACTTTTGATACTTGGATATAAAAGATTATCTTTTTATCGTTTAGTTTAGTTACCTTTTTTCGTAATTAGCTTTTATATCTGACGCAATGTAAATATTTTTGCTCTAGAATAAACATAGATTTAATAAACAAACAAAAATTAAAACTGTTTTTCTTCATCTAAGAAGGATGTGGATGAAACCAAGAACAATTTTATTTTTTGCTAAACACATATTTACGTTTCTATGTTCGAGGACAAATATTTATATTGCGCCAACTTTTAAAACAAAAACAAAAAGAAATAGCAAAGAATAAACTTTTTAGTTCATTAAATTACCAGACAAAAATTTGAAAAAAAAAAAATAGGAACTAAAGCGGCCAGTTTTGACTCAGGAGCAAAAACATTTAAAAACCCAAAATATTTGTGAGAACATTGGATAAGTGCGGCATCGGGGATAACAAAAAAAGGTTGCGATTGATTTATTTTGCTATATTTATTCCAATGAAAGAACATTTTAAGTAGTTCGACTGCAAAAAGAGCTTTTTTAATTTTTTTCCTTACACAGCAACATTAAATACGACATAAACATGTTCAAACAGCCATTTTTAGAATATTTTTGATGCATAGTTAATAATTAATTTGCGTTGGTACATTTTTAAAGGTCTGCAAGAATTAGTTTTCACTTTATTTTCCAAAAGTTTGAAAGTAAAAATAATAATAATAAAATTATTAATGGCAACAAGCTCTTTTAACGATATTTTATATTCTGTCTGGCAAACAGCAAGAATGATTCTTAATAAAAGCATGTTTTAAGTAATTAAATGTAAACGACCACGATCAGTGAAAAGCTAATATGAAAAGCAAAGAGTCTGGGACTTCGAATTTTAACAGTATTTTTCCCAGAAAAGCAACTTGTTTCAATTATTTATAACTTCTATCCATTCACAAATAAAATTTTTCTTATTATATTAAAATCTACCAACGAAAATAGAAACCTAAAAGTGAAGAAGTTTCAAATTTAAATATTTTAAGAATATTTTACAAAGATAAATACAACTTTTTGTAATTAAGATTTTGATTTTCTTTTTCAACGAAAAAAAAAAGAGGGAATCCAAGAGAGAAAAAAAGAAAGAAAAAAGAAAAAAAGAAATGAAAAAAATGTCTACATTTCACTTTAAAAATATTACAGTAATATTTTAAAAGTAAATATATTCCTGAGTAACTACAAGTCTGACCTTAAAAATTAAATTAAGTTAAAACTATGAAACTCAAAGTGGACAGTCAACTGTGATAAAAATTAAAATTAATTTTTGCATTTCAAGAATTTTACCTCAAAAAAGTAATATTTTGATAATGAGATGCCGGTATTCTTACCCTTAAGTAATTTCAGATCAGTTCTTTAAAGTGGAGATAACTAACACTTCAATGAAAACAGTTAAGCTTAGAGAAAAGTGAAATTTTCTCCATGAAATATCTATCAGTGGTACACAATCCCAACAATAAAAAGTTGATGAAAGGTCTTAGAAAATTGAAACTATGAGAAATTTAATCCCGATTTTGCGCGGCGCCCAAAAGCTGCTAAAACAACAAATTCCTCTACCGGACTCCCTACTGGAATCCGTGACTTGGAAAGTAAAACAAACGTTGAACAAACACTCTGGTGTCTGCATTAATTCGCGGATCCCTATAATATGGGAGAAGAGCGACGGCTTGAGTATTAAATTAATTTAGCGTGACTTGCAGGCAATGATGGGTGACAACGTGAAATCTCTACCCCTGGGAGTGGAGACATGTTGACACAGGGCGGTTTTAATTTTACGCTCCGTTAGGTTTTCGCACTTGAGGCGAAGTCGGGCCTCTGGGTTATTCGTTGGGAATTTTTATGCTTTCGAGAAAAATTGCGTCTCAGGGATGTGCTTCCAGCCAGTTAACCATTTATTTATTATTAGATGATACTGGCTGCGTATCTAATCGATTGAATAATAAAGATATTTTCTTTTCTTAGAAGGAAAACATAGTGTGTGTTTTGTGCTGGGTTACTCGTGTAGCTTGTGCGCCCCCCCCCCCCCAAGAAAAAAAAGATGTTTAACTGTGAATTTCTGTTTGCAATTGTTTTGTGATATATATTCATTAAATATTCGCCGCACACAAAAATTAAATAAATAAATAAATTTGTGTGCTCTTAATTGATAAACATTTTTACAAGCAGAGAATGCAATCTAAGTTAGAGTTTGTTTTAGATCCGGGTTTCGAAGCTTAGACTGCCAGTGTGCGAATACGCAACTGTGCAACACCCAAAGCTTTTTTGTTGGTAAGTTCAAGTATGTTCTGGAAACCAACAAAAATGTGTCAATAATTAGAAATTTGAAAGAAAAAAACATACATAGTCGGGAAAAAAATGGAAAGGGGTGCTAATGGAATGACAAATTTGCAAAATATACCAAAAAAAAATTACGAACACATTTCATTAATGACAAGAAACACACAACTTACTGGTAGATATATGAGAAACGTAAAATACATACAATATATTAAATGTGAAACAGGGAACCACTATTAATCAAATGACAAACGATCAAAGTATACACCGTTAAATTAGAGTTCTTGTTATTGAAAGGAAATGGCTTTTTTCCCCAAGAACATCACGTTCTCGAAATATCTCTGGCTCAAAATGACTTTGATTTCAAAAAGCGTGTTCTTAATTTTTAAGTAAAGAAAAATGATCCGGTACAATCTCATTGTTGAGACCAGTAAAAAATGAAAACAGAAGCTTCAGCACTGGAGTTTGAACTCAGACTCCTCAAACGGCTTCCGAATACTCTACCACTGCTCCAGGAAAACATCGAAAGGAGAGGGATAAGTTGAATTATGTAGCTTCCAAGCGTGACATAGGTGGATGCTAATGTACTTAACATTTTTTTTCTTTTTCCCGTGCCAAATTTCTTCATAGCTTGATCCAGAAGAGCGTTAGTTATTCACTTGTCCATTCTGTATTCTTACTTTACTGCGTCCGATCCGAACTATTCCTTTTGTATTCCAGTCCTGAAGAAAATAACCAAATACTCACATTTTTGAACCGTTCTTACGAATCGCGTAAATATTTACTTGATTTTGATACAAATACTATTGCTTTGAAGAAATAATCGTTAAAAAAGCCCTCGAGTAATTAAGAACGTTAAGTACGTATAAATTTAAAATTAATCATTAAGTTCCTAGTTGCCCTTTCTGTAACTATAACTTCTAAGTAAGCATCGCTATTTGAAACTGAACTTGTCCCATTTTAAGCCAAAATTACTTTTAAAAGATAATCAATTATATTTTCTCATTTTTAAGAACATCATTTTTAAGTGCAGTATACTATCAAAGAAATGGAAAAAAACACGTTTTGACAAACATCAAAACATTTTTCCCAATCTAAATATTTTCCAGTTGGCGAAGACAGTTTATATATTAATATATTACATCTTGCTTCTCATTTTTGAATGCAAATCAACATGGTAAGCAATAAAGTATGAAGTTGTATCTTTTTGTCATATTAAACATTTTGCAATCAATGATAGTTTGTTCGAAAAGTAAAATCTTATGTAAAACTTGGATATAGAATGTAAACCATCAAAATTATTCTGTTCTGCATCAACATAGCTTACACGTTACGCAAGTAATCTCTTTTATTGATCAATTGAACGTTGATCAATTAAATCGTTTCGACAGATATCAACATAAATTTTCTGAATCCATGATCTTTTTTGCCACTACCACTAAGAAAACAACGCTGCAGATTCACGTGGCTACAGTGATTATTTGAAAAAAAAATTATCTGGGGCTTTTTTTTCCATAAAAACTGCTCGACTTTGAACAAAAAAAGTAACTACAGAAAAACTTTGGAATAAACGTTGCTCTAAATGTTTTTGCTTGTCTTAATTGCTTAAGACACTGTCATGATTCTGCATTGTATTAAAAATGATAATACTGTGAAGTACGAATATTTTCAAAGTGTCTAAAAATATTTTCTCATTAAATGATTAGGACATTTTAAAATTGTTGCGTATTACATCCTAATTATTTTTCTTATTCCAGATTTTGACACTGCCTTTTTTTCTTTCAACGGCCACTCTTTTTTCTGTTAAATAGCGCATGAATATTTGCATGAAGTGAAAAGATACTGTGCCGCCGCCATGCATTACGTTTAGAGATATTTTGGTAAGTTTAAAAATTTTCAAATTAAAAAAAAAGGATGAAAAAAACTCCAAGTTTTTTTTCTAAAATCATTTAGACAAAACTATAAGAGAGAAAACTGAACATCTTCTTTGAGTGATTTCTTGATATTTTGGGAGCAGATAAAGTTCGAATCAAATATTATATATAAGCTTTTAAGTATAAAAGAAATATACAAGTATTATTATGTTTGTCATTTCAGACTTTTCGTTACAATTTTGTACGATTGTAATTTCCTTTGTATGCGGTTTTAAAGCAACTATACCAAACAAAGAGTCCACATAAACAGGGTCATGAATATGTAAGAAAATAAAAGTAATATCAAATCAAAAAGCAGTCGATATATGTTATATTGTGACCAATATAATGTATAAAACTTAAAGTTTATAGGTCTATTTTCCAGCAAAAAAGAGAAAATGCAGAAAGAAGCATTTTTTATTATTTTAAATTCTGATAGAGTGAAAGGAAAAGAAAACATAATGTGCAAATGAAAAAAATCTCAACAATAATACATATATTTTTTAAACTTTTAGGTATATTTTAAAATATCCCTTCTAATTTCTCCAGCTGCATCCAATGTATGCAAGGTGCGATTAAATAAGAATCCTTCCTCATTCCAAGTGTACAAAAGAAATCGTAAAAGGAATGGTGTAATCAAAAGTAAAATGTTGTCGGAATATAGGTAAATTGATGCTTCACGCTGTAAGCATTAAAATAATACATGAACAGAGACGTAGCTAGGGGGACGAGGAGGGACAGCTGTCCCCGGGAGCAGCGTCAAGGGGCGCCAACTTACTGCTAATTTATTTTATTTTTAAATGCGAAAATTAAATTATTTGATCTGAAGAAGTGTGAATATATTCGACAAAAAAGTGAGAGCACCACAAATCATATCGGGAATGACCAATGTAGCACAGGAGTGCGTGGGAAATCAGATAAATAACTTCGCGAAGCCAAAGTGTCCCATTTTTCACTTAAAAGTGAATGGGCGCTAATAAAAAATCGTTTAGGAAGCATAAAAGTTTTTTTTAATTTCTTTTAGGGGCGCCCCTAGGCCCACAGGGGCACGGAGGGCTCATAATCTTCAGTTGTCCCCGGGCGCTGAAAACCCTATCTACGCCTCTGTGCAAAAATGACGAAAAACCTAAAATAATTATATTTTGATTTACATAAGAAAATAAGAACCACGTGATTTTCTTAAATTTCAATACATTTTTTTAATTGCATTCTTATATCTGTAAACTCAAAAAAAAGAAATGTTCAAAAATGTTGATATAACAAAGCATTTTTCTATTTTCTCATAGTCATGAACGAAATGTACTAGTTTATATCTCATATTACTTTTTTATGGGAAATATTTTAGCACGGATCTAATAAATAGTGTAACAAAGAGGGAGATTTAAAAAAAAATTTACGCCGCTGGCGAAAAATCTAAATGAAGTTTCGGATTAAAAAAAAGAAACAAAATAAAAAAAAAAATAAATAAAAAAAAAATTTAAAAAAAAAATAAAAAAAAAAAAACATTTTTTTTTTTTCACTCTTATTTTATGGCGATAAGCGATCCTGCCTTAAAGCTATCTGCATTTATTTTTCTTGTGTTTTGCAGAAGTTCTGGAACATTACGCTGCTTACCCAGTTGTTCCTTAGCAATTCTGAAGCAATGTATATTAGGAAAAAACATTTTTGATTACTTTTAAATTCCTTCCATCGCAAGAGTAAGAAAAATGTTCTCTTCTACTAAAAACGTACTAAATCGAAAATTTATGAAATATATTATGCACAAAACGTATAAATTATACAGCGAATTTTTTTTAATGATATTTCTTATTAAAATGCAATGAACACGAAAATCATCTTCAGTTTGATGCGTTTCATAAGTCCACATGATTATTACATTGCATAAAGGAAATTCAGCGGAATTTAAAATATATTTTTATTATAAGATATCATACCAAATTTTACCCACCTGATAAAACCTATACGTGCTTCCTGTTTAAAATTATTTCAACGAAACTGAAACTTTGACTGCATCGTTTATTCATACATTATTCATAGATAATTTTGCAGAATTAATATGTAACAAGATTATTGATTGTTGGCATTTGGGAGTTTATATGATCTACATTTCATTTTAAATACCACCATTAATCTTGCTTTGCAGACATGAAATATGATTAACGACGCTACACGAGTCAATGCAATATTCCTTCCATATCAGAATATTATATATCATAATTTACATGCCATTTGCTTACTAAGTTTTATTTACAAGTACAGGTACATTGCTATATTTATCCTTTAAAATAAAGCATAGTAATGTCACCTGTTCATTGATTACATTGGGATTTGGTGTGTCGATTAAGAAAATTATTAAACACAAATCAGTAACTTGAAGTAAATAACTCTTCGTAATTACAGTGTGTCAAAAAGAATTTAAGACTAGGTTTATAATATAAAATGTAAACTACTAGTTTATATTTTTAAGTATTTTTATTTAAAAGAAGTACATTTGTTACAGCGGTTTAACGACTCGAATGCCTGTTCTTCCAGCTCACATTGTGGGACTGCCTCCACAGCTCGCGTCGAAGCTGTTTGTACACAGTGTGTCAAAGAATTTTTAAGACTACAGCTGGAACTAAGCTTGCAGTGGCGCTATCTGCGTTATCGGTCATTCGTGAAACTCCTTAACTATCATCTGATCCACTGCCAAAACCTCAGTTCTTTTGCTTACTTTTTTTTTTTTTTACTTTGCTGACATTGACACCATACAAACAGCCTCGACGCGAGAGTCCCACAATGTGAATTGAAACAGGTATTCGAATCGTTGTTAAACCGCTGCAGCAAATGTATTGAAGTCGAATGAGCTTATTTTGAATAATAATACTTAACAATTTATAATCTGTCCTGTCGATATTTAACATTATTTAAATGCATATGTACACATTTACGGAGAATATTTTTAGTCCCTACTATTTTCAAATGAAGGCGCATGAATATAATATTGGGGCGCATAAAATTTTTTGTCGCAATGCGCGACTTATACATGCTCCGATCCTGGCCAACCCCGTCTCCTCAAAATTTTTACACGCGTTATTTACGGCTGGAGCGCGATTACAGTACTAAAAGCAGCATATCTTTTAATAGAAATATTTTTTAAATGCTAATTTTTAAAAAAAAACTTATTGGCAATTGAAATTGAAACTTTTACAAATAGGTATCCCACTTACCTTTTTTTTTTTTACGTAGTAACGATGAGGATGTTCGTTAATTTGCGTTGGTGAATTTGCTAGATTTTTAAACAATAAATGTACCCTTTATTTTGTAAACAGAAGTCAACTCTTGTCCCTTGCGAGTCTTTAGATAACATTAAGTCATAAAATAAAGGATATTCAAAATGGCGTCTTTTCATTAAAAAAGTCGTACATTGGCAGAATCCGTGGCAATAACTATGTATAACGCATGATGAGAGCCTAATAAAATAAAAGTGGCAGGTACGTGGCGATCGGAAACATATTACACCAACATGGAACGTATATATGTGTACTCATTTGTTAGATACACTTAAAAATATATGCAAATGCCGTTTAGTAAAATGTTTTGAACAAATACGGAATTTAGACAACCAGATTTGAGAGAGTGTATATACATATATATAGTTAATTTTAGTATTAAATAACTATATACATTGACATCAGTAAATATTTTAAATAGAACTTACATGAGTTTTCTACTACAACATACTGATGCGTTCATATTTAATGTCTAAAAGATCACGTAAGACATAACCAGATCATTTTTCGCTGCTCCGTGCATTAATTGTGGAAGATTTAATGCTAATTTTATGAAATCTATCCAAAAGCCTTTGGCCTGTCTTATTATTAAAATCAGAATCGTACAACCCAAGGCCATAACAACAAGCATTCTAATCTTCAAAGACGTATTAGTTTCCCTACAATAACACAGATCCCAGTCTTTATTGCCTTTATTAATGGGGTATAGTGTAATCTCAATTCAGTCAGAAATGGCTCCCAGGGAAATGCAACTGTCGTGATTGCGATATAACCTGAAATTTAGAGTCTTTCTGGCTTAAGTAGGAAGAGGATTACAGATTCATAACCGACTCTAACTTTTAATTTCATGCAAGATTAAACAATAAACGTGGAAATTTGGACAGTTCTATTATTAAATATCTGAATTTATATGGGACTGCTTTTAATGCTTTTAAATTATCCAAATGAGGTTCGAAAACTATTATAGCAGTAACTGAAATGTTCTGATAATTTGTATTTATACTGTGAAATTTTTCGACCAAGATAAATGTTTCGTCATTTATTGGTCTGTAATTATTCGCTTTAAGAGTTGGCATTTAGAGACAAAAAAAATTGCACTTTTATTTATGCATATTTTTTGTTCTTATGATTTGTATTATTTGAGTTATTACTTAGTTCTTTTTATTTTCGCAACTCCAAACGGTTTCGCGAACAGCTTTTGTTTTCAGAAAAGTATAGTTAAGTATTTAGAAAGTGAGCCTTTGGAGCTTTAAATATGATACACGTAAATTAAATTAAAAACACAAATTACATACTAAATACATTTTACAAAAATACGTGAAAAGAAAATAATGTTTTAAATAATACAGAAAATTTAAAAGCGCAGAAAGCAAAAATTTAGAACCGCGTAAGAACGTAAAAATGGCGCAGGAATAAAATAACTAAAAAATAAGGCAAAAAAGTTTAAATACATTCTTGATTTACATTTATTTACTATCTTGATAAAAGTTTCGTAACATTATATAAGGGGGAAAAAAAGAGGGAAAAAAGCTATTTACAGTTTAACTTTTTTTTCTTCTAACTAGTGAGGAAACGTATTTTTAAGCATTTTATGTACTTATTTCCAAGATGGCAACACACATTGCGAGCAAAGAATCGTGTGTGATCATACATTTAATGATTGCTTTAATTTTGCAAAGCGTGCTCTTTGAAATAGAACACCGGGGATCAATAAACTAACATCAATTTTGACACACACTTTGGAACAGAAACTGGGGATAGATAAACTAACATCCAATTTTTAAACAATTGGTTGCAGTTAGTGTTGTACTCAAAAATGTACGTAAAACTACGAATTCCGTAACGTTTACTTAACTTAGGTTGACAGCCTCAGTACTCATATACGTTTGTACACTTTTTGTACAAACTTTCAAATCTAACATGGTAGTTATATATCACTCTTGAAACTGACTGCTTAATAATTGTGTTGAAAAACTTTATAATTAAATAATAGTATAAACAATGCATTACAAATATGTTCATCGTGCAACTACATTATTCATTCGCTAAAAAAATAAACACAATATCGAAAAGCAAACACTCCAATGCACCAGAAATCAAATCCACTCAGCTCACGATAACTTTTCAAGTCTTCAAAATTTTAACAGTTTGAAGAATTGTCCTAATCGCCAATCCTGTTAATTACATTTGGCAGAAAATCAATATGAAAACAAACGGGAAACATATTTTGTTGAGTAACCATAAAGGGTAACAATATATTTCCCTTTGTTCTTCAACATTTTTTTGTTATCAGTTTATTTAATATAATATTTAGTTTCTAGTTCTATTTGCTCTTTTTAATATATGGTTTTTTTAAGTCAATTAAAACATTTCAGCATCGTTTTAACAAAAATTTCGTAATTTTTTTTATAAAAGGTCGATATTTCATTAAAATGCAGTAGAAATTAGGTGGTTGTTAAACAGTTAAAAAGACAATAACATAGAAATTAATTAAGAAAAACGTCATTGAGTGTCATTGAAATGAGTCTGAATATTGTCCAACGATTAGACATTTTAAGACTTCGGAGGACTTGAATGTGATGACAGTATTCAGTTGCTTAAAGATTGTATCGTATAAAGTAGTATGAAAACACTCTTATAATGCGCAATGACGTAAGCCAACAGAATGAAGGAAAGTGAAGAAGTAATATTTTCAATGATGATGTATTTTAGAAATTCATTTAATAATGAATTTTGACAATTGAAAATTTATTTATTTCCTTCAAAGTCTATAAATTTCACATTTATTAAATGTAGTACGAATTAATGCCTCGGTATAAATATTGAGTGGCACTTATTGCTGACTACGTCCTACGGTATATAGGGTCTTACCCAATTATCCGGAAAGGAACGGAAGCAGAGACCCTCCTCATTCCGTCCACAAATTCTCAGATAACTTGACTTCCAGTTTCGGCCGCAAGTACCGGACTAGCGAACGTTGCCTGCCTGCTTTACCGTCCCAGTGCCGCAGTGCTTCTACAAAGAAGGCCTATATTTTTCTGACTTGAATTGAATTAGTTTTTTGTCTTCTAATAATAGCTTTTTTGAAAGTTAATTGAAGGGGCTTGATGCTTAAACGTTACGATCCTATAAATAATGTTCTTCATTAAATTATAAAACGCCCATCTAAAATTTGCAAAGATCATTTAAGATTATACTTCTTTATGCAAATATTGAATTTTTTGTAATAGGGTCGGATATTAAATATAAAGTGCCCTCATTTTCTTAAATTTCATTTCAAGAAAATATGATTATGAACGCTGAAAGCTAAAGATAGTAAAAAAGTAAATTAATAAATAATGAACGAGTTGAAAGTTTATTTCTTTAAGCAGAGCTCATTACGCGTGGAAATATCTGTTTTAGATCACTCTTTTCGCTTATTAAAGAAGCCTTCGCAGTGAAGCTTTGACTAAAATGGATAATAAACTCTCAATTCCGAAATGAAATTCCGAAATTTTAAATAAATGTCCCGGATTTAATTACACATATCCTTCAAAATGCTTACATACTGATGAGCTATCAGAAGGGGAGACCCCTCCCCCCATTTTCGTATATTACCCCTGTTTCTATTAAATCTGGCAAAATAAGCTAAAATAAGAGCGACCCTCCCTCGAAATTTCAAACTGCCGACGCACGTGCTCGTTTATTAAGAGACGAGCTCGCTAAAAGGAACAAAACGCATAATGGAACAAACATATGAGCCACTGCCTTTCCACCCATTAAGCTTAATTAGCGCAATTGAAAGAGAGGGCTAATTTTGCATTTTGTATAAACGGTGTTGGGGTCCGCGCGAGCGAAAGCCGATTCATTTAAAGAATATTTCTCACAAAGGAGGAATAGGAGGAAAGGGGTGTGGAGTATCTCCATCGATTACTTTCACATCGATTGAAATGGAGACCTTAAAGGCAAATCGATATCCGCTCCAGAGGAAGATTCAATCCCTTCTTTAGTGCAAACAGATACCACTGTTGTCGTCTGTCCGTCTGTTTGTAGATGGGAGGGGGTACTGTGGAACTGCTTAATGGACCTCTGGTCTTGAGTGGTAAAGAGTTCTCTCCCCTTTTGTAGAGTGCTGCCAAATTTGGACCTAAAATTTCATCTGTTTAGACTTACAGAAGTTTTAACGGAATTTCATTTTCTCAGAAAAAATAAATAATGTAATCTTATTAAAAAGAAAAACAAATTGCATAAAGAGAGAAATGCAACCTTTCATTTTAAAACTTCGAATCATTTTTTGTGTTGTTGCACTGCTTTATGAATTACACGTATCTATTAAAAATACACATTTCAAAATTTTTAGCAAATTATTTATTTAATATCAAAGATTTACAAAAATGATATCGAAACTAAATTGGCTTTCAATATTTTAATTAAAATTTTAAAAATATATATTTATTGACATTAGCTTCTGTCCACATACAATATTATGATTTCTTCGTAAAAAAGCCGGGTAGAAATAATTTCAAAATTTGGTTGAAATTTCAAAAGCAGAAAAAAAAAAGATATAGTTTATTTTGATACTTTAGATATTAGAAATTAATCATCTTTCTCTTCATAAAGGATTTTTATGGACTAATGTAAGGGTCCATGAAAAGGTTATGTATTTTTACAGGAAAAGACCATATTAAATTTCGCATTCGCGTAACAGGACACACGAGAAGAACCTTGAAGTTCTTTACTTTGCATTTACCATACTATTAATTACATGCACTAAAAATTATCTGAAATATTAAAACTAAAACCATTAAAAAACACTATCAGCAGAAGAGAGGGCGCTACGTTTTTCCTTGCATTTTTTTTTTTGTTACATATTAAACGCATGATCATCTCATAAATAGCTATTTAAAAATCTACTTTGGCATTTAAAAAAACAGTAATTGTGGTTTAAAAAAGTACCCCCCCCCCCAAAAAAAAAAAAAAGAAAACTGCTAAAGGCTGGATTTGCATATCATGAAGTGCTTTTTCAAAATAAAAGTCCCCAAGCAAGGTGCACTATTTAACTCATTTAAACATAGAAAAGCGAACAGCAACTCAAGCTTCGAAATAGTTTCGTAGCTAAATCAGTTGTATTTCACATTATAAATGGCAATGCACAGCATTAAGAAATATGTTCCAATCATACGTTAATTCCGATTAACATGGGTACAAGACATTATCTTGATGGCTTTACGGAAGGTAGATCAACATATTGACTTGGTGAATAATACGGTGTGGTGAGTGAACGAAAAAAGTTACAATCGCCAACAGCTTGTTGTTGACAAGTTTAGTCTCCACATCTATACATACGAGTTTATGTATGTATAAACGTATGTACATTTAAACGCTGAACTGTAATTTGTAACGATTTTAACAGTGGACTTTTACTAACTAAAAATTATTTACTTTAAAATATGAGAATTGAAATATTTTACGCTTATAAACTTCTTCTCCTGCTTACAATTAAGTAATGCCTACATGTGAATATGTATTTTTCTCTCATAACTCAAAAACTCTTGCATAACTCTTTGATTTCACTAAGTTGCTGATTTTAAAAACGGCGATTCGTTTAAAGTAAGTTTTATTTCTCTTAGGTACTACTAAAATTATAATAAAAAACAATTTCACGTTAAGAAAGCACAAATAAGCATTAAAATGCAGACATATGTTTCGGGATTGCTTGGAATCCCTTTTTTCAATGAGACAGGGAGCTTCTTTTGCATCTAGAAACTCCCTGTCGCATTGAAAAGGGATTACAAGCAATCCCTAAACATATGTCTGCATTTTAATGCTTATTTGTGCTTTCTTAACGTGAAATTATTTTTTATTACAGTTTACTTGCACAAAGTTAAATTATTATTACTAAAATTCGTTCTGAGATGAAAATTTGCTCAGTTAGATGTTCCTGAATAAGAATTGGAAATAAAGGGTGAGGAAGAAGGTTGAAAAAGGGAGTGGCGTTAAAGGGGGTGAACATTGCAATTTACACCTGATTGGAAATGAATAGCTCCTAGTGACTTTGATTTATTTCACGTCGTGATTAGATGAAAGTACATATAAATGTTACTTTTATAAACGGAGCTACTAATTTTGTTGAGTGATGATTTTATAACGATTACGCTGATTGTACTCCATTTTTTAAAACCTGATTTTAGTGAACGACTGATTTTATAAAGCAGTGGTTTCAATAGTGCCAGTGCTATTTTCTTATTTTGGTCTTGCACACCTCTAGAATTGTGCCCCTCTATCTTTCGCTTCCATCAGATGTTTACTTTTATCAGTTTACTGTAAACAGGTAAAGAAGTTTATAGTCGTGAAATGTTTCAGCTCTCATATTTCAAAGCAAATCATTTTTCAGTTATTAAAAGTACACGGATAAAAATTCCGGTTTAACTTTTCACCAAAAAATGGTGAAATTTATCTACAACTATTATTTGATATTCAGTTGAACCAAATTCATGGTGAAACTACACGATTATAAAGTTAAACATAGTAACAAATTGGTTGCAGTTAGATTTCACCTTTTTTTTTAATGGTAAAATGTTGAACTATAATTTTTAACGTTTTTAACCATGGACTTTTACTAACTAAAAATTATTTCCTTTAAAATATGAGAACTGAAATATTTTACGCTTATAAACTTTTTTACCTGCTTACAATCTATATATATAAAAATGAATGTATGTGTGTCTGTCCTTTATGCATTACTACACCATTCATCCGATCGCCATGAAACTTTGGGAAGTTGTTGAATACACTCCTACGAAGGTTTCTGAAAAAAATCCTACCAGTAGTTCTTTTTTTATTCCAATTTTGCGCGAATTCTCCACATAAATTCCCCAATATGGGGGGGAAAAAAACCTAACACATATTAATGTAATATATCGATCGAAAGCGCTAATTTTTCTGCACAAGATGATATTTGTTCTAAGCTTCTAAAGCGGTTATCACACGACAGGAATTACAGGCAAACGCAACCGTAATAGGAATCGTCAACTCTATCGGAAACTGGTTTTTCTACTAATTTCCCGCATAGTTTCCTCAAAATGCTCGTGTGCTATATCAACTCACGGTTGCTCGAATTTGAAGCAATTCGTTATCTGTGCAAGAAGAAAATTGCTTCTAGAACGTTTAATTTAAGGCAAATCAGGAAAGGACCAATTATAGAGCTGGGATTTCATGACGTCAAATCAGCTTTCCAGTAAACATGGCGGTGAAGGATTTGAAGAGTGGAGATCGAAAGATAAATGTTACAACGCGAGTGAGGTATCGAAATTAGATTTTTTTGGTTTAAATTTGCGAAATCATGCCGAAAACACATTTGTAAGACGTAAAGTCGCTACTTTACTAGTTCAGGACATTGCAAAGACTGTCTTATGATGAAATCGCTACCAAAATGCAAGTGCGTTTCAGGTCATAAATTTAGAGACAGTATGACTACCGTTTTTTTTTTTTCTTTTTTGTTTTTTCTTCATTTATATATCATGGACAACGATTCAATAGAGCGTTCAGCTATAATAGTCTAGGCATCATATGTTATTTTCCATTTTTGATGATTTTTTAACTAGTTCCTCTTATTTTATTTTAATTAAATTTAAACTGCAGTCCTATTTTATGATTCGTTAGAATTCGAAGTTCCATATTCAGAAAGTTGTGCACACCTCTCAAAAATTTCCGTCCATGGCGCTCCTGCTTATGTACACAACAGTTTTATACAACTTTAAATGAACAGTTAGAGTCACAATAAGAAAAAAAAATAATTAGATTGATATTAGAGGAGACACATAATACCAAATAATAATATTTTACCAAATTATATTCCATAATCAATAGGGTCAATACGGGGGACGGTGGAGGGGCCGGGCCACCCCGGGGGACACCCAAAATGACATATAGAGTTTTAGAAAAATACATGAACTTGAACTATACAATTTTAAGGGTTCTATTTTAAGGTATCATAACTGAAAATAAATGTAGTTTAATGAAAGTCATCTCAAATAAATAAAATGAAATTCCTAAAGTGTTTTTTTTATGCACCTCTGAAAATAATATAAACTACAAGTTTATACAGCACAACAACGTTTCTTTCTTTTTCTTCTTTTTTTTTTTTTTGGAGGAGACACCAAAAATTATCGCCCCCGGGTGACACTTATGCTAGGAACGCCATTGCTTTAATACAATTCCATTAAAATTAAACATCTTGTGATGAATAAACTCATAGCATATAATTTGATAGTAAAACTCGCAAAATATGGTACTACGTTTTAACAAAACTTTTTCAGATTTCATGTGAAAGTATTGCATTATAATATAACAACAATTTGTGATCACAATTTTCTGAAATATTTAAGCAGGCAGAGCCGCCTAGAACTTATATTTTTGGGACAGGAGGGAGATTTTTAATTTCCCGACTGAAACTTCGTATTTCACCGAATCGCGAAGGTCAAACTTAATTAAACATTTGATCCTATTGATAATAAGTGATCATTATATACATAAAATAAAATTTGATGCCTTGCAATTGCAACTGCTATTGACAACTATATAATTGTCAGTCAAAAATGAAAAACTACTGTTATCCAAATGGTCAAATTTACCATGGCCTGTCAGAATTTGCGGAATAAGAACAATTTTTGGGAAGTCGCAGTGACTTTCCGTAACCTTGCATGGGGTGCCTCTGAATGCAGAAACCTACTTGTTTGAACGAAATATCAAGTATAAAAACTAAACAAATGCCCAACACGAGGATACAGATTAGAAAATGGTAGCCCGTTATGAGCAACCGTCCGAGAAACCGGGGGCAAACCTGTAGGAAACACCGGATCGAAAACTTCCTCCTGAGGTTGCCGATAGAACGAGGTGGAAGTAACGTTTGCTTTAAAATTCCTGTCGTGTGATATCCGCTTAAGTCAATAGGAACGCCAGTTATAAGCCTAAGTCTTTTAGTGCGATTTCTTAAGGCTTACCTTGATCCAAAAATAATAATTAGCAGTTTCCTCAACTCCGGGTGAATAATGTTAGCTTAATTTCAATATAAAATTTATTTTTTCAAAATAGAGAGACATCAGTTTAGTTATCAACGAAAAAACAATAATAAAGCATACCTTCGATTTAACGTTTTTCTCAAATTAGCAATAGGTTTTAATTCGAGATTGAGCTTGATACAAGTATTGTCTCCCCGGTTTAACGATTTCCTTGATTTAGCAATAGCATTTAAAAAATATCGCCAGAAAAGGAATACATATGGTTTATACTTTTCTCCACCAGACCCCTACCTGTTAGCCGAGGCCTTAGGATTGCTTACGCATGGGGAGAGGTAGTGGGGTCTACGGATTTTACATGCACATATCCCCAAGTATACATGGTGGTCTTCAGTGGGTATCGAACGCGCGACCTACCAGGCGGAAGTCCGACGTGCTAACCACTAGGCTACCACGGCCCCATATGGTTTATACTAGATTTCAAATAACGTGGTGAATTTGACACGCTACAATTTGACTTTTTTAGTTAGTCATTGGCAATAAATCGAAACACACTAATGAAATTGTGCTGACGTTTTTTTTTTTTTTTAGGTACGGTTAAAATTCTGCACGAGCATCGCCGTGCGGGTACCGCTAGTAAAGTAATAGAAATGAACATCTGATGGGAATGAAACCTAGAGGTTGACAATTCTATAAGTGTATAAGACTAAAATAAGAAATTTCAGCTTAAAATAGCTATCACCGCTATTAAAACCACTGCTTAATAAAATCAGCCGTTTATTGAAATCAGATTTAAAAAGAATGAGTTCCAATCAACCTACTCCTTATAAAATCATTACTTAATAAAATCAGCAGCGCAGTTTATTAGAAAAATGGATAAATATTAATTATTAGGCATAAAAGGAATTCATGTGGTGTCCGCAATATATCTTGCATTACAGGCATTCTAATGTGTTATTAGCACCAATTAAAGTTATGCGTTTCAAGAGTGTTTTTTTATTCTATATTGGTTTTTTTCTTTTACGTCTTGTGAGCGTGTATTCAACAGAGCGAAAAACAAATATGATAAAAATGCATACAGAAAGAGAACTAAGAGAATATCATGAACTGCTTTATTTTATTATTTAAGTAACTTGTAACTTTCTTTGAAGAAAATTATTATTTATTATCATTCCATTGCTTCAGATCAATTTTAATCAAAACGTTAACTCAAAAAGTTAAATAGGTATCGCATTCTTTAACATTCGTAAATAAAGTTTTTATCAAAAAGTAATAAAATACTTCTCTTGTAGAATGATTTCAATCATTATAATGTGCAGAAATAACATATTCTGCAAAATGTTGAATGATTGAAAGAAACATTCAAATTGTGCTTTGAGAATGTAAACATGTTCCCGAATAGGAATGAATAAAGCTTTGAAGATTTGAGGAAAATCTTCTGAAACTCAATTTAAGCAGGAAAATGATGAAAGGGAATTGCAAATGTAGATTCTGGAGATGAGAACTCGTATATTTTCCTGAATGGCATCTGTGACAACGTGTAATTTCCCCGTTTTCTTGGTGACATTTTCATTCAAATGGTTACTTCTAAAAGTTTCAAAAGATATATCTTACTTAAACTAACAAATGTTTGCTATGTTTAGTAGAAATGCTTTGCACATTTGTCGCAAATACAAACTGAAGAAAAAGTACACAACAGTTATAAACGGATAGATAGATAAATATATGCATGTAGATAGTATACTGAAAATTATTTTCATTTAATATTGCAGGAAAAATGTCGAATTACAATATTTCATTTTGCTGTAAGATTTTTTTTTAAATACAATAGCCTTTATTTGTAGTAAGATTCTCACATGGGAATTGTCCTGCAGAGTTCTAGTTAACAGTTAAGGTTAAACAATTGCTGAAACTTTAAAATTGTTACAATGCAGTTTCTAAGTGAATTTTAAATATAGTCCTAGTTATTCAGTACCTAATTTTGGCTAATTTTATTAGAGCTTAACTTTCTTATGGAATAAAGGTTACTTTATATATATATATATATATATAATGCTTTGAATATATTGAAATGTGCTAGCAGTTTTCCTCCTGTTTCTTTACTTACTTACTTTCTTTTTTTCTGATCTTAACTTTCGTTTAATTTGGTTACTCGATGCCCTAACATAGACATTTTCTTGCGTCTATACCCTAATAAGCCTTTTATATGTAATACAAATAAAAATTAACTACTTTGCAAAATAAAATTTAAAAATAAGGGTAATAAATCGTTAATACGCACAATTCTTTCTTTTAAATCAGGACGTTCTTACTAATACAGGAAAGAACTGACAAATATAATTCAAATTACATTTTTTTAATATAAATCTAGTTATTTTATCATGGAATGATGGAATACCATTCTAATTGAGATTATATACTCGTACTCATTTTAGAATGAGCAAAACATGAAATCATTCTTTAAATGAGCTGAAATGCTATCACTTAATTACCTTAGTTTTTTTATGGTTACTGCTACAAATGCTGCACAAAAATAAATGTTTACTCATATTATGCCCCAATAGAAAAAAGTTAACCACATTTTTGTTTAAAATTTAAAATTAATTATGTAATTCATTTCATTTTAACTCAGTCACACTAAAAGCGTAAAAAACGTTTATGAAATAATAGACTTTTTCAATGTAAATACACAATTTCTATGCGTCATCAAAACAAGTAAAAATAAATCTTTTAGTTTTAAATAAAAACATGCATTTCTGCAAACAAGTTTATTTTGTTCGTTCGTTACAAATAACACTTAGACAACATAATGAAAATACTAGTTAAAAGATGGGAAAAAACATCTGAAATACTTGAATTTCTACACTTAAATGTCAGATATGAACAGTAAATATAATTAATTAACTTCTTGCGAAGTATCGGGAATCTTTACGAATAAGAAAAATAAAATGCATTTCCACTGGAAAAATTAAATATGATGAATTTACCATTAAATTTATGTTTTGCTGCTCCAAAAGTATTTTAAAATTTCACCGATTTTTTTTCCCCTTTTTTTTAAATAGTTTTTCACTTTTTTGAGAGATAAATGCTCTGAACTTCAATGATGTGAAGATTTTTTTTTTAATTTAAACATTTAATTATTTAGTTATAAATAATAATTTTTGTGTTAAGCAGATAAAAATATTCCTGACACATAATGAATAAACCAGAAGAATCTAGATGAAGGACTGCGCTTTTTATTACATGGTTTTATTTAACTTGACTTGTGGCGGAATTTTGTAAGGCGGTTTTCGACATCTATTACTGCATAAATTATCTTCAAATTTCGCACACAAGCTTATCTTCGATGACAATACAATAATCCATCCATTTTATAATTTATTATAACGTTAATTAGGAAAAAAAATTAATAATTTTGGCTCTGAGGAAATTATCAGCATTATCATTTGCTGTTTGGCAGCAATAGTTTTGTTTGGATAATGCAACGATGTTTTGAATTTAAATAAAACCATGTAACTTAAAACATATTTTGGCGATTTAATATTATGTTTACTGTTAAAATGTGCAATGTGTTCATTACCCGTTTAAATATGGTCAGAAATTAATATTATTTAAACATTATTATATTATCATTTTTCGCAAAAATAATTATGCTTTTCCCCTTGTCATTAAAAATTGTTGCAATTTTGCATCGTCTTCAAGATAAAAACCAAATTATTTATTTTATCAATGTCAATTTAGCAACATGTACTATTATTTGTTAGAATACATATTATTAAATAGTTTTAAATAGCATCATGTATTGAATTAACTCTATAAACATGTCACATAAAAAGTTGCGTAAGAAAAATTCAATATTTTTGCGAGCAAACTTCACTTAATTTGTTCAATAAATTTTATAATTAATGCTGCTGAAGAAACGGAGATCTGGTGTTTTGATTTGATCTCACACAAGATTGGAATGGAAATATTTTTTTCCTCAGAAACTAACTAACTCCCTGGCATTACAGCCCATGTTGGACTATGGAATCACTAACAATTTTCCTCCAAAGCCCTCAGTCTTCGCTTTTTCTTTCAAGTTTCGCGCTTTTAGATTTTTAAGGTCTTTCTCCACTCTTCCTCCCAGGCCTTTTTCAAGTTAAAGCGGTCATTTTTAACAACTTTAGTAAATTTATGGTAAAAGAATACCTTATCAACTAAATATATTCTTACCCTTACCTTATCCCTAAAATGTTTAAGTTGAATCTATAATCAGTCATAGATAATGGCCTTTTTGCTATATTTCTTGAAAATATTGCACGCATTTAAAACAACAACAGTAATAAAAGAAAAGTTTTGTCAAAAAAAAAAATTTAGCTGTTTTGCTATTGATACAGAACTAACCAACTCTACCATGACCTAATATTTACAATTTAATAAAGATTTTGATCAAAAAAAATCTGAAAAGAGTACCCTGATTTAAAACTAAAATAATGATATTAATTGTTATAGTATGTAAGCAAATATAGATATAAAAGTTAAATGTCATGGTTATGACTGAGACAGTTGCCAAAAGCCTTATATTTCTATGTAGTCAAAGGCAATAGAAAGCTGTTAACTTTGGTAAAATTATAACGATAAAAACATTTTAAAGAGTACTATAATTCCGTGTTAAATGTATTTTTTCTTTTAATTGGTAAAACAATAACAAAATTACGAATACCTGATATTGCAGTTTTAAAAACTGCTTACTAAAATTTGAACAATTATCCAGTTTTTAAATGTTCCACTTTTACCACTTAGCTTTAGTTGGCCGCTCAGCAACTAGATGTCAAATGGAAACAACAAACCTTCGGAACATGCTCCAAATTTAACGATGTTAATAATAACGTGTGTATTTAAACAATGTATCCCATTAATGAGGTGTTTCTTTGAAGTTGGTAATTAAAGTCTTATTTTAAACGATCATGTATCAAACAAGTTCCTATCATTTAAATATAATATATACATATATATATATATATATATGCGTGTGTGTGAGTGTGTGTGTGTTGAATAAAACTGTTATGATTAATAATTTTTCGTTTAAAGGCTAAAATTCTTAACTTTAACATTTGCAGTCATATTATGAACAACTTTTTGTTACTCTTTCAGTACGTTCATATCCTATTGGCTATCCCCTACAGAATTCCCACACACATCATTCAGAGAAATATAATAGGTACAAAATAAATTCGTTTGGAGCATGATTTAGATTGCCATAGTTAAATAAATCTTGGTATTTCTTAACATTGCTAGACACATCATAATACTTATTCTCCAACAGTATCACAATCGTAAAAACCAAAAATAGTTAATTTTGAGGAAGCGTTTAATTGTTATTCCTAAAGTAACTTTTATAATTTGCATTGATTAGATTTAACGTACCTTGTTTTTAAGCAATAAATCTTTTAATAATTGAACTCAAAAAAAAAAACAAGGCAGAGCCGATGAGGACCATTTACATAATGTGTTTACCAAAACGCATTGCCCGAGAGAAAAATAACCAGTGAACCAACTTTCATTGCAAGATATATAGCAGATACCTATATATGCCGAGGCACTTTAGCCTAATTAATCTATGTTTTGTTTTGAATTTCACTTACGTAAAAGGGAAAGCTCCATTTGAATTTTCCTCTTAGAGTCCACTGAATATTTTCTCATTAATTTTATCTATTACTTGTCAATCTATACTATATTTTTGACCTTACAAGTAATCTCCATTTGGACATTTGAAAAGATTTTTTAAATTATGTGAAAAAGCGATAAACATAAATAATGTCGTTCACAAGAATGTAAACAATAGTATATTTTATACTTAATCTAAATCTCATTCTCCTTTATCTCAATCTAAGAATTCTGACTTACCATGACGACTGCATCTCTGTAGTTCCTTGTGCATCTCCATGATGATGCGAACCATCGATGGGGTCTTTCAACCCCATGGGAACTTGCAGACGATTTATCAGGGCCTATCGTCTTACAGAAGCTAAGTCTCTCTGCGCCGCAAGTGGTCGAGCGCATTCGAATGGATGCTGAAAATATCCTTTCCTCCATCCTCTCTACTCCACGGCCTCTCCCCACTTGCCAATTCGGTAGGGAAACAAGCGCTTTTTCCGTTGCTATCTCTACAGCCAACAGACGATTTTTTAAAGATACGATTCGGAACGTGTTGCGCGGGAAGTGTTCGGAATGTTTCCAGATAAAAACGAATCTAATAAAAATGATGTATAACTCTGATTCATTACGTAAGAGGCAATACGATGGTTTGAAAAAAAAACGCAAGATTTTTCAACGATTTAATTTTTAAAGAGCTTGTTTTTTTTTTCTTTTGATTGTTTCTTTTTTTTTTTTTTTTTTTTTTTTTTTTTGTTCAATGAAGTTTAAGATTTTATGATATAATTTATACAGTGCTACTCTGTAATTGGTCCTCAATTGTTCTCATAAGTGAAAAGAAACATAAGTAGATAAGTAAACAAAACACCACAATGACAAAAAGCTCGCTTTTGTTCAATGATAAATATATATATATATATACAGAGAGAGAGAGATGAATTAATGTGTATGCATGTACCTCGTAACCACGTTTTAAAAAACTGGTATTATTCATTAAGAAATGTTAGGGACTAAGTAAACAATTACTGTAGCATTATAACATGATTTCCCATTTGAAGTATTATAGCATTCAAAATGCATCAGACTAGAAATTTAGCAAATGAATTAGAAACTACTGATGTTCTTTCTGCTCTTTTTTATGGGCCTCTGTATAGGTGGTATAATTTCCTTTAAAACGTGATTTCGCTGTAAAAAACATTATCTTACAGAAACGTTCCATAAGAAAGTATTACTTTTTGATTTTATATTTTTTACTATCTGTAGATAATATGGTGATTTCACGAATATTGGAAGTTCTCCTAAGTACTACGAAATTTCTAAAAAAAAATCGGGGAAAAGCTAAAACAAGTTTCTTTCAAGAGACGTTTTTCGACAGAATGCTTCGTCTGGTTTCTTGATACACGCTGTTGATAAAACAAAAGATGCGAAATGACATAAATTGACTACAATAATAAAAAATTCAAAACTCAAAACATCGTTGCGCTTTCCAATTCCAAACCAAGCTGTCGTTGCCATTCGACAAATAATAATTCCGGTAATTCCCTCAGAGCCAAAATTATTGATGTTTATCGTAATTAACATTATAATAAATTTTAAAATGAACGGAATATTGTATTGTCACCGAAGACAAGCTTGTGTGCAAAGTTTGAAAATAATTTATGCAGTAATACTGGTCGAAAACCGCGTAACAAACTTCCGTGACAAATCACGTTAAATAAAACCGTGTAAAAATGCCAGTCGTATACTTAGCCATGCTGTTGCAATTATGATCTCAGCATCCTAATAACTTCAAGAAACTGCATTTCTCAAAAGTAAAAAGATATTTTTTTTTAAGAAAGAGAGAGATGTCTTTGAAAGATTACAATACATTTGGTTATGAAGTGTTAAAAAGAACGATATTCCAAATGCCTCAAGGTATTGATTATAATTTTATTCGCAAATTTTTTTATTGCTTGGCACTCAGTTTGAATACGACGTCCTATTTCCTAACCTTCTACTTAAAAGATGAGAAAAACAGGCAAAAATTGTGAAATGAATGCTTGGAATTTCTAGCAATGCTCTCTAAAGAACTTCTAGCCAATTAAGTTGCCTATTACTATCTCGGTATCATGATAATTTCAAGAAACCTGCCTTTCTCCAAAATAGACGGAAATTGTAAAAAGAGAGGTATCTATAAAAAGCTACATCACGTTTTATTCAGACCCAGCCAAAAGAAAGATATTCTGAAAGTATCCAGTTATTGACCACTATTTTATTCGCAGTGATTCTCAATAAACCCCACATCAGGCAACTTGAATACATCATCCGGATTCTAGACATTTCAGCAAGACACGCAGAGATCCACGGAACTATTGGCAAGTAGGGTAACGACCCGGTGGGGGACAGAGGAGACCTTTGACGCTTTTTTATCAATAGACTGCAGCTATCGAACTCACAAGGGGAGCAGAACGAGAGGGGGCTTCAAGCAGCTGCGGCAGACGAGAAGCCATGTCTTACCAATGAGATCGATGTAGGGCAATGTGAGTTTTGAAAAGAATCAATTTCACGAGGCTCTACCTCTTATCTGGACTGTCGATTCTATTTTGGGGGAGGATTTCTGGAAATCAATGGCATTACAATGAATTGCTTCCATTCACGCAATATTTTTATTGCAAAAGCGTGAAAGAAAATAAACTATCCCAAAACCTAGAAAAACATGAGAAAATATTTTACTACAAACAAGTTTTTCTTTTCCCCATTTTTCTTTCGTTTTCATTGCTTCCTTTTTCAGCCGTAAACTCTTCTTTGAAAATTTTAAATGAAGTTATATCTGCAGAATAGTAAGTTGACCGAAAATTTCATTCGGCCAAACATATGAAATTGGTTACGTGAACTAGCCTAAATTTTATGACATTAACTATCAGAAAAGAAAAATCCACTAGCACACTAAGTCTATATATTCTAAATACCAATGAGTACCAGATGCAATCAATGTTCATTGTAATAATACATCTTGACTTCGTTGAACCTGGTCCACCATCGACAGGCAAACAATGGTGCTTAACGTGTACCACCTACGCTATTCGTGCTTGATGAAAGAAGTTACTTTGTCAGACAGTACAACTTTAGCCTTGAGGCAAGCTCTTTTAACTGTATAAGAACTGAATTACTCGGTTAATGTATTCCTAGTATGTAAATGCGGATCAAGTTACATAATTTGATTCACACGTGCATCAAAGAAGTGCACGTTCTAGGAAACACGTGTAGAGCTAAAGTATGCAAACTCTTAATCGTTCCTAGCGTAATGGAAAATGGCTTACTAAAAATTCTGCTAGAACTGTGAACAACAATAAAACCTGCTAAAAGTTACTCGATCTTTAATGATGTTGAGGAAGATTCAGAAATTTAGGGAAAAAATAAATTTTATCACCACAAATTATATTTGAATAGGAGGACTTATAAATGCCCATTAATGAATTTCAGTAATAATTTTAAGATGCTTAAAATGGGGTAATGTATCATCCTAAAAGTCGTTTTAGTCGACACACGCATTTGTGTAAAAGTTAAGAAATTAAAAGTTATTTAGTAAAAATACAGAGATGCAAAATCATGCTTCCTACATAAGCCCCCTTTAAGCAACACATTACATTTTTTAAAATATATATATATAGTAACGGGAGATACGGAAGATTCAAATATTAATAGTTCACTACTGGTAAATAAAACTAAATAGTTAACAAAATACTTTAAATCCATAGTGAAACAAAAAAGACCGTTCGGCCATTCAAAAATAAAACAATAACTCTAGTTAAAATATTACATCAGGGAGCACTTACGCTGCTTAAATTCACCAAAATCTATTTTGGCGCAATTACATTAAAATTCGCTGCCCTTTTAGTATATTAATTGCATGCTTGATTGAAATTTTCATTTTGTCGAGGATCTTTGCAAAAAACTTAGTGGCTATTATTTCATTAATACTCTAATCAATTTCAAAAGCTCAGACACTTTAGTATTATGTGGAACATCAACATCTAACTCTTCGCCATAAGGTTAGTAACTCGCATTTCTGAGCTTTCGTTAAGCAAGAAGCTTTTTCTTGTAATAAAATAAACATTTTTTATCAAGACATAATAAAGTCGCTACTCACATATCATCTACAACTCTCTTTCTATTCAATTAATGACTAAGTTAAAATGTTACATCAGCCAGCACTTATGCTGCTCACAGAGTAATGATAAACAGTTTAGATTATATATAGATAAATATTTCTTTTATAGATTTGGGCCAAAGTAATTCAAAATGGCATTAATCGAAAAATAAATTAACAATGAAAAGGGTTTGAAGTATGAGGTTTTTAACCGACTTCACAAAGGAAGGGCATACATTCATACTGTATGTATGTCGTTTTTTTTTTTTTTTTTTGTTTGTCCACTCATAACTTCTCACCGGATGAACCGATTTTCATGATCCTTTTTTTTTGATCGATCGAGGGCAGTTTCCCATAAGTCCGTACCTTCGTTTGACCATATTCGATAATTAGAAAAAAAGTTATGAGCAAAAATGTAGTATTTTTTTTTTTTTTTTTTCATCCACAACTTTTGACTAAATGAACCGATTTTGATGGTGTTTTCTTTAATCGATAGAGGGACGTCTAACTCAAATATTGCAAATCAATTTGACTACATTTGTTTTTTAGAAAAAATGCTACGGGTGAAAAATAAGTATTTTTTATTTTAATTGGAAAGGCTTGGCTTGATTTTTCTTTGTTGGGAAATCTACTAATAAATATAAAAGTCATTGTTGAAAAATGTTTGTTGTCATGAGCTATAATATTAAAAGAAATTACATCAAGAGTTTGACTGAAGGCTTCTCTGTGGTAAAAATTAATCCAATGAGTTTGTTTGCTAAAATCGACTTCAAAAGGGAATTTATCATACAAATGATTACTTTTTAGTGCCATTAATTCGAAGTTTTGCCCTTTGATATGGATTTTTTAAAACATAGAGTATTTATATAAAAAATGTATTTACACTAAAAAGAATAAAATAAAATATTTCTTATAAAAAAACAGAACCGACTTCAAATTATAAATTGCGCTAAAAAGTGAAAAATAAATTCATTCTTTAAACAACATCGATGCGACTTTTAAACATAGTTTTAAAAGTCAAATTATGAGTCTAATTACCATTATACCATTTCCTACTTCATAATGGAACTGTTGCTAATTCTGCGAAAATAAATATATTTGTAATTGATTCATGATTACAAAAGATTTTACCTGTCCTAATTTTGCACCGACTTCTAAAATTACGTTCAAAAATCACATCGATGTTGTTTAAAGAATAAATTTATTTTTCATTTTTTAGCGCAATTCATAATTTGAAGTCTGTTCTGCTTTTTTGTAAAAATTATTTTATTAATTATACCTCCGTTATATTTCAACCAATTTACACAAATTATATACCTAAACCTTCCTCATGAATCACTCTATTTATTGGTGCTAACAGCTCTACAGTCACTTTAGTGGGCCAAGAGTCTTTATGCTACTTAGAAACGTACAGTCGTATTATATATATAAAGTTATCTTATTTTGTAAACAATAGTATGAGCAAAATATTATAGTCAAAGAAGCGGATGATATCCGACACTTTTCTAACCTATAACGTCTCTAACTCTTTATCTTTTAGCATGAATCTTTAGGTTATACTACGCGTGGCCGGCTTAAAATAGGAGAAGTAGTAAATTCTTCCCTTGCCAGGGATCATGTACGGATCGTGATTGGAAGAGAGCGGTCCTAATCACTGGATCCCATAGGACTAATCCAACAGGCTAAAAATGATCTTGCAGACGAGAGGAAACTGACTGCAGCACTAATTCTCTCTGTCGCCGTAACTAATAACGTAATTCCTTTCGCCACAGCTGCATCAGGCATCGCTGCATGTGCTGCAACTCAGTATCAAAAATAAACACCTCTGCCAATTCGTTAGGCTTTTAACAGACCGCGGTATCTGCTATTTCCATCTGTTTTGATTCGCGAACCTCTTTTCACCCTCATGGCTTAGCAACATAAACACCTGTAGTGCAAAGAAAAGAATAACATTTGACCTTAAGCCAACGTGTTGGAAAGTATCTTCATATCAACATGAGCATCACAGCGTAGTTGTCTCCGGATGGATAAAAACAATGCACATTCAAATTTTAACCTCCTACATTTGTCACAATTTTGGGGCATACATATAGCTCAATTAGTTCTATTTTACGCAGGAACGGATCCGTGGCTTTACTTTGAACAGGGAGAATTCAATCTACTATAAAATAATTTTCGTAAAAGGTCGTTTTATTATTACACGTGCCCTGCCCTGTTGTAATGATGAGATACATCCTTCCTTGTTATTTTTAGTAACAATCGGACTACACAGTTGACTAATTGTTTTCTAAATTGCAAAGTTCACATAAAATTCTGACGACACAATCCGTTACTTTATTTATTTATTTTTAATGATGTATATTTTTTAAAATATTTAATTTTTCCAAATCGGAATATTATATTCCTTATTTTATACAAATAAGTTTTCTGAAAAACTTTATTCATTAAGTCACTTGGAGGTGATCTCCAGCCCTTCGCTAAATCCATTCCTGACTACACGTCATTTTTTCCCCTACTAACCTCGCCAAAATATTTTAGTAAGCACATTTTCATTTAATATAATCACTTTCATTATAAAAAATAAATAAATAAATATTGATTTGCAACTACATTTTTAAGAAACTACTAAGACACTAAGAGGCCAGTAGTAAATTTTCTTCGTTTTAAAACTAAAACTCAAGTACTGAAACTTTAAATTGTAATGCTGTATGTTTTAAGTCACTTAGTACTCTTGTAAAATAAGCTAACTGCACTTTGAATGCTACTTCAAATAATACATTCTGAACTAATAGTAAGTAGTAGCATAAGTACAGCAATTTAGAATCGAGCCGAAAAATTTGTTCCTTTCGAATAAAATACTATACAATATTGGGACATTCACAGCCTTCGCATGAAGAGCTAGAAACTACTGCAAGGATGAACACAATAGTACAGACGAGATTTGATCTACAGCTCTATGTTGGCTGATCACATGGAATTGGTGTAAAATAATTTTTACAAGGGGTACTGTTTTTTAACCCCTCAACGCATTGCCCGTGTCTGACACGGGCGAAAGTTACCGGGAAATTTGGACATGCCCGTGTCTCACACGGGAGAAATTATATCACGGGTTATTTTATTTCTAATGCTGTCTGAGTTCCGTTTTATCTAAAATAGATAGGATACATTATAATTATTTTTTTGAATAACTTTAACCCCTTTCCCGCACCTTACCCCCCTCTCCCACAAATTGCAAAAAAAAAAACTTACAATACGTCAATGTATTCATTTTCTTCCAAAAAAATTAAAAACTCGTACTTTAAAGGGTTAATACTAATCGTAAGAAAATAAAATTCAGATGTGTGCTTATGTGAACAGAATCAGTATTTACTGCAAACAAAAGTTTAAACAAACTAACATTAACTTCATATGGCAGCAACGTAAGCATTTTTGTTTGGTCAACCCAACACAGAAAACGACTTTTAATCATTATCGTTAAAAAAATCAAAAATGGGTTCAAATATGCTTAAAGGTTCACGTTTGCATAATGTAATTATTTCATCTGCTCCCACTTCTACAATAAATGCCTTCTTTCAAAACATCCACTTCAATTCATCGATATTTCATGGAAACAAATCTGTTGCGCCCTCCTTTGTAAAGAACGCGTCAAAATGTGTATTACTGGAGCGAAATATTACCGCTATTGAAGTTGAGCGAGACATTGACAGGTTACTGGACAGCCACTATTGAGAGATCATTATTAATTCAGGGGACGACCGTTCTGATAATGTCAGACTGCAATTATCGTTGATGGGTGTATTATGGGGCGTACAAAGGCACACCTGCGGCCTAACATTTTAACAGTCCACGGAGCAGCTTTTGTGTAGCGGACAGTTTCAAGTGTTTGCTCAGATTAGCGTGAGACACATTTTTATTTATCCCCCGAACTGAGGGATGTTTTTGTAATTGAACCAACATTTGTTTACTTGATGTTCTTTGTTTGTATTTGTATGCTAGATCGGAATACGTACTACATTGTGCGCACAAACTTGTTTTCTTTCAAAGGATATCTTTTGTTCCAGTAGTAATAACTTATGACAAAATATAAACATTCCTTTGCTCTCTTTGTATTTAATGACTTTTTAAGAGCCCTAAAACACCAAAAAAAGTGAATTTACATTTGATTTAATTTTACTTTCTACGTGTGTGTAAATGTTGATTAGATTGTGTTTTATTATTACTAATAATTAGTATGCTTTCTCATGCTTTTTTATGTAAAATGCTTCCGCGTTAAGTAACCAGAGAATACAGTGTTTTATATTCAATACTATGTACAATTTTTTATGTTATAGGTCAAACGAGATTCTTCCTCATTGCGTCTTAAAATTACAAAACCTTTATTTTTGCGATATAGTCACATACTCATCGTACTATTAGTTAACTATGCTAAAATATTAATAAAATAAATGTTTACTACTACAACATCTAAATAATACGAAAATGTATGGCATAATAGTTTATTTTAGTCAGAATTGGGATACTTTCTGCCGAAAGTGAGTAGTGAGTGTAAGTATACTCTGGTAAGGCAATATTTCATTAAAGTTGTTCAGGAAGAATTATCATTTCAACATATCAGCCTAATTTGACTGATGCATATTTTTATAGAACCTTTATGAAGTCACAAGACTGTTCAGAAGCGTTTTATGAGTTTAAATTATTTTACATTATTATATTTTTGTATTTTAGTACTAAAGGAAAGTGTAATTTGTTTTATGAAAAACAACCAAAATTGCTTGATTTATATCCAAAAAATACATTTTAATACATTTGGTGAGATTTGTATAAGACTGTTGCAGATGAAAACTATAAACACCCCTGAAACGGGAAATTTAGCAAATTGTCATCAATAACAGATTGGAGTATCCTACCCATTCCTTCAGAAGACCGCTTCCCACCAGTGGAATTGTTTTGAGGGAGGCATTTGGGTAGGGCATCTGACCTGCCTACAAAACCTCAAACACGTTCTACTGTTTCTGTGACGGAAAAGGGAAAGAATTATATAATGAAATAATATAAGGAAACTGTTTGGATTCGCCCATCACACTTCATTTTGCATAATTTCATTTGCGCATGTGCGTTTTTTCAGTTATATATAGCTCGCTGCCAGGTGCGGTTCAATTTTTCAATTCAATTCAATTCAATTGTATGCTTCGACTTTCGCCGCACGGACGTGCAAAATATAAAGATCTTATTTTGAAAACTGCGTTATGTTTGATTCAAGAAGTTAAAGCCACCCCGTTCCTGACAAAAGTCGATCCCTTAAGCTGGGAAAACAGAAACATAGTGAAACAAATGAAACGAAAATGCGACTAAAGCGCCCTTTACACACACCGTTCTTAACCGCGCTCCAGACGGCGAGCCATTCAGATCCACGCTCAAGAGTGTGCTTGTTTGTGCCATTTTAGGACGCTTAAGAACGCGGTTCAGAATGACACTCAGATGCGCGCTCTTGATCGTGTACCAAAAAATGATGCATTTTACATACGCGTTCTTAACCGCGCATCAAAGTGGGATGATTGGACAATTCTCCAGGCTGTTGCTTTTGCAATACAAAATGCCCTGTGCTCGGTTTTGTGTCTGAACTCACAAAGTGGTGTGTGTATTATTGTAGTTCATTTACTAATGATTTTTCTTTAATTGATTACATTTTATTGTGTTGTGAATGCTAGCTTGGAAAGTGTAACGTTGTAGTCTTTGAAATCCCATACTCCACTCTGTACTCTCTTCAATGATCGCCCCGTATCTGAGCGCGTTCTTGCGCGCGGTTAAGAATGTGATACATTATTGCGACACATTCTTGAACGCCGGGATTTTACTCGCTTTCTTGTGCGTGGTTGGATACGCAGCGTTCCGTCGCACGGTTCAAGAACGTATGTTTAAATGCCGCTTAATTTTCAAAATTAAAAAGTAGCATAAAATGAAAAGAAACGTTCACACAAGATGTTTTTCTAGCTTTCAATGGCAAATATAAAGCACCAAATAGCAAAATAGAGCTTGTTTACTGAAATGAAAAACCGAAAAAAAATTGTATCGTTTTTTCCTCTGGCAAAACAAATGGTCAATGTAAAAATAATAAATTGAAGCTTAAAATCAAATTGAAATGGTTTACATCACAAAAAACATTTTCGTCAACAATAAAGTGTTTAAATGTTTTTATTGGACTTTAAAATACTTTCCTAAGTACACTTATCTTTTCTTCATTCTTTTGTTTTTAAATACTAACTAAAATGCTCAGATTCTCAACACTTTCTTAGTTCTTGATTCACAAAACTCATTCGATCATTAATCGTAGATAAAATGCGTTAAATTTCTTTCGTACACTTTAAAGCTTAAGCTGCTCAAACACAAAGCCGTAAATAGATCAAAAATCAAATAAATAAATAGAGCCTACCTTCCGACGTATAGTAGGATTAATTTATTTATTTATGTCAGAGTTTTTCTACTGATTTTTTAAAAGTAAACCTACTTAACTTCTCAAGAGCTTAAAAACAGATTCGTGCTTTTTTATAGTTAAAAATTTTGCGCAAATCAGTTCAAATCCAAGCACTTAAACATGAAAAATTGTTTGGATTTGAGATGTTTAATTGCTGAGATCCAAATAATTACATTTCTAGAAAAAGTTTATTTAAGCAGAAAAGTTTGGTCCAATCGCAAAATTCACTCAAAATCTATCAAGGGGTAGCAAAAAAGATAGAAGCACTAACTTATTACTTTTTATTTTTTGGTGCGTTCTTTTCTTAACCTAAAATTAAGTTTTTAACTTAATTTGAAAATACATTTTAACGGCATTTAGGGAAGAAAACAGTTTGATATTCTTTTAGAAAAATCGTCTCACTCTTTTCAATATATAAAGTTCGAAAACAACCAAAAGAGTCTTTTGATTTTTAACACTGCCTCAGAAGATAAGCCAACAGACTGCTATTGGATTTTTGAAGATAATTTGTAAATTCTTTTCCTTGACTCATGGCAAGACACGTTAGATTAATTACTTTACAACTTTTTTTACGCGTTTCTTAAAGTTTGCATAACATGCAAGATAAAACATCGCCCTAGGAATGTAACGAGGAAAAATATATTAGTGCTTCTCGAAAGTTAGATGAATGTTTATTAGTGTGTTTACCTGCTCTAGAGCTGTAACTAACCTTATAGACCTTGGTATAATGTAACTGTAATAGATTATTTCTTGAACAATATGTATTACTCAACCTACGGTCTATTAAAGTATGTGCCTACCTTCAGAAGACTGTTTTCGAAACACTTGAACTTTTGATAAAACATACATGTTCTCAGCTATAATAAGAAAAAAAAGCATGAAATCAAGTCTAATTTTAATTGATATTAATTGATAACTTTTCAAAAATTAGGTGATATTTTGCAAAACTGTAATAAAAATTAATGCTTTCGCTGAACATTCTACAATCAATTCTAATGAATATTTTTCATTTATGTTTTCAGCAACATATTAGCAAGACACGTAATGTGTATTATAAAGTAAAATACGTGCAAGGCCTTCTAAAGTACTGAAATATGCCAATTTTTATTTACACTATGACTTTTTAATTATCATTCTTTCAGATTAAAAAAACCGGTAAAAGTAACAAATTCGTATTTGCAAGGAATTTTTTGTTTCACACACTATAAAAAAATTTTCCCGAACCATAGGTAATTAATTGGATTTGAGATGCTCAATTGCCTGGATCCAAATAATTCATCATCTAGGCAAAGTTTACTTGATCAGAAAATTTTGGCACAATCGTAAAATTTACTCAAAAGCTATCAAGAGATATCTCAAAAGATAGAAGCCCTCCTGATCGTGCACCAATATCTTAATATACTATTTCAACATAGAAACGTGCAGCGTAACTTACAAACAAAGACTAGAAATTTAATTTAGAAAAACGTTTCAACATTTATTTGTTCAGAAAAAAAATTAAACGCATATATTACAAGCAAAAATATTTTTATTTTCATAAATAAACTACACGTTATCCCCAGAAAAAAAAATAACCATTCTTTTTACATTTGTGTATATTTTTCTAATCTTAACTATTCAAAATTTTCCCACAATACAAGCGCAAAACACTCATGCGTAACTCATACAGTCCCAACTTATCACAATTCAATAAATTGCAAATAGTTTCTGCATAGCGTTGACCGTTCAATAACACAGAATTGATTGCTCTCCTTGCAATCATTTGTCCTTAAAATGAGAATGCAAAGATTCGAGGAAATAAGGCTGAATATTAATTCTCTTTCGCAGAAGCAAAGATAAATCCGTTCCTGAAAATTTATGAATAGGCGGTAGTTAAAGGAAACAATGTCATTTTTCATAAAAATCGCTTCCTTCCATTTTATAACGCTGCGTGAAAGTAAATCATCCCTGTTATTTATGTCTACAAAATCACTTAAGACTAAAAGAAAAAAATGCGTAAGATTTGAAGTGATTGAAATCTTCAGACATATCCTACAAAAAATTGAAACTATTTTCGAGATGAAAAATGTAATGATGATTTTGATTCAACAGTGTTACTCTTTGCGAATTTGATTGTCTTGCTTATTTCTCTTTCTTTGTTTCGTTTGCTTCTTTGAGAATTTATTGAAAGTAACAAAGCCATAAATAAGCAACTCTGATATTTTATTAGTTAGCAACTTATATTTTATTAGGGTGAAGTTCAAATTTTAATTTTAAAAAAAATCTCGAGTTAAAAGTGCAGTATTATAAAAATATACTTGATAAAACCGGTACCTTTAAATGCAAATTTTTCTGGCAAATTTTGAACTCTTTAACATAGAATTACTTTTGAACAATCTGGTTAAAACGTTGGCAGCTTTATTAACATATGAATACGTTTCGCCTTGCGCAGCTAACTATTCAAATTAAAAATGTGAATTTTTAATTTGGATTTTAAAATTTTCTGTATTAAAAATTTTACTAATTGAAATTTTATGTATTTCTCTTCTCTAGATTTAAAGTGGCTTATAATTTTAAAGTAAAATATGTAGACACAATAATATCACAACTTACCACTTGATGATCATTAATCATCTATCAAAATATATAAACCAGAATTATTTCCAAACAGTTCATTTAGAATTTAAATATCAGTAGTTTTCCATACAGTGCATGTATTTGTAAAAATGTAACTGATATTTAAATAACGTCTCCAAAATATACCTTGAATTTCGTCTGCTAACCAATCGAAATATATGATAATCAATTAATAAACTTTGTCAAAACAATTTTTGCGTTACATTTTGTTCAGTTTTATTATAGTGTAAGTGCACTCATAACTGTGTTATTTAAAGAGAAGTTGCTTAAATTTGTAGAGCGAAAATTTTCTTCCTGTAATAGAAGTTTTTCCGTTAAACAACTCTAAAGGCATGAGATGAATGAAAAATTATTTATTGCATACACTTGAAGTTTTTTTAAGTTAAAATATTTTCCCTTCGAAGATATCAACACAGTTTGAATGAGAAATATAGGATACGGATATTTAAAAAAAAATGGAAGTAAATTTTGACATCATGTTTTGAGCCCCAATCTTTCTTTTTGCATTCAAATTCCTTGCTAGCCAAAAACTGTATTGACTATGTTTTATCAAATTCAGTGTTATTTCCTTAGTTTTAAGCAAGTAATATTTCGTGTTTTAAAAAATATCTTATGTAACAAGCTGAATTATGTCACATAAGCTAACCAAAAACTTTAATTTATGTATAAAACACAAAAATGGGGGAAAAGTTTTTAAAAGGAAATAAAATGGGCCTTGAGAATTAATACGCAATTAGACATTATAATACGTAATTTACACAGTAAGACATGAAAAAATCTGAAGGCGAAAAAAAAGGAAAACAACGTTAAGTTATTTGACTTTAAACAAAAGAAAACAATACGGGAAACATAACCGAATATAAAGGTAAAAAAACTCAGTCTACTAAATTTAATATAAAAAGTTATCCCATTTAAGAAATTTCTCATTTTATGCCAAATTCTTTGTCGAAACTTAGATCTATAGCCTTAAAGAAATCGACGAAATGTTTCCCGAAGCAATATGTCTATGACATAATCAGGAGTTTTCTATCGCGAGTTCTTTTTACTGGCAAATATCCAACCAACACGAATTGCATTTGTACCTTGCAGAAACAATTATTGATCTCCGGAGAAATTGAAATAGTAACGTTGACTGCTGATTTTACGATGATGATTTCTTTTCAGTGCAAGAGCGCGACAAAATATTGAACAAGAATATAATGCGTAAGAACTTTCTAAAGAATTGAAAGTAAAGTATGTACAAGATTAAAAAAGGATATTTCCGAACAATATTTAATACACATCTCTTTTTTGGAAAAGTATTTTAAAATATTTTTGATGTAATTGCATTTGGGGCAAAAAATAACAGTAGCAATAATATTAATACTAATACTACTAATAGTAATAATAAGAATAACATTAATAATAATAAAAGTAATAATAATAATAATAAAAGTAATAATAGTAATAATAATAATAGTAGTAATAATAATAATAACAGTAATAATAATAATAAAACAGTAGTAATAATAATAATCGTAAGAATAATAATTATAATAAAAAGACGGCAGTATTACTGAGATGGAAAATAAAACTTTGTTCTAAATGCTAAACATCTTCCAATAACTGCTATCTTTGTATTAACAAGAAGTTCCGTCTAGAACTATACGAGCCTATTTTCTTGTATGCACCAACATTAAGTAAATAATCTATATATATATATATATCGGTATCTCTATCCATCTTTATCATTTAGCTTTAAAACCACTTCAAATAGACCTTTTCAGCGGTTAATATATATTCAATTACTCATTCATCCACTCTTTCATTCATTCATTCATTGATTTTTTCATTTATTCATTCATTCACTCGCTTAGTTCTGGATGAACTTTGTATATGAACGTGATCTACATTTTAAGATCATTCCAATAAAATTTGTTCCAAGCAAATCCCTCTGTTAAATCAGGGTTTACACAGGATTCAAATTTCCCTGTAGGCGCTAATGTTACATTTTTTTTGAACTGTTCAAACTTTAACAAAAAACGACATACATACAATACGAATGTATAACTTCCTTCCTTTGTAAAGTCGGTTAAAAAATTGTTCAAACCAAAAAATATTTCACGCCGAGAGATCTTTCTGATAAGCTTGTCTGAATTTGTAACTTATGTCTAGGGTTTATATACTTTGGTTCTTATTTCCTCATAAGCACTAATGTTAAGATTTTTTGAAGATAAAAATTATTAACTTATGTCTAGAGCTTGTATACTTTGGTTCTTATTTTCCCATAAGCACTAATGTTAAGATTTTTTGAAGATAAAAATTGTTAAGTTGAAAACTTTTGCTAAGATCAAAATTGAACAAAAAATTGTTAAAATCAAAAAATTATAATAGGGAAATGGGAAGTCTACGACGAGTTCTTTCGAAAGAAAAAAATCCTTCAATCCTTCTAAAGGGGGACATACAGACAAACAAACACATTTTCACCTTCATTTTTTTTCTTATTTTTCAATGTTTATTTAATAACTTACTTCATTTTTGACTTTTTTATAACTTTAACGGTATTTTTTCGATATGTTAAACCTTCTTTCATATTTTTATTCCTTTATTCTTATTTTTATGAGAAAGGAGGCTAAAAATGATGCTCAAAAAATCTAATTAATGTTCTTGCATTGTTGCACTTTATACCGTTCATCATTCTTATAGCACTAAATGTCAACTTTTAAAATGAGCATTAAAAAGAAAAAGGTATTTGTCTGTTATAGCGGCGACCAAAAAGCGCGAGAAAATAATTTTTCCAAATTTAAAAAATATACTCCAAGTGTAATGTACTCAGATTGGCGAATTTTTCCATGGCACTTTTTGATCACCAATGTAATGGACAAGTACCGGAAAAACATTTTTATCCTACTTTCCCGTAAAACGTTTAAAACAAATAAATAAATAAAGTGTGAAAGAAGGCTTAATGTGTTGTGAAAATATAGTTAAAAGTAAAGAAAAGTCAAAAATAAGTGAAGTAAATAAAAAATTTGAAAGTAGGGTTTTGAGATGAGGAAAATGTGTGTCTGTCGGTCTGTCTGTCCCCCCTAATGACTTTTGAGGGAATTGTCTGATTCAAAAGATGTTTTTTCCATTCAAAAGATATCGGCAAGGACATCTCATTTCCATATTTTACTTTTTGATTTGATCAATTTTTCGTTCAATTTTGAACAGGTAAAAAATCTTAACATTAGCGCCTATGGGCAAAAATGAAGCAAATTATGCAAACTCTGGGCATAAGATCCAAGTTCCTCTGAAGAATGTTGTTGGAAAAAGCTCTCGGCGGGAAATATTTTTTTATTTGAACAATTTTTGTTCATTTTTGAACAGTTAAAAAGAATCCTTTAAAACGGACAGTATGCTCATATATATTACATAAAACGAAAATAGGCTTTTTCTATTAAAGACAAAGCGACTTTCTTGTCATCATGAAAATTCATTTAATTTTTATGGTTGCTAGTCTATCATTTAAAAACACTGATATATTTGTTTATTATATGTTAGGAGATGATCAGTTTTGAAAAGCAAGCCAAAATGAAACTGCCTAATCAGATAAAATTTGCGCATATGTTTCTCTTTTATTCTTCTGGATTTTTTTTTATGCTGAATTCGTGTTTTCAATAAAAAGTTTCTATAAACTTGGCCGAAGTTTGAATGTAAATAAAGTGCATTAAGCAAAATCATTCTTTTTTTAGTATCAAGTGAAATTCTACAGCAAAGTGGACTGAATTCTCCGCATCGTAATAAGTTACATTTTTGTGTATCACCTCCATTAGTGCCGAAAGCGGATTTGACTTTGAGAAAACATTTAAGGACAAAAGTATGACAATCTCGGAAAATCTGATTAAAATATTTTTATTTCTTATGAAAGAACTTCGTTTTCTAGAAAATAACATGAGAAAAAATTCGATTTGCGTGGAATAAAGTGTAGTAGTTTTTATGAGGAATTCAGATAATTCTGCTCAGAACCGTCGGAACGGAACTTGTCACTACTGTCAAAATTTGAATCCGATACTATCCAGAAGAAAATTTGAGCGACGGATGAGTCTTATTTTTCAGTGGAGCGAAAATATAAGGTTGAACGAACACATGTAGGAAACAATTTGATGAAAAGCAACATGAAAAAATGAAAGGTTTGAAAAAAAAATACTGATAGAGAAAGTACTTATTTTATGCATGAAATTAAAAATACTGCATAAAAATGCAGTAAAAAAAGATATCTGCTAATTATTTACTTATGACTTTGGAGTTTTCGAGGAAATTATTCGACACATCAAAGGAACGCAAAATTGAGAATTGAGCATTTTTCGAGGACTTCAAAGGGATTGGAACTCAAAAATTTCTTGTGTCATATTGAAAGTTGTGACAGTAATGTATATATATATATAGAAAACAACGCAAAATCTAATGAAAATAGGGGAAAAAAGTTCCTCATTTTTTTTTTAAATTTGCTTTGTTCCGCTCTTAGAAACGTCGCCTGAGGTGGACGAGTATGGCTCAGCAGGTCTGAATAGGAAAGCAAGGTTGAATCTCTGCTATGTAAATTGATTTCTATCTTACGTCTTAAAATCAAACAAGATCCTTTTGCAGCTAAGAAAACATTGAAAGAATGTTTTCGAAAACATAAATCGTGAAGAGAGGTATAAATCGAGAGCTTTAGTGATCTAAAATTGTCCCAACAAAAGAACATTGTATCGCAAATTCTGTTTATTGATGTCAACTCTATATGTGAGTATTCTTCTGCTGGTACTTAAAGGAAAATTTGTTTGAAACACTATATTTATATAATGTTCTTGAATCCTCAAAACAATTATTGTACAGTTTCTGCCAAGAGCATTTCAAAGAAGTTTACAATATGCGAGTAAATATTTAAGATTGTCACATGTCAATATTGACGTAATCTCCTAATTTTTGCGGGTTATAACTTGCAAATTAAACATTCTTTACAATGCATAATGAGCGAGCAAAATTCTTGATGTAGCAAATGACCGAAGAAGCAGGCTCTTATTGAAAGTCAACCACTTAACGCTATTGAAAACATATTAGTATTACATATGCCTTTCGTACTAATTGTAATCGATTTTCTTGAAGGTTTGTTATTAAATTGTAAAAGAAAAAATCTTTATTGTAGCACTAGTTACAATAACTATTAGCTTTAATAAAAAATAACTACTATCTTTAATTAAATAACCTTTTTTTTTATTATTTCTTGCTCTTCCTTTATAATGCGCAAATGCTTTTCTTGGTGTATATTCCAAATGCATCTTTCTAAAACAAATAAAATTCCTTTAGTGGAAACTAATATAGAAAATGGAAAAAGTGCTTGCTCAGAAAAAAATTCCATAAAACATGAATGATTAAAAACAACGTTATTAAAGAACAAAATGGCATAAATATGGTTGATTTACCAGAAGAATTGCACATTTTTTCTGCATTGACAAAGGAGCGCTTAGTATTTTCAAAACACCTCTGCAATGATTTTGCTTTTTGTTGTTTAAAAAATGTTGTTGTTGTTACTATTGTTTCATGGTTTCTGCACAAAGGTAGTTTTTCTCACTTCATAAGAAGTGGTGTCAAAAATATGACATAATATAATTTATTAAAAGACCGTTTTTACAGGTGTCAATAATGGGCCAAAAGGATGTGTTTTGGGTTTGAACTTCGCCCGTGACAGAAAAAGGAAAATAAAATTTGTGCATTTGATTACAGCTTGTTTTAAAGTATAAATGTAACTACTGGCATACTATCCTTCTCGCATGTTTCTCCAAGGCTGAAAACCTTTCTCATCCTTCTGCTTCACCCCCTCCTCTTCTTCGTGTAAAATTATACTTGAAAAATTGATTGTATTCTTCGCAAAAACTGCATTATGGGTTGTTTTTTTTTTTTTTTCTTTTTGATAAATTTATGATTAAATTTGACAGTTTGCATTGCAGAACAATATTATTACTATCAGCTAATATAACTATGAAAAATAAATGGAAAAGTATTCATGGGTTTCTTATTTGCTACTTAATAACAATCTAAATTGTTATAAAACAATATGAATGCATTTTTTATACTTTGAAATAAATACTGCAAAGTAAATAAAATAAGGTTACGACCGAGTGAATGGATATTTTATTCTTAATTTGGTATTTTTTTTCATTGTTTAAAGGAAAAGAACTGTATGAACAAAGTCCATCAACCATTGGTTGATGAACTTATTTACGCTTCTTTAATAAATTTCTTGTTCTGGTTTCCTAATTTAAGAAGGTGTGCCGCTTATTTTTTGATGAGCCGAATTATAAGTTTCAAACACATTATAAGAATGCATACAATTCTTACGTGCAAGAAATAAAATATGAAATTTAATTGCATTGCACTTTGACCTCGGGAATAAGTTGGAGTTATCAAGAAGGAAGTTACCGATTTTATTGTGTGTTTTCCATTCCGTTAAAGTACGTTACATTCCTCTCTAATGAGTTCTTGTTTTTATTCCAAGCATCCTATTCTGAATTTTACAACAATTTATTGACTTAATAAATCTACAATTTCAATTCATAGATGATCATTAAGAGAAAGAAAAATATAGAGTAGGAAACATTTTCATTTCTTTAAAAGACCTTTTTGAAAGTACGCAACCGCAATTTACAAAAAAAATTGCATCAGTTAGTAAAAGGTTTTATCAAATCACATCAGTAAAGTCTTAATTAATTTATTTATTTTAACCGTTACAAAGTGTTAATAGTGCATTTTACAGACACATTAACTATCTCAAAAACGAAAATGGCCCTCTTCCACGCAGTAGTTTGAGCGGTTGCTATTGCAACAGTAAAATATTTGGTCATTATTATGAAGGCATTGCAAGAAGCGTTTTTAAAATATGGAGAGATTCAAACATATTTATTACTGAAATAAACATTATTTTCAGAGAACTGTAGTAATTCTTTCTGATGCCGACAAAAATTTGTGAAGTCTCCCGATCCTTTTCAAATTGAGGAGGAAGGAAAGAGAAACTGAAATTGTGCTTCTATTCATAGTACTTTAATGAACTGTACATCGATTTTGATTTGTACTCGGGGAGAAATCAATCATAAACCGTCTTATGAATCAAATACTGAATGATTGCCGAATTGTTAGCATTGAGTGACGTGGCGGATGAATATTTGCAAAAGACACCTGATAACAGAGTGATGTATTCCATGAGATTAATGGATGATGATAAATGGAAACTCGATCATTTGTTGTGATGTGGGTTCAAAGTTCGCGAGCCAGAAGATAAATCATTGTTATCCAAATAGCTTCAAACGAAAAATAGTAGCATCTCTTTATAACAATGCATTGCTTTATTTACGAATATTTAGTTTTGAGAACTATTTTTTTACGACTGACCAATCTTGATTTACTTAGTATAACCAGTATAAAATGATAACGAAAAAAGCATAAAAACAAGAATTTCAAACCGAAAAAAGATTCCATGGAGAATATTGCAATTTTCAAATGTAATGTAACAATTTTATCAACCACGAAAACACACGCATGCTTTCTCTTGTATTTCGTACACAGTGTGTCAAAGAATTTTAAAAACTAGGTTAATAATTAAAATAAAAACTAGTGATTATATTTTTTAAGTTTTTAATTCAAAATAAGCTTTTTTGGCTTCAATACATTCGTCACAACGGTTTAACAACGATTCGAATGCCTGTTCCAGTTCACAGTGTGGGACTGCCTCCAAAGTTCGTGTCGAAGCTGTTGGTACACAGTGCGTCAATGAATTTTTAAGACTACAGCTGGAACTAAGCTTACGGTGACGCTATCTATGTTATTGAGCATTCGCGAAAATCTTTAACTCTCAGCTGATTCACTGCCAAAACCTCAGTTTATTTATTTACTTTTTTTTAACTTTTATGACATTGACACAAACAGTTTCGACTCGAGCTTTGGAGGCTGTCCCACAATGTGAGCTGGAACAGGCATTCGAATCGTTGTTAAACCGCTGTAACAAATGTATTGAAACCGAAAGAGCTTATTTTTAATAAAAATATGCAGCGGTAGGCTGCTCAACTCGACCAACGGGAAGAGTGAAGTGAAGTCACGTTTGTTGGTCTCGATTCCTGCTCACTTGCACTGGCTCGTTCACACGCGTTTGCACGCGCTCGCTCGCACGCGGCTGCACCAAAAATGTTTTCCGATAGTTAACTTGTTTCACAGTTATGTTTATTTCTAGTTATGTTTAACTTGTTTCTAGTGATGTTCATTGTTGAATTAAAGTTTTATTACTTAACCTCAAGTGTGTTGCTAGACACCCGCTAAAAATACCTTAAAAAAATTTTTTTACTAGCTTTTATTTCATTTTATAAACTTAGTCTTTAAAATTATTCGACACACTGTGTGTGAAACAGTCGGAAGCAAAAGGGGGTAAGTGGCTGAAGGAAAATTTGAGTAAAATGAGAGCAAATTGCTCACATGTTACAGGAGCTTCTAATTAACAGTGTTTCTAAATTGCCGCACCTATCAGGATTTTCACTAACATATGTTGCAGGAAAACAGATTGGTGCTTCTTTCATTCTCTCTTATTAACTCTAATTTTTATTTTTTTCACTTACTCACCTTTGCTTCCAGGAACCTCATTCGTATTCAAAGTTTTATTTAATAAATCTTTGAAAGTTTTCCCTAATAATATAGCATCAATCATTTATCCTTCAAGTTATTTTTTCCCTATTCATTCAATAATGTTTGAAGTATCAAATTTCATTTAATTAAAACACCGAAGCTAATTTCAGAGACAAATTTCATTTCGGTGCAATTTTCATTTTCTTTGTCTTTTTACATGCATGACGCTTTCTAATCATTTTTGGTTTTATAAATTCATTCGACTCTTTCTGTTAGAAGAGTTAAATTACTTTGGAAAACTTCATTTCTCTTACTTGACGTCATTTTCCTATTTACGTACTCATTTGAAACATTTTGAAATGCATATGCTCATTTAAAAAAAAACTTATGAAGTCAATTTTATTGCTCCGATGTATTGGAGCAATGTATCATCCAAATCATATCCGATGTATCAACCAAAAAGAACGTTCATGAAATGACAAAAATAATTTTCAAAATTGCTTCAAAAATAGCACTTTATTGAATTCTTATTAACAATGATGGCACTTTGTCACAGTATAATATAAACATGTAATTAAGTGGAGATGCTTTGCTTTTATTAATGCTTACACTTAATTTGGAATCGATTTACCTAAATTCTCTACATACCTTGCTCCAGTTCAAGCAAGATAATGAGAAATTATTACTAATTACTTCGTTCCCGATGTTTTCAATTTAAAAACTCATTTTTGCTGCAAGAATTCCAATTAGGCAGGAGTAGAATTTCATCGTATTATGTAATCATTTATTTAGCATCAGATTTTTCAGAAACGTTATTTAGGTGTTTTTTTTTTAAAGTTTAAAGACATATCTGGAAAAGGTATTTTTTATTGAACTAAATTGCTCATTGTATAAAAATCGGCTTATTTTTAAGATCCATTTTTTCCATTTAACTTATTTATGTATTTTATTTCTCTGAATTCTGTAATTTTTGCCATTGAATATTTTTGCTTTTGAAAAGCTTACTCTTTATAATAGTTTTTTCCCTTTAAATCACCATATATATTTATAAGGCTCTTTCTCCTTGGTTTTCAAACAGCACGAAATTTTCTGTTTAAGGTTCAATTAAAAAATAAAATAACGTCGTACTCAAAAGTGTGATATTTAAAAGAGCAGTCGGCTGAGAAATTTTATATGACTCAGAATCGGATAATGGTTATCGTTCGTAGACAGACCATGACGTAGACATTCCATGTTAAAGAGTATATTTCAGTTGCTGTTATTTTATTCTTGTCTTGGTTACAATTAATTTCATAAGGAGTACATGGTTGTGCATTACACTTACTACCGGCGAAGGTCGGGCATGGAAATCCACAGAATTTACCATACCTGGAGATACTCTTTATTAAAGCAACAAAGATATATCCATCGAGTTATTTAATTGTTTAGAAATCCTTACATGATTTCTAACTCAACATTACAGCATAAAGGCACCATAAAGAAATTTTATTATCGGTAAACCATACAATACTATAAAACGAATGCGATAACAATATCAGGAGAAAAGTAAAAATTCTAACGTAAAATGCAAACAGTACCAAACGGTTAAGTACGCCCTATTTAACGCAGTACATAATGCGCGGTCCAAATTAAGCAACATGCGGCTGGGAGGTTCGGAACACAAACCACAAGTTGTCTGTAGTTCTATACAAAAACCAAAGCCTATTTAAGTGAACGTGCGTTCTTGTAAAACTAAACTTCAAATTCCGTACATAATTCGTAAAGAAATGACTCAAATCTTCTGTTTTCAGAAGAAAATAAATTGATAGTGCTTATTTTATATGGAAAATATTAAAAAACAATGGTATCGTTTGTTTTTCGATAAAATGTTCACACTTCAAGTTACGTTGAAATTTGAAAAGATTTTATATTTTATTTTGCTATATAACTTTATGTAGTGCGGTACTGCTTTTACGGATTAAACCAAAGCCTCTACGTTCCTTGTTAAATTCTAAATAAAATCAAAATTTAATGCAGCCGTTAAGACTCAAGTGTGCAAGTTCAGTACCAAAGAAAATCGTTAAAAATCAATTTAAGTAGTAAATACTTTATTTTACAGCCTATAAAGACGAGAACCCTTCTAAAACTTATGACTTTGGGAAACGCGATCAAAATTTAGGATGTGTTAAAAGTAGATTAGAGTATGTGCTAGATAAAATTTAGTAAAGGTCTGCACTGTTTCTCTAGAGAAGCTCATTCTTAAAAAATACTTCTATATATTAAACAATTATTAAATTTTTAATGTATTATTAATAAATAAATAAACAGGATCATGTTAAATAAAAGCATTTAGTCTTTTTGATCTGAATTTATTTAAAACTGATCATTTTAAAATGCGCGTACGAAAGCCTAAAACACAATCAGTATTAAGATGAATGAAATGATATCTAAAAAATGTAATTATTTTTTAAAAAAAAGTTTTTAAAATTTCTTTTTATCAAGATTTTGTCAAAGTCACGAAATTTTTCCGGTAACGTTTAATCGTAACAACCTTGCAATTAAATAGAATTTATACTACTTTACGCCATTTTTTAGTCTGCAGTTGGTATTTTGTTTATGACGACTTTTGCGAAGGTGGTGATTTGATTCGACGTGGCGAATACGTAAATAGATGTTGCGCATTATTTTTTGAACCAACGTTTCAGTAAAAATACAAAATAAATAAATAAAAGAAGGAAAATTAACTTGAAGCATGAAAGAAGGATCTCCTAAAAATACCCTAAAACAATAATTTAGTATGGTGATGTTTTATCATTTCACATGCTGATCTGTATTGTGTTCCAAACTTGGAATTTATTCAAACATGGAAACAATTCTCCGTTTTGTCCTATTTTAGAAAGAAAAGAAGTCGCTTTCCTTTTCGAATTGATCTTTGGAAAAGCGCTCCTATGCCGCTTTTGGACCTCTTCTTTGGATACAAGAACATATAGGCTTAATTGCAGGTTGCACCTTGCAACTATAGGTGACTTAAAGAAAGGAAAGAGAGACACATATAATTCAGGGTACGTCGGATCTACTTGTCTTGATTCCGCTTAATGCTTTAATGACTCAATTAGCTGGATTGAGTGGGATATTTGAACATTGGATAAATGGGCCTTCGTTTGAAGAGGGATTTAATTGCGCAGGAAGTTGTTAGGGAAGTATTTGATTCAGAGTGATCAGGGAAGACGGAAATTGATGCGTGGCTAGGGTTATTCGTTGTGCATAATAACGAAATTGCTATAATTGCTTCCATATGTGAGGTTTCTCAGTTTCAAAAAAAGCCTTTAAGGCAAGAGTGAAGTTTAATTATGAAGTATAGATTGTTGTGTTTTTTAACAATTTGAGAGGAATGAAATTTGTACCTCTTACATAAAGATGGTTTGATGGGAAAATTTTGCTGTATAATGGAATTTGTTACGAATGGAGGACATTTTTTTGAGTCAGGTTTGGAGGAAAAAATTTGCTGATAATTCTTTTTCTATTTTAAAATCCCATAAAAATAAATTTGGAAGAAAGTAGCTAAGTACTGAAATATAAAACACTTTTTTTGTCAATAGATCCTGATTACGTTTCTGTTGACTGATTAAGCCATCATAAAACTACAAGAAATACATATAAGTTAAAAGGAAATATATATATAAGAGCTGACATTGCGTAATATTCATATTTTGAGACGGAAAAATTACGCCCATAATGATGCAAAGGGTTTGTGTTTACTGCTCTTTTCTTTTGCCCAAAAAGTTTCTTTTAAATAATACTACAAAACACGTACGAGAAATTTACATGCTTTTTTTTACGAACAATTTTTCAGTTGATAGATTAAAATCATTATCAAAAGAGCCATACTCATTTTAACATGCAAGCCGTCACAGGCGTCGTGCATGGCGTCGTGGTAGGGAGCGGGACTCTTACGCCCAAGGTCAGGGGATCGAGCCTGGCAGTGTCGGCGGATTTTCAAGATGCAGAGAATCGTCTGCGCCCAAGCTGTATGATTTTGCGGCATGTAAAACGTCAGTTGGGTAGACATTTGGCTTGGATGCTCTCGGTTAAATTAAATTCCTAGTGCAATTTCGCATCAACAGAGTCCGGCTGCTCGCCCTTTCAGGTGGAGAAACCGGGCGTTAAACTTCTAAACAATAATGGTAGTACCACAATCATTGTGGTGCGCTGAAAGAGATAGTACCAATCTCTTAGGAACGCACTAGGTCTGCAATTCGCTGAATCCAACAGAAGCACATTAGAAATGAAATTAAAAAAATAACGCTCAATAAGTTTTGAAACTGGATACTTGAACAACGAAAAAAAGTTATTTTTCTGAACTTCATAATATTTTTAATTTAGTGTACATATATACTTTTTCTGTGGAGGTAATCAAACAAAAAGTAATTAAACATGCGAATAAATACAAGTAACACTCACTCACTCACACACACACATATATATATATATATATTTACTTTCTTGCAATGATTTTGGTAAAGTAAAGAAAACGTATTCTTTTAGTTACAAGGAATGTAACCTTTCGTTAACTCTGAAATAAACATCTTCAAAATAAAATAACGGACAATTTTCTTTCTGATTATAAAAAAATAAAGAAATGCATCAGAACAAGTATTTCATAGAAATGGAGAAGAAATGATCCTCTCTAGAGACCCTCTTCCTTTTCTTTTTTTCCTGCGCCTGTTGTAGGAAAGAACGAAGAAAGTACACAAGGTGATTATTATTATTGCTCAACTTTCCGCTTTCTTTGATCTCTTTACAAAAAAAAAAAAGATGTGAGTAAAGGAATTTACACCCAAGAGTTTCTGCGGAAAATTAGTTTTGTTATTAGCTTTTATAAGCATTTTATGATTTACCTATAATAAATCCAAGTAAATAAGACGTGTCAAACGGTAACAAATTTAATGATCCAAAAACTCTGAATTTTCCTATATAAGGTACCTGCGCCCAATATGGACACCTTAAGGAAAATGTATTTTTTTCACCCCCGTGTACACGTCATAGGACTCCAAAAATTTATGACCACTATCCCTGGACTATTGACTATCAATATTAAAATTAGCGACCTTGAAATTATCCTGGTTTATTTTAAATGATAAAAACAAAAAAAAAGATTACAAGTGTCCATATAAGGAACCATCTGTCCCTATTATGGACATACATGTCCATATTAGGGACAGGTGGCTTCTTATTGACCTACTACACAGGGTGTATTTAAGAGACACTCCTCCTAGGGATTTTAAAGGAGAAGAGATAAAAAAATATAGCTTAAAGTATTGCGGGGCAGGGGTGGGGCACGGTAAATATCTTCAGAACATGCACTTTAGAAAGGGGGGTTATTTTCGGTTTTGGCTCTTCGAAGAGTCATGCAAAGCCCCTCAGTTACTACAAAATATTATGAAATAATAAAGTTGCTTTTGCTTAGCTTTATTGCATCGGTCTGCAGACTTAACATCTGCTATTACTCAGTCCTCAAACGATGGGCAAATAAAAACTTCATTATGGGCGCTAAGTCCCACACAATCCTCATGGACATTTCTGCAGCATTTTATGCATGACCGCATGTCTGCAAAAGTATCAATTAAAAATACATATAAACATTAAGTTATTATGAATTAGCAAAACAAAATAACATTAAACAGACATTTTACAGATTTGTGAATCCAAAGATTCACTTACTGTACTTCCTCAGCAAAGGAGAGCTGGTACTACTTCTTATGAAGTATTGATTGCAGACATGTGGCCATGCATCAACTGCGGCACAGATGTCCATGAGAACTGTATGTCCATGGGACTTAGCGCCCATGATCTAGAAGTTTTTATTTGGACATAAGGTGTCCATATTGGGAATAGGGCATAGTTTTACTAAAGCTTGTAATAAATAACCAAAGAAAACATTTTAAAGCAATATATGCAATATCAATCAAAAATATGTTTTATAAGCTTCCTAAAACACTCCACTTTTCAATATTTAAAGTAATTTTATCATACCTGATACGAATTTAAACTTACCAGTAATTACGATCAGCACACAACGAAAAAATAAGTTTCCTTCAAAATGGCGAACAACGCGCTTTTTTTCACCCCTTTCCTGGCTAAATTATCCTTTCAACTGCTTTTCTTCACGGATATGTAGTGCTATTTCTCGATCAAATTTGTTACTTTTAAAGATATTAGGGGTTTCCATATTGAGAGCACTGTCTATATTGGGTACAAGTACCTTATAGTTAAATATAAGTTATGTCTCTTCACTTCAATAAAAGCATTACATATAAGAAGTAAATCTACAACTTAAAAACAGAATAGTTGTTAGGCGAGACAATAGAAAATTTTAACTATGTAGTAAATTTAGTTTTCATTTTAACTCACATTATTCTGAGACTGGATAGCATTTAGGACTAGGTAACTCTTAACTATATATTTTGCCTAGATGTATAATTTTGTATAAGTATTAAGGAATTATTTCATATATAAGTTTCGTAGTTGTTACCGAACGTATTTTGAATAACTTTATAAGAAACGCAAATAAAGATGTGCTCTTATGCCATTACCACACAAAGAAGGAACTCACCAATACATAATATTCTATTTAAAGTTACTGTCTTGCTCACTTTTTCTTTGTCTTGAGGATGAAACGTAAAAAAAAGATTTTTTGAACTATAGATTTGTTGATTTTGTATAATATTAACTGTAATATTTATTAGATAACATTATGGTGTAAGATTTTATAACAAAATATTTAGAATTAATTCTGTTTCTTCAACTGTTCCGACTTACATGTTAATGCATAGAAGTGTTTTAAAGTCTTAAAAGAATTGTTATATGAATTCTTCACTCAACAACTGATTCAATAACTGCGTTCAATACGTTGAACTTAAGAACTAGTCTAAATTTTTTTGTAACGAGCATTTCATTGACATCTAATTAATAAAAAAAAGGAACATATTATACAGTACAGATAAATATAGTAACGTTTAACGATGTGCTTTACTTTTGACTTCAGTTTTAAGATTTATTTCACATGCTTTCTCCATTATTAAAAATTATTTTAAAAATGTATATTTTTTAAACCAATATATAATTGGTATTATATGTAAAAATAGTATTTTGCATAGTAATGATTAAACTTTGTGCAAAGTAATAGAAATAAAATTTCACGTTAAATTAAAGCACAAATGAGCATTAAAACGAGACATATGTTTCGGGATCGCTTGGAATCCCTTTTTCAATGCGACAGGGAGCTTCTAGATGCAAAACATCCAAATTGCATCTAGAAGCTCCCTGTCGCATTGAAAAAGGGATTCCAAGCGATCCCGAAACATATGTCTCGTTTTAATGCTCATTTGTGCTTTAATTTAACGTGAAATTTTATTTCTAGTATTTTGCATGTTAGCATTTTGCACGTGGATCATCGTGGACGAAATGAATGTTTTCTAAGCATTCTAAACCATTTTCTAAATGTATATGACTTCAATTATGCATCACACTCTTTTAAGAATGCTTAAGTATGTTGACTGGTTATTGCACAACCAACATAAATGGATCTTGAAAAAAAAATTATAAAAAAAAATATTTAAAAAAATACTAAGCCACACTTAAAATGAAAATCTTTCAAAGGTACGAAAGTTTCCAAAAAAAAACAAAACTTCCTTTGGTTTCTAGATCTTTCTACAAACCTAGTCAATTGCTTTTGTATCCCTCCCCCTCCCCTCCTTGTTTGTTACTTTTCTTTTTTCCTCAATCTATGACTTCTTCCGTCTTTCTGTTAATACTTCTACTTGATCATTTTCACTCTGAGCATTTGCAACATAAATTGTTAGAAATTGCCGTATCACTTCAGGCCTGGCGACCACAAACGATCCTTCATTTTAAAAAGATTCTGGTAGTAATGGTACTTTGTATCGATTCACAATTTGAACAGTACAACAGCAAAATCTGAATGAACATCTTTTGGTGTCACAGTAAAGGTATTTTAGACCAGTAAACTGAATCAACCGGTTGGTTTTCTGTATTTATTGATCACATTTATATATTGTACTGTTTGTGGATTCAACCTGAGATCGAATGCACTACCTTGAGATGATGCCCCATCCCTAAAAGTGCTAATATTGTAAAAGTAAAATTCCTGTATATCAACAACCAGGGCAAAAATATTTGTCCGTAATAGATGGGTTTCCACAAAACTAGGGTTTTTTTAGGTTCAATAATTTGCTGCCGGTAAATTAAAAACTGCCCCCCTAAGAGGGATGTCGTTAAGAGAAGTATTATTGTATAATCACGGAAAATACAAGAGTTAAAATTAAAATTTCCAAACAATTACTTAGCAGAAGATGTATCCAATTAGCTGTTCTACAAAAACAAAAAAAAAAACGTTGATATTTTGAGAGAAACTTATTTTTAATTGATGAAAACTTAGATATTATTCAAAAATAAAAAAGGCATCCCAATGTAAACTATTTTAAGCAAAACTGTTCCACTGTGCGACAGTTTCCTTGGTGAGAGAGAAACGGGTGTGTGTGTGTGTTTGTGTTATACTGAAAAGTTACATAACAGCTTATCTCTTGAATACAAGTACAAAATTGCATTATAAACTATTCAACAAGAAAAACGTTGAATTCGTAACAACGCATCAATTAATTCTTTAATTTTATTTTCAAACACAAACCAACTAATTGATATTTTTCTCCTTGTTTTCAGATGATTTTTATGAGTATTTTATGATTTAGATCGGGAAGGAAGTAAAAGGAGCTTATAAAAATTGTTCGGAATGTTTTCATCGAATTTCTACCTTACTATCGATTTTCGTGTTCCTTTTAGTATTATTGGAGTTCTTTTTAACTCGAAAGGCATTTCAAAAAGGCTTGAAGAGCATAAAAATATCCCTCCGCCGCTTGAAAGGCATCTTTTTGTTGAAACGTATTTTACTTCTTATGTTCATGTTTCGATTCTTCCAAAAGGGAAAGATACATCAAAAACTGTTGTTATGATTTTATGTTATGGTGTATTTATTTCAAAGTCCTTTACTTTTCCTTAAGTCATTTCGTTTATTTTATTTTAAAAAAGTATATCGTGCAATGAATAATATATAACTGCAGAGCATTTTCTGATCTTTTAGATACGATCTTTGGTCCGTACAAGTCATATCTATAGAAAGACGATGAATAAAAGACGTAACGTAATTTAAATCCAGATTTTAAAATTCAGTAAGCTATAAAAGGGTATAAAACTGTTGGATTGTTTGATGTTATATGTATCATAAATAAAATAAATTGGCTACGAATAATAGGAAGAATTTTTGAACACAGGCAGAAATTATTTCCCAAACTTTTAGTTTAGAAGACAAACGAATTTTAACTTAACCTTATCAAAATTCCAAATCAAAACATTTTTTTCGGTTAAAATTTTTTTAAAGAAAAAAAATAAGGAAATTTAATTTAAAAAAATGTTTAAGTTGGAGAATTTGATCTTTCCAAGGCGAACTGCTTATTGTTAAGCTAAGTAAGTAGGAGCCTATTATCATCTCAATGTGTTAATAAATATGATTAGTATCCGACGAAGTAAATGACTAGACATTAAACGTTCATGGAATAAGTTATAAACCTTTGTGTTACTTTTAAAAATACTTTATGTAATTGTATTTCAAACGAAATTTTTTCTTTCAAATGAAATAGCAAAAAGCAGCTATTTTTTCTGCCAATACCATCATCTTCAAGTTCAAAACTTCAAGACAATTCATACTTAAATTTGATCTGCTTTGGGAAGAAACACAACTCTCTAACTTCATAAAGTTTAATATTTGTATAAAACCAATATAATGATCAAGTATCAGCCATTTGATAGCTTGCAGATATTTCATCGAGAAATCGATATTTCAATTCTTCAACTTAACACGCCTAAATGATGTAAAGGTTAACATGAGAAAATTTATTTTCTGAAGTTCTCCTCGTACAACTAAACTCTTGGGAAAAGATTTTACCGAGCTGCAATCTTTTCTCTTTTCCGCTCGAATTCTCCGAGAGCTCGATCCTCTTTTAATTGATCGATATAATTATATTGATCTTGTCACTGCTCTGTGCCCTTGGGTTCCTAAACAGGAGACCTGTGACTGAGTGATCGATACACGTGCTATGTATTTAATTACAGGCTTCTTTGTTAGTTAACAGTACCTAAAATGTCAATAAATCTCATTTCTTGCATTAAACATCTTGAGAAATATAGTGATTTGGTGGGGGAAGTATAGCTATTGCGAAACGCAGCTCTCTGTTCTTGGAGCGTAACACGATGAAGATTTTTATTGTTCTATTTTTTAACCAGATTGTGTACAAAACGGACCATATACATTTCAGAAAAAACACCTACAGTACGTTTAATACTTTTTAAAAATAACTTGGATAAATTAAATATCACATGGAATGTTTTAACAACAATCTGAAAATATATAACTACAGGCTGAGAAGTTTCATGATATGTAATGAGCTGCGGGAGAAAATGCAATCTATTTCTTTTCACACCAAAAATGTTCTGCAAAAAGAAAGAAAGGAAACTAAGCAGTTTTGTAAATTTACGAAGAACTTCTTTAAAAACATATCATAACGCTTCTTGTGACCAATTTCTCAGTGGAATTACTATTTTCTCGCACTGCTAAAATTATTTCACAACTACAATGAAAGATCTGTTAAGTTATGTAAGTACTCGTTGAAAAGACACAAATCAAGTTTTCCGATAATCTGGGGTTATCAGTTTAAAAAATGTCAACAAATGCGTTATATACTGCTTGCGTACTGTTTATCTTCAGCTCTAGTGAACAGCCTAGCCTTCCGCAGGCAGTTCTCTCAACTTTGGAGGCATCTCTGATCGACTTGTTTAAGACCCTGGAATCACAACAGCGTGGGCTCAAGATCTGAAGTCAATGTTCGACTTTTTGGCTATAACCATGATTACTAATTTAGCGAACTCAGAACTGGCGACAGTGCTGTGACACAGTGTCTGTCGCTGTCAATTTAGTGTTCTCGGTTTTTAATTCTCTAATTTCCTTTCGTTAAAACTTTATCCAATATTTCGTTTCCAATTTTCAATTATCTGTAATTTTTGGTTAGACTCAGGATAAATAATTTCCATCAGATGCTCATGTTTTTCAACCTTTTATTTTTACAGTGCAGGGCTTAAGTGCAAAGTATGTAATAACAGAATTGAGTGACCAGTATTTAATGCTAACTGGAAGTAACACGTAAAATCGTACAGTATTTTCATTTATAGAAGGGAGTAATCAGAGTAATCATAGTGACAAAAACTTTGCTACTTGTATTTCCTCACATTTTTTAGTAATTTTTTTTAAAAGGAAACACCATAAACTCATTACAAACCCAGCAGCTACTGTCATAAAGTTCAGTTACTTAGTTTTACACGTTTGAAATACGTTTTCTTTTAAAAATTTTGCAAAATATAGGAATTAATGGCCCAAAATATGCAACAAGTAATGCCAAAAGATGAGACTCTACTGTAAAAACTGCAATATTGTTTTGGAATACTTTGCAATGCCATAAAATCTAATTTCAGATCTTGCTTGAATATGTACTTGAAATATCATAGTGCAAAAAGAAGCAAATAAAAAAAAAAAAAAAAACTTCTGGGGAAGAAAAGGTAACAACAAATGGCATTGAGACGCTTTATTCTAATTTAAAAAATTATATTTTCTTCATGGTCAAACTCCTCTTTCGGCAAAACGACGAAATTATTTGAATATTGTGTTTTCGTAAAAGGATCAGCAACTATTTCCAAAAAAAAAATCACCAAAATATTGAAGACTGATCTAAATTGCATTTGTATTAGCTAAAAAATAATATCTTACGCTTACAGATTTGTAAATGTGAATAAGTACATATAAAACGTTTTTTATTACATGAGCTTCTGCTTGTATAAAAAAAAATTCCTTTGTTTTAAAAAATGCTTTTAATGGAACTCATATTAATTGAAGCTTGTGACAGGGAAGAGAAAATTCTGCTAATAGCTAACATTCTCAGTTACTCATAACTACATATACAATCATCGATCTCGTATTACATTATTTTTTACTTATTTTACATGCATGAGATACGTTTGCTTGAAAAAAATGTGAAAAATAGTTCTTAAGCGTATTTTATCAGTGAATATAATTGAATTAATTTGGTAAAGTACTAATTCGAGGGCAAATTCTAAGAAGCAGCTAATCCGTTTAGTTTTCAATTTTTACTTAGTTCAATATACGAGGAACTAGCAGCAATTGCCTCTACCTCTAGTAATGTCTAAAGTAATATGTTTCTGTAAACATTAACATACGAGCCACTTAATTGGTAACTCCTGTTTGCGAATAAAAAATCATATTTGCAACAAGAAGTTCCGTCTAGAACGAGCCTACTTTCCCGTATACACCAAATTCAAATTTCTAATCTAGCTATCTCTTTCTCCTTTAGGTTGAGTCCTTAATTACTTCAAATATACCTTTTTCAACGGATAATACATATTCATTCCCTCTCTCATTCATTCTTGCATTTATTCAGTCGTTCGTTTATTCGCTCATTCACTCATTTATTTATTTTATCATTTATTCACTCATTTATTCATTCATTCATTCTTTTACGCTTTTATCTATTCATTCATTCAGTCTTTAACTCATTCATTCATTCATTTATTCATTGAGAAATATCCTTTAAAATCCCGATCAAAAAAAATCATAGGAAAATAGACTCATTCAGTTCTTGTTGAAGTGCATATCTGTACATGTTCTACAGCGTTATATTTTTCCGATAAAGTTTGTTGCAAGCAAATCCGACGGTTAAATCAGGATTTATATGGGATTGAAATTTCCCGCAGGCGCTAATGTTAAGTTGGTACCTTTCCATTATCACGGCGCAAATCTCGCCAAGCAGACTTTTTGGCAACAGCACATAAATAGGGGTTCCAACGGCGATATTCCGTTTGGCGTTGGCTGCATCATTATGGGCGAATTTATCGCCTGCCCCGAGATAATGGAAAAATGACGGGGTTTTTTTTTTTTTTTTTAACTGTTCAAAAGTGATCAAAAACTGTTCAAATCAATATTTCACGCCGAGGCTTCTTCTATTAAGCGTGCTCATAAGAACTTGCGTCGTGTGAGTTTACATAATTTGCTTCATTTTTGCCTATAGGCGCTAATGTTAAAATTTTTTGAACTGTTCAAAATTGAACAAAAACTTGTTCAATCAATTGTTCAAAGTTATTAGGGGGGACAAACCGACCGAAACAGTTTTTCCCCATCTCAAAACCTTACTTTTATTTATTTATTTTTTTTTTCAATCTTTATTTAATTACTTAACTTATTTTGACTTTTCTTAATTTCTAGAGATATTTTCCCGGTAGATGAGGCCTACTTTCATGCTTTATTACGTTTTTTTTTCTTTCACAGGAAAGCAGGCTAAAAATGACAAGTACGCCACAGACTCAACAAAACTGAATAAATTCCACGAACGATCTGCATTGATAATAATACATTTATAATTATTAATTTTCTCAATTTTGGTTATCTGTATTTACCGCAGTAACTTCTGAGCGATTTATGCATCGAAAGTTGATTTTGCAAAGTAGAATGGTATTTCACACAAACCACAAAAAATGTCAATGTAAAAATTGAAATATCCCGCTCACGTAAAGAGTTGCGAAAACGGTGAAAGCTATCATAGAAAAAAAAAAATATTTATTGTTAGTCACTTTATCACTCACTGTGTGTGTGTATGTATGTGTGTGTGTGTGATGCGTAGGTTCAGACTTACAAATAACACTCCGACTAGCATGCCGTGATAATTGAGTGACATGCCAAGAAAGAACCCAACCTTGGCACGTAGAGGGTTTCGTAACTGTAACTCAACCCAACGGTATCGGTTGGGTTGAGTTACAGTTACAGTTGGGTTGAATTTAAGTTAAGATTCTTTCTAGAAGTACACGATACAACATCAGACTCCAGGATACGCTTTAGTTAGTACTGATATACTCTAGTTATTAACCCAGGGTTCGCGCTAGGCCGCGCGATCGCGCGATTCCCGCAATATTTTTTGAAATCCCACTCAAAAAAAATTTTTTTTGGGCTTAAACTTTAAAAATCCCATTTAAAATTTTAGTCAAGGAGGAAAATCCCACCTTGTATTTTTTCCCAGTGTGAACCCTGTTAACCTTACTTTTGATCTTTCATTAAGCGATGTGGCACCCCGGATCGTCAAGCTTAGCGTTCACTCAACGAGTCTTTCAATAACGTTGTTTCGAGAATGATGTTTACTAGCACATTATTTAATGTGGTGCAGCCACCATTGTACTTTCAATTGCATAGGGATTCATTGTACAAAATGTATTACTTATCAACACAGCAGTGTCTATGAAGATGAAAATATTCTTCATATAAGAAATATAGTTTTTTTTTTATAATTCAAACTAAAAAAATAATTTATTTTACCTTTCCTAGAATAATCTAATGAATTTCATTATTTTAGTACAAATAATTTTTAAAAATGTTCTCTGTACTTATTGATTAATGCTTAATTTTTCTCTACAATTCTATCATCAAATTTTGCAGTTGCAACCAAGCCAAACTCTGTACATATGTTTTGTTTACAATACGACTACCTTAGCAGTGAAAAAATTGTTGGTGCCTCATATAACAACTGTGAGTTAAGTGAAAATTGAGTTTCTTACTATTTTTGTCGCATAGGATTTTTTTCCCGACGGGGGAACGGGGGACAAGGGAGGGATGGTATCTCGCAGGAGAGTTTGAAAACCATACAGTTGCTCAGTGTCCTCAAAAGTTTGGCAAACAGGGATGTATAGTCTACCATATATGTTTAGAAGTGTCTTGAAACTTTTATCATTGGTAGACAATAATAAACTATTTTCCACTTCCCGCTTCAGCTCTCTGTTTATGCGCTGAATCAGCGGTTAACGTATGCACAATTTTATCCCAACATAAAATAACCTACAAGTTTTTAAAATGCTTTATTGCATTTATTTATTCCTTTAATACCTATTTTCTCAAATTCAAATGAGTTCTGTTAATTCAACTTCAAATGTTCACAGGAAGGATACTTTAGATGATACATGAACAAGAAGCAAAGGTTGGAAAGATTAATAAATTACCACACAATCAAGAGCGGAAATCAAAGCACTTTTAAAGATCCTTTAAAGTCGGAGAGTTTAGATCTTAAAGTGGCTAAAAACAAACAAGAAAATTAGCAGAAAGTGAGTTTCTCTCTGCATTAGCTGCAGGCAAAATCTTGAAATAAGTGGAAATTTGAGCCAACTAAGAGCTCATTTTCAACTGTTCTCTTTTTAATGAAGAATTAAGTGCGGTATCGCTTTAGAATGTAAAAGTCTTAAATGTGCGGGAGAATCATAAATGCAACACTTATCCTTGAATAAAACCCAATATTTAAAATGGAGCAACTGGGCGGAAAACATAAATGTTCATTTAGAATTTTTGACTTCTGGTCTCAAAACCATTAGTAGCGTAAAACAAATTTATAGAAATAATCCAGATATTTTATGCTGCGTGAGTAAATAATATTTTAGCAATTAATTATGTCTAAGTTCCGAGAGAGTTACAAAAACTTTAGAAAATGAAGGAAAAAAAATGGAATGTAAATGTTATATATAGTAAAAACATTGCCTTAAAAAGTCCTTCGTCACAAATAATTTCGAAGTTTTGAAATTACGGAATTTCTGAAGCAAATTTACGGAATTTAACGCAAAACTGACATTAAAAAATAGATGCAAACATCTAGTTTGAATAATATCGAGTGATTCAATTTGGGCTTCAACATTAAATAAGCTTGAAAAACAGAATCTTAACAAAAAAAACCGTTAATCTTTTATTAAAAATTTTATTTTCAATTTATTAAAAATTTTATTTTTAAGTTATTAAAAATTTTATTTTCAATTTATTAATTATGTATGGAGGATTATCTTAAACTACAGTGTAAGAACTCATATAATATATTGCGTAAGAGTTTTTGCATAAGAATAATTTTATATTACTCAAGGTTTCTTAAGTCAAGTTCAGTCAAGTTTTCTGGATTGTGATTATAATTTCCCGCGATAGTTTCTATAGCTTCATTCCGTTTAAGCTTAGAAAATTGACCCACAATAGTCAATCTCCATTGTTCAAATCATTCTAAAAACCATTAATCAACGAATATCTCATCTTAAGAAGTTTACTATAAAAGTAATTAGGTACGTTGAATTTACTTTAAGAGAAGACTGATATCCTGAAATCTGTACATGTCTGCTGTTACCTATTCTGTTTTTCTAATCAATAATGGGTAAATGTTTGTGTCTTCTGCTGCAATGGTTATAAAATTATATTTTTAAATTAAACATCTTTAAAATTCCGCTGCAACGTTCTCGTATTCTATAATTTGGTGTTTAACTTTGGCAATATATTATTGACTTAATAAACTATCAGTGACGTATCTAAATAATAATCAGCTTCATCAGATGGATGTTAATTAAAAGTAGTGGTGGGTTTGCTAAATTACTCAAACGATTCCTGTTATTCCAAAACTTCCACTGTAGTTCTCTTTGCTGAGAAGGTTTTATAGGAAGGTGTTACTAAACTCATCAATGTGCATAATATTTTGAAATTGGCCGTCATGGTGGCGTCGTGGTAAGGCACGGGACTTGTACGCCTCAGGTCAGAGGATTTAGTCTTGCAGTTTCGGTGGTTAGATGCACGTCTACGTCCATGTCGTATGATTGTGAGGCATGTAAAAGATCCCTTGAGCAGATATTTGTCTTGAATGCTCTCCGTTAAATTAAATTCCTAGTGCAATTTCGCATCAACAGAGTCCGGGTGCTCGCCCTTTCAGGTAGAGAGACTGGACGTCAAAATTCTCATGCCACTATGGTCCTACACTCATTGTGGTGCCGCTGAAAGAGATGATACAAATCTCCCGGGAACGCATTACATTTGTAATTGGCAGAAGACCAAAATCATCCCATTCGAAATAAAATATATTTTGAAATAGGCGAATTAGGCTGCAAGTACAAGTAAGCAAACATTTCATGAGATGAATATCCCCCATAGAATCAAAACGTGGGGAAATATGGGTCGTAAATGTAATTAATATAAATGTATTATATCAATGAAAATACTATTGGTAAAACTTATTCTACGTATCTGAGAAATTAAAATGAATTTACTACGCTATCTTAAATAAAGGTGATATAAAATTTAATTTGCCGAAACTCAAACTTAAATTGGATATCGAGGCTAAACTTTTTGATAAGTTCCATATTATTTTGATATTTTTATGTTAAACATTTTGTTTAAGTGTTAGGCAAAATAAAGCTTTTGAGAACGCAGGAAGAAAATATGAAAATTACATCCACTGTGCATAACTGTAGTTCTTTTACAAAAGATTATTATTTAGTTTATTATATATTCAAAGTGTTTGAAGATCAAATTGGGTGCAACTTCATTTTCATTCTTTTAACCTGTAACGGGGAAGGGGGATTAGAAATACGCAGTTGCCTGAGGCAAGAGGGTAGGGTCTACATAATGAACATTAAAAGTCGAACCAAGTATTCGCTGCTGGTGTCAAATTGATGCCTCAGGCACAAAAGCTTCACCATGAATTTAATTTTGAATAATCATAAAAGGTAAACCAATGCGTTGAAGCCCGCGTTTCTCTGTAAATTAGGTGATTTGTAAAGGGAAATTACGTAATCCTCTTTGAAATTAACAATCATCTCTTGTTTCAATAATTTTCGATCGGGCACTTTTGTTTCCGTAGAGATTTTGTGGTATGGAATAGAGGATTAGCGAATAAAATGTGTCCCTTTACTAAATATATATTTGAGAATATTACATTAAAAACATTTAAAGAAAATATTGTTTCATTCTAGCAGATGCTTCTTATTAAATTTTCTAGAGCTTTAGTTGATTTTAAATATGTTGCATTAAAATTTAGTACTTTTATTTTGATATTTTTATGGAAATTTTATTATGTAATAGTAGATTTCCTTACTATCAGCTTCCTAACGGTGCCTATTTTAAAAACTAATATTTGCTCCTCATAGAACTACGCTTCTAGTGACCTTCAAACTGAGCTGTGCTTAGTTCTTAGTTTAAATAAAATGAAAACAGCTTCGAAAAAATCCCAGAGCCTGCACTTCCCTCCTTTACCAAAAGTGATTCATTTATATAGGCATGAATCCATTTAGGTAATGAGTATCTGGTGTTTATGGTTACTTAAATGATGGTTTTTAAAACTGTGTCAGGCAATTTTTTCTCTCGTACTACTTGAGGAAGATCAGTTCTACTTTTCACTAATGGAATAAAGAAGGCCAACTGGAGAAAGGAAGATTTCTGGATTGTCTGGGATGTTGAATTCCTTCCTAATTTTCACGACTTTCTGAATGAAGCCTTCTTGATTTTTAATCTTTTGTAGTGGTTATTATTTCTCCAATTAAAATTTGTTGGTAGTCTTATTAGCTTTTATATAAAGAAAACGTTTTCTGCGAAGACGATGTGTTTGATAATCTTTACTCTTGTATATAATAACATACCACATACTCTAATAGGCATTGAAAACTTTTTTAAACACTAAATGTTTAAAATACATGTTTCACTAAAAATCGAAACGTTTTTGCGTTTCGAAAAAAATAATTTAAAAAAAAAAAAAAAACTTTTTTCCGAACGGAAGAAGTTTTGCCTTAACAATGGGTTTGTCTTTTGGCATTTTAAGCATTCTATGTTTGCTGATGATTTACACGTATTTACTAACTAAAGTAACCTCAAGTTAAACCTCAGTATATCCCCGTCTATTGTATCGTAACATTTCTTATCGTTTTTATTTGGTTATCACTAGAAAAGCTCAAACAGGAAACTGTGATGCTGTAATCAAATGTTGTTCATCTACAATAGAATTAATTCGCCTGCTCAGAGTAGCAACTAATCGATTGTTTTCTGCTATTGTCAGCATTACGCGAGCTATTTGCATATAATCAATGTTTAATAGAGAATGAAGCAACGTTATACGGCATCGTAAGGAGCTTTGCTATTGGAAATCATTCATTTTACATAAGAGGTACATACTGCATGGCTATTAAAAATACATAATTTCGTTTGCGAGAGCAAGAAAATACCTTACTTTTTTTTCAGACAAGGGGAAATGTTACTCAGTTGGGAATGCTTTAGTTCAAGTATTTGAAAGAGAGGAGCAAATTAATATTAACCTAATTTCGTATAACTAGGCGAGGATATACGTAGGAAGAAAGGGGGTTCATTGCTCTGTCCTGAGAGTCAAGTATATATTATCAAAAATTATATTAGTAAAGAAATAAAATTTTAATATTTATGTCTTTTGTAACAACATTTCCTGAAAAAGGAAACAGATAAAATCACAAAATAAAATTTTTAAAAAGTCCCTTTCCTTGCAAAATCCTGCACCGCGCCTGCGTATAGCATTACATTTTTTATTTTTTTTTTTGCTATCTTATCAAAGGAATGGAATCAATTACTCCACTCCAGAATACTCCAGAAAAGGGGGTTCCCGAAAATTGGCGCAAAATTCCCCTCAACTGTTTTTCCGTGATTAGCTCAAATACTCTAAGTTTGCAACAGTGTATGAATAAAAATCGCCAAAAGTCGCCAGGGGGCACCCTATTTTGGAGTCAACCCCACTAAATTATTGTGAGCTAGCTGACATGCCCAGCTTTGCGCGGGATAATATTGCATCATTCGCAGGCTAATGTTCAAAATTCTGTTGTAAATATGTAAGAAAAAATTTTCTTAAAAAATCCAAGCAGGAGTGGGCAACAATCCTTAAAAACCCTATTTACATAGTAAAAATCATTAAAAAGCACGATTTCATTAAAATGAACAGCCTAGAAAATTTCCTTTTAGACCAAAAATAAGTCCATAAAAATCCACATTAAAATGCCAACAACAGTTCATAAAAATTGCCATTAGAGTAATTGCAACAGTAACTAAAATGCTCACATGCAGCCAGACAATTGTTCCAAAATGATATCAAGAGTCCGTAAAAATCGCAATTACAATATCTACCACAATACATCAAAAAAGTCCCATCAGAATAAGAGCTGTATTCTGTTTTAAAATGTCCATCAGATGAAGAACAACTAACTGTCCCTGAATATTTCTGCTGCAATAAAGAAAAAATTCCTTAAATCCCCCCCCCCCCATTTCAATAAAGACAACTATTCCTAAACATCCCTAATAGAATAAGGACATTAGTCCCAAAAAATCTCCATTTGCATAAAGACGTCAGTGACTAAAAATACCCATTAGAATATTGACCTTCAAGAGCTACTATTCCTAAAATTACCAACAGTCTATCTTAAATTCCCCATCAAAATAAGGCCACCAGTTCCTAAAAATACCGCTTGCAAAATAGTCAAAACATTTCCTGAAAATTCAATTAAATATCACGTTCATAAAATTCGCATAAAAATGAAATAAAGGATAGCATTATTTCCAAAGGCAAATGCACATCTAAATTAGAAAATGTTCAATACTGAACCAATTCTGACGTGTGAAATTTAAATTGATAGAAATAAGTAACTAAATTCTGTCCAAATGACGCCAAATAGACAGTAAAAAAAACAAAGTAAATGTTAGAAATAAATCACTTGAGGGTCATTCCACGGCAACGGACGTTACATTTATACAGCATTTTTCAACTTCAACGAGCTTCTTGGGTATTTTTTAGGTTTTTTAATTTTGGCTAGTAAAAGTACATGTGTTCTAAGTATGCAAAAAAAATTGAAGATATATATGTATTTGCTGTATGATAAAAAACTTTTTGAAATTTCGTTACGTGTGTTACCCGAAGAGTAACACACGTAACGAAATTTCAGCATTTTTCTTAACAGAAAAAAAATACATATATATTTTCAAAAAAAATTTTGCATACTTAGAACACATGTACTTTTACTAGCCAAAATTAAAAAATCTAAAAAATACCCAAGAAGTTTGTTAGAAAGCTCGTTGAAGTTGAAAAATGCTGTATAAATGTAACGTCCGTTGCCGTGGAATGACCCTTGAGTAAAATATGGAATCAATCAAAACCGCTACGTAAAAAAGTTAAAATGAAGCAGATCACCAAATTGCACTATAGTAATGGAAGCATTTCGCAAATGCGATATGATCTTATAGTGTAAATCACGTATTGAATTAAATGAGAACAATATTACTGATAAGAATTATTGGCGCGGTTTGGAAAAGTTACGAAGAGCAAAATAATATATAGAGAACAATTAACTTTATTTGGAGCGAAAAAAAGTTATCAACACTTAGCGAAATTTAAAATTTCATCAAAAATAAGCCATATCGAAAACCTTCCAACCTAGTTTTTATCAGAGGAATAAATATTAAAACGCCAAAAAAGAAAGAAAAATCAACCACAAGATAAAATAATAATTGAAAATCGCCTGCAGTAAATAATTCACAAAATATGCATCAAAATGAAAAGAATTTTTAGAATTTGTTTCGTTGATAAAACGGATACTCTACCATAAGAAATAATGTGTTTCATGAAATTGTTGAGCTGGTGCTATAATACTAAATCGCCAAAAAACAAAGAAGAATCAACCTCAAGAAGAAATTAAAAATCGTCCGCAGTATGCTAAAAAATGAAATAATTTTAAGAATTTGTTTTACTCATAAAACGGCATGAACAACGATAAAACATCATTTTTTAAATCTTACGCTAACGAAAATCAACTAGTTGGCGACAAAAGTAGTATTTATTTTGGCGAAAACACGCAAATTGGGCAGATAAATTCAGAGGTAAGCCTCGTTTTAAAGTTCAAAAGCTACTTTAAATGAATATTGCGCGTGTTCTATTTGTTCTACGAACTTTAGAAAAGTATCATCTTGTGCAGTTTTTACTGGCATTCATACGCTGCAGAAATAGAAAACGCGGGACGTTTCTTCGATGAGATGAACCCAAAATCAACAGTTTTGCTTAAAATTGAAATAAAAAAAGAACAAATTCAAATTTTAGGAAAAACGCTTCGAGGTGCACGAGGACCTGGCCCAGGTTACCTGTAACCAAAATTTCGTACTTCTGGCCCGTTCCATATCGCCAGGACGCGATCGACAGACAGACAGACACACAGACACACACAAACTTTCCGTTTTATTTATATAGATAAGTACCACAAAGTGAAAATAACTATATTAGCTTTAAAGAAGACAACTTCAGGTTTGACATGATATACATGAGAAATACAATTGTTGCTTCTATTTTTGTGCTTTTATAGAATAAAAAAAATTCATTAAATGTTAGTTTAGTTCTCTTGGCTTCTAACATAACGAGTTTTTCCATTAAATTTTTTTTTTGTTCCAAATTTGTTTTTTTAATGCATAAATATTCGGTAATTGAAAAATTGTAATGTGCAAAAGAAAATACGGATTATAATTCGTTTAGATAATCATAAAAGGTATTAAACGTGCTTCAAATATTTGAATTCGAAAGTCATGGTCGCAGATATGGAACGCTTCCACACCGAAGGCTGGGTCTAAATCCCTCAGTACGTGGATATTACTGATAGATATAGCACTTCTTTAAATAATTTTCTTCTTGGTTCGGAACCTAATTTATACAGAAATTCCCCAGTGATCCGTAAAGATGCTTCGTATTCGACCTGTTTAACCAAAGAAAATGCTGGTTTATGAATGTAGAATGCGCATTTTTACGCGCTTGTAGCGTTTAAAAATGAGCGTAAAGTGTCTTTTAGATGCAGATAAGAGACCACGTCGACCGTAATATGGAAAATTGTTTTATTTACTATTTAAAGATATTTTATTTTGCACTGTTCTAATGCATTGCAGCGTAAGAATACATTACCATCATCATTTAGAAAAAGGCCAGAGTTTTTCTTGTTATTCTGACTCTATAAAAGTCAGTTTCATGAATCACTAAATTCAAATATTTTCTTCAATAGCGAATACCAAACTTTTATAGAGAATATTATAAATACACATTGCCGGGTTTGTTTATATTTTTTACTATTTAGAAAAGGCAGACACTTTGAGGGAAGGAAGAAAATCTTCCTCATCTAACACGTCATTCAGCTAAAGCAAGTTATCTATTGAACAGTGATTTACGCAACAAACACTTTTTTAACAATGACTTTTATATTTATTAATAGTTTTCCCAACAAAGAAAAATCAAGCCAAGCCTTTCCAATTAAAATAAAAAATACTTGTTTTTCGCCCGTAACGTTATTTCTAAAAAACAAATGTAGTCAAATTGATGTGCAATATTTGAATTAGACGACCCTTTATCGATTAAAGAAAAAATCATCAAAATCGGTTCATTTAGTCAAAAGTTATGAATGAAAAAACAAAAAAAAAATCTACATTTCCGCCCATAACTTTTTTTCTAATTGTCGAATATGGTCAAACGAAAGTACGGGACCTATGGGAAACCACCTTCGATCGATTAAAAAAAAACTCATGAAAATCGGTTCATCCGGTGAGAAGTTATGAGTGGACAAACAAACAAAAAAAAACGACATACATACAATATGAATGTATAACCTCCATCCTTTGTGAAGTCGGTTAAAAAGATAAAAGTCTGAATTGTTTGAATAACAAGAAGTTCCGTCTAGAACTATACGAGCCTACTTTCCCGTATACACCAAATTCAAATTTATAATCTAGCTATCTCTTTCTCTCTCTTTATTATTTATCTTTAGTTCTAATTATTGAAAATATACCTTTTTCAACGGATAATACATATTCATTCACTCACTCATTCATTCTTTCATTTATTCAGCCATGCATTTATTCATTCATTCGTTACCTCATTCAAGTGTTTATTCATTCATTTACGCATTCATGTATTTATTCACTCATTTATTTATATTTTCATTTATTCAATAATTTATTCATTCATTCTTTTCCTCATTCATTTATTCATTGATTTATTCTTTCACTCTTTCATTTATTCATTCATTCATTATTTCACTCATTGAGTCACTGAGAAATATCCTTGAAAATCCCGATCAAAAAATTTCATAGCAAAATAGGCTCGTACGTTCTGGATAAACTTTCTATTTCTACATGTTCTACGTTATAAGAGCTTTCCGATAAAGTTTGTTCCAAGCAAATCGGTCCGTTAGATCAGGATTTATATAGGGTTGAAATTTCCCCGTAAGCTCTGTGTTAATTTTTTGAACTGTTCAAAAATGAACAAAAACTGTTCAAATCAATATTTCACGCCGAGAACTCCTTTCAATAAGCTTTCAATAGGAACTTGGCTCTTGTGCCCAGAGTTTACAGAATTTGCTTCAATTTTGTCCATAGGCGCTAATGTTAAAATTTTTTGAACTGTTCAAAATTGAACAAAAAATTGTTCAAATCAAAAAGTGAAATACAGAAATGAGATGTCCTCGCCGAGATCTTTCGAATGCAAAAAGAATTTTTCCAATCGGACAATTCGTTCAAAAGTTATTAGGGGGGGACAGACCGACAAGACCGACAGACAGACAGACCGACAGACAGACCGACAGACAGACCGACAGACAGACCGACAGACCGACCGACAGACAGACCGACAGACAGACCGACAGACAGACAGACCGACAGACCGACAGACACACTTTTTCCCCATCTCAATACCCTACTTTCAAATTTTTTATTTTTCAATCTTTATTTAATTACTTCACTTATTTTTGACTTTTCTTGATTTTTAACGATATTTTCACGATACATTAAGCCTTCTTTCATGCTTTATTATTATTTTTTTTTACTTTTACGGGAAAGTAGGCTAAAAATTGCAAGAATACCCCAATTCAGTGAACAATTCTTTATTTATTTAAATCGTTTCAAAGCATTTATTTGTAAAAAAAAGTCTTAATGCTTTAGTTGCATATTCTTTGTTTTTTAATTATTGCAAATTATATTAAGATCTGATTAAATTGATGTCCTTGTTATTAAAATTATTTCAGTAGCTTTATCGCTGCAAATACGTAAAAATTGTAGGTGTAGAAATTACGGAACTACCTTTGGCACATGTAAATGCATTTTAAAAAGAACAAATACATATTGTCACAGGTTCTTCGTCTTACCTTGAACTTCAATGACTGAGTCCTTGTACAAACACTCACAGAGCAATTTATTTTACAAACTATTTACCCTAAATACAAATTTTACATAAGCATATCTCTCGGAGTTCACACATTACCGTAAGACCAACGATAATCCCGTATTTCCTTAACAAATACGAAAAGAATCAAGCACGAAGCTTGCAGCACAACGGCTCAGACTATCAGGCACTCGGCCAAAGTCTAACACGTAACTGAACTCGTCGAACTTCTCGCCGGAGCTACTTATATACCATCGCGGATCACATGACAGAAATATTCCAGAAATTTCCATCAAAGACTAGAATTACCTATCTTGATCCGAGATGGCGCCAAGCTTGGCGAGCAACAACATCGGTACCCCGAAATTCGTAACATATCTACGATTCAAAATATTTTAGCCTGGTAGAGAGGATGGTTATATTCACTTTAATTTCAGAAAACGCCCTCATAGATGTATTACTAATCATTCAAAGAATTTGACTGCAGGCAATAGTTGAAACTGAATGGAACAAACAATGTAAATAAAATATAAGTTGTCGAAAAATGCGATATGATTACTGCTTTATGGCTAATTTCAAACGTCATCAACAATTTAAAAAAGCTCACCTCATAAGACTAAAACTGTCAGCTTAGGTGACAAAACCTAAAGCTAAAATTGTGTTTGGGTAATAAAGTAAATAACGAGAGAGTTTTTTTTGCACGATGGAATTAAATCAGATCATGAAATTGACAACGATTTTTAAGTTTCTGAGTACAAATATGGAGGTGTGAGAATCCTATCTTATAACTGTAGCTTGTACTTTCCCTTTTTCGTTTTTTTAATTTTTACAAGTCTGGTTCTCCTATTTACTATATTATCCGTAGCATAACTGTACTTCTATTCATCGTCAAGAAGGCGGTCTCCGAGATCCTAATACTATGCTTGAAAGTTTGATCTCAACGCTTTCCCTAAACGCAACTGCTCACAGAATTTAATGTGAAATATTTAAAAGCAGAGAAATGTACCCTTTTGAATTTTACTCTTTTCTACGCTTCTAAATGTAATTAAATTAAACGCTTATAGCAACAGAAGTAAGGTCAGCAGCGAAAGCATCATAATGTTATTAGTTTAGTCGGTATAATGTGAAGGTATTTTGTTTTAATAAGCCCATTTTTCAGCATTCTTTGATAAATTACTAAAAATAGAAATACTTTTGGTATTGATATATTAAATTTCTCCTCCATCTCTTTCAGTATTATTATTTTTATTATCATTATTATTATTATTATTATTATTATTATTATTATTATTATTATTATTATTATTTTTCCTTTTCTACTAATTTTGTATTTTCGATCCGAGATATCTGTTATAATACCCATCTCGCTTCGATCTACTTATTTGTAGATATTTGGTTTTCCTAAATAAAACGAAACTGCTTAATCTTGGTATATATATGTATGCATAATTTCATATCTAGAAAGTTTGGTTTCTTCTGAAAATCCCTCAAATTACTTGATTAATATCAATTATTTAATGAAATTAATGCTATCATTTTTACAATTGTCAGATGTATTTTATCCAAAGGAAATGACACGCTAATATATTGCCTTGATAAAAATAATACGGATATAAAATTGAATTTGAAAAAAGCAATGTCTTTTTATTGCCTTCGTAAAACGATGCTCTCAGAGTTCTTTTATTCTGAATGAAATAAATAATTCGGCCATTATTAATAATGGCTTCATTTCCTAAAGTACTTCTCTCGTCTTTCTTTAAAATTAAGATAATTCTTTGGAAATGATTCTCCGCACAGTTAAAATATTCGAATGAATTTCACTTTTGATTTAAATGATAATACCAAAATCTGTGGTGTATACTCTCAAAAAGCAATTTATTCATATTCTTTTGATATTGAATATTCATGCGTAATTCATTTATTTTAAGCGAGATACGTTGTTCTCAGTTGAAATTTTACTAATTGATATAAATATTTGGAACACATTCATACGCATGACATATAAGTTTGAATGTCTTCAAAAGATCTCTAAGGTTTTTTTTTTTTTTTCATTTTTCTGTCATCAGAAATAATGTTAATACAGCTAAATTTTGTTATAGTAGCTTTTTTCAGAATATTTTCTTTTGGTAAGTTGTATAAAGGGATCGTAATGCCAAAAGCTCACGTGAATAATTTAGTGCTTTAAGAGTTTTTAACAATCGTTACAATGACATTGTCTAAATCAAGCATTGCACATTCGTGTTTATCCTTCATCTAGTACTATCTACACACGTCACTGTGACCTTGACAATCATGCTTGTACAAGCCCCCAAATTCCTCATTGCCACCACACCATAGTAGAGCCGATGTAAAATATAGGCGGAATGGAATTTTGACGCAAGAAAACACGAGCGCACTAATATTGCCACAGAAATGGCTTTTTCGCATAATTTGATATTTATGCCAACCAAATCATCTTGGAATTTTATGCCTGTAACTAACGTTCACTCATTTCAATTACAAAGAACGCATTTTTAATAAACACACAAAACGATACACTGCGAGAACACATTTTTACAACAGAACATGGACACACACAGAACAACACTACCCTACACAGAGAACGAACTGCTTCTACATTTTTCATATCTGGGAGAGAGTCCTCATCAAGGTTATATATGGCACCACCTATCATTTGCCATAGGCGCCATCTATTATTTGTTACACACTTTCTATTTGTTATATGCCTAATCCACATCTTTGGTCAATGCGAATATATGAAAGATGAACTAGCAATTTATGCTGTGAAAGTAATACAGATAGCATCAAAATAATGGACAAGTCAACTCGTATTTATAATTACTTGCAAGGTACAAGTATGATTGCAAAAGAACCAAATTGAATTTCCAGTTATTTTGATAAAAGACGATAAACATCTTATGAAAGTATTAATTTAAGCAAAAACTTTTGTACTTAAAATTGTTTAGGCTAGTTGTGGAATACGTTTAATGAATATAGTTCTATAAATTGGACAGAGAAGTAAATTATTTAGAGAGTGAAACAAATTGCTGTGGGAGAAGGGCTTGTACTAGTATGCACGTGCTTGATACGAACTTTCTGTTCGTTCAAGCATGCTAGTACAACCTTTCATGATGAAAATTGAACCCACTCTACAGTGATTTCTGTAAATGACTTGCTCGTGCAAAATTATCCTTCATACACTAAAGTTTGCTTGCACAATCTATCTTAATAAGCTTGTGTTAATGGTTTTTCTGGCTTAATAAATTATGAGATTAAGTTAATTCCGTTTTTGAGTGTGCCTATCATGTCAGTCTTTGATTTTGGACCTTCTAGAGATGAGTTATATATTTTTGTTTAATTTTACGAAACACATAAAACAGAATAAGAGGACACATAACGGTACGAATGTACCGGTTTAAAAGTTTTCAATCGTTTCTAAAAACTATTCAATTATGGCGTTCAAAATTTTCGGAAACAACTTAAATCACATTACTGCGTAACTTAGTTTATCAGAAAAAATGTCAGTGAATGTTTCAATCCTAGCAAAATATTCATGTTCTTATCATAAACGGTATATTAGGAGCAAGTAGAAATAACTGCACACATTTTTAAAGGATGCCTTTTCTCTTATTTGGTTGACAGTGTTGCTTGTTATGAAAAAGTGTATTTAATTATCATTTTTAAAAGTTCCTTTGCGTTTCGATTTTCTGGTAAAATTTTATCCGGTTTCATTGATAATACTTATGTAAAACTAAAAATTAATCTTTACAGACTTTATTATTTAAAATATCGCTTCCTATAAATATGTTTGTTCCAAATTTCGTTCAAACAATTTTTTTCTCTATACATAAAATTGCCTAATTTTTCCTCTTTCATTACAACTTTTCGTGCATTAAGTAGGCTCTTTAAATTCAGTGATACATTTAGTTTCATTTCCTTTTACAAATCACTCTACAGCTAGATAAGAAAAAAAGAACGAAAAGATAATCTTGAGCTTTTTAGAACTGACGAGAAGTGGGGAGAAAATTCAGTACTCAGTGATGCGAAAAAGTAAATAAAGAGGAAGAAAAAAAGGGCTGAGAAAATTCACGAAGCTTAGAGAAACTATTGTTTGAAGACGCCTCTGTATAAAACCTCGAGAAATTGATCCGGAATTTTCTGCTCGCAATTTAAAAAAAAAAAAATCTAAGCGTGGAAATCTGCAACCGCAACTGATTCGAGCCTCCTTTTGTATTGACTGATCACAAAATGCGACTTCCTCCGTCACTTTCTTTTCCAGCATTTTGGGTTCTTATACTTCTTTATTTACTCTGAGCTTTAGGGCTGAGTGTGGGATGCCAATCGATGAGCAGTTCCAACAAAACTGCCTTAAGGTCGACTTTGTATTGGATTTCACAAAAATAGCTTATGGTTAAAAACCTAATTTCATGGCTCTTAAAATCCACTAACTCTTTTCAACAAGCGTTTATGAATAGTAATTTAGTGTTAGCAAATTTATTTTTATTTGTATATTTATTTTTTGGAAAAAATTTATTAAAATATTTAGTTATTTCTTTGGTACTACATAATACCCTACGTGTGTCCTTTATTTGTTTTACTTTTTATTTCTAGTTATTTATTTATGTTATTTTATATACATTTGTTGATTCTCTCTCGTATTGCGTTTTATATGAAAACCTTAAGAAAATTTTAAATCATGGCACCCACAGAAGAAAATAAACAATAAGAAGTGTCTAGAAATTCTGGTACAAGTTTTGGAATCAAATAAGAAATTGAGAATAAAGCTATTTGCGAGTGCATCTAGTTTTCTCTCACATCTCAATTTCCTGCACTGAAGAACTAGTAAAGTAGAAGAACCGTAAGACTTATCAACACAAATTTCCTAATAGTGTTTGAAATTAAAATATTTTATGCAATATGTTAATGTTTACAACATCCATCGTTTAGTTATTTTTCTGTTTCATTACAGGTCTTGACAACAAATGTTTGAAATGATCATAAACTATTTTTCTCGTTCAATCTTAACTTATAGGATTAGGTTTGACCGACTGCCCGGGATTTGTAGGAACAATACACTAATGAGCCAAATGTTATTAATAATAGTAATTTGCTTTAGAGGAATTCATGGGATTTTATTTCTAACAAAAACTAATAAATAAATTCACCACCAGGTTGGAGTGGCTCTAAAATAGTATTGTTAGACTAAATTAGACACATAAGGTACCATTGAATCGGTTTTAAATGTTTTCAACCGTTTCTAAAACATGTTCAGTTATGATATTCAAAATGTTCAGAAACAACTTAAACCACATTACTGCGTTCTCGATATTACCTCTTGGTATTTCAGAAAAAATGTGAGTGAATCTTTCAGTTCTAGCAAATTATTCATGTTATCATCATAAGCAGTCCCATCAAGAATAAGTAGAAATAACTGAACACGTTTTCAGACGATGGCCTTCTGTCTTATTTGGTAAACAGTATTGCATACATCGATATTCTCCTCTGTTGGTGGGATTTTAAATTTTATTTCTGGATTCATTTACTGAAAAGAGTATCCTATGATTATGTAAACCATTATCAAGTTTGACAACATTTGATCCCGTAGTATTCTTTTATGTCTATTTCAGAGTGAAACTTTAGTTAAAAAATATCCTATATAGGGATGAATCTGGCAATACCTCCTATCTACAAATTTTTCTTTTTATTAACTTGATTTAGCTAAATAAAGTTAATAAAAAGAAAATCTTAAAATTGAATAATTTGGAGATGGGAGGTATTTCCAGATCGCCCACAATATGTTATGAGCTTCTATAATATAAAATATAATGTTTCTGTGATGTGAAATTTTAATTTGCCTCCAAAATATGCATGTTCTAAATTGTCCTTGTGAAATGATGTTTTAAACGTTTTATAATTAAGCTAAAACTGATTTTAATTTTCTTGTTATACATAAAACTTTCAGGATGAATTATCAGCAAACTGTTTAACTCTCCAGTTAGGGTTTAGATATTTCTTTTTACAGTAAACTTTAATTGCATCGAAAACCTGTTAACTGCCTATTTGTGGTCCAAATACAATGATCTGGTTGTTCTTTTAAATTATCCCGTCAATGTGAAAAACACTTTCAGCAGTAATTGGCTTCTAAACTTCCGGAAATTACAGTAGTTTTGCTTTAAATGTCGTCAGTCTTCTATCGATTCAGTTCTACGGGGATAGAAACGGAAGTAAAAGATTTTCTTGGGATTTCGCACAAAAGAACATTGCAAATAGAAAGGTCTCATTGATCTTTAGATAAGAGCTAAAAGTCGGACGTATCATTTTGGTAGTAAGCCTTTTCTTAGACATTTATACAAAAAATCCTTCCAAGAATATTGGAGTTGGAACTCATATTTGTTTGGTAGTGTTGACTTTAAAATATCAAACTATTTTGAATGAAACTGGATTTTTTGCCAGTATCATTTGGTAATGAGTCTCTTGATATAAAGAATATATACAGGAGTTTTAATATTGCACACATTATTTTGTTAAAATATTAGTAATTTTGGTCATGGTTATTTGAAAATTTTGCAATTTAATGTTAATTCTGTTTGCAGAAAAGTAGTCTTAAGCAATATGTTTTAGCAGCGATAACATTGCTTCGTATAACAGTGGTTTTTATGTCAATATTCTTGAGGTAAGAAATATGAGTACGAGGTAAAATTTTAATCATTGGCGTAGGTGTTGCTTCATAAAATTTATATTGATATTATGCAAGAGCTTCAAAACAAGATTAACTTTAACGCCAATAACTGATATTATTGGGGCTGGTAGTGCAAGAAGTAGTTCTTTAAAAATATAACACTTCGTACAATATTACCTAATTTGAATGAACTTAACGTAAAACGAATGCACAGTAAAAAAATATAGGCTATTACAGGCAGCCTATTTAGAACAAATACTAAATTGATATGGGTCAAAATATTTTTGCAATTGAATAAATAGAATATGTTAAGTTGGTTGTCAGGAAAGACACATGATTTCAAGCAGCAAGAGTACTTTTTCAACGTTTAATGATAGTTAACTTCTGGTAACCGACTAACTAATGATTAAGATTTAATTTGGATGACAATTTTTTTCTTTAAGAAACTTCTATTGTTCGAGTTCAGCCTGTACTCTCGTGCCACGCGCGAATTCATAGTAATCCTAATAGGCTCTAAGCTAAAATTCAAGCTCGGGGAAACATGGTACACTCGGGTAAAAAGCGATAATTATTATTCATTAACTCTTAGTGTTAAAAGTTTAAAATAGACTATGCTGCCATACTTTAAATTGAATATTTAAAGTTTTGTTGCAATTACTCATTGACTCTTGAACTGTGTTCAATATATTTTCTTATGTATTTCTTATTGAAATTTATAAGTTTGAACAATGGATAATAAAGAATTGAAACAAATTTAGAACTTTTTTACATTATTCAAGTATTTACAAACTGTCCTATTTTTTGGGATGTCAACTTGTACCTACCGTCAAAATTAGGGTTTATTGGAATTCAACTTCGTCTTCTCTAGTGATAAAAGTGTATAAATACTTATGAAAAAAAAAACAGGAGAAGAAATACATCTAGTGAAACACTAATTTTGTAACTAAATTTTATTGGCTTGTATCTCGCAAATATTTTAGCTAAGTGTCTTTTATAATACCGAATAATAATTTCATCAAGTGGTAGCTCATAATGGGAATCCTCAAATTTATAAAATTCCTTCTTTAGTATTTAAAAATATGATCTCAATTTATATATCCTGTAATTCGTATCAGTTTTAGAGTTTTCATAAATGAAAAGCAATGGGGCAATATGGGGATGCCTTATAAATTTTTTTACTTCAATTGCGTGTAACATTCAAACCTTATGAATGTTGCACGCAAATGTAACGCTCTAGAGGCTATCAATAAATTATTTACCAATATATATTTGGCAATAATATAAATGCTATTGTTTCCACAAGCCTTGCAGATGATTTAAAATGCTGCTAAGTGTAGAAATGAAAACTATGCGAATTCCACGAACTGCTGAGAACAATTAAATAAAAGTCAATTCAACAATGCTACATATAGCTTAAAACTAGCAGAATTTCTCAGAAAACAATAACAAGAAGTTCCTTCTATAGCTATACGAGCCTACTTTCCCGTATACACCAACAGCAGTTTTTGATGCACACTGTTAGAAATTTCATCATAAAATTACGGTTAAATAACCGGCAGCAGTCTGTCCATCTAATTCACCGTTAAATTTACGGTTTGGAACATTTTTCTATCTTCACGGGATCTAACCATTTCCAATCAACTTGGTTAAAAAGCCGTAAATACGAAAGTTTACGGTTTTATAACCATTTAAAAATGGTTTCAAAACAAAATTTTTACCGTTTTTGCACAATTTCGAAGCGTAGAATCTTCGAGGCGTGGAAACCGTAAACGAAGCTTGCTGGAATCAAACCCAGGTCTACAGGAACACCAACCTTGCTCGCTAGCCATTCGGCCATCTAAACCACGGGAAGCGGCCGTTTATTTATCAATAAATCTTCTTTCCCAACAGGCAAACTGCCTTAAAATTGAGATTTCAGTTTTTGATTGGATCCAAAGTCATTTTTAGTCTAAATTTACTGTATATTGACGAAAATCATTTTATTTGCGGCAAAAATTAAAATACAAACAAGCTCCAGCAGCTCAAATGATGGGTTCGCTCATTCGCAAACAGTTCGGGAATCCGATGTCTCCAATTTTTGATTTACGCGTGTATGTATTTCTATTTAGTAACTACTGCTTAAGTCACTTTTTTTTTCTTCTTTTTTTAATATACACATGCAGATTTTAACAGATAAATCCTTATTCCTATTTCAAAACAACGTACGACCGGTAAGGTTTCGCACCCAAGATGGACGCCCGATTCTTTTTGAGCGCTTGAAAATTACGGTTAGTTAAACGTACTTTAGGATAAACAGAGAATAAACGATTTTTTTCGCAATCAGCGGTGTGAGTACCATCTTTTTAATGGTTATTCAACTGTTGTAATTTAATATGGTAAAATAACAATCAAATAAATGGTTATTTTACTATTTTCTTACGGAAATTTTGAACAGTGCAGCTTTCTGTCTCTCATTCTTCTTTTGCTTGAATACCTGCAATATTCTGTATTTATTCCTTCATTCTTTCATTTAGTTATTCATTTTTTCATTCATTTACTAATTCATTCATTCACTCATTTATTAATTCATTCTTTCGCTCATTAATTTATTCATTCATTCATTCATTCATTCATTTAGAAATATCCTTAAAAATATCAAAAAAATTCATGGGAAAATAGGCTTGTTTAGTTCTAAATATACTTCGTATCTGTACATGTTCGGCATTTTAAGATGGTTCCAAAAAAGTTTGTTCCAAGCAAATTCTTTCGTTAGATCACGATTTATATAGGATTGAAATTTCCTTGTAATCGCTGTTATTTTTTTTAACATTTCATAATTGAACAAAAATTGTTCAAAGAAAAAAATATTTCACTCCGAGAACTCCTTCGAATAAGCTTGTTCAAAGGAACTTGGATGTTATGTTCAGGAATTATATAATTTGCTTCGTATTTCCCCAAAGGCACTAATGTTATGCTTTTTTTTTTTTTTTATACTGTTTAAGAAATAAGAGAAAAATTGTTGAAATCAAAAAATAAAAGATGTAAATGAGATGTCCTCGCCGAGATCTTTCGAATACACAAAAGAAAAATCTTTCAAATCGGACAATTCCCTCATAGTTATTGGGGAGAGGGAGATAGACCGAGAGGCACATTTTTTCCCATCTAAAAACCCTACTTTCAAATAGTCGTTTTTCAATCTTTAGTTAATTACTTCACTTATTTTTGATTTTTCTTCATTTTTAGCCTACTTTCCCGTAAAAGTAAAAAAAAATAATAATAAAGCATGAAAGAAGGCTTAATGTATCGTGAAAATATCGTTAAAAATCAAGAAAAGTCAAAAATAAGTGAAGTAATTAAATAAAGATTGAAAAATAAAAAATTTGAAAGTAGGGTATTGAGATGGGGAAAAAGTGTGTCTGTCGGTCTGTCGGTCTGTCTCTCTGTCGGTCGGTCTGTCTGTCGGTCTGTCTGTCTATCGGTCTGTCTGTCTGTCGGTCTGTCCCCCCCCCCCCTAATAACTTTTGAACGAATTGTCCGATTGGAAAAAAATTTTTTGCATTCGAAAGATCTCAACGAGGACATCTCATTTTTATATTTTACTTCTTTATTTGAACAAATTTTTGTTCAATTTTGAACAGTTCAAAAAATTTTAACATTAGCGCCTAGGGACAAAATTGAAGCAAATTCTGTAAACTCTGGGCACAAGAGCCAAGTTCCTATTGAAAGCTTATTGAAAGGAGTTCTCGGCGTGAAATATTGATTTGAACAGTTTTTGTTCATTTTTGAACAGTTCAAAAAATTAACACAGAGCTTACGGGGAAATTTCAACCCTATATAAATCCTGATCTAACGGACCGATTTGCTTGGAACAAACTTTATCGGAAAGCTCTTATAACGTAGAACATGTAGAAATAGAAAGTTTATCCAGAACTTACGAGCCTATTTTGCTATGAAATTTTTTGATCGGGATTTTCAAGGATATTTCTCAGTGACTCAATGAGTGAAATAATGAATGAATGAATAAATGAAAGAGTGAAAGAATAAATCAATGAATAAATGAATGAGGAAAAGAATGAATGAATAAATTATTGAATAAATGAAAATATAAATAAATAAATGAATAAATACATGAATGCGTAAATGAATGAATAAACACTTGAATGAGGTAACGAATGAATGAATAAATGCATGGCTGAATAAATGAAAGAATGAATGAGTGAGTGAATGAATATGTATTATCCGTTGAAAAAGGTATATTTGAAGCAATTAAGAACTAAAGATAAATAAGAAAGAGAGAGAAAGAGATAGCTAGATTATAAATTTGAATTTGGTGTATACGGGAAAGTAGGCTCGTATAGTTCTAGACGGAACTTCTTGTTAACGTTATTTTCACGTTACATTAATAAGACATTTTCCATACTTTTTTTGTTTACGGTAAAGAAGGCTGAAAAAATAATGTCTCTAAAAAAAGGACAATAGCAGGTAATGAGTCAACGAAATTTATATAATAAAAGATACATACATTTCTCACGAAGATACAACTAATAAACAACAAATAATTAAAAATATATTTCTATACTGTAATAATAAAAAAATCCACGTCAAGAAAGCCCAAATAAACATTAAAATGCAGACATATGTTTCGGGATTGCTTGGAATCCCTTTTTCAATGCGATAGGGAGATTTTAGATGCAAAAACATTCTATAGTTTATTAGAAATTCATAACTGAATTTCCAAAACTTTTAAGCCATTTTATTAAAACTTTTAAAACTTCAAAAATTTTAAATTACAACTAATGCATAATAGCAACTGCTCTGTCAAGAAGACTGAAGATTTCGCAATGTGTCAATATTACAGCAAGATGTCGAGTATATATTTCCAGACATCTTTAATGAACCTAAATGTATAATACATATTATCATCGTTAGAACATCATAAACAGCTGCAAAATAATACATTAAGATCACAGCAAACATATGTGACTTGAGATTCAAAATAATTCTAAGGAAACGCAAAGATTGACAAACGGTATTAAACAAGGGTAATTAACGCAATGCTTTCTGATTGTAAACAAGACTCCGAATAAATCTTTACTCATTTCAAACTAAAGTTAACTATTCAATAAGATGTCAAAGCAAGTTGCAACGTCAAGTTGTTTTATCCTCAACAAACGAACAGTAATATAGTTTCAATATTAAATTGTATCTTTACTTCGGAAATAGCTAATAAGTATGTAACAAAGCATGACGTTGCTTGAAAGGCTCTTCCGAAGTAAAATGGTTCACAACGGAATGCATGTTAATCTTTTCTAGTTGTTCCAAAACTAAGAATTGTTTGCTAGGTTCAATTAGTGTTTGACAGCAATTTGAATTTACGTTCTGGAAGCATATGTATACTCGTGAACGAAAGAGATAATGTTGTGAGTTTTATACAACAAGTTACATAATGCTGAAGAATGAATGGAATTACTATTCAAGGGTCAATCTGCTTCTGGAACCGATATTTTTCGTTAGATTAGTTTTATGTCTGTTATTAGTTTTATTTCCTCGCTAACGTTATTTAATTAAACATACTAAAGGAAAAAAACCTCTGGGAATTTTGAAAACTATTGATAAAATAGAACTCGGAGAATAGAGTGAATATTAGCACATGTGAGAAATATATTGAAATAGTTTTAATAATTTCGATTAATGTTTAATAATTTCGTATTAGCGAAATTTTCTAAAAACGCTATAAATACTGATTTAGCACTAACTGCACAGTTGGGAAATTAATTTGAGGAAAAAAATTCTGATTTTCATTGCAAAATTTTAGTTTTAGATGCAGTTCCTTCATAAAACAAGTTATCCTACGAGACTTAAAACTTTATGAGAAGCAGAGTCATACCATTTGAGAACTCATATGATTGTAATTAATGATTGTTAATGAACAATTTTGAGCATTCCGTCTCTGAAGGGAATTCTTCAGGACGTTTGGCTTCATGTTGACGCTCTTTGACAATTATGCATTAAATATTGTGCACTAAATGCTTAGAAAAACAATGCAATCAATAACACATTCGATTCAAGGGCAAGAATTTCGATTCATTAACAATATCCAGTTTTGTTTAGAAAATTAATAAAAGAAGTTGATCAATCTGTCAAATTTTTAGTATAACATATTGTAGCAGTCTGGTAAAAATCCACAAAAAATAAATAAACAAGCAAAAATTAAAATGAATTTGAGCTATTTTTTCCTGTATAAAGTCACAAAATTTAACAGCTGCATAAGTAAACGTTGCGTAGGAGTTCGGGATCTGTATATATATTTTTTACTTTTGTTTATAAAGATTAGAAAGTTTAAATTGACAATACTTCAAATCTAGAGTTAAGGACAATGCAGACGATGAAATGTCAAAGTTCAGTATTCACCTAATTCATACTGCATTAAAACTTAATTTAAACTTTTTTTCCTTTTTTAAGACAACAGAGATGTAATATTTGAAATGTCTAAACTACTTACAACCTAAATTTGCTTTCTAAGGAATTTACTTTAAATGATGACCTTTTAATTAAAAGCTTTGAAGCCGTTACTGTAATCATCTGTATATGATAGCGCAGTTCTTACATCAAATCAAAATTATATCACTATTATTTTCTTCTTATTCATAGATTCCACAGGAGACTGCTGAAATAATGCGTTTCAACTGAAATAATGCGTTTGCAAATTTGTTTATTCTTTCGCAAAATTCTTTTCCTTTTTCCAGAGGGTTATTTGCTCGTTTGTTTTTCAATTCTCGCATGAGTGGTCCCTGTGTCTTTAAAGGGAGGAAACTCTACTGAGCGTAATGAGTTTATTCTTCTAAGAAATTGCGCACTTTTCTGTGATTCGTGAAGAAACACATCTAGCGGGGTGTAGAATCAGCAACAGCTGTCAACAGCTCTGCTGCAGTACGTGTAATGATAAAAGAAATTTGACTTTTTTTTTTACCTTAATTTCGTTAACGATTTTGTTCCTTTCTCTTTAGTTTTTTTTTTTTTTTACACTAAATAAAAACATGTACACGAACATCATGACAACAAGTTTTAATTTAATGTTATATTTATATTTTTTAAATTGAAAACACAAATATTTACAAAAGGTGCCTAAGAAACACTTTTCTTTTTCCTTGAGATACAAAAAAAAAAAATCATCATTGTGCTAAAATGCCTCAATTCATCAAAATATGACAGAACATTCAAACATCAAAAATGATTACTCTTAATGATTTTGAATTAATCACTTTTTTAACTTTTAATTTTTTAATAAATATTATTATTATGATATATTTTTTTAAGTAATTTTCTTTGAAATATAACAGGCAAATCTGTACGTGATGTTTCGAAATCATATATATATACATATCTGTGTGTGTGTGTTCTACTCAAACCCTGCAATATACTAAAAACGCTGGATATGGTACGATTTCTGATTGTTTTTTGTAGATTAAATTACTGGAGTATTATATTAAGGTATTTTAAAATTTTCTTCTTACCTTGGATATTTTAAAAATGTACCACTACTGATTATACTGATTATGTAAATGTGTTGTCAAGAAAGAGCATAAATACTTATGCTTTATATCAGTAATTCTAAATTGATTTTATAAATGTCACAGACGTGAAGAGCGATATATACAATTATATATGTATATTCTTTAACATATACATATATGTATGCCTGTGTGTGTGTGTGTGCTTTTATTTCAAATATTTTTTTCATATTATTTAAAGCAATCCTATATATAAAAATCCGAAAAACAAACTTATATTTGCATCTGTGTATCTATGGCGCGCTATCTCCTCACGAACGGCTAGGAGTTAAAATTCCAGTGAGGTAATAATTAAAAATACAAAAGTTTACAAAGCTTTATAGCCGTTTTATTGTATCTGCATTGTTGCCATTTCAACAATACAGTTGCCAGGCAATAAGGCAGCTGCCATTTTAACAATTTAAATTCTAATCAACATTTTTTGCACAGTAAGCCATCACTCTATTTGCTCTTCCTTAAACTCATGTGCTTAAATAAGTAGGAAAAAAATCACTTTTGCGATCGTTAATTTAAAGGTGATTTGAATTACCACTTCTGATAAATTTGATCCACAGAATTTTTTGAATTAAGCGTTCCACCAGAAAACGAGCAAATATTTGAGACATCCCGTGCAACGCCGGGCGACGCAGTAAGTTTATTCCTCTTATTCGTTATTTAAAAATGTGCTTCAAAAAACAGGCATCTTTCTAATCAATTCTGTGTTTCAAAATTTAACATGATTAGTTTTACGTAGTAAGTGCTGTTTGCAATTCACATAAATTTACTTTTTATAAAAACAGAATTTTTGGCAATCGAAAGCAACTAAGTGATCACGCGAACTTTAAATTCACATAAAGCTCACGTGACAACAGCTTATAAATATTTTTAAAAAACTAATGACTGTGTGTGTGTTTTTTTTTTAACAGTGAAGGGACGTACAGTAACTTATTTATAACTAAACTCATAATGCTTTTTTTTAACACCATTACACTATTTTTTGAAAGAAAACAAGATGTGTAAGACAAATGATCAAAATGCTTTGTGCTGTGAGTGAACAGGGCTCCTGTTCACTCAAAGCTTTCTAGTTGCGTAATGAGCGTTTCTTTTCTTTTTATTCTGAATTTGTGCTTTTTTACGTTGTTTTATCTTAGTACTTACAAAGACAAGATGTAGCTTCAAAATCATGAAACACATCATGATTTTCTTTCAAGCTGTCTATCATAGAGTAAATAAACAACAATAAATACTTTTTCTTTTAATTTAGCTACTGCTCTGTTCAAGATTAATTTATTTCTGCTGAAAATATAAATGAATGCATCAATCAAATCTTGCAAAGATAAAGCCAAAAAAAAGGGTTCCCTACAAACATAAAGCAAACATATGCGTTTTTTCCCTTGTAATTTATCTAACATGCAGCATCTAGTAATGTCAGAAAATAACACGTAGTCAAATAAAATACCAAAAAATATTATTTTACAAACTTGACGAGTCGATATGATGAAAACTTCATCCAATTTCAGCGTGAAGGTTTTCTCGATTCTTTTATTTTTCTCAAATATCAGGAGTAAAAATAATTTTTAAAAGTCTTCTTGAGGATTCTTGCTGTTCAATTCAACTTTATTTTCATCTAGCACCGTATATTTATCGCTGAATTCTCCTTCTTCGAGGTTAAGAAGCATTCAAGTGCGAAAAATTTTATCCTACATTCCTTCACACTTGACAATGGTATTGATTCTTCCAGAAGCGTGGATGCAGTCATGGAAAAGAATGGCAAATCCATAGAATTTTCAACTCGGAGGAGAAAAAATTCAACAAACAGAAAGCTGAAAATTTGTAATGGATTTTTTCGTTTTAAAGTAGATTGTTTATTTTAGTCTACACAAAAGACATTCCTTATTTTACTCTCTAAATCTTTTCAAGATGATATTTTCAACAAAAAATATAGATAGAAATGCTTTATCACTTAGTTTGTGACTTCGATATTTTTACAAAAAGCTGATGATTCACTTTGCTTCTTTAATTTATTGTATTATATATATATGTGTGTGTTGTGTAAATAAATAAATTACAATGTGTGTGTGTGAGTGTGTGTGCTCGCGTATATGTCTGTTGGTCTTAGACACAGTTAAGAATATGCATCTCGGAGCGGTTTTTTCGAAATTCAATTTGATTTCTTACATTTTTAACTTGAATTTTTGCCCCATTTTTCGTGTTATTTCTGTATTGGGAGGTGAGAAATTTCTGCACATCTTATCACTGTGCAGAAGTCAAAAGCCCTTTTTTTCTCTGCATAAGGTTAAATTTGTTCGAAATTTCTAAGTTTAAAGGCAGTGACGCATGAAATCCTAAAGAAGGGGACTTGTTTATTTTTCTTTTTTTTATGTATTTTTTAAGACTGTAAGGAATTAAATACACACTGTAAAAAAAATTTGTAAAACGAAAAAAAGGAAGCTGTTTCTTTAAATTTGCGAAGACATTTTAAACTAAATAATTAAATTTCTTGATAACAGCTTCTCAATAAAATTCCTGTTTTTCCCCATTCTGTAAGGCTGCAGTGAAAGATCTATTAAAATACGTGTAACTGAACACTTGAGATATGTGACTACCAGTTTGTAAATTGTAAACAATTGCATGAAAAAAATATGATAATGACTACCAATTATAAAATTGTCAAATAAAGGCATTATATTCTTTTGACTCACGATTTATTCTCAGCTCTAACGAGCAACTTAGTCTTTGGCTGCTTCTCTCACCTAGCAGCTACAGGAATTGCAGCAGAGTGAGCTCAATTGAACTTATCTTCGACTTTGTGTATTAAAAAAATAATTCAATATACTCACAAATGGCACCACTTCTGCTGCACATTATCTGTTAATTTACAGCATGTTATCTGTTTTCGTACTACGTAATTTCCTTTTTTAAAGACTTTGTAATTTCCTGTTTTTAAGTCTTTAATTTTACGTTACACGCCGGATAAATAATTTCCAGGAGCTTCTTATGTATTTTCGGCCAAACAAATTTGACATTGCAATAGAACTTGCAACATTATTTAAAAGGCCCTTTACATGTACGTTCTTAACAGCGTGACTGGCCGCGGCGCATCCAACCACGTTCAAGAACGCGAGTAAAACCGTGGCTTTCCAGAATGTGTCGCAATAATGCACCGCATTCTAAACCACGCACAACAACGAGCTCAGATGCGGGTCGTTCATTTGAGTCCCCTACAGAGTGGCGCATGGAATTTCGTGGAAAATAACGTTCCTCGTTCCGAGCTAACATTCTAAACGCAATAAAATGTATTTCATAAAAGAAAAATCATGAGAAAATTAGTTACAATAATATACACTTAGTAATACACACATCACTTTGAAATTTCGCGCACAAAACCCGAACAAAAGATTTTTTTACTGCAGAAGTAACAGCCTGCAGAATCATCCAATCATCCCACTTTAATGCGCGTATGCAAAATGCAACTTTTCTTGGTCGTCGCCTTGAACGCGCATCTGAGCTCAACGAGAAGTAGGAATTCCAAAAATTATGAATAGTGATAGATCTTTTAAAGTCTTGTTTATGAACGCAATTTTCTTTCTCCTTCAAGCCAGCTTTAAGCTGTCGTTTATTTTACACTAAATACTAAAATCCTCACTGGCACTGGATCTCTTATGTACCGAAGCAGTTCGAGAAATATACGAGTATAAGTTCTTTTTCAGTGAAAGAGTAACGCTTGCCGATGAGAGAAAAAAATACGAGCCTGAAGCATGAACCGTTTCTAAATTTTAGCAAATTTTTACTTAAAGAGACTTGGACTATTCCAAGAAAAGACTTGCTTCAGTTGTTTCTGAATGTTCCCTTACATAATTACTCACAACAATACGTTAACCTGCGATGACCTACTTTGTCAAAGTTTGACATTCTCCAGATTTGAATGCTTTGACTTTGAATAAACGTATTTGTTCAAAACTTCTTTTCTGCTGCTGATCATCAGTTTTCTTTTACACAATAATTCAAAATTGTTGGTCGACAAGATAGTAAACCCTGTGTAAAAGCGAGAAACTCTTCAATGCGATGAGAAGTTATTCTAAAAATATGTTTGCATCGACTCCGAGTAGATTATTTCCAGCAAAAGTGCCGATAGAACCGGTGGGTGTTCTTTTACACTATTTTACAACTGTGGGCTCTCCGGAGAAAAAAATCTTGTGTCGAAATGTATAACTCTCAAATTTGGTCAAATGTTGTTCTAGCAATTTATTTATTAATATATTTTTCTCGATGTAAAATATTCCTAGAAAAAGTCCTACTACAATCGTGTGTAGGCGTTCATTTAACTCTATTATTTACAACATAGCGGGTTTGCGCAAGTAATTTGCATTATAAACTTGTCTCATCTCCCTACTTAATATATATTTAATTCTATAAACGTAGCAAGTATAAATATTTAGTATTAGGTAAATCTCTTATTATTTTCATGTATATTTCTTTTTTAATTCTTCTACTTTGGTTCCGTGTTTTAGAACTATTCGTATTATTAAACTGCTATTAAAAGTAATATTACATAGCATACAATGCACATTTTTAATTCCCTGTGCTTTCAATAAGGAACTGGAATCGTACCCGAAAAAAAATTCTTTATTAAAGTGTCAGAAAGAAGCACAAAAGATAAAATGCCCTTGGGAACTATTCCCAACAAGAAAATAAGTGCACGGAAAAAAACAAGAGGAGCTGTCAAACATTTAATGATCTTTCAAAGAAATAAGTTAAAGCATTGAAAAAGAGAGAAAGCGGTTAAAAAAAAACCTTCAACATCACTTATTTTATAACGGTTAAATTTTATTGTACTTGATCACGTTTTCATCGCTGTACTTTGACAGGTCTCTAACTAACGAAACACTCTTAAAGTTGAAATTATTTTAACAGCATACATTTTAGAAACCTATAAAGGTTTAAATGGTCACCATGTGCAACTTGAGAGTAAAGACTTGAAAATGTGTTTCAGCAAACGATTTCAAAATGTTTAACAATATCTTTTGAGTGCATGTCATTGGAGTGATGTAAGATGTAATTTAACTGTTTTATAAAGAAAAAAAAAGTAAGTGTATTTTATTAGTGCAGTACATGTAATTAACGATACGAAGTACTTTTTATTTGAAAAATAAAATGTTTGAACAAAATTAAATATCACAGCTAGATGTGAATTCAGGTACTAACCCTTCATACAACAAAACAGATTTCTTTATCTTAAAGTTTTTGGTGTGTTTTTAATGTGAAAATAAAGAGAGAGGGAGCTTTTTATCTCAGCTTTCAGTCAGAACTCTTTATCTTAAATATTTTTGTTCTGTTTTAATGTGAAAATAGAGAGAGAGGAGTTTTTCATCTCAGCTCTCAGAAAGAAAAATATTTTTTTAAGTAAACTATTTTTAATTACCTGACCTAAAAATAATTAATTGGAAATTTTAGTCAGTGGCAATAGTTCGTTGAAAGCCTTATTTGCGAACTTAGCAAGTTTCAACCGACTGAGAAGTTGTCGACATTTTGTTAAAACTTACAAAATTCCACTAAGCGATTTGATATATCCTGTTTCTATGTGAATTACACATTAAGATTTCTAAAATTTCCTATTAAATCTATCAGAGTTTATAGTCGTTTAGGAAATTAACTGACTTTTACCTGGATGAGATATATGCTGAGTGGACGTAGTCAAATCTGGACTCATTTATAAACTGGAAACGGAAAATCAGCTCAGTGAGTTTTACCAGACAATTAAGATTCATTTCTATATGGCAATATGATATTTACCTTAAAATATAAATTTTTGAGCTAGTTCACTTTACCAGAACGACGACGATATATTACTAGCAGTGAATGAAATACAGCATTCCTTAGAAGCATTGCATGTGCGTTGTATAGAAGGCCTGTCTGGTTATACGAGTACATTACTGGTATAATATCTGCAGTGACGTTCCTTCTTGAATGGTGCATGGAGGCGACCCGGTAATTTGTAGTGTCACCTACAAATAATAGTGTCAATAATAATAGTGGAAATTTGTGGGGCCACCTATCCCGCCCCCTCCTTCAAAAAATATGCTGGGTTGCAAAATTCTTGCGCCACATAAACTTCTAACATGTAATTAGGCAATTTATAATATTGGTGCAGAAAAAAATGTAATATCACTATTTCAATGAACATCATCATTGAAAATCTCCTTGTATATTTATTTACTTATTTGTTTCTTAATATCTGCGTGCTCGTGTGTGTGTTTGTGTGAGATTAATACCGCATACGCAACCGTTCTTTAGTCATCAAAAGAGTTATACGAGCTTACTACTTATTACAAATAATTTGGTTCCACGATAACTTGATAAACAATCACATATGATTTAATTGCTTGGATAACCTTGTTTAACTAATTGTCTTAATTGTCATAAAAATTTTATAGTCTTACTTCGCATTACATACAAGTCGTTTCAGCATTTATTTGACCGAGGGCCATGTCTCTTTATTGAGAATATTTGTATAAGAAGAATATTATGCTATTATTTTTCCAAATTGCTCTATATATATCTTGCGTTCATATATGATAAGCCATTTGACAAATGCGTTTTTACTACTATAGAAAACCACTTATTTATTCAAATCAAAATCGCAACATAAAAAACGAGAAAGAAGTTGAAGTCCCACTTTTTTTAACCATTATTGAACGGAAGTCTTCCTGTAGGTTTTTTCGATTAAGCATTAAGAGCAGAAAAGTTTACGTTGTAAATATTTATTCCCAAATTTCACAGGATTACTTTCAGGTGAATCTGAAATCTGTTCGCCTGCAGTGTTTTCTGCTAATATTTGCTGGCACCGTGTCCTTTTATCCTTTAAGAAAACAACAAGATTCTAATTCTGATTAAACGCCATTTTCTTTTAACGGCGGTGATAATTTTTAAGCGTTTATTTATTTATTTATTTTGTAAATGGTGGCCTGTTTTCAGAAAATTATTCTTCAAATATATCGCCTGACTATATCTGCATGACGACAAAAATTTAATGCACTTTCATATCCAATGAGTTTATATAAATGCAAGTTCTAATTGGTTTTTACATTTCATGCACAGGTTCTTTGTTAGAAATTTACATCTTTCAGTCAATAGCAATATGCATAATTTTTAAATACGCAGCCACAAGTTACACTAACTTAAGCAAATCACTTTATTTTCTACCTTAACAGTTTATATAATAAAATAATTTTTATAAAAAAACAGAACCGACTTCATGACTTTATGAATTGCGCTAAAAATTGAAAAATAAATTCATTCTTTAAACAACATCGATGTGACTTTTAAACATAGTTTTAGAAGTCGGTGCAAAATTAGGATAGACAAAATCGTTTGTAATCATGAATCCAATTACAAATATATATATTTTCTCAGAATTATGAACAGTTCCAATAGGAAGTAGCAAATAGTATAATATTATTTAGACTCATAATTTTGCACCGACTTCTAAAACTATGTTTAAAAGTCACATCGATGTTGTTTAAAGAATGAATTTATTTTTCAATTTTTAGCGCAATTCATAATTTGAAGTCGGTTCTGTTTTTTTATAAAAATTATTTTATTTTATTCTTTTTAGTGTAAATACATTTTTTATATAAATACTCTATTTTTTAAAAAATCCATATCAAAGGGCAAAACTTCTTTGCATTAATGGCACTAAAAACTAATCATTTGTATGATAAACTTATTGGATTAATTTTTGACAGAGAAGCCTTCAGTCAAACTCTTTCAGTAATGTCTTTTAATATTATAGCCTATGACCACAAACAGGTTTTCAACAATGACTTTTATATTTATGAATAGATTTCCCAACAAAGAAAAATCAAGCCTAGCCTTTCCAATTAAAATAAAAAATACTTATTTTTCACCCGTAACGTTTTTTCTAAAAAACAAATGTAGTCAAATTGATGTGCAATATTCGTGTTAGATGACCCTCTATCGATTGAAGAAAAAGATCATCAAAATCGGTTCATTTAGTCAAAAGTTATGAATGAAAAAACAAAAAAAGTACTACATTTCTACCAATTACTTTTGTTCTATTTATCGAATATGGTCAAACGAATGTACAGGACCTATGGGAAACCACCCTCGATCGATTGAAAAAAAAATCATCAAAATCGGTTCATTTAGTCAAAAGTTATGGATGAAAAAACAAAAAAAGTACTACATTTCTACCAATTACTTTTGTTCTATTTATCGAATATGGTCAAACGAATGTACAGGACCTATGGGAAACCACCCTCGATCGATTGAAAAAAAAATCATCAAAATCGCTTCATCCGGTGCGAAGTTATGAGTGGACAAACAAACAAAAAAAAACGACATACATACACTATGAATGTATAACCTCCTTCCTTTGTGAAGTCGGTTAAAAAATAGCTCATTATAATTTTAGCTGTTGGCATTTTAGCTGTCCTTGTATAACGTATGCTTACCATTAATTTGTGTATATTTGATTGGCATATTTTAATGTCATAAATTTTGTAACCTTAGAATCCTTGCAATTAAGATATTTTTATTTCCCTGAAGAAATATCGGATTAATATGGATTGAACTGTAAGATTCATGAGTATCTTTAAAAAGTTGGACTTCTGTATGAAGAGTATATCAACGATAACGATTCAATCATATTTCGCCGAGATTGGGATTGGAAAAAAGAAAGGTCGCTCATAATATAAAGAAACGTGACTGGACTGGGGACAAAAGGTAATCAATTTCTCTTCGAAGCATTTCATCTCTTCATGTGTTACGTCGCAAGATTCCAGATGAAATAATGTTACATAAGAAATCTGCGTACCTCTAAATTATCGTTCTTGGTAACGCATTCCTCGCAATCATAACATTCGTTTAGATGCTTTGTTGATAATCTTTGTAGCATTCTTTATTATATAGAAATCATTCCCTGTTTCTGTTACAGAGACAGTTCCTACATTTCTCACAGTAATTACTGAGCAAGAATCGATATGCAAAATAATAATTTTTAAGACTTTGAAGTTGAGTAGCATTCTTCTATCAATAAAACTTCATTTCCTTAAAGAAAAACATTCTTGCTTATTTTCTTGCAACGTTCACCGGAAAGTTTTTATGTACCATTTTATTTCACGAGAAAACTATACTTCCTATTTGTTGAAAAAGTAGAAATAGAATTGTTGTTTACAATATTTTTCAAGTTGATTGAAGTTAAAAATGATTTTGAGTTAATGTTACATAAACATTTTTCGTAATTATTACTGAGCATAAAATTGAAGAACACATTCTGTTCAAAAGACTGTTCAAAATGCATTTTCATACTGATTGTATCCTCCCCCATAACATTTCCTAAAAATATTCTTACCCTTTATCTTACAACGTCACCTAAAAGAGTTTACCTCCTATTTCGACCTAAGGGAGAAGGATATTTCTTATTAGTTGACAAACAAGTCAAATAGCTTTTGTACAATATAGTGTCGAGCTCACTTAATATTTTGATGTTGTAAGGGAGATTTTATTACTGAATTAATTAAATAAACTTGAAATGTGCATTAAAAATAACTACTAACATTTTTTGTAGAAATCATAGATTTTACTTCTATGAGTAATATTTGAACTTAACTTAATGAAATAATGGTCAGTGGTTTACTTTATATTTTGCAGTAGATGGGTTTAAATAAAGTAAGATCATTAAATGTCACACATACCTTTGAAAGCAGAAATTATAAAACCATACAAAATTAAAATCTAAATAGTATCACTTAAGTATTCAGTTCGTCTGAGAAATTTTATGCTTCTGAAACTTTTATTGTTTTATCACGTAATCCACCAAAAAAAAAAAACATTATACTGTAGTATAAAAACCGCTCCTGTATTACGTTTATGCGTTTCAACTCAGATAAATGGTTATCCACAGCAGGAACAACGCCTCGTATTGCAACATATTTTTCTTAAAGAAGAAATAAATATGATCTACTAATTTTAGAACTTTGTTTTAGTATAACTTTGTTTTAATATAATTTTAGAACTTTGGTTTAATAGTTAGTTTTTCACTTTGACTATGTCTCACAAAGTCATCTGATCTGTGAGTGAGTTACCTGACTTTTATCTAACAGTTTCGAGCAAATGTGCCTTTTGCAAACAATTATTTGAGTTCATGTGTGCAATAGGGCTTAGTTCATGCAGATGTTTTGTGTTAATTGAGCAATGATTAATTCATAGTGCACGATGTGGTCAACACACCGTGCAGCAAATCAGAAATTTAACTTCTGGCTATTGATTTCTAAAGGCGCAGCAAGAGTTAAGCGCGGGTCTGTAAGCTACGATAACGTTAAGGAAGAAAAATAGAGCTGTAAGAATTCTATCGTTTTCTGTTTGAACTTTTGCTGTAGATAAAAGGAAAGAAAACAAGTGTTCCGAAAGAAAACACCATGAAAAAGAATTCAATTTTAAAGCTTGAGCGACAGCGGCAACTATTTCCCTTCTGTGAGGCAACAGTAGGTCACAAGAAAACGAACATTGGCAAGGGCCTATTCTATTCTGCCCTTCCCCCGTTCTCCTTCTGTACGTCTTTTTAGCATTTCAGAAAAGCTTTAGAGGAATGTTTGAATTGAAATAATATATCCGAGAAAATATTCTCTCTTATTTTTCTTGCTTTAAAACCGAAAGAACAGTCACTTTTTTTTCCAGAATGGTTCCTTTTTTTTCAGAATGGTTTAAAAAGCTTTCTTATTCCATTATTGTTAAACTCTTTGCATTGCAAATACTACGCGTTTATGATCTTCTAGTGAAAGGTAAATAGATCTATGCATATTTAATAAAACTAACTTGCTCTTTCGAACTATTTGTGTAGGACAATTCGTGTTTTACTTAGAAAGCGTTCGGCAGATATAAAAGAGAATATACAAGAAACAATGTCATCAAACACATTGCACGTAAAAGAAAACTTTCGTCATTAGGTTAATTATGGCTTAGGCTTACGTACAATTTTAATTTACATAATTTATTCCGAGCTCTTAAATGGTTTCGGGGTCCCTGAAGATGTACCCTGCTAGTATGTACAGTACAGGGTGCAGCAAATCAAACAGTGCAGTTTTGAAAGTTTAAAAACGATGCAACTTACAGAAATGAGGTTCATTTTATTTTTTCCAGTACGTCATTACATTTTATACATTAAGTTTCAAAAATTATATCAGAAAGATGATGGCCGCTAGCAGCGATACATTGATGATTTCTGAAGTTTTCGGCCGCATTTTGAACCATTTCGATTCGTATAGCTGCGATTTCCTCCCGAATTTGCTCTTTGAGTTCTTCCAAGGGGTGAAACCGATTTTGAACCTTTTGGCTTCACTTAGACCTAGAAGACGAAGTCACACATGACGCGCAAGGTAAAAGAGCAGCCGGAAAGCCCTATCAGTTACAATGAAAAAACGGCCATTTTCAAAAAACGTACGGAGGGAAAAGCCACGATGTTAATTGGACATAGCCATGGTAAAGACTGACAACGGCACTGCCCACTTGACAAAATGAGACTCCTCCGATCTTTATATCCCCACCATCCGGGGAGTACCAATCTTTCAAAACTGCACTGTTTGATTTGCCGTACCCAGTATATATGTAAGCAAATGATTTTCTTTAATAATGTGTTCCCCTCATAGGATGCTAAATTTTGCTGAAAAATAAATACGACTAACAAGTTTCAAATAATTATAAATTTCTTTGTATTTCAAGAAAGTACAAATCTATTCGAAAATCCACTGAGAAAACTGAATATTTCTCAACTGAATCTTAATGCAAGTAATAATTCATTTAATTGTACAAAAGTATATAAAGTAAGCAGATTACGCTCAAGATCGATACGTACATATGAATTATTCTAGTGTCTGCATATGCACTATTTTCTTTTCAAGGAATTCATAGCCTTTATATCAGTTTTAAACTAGTAGAGAAATCAGTACAAATAACAGCCTAAAGAAAAATCGCATTCATTTGCGCAACACAAACCCACAAATTTATTCCATCAACCGAAATCTAAAAATCGAAGATTTCCAAATTCGTCGTCATTCAAGTAAATTGCATCTTTTAAAGAGAGTTTTCATGGGAATATCCACCATTCATCATAACGTGAAGCCATCTAAGCTGACTCGGCCAGGGGAATATCAAAGAGACTTTTGAAAAGGGAAAAAGAAACAAATAATCCCTGAGAGATAAAGACTTTCTTTGCGAGAAATGATGACAAAGAAATAGTGTACACATATTGAGGATTAATGGCGCAGAAATGGCTTTTGCTTTTGTGCTCAGTTTTTGGATGTAATTCATGATTCATTATGTTTAACGGAGTCTGTCGAGATCAAATGGCAATGAAAGTCTGGGTCCTTTCTCTATTTCTTTTTATTTCTCTATCATCATTAAAATATTTGGGATAGGATCGAATAGCTATTTAGGGTAACTTATGGTCTTTTTTCAAATTTCCTTCAATTACTAAATGTTTCTGACCGAAAAGAGTTTTAAAATTTTATTCAAGAAGCAAAGTTTTTTTTTTTTTTTTGTTAAAACAAATTTTATATATGAAATACGTGATAAAAATTTTACACGAGAAAGATATCTTTTGTGGCATACTTTTACTTGTTCAAATATTATTATTATTACTTTCTATTTTCTTTGTTTATTTTTTTATTTATTTTTATTTATTTATTTATTTATTTATTTTAAATGTAAAATTTTTGCTCGTTGTTCGAGTAGACATTAAGTAAAATTAAAATGCCGAGTTCAACTATCGCGTACAAGATTTCGTAGCTTTCGTAGAAAATAATTTCATAGTAACTACATAATATTAACTACATATTTTTATAACTACATATTTTTATAACCTAAAATAAGGTAGTGGTAGCCTAGCGGTTAGGATGTCGAGCTTCGCATTAGAAGATCTCGGATTCGATACTCGAGCGGCTGAAGAACCCCCCCCCCCCCATGTACACTTGGGGATACGTGCATGTACAATCCGTGGACCCTAAAGTCTCGAGGCAGTTCCGAGGGTACCGGTGGGTGGAGATTTTCCCTTCTCTTCACTCATAGGTCTAAAAAGGAAGGTGGCGTATTTGTGGTAGCACAATCTGGTATTATCCAAGTACATTTTGAGCAAAGTCGTACTTCTACTATTATCGATCAGCTTAAAACGGAAGGTGCTCCTTACAGCCTTAATTCCTAGTCGCTCCGTGAAAGGAATCTTGCACTTCGAAGTCGCATTAGACACAACAACCTAAAATAAATTGACCTGTCCTAGAATCCTCTTTTAATGAAGTTTTAAAATAGGGATATAACGAATATTCGGCCACTATTCGGTATTCGGCCTGGCCGAATAGTCATTTCATCACCCAGCCGAATATTCGGCCTGGCCGAATACTGGGTAAGGTCAAATTCGGCCTGGCCGAATAGTTCTGCTACAGTAAAAAAGTAAAAAAATTAAGAAATTAGTAGATTTTAAACATTTAAAATTGTATTATAATTATTCCAAAAGAATACATTAGTCCACTATAGTTTTAATAAATAAAAATAATTTATAATTAGCTATTTTTTTAATCTTGTTTTAGGCTTGACTAAGCAAAAATACATTTTAAAGTTGTAATATTGTATTTTATATTTAGCATTTGCTCCCAAAAAGCTGCCAATAGTTAATTATAATGGAGAATATGATAAATTCATTTTGTTATTATTAACAAAGTGGAAGCCAGACTTTGTTTGGGTAGACTGATTTATTGTGAATATTGGGTTAGATAGAAATGTGAAAAGCCCAGAATATATCATGAATATTTAGATAGCATAAGTTATTGTGGTTTTTGAAAATAAAAACATATTCCAGTTAAGTGCATTAAATTTTAATAGATCTTTTAAAATTAGGTATGTAAAAAGCCCCATAAAATAAAAATATTAACTTTTATAACTTTTAAAATTTCTTCATAAAACAGTTTTGAGCAAGGTAAAAATTCATTACGCACTAGTATTTCTTTCATTGCAATTAAATAATTAGTAAAATGATGCTAATGCTTACTACCGTAAAACGTGTCATTTCTATTTTGCTTGTGGGGGGAGGGGGGGGTTTATTACATTCAAAACAATAGTGAAAATAGATTAATTTTAAATAGTTCTAAATTCTTAACAAACAGAATTAAATCATACATCATAGATTGTGTGTAATTGGTGTTTGACTTTGCGAATAATTTTTAAATTCGACAAATTCTTTCTATTACAACGACTTTCTAGAAATTTTAATATTCGACCGCCGAATATTCGGTATTCGGTCTAGCCGAATCTTTGGTATTCGGCTATTCGGCCAAATCACTATTCGTTACATCCATATTTTAAAATCAGAGCATCAAAAACTTTATATCTCTTCAATACGTCATTTACCGTCACAATTTAACATTCTTCATTTCGAAATACTTCACATAAATTGCACAGCACTGCTAATGTTCACTTTTTTTTTCTTTTTTTTTTGGAGGTCAGATGATGAAATGCTAAATTATGAAAAAATTACGGATGAATTCCTGGCCAACGCTTGGAAAATAACTATAATAATGTTATTGTAGTTACTATGAAATTATTTTATGTCTCATACAGTGATTGGTGCAGTGTCAGTAATGAATGATAATTACAGAACATATTTGCAAAAATATTGCATGCACCTGTTCCGAAGTGACAAAGAGCTACTATTTTAATGCAAAATAAGCTTTGACTTTCCAGACGTAAAGAGGAACTAAAATGAAGATGCCCCATTTTTCAATAAAATTTTTAAAAAAAAATCTGTTATCTATAGACCTGCTTTTATGACGCGAACTGGCGATCCTTGTGCATGGATACAGTCTTATAAGGTTATACGGTCCTACAAATCAGTTGACCCATCGACTATGCTAACTCCGCTGCCCCTCAAAATAAATGTTCAAATGTTTCGAACTAAGTGTTTTAAATGGCATTAAGCGTTTATCTTTGCCTGTATCGTCTTTTAACTACCTTTTTGGGGAAAGAAATTGGAAATAAAGGAATTTCTTGAACCTATAACGAAGCTTCCGTTTCAGATTAATTTCTCGGAAAGTTTCATTTCAAGTTTAAGAATAATGTTTGCAATTTCAATAATAGTAATGATAAATCTACAGAAAAAAAACGCATGGCAAATAAATTTTTTCATTCTCATTAGGTTAAGTTATATATAACTACTTTGCTCTCAAATGTTTTTCACCTTGCTTTTACATGATATACAGCTTCAAAAACAATGAAACATATTTTATGAGAATAATAGATTATACCACCTCTTTCAGCATCTTTAAGAAGTGATATAATTACAAAAGTAATATTTTTTTTCTTATTTATGATAAAAGAACAAATAAATGCATACATGAAATTAAAATAAATCAAAACAGTTTTCGAAAAATAAAAAATTTGATATGCAGTTTAATGTTCAGACAAATGTTTTCCTTTGCCTTTTTTTTTTTTTTTTTGAAAATGAGCAATATTTATTTCCTACTGATACTGAAATATATTGCGGAACTTCTTCTAACAGAGTAATTCTGAAAAGTATTTTACAGTACATTACTAAAGAACCAGAAAGGAGATACTTAAATACTGAAATGAGTTTTAGAAATTCAAAAGAAATAGAACGATTGCTGTCGAATAACGTTCAAATTTCACCCCATCTTAGAGAAAAGTAATTTATTACTTTCCGTGTCTCTTTGCATTTTCCCAACATTCATTATTTATTCCATGAAATTCAAATTTTTCAGTATTTATTTCCCTCATGAAGTAATTAAAACTTCTCTTACCGAAGTTAGAACTTCAGTTTTCATGCAATCAATATGGAAAAGAGCAGAAATCGAGACAGGCGGTCAATCAACATTCCCCTGTGGCGCATGATCATGATATAGAATTCGTTTTCAGTACCATTTGCGGTGCATTTGTTTCTACTCTTATTCCCTTAACGGGATTTCACTGATTGCCTAAAATTATCTTTCATTAAAATCATAACCACAGTAGGTAATAATTTTTAATGAAAGATGGTTTTTAAATCTTGCTTCCTTTGCATTTCTAAATTTCAAGCTCAGCTCTGATATACATCCAGTATTATTAATATTTCTGCAATTAGGGCACAGATTTGTCCTTTCAGTAATCCATCGCAAATATAATGGTTGACAAAGTCATTTGCGGAAATTTATGGTCGCAGTTGTGGAATTTAATATTATTCTGTGATCAAAAACTCGTTTCGGAATATTGTTGTGCTTAAATACACATTAAAAGTTTTGATTTAGAATCATTTTACAGCTATGTGTGATATAAAATAAATTATGCAGAAATTTTGTAAATAATTTTAGTTTGATATGTATCGAAGCATTCGCGTGTTCTGTATTTGCCTGTAGGTGCCCCTATGAGAAATAATGCTTAAAGTAACCTGAAAATTGCAAATGATAACTTCGCACAGCAACAATTTTAACCTAAAACGCAACGTATTAATTCACATGATCTAAATTTTCAAAATTGTGATTTGAAGGCTTATTTATTCAGCTTCAGTGCAGAGCAATAAAAGTACGTGACAAAAATAGTTTAGACTTACTAGAAAACGATCATAAATAAATAATAAATTCATTCGACAAATTAAGAAAACAACAGTAAGAAATATAAATTTTGTTCTACCGCTCAGCTGATAAATGTGACCATCGAATGCTTCATAAATCAATATTTCTGTACTGTAAAAGTTTTAGTTATAAACATAGCAGTTAACTAAACTCTATGTAACCGAAATAACTCTGATAAAAATAGGTATATACTTTATTGTAAGATAATTGCATTATCGTAGAATTGAACAAGAAAATTATTATTTACGATGTAAATACAAATCCTTTCAGGTATTTCAATATTTTTTAATTAAAACTTTTACGCAACAAAAGTATTTTTATTGACAATTTTTGTCTGCCTAATACTGAGTCAAAAATTTTAAATTGGTGTTCTTGGGATTCATTTTTCAAAAGGTGAAAAATATTTCGTTTTGACATAATTTCGTGTCGATTTCCACTAAAAAAACTTTAAAAAGAGTATTTTTGTTAGAATTCATGTCATGAGAAGCTTGTCAACAATAATCAATCCTTTAACGAAACACCGTTACCAAAACAGCTAAATTACACATTTCATTTCATTTTATTTTTCTGCAAGACAAATAATTTCTATTTATTGCGCAAAACCACTCTTATCAGTTCATAAAGACCTAAAATGTAAATGAAAATGAACGAAAGACTAAAATCTGAATTTTTAATTTTCTCTTTGCACTCCTTCCACGCTTGGGAATCATACTGATCAAATCTCTACCGTTTCACTGAACTCATTTCGTTAATATTTATGAGCGTTCTCCAAGGAAAATGAAGCATCATTTGGTACTCCAATATATGACAAACAAATAAATGCATTACATTATCGCTTTATTGGTCGTTATTTGTCTAAATATATCAGATTCTTGAAGCAGAAATTTGCTTTCGATAGATTTCCGTTGAGGATGTCGAGATATGTAAGTGTACACTTAGTTGCTACAAATCACTAAAAGTAGGAATGGATGTTAATACAATCAAATACTTCCTCGTCTGAATTGCTTTTTTTTTATATTTTGTTTCTTACACTCAAGGGAATTATTTTGAAAATGAAAACGGTTCAATTTTTTAAACTTTCGAATAATGTCGTTTTTGTGAGAACAGTTTTTCTTGATGGTCAGTGAATGATACTTTCTCACAGTAAACTGTTTAAATGAATGTGTATCTATAAAGATAGATTAATAGAAAGGTATGTAGACTGATAGATAGATAAACTTATAGATGGTAGATAGATAGAGAGAGGAGGGAGAGATATGTATAGATATACAGCTATACACAATTACTAAATATGAAAGTTGCTGCATTTTTTGTACTTTCCACTTATTTTAGAGAGAACTGAAATTTACAACCATTATTAAAAATTTCCGTAAGGAAATAGTGAAATAATAATTTATTTGATTGTTATTTTACCATATTTAATAACAAAAGTTGAATAACCATTAAAAAGATGGTACTGAAACCGCTGATTGCGAAAAAATTCGTTTATTCTCTGTGTCTACTAAAGAACGGTTAACTAATCGTAATTTACAAGCACTCAGTAAGAATCGGGCGTCCATCTTGGTTGCGAAGCCTTACCGGTCGTAAGTTGTTGTTAAAATATGAGTAAAGATTTATCAGTTCAAATCTGCATGTGTATATATAAAAAAAAAAAAAGAAGAAGAAAGTGGCTTAAGCAGTCTTTACTAAACAGGAAGACATAAACACGTAAATCAAAAATTGGAGACATCGGATTCCCGAACTGTTTGCAAATGAGCAAACCCATCATTCGAGATGCTGAAGGTTGTTTGTATTTTAATTTTTGCAGCAAATAAAATGATTTTCGTCAATACACAGTAAATTTAGACCAAAGATGGCTTTAGATCCAATCAAAAACTGAAATCTCAATTTTAATGTAGTTTCACTGTTAAAAAGAAAGATTTATTGATAAATAAACGACCGCTTTGTGTGGTGCAGATGGCCGAATGGTTAGAGAGGAAGGTTGGTGTGCTTTCCACCCGGGTTCGATTCCCGCAAGCTTCGATTACGGTTTCTACGCATCAAAGATTCTACACCTCGAAAAGGTTCAAAAACGGTAAAAATTCTGTTTTGAAACCATTTTTAAATGGTTATAAAACCGTAAACTTTTGTATTTATGTCTTTTTAACCAAGCTGATTGGAAATGGTTAGGTCCCGTAAAGGTAGAAAAATGTTCCTAACCGTAAATTTAACGGTGAATTAGATGGGCAGATAGCTGCCGGTCATTTAACCGTAATTTCATGATGAAATTTCTAACAGTAAAGAATATTATAATCAAAATGGTAGTTTTTCAATTACGTTTTTAAGGTATATAATTTGTCAATGTTTCTTTTAAAATCTATGCTGTTTTAGCATATTTTTTTTTTTCCTTGCTAATGGGGCTGCGTACGGTCACTATCCTTTGCAGACCTAGTGCATTCCCCGAAAACCAGCATCAATTCTTTCAAGTAGCACCACTATTGGCATATGCCGTTTACCACTTGAGAATTTTGACGCTCAGTTTCCCCCTAAATGGCGGCACATGAGCTCCAAATAACGCGAAACTGCACTGGGAATTTAATTTTGCCGAGAGTACTCACGCAAAATATATACTCAAGGAATCTTTAACGCCGCATAATCATACGACATGGGCGCTGACGATTTTCTGCGTCTTGAAAATCCATCGACTTGGGCCAGGTTTGATCCCACGAACTTCGGCGTACGAGGCCAGTGCCTTACCACTACGCCACCCTGCCTACGTTTTAGCGTAAATATATTTTCTAATAAGCGATGTGGGATTGATCCTAAACGTACGCACATTTTTCAATCAGTTTGTATTTACAGCAAACAGAATGAAATGTTAAAAATATCAGAAAAAAACTGATTTCATAACAGAATCGGGTAGGGGAGGGGATCAATAAAACTATTATTCACATAATCGTAACTTCTCTATTGCTCTTAAAGAAAAAAATGCTTGTTCTTTAAATTTTCTGTTCGTTCTTTGTATAATTTCTGAAATCGGTGCAAAAACTACACATAAAATTACGTAACACTAAATCAAAAATACATATAGATCTTTAAATGTACACAGAATTTGCTCTTTCAACTAAAACATTAGGGCTGACAACCAGTGAGAGCCGTGCCATTTTGTGATATTATCACTGGTTCGAGTACTTACAACCCCTCCTTATAAAATAATGCCTGACCTTCCATCTATAAGAAGTGCTTTATTATTTTTTTTTTTTTTTTTTTTGAGAAAGAGAGAGAGTAATTGGCAATTAATTTTAAATACTCATCATGTTTATTTTTCAAAGCTAGCTAAATGAGAGTGTTGAAGTTAACAACCGTTAAATTGTTTAATTAATTATACTTCCGCTGTAACTCCTAACGACCCACATAAAAGTAAACTCGCTTGACATTTGTTAGTTTTCATACAATTTTTTTTTTTCAAAAATTAAAACTATATACAGTAAAACCTGTAAAGTTGACCATCTCTCTAAGTTGACCACTAAAGTGCTGCACCGCAAGTGGTTAACGTACTCAGGTTTCACTGTTCGCAAAAATATGCGTTCACTTGGTTCTTTTTTTTTTCCCCCCGTCCAGACAGTTGTAATGCGGTTTAAAACTGCCATTGAAATGCAGTAATCGTTAAAGCAGTGAGCAGCTAGAATGGAAGAAAGGCATAGGTTCATAATGGCAAGTGTAATACCAACCCGTGTAAGTTGAACAGTGGGAAAAGGACATACAGTGAAACCTGTGTAAGTTGACCACTTGCGGTGCAGCACTTTAGTGGTCAATTTATAGAGGGTGAAGGGCTAATTCCGTTCCTGGAAAAGGGATCAACTTAGACAGGTGGTCAACTTTATAGGTTTTACTGCATATGATTTTCAAGGTTATTTATACCATGAATGAGATGTCTTTCGTTTTTTGCTTTTCTGTAAAGTTTTAAATTTTTAGCGTATGTTATTCGTCCAGACACTTATTCCAGAAGTTCCCAGACTGGGTGCCACAGCGAAAGATGACGGGTACCGCGAAGCACTCATGATAACAAATCTTTGTTCGTTAGCCAGATATTATGCAAACAGAGCTTTACGAGAAAATTGAAAGTCTTACAAGGGTGCCACGACTTGGAAACGTTTGTGAACCCCTGACCTATTTAATTGTTATAAATTGTTTGACGGTATTTGAAAACTATATCGCAATTATAAAACAAGGAACATTATTGCATATACAAAATTAATGCAATTAAAAGATTAATCACATTTTATACTATATTTTCTGAAAAATCCAGCAGGAAATTCTGAACACTTCTTAAATAAAAATTGCGAAAAAATTTCTATAAATACTACAGAAAGTTAAGTTTTGAAACATATTGCTTAAAGTTTCAGTTTAAAAAGAAGAAAAATTTTATGTTTCGGGTGGACGAAAGGATTTTTGAAGATACATGACTTTGAAAGAAAAAAAAAGTAAAAAATTATGACGTCCTTTTAGACACCTTATCCATCGTAATCCAACTGATTTCTTTTCGTTACAAAATACGATATTGCATTGAGATTGGATTTGCCAATGGGAAGATTTCTCATAACATCTAAAAACGTGACAGGAATGGTAAGAGTATGCAATCAATTTCGCGAAAGCTTTTTCCGCGCATGCTCAGGACTTGAACTAGCCATTTTATTATGTTTCATTAATCGATTTTATTTCTTGATTGTATATCAGTTTTAAAAAATATGTGTATTTGTTTTCTAGTAGTAATTCTATGGTTTCCTGAACTTTTCATTTGTGTCAGAGAGTCAATTTTAACCGGCTTGATTGTCATTCCTTCTCCTTTCTTAATAATTTGTTTTGATCTTTATTCCCAAGGCTTGTCCCTCCCCCTCCATGCACTTATTTGAAAACTAATTTTCTCTCCCGTCTTTGTTTAAAACACAGATGCCTTAACACTTCTTATTTTCAGGAAATGAATTCCTTTCTTCTAATTTCAGAGCCTTAATTTCGTCGCTTCTGCTTAGAGCAAGTAAATTATTTTAATAAAATCTGCGCACTGTCACTGCGTTCGCTGAAGGCAAAACTCTCGAATCGAGACAACAAAAGCTTCTAAAGATTGCTTTTAACCACCTTCACTCATTTATCTCTATAAAATCGTCGAAATATTTTGTTACTAATTCGATGTTAATAAGTCGAGGGTTTTTATAATTTGCAAATATATGTTAGTTTTGTTGTTCTTAACAAACGCCGAAGTTTTGGCTTTTGATTTACAAATAAATGATTCCTTAGAAACTGACTAACTCAAAGCAAAATGAAATTTTTAACTCCTTGTATGACCAATAAACTATTGTTGTTCGGTCTCCCACTTTGACTCTTCTTCTTTCTCGCAAATAAAAACAATTTAAAAATCTCGCTTTTTAAATTGTTCTACTTCCAAATAAACAGTAACATCATCTACTTTAACTTCTTTTTTCTCCGTTGAAATATGCTGCTATTTGTAATAGTTTTTCTATGGGTTACTATGGATCTATTATCCAGAAGAGTCTTCTATCTCTCACGAGAAAGTTTCAATACTTCCATCGTACATAAAAGCGATATGACCAACTTTGATGCTTCTATAGCCATCAAGAATGTAACAAAACCTACTTTGATACTTCTATAGCCCGAAAAAAAGTTAGATTACCCACTTTGATACTTTTTTCCCCGGCTCCCCCTCCCCTCAAAAAAAATATGTCACCAAGTTATGCACTTCTGTAGTCAACTAAAGAGGTTATCCCCAATTTATATAACCCAAAAGTGAGTGGCATCACCCAGTTTGATACTTCTATAACCCCCGAGGAAGTTATATAACTCATTTTAATGCCTATATCGCCCTTAAGAGAGTCGTATCACCCACTTTGTTTATCCTATAGCATAATATATAGCATTATCACTTGCTGAAAATCTTTAATGTCCGCCTTGATAGCATAGAAACTCTGACTGCAAATTACTTAGAAATAAGACAGCTTTAAAAAAAATTATGAACAACTAAAATGGGTCACATAAGTATTCGAAATCTCTCCTTCTCTTTCTGAGAATGCTATTCGGTCACGTTTATTCAATGCCCCGCATTGAAACAAAAATTTATCGTAGCTTCGAAACACGTGCATGAAATGTTTGCCTAGGGGGTGGTATCACCCACTTTGTTTATCCTATAGCGTAATATATAGCATTATCACTTGCTGAAAATCTTCTAATGTCCGCTTCGATAGCATAAAAACTCTGACTGCAAATTACTTAGAAATAAGACAGCTTTAAAAAAAATACATGAACAACGAAAATGAGTCACAGAATTATTCGAAATCTTTTCTTCACTTTCTGAGAATGCTATTCGGTCATATTAATTCAATGCCACGCATTGAAAAAAATAATTTAGCGTAGCTTCTAAACACGTGCATGAAATTTTTCCTAAAACAATTTTTCTGCTAGTGCTTCGATTCCAATAAACATATATTTAGTAAATTCTTATCAGAAATAATTATTATTATTTATAATTTAACTATATCACTGAGTCTGGAAGTTTGCATGTCTAAAATTAAATAAAATATATATTTTGAAGTTGAAATTTTTAAGAAATGCTAACTAAATCAGATATTCATTGGTAAGAATATTCCTCTTTTATCCCCGAAGGCAACAAAATATTCGTGAATTAATCGTGAAGCGTAAATCATATCCGAAATTTAAATATCTGTCACTTAATTTGATTATCATGCTGCAGTATCTCTGCATTTAACGCTCTCAGGCATTTTCAAATTAATAAATGTTTCGCATGTCAGAAAAAGCGAATGATGTAACAATTTTATCCTATATTTGAAGAAGGTTCTTCTCTCTAGTTTTATAAGATTTAATGCGAAATATTTCAGTTTCTTTTAAAATTAGTTTAGGCGTTTATCGATTCACTTTCGTATTTGAGTTGCTAAACTGTTATATATTAACGCTTCAGGGAGTCTTTAGAAAATACGAATCCTTGAAGCGGTTACACTATTTATTTACTCCGAAAAATGTGTGGAAATAACAGGTACAAAAACCATGAGCAATTTTAAAAATAGAGAACTAAATAAAAAACTGCACAGATATATAATTATATCTACCGGTGGTCTAGTTAAACATCGTGCATCTATCTGCATCTATAAGAGCACAGTTTTTCTTTCTATACCTTTTTAATTATAGATTCAATGTATTTATTTGTAAATAAATATAAATCTATCGAATATCTTAATTGATTTTTGGATCAGTAGTCGTATTAGAGGTTCATAAGAAAAAAAAACTTAATAAAAGTTTTTTTAACGTTAACGTTTTTTTTTACGTTAAGCAACGTAAAAACGTTGTACATTTTAACACTTAATTAATAAAAATTTTAATTAATAGAAATATGCTTTGTGGTTGCGCTGATTGAGAAAGGTCATTAAAATTGTCTTTGTCGTCTTTGGAGTGAAGGACCCTAAGGGTTCTTTAGGGAAATGGTTGTCTTAGTTTTCAGTCCTGTTAAGGGCTAATAATAATTAGCTCAGTTGAATCGTAACGACGCTTAAAACATCGTTAAGAAATTTAGCATTTGAAGCCTCACACCGGCTTAAAATAGGCATATAAAAATTTTTACATTTTGTTCATGTTTAGGTTGTGAAAGGTTAATGCAATGTGGAGCTGTTAGAAATTTAAAAAAATGTTTATCCTCATGATCGTGCCTGGATTAGTAGAGTAGCGTACAGGGAGCCACAACCCTCCAATGATACTCTTAAAGCATAGGGGTATCAAGGAGGGCCAAGTCCACACAGCAATGTAGTAAGGCTGGGCTGGCGCCCAGCTAATCTACCTCCGGGTTGTATACAGCCGTCGATAAACTTCACTTACCCGTGCCCGGGGGAAGGCAGCGCTAAGGCTACGTGCTAACAGCGTAGGGGGATGAAGTAGAAAAGTAGAGTGGCGTACTAATCGGCCAACATAAAATAAACACATAGCAAAAAGGAACCAGGTAACTTTTTAGAAATAAAATTTCAGTCTGTTTCATGTTCAAGTAAGAAAATTTCCCACTGCAATCATGATGAGTATACAGCAGCGCAAAACGTACGAATTGTGGATCCCTTTTGTCTAAAAAAATTAATTTCATACTTAAATACCCTGAATTCAAAATAATAATTTAACTTTGTGCTAAGTAAACTGTAATAAAAAATAATTTCACTTAAAGAAAGCGCAAATAAGCATTAAAATGCAGACATATGTTTCGGGATTGCTTGGAATCCCTTTTTCAATGCGACAGGGAGCTTCTAGATGCAAAACATCTAAATGAAGCAGACAAGACAACAAAAACAAGGCTTATATAGCCTAAGAATTATCTATAAACCAATGAAAATAAAGGCAGCATGAAGTGGAAGTAGAAGTAGCAGGGAAGTCACCAATAAGAGAGCAATAAACGAACCCAGTTGAAAGTACACGAAGTAAAAAAGGAATATCAATTAAAACATAGTAAAAAAGACCACAGCATGCCAATAGAAACATATATCTGCATTTTAATGCTTTTTTGTGCTTTCTTTACGTGAAATTATTTTTTATTCCCCTGATTTCTTTAGAATATACAAAATTTACATTCAAGTTGAAAAGAAGTGCAGGAGCTCCCATGCAAATTAGGCCCTTCAGCAGGTAATCGAAAAAGATGTCCTTGATTTCGAATTAAATCAAAAAGTGTTAAATTTTATTAGACTTAGTTTTTCAATTAGTTTTATAATTGATAGGTTTGTATAGGATTATATAGGTTTGTGTCTAATTGAGTGGAAAAATTAAAACATCAATGAATATCTTCAACCCGCTGTTTTCTCTGAAATATTATGATTGGCATTTTACGTATAGTAAGCATCTATACGTAAAATGCCAATAATAATATGCGCGCTCAAATAATTTCATAATTATATATAGATAAAATTAAGCTTATATATTAAAAATATCTGGTTGTAAAACATAATGCTTTGTCGACAAAAACTAATGATCGACGAAAATGTTGCAGAGATAAACTACGACCTCGAGGCATTTATTTCGATGAATTGATGCAAAAATTAACATAATAAACCCTAAAGTCATCAAAACACAATTTCTAAAAGAAATATTTTCTTAGTATAATCTTTGAATAACTCGCTCTGTTAAGCTCGTTGTTCAAAATTGACGCATTTTTATTCATCGCTATTCAAGCGTAATTCTGTTTCTAAATAAATACTCCGTGTGCGTGGATAAATCATTCATCATACTAGTTCAGTACTTTTAAAACAGAACGAGGTTTTCAAAGGGCAAAAAGAAACAAACAGTCCCCCCAGAGATAAAGACTTTCTTTACCAGAGATGAGGACAAAGAAATAGTGTACACATATTGAGGATTAATGGCGCAGAAATGGCTTTTGCTTTTGTGCCCAATCTTTTGATGTAATTCATGCTTCATTATCTTGTGCGAACAGTAATGGACAGAAGTTGCTTTATTTCTCTCTTCCGTCCGTGTACAATATATGTGGTGTATTAAACTAATCCCAGAATGCAGATAATATCGCGCATTTGCGCGAAAAATTGGCATTGTTAAATTTATTTTGAGCGGTAAATAAATTTTTAATTTTATATCAAAAGTCTTTTTTGTTGTTGTAGAGTATCTTTTATGCTGATCAATACTTCTATCTTCCTATTTAATGGTGATTATTTCCGAGTTAATTTTTATAATTAGATAAAACATTTATTTTTTTGAATGAAAAATTCTGCACGGTTTTTATTGTAGATTTGGAGAAAACCTACGAATTTTTGACATTTATTCATTGATTTTTTTTCACTCATTTATTTATTCATTCATTCATTCAGAAATATCCTTCAAAATGCAGATCAAAGCATTTTATGAAAAAATAGGTTCGTTTAGTTCTGGATGAACTTGTTATCTCTGAACATGTTCTATGTCTTATGATCTTTCCAATAAAGTTTGTTTCATAAAAAATCGGTTGGTTTGTTTAGGATTTATATAGGATTGAAATTTCCCCGTAGGCTTTAATGTTTTGAACTGTCTAAAATTAAACCAAAATTGTTCAAATCGAAAAATATTATACGTCTAAAGCTACTTCAATAAACTTCTTCAAAGGAAGTTGGATCTTATGTCCAGGGTTTATACAATTTGTTTCATATTTTCCCATAGATGCAAATGTTAAGATTTTTTGCACTGTTCAAAATTGAACGAAAGATTGTCCAAATCAAAAATTTAGGTATGGAAATGAAATGTCTCAGCCGTGATCTTTCGAATAATATTTCAAATCGGACAATTCTTTCCAAAGTTATTGGGTGAAAGACAGATAGACATTTTCCGGATCACAAAACCTTACTTTCAATAATTTTATTTTTCAATCTTTATTTAATTAATTTACTGATGTTTGACTTTTCTTGATTTTTTAACGATATTTTTACGATACATAAAGCCTTCTTTTATGCTTTTGTGTTACTTTTACGGGAAGGTAGGCTAAAAAATGGAGGCAAATGGCGCTTATGACAAATAGCACTATTACTGAAGTGGAACTTAACTTGCGATCCGCCAAGGTCTTGTGAGCGGCACAGTAAAGGCAAAAAAGTTAAGACAAATGTGATACTTAACAAAATGTGATAACTTACTTTCGGGCAACTTCACTCAAAATATTTTTTTCTCGCAAGCAATGATAAGTTGTTTTGGCACTAAAAAGAGACTGTGTTACGTAAATTAAGCGGCATTATCAAGCAAACGTAGCTTAATTTTCTTGTTATTTTGTTCCGATTCGGCCCTTGTGAGACAGTATATACGATTCGAGAGATAAAATGGAGTCAAGCTTTTCTACTCTGATAACGCTATTCTACTCTGATTATCTCTTAAAAGAAAACACAGAAAACTCGTAGATTTTAAAAGTATTGAAATCAATAACTTTAGACTTCATAATAAGTTTACAGTGTAAAAAATATTATAAATGAGCAAAAAATTAACTCTTCCGTGAGAAGTCAACCATCAAGGTTTCTCACACACGCCTTTAAACTCAGTAACCATTAACCCAATTTATCTTAGTTTTATTAAGTGCACATATTTATTTAAGTTTTCATGATTTTCAAAGTTGAAAATGTATTTACTTTTACATCAAAGTTTAACGGGTTAGGAAAATAAAACTATCTTACCAAAGTCAGTAAAAGTCGATACCAAAAGTGTTGACCAAGTAGATTGATATCTGTATTAAGTACTTGCGCTAAATATTCCTCTTGTTGATTTTACTTAAACTACAAAAGCTTAAGCGAATTATTTGATGCTTGCACAAAAAAGACTTATAAAAAATGCAAATCAAACAAGTTTTAAAAAGGATCTGCCGGTCATAGTAGTGGAGCAGAGAATTTTGGCTTAGAAGTGAAACAGAGCTGAAGAACAATAAAATGTAAAACTCATTGTTAAAAATGTTTTAAGTACATGGTTTTATATCGTTGCACTATCCAAACATTCCGAATTAAAATTCAAAACATCGTTGCATTATCCAAACATTCAAAACAAAGCTATCGTTGCCATTCGACAAATAATAATTCTGATAATTTCCTCAGAACCATATTATTATTCTTTTTTCCTAATTAACGTTATAATAAATTATAAAATGGGTGGAATATTGTATTGTCATCGAAGATAAGCTTGTGTGCAAAGTTTGAAGATAATTTATGCAGTAATAGTGGTCGAAAGCCGCGTAAGAAACTTCCGTGACAAATCAAGTTAAATAAAACCGTGTAATAATAAAAACGTGCTGTCTTCCACTGCTTCAACATTTTAAAGAAGTTTATTAAACTTTTTCAATGGGATTTCAGTTAATGATATATTTAATATTCGATGGTGATGGTGAGAACACGTGATGCTACTATTTTATATTTCATTCCTTAAGATTTCTATCATTTTAAGATTTGCATATTTTCCAGCAAGCCAAATGATGGAAGGAACCCGTCCGTCAGTCCTTCTTTGTACAACTATTCAGGTAAACAGCTCGTCATTACCCCTTATCAACACACGCTTTCAGTGTTATTCTCAATTCTATTTCTAGTTGAAACACTGGTTGCTGGAGTTTTAGATCTTGCAATGTCAAGCATTAAAAAAAAGATAGATAAATAAATAAAAGTTCAAATTTGCTTGTATATTTCACTTTTGTCACTAGTTCAAAATATGAAGTTGGGAAAATACTTGATCTAAAAATTCTAACTGTAAATGTAACGTCTTTCTCATAGTTTTACCTGCCAGTTCCCATGCTTTTTGCAAATAAAATTTATTTTTAAAGTTTTTTTTATTTTCATAATTTTCATATTTTTTCATAAGTTTTATTGATCATTTTATATCGTAAACATCGACGCAGATTAAGATTTAAATTTACTTCTTGTTAAAAGTTTAAAAGAACATTTTCCTAGGCATTTACACGTAATCTAAAATCGAGGTGGGTCATTTTATTTATTTTTTTTTCAGAATTCGAACAATTAACATATTTTACTGTTCTGTACTGATTATCGTTTGTGTTGTACCTCATTTTATACAAATTAAGTACACATGTTATCATTACTATTATCCCCTTTAGTATAGGGCCGGGGCTCTGATATAACAAAGCAATGTTCTGAATCTCAAAAACAAAACAACTGATTTTAACTAGCCGAAAAAGTCGCCAATGGGTTCCTGTTTCCGCTAATAACACGGAAGCTTATGCTGACAAATGTCATTAAAAGTTCAAAAACAAAATTATAAACGTGATCTATAATGCAGTGCTCTGTTTCTGAACAGTAATGCATACTTATGTAATATAGCGTGACAAGTGACAAAGGGGGGAGGGGGTCAAGTATATTGAAAACAAATGTGTCATCATTTATGAACGGTCCCGAAAGTAAATTACAGAACTAAGCAATTTAAATCTTACTTACGGAAAGTTCTTGTGTAGTTAGTAAGATAATGGTATTTGTCAATTATAACCAAGAAGTGCCAAGAAAAACATCGCCATATTATAAAAATATGTGCAATTTAATATACTTAAACTGAAGAATTTTTTTCTTGGCGCTTTTTGGTAGCCGTTATAATAGAGAAGTACCAAGGTAATAATTTCTTATGATATTTAAATGCCTTAAATTTAAAATGAAAGAATATTTAATTTTGCAATATAAATAAAATGGTGACAATGGAGAATTTTAACTCGTATATTTACTTTTTCCTGAAATAATGCAGAAAGGGTCATTTTTTTATGATGTTTCAGAGAGCTGCGAGTGAGTAATATGTGTTCTCATAATTTTTGTATTTGTAAGAATCGGTCTAGTATTACGTGTCCTCAGCCATTTTCTAGCAGGTGCCGTTACTGTCGCTTAAGTGAAGAGAAGCCTTTAGTAACTATAAAATAAATGAAGTTGACGAACGTTTTGATGCCCATGAAAATATCATACACACGAAATTCAAAACTTTTGAAAGCTTTATCCAGAAGAGTAAGATCTGCATTATTACATTTACTCATTTAATTTTTGATAACAGTAAATTCGTTGAAATGTCATCTCAAGATAAAATTAACGTTTTTCCAACGGTGATGGCAAAGCGTCAGATTGAAGGCCGGAAAAAAGTCGCAGAAAAAGGTTACGAGATTCTTAAAAAAAAGTCGGATATCCTGCAAATGAAATTCCGAAGTGTAGGTAAAGATATAGCAAGAATAAAAACCATAATGGGAGAAATAATGAAAGAGGCTTCCGTGTTATTAGCTGAAACAAAGTACACCTCTGGAAATTTCAGTTCCAATATCTTAAATGGCGTCACAAAAGCAAGAATCAAAGTAATGCACAAGACGGATAATATTGCTGGTG